>OX376170.1:6983382-11783382 GCA_947363495.1 Euzophera pinguis | reverse complement strand
AATTACTAATTACCTTAAACGCTAAGCGATAACTAGGGTGTCAGTTCGACACATCATAGGGTTTTCCTGCGCAGTGTAAAGCGCTAGAGGATGCGCACTTTTAATGCATTAACGCTACAGGTGAAGCAGTAGTATTATTGCCGAGGAGGAAAATGTGCGTAGGAATGAGGGTAGGAGAGGGAAACGCGATTAAAATAATCGTCTCATAGTTTTAACCGACTACGCTCGAACAAAAATGAGGGTTATGATCAAAATATTACAAATTTACTATAATTTCGTAAACTAAGTATTTTTTAAACAAAAGTAGTAAAAAAAATATATCTAAATCTATAGTAAAAAAATTATCTACTTAGGTATAAGTCAATCAATCAATCAATCAAATATTTATTTGCATAAAATGTAGGTTGTATAAAGTTTGATATCGAATCCACAATGCAATCAATTTTGGTATCACTAAGTATCAAGTAGTCACGTTAACTTCATTCTTGAGTGGTTTGAAACTTCTTTTGGGAAAATCACTATTGTTTTCATCTCCTTGCTAATCCAGCATTATCAAGATCGTATCACTTTTGTTACCAACCATGTTTATAAGTCTAATCCTTTCAGCCTATTTGTGACGTTTTCAGCGACTACTGCACAAAAATAACCAGCGTCTTATTAACCATAACATTGGCAGAATCGCCGAAGGTGGAAGCCATATTTTAAAAGAAAGTCTAATTAATGTCTGTATATGTCAAAATGTAGCAATTTATTTTGTATTCAAGTGAGAAAACATTATCTCTCTTCAATTGAAACTGATCTAGCTCATCGTTAGTCACTTTTCTCTTCTTTTATTTTTATTATTGTATGTTGTATGAAGGTATATGATATGTATATATTCTTTAAAGGTATAGTATGTATTAATTGATTGTAGGTTTATTTATTGACTATTATGTATGATAGTTTAAGTATTTTATTACTGTACCGCCTTTTGTTTGTTTTCACTTTTTATCCTATATACCCTAAGGTTAGCTAGAAGAAATTGCAATAGCGATAAGTCATCCTTTGTACTCATTTTTCTAAATGTATTTCTTTTAATTTCAATTTTGTGATTGGTACAATAAAGTGTATATCTATCTATCTATCTATCTATCATATTTTGTGTCCACATTATAAATGCAAAAATATTATATGTTTGTTGCGCTTTCACGACTAACCACCGAATGGATTTTTGATGAAATAGTGATGTATGAATATAGTTAAAGATTCGGGGTCAAAAATAGGCGTCGTTTGGACGCAGGAGGGTTGCGGGAACAGCTAGTTTCAAATAATGAAAACGCCATACCTTTAATAATAAAAGTGTATTATCTAAATTCACATGTCCCCTTCATCGGAATCCTCGATATCGGCCAAGGCCTGTTTGGCCAAGTTTTCTGCCTCCGAAGCCAGCTCTTTGGGCACCAGTTCGTGGCGACCTTTAGTAGCGGCGGACACCCAGGATAATTCCAATTCGAATTGCTTGTCTTTCAGCTCATCGTGGACTAAGTATATGCTGGAATTAATAAAAAAGCTATTAATTAAATCTATTACAGGAATACGACGCAGATGACTACTTTGACGCCTTTAGAAATTAATTCGTATGCGAGATTTGACAAATGGCAGACGTTTAAGATTTTCTGTAGTTATCCACCGTGTAATTCGAGAAAACCGACTGGGCAGAAAAGTTCTCGAATTTCGACCACCAACCAGCAAGCGCACCACTGTACATCCACTGAACAGATGGTATGATGACCTGGAAAAGTCGTAGGACGCTTCCAACCTGGTCATTTTTAAAATCATTAAGTAGGAGAGAGATCAGGAGATGACCAGCAGTGAGACTAACTGCGACTGAAATTACGATGATGATGAAACGAAGTTAGCTTTCTGGCAGAAACGAAACCGCTATTTCTGACTCTTAAAGGAAACGCCTAAACCAATAGACCTCAGAGACAGTGTTGGAAACTTGGTAATAAAAAAAAATGAAGGAAATGGTTCAATAATACAATCCATTTTACAACCACGAGATTGTAAAATGGATTAACAGCCTTCGTTTTTGCATTACACTTTGCTGCAATTCGTACACTAAAAGAGGGTAATATAATAACTATAGTACTCACATCCGGGCAGCCTCCTTGATCAGATCTTTGACGGTGAGGTCTGCGAGTTTCATCTTCTCGATTTCAGTCTTGGCAGCCTGCTTCGCCTTGCCGACAGCACAGCCGAAGTATGACTGGAATTTAATACAGTTTTTTGTAGAACTGATGCAATATTGAATTCTTAGATGGTGAGTGATAAAATCTTCTTTTTTTTCGAGGCTTCAGGCACAAAGCGCAACTATACCAGCCTCAGGGGGAAAGTCAAAGATTTATAGATTTAATGAAATAAGTCTCTATCTTTAGACATTGCACCTTTCCAAAATATGTATGAATGTATCTATATTGATTATTCCAGCTCCTCATTTCCGAAACAATTAACAACATTACAAAAAAAAAAAAACAAAAATAATCAAATAAACAAATTAATTTATTTTAAATAAAAACACTCCTCAAACACGCCGCACCAAGGCAACGCGCCCAAAACACTGGCAACATTGCCCCTCTGGACGGCGAGACTTATAGGCTGAGCGAAGAAAACACCCGGTCTTGGGTCGCCAGTTGCCTCGATGAGACCCGTTGAAATTTATTAGCTACAGAGCCCCATGGATAGTCTCCACTGCGAAGGGTAAAAAATTATAACTAATAAAATCAGCCAGTCCCGCGTATTTCCGTTTTTTGCCCAATTCTGCATCACAAGCAGCAGCTACACCATGGGTCGAAGTGGAAGACAAGTGCGATGGCGCCAAGGTATCCACGCAAGTAGTGCCCCAAACAAGGCGCTTGCCCAATTTCCATGGAACCAAAGTCAAACCATCTGGGCGCTTACCGTCAATGCTAAAGATTCAGTTTGGTTCCAAAACTGATGGAACACCGACGGCCATCAACCGTTGTGGCACTTCACAATTACATAATTGCGTAGTCCAAAAGCCAATGTGAGCGGACAATTATCTAATAATGTGCCAATATGAGAAGATGGCAGTGACTGCAACCAGAAACTCGACTCCCTCTCAGACAAGGCCAGCAAACGGGAACGGTCCGCTATGTTGATGTTTTTTGGAGCGATCACTCTTGGCTGGATCTGCTTGCAAAGAGCACTATCCCACAGTCTCTGAGAACAAACGTTCGAAGGCAGGTCATCAGTCTCACCAGACCTCCATGCCTCACCCAAACCACATACCTCAGCGGAACCCATAAATGAGCCAATAATATTACCGCATAATGAGGATGATAGCTTGCGGACGCCAATGCCTCCATAGCGAACCGGAAAGGAAGCGAACTCCCAGGCCTCAACGGCAAAGTTCACATCTTTCAAAGACTCCAGCTTCAGTGACGAGGTCTTTCGTCGAATCCGACTCGGCTGGACGGCGTTTGGGAAGCCTCAGTCCCTTAAAACTAAGGTCTTCGACCAGTGTGTATTACCACCAGTGATGACATTGGGTCCGAAACATGGTCCTTGACTATGGGCCTCATAAGAAAGCTCAAGGTCACCCAGAGAGCTATGGAGAGGGCGATGCTCGGTGTTTCCCTAGGAGATCGAATCGGAAATGAAGAGATCCGTAGGAGAACAAAAGTCACCGACATAGCACAGCTGATTAGTTCATTGAAGTGGCAGTGGGCGGGCACATAGCGCGGAGAACCGATGGCCGATGGGGCATAAAGGTTCCCGAATGGCGACCACGAACCGGCAAGCGCAGCGTTGGACATCCAACAAGATGGTCAGATCACGATCAGGCAACGATGGATGCAGGCTGCTGCAAACCGATCATTTTGGAAGTCATTAAGAGAGGCCTATGTCCAGCAGTGGACTGACTGCGGCTCAAATGATGATGATGATGACATCTTTCATAACCATCCAACAAAAGAGCTGACTGAGTAGCAACCACAGACAAGGGCAAGGAAACTGCAAAGAGATATACATAAATGAATGCTGCAAAGACATAGACATTAAATAAATTAACCTCAATCTAAAAAAACCAAACATCTTCGCAGTGGACATTAATTTTTAATACATCCATTAATCTAATGAATGTTAAAAAAAACACACAATAACAATCAAAATAAAGAGAATATGAAAAAAAAACGTATCACCAAAAAAAACCAACATCCTCACAACATCTGAATTAATTTTAATGCGATTTGGAATAGTGTGATCAAAACCAATGATTATACACATGAATTAATATACATTCTTGACAGAGATTACAAAGTTCATAAGGCAATCAATGTGTTTTATAAATCATACTTACAAATGAGACACCACTAGGGTCAAGCATGTACATCTGTGGTCCTTCGTAATCCGACCAGGTTCCCATGACAACAGAGCAGCCATACGGACGGACGGCACTGTACAGTGTATACGCATGCATGTACATAGACACTCTCTCGTTTAAATACTTCAACGGCACTGGGACTCCATACTGGGATCTGTAATTGGATGCTTCAGAGCGAGCTGTCTCTACAATCTGCCTTGCGTCAGATATAAGGCCTGAAACTGCCTGGAAATATAAAATTAAACAGATTTATAATATTGAAAGAAAAATTAAATACACTCTGACATGAATGTCACCTAATTAATAATAATAATAATAATAATAATAAATGGCGTAGGGATGTGACGACCCCATCGCCCACTGGGTCCCTTTCCAGTGCAGTCAGTCCACGCAGGGCAGCTTGTGGCGAGCTGTTGGTGAGTGGCGACACCGCGGACCTGAGTGCTTCCAGGGGAGGCCTCCGTCCCTCGCCTCCGACCTTCCTTCGCCAAGGTCGGAGTGGACGCCGATGAGGGACAGGACCTCTACCTCTGGCTTGCCTTAGCCGGCCGGCCAGAGTGGAGTCGCAAGAGCTATATGCTCGAGGGTGGAAGTGTATTGCACGTAATGGCGTAATAACGGGGAAACCCGCTCACGAGGAAACTCGCGATGGCGAAACCGGAGCCGCACCTCTCGGCACCCTTAGCCGCTCATTCCAATGTTGCCCCTCTGTTGCCAAACGCGGCGACTATTTGGGGGGCCCATTCACTGAGTGGCGAGTCACCGCCTGCCACAAATAGTCAGTAATCATGATTATGGCAGGTGTCCGATTTCTATTACAACAGCCCAGTTTAAAACCATCCAAACTTCATAACCATAACCCATTTTATTCTTTTCACTCATTAGCAATAGTTCCTCCTCCTGCCCAGACCTGTTAATGGAAATGTCATCTATTGATAAAGCCGAGGACGGGTTTTGGCAGGAGCACCACATGACATCAACTTCTCCAAAGGGCCTCTACGCGTTGGATCCATATCCCCGCGCAAGCCTCTCAAAAGACCGGGGCAACCCGTGAACCCCAAGCGAAGATACATAATAATAATAATAATTGTGAGAATATTTTTACAGCATATAATAATGTGAATGAATGCCACCACATGTCCATTTAACTTAATCCATATTCCATCTTGAATTTATTCTCAGCACACAGCTTCAGAGCTCTACCAAATGCAATGTGCTGTCCTGGTTTTTTTATTTATTTTTTTCAATATTTCAACTTTATTTCACATTTATCAATGCAATAAGATTATTTCTGCCGTTTCATATCATGATCAGAAAACAAAACAAGTGTCTGTAAGTGAGATTAAAAAAACTTACAATAAGTTGAACAGCAATAACAGAACTGGGGGGTTACTATGGTCTCTTAAACTCCATGCAGATATGAGTTAGCGAGATGACACAATATGGGATGTAATTCAACATCTCTCTTAATCAAATTAGGATGGAATTAATAAAACGTGGTAACCCACCTGATCTTTAAAACTGAGTAAGAAAATCACTCAAGACTAGAGATGGGCAGCGGGAAGAAATTCAAAAAGGAAAAAATGAAATGCAAGAGGAAGAAAAGGGAAAAAATAATTATTTCCCATTTATACCTGGAGTTTTTTTTAAATTCCGGGAGTAAATGGGAAGATTTCCAGGAAGCCATCTCTACGCAAGACTTTAAAATAGTTAGTAGCATGCAGACATTGCAATATCATTATATGAAAAATAGACATAACCATGATCATTTTAGCCACAAAATATAATGTGAGTTGAAACTCGGTGATGAAAACAAAGACATTGGCTACAGATCTCCAAATTCAGTTTAGTCAAGCAGTTGGTGTAGCAGCCTGTCTTTCTGCATCCAAAATTAGCTGGTTTGCTTAAATAGTGAGCCGCTAATTAATGTATGTAACTGTGTCTTATTTTGATGAGTTTACTGTTCAAAAAGAAGCGAGGCAGATTTGTCAAGTGATGATTTTCTTTTTTTTGAGATTCTACCATAAGCGTCAGTATGCCAGCCTCACAGAGAAAGTCCAGATTGTATGGATGGGATTTATAGTAACCTATCTATCATCTAGAAATTAAAGGAAAGTTGAAATTCATTTTGAACAATATTTTTACAATTAGAAAATCGCCATAAAAGAAGTTATCAACAACAACAAAAGTTCTGAACTTCATGAAATAAAATCAGGAGTACCACAAGGTAGTATACTGGGTCCTATTCTTTACCTCATATACATGGCAGACATCCCAATCAATGACCACCCGGTAACAGAAACATATGCAGATGACACCACTGTGTTGTCTACTCACAGCAACTCAGAAACTATCTCGCTTTTGTTACAAACTCACTTAAATGAAATAGAAATGTGGTTGAAACAGAGCAAATGAGAGTAAGTCTGTTCAGGTGTCATACACCCTCAGGAGAGAAACGAATATATAATATAATACATCTTGACAGAAAACTAATATGGAAAAAGCATATTTGGACAAAGAAGAAACAGCTGGACGAAAAACTCCAGATGTTAGTGTACAAAGCCACCTTGAAACCTATCTGGACCTATGGTATTCAGTTGTGGGGGATTGCCAGCAACAGCAATATTGACATATTGGAGAGATTTCAGAACAAGGCTCTCCAGATAATGTTTGGTATCCCACAGTGTATCAATAATAGATACATATACCTCGACCTAATAATAAACACAGTCCGACAGGTAATTGCCCAAAACAGCCTTAAATATCAGAAGAAACTAGCCAGTCATGTGAACAATTGAGCAGTGAAGGGGAATCCAGATAAATCTGGCTGAAGTGAGGTGACATTGGAGGCCTCAGCAACAGATATCTGAACTGAGTCAGAGGGAGGGTCTGCTGGAGAGAAATTCTTGAGCAAACAATGGCCCTTGTCAATCGTAATCAAAATCAAGATCAAAGAAAAAAGCGGCTTATTGTTTGTAATAGATTGCCGTGGAGCAGAAAATACAAAAAAAAAACAATTAGAAATGACACTCACCATGCCGACATGTTCATCAACATGAAAGATCCTTTTGTTAGCACCAGGCTCATACAATTTTGATGTAACCAGTTTTTCAACAGCAAATACCACACCGTCCTTTCCTCTAAGCCCAATCACTGTGCCCGAATTCTCCACAGCTTTAGCTGCATATTCAACTTGAAAAACACGGCCATCAGGTGAAAATTGTGATGCCGAAAGGTCATACTGAAAAAGAAACATTCACAACATGATTAAGCAGTAATTTTCAATAAAAAATTGTTAATTATGCCTACGAATTTTACTCCAGAATAATCAATAAATAGTTTTTAGAGAAACACACTAGATTAAACTGTTGAACAAGCTTAATTTAATGTAAAATACAGACATAATACGATACGGTTGAAGATGTCACATAACCTATGAATGCAATTACTTACACCAGTTCCGATTGAACTCATGATCTGTGTTACTTATAATACTCTAAATATAATTTAATGTAAATACAATCGATTAAATCCACTCATTTAATGTTGTAAATAGTGTAATTAAAATTATATTTTCCTTTAAACCGTATCGGCGGCAATGACAAGCAAACTTTAAGTTGGTATGTTTCCTTTGACGTTTGGTTCGATTAGAAACGTTTCATTTCACATTATCAAACAGTCTTGAAACGAAATTAAACAAAAAAAAACGATATTTCAAAGAAAAATATACAACCCATCATGACGAAAATAGATAAAAAAATATATGAATTGCCTAAAATGAATACCATTGAAAAGCAGACATTATTCAAATTTGCCAAAATACGTTAAACGGAACGTCGTCCTGTCGAGTTGTCGTCCTAGTTGTCAAACTTTTGAAAATTAGCCAATAGAAATTGAGCATCTCGGCATTAAGAACGGGCTAATGTAGAAAAACATAAGAAAAACAAAAAAAATATCAAATCATCATCATCATCCGATACCGAACGGCTTGCTACCGTTGCTGTGACCATAGCCGTTTATTTTTATGTTATCGTTTTCCACAAAAATAAAGGTTGGTAGGTAAGTAGTCCACTTAGCGAAAGGTGGTACAACTTGGTTATCTGGCAGGATTTTTAAGGAAGGCATCGATATAGTTATTATAACTAGATACACAGCCAAGAAGAAACGCCAGTGAACAAGTGTCCGTCAGAGACTGTATAGCAGTTTTTGAAAGTGTGACTAGCGCAAAATTGGCGAGTCGAATGATGTTTATTGGATAACGAACGATTTTCAGGCGACATATGTCATACATTTTAAAAATAGGGCTCCAGGAAATCTATTTTTAAAAAGTGTGACTCACGCAAAATCGGCGAGTCCAATAATTTTTATTTATTTACTTTATTCATCTACACAAAAAAAAATGTTCGTTATCGATTGATTTTCGTTCGATATCGAATGATTTTGTTGAAATGTATGACATACGAGTCATGTACATATGTATGACAAAATCTTTCTTGACATTTCAATTTCAATTTCAATTTTATTTATTGGCATACTAAGTGTTACAAAGTGATCTTAAGTAATTATAAGTGCTTACAACTTAGTAACCTTTTACAGGTATTGCAAATGGGAATGCAAAATATACAATATTTTGCAAATAGAGATGCAAATTATATATTATACAATAGAAATGCAAATTATACAATGCAAAATGTTTGTACCTCTATTATTAATAAGTGTACTTAATCACACTTTTTTTATTGCTTAAAATTTTACTTGTTTGTTTTAATAATACATTGATTTAACAAAACTAGAGCTAAAATTGAATTTGTTCATGAATTTTTATCTTCTAAATATTGATCTACTGAATAGAAAGTCTTATTTATTAGGAATTCTTTTATTTTTTTATTAAACGAGTTGTACTTTTTTTCATTTTTTATATAGTTAGGTAATTTATTGTATAATTTTATGGCCATAAATTGTGGGCTACAATTCAACATTTTTATTCTTGAGTGAGGTAAGTGTAATTTACTTTTGTGTCTTGTATTGATATTGTGTGTTTCATGTATTTTTTTGAACATATTGAGGTTTTTTTGGACAAAAGAACAAATGTCATGAATATATATATATTTTTTTTTTTTCTTTTCAATTTGGCTCTTACCTTCGTATTTAGCCAGTAACAAGTAACAGTTTTTTAATAAAGTTGTTTAAATATAAAGTCAAGTCAGTAGTTAAGTCAAGTCAAGTCATAATCAAGTCGAGTCAGAAGAGTCGGGCTAAGTGAAGTGGTAGAAAAACTGCACTTAGCGATTTCTAGGAGCTTTTGGCAACAAGCAAGGAAATCACATAAATCGAACACTGTATCACTTCCAAACACTCACGCTTGTTCTTGAACACTTTGCGAATAATAATCCACACAAACACTCAAAAAAACACAAATTTTGGAAAATAAAATACAGCGCCGATACTGCTTTTCACAGCTTCCCGCCAAAAACTCTGAATATATATTGATGGTAGTGTAAGTAGTTTATATTTTTTAAAGTATAGTTTACAGCTTTGGGTATTGTCTATTTGGGCTATGATTCGAACACATTTTTTTTGTACAATAAAGAGCTTTTGTATATTTACGCTATTTCCCCACAACATTATTCCGTACTTGAACCAAGAATAGGCATATGCGTAGTAGGTTGATAGGGCTGTTTCTATATTGGTGCTTTGTTTGATTTCAAATAGTGCATATATGAATTTAGATAATTTAGTTTCTAGCTTTTCTATGTGTGTTTTCCAATTAATGTGTGTATCTATATTTATGCCAAGTAAGTTAAATGATTCTACTATTTCTATTTTAGAATTTTGAATCATCAATCATTCAGACTAAATAAATATCCCTTCTATTCCTAGTTATTTAGATGAGTGGGACCACGAGTAACAGTTGGACAAAATGGGTGAGGCTAAGAGTTAATATCCGCGGAATAAACTTATGTTAAGCCATGAAGGGAAGAATGAAAAAAAAATGTTGGTCATCTAATCGAGTGGGATATCAAAATGAAGGATTTTTTTAAAAATGTGGGTATTTACAAAAATCTATATAGATGTACGAAAAATACTACTACCACTAACAAATTAAACTACTAGAATCAAATGTGAAAAATTAGGAAAAAAATTACTAACGTGATTTTTTAAGATTTCCGGAAAAAGATGTATGGGCGCGGAGCACAAACCAAAATACAATATATCGTATGTTATATAATTTAAAAAACACGTTCAACAATATAATATCACACATTGATTATGAACATTTTGAGATATTCAGTCATCATCATTTCGTGAAGGTTACGTTGTCTATCGACCATGTACCTACACCCTGGTGTTCGGAATCGCCTCTCGGTTTGTTTAAGGCTGGTTTACATTTAAATGTGTGAGTAAATTGTTTGCGTGTGTAGGTTGGATTTCATGTCCGTGAAAGCACTGGATCGTGTATAAACCAGCCAACGACTACCAAATGGAAGCCGGGACTAACAGCTTAACGTGTCTTCCTAAGCACGAATCATCTTTATTATCAGACAATCAGGTGATTCAAGCGTGCAAAGTCCTAACCAAACTGGAAACAACTAAACAAAGTATGCTTCCGCTGGGAATCGAACCCACCACCCCCGGGTCGAACGCGAACGCCCTAACCACTGGACCACGGAGGCCGTCCGTATATTCAGTAGGATGCTATGTAAAAATTTGGGGTAATAAGAAAAATAATACCAAATACATATTTTTTAAAAGTTTTACATTAAAATGCAATTTTGATACATATTTTATACATTTATCGATATTAAAAATTATAACAATAAAAAAAGATTTTTTAAATACTTATTAAATACGCATTTATTTTTTTTACCACCGAGTTCCCAACAACGGTGGTAATAGGAACATTTATCATAGTAGGTAGTTATATATATACCTAACTACAGTTCAGGCTAACAGCATTAGGCGTCTTTAGGGGCAAAGGTCGAGACGTGACTTGATTGAAACGAAGCCATTTTCATTATTTCGAAATGCTCTCTGAAACTTCAATGCTTTCACAATGGTATGCACAGCTGCATTATGATTTGATGTTAGAACTTTCTTTTTTAATTGAATTTTATATGCGAATAGCCTACATTTTTGAAATGAAAATATATACCTACCTAGGTAAGACCTAAAAATATCTACCTAATACATACGGTGTTTATTTTTAACTGAAACTTTTTTTGGCGTAGTGGAATTTAAACTTATTTGGTAGGTACGTACCTACATAAATTGTTTTAAAACTGTTTTGTCCCACTACAGGGCAAAGGTTTCCATTCGAAGCATCTCTATCAAAAATGGTCATTCCAACCAACGCTTTTGGAAATATTTTTATGTCATCACTTAACGCTTTTTTGGCAAATAAGCATCTACTTTTTAATAAATTATTTTACAAAATATAGATACTTATGTATTTAATGAAACTTCATTACAAACATGTCAATGGCGGATTTAAAGCCATGGTCTGTTTCTACCCATCAATAAATAAATAAGGTTGTACTTATAGGGTCGTCTGACCATTTAACCCACTAGATACTTATTATGAATGATTTAAATTAAAATAAGGCTTACATTTTAATAACCACACTATCGCAGAAATATTATTGTTAGAAAACAGGTTTTCGTTTCTCTAAGTACAAACATACTATATTTGTGCCGACCTCTAATTGCCACTATCCAGTGCACCCTTGAAAGCTCTCGAAAGGGTTCTCAAGAGTCCGAATAAAAGAAAATGAGATTCTGAGCTATTGACAAGTTTCACTGTGGTCGAGTCACTGTGAAGTATTTCCACTAAAGCCATTTAAAGCGAAGAATTGGTGGATTATAACATGTAAGTATCGGGTTCTATAATCAGGAATCACGTTGGTCGTTTGTATTTTAATACAAAGCCTTAATAGGTACTTAATAAGTAAGGCGCCATTTCTTGCGGTTTTTCGCCAACTGCCGCCAGTCGCTCACTACTAGGCTCCGTAGGTATTTCAGCACCTCATCACCCCAATGTTACCGGGGACCACGTGTCTTGCTCGAGTATGCTCTCTTCACTGCCCGATCGTCCCCCATTTGAGAGAACGAAGCCTAATATAGTGCCAGCCAGAATTTTGGTTTGAAACTTTTTTTTTTCACAGGACCTATTAAAATTGTATTTTATTAAAATTTGAGTTGGTATCGGACTCTTAAGGCTATGCGTATATGGAAACCCTACCATTATTCAAAACCTCCATTAGTTCTGAACTGCGGAAGCCTTTAAGCAACTAAATTCGTAGTTTCATAGATTGAAATGCTACTCTGCTTTTGGTTCTGTTTTGGAGTACGGCGGGAGCGATGGTGTTATATGCTCGACCGCCGCAAAGGGAATTACTTCCCGCCAGGCTTGGTGTCGCCTGGGGAACCGCGGCTCCGACGGTGTTCTGTCGGAGGTTGTATATATTGCTCCAATCCTCAGAAACTTTAATTGCGCGATTTAGTCTTTCCATGCTGATTGGACGTCTTGTTTGGGAATTTCTAATATTCTCTTTAGCGCCATCTGCGCAAAATATGAATGTCGATAGGCAGAATATTAAGCAATAACAATAATTTGATTCAGGATATTATATTATTTATTCGATGACAAAATTTCATTTTCAAATCAAAATTATCTTGCCTATGGTTTAGACATTAATTAATGCACCTTTAAAAGCGATTTCCCTGCAGAGATCCCGTTTTTGGATTTTCTGCTGCCCAAGTCTTTATCTTTGCGCTTCCTCACCGAAGTAGATAGAACCTTTATTTTTGCTCGTATGCAGGCTCTCTAGTTTTCATCAATGTAGGAGACGTACAAATTTTAATTGTTGCATAAAAAAAGTTTCACACAAACTTACAAAACAGTTATATGCTGAAAAACTAAAATTATTAACTAAGTTTGTGTGTTTTAAGTTTTCAAAGCGGTAGCTAAACTCTTGGCATGTGCCAGGAGATTTGAGATCGGGGAGTACTAGGGCGGGAATCCCTTCCGCGTGTTAGCTTGCTCGCACCTAATTACATACTCATGTGTCCAAGAGATCTGAGTTTTCGAATCGTTTTTATATATGGTATCGGATACTGAGCCGGAAACAAGACCCGATTGTAGATTATTAGCTCTGAAATAGCAGAATGGTTTAAGGCAGTTTTTGTGAACTGCAAAAACATCCTTCATGCACAAAATATATTTATTAAATCAATTTTACACTTCTACATCTTTAAAATAAAATAAAATCTTAGACTCTCCGTTTTCAAGACGACCACATTATTTTTCTTTTTTTCGTTTCTTTGTTTTTATGTGTAAACATACATATTCGGATATTATCTGCTTTCATTTTTTTGTTTCCATCATTAGTAATCTGTAGCATTTTCTCTTAAATTCCTTTGGGCACTGGTTGCATTTCCACGCGGGTCCTTTAGCGTGCAGAGCGCCGTGCAAAAACAGGTCGTTTTCAGAATTGAACACCTCTTTGCAAAGCTTGCACGGGTGGCCCGTTACTTCGGAGATGTGGCTCTGTCTCATGTGTAGCCCCAGCAACTTTTCATTTTTGAATGTCTTAGGACAGTGTGCACATCCTAGGATATTTTCTGTTTTTGTTCTTTTGTTTTTTTCTGTGATTACACATCTTTGGATCTTTCTTTGTGTTTTTTTTTTTTTTTTTGGATATAAGTAATTATTTTTGAAAGGTAGGTACTTAGTTCGTGATTTTGTGAATGGTGGATGGCACACGATGATCACCGAAAATAAAAACAATGTCACTATCCATTTAACTCTCTCTCTCTTTCTCTCTGTCCACTCGAACAATGTGAACCATAGCTATTGATCCCGTTCGCGTGCATTTTATGGTCCAAACCTGGGAATATCAATGAGGGATAAAAAGGTTTGTATTGCGTGTTTGTTCGATTTTAGGTGAAATAGTGGAATAAAAATAAATTGTTACCATGCACGTTTTTATACGAGAGATATCACGAATCATATTTTCGTAACCCTTTTATTACTTTGATCAGGAATGAGGAACTCAATAGACAACCGGGACAAGCGTGTTTACGAAAGCAAGCGTCAAGTGACGGTGATCTTGGTCTGATTTGGATTGGCCACTACGTACTTCAATTTTTATATTTGAATTCTCCGCACTTTAATTTCTCTGGATAACACAAAAAGAGATGAGATTTGTCAGTTCCGTTCAGATCAGTTGATTATACTTAATTTATACTCAATTACAGATACTTAAATCTTAAACATATCTACAATTGTATTGTAAAACCAAAATCCGGAAGGCTTCTCTTGTGAGAAGCCTTCCGGATTTTGGTACATAATGCACATCTACTATGCTAATACCCTACTTACTTACCTAAATACTTACACACAAAACAAAAGCCGACATTTTATTTAAATGTCCGAATTTTTAATGGAAATCCTTCACCTGCTTACGCCATTTTTTTCGGCGGCAAAAGCGTGTAAACAACTCGTAATTCTTTTGACATGGTAATCTGGAACTCGTGTATTTCGGCTCATGTAGGGATGTAGGACCTTGTTGGGTATTGATGACTGTCTAGACGCTTTGAGAACGTGTTATGAATTTTGTAGGCGCCGAGTCATCCGTTTTTCGAAAAAAGGCCCTATTTTTGTAATGTACTTACTTATGACATATAATATGTCGAATGAAAATCGTCAAAAATCCTTTGATATCGAACGAAAATCAGTCGACATCGAACAATAATTATTCGTCTTGTCGATTTTGCTTAAGTCAAACTTTTCGAAAATAACACTCCTGATATAAATATATAGCATTAGAAGGAAATTTTCGATGTGTGAAGATGGAAAATTATCTTTTTCTGACTGGCCTGAATCTTGTAAGTATATCTATTATATATTTCGTTCGGAGTTAGAACCCTTCCCAACAATCTCGAACTTATTTTGGGCTAACCACAACGCACTCTGTGTAATTTGTCCTATACAGGGTAATAAAAATAGTCCTTTATCTATCTGCAAATTTTTATTTATTTATTTAGATATCTAATCGGTTTCGGTAGTACGTAAGCAGATATTTTTAATTCCTCAAATCTAGGTATGCACCTCCATATCTATAAGATATTTATTACTACCGCGGTAGCCTGGATTTCAGATAAGGCCACCTGTTGTATTAAGGTAAACGTACATTTTGTCACAGCCAGTGAGCCATTAATAAACATCCAATCCAACTAAAACAAATACTTCAGTTTTAGAATTAACAACATTTATTCCTCTTTCAAAAAAGAGAAGTCACGTTAATTAGGATGTTCAAATACTCGACTCATTTCGTATGCGGGCCTCGGACAGAAAAAATTATCTTCACATTTTTCAGACAACGCAATTACAGGAATATTTGCTTAATGTCCCACTGTCCCGGACAACCGTCAGTATAAAATATTTAAACTGTAGGACAGCACAGGATGATGATGAGATAAACAGATAAATGACATAAACAAATTCGCTACTGATGAGGCACCTGTATTAATAAAAAAATCTCCTATGTATGTGTTATGAAATTTTGCTCTACGTCGCTTCTAGATAAATCTACACTCCGGGACTCATAATGTGTATGTGTCTTATTATTTACCAATTTGATCATCATCATACATTTAAGAGCAGGAGTGCAATTTTTCAAAATCGGTGTGTCGAGTGATTTTTGTTCGATATCGAATAATTTTCGTTCGATATCGTCTGATTTTTTTATGATATCGAACGGTTTTTATTCGATATGCAAGTCATTTCAAAAATAGGATTCCTGGGCTTGTCGGTGGAGTTCCGTCCATTCTTGTTGATTTCTTGTCTGTCTGTCAAGACCCTTTTTCTCAGGAACGCGTGGAGGTATCAAGCTGAAATTTATGTCAAATACTCAAGTCTATTGTCCCTTAGAGCTGTAAAAAGATCAAACTTCTAAGCTAAAGCAATCAAAAGATATAGCCGTTTCTGTCGCAAATTTTCGACACTTGCAAAGGAATCAACCTACAGGAAAAATTGCGAAAACAAAAATTTTTTAGTCACATCATATAATAAAAATATTTTTATTCATTTTAAACTTACTACTCCTTTCCTCGTGAACGCGTAGAGGTATTAAATTGAAATTCATGATTGTCGTGACGGGTGAACTTTTACCTATATACCTACAGGTTTGTACAGAACCCTCGGTGCGAGTCCGACTCGCACTTGACCGCTTTTTTTTATTTCATTTATATTTTCATAAAGTGACAGGTTTATACTATTTTTAATCTAGATCCCCAACCAACCGTCAGCCGCCATTTAATTCTACCCATAATGCAGGTACGGTCAACATTATTAACGCAATAAAGTGCTTGTCCTCGTATGTAATTTGTATGTATTATGTGACCTCTGTTAAGGCGCGTATTCACAATGGCAAATAGCGAAAATTCTACGTAATTTGTGAAAACCTTTTTGACTTTACATTATCTCTTTTATTAACTAGGATTGGCGACCGTGACAGGATCTACTCGGGTTGCAAATATTTTATTAAGTACAAAGAATCATTTTTAAGTTTTCAACGTCATCGAAGTATAATTGCCTCCTTAAACATTTAATTATTTTAATTTAGTTATTAATATAATATCTATGCTCATATAAAGTTATAATGTATGTATAGTATTACAATTTAGCATGACATTTTCAAACTCCATCCTCAGGTATCCTAGAATATGGCAGGCATCCTAAACTATCATTATATTCTATTTAAAACTTTTCTTTCTCTAATCTCTCTTCTCTCTCTCTTCATAAATTTACACCAGAATCACATTTTACAATCATATTTCTGTTTCTACACCATGCAAATTTAAATGTAACCAACAATATTTATAAAATATCTCACAGCATGTTTTAACCGCGCTCCATTACGAACTAAACACACGGAAGAAAAACAAAAATGGCGTAGGTACATATAAAAGCGGGTGTTGCTCGCTACAACTGACATTAAAATGTAATTAATATTGTTCGCAGCAAGTGTTGCGCAATTTATCGTCGACACTAGTTCTTGGAATAAGGACGGTATTGTTTACTGAGATAATTAAACACAGATAAAGGTATTTTAAATAGCCTGTTAGCTGCTTAAATATATGCTTCTAGCGTTCAGCTAAGTAGGCAAATCCTTTTGATTCACAGTGTACTTTTGAGTAAAATAATAAGTAGCCGATTACATAAGTATGTTATTTTTATTTTGCCAAGTGCAAATATAATTGATAAAGAAAATTGCAAATTATTGTCAGAACCAAATTCTTCTTGAAATCATATAAATCATGGAAGTAATTATTTGCCACACATTCTCTTTGACGGAGGCGGAGGTGCGGAAAACAGCTAGTTTTACATAAATTAGAGAAAAAATATTTTTTTGTTGATGTAATCCTTTTATAGCTTGTTTGGCTACATCTACAAATTTGTAAATGAATAGCTAGTATGTAAATTGCACAAAAAAGAGGTTTATCTAGTTGTTCTATTTTTTTAATACCAGAACTAACGAAGAAAGTTACAATAACTCAAAACACGAGGTAATTTAGTAACAATTTCACAGAAGAAGGCGCATTGTTTAAGTCTTGCTCAACTCTAAAAGGCTGTGGAATATAAGATAAGCAGAAAACTAGGTCATTACTTCATATTTCATATTAATTCTCGTACTACGGCGGAATTTATTCTGGAGACAAAGGCTGCGGAGTGATATTTTAAAACATTCGAAACTTTTGGTTATAATTAACTTGCGTTGGGGAACTGAAAGGGCGTTAAGTTTTGATAATATCCCCTTTGTGTAAAGGGTTATTTTTAATTTATGTTTTTATCTTGATTATTTCGGAAATTGCGGCATATTTCATATTGTGATATGAGGATAGGAAGCGACCTACTACGTTTAACTCTTTTGGAATAGTATACAACTTGTCTCTACCGTTACGTATTCATACAAAAATTTGGGTTGCTTTTCACACAAATTCTATCATTTTGGCAAACACAAGACCAGGGTAAAAATTCTCCGAACATGAGTAAAAAATTCATCATTATCTCTATAATCTAAGAATTTTCCTGTTGTGTGCCGTGCCCTGTAGCTTCAGAGCCAAATGCCCCCTTTTTTGCCTTTTCTTTCCCACTACATAGTATTTATTATAACTAATATTTATACGCATTACAACGATGCAGCGTAAATCAAACTTTTTTGCACCTTCTTATTAGGTCCTGCAGTATGGTTAGACACCCGTACGTCATATGACAACCATGAGATTTTACTGCGTTAAAAATTTTGTATGGCAAACCTGTACAGCGCCTCTGGCGAATAATAAAGTAACTTAGAAATTCTATCTATTCTATCGCGGTCGCTAGCTTCTGCTTACCGGACATCGAGATATTATGTACTAACGTACTAGAGAAGCTACATAGAACATTTGCATTGTTCCATTTTTGGTAATTTATCATTATAGCCGCTGCAGCGCTAAAACAATAATACATCTCAAAACATCATTAAAAAATTCAGCGCTACATTTGCTACGAACGTATATTTTTTTCAAAGATGTCTGCTCTATAGATAATGGCAGGTACGGTACAGAATAGACAATGTGGTTCCAAATTATAAAAAAAGACAAATTGCTTTTTGTGATTATTTTTATTTGTTTACTTTAATAATTAAATGATGTGAGTTTAGTTATCTTTTTGGCAAATCTAAGACCATTTTTTTTGGGGTTTATTAAGATTTATCAGTAACTGGCAATTTATTTTCTATCCATCTTGGCTATATAACACTCTCTTATTTACAAATCAAACAACATGCATTTAATGGTATATTTTACAATTACGCTGCCTACGCCTATAGTTAATAATTAACTCGTTTTCTAAGTTACTGAAACACATTGAACCCTCTATTTATAAAACTACTAAACCGATTTTGATGAATACATATATGCGGGGAAAAACGTTCATGAAATATGGTACTTAAAAAAATCAAAAATGTACTATTTGAATTTGGATTAGAAGTACCTATATTGAATGAATTAATGAATGAAAAATTATTTATTCAAGAAACATAGTCTCACAAGATGTTAGTATGAACTTATGCTAAATTTTTGTTAGTAACTTTAAAAAAGAAAACAGGATAAAGAAAAAATATATAATATTACGTATCCCATTGCCTCACCAATCCAGCTGAAATGGTATGGCAATGGTTTACGTACTGACAGTCTAGCCGACTCGCGATCATGTTCAGGATGCTGTTGCCGCAGCCGGCGCACCAGGGACGCACACCGTTCCATCTCACACTATTGACCTGGTTTCCATACCAGAACTTAAGAATATTGACTAATTCTAGAGGAACGTGAGACTTTTCAAGCTTCTCCCACAACACATCGTAGGAAACCAGGTCAAAAGCCTGCGAGAGATCCAGAAAACAGGTAATGACCGGAGTCTTACGTTCAGTATAATACGATATAGCGTGTTTAAGACACAAGACCGCGCTTTCTGTCGACAGTTTGGGCCTAAAACCGAACTGATTGTCATGAAGTTTTACATAACTATTCAACTGCTTGTTCAGCACGCCATCAAAAACTTTCGAAATTATTGTGGCGAGCGAAATAGGCCTATAGTTATATTTATCCGCTAAGTCTCCAGTTCTGTTTTTAACTATTGGGACGACTATCGTTCTCATCATATCATCGGGCATGTAACCATGCGCTAAACAATAATTAAACAGTAGGAAAAGCACTCGAGGTAAGTGCGGTCCTGCAAATTTTAAATGCTCAATACTGAGCCCGTCGTGGCCAGGTGACTTTTCTCTACACATGGAATTTACTAAATCTTTTATTTCCTTAATTGAAATTTTTATGTTCCTTGTCACTTCGGGCTCAACGTTCAGAGTCGATTGTGAGGGTCCGAGGGGTGATTTTACTGCAAAGCGGTCAACAAACATATTAGCAATACTTGTCGGCTCACTCACACTATCGACACTCATTGGCTGGCCAGGCCTACATTGCAGGCGATTGGTTGAATGGCCTGAAATTTAAACCTGGCCTTTCTATGAGCCTCAGCCACATACTTGTTCCAACCAACGACTGTTGCGCGTGTTTTTCCTCTCATAGCTTAATATGGAGGAATCTTTAAGGGCCTGTACAATGTTCCTATATAATTTATCTATAACAATTTTGTGAGTATCGTCATTACACGTCTTGTCACAACAGTCATTCAATTCAGGGAGGCAGTCAATAAGTTTCAACCTTTCATTGCATTTTTGTTTATAAAAATCTATTTGGGCAGATGATCTTTCACCCCAACAAACTTTACTATTTTGGCAAGACACATTAGTAACATTAACCGGTAAGATAACATCCAAATTACATTCAATTGCTAGAGGATAGTGGTCAGACCAAAAGACATCATATATAACATACGCATTCTGTACTGAACTGACTGCTGCTTTAGTTGTTACAATATGATCCAACCACCTTCTAGACCCATTTATTTCACTTACATACGTGTGAGTGCTACTGGCTACGCCCAACATATCAAGGATAATACAAGTCCACTTTTGCTCCGAACAAAAGTTCAATAGTTCATCGTAAAACTGTTCGTGAGGATGAGCATTATAATCACCTAAGATGTAAACACAGTCCACATTACAACTATCTATGATAGCACTCACCGAGCTTATCACATCCGTAAACTCCGCTAGGTTCACAGCTACATCTGTAGGTATGTATACGCACAACACCAAGAATGACCTTTCTTTTAACACAATCTTCACAGCACAGATACGCGGGTTATCGCACTCAACCACGACTACGTTCTCAAAGACCGTCTCACATTTTTACAGTTAAATGTAACAAAATTATGAACCCCCGTTATTTGTGTGTGGCCCTATAGGCCGTCACTTTTACCAGGTGTAACATTTTTAAGTTTCAACTTGAAATTTACGAAACGACGGAAAATAATTCCCTTAGGCCAGATTTTCTCATCAAGGAATATCGATAACTTGTTTTGTGGAACGAAAAATTTGTACGCTTTGTAGTCACAACGACGTCGTATATCAATTATTTCCAATATGTGTCATCTTACAAATGTATCGAACGATGTCAGATTCAGAAGTGTTTTGGTGAACATTTGTTATAAACACCGGGACTTTACGTTCCGCAGCTCTAAAAGTCTCTTCCTCTCCAACTAGAACTATCCCAGCCTTTCCTTCGACGCGATTTTTCAACTTTTTCCCCTTCTTTCGAACTGCAATCCATTTATTCGTCTCACTATTGGCTACATGTGCATACGACTTGTCATTTATTGCGGATCCGACCAGCTGATCGAGCGATGACCTCTCAGCTGTGTTAGGTACATTCCACTGCCGTTGTGAGTCATCGCTCTCTTTGTCCGCACCCTTGGTTGATTTGCAATTTATATCTCGGTATTCCAATTCGTAATCCCTCGACGATATCGGTTCCAGGCTATGCTTGTTTTCCTCCTTATCGATGAGGGTCTCGTCCAAAAGCGAAAGGCCGATAGGTCCACTATCACAGTAAGCACCTCTCCTCATGTTGACCTTAGCCGCCGAGAAAGGTGGTGAATTATGGCGGTGGTTCAGACACTCTTTGACTAATTCTAGCCGTTCCACAGTAGCATAGGATGACTTTATCAGCTCAACGTCGGCCTGCACTCGTGCCAGATCTTTTAGGAGTTTGGACACATCGAGATGGTCCATAGTAAGGGGTGGTAATTTTTCCAAATTTTTGGCCACAAAAACAGGTAACTTATCGGGTTCAGTGATCTTCAGAAAATTAATCATGTCGTATAACGATCAATGATCCTTCCCTTTTCCTTTACGAACGTTAGAGTTACGAACTTTTCGTAACTCTGAGGGCACTGATTCGAATAATAACGTATGCGATTGTTGAATCTCGTTACTCGAGAATGTTGAATTGCATAACTTCTAAAGTTTCTTCATCGGGCCTAGATATTTTCGCCATTAGGTACGCCAGCAGTTCATCTATTACGATATTACAACCAACACATTTCATTTTACACGACATTTCTGCGGACATAACGCCTCGCAAATTCGACAAACACGCACGACACAGTGGGCTGCGCGCGCGCGACCGACATTAAGAACATGTTAGATAAATACAGTTTTCACTATCGCACTAACTTTGTCTTTAGTACCTAATTAGTTTTCTCTTTTCACCACTTATCATTTATATTCATTTAATTTTCTCTTGGTATTATGTCAGTCAAAATAATCTACTTACGACCTATATACATACACTGAGTATTAGTTAGTCTATGACGAATGATTTAAAATGGCGCGCGACAATTATATTGGTCGTATTTACAGTGAAATTAGATTACTTACCGATGAAAAGTTATTCCTTTGCACTTTGCCGTGTTCCTTGGATTATTGCTAAAATACCTCAACACACACCAATGCATTTTTTAAAGATTTTCGCAGTGTTTTTGATTATTAATTGTCGGAAGCACAAGACCCGAAACAACTAGCAAGCGACTAAGTGAGTTGCGGCGCGATCGCAGTAAACGGGACAAAGTAAAGAAGTGCGGTGTCTTCTCTAGTACGTTAGTACATATATCT
This sequence comes from Euzophera pinguis, assembly GCA_947363495.1. Taxonomy (NCBI): domain Eukaryota; kingdom Metazoa; phylum Arthropoda; class Insecta; order Lepidoptera; family Pyralidae; genus Euzophera; species Euzophera pinguis. Next base: position 11,760,378 of record OX376170.1, on the reverse strand, counting down.
CGATGTTACCGGACTAAAAATTCATCACAATCTATATGAAACACACCAACCAATCGTGATACCTAAAATGTCTTCGAAATTTAAAGCAATGTACTTCAATTCTCATTCATATCTACCTGAAACTTGGTCCATAGACATCATTTGGAATTCCAAAGTGTGGAAGTTCCCAATCAAACCCGCGGTGCCGATTCGGAATCGAACTTGGACTTTTACGTTTGAATTTGCATAGTTAATAGTTTCAAAGAAGACTTATTTCTAGAGAAGTGTCGTTAAGATTGAGTTGATGGGGATAAAAGTTTTTTAAGGAATTGATAGCATTCCGATGTAGTAGAACTTAACCGATATAAAAGTAAAAAAAGCTCATGAATTATCATTATTTTTAGGAGTTATACCGTGTTCTGTTATTATTTCCTTTTTCTTCTTTCGTGTCAATGGCAAAAAACTACACTAATTTGACCCTGATGCAAGACCTTTTTTTTTTTTATTTTTATTTTGGCTCTTACTTTCGTATTTAGCCAGTAACAAGTAAAATATTTTTAATAAAGTTGTTTGATTAAACAAGTATAAAGTCAAGTCAAGTCATAATCAAGTCGAGTCAGAAGAGTCAGGCTAAGTGAAGTGGTAGAAAAACTGCACTTAGCGATTTCCAAGAGGCAACAAGCGAGGAAATCTCATAAATCGAACACTGTATCATTTCCCAACACTCACGCTTGTTCTTGAACACTTTGCGAATAATAATCCACCATTATTATGCACAAACACTCAAAATAACACAAATTTTGGAAAATAAAATACAGCACCGATACTGCTCTTCACAGCTTCCCGCCAAAAGTCCGACGCAAGACTTATTTGTAATTTTTTTAAATGAATGAAATGAATCAGATTTGGCATTTTTGGTCGCCTGCCCGAATAATTATCTATAATTTATTCTTTATAATTATTATGGCCATTTTGCTCCTCCTCCTGACTTCTTGTCGCCATCTGAAGAACTACCCCCTGGGAAAAAATTACAGTGGCCCTTATTTAGGGACTTCCCTAAATCGCCTCCGTACGGCCTACTTCAGGGCCGTTCCCGGAATAAAATGGCGCGATGGGGATAATATAGAGCCAACAGATTAGTAATTGTATTTGTAGTTTATGTATTGTTTATATTAGTATACAATAATATTATGTATTATTTGTAAGTAGTTTATGCGTAATATTTCTTATGGATCTCCATTACAGCTTGTTATTTTACATTGTCTTACCGCTTAACTTTCTTAGCATCGCCCATTTAGTTGACTGGTAGATAAAGCCTCAAGCTTTAAGTCCGCCATTTACAATTATGTAACAAAGTTAAATAAATAAATAAAACAGAGGTTCAGTGCCAGTGTGGTCATCCCGTCCAAATTGTTCAGCACCTTCTGACGTGCTCTGTTTGTTAATAATAATAAATATTAGATATAAGATAATGAATCCATTACTTTACTATATTGCATGTTCTTAATGTATTGTATTTAATAGCCATTAACGATTAATAAGCTATTAAAGGTATAGAAAAAGAGAGCTTTGACCTTTGCGTAGACGTAAAGAAGCTATGTGCGCGTGCAAACAGCACTAGTCACATACGGGGGCAAATTCTGTTAGAAATCGCATGTTGACATTTACAAACGCTTCAATTTATTTATTTATTATCTGAATTAAGGTCGTCCATAGAAATAATATATAGAAGTGTCATTAGCGGGCCAGGGTGTCAATTCTCTTATTTTACATAGTATACACAATTGAATCGTAATTTGATCGCAATGACATTTTTTGACTTCTCTGGTATTCTGTTACTAATTTTAAGACCAATCGTACTCCATTGGCATTCCATTAAACTGCAACTGGAAAATCAAAATCAAAAAATAATATTTTTTTTTATTATTTAATCGATACTCTGCTATTTATTATATTTACATTTTTTCTACTATTACGTATTAGTTGCAATTAAATTGATTCAAACTTGTGTTACCAATATTGAGTATATCAAAAATTCATCGTAATTGACTCGTAATTGAATATCAGTTGCATGGTCTTTAAAAGTGTATTAGCGAAAATGACACCCAGTTAACTTCAGCATAGGCTACCGCAATTCTACCTATTCTTATTTCTGTGGGCGACCTGCCAGTCGCGCGGGATCGCGTCAGTTTGAATGGACATTTACGAGTAATTAATAAGCTAGACAGTTTTCACGTAGCATGAATGCAATACAATACAACAGAATGTAGTGGTATATTGATATCTTCATTCTCTTATTTTCTGGTTATTAGAGTAATTGAGTAACACAATTATAAACATAGAACATTTTGAAACACAGAAATTTAGACAATATGATGCAAGTTAATTGAAAATTTCATCATCATTTCAGTAGCAGGATGTCCACTGCTGGAAATGCCTACCAATAATTTGATTATTTTGGTCCGGTTAGTTGCGGCCTCTAACCCCTGCTTGTGAACTTCTTCAGATTATCTGCCCATCTAGTCGATAGATGTCATACAGAAACATCCTTGCTACATTTTCTATAGGGGTGGTTATCCCAAAATAAACAACCGATAGAAGATAAACATTACAAGACCTGAATGTACAAATGCCAGGTTATGGCCAGCGCGCCCAGATTTCCGTCCCGTATATCCTCAACCTTTTATTATATTTCTGTGGCAATATTTTGTCGGCACCACGACGTGTATTAACGAGTTCGTGTAACGCCCTGCCGAGTAAACATATTGCTAATATATTAGCTGGCAATACCATCACGGATTGTAACGTGCCATGAAAACCTAAGTATATAATTACAGGCTGTTGCTTTTTTTATTGAGATAATGAAACGATTTAAGTTATTAAATATCAGATACATGTAGTCAATCTTAGATACTTTCACACACATCAGCAGCCTCTACCATATTTTTAGAAAGTCAATTGAAACTTCAGGATATAGTATCAAAATCAACTTTATTTACGCTAACTATAGTATTTAAATATCAATAAGTATATTGCATGAAGTAGTATTTGCTAATACCATAGATTTAGTATTTTTTTGACTAGGTAAGTCAAAGGTAAAACTAATGGGGGAATCGGTTTAGCAATTGGTTCTACACCAGGTAATAAGCTCATCAGGTTCCTTCTAATTTTAGTATAAAAAACCTGGTATCAAATTGTTACATGAAATGCCGTTAAACATCCAAAAGAGAAGATTTTTTAGATTTTTTTACTATGCTGGATATATAATATTATAGAACTGCAGTGAAAAGAAAAAATGTCACGTCCGTCGCTAACTATTTTAGATTTGTAGCGAGTGTTCTTAACTAGACTTTGCAATAGTTAATAAATCCTATCAAGTGTGAATGAGTCTTCACGAACAATACATTTTATTTACTTCACAAGTCGAATGAATAGCCCCAAACAGCTGTCTGTGGATCTATTTGTTGGCAACACCTTTAAGAGCAAAATAAAAACAGATCAGAAATATGTATCTCGTATATTCGTTGTCATTCTTCAGTTATCAAAGAAACATATCCATAATTACCGTTATAATGTAACGTTATATAAATTTAATAACATTACCTATATATCGTTACGCGGCAGCTGCATGTCCTTGGCTCTCTTCTAATACCAATGTGTGCAATTGTTTACTCCTTCCTGCGTTATGTAAGTATGTGTGTCTTCACTTCAACAGAACGTAATTTGTAAGAGTGGTTTTCGACCTAATTTGATAATGTTCTTAAACACTTTACAAATAATAATCCACCATTATTATGCACAAACAATCAAAAACTCACAAATTTTGGAAAATAAAATATAGCGCCGATACTGCTCTTCACAGCTTACCGCCAAAAGTCCACTATACTCTGTTAATAATTTATATAGTGATTATGAGAATATTTCATCAAGTTTTTTCTGTAACTCTATTTAATTTATGACCGCGGTTTATGTTCTCATTTGTTGGCATCGGCCTTCAATGTCAGAGGTATTCAGAACGAAACAAATCGACTATTTAATACCTAAGTGCTAAATAGTTCAACTATTTAACTACTTTTATTTAACCAATTTTAAGCCATGATTTATAGTTGTGATGGTAGGTGGTATTATTTTATTAAATTCGAGCAGTTCAAAATCGTGTTACGAGTCCCACAAAAATCCACAAAGGAGGTGCATCAAGACATAATAAAGCTAAACAGATGCGATCATCTAATTTAGAGAATGTTTCATGCAAACGGAAACTCCCAAAACTCGTCTGCTCTGGTCTCTTTAAGGTAGTGCTAGGAATACCTCTAAGCCATGGGATGTGTCTTCTTGTCTAATCATACTCTTGTACCCATCATGTTTGAGGTATTTTTGACATTCACGCACAATTCAACTTGTAACGTAATAAAGCCATGGGATGTGTCTTCTTGTCTAATCATACTCTGATGACAATATTTCCGTTTAAGAATAACTCCATCTAGAAATGCAATATAGAAGTTGGTCCCAGTTTTAACTTTAGCAAAACAAATATAGCGAACGTGCGCGGTAAATTCCATATCTGTTCATCCACTTTGGCTTAAAGTGCAGTCACTTGCACAAATTTAAGCTACGGAATGGCATTGCGGGAGATTTTAACTCATTCAAGCGGAAAAGTGCTATAGTAACGCGCAGTACCAAGTAATTTTCTTCGGTGGAAATACCTAGTGCAAATTGTCTCTCCTTTGTTTCTTATAAATACATTTTGCGATACATAGGTTTTATTTTAACTTTTTTAATTTATTTGAAAATATAATTTTATTTATTGCTGTGTCAGTTAATATTTGGAATCATTTCTCAGTAAAAAAAATTTAAGGTTAGACGGCAATCATCCTCATTTACTATAATAATCTGTACGACTACATCTAGGACCATGATTAGAGACCCTGTGCTCTGTGCCTAAGTTTTCATCATCAACATCTGCTACAAGACGTCCACTGCTGGATATAGGTCTCTCCCAAAGACCTTTTGGCTTTGATGTACCTAGTTCAACAGTTCCACTTTGGATGCACTCAGGAAAACACTAAGATAATGAAAATAAAACTTGTACCGCCTACAGAATCCGGTTATAAAAATACATAAATCCTACGTTTATGGCACAAGTGCATGAAACTAAACCCATTGAAATACGAATATTAGTTAGGCTTCCAGTGCAAGTTCGGAAATGACTACATTGTAACACCTGATTGATAATTTATTTGAGCTCGAAAACTAGTTGATATTGGTCGAGTTGATTGGTGACTTCACTAGTACTTGATTAATCCCGTAAATGCATGAAATTTAAATATCGTTAAAATACTTTTTTTTCCTAATCCATATTAGTCCTAGATAAAGCCTGTATTTTTTATTTTTGTGTCAGATGCATATTTTTTTAGAAATAAATTATTGAAAAGTGCTAAAAATGAGCGCGCAATTCAAACAACAAAAAACGGGACGCGAGTGAGCATAATATTGGTGACGTTATGCGTTTAAGGGGTTGCCAGTCAAATAAATAATTTTGCCACATAATGTTGACTTATTACTTCCATGGACGAAATAAGACTCGAAATCCATTAACATTTTAATAGAATAGAATTTTAAAGTATTTAATAGAAAAAAAATCAGGGAATTCCGGCGCCCATCTCTACTCGCATTATGATGGAAATAGGAGATCGTAGTAAGCCACCCGTAGGATTATATGCATGGAATTATTGGTGTTGATTTTCAGGCAAGAATATTCTACCATAAACTCGAAATACACTCGTAGGTTTAATTAGAATATAATAAATCCTTATTTTATCAAAAAAAATCACACATTACCCGGATGGAAACAGATTAGGATATTCTTTCGGAAATTATTTTTTTGTTTACATCGGTGATTGACTAACTCAGCTGCTATCATATTTCCCTAATTTTTAGGTAAATGAAACTGACATTGACAGTTGACAGGTTGCACCTTACTTGTGTGTATAAGTGTGACCATACCAGTGACGTAATCGCAGTGCGCGAAAAATAGTCGCGTTTGAAAATTGACGATCATATCTTATGATTTTTATAGGTACTATACTCGCTTATTTTTTTGAATTTTGATGAGATTTTCTTTTGTGGACATATAATTATGTTATCTATAATAGAAAAAAAATCATCATATTCCGCATTGATTGATGTACTAGCATTTATTAATTCTATAGTACTTTCACTTTCGGGAAGAATTTGACCGATTTGTTGGAAGAGCATCGATGCGAAAATGAAAAACAACATCACAATAGCATTATTTTCATGAACAGATTCTTATTTTAAAATTAATAGCAGTAATGAAATGCTTTCTAATTTAGCGGACCCTGGGCTCCGAAGCAGACAGCTGAGGATGCAACCGGGAAGGCGCTAAGATGATGATAAATGAAATGCTTTCAAATAATCATACAGTTTTAATTTATAACATTCATAAAAGTGTATCTTTGTCAATCACTTTTTATATTTTGAAATATTAACATCATTTTAGTACTTAGATACCTCACAGAAGCTTCGTTCACGAAAGAATCGTTTACAAAAGAGTAAAATATCATGGAATTTAATGCTCATAAGTGATCACTTTACTCGATAATTTACTGGCCTACGATAATAAACTAAAGTTTTCAAACTGCCTAGTGACTAGGGGAATATATTCCTTTGTTTGTAAATCTTAGCTGTTTTCAAGTGAGTTCAACTTGCAAATGATTTGCAACTTGCAAATGGTTCATTTGAATGCACTGCACTGCACCCTTGTCTCCAAATATTTAATGAACTGTAATTTTGTCTACTTACTGTAGGCAAACATATCAATTTATTAAATAGTATCTCTTTTTTAAATAAGATTTCTCTCATTACATACTTACCACCTTTTACTACATGATTTATAAAAAAACTGATGATATCAGGAAGGATTAAATGAACAAAGGAACTTTTTATTGCATCATTTACAAAAAATTCATTAATTAAATTGCCACAAAGTCAGTAGGTACCAAGGCGCATCGCTATCAAATATCAAGTATCGCTAATTCGAATTATTTTAGCCAAAGAGATTTTGGTAAAGTTTTGTAAGAATTCTGTTAAACCATACAAGGATGAACTCGTAGTAGAAACTTAGGCTCTGAACTTAAAATAACATATTTACCAATTGCTTGAGACCTATCGGCCGCCCATATATAATATGTAAAGTACGGTTTTTTTTCGTTCAGTTTCAATCTAAAATATTGTTTCAATTTATATTTTCATATTAAAACAAATTAATTTCGTAACGTCGACGTAAACCTCTATTTACGTTTTGTAGCCGCTGCGAGGTTAAAAAAAAAAAGTTTTTTTTTTCTCGTAAATGCTGAATACTGGCTGAAAAGTCAAAATTAGTTTCTATTATCTCTCTCAGTCTGCTATGAAGAGACAAAACATGGCGAAGGAAAGATTAAAAACCCATGTCAAGCGACAATCGAAAAGAAACGTAAATTGTTGACATTTTGCTAGCATTACCCATACAAGCAAGAGACAATATTAAATGCCTCTCCACTTCACGAAATTATATTCAAATACCGATTTCTTTTCAAGCTGACATTTGGCAGACAAATTTAAAGCGCTCTCAGTCACTGAGTTAAATTTTGTGGAGGTGATACAAAAAAATTGAGAGTTGGAGTGCTATTTTTGAAAAGTGTGACTCAAGCAAAATCGGTGAGTCGAATAATTTCATGCGATATCGAATGATTTTTGTTCCATATCAAAAGATTTTTATTCAACATATGAGTTATACTTTTCAAAAATAGGGCTTCAGAACAACAAAGAACTTGCTATTTTTATTTATAAGAACTAAAATTAAAAAGTACCCACTCGTCTGATATGATTTGTTTAAAACTAGATATAAGTATCATACGCAATTAATAGACCTCAATAAATTTATTTAACTTAGTCGTACAGTGTAGGGAGTAGATTGATTGTTATGAGTAGAGTGATTGCTTTGACAATCAAGCATACAGCCTACAAGATTGGCCTCACTTACAACAACAAATCAATAAAAAAATTATTTGCATTACGACTTTACGTAACCTTACTTTAACTATAAGCACGAATTATGAGTAAGTAGTAGTGGAAGTATGTACTAACAAAAACGTAGCCACAAACATTTAGTTTCTCATTTTGTATACTTCATTGTAACCTGTTCATGTTTGAGGTATTTTTGACATTCACGCACAATTTAACTTGTAACGTAATAAAATACCCATTAATTTTGTAGATGCCCATTTTCCGGTACGCTGGGCTACGTCGGGTTTGGTCGATTTTTCCATCCTTGGATATTTTTGTAGTAGGATTTGAATATGGTGAAAAGTTTTGGGGTGGAGATTGTTAAATAATGATATTTATGTAAAAGAATTCGCAATTTGTTATAGAGTTACACTTTAGAGTAACGAAAACATCGCGAATCTCAGCCATACAAATGGATGAACAGCAACTCACGCAAAGTCATGTCGAAATGTACGATGTCGATGGAGAACTGTGTGGAGACATCTCGCCTGGGGAAAATTACCAAATTTAGAAACTAGCAGAAGGAAGAAAAGGGAGAGTGAAAGGTAGAGGCCAAAGACCAAGGAAAGGTGACACCGCAGGAGCTAAGAAGTAAGTAAGATATCAAGTTGTTACGAGATTTCTAAATTAAGTATCTCATACAGTCTTCAAAAATAAATAGAGATGTAATTTAACAATACATATCTTGTAACAGTACTAGCTTTTACAGCTAACCTGCTGATAAATAAATTCACATCGGCAATCATCGCACAAAATAAAATGCAATTGATATTCACTCTTATACTTAAAACGATAATAAATTGAATTCCAACATAAATTTTAAAATTTTATTGCCCTCATTCAGAAAATGGCGGGGATTGTTCCACTTTAATATGAACAGTGTTGCTGGTATAAACCTGAATGATATATAGCGAAAAACACTCAAGGAAAGTACTTCTGTTGGAACTAATATCAGTGTTTGCCAAGCCGTCGCATTTCGAGAATTGGGGTGACTGAGAAGGAGGAACACGAGACAGAAAAAAGATTAAGCTATGTTTTTTGTGTTTTATGGAATCAGTTTCTCTATAACGTCTTGTTGTTGTTTTTTTCATAACAATTAAGTGATTTTTTCATTTCTAGGGATCTAAATTTAATACTGAGAAGTACAACTGGTGGACGTAAGGGTTCTAAAGACCCTTGTAGTACTAGACTGGAATTTCATCTTGAAATTATCCAATGAGAATTGTAAGAGAAGCAGTAAAATGTTCTGATCTAAGTTATTTATGTATTGAATAATATTGCACTAGAAAAAATAGAACTTAATAATGCCTTAAGGCACAAGTTTCTCGAAGAAGTTGATTTACTTTTAAATGTTATACAGATATCTTCAAAAGTGCTCAACATTTTGAATCGTGTATCCTCAAAAATAATAAAATTAAGTTCAAAGGGGCGGGTTAATAAGTGCTTACCTAATCATACTCTCCAAAATTCACGAAAATCTTAGCTTGCGAAGTTTCTGAAACTGCTAACATACCTAAATTAAATACCCAAATTCGTAGGTAACCACAATATGTGTACACAATAACGTTTATCGAGGAGACGCGGTGAACTAAACAAACAAACACGGTGGCATTAGTGCTATCAGCCGGTTACACTCGCGTGTATTATTGGATATCACTGATATAGTATTAAATTAATATTAATTAGATATTCTGATATTTATGTTAGTTTGGCATAATAGAAGTTTTTTCTCGACCGTAAGAGACCACATCCTACTACACGTTCTATGTAAGTACCTGATGGTGAGAAGTACCAACCGTATCATAATATATATCTATCTTTTTGGGAGTTTTCATCAACAATAGCATTCCCAAGGATGGTGCATCTAAGGCAGACGGCCGGAAAAGTAATGCCGAATCATAAATCCGTAGACACTCAAATTTTGTGAAGATAGTACGCGACACCTTTGTTGCATCATTTTGTCGTCCAGATAAGGTTACTTCGCCTTCTTGTGTCAATGAAAAAAGTAAATAAATACATAAATAAATCTTTATTTTTAACCATACACTTTGCCACAAAACCAAATACAATTAAACAGTAAATTGTTAATTTTAACATTAGACCCGCCCTGCACTAAGCAAAGCTTGTGTCGCAGTGGTCCAAGTAGTTACGCAGGTTTAGTTTTTGCTAAGTCTACACATACATAGTGCGTCTTAAGAGAAGTTTTCTTCCATGTCGAGAATGTGGAACAATCATGCCACGGTTTTCTCGAAGACTACATACAGCAAGTGCGTTTTTAAAAGCCTTACCATCAAGTCGGCTGTATGCCTTTTGCCTACATAATTATACAAAAAACAAGAGAGAGGAATATTCAATAAATAAAAAAAAATCGTTAATAAATAATATTATTATACAGGAACTAAATAATGATTGACTTAATAAAAAAAATCTAGGTAGTCTATGCAAAACAGCATCTTAAAACGTTTTTCCATAGATCTAGATTTTTTCCCCTAAGGGTTTTGCAGTAAAGTGAATTCTAGATCTCTTGGTCGATTTGTAAAAGCGTCGGATGGAAGGTGAATAGTAGCAAATGAGGTATTGCTCCGCGGATGCAGTTTTAAAGGAAATCTTCAAAGGAATCTTAATTTAGTGGCTTTTATTAAGATGTTCTTGGAAAGACGATTTAATTATAAAAAACGTTGTAATTATATTCACTCGATATGATTGGTTGGGGGTGAGGACTTCCGAGAAGATCTATTCCGATTCAAAATATTATTACATAGAAAAGTATAGTAAGTACGAAATTAATGCAAGCTGGCTAAAAAAATAGATGTTTAATACACGCAGGACAAATTTACAGGCAAGCAATTTATGGATATGAGTTTTAGCGACGAAAATGACTCTTCATTGCACCAAAAAAAAACCATAAAGTAATGAAGTACAAAGGCCTAGGTTATATAAATAAATAACTCTTTATTGCACCAAATTGTAGAAAGTACATGGATAATCTTGTTTTTGGACGAAAAAGTTCTTTAATTATCGTTTTCAGTCAATCTGCTTTTTGAAGACTTTCACTTACTGAATTTCATCTTTTCCGACCTCGGGACAGCCACTTGCAGATGAAGTGAATTTAGGATTAAGTAATTTCGCGTTCATAGATTCTACTCGTCGTACGTACTCTTCTACCCGTCATATTTTGAAAAATTTGTTTAGTAAATAAAGCGTTAAAAGGTAAAAAACACACGAACATAATATACCTACAAACCCACTTTCCATTTTAAGATGTTTCAAATTTAAAAAAATTTTAATATGAGATAAGATAGATTTCCCTCACTTTCCTACCACATTAGGAAATTAGGCGCCCGAAAAAAAAATCTAGAAATTCCCAGCGAAGAAAAACAGCACCTACCTACTAGTTATATTTACAAACGAAATTCAGTATCGAGCTGCCTTAACTGTGGCCCGCATTGCTACATGCAGCTTGAATAGTGGCAAATGAGGCAGCTTGAGTTTTAAGGAAAAGCAAAGGAACCTTAATTCAGAGTCTTTGGAAATGCAGGATTTACTTTTAATGAGTTCCAGGCTGCGGCTTACTTTGTAAATTAATTGTGGAGTTTCCCGGGTCAGCTTTGTTTCAGTGAATAACTTTTTGACCGACTTTGAAAGAGAGGCTTTGTGGTTGATGCAGTTTTTATTAAGATTTGTTGTCTGTTCGTCATCAAAAGTACGTTTTGTCGTTGCATATTCGAAATATAAAGGCTGTAGTTCCACTCACAAAATCTAAAATGCTAATAGGAGTGCAAGATTAAGGTTAAGAAAGTTTTGCTTATTTACTAAGAAGTTCACATGCTTTTCTGATCTTTCAGACGGGTGCAATCATACCTATTCGGCATACAAATACATGAGTGAGGTAACCAATGAGCCCTTTAAAATCTCATTACACTAATTTCACAGTGAACAAAGAATAAAAGGTGCAATTAGTAAACGTCTAGGATAATGAGAGATCGGTAGGTATAGAGAGTAATAATTAGATGTATCTTAAGTGACGTGCCTGGCAATCTATCGATGATTACTTGAATAATGTTCGCATTTCAGGTAAAAAATTTTGCTCTAGTAAACATGCTGTGGTGAAAATCACATGTCCCCGTCGTCGTTTCCAAACGTCAATTTCCAGAGTGACGGACAGAAGTCATCTCGTGTGCGTGGAGTCATAAATCTTCATTAAACCTGAGTTTACATGTGGGTAGGAATATGCTAGGAGGCCCTGCGGAGTTCGAAAGTCGAACGCGACCTGCGTATCCGCAGCGAATGCGCGTGTCAAGCGACGGCAAGACGCGACCACTATTGGATTGGTCGCCATTTAGTGGCATTTTCTATCTCGTGCTCCTCCGTGCTTCAAAAGGAACGTTAAGCCTCTAGTCCTGGTTGTTATCGATAGATAGCAATCGTGAGGCTATGTCAGATGCCTAAGGCAGCCTGTAAAATTCTGACAGTGTTGGCCACTAACACATCTCGGGTCATGTTCCTATTGTTCTGGTTTCCCTGCAAAAAGGGTTACGGAGCTCAGACGGCAGTCTGGCAGAACCATGACTTACAGCGACCCTAGACTCCGAAGCGTAAGCTGACGACGCAACTAGGAATACACGCTAAGATGATGATGAGGCCTTGCGGAGTTCGGCTTAAAGGCGTTGATATTTAATGCCGCGGACACGAAGTTGCAGCGGTGCCTGGCTCGAAAGCGAGGCGTTTATAGAATGAAATGGCACCGTTCTTGAAAGTGGCGGCGCATGGAGCGGATCTTCTCGATTCGTAATTCGTAAGGTATTAAAGCGGCTCCATGCCAGCACCGGTATACACACAAATAAGATTAGGTAGAAATGCCATGAGTGCGCTAGTTTAGCCTATGGCGAGGCTTACAATTGTGGCACGCAGGTAACGCCTATATGGCACTTTTTTTTTTATGTGCTGGTATAGTTAGTAGCTACGGATCTCTGTTCCTTTACCTTGCCAATAGATGTCGTTGACGCGTAAACAATTATATTATTGCACAACAATCTCGAATGTCGAGAAAATTGTAAAAGAAATAAAAGAAAATTATCTTCATTTGGTACCAATATTATTCAGCAACAGATTCGTGATTGGAAGCCCAGTTAAGTAAGAGTTTACCTGTGTTAAGAGATCCGCTCTTCAATAATAAGTTATCATTTTATTGTCATAAAATATTACATTAGCAGATTCATGTGAGCCAACTGTGTAAAGCTCGGGTTAAGCGTCGATGTCGGTGTCAATCGACCCTGATGGATGGAGCCTTCGGGTGAGCCTCCACATTACTTAATGCGCCCAATTTTTAACATATCCGCTATGGCTTAAGGTAATGGCAGACATTTTGACTAAATGTATATTTTTAATTTGATGTTAAAAGGCATGTAGAAAATGATTTTTTTTTTAATGATCAGAAGGATATGAGTCCCACCATGTACTCAACTTGTGTTTCAATGTTACATTTCTCTTTACTTCGTTGTGGAATCCCAAAGCATGTTTGTTATGAAGGAAATCCTGTTTATTATTGTAATCTAATCTACAAATCGGTCGTACGAACAAATTTACCTTTCTCCCACCTTTTTATCTGTCTGATTGACCGCTCTAAACTTTGAGGTTGCGTTCACAAACATAAGTAGCGTTCGCAAATAACAAGCTACAAGATGATGCTACAAGATGATGCTATGATTAGATGATGTACCATTAAATGGCATTCGAACATTTTACTTTATGAAGAATGAGTTAAATTGAGTATCTCGTATATAAGTTTACGAGGTGAATAGAAACTTTATTCTCTACGCGTTCTTTTTTTTTTGCATTGCACTTAAAATGGTTAAAAAGTAGCCTCTATGTAATTTTAATCCATTTAACACATCCACTAAAAGATTTTTTACCCTACTGATCTATATTAGTTTAAGGTTTTGTTTCCAAATGATAGGTAATCTACTATATAAGTTACATTCTTCAGTTGATGTTGTCCAAGCCTTTCTTTAATTTTCTATTTATTGTCTTGTTACTAATAGGTATTCGAAACTAGCTTCAAAGCAACGGCCGAAGAGCGTCGAAGAGACTTTCTCATCTCAACGTTTTTCCTATAGGTTTATTTAAAATCATAGTGTCAAGAGTGCTATTTTTGAAAAGTATGACTCGTGCAAAATCGGTGTATTGAACGATTTTCATTCGACATATGAGTCACGCTTTTCAAAAATAGGGTTCCTGTTATGTATTTTATGGCCCTTAACGAAATTTATGAGCTTTCCAACTTGTATTTTGTTTCGCGAAAAGCACGGATTTTGAAATGAAGAAAGTTCCTGAAAGTATGCTAGAGTTCAAAGTAATTGGAAATTGTTCAAAATTAATTTAATTTTTAGCATAAATGTTTGGAATAAATTCCAAACGGGAATTTAATGATCGGTCTGCGGCAAAGGAATTGTTTGTTTTCGAATTATTTGTTGTGCAATGTTAATATAATTATTTTATATTTTTAATATTTAATAAATTATTGCAGTTGTGAAATTAAACTGAGAAAATTTACATAAAACAAAATTAAAATAAATGACGTCTTTAATCATTTAACATTAAATTATTTGAATATAATATTTATGTTTGATTTATCAAACGTTTTAAAAGAGGATTTTGTAAATGAACAATTTAAAACCACTATCACGAAATCACGCACCACAAACTTAAAACAAACACCTACAGACAGGTCATCTTTGAATAAACAGTGAAGCACAAACATGTATGTCATTGTGTGTGTATCGCCGTTTGGTGGCGATGACACAGAGCTCGTGTGTGTGAGTGAAACCCGTACATTACGTGACAGATAAAAGGTTCAGAGTTTGGATGCTTCTTTCATGGTGTATGTAAGACTACGTGTGTAATAGGCTAGTTTCCTAAAAAAATATAATTAGTCCGTCAGTTAGATAATAAAAAAATATTGGAGACGTATTTTTTCTTTTGAAAATTAAACAAAGAATGCTAAAGATACGGCGCGTTAAAGTTCCGTGTGACGTCACAGTGTGCTACACTTTTTCGCAATATGTGACGTCACGAGCCACCACTCCTAAACTTTGATGCGTTATATCTTTATAATTTATCGTTTAATTGACAAACAAAAAAAATATGTCAGTAATATATTTTGATTCCCTAAATAACGGACTAATTTTAATGATAAACTTTTGATCCTGGAAGCTAGCCTATTATAAAGTATGGTATAAAGTCTAAGTGTAAACCACAAACTTATTTGTTTGGTGTAATCCGTACGTAACAGACGTAACGTTCAGGGTTTAGATTCTTCTTTCGACGACTACCTATAACTAGTTGTGCATACCAGTTGGTTCATGAGGAAATCGTGATATAAAGTGTGGCAAAAAGTCTGTAAACCACAAATGTGTTTAAGTGTTTGTAGCCGGTACGTGACAGATTAAACTTTCAGAGTTTGGATTCATCTTTCGTGGTGTAAGTATGTTATAGCAAGTCCCTGACCCTAATCGACTTTGTACAAAATCTACCTTCTCAGAAAAGCGCTAAATCATCCCCTCAACAGTATTAATGAATTCAACACAATTACCTGAACATCTAACACGCCTATACACACAGACACAATCGCAACGTCCTCATTAACTGAGTTAGCGAGTTACCTGTCACAAGACAAGGCTCTAACTCTAAGTGTGTTCAAGTAATTGAGTTAGTTAGATTTCCATGTGTATACGTGGTATTGTCTTCGTCGGTAAGTTGCTAACATATCCTTCTGTCATATCTCTTCATAAGGTTTTTATTTTTGGTTTTCTCGAGATCGAATCGATAAAAGATCGAATCCATTGATAATATCGTCACGTAAGAAGAAAAATACTTATTTGACAAACCAACCAGCTGAGAATGCATTCGAGAATAACGCTAGGATGATGAAATATAAAATGTATTCAGTAGATGAAACTAGACTATATATATAAAAAAAAGATCGATTTTGATTGGAAAGCCGAAATTTTTTCTCAGGTTTCACTAACTATTTTCTAAGTTGTCTAATATCAAGTACTAATACTAAGTACTAATATAAGTACTATAAACTTTTGGCTGCTGTTTAAAAAGTCAAAGTTTGGATAAGGGAATAGATCTAAGAGTACTTTTAAATTCTAAGTTCACTCCACAAAAATACTTGCTAGATAACAAAGAAAGTACCAACAAACAAAATTCAACAAAATAACATAATGACCAGTCCAGCCAACCTTCAAGCCGGAACCCGCCAAAAGTAATCAAACTAAGTAATTGTCCCACAAAGCTCTACAAGTGGGTAGTGTACTTTACATCATTGATTGGGGTAAGTTTGATTAATTTACCTCTGGGGAGGTCGAATTTAACTTGGACCCAAATGTCGAGACCTCTGTTTGAGTATCGACACCTATAAATTATTTACTAAGCAATTCAGTCAGACGAATTAAGTTGTAGACCGTGGCCTTTGAGGTTTCATAACTTTATTTAGTTTTGTCGTTGTTATTCATTTAGACAAAAGGTGATAGCATTTACCTTTTTTACCTCAGAGAGTGAGCCCAGGTTAGATTTCTTTTAATGGTTCTAGATCTGGCGCAAAGCGACTGCTGTCTGACAAATAACTTTTATTAAGTCGTCTAAGTCGGTTAGAAAAAAACGTATTATTTGTTACATAGTCAGTCGACCATCTACACCCTGATGTCATAGTTATTTAGGATCCGCATCTCAGCCACTGATATGGTTCCTTTAACAACCACCAAATATCATTAGGAAAACAAAATGAACATTTTCTTAGAATGAGCTGAAAATCAATACCAACTCGGCACCCGCAGAAGACATTCTAATAAGTCACTTTCGTCTTGTCTTAAAGCCCTATTCTTATTCCAGTAACGTTCTCGAACTACAAGCAAGCTAATATGACCGAGGGGTAGGTTTCTAACATGTAATACGATACTAGTGAAAGGGGGGAACACACTCGTGTGGAAATTAGAAATGGCAAATGAATCTAAAGAGAATTAAAAAAGAAAGCTATGATCGCATCCTTATTTATTCTTAAACTGATTTGATACGGATTTTATCGCGTTTATTACTTTTTTTATTATAACATATTTGTGTATTACTTATTTATTCTCCCTTACATAAACTGGACCTCAACTGGAAATACATACACACGAACGTAGAACCTCCTCTTTTTTGAAGTCGGTTAAAAAGGTTAATATTTGTGATGCATGCATGTCAGCGTATTTTTTGTTTTTATCCTATCAGCACTGTCTGTTTTTCATTTCTGAAAACAGTTTGTTATTTGATTTAAATATATTTATCGATTTTCATTTACGATGGCTCAAGATCGTGCAGTGTAGAAAAGACGGACATTGAATGCCGACCACAAGCAGATGGGATAAGGTCAGGATAAGGATAAAGAGAGACTGATTTTCATTTACATCCTTGTCACACTCCCTATTAGGGACTCTCCGCATTGATCAGCGCGGAATCGGCTTAAGCCGAGAGCGTATGACCACACTACTCGGCTTGACGCCAATCATCCGTTGCGACGGGTGATCACAGGCAGGACTCGCCGACTCCTCCGGATGGCCGTTGCGGAGGTTAATCACTTGCGTTCGGCTGTCGCCTCCTCCGAACGGCCGTCGACTCTTTCGAATGACCTTAAACTCGTTCGAACGGCCATTGCGACGGCTGTTCATATCCGTTCGGTAGTCTATTCATCCGGATGGACGCCGCGAGTAATTAGCTGTCAGAATATCCACATTATTGCAGCGAGCCTACTTACAAACAGTGATTGCCTGCCTTGGAGCCATTGCAAAGAGGAGATCCCGTAATAAGCGTTTTGTAAGAAAGTATTTGTGAGGCTACACGGGGTGGAAGGCAGACGTGCGGGGTGCTTGGTTTCGGCCGTGGCTCCAATCATGGAGCACGACCAATGACAAGCTCCGCCCACTTTTGTGTCGGCAAGGCGCCAATGATCACATCACTGCGCCATTTCAAACGGCATCTCCTCTTTGTAATTGCTCCATCTTGCCTGCGCTCCAGTGTTCGGCTGTTTTCGGCGCTGTTCGGCTGCCGTCGGAGATAAAATCGTGCGAGCGGATCATATCAACGCCATTACGGCCGTCTTCGACGCCGATCGGCTACCGCTGGACATGAAATCTTACAAGCGTCGTCCGCGCCGAGCCGATGCGAATAACATCAGCGACGACCTTCTTCCATTGACATAAGGGTTTTTCTGACCGGATATAGCCAATTCCGGTTGATCAGTGTACTCCCCGCCCTTAAAGTATACAAGAACAAATAAGGTACGAAACCAGCCTTAGGATTATACTGTTGGCTCAAACTTGTCTCCGAGGAGACAAAACTGAAAGAAAATGTATTTTTTATACTAACTTGCGTTGCAAAGTTCCAGCAGAAGTCCATTAGTTGAGGCCAGGCGTGCGTTGAAAAAGTTGCTAATGGCAAAGTTTTAGCTTCAAATACAATTTATCTGTATGTCACAAGCCACATAAGTATTAAGGATGGAAGGAGACTTTCTTGTGATAATATAGGAAGGTGGGTATATTGCCCAGCTGTGGTTATGTTTAAGATCTTCATTCATCTTTAGAACCTAAAGTTCTTCATCCACTAATTTTAATGGCTCACAATGAGGTCTACTATGTTTGTACTGATCAATTAATACTAGTATCAAGCAAGTTATAAATATTAAATTTGTCAAAAATTAAGGTAGATGACGAAAGAGAGAAGCTCATAGGTGGCGGTTCAGGAGAAGTCTGGAAGGAGATGGGGAGGAATTTTAGACAGCAATGGTATAAAGCTTTATTAAAAAAATAAGTACATGTTATTACGGACATGAAAAGAAAAGTATACACTTGAAGATAATTAATAATAATAGTATAGCTAAATAATGTGTAGAACCCTTGTCCTAAGATTTCCTAATGTTAAGTTTCTAACATAAATAAACAGATGGGTATTATATTTTCGTCACGTACTGCTGTGTTTTGTTGATCTAACGAGATATCTAACACATAAAAATATTTTGAACGATTTGAGTATCAAAATATATGTTATTTATCCTGATTTTGCTCCAAAAAGCTCCAAATCCTAAAAAAATATTCCAATTAACTGTGACGGTATTTTCGATAACCCTCTCAACTCAAGTTGACTCACACAATATCGTTTTCCGATGAGCGAAACTTCGGCCCAGCAATATTGGGTAAATCTTTTTAGGGTTTAGAAAAATAATTGGATTGCAACATTGAGAGAAGCAATTACATTCAGTGATCGGTTTCCCTCCAAAACGGTTTAACGTAAACTTGGAGTATAAAACTGAACCATTTTATACGCTTCGTAAGATTGGTTTGGTACTCGATACAGAATTGAAAATTTTCGATTATGTTGCTTGAAATATTGCTAAGCTTGCAGTGGATTAATGCCTGAATTGAATTCAAACGTAACATTTGAAAGTAAAATACACATTTTAGTTGAGAGTAGACAAGGAGTATAAGATAAGCAGTCAGCCATGCATGGTGCAAATCACGTCATACGTCGTCGTCGTCGTCGTGTCAGCCGCAGTCAGTCCACTGCTGGACTTGGGCCTCCCCATTAATTGAGGGTTGTTGCCATACTCGCCACGCTTGGCAGGAGGGTTGGCTAGCGCAGTTTCAGCGGCTTATCGTACTTCCGGCGCTGCTGCCCATCGGAAGTATTTTTAAGCTAAAGAAGGGTGGGAAGTGTTTGAGTTTGGGGAACGGATGAGGTACTAGGATACTACTGACTCGGATGGACATGGGGTGATTCAGTAGTAGCACGGGTAAGTCGGGCTCGCGTACCCGTGTGCTATGTATCCAAGCCTGACTGGGCATTCTAATTGTTATGCTGTTTGAGGAGGATAAAATATCTTGAGGATCCTGGGTTTTCTAAGCCATACGGTTAAGAAGACAACGGCGATGCTTCTAATGATATAATATTATTGCTTATGAGTGATTATAGGCTAGTTTTCAGGGTCAAAAGACTAACATTAAAATTAGTCCGTCATTTAGGGAATTAAAATATATTAGTGACGTATTTTTTGTTTTGATAATCCATACTAATATTATAAATGCGAAAGTCTGTCTGTCTTTCTTTCTGTCTGTCTATTACGCTTTCACTGCCAAACCGCTGAACGGATTTTGATGAAATTTGGTATGAATATAGTTGAAGACCCGGGGTCAAACATAGGCTACTTTTTAACGTAGGCGGAGCTGCGGGAAACAGCTAGTTGAGCAATAAATTATAAAGATATAACGCATCAAAGTTTAGGGGGGGCTCGGGACTTTACGAGTACATATTGCGAAAAAGTGTAGCACACTGTGACGTCACACGGAACTTTAACGCGCCATATCTTTACCATTCTTGAAAAAATACGTCTCTATTATTTTTCGATTATCTAACTGACGGACTAATTACATTTTTTTAGGAAACTAGCCTTTTGTGACCAATTCCATCTAAAACACAAATGCAATGATAGTTTTAACTTAGAAATACATTTTACTGTTCGAGGAAGCGTATAATGTGTTAATATTGTTGCGAAAAAGCGTGGGTAAATAGAGTACCTTTAAATTACACCCGTAGTCCTTGCAAGTACTATATAAAACGATCATAAATTAAGTAAGTAATAAAGAAGCTAACGGAAAAACAAACTTCTAGAGCAAAGAAATAAACTTGTTTATTTTCATTTTGTACGTGTATTTCTTAGAATTTGTGTAGTTCTATGCGACGATATTGACAAATCAGGATAGACACTCGAGTGTTGTATTCGATGTAAAACGGCAATCGTTTGATAAAAGCAGAGTAACTTTACTCAATTCGTGTCAGTAATAAATAAATAATAAGTGTGAAGATTGCATTGCATTCGTATAATAATATTACTCTTTAAAAAAAATGAAGATTTTTTCTAATACAATAAGTTACAGTTTCCATCCAGATTGGATGTAGAAAGCTCTAATAAGAGACGAACGGAGACAAAATCGGGAGGCCTTTGCCCAGCAGTGGGATGTAACATCATGAGGTTAAGAAAAAAAAAATACTTGTAATAATATTAAATAAATGTAAATATATAGGGCAAATCACACAGATTGAATAGTATAGTAAGTATAGTAAGATATAGTAGTAGATTGAGTAGTGATAGTAAGTTTAGTTTATTTTTATGTTACTAATTCAAAGAAATGATAACTAATACAAAATAGAATATAAAAAAGATTTAACATCAAAAAAATTAAAATCAGCGCAATCAAAAACAAAACAAATATTCTAAGTCTTCACCAATTTCCTTATATTCCGTTGATATATAGAGTCACACATATAAGAACTCTCTCTAACACATGATGGTATTTTTACCAACTATTACATCACAAAACCTAAAAAAAAAATAAGTGGACGGAGTTTCCACTAACGTAGGTACGCTACACGTAGCTATAATAGCAAGGTGCGCTTCGGAATTTGCAATAAGCCCTCTTTATCCCGACAGCCTTTGTCCCGAGTGCCTCCCGTTTATTCCTTAGTACTATCAGCTAAGAATTTCGGTGACCACTACCTTGGAAATGTTGTTTTAACCAAAGTGGTGGTTTTGAAAATTAATCGCTTTATAAAGAAACTAGCTGTTTCCCGCAGCTCCGCCTGCGTCAAAAAGTAGCCTAGTTTGACACCGGGTCTTCAAGTATATTCATACCAAATTTTATCTAAATTCGTTTAGTGATTTGGCCGTGAAAGCGTAACAGACAGACCGACAAACAGACAGACGGAGAGACAGGCAGACTTTCGCATTTATGATATTATGTATGTGAATATGGAAGAGATGCACACTGAATTGTGACCTGACTTTTCTGGGAGGAGATTTATATAATACTCAGAAAAAAACATCTATTTAAAGGTCTTTTATTAATAATTTGACTACATAGAGAGCATAGAATACGTTATAAATATGTGGTAGAGTACCGGATTTTCTTGTTTGTGGGCCAAGCACACATTATAATGTATTATAATATTTATGAATGAATGAACATCTATTGAAAGTTGGTGATATATAACTGTTCCTGCATTATTTGGCTCAAACCAACGAAGCAAAGAAAAAAACTGGCATTAACAGGCCTCTTCTACGTTAAACATCTATTCAATTTGGTATACAAAAACTAGAGCTTTTCAGAGACCTGAAAGAAATGTTTGATGATATTGTGGATCAACGCCTTAAACACGTATTTATAACGTTACTTATATTTTTTATTTCAGCGATAAGCATTTATTAATTTCAGAGAATTTCGCCTGCGTCAAACTAGACAACAATAAAAATGCCATTGTTCAGAACCAAATATGGTTCCCGCGCAGGTGAAGGCTAATTATTGAAAGAAAGAAACACTTCTTAATTTTAAACAGCACGTGACTTCATTAGTATCTACTGCAGAGTATATTTTGAGAGCATTTTAGTTGATTTTCATATAGGAGTTGACTGTACAACATATCCCAGCGTAGACACTGAATTCTTAAAACACATTTTTCTTGCAACGTTTCTCTCTATTGCGAAGTGTATACGTTGTTTCCATATTAACCTCATGTTGTGTGTTTAGTAACAATGGAAGCATAATAGGATGTCTAGAGAATAGGACATCTCACAATATAAGTGTTTTTTTAATGAATTCTCGTACTCTTTAAACCAGTGAATGTATCAACTAGTAGTTTAGCCTAAAAGACGAGTGACAGTGAAGAACTTCAAAAACCCAGAAAATAACAAAATATTTGCTTTGTTCCAGAAGGTTACCTGCAAAAATTGACTACATAAGCAAAAGTGAAAAGTGTCAGAATAACCAACTTTTTTCACTTTTTACTTTTGGACCTAAATTAAAGAGAGGATGATGTCTTTTTGCTTATGTAATCGAGTTTTTGCAGCAACCTTCTTGAACGAAGTTATTTGGTGGTTAGTAACTGATATTCTTAGTAGGATCCTTGAGGTCCTTCTCTTATAAATAAAGTCTTTTCTGTTTTTAAATCTTTAATTTTTACCAGATCGCATGATGTAGGGTAATCTTTTTCGAGTCTTTGAATATTTGATTTTTTTTTGTTACAAGGGCCCGAATCGCGGTAACTAAATAACGTATTTACCAAAAGCAAGTTCCGATCGTGTCACAGAATTTTTAACAGTACTAACTGATGTATGATGTAAATCTAGATAGATTTCATTCGAGACAAAATTATTGTTCGGGAATAATTGGGTAAACTATATTGGGTATTATAATAGGCTAGGTTCCAGGGTCACAAGAATAACATTAAAATTAGTCCGTCATTTAGGGAATCATTAGGGTATTTTTTCTTTTGTCAATTGAGCGCTAACTTATAAAGATATAACGAATCAAAGTTTAGGAGTGGGGGCTCGTGATGTCACATATTGCGAAAAAGTGTAGCACACTGTGACGTCACACGGAACTTTATCGCGCCATTCTTGTTTCATTTTCAAAAGAAAAAAAATACGTCTCCAATATTTTTTGATTATCTAACTGACGGACTAATTAATTTTTTTTAGGAAACTCTAAGTATACTCTTGTTAATAAAAATTACATACATCACGCCTGTCATCCCCTGTTTTGTTTATAAAAAAATACTTATTATTTTAACTCTGTTTACAAGTACGCACATAACAATTTGCGAGATTCATGACTTCTCAACCTTCAAGACGGCAAAATTTCCAACCCCTTAGCTAATGAAACTTAAAACGGCTACATCATCGGGCGACAAAGGGGTTTCTTCGCTTCATTAAGCTAACTTAACGCTTCGTTAGGAATTTAAAAACTTTTAGGGATAAACTTCACCCCATCTACTGCACTCCCATTCTCAAATTAGTTAGATTTTGAGAAACGAGCATAGAATAATAATTAGTATTCTGTTAATTAAAAACGCCTATTGCGTTGTCAACTACTCTATTTGACTGAAAGATTTGCTTTGGCGATGAATCTGCCTGTGTATTATTGTTTTGTTAAATCTTCGTGCAAGTTTTTTTAGGAGTGAAGAGTGTAGTATTTGTTTGTACTGTAATTTCAGGACCTCTACGTATTGGACTTCCTAATTTCTTTCTAGACCAATATGGTCGAGTATCCATACTTCCATATTCATACTAATGTTATAAGGGCGAAAGTCTGTTAGTTATTTGGTATGAATTTTAGTTAAAGAATCGGGGTCAAATAGAGGCTACTTTTTGACGCAGGTAAAACAGCTAGTGTTATTTAATTCAGAGTTGAACGTACGAGATCTTTGGTAATGGTATCATCAAAAGCCTTTATATACAGATGTATACATCTTTCATCTTTATATACATCTTTATATAAAGGATATATCTAAATAGAACGTGTTTTTAGTAAAGCTTACCTACATCGATAAAAAAAGCGTATAATCGAACGCAATTTTTTTTTAAGTTTAAATACGAAAAGAGAAGATCATTAGCTTAGTAAACCCAAACGCTGCAAAGACATAGAGAAACAAAAGACCATAACTCCACACTAACAAAACATTTCAGTGAAATAAAATGCTCTGCAGAAATAACCGTGGTGCTAATACATTTTCAGTTTTCCGCGACCGGGTAATGCTTTGCACTAACACTGGATTTCATAAATACAGAGAATGTCGAGGAAAAAAATAACGAAGATGCATTTTTTTAATGAGAAAGTGATTATTAAACTAAACATCTACTTCATAAATTAACAAACGGTATACTAGTGCAAGGTTTTTGTTTGCGTTAATCATTTGAAAAGCTATATGACCCTATATCAAACTTTATGAAATTCAGTTGTCAGATTAAGTTTGAAAATGTAGAAAACTAACTTACTTTTGGGTTGTATTTGTAGCAGCTTTTCCATAATGTTTAGTTAATATTTTTTGGATATCATCATCATTATTATATCAATCGTAGCTCTTTGTCTGAGCATGCCAGCCAATAAAATAATAATCTATTAAGTTCGATGTCACGCAGGATGCTAAAAAAAATTTATGAGATATCATTTATACGCAATGCATCTCCAAAAAACAAAAATCTCCTAAAAAGGCTTTGAACATTGCTATATAGTGCACACATTACAGAATAGATAATCTTACAAGCCAAGAGCCCTATTTTTGAAATGTATGACTAGCTGTTTCCCGCAGCTCCGCCTGCATCAAAATGTAGCCTATGTTTGACCCCGGGTCTTCAACTATATTCATACCAAATTTCATCAAAATCCGTTCAGCGGTTTGACCTTGAAAGCGCAACAGACAGACAGACTTTCGCATTTATAATATTAGTATGGATATGGATTAGTATGGATATATCGAAAAAAAAACTCCTTCGTTGTCGAACAGAAATACTTCGTGAACGAACGAAAATCATTCGATATCGAATAAAAATTATTCGACTTTGCGTGAGTCACATTTATATAAAATAGCACTCCAGGACCCAACACTTTTCATCACTTCGTCAGCTTGCCTTGTGTTTAGAGATAGGATTACACTATACAAATATAACTATAGAAACAATGGAAGTGTCGTCAAGAATGGCAAATCCGAATGCGCCTATCTGGCAGTCCAACACAATAAGGTAAGCGGTCTCATTCTAGAACTGGTGGTGCAAGATAAGAGAGAATAATTTATTTCTATTGTATATACCATGAAACTTTATTCCATTCAATTTGGTTGTATAACATTTAAGCACCCTTGGAAGATATCTTAGGTTTTCTTCCAAGGGGGCTTAGAATCTCAGGATTTCTTCCAAGGTTTAACGCCTGAGACTCATAACGACTTCAGATAATTAGTTTAGGCTTTCACGATTGGCATAAATCATGTCAGCATAAAATTTTAAAAATTTCGTAAAATTTCATTTACATTCGACCTATAAAGTTAAGTAACCTAACCTAACTTCAAAAACTAGTAAAATTTTCACTCAGAATCGACCTTTAAAGTTACCTAACTTGTACCTAACGAAAAGTGAAACTCAGAATATCGTTAGTTTGTTAATACGAAAACACGCTCAGCCATTTTTCTTAGATGCTTATTAAATAGTAAAAAGTAAAAAAACATTTAATGCGTCCGGAGCGTCAATTTACTAAGTAGCAGTCAACGCACTGAACTAGCATTAGTTTTGATGTACTAGATAAAGTACGCCGTACGAGTCGATTTTGATACTGTCTATGCGCAGACCTACGCGTATGTCATAGTTATGTCCCACCACCATGTCATACACTTTTATGACCTCATTTATAAACGCTGCGGCTTATAACTTGTACCGAAGCAATCGCGGCCGGCTGGCAAACACTGATATTAGTTTTCTGTGTAAGCAATTTTCGTAAGTGTCCCTGTTATTCCCGTAATACTGGTCCGACCCCGCACGTGGTTTTATATTGAAACGCAATAAAAAGGACGCGCTGAATCGGCTAATGTGATCTCGTTACACAAACCCATTTTATTAAATTCCTTATTGTGAGTTTCATCAAAATTGTTCTATGAAAAACATGGAATTAAAAAAATTGTAAGTTTGTTTGAACTGTTTGCTAAATATATTTAATTACTGTTTAAAATTGAAATATTATAGAATTGGCATTTCCCAATGCATCGTAAATGGGCTACCTATTACTTAAATATATGCTGAAGCTGCATGAAGAAGGATAAGAATGAAAAACTTATTATCTACAAAGAAGATAAAATGGCGGATTACTTGATAAAGGGATCTCAGGGGCGGAAAAATGAAGCAAAAAGACAAAAGCTATTTTAGTCCATGTTTCATGCAGGTATACCACAAACTGGGAGCAACAATGATCTTAAATTTTTGAGGATATGTCTTACAATAATAATATCGCTGTCATTATCTTCGATTTGTACTAAGAAAGGTAGTAATACTTTTTGTTATAATATACAACAAACAAACATGTCACCGATGCATACTAACATAACTTCAACATGCAGGTCTGAGAGCGACGTATTGGTGCATACGAGTATCTATATTATGTTCTAAGTATTAAGTACCATATTCGAGTAATATTGATTGAGAAATACAAATTCCAATTCAAGAAGGACAAAGAAACAATAGTAATATCCCTGTAATTTGCTTGTTAGAAGTAATTATAGTTACACCAACAAATATTTTAGTATATCAATTTATTACAATCTTACGACTTAACTTTGGCAATAAAGTAATATTTTCGAACAGGTCTTAAGAAAAAATATCATTTTAGCGAACATAAAAAATAATCAGCTCTAACCAGACTGTCGTTGCGAGTTGGAATTTATTTTATGAACTAATTTCTGTGGGACAACATTCCTTATACGTGACCCGAGGGCTAAGCATTTTTTGGACATTCCCGCAGTTTAATGAAAACCCGTGGAAAACCCGCAATATGCCTCGGGGAGCGTTTGTACTGATTGTGAATTTTTTTGACGCTCGTGTATGAATATTTTTGCGAAGGACTTGATGGCTGGGACAGTAAGCGGTTTAGAGGTATTAGTTCAAATGCGCTTAATGTTTAAGTACAATTTTGAACTCAGTAAATGGGAGCGATAAAGTTTGAAGGAAAAGAGTAAACGCTCCTTTCTTTTATGAGTGAAAAAGTTTACGATGAATGTTCATCATAGTGATGAAAGCTTTACTTTTGCTCTTGGGGTTGTTAGGTATAGAATTCGCTAGTAATTTAAATCAACAAGGAAAGATAGAGTGTCTAATTCCTCTCTTTCCTTTACTCATATCGGTGGAACAGTTACAAGTGGAAGTCAACACGAAAAGAGAGTACTTATAAGGAACCTAGCAAGTTTTTTCGAATATTAGAAGCTATTTAGATATTTCTATTGATTCTGAACGTGAAATAGTAGTTTATGAAACTGTTGCATAATAAGGGTTCTTACAATACGAATAACACGACATAAATCTCACTATTTTACGCTTATCTTCTCCGTAATGTATTATTATTATTTGCGTATGATTTGTACTGTGTCTTAGAAGACACGTTTAAGTTGTAGGTCCCGATTGTTATCGATAGATGGCAGTACCTCTGGCAGCCTGTAAAACTTGATAGTGTTGACCACGCGAGAAAAAATTTGCCACACTAACACGCGGGTCATGTTCCTGTTGGTCTGGTTTCCCTGCAAAAGGGGTTACGGTGGTCAAACAGTGCCGCCAAATCTAGGATCATGACTTACAGCGTACCCTAGGTTCCGATGCGTAGGCTGAGAACGTAACTAAGAATAACACGCTCGGACAAATAAGGGTTGTACTGTGAGTGTGTGAGTGTACTTTAAAAAAACATAAGTAACGTAACTTTAACCGTTTATCGTACCCTTGGGTCAGGTGTGCGTAAAATTCATTATTTTTCTCAAAGACCGCTTAAAAGGTATTATGAAAGTTTGAGTTCATCGTTAGTACGACCTGAACTTAAAGGAAAAAGCTTGTTTACACTTGAAGACCAAATGTTTTAAACAATTTTTTCATGGCTTTGGCACACTTCTTCTTTTTAACCTATTTCGTTCCACGGCACCATCTCTCTAGAAACAAATCTGTCCAAGGCCAACTCTGACTAAACTCTTTGATTTAAATCTTACAATTCCTTATTTATGTGTGAGAGATATACCTAGTAGTAGGGAACTATCACTCTTGTTGAAGCCGTTCTTTAAATGTCATCAAATTAGTTCCTAATTTTATGACGCTAATGCGAAAAATGGTCTCATGAGAAACATTAAAAAAGATAAAAGTCAAAAGGATTTAGATAGACCAAGGCATCCATACTAATATTAAGTGTAAATGTAAATTTTGATGAAATTTGATATGAATATAGATGAAGATGCGAGACATAGGCTACTTTTTGACGCAAGCGGAGTTGCGGGAAACAGCTAGTAGCAAATAAGAGATATATGTGACCATGCCACTATTAGTCTCAAAGGGTCAGATGCCAGTAGTACTGATTGAAACAGCAGTCTATTCCCTAGTAGTGCTAAGGAAGCAAGTACCAGTTATGACTTAGTAGGATATAAATGCCTAGACAAATAAATTTGTCGTCCCGTGTAAACGAGACATTTTAGAAGCCCGAGTATAAGTACATAGAATTTAATTAAGTGTTCTATAATTACTTGGAGTTCGTCGTAGTTGGAACTACAGCCAGGTCACACTGTCATGTATACTATACTGGACATTGTATTTTGGGAGCTTACCTCAAGTTTCTATTGCGTAAAGCAGATAGGTTCTCGAACAACTTTAAACATTGTACAGATAATTTATGATATTACCAACATAATAGCTTAACTAGATACTGGAATGGACGAAGTAGCACTGGTGAACGAAAGGTAAGAAGCAATTTGGTTTGGACATGAGATGACAGAAGAATATCAACATCTATTTAAAAAATCCTAAACAGAAATGTTAATTGAAACAAAGAGAGAGAGACACCTACGAAACGATGGAAATGAGAATGTTAGGAGTTGATAAAACCATGGCAGGAAATCGAGTACTTTGGAAGGCAAATGCATATTGCACCGATCATAGATAATAGGAAACGGTAAGGAGAATGATTATATAAATAACTAGCTGTTATGAGTAGAGATGAGTTCTATAACCTAGCATGGCAAGCGTGTCCTTAACGATCTTAGCCTGACTTGAATTGCCTGACTCGCAATTAGCAACTCTACCTGTATGGTAAAGTTTCCGCTGTTTTCGCCAGATGGCAGTTTTAAGGCTATGTCAAATGCCCTTATGTAATACACATACTAACAATACATCCATTTATCTATTTATATCAATATTATTTAATAGATATAACGGAAAATGCAACAAGAAGCTAATACATGAAATTTAAAAAAAAGTAATGTAGTTACTCAGTTATATCACTAAGTATTTAGCTTGAAAATATTTCATCTTGACGCAAAGAAAATACCTTTCTCTTTAAGTAAAGGAAGTTTTTCTCATATATTTAGTTAAAAAGATTTCTCGGTTCAAACGCCAATTTCACGGCGCATCTCGATCAAAACTTTAAAAAATGGAGGAGAAAAGTTAGAGCAATTCATTTTGTTGAGAAACGAGTTTTTTTAAACTACACTAGCTGGTAATAAATTATATATAACCTGCGATATACGAAGGATTATTATGTCATTCTTTTTTTTCATCCATAATTTAAGTTGAAGCTACGGGGCTCCATTTTTCGAGGGTATTCAGGTCTATTCGTTCTAGGTTGACGTCCCTTATCTACCTCCGAATATTTCTACGTCATATTACTTCATCATCATTTCAGCCACTGTCAGTCCAATGTTCTAATGATTTCAAAAATAACGACTGCCAGCGAACTTTTCAGGTCATCTGAGCATCTGGTCGGTGGATATCCAACGCTAACAACTTGCAGCATAATATTTTGGAATGCGTATTTACTAAGCAAGTAATAAGTAAGTAAGTGCCTTGCTTTCATAGCGAGACACGTGCCTCCTTAACATCAGAGGAACTCAATACCTATAGAAATATCACCACTGGCGACCAATCCAACTCAGTCATTGGTCGTCGTCGCTTCACATATAACCTTTATAAACACATATGCGCGATCGAACTCCTCTATCTAAGTATATCCACGCAGTAGCCCATTACTTTCGAAAAAATAACGTATAAGTATACACTACAAATACAGCCTCATAATTATAATTTCGTCAAAATCTGTGCTTTTGCTTTCAAAGCAGCTAAGACATTGCAAATTACTATGTTGACTACTATAAAATATTCTGTCGCTTTACATCTTTCTAAGGTTGCAGATACATTAGCGTAAGTTTTTCAAGAAAATATAATTAAGTTTTCGGGTTAACAAAATAGTAAATTGCATGGTGGTGACTTTTGCAAGGACTTCAGACATACAGACCGGTCTTAAATAAGTATGATGACGAATATTAAATGATGATGATATTTAATAAATGTTGTAAAAACCAGTGCCACCAAATCAAGGACCATGACTAACGCAACTAGGAGAGCACGCTTGGTCCAAGAAGATGTTGAATGTCTACTTTGGATCTATAATTTTTGTGCATGAATGTATTTTCATCATTGAGAAAGGAACGTCGACGTGGTTTCGATGTTTTTGATTTTTCGTGCATAAAAATTTCACACATAAAAATCAGGCGATGGAACTGAGGGTACAAGTAGTAAATATGTACAGCATTATACTAAAATACGCGATCCATCGCGTAGAATAGAACACTTTGGCGCTCTCTCGTTTCAGAGGCTAAGTTCCAATTTGGGTAAGCGGAGTAAGTAATTACCTAAGTATAAGTAAGTATACTAAAATGTTTGTCAATGGAATTAAATTTTATCACAGTATAAAACAGTATGACAAAGAAAAACTATTTGAAAACGGATATTGTCGAGCTCGTTAGTATAAACAGAGCTTTAAAGAAGGCGCTTTAATCCGCTAAAATGGAAATTTGTTGATAAAAGCCTTAGTTTTCTCGACTTAAACCGAAGAAGGTGCGAAATTATGATAGTTTCAGCTAAAATTTATTCTTTTGCATGCCGCGGAGCATTATTTACGTGGAAACGTTTTTGTAGGTTTTTAATCCGTAACTTTAAGTAAATGTTTTCTTTTTTAAATTGTCTTTTCTGGCAATAAGTTGGGGAGTTTTAGCTTTTTATATAATTCCCAATTTCTTTGTGTATATTTGTGTGTACAAGAAGTTTAACTGGTCTCTCGTACAAATCGATTGATCAGCTCAAAGTAATATTATTTAATTGCATAGTAGGTAGTCGTCCTGATTTTTTGAATGTGTTTAAACACATTATAAAAATATGTATGTTAAAAGAAGTCACTATGTTTTACGCTTCTCTTCATTTCTATACGATTTTGTTCGCAGTCAATCATTTGGCCCGCAAAAGTTGACTTTTTGCTTAAACAAATAGGCAGCCTATTATATAGGTATTTATTTATTCACAGCTCCTCACTAGTCATTCAGTTAACTAAAATGTGCAATGAGTTTTTTTCATACTTCTATACTTTATTATATTATTAAGATATGTATCTCCGCTTGGGATTTACGGGTTGCCCCGGTCCTTTAAGAGGCTTGCGCCTTTTGGAGAAGTTGATGTCATGTAGTGCTCCTGCCCAAACCAGTCTTCGGCTATATTAATAGATGCCATTTCCATGAAAGGGTCTGGGCAGGCGGAGGAACTTGCTAATGAGTGAAAAGAATAAAATAGATTATGATTATGAAGTTTGGTTGGATTTAAACTATTGCAATAGAAATCGGACAACTGCCATAATCATGATTCCTGACTATCTGTGGCAGGCGGTGACTCGCCACTTAGTGAATGGGTCCTCCAAATAGTCGCCGCATTTGGCAACAGAGGGGCAACATTGGAATGAGTGATTAAGGGTGCCGAGAGAGGCTTCGGTTTCGCCATCCTGCCTGCACTGCGAAGACTGACTGCACTAGGAAGGGACCCCAGTGGGCGATGGGGTCGTCACATCCCTACGCCTTTAATGAGTTTATTATTAAGTTACATCTATTCATTTAAAGAATAATAAGGACTAAAACTTACAAATAAATACCTACTTAGAAATAAATGAGTTAAGTACAATTTAAAATAAAATAAAAGTTAAACAAAACAAAAGGGCGTGAAAAAATCCTTCTGGGTCGGCAACGCGCTCATGACATCTCCGGTGTTAAAGGCGTTCATAGGCACCACTAGGTAACCACTTACCATCAAGTGGGCCGTTTGCTTACTTAGTTGTAAAAAAAAAAAGTTTTAAAGGTAGCCTATTTTTTAAATATATCAAAGAATGGATTATCAAACCTTTTATTTTTTCGATTTTTATTAAATACTTCTGTAGACAACAATTTTGCAAATATAGCTTTAACTAGATGATTTCAATGAGAAAATACACTACAATATTTTTTATAAAATATATATATATATATAAAATATATAAAGTATGTATATAAAATATATAAAGTAACAATTAAATAAACGCGCCCCTAAAATTATATACCACCTGTTTTAGAACAATGAAAAAGTCTAATAGCATGGCCTTTGTTTAATTTTAATTTGGAATCGACGATTTGAGCTGTTAATTTCCGAGAAGGTAACAAATCGTTTTCCGAAACTTGGGTAAATGAACTTCATTAATGAAAAGTCTTTTTAACATGTACTTGAACATAAGAAATTTTCTCAACCTCATCAACTTCGAGTAGGTGTTTTTTTTTTTACAAATTACTTATAGTTACTTCTTCAATCTCCATCCAGGGATTTCATTTAGTTTACGACCTGGTGTTAGAGAGGTTAATTTACTCTGTTTGCCTTGGTCTACTTATATTTATCTTCTTCGCCCAAGCGTATTTCCCAAACGTAAGGTATGTTGTTAATCGTGTTCCTAGATTTGGCAGTACTGGTTATCCCCATGGAGCAACTTTTGGCGTCAATAAGTGATATTTATATCCTATATTGAAAATAAACAATTTCATTTCATTTCACTGCCTTTTGACCTTTGGGATGAACGGAAACATGGCCAGAGGTGTTTTAGTGGCTGACACTGTCAGATTTTTCAGTATGCCTAAGGGTATCTGACATAGGATTACGATAAATCTCTCCCAGGTGTATGAAACTTTCGGGTTCAAAATATCTTAAATATGACCCCAGTAAATGACGGGATTTTTTTTGTGGTAAACTTTATTGAGTGAAATTCGCGAGGTCTCTGTTCGCGGTGAACAACTAGTTAATTTAATAAAAATTGATACAAACTAATTCACTTAAATAGGTAATACCTACCATATAAAAATAACATAAAAAATCCCACATATAAAAACAACAATTTTACTTCATCATCGCTCACATAACAGGAGAAGGTACTTACGAAAGATATAACATAATGAAGATAAGGGGAAAAAATAAAAAAATCTGTAATCGACAATTATAACATTCATTATTATATATTATTCATAGTTAAGACAACGTCTGTCAGCTAGTACTGAATAATAATTGTGACTTTGAATAGACTATTTTGATTCGGCACATGTTTTCTGAATAAACTGGTCTCTACTATATCTAATTTTAACATTTAATATATCAAGCGCCCTTTGTAACCGTTTTATTTACGATGCCAATAAAAAGAAAAATAAAAACTGCGAACATTCAATTGAGGATGACTTTCTCAACTGGCGTCTGTTCTTAGAATTTTGTCATGAATTCGCGTTTTTTTGTATCTTGTTGGATTGAATAATAAAAAAGCATATAAAAATAAATATTTAATTTCATCTTGCCTAACAACCTTTTTCGACTTATGTCTCCATTTCACCTAGTTTTTGGCATCATTGATAGTATGTTCTTTTACATGTACCTACCTCACTACCTACTTGTATGTACACACATCTAATAATACGGTCAAGCAAGCGTGTTTCCAAGTTGTGCCCCCTTACGCTTTCAAGCCTTGGGTACGCTGTAGGTCATGTTCCTTGCTTGGTGGCACTTGTTATTACAATGGATCGACTGCCGTCTGACCTCCGTACCTTATTACAGGCAAATCAGACCAACAGGAATATGACCCAAGGTGTGTTAGTGGCTAACACTGTCAGATTTTTTCTGGCTGCCTAAAGGCATATTCTTCTTTTCGTGTTGATTAGCTCGGACACTGTTTCTCATGCGGCAGAGAGGTGTTTTTAAAACATGACACCTCTATACCGCTTTACGTAGCTGACATTAGGTCTCGTTTTGTAAAGGTCACTGGGATAAAGGCATCTGACACAGTTTAACAACTGCCATCTATTGATAATATAAAAATATACACTGAGTAGATGTAAAAACTAGGTGAGTTTAATCTCGGCCAGGAGGCAATAAAATAAGGCGCAAATTTTGCGAAGAGTCGTCGCGATGCCAGTCGCAGACAGCTATTGATAGGGTTCCGAATGTGAAGTGGAAATATAGAGATGATAATACACAATTTGAAGTTTACTTACCTTTAAATATTTTAACTATATCCTAATTTTTACAACTAAATCAAACCCCTTTTTCACATTTACAGTATAAATTTATATTTTATTTTATTTATTTATTTAAACTGTATTGCACAAAATACAATGCGTACAGTTAAAAAGGCGAACTTTATGCTAGGAGCATTGTCTAACAGTTAACCTTTGGGCTATATTGTAAGCAATACAAAAAATAATAACAAATATTGTTAATGTAAATTTGGAATAAAGTATTTTTTTTTTTTATATTAATATTCCTATTTTAATCCTATTTTTCAAAATGCGAAAGTAAATATAAATATTTATTTATTTTTTACAGCACGAATGTTTTCCTTGTGCTCCTCTTTCTTTCTACACCACCCGAACTCCGAACCCAATGAAAAACCCAATGATCGGTTTATGTCCATTTTTCGGTGTTAGCTTTTTCGTCCTCTATATTCGATTCCTTGAACTGCTTATATTAATTTTTTTTCTTCCGAAAGATCAATAAAATTCTGGTAACGACCAGTAGCTGATTTTTGTGTGCGTTCAGATTTCACAAACATGTGATAATATCAATCATAATGACAGTCTAGAAAATCAGTGAATTTGCTGTAATGATGAAAAGAACTTGGTTGTAATAGTAGTCAACAAAATAAGATAAAAAATTATCATCTCTTTACAATTACATACCAAACCGTTTCTCTCTGTCATAAATTTGAATAGAATCGATTGGTGTCTGCGCCTCGGGGAAAGTTAGATTTCCCTGAGGAGCACGACACCTGACCGAATGTAAAATATTCCCGATTTTTCCCGAATATATGGATCCCAGTTATGACTGATTGTGCTGTAAAACGAGTGGACGGGAAAATAACGGGAATTTTGCGAAGTCATTTTTTTGTGGGCCTAAGTTTTTTGAATAGTTAGTATGTTGGAAAAGTTAGTTAGTAGGCGTGCCAGCTTTGTATACACACATTTTCACATATTTATTTCTGCACGCTTGCATTATCGGGGCAAACGTATGCTTTCATTATAAAATCTAGAGGAAATGTTAACATTATTCTCGTAAATCGTACTTAGAAAAAATATTTACAAAATGGACTCACAGCATTGTAAATTTATAATCATGAAACATTTGATTTATTGCTTCATTATCAATTGCATTTACGTCACATGTCTTATAGCTTAGCAGCTAGGATCATCAGTTCAGCCATCAGGCCATGCTGGATAAATACCTCTCCTAATGATTTCCAAAATGACGAGTTGGCAGCGGCTTGCATCCATATTTTGTCTGCGACCTTTTTCAGATCGTCTATCCTTCGGTCTGCTAACACAGTCGACTTAATTTAAAACAATCTCATAGCAGAAGCACAGGTGTGCTTATTTTAATTTCGCTGAAAATTCTAGTTCAAAAGGAAAACTCTAGGATCGAAGTGCATTTTTCTCTCAAATACAGCAAGATATAAAGTTAAGTAATATCTTTATTTTTCTTACGCTCACCTTAATAAAAGTTCTTGGCAGGGCTAACTAGCTTCTAGCCTTTGTACTAGTTACTTGAAACTTACCGGCTTTTAGTACAGTCGGGTAAATTATGTGTCGTAAGTATATTAAAAAATATGTTTCAGATGAATCTATTTTTAATATCTATTTTAGTCTTTAGCAGTGTTGGTCGTCCTTAGATAATGAAAAGAATTAAACAAAAATGAATTGGTAGTTTCTATTAACTTGTTTTGATAGTTGTACTCGTATTGTTAGTCGTTTCTAGATTATAATGCAAAATGTCCTTATAGAGGTAACTAATAATTTAACAAAATAAGAATTAACTGACTTGAACTTTTTTGAAAGATGTCAAATATCAAATCCGAAAAAAAGTAAAGATTTAAGAGATCAAATAATTCATGAATGGATCATTAAAATGGATTTAAGATATACGATAAAAATTTCTCATAAAAATAAATCCAACTGTACTAGCCTTCGAAGAGATCCTTCAGCCATTTCTTGTGAATGTTTTTCATTCTGATTCAACTTCATTTTTCAGTATTGAGCCGAGGCAAATTAGTTCAGGCAGTTTTGAAAGTTTCAAGGAAATTAATTTAATTAATGCATTTATTTAAATAAATCAGGGTTTCGACAATGCCTATTCGGTGGCGGAGTTTTGGTCCCCTGAAGTTTGATAACAGCCAGAGTCGACTCGCAAAGAAGAAGAAGAGTTTAAAGATCAATATTTTTGCAAATGCAAACTTCGTGCTATTTAAACCGAACTCCTCCCCAAGCTTCAAAGCATGAGATGCAACCGGAATAACGCTTAGATGGCAATACTGTACAGTATTACAAATGGTTACATCAATTGGCAAGTTTACTGAAAATTGGAAATAATCGATAATTTAAAATCAGAAAATGGTAAAATATTAATTGTCTTGAGTTGACCAGCATATTCCTTTTCTTCGTCTTTTTTGCGGTTGCTTCCTCATCTGTTTGGTTCAGGACCCAGGGTCTTGAGTTGACCATCATGAAGCGAATTGTCATTTTATTTTTCCAAGCAGATCTATTCTCATATGCCTCTTGGTTGCTGTTTTTCAAAGCTGCAAGGATATGTTCGGTCTAGCAGGTTGGTGGCTTGCCTCTAGGCTCCAAGAACCAAGCATTAAAGTTTTACTCACGAATGACACCAAAAAAGGAAAGAGTCTACGTCTACACGCTTAAACAAAATTCGTCATTCTACAAGGAATAATATGATGATATATTTTTTTGTAACTCTATATAATTAGTCAGTTATGTATCCTGAAATATAATACGCAGTTCAGTATTCATTTGATAACTTTGAAAATTTTCTATGAATAAATAAGCTATTTGGGACACCACCCTTCAGATAACTACGAAGGGATGATTACAACATATTGCATCGCCGGCAGGCATTCGAGCATAGAATATATTATGAAAATATACGAGAAAAAGTACGGGAAACCAGGTAAAAATATAAGACGGAGTCACATTGACGTGAAAATATGTTTGGTGAACAATATGATGAGCAATGAACGTTATTTATTACGCACTAGCTAATTCCTGCAGCTCCGTCTACGTCAAAAAGTAGCCTTTGTCTTCGATTATAATCATAACAAATTTCATCAAAATCCGGTCAGCGGTTGCGGGCCGTGAAAGCGTAACAGACAGACAGATAGACTTTCGCACTAATAATGTAAATATGGAAATAGTATGGATATTGTTTCAAAAACACAAACAATCCACAAAGGTAAAAACACTTGCACACCTTTATAGGGGATGTTTTGTAATGACAAAACACCCTTTATAATGATAAAACTCTAGAGTTCCTTTTCATCCTAAATATCGATGATTTTCGACCTTCATATTGTGTCTGTATAATGTCCTTTCTAAAAGTAAGTTCTCAAAGTAGAACATAACTCGGAAATAGCTTAATTCACAAAACGGATTTGTATTGTATATAGTTGTAGAGAGAGACAAATAATCATTTTTTTATTTTGGAAAATTAGTTGCCTCAAAACGGCGTCTTCATTTTTTCCCCAATCTGGAAACAAAAACACGTTTCTCTCGTCCTGCTTGCTCCGAGTGTTTGCACAGAGCCTCAGATGTTATACGCCATAAGCCCCTCTTATTAGGGATTCTGCATGTTCAAGGAAACCAGCTCAAATATTTTTATTTTTGCGGTATTATTAATATATGCATTGTAGTTTGAACTATTATATTTTTGTGCACCATGTTTCGTTTGTGAATAATGTGCTCGCTCAGTCGATTTTTGGTTTTCATTATTTTCGCGTGTTTGACATTTTATAATCTGCATAAATCTTTTTCTTCGTCGGTTGTGTTCTGCTAGGTGTAAATTTAAGACCTTTGCTAATTGTCAGACTTAATACAAAAACAAAGTTAGACATTAGTTCAACACGTGCTAAACGAAACACAGCCTAAACTTAAGACTACTTTTCAAGAAATTATAATCAAGCATTTATTTCGTGACCGCAAGTGTCTGAACACTATCAATTCTGAGAAAGATACAGTATGACGAAAGATAAGCTTAACTTGCCCATGGAATGCTTAAAATATAATAATTTTACTTTAAATTGCATCATAATTTTACTCCTATTATATCCTAATCAACAGAAAATTGAACATCCCTTTTATATAAAATTTAAATCAATCTAAATCTTACACCTCAGAAACAGGATTCAAAATCGCAAAAAGATTATACGGCTAAATAGAGAAATACCATTTCAGAATATAAATCAATAGGGAATAAATTATTTCTGTAAAGGGTGGCTTTGTCTTGCACCCTGTATCGCGGATTCGAAACACGATCTTAGGGGGCTAATTCTTCTCCTAATTTCGCACCTTTTTGTGAGGGTGGAAATGGTTTTGATAAAAATTCCAGACAGGTTCCGAGTAGGGATATACGGGGGTTCTTGATGAACCGACGCTGTCTGATGGTCACTCTCGGTGCCTCTTATTTAGACTACACTTTAGTGCCGTTTAATGTTTTTTATGTGTTGTGAGATGGTTTATTTTTATTCAGATTTTTTACCCAATTTTGGACAAATATAAATTTAATCATTTATTATTTGAAATCTTTTTATGCTTCGAAGTAGGCAAATAAATAGGCCTATGGCAGTCCACCTAAGATTCTCACAACGATTGCGTTTTATTCGACATCACTAACATAGTATTATGAACCAAATTTGTATAAAGCATGACTCATGTATGACTACAATGATTCTACCTATGACTCACCCGAAATCGACGAGTCGATTGAAAATCCTTCGACTTATCGATTTTGTTAAATAAAAATCATTCGGTATCGAACGAAAATAATTCCAGTCATGGGTTTTGCGTAAGTAAAGAAACGGAGGGAAGTCTTAATTTCTAGGTATATCACTGAATTAGACAATATATAAATATTGCTTCAGACCAGTGGCGTGCATACCATAAAGACGTTTAGACATTGTCTACCTTGTGGAATTGTACCCTGTGGAGTAGTAACTATAATTTATTTGTTATTATACAAAAAATATAATTTTTTTCAACCTATTTCAATAGATAAATATTCGTAAGATTTTATATTTAGGTAATAAGTACCTAAAGAAAATAATAAAAAGTAAAGAGCTCTTGAAATTTGTTTCTGCCTACCCTATGGAAAATCTCTAAGCACGTCACTGCTTTAGACGCTTATAATACCTTGAAAATGGCACTCGTTTGCTACTAATTTAATGCGGGCTTATCTTCAAATGTAACATTTCAATAATATAAATAAGGTTTGAGATTTCAGAAAGGATGGAAAATACGATTAAAATTTTTGTTACTTATGCAAATAAACATAATGTTTAAATTATGGCATCCCAGAACAATAACATTCGAAATACACACCAGAACATGGGCCTCTGAAGCAATCAGAAAATAAATTCGGCATCAGAAATATATTCGCGCCTCATTTCCCGGAGGTGTACCTGTGCTCATTACCAAAATAAAGTAAAAATGTAAAACAACCGGCAACTGATGTATGCCTTATGTACCTTTTTGGTCCAACCCTATAAATAACCTTAAATGTAGAAATTTATTTATATCGAGTGGTTTACGTAGTCAATCGATCCTGTTCACTCTGGTTTCAGAGTTTTTCGGGGCCAACTTTCGGTCTTGTCGTGGTATTCTTTACACTTTACCTGAACACTAACGAGACCAGCGACATAACTTGCTCTCAGAAGCACGGAATCATCCTATTAACAGATTACTAACGCCTGACATACCCTAACCAAGCTGGAAATCACTAAACAAAGTATCTTACCCGTGGGAAACATCTTAAGGTCTGTACAACAGAGGCCATATAGATATTGTCTTTGCCTTGTCCCTACATCAATTGATCTTAGGAGGACATTTGCATTAACAATGATCGCCCGAGAAAAGCGACAACGAGTGCAGACTGATTCGAATTGATCAGTTCTATGGAGTGCTTCTCCTATTATTGCTAGATGGCAGTGGTTAGACTGTATTAGATTCCATTATAACTCATCCAGATGAGTTAGTGTGCTAATAATGGAATGACGTCTGATCGGGTTTGAGACGGCAGTCGCTACATTTTATTTATTTAACCTTAATTGTGCAAATTATAATTTGTAAAGCACGATAGGCGGACTTAATGCTAAAAGAATTATCTAACAGCCAACCTTTGAGTAAAGCAGCAGAGAGCTTAAATACCTTAACGAGTAACTTAATGGCGAGTTCCGCAATAATCTTGAACCACAATAAAATATCAGGGTTTCATAAGCGTAAGCTGACGATGCATGTGGATTCGGGCAATTGAATTCCTGGTACCAAGAGGAGTATGCCAAAATTTCCATACAAATACGAGGGGAGCAAGGGGTGTGCACGTCACTATCTGCGAAATGAAGTTGGTAAAATATCTTAGACATTTGTCAGTCGATTACCTGAGGGTGCCGCCCCTGAAATTCCGAATTTCTCCTACGTACTATGTTTATGAATATAAATTTGATCGTATTTTTATCTTGTTTTACGCAAATAAGAGGCATAAATATAAACTTCTTTTTAGATATAACTTTTGCTTTCGTACGATAAAATTTCTAGCTTATATATAATGCTATAGCATTATTTGAATTTGCTTTACACTTATCAGCATAATTCTCA
Source organism: Euzophera pinguis (assembly GCA_947363495.1). Lineage (NCBI taxonomy): Eukaryota > Metazoa > Arthropoda > Insecta > Lepidoptera > Pyralidae > Euzophera > Euzophera pinguis. The sequence goes on along the minus strand of OX376170.1, from coordinate 11,718,720 downwards.
ATTTGAAGTATAATTTAAATAGAATACAATATGACTCAAAAGAAGAACTAAATATTAATAAACTATCTTTCCGTTTCTCCCAATGGTTGACTGGTAGAGAATGCTCTTAGTATTAAGCCCGCCAATTGTTATAAGTATATGTGTACTTTGTGGAACAATAAAGTTTTAATAAATAAATAATATTAATAAAACGCCATAAAATTACAAATGAGAATAATGACATAATTGTTATTTTTAAATGTATTAGATATCAGTTAAACGTTTCAAGAGAAAGAAATGTATAATACTATAATTACAGATATTATTTTTACTCATAAAAAATCTTTGTAAACGCTAACTTAAAATTTGTAACAAAATGTTTGACAAAGACAATAAAAAATATCTTCAACAGCAGCATCTATAAAAGTAATTCCATTTCACGGGGTCGTAAAATATTCTTTTCCTGTTTACTGCAAGTGAAAAGGAAAATAAAGTTTATGTTTTAACATCTCGGAAAAAATAATTACAAAACTTGGGACGGAAAAATTTGGAAAATCCGTTTATCTGTAAGTACAGTGAACAGCAATTCAACGTTCCTTAAATGGTCCTTTTTGCGTTGCAATAGATGATTTTTTTAGTACTTTGTATAGCTCGGGGTGATGTTGTCAGTACATTGCTACAAATTACGTAGGTGAAAGTCCCCTATTTTTGAGTTTAGATGGCCGGTTATCTGAGATGAAGTTTGAGGAGTTAGCCAAAGAATTTTAATAGGGAAGGCATTGTAATACCCGGCCCGGGTCAAAGACGTTCCACGGCGTTTGAGGGTATATTTAACTGGGACGTCTTGAATGTTGAACAATGTTACAATTCTCTATGTGTACTTACAAGTATAAAAATAGGATCAAAGACATTCATAAAAGCAATAGTTTTGTATGCATTAAATAAGAGAGGATGATGATGATAATGATGAGATAGGTCGATCAAATCTTTCAGTCATTTCTATGTCGGCCTCGTGATGTGTATGGATCTTGCTAAAACACTCTCGGAAAAAATGGGTTATTTTGCGTGCTTCCGCCACCAGTTAGTTCATGCAAACTATTGCCGGCCGGCACCCACCTACTACTATTAGTCCCAACATGCCCGCCACCAGTAGCTTGCACATGCGATACGTGTTTCGCCTCTACGCTAGGCATCTTCAGGCACTAGACCAAGCTGTTAATAGTTCGACGTATAAACGACGAATGACACAAAACCATCGTACCACTCCTATTATACTACTACCCCCACCACTAAGAGGTGGGATTATGAAACATGTTAAGTAATGGAGAATTATTTAAATCAGTTTGTTTATTAATTAAGGGAATTTTTAAATTTTTATGTTTATTTATTTCTAACTGCTCCAAAATGTGAAGCTTTAACCCTTTCTCTTCAACATGTAATATTTTATATGTATGATTAGGTGACAAATTATTTAATTTAGGTGATAAATTATGATTATGTTCTAATAAATGTTCCGCAAAATGAGACCTCTCTGGGTGTTTATTTTTAAATGCGTTTAAATGTTCATTATAACGAGTTTTGAAATTACATATATTGGTCAGACTATATATATATATATATATATATATATATATATATATATATATATATATATATATATATAAATAAAATACAAACAAACATCTTATACACATATCAGTATACTATTAACTTAAATTAAGTTTTTTCCGTCACTGACTATTCATATTATTCTGTGTACGAGATTACAATAACAATATACTTTCATCATTGAGAAAGAAGTTTCGGCAATCTTTAACTTAAACCCTTGAATGAATGATTGGAAAAAAATACCAATAATACCAAAATTTTAGCGTCCCAGTACAACATGGCCTGCGTCTAACAATACTCGTTATAGTGGTTGTCTTTAACTTTGTCGGGTAGAAGAGTATTTCATATTCCATTGGTTTTCCTCGGCATTTAAATAATGCAGTTTTCCTTACAAGCGTTGTGTTTAAACTGTTCCGACCGGGTAAGGTGTTTTAAATTCAATACGTCTTTGGATTTTCTTTCAATTTATTTTCTAGCAAACATTTCTTGGAAAACCGGAATATAGTTTCGCATTTTTTTTAAAATTTTAAATAAAAGTACTGTGGCACTTCTTTTCAACAGACTTCCAAAATCCATCAAAGAAAAAAGGTGGAGGTTATTCATTCGAGTTAATGTTTTTTTTTGTTTTAACCAAATGATTTATAATCAGATTGGTTATTTAAAAAAATTATAAATTATTAGTGTAACAACCGCGAAAACATAAAAATCATTAAAAAATTATGAGCTTGGTTTTTAGTAAAACTGTAATTAATAATAAAAAAATAATAATAATTATATTAATTTAACCTGTAAAATACACACATGGTACTTAATTTAATAGAGCTTTTTTCCCCCTTTTCCCAAAGTAAGACTCGTGGTCCGCATCGCAATGTTTTACTCTTTGTCGTTGTCTATAAACTGTTAACTATCTGTCTAGTGGTCTAGCTATTGAAGATGTGATCCGCTTGTTAATCGAAAGAAGTACAAAAAATTAGGTCCTTCGGTCCTTAGTGACCATAATACACTAATATCATAAAAGAAAAACTGAATTTAGATATTAGTTTATATATTTTATCTTCACGCAATATCTACTGAACCAATCGTCCTAAAATTTCACAAACACATAGGTTGTAAAAAATCGTTAGTGAAAAATCCCTATGCCCTCCTGGGCATTTTTCATCGGATTTTTCATCCATCTATGCAAGATTTATCTACTGCACTAGTCTTCCTGAATTTCGCAAACATATAGAAAAAGTACTGTTCCCGTGGGATATACGTTACAAAAGTATGCCAGTAAATTAGTACTTATTTTGTAATTTATTTCTTTGACATTGCATGTATTTCAAGGATTCAAGGACATTTTGTGTTTTATGTTTTCATGTTTAATTAATTCAATTATGCTTGATTTAATTTAATTATGAATAGCCTAATTAGCCTAATAGACAAAACATGTGATCCAATATGTGAAAAATGTAACACCAATATACATGCATACCATGTTTTTCGTGAATAAAGATATTTATTATTTGTTTATATGAGTCCAATAATAAATTAATATTCCCGACCACAGGCTGTGCAAGCATAGGAAGTAGGTTACAGCGTTTAGGGAATACTGAAAAGTTAATTAGGGTAGGCATTCACTGGTTTAAGTGTGAAAAGTTAGATTTCTAAGGGCCTATTTCACCAACGTCGGATAAGTTTTATTCTAAGGATAATGAGGCAATTCTCTCGTATAATGAAGTTAACGCTGTTAACCCAAGAATATACTGTTAATCCACGTATAATTCCGGTATAAGGTCTCTTTCCTTAGAATAAAAATGGCCGCCATCCATTTGAAATTGACCCTAAGTAATAGTAAGTAGACTCGAGAATTAGTCCGCCTTTGCCTAATAGTTTTTATTATTTACTAGCTCTTTCCCGCAGCTCCGCCTGCGCCAAAAAGCGTAACAGACAGACAGACAGAAAGACAGACAGACTTTCGCATTTATAATATTAGTATGGAAATATGGATTCTTCACCTTTGTGTCCATTAGTCTTCAAACTGTGGAAGCCCAGTATGCTGCCACTTGGATCGCACCTGCCGTGGCCCCGATCGGCTCGCTTCTGCTACGGGTAGCAGGGGTACAAGTACAAGGGGGGGGGGAGTACAAGGGGCACTGAATTTTGTATGGGCTATAATTAGGTGCAATATAGAGTCAGAGATGGCTAAACAAAGAGCAGTTTTGAATATGCAGTACGGTAATTTTAATGTGTTGTAGTGTTTTGGTGGTATGCCTAGAGTGAATACCTAGCTGTAAAGTTTTTTTAGTTACTCTACTATCCTATTCTCAATACAAAGAGGCTGTGATAAATATAATAAGGATGTAATCGTGAATACTTATTGAAATTTGGAAAGCCTTTTTTAGAATTACTTTATTGAATAAAAAACTAGGTCCTAAGTTCGGTGGATTCACACACATTTTGCGACGTTAAACTATTCCCTTTATCGGAAACTTACATTCCAATAGCTCAAATGGAAGTATTTCGTTCATGTTGTCCGCTTCCTAAAAATAATGAGGTTACAGAGAGAAATAGAATGTTGTAATGTGAGCCGAAAAGTTGTTCTTGCCCATACTAATATCTAAAATGTGAAATTATGTCTATTACTCTTTCACGGTGAAAACGGGCTTAAAAATTAATTTTGGATGGATCAAGGATGCAAGCGTCTTCTCTTTCTTGGATGCATACACCTGCCTCAGACTCGGACGTACCTGTCATTAAGTATATATTATCGACAAGCATGCTAATTAACACATTACATAGTACATTTTTTACTTATTGTGTAGTTGTCTCCACCATTCAACAGAAATCCACAAAGAAACAAGCTTTATCAATAGATTTGATACTAAAAATTTGGCTGTGGTAATAGCCGTTGTCGTCATGTCCAATGTTATAAAAATCCAATGCCGTTTGGACATACATACTCGTACATACTCGTTTCGGGATAGATTTAAGGCAACATACATAATATGTATGTATTATATGCATGTACATATCATCACGCCTTTTTCCCGTAGGGGTAGGCAGAGACCGTAGTCTCTAATAACTATTACTGAGTAAGTAAGTAAGTCTAAGTACTATAATATAATAGAAAATACTGTATTCTCGTATAAAAGAGGGAAAAACAGTATTAGATAGCAACACTACCTTAATTGTCTATGTTACTTCCGCTTGGTCGTCTGACACCATCTATCTATATATATATATATTCAAAGTCCTGACTGACTGACCTATATATAAACCCACAGCTCAAACCGTTTGTGGTCTAGGGGTGCACTAAGAAAGGAGTTTTCCAAATTTTTCCCCTAAGGGGATTAAACGGGGAACGTTGTATGGAGAAACGAGATTAGTTACACCAATTTTGTGTAAGCTTCTCAAGAGATAATCATAATAAATGAGTAAATACCTGTTTTAGGATTTTCCGGAAATCAATCCCTAAAAGTGGAAAACGGGGTGTCTTTGTCTTAAAATTATCACTGATATGATTTTAATGGTTGTTCGGTCGTTATTGTAAAGGCCCACGTGCCCAATTCAAACCATCAACTCGTACTCGGCTGTCTAAGCTTGAATCATTTTTATGAAGAAAAATATGTTATTTCTTATTAGACCACGCAGGCGAAGCCGTGGGCAGAAGCTAGTGTTAAATAAACATCCAATACGCTTTGTTGTTGGGTTTATAAGTGAGACATCATGGGGACATGACAGAAATTGAATAACAAAGTACAAGTGCACGTGGCGTCGCGGAACCAGAAGTAACATAGACAATAATCAGCAATTTTTATATTCGTATTCCATACAATTTTTATTTTACGACGCTACTCCCGTGCCATACTACATTCCGTCTGCTTGTGACGGAATATCCGATCACGTTTCTTCCAGCGGCATGTTTATTTTGTAACGTGTATCAGAACTTAACTGTTGTTTTAGATCAAAAATTGCTAGAGGTATCTTCTTGTTGTTTTTGTATTGTGTAATTTATTCAAATTAATTCGACAAACTGAAAAAATTGCTCTCCAATACGTTCACAGAGTATGGGCAACCCTCTTTAAGAATAATAACATTGAAAAGCTATGATATTTTGTGCCTTCGATGCAATGTATGCGATAATATTGGTCGCAAATATTGTGTAATACAAATACGAGTATTTGCAATTATTCTGTCTGTAGAAAAGTTTTATTTTTCCATAATTTTTAATTTTTTGAATTAGTAGTTGGTTGCTACCAATTTTGTTGCATGTTACATGTTGTTCCAACTGTACCTCTACATAGTCTCCAACTTGAAAAAAATAAAAACACATTAAATAAAATTCAAAACATTTTGGTCGAGTTAGGTATTTTTTATTGGCCGATTCACTGACTATATTTTAACATATTAGAGTTTCATAATAAAGAATAAAAAAGATATTTTGGAAATCGGTTCACAAAGTCTGTCTGAATAATGTAAACAATTGAATATACCTCAATAGAAGAAAAATAAACATACAGTCAATTCATATAACTAGTTAATTGAGGAAAGTTTTTTTTTTCTTTATTGTAAATTGACGTTTTGAAGAAAATGCTGCAGTGGAGTTTGTGGCGCCGCTTCTTCTCCACTTGCGCTTTGGAAGTGGTGGTAAACTCAATTTAAGTAAATTGACATGAATAAGTGATATTTATATCCTATATTGAAAAAAAAAATCTCCTCCTTTTTTCAAGTTGGTTTAATATAGAAAAGAGTAGAAAACAACAGTAATTTTATCACACTAAATAGACATGATAAATTATTTCGCAAACGATTTCAAACAAAAATCTGGTTCGTATAATTCCATTACATTTTAAATGCACCTTCAGAGTACCGAGCCAAAAACGTCGGTTAAAAATTATCTAGTTCTCAGACAAAACAAAACCAAGGAAATTGCAGAACCGCCGTCATTAAGGCAGCGTTTGCTTTGAAGGTTTTCCGTTTTTTGGCGAGGCCCTTCAGACGTCTTTGGCAAGTCACATCTCAGATACGATCGTGGTCACTGACCTGGCTGCATGCGAGCATGAGATTTTTAAACTTATCATAAAATTTTACGAGATTTTCTTTGAAAATTAGTTTAAATACACCATAAGCAAGTTTAAATTGTATATTGTAATAATTGAGACCTTAAAATTACGTAAGTTTGTACAATTTTTTTTGTGAATTTATGCCAAAGACCGTGCGAAGTGGAGAATGGAAAGCAGTTCATATGTGATTTTTATAACAAAGATGAAAGTAAGACAGATTTTTCTATGTCAAAAATATATGTTGAAAGGCAATTTGATTGATAAACGATATTTACACTAACCCAGGTACTGCTGGAGGGATGACGTATGCAATAATTTGGAAGCCTTCGAAAAAACAGACTGGCAAGCAATGGCGCGGAATAGGGAGGAGCTGATGACTTTACTTACTGAGCAATGCTTACTTGCAAGCAATTACTAACCCTCGTTCGCTCGTTTACTAGAATAAGCTTGCTAGATAGATAAGCGCTAATAATAAGGAGTAGTACTTTTGAGTTTACTGTTGAATATAAGAATATTTATAAATAGTTAAACAAACCATCTTCGCACGGACGTAATTGAAGTGACGTGAGAAGTAGTCATGAAGTTTTCGGAAAATTTCATCAAAAATGAAAGGCTTGTATTATAATTAAGTTACAACATGAAAGAAACAGGGCTCCTTTTTATTTATCCTATAAACTTAATTCGATATTATTATAAAATTTAACCTGTATAAAAATATTAAAAACAAGGAAGCCACTTCCAAAAAATCTCATTAGTGCCACGCGAATCAACGGAAGACATCTTTTAAAGGTTTTTAAATTTGTTTGAGGAAATAAGATTTTTCAGGAGCAGCTTAAAGTGTTTATTTTAAGGCTTATTGTGCATACTTTATTCGGAGAAATGTTGAGAGTAACTGTGTGGAAATAATTATTTTTCAATCAATATGTGTTATTTTTTTCGTGTTTATCTGAAAATTTGAGTGATGCCTAAGACTTAAAATATTATAAGTTTGACTTAACATGTATAATTATTGAAAAGATAGATGGAGTTAATGTCGACAAACTGAAAAATATCTACTAGCAGAATGACTAAAACGGTGAGTAAAAAATGGAAGATACGCAAGCCAAGGGCACATGTAAAAGTAAAATGCTTACAATAAATATTCCTGCATTTCGTCAATCTTACCATAGGGCTGCCAATTTTATAACAAAATAAAGTAAAAACGAAGGTACTTGACACAGTACCACAGAATTATTAATAGTACTAACGACAGTTACGCATTAACATCATATAATATATCACATGTCAAGCCATGTAAACTGTAATATCAGCATGTTGACCCAAGTTGACGATATTATTAGTAAAATTGCTCAATCACTGGCCGGGTCGAGCGTGACTAGTCTCATAAAAATAATGAGTAGTTTGCCACCTCTACATTAAGTTTTCAATGCTTGAATATTTATAGCGAATAATGTGACGAAATTACTACGTAGTACACAATTCATGTTGTTTCAGTTTCAAACGCGAAAATATTTCAATATTAAAATCAACGTCAACAAATTTTTCATTGGTTGTTAACCATTATTGTCCACTGTTAAACATCATTATAACACCTTTGTCTTTTTCTTAGTTACGTTCTCAGCTGGTGACAGAAGCCAAGTGTTTATTTTTTTGCTATAAGAGTATCTCTTCGAATAGTGAATTTACCAGTAAGCTCTAAAAAATACTGTCGAAAACCTTTTCGATTTATTTTTTTTGAGAGTTAGGTCCAACCAACTCCCCAAAAATACTATTTACGGGAAAAAACAATATAAAATACATCACAAAAAATCCCACTTACTTTTCTGGCCGGCCACTTTTCTATTTTGGACTTGAATGGATGATGTCCTTTGATATCTTACAAAATCGGATGAAAGATAGTCAGGAAATTGCCAATGCGACGGACCAATTGCTTAATAAAATTATGGACAAGATCTGGATGCAAGCAGCAACAGATCAGGTGAAATGGAAAAGCCATGAAGACGCCAATTATGGGTGATCCAAGGCGGACAAAAAGGTGTTTAACCAAATATTTTAAAACAAGATGAAATAAGTAAGAAATAAATTATTTTGGAACTACATACACATGCAAATAGTAGCTTGTACATTTGGCATCGTTTAACTGTTTCAGTATATTTTTAGTCAGCTTTTCCTCTTCCATGAAGTCTGAAGGGTCCAAACGATCGTTCAACGTGTATTTTCATTTGCTTGCCCCTTTTGCACCCTTGTCTTCACTTGATACATCGTTGAAGGGTAAATGAAATATATCCTACTTTTCCTTTTTTATTAAACAAAGCCCTTTGTTTTAAGAGCGATTTTCTCTGATAAATTCGTCTAGACGAAAAATAACAACGGTAATTTTGCCTTGGAATTTTTATCGGTGTATATATTTTTCTTTTTATAAATATTGAAATAATATTTATTTATAGTATTCTTGCAATATCTGTATGGTAGGGTTCACGTTGCTAGCTCTAGAAACAATTTTCTACATATTTATTTATCTCCTTTTAATTTTTATTGTCGATCTGCTTATTTTTCTTTCAAATAGCGACAATCTACTTTAAAATTTTCTGAACACATTTTTTTGAACCCCGAAAGTAATTGAGTGCCACTAAAGTACACTACAGTACAATAAATTAGTGCTTGGTTAAAATGGTATGTTATCTCATCTTCTCTTATTTTATATAAGGGATTCTGTACTCAAGAAGCACGTCGAACCTCTGTGTTCTTTTGTACTTACCTCATGCCTTACTCACCCACAACAGGATTTCTGAAGAAGGACTGCATGAGCTTCAGAACATCACCTGCTACAAGAGGTCCATTCGCTTGCTAGCCATTGATTCGCAGTGACACAAAATGTGGCATATGGACTCCCCTGCCTCGGCACATGCCCTACACTCAGGGCTTTCGACAAGTTTCAATTTAAAGAGATGACTGCGGTTTTCAAAGTGTTCTGTCAGTGCTCCTGTTAGAATCCTTGTCTGATTTCTGCTGTACTTACAGATCTTTTTATGCAATCCGGTGATTTCAGCACCAATAGAATTTACCTTTGAGTGGGTAAGGCCACTCTGTAAGAGCCATTCGGCTTTGTGTCTTTCTTTGACATTTGCTTCAATAGCTGTGATTGCTGTTCCACATGCCAGCCCGACAAAGGGTTCAGGCCCTGTAAGCGGAGCACCAGGCCCGTCTCTTGCCAGTTCGTCAGCTTTCTGGTAAGTTACTCGACCATATGTTGCCCTATTTCAGGGCTCGTTAGTTATTTACTAATGTTTGACTATTTTTTTATAAAATGCGTATAGACTGTGGCATTAATGAATTTCAATAAATAAATACTTGTATGGGATAACAATAAAATGAAAATGCAATAACATGGCCTCAGCCTAGCATTGTGGTGTGTCACCGCGACATTAATGTCTTGATTAGATTTCCTACCTTTTATTAAACTATTACTATACTAGCTATTTACCACAGCTCCGCCTGCGTCAAAAAGTAGCCTATGTTTGACTCCGGGTCTTAAACTATATCCGTACCAAATTTCATGAAAATCAATTCAGCGGTTTAGTTGTGAAAGAGTAACAAACATCCATCCATACTTACAAACTTTCGCGTTTATAATATTAGTAGGATATTTGTATAAGCCTGAGATATAGACCACTACATCAAAGGTATGTTACAAAAAAAATAATCCAAAAAAGCTCCTCAAAAAATAGAATTTGTAGAAATTGGTTTTCAAAAAGTAAAATTTGTCGAAATAGGTTTTGAAAAAGGCATTCTCAAAACCAATCTTGGCATACAAGTGAGTACTCAAACTCATTCAACACGAAGCGCCCTACTTTAGAAAGCCTAAAATACTCCATGGAAATTCCTAAGCTCCTTTTGAAGCAGACTTAAATACAGAGTGCTGCATTGGATACAATTTAAATCTTCCCTAGGGATCCTATTATTGTGAAGGTGTCGAGGACGGATATAAAAATTCTGGAAGTGAAATGTACAATTTGAAATGAAATGAACATTGGAGTACAGCTTTAGTTTACAGAAGAGCTAAATAACTTAGCGAAGAATGACTATTGGAATCGATCCTGTGTGTTATGCGATGGCAAGCGTGGTTCAACTTGGAATGGTGGCTACTAGAGGCAAAATCTTGAGATCATTCGTGCTTTGAAATTAAATCTAGTTGTTAGCTAAATCCTCGGATCTAGTCTAACTAACTATCCTAACTAACTATCCTCGGAAGCAGGATTTTATTTATATATGTTATGTTTTACCAATTATATTTCATCAGAAGAAGTACGTGTATATGAAATTTTAATAGTTTTACATTTAATGTAAGTTATTAAAGTACGTATTGATATATCTTTAATACCTGCAATATCGTATAGATCCTTACTTGCTACTCATGCATATCAATAGCGGAGTTCGGGTCCTCTCAAATATCCATAATTTACCAGAGTCAACTCGCTAAGAATAAGAAGATTTCAACTCGCTGGTAAACGAATGGAATTCAATTATTGAAATAAAGACGTCATCTAGATATTTTAAATCTAGTTTCGAGAACTAAGCAACCGTGTCGGTGCCTCGAAGCAGCAATAAATTAGACAAATCCGATTTGCCGTGCGAAGGGGCGCACTCGTTGCCCGCTTTCGGCAATTGTTTGCGTTCTATGACTAATGCAAATTGTGTAAACAAATTTTTGAACATTCATTATCGTTCAAATCAAATCTTATTGTCAAAGAATTTGACAAAGTTTGTCTATTTTATATATATTTTAAATATATTAAATACCGAGAATGCGCTGGAGCGATGAGGGCGACCTTTGCCCAGCAGTGGGATAAAATAGGTTAATTCAAAATGGATGTGTTTCCGTATTATGGTGGTCAGGTTTACACTGAAATCTTTGCGATTTGAAAATTAAACATTTTTTTCAAAGACAATAATGTTCAATTCAAGTTCCGCGCCTGATCTTCAAACAAAAATAAGCAAATAATATGATGTGTCTATAAAGTATGCGAAGTGAAGTAACACTATTTCTAACAGATAGTGATATGATTTAAGTTATTTTTGGTGGCAATATTTCAGATTTTTCGTGGAATAAGAAAAAATTAAATGTGTACTAATCTCTAAATAAGAATAACTCTTCATTTTTGTGTTCTAAATTTGTTCGAGTTGATTTACAAGAAATAATGACTCAATCTGACGAAGAGGTCAGGTCAAGCGTGCTTTACCTCATAAACCAGTAATTGCTATATAAGGTTTTCAATGCTTGAATATAAATTCGCTGGATGAAAAATTGCTTATGATTCATTTAGGTACTATTTTACTTTTATATTGGTTTGAAAAAATGTAGAGGCTATAACAAATTTTCTACAAAATATGCTCACTCACTAATTTTATCCTAATCCTATCCTAACTACCGGTCTTACTAATAGTGGACTGACTGCAGCTACAATAATGATGATTAAATGAAGAACCATCGCAAAATTAATCTATAATTTTATCATTCATACTCAGACATAAGTTCATATCATAATTAACAATAGTAGGAGCAGTTCCATAAATTCCGGTGCAGGCGTTTTAATGTTTTATGCAGGCACGTGTTAATGGGCCGATGAGCTGACACATAAATTTGGGGGCTTTATCCCGTTTTATCCCATTTTTGTGCCATTATGTCGGACAAATTGCTACGTGGCTGCGTAAGTTGGGAAATAATGCTGGGGTGATTTTTGATTAGACTACTTTTGCGATACAGGATCTTATAAGTTTGAGTCTGTTGATGTTTTCCGAACTCTTATATCGGTTCTCGCATTTATCGTGTTATTTTCCATTTCAGCTACTTCAGACCTAGTCTGCTTATGATTTTCATAGTTGTGGACTCTCTGCGGGTTTTCAGCTTCGCTAAACTTTGTTAACAATCGATTTTGTGATGAAATACAATTTCATTGTTTTATTACAATCTATCAGCTGTAACTTTGACACATAAATTAAACTGTACAGTTCTATCTCATTAACTTAGTTTAAGTTTTATTTGCTGTATCCTTAATTCACAATTTTTTATTTAGGTGTTTGAAGCTCGATTTAAGTCATTGTTTATTAGCTGATTTACTAAACAAGAATTAAAAGTTTGGCTCTACACCTCTAATTTTGTCTTATCACTTTATTTTTATATTTGTACTTCCTCGTAATCGTTTAGAATTGGATGGAGGTGAACTTTTCCCAGCAGTGGGACGAAATAGGTCAATGAAACAACTGAAACTGTTGGAAATATATTGGCTTTTGCATCGTCGACTGGCTTCTTGACTACAAGAGAAAGAAATGTGTGCTGTAACTGTATTTGATGTATATATTTGAATGACCTCTGACGCTGTGGCCGGCGTACAGACGTCGATCGCAACGTTAGCGCTGAAGTTGGACGCCGCATATAGCCTAAACTGTAGTGAGTAGCTGTGAATAAATAAATAAATAAATAAAATAGGAGACCTTAGCTTTACATAAGTATCTACTTACATTGCGTACATCTGTACGTAGGCGGACAATGATTTACATGAACGAGCCAATAGCGGAAGCACTCAAAAGGATTTTAGTAAGTACATGTAGCTCTTTTCCTTATTGTTACAAGTCGTGTGATTGACGGACTAAATCGTCGGATCAATATTTCATATAACATTTGCCGACTACATTGTATTTATCATTTCATACAACACAAAATCCACTTTTATGTTCCCTATAAAACATTAAAACGTTCTAATACGCCGGCTATCCACAAACCCTGGGTTATGAACTATAAGCTATAAATTTGAATGCTGTAATCTGAGCTTCAACGGCACATGTCGCCCGTAAAACTCCCGACTGACGCTAAAACGTATAATAATGGTTAGTTATTTTATTTATATTTTACGTTTACATGTAATTTTTAGGTGATAGTATGTATTAATTTAAGCTTTATTGTATAACATTATGAATTGTTGAGAATAATAGGCTGTAGTCAAGGTTAAATCTAATCGATACGGAATGTTACTCTTGTTTCCGTTCGCGACTTTCAGTGCAAATTGTGTATGTTGGATGTGAATACAAGCTATAAATTTATGTAATACGTGAAGCTATATGTAAGTCGATGTTTCAGGCGTTCACAGGTGGTTCATAGGCTACTGTAACCACTTACCACCAGATGGGCCGCAGGCCCGTTTTTCTCTTCAGTAGTTTGTAAAAAATATAATACCTACCGTAGATAAGCGATATCTTGTTAAATTAGGTATAAATAAATAAACAAAAATCTATATAAATATAATCTAATAAAAAAACCAGTCAATAACGGCTCACAATAAGAAGGTTCCGTAAATAAAGTAGATCGCCTGGATCAATTTAATCAAGTAATGCAAAAAAATATGGCGAAATATTTCTCACACCTAAATTCTCAAAAGAGCGAATCCCGGAGAAAAAGCTAGTATATGTCAAATAGTGCAGCTGCAAACAAAATATTGGTAGCATTTGGTTCCCATTTCACGTCAAACGTTAGCATATTTACATCACTTATCGTAGACTTCGCTACAAGTCTTCGTGAAGACGTGACTAAAATGCTGTAAACTAACGTTACAGATATGGAAAATGTATCACAAAGTTTTAGGGTTCAAATATGGCGAATCACTGGGTAATAGAGGTGGCAAAGTATTGGGCAAAGCGCAGTCTATAGCCATTTTGACTCGTAAAGAAGAACAAGGTTTTAAATGTCAGATTTCACCAAATGTAGACATTTTAAAATGGGTGCTTCACTCCCCTCCGAAGCTTTACGGCAAAGTCGTGCTCTTACTACCGTATTTCTGACCTCAAATTGTAGTGCTTGTGGTATTGAAGAGTAAGAGAAGTCACGGGTTGATAGCGCACTAGTCTATTCTCAATACGTAAATAAGCTGTGATGACTGCGTGTTTATTTTACGAGGTCCTTAAGCTTGACTGCCAAGGTAACCATTTATAAAATACTTTGCATTTTCTATCAAGTAATTGTTAAAAACTGAAGTTTTACGCCGGCAATATTGTAATATTGCCGGGATGCAGGGGACAGGCAAAGGCGAATCATTCTCCACTCCAACCTAAAATGATCTAAATTTATGGGGTTCTCTTCTTTAGACCTAGGTACTACAACAGTATGAAAGTTTTCCCTCACAAAATAACATACAATACTGAGCTCTTAGAACTAAGCTTTTGAGAGAGACGTGACGTAAAGATGATTTTCAGCGTCGTCAGCAGCGTGGTTAGATAGGGGTACTTTGGTTGATATTATATGTCCATGAGTTACAAGATTGTTTTTGTGCCTTAGACTATAAATACTCAATTTGACAAAAATAAACAAAAAGGGAACAAAAGACGACATCCATTATGTTCACCTGTATCTTTACCCCATGCACCTGCCCGAGGTCGTGACCTGCATGCCCGAAGCCCCGAGGGTCACCGAACGCCGGATAAGATCCATATCCAACTATTTTGGTAAATCTGATGCATAAATCGAATTGATGTATTGGCGAATAATTTTACGATTACATTTTTGTGACTCACGATCTTTGATTCGATTTTGATTTTTTTCTTCTTATGATGGTATTTCTGATTAATAAAAAGTGTGGGAATAATATTCATTTAAATATAATTAATGCGAATTTAACTCTATCTATATACAGTCACTATCAAGGAGAAGAAGAAAACGTAATTCCTCTAAGGCGCAGTGCATTCCTCGTTTGATCCAGATCTTGATGGACTGTATATCTGATTGTTATATATTGTGGATTTGTTTCTCTTTCACCTCGTAAGGGTTGACTGGAAGAGATTGCCTAGCAATAAGTCCGCCTTTGCTCATATTATGTTGAAGTCTTTGTAAATGTTAAATTATTTGTTACTGTATGTGGGCAATAAAGATGTTTTGTATTGTATTGTATATTAATACTAACACTGATCCAACAAAATCTAGGAAACAACGTGCCAAAAATATTACCTTAATAAACCACAAATGGCCTTAAGGTCAGTTGTTTAGCATTTTTATCAAAGACCACGCCTTAATTAGTCAGTTTGTCACGTAAGACACTTGCCATCGCGATAACCTACAATTTACTGCCGCCCTAATAATCTTAAGTGTGTTTCTTGCTTCGCCATTTGTTTTCAGGGGTTTTATGGAAGATTTTCTGGTTAAATGCGACGTTAGAAGGAGACATTTATTTTTATTTTATGCTTAGCAGAAAGACAAAACAAATAATGTCTCACAAAAGCTTATTTTCATTTAAAATAACAATGGAGATGTTTGTACATAATTAAAAGATATTAAGTTTTCAATTTTAAATGATGGTAATCATTGAAAAATGTGGTTTCGATGCTCTGTGATAGTAATATTTATAAAGAAATTTAAATAAATAAGAAATAGTTAAACGAAGTAAAACATCAAGATTTTTTTAAGTAAGGATTAATTATTTAAAACCTGATTCAATAAAAATAATACTTTATGTCCTCAGATAGAACATTTGAACTACCAGTATCTATATAAGAACTCGCAGTCATCGTAGACGGACATTTTTATTCTCATCTCAATGTGACATTCTTCTTCTTCTTCCTTACTTCTAATTTTAAAAACATTTTATTTTTCTATTTACCACCAGCTCCGCTTCAGTGCCCAGTAATTTTGCAGAAACTCTTACTCTTCAAACAGTACAATATGTGAGCGTTGCTGATTACTGACTGAAATTAAAATCAGCAAAAAAAAAACACCGAAAACACATGTTTATAGTATATCAAAAACACCGGTTACTTAGAAAAGTTTTAATGACTATTATGTAGTATGAAATTACAAAAATAACTTTAAAATATTTTACAACAAAGTGCAGAAAATTCTATAAGCACATAGATTTAAACGCCCATATTGAACCGGAAAATCTGCATTCATGTAAACACAACGTAGCAAAGATAAATATTGGGCCAAATTCTGGATTTTATAACATGTAATTCAGAATCGCATCACAAAGAGTGCTTAACGAATGCTACTTTTATCGCGATATTGCTTTTGTTCAGCCAATTGAATTGCTGTATTGTTCGATAAATTCTATCAACTTCATCATACGAGGATGGTATTAATTTTGAAAGAGTATTGTTGTTTGTATATATAAATTGGACTGATTTGTTGGCTTTGAATCAAATGGAAACATAGTTCAACATGCAAAACTTTATTAAAAAATATTCAAAATAGCTATTACTATATTTAAAGCATCAAATATTCGCTTAGGATTGCACACTAAAGATCTAGATCTACAATGAATAAATAGATTCTAAAATGTAGAGTAAATCAAACTTTTCGATGTTGTCAAATTCGTGCGACCATAGGTCTATAAGGAGTCTCCTAAGGGCTACTTACCACCTCTTACAAGGTTTACTCTAATTATAAGTACCTGAACTTTACTATAGTAAAATTATGCTATACTTTTATTACATATCGTTATGTCATCGCAGTTATAATTAATGTGGTTACAACGAGCAAATCTATAATGAAAATCTAAACAATCGGCAATAACAACCACCAGAGTTTGGTTGAAAACGGAAGTGAAATAATTCAAAATTAATTGTCTCCGATTCATTTGAAATGCACATGTAATTCATTCGAATGTACGAGCTGAGTAATAAATAACAAATCAGTCACGAGCATAATGGCTGCGAGAAGTTACAGTTGGAGCTAGTTCCAAGTTCCTGGACTGGGTGGATGTCGTGAGGTATGTTGCTGTCACAAGAGAGTGTAAATAGTTCGATTTTAGTGAACATTTTGCATTCGCTTCCGCGGTCAAACAAAAAAAAAAAGGTGGCGTCGAAAACGAAACAAATTAGGGATGATTTGATTCTCTTTTTAAAATTAGAAATCAGGACCTCAGGTTGTCAGAGATATTATAAGTGACAAAATGATATCAATTTGCTTTTAGGTAAAGACTTTCTATAGAGTAGAGACATTTGAGACATCTTAGAGACAAGAAGATAGTCCTTTTATACAAATTCACTTGTCAATTATTATACTCATTGTTGTAGTTAAATATTACGTACTCATTACGTTTTAGCGAACTCCATAATCTAGGGTACAATCCAACAAAACAAAAACGTGGTAAAAAAAAGTGGTTGGATTAAACCTTTATTGACATACATACATAATATAGCATCACGCCTGTTTCCCGTAGAGTTTACGAATTTCCATTGGCGATGATCCTTACAGACTTACATCGCATTTGACTTTATTGACATTTCATATTAACAGAAAATTAGTCAGTATTACAGAAGGACAAGGCGCGACTTTGAGTCGTAGTATCATCCAAGTGAGTAAATGTGAGCTCTACGAACGTTATTATTATACGAAACTAAATGACGGATAAAAATAATAAATTTACAAGTGCCAGCTACATACCGCTAGCCATTAACGAGCACATTCACAGATGAAATATTCAACCAAATACATCGCGCCGGCACTTCGTATTCGGGAGCTGGAAATTGTTTCACAAAACGGGAAGAATGAAAAAAAGTGATGAAATCGAACTGGTCGCTCTTGTTGGGAAATGCAACGTAGTCTTTATTTGCGAAGAGCTGACGAGGAGGAAATTGAGTGAAAAATATTTTTGGATGTACAAAACAAATTTTTGGTCAGTATTTTAAGTCGTTACTTTAACAATGATTAGCTTCTACT
This sequence comes from Euzophera pinguis, assembly GCA_947363495.1. Classification (NCBI taxonomy): domain Eukaryota; kingdom Metazoa; phylum Arthropoda; class Insecta; order Lepidoptera; family Pyralidae; genus Euzophera; species Euzophera pinguis. The sequence continues at coordinate 11,700,387 of OX376170.1, read as the reverse complement.
CTACAAAGGTGAAAAATCTAACAAAGGAGTAAATTACTACATAGGGCGCACTGTAAGTTTCCGGAACTGGCCACTTACATAAACAATATTTAAAAATGTATTGCAACATTTGAAAATAGAACTCTTTGGCTGTAGAATGCAGTTTGTTTCATCTGACTGTCTTTTGTTTTTACCTTGTGGCGCCATTTAAAAAATTGTGTGTCTGCATCAACATGGATTTAACTCGGGAAAATTTTCGTAGTATGATTTTCTACGATTTTAAGTGTAATTTGACAGCTCAACAGAGCATCGCTCGGCTTGAAACAGCTTTTGGCAATGAAGCACCATGCAAGACAACTGTTTAAAGCTGGTTTGCAGAATTCAAGCGTGGTCGTATCAATCTCAGTGACGAATCTCGCGATGGTCGGCCGTCCACCGCTGTGACCAACAAAAACATCAATGCTGTGCGCCGTATGATTGAAACAGACAGGCATGTGACCTACCATGAAATTCGCGCATCCTTAGAAATAGGCATGAGTCAAATACAATTAATCCTACACAAACATTTGGGTGTGAGAAAGCTGTGCTCGCGGTGGATCCCACACAACTTGACCGAAGCTCAAAAAACGGACCGCGTCACTTGGTGCAGTGCCATGCTTACCAGATTCAACGAAGGTGCGTCAAATTTGGTGTGGGACATAGTAACAGGTGACGAAACATGGATTTATTGCTACGATCCCAAAACAAAGCAGCAATCGAGCGTATGGGTCTTTCAAGATGAGCCGAAACCAACCAAAGTGGCGCGCGTGAAAAGTGCATCTAAGCGGATGATTGCTTCTTTTTTTAATAAAACTGGACACGTGGCTACTGTTGCTTTAGAGAATCGTCGTACAGTGAATAGTGACTGGTACACGACCATTTGTTTGCCGGAAGTTATTGACGAACTCCGTAAAAATAACCGTAAACGCCGTATCATCCTGCACCACGACAATGCTAGTTCTCACACGGCCAGACAGACAAACGACGATTTGAAGTGACTTGTGACTTTTTTCTGTTCCCAAAAATTAAGAACCAATTACTCGGTCAACGATTTTCATCACCAGAAGAGGCTGTCGAGGAGTATGAAAAACACGTTTCAGAGGTCACCACAGAGGAGTGGCACAAAAGTTTTCAAAACTGGTTTCATCGAATGAAAAAGTGCATAGACGCCAAGGGAGATTATTTTGAAAAACAATAAATTAATTTTGTACCTTTAATAGTATTTTTTCATATTCATTCCGGAAACTTATAGTGCGCCCCACGTATCATCTATTTTTCATTATTAGCATTGTTTTGTTTTGGTTTTCAAGGTTTAAATCACAAATTGACTTCGTAATGCAGGAAAAGAGTTCGCAGCGCGCTAGAGGCGTCCATATTATAGCGCATCAAATATAAGATATCTAAGATCTTTAGGTTCCGAGACTTTATAAAATACAAAAATTTTCAAAAAGGAAAAAAAATATACATACGCCGTAGCAACGGAAAATCTAAGGATTAGTCTTCGCAGACAAGGTGAAGATTACAGTCAGCCGGTCTTAAATTTCAATTTCAAGGGATCATAGCACGTGCACTTGTAGAACCTAGTTCTTTAAAGTTAATTTCAATGTAGCTAGTTTGATTCCAAGTGTAATGGAATATAAGGCGCGTGCTGCGATCTTTCACGTTAATATTTGACAGAGCTTTATCTTTTGGTATTTTATTGCTAGTAAATTAATAAAATAGAATGCTTTTATTTTAAGTCTGGATTTAACTAACGTTAAAGTGTACGACATAAATAATCATATTATTTGTTACATATTTTTAATGAAATTGTCATAGTTCCTGCACCAGTTCTGTCTTATGTTGAGGACGAGTCCTCCCTTTATGAAGGGAAAATTGGTAAATTTAAAAAGCATTTAGACTAACGAGACCGCACTAACACATCGGAAAATATATTAATGCTAGAATAAGTAGTAAAAGTTGTTACTTATAATATATTAATTTCAAAATTGTTCGGGATAACATTAATGTTGGTCAATTATGGAAGTCATTTAGCAGTTCCAAAAATAGCATTAACTTAAACCACATAAGCTTTACCTATTGTTAAATAGGGTCTACCATCAAAAATCAGAGAATTTCCCAGAACTCATAAAACAAGACGGAATCCATGTTCAATCATTCATTCATTCCAACGTAGTCGAGAGTGAATAAGTAGGCATAGTTAACATGCAAAGGAAAGCAAAATAAAAAATCTACCCATGTTTATACATTTGTAGCTTCCTTTTAAAGCCACATACTCCGAGTATTTCTTCCTAGAGAGTCACTTATCCAAGAGCTAGCGACGCCCTTCAAATCCGCATTGGTTGAACGCGCACCCTAGCCAGAGCACTATCGCGCTGAATATTTAGATAGGAAAACCTTTTCTATGTTAATGTATGTGATTCGATGCTTTTTAAAATTGATGGAGGGATGGATAAAATTTGAACTTTTGAAAAATAAATATAACGAATATACCCGTATAAAGTAGTAAAAAAGGCATATGCAGAAGAGTCTCAATACTTCGAGTTATGGGTCATTGTAATACAAAATTCGGGATCTAACGTCATAGCGGTGCCCTCTAAGTGTAAGCTAAATTGATTCGAATTCGCGTCGATGTAACATGTTTTGTTCTATTACCCTCATTATCATAGACATTGTTTCAAAGATAGCGAACTCACGTCCTTTTCAAAAATCAATCAATTACAAAAACATATACATATGAAGCAAAGGAGGACTTATTGCTAGGCAATCAGTTCCTTAATGATTTCTTATGTTTTCGCGATTATTATTAATAAACGCGATAAAAACCGTATTAAAATAGTTTAATTTAATGAATTAGTTCCTTCCTTAAAAATACATGATTCTTAAAACTTTTTTTTATGTTGAATTGATTCGAATAAGTTGCTAGATGGAAAGCAAAACTATATATTTCGACCAAGCAAATATATAGAGTAAGTTTACACTTCGGTGATTCTCTAGTCCGGTGTATGCTTACTTATTCACACTTACATAGTGCTCTGAGTGTGCACTTGGGTGTCCGGAAAATCCATGGTTATTGTGTTACTACTGCATAAAGCTGTTTAAATTAAATGCTACATACATTCTTTGAAATGTAAGTAAGCAGTTTATTAAATAAAAGGATGGATTTTTCTTTATTTTTGTTTATGAAATCCAAGATTTTTAGCTTACGTTTAAGAGCCCAGGGTAAGATTTTAAAATTTTCCTGTGCTATTAAAAATACACATGCCCCATTCACTAAGTTATGAACAAAATTGGTCCGTAGCGGGTCCTTAGCTCCGAAATAATACCTAAAATCAGAAAAATGCTGATATAATGATGACTCCGCTCGATAGTCTATGGATAGTTGGGCAAAAGCAATAGTATTGATAGGCCTATCGATAGTGTATATAATATTGCAAGTAATACAAACGATATTTGTAATATTGCGGAGCAATAGTATTTATTTATTTAAACTTTATTCCACTAAATACAATGTGTACAGTACAAAAGGCGAACTTAAGGCTTCTTAGCCTTGTCTAACAGTTCACCTTCGAGTATCTACAGCATTGTTCTTTATCAATAGTATTGCACCACGCAAAATAGCTATCGATTGGTTTAGAAGTGAACATTAACGGTAACTATTTTCTTACATACCAGCCATGGTAAGTCATAAAATTCTTCTAGGAGAATAGTGGATTTTATTGCCAATGACATTAACAGTTCCTCTCAAAAGATCTTCCTGTGTTATGTTCATATAATACACACAGACCACATCTAATCCGTGCAAAGCAGTGCTTTGTGAAAGCACAACAATCAAGCACAAAGCTTTGATGTGTTCATCTGTTGGGGATATCATCTTGTCACTGAATGACTGGAGTATAAGATGGTATATACAATTCCCGAAACAATAACATATCTTTAATAATAAATCGTCAAATTATTAAATTTCATAACGTGTTTCTACATAAACTGTAGAAAGATTGTGATACCATAATGTGCTTTAAAAATTAGTTGTCTCTATTTTTTCATCTCAAAAAGCCTTCCTTACAAAAATTCGCACTTCAGTCATAAACGAAACTAAAGGATTGATTTTTATCATTGACAACTGAAATTAAGAGAAAAACTTAACCTCACATTTTGTAACTACCAAATTAACTAAGCATTACTTGCTAAGTTTATTAATAAATTTCTCTAAAATTTTAGGTTACAAGGAAACTAACATGCATGAATGTATTAAACTTTATTTGCAATAAACAACAAGTAATTTTAACAAGTAATTACACCATTTTTAGGGTTCCGTAGTAAACACAAGTAACCCTTACAGTTTCGTCATATCTGTGCGTCTGTCTGTCCTACGTTTTTAATCATAAGTAAATTTTTTGAACGAATGTACTAATAAGTCTTATAAATTTACACGCCTGGTTTTGAAATTAGCAATTACAGCGTAGCCAAAACACACACAAATTAATGTAAAACCTAGCCATTACAACAGAAACTAGAAACGTATTATTTTGAGCTCATGTATTCCTGCAAACAGGGTTTTAGTCGGGCTAATTACTAGACTGTGACAAAACCGACAATGTTCTATTTTCAACTCTATTTCTAAGATGCTTAGAGCTTAATGATTAAGTAGGTGTACATGATACGGGCATTAAGAGGGAGCCATTGTCTGGAGGACCGTCTGTCGCACATCAAGGGTAGTTTCATTTTTTTATCATTTTTCGTCTTCTGTTGTGTACAAAGGACTGGATGCTTGGAGTTTGAGACTTTCGCCATCAGGGGAATGTTATTTTGTATAAAACTTGATGCACTAATTACTAAATTAAAAATTATAGTGATACTGTCATTTTATGTTGAGGTACCATTTTTAGTACTAGTTAGTTATCAGTAATAGGAACTTTTTTTTATCAAATGTTTTTATCATATTTATAGCAAACTTCTATTATTTATTGTATATTAACTGTTTATTCATTATTTTATTGTGGCAGCCCCGAATATTATGCTCATACAATTACTTTACATATAATATTTGCTTTTAAATACTTATAAAAAAAAATCTTAAATTGATTTTTATGCCAATAGTACCACAAACAGTGGTTATCAATTTATTATATATATAGGATTTATAATTGGTAACTAGATGCATGGGTAGATTTGATTCTCGTGAATTAACTTGTGGATGTTCTTTAGACATGAAAGTGCTGAAGGCTACTCTTTTGACACTGTCCACTGTATTACAAAATTGTCCATGACATTTTCCAAAAATCATTGATTTGTATTTGTTACACTTATTCACATATGAAATTCTAATACATAATAATTATAAATTAACGATAAAAAGAAAATGTTTAAATGAAATAAAATATTGAGCCCACATCGCTGTCGTCGTATGATGGCAAGATACCCAAGAGGCTGGCGACGTTTCCTCCAAGGCTGATGCGCTGGCTAAAATAGGCGCCAGCTCTTGGGTCTCCAGAGACGTCAACTAGGCGTGCGGATATCTCTTTATATAAAAGTTTTGCATCCGCACCCCAAGGCCCCAAGGTCTCCACAGCAAAAGGCGTAAATATATACGACTCATCTATAGCCGCATTTACGCGTCTTGTTGGCTTCCGCCGCCGACGCAGCCGCACCCGCCATACAGGAGGTCGCTCGTATGTGAGATGGCGCTACTGTGTCAACACAAGTAGCATCCCATACGAGCGACCGCCCGTTTCGCCATGGTAGGAGCGACATACCGTCGGGCCTCTTGCCGTCATCTCGAGTAATGCCAGCAGGCTTAAGCATTGCTGGCACACCGGCACTTGCAAGGACCCTGCGCTGCGGCGACAAGCAAAGCCTTGGTGTCCCAGGGGGTCGACGTCTTCCCCGCAACGACAGCGATGGGGCTCGTTAGTCGTAGCACTTATCCGCAAACTTGCTGCTAAACAAAAGCCAGTCCTATCCAGCAAGGTACCAACGCTAGTCGATGGGACAGCGTTCAACCAGTACCCCGCCTTTGTATTTGTTTGGAATTAATTTGGACATGTTACTAACCATTGTTAACGTATAACCAAGTTATAATTAGAATTCAATTACCTATTGAAAACACTGCGCTACCCGCATAATCGGTATGGGTTGGCCAAAACAAACGTGGAAGATTGTTTAGTTTAATCAAGACCCTAAATTTCACGATTGCTGTTCTCGCACCCACTTGTCTTTGAAATTCTCGAATTTCTCTTTTCAACGTCTCTAAGATCGGGTTTCAATTAATTAATGTCATCTCTCCTTATCAGCGTTGAAATAGCCTATTATATTTTTTTACACAATTTATAAACCCTGAAAAACATTTTCGTTACTGTTGTTAATAATGATGTTGAAGTGTAATTGTGGTACTACTATTGGATCCTTTGGTAATAATAATAATAATAAATAGGCGTAGGGATGGGACGACCCCATCGCCCACTGGGTTCTCTTCCCAGTGCAATCAGTCTCCGCAGGGCAGCTTGGGGCGAGCTGTTGGTGAGTGGCGATACCGCGGACCTGAGTGCTCCCAGGGGAGGCATCCATCCCTCACCTCGGACCTTCCTTCGCCAAGGTCGGAGTGGACACCGATGAGGGACAGGACCCCTACCACTGGCTTGCCTTAGCCGGCCGGCCAGAGTGGTGTCGCAAGAGCTATATGCTCGCGGCGACGTCGAATTGGGAGCCACTCGAGTTCATGAGTAATATGAGGTTCCAACCATGGAGTAATTACAAAGAGGAGATGCTGTTTGAAATGGCGCAGTGACGTGATCATTGGCGCCTCGCTGACACAAAAGTGGGCGGAGCTTGTCATTCTCTGCTCCATGATTGGAGCCATGGCCGAAACCAAGCACCCCGCACGTCTGCCTTCCGCCCCGTAAAGCTTCACAAACACTATCTTACAAAACGCTTATTACCGCATCTCCTCTTTGTAATTACTCCATGGTTCCAACATACTTTTTATCTCTAGAAATAAAATGGATACGAATAGTCAATTTTTTTTCACTTTATTTTTAATTGTTTTAATAATGTCGATAAACTTCTCGTTATTAGCGGGTGCGAGACCGAATTGCCTGAACTCTGAATAAACTTCTGGAATTCAATTATGCTGGGATCACAACAATAACAGTTCCAGCTAATTATGTTTGTATTATAAACTCGTACTACGCTTCATTAAGGTATATATTGGTCTACTAAAAATTGAATACACCGTAGCAAGGTACGACGGAATTATTTTCATGCATATAAACCTTGTGATGCAAATTTAAAGAGATAGTTGTCCAAGTTAAAGTTGCATTAGGTTGGTTATAGAATTTGACCTGTAAAGTTGGTAAAAAAAATCCTTATTGTTTCAAAGAATACAAAAATCATTGTTTCGCCGCTACGATTCCCAGTGTTGTGGGATCCAGCCTCTTACGTCCAAACGACTAACAATCAGATATAAATGTATCTAGTCTACCTTGTATGTAGTCAGTAATAATTTGTTCTGTCTACGTATAACAAAGGACACATAGCCATTCAGCGATCCTATTCATACTCCTACTTTTTCTTCTTTTCTGTGGAGTTTATCAACCCAAAAGAAAAGCACCCTCCTATTGACGAGTCCTCACTGAAAGTATCATACATTTCTGTTATACCATAATAGAGATAAGATTTAAATGTTTTTATGACTTTACAAGCACTTACCAAATTATTTTGCGTGCTTCCGCCACCAATTAGTTCATGCAAACTATTGCCGGCCGGCACCAACCCACTACTATTAGTCCCAACATGCCCGCCACCATGTGGTAAGTGCTTGTAAATATAACTTCCGCAAAGTAACGCGTGAATCAATTAAATATTTTCATGGCTTTGATGGCATGGTTCTGAGATTCCTTCTTTTCTCCGTAGAATCAAGTAAAACATATCTAGGTTTATAATTTCCCGACCATTTTATCGATTTTTCTATTGCCTAAAATTCTAAACAAAAATAGTGATTCTTAAATTAAATATATTAAGGAACCTCATAGGTAAAGTTATTCCATACTTACGAATACTGACTGATTAAGCATTCCATAAGATAAAATTTTATTTCAAACTAAAAACAGCATTCGGTCTGATTTCGACATCAAAAAGTGAGAATTTTAAATTTTCTTCCAACTCATTACAGTTTTGTGTCCTTTATTCTACTGGAAAATAAGGTCACGTACGTAAAACGTAAAGAACATGTAGACTAAATGTACTGTGTATCACTTGGAAGTAAATGTGGTGTAAAATTTAGAATTCAGCAAGTGTTCCTTACTAGCGACTGCAATTTTGTTTGAAGATCCTGGGGAATAATAAAAAGGAAAATTGAAATCATCACATATCATTAGTTTTCCTTGGAATTTTAAATAGGCGACGCAAGACTTCTGGAGAAGGAGGAGAAGAAGAAGCACTTGTTTTGATGAAAATGTTGAGAATAACATTACTTACGTCTGTTATTATAAATCAGCGTAATTTAGTTCCTTGCCTAAATAGTTAGTTCACCAGTCATATTTTATTATTAAGAAAGATATTTACCCTGTGGACCGGTTGGGCCATCATGGCCTTTCTTGCTCCTCGGGCGCCGGTCGCCAATCCCGTCATGCTGCGCTCAATGACATCCTACGAAGGGCGCTCATTAGTGCTGGTGTCCCTGCGGCCCTCGAGCCACAAATAGTGCGGGATGACGGCAAGCGCCCTGATGAGATGTCCTTGATACCCTGGAGGATGGGTCGCGCGCTTGTTTGGGACGCTACCTGTTCCGACACGCTCGCGACTTCATACCTTCAGAGTACTAGCGGGCATGCTGGTGCGGCGGCGGACACACTACGAATTTGTAGCTTTTGGTGTCGAGACACTGGGTTCATGGGGCAAAGGCGCACAGGGGCTTCATAGGGAGCTCAGCAAACGCCTAAAGGAGATAACAGGCGACCCTCGCGCGGGCAGCTTTCTCGCTCAACGGATAGCCATCGCTATTCAGCGCGGGAATGCTGCCTGCGTGATGGGAACCCTGCCAAGGGGGCCCACTTTAGATTAAATTTAGTTTTTAAGTTTTCTTTTTCTTTTGTTTTAGATATAGTTTAGTTTTATTAAGTTAGATTATTTATTTTTTTAATTACTATTGTCCATTTTAAACAATTAAATTACTGTTTTACACAAAAATTGTAATCAAAATTCCTTTAGGCTTCGCTCGTGACATATCCGGTAGGCATTCATAAGCAATGGTAACCACTTACCATCAGGTGGGCCATACGCTTGTTAGCCTTATTAGTTGTATATAAAAAAAAAAAACAAACAACCCTTTCTTGAAATCCCATACTGGAGAGTATGTAGTAGCTATTATTATAGCGAGTTAGGAAATTCACAAACATTCCTGTAAGACCTATTTTTGAGATCTATAACTCACCTAAAACTGGGGAGGCAAGTGTAAATCGTTTGACTTATGAAACGATTCCGTCGAGTTAAAATCGTATGACCCGCCGATTTTAGTAAATCTCAATAATAGCACTCCTTAAGTTAGCTTTAAAATACCACGAAAGTTTATAGAATTATAAATAGTATCTTAGTAAACGTAGTGCACAATGAAGTATCAAAATCAGACCGAAATACAACATGAAGCTAAATTACAAAGTGAAGTTAATCCATACTAATATTACAAATGCGAAAGTCCGTCTGTCTGTCTGTCTGTTACTCTTTCACGGCCAAACCGATGAACGGATTTGGATGAAATTTGGTATGAATGTAGTTGAGGACCCGGGGTCAAACATAGGCTACTTAATGACGCAGGTAGAGCTGCGGGAAAAAGCTAGTACTTCATGAATTTGTAATTATTTATACGAAAAGATGAAACGTTTGTTACCTTTTTTGAATATATCATTTATTTCGACATTCATTTCTAATACAGTTTGAGGTTCTTAATATGCGGAGTCTATGTGCCTCAGGCATTTTTCATATTTACATGGTCTCATAATAATGTAGTATAAAAATGGAAAAGAAATGTCGTGGAAAGAAAATGTAATTTTCCATGTGTCATAACATAACATGAAAAACCTACTAGATACTTGTAGTATAAATTGTGTTTAGTACATTGAGGTATCCGTATCTAGTATTCTAATTCTAGTATATCCATACTAATATTATAAATGCGAAAGTCTGTCTGTCTGTCTGTTACGCTTTCACGGCCTCACCGCTAAACGGATTTTGATAAAATTTTGTATGGATATAGTTGAAGACCCGGGGTCAAACATAGGCTACTTTATGACGCAGGCGGAGCTGCGGGAAACAGCTGGTATGTTGATAAGGTTCCCGGACGTCGTGGGTTTAATTCCCACGAAAAGCGAACGTTGTTTGGTTGTTTCCAGCTTAGGTTAGAATATTGCAGGCTTGATCACCTGTCTGATAATAATGATGATCCTATGTTCCCGAATGGTCCCAGCTACCATCAAGTGATCGTTAAAACCACGTCAAAAGCTGTAGGGCGGTTCCGAAAAGTTTTAACACCAGGGCTTACAAGTCGATTGATTATGTAACCCACAAAAAAGTAATGAATGTGTGGCCGAAAGTTACAGATTTTTCAGCTACCTTGTAGATAGTACAAGGCTTCTGATCAAATGATGATAGCCTACATCCGCGAACAGCTTAACTTGCATTTCGATTTATTATTAGTAAGGAAAATTTTGCAACACAAATTAACCAATAAACAACAGAGTTCCTCAAACTTTTTCAAAAATCAAAAACAATTAGCTATATATTTTATTTAAAGATTGTCTTAAAAAATTGTAATCGGAAATATCATGTCTGGCAAAATTTACTGGACTAGTAAAGTCTTCCTAACTTAAGACATAAAATCAAACTAAGTGTTAAATAAGTTAAACTATTTAATACATATCACTAAAGTTTTTTTTTTTAAGTTGAACTTGCAAATATCAGATTTTGTGTCGTGGAAAATAATTTCTAATCCGAATTGTAAACAAGAGTACTTGAAAACGGAAAAAACGCAGGGTTTCTCTTCACTTCCCATCCGACAAGGGTTGCGGTCATAACGTCGCTTGAGCCTCTCAACATAAGGGTTGGCTACTTCGACTTAACATCATGTTTGGTACAATTTATAAGCTGATGCGTGTCATAATATAACTTCGACTGAGGTTTAAATATTCTCTTACCTCTGTCAAGTAATAAAAGAATTCCTAAGCAGGATAAAATGTTGCATTGGTAATAAAATTACTTATTTTATTTATTTATTAATGTTATATTTAAAGTCTTCTACTTTTTGCTTTTTTTCTTACCTTTTCTTCTTGATTTTTGTTTCTTTTTTTTTTTATATATTGGAGTTAATTAAATTTAGTCTCAAGCCATGTGAACGAAACGCGCATAAAATAATATGTAGAATGTATCTACTTTTAATACCACATACCTAATCAACTAGTATGGTTTAAAACCAGTTAATCAAGACATCCGTATGTAGCGACGATTTTCTAAAAATATATAAACAAAAAATAGGGTTCATAAAAAGACTAAAATATATGGGAGCTCTATCGACAAGATGGCAGATCATTTTTTTTTTTATAATTTTTTTAGCTGACCCCACCAGAAGAGGGACTGAGCAAAGACAAAGAAGAAGATAATTTTCATAATACTTAATATAGCGTAAGGTGCGACGTTGTTAGATAATTGAAACAAGTGAATGCTCGAATAATACTATATATAAATAGGATACAAAGAGTATAGTATAGAAGAGTAAATAGGTACTTAATCTATACCTCACAATAGTTCTTTTTTTCTCATAATTTCTTCCATTTATACCACGCACAAAAATTTTACTCATTCAACCTCTTACCACTGGCCACTGAATGAAACACCAATTTGAAGCTTCAAAATAGCCTTTTAAAACTGTAGTGCGTTTTGAGTTTGCTCATTTTGTCGACCACGGCAGGCTCATTTCAGAAGTCTTTGATGTATGAATATGTTTGATAATATTTCCGCCAGTATTTAGTTAGAAATTCATACATATTAAAGCCGTCTACTTCTTTATTATTTATGAGATTTATTCTGTACTAAGTTTTGTATGTATTCTGAATATTAAAATAACCCAATGAATAATGAATTTGCCAAGTAAATAAATATTGTTATTGAATTCATACAAACAATTTGGGGGGTACGAGTATTTAGGCAATTGGTACCACATAATTATGAATGAAATGGTACAATACCATTTAAATAGATTCTTTGGTATTATGCACCACAATATTGTATTATGTTGTGTATGGAAATATACTGTAGTGTATATATGAGAAATAACAAAATGCCAATATGGCAGAATCATTAAATTCGGTATCGCTGTATTGTATTGTCCTGTACATACTACCTAAGCACCATCGGGTATTCGTACCCTTAAAACTCGTAAAAGAGATAAAGGTGTAGTTCGTTAGCAGGCGAACAAGTATACATTTATTTTTTGTATATGTAACCTTTGGAGACATTTGGTCTTTGAAAATAAAAAGGAAAAATAAAATAAAAAAAAATAAAAAATCAAGCTAGCAACTTGAATAGGTATCAAACAAGTTGAACGTTGTTAACTTGGATGACTCATTATCATTCTTTGATTTTTCCGATCATTTTGATTTTATAGTCAAACTACTGTACCGATTTTAATCTACTTTATATAGAACCAAATTGGAAAGTATATCATTTAAAAAAAATCCAAATTCAGGTCATAATGACGGAGATATACGGTTAAAAAGAACCGCTTCTTTTTGGATTTTGAATGTCGGTTAAAAATATATTGCCCAATGTGTTATAATGTGGCTTTAACGCTCTACACAAACACACAAGTAGATAAACAAGCATTTCAATCCGCCAAAAACCTATATTATTACTAACTTTTTCCTAATCTCAAATCAGTTAACTTCCTTATTTTGAACCAAAAAAAAAACGAAAAATATAAATATTCTTATTCCATCCATTCAGGGTCATATCAAAATTTCTGTATAATTTTAGAAAAAAATAAAAAATGTTCAAATGCGCCAAAAGTAGCGATCGCTGAAACTGTGACCACAACTCAAGCAAGGCTAGTGTACTAAAGGGTCATTGATGGTCTTAATAATGTTGTCTTAGCTCTGGGGTCAATGTCAACTTGGAGGTATCTGGTAATTAGATTTTGGCGAAACAATAGGGTTTTGACTAAGTTTAATCGATGTATTTGTTTACGAGATCAGATAGGCAGGCTCGTAAGTGGTTATAAATTAAAGTTTTAATGAATTTATTTGTCTTCGTTTAAAATTTGTTATTTGCAAAAACACTTAACCGTTTATATGTACCTACTTGTTGAATTAAAATTAAGGTATTTATTTTGGTGTGTATTTGCATATTTTTTATTTGTTATGTTTTTTTGTTATATTTTTTTGTTAAGTTTTTTTGTTATACATATATTTTTTATTTATAACAAATAAAAAAGAAGTTTCCTTTTCCTATCCATAATGGTTTTATTAAATTAAACTATTTTAATACGGTTTTATCGCGTTTACTACTTAAATAAGTAATAAACGCGATAAAACCGTATTAAAATAGTTCAATTTATTGAATAACAATCGCGAAAACATAAGAAATCATCATAATGGTTTTGATGTTTTTGCGTAGGAGTTTTTAAATTGTTTCTTCATCAGCTGTTATCGTGATTCAATTATTAATTCAAAGAAATCAGTCACAATTTCCAAACAAAAATATCGAAATTATAAATAAACTGTTTCTTAGAAACCTTTTAATGGATGTTCAAAACAAGAGATATTTGTGTGTAAATACTTTTAAATAATAACGTTTTCTATTCAAAAAGAGTATTATTCAAGCTGCTGAATTCCAAATTATTTTATTCCGAGATCCTTTCTTGGTTTAATAACAATAAAGGTATTATGAGTATACTGTAAAATACCAAAATTTATGTTTTCATCTAAAACATCGTATACCTCGACTTTTATGCTATAGGCCCGTAAAACGGAATGACAATGTAATATCAATATTCAATGGTTATGGCTTTTCCGACGTAGATGTAGCTCACGTTAAAAATTTCGGGGTTAAAAATTTTATACGAAAATTTTTTTTTCAGTCTACAAAACTTATAATAATATACTTTATCATAAGTTATGTTCAATTCTTCCTTATCCGGTTTTACCAGTTACATTCCTAGTGTTCTAGTACCTGGGTCAGGTACCCAATTTTGTTAATGGTTCTAGATTTGGCGATATTTTGAATTCTTATGCAATTACGTTCCGCTAATTCATTCATAATAATTCGAAGCCTTTGGTACTTCAAAGATTTTTGCTAATAACTAACAATTTATATGATTTCCAGATCAAAAGAGGACGTTATAAAGAACCATCATCGTAATTACATTTATGTCACGGAAAAATTATTTAGACACATAAAATGATACACACGAGCGGAAATAGCTATCACACAATGTAACTTCTATACTAATTCCTTTCCATACTAATTTAATTCTAAAAATGCGAAACTCTATCTGTCCAACTTACACGACTTAATCTTTGGACCGATTTTGATGAAACTTAAAATGGCTACATTTTGACTGGAACAGAGCCACGGTAATCAGCTAGATACATATAATTTTAAAATGTACTTTACAACCAACATGATAACGTGCAAATGGCTAAATCCCTCATCAAAACCCAATCTGAACACAATTCTACCCACGTTTAGAATTGTGTTTAATAGACAGGGATTAACCCTTGAGATACAACATCTTACGTTCTATTAACACCTAATCCTTCAAGCGGGTTGACCCGCGGTTCATATGGTAATTCTGGCCATTACATATTACATAATCTCTAGCGTGAATGGGAACGTATGAATAACAATTTATGGCCTGTAAGTGTGAGGACTTTATTTTTTAATCTGATTATGGGACTTGAGGTCGCCCTTTCTTTTTAATTTGGAATGTGAGTGCAGATGATACTAAGGTATATTGGTAAAACTAAAATTTGAGCTGTTCAGCAAAGTTAGCAATGATATTATTGAAATTAAATAATTAATTTGTTACAATAACACAAACCTTTTTGCTAAAATCATTATTTAACAATCAACCTATGTTTGCTATTGGTATAGTTCGATATTCTAATACCAACATAAAAAAAAAATTGGTTGTCTGTAAAGTCGGTTTACGGACGGTAGTTTGACGTGACAACGTCAAACATTACAGTAGTATAATACACATGATCATGCCTCTCTCGTTCGTGCCGCGCTCTCGCTTGCGGAACGCGGCAATGAGCGTAACGGGACAATGACGTCATCTTTTTCGTGCATGTAGCCAGTAGTATCGAGTTATTAGACGTTGTCACGTCAAAAGTAACAAATTGTTACTATTCACCACTGTGAATGTATGTATGTGTTATGTGACAGCACTCCGCAAGTGTTGGAAATGAATATTCTGACGACTAAAATTTACAGCAACATTTTCAAAGTTCAGAAATACCAACAAAATACAGTTTATGTTAGTTACGTACACAATATAGCTTAATGAATTGATTAATTACTCATTAACTTCACCACCCCCAAAACGCAATCGGAGAAGCGTGGCCATTAATATTTTAGTACTTGATAATTTCCTCATTACAGCTACGTAAACATTGAACGATATTTCACCAGGTAATTTCATATTGTAGTATGTACAATTATACTAAAAGCGCCTCAGAATTTTGATGAACGCACACATTGTTCGCGAAGCTAGATTAGGCCACGTCCGCACAGGCAGGCTGGTTGTTTAGCGCCTAAAATCTAGCGAATTACCTAGAAGTGGTGATAAATATGATCGCTTGTAACAAAGGATATAACTTTCGCTGTTTTTTTTTAGATTATCAAACCGAATGGGAAATAGAGCTTTACGAACGCTACGAACATTTCACGATCATTTTTCGAAAGCTGTCATAGTTTAGTAAATTTTTTCATTTGCTAAAATTATGTGCCATGTCACATTACAAATGAATGCTCAATTCTATCAGTACCATAGGGCTAGCACAGTGAAGTGAATCTTTCAAGGCCGCTCTGTACGTTCATTGATACCACCACTACACATTCAAGAATGTATCATTCATTTGTTAAACGATTCCGGGCGTTAAGCCTGCTTAATCTGCCTATACTATATGGCCAAATTGTGGCTATTCTCTATGTGACTCGAAAATCTCTAGACGCTATGCAAACCACCTGACTATGAGAACGTGGCCCAATTAAGCTACTTTTTATGTAACTCGGTCGATTATGCTCTAGCTAGGGGACTCGCGTGGCTATAGGAGCTAAGCGAGCCGCCTGACTATTTGGACGCGGCCTTAGTAATTTAGATGGGAGACTGTCGCTTTAGGTTCTAGATTAACTGCGTGGCTCACAATCTGTCACTCTAGTTTTGAATGCTATTTCATTTGGGATGTAGGGTGGATTTTCTGGAAAACGACTAGTTTAATTTTGCCATGCATAATGCTGGGAGTTTTGGACATTCCTCGTGTACATACGGTGTGTCCTAATTTTAGTCCATTTGCATTTTCGGTGAGTGATTTATCCTAACTAGTTTCCAGCTTTTGGTATTCATACAAATTCTATAAATGTGGAAGAAGATAACGGTAGATTTAAACATAAAAAAAAAAAAAGATTATTTCAGAGCGAAATGTAATAAAGTGACATGCAGGTTGAATAATTGGTTAGGGCTAGCAGTGCAAATAAAAAACTAGACGACATGCGATCATGCAATCATAATCATCATAAATTTAAGAGCTGGGGTCTTCTTGGTTTCTTAATCTATGTAAAAATTTATAGAATCTAAGTGACAAAAATTATTAATGGTTTAGTAAGAAAATGTCCCAACGAAGTTATAATCCTTTCACAGCATTGGCATGCATGAGATTTGACAGGAAGAATGAGAACTGAATCATATAACACACAATTTACGAAACTGCAACCAATAATTTCCCGGAGTGTGGAACATTAACTAATTGCCAGCGATGGAAACCACTTAATCCTGCTTACAAACGTCGACTCATTTCCAGTGAGTGCGTTTTGGCTTACATCGGGAAAGCGCATCGGCCGCGTCATCACAATTGATGTTCCGTGGATATGTGAAAGTCTTGGATATGCCAAAGACAACTGTAACTTATGTCTCAATATAGTTCTCTTTGACTAAACGAGGTTCCATCTTGCGTCCTCAATCTAAAATGAAATCCTTGATTTGGCGACACTGGTTATTACAATTGAGTGACTACCATCTGACCGCCGTTACCCTTTTTATAGGGAAACCAGACCAACAGGAACATGACCTGAGGTGTGTATGTGGTCAACACTGACAGATTTTTTTAGGCTGTCTTAAGGCATCTGACACATCCTAACGACTGCTACTATCGAATGGGAACAATGAGATAACTTGCCTTAAAGGACGGAGGAGTTCAAGATAGAAAAAAATCCGTTACGGGCCTCGTTTTGCCGTTGATTGACGCGTGTAATCGGGTACTAGGCTATCGAACATGATTTAGTCACTTAGTTATTTTTTATTTCATTTCTATACCAACGGAAAACTGTTGTGCGTTTCTTTTCCCTAATGATTGACTTGTTGAGCATCAAGTCCTCTATTATTTTTAAATATTTTTTAATTCAATAAGTATGTTTGCTATGTTCTTGTAGAGTCCTCTCAAATCGTGAAAATTGTTTTTCTAGACTGGTTACTTGTAATATCCACTTGTCGCTCTTGCTAAATATCTGCTTTAGCGCGCCTATTAGCAGCACCGAAAATTCGTAGTTCTTCGTAAATGTCCATTATACAAAATGGGAGCCAGGATTTCAAGTTCATTAGACTCACATCTCGTTAGCGCATAGTCGAGTGCTTTTCCAATATTGCTCTTATGGACAGTGGGTACTTGCATAATTTGCGCGTTTGTTCTCAACTTCATCTGGCAAATGAGATCAATTTGTAGACGATTAGGGATTGTCTGTAATAAACTTGGTATTATATTGCAGACTATTCTGCTGCGGCTTGGTTTAATATAAGAGCGTCGAGTTGTGTAGGAGCGTCGATTAGTAAGGATTTATAATTTTTCTGTAGCTTAATGTCTTGTCTTCAATTAATTGAAATGATTATCCAAGCTACATACCTATTAACTAACATAAAATTAATTATTATTTGTGTTTAAAGGACTCACAACTCAGATGCGATTGTATTCTTGGACAAACTTAGCAACCTATTACATGAATTGTCTAATAAGAATAAATTAAATTCTAATGTAGTCATCCTTGGCGATATAAACATCAACACTCTAATTGAAAGTACAGGCAGCAAATATTTAAGGGATATATGTTCAAATTATTCACTAAAAATCCATATTAATGTTCCGATGCGCAAAAGCTCGTGTCTGGATCATATATTAAGTAATATTGAAGATGCATCAGCCGAAGTTCTGCCACTCTATCTCTCGGATCATAAAACAGCGCAATTACTCAGTTTCCAAACACAAAAAATATTTACAAAACCCAAGTCCTACATGATTTATAAAAAGGATTATAGTCCAGATAATATTAGAAAATTCAGAGAAAGTCTAGGTAGGCCTTTCCTGAACAGATATTTATAAAGAGCAAGATATTGACACTGCGTTTAATAGTTTCCATGAACTTTTCTGTTTGTTCTATAACCTTTGCTTTCCAAAAATTAAAATAAAAATTAACAGCAATACAAGCAGTAATAAAAATTGGATTAGTAGAGGACTGATAATAAGCAGTAAGAATAAAAGATTACTAAGATATCGTTATTATACAAATAAAACAGCAATGAATAAGAATAGTTATTTAACGTATTCACAACTACTAAAAATATGTATTACTAGAGCTAAAAAGAAATCTAATATTGCCATGATAGATAAGAGTACGAATAAAACTAAAGCAACGTGGTCAGTAATAAAAAAATAAATATCTGATGTAACTTTTAATGACGATATCAAAGAAATTAAATTAAATAACAAACAAATAAATAACCTTGATGACATTGCAAATGCATTCAATAATTTTTTCATTGATTTGACTGATAATAACTCCTCATCTAATAATATACGCAAGACATGTTCAAATGAAATATTATCTAATTCAATATTTATGGGCCTGGTATTACAGGAAGAAGTCAAAAAGAAAATAAAATCCTTACGAAATAAAAATTCTGAAGGATATGACGGGATAAGTACAAAAATTGTAAAAGCTTGCACTCCTGAAATAATTTTATATACTTACATACCTAATAAACTTTTCCTTTACTTCAGGCACCTTCCCTAATGCACTCAAACTTTCCTTAGTGAAACAATTGTTTAAGAATGGTATAAAAAGTAACATTAATAACTATCGCCCAATAACTCTAATTTCCATATTTTCCAAAGTTTTTGAAAAATTTATGTTTAAAAAGCTGATGAATTTTTGCAACAAATACAACTAAATTAGTAAAAACCAGTTTGGTTTTCATAAACGTAAATCAACTACATTCGCTATTTATACACTTGTGAATTCAATCTTAACTAGTTTAAATAATAACTGTTTAATGACTGGACTATTCTTCGACTTGTCGAAAGCATTTGACTTTGTGTCACACGAAAGGCTTTTGGAAAAGTTAAAAAGAATGGGTATTCGAGGAATCGCTCTACAATGGATTTCTTCCTACCTAAAGAATCGAAATCAAGGTGTCATAATTAATAGAATATCAAATAATGAAAGAAACTCTTATATATCTTCCTACAGAAATATAAAGTGTGGGGTTCCACAGGGAAGTGTGCTGAGACCGCTCTTATTTATTCTATATATTAATGACATTATTAATATAACAAATCATAAGTGTATTCTATATGCCAAAATATTTCTATAATTATATCTACTAATGCAAAAAAAAAAAAATCAAAAATAACGCAATAATTGAACATGAAAAAGACATTAATGATACAATTGACAAAATTTTACAATGGATGCGTGAAAATAATTTGAAAATAAATCTAAACAAATCAAATTACATACAATTTAATAATTCGAAACATCAACATTGCAACTTTACATTAAATATTAATAAAATAAATAATGTTTCAAGTGCAAAATTATTGGGCTTGATAATTGATCAAGACGTAAATTGGAAAAATCAGCTAGAGATAATAACCAGGAGAACCCATCAATTTGTTTATGCACTTTATCAAGTCAAAAAGGTTACTGACATGAAAACTGCCATAACATCGTATCATGCTTTTGTAGGATCTGTTTTGCGTTACGGCATAGTTCTCTGGGGTTATAGTACGGAATATATTAAAGCGTTTATTGCTCAGAAAAAATGCGTAAGGGCTATATGTGGAGTCCCTCCAAGGTGCACATGCAAACCTTTATTCAAAAAAATTGGCATGCTGACATTACCGTCCCTTTATATATATGAAACGTGTGTTTTTGTACATACATACATTAGTTTATTTAATAAATAATAGACCACAAAGAAATCCTCACAGGGTCGTATTAGACAGTATGTCAAAATCTAAAAAATGCTCAAATTGTCCTCATAATATGTGTGTAAAAATCTATAACAAACTACCAAACGAAATAAAACAGCTGGAGATTCACATATTTAAAAAGAGTCTAAGAACTTGGTTGCTTGAACGGACATTCTATAGTATCAATAAATTTTTGGACCATTGTTGACTATAAACATTGTCAAGTTGTTTTGTTTATCACTGTCTTTGATTGTTTTTATTTTTATTAATAGTTTAAGCTTACGTTTCATAAAATGTTCATTTAATCTACTATGTATTCGCACGCCACTTAATATGACAAACATGTGAATCTAATAATTAATTGTTACCACCAATATAATTATACCATGTTTTGTGAATAAAGATCTATATATCTATCTAACTTCCCTTTGCAAAGCATTTATACCCGTTTCTAGGGTTTCGTACCTCAAAAGGTACCCTTATTGTCTCACTCATGACGTCTGTCTGTCCGTCAGTCACAGTCCATTTTCTCCGAATCTACCTGACTGATTAAGTTGAAATTTGGTGCATAATATATATGTATATCTGTAACTGGAAGATAGGCTGATGATAAAAATAAATTATTCTTATTCAAATTTTCATCCTAGCGTGTATTCCTATTTGCATCGTCAGCTTGTGCTTCGGAGCCCAGGTACGCTTTAATTATGGTCCTAGATTTGGCAGTACTGGTTATTTATTGGAGCGACTGCCGTCTGAACTCCGTTACCCTTTTTTTTAGTAGGGAAGCCAGACTAATAAGATCATGATGTTATTTAACGACAACTAAATGGCAGTCGGGACCAACGGCTTAACGTGCCTTCCGAAGCACGGAATCATCTTTTTTATCAGGCAATCAGGTGATTCAAGCCTGCAATGTCTTAACCAAACTGGAAACAACTAAACAAAGTATGCTTCACGTGGGAATCGAACCCGCGACCTCTGAGTCAAAGGCACTTTATAACCACTGGACCACAGAGGCAATCGCTTAAATTATCTTATTTAAATAACAGGTCGAAATACCTATTATAGATACTTTCGATCATGCGATTGCATATTTTATTAGTCTTCCTATTACTATGGAATATATTCAGACTTAATTTTCTGCTGTTTTTGTTTCATAATGTTTTAGTAACAAAGGCAAAACAGTCATCGGACTAAATTTGTTTGATAAATTGTAGTAAGGATCTAGTTGTCAATTTTTCATAACCCCTCCTGGCAATTCGAAGCTTGTCTTTTCTCGTGTAGCACCTCAAGGACGTAACTATATACACGTATCAATTAGTCTAATTAAAAATATCTGCTACGAATACATATCTGTGTCTCTAACTCAATGAAGCTAAAGAGGTTAAGAAGCAGTAACAATTAAACGTATTATGTTTCTCCACTTAGGATTCACGGGTTGCCCGGTCCTTTGAGAGGCTTGCGTGGGGATATGGATCCAACGCGTAGAGGCCCTTTGGAGAAGTTGATATCATGTGGTGCTCCTGCCCAAACCCGTCCTCGGCTATATCAATAGATGACATTTCCATGAGCAGGTCTAGGCAGGAGGAGGATCTAGATTATTGCTAATGGTGAAAATAATAAAATGGATTATGGTTATGAAGTTTGGATGGATTTAAACTGGGCTATTGCAATAGTAATCGGACACATGCCATAATCATGATAACTGACTATTAGTGGTAGGCAGTGACAGTGAATGCCCCCCCCCCCCCCCCCAATAGTCGCCGCGTTTGGCAACAGAGGGGCAACATTGGAAAGAGCGGCTAAGGGTGCTGAGAGGTGCGGCTCCGGTTTCGCCGTCGCGAGTTGCTTCGTGAGCGGGGTTCCCCGTTATTACGTGCAATATACTTCCAACCTCGAGCATATAGCTCTTGCGACTCCACTCTGGCCGGCCGGCTAAGGCAAGCCAGAGGTAGGAGTCCTGTCCTTCATCGGTGTCCACTCCAACATTGGCCAAGGAAGATCGGAGGCGAGGGACGGATACCTCCCCTGGGAGCACTCAGGTTCGCGGTGTCGCCACTCACCAACAGCTCGCTACAAGCTGCCCTGCAGATACTGACTGCACTGGGAAGAGAACTTAGTAGGCGATGGGGTCGTCACATCCCTACGCCTTGTACTAACGCATAGTAAAACCTATTCTAAAATACAATATATAATGAACGAGCTGTTTCCCGCAGCTCCACCTGCCTAAAAATATAGCCTATGTTTGACCCCGGGTCTTTAACTATATTCATACCAAATTTCATCAAAATCCGTTCAGCGGTTTGGCCGCGAAAGCGTAACAGATAGACAAACAGAAAGGCAGACAGACAGACTTTCGCATTTATAATATTAGTATGGATAACCGTTTGTAATCCATCTTGGAAATTAGATAATAGGTGGGTACTTAACCCTCAAACGTCACAATACACACGTGACGCCGCTGATGACGTCATAACTCCTGTCCCTAATTGATAACATTAAACTAAATTGAGTAATTTCACAGTTCGCTTTGACAATAACTATTTACATAAATGATGAATAGCAATCTGTATAAATTACATTCATGAATTGAATTGTGAATTGGGATCACAAATTTCAAATAACCAAATTAAAGAAAATATTGTTTTGATAATTCAAATCGTTGTTGTTTTGATAATTCAATGTTGGTAAAAAATCTATAAAAGATGTATATTTTCAGTGCAAAAAATTTGAATCTTTCAATTTTATGATCTAAAGAGTAACGTTTTCTCAACTTGTTTATTTACTGAACATAGTTCGATGATGGTGATTGTTACTTTGAATAAATTATCAGAGTCTTGTTGAATATAATGTTTAAGTTTTATTATTTACAATAAAGGTCATGAGAGTTTTCCTATTAATCTTCGAAGTACAGATATCGACCTGTTACAATTTTATTATGTGTAAAAACAAACATCCAATTAGAAATGCAAAAATCTGTCTGTATTTTTATAAAGCGCTTGCATCGAAACCAATGAGTTGATTTTGAATTAATTGTATGTGAATATAGGTAGTTGAAAAACAGTTTCAAAAAACGGCTACTATTTTTCAAAAATCAACTCTCAAGAATTGGTAATAAGGGGTAAAGTTTTTATATAAGACTCATAAAATACACTGGAAAACTACTAGTGTTTTAATAAATTCTTATTGTAGGTACTGAAGAAAAGTCCGTCTTTCTGTTAAGCTATCATTTTTAAACCAATGAACCGATTTTTAAATAATAGTATGTGGAGCTCGATAGTCGAGTGCGTCCCGCGTATCTATAGTGAATGAGCGTGTCAAGCGACTGCGTGACGCGACCACTATTGGATTGGTCGCCATTTAGTGCCATTTTCTATCTCGAGCTCCTCCGTGCTATGGAAGGCATATTAAGCCGTTGGTCCCGGTTGTTATCAATAGATAGCGGTCGTGAGGCTGTCAGATGTGAGGGTCATGTTCTTGTTGGTATTTTTTCCCTGTAAAAGGGATTACGGAGGTCATATGGCAGTCGCTCCATTGTAATAACCAGTGCCGCCAAATCAACCATTACTTACAGCATACCCTAGGCTCCGAAGCGTAAGCTGACTACGCAACTAGGAATACACCCTAAAATGATGATATGAATAATAAGGGGTGAATTTTTAATGAAAGCATACGTTACACTTTTCGACGAAGTCGCGGAAACCAACTAGTGTTTTAATAAATTCTTATTGTACTAAAGAGAAGTGCTTCCATAAAACAATTTCTAGTGTAACTGCGTCAAGATAGCATGTTTCCGCATGATTTACGTGACGACACGATAGTATTATTAATTCCGCGAAGGAAATTTGCTTCAAGCTCCTGTGGAAAATATCACTTTCCCAACCGAGGCTTTGATGAAAAATATTGGAATCGGGTAATATTATTTCGAATGTGATGACATAAACTGGTAAAAGCCGTAGGTTATTTATTTAAAAATTTTATTGAATTTTTAAGAAAAAAAGTAGTTGTAGGCATTCTCTGTTAGTATCTTAGGATTAAACAGAAAATAAAATGAGTGTGAGTAGTGCCTTAATAAAAACTACTAGCTGCTGCAAAGCTGCAGTGTAGGGTGCCCGGACGCTTACTTGCTTACACAGCATATGCGATCGTTCGACGGCGGCGACCGGACCCCTCACGTCCTCAGTCACTCCTAGCGAGCCATATAGGACACGCGCTATATTGAATGTTGTATTTAGTGGTAAAATTCCGTTTGCGTTATATCGTGTGTGAACATTAACCTTGTACTGTGTAACGCTGTGAACCCAAATAAACTAAAGTGTATTGGAACTATATCTTCTATTATTTAGCTCACAACCAGGATCCTTAATAGACTTACTCTATATTGGTGACCCCGACGTCGGTAGGAGTGACTCCCTACGGCTTTGGGCAGCGTAGGTATGGCATCAGAAAAAGGAGAGACATCCCAGGTACAACACACCTGTCCAAGGATGACAAGCAGCGGTGATCAAGCGACGGGCGAATTGGCAACAATTAGCGTCTCCGCGCGCATCCCAGAATTTTGGACAGAAATGCCAAGACTGTGTTTGCACAATTTGATGCAGTGATGGATCCTCAGAAACAGAGTGATATGACAAAATACAATATGGTTATAGCAAAGCTGGGAAAGGAGGCACTGCAACAAGTCGGAGATTTGATTTTTACGCCACCAAAAGAGAATAAATACGATTCAATAAAAAATAGACTATTGGCAGCCTATGAAGAAAGCCCAGAAGCGCAATTCAATAAATTAGTTAGTGATATGGACCTAGGAACTCAACGGCCATCGCAATTGCTGAGACGCATGTCACAATTAGCAAAAAATACGCAGGTTTCGGAAGAGGCGTTAAAGAGATTGTGGATTTCAAGATTACCAAATTCAGTGAAAGCGGTACTCTCCGTAGCGAAAGATACACAGCTGGACGATTTGGCGGCAATGGCAGATAAGATTACAGAAAGTCTAAAAAGTAATGAGATAGCTGAAGTCACATCATCAGCACCAGCATCCGGAA
Source organism: Euzophera pinguis (assembly GCA_947363495.1). Lineage (NCBI taxonomy): Eukaryota > Metazoa > Arthropoda > Insecta > Lepidoptera > Pyralidae > Euzophera > Euzophera pinguis. Next base: position 11,674,814 of record OX376170.1, on the reverse strand, counting down.
ATTCTGATCTAGCCAGACAGCTGATGCAGATGACATTACAACTCCAGGATCTGCGAAATGAAGTTTATGAATTAAGAGGACGCAGTTATAGAAGAGGAAATGGAAGACAGAGATCGCGTTCACAGTCCTCGTAGAGACCACGAATGACATCTGAAAATCCAAACTGGCTCTGCAAGTATCACTTTCGCTGGAGAAATAATGCAAGATCATGTGAAAAACCGTGCAACTGGAAACAGCCGGAAGCATCTTCAAATTCGGGAAACTAGAGGCCACGCAATCGAGTTCGGTGGGAGATTGTATGGCGAGCATCGAAAACCATCGTCTTTGTGTGCGCGATCGTACGTTAAATATTCAGTTTTTGGTTGATACAGGAGCCAACGTCTCAGTCCTTCCGGTGAGTCAATTTAAATGTGATAACAGTGTAGAAAGTTCTTATAAATTGTTTGCTGTAAATAACTCGGTAATTAACACATACGGTGTAAGGACATTAAATTTAAATTTAGGTTTGCGTAGAGCATATAAGTGGACATTTATTATCTGTGACGTTAAACAAGCTATTTTGGGCGCAGATTTTCTGGAATATTATAAATTAACAGTAGATTTGTACAATAAGAAATTATTTGATACGGTCACTACTTTGTGTACAGTAGGTTCAATAGTAAATCAGATTGATTCTTCTATTAAAAGTATTAGGAATGATCATACATATAAAGATATTTTAGACGAATTCAAAGAAATTACTAAACCAATGTCGTTCAAAGATTCGCCCACACATTCAGTATATCACCACATAGTTACAGCAGGTCACCCGGTATGTGCGCGGCCAAGGCCACTACCGCCAGACAGACTTAACAAAATTAAAGAAGAATTTCGTTTAATGCAGGAACTAGGTATTTGTAGGCCAGGAAAAGGCGAATGGGCAAGCCCGTTGCACATAGTACCAAAAAAAGATGGACAACTTAGGCCGTGCGGCGACTACCGTGCTCTCAACGCCATCACTAAGCCGGATCGTTATCCTATTCCTAGGCTACATAGTTTTACGTTTACGTTACTGGGCAAGACTGTATTTAGTAAATTAGATTTAAATAGAGCATATCACAATATCGCTGTAGCAACAGAGGATATAGAAAAGACAGCGATCACAACACCATTCGGGCTATTCGAATTTCCCAGAATGAGTTTTGGTTTAAGAAACGCAGCACAAACCTTTCAGAGATTCATGGATAATGACGTTTTAAAAGACATAGAAAATTTTGAAAATTCAAATGGAAAATCAGCATTATTCTGTTATTTAGATGATATTCTTCTAGCGTCTACTTCGGAAAATATTCACAAGGAACACAGGCGTATGATTTTTAAAAAATTTGACGAATTTGGTATCACAATAAATATAAATAAATGTACATTTGGTCAGTCAGAAGTGGAGTATTTAGGTCACACGGTAACGAAAGAAGGTATTAAACCGTTACCAGAAAAAATCAAGGCAATTTTAGAGTACCCCAGACCGGAAAATGTGGAACAATTAAGACGTTTTATAGGCATGCTTAATTTTTACAGGCCTCATCTACCACATGCAGCGATACAACAGGCAGAACTCAATAGGTACCTACACAATGCCAAAAAGAAAGATAAAACTCAAATTATTTGGAATAATAAAAGTAGCGAAGCGTTCGAGCAATGTAAGGTAAGCCTTCAAAGCGCCATTACTTTGTCTCATCCCAGTGAAAATGCTCCGTTAGCACTTATGACCGATGCCTCTGATTTCGCGGTCGGGGCAGCCCTACATCAGAAAATAGAAGGCAAATGGGCTCCACTTGGTTACTTTTCGAAAATATTTTCAGACGCGCAACGTAAATATTGTACTTACGATAAAGAATTAACAGCAATTTATATGGCTTTGGTGCATTTTAGAAGCATGATAGAAGGTCGTCAGTTAACTATTTTTACAGACCACAAACCATTAATTTACGCTTTTACTAAAGTAGGGTCAGATAAAGAAAGTCCAAGGAGAACAAGACAGTTGTTGTACATTAGCGAATTCACTAGCGACATACAACACGTCACCGGTTCCGAGAACACAGTGGCGGACGCGTTATCGCGCATAGAGACTCTGTCCAGCCCGTCTGCGCTAGATTACGGTAGTTTGGCCGACGCGCAAGAAAAAGAGGTATTACAGGAGTGTACAAATACAAATTTAGTTTTTAAATATTTACGAATGCCAGGGTTTGACAAAAAAATTTATTGCGAAATGTCAACTAATAATGCTAGACCATATGTAACTCCAGAATTTCGTAAACAAGTTTTTAGCAACATTCATAATATAAGCCATCCAGGGATTCGCACTACACGAAAAATGATTAGTCAAAGATTTTTCTGGCCAGGGATGAATAAAGATATAGGTTTATGGGCCAGAGCATGCGTAGCCTGTCAGAGGGCAAAAGTTACTCGTCATACAATTTCGCGGGTGTCAGATTTTCCTCCAAGTCAGAGATTTTCCCATGTACACATGGACATAGTTGGACCATTAGCAACTACACAGAATGGAGATAGATACTGTATTTCGTTTATAGATCGATTCACGCGTTGGCCGGAGATTTTTGCAGTTTCCGACATTTCAGCTGAAACGGTATCTAAAATATTATATGAAAATTGGATATGTAGGTTTGGTTGCCCTAGTAGAATTACGACGGACCAAGGTCGACAGTTTGAAAGTGATCTTTTTAATGCGTTAATGAGATATTTAGGCGTAGAACGAATTCGAACTACAGCATTTCACCCCCAAAGTAATGGGTTAGTGGAAAGATGGCATAGAACTTTTAAAAGTGCATTAACGGCACGTCTTATGTCCAGAAATGACTGGTCAGAGGAGTTGCAGACTGTAATGTTAGGGTTGAGAGCAGCGTGCAGATCGGATTCAGGAATCAGCGCTGCGGAAATGGTTTATGGTCAAACGATAAGACTTCCAGGTGATTTTTTCCATGAAATTAACAATAGCTCAAATGAGCATGTTTTTTTAGGAAAATTACATCATACTATAGGCAAACTAAGGCCGCAGCCATACGGTTCAAATGCTGCCAGGAAATTTTTTGTAAGTAAAGACTTAAAGACATGTACACATGTATTTATTCGTAACGATTTACTTAAAAAATCATTATCACCCTCGTACGACGGCCCGTATCGCGTCATACATAGGGATAATAAAGTGTTTAGAGTTAATTTACCAAATAGAGAGATTAGTGTGTCAGTTGATAGGTTAAAACCAGCATATATATTAGCAGAGCAAAGTAGTGACTGTACAAAAATAAATGAAAATGTGAGTACAGAAAGTACGTCTAGTGTGCAACCGCCCTTAGAATTACATCCACCTACTTCTGTTAGGACTACAAGTAAAGGAAGAATAATTAGAACACCTGTTCGTTTTAAATTGTAAACGCTTAAGGTACTTGATCTATTTTCAAATTTGTCATTACATGTGAACTTATGTTTATAAAAGTTGTACGAATGTTAACAATTTGCAAAATTTTACAGACACAAGTAGGTTAAGAGGTTGAAGATATTGTAGTAAAGTAAGCGGTTTAGATATTTTTGCATATAAGTAAACATGGTAAACTTTCATCACTTACCTATACATTTCTGTAATTTAATTTAGAAAATTCATTTACATTTTAATCCAGACATTGAGTATTATCATACGTCTTACCGCACACAAAGTAGTTCAGTTTTTTTAATACCTATTATTTTATGGCAATCATGGGCAGTTATCAGACAAAAAACGAAGAAATTGTCATTGCTCAACAAGGGGCAAACAATCTTAGACAAGTTGGAGACATAGAAAGAAAAGTCGAGACATATGGAATAGTAATTATGATTGTGGCCTTAGCCGTAGCCATATTGTGTTTCTGTTTGTGTGGACGCCGTTGCTGTAAATCATCAAAAACCTGGTTGCGAAAAGAAATGGTGAATCTTTGGTCAGCGGGGCAAGCGGCTCAAGCTACCCCGCAACCCATAGGGAGTTCGCAAACGTGTCAATGTTAAATTTAAATGTTTAGTTACGTGTATTATATAAGATTATTATTTTTTTCATGTCAAAGTTTTCTAAATGATTTGTAATCAAAAAAATAATAAATAAAAAAAATAAAAAATAAATAACGACAAGTGTTTTTGTGAGACATTTATTGAATAATATTACATTTTACAGTATTGTAATAAAATTAAATTTTCGTTTCAGTTGTAAAAGAGTCACTGTTACATTGTAAGTACTTAATGTATCAAATAGGTGTAATCGGAGAATGCGTTTGCGCACCCACCGGACGGCGGATGGCGTCATGCGGCGCGGTGGGTACGCATTCTGCAAGCAAAGCACATTCCTGTGTGCCTTTGTGCTCGTTTTAATGAAGCTTATGAAATAATTGTTTTTGTATCTTCAGGAATATTTGTATTTGATTATTTTATTTTTTAAGAGGGGGATGATTGTAGGGTGCCCGGACGCTTACTTGCTTACACAGCATATGCGATCGTTCGACGGCGACCGGACCCCTCACGTCCTCAGTCACTCCTAGCGAGCCATATAGGACACGCGCTATATTGAATGTTGTATTTAGTGGTAAAATTCAGTTTGCGTTATATCGTGTGTGAACATTAACCTTGTACTGTGTAACGCTGTGAACCCAAATAAACTAAAGTGTATTGGAACTATATCTTCTATTATTTAGCTCACAACCAGGATCCTTAATAGACTTACTCTATATGCAGAATAAAAAATAAAAAAAAAGATATTTTATTTTTACTAAATCAAATATAAGACGATGAATATCACATCTCAATTACAGTTAAAGTAAAACAATAAATATTATTTTTTTGTAGTAAAGGTTTTTATTTTATTTTTAATGTTTCAATATAACAATGCTTAGATTATAAGTTATTCTTATGCCTTCGTTTGTATTTTCTTTTTCAGTTTATTATGAATCTTATAATAATAAAATAATATTATTTATTCTTTTGTTAATTTTAGTACCCATGATTATTACCCCAATACTTCAAGAGAAACTTGGTTGAATTCAAACATTTACATAGTTGATAAAACAGAAAGTATGCAAGCTGTAAGCAAACGCGACAACAACGCAGAGAGAATTTCATTATGATGACATTGTTGGTACTTCAATTTCACTGGCTCTCATAGTACAAATTAAACAGTAAGTTAATTTTAAGTGTCTTATAAATTTGAATAGAAACAGTCACCTGAAATGAATTAATGATGATTGCAATAAGACATTCATTCGTACTTTTTTTATTTTTCGTTAATTACATAGTTTGACACCAATGTTGACCACTAATGCGGATTGATTTTTTTTACAGTGAAACCATAGACAATTAAGATTATTAAATTATCTATGGTTTTCCTGTATCACAGTTCCGGTTTCACGTATTCTGCGTGATCACTTGCCAATTGTCAGCTCCCATTAGGCGCTTTTTCGTTTAGGAGGCCAAGATCAACTTCGGGTCGCCGAGCCAGTGGAGTAAGAAAGTCTATTATTCAGTAAAGTTACTCTATTGTTATTAACGTTTGCTATGATCCCCCGGATACCGTCGAGATTGTTTCTACTTGAGGCCACTTTGACCCGCGGCCCGTGAACGCCAAGATTCTTAGGATCTTTTTATTTATATAAGCAATTTCGCTCATCTGTAAGTTGTAATTGAAATTGCAAAACATTTGATTGGCTTTGAGATGTTTCTTTGTGTTTTTGAGCACTTAACAGATTTATTGATGTTGTTTTTGCTAAGCATTATATAAATGAGTTAGATGGTTAATCGACTCTGTATACCCTGGTGTCGAAGTTGACGGAACTATCTTTTGGCCTCTTTTAACAATCACCAAATGGCAGCCGGGATTTGGATCACCGAAACATTGTTATCAGACAATAAGTTGATTCAAGACTGTAATGTCTTAACTTGAAACAACTAAAAATGATGCTTTCTGTAAGGATTTAACCCACAACTGGACAACGGAGACAGTTATCACTAGTGCACTAGCCTCTAGATGTTGGGTCCCACTGCTGGGCATAGGCCTCCCCCTTTCGTCTCCATTCGTCTCTCGTTAGAGCTTCGTGCACCTAATCTGGCTGGAAACTGTCCAAGTCGTCCCGCCTTCTCCTTGGTCTTCCTTAACCTTGGCAATACATTACGTACGCATATTATAAATTATCGTACATTTATATTATTTTTCATTGTAGTATTTAAAAAAATACACATGCTGTCTATTCTATTGAAGCTTTGAGTACAAAGTTATAAACTAATTGCAACAAAATTATGCTTTAAGATTTGAAAAATGAATCCATTCAAGTAATCTAACAATTCACCCCAGAGGACCGTTCAGATCTAATTAACATCTCAATATTTCGCCAATAGAGTGACGAATCGATTTCGAAATGAATTTAGCGACCCCTTCGCAAGTCATCAATCATACGATATTACCCCTGGTAATACACATAAGACGGCGAAGAATTTGCCACAGTATAACTTTTTGACTTACTTAACGGTTGACTTACTGTAGAAGTCAGTGGTGATTTCATTAGAAATTATCTTTGCTGTGGCATTATGGGATGGGAGAACGTGTCATAGTATAACAAAGTATCGAATGATACCAATGGAATTTGATAACATGCTGAACCATTTATTCTATCCTGTGACTATAGATATACTTAGATACCACGAACCAGAAAGTTTGAAGTGCCAATTAGCTTATGGATAGTTTATGAATAGATTGTCAGTACTTCGTAATTATTTTAAATCATTTTGCCTCTTTCTTTGTAACAGGCCTCCTCGTAGTAGACTCTTGTATCAAGATTTCCTACTGTTGACCCTTTCGCTGCCAATTTACAATAAAATGATAATAAAATGGTAAAGTTTCCAATACAATTTGTACAAGAAATAAATAAATCTTCTGAAAGATTTAAGTAGCAAATATTTTATCAGTACCTGCTTTTTTAGGTATTATTAATATATTATTCTATAGTACTATAATATAACAGAAGGATGAGTAACACGTATTCACATGAATATTCTTAAAATAATATAATATTATTAATCTTTATGTAGGTTCCATAAAAAGTCCACGATGTCAGAGCACACAATAAAAACACGCGGCACCAGCATTTTTCAGGAGATGATGAGGAAATGAGCAATTACCTCGCTCGCGGTAAACGACTAATGAAATTTAGAAAATACGGAACACGGTGTCTGTGGAGGGATTACGCGATATAAAGTGTACTTTTTTATTGTACTTTCAAAAGCAGAACAGATAAATACTTAATGGTTTTATAAACAAGGCTTGAAAGCCAAGCGCGACGTGCGTATCCGTGATGTTTGCGTATCAAGTTTGCGTATCAAGGGACGGCAAAAAGCAACCTTAAAAAAAAATTTTGGCATCGCCATTCATGGCATTCTACCTTGAGCTCCTCCATACTTCAAAAGGCACGTTAAGCCGTTGTTCCCAGCTGATATCGATAGATAGCAGTCGTTAGGCTTTGACAGATGCTTTTAGGTAGCTTGAAAAATCTGACAGTGTCGTTTAGTGGCATATACACCATTTGTTATTATTTAGCTAATAAACTTAGGCTCACATAGATATTTTTATTATAAAATCATAATTATATAAACTTCTATTAAATTTCAGTAGATATTGGTATATAGGATTTGAAACCGCAATCGACTTCAAGAGAATTCAAATATATGCGCATAACTTTTTTAACGCCGAACTTTCGAGGCGTCTCCACAAATTCCTCGACTAGCTAGGATTCAGGAGAACGGAAAATTATACCGAAATACAATTAAAGTGTAAAGCAATTTATATTAATTTTAATCCTCCCTAGCCTGCCATATCTTAGAGTTATTCCATTGATATATTTAGAAATAGATAAAGCAAGCGCGGTATCGTACTGGAACCCTATATTTGAAAAGTATGACATATAATATGTCGCATGAAAATCGTTCGATATTGAACATCGAACTTGTACTGTCGTTTCCTCTTATAATCCTTTACATTTTATTGCTTATGTATAAAAAAATAAATAAAAAATCATTCGACTCCTAGGTACTCGACTGAAAATAGTTTGTAATATTATAAAATAAATATTAGAACAGGACCATTATAAGCTGTTTGATTTGTAATTCAATCTTACTAGTTAGAGTCATCATATTGATTTGTTCTATGTTGTACCTATGCACATGAATTTAGTAAATAAATAATTAATAAAAGATTTGATTTTGAAGCTTTAAATACAGTATTTATTTAAAAATATCTTATTTCTTTATATCTATTTGCTAGTAAGTCATAGAATAACTGCCTTTAATATTCATTTCAGAAGTTGATCACACGTATTGCTGTTATGGGAGACATAAGCTGCTTAACTAACTGTAATTAGTAATTTATGAGAAATATTAAAGTTTCAACACTCAGTTGCGTAAGATTAGATGAGTAAGAAATTAAGATTAAGAACATTTACGTATATTTTCTATGAAATTTACAATAGAATCCTAAAGTCTTTATTAATACTTAGGTTTTCTACGAAGATTTATAAAAATAATGATAATTACCAATTTTTTTTATACAACTAACAACCTGGGCAACCAGGCGAATGGCCCACCTGATGGTAAGTGGTTAGAATCAGAATCAGAATCATTTATTTTGCTAGAATACATAACCGTACCGTTACCGTAGCCTATGAATGCCTGCACACCGGTGATGTCACGAGCGCGTTGCCGACCTGTCCGCTATTAGCACAGCGACCCCTCTAGAGCCTGGCGATCCATACTCACCAGCAGGAACACAACACTGCATCACAGTGTTATTTGGCTGCGGTCTTCTGTAGGGTGGAGGTGCTTTCCCAGACGGACTACTCCTTACAAATAATCTACCTCTCTTATAATAAATTGACCAATTAAACTTTACTCGGTGTATCTGAAATTTAAAATTAATAAGCTATTTAAATATTATCGCCGTTTGGATAAATAATAAATATTTATTAAAAATATCTTTATTTCAGAAAATTCATAAAAAGACGTGATTGAAATTAAACAAAAATAATAACATTAAAAGTTACACTTTTTAAAAGAGGGTTTAGTTTGATAATTAAATTAACTGTTTACATACTCATTGTATTAACATAATAAATTTTTGCTACAAAATAAAAAGATTTGCCGTTTTTTAATACTTTAACCTAACAATATTTTATTCTGTTTTTTATCATTCATTTTCCTAAAGTACGCGTAGTCGCAAATATGAAATGAACAATTACACCGATTCAAAACTACTGCACAAAAAGTTAAAACAAAGTCAAAGCGTATTTTAAAAAAAACTCATTACTTTATTGCAATATCAATGAAGTGCATTCCAGTTTTGCCAGTGCCGACAGGAACTAAGTAAAAAAATGCATATTTAGGCTCGAGTTGCTGTCAAAAGAAGGGACCCGTATTTTCTTTTTAGTGAACTTTGAAACGTAAACTGAAAAAAAATGTTTGTTCATTCCAAAATTTATTTAGTACTTTTAGGTAGCTTATTAAAAACATATCAATGATGGATTAATAAATTAAAAATATAACCAAAAAAGGTTAAATTAGCTTTATCTTTAAAATTATTAACTTTTAAACATGGCCCGTGAAGGCAAAAATGTTATTGACTAAATATACATCATAATTGTAACACAAAAATAATTAAAGTGATCAAAAGTGTGTAATAGTGACAGATGGAGAGGATACATAATTTAATGAAATACTTTTCAGTAACTATAAAAATATTTAAAACCATAAATATCAGAAGGCAAAAAGAAGTATGCGGAATGAAATTCCATGAAAGTTGTGTACCTGTTTTCAAATCGTTGAACCTTTTAACTTTACCTTGCATTTACATAATAAAAATGTGCATTTTTATGAAATCTAACTCTCATTTGTTTGTAACTTTGCAACAAGTATGAAACATAGCAGAACGGATAAGACCTCATTATTGACATAAATTAATATCTGTTAAAAATACCACAGCTTTAATGAATAATAGTGTAATTGGCATGAGACATAAAAATTTTGACAATTTACCAAATCGTCACAAAGATTTAGATTTAGTTGAACTAAAATTGAAATTGTTGCTCATAGGGAAATGCTATTATAATTTATGAGTAACAATTTGGAGGAATGCTCAATTGAATTTGAAGAATGTAATTAGGTAATGTATAAATTAGTAATAAGTACCGGGCCACTCAGAAAGTTTTGCGAAAAAAGTTTTTATGTTTGAGGCACTGGTCACTTGTAATTATTTTGAAACATTTGGTTATTTAAAGGTAAAAATACCATTGTTCGAATTTAGAATTTCCCTCCACATTTTTTCGAGAACCAAATCAAATTATCGTGTCTCATTTAAAAATGGATTTGCATCGAGAGCATTTTCGTGCGATGATTTTCTACAATTTTAAATATGGCCTAAAACCTGATGAGTCATTTGTTCGACTTCAAATAGCTTTATGGACGAAGGACCTTCAAAAGCAACCATCAGCCTTACTTTGGGGGATGAACAAAGGAGTGGTGGTCCTACGACGGCTGTCACGGAAGAAAGTGTGGGCGAAATATATACAAAGAGATTCAGCATACACTGCAGATTAGTTTGGTAAGCGTTTACAAGATTCTATACAAGCACCTTCGCGTGAGGAGGATAGTTTCGCGCTGGCACCCAGCATAACCAAGCACCAAGCACAACCTCCCTGAAGCTCAGAAGCAGGCCCATGTGGAGTAGTGCCGTGATATGATTCTAAAATTTGAAGCGGGCTCATTTCGGCGCTGTCACGACATTGTGACAGGTGTCGATCCTCGATTTATCAATACGATCTAGAAACAAAGCGTCAGTCGACAGTTTCGCTGTTTCAAAACGAACCAACGCCTACGAAAGTTAAACGATCGAGAAGCGCAGGGAAAATCATTGACGTTTCATCTGGTTTCAATTCCAATACGAGACCAAAGCAGCATCAACGCCGAATGGAATATCACAAAATGTCTGCCAGAAGTTTTGTCTGCAATGAGCAACAAGCGACCGAACACCGGGTACTGCTTCACCATGGCAATGCGCGAGCGCACTCAGCGCTCAAAACGAGGGACTTCCTAGATACTACACCTGTCAGAGTCTTGGGGCATCCTCCTTACAGTCCTGATCTGGCATCGTGTGATTTCTTTTTATTCCCTATAATAAATAAATCAGCTGAAAGAAAGCCAAAAAGCCGTGGAAGAGGTGTCTGCGGCGGACTGGAAAAATTGCTTCGAAAAATAGTTTATACGCATAAAACTTTGCATAGAGGTTGGTGAAGAGTTCTTCGAAAAGATTTAATTAAAATGTTTTATCCATAGAAGTAAGTTTTTTAGTTTCTCAAAACTTTCTGAGTGTCCCACGTACTTATTAGATTTTTTAAGAATTATTTAAATGATTATTGTACGCCCAATAATGGACTGGGCTTGGTGATCTTGACATTGATTTTAAAACCTTTTGCACCCTTGTTCCACAATAAAGATAATTTGAATTTGAAGCATAGGCAATTTCGTTTTTAACAGGGGATTTATTTTTCACAGAGTTAGAGACGTACATTATCGAGAGACGATGATGATTAATAAAAGTGCCTATAATTTAACAGTAAATTCTACAACGTAACCCTAAAAAAGTGCATTTGCAATTACCCCATTGAAAGCCGGTCGCGTTTCAATCCTTTATGGCGGTCTCTATGAGTCCGAATGGAGAGCTATACGAGTAAAGCCAATAATGAAATATAAAAACAGAAATAAGCACTCTCCACTCAAGGGCCCTCTATTATTCCATTCAAAGTCCCGACGGTGCTTGTCAAGCGATTAATTTCCCTTATTTTAAGATGCCACTTTCTTTTGATGGCAGCCGAAATATTGTTTGTGGAAATCGAATACTTTTGTGAATGTGGAGTTTTGGTTTCTCGAGTGGAACGGAAAAGGTAGATTAGAATTTCTTTTTGTTGATAAGCTAACTTTTGTTTTTTGCTGATTGAAATGTTCTTATCGACTAATCAAGTTTCTCGATTATATTAAATTTAAATTTGAAACACCATCACTATTTTTTTAAATTTATGTTGAAATGTTTGATTGACCACTAATTGCTATTTACCTATTTGAATCTACCTAGAGTCCTGCTCTTAATCATGAATTTAGTGAAGTGATCTTTTGCAATTCTTACAGGGGCCAATAAGCCGCAAATTAGGAATTTTATTCTGTTGATTTGAGTGATAGTATACTCTAAATAAGCCAATACTGTTTCTCTGAAGAATTTTTATTTTACATGTCAATAGTTCCATTACAGAGAATACGGCAATTTGAAATCAGTTCAATTACAATCACTTAAAAAATTAAGCGAATGGCAGGAAACAGCTTTATTTTGCTCACAATGACATTTTTTTTTCGTACTCAATACGTCCGTTTGAAGCTTGCTGAATGGGATATTTCATTAGTTCCTTTTGGAACGTTTGGAATAATTAGAAGCGTACGATCTGTCGTGTCATGTGAACTCGTTTTGTTCTAAGTTATTTAGATTCCTATTGTACTCGTATTTAGCTTCGGAATTGCTTTTTTAGATCTCTTTAACTGCATTGCGTTGTTTGTTATTGTTCGTTCATTTAAATTTTGAATATTCATTTTCGTTGCATATTTATTTGTAGTGCGAGTTATAAGGTTACTAATTAACCTTTCATATTCGTATCTCACATGATTTTAAACCACATCTTGGCTAACGCCAAACGATCTAATGGCAACAGAGACTATCCTAGCTCGATTTTGAATGATTTTCATTTGATATAATCGGGAGTTGAACGATTTTCTTTCGACTCACTATTTTTGAGTGAATCACAGACATCAAAAATATCACTCCAAAAAATATTGACACTGCTAGCAGGCAATATTATTCAAACACATTACAGCGTTCTCGTTCACGTTCGTTGGTAGACCAAGTTAATAGTGTTGTCTTAAGAATACAAAAAATACCGCCTACATTTTTTATTGAAAACATTCCTGATTCACGTAGTATTAGCTCACAGTGACCAAGGGTCTTGGAGTCTCATCTGGAATGCTAATTTTGTCAGGTGTGACTCACGCAGAATCGGCGAATTATTTTCGTTCGTTGACGAAGGATTTTTGCTCGACATAAATGTCGACATTTTAAAAATAAGGCTGCGCTTGAGATTATATAAAAACATGGTTTCACAAAAATATGTTTTATAATTTTTTAAAATATTATTAAACATATTTGTTCGAAAATGTTCGTTGAAATCGCTACACCCTTTCAAGGATTTGGTATGAGTCTATTACAATACCCTTGCCTTGATATAATAGAGTGAAAGTCCCAAACAACTTGTAACTCGATCGCCTAATTAAAACTTGTTTGGGAACTGGAGAACTAAATAATTTTGGTGTTTTGGAAAATCTCGGAAATGCTAATGCATTTAAATGAAATTTAGCAAAATATTTCCTGCAAAAAATACTAGAACAAGATGCTAAAAGGGAGAAATCCCTCCTTAGAGTATTTTAGATGGTTTGATCGGCTAGGCGCAAAAAGTGTAATTATTTTTTTTTATACAATTAAGTAGATAACGTACGTCCAACCTGATGGTAAGTGGCTACCATAGCCCATGAACGCCTGCAACACCGGAGATGTCACGAGCGCGTTGCCGATCCTAAAGGATCTTTTATTTATTTATTATTAAGGCAACAAAACACCACTTCTTCTTCGAAGTCGTTTTCCTCATAGCTGAGGGTCGTGCCCACCACAATCCAGTTTTGCAATTAGCTTCGTCCAGGATATTCTGTTCTGGGCGTTTTGTATGGTCTCTTATATGTTGTTCTCTAAGTTATGACTTGTGTTTATCAGTGTAGCGTAATGAGCTTAAACCCCGTTAAATGTATAGCTACTTACTTAGGTATTTTCATTTTCTCTACAAATGAGAGCCATTGAACTTCGTTGATCAAACATGCCTACGGGCAACTACTAACTTTAAGCTTATTTTAATTAGATCTGCTTCAATTATCTCGATGTTAATAAAAGTAAACTCAATTTATTTCGTTTAAAAATATTTTCTAATATTTTTTTACTTTTGCTTCTCATTTACGAGTTTGAATACGGGCTGATTCAAATATGTTTTTTTAAAGTTATTAGAAATTTCATAGAACTAAGCAAAAGTAGTGAAATGAAAATCTGGCATCCGTATTAGCCACTAACACAATGGAAATAAAAAATAATAATGTAGAGATCATAATTTGATAAAAAAAAGACTTTTTTTTCCTCCGCTATATATAATAGTACCCACTATAATCCAAACAAACTTACTTCTAGTTGTACTTACTTTTGAATTTTGGAATAGCAATTAAACTAAAGAAATTATCCAACTCAGTTTAAAAGTTGCTAAGATAAATTGGACGAGAAATATATTATGTATTTAAAAGATTTTTTTCTGTATTAAACACTATAAAAATCCATACTTTAATATAATATCATAAATACGAAAGTCTGTCTGTTTCGCTTTCACGGCCGAACCGCTGAACGGATTTTGGTGAAATGTGGTATGAATATTATGTAGTTGAAGACCTGGAGTTAAGCATAGGCTACTTTTTGACGGACACGGAGCAGCAAGAAATAGCTAGTAAAAAATAAATCTACGTCTAGCTCTACTTATTTTTGAATTTTTGAATAGCAACTAAATTCGAGAAAGTATCCAATCTAACTCAGTACATATAAAATTTCCTAAAATAAAACTATTATCTGCGTCCAGATTATTGAATTCCACGTACCGTTTTGTTGACGGCATAGAACAGGGTAAATTTACGAGCAAGTTAGCAGGGACGGTGGAACGTTCACTCAATTAGTTAATTTTGTTAAATATCCTTGATTGAGCAGCGGCCAGCAATCAGCCATGCAAATTTCCCTCCATTTCGTACTAAAATAGGATTTTCCTAACGCCAACTTATTCCGTCGGCGACTGGCTTGGCTTTTGTTTTTAGGTAAATAATATTATAACTTTATTTTAGGTTTAATTTCGGAGAGTAAGAAATTGTTTATGATATTTACTTTTGGTTTTATTTTGTTAAGTGACTATCCCTTCTAAGTGAAATAGATAGATTAAAAAGTGAAAGTACATTTCAAAGTATTTTTATTTTAAAATAGTACATTTTACCAATTTCTAATGGTTGAAGCGATAGTATTCTTCCCAATGTATTATTAAGGAAAAGTGTTATTAAGTTTTGCAATTGCTTTATCTAAGTTTTTTGTCTGTTCAATTTGCAGACATTTAGACAGGTATATTGATGGTGTTTTTGTGAAAATGATTTGGTGGGTTTATTGAGATTTGAATGCGATAAGCATAATGGAATGTAAATGATTGACAAGTAATTTCAATAAATGGTCATTGTTTACATTATTATCTTTTTCATTCAGACAGACTTTACATTAAACTCAAGGGTCACTTTTAGGACCTTTGCTCTTTAATATTTTTATTAATGATGTAGTGTTCTGTTTCAAAAATTCAAACGTCCTTCTCTACGCTGATGACATGAAAATATTTAGGACTATTGCTGATGTGTCGGATTGTCAGCTTCTCCAAGAAGATCTTAATAATCTTGATGAATACTGTCGTAGGAATAATTTAGATTTAAATGTTAATAAATGTTATTTTATATCATTCACAAGAAAGACAAAAACCGACGCTTCATAAATATTTCCTGAACGATCATGAGTTACAACAAGTAGAGGAGATTCGCGATTTAGGTATTATTCATGATTCCAAATTAACCTATGAAAAGCATATTGATTATATTTTTAAGAAAGCGTCCAAAGCTCTTGGATTTATAAAGAGATCATGCTCACAATTTAGAAATTTAAAGATTTTTAAAATCCTGTATTGTGCCCTGGTGCGTAGTTCTCTAGAGTATTGCTCCCAAGTGTGGAATCCACAGCACAATATTTATATAGATAGATTAGAAATTATTCAACGTAAATTTTTAAAATTTTTGCAATACAAGTCTAGATCATTCGATTCATCTTATGACGCAATGTGCTCAAGGCATCACATTCTTCCTCTGAGTATAAGAAGACAAATCGCCGACATTATGTTTTTGGTCAAAATAGCTCAAAATTCATTCGATTCACCATATTTATTAGGTAATATTAATATTAAGATACCAGGTCGATCTGTGCGGTTGCCATCAATTCTGCATGTTTCTCAGTGTACAACAGGCAGAATTCATTTTTTATACAATAGGCAGAATTCATTTTTATCAGAACTGCTAAGGAGCTGAATAAGCTGGTTGCCTCACCCGAGCTTGATTTGTTCAATTCTAGCGCAATTAAATTTAGAAACACGATTACCAAGACGTGGTTTGATTGTTCTCCATCTGTTTTAACGTCATAATTCGCATTATAATTATTAGCACAGCATCTGCGAGATAATTGGTATTTCTTTTTTGTATCTCTGGTTAATTATTCTTATTGTTATAATTTTTTCTCTCTCTCTCTCTTTCTTGAACATAAATGTATTTATAAAGTTCTATCAGACAAGTTCTTTAGATATTCACAAGCGAAAACATGTAAATGGTCATTTGTTTCTTATTAGTTGTAAAAATAGAAAAATAAGACTGTTTGTTTTCCAAAGAAAATAAAATAAAATAAAATAAAATAAAATAAACACGACCAATTCCATACTACCGCTCTGGTCGCAGTGTAAAAACTGTTACCTGTGTAGAAATATTTATAGGTAACAGTTTCTGCACTGCGACCAAATAATGATTTTTCCCCGAAATGAAAATTCCATTTGTTTGTAGCTCTGTGGCGGACATTTGTATCGGATCACGTTTTGTTAGGATTTGCCTTTGGGACTTTTAAGCGTGTTTGCAGGATTAGTGGGCGCAAATATTTGGCTTTTTGAAGCTAAAATATTTGGGGGTTAAGCCGAGAATCGTAGTGTAAATGTCAAAGATTAATTAAAGGATCTCGCGATGTACTTAACATTGATTTTGAGAAAATGTTACACGACATTTGTTTTATCTGTTTAGAGTTTGAATAAGCTTCTAGTTATCAATTAGGTAATAAAGTTTGTATACCATTTAATCATTTGCTGCAATATGAGATATTATGTCTTAAAGGAGACTTAAAATTTGTCCCAGTGGTTTCATCACTGGTAACATTAATAATGATGTCATCAAGTTAAAAACACTAAAGTGTCTAATCAGACACTTTAGTTTAGCTAGTTAACTATTGAGTGACACTATAGCAACAAAAGATGTTTTATTTTTAATATTTGTAGGTTTTAAGCATTAAGAAAGTCCGTCCCGCTTCAACAGAAGGCAACAGGCAGGCAACTCATAATTCTATGGTGTCAGGTAAGTAGTGCAATTTTTTTGAAAATGTTGTACGGTCTTTCAAAGGTTTAAATAAAAGTATGAATTTCTCAGAGAATAGGTTTCAAGACCTTCAGCTTACCACTAAGCGGATATTCGCCTTGCAACTTGAGCTTACATATTTTATGAACCGCAGCAAAGGAAGTAAGGGACTGAGCTTCGGGGAAGGCTCTCGTTCGCACTCTCCTGGGAATTATCTTTATACTCGTATGTTTACTATAAGATTGTTAATATTTACTTCAGTGGCGCATCGAACAACTTTTGGCCTTGGCGCTAGTCGCTGATTCCGAGGTTCCACAGGCAGCACTATGATTTTCATGATTTTTTAATATTTGATTCTTTAATGACTAAATGAACTCTATGTTGCACCGTTTACATAGATTAAACTACTTTGTAATTGATAATATTTGATTCTACTTTTTCATTATATCGATGGCTTTCAAATTCAAACTTTGTGCCCAGTAGATACGCCCCTAGGGTCACCACAAGGCGCAGCCACTGGCTCTCCGCACTGACAGTGTGTCTTCTATGTATTGTTTGATATACTTAGCTGGTACGTTATGTTGCGTAATAGACTAATTGGTAGTACGTCCTACCTCTCTGACTCGTAGTGGATATCACCACAACCAAAAGATAGCTAAAACAAGCCGGAGTCGATTATAAATGAAATTCCGAATTTTTAATCTTGTATCTCAAGTAGCTCGAAAATCATAAGTGGATTTTTGTCTCTGATCCTCATGCAAGACTAGATGATGGTAGGTGGCTTTTAGTAATTTTTCCTTTTTTTTTATTTCTGTTTGAATAATTTCATGAACATCATCATTTCAGCCGCAGTCAGTCTACTGCTGGACATAGGCCTCTCCTAATGATTTCCAAAATGGTCGGTTGGTAGCAGCCTGCATCCATCGTTTGCCTGTGACCTTTCTCAGGTCATCTGACCATTAATAATTTTTGAATAATTTGCTTTTTTTAATTACCTTTTGTTGTTTCTCTAAGTAGTGTTTAAGTTTTGAACACTAACCTAAATAGGCTAATGTTTCTGTATTAAAAAAATACTTTTTATTTATTTATTTAAAGACAGCTTAAAAATCTATACATTATTATGTAACAAAATTGCTCACACATTAATACGGGAATCAGTTGATATTGATTGAGGTTTATGTTGCGAGTAAGAAAAAGCCGTATTTTTAAAGTTTTAACAATATTAAGGAAAATTAAAATTTCGTCTAAAGTCTAAAATAAATTTAAATGTGCAATCGGCACGTCTGGAATTTCACAAATTAGCCATGTTTGGGCCCATTAATTAAAAAGTTTAGCTATACTACCCTTATAATGGGCTGTTGTGCACCCTTATCTGTGGAGTATCTGTTTTATTATATCAGAGAAATGGGGTAATATTAAGTTAATATGACAAATTAATAACAACAGTTTCATGTTTAGGGTCATTAATTTGCCTTTTAGTTTTATGGTGTTTTGAACTATAAAGAACGTAATAATATGAACTAAAATGTTAACTAGAGTACTTACTAAGTTAGTGCGATGGCTCAGCGATATAAAGAGGATCTTGGCCTCCGACACAAGAGACTGGAGGTCTATTCTCTGTTCAGCTCAACCTTCTGCCAAACTGAAACTAAGCCCACGATACCTACTTTATTTTTTAACAAATGTATACCCATATAGATAAACATCCAAGGCCAATTAGAAAAATATCATTTTTCATCTTGACCTGATCGGGGATCGAAACCAGGTCTTCCAGATTAGCGGGCAAGTATGTTAACCATTACTCCATAAAATACTCCTTCTTGTAAGATGGCATACATTACAGCGAAGTCTGTAAAGATTCATTTTGTATTGCGCTATCCCGTTTATTCCATCATTACTAAGTGATTTAAAACGTCATGGTACTCACACAGAACAGTACTGTCCCATATGATTCAACGCAGTAAGAACAATCAAAACGTTACCTCAATCGAAATTCTAGTTATAACTTAATCGCAGTATTTCCTCAATTAATCCAAAGATAAGCCTGTTTCGAGTTAAGGGCCAAGGATCTAAGCAATCTTTACGGTTGACTCGTCAAAGTGAGAAAAGGGTCGAACTTGAGAACGAGAGATTCAACAATGCTTGTTAGAGAAGAACGTCTAATGATATCATTTTAAATAAATACGAAGCTGGGTTCAAAGGAATTTGTTCGAATACAGCGGGTTTCGGAGAATGACAAAGTTTTAGTACTCAATTTCTTAGTTTATTTCGAGATTTTTGTCGTCCGGTAGCAATAGAAAGTATTTAAGTCTAGAGTAGAAAAAGAGTTAAGCCATCCAACAGTGGGTTACAAAATCAGAAGGCTATATAAAGTCAAATGTGCAGTCATTGTAAACCAAGACTCAGGATATATTTTTTTACTTATTAGGTACCTAAACACGCTGTCAGAAAACCTAAAAAATAAAGAAAAAGTGAGGTTTTTGTTACATTATTTTAAGCTTTATCTATTGAACCAATTTTCCTGAAATTTCCTTACATATTATATACTGAGACAGATAAAGGGTACCTTTCATTCAGGGAAAAGGTGTGCTTGTAAAGCCGCGGGGAAAGAGCTAAATTTATAACATTTACTAGTAGTTCTGTGACAAGAAGACTTCGCAAACTACATTTAAAGATTTATTGTGAGCACAAGACACATAAAGATTTATTCATGAAACACTGCTATACACATCCTCCATTTGCCCCCTTTTTGATTTTTTTTTTACAGTGCTTGTACGACCTGCGATGCTATTATCAAATAAGTATGATTGAATTCCGTTAAATAATGTTACATTAAACTTTTCCTCTTTTGCCCTCATTTTTCCCCCAATCAAAACAAGCTTATACAAAAAAAATTGAATAAATCAACAATCAAGTTTATAAGAATCCGTTTTGAAATGCTACCTCTAGTAGAGAATTATTAGTACTAACGTACATCTAGACCGGAATATACATATTTTTCCGTACATAAGCAAATTGGCCAGTTACTTAATAGCTCAGTCAATTAATATACATAAATAAATAACTCTTTATTGCACCAAATTGTAGAACGTACATGAATATTATTATTATCTATGGTACAAAGGCGGCCTTATCGCTAGAGCAATTTCTTCCAGGCAACCAACAACAGGTAGGACTTCATGATATGAAACAGGAAGGTAGGCGCAAATTAACAATTGGAAAAAGTGAAACATAAACGCATAACGTACCTATGCAGCACTGCACAGCAGTAAATATATGTGGTGCACATATACGCATGCATTACACAACGTTAATAAATATACATACTTATTTTTAAGCGTATCAATAAATGAACAATTTCACGAGTGAAAATTACAACTATGGCGGGTAATATTCAAACAGCAGACAAAAAGATTTACTAACACTTACTAAAAGACAAAAGATACGTAATGTCTGATTTAAGTAAGTACTTATTAGCGCTGTTAATATTATAACATGTAACATTTACAAAGCTCAGAGATGCTGAAAATATACTGCAATATTGAGTTAGTTTGCTAAGATGAACATTAATATCATGTCTTCATTAGCATTCTCCTTTATCGTAAGTAGTATCAATACTGTACATATATTTCTGCCTTTTATCACTACATTAATTGATATAAGCTTTTAGTAATACAAGTTATTTTCATGTTGCTTGTCAAAATCAAATATGATGAAATTGCTAATATTGTAGGTACTTGTTATTTTGTTGAAAAAATGTTACTTTCTTAGTGATTGTCACAAAAACGCTGCTACAAACAAATCTTCTTTATCAGTCTTCAAACGTTTTGATTCTTGCTTGTCAAAGGCTTATTTTTTTTACTGTTAAACAACATTTGGCCACTCTTTCGAGACTTGTGAAGCCCTATTTCATTCTAAATTCAACAAAATAACACGCACATAACTTTTGAACAACTCTAGAAAAACCAAAAAAGCAGACGTCATCGTTTAACTGAATGTGAAGCGTCTGTCAGTCAGTGTTAATGAAATTTTTCTGTCGCTTTTTTGGCTCTTCGCTATGAATGTTTCGAAGGTATTTTAAAGTGTTGACGCGAATTGAAACTACCATCGATATTAGTTTTAGTAGTGATATATTTACTCGATCTCTCACTGCTTATGAAAATACAGGTACCTAGGTCAGTTGTACCTTTTGCATCTGACAGTATCTGCAATATTTTACGCTATTAACTATGTATGTCATTTAAAGCTTTATTTAACATTAGCTGTTTCCCGCAGCTCCACTTGTGTCAAAAAGTAGCCTATGTTTAACCCCGGATCTTCAACTATATTCATACCAAATTTTATTAAAATCCGTTCTACGGGTTGGCCGTGAAAGCGTAACAAACAGACAGATAGACATAGAGAGACAGACTTTCGCACTGATAATAAAATTAGTATGGATTTTGTAAGATAAAAGGTTAAATTCCTCTCATAAGAAAAGGTATTCATTGTCACTGTTTCCCTTTTTATGATATTTAGATGATGAATGTAAAATTAAATGATTTTCATAAATTCAAAAATTTTGTTTAATCTTTATACGCTACACGAAAAATATCAGTGATTGCAGAATGCCAGCTATACTACTACAAAATAGATGATAAGGTGGGAAAATTGTTCAGCTCTAGTTTTCAACGAGGAATAAAGTTCAAGTTAAACCGTTCTGGCGAAAAGTGGAACAAAATTTTATGTTGGAAATGTTCTATGTTGCAAATGCCTCAGTGGTATTTTTTATCATGTTTATGCTTTTATCGGGCTAGCACAGTATACGTCATTTATTTGTAGCTCATAACTACTTCGATAATCCTGGCAGAGTTATTTCTTTAAGTCTCACACTTTCATACATATGAAACGCATGAATAAATATTTCTTATTAAATTAAACTATTTTGAAACGGTTTGTATCGCGTTACAAATTATTCATTTACCTAACGTTTCAAATATAGAAAAAGATAGATAATAATATGTGTGTATAGGGTTTGAACATGCACGCTGTATTTAGTTTGTCAAGCGATAATCTGTAACTAACTTGAACTTTAATCGTCCACCAATCGATGCATTTCTATCTTGACCCCTTCATGTTGTTGTCCGACCGATTTCAGTCATGACAAGATTCTTGAAGATGGCTTCAAGAATCTTGCCCTACTGTATATAGGAATGATTAGAGTCAATGTTAGATGCTTATTGGACGGGCTGAAAAATCTAGTTGACACCTCGGATTTGTTGGTCTGTGGCTTGTAAATAAGGGTTTTCGGAAATCAGACCGTTCGTTGCCCTGTTTTGGTCTCCACTCAACACTTTTCAGCTCCACTTCCCACCAATTAACCTAAGTATGCAAAAGGGAAAATACTCTTAGACAAAAATACAAAATAATTAAATTTTTCATATCACAATACCTATATTTATCCATGTAAATTCAGCTTTATTTTAATTCTCGATGTTCGGTCAATCTGTGACCAACAGGATGAAAAGCATAAAAAAATCGACGTGAGATGATAAGATTATTTAAAGGTTATAAATCCTTCTCAGGTCTAAAGATCCGTGACTAATAATATTAACATACGCGTAATAATAGGATTAAGTATGACATTAATAACTTGATGAGTTGCGAACTTCATTCCATTCGAGAGTTAGGAGATTTTAAAGCTTGAGTAAAGTTTTTATTGTAACCTATCTACGAGTTTTTACATTTATAATACGGTTTTATTTACAAAAAAATAATAATAGAGATTTTGTTGTAAAATGAAGACTTTTATCTACATAATCTTTATATTGTAAATAAAGAATTTAATTTAATTTTGACAGTCTTGTGTTTTATAAAACCATGCTTGTACAGAACTCGAAAAAAATTGTAAGAGATACAAAATATCTGTCAAAGATTCAGCCATCATAAATCATTGATGTAACCTGGTGCAAGACACAGTTAAAGCATCTTATGCTTTGTCATGTTAAAGGCCATCAATAATTGCTTATATAAAGTCGAAAATACCAATGTCTAAGCCATTATTTCAATCGAATTAATTTTCACATTTAACTGGCCCTTGTAATTACTTAATTCGGCGATTAGTTTTGAGAGAGGTGTGGGTGATTTATCGCCGACTGCAGGGGTAGCCGGGTTATTTAATTAGTGCTATCTGTTACGTAGTATCGGATCGGTGAATTTTGTGAATGAATTTCAATTGGCACTCAATTTTAACAGCAGATCTTGTCTAATTTGTTTGAATTAAAGTACAGAAGGAAATCATAGGTTTTTGATAGTGATCTTGATGAGAATTACAATGGCTGTAAAAAAAAATACAAATTTAACGTTGTTAAGCTTTTATACATAGTTAGTCGGCTACCGTGAGAGTAAGGTGGTATACTTATCACAGAAAAACATAAAATGCCGTAGTTTTAATAATTTTGTCATGGTCACAATAATAATTAAATAAGAAAAACAATACATTCTTTTATAGTATCAAGTCTTCTACTTCTAGGGAAATACTTCCCTCCACTTTTGTTTTCGACGCATTCCCTGCTATGTAACGCAGGTATTAAGTTCTAATAGGGCGAGTAGCTAGAGAGAGAACGCAGATATCGTATGTGGTATATGTGGCAGATAAGTTGGAAGAACTTCTGCATTTATTTTACAAAATAGTGCGCCAGTGAAAAGACATAATTCGAATAACGAATGTCCAAAAAGACATGAAAATTTTCGGCCTGGAAATAATCACGATTGTAGTATAACTAGCCTCGAGCAGTGGCGAGGACAAGAAAGGAGAAGTTAGAAGGCACCTCATTCCAGATCGCAGGCAAAGCCATGGGTGTACTAGTCAGTTATAAACAAGAAAACAAGAATAATATAACAGAAATACTTCAAATAATGCGGCTATCTAATTGGCCCCTGCAGTGGTTGTTCGGATAATTGGATTGTCTTGAGCTCTTGCGGTTGCTGTGCTAGGGGTCGCTATGTTTGGGATAACAATACTTATAGTACAAGTATTAAATCAGCTATTGAATATAAGTTTCAGTAGCAAGGAGTTCGAGGATATAGAGAAGAGGATAGTGTTGTTCATTCGTTTCGATTGCTCGGGTCAAGCGATTGTCTGTTATTTATTTAGTTGTTTCATGTACACATTGGAAACTTAACATTAGAAAAACTAGGTAAAAGTGTTCTACTTATTTCTAAAGAAATTTCTGTTGTTTTGTTGAAGTCGTGGATTGCATTTCTATATTGAGCTTCTGTTTACGAAGGCATAATAAGCTAGGTCTCGATTGTTATCGCTAGATGGCAGTGGTTAAAATAATTATGACAGATATGAATAAAATAAAAATACATTTTATTGAACAACTAGCTGTTTCCCGCAGCTCCGTCTGCGTCAAAAAGTAGCATATGTTTGACCCCATGTCTTCAACTATATTCATACCATATGTCATCAAAATCTGTTCAGGGGCTTGGCCGTAAAAGCGTAACAGAAGTATGAATTTCTTTCAGTTTAAACAAAATCACTAAGCCACCCAACATCGAACTTGATGCGGGGAAGAAAAAAAATTCTATATAAGTTTGCTTGAAAAAAATATTTTCAGATTCAGCTTCTATAGGACCGACCACTAAATAGAATAAAGAAAACAAGTTTCAGTTGCAATTTTCATCAAAACATATAACATTTCAACCAAACAAATCCAACCTCACAAATTATAAAATATAATACGTATTTCGCCGTACAATAATTAAATACCTATGTACTTAAAACGAAATTTCACCAGAATTTTATAAGGGGATTTGTAGGTTATTTTATTAAAGTAGGAATGAAATTAATTTTAAAATATTAATTAATTCATTTGTGAGAATTAACAGAGTATATTATTTTAAGCGTCGTAAACCTTCGAGCGAAATTTGAAGTAACAGCTTTAGTGTAAGATATAGTATAGATAATAGATATTTATTTATTGACATCTATTTACTACTCTTACAGTATAATAGCTAACTAAAATATAGAAAAAAAACATACCTATTAAAAATTGCAATGAAATCATTTTGTTTATTTAGTTATCGTAAAACTAAAGTGTATATAACTACTAACTAAAATCTATATAACATTCAAATACCTACATATAAAGGTATATAACATTTAAAAACATCTAAAATTAAACACCAAATCTTTAGAAAACAGATAAAATTAATCACATTCCTACAGAGAGATTTGTATAGAAATAATTAGGCCTTTATTGGTCTTTTACGTCACCTTTTGAAAAGACGGGCTACACAGATAGCTTAGGATAAAAAACATTTAACTTTACTTACTAATATAAAATTTTGGTTATACGAACCCGCTCTACAATATTCTATAAAATAAAATTACATTTCATTTTCTATACGACAGCTCCATCTCGCACAATCTATCCTCAATTTATTTCTAAATCAATAAGATTTTAGTAATATTGAAACCGATATGTTTACCTCGATTTCAAAAGATTTTTAATTATTAATATTATTTTTAAAATAAAAGTACCCGACAGTCCCTTGTTTGATAATTTTATAATCCCGCGAGGACTTCTAGGAAAAACCCGGTAAGATATGATTACAGGAGACATACAGTCATCCACATATCAAAGTCTACACTTAAACTATTGATTCAGCTGGTATACTTTTCTGTATGTCCTACTGTACGTACGTAACATACATCTTATGATATATAGCTCTGGACAGTGCTTCTAAATGTGGGACATGACTACACTTTGCACTTACGTTAGGAGGACGCAAGACGTCCGCCCCTATTGTGGGATTACTCCTTCGAGTTTGACAAAGTGCACTTCGTAATATTTATAAAATTTAATCTAAAAAAACGTTTTTAAGACATGTAAAGAAAGATTGCATTGGAGTTCTACTTTTATATCTTTTTTAAAAGGTCTATTTAAATCAAGACTCAAGTCAGGAAAAATATTTAGGTCTTTTAATCGACGACAAACTAACCTGGATTCCACATATTGAACATGTCAAAAACAAATTAACATCCATTCTAGGAGCAATTCGAAAGATGGTACATTGTAGGTATTCCAAAAAAGTTAAGCCTATCATAATTTAATAGCTTAGTTAAGGCGCACCTAGAATATTTGATTGAGATATGAGGATCTGCTGCACCAACTAATTTGAACACACTTCAGAGAAGTCAAAACAAAATAATTAAAACGTTATTTCATTGCTCCTTTCGTACTTGTTGTATATGAAGAAACAAAATTGTTTAATCTTACACAACTTTACCAATACAACACATGTAATTTCATTAAAAAAATAACTACCAATACTACTAAAACTAACATGCAGCTAAATAAACGAAATATCACACACAATCTTCGAAACAAAAATAAACTTAACCTCATTATGCCGCGGACTAACTATGGAAAAAAAGAATATACTTTTTGAGGGAGTACAGCTATATTTTCCAAATTAGCTGAGAACATGGAGTATCAATGTTTTTAAAAATAAACTGCTTACATATACGACCTGTACAGTACATAATGTCTAACTTATACGTGTAAATTTGTTTGTAGTTATCTTATTTTAAGTAAAATGTAAATTTTTTATGAGAATAAAGTTCTTTAAACCTCGACTTAATATAATAGTTAGTAGTTTTATTTGGAACGCTGTTATGATTAATAAAATAAGCGACAGCCGGCTTTTCCGTAGCGTGTTGGAGTTTATAGTTTTTCCTTCCTTTATTTTCTAGTTGATTAACAGAACATCTCGTATTGAACGTATTGTCACATCAAGACCAAATACACATCAAAAAGCTAGTGGATAAGAGTAAAAGAGAATTATTGATCTTCTATTCAGATCCAAAATCGATTTTAGAGCGAAAGTAATGGATTGTGAAAATATGAAGTGGTATGTAATTGAAACACACTCTGAGTAGGTTCGATGTTGAATTGAATATGCAATCAAGAATCCTTTATTTTTAGAAGGACAGGGCTTATATATCTATCTTTAAGTACGACATAAATCGTCATTATTACCCTTGCGTTTATCTAAGTAAAGGAAATGGATGATTGTTCTATATTATAAGGTTACAAGGATAACTAATGAAGGCGTGTGTTGTACTCTTCGCACACCCTACAGGATATTAAAAGAGCAAAAGTCACTTCTGAAGTTATTAAAAATCCATATCCATACTTTCACTATCATAAGTACGAAAGTCTGTCTGTCCATCTGTTATGCTATTACGACGAAAACCCTGAACAGATTTTGATATATTTGATATGAATATAGTTGAAGATCCGGGGTCAAACATAGGCTGCTTTTTGAAGTATGTGGAATTGTGGAGCTGCAGGAAACAGCTAGCAGGAAATAAGACCAGATGAACTTACAAAACAATACCAAATACACTGAAAACAATATGACGTAAAAAGCTGCCGCTGAAACGCCTTTTCCAATAGTGAAATCTTCGCACCTTCACAATACGTATAATTCGGAAGTGAAATGGCGTAAATACTGCAAGTTTCACCTGAACAAACTGCAACGAACGCATTGTGCTCCCGAAAACATCGGGCATTGTGTCAAATTTAGGTCGACTGCATTTCGGAGTGAAATGCATTGAAGTTTTAGTATAGAAGCGGCAAGTTCCTAATTTTTTTTTAAAAAAGTAGCAACCTTAAAGAGACTTTTACAAAACTTTTTAATAGATAGTAGACAACTCTATGTCTAATATCTTTGTTCAGAATCAAAATCAGGCCAGCTTTTGAAAAATTGGCTTGAATTAAACTCCTACTTGAAATGATTATTGAAAACGCAATCGAATTTGTAGATTCGATGCTACTGAATATCATTTTTTCTGCCGGTAGAGTCAGATCGAGGAAGAAATAGTATAATCTAATTATTATATTCCAAAAATATGACCATTAGTAATGTATGTAGTAATAGTGAAAAATTTTCAAGCCACAACGTTCACCTGGCTAGCATTAAAGTATGATGAGCTAAAGATAATTTTAAATTTAGAAATTAGTTACATATGATTATGCTATTGAAAAATCTCAATGACTTCTCCTTACCCAATAAACATCAATGACAAACATACTATTCTATATGGCACTACACTTATAATGAATGTTCCTTTTAAGTGCAACCTATAGAAAGGGGTTCCATAATTTGTGAGAATTGTGTTTGCAGTTTTGCTTTGAATATAATTTTTCACGTGCTTTAGGAGTTGATGCAATGCGGGTGTGAAAATTTAATGTGCTATGGAATGAATATTTTGAAGGAAAAACACGGTTGGGATTTATGTTCACGGTTTACGATGTAGGTGGGTCATGAACGCTTTAGTAGCAATCTTTCTTACATGCAAATGTCAGATATAGTAATTACTACTCGTATTTACTTTACAATCTAAAAAGTTTACTGTTGTAAATGTTGTTGGATTATATTTCTGTGATAGAAGTGTGAGGTTAAGAACTATGTAGCCTTGGTTTTATTATCAAAAGCTTTGTGTATCGCACTGCTGAGTGAAAGCCTTTTCTTTATTCTATGCTTCTATGATTTTGATAGAATTTTTTTTTGTCAAACGATCTGTGTTCAAACTGACGATCATAATAATCAAAGCTATCGATCAAAGCAGAATAGTCGCTGAATTCAGTTATAACATACGCTAACAAATACATACATACCATCACGCCT
This sequence comes from Euzophera pinguis, assembly GCA_947363495.1. NCBI lineage: Eukaryota > Metazoa > Arthropoda > Insecta > Lepidoptera > Pyralidae > Euzophera > Euzophera pinguis. The sequence goes on along the minus strand of OX376170.1, from coordinate 11,645,720 downwards.
TTTTCCCCTAGGGAGAGGCAGAGACTACGGATTTCCATTTGCTACGATCCTTACAGACTTCCCTCGCTTCTTCTATGCCCATCACTCTCGTCATACACGCTCATCGATTACGCTAATAAATATGAATATATAAATAGTTTTATAAAAAAAATAAACTCTCATATCAAGAAGACTATCGCAGAAAATGAAGGCATTATAATAACAACCAAGATAAAATCTAAAGCTAAAATACTAAGCGCGGTCTCTTTAGAACTAACTATACTAGTTCTGATAAGGAGTTCGAGAGTTCAGAAACTATATCTTTAGCACGGAAGTTCAACCAGTTTGCATTTTATATCAGAAGTTGTAGTATCGATTAAATTTTCTTATTTTAATACTGAAGTTTCTTTTTTATTAATTTTCTTAGTTCTCGTGAATACCTTTTCACGTAAATGATAAGATGCGGTAATAAGTTATTTTTATTAACTACCGACGGCGAATCCAAAAACGAATGTAACGAGATATCCCCTTCTCTTTTTGTATGTAAATATCTGTCTATTTTTTACTAGTAGGCATAAAACGGCTAACCGATTTTGATAAATGAGACGTCTTTAAATTTGTCTTAATAATTAATAAAATGATTTTAAAAGCAAAAGCAATTAATAAAATCGTATGTTGTAATCATAGGCTTAGTTCGAAGAATTTTAAACAGAAAAAAGTAAAAAAAAAAAATATTTGTATGTTTGTTAGGTGCCAAAATCTGATTGTTAATTTACCGATACCCAGTAACTTTCCTGCCTCTTTCACCCTTCAAATGTAATACAGTTAGGCTTTTTGGAGGCAAAAATTGAGGTGAGATTGAGATACCAAGCAGATAACTGTCAAAACGTTTTTTTAAGATGAGGTAGACAGAAAGACTTCAACCTTTCTATAACAACTTGTAAATTACAGCCAGTCTTGAAATTATGCTGGTGGCCTGCCATTAAATATGGAAATTCTCTGAAGAAAAGTAATTTACCTTCAATTTATTTCATGAACCATCTTATGTTTAGATAAGGCGGTAGAAAATGATTGTGCCCGGGATTGTGACAGGCCGGGAAACATTTTTTAACTGCCTCAAGCCGTACAAAGCAATTTTCTTGAGTACACAATCTGTATTCTAGCCCCTGCTTTGAAGGATTTTCCATCTCACTCTCACTTGTGAAACATTAAAAATTAGTTTTTCAAATGTATCTTGAAAAAATAGCTTTTGTTGTTACATACACATCGAAATAAACCTTATACTGGTTTTCTTGATTACACAATCTATATTGTAGCTTGTGAGGGATTTTCCATCTCACTTCAACTTGTTAAACATTGAAATTTAGTTTTTTCTTAAAACTGGATCTTGCAAAAATCTTTTCCCCGTTGTTACATACACTTCGAAGTAAACCATATACGGTAGGCGTTGAATCGGGTCTATTTGACAGCTGACGTTTCAAATACTTTACTGCGTTCATGTCCGCAGGTAGACCAAGTTAACATCTGTGTATGATGTTGATATTAATGTAATATTTAAAAAAATCTTATTTTATTACTTTCAGCTGTCTTTTTAGTAATATAAATTGTGTTTATAGAAGTGGAACAGATACTTCTATTACGATAGCCTGTAGCGATCCAGAGTAGATCTTGATCTCTGACACAATAAGGCGCTATGTTTTGCGGTCTTGCACATAGTGTTAAGATTATTTTAGACATATATCATTGAAATTAAAAGGAAAAGCATGTTAGCAAGCAGGGTAAACAGTTACGGTAGAGTACCTAACCCATGCGTGCTAACGATTATCCAGTAAGGACTTCAGAGCAAAATATACGCAAAGAATATTCCAATCAGAGACCTATACCTTCTTTAATACCAACTATAACTCAATTTTAATCCCGAAATATGAATTTTTCGTGCAAGATCCAAAGGGGCTTTGTGGACAAAAAAATGAGAGATACGATGGGAATTTTTTTAACATTCGAGAGTTTTGCCTGCGGCTGCTAGTCAAATACATTTTAATTTTGAATTGGGTTTACATACAGAATCTACTTCTATAATGAAAGTATGCGGTAATAGTAGAATATATAATGGTCATGTGTTTTCTGTTATAAGAATATTACTCCTTTCCAGTCTATTCATTCAACATTCTTCGTTTAGTAGTAAAACAAGTGACGGATTACAAATATAATTTTAAATCTTATGTAACCGTTGCTCTGTTGTCCAATTTCCATTCAAACTTAATATTTAATTGAAATTCGATACGAAAGCAATGGGCGACTCACCAAATATAACGAGTGACATTAAATCATTCGATATCGAACGAAAATCAATCAATCAGTACTCCTGGATTTCGAATTCATATCTGACTGATCAGTTAAAGACAGAATTTAATGAAACAAGTTTATTCGTCATGTAAACACATTATTTGTAGGTACCTCCAGACAGGACATTTAAAAATATCCAGAGTTTAATCTTTGGGGTTTCAGGCGATGCGTTTCCGAACGAACATACGCTTACAATCCTTAAATGAAAACTGAATATATTTTATCGATACTCAACCTTATCGCCATCAAGATACAAATCATTTCACTATGATATTGAAAAATATACCGTTAGAAAGTCGTTGAAATATTAATGGATACGTTATGCTCAATTTCGAAGCTTTCAACAAACAGCCATCGGTAACTTTCTTCTTTAAATTGTTAATTAATTGTTTGAACAAGCCTGGTACTTACAGAGGCGTTTGATGGGTGTAAGTGATTTATAATTAATGGTAGGTATGTCATAATGAAGATTGTAAAATCTAAACCTCACACTAAACGTAATCTTTCTTAATGCAATTTTAAAAATTAAAATAACAAGTCACTTTACAAGTGCTGCATGGCTTTTTGTGATGAGACGGCAGTTTCTAAAAGTGAACGGATAGATTATGATATTATTATCGATCATTAAAAAAATATGAAAATGAATCAAATAGAAAAAATTAAATAAGACCGATTTCTACTTATAAAAAACAGACTGCGTAATCTAAGTAAGTACTGAACTAAGTTTATAAAATATATTATTGAAATTCAAAATTCTGTATGTAAGTTACAATACAAATGACAAAATAAACATGGCGGTGAATCTTGAGACAAAATCTAGCAGCATTTTTGCCACAATCCATAAACAAAAAAATAATCTAGAATGAACGAGAACGGGTTTTAAAACCTACAGTCAACTGTATCGAAAATTTAAGAGATCCTGATACCAAGAATGTTAGAAAATTTTACCCAGCAGTTGGACAGTCTGTACAAGTCATTATTTTTCCATAAATCCCGATTTAACAAAACCATTTTAAATAAAATGTAACAAGTATTTTGTACAGATATAACAGTTTTTTTCAATACTCAAATATCCTGGTACATTATATTTTTATATTATGTAAATAAATAAAGTAAATAAATAAATAAATAGGTTAACAATCAACTCCCTATCCTTCACACTTTGAAATTGAATCTCGTAACATTCATTTCACTTTCTTTTTGCATTGTTTACACCAATTTTTCGGTTCGCTATTCGGCGTTAATTGTTTTTGGACGTCGATTTACCTGAAAATAAGCAGCGTACAGAATAACCGCGTGTGTTTTTATGAGTATTTCCTGGTTGCATCCTCAGAGTCAGAATCGTTTATTCATTCCTTCAAACATGGTATAGAGATAGTCAAGTACAGAAGGGTAGTGCAAACATATTCTGCCATTGCCGGCGTTGGAATAATTTAAGGCATGCATAATTAATCGTTAAATTAATAAACAATGTCAAAAAATAGTCTCATTGTACCTAAGCCTAGGATTTGCTTTTCAGATGTTTCATTTCATGTTTTTAATCCTAGCGTTTTCCCGATTGTATCCTCATCCGGTAGCTTCGAAGGCCAGGGTTTGCTTTATTCGGCATCTTTGACAGAGAGTCCATTAGCATAGGTACATATACTGCTTTGTGACGTCAAGCCAGCACTTTTTGGGCGCACTCCTTCTACCAGGCCCTGGAGGAGGCGGCATGGCCAAATACATGATCCCAACGTATGTATGTTGCCTTTTTCTGTAAGACGTGACTATACCATCGCATGCAATTTTAGCGAATTCAGATGTTTTTATTTCAAATTTCATGTTTGGTGCAATAAAGAGTTTTTATATTACTTTATTTCGTGTTTGCTCAGTCTTTAATCAGAATTTAAAAATAATCAATGGCATCTGTCTGTTTGTTCCTAAAGATGTGACCATCTGTAGGCTTTACATTTTTACGTTTTACATTCGGAGTGTCATTGGACACGTGATGGATGTCGAAGTTTTGCCAATTTCATGGTCCATGACTTTTCTGGTACTCCCGGTGGATTGGTTACGATTGCCAATGTTAGCAGGCAACTAACAGTATTTTTTGTGTCTAGTTGAAATTTGCACCGGATATTTGAACTGTGTCCTATGTATGGAACGGACCTTGAGCATTCGACGAAGTGTATAGAGAGGTATTTGCATATGAACAATAAGTTACGTACTGTTAAATTTACATCATTAATAAAATTAAATAAAAATCATCATAGCAGCTCTATTTTTGTATACATTTATCCATTGGGCCTCTCTGTATACATCATTTTGGTAGTAATACAGATATAATCGAAGATGAGTTAGCTATTACAACACCACGCAGGCCAATACGTGTAATAGAGTTCATAATGCCAAGTTCATCTGAATTGAACCCAGTAACATAACAATAATAATTAATAACCAATCGGTTATGCCCTGTCCACAGTGTCCACAAAAAATGGACAATAATTAAAACATTGTTTTTTTTTCGCAATTAGATCTTCCGGTCATTCTATTAGTTTTAGCGAAAAAGCATAATGAGCTATAATGTGGCCTTTTGATACATACAAACGGATGCAATCCTGTAAGTTTAGTGATAGCTCCTTTGACATCATGAATTGGGGAAGAAAAAGACCATACACCATTAAAACCCCAAAATAAACCACTAATTCACGGGCCACTGCAAGAATTACCATACTTTCCATTTCGTCTAATTCTCCTAATGTCTTACACAAATTACATTTGCATGTTTGCGCCGTTTTTCAGCTCCTCACAATTATAACAATAAAACAAGTATAATTTAATTGCGTTGGCGACGCTATTTTGCTTTTTTTTAATGTAAAAGTGCGTTTTTGTTTTTAAAATTAAAATTTACACTTTATTATGGTTCGTAAAACCATAATTAGGATATGCTTAAGGTAGGACGGACTTTCTTATTTTATGTCGTAAAAATTTAATTTGAAACAAGTAAACAAAAATTATACACGTTACATAATATTACAATCGAAGTGGCGCTTTCTATCTCGAGCTCTTCCGTGCTTCGAAACGTACGTTAATCCGTTGGTTCCGATTGTAACCATTAGACAGCAGCCAGTCAACCTGAAAAATCTGACAGTGTTGGCCAGAATCACACCTCGGGGTATTCTTGTTGGTCTTATTTTCCCGTAAAAAGGGTAACAGAGGTCAGACGGCAATCGCTCCATTGTAATAACCATGACCGCCAAATCTAAGATCTGAAGCGTAAGCTGAGGTCACAATTCGGAAACGCGTTTTGATGAAAAGGAATCATTTCCATGAATTGGTGAAGCAATCAACTATAATGCTGAAATTGATGTCACAATAAAAACTTTATTTCATCTGAGAACAATATTGAATCATCTAAAGATTCTAAATTCTATCCGAGACATTCACTATTTTCTTAACCTCACCCTTAGAGCTCCAATTTTAATAATGATAACTCTCATAATGGAACAGAAGCGTCCTCAGTAAAGGCACTAAAGGCTAAATTCATTTGCATATTGCGGTTCACGCTCGACCATCTGCAAGGCACATAATCACTCCTTGCCACGGTAAATTAGTCCCTAAGGTGCTGTAGTCGTCAGCTATGAGGCTTTATTACGTCTCAAACGTGTTCACTCATGTTAATTCAAAGATTTGCGGTTACTGTATTTGCTGTAAAGTGAGCATACAATTTAATATTTATTTTTAAAAACAACAATAATGAGATTTTTATAGGAATCTTTAGGTATATATAAAAATGAATTGTAAATGTTAGGCACGTTAAAACTTGAGAACGGCTAGACCGATTTAACTAATTTTGGTTTTGAAATATTTTCTAACCACTTAAACCTTCTGTAGGCAAGCCTAAACCTTCTGTAGCCTAGAAAATATTAAGAAATTGCAAGGGAATTAGTAAAAATAACAATATTATTTTCCCAAACAAACTGGATGTACCAAAAAAAATTAAAAAAAATGGAGGGAGAGTCTTAATTTTTACACGAGCTTTACGAACATGGATACGAGTTGTTAATTATTTTTTGTCATTGTTAGGAAATAATAAGTACCTACTGATTGAAATCAAAAATGATTATTACGAATTTCAAATGCTGTGTTCAGAAATTAATAGATACCTAAGACATTTTAACCAACCTTCAAAAAGAGTAGGTTAGGTAAATCGACAGTATTTTAATTTGTTACCGCATTTTCCGTCTGCTTCGCCATTATCTATTGGAGCGATTTTGGTTTTTTACCTGGCAAGCAATGAGCTGCCGGATGTATTTTTTTTATATTGATTACGGCCCTGGATGCAGCCTGATCCATTGCCGTTGGAGTTAATGCCATACTACACGAATTTTACCCAAGTAAGACTGACCTCGAAAATACCATAATAATGGCCAGGGAGGGGGTGGTCTGTTAATACTGACCCCAGAACAGTTAAGACCTTAGAAAACTATTTTTGAGTCAAGCATGCTAACTGAAAAGTTTAAAAGATCAAAATGTTGAATTAACTTTATTCGGATGGCATAGTCCAGTTCTATTTTTACAGTCATTTTGATTTTACAATTAAACTACTGTAGCGGTTTTAATCAGTTCGGAAATGACGGAGTTATGCGGTACCTTTGACCTACATCATTTCCTGTAGTTGGTGAAAGTTACTTTATTATCCCATGCAGTCCATTGGCGGCGTTACGAAGTTGGCCGGTACAGGTAGTCATGAGATAAAATCAAATAATACTCTTCTTCTTCTTCCATTTTCTCTTAGCCCACTTTATTATGTGGGATCGGCATAGTACGAGTATGTACCTTCCACCCCAATTCCCTTTAATTTTTTTACGGATGTAAATCATATTATTTTTAGATCTTACTTATATCTAGTTTATTTATTTAATATTTATTGAACTTTGTGATTTGAAAGGTGGTGAAAGAGGTGGATTTAATACCCCTTAGCACCAAAATGAGAAGGAATTAAAATTTGGTGGTATTAAAAAATGTTTCACACTCACATGTTGAAGAAACTACAATCATATTGTTACGAAATCAAAAATAAATAAAAATAAAATGCGGCCCGCGGAAGTTTGAGTAGCGCTGTCCGCGGAAAATTCTCGTACAATCGTCGCGTGTTTCCATACGGGAATAATATCGCGAACGATCTAGTACATCGCTCTGACATATTGCTTTGTCTCGCTCTCGCACTTCTAGTATGTACTAAGGGAACGAGACAGAGAGTATCCCTCTCTCTCTATTCCGGAGTAGTTGTGATCTTTCTAGAAACTTATGGAGCGGGTTTCCCGGGCCATATAAATATCGGAAGGTGCCTCAGGAGAGCAGTTCTAATTTAACTGAGCTACAAGTGCGATCAAGAAGCGATATCCGGAGCGAATAACAAGTGATACAAGCGACCTCGGCAAGTTATAGTGACTGTGATTAGCAAGTGTTTTGGACATTGTTAGTGATAAGTGAAGTGACGTCGGCGACCATCCTTGTGGGAATAAACGTTTTTAAGAGTCATCAGGTGTTTTTCTCCAAATTGCGAACCCCGAGCTCGTAACAATTGGTGTCATAAGTGGATTTGGAGATGCCATTGACTCCGAGAGAAGACGTCACCAGTGAGGGTGTGAAGACGAGGGCGAAGCGTGCTGCGGAAGCCACTTCTACTGGATCTGCTGACCAGGCCGCTCCCACCGCGCCCACCGGCCACCAGGGCACGTCCAACACCCACCAGGTCATGTCCAACACCCACCAGGCCACGTCCAACGGCAACCAGGCTACGTCCAACGCCTACCAGGACACTCCCAACGCCCACCAGGCTATGTCCAACACCCACCAGGCCATGTCCAACGCCTACCAGGACACGTCCAACGCCCACCAGGCCATGCCCAACACCCACCAGGCCATGTCCAACGCCTACCAGGACACGTCGAACGCCCACCAGGCCATGCCCAACACCCACCAGGCCACGTCCAACATCAACCAGGCCACGTCCAACGCCCGCCAGGACAAGTCCAACGCCCACCAGGCTGCGCCTTTCTTTGATTTTGGGGAATTGATGCGAATGCTGGACAACAAATTTACAATGCTGGACAACAAATTTACAATGCAGGAGAAGCTTCTACAAGACACAAGAGAGCAACAACAAAAAGCTCAAGAGCAACAACAAAAGGCTCAAGAGCAACAACAAAAGGCTCAAGAGCAACAACAAAAGGCTCAACAGCAACTCCTGTCAGCTATTGGTGAAGTTAGTGGCGTGGTTACCAAATTACGCAAGGATGTTGACTTGGTGGAGGAACGCGTCACGACTCTTGGGAACGACATGGAAAATATGAAGACGGACCTTTCCACATTACAGAAGAAGGTCGTGCGCCTTGAAACAACGGGAGTAGCAGTTGCATCTGGCGGAACAGTCATTGCCCACCACGGACCCAGCGTGAAATTGCCGCCATATGACGGAACCTCGTCCTGGACCGCATACCGTCAACAGTTCCAGACCATCGCAGCTGCTAACGGATGGACAGATGAACAGTACCTGACAGCTCTCACCGTCGCACTCCGAGGACAGGCTCTGACGGTCTTGGAGGTTCTTCCGTCGGGCAGTGGATTCAAGGACCTGCTGGAGGCACTGGAATCGCGATACGGGGAACGGCATTTGGAGCACGTCTTCCGCGCTCAACTCCGCGACAGAGTCCAGCGCTCAGGAGAGGGTCTGCAGCAATGGGCGCTGGAAATAGAAAAACTCGTCCGCAAGGCGTATCCAGGGGCCGATTTGAAGATGCTTGAGTCCAACACCGTGCAGGCGTTCGTCGACGGCATCAAGGATTCGGAAGTCAGAGCTGCAGTAAGGCTAAACCATCATGCCTCATTAAAAGATGCACTGGCCCACGCTTTGGAGGTGGAAGCCGTCAGACATGACATTCGTCATTCCGCGACTCACAAAGTGCGCGAAGTAGTGGAGGAAGTTAGGGAAATAAAAGCTCCGCTAAGGAAGAGACCTGGATCCATGTGCTATAGGTGCGGCGACCGAGGGCACCTACAAATGAATTGCCCAAAGATCAAGAAGCTTGAAGATGACGTGAAGGAACTGAAGATGAAGCAGGAGGCTTTATCATCGGAGAGGAACCAGGGAAACGAGTAAGAGCCAGGACTAGGGGGCGAGTACTGGCTGGCGCGGAGGAAGCCCCGACAACTATTATCTCTCAGGCATGCAACGGAAATAGTCTCGTAATATCTGGAACTGTAAATGGGATCAACTGCAGGATGACGCTGGATACCGGAGCATCAAGAACAATAGTCCGACCTCAGTTAGTAAGGACCATAATGAGAAGCATGAGGAAACTGGACTGTCGGCTTCTTTCTGCCTCCGGCCAGCCAATACCCGTCCTGGGAGAAGTGTCTGTAAAAATGTCTATGGGAGAAACCACATATACCCACAACGTCATCGTGGCTGAAATTATGGACGATTGTGTATTGGGATTAGATTTCATGAAAAAGTACAACTGTAGAATAGACGTTGCTAGTGGTGTATTCAAGAGTGGTGAAGAAGAGATCATCATCTTAGGAGGCATTAACGGGAGAGTGACATGTTTAAAGCAAACGGTCATACCTGGGAAAGCAGAAGCCCAAGTACTAGTAAAGTTACCAGTAACAAGGAACAAGAAATCTACCGGATGCGTGTTGATTGAGGAGATAGCTAATAAACCTGCGGCTCGAGGACTCATGACCGCGAGGACTCTCGTGAAAGGAAGAAACACCGCAGTAGTAAGAGTACTTAATCTAGGCGACCAAGAGAGGACCTTAAACAAAGGCGGCGACATCATTGGAAAATGTGAGGAAGCTGTCTGGCTGAAAAAGTGCAGTACAACACAAAGCTCAGATACAACGAGTACCAGTGATTCTACAGTCAAGGAGCTTCTAAGTAACTGCAAAAGCAATCTAACGTACTCGCAGAGCATTAAAGCTAAGAAGTTTCTACTGCGCTACGCCGACATCTTCACCAGCCAAGAAGGAGACTTAGGAAGAACGTCGCTAGTACAACACAGGATTGACACCGGAAATGAGAGACCCATCCGACAGCGAGCGAGAAGAATCCCTATAGCCAAAGAAATAGAAGTCAAAGAGCTGCTGGCGGATATGGAAAGGAATAAAATTATTGAACCATCAGCAAGTCCATGGTGTTCACCAGTCGTGCTAGTAAAGAAGAAGGACGGAAGCACGCGGTTCTGTGTTGACTACAGACGACTTAATGACATCACCAAGAAGGACAGTTACCCGCTGCCTCGGATTGATGACACCTTGGATACCCTTAGTGGCATGAAATGGTTTTCAACATTGGACTTAAAATCTGGGTACTGGCAAGTGGAAATCCATCCGAAGGATAAGGAGAAGACTGCATTCTCGACGGGCAAGGGATTATGGCAGTTCAACGTCATGCCATTCGGATTATGTAACGCGCCAGCTACCTTCGAGCGACTGATGGAATGTGTACTAGCAGGATTGGTAGGAGAAGCCTGTCTAGTATATTTGGATGACGTTATCATCGTTGGCCGAGACTTTGAGGACCACTTGCGGAACTTGGAGCAAGTCTTCGAGAAAATTCATGGAGCCAACCTAAAATTGAATCCGAAAAAGTGCCGCTTATTCAGGAACGAAGTGAGCTATCTAGGGCATGTCATTACCAGTGAAGGAATCCTGACTGACCCGGAGAAAGTGGAAGCCGTTCAGAAGTGGCCTACCCCCAAGGACAAGACAGAAGTACGAGCATTCCTTGGCCTTTGCTCGTACTATAGACGTTTCGTGAAAGGATTCTCGGAGATTGCAAAGCCATTACACCGACTAACTGAAGAGAAACGTCAATTTAGTTGGGATGAAGCTTGCGAAATTGCCTTCGAAAAACTGAAGAAACATCTGTGCGAAACACCAGTCTTGGGATACCCTCAACCAGAAGGTCAATTTATAGTGGATACGGATGCAAGTAATACCGCAATCGGTGGGGTACTATCTCAAAAGCAGGAAGACAGGGAAGTTGTTATAGCGTACTTCAGTAAGTCGCTTGCTCGATGGATTGAACAACTTCAGGAATATGACTTCATTATCGAACACCGTCGAGGACAGGCCCATGGAAACGCGGATGCGCTGTCACGCAGACCCTGCCCAGAAGATTGTAAGCACTGTATCAGGCAGGAGTTAAAAGAAATGACAGTAAAGCTAACTCGGACAGAACCATTAGAGACCTGGGAGAACGATGCGATGAGAAAGGAGCAAGAGAATGATGATGACCTACGGCACATCATCAGGTGGAAGGCACAAAGTAATGATAAGCCAAAGTGGAGTGAAGTTGCACCGACAGGCACTGTTTCCAAGGCGTACTGGGCGCAATGGGATAGCCTCGTTGTACAAAACGGAATACTCTACCGGAAATGGGATAAACCTAACGGCAGAGAGTTTCAACTGCAAATGGTGGTTCCAAGAACAAAAATACGTGATGTTCTTCGGGAAGTACACGACGGCGTGTCCGGTGGACATTTGGGAGTCAAGAGGACGCTAACGAAAATCCGCGAAAGGTTCTACTGGCTCCATTGTCAGGAGGATGTGGATGACTGGTGCCGCAAGTGTACAACTTGTGCTGCCGTAAAAGGGCCACATACCAGGAGCCGAGGGAATCTACGACTGTACAACATCGGTGCACCTTGGGAACGCATTGCAGTCGACGTAGCTGGACCATTTCCTGTCACTGACTCAGGGAACAAGTATTTCATGGTTGTCATGGACTACTTCACTAAGTGGCCGGAAGTATTCGCCATACCAAACCAAGAAGCTACGACAGTTGCGACCAAGATAGTGGAAGAAGTGATTTGTCGCTTTGGCGTGCCCTTGGAAATCCATTCCGACCAAGGCAGGAATTTTGAGTCACAGGTTTTTCAAGAAGTTTGCAGGATTATGGGAATGAACAAAACCCGAACCACGGCTTACCATCCTCAGTCAGACGGGATGGTCGAACGGTTTAATCAGACGATCGAGAGACATCTGGCAAAAATAGTGGAAAGCCATCAAAGGGACTGGGACAAGTACATTTCACTGTTCCTGCTAGCGTACAGAACAGCAGAACATGAAAGCATAAAGGCAACTCCGGCATATGTCAACTACGGTCGTGAGCTGCGGTTGCCAGTGGACCTCCTAACAGGAGGCTCACCAGATGAACCTCAAAGTGTTCAAGACTACGTTTCTGATCTGCGTGACCGAATGCGAGAAATACACGCCGCAGTTCGAGAAAACGGGTTGCAGTCGAGTCAGAACATGAAGACCAGATACGACAGAATGTCGAATACAAATGGCTTCGAGGAGGGCGCTCTAGTCTGGCTTCACAACCCGACTCGCCGGAAAGGGAAATCGCCAAAGTTACAAACCAAGTGGGAGGGCCCATACAAGGTGGTAACGCGACTAAATGATGTGACGTATCGGATACAGCGTCAACCAAGAGGAGCAATGAAGATTGTTCACATCGACCGCTTGGCGAAATATCACGGAAGTAATGATGATGCTCGGGACGAGCATCTCTAAGAAGGGGGCAGTGTTACGAAATCAAAAATAAATAAAAATAAAATGCGGCCCGCGGAAGTTTGAGTAGCGCTGTCCGCGGAAAATTCTCGTACAATCGTCGCGTGTTTCCATACGGGAATAATATCGCGAACGATCTAGTGCATCGCTCTGACATATTGCTTTGTCTCGCTCTCGCACTTCTAGTATGTACTAAGGGAACGAGACAGAGAGTATCCCTCTCTCTCTATTCCGGAGTAGTTGTGATCTTTCTAGAAACTTATGGAGCGGGTTTCCCGGGCCATATAAATATCGGAAGGTGCCTCAGGAGAGCAGTTCTAATTTAACTGAGCTACAAGTGCGATCAAGAAGCGATATCCGGAGCGAATAACAAGTGATATAAGCGACCTCGGCAAGTTATAGTGCCTGTGATTAGCAAGTGTTTTGGACATTGTTAGTGATAAGTGAAGTGAAGTGACGTCGGCGACCATCCTTGTGGGAATAAACGTTTTTAAGAGTCATCAGGTGTTTTTCTCCAAATTACGAACCCCCGAGCTCGTAACAATATTAATATTTTATCTTAGATTATTTTTATTGTAATTGCTTGTATTTAACAATGTATTCTTGTTGTGCAATAAAGAGATTTTGTATTGTATTGTATCTTCGTCGAAGAAAAAGTGAAAATTTTAATACAACAGACGAGATTCTAAGGGCGTACAATAAAATTAGTACCTACCAGCAGGTTACGTCTCAGTTATGAATACTTAACATCTTGTAATTCTGCTGCAGCACGGCATCCCTAGGGAATGGTGCTTAAGAATGATGGCGTCTAGACAGACTTATACAAGGAATACTAGATAATATCAGTGAAATAGCTGAGATAATGAGCGTAGAGCGCGAGAGTAGTCAAATGAAAAAGTTAAAAATTTATGTATATCTATACAGCTGTGAGTGTTTTTTTACGTAAAAGTTGTGCCGAAATAACGTCTGAAAATATGGTGATTTTTTATAAGATGAAGTTCCCTGTGTTCTCAGCAATCCTAGCTATATATGTATACCTCTTTCAGGAGGATTGGGTCAGTAGATATTCATATTCATATAAAAATAAACAAATATACATACAAACAAATTCATATTAGTAGAGTAAGGTAATTAGGATTTGGGATACAATAAGCATGTTATATAAAAATGTCTAAAAACGAATTCCACAAATATTTAAAACTAACTGACCCCGCAAACTTTGTTCCGCCTAAGAGGATATGATAGATGTTAATGTTGATTTTATGCCACGTCTCAAGGGAACGGTATAAAAAGAATCCTATGACCGTCTCCTGGTTTTAATCTACCTCCTCAGCAATTTTCATTCAAATCGGTTTAACCGTTCTTGAGTTTTATATAGTGTAACTAACACGACTTTCTTATATTTAACCATATATAGATTTTCGTTACCCACTAGTTTTCCACACAATTTTACAAGCGAAACAGCTTTATCCGCAGTTGTAAAATACAAAAACCTCCCTCGTATTCAACAATTCAAACTAAATGTTTCTTTCAGATTTCCTGGAAGTTCAGCGAAGTCTGCCACGAGTTGTTCAATCCCAGTTTACGAGAAAACCACCATAGCAGGTGTTGTTACATGTAGTATCAAGTTTATCTTTGCATATTTATATTAAAGCATTATAGTAGGTAGTATAATGTAAAATATGTACATTATTATATTAGTTTTGTATTTTTTTTTTTTGGTGCAATAAAGAGTTTTTACTTACTTTACATTTAAAATGTGATGTACTATTGTGTTTTGAAAAAATATTTAATTAAAAAAATGATCTTTAAATTTTTTCATGGTGCTGGCTACTAAATAGTAGATTAGATAGTAAATATCACAAAAGCGGTATAGTTACCGTATTTCTGATATCTGCTATCTATATAACTACTTATTGAAGTATTAACTCAAAATAATGACGAACTTTTGCCTTTATAGATACTACATGTATAAAGTTCTTCCTTGGTCCGAGATTTTTCTACTAAACCACATACAAAAAATGTACCTATAAATTTTCCTATACATTAGACAACTGAGTAAGCTTTGTCATCTGTTTCCGTTTCATACATTGTTTGTATTTTGTTTTAGTTTTCCCAAAAAGTCCAAATAACACAATCATTATTACATTAGTATTTGAGCCCATAAAAGACATTTTCGGTTAAAACCAGAACAAACTGGACATAACGAAGCTTCATTACCAACTGTTGGTAATACTTAGTTTCTGTATTGCCCATCTGTGGAATAATTTGGACTAATTTTGTTAATGTTTTGCAATTTGCGCAATTTTATGGTTTCCTGTAATTTTGAATGTTTAGTACAAAGCAGACGAGTCGCCGACGTCTCCAATGTAAAAAATATTGCCAAAAGGGCAGGAACAGTGGTAGAGCTGAGTGTAAAAATATTTAAATAAACTAATTAAACTCAGAAATATAATGAACTATGAATTCTCAAGTAAAAGACGAAAATATTGTTTAAGTCCTCACATGTTTCAGTTTTATTAAAAAACCTATATAGGTACCTATCTATTTAAAATTATATGTGAAAATTTCTTGATTTTATCTTACTTTACTATGCTCAGTGTACTGTATATATGTAACTACAATTAGTACGTAAAGAACCCTAACGTTTGTCTCCCCTAGGACATTGTTTAGAGCTGTGCTTAAAAACTAATCCAGAGTAGTGCTTCCAGAACAAAGGGCCCTAGGAACCTAGGGCCCTCATTGGCGGAGTTTTATCCACTCGTTGTAAGGACAACCCCCGCTTAAGAACGTGTTTTTATGTCTGTTCCGCCCTTGATGACTATTCACATTTCCGACGTCCTACTGTAAAATGATGTTATTACTTACATTATTGTTTTGTAAAATGTTTTCATATTCATGTAGAAATTTTTATACTGGCGTGCTCTGCCTGTTGAAAAGCGGTTACCATAACCTAATAAAGACCTTATTATCGGTGCATTGAAAATCTTGGGTAGGCTATATCTTTCTGTCATTAAGGAAAGTCATAAGCGAATCGATCTATGAAGTTGAAACTTTGCAGGTATGTAGTGTATATAGGTAGTTAACAGGGTAAAAAACTGATAAAGGAAAGCAACTAGAGACATCTGTAATTCTGTAACATCATTGTATGCAGCTTATAGCACTGCTAATTGCGATATCTGGATACACACATTATTCTGGTCATGATCCTAAGCTGTGAGGGAAGGATATAGAAGAAGTGTATAGTTAGCAGACGTCTGGGTCGTCTGCTAAGAACGGATTACTCGAAATTTCTACTTAAATGGAAGCAGAGCTCAGGGCGGCCGCAAGTCTCTAAATAAAAGTTAAATCATTAACACATACTGGCATGCGCAGTCATGAGACTGCGCTAGTGTATTATCCGGTGGTATTAAATTACATCGTAAAGCGGCCATTTTTGTTAACCGATGCTTCTCATGACTGCAACCCGATATCGCAAGGGTTGAGCAGGCCCGACCAATCAGACACCCGTATGCTGTCTTTTGTTTTTAGTAAATAGTCCATGGGAGGGCAGTGCGGGTCGTGGCAAATAATACTTTGAAAATCCTACATGTATATTTGTAAATTAGTTGTCGAGGTTGATTAATTGGACGCACTTGATGAGAGAAAAAAAAATGGGAAATCGCCGTACTCATTGTTCAGAAAAACCTCTTGGTTAAAGAATTTGACTTGGTTAAAGTTTTCGTGATACTGCTTCCAAAGTAAATAGTAGTGACGATTAAAGGTGGATTTGAAAGGCTCCTTTATGATCAGCATAAAATAAATGATTAGGCTTTTCTGACATCTTCCGTGCCGAATGTCTGTACCACAGGGCGTTTTCCTCCTTTCTTTAAATATCGATACGGAAAGACGCATGGCTTGTCTTTCCAGAACATTAAAATCTAAGATGTTTAATCCTCAAAAAGTCTTTGTTAAACAAATAATTTCAGGAATAAGTAACAGACCGCTAGACCACATAGGCTTTTAGGTATAGCTCATATAAACCCTTTTTATTATCACCCAAAAAATCATTCTCACATTAATTTACCCTAACGCATATCTTACAACATTTTATCAAACATGTTTCCGTAATATTTCACCAACGACACTATCATGTAGAATGGTTTTATGCAACATTAAGAAAAGAGATTGGAATAATCCTTTTGGCTGCCATGACAAAATATAGGTGATAATTGTTGTATTTCTTAAACCAGCAGCCCATCCCGACTTCACCTAGGCCTATAGCCTTCCTCGATAAATAGGCAATCCAACACTGAAAGAATTTTTTAAATCGGACCAGTAGTTCCTGAGATTATAAATAAATAAATAACTCTTTATTTTTTTTATACAATTTTTGCACCAAATTGAAGAAAGTACATGAATATTACTATTATCTATGGCACAAAGGCGGCCTTATCGCTAGAGCAATTTCTTTCAGGCAACCAACAGGTAGGACTTTATGACATGAAACATGAAGGTAGGCGCAAATTAGCAATTGGAAAAAGTGAAACATAAAATATAAAAGCGAGATTAGCGCGTTCAAACAAACAAACAAACAATCTCTCAGCTTTATATTATTAGTATAGATAAATGTGGATGTTAAACAATGATATTATAGAAATAGATGTTAAAAACTCGTAAAATTGTGTAGGTACCTATGTGCGTAGCGGACTGTATGTTTGTATGATGATCTGGTTCGGGTATTTTCTCCAAATAAAAAGGACTACTTGGTAGAAATACATATTTAATAGAGCAAGGTATACAATGGAACATCAGACGTGCGAGTGCGCAGTTAGAAAGTGCGTTGCTAGCTTCGTGAGCTTTCGTGAATTTTCGGCTCGATGGTTGTTGGTGGGATCCGCAGGCAGCCAATAGACTAATCCTGTGAGCTTACGATGAATAATAGTGTAAATAAATATAGTTATAACAAGTAAATTGCATTTGCTTTTTTTGCAGCCAGTTCGTTGTTATTTTATTTATTTTATTTAATAGACAAATAAGCATGCGGCTTCCTGATGGAAAATGGTTAACGTGACTTATGAACGCCAAATGTATCATAAGCATGTTTTCTATGCTGGAGATCCAACTCATTACTATTGACGGACTTAATGCTTAAATAAGCTCCCACTTATGAATCAGGAAAAATATGTTTTTTGCACTTGTAAGTTTTCTTATTAACTGTTCCTCCTGATTGAGATTTTATCGTACCTATATAGAGACTCGTCGTATCGTAATAGTAGATAGCGATTATTTCTTGGTTTACTTTCTGCAGAACACCATCCAATTGATAAACTGCCACAAACGATACAACAATAGGTAATACAAGCGTTACGTGTCATTTAACAGGCACGTGATCACTGTACCCTATTTATTCTTTATTTATTAGTTTCTGTCAGTTTTTATGTTAACAACTTGTTGGGGAAGGATTCTGAAGTATCGACTGTCATTTAGTTGTTTATGTTGGTCTTAATGTAATTTTGTTTTGTCGTTTATCACGTGCTTTGATGGGAATTTCTTATTTGTTTTGATATTATCCCCATAAAAGTTTTTTTGGTAAAATATTATAAGACCAAATTTGGTTTTAGTCTTCATACGTGATATATTAACCTACTGGTTTTTTCCCGCAGCTCCGCCTGCGTCAAAAAGTAGCCTATGTTTGACCCAGGGTCTTAAACTATATTCATACCAAATTTCATCAAAATCCGTTGAGCGGTTTGGTCGTGAAAGCGTAACAGACAGACAGACAGAAAGACATACAGAAAGAAAGACAGACAGACTTTCGCATTTATAATATTAGTATGGAAGTATGGATGATCTTATTTCAAAAGAGTAAAAAATAACTTAATTACCTACTTAGAACAAAAGTATGAAGAAAATAAAATGCCAGTTTAAAAACAATACTCCAGTTTTGTACACTTCCAAAGCTCATTAAAATTAATAAGTAGTTAATTAGTTTACCAAGTTCCCAACAAGAAAGTTTGAAACCACACTGTACTATGTTAAAGTAGTTATACCAAAATTATAGTTTGGCTATTTGTTTGTTAGTTTACAAGTATAGCTTGTACTGTGTGAATAAATAATTGGTAGGCCTTGTTAAATATTGAAATAGTGGTCATCTTGGCAAACGGACGATTGGAAGCAAGATGTGTCAGAGACTTTTTTCTCTATCGATCTTATGTGCCATGTACGATTCGGGGCAAACTTTTTGTTTAATTATACCTTAAATTTTTAGATTAGCTTCATTATTATTCTTTATTTTATTACATACTAGTTTTCCACAGCTCTTTCTGCGTCAAAAAGTATATTCATACCAAATTTCATCAAAATCCGTTCAGCGGTTTGGCCGTGAAAGCGTAACAGACAGACAGAAAGACAGACAGGCAGACTTTCGCATTTATAATATTAGTATGGATGTAATTAAAGTCCTTTGGTATTATATTTGATTAAAACATGAACGGATTTATGCCCAGCAGTGGATTATGGAAATCTGATAATGATGACGATGATGAAAGTCGTTTATTATTTTAAAAAGTACAATTTAATAGATAAATAATTGAAATTAGTTTTCAAAATGGAATTCACTGAATATTGTTTGAATTATAAAAAAAGCTTTCATATTGGCAAAAAATTCCTAAAGTATTTCCTTAAGTTTTCACAAAAAAGCCAAGAACCAAATGAAATGCACTTATCTAGAAATTTAATTATAAGCTTTATTTTTTTATTACTTTTGTTTTGTTATTCATTCATTTCAAAATCGTTATGTAGATATTTCAATACCTACTTGCTCTATCGATTTGTAACTACATTTTGAAAAAGTAATTGTACTCGTATTTGTTTTTCAAATAGAACAATTCATTTAATTATCACCGACATCTAAGAGACAGATGTATTTGTTATTTTTAAGTAAAAAAAAATCATTTTTGTGATATTCAGTCTTCCGTATACCCAACCAGCAAGTGCGCATCTAATCGAGATACATTTCTCTAGTGATTGCGGATTCCCTGCCCCTGCTAAATAAATACTAAGGTTAGGCAGGTACCCACTACCATTCTGACCTCACAATACCAATATATTAAGCCACAATATATAACCTTGGTAAATGGACTGTACCGTAGTTTATACTTATTAGTTACTGCTACTAGCTGTTTCCTGCAGCTCCGCCTGCGTCAAAAAGTGGCCTATGTTTGACCCCGGGTCTTCAAATACATTCATAACAAATTTCATCAAAATCCGTTCAGAAAGCGTAACAGACAGACTTTCCCATTTATAATATTAGTATGGATTTATAAGTATTCAATGTTTCTGTGTTAAGAAAAGTTCAATTTTAATAGGTACCTACTAGCCACTACCAGTCAAAATATAGAAAACCTACGAATGACGAAATATACAGGGGATTGAAAGTTAATATGAAAATGATGAAGAAACAGGCCTTTGGTGACCTCGATAGCGGAGCGCGGTATGTCCTGGTTTAGTGACATTTCTGTCTAGCCCCAGAATTCTCTGAAACAAATTATTTAGGTATGCATTTCTTTCACGCACTCTAACCTGAACAACATGAGGAATTATTCTTGAAAGGAATCGTAGAATTTGCGATTGAATATATAAAATTCCGTCTGGTTTTATCATTTTTCAAATTAATTTGTTTATTTTCTCATAACATGTTTACACATAAATATTATCGTTATAACTTAAATGTTATCACTATGTTAAGTATTTTAGGTATAATATGAATGTAGGTCTTCATTAGTCCCCAAATTATTTAGTCCAAATCCCAAAATAATAATCCAATGCGGGCATAACTCCAAGTTGTAGTCCTAAGGAATTCTCTAGAGGTACACATACCCCTATTTACATATGCGGATTTAGAGGCTTTCGCGGATGCGTGCGGTTTCGTTTCTATTTGCACTAGTGGGGTGTGTTCGTGTAATTACGGCATTGGGACACATCCCGAGGCGAGGTAACCGCATTGAAGAGTTAGTGTATCTGGATGTGACAAAAAGGTCTTCGATTAGTGTGTGTTACCAGTGATGATATATGGGTCTGAAACGTGGTCTTTGACTATGGGCCTCAAGGTCGCCTAAAGAGCAATGGAGAGGGCTATGCTCGATGTGCCAGGAAATGGACTTGGATAAAACTAGCAGAGTATGTATGTATGTATGTATGTAAAAATCTTTATTGTACACAAAGAACATAGTATGAACAAAGAACAGAGTATGGAATATGTTAACGCTAAGCTACTACAATTACTATGAAAATTTAATTTGTAGTAAGACCTTAAGTAGGTATACAACCTTTATGAAGTTTAACGCTTTGGTATAAGTTTTTTTCGTTCAAGTTTATTTTGCTGTCAAATCTTAAGCTCACACTTCAGGCTTGGGTCACACTGAATTAAAGCTACCAAAGTTCTTGAAAAGGCATAAATGTCAAACAATGTCTCGAAGTTTTTGTACTACTGTATTTGTCAATTATCACAATGACAAATAAAGAGAAAAAGCTTTCGTTAGTGATCAAGAATCTTGAAGAACCAATTTTGAAAGCTCTCTTGAACTAGTTACATTACTAACAAACAGTATGAAACGAATTATTGGAATTTAAAATTCTCTCTATAGTTTCAGCTTTTTTCGATAGTCAATTGAAATGTTTACAGCAATTTTATGCAGGTCCTCCAGCATGTAGGTGTCACGGCATAATGGGCACGTCAGAAGATGTGCCATTGTCTGAGCAGACGCACCATAATTACTCGTATTTATTTTAGTACCTCGTCTAGTAATCGTCACTAAATCTGTGGAGTCATCCTCTAAACGAGCTCTGTTCATGTTAATTCGACCCTCACCTGAACGTAGACCCTTCTTGTGGAAGCAGAAGACCCTCGTTATAAATATTGTATCGGTTACTTACGGTGCTAGACAACAATTGATTTGGAGGTAAAATTTTATTTATAAACTAAATTTTCGCCACATTTTATAGGAATTTTATCACTATTTAAATACGGATTGAGAAAGGAGGATTTTGACTACAACATTATTAGAGCCTTTTAAAAAAGATAATAATATATTTAGGATTGGCAAGAGACACCTCTATTTCGCGCTCGTCCATATCAATAACCGCTTTCCGTCAGCTAAGCTGCTTGCTCATTTTCCTGTCGAGTATATAAAAAATGGTACAAAGATGTAAAGGGAGTTGTCAAGACTTTGTCTGATGATGAAAACGACCACATTTTTTTCCAAAAGGATAGATAACATCATAAGAACTTAAATCACACAGAGCACATTCATCTGAAAGTATATCAGCTACATCAAAGTTAAGTAACACAGTCACGTAATCCACCAGTCATGACAGCGATTGAATTTTCAATCAGGGGATTGATTGAGACCGGATTGATTGAGACGGCGGAATGATTTTAAAGTAGACTCAAAGAAATCTTAATAAATTGCATATTGGATACTGAGAAACAAGTTCAATTTGTGTGCGAGAGGCTGAATAATCGAATTACTTGCGTATGTCGTGTAAGAAAGATAATCTAATATTCGTTGTTTGACAGAAATACGGATGAGTTTTGTTACAATTATCAACAAATGTTTGTGACATTTTTTGCTATGACGGAGCTCAAATTTATTTTTATTCGGTGATAAACATACTGTTTACATTACAGCCTTACAACAAAGTAAATCCATACTTCCTTACAAATCCATACTAATATTATAAATGCGAAAGTCTGTCTGTCTGTTACGTTTTCACAGCCAAACCGCTGAACGGATTTTGATGAAATTTGGTATGGATATAGTTACAGACCCGGGGTCAAACATAGGCTACTTTTTGACGCAGGCGGAGCTGCGGGAAACAGCTAGTATGAATATAAATTGATGCAGAATAGAACATTTTGGCGCTCTCTCGTTTCGGAAGCCAAGATCCACTTCAAGTTGCTGAGCCAGAGGAGTAAGTAAGCAACCGGAGGTATAGTCGACTAAAAATAGACTAAAAACTGTAACGGACGTGGACATAGGATTAAAATAAACATTAGACCAACAAAGCTTTTTTTTATAAATCGGTCTATTCTAATACGGTTTTTATTGCGTTTATTATGTTATTATGTTTTTATTTACTTAGGCCGAACTTCAGCTCTTTTGAATAGTTAAACCTTTTTTATTTTCAAAGCTACAAGCGTTTCGAAAATACCACTGATGAAAAGAATACGCTGAAAGAAACTCAATTTAGTATTGGTCCCTACTGTACATAAAGTACTTTTTTGACAGTGTAAAAAAGTCACGACATGAGAAGTAGCTAGTTAGGTAGATTTAACTTTGAAACAAATAATCGCACGAGCCCAAAATTAATTTTGATTTTGAAAATCCGTCAAAAAGTTGTTAATTTCATCAGTGTATTTTCCGAAGATACATTTTTTCTTCCTTCGATCCACCTTCGATCAAATATATGCTTCGATCCAGTTTTTAACGACACTTGGCTAGAAAAATCTATAATTGTGATATAAATTATGTAGCTTTTAAAACTTATCAGTTTGAAAACGCATCGAATGCATCGTAGGTGTTGCAGTATAGCTCCATTATTAACTGCATATCGGCAGATGTTTATCGTGCACTACACGAGCGGGCTGCACGCGCTCCGAGGTTGATAGTAATCGGATGTGTTTCCATTGTTGTTGTATAGCAGTACGACACGATACGTGTTTATATGAGGTACGGTAGTATTTCCCGTATTTGCAAACCAAATCGTAACAAATGAGGTAGAGATACATAAATATGAAGTTCTTAAGAATAAAGAAATAAGTGGTTATTTATTTGTTACTAAAATACTATGAACACAAAATAAATAATTGTAAGTACAGATAGTTGTTTTAGTAAGTTACAACAAAAAACACTTCAGTTATATTTCTATAACGAATTTTACTATTTACTCTGTTATGATATGTTCTATAAAAAAATTGATAGGACCATATTAGCAAAATTTATTCTGTCCGTTTCTCTTACATCGACCGCTAGAGGCAGTGTGTTTCCGTTTCCCGTGTTGTCACTGGACTCTTGTGATTTAGTCAAAATCCGAATTCGCGTACACGCTGCGACTCCATTTTAATAAAATGGGCAAAACAAACGATTATATATAAAACGAAGGTTTGTGACTGTAATTTGGTATGAATTTATCTTTCAATAGCATTTTTTACCGATTGTTAAAAAGAAATTTACTAAGTTTATTTATTTACTTTGTATTTGAATATCCGTGAAATGTAAGCTAAACTGCAAAACAGAAAAGATTTTACGAATCATTGTGATACGCACAAAATTTAAATCACACATAGATACAAAAAGAAAGTTATTTGTAAATTTGTAGAGCTTTTTGAAGTAAGATGTGTACTGTTATAAGCTTTCATTACTAAACCTTATACAGGTTCAGTATGTGTATTTTTTATAATATAAACAATTTCAATTTTAATTTCAATTTCAATTCTATGTTTGACGTCATTCGCCTAACAATGGAAACTTACATATTTGAACTGAGCTCACATAATTCTTTTGTCTCAGCAATTATACTTAAAAATATTGATTTCATCTTCAACAATACTTCTCATAAATGAGAAAAGGATCTTATTTTTATTGCCACTAAAGCATAACTTCGTGATTTTGTTTCTCACTAAATTGCCTCGTGGTTATTTTCCCAGGGCTATAGGCTAGATTCCAGGGTCAAAAGGCTATCATTAAAATAAGTCCGTCATTTAGGGAATCAAAATATATTAGTGACATATTTTTTCTTTTGTCAATTGAGCGATAAATTATAAAGATATAACGCATCAAAGTTAAGGAGCGGGGGCTCGTGACGTCACATGTTGCGAAAAAGTGTATCACACTGTGACGTCACACGGAACTTTAACGCGCTATATCTTTACCATTCTTTGTTTAATTTTCAAAAGAAAAAATACGTCTCCAATATTTTTTGATTACTTAACTGACGGACTTATTATATTTTTTAGGAAACTAGCATATTGCTTATTTATTTACAAGATTATGTGCGTAATAAATTTATTCTTCCCACATTTAAACCGTCTTACAACTGCTGTGGTCACAATATGCCGCATGCCAGTGGAAGACTATTCCGCTGCAAGTACGGAGTTTAGAAATGCTGAGCCAATCGTTTCGTGACTACGGCCGTTGTAACACGATTGAAACGTCGGAATTATTAAGGTATTATACGCACTTAATGCTTTAATTTAATGTTTTAAATATGCAGTGCGTTAGATTAAAAGTAAAAAAAAAATGTATTTTATAAAATAGTGAAATAAAAGCCACTTAAGAAGACATGAAAGTTGATTGATCATGAACCATACGCAACGCCAGTAAATGAATTGCGTCTGGGAGAAAAAAATGTGCCTTGAACAAACAATTGTACAAGAAAGTTTCTAGTAATTTTGAAATAAATTATTTTGTATCAATGTGTAATATGCCACCTTTGCCACTATAATAATATGATAAGTTTAATTTCGAAAGAATTATGCTTAGAAATATTGCTTAAAGATATTGTATGTATTGTTTTGTTCCTATATATTTGTATGTAGTTAATTACTGAGGAACTGAGGAGCTCGTTAGTCGAGCGCGACCCGCGTATCCGTAGCGAATGCTCGTGTTAAGCGGCGGCGTGACGCGACCACTATCGGGCTGGTCGCCATTTAGTGGCATTTTTTATCTTGAGCTCCTCCGTGCTTCGAAAGGCACGTTAAGCCGTTGGTCCCAGTTGTTGTCGATAGATAGCAGTCTTTAGGCTGTCTCAGAGGCCTTGGTCAACCTGAAAAATTCTGACAGTGTTGGCCACTAACACACCTCGGGTCATATTCCTGTTGGTCTGGTTTCCTGGTAAAAAGGGTTATGGATGTCAGACGGTAATCACTCCATTGTATTAACCAGTTTCGCCAAATCTAGGACCATGACTTACAACGTACCCTGGGCTCCGAAGCGTAAGCTGACCGACGCAACTAGGAATACACGCTAGGATGATAATGATGATTTGTATATAGATAATTAATAAAAATATGAGAGAGTGTAACTACAAAAATATCAAACTATTGACATATTTGGCAACATAACTTTGTCTCGTTATAGAATGCATCATAATAATAAAACCGTCATAAAAAGCATTCATTGGCCGCTATCCACGCATGAGCGATTATTAAATTAAGTTGGCTCCAATTTTATTTTTTTTAAACTGTAATGTGTTGCCAGAATGTTCATGAACGTGTTAATGTGAGTATTATTGAAGTTATTTGGCAATATTGATGTTAAGTTATGGAGTTTTGCGATGTAGTGGCTAACATTTGGGAAAATATGAGTGAATTCTTGTCTTCTTTTAGTACAAGTAGAGATTTATACAATGAATGTAAAGGATATTATAAATAGACGAATAGTGATTTTGATACATGAATTCTTAAGCATCAAATTCCTAGTTGTACAGTCAGAGGCAGATAAGAATGACCCTCCTTCCGTACTTACCGTTATGGCCCGGGGTCAGTTTCATCTACCTACAAATACAGTAACATAAACTTATAATAACAAAACATAACTCTAGAGGATTCAAAAGTTGAAATACTGAAAGCTTCAATAAATTGTGATTTGTTACTTATGCAAAAAGTTCAGGCATTCCTTTGAGACTTTTGATATGTAAATAGCAACTCTTAGACAATAGATTTCAACGGCTCGTTTCGCACAGAAAACGAAGAATATTTCATAAATTATTTACCTGTTCCAATAAGCTACCTTTTATTGAAAATGACTCACTGTTTTGTGTTTAAATTTGTTCCATTTAGCGAAATGAAGTCTTGGCATTCAATATTGCAAATTATTTTGTGTTTGATTTTGGTTTTGAGGAATTAAAATGAGTAGAGATTTAGGAATTTAAAAACTTCATAAAACATTTATTTTTATTTTCTTGTGTTTTTTTTCTACATCTACAATAAAGAATTAACAAATAAACAAAAGGCGAGTAATAATAGAGGGAGAGTTTAGGTAAAATTTTTGAAAACTGCTTTTTGCTTTCTGTTGTGGTTTCTTTGCAGATCACCAATCGGCAGTAGTGGCAAGTGTCTTTCTAAGCATGGAATTGCGGAACTGAAATCGACGAAAAATGTACGGGCAAAAAAAATAATTTTATTATTTAAATATTCGATCACTGATTCTGAAGTGCAAGTAGAAAATGCAACTAGGTAATGGTCGGTTGAAGAGGACTGATGTATCTATCATAGGAACCGTGGACACATAGTTAATAAAAACTATAGACTAGTAGTATCCAAACTCTGGCCTTTTCATTTGTCATATACGTGTTCCACTCGCATAAATAAATTATCTCTGTGACACAGCCACCAATCCCCGTGCCGCATCGAGGCGACACTCACCCACGCGACTATTTCCAAGCTTCAATGTTGATTCGGCAACGACCTTTTCGATTCTTTCTTGACACCTACCGCGCACAATCTTTAATATCCTTATTAAATTTTACGAAAGGTTGCCTGGAAGAAATTGCTATTGCGATAAGGCCGCGTTTGCGCGCGGTTATTTTTCTTGTAATTGCTTGTATTTGTTGTGCAATAAAGAGTTTTTGTATTGTATTGATCTGTCTGTATTTCTTTTCAAGACTGTGGGTGGGTAATGATTTTTGTTAGTGAAATGTCCGTCCTATATTAAAGGCTAGTTTACATCTACAGACAATTTCAAATGGGTTATCCATGTTAAACCAAATTACAAAACACTTCCTCCATTACTTGAAGCTATTTAGAACTCTTCACAATTTATTTGAGGACTACGACGGTTCCGTAAATAATATACGGTGGAATATAAATAAACAAACAATTGTATAATTACACTTTATTTATTAAAACTTTATTGTACCACAAGTAAACCTACATTATACAATAGGCGGACTTAATGCTAAAAGCATTCTCTACCAATAGAATAGAATAACTTTATTTACGTTTGCATACGGTTTATAAGGCTTACACGGTGTATCAGATGCAACTCCACATATTGCTTTAAACACTTTCCAGTCAACCATATGGAGAAACAGAAAATTAGTGCGGCGCAAAAACTGTACTGACATACACTTTTACATGAATTATACTTAAATTCTCAAATTAGTGAGTTTATAAGAGAGATTCCTTGAATTTTAAAAATAAAATATCTTTAAATACCGATAGAAAACTTTTTTAGAACTGCTTTTTAAGTAGAAAAACACATTAAAACCACAAAACAAAACAAAATATCTCACAATGGTTACTTGGTGCCCTAAAACTACATTTACAGTAATAAAAAAATCGCAGCTTGTAAGCTAAATATGAAAAAAAAAAAAAAAAAACCTCAGAACAAAGAAGTTGCTCTCACAAACCCTTGATTTAACACACGGTACCCTAAAACTACACAGGAAGACTTGTGTGGTCAACACTTTTTTTCTTTCCTGTCCTCCGGATCGTCATTTGTTTTTATTTAAGCTTTAATGTCAATGGGAGTTTTGGGAGCCAAATGCCCGTGTGTTCGGTTTTTAGGAACAAACAATTCCACTTAGCAGTTCTTGTTTTGGTAATTGAACCTTTCTACGTGGATTTTGTTACCAAGGTGGTATTTTGGTCAATACGTCTATTATTTAGTTTTAATACCGTTTTGTTTTTATATTTGCTGTTAAATAGTTTATTGTCACTGAATTTTACATTATAATTTTTTTATTGTAGTGTAAAATAATTTTGTTGTTAAAGTTTATTTTACTATCTCAGTGTTATCACGATTTTGGAGTCCGGATAGTACGCTAAAATCATTGCCAAAATGCTATCTACATCAACACTTCTACATCAACACTATTTAATATAATATAATATATAATCTATACTTAATATTGTAAAGCTGAAGAGTTTGTTTGTTTGTTTGAACGCGCTAATCTCAGGAACTTCTGGTTCGAGTTGAAAAATTCTTTTTGTGTTGGATATATCATTTATCGAGGAAGGCTTTAGCCTATATAACATCACGTTGCGACTAATAGGAGCGAAGAAACAGTCGAACATGTGGAAAAAACGGGGAAAATTATTCATCTTTGAGGACTTCCGTTGCGTGCGCTGCGAAAACCGTTCGAGATACCCAAAAAACATGTATGAAAGAATTATTCCTCTTTAAATTATTTAAAAAAATGTCCGCGACAGTATATGTCTATCTTTTAAGATTAACCTACAATAACCGTTTTTATGATAATCAAATTTGGTCGAAATTAATGCATTATTACAAATTATTTGTCAGTGTTGTATCAACATAATAATATTAATATTTATCCAAATAAATGTGTTATTGATTAAGAGTATTTAACTGTAAACAAAATTGTATTTGACATCACCTAATTTCAATAAACATCTAATAAGATAATACAATTTTAAACAAAATTCACACGCGCCGCATGATGAGCGCTCGCCCATGATTCCCAAAATAACTATTCCACGCGGACGAAGTCGCGGGCACAGCTAGTAATATTATAAAGAGGAAAGATTTGTATTTTTGTGTGTATGTTTGTAATTAATAAACTCAAAAACTACTGAGCCGATTTCAAAAATTCTTTCACCATTGGAAAGCTACATTCACCCTGAGTAACATAGGCTATATACCGCAGGTGGAGTTGTGGGAAACAGCTAGTTAATAATAAATTGCTAATATTTTATGTTCCCTGTAAACAAAAATATTTGTATGATAGTCACTGATGTGCAATAGCCTCCCCGCTCACATACGGAATTCAAATACATCATCATAAATTTAAGAGCTGTTTTCTTGTGGGTGGGAGCTTCTTCAATTCTTCTCGATTATAAGCCAGAAGTTTTTGATGAGACACGACGTTTTCTTTACTAATTCAAATTAAAATTGTAAAAATAAAAATACTTTGGTTGCATCGTGTCAATTCATATTTAATTTTAAGTAAAAAAAAATCGTTTACAGTAAAAGCGGCAAAGAATGATGTTTGTCAATATTATTCGACTTTTAGTTACTTTATAATAAAATAGTTGAAAAAAATCTATTTATGTTAAATTTATAATTCAACTAGTACAAAATACTTGTAAGAGACATCACTAAATCCTTAGAAGCTGCCTTATTATTTTAAATGACGACATTACGATTCAAAATCAAAGGGTTAGTTAGCAATGAAATATTTGTGATATTAAACAGAAATTACACTTGTTAGCAAGGACTACGTACAAACAGGACCACACACGATCAAAGACGGGTATAAATGTGTTTCTATAAAAGTTCAAATACTAAACGATGTCTTCTCGTTGTACCAGTTTATTTAGTTCCTATCGACTGATTGAATTCAATACCAAATTATTTTTGGCGTGTGTGTAATAAATTTGAAAATGGAACTAAAAAAAGATTAGAAATCATCGTCCAAGCCTTTATATATTTTCCTCAAATTACGCTTCGGTGTCTAGCCTAACAAATGATTGTCAAGTTATATTAATGTTGTATTTTTTCTGATTCTAAATAACCCAATAAAGTATTTATTCATTCAAAAGTGAACACTTTTGGGTTTTCTTTAAAAAAAAAAAATATTCCAAAAGTTTCTAGTTACATAAATACTATTGTTATCTATTCTGTGGCACAGTATAGATTTTTTATTTATATACGTATATATTAACCTACTTCAATACAAGTAAAAAAATGTTTCATTTGTAATGATTTCTAATGTTTTGTCTTACACTGGCTAAATAAAAATCCTGGGTTCAAACAGAATACACTACATATAGAAATAGAATTCCTTGTTTCCTTCTAATAATAAACATATCAACAGAGAATGAATTTTACGATCAATTTCACAGATCCGGACTTTTATTTTTGGCGATTAACCCCATTTTGTTTGTGTTAGCATTGGGTGTTTTATTTGTCTTAATGTTGACATTAATAAAATTTATTATAGGAATATCAATAACACTAAGGGAAACCGAATCAAATTAATTCTATATCATTTGTAAACTGTTTCTAGTTTTAGAGTTGTATAAATTTTCATAGAAATTAATAATAATTCAGCCCAGTAAGTTTCTCTTAAAGATCAACTGACTACAGTGTATATATATCTATCTGAGTTCAGATTTCGCTGTAATCGCTTAGAAATCTTGTAAATAAAGTTCCGTTATCATCCATCCATAATATCTGGAACTTCAAACCACGCTTAAACAATTTCAAATCAGATCACAGGGAAATAATAATTTTTTGTTTTCTTATCTGCAAACAGATAACAGCAAACTGAATTTCTAATAAAATATGTACGAGTTAAGTTAAAAACCTCGTGAATAAAGAATTGAATTCCAATTCGCTAAGCTCACGCAATCTTGTCGCTTCAATTTTGCTTTTAAACTTTATCTAAATTTAATAGACCAAACCATGGCATTGGTTCTCGAAAGAACAGTTATTTTATAAATCGTTACTTTCTGAACTACATAAATTTATATTTCAACATAAACATAAAACAATTCATATTTTTTAATATTTTTCTTTTTGATATATTTATAAGTCATAATCATTTGAGCATATTCCCTAGTTGCATTCTTAGCATTCAAGGGGACAGCAACCACCAATCAATCTCCTCCAAGTTTCTTGCTGAGTTTAACTTTCTGTTTCTTTAATGAGCCGACTGGCAGATAAAGCTCTTAGCGTTAAGTCCACCATTGTCTGAGCATGTTTACTTAACAATAAAAAAATACCAAAAAAAGCGCAATTTTCTTTTCTCGAACATCGTTCCCAAAAAAACTAGAAATCCTAAAAATTAATTCCCACAAGTATGACACTAATAAATCTTGAGTCGCACGGATGTTTTATCGCCAAGTCCAGTGGTACCGCGACGGGGGCGCCACCCTGAGATTAATTCAGTGAATAAATAAAAGTCAGCAGATTAGGTCCCACCCTCTTAAGCTGACCCATGCCTTTGTGGAAAAATGCTCCGTATAAATAACTGGACGAATCAAAGTAAAACACTGCAGGATTAATTGTATTGAGGTTAGTGAAAAAGTGAGTGCTGGATTGTAGGAGAATTCGTTCGATTGTTTTTTTTCCTCTATTTTCTCATACTTCGAAAGTATTACGACATTCTATTTTAGCTTCTGAAGCGCTTGATTGACATCCATCAAAATTACAATGAAATAAATGTTTTATAATAATTAAAAGCAATCCAATACGAAAAAATAGTGTGTGTTTAGTAGACAGTCGCTCCATTACCGCTGCCATGTCTAGATCTTAGAACGTTACATACGTTCTCATTGGAAAACATGCATGAATCAAGAAATTTATATGGATGTTTTATTTCTAATTAACTAAATATGTGACTTTGACACTGCCAGGACAGCACATTTGAGAAAAAAAAATTGATGATGAATAAGCCAAAAGTAAACGGATTTTTTTAATTAATAGTATATATTTTGTTATTACATTACAACAAAAATACACCTAATTGTTTTTCCATTAACAATTTAACATATGAATGCTTAATTTAACATATGAAGAGGTAATTAAGATTGAATATAATAAAGCATACAGAAAAATGCCTCATTTATAATGCGAATTTTAAATAACAAAGAGTTTCCCAGGAAAGTATGTATAATACCTCCCTATTAACTTGCAAAGTTCATATTAAAAATATTTCTTTTAAACAACTGACAGTGATTTATTCCACATTTATACTTAAATATCTGACTATACTACTTACTTTGCTTTAACAATTCGGATTTGAATTTACTCATCATCATCATCATCTTTCTTAGTGCCTTCCCGGTTGCATACTCAGCTGTTTGCTTCGGAGTCCAGGGTCCGCTTTCCTACTTTTGCGTCTCCACTTCGCCCGGCCGCTAGTTGAATTTACTATGGTATCAAACATGCTATTTGAAGACAATTCAACTCATTACTTGACTACTTCTTGCCTCTATTAAGAGATTTTATAGACGCAATCGCTAGCGATCTTGCGTTAAGATTTTGTATGAAATTCTATGTTATGTTATATCTGCTAGAGACACTCATACCCTCCCAATCGATTTCGCATCTCACCATGGACATTTAGAGTAAAGATGCATACCTAATGAAGCAAGGATGTCGCTTCAGCCACCCGGCGGCCGCTGTGAGGTCTATGACGCAAATACGGTAAATAACCAACCCTATTAGTAACACACATATTGACAAGTGTGCGTATGAGACCGAATCGTAGTATTCGCAATAGGTTTCGCACTCGCCGCTGTTGTATGGAGTATCCGGTGTGTGGTAGATGATCAAGCCAGTTACGGTGACTATTTACAATCAAATGGCCCGTATGTATGTTTGGCTCAGTTGTAAAAAAAAATTGCTAAGCCATCGCTCAGAATAGATCACTCTGGCGCTCTTTCGTTTAGGCCAAGATCTACTTCGGGTCGCTGAGCCAACAAAGTAAATAAGTAACACTAATCTGCGTTCACGATCACGACCCTTTAAATGACAGAAATCTTCATTAATCATTTATAGACTAATGTCAAGCTTAGATTCGTGCAAAAGTAATTGCATTACCTCGTAATAAGGATAATTCTCATGATTAAGTGAAAGAGAAATACAGACTTATTGATGAGTTCGTTTCTCAGAACGTAGACTAATAAACTGGTTTTCATTAGATTAATACTATGATGTAGCTACAGGAATGTTCGTGAATATTGGTATTTACAATAATTATTACACAATTAGCCGTATTTCATACGAATTGCTCTTTCTGTCTTTCTAATAAAACATTTTTTATTTTATTTATACAGCAAAATCTCTATAGAATATTTAAAATACTACTTAATTAATCGTTGAAGCACATAGTTTATTTATTCTACAAAAGAAATGTATCCGCATACTAGCAAATATTAAACGTCGAGATGGTTGCAGACCTCACTTTACTGCTAAAAACATACTAACACTGGCATGTATTTATATTCTAGAAGTAGCTAAATTTGTACGAAAGCACAGCCAGTTATTTACCCAAGTTAAGGACACACATAACAGAAATACTAGGCATAAACATAGGTTGGTGTTACCAAATTCTAATATAAAGATGTTCGGAAATGGTCCATATTGCATGTTTATAAAAATTTATAATAAAATACCAAAGAACATTGCAGTAGTGGAGAGTGATAACCTTTAAGAATATGTTGAAACAGCATTTAGTAAATAAGTGTTATTACTCTGTAACTGAATTATTTGACGACAGGAATGCCTAGATCTTAGAAATTATTTTGATGATAGAAGTTATTATTTTTGGTGATGGATTTAATTATTTATTTGAAAATAACATACTTTTGCAATGTACTTTATGTTTTATGTTGTAACAAAAAATTGTAAATTCGCAACACCCTGACAGGGTACATGTACAGTATATAATACAATCTGACATCTAATGTAATTATTATTGTAAATGTAAGCGAAATAAACAAATAAATAAACAAATAAATAATAAGTTCAGCAACTTATCAATATTTTTTTGTTTTAAACCCTTTTCCGTATGGATTTAACTACGCTAGTTTCTTAAAAAATATAATAAGTCCGTCAATTAGATAAACAAAAAATATTGGAGACGTATTTTTTCTTATGAAAATTAAACAAAGAATGGTAAAGATATGGCGCGTTCAAGTTCCGTGTGACGTCAAAGTGTGCTACACTTTTCCGCAAACTGTGACGTCACGAGCCCCCAATCCTAAACTTTGATTCGTTACATCTTTATAATTTAGCGCTCAATTGTCAAAAGAAAAAATACGTAACTAATATATTTTGATTCCCAAAATGAGGAACTAATTTTAATGTAAGTCTTTTGATCCTGGAAACTAACCTATTCCAGTATCTGAATCCAAGATTTACTTAAATTCGTATTTACTGTCGCCGAATCTAACATTACAAATACAACACAACAACCTATAATTGACAATTTAATAACCTTCAAATAGACGGACATCACAAATAACAACTAAGAACTATATCGATCCCATTATATTTATCTAAGTAAATTGTCCTTCTTTAACTTGTGGTAAATTATACTAGTACACACAAACAATACATACATATTACTGATACTGTGTGCATCATGATTCCTTAGCAAGGTTCTATGATGATATTGGCGATGCTTTGTAGGGTCCTAGATTTTTATTTGTAGCACATTAGATTGTTTTGTTTGTTTTTTCTTTGAAAATATTTTTTTGACTTTTACAGTTCATGAGGTGTTTATTTGTACGTATGATATAGCAACTAATGCTAAACCAAATAAAATAAATAAATAAATAAAAAATAATATATAAAGTTTTACCCGGGGACTTCTAAAATTCTTTGACCCGGACATTCAAACATTTGTTCCCTGTAAATATTGGCGAGCATTACTTTAAATGTCAGGGTTCCGACTCCTGACACAGTTGGGAATGTGGGGTCGACAAAAATAAAGAAGGTAACAAATACCTTACGTTTCTCGTTTTTTAACAAAACATGGAAAGAGTTGTATAAGTTTGATATGTGTATCAATTAATTTCATCAGCAGTTAATTTTTCTGTAGTAATAATTAAATGGTCTGGTTTAGATGCGCGTCTTTGTATTATCAGCGTTTATTATGTTACAACCCAATCAAAAACTAGCCAGCAAAAAATAGTTGTTTATACTCAAATTCAAATTCTTTTTTATTTGCAATAGAAGGGTATGATACAGTTGTACTCGTAATGCCTGGATGTTGTCACGATCGCACTGCCAACTCGTGGTCTAGGAAACTAAAACAACGGCCCCTAAAAATATCACTGTCTACATACAAAACATTGGAAGTGCTACTGTTTGGCGGCACAGATAGAGAATGTCGTATCATACATACAAACTTAGAAAATAAATGAATGCTCTAGTTCACAATAATTTCGTAAATTGTAATTACGAAAATAATTGATATTGAATTAAAATTTAATTGTAATTAATTATTGGCTATAGAAGACATCAGACATCATACGATCAAAGGTAGTTGACGTAAGATAGTAAATAGTTTTCAATTACAGAAGATCTCTACCGTACCACAAAACGTGATAGTAATTTAGAACCACATTTTCAGTGACATGGCCCGTGCTCGGTATCCGTTGGCGTATTCGTATTAAGGAAAATTGCATTAGGATTTGTGTAGATACATCGTAGTATAGAGTAAAATTTCAGATAATGAAGTCAAGATTTTTAACCGTATTTTGACAATTCAAAATAGTGTATTTATTTATTATACCGGTGTCCGTACAATGAAGCTTTATCTATAAATGTATATACTTAATTATAAAAAAAAGTGATATTCCTAAAACAGCGTGATATCATGGTTTTTATGATAGGTACTATGCAAATATGCCAACAATACTTTAATGAATGGACAATGGACTGCTTAGCAGTAATTTAGTACAATACCTTTCTTTAGCTCTTAAAAATGTCTGATTTTGATTTAAAATTTAAAAAAAAAAACAAACTTATTATAAAAACTCTTCAACTAAAAGATTTAACAAGGTTAAAGGCGCTCGCTTTTGTCAAAAGTTTATAACATTAAAAAGTTATGAAATTTTTCAAGTAAAGCATTTAATTAGAAAGATACTTTTTTGTTTTAGGGATTAATGAAGATTGACGAATTTAAGTAAAAATTATTAATGATCTACGAATTAGTAAGTGAAATTAAATGAAATGAAAATTTTTCAATATAGTTAATTAACTAGTTAAATGAACGAATTCACATGTTTGTCAATATTTTTCACAATATTTTATTGTGATTTCAGATATATTTTTTTGTTTAAGTTGATTCAAAAAGGTAAATAAACAATAATTTTACTACAGAAAAGAAATAAAATGATCTTTATTTTGAGATCCCGTAATCGCTACTAGAATTGAGAACATCAAATCAAGACATTTTCAAATTGAGATAATTAAAAGAAAAACCTGTAAAGCATATATTTATTAAACTTATACTACAAACTGATCGCAGAACTAGGACGGATCATAAAATGCACATTGAGAGTCGCTTCAATCAATCAGGGTCTAATCGAAAATTCCGACTCAATGAGGAGAGCCATCTTCAAGGGATTATGTATCTCATCATGAGGGTAAATGCACATAGAAATGCGTCTTTTTTTCTTCAATCCTGACTCGTAAGTATCTTATTATCATCGTCATTTTTACTGCACTGTTTGATTTCCATAATTAACGGTTAGATGTGGTTTTCGTCCAGCGTAATTTTAATAATTCAGGTAATCTGAATATATTAAATACTCGGCTCAATTGGTCATGTTTTTGAGGTGAAACTATCCTAACTAATAATAGAATCTGTGTAGGTATTTGTTTCTTACCTCTCACTGTTTTATTTTGAACTAATCTTCCTGAAATCTCGATGTTAAATAGTTAGGAGTAGGAGAGTAGATTATTTATTATAGGCTAGAAACCATTCGTTTTAAACGTTTAATACACTGCGCTTTCTTTGCATTTTCTTTTGATTGTAAAACAAAGGTTTTTTTTAGTATTTTCATTCCGTCTCACTAGTTCAACTCATCATTTTCCATTTATATCTATTTTCTCATTTGTTCCACTGTAAATCGTCGAACAATTTTTTTATATTATACTTTTTTGAAAAAATCACTAATATTCTTTATAAATAACATTTCAGTTTTTAAAATTGTGTGAACTGCCCCTCAGTTATTACTGTAAGTTCTTATTGAATCCTTCTCAATCCATTTTTATGTCTCGATCAAAGCTATAATGATGACTAAAAGCTAAGCAAGGATTGCTTCCACTTCACTGATTGCCTTGGATTCAGAATTACTTAGTCAATAAAATATGCTTTAGATTTTATTGAGAAGATGTCGTGATTAACATAAATTATTTAGTGAAATTGGATCATGTTCATAATGCTCAACTGTAAAAATCAAAAAGCTACATGAACACTGAGCTCAGTTATTTATTCATTTTAATGTGCTAATAAAGTAATAATGGAGTTACATGGCAAATGGGACTTAAGTTGGTGTTTTAGAAAGCTAGTTTAATCAATGATTAAAATGAAGTTTTAAGACATATTTTCGCCATCGAAATAAGTAAAAAAAACATAGTTTCTTATAGTACCTATATTTTCAAAATTTATTTATATTCGTTTCCTTAAATTCTTCACCTACTTCATTTTTCACATGCTACTTGTTTGATCGCTTCTAATACCATCCCACCCATATATAACCTATAAATAATAAGCATATTTTCGTTAACATATCTAGCCTTCTGCAAATATCGGAAATTAAATTCGATAATACAACTTTGTTGCAGCATCGCAGAAACTTCCGCGGAGTCGCTAAGTGCGACTGTCTTCAAAATAAATAAAGTTATTATTGCCTGCCTTTTTCAGTTTTACTTCGAAGTTACTATAGTTTTGGTAGAGCAATCTTGGAACACTCAAGGATCTGACTTACTGAATGCGTTCTGCGGGCAGTGGTCATGTGAAATTGAACGCAGTTCGCAGTAGTGAAGTTGTACGCAGCTCGTGTTATGTATAAACATTATATTTTGTATAGACGTAGGGATGTCTAATACTAAATTGCGGTAAATAGTCACCACATTCCTTGTTAATTTATCCGGATACATTTATGCAGAGAGAGATCGACAATGTTGTTCATACATAATGCGAACTGCGTTCAGTTTGACTAAGAGTGCTTTCTTGAAAAGTGCGACGCATGCAAAGGCGAGTCGAATAATGTTTGATATTAAACGATTTTTTTCGACATAAGAATCATACATTTGAAGAAATAGGGCATCCAGTGTGTCAAATCCTTTAGGGTTTGATAAATTTGGAATGTAGAGTCTCTCTTTAAAAAAATATTCCAACCGGAAATCTATTTTAATTTTTTTTTTCTTAAATGTATGCAAATGAGGCAATAAAGTGTTGATTCATTCATTCATTTATCACACCATCTATAATCAAACAAGAATTATTTTTTATATACATGAAAATTGTATGGTGGGTATGAACCAACAACTAACTGCTAGTGGAAGTCGTTATATGCGGATTAGGTAAAAGATATACCTAATTTTGCCTTCTCAAATCGAGGCAGTGCTTTCCAAGGAAAAATGCATCAAGGAAAAAATACAAATCTATTTTTATAATTCAACCATTATACAAGAGAGAAAATACAATAAGAATTCTCAAAATGTCTACGAGAGCAGCCTAAAATGATTATGATGAGTATGCAATAGGAGGTTATGCCTTCAGTTTGATGATCAATACATTCAAAGGAAATGGTTTTATAATTTATGAGGTTATTTTAAAATATCTGTATTTGAAACAGAGGATTCCACAAAGTTCTGTCGAGTCGCTAAGTCTCGATCTCGACTGTCTACGAAATGAGATAAATTAAGTTATTATTTCACATAGACGTGCATTAAAATAGACAAAAGAATTCTAATTCTTCAAGCATTATTCTCTATAAAGTCTACTATACTGTACTTTACAGTTTTTATTTGAACAACTAAAGTTGAATAAATAAATAATATTTTATTTTGATAGCTCAGCCTTATAATAAGTATCTAAATATAGTTCGTATGTTGATAAATAAATAATACTAGTTCCATAGAAACGTATAACGTTACAAAGTATTTTTAGCTATCAAATGTTATGTCCCACTACTGGGTTATTTACTATTCCATATTTTTTCCATTCGTCTATATTTAAAACAACATCTTTTTATTGAGATTGACACTACATGCATTTTTCAATTTTGTATTCAATACGCAAATGGAAGTCAATTTTGACTGAATTCTGGCGAAAAAGCTTACGACATGGGTGGGTACTACTTATTTTTCTTTCTATCTGTTACAAAAAACCGCATCACCCAACCCATTAAGCATAACCCATTTTCTTATGAAATGACGTGTAAATCTAATTGATATCAATTGACAATCGATAAGACCCGACCGTAAAACTTTACGATCAATAAAGTGAGGCATTGTGCTAGATGAGCGTCGTAAACAACAATAAGATTCCTTGGTATAAAATGCTTAATGACAATTCTTGAAAGTGGGAACAAGTTGTCAAATAAAAGTTAACGTGAGCATGACACAAATGGAAGGCGTGGACTTGCATTCATTTTGCGCATTTGGTGTATTACATTTTACTTTACATTAATACTCATGATAAATTAAACAACATTATTGCCCTTGGTGGTCTAGTGGTTGCTTGAATACCCAGAGATCGTAGGTTCGGTTCCCACGAGAAACATACTTTGTTTAGTTTGGTTAGGACATTGAAAGTTTATGCCTAGCGTTTGTGGACTATGAGAAGGCCTACGATTCCATCGAAATATGGGCGGTGCATCAGTCTTTCCAGCGGTGCCGCATATACCATCGGTACATCGAAGTGTTGAAGTGTTTGTACAGCAACGCCACCATGTCAGTCCGAGTACAGGAGTAGAGCATGGGGGCTATTCCATTGCAGAGAGGTGTAAGACAGGGAGACGTCATTTCTCCGAAACTGTTTACCGCTGCTCAGGAAGATGCCTTCAAACTCCTGGAATGGGAAGGACTTGGCATCAACATCAATGGCGAGTATATCACTCACCTTCGTTTTGCCGACGATATCGTGGTCATGGCGGAGTTGCTGGAGGACTTAAGTACCATGATCAGCGACCTCAACGTGGTCTCCCAACAGGTGGGCCTTAAAATGAACATGGACAAAACCAAGGCAATGTGTAATGTCCATGTTACGCCATCACCGGTTTCTGTCGGGAGCCACACCCTTGAAGTTGTAGACCAGTGTGTCTACCTGGGTCAGATGATCCAGGCTGGCAACTCCAGCTTCGAGGACGAGGTCTTTCGTCGAATCCGACTCGGCTGGGCGGCGTTCGGGAAGCTACGTAGCGTCTTCTCGTCCAAAATACCTCAGTCCCTTAAAACTAAGGTCTTCGACCAGTGTGTGTTACCAGTGATAATATACGGGTCCGAAACGTGGTCTCCGACTATGGGCCTCAAGAAAGCTCAAGGTCGCCCAGAGAGCTATGGAGAGGGCGATGCTCAGTGTTTGCCTACGAGATCGAATTAGAAATGAAGAGATCCGTAGGAGAACAAAAGTCACCGACATAGCCCAGCGGATTAGTTCTTTGAAGTGGCAGTGGGCGGGGCACATAGCGCGGAAAACCGATGGCCGATGGGGCAGGAAGGTTCTCGAATGGCGACCACGTACCGGTAAGCGCAGCGTTGGACATCCACCGACCAGATGGTCAGATGACCTGAAAAAGGTCGCAAGCAAACGCTGGATGCAGACTGCTGCCAACAGGTCATTTTGGAAATCATTGGGAGAGGCCTATGTCCAGCAGTGGACTGACTACAGCTGAAATGATGATGATGATGAATGATGATCCTCATATGTGCAGGAGTCCGATTTTGGACACACCAACAGAAGCGTCATGGACTGAACATCCCCGTACTCACAAAGGCTGTCAGCCGAGAACACCCACCACTGTAGAGACGCAGGTAACCGCATAGGTAACCGCTTTACTCTTTATTCTTTCTTTGTACAGGAATAATTAAAAA
Source organism: Euzophera pinguis (assembly GCA_947363495.1). NCBI lineage: Eukaryota > Metazoa > Arthropoda > Insecta > Lepidoptera > Pyralidae > Euzophera > Euzophera pinguis. The sequence goes on along the minus strand of OX376170.1, from coordinate 11,604,261 downwards.
ACTGGACATAAATGTCTCAAATTTAAGAGCTGCGCTTTTATCAGTGAAGTTAAGACAACCAGTTGCCGAAAGCCTTTTGTTCTGCTAGCCTTAAAATAATATTCTGATTAGATGAAAATTAAAATTCTGTGATAACACAATTAAAAACAGTCTTCCTCACTGGTTCTCACCATCTAATCCTCATTTACTAGCCTAACGATTAGGTTGTCAAATTATCTGAGACAAAAGGTGACGTATTTAATTAAAAATATGGTAATTTTAACTTTGTCTGCACTCGGCCAAGTGGAAGATTATAATTATTGGGACATTGTTCTGGTGGACCTCACAAGAGTTAGGGTATTAGATAAATAGATATGAAAAATTACCGAGAACCGTTAATTTTTTTTAATAATAGTAATTTTTACGAATTCACATGTTTGTCAATATTTTTCACAATATTTTATTGTGATTTCAGATATTTTTTTTTGTTTAAGTTGATTCAAAAAGGTAAATAAACAATAATTTTACTACAGAAAAGAAATAAAATGATCTTTATTTTGAGATCCCGTAATCGCTACTCGAATTGAGAACATCAAATCAAGACATTTTCAAATTGAGATAATTAAAAGAAAAACCTGTAAAGCATATATTTATTAAACTTATACTACAAACTGATCGCAGAACTAGGACGGATCATAAAATGCACATTGAGAGTCGCTTCAATCAATCAGGGTCTAATCGAAAATTCCGACTCAATGAGGAGAGCCATCTTCAAGGGATTATGTATCTCATCATGAGGGTAAATGCACATAGAAATGCGTCTTTTTTTCTTCAATTTTGACTCGTAAGTATCTTATTATCATCGTCATTTTTACTGCACTGTTTGATTTTCATAATTAACGGTTAGATGTGGTTTTCGTCCAGCGTAATTTTAATAATTCAGGTAATCTGAATATATTAAATACTCGGCTCAATTGGTCATGTTTTTGAGGTGAAACTATCCTAACTAATAATAGAATCTGTGTAGGTATTTGTTTCTTACCTCTCACTTTTTTTTTTGAACTAATCTTGCTGAAATCTCGATGTTAAATAGTTAGGAGTAGGAGAGTAGATTATTATAGGCTAGAAACCATTCGTTTTAAACGTTTAATACACTGCGCTTTCTTTGCATTTTCTTTTGATTGTAAAACAAAGGTTTTTTTTAGTATTTTCATTCCGTCTCACTAGTTCAACTCATCATTTTCCATTTATATCTATTTTCTCATTTGTTCCACTGTAAATCGTCGAACAATTTTTTTATATTATACTTTTTTGAAAAAATCACTAATATTCTTTATAAATAACATTTCAATTTTTAAAATTGTGTGAACTGCCCCTCAGTTATTACTGTAAGTTCTTATTAAATCCTTCTCAATCCATTTTTATGTCTCGATCAAAGCTATAATGATGACTAAAAGCTAAGCAAGGATTGCTTCCACTTCACTGATTGCCTTGGATTCAGAATTACTTAGTCAATAAAATATGCTTTAGATTTTATTGAGAAGATGTCGTGATTAACATAAATTATTTAGTGAAATTGGATCATGTTCATAATGCTCAACTGTAAAAATCAAAAAGCTACATGAACACTGAGCTCAGTTATTTATTCATTTTAATGTGCTAATAAAGTGATAATGGAGTTACATGGCAAATGGGACTTAAGTTGGTGTTTTAGAAAGCTAGTTTAATCAATGATTAAAATGAAGTTTTAAGACATATTTTCGCCATCGAAATAAGTAAAAAAAACATAGTTTCTTATAGTACCTATATTTTCAAAATTTATTTATATTCGTTTCCTTAAATTCTTCACCTACTTCATTTTTCACATGCTACTTGTTTGATCGCTTCTAATACCACCCCACCCATATATAACCTATAAATAATAAGCATATTTTCGTTAACATATCTAGCCTTCTGCAAATATCGGAAATTAAATTCGATAATACAACTTTGTTGCAGCATCGCAGAAACTTCCGCGGAGTCGCTAAGTGCGACTGTCCTCAAAATAAATAAAGTTATTATTGCCTGCCTTTTTCAGTTTTACTTCGAAGTTACTATAGTTTTGGTAGAGCAATCTTTGAACACTCAAGGATCTGACTTACTGAATGCGTTCTGCGGGCAGTGGTCATGTGAAATTGAACGCAGTTCGCAGTAGTGAAGTTGTACGCAGCTCGTGTTATGTATAAACATTATATTTTGTATAGACGTAGGGATGTCTAATACTAAATTGCGGTAAATAGTCACCACATTTATGCAGAGAGAGATCGACAATGTTGTTCATACATAATGCGAACTGCGTTCAGTTTGACTAAGAGTGCTTTCTTGAAAAGTGCGACGCATGCAAAGGCGAGTCGAATAATGTTTGATATTAAACGATTTTTTTCGACATAAGAATCATACATTTGAAGAAATAGGGCATCCAGTGTGTCAAATCCTTTAGGGTTTGATAAATTTGGAATGTAGAGTCTCTCTTTAAAAAAATATTCCAACCGGAAATCTATTTTAATTTTTTTTTTTCTTAAATGTATGCAAATGAGGCAATAAAGTGTTGATTCATTCATTCATTTATCACACCATCTATAATCAAACAAGAATTATTTTTTATATACATGAAAATTGTATGGTGGGTATGAACCAACAACTAACTGCTAGTGGAAGTCGTTATATGCGGATTAGGTAAAAGATATACCTAATTTTGCCTTCTCAAATCGAGGCAGTGCTTTCCAAGGAAAAATGCATCAAGGAAAAAATACAAATCTATTTTTATAATTCAACCATTATACAAGAGAGAAAATACAATAAGAATTCTCAAAATGTCTACGAGAGCAGCCTAAAATGATTATGATGAGTATGCAATAGGAGGTTATGCCTTCAGTTTGATGATCAATACATTCAAAGGAAATGGTTTTATAATTTATGAGGTTATTTTAAAATATCTGTATTTGAAACAGAGGATTCCACAAAGTTCTGTCGAGTCGCTAAGTCTCGATCTCGACTGTCTACGAAATGAGATAAATTAAGTTATTATTTCACATAGACGTGCATTAAAATAGACAAAAGAATTCTAATTCTTCAAGCATTATTCTCTATAAAGTCTACTATACTGTACTTTACAGTTTTTATTTGAACAACTAAAGTTGAATAAATAAATAATATTTTATTTTGATAGCTCAGCCTTATAATAAGTATCTAAATATAGTTCGTATGTTGATAAATAAATAATACTAGTTCCATAGAAACGTATAACGTTACAAAGTATTTTTAGCTATCAAATATTATGTCCTACTACTGGGATATTTACTATTCCATATTTTTTCCATTCGTCTATATTTAAAACAACATCTTTTTATTGAGATTGACACTACATGCATTTTTCAATTTTGTATTCAATACGCAAATGGAAGTCAATTTTGACTGAATTCTGGCGAAAAAGCTTACGACATGGGTGGGTACTACTTATTTTTCTTTCTATCTGTTACAAAAAACCGCATCACCCAACCCATTAAGCATAACCCATTTTCTTATGAAATGACGTGTAAATCTAATTGATATCAATTGACAATCGATAAGACCCGACCGTAAAACTTTACGATCAATAAAGTGAGGCATTGTGCTAGATGAGCGTCGTAAACAACAATAAGATTCCTTGGTATAAAATGCTTAATGACAATTCTTGAAAGTGGGAACAAGTTGTCAAATAAAAGTTAACGTGAGCATGACACAAATGGAAGGCGTGGACTTGCATTCATTTTGCGCATTTGGTGTATTACATTTTACTTTACATTAATACTCATGATAAATTAAACAACATTATTGCCCTTGGTGGTCTAGTGGTTGCTTGAATACCCAGAGATCGTAGGTTCGGTTCCCACGAGAAACATACTTTGTTTAGTTTGGTTAGGACATTGAAAGTTTATGCCTAGCGTTTGTGGACTATGAGAAGGCCTACGATTCCATCGAAATATGGGCGGTGCATCAGTCTTTCCAGCGGTGCCGCATATACCATCGGTACATCGAAGTGTTGAAGTGTTTGTACAGCAACGCCACCATGTCAGTCCGAGTACAGGAGTAGAGCATGGGGGCTATTCCATTGCAGAGAGGTGTAAGACAGGGAGACGTCATTTCTCCGAAACTGTTTACCGCTGCTCAGGAAGATGCCTTCAAACTCCTGGAATGGGAAGGACTTGGCATCAACATCAATGGCGAGTATATCACTCACCTTCGTTTTGCCGACGATATCGTGGTCATGGCGGAGTTGCTGGAGGACTTAAGTACCATGATCAGCGACCTCAACGTGGTCTCCCAACAGGTGGGCCTTAAAATGAACATGGACAAAACCAAGGCAATGTGTAATGTCCATGTTACGCCATCACCGGTTTCTGTCGGGAGCCACACCCTTGAAGTTGTAGACCAGTGTGTCTACCTGGGTCAGATGATCCAGGCTGGCAACTCCAGCTTCGAGGACGAGGTCTTTCGTCGAATCCGACTCGGCTGGGCGGCGTTCGGGAAGCTACGTAGCGTCTTCTCGTCCAAAATACCTCAGTCCCTTAAAACTAAGGTCTTCGACCAGTGTGTGTTACCAGTGATAATATACGGGTCCGAAACGTGGTCTCCGACTATGGGCCTCAAGAAAGCTCAAGGTCGCCCAGAGAGCTATGGAGAGGGCGATGCTCAGTGTTTGCCTACGAGATCGAATTAGAAATGAAGAGATCCGTAGGAGAACAAAAGTCACCGACATAGCCCAGCGGATTAGTTCTTTGAAGTGGCAGTGGGCGGGGCACATAGCGCGGAAAACCGATGGCCGATGGGGCAGGAAGGTTCTCGAATGGCGACCACGTACCGGTAAGCGCAGCGTTGGACATCCACCGACCAGATGGTCAGATGACCTGAAAAAGGTCGCAAGCAAACGCTGGATGCAGACTGCTGCCAACAGGTCATTTTGGAAATCATTGGGAGAGGCCTATGTCCAGCAGTGGACTGACTGCGGCTGAAATGATGATGATGATGATTGAAAGTTTGTAACACCTAACTGATTGTCTGAAAATATAGATGATTCCGTATTTTGGTCTCAACTGCTATTTTTTTTCTTAAGGTGTTTGTAGAGCGAGAAGATTTCGGTTGGGTCTAATTTAGGCTACTTTTTGACGCAAGCGGAACTGCGGAAAACAGCTAGATGTATAATGTAATAAACGCTAAATAAAATATCGATAAACCCAGGACCATGATTAAAGCATACCCTGGGCTCTGAAGTAGAAGCAAAAGCACCAACTAGCAGCTCGATCGAAAAAAAAATTACAACATGAGAAAATAAATTTTACGGGTCTACCATTTTGTAGACAATGTACAGGTTATCTATAAGGTAGTATATCAATGTTATTGCCTTATTCCTCCAGTCGGAACTCGGAGCGAGGTTGGATCGTAGTTATGATTGAACGGCTTTTGTTTATTACGGATTTACTCTGAAGTATTGCAGTATCAAAGATTTTCTTGGGTTTAAGCATTTTTTATCCAGAACTTCTGTTTTAGACACAACTGCCGTTATTGAGGTTATTTTGTTAAAATTCCGGTCAAGTGTGAGTCGGAATAAATCACGTTTGTTGTATGGGAGCATCCGTTAAGTATATTTATTTTATTCTGTTTATTATTAGTATTTGTTGTCATAGACGCAATAAAAATATATCATCTGTGAAAATTTCAACTGTTTTTAACTATCTCGGTTCATGAGATACAGCCTGGTGCAGACGGACAGCTAAGTTTCAGTAGGTCTTTGGGTACGGCACCTTAAAAATAGCCTATGCCTAAGCATAGCCGCATACCACCGCTAGTTAACTATATTTTTCTAAAGCTAGCGACTGTAGTTAATTAATGTAACTGCAGGGACGTGCTTGAGCTGCCGAGACTCGGTCAAGTGCTCTAGTGTTAGTCTAGTTTGTACTACATGGTTATCTACAAATTAAAATGTGTTTGTGAAAATTTATATTTATTCTGTGAGTTGAATATATACTATGATATAAAGAATAAATCCATATTGCACTTAACTATGTTAGGTACAGCGGATTAGCTCTTATAATGGGCATACATAGTACGGATAAAATCGATGGTCAATGGTCGTAATTAAAGAAACATTACAGGCCAAAAAGCGGTTTCGAAAAACTCTGACACCAGGGTGTACAGGGTCAATTGACCATAAAGTCGATTTACAACAATTATAAATGTAAATATAATTAAGTTATAGTATTAAGTTGTATTTGTGTAGTGTGAATAATTAAAAAAAAAAAAATATATAAATATTATACAACTATAAATTTAAATATAAATTAATAAAAGTCACCTACAGGTGAATAGCGCAAGAAGATACGGAGATGTAACCCTAATTGTATTGAGTTAGTAAGGATTGATTATGATGATTTTAAAATACGGAAAAGGTTATTTAATTTTCTTTTGAGGTTGACTACTGGCAATAACTGGTGTACTCGTAAAATCGCAAAAATGACGTCATCTCGTGTTGGAGGTCAAGATCCACTTTATGTCTTTGAGTCACTGTAGTAAGTACTTTTTAATGTGATACGAATTTAATTAGCTTAGAACCCATTACTTCATTGTATTATTCCTCAATTATGTAAATTTAAAAATTACTATTATTAAAAAAAATTTACGGTTCTCGGTAATTTTTCATATCTATTAATCTAATACCCTAACTCTTGTGAGGTCCACCAGAACAATGTCCCAATAATTATAATCTTCCACTTGGCCGAGTGCAGACAAAGTTAAAATTACCATATTTTTAATTAAATACGTCACCTTTTGTCTCAGATAATTTGACAACCTAATCGTTAGGCTAGTAAATGAGGATTCGTTGGTGAGAACCAGTGAGGAAGACTGTTTTTAATTGTGTTATCACAGAATTTTAATTTTCATCTAATCAGAATATTATTTTAAGGCTAGCAGAACAAAAGGCTTTCGGCAACTGGTTGTCTTAACTTCACTGATAAAAGCGCAGCTCTTAAATTTGAGACATTTATGTCCAGTTTTTTAATTATTCCTGTACAAAGAAAGTATAAAGAGTAAAGAGGTTACCTATGCGGTTACCTGCGTCTCTACAGTGGTGGGTGTTCTCGGCTGACAGCCTTTGTGAGTACGGGGATGTTCAGTCCATGACGCTTCTGTTGGTGTGTCCAAAATCGGACTCCTGCACATATGAGGATCATCATTCATCATCATCATCATTTCAGCTGTAGTCAGTCCACTGCTGGACATAGGCCTCTCCAAAATGATCGGTTGGCAGCGGTCTGCATTCAGCGTTTGCCTGCGACCTTTTTCAGGTCATCTGACCATCTGGTCGGTGGATGTCCAACGCTGCGCTTACCGGTACGTGGTCGCCATTCGAGAACCTTCCTGCCCCATCGGCCATCGGTTCTCCGCGCTATGTGCCCCGCCCACTGCCACTTCAAAGAACTAATCCGCTGGGCTATGTCGGTGACTTTTGTTCTCCTACGGATCTCTTCGTTTACATATGAGGATTATTTAGCGGCAAACGATAGGGCGGTAACCTTAGCCACTTATTGGTGTCGACGAATCTGAAGAGTCAGCTATTTCGACTCGACAAGGAGAAGAAGAATAAGGAATTCGCAACTACGTATGTAACCCGATTGAAGTGGTGTAATTTTCATTATTTGTGGTCTGAACATCGAATTCGCAAGATCGAGAGAATTACACTCTGTACACCCTGGTGTCAGAGTTTTTCGAAACCGCCTTTCGAATTAGCTATATTTATATTGCAAAACACTTCGTACTAAAGTTGCATGACTTTTTTCTCCCAGCTTGTATTTTTAGACGCCATTTAAGTTCTAAGTTCATTTAAGCACTTGGCTGTAGGTAATGAACTATAAATCTTGAGCCTTGTTCTTGTCGACAGGCTATATTAAAAGTTACGACGAAGCTCTATATCGCAAATGAGAATACAATGAAGTCAAATTTAATAAGTAATTTGAGAGTTAAGTGCATTCTTGTCTTCTTGTTTTGTAAATGTCTTCAAAAGACAGACAGACCACTCAAGGTAAGACGAAAATGTGCCATAGTCGTGAAGAGACCCAACACCGACAGAAATCTACGGAACTGAACCAACCCAAACATGTTGAGTTTGGAATCTGTTGGTAAACCATGTCCGGACAGAAGGCTCTCTTACAGTAGTAAGAGTGATACGAGCATCTCTTTTTCCAAATGCTTATCCTTTATAGAGAGGCTTCGCCAAAGAAATCTCTTTATTATCAGATTAGCATTGCATTGATTGACTTGGTTAACTGGTAGATGAAGCCTCAAGCATTAAGTCCGCTTACAATTATGTAATATAATAAAGTTAAATAAATAAATTAGCATTAGCTATATAATTACTTTAGTTGAGACTAACTGACCCGACCGACGTTGTACTTTCTTGACCTTTTTTAAATTTTCTAATACTCGTCATAACTTCCTGAACTTTGTATCTCATAAAAACTGTCTCTTGACATTAATAAACACAACGAAAAAAAATCCGGAATATTTTTCCATCCGTTCACGCGTGATGCGACGATCAAGGTAATAGAGATTCAATCCATATCCATAAGTACTGATTTTATAAGTGCGAAAGCCTCTCTGTCTATCTGTTACGCTTTCACGGCCATACCGAAAAACAAACAGATTATGATGAAACTTGGTATGAATATTGAAGACACGGGGACAAATATATGCTACTTTATAAGCGGAGCTGCAGGAAACATCTAATTTTATTTAAATAGCTTAAAATACACACACTACGAAATCAAATGGAGTTGTAGGTAGGTACATTGTGTCTCGATGCAACAAAACAAGAGCCAAAGATCAGCTGGAAATAGCGCTGGATCGCATTCAAAACTTTCAATTGACGATGCTCTATTTGTTGTCTTCCCATTCAGTAACTCTGAGTTTTTGTTATATTATTTTTATTATATTTATCTCGAAGCTCGATGAAGATAGTGTGATGAAAGAAGTATATAAGTATGATAGATTGAAAAGATATGTGCTCTATGGTTTTTAACTTAAGTCTTGGGTACTTAGTTGTATAAAAAAAGCACGTTCCCGTATTTACCAAATCGCGAGTACTATTTTGAGTATGAACCTAATCCATTTGACTTACCTGTTTTGCATTCTGAAAAATAGCCCTCGCTGTTTTGGTAAATACGTTAACATCTTTGCAGTTACGACGATCGGCCTACAAGGCGGCGAGGTTTGCATGACTGCACGTGTAAAGGATGGGAGAAGAACGAGCTATCAAGAGAGTGTATAAGGGACTTACAAGTGGAAAGCGACTAGTCGGCCCAGGTACCGCTGGAGAGACAAAGTCGTAAAGGGCAAGGAAGCCCTGTAAAGATCCGGCTGGTATGAGGTTTCGTTAAACAGTTCCCAGTGGAGATCTCTTGTATCGGAGGCCAAGATCCTCTTTGGGTCGCTGAGCCATCGCAGTAAGTAAGTAAGACAATACTTATCGTCATTAATTTCGGTGGGCACAGTAAAATAAACTAACAAAATGAGCAAATATTTAGAAATCTTTTATATATATGTCTGTTTTAACAGTAATGGCGGCCGTAAATAAGAATATTTGTGGTCAATTGTTTTTATCTTCAAAATTGATTACTGAAAAAAGAACTCTCTTTTGTCTCCTCAGACATCATTTCCATAAATTTTACAAACTCTAGAGTGTATTTTAGTCAACGCGCATATGTGACACCGCGGGAGGTACAGTCGCCGTCGCCATCGTTTCAACTGCTATTTGCGCTGATTTCGCTGAACAGATAATAATTGTGACTTTAATTGTACGTGGCGCTACGGCGACGTTTCGTTTACAAGTATTGTGGTATTCTAAAGATTGGTTCACATGGTGAAATAACTATGTAAAAATACATCTACATGAGTAGATGTATTTTTTGTCAAATATAAAATGATTTTTTTTTTTATCACTAGGGAGCAAGCAAACTGCAAATAGGCCATCTTGAACAATCTTCTGCAAGCTGATAGTTTTAAAATTATTAACTTGTGTAGATGCAAAAAAGATACTCGTAATATCTAATTTTGCAAGAGTAAAAATAAATCATTAGGCTCCTGTATGTTAGGCGTACCTACATGGACTAAATTGAAAAGGAATTGAATAAAAAATATCTAAAGATAAATAATAGTAAAAAAATATGTTATAAAGTATTTAAGTTGAGGTGAAACTAAACGACGACACTACTAGAACCAATTAAATGAAAAAGAACTAAAAAAATCAGTACCCAACAAATTTATTTATCACCGTGATAACATCGCTAAAAGCCTCTAATTTAATACTATCTAATGAAGATAAATAGATGGTTTACAGTACAAAGTGTGCTTAACTGCTCGAAGTCACGGACCATTTGGTAGAGGAAGAAATTTGGAAGGGTGTGCCTTTCAATTCAAATTCAACTATCGTAATTTACGATGACCAATTTGGTTGTGTAAAGGAATGGTTTTATTTTGTTTGTTCTTTCGTAATTGGTTGAATTTATAGATATTTTTTATGAAGGTTAATTATGTTATACTTGTCTGTATTGGATTTTTAAAAACCCCTTGTTAGTGAATTTTTGTATTTTACTCTTCTGAAACGACAAAAAAATCTGACTTAGCCAATGTGTCTCAGTAACAGTGTAGTCAGTCACAGCTAGATTTTAATTAATTTCCCAATCCGACGTCGCCGTGATTGGCATATCCTTTCCATGCTTTATTCTATTCTTTTTATTCCCACTTATCCACAATATCTGAAAGAACGGTTTGTGTTTCACAATCAACACCATGATCGACTTCGCAGTGCACATAATCTCCGATTGGATACACCCGTACATTCTTCCGAATTTTACACCAAGTCGTTTACTGTCCAAGCTGTACGTCTGTGGAACTCCTTGCCGGTATCTATTAGACATGCCCAAATACTCTCCAGCTTCAAGACACAAGTGAAAGACCATTATCTTTCTATCACCTAAACCTCTTCCCGAGAAAATCTTTTCGTCTGCTGTTCGTATATAACCCGCCATAGTTGTAATTTTAACATTTATTGATACGCTTAAAATAAGTATGTATATTTGTTTACATTGTGTAATGCATGCGTATATGTGCACCACATATATTTACATAGGTATATTTTTTTTGTATGTGCTGCATAGGTACGTTATGCTTTAATGTTTCACTTTTTCCCAATTGTTAATTTGCGCCTACCTTCCTGTTTCATATCATGAAGTCCTACCTGTTGGTTGCCTGGAAGAAATTGCTCTAGCGATAAGGCCGCCTTTGTACCATAGATAATAATAATATTCATGTACTTTCTACAATTTGGTGCAATAAAGAGTTATTTATTTATTTATTTAATTTCCTTATAGGACACTCGAATTAAATTGACTATTGTTTAAAAAATGCGGTGCTTAAACGTTACTTAACAATTATTTATAACTTCAAAAGGTTCTCACTAACACATGCGTACTAACATTTTTAGCGATTTCAATTGATTCATACAGTTTCGAATAAATACTTTGTTTATTATGTTCCTAGTTCAACAAGTGTTAACAGCAAAGTTAAACTTGCATTTATGATACAAAAGGTATGTGATCTTACAACGGTAAACTAATTGAATCTTGTCAAATCAGTAAGTATTTACTATTCAAAGCAATGCACAGTGATATTAAATGCGACAAAAACAGTTTTTAAATAGTTCAATTAATGTACAGTACAGTACGATATAGGCAAGTGCTGCTAAATTGAGATCTTTGACTCAATCAAAATTGGTGAGTCCAATGAAAATCGGTCGTCTCATTGATAATGTTGAATGAAAATTATTTGAAAAGTAACAAAAACCATTATTCTCACCGCGTTTGAATGAGACATTTATTTCAACAATAGTTATCCTGGAACGATTGAGGTAAATGTACACCATGAGTTTTTGCGAACACACCTGATAGTTTTCTAATATGGATAACTTATTATCCTGATGCATGACCATAATGGGCCGCTAAGACTCTACTAATCACTTTGTAAGTTATGCGGATCTACTGATGGATTTAAAATAATAATAGATAATTAAAGAGTTATGAATAAAACATATATTTGTTTAGAATTTTAAAAGATTTTCGCAATATTCAACAAAATGGTAGAAAAAAAAAATTAAATATGAAAGTAAAAAGTATCTACCAGTTTGAAAGCATGTAAACCTAGCAGAATTCAAACTTTTTTATTTTACAAATGGTAGGTGCCGGGTGGCCGCCCATCAAAGGACGTAACAGTCACAAGTAATGATCAAAATTAGTTAGGAATAACGCAGTAGTCATAAGAGTAAAATATTTTAATGATATTAAATGTAAAAAAGTTTGAAATTATGAACAAGGCATAAAAGAGTTTATTTTTTAATTAAAAAAAAAAAAAAATGGGTTAGTATCAGAGGGTAAGGATATTATCTGGTTATATCGCTTGGTACATAGCCCTTAAATTTGAAAAGAATTAGGAAGCAAACTCTTTGACGATCAAGTTTTTTAAAATTTATTAGTGAAAAATGCACGTCTGGCTGTTCATAGAACAGTGTTAATGCTAACTCTTATGCATGGTAGTGAAAGTTGAGTCTGGCAGAAAAATAATGAAACCAGAGTGAATGCAGTTGAAATGAGAGCTTTACGGAGTATGTGTGGCGTACGTCTGAGTAGTGAGATAAGGAAAAAGTGTGGTGTAAATGAGGATGTAGTGACAAAGATAGAAAAAGGCATGTTAAGATGGTTTGGGCATGTAGAAAGGATCGATGAAAGGAGACTTACGAAAGGTATTTACAAATAAAAGGTGACAGGAAAAGTCGGTAAGGACCGGCCTCGGAGAACATACTGGACCAAATCGCAGATATATTAAAATAGGGAGATGTTAGGAGTACCCGTAATCGACGAGCGTCTATGACGAGAGTGATGAGCGTAGAAGAAGCGAGGGAAGTCTCTAAGGAAATCCGTAGTCTCTGTCTACCCCTACGCGAAAAAGGCGTGATGGTATGTATGTATGTTTGTCTTATATATAACGAGTATTTAGTTAAAATTTAAATATTTCTGCATTCAGGTCACGAATAACCTACTTTTTATATATTACTAGCTGTGCCCGCGACTTCGTCCGCGTGGAATAGTTCTTTTGGGAATCATATTTATTTTTTGTTTACAAACCTACCTCCTCAGCTTATTAAAAGTGGGCATAAAGTTTCCCTCGCAAATTTCTTTGGCACCAAATGAAGTCACTGACAAATAATTTGTATTAATGCATTAATTTCGACCAAATTTGATTTTTATAAAAACGGTTATTGTGAGTTAATCTTAAAAGATAGACATATACTGTTGCGGACATTTTTTAGATAATTTAAAGAGGAATAATTCTTTCATACATATTTTTTGGGTATCTCTAACGGTTTTCGCAGCGCACGCAACGGAAGCCCTCAAAGATGAAAAATTTTCCCCGTTTTTTCCACATTTTCGACTGTTTCTTCGCTTCTATTAGTCGCAACGTGATGTTATATAGCCTAAAGCCTTCCTCCATAAATGATCTATCAAACACAAAAAGATTTTTTCAATTCGAACCAGTAGTTCCTGAGATTAGCGCGTTCAAACAAACAAACTCTTCAGCTTTATAATATTAGTATAGATTTATCAGAAACACTTAACAAGCGTAACTTTAGCAAACGAATTAGATATAAATCAGTCCTGCCGAAGTACTTACAGTATATATATATCGACGTAGATATATATATTACATTGGAGAGCGTTTTAACGACCAATAAAAACAACAATTTTAAAGCATGCATCATTTATGAGGTGATAATGCAGGGCAAAGAACCTCCAAGTACAAAAAAAAGGGACTATAGAAGTGAACCCCTATTGGACTTGAGGATTTTACAGATATAGCTCTCGTAAAAAAGGGATTCTATATTGTAACAATGTAACAAAATACATATTTTAGGATCAGTAGTAAATAAAAGTAGAAAACTATTTTATTCGTGAAATCTAATTTTTACTCGAACAACAAACAAATTGTTTTAATACATGATAAGTGTCACAGTAGTAGTTGTCAACAACTTGTTACATACTGCAATTCTTCCGAAACAATTTACGATACTATGCATTTTGAAAACTTACAAACTTTGAAAACTTTCTGTTCCGAGCTGCTGTACAGATTGCATTGACAGTTGCCAAAATTTGTTGAGGATGGCATCGAAAGAAGAAAAAGGTTAATATCTGTCCGCAAATCACTTTAAAACTAACGCACTGCATAATATATTTAAAACATAAAATTACATGATTAATTTTGTAAAGTACCTTTATACTTCTGACGTTTCAACCGTGTTACAACGGCCGTGGTGACTCAACTGGCTTAGACGGTTTATGTTTATCTGTGCACTAGATATTTTGTAGCCTAGCCTCGCCTTAGTTCCGCCGAACTGCCGCAACGTAGCGCCACAAGTGCGTGAGACATTTTCAAAACAACATTATTTTTTTCTAATTCTCTGAATCTTAACACTTTAGTTTTAAGAGTCAAAATTCATCGGTTTACGGAGGTATAAAATTGTGTCGAATAGTAGAGTACAGGACGACTGTTGAATATATATTTGTATATTATGATAACCGTCACATCGTGTTTAGAAGTAATCCGGAACATGGAAGGAATAACTTGTTGTTGCCGTTAGTGCAGTGTAATAGGGCGCTATGTCGGGAGCCGAGACTTATAAGGAAGTCAAAGACAATACGACGTGTGCTTTATTTATTCTATTGTTATTGTTTCATGCGTATTTGTTTGTAAAAATCTTAATCTTAAGATTTGAGCTTCTATGAAGTGAGATTCCAATTAAAACAATTGTGCTTGAAGGAATCGACATGGTTTGAAGATAATATTCTTTTTCCTAAAAAAAATTATTAATTGGTTAAAACTGGGCATATTTTTAGATCCTAAAAATGCCCCCTAAAGTTGGATTTTCGCCCTATATAAATATTTCAGTTCAAAGAAGTCAGGATGATTTGTATGCGGCTATTATATTTATAACTATCCTAAAATGGCTAGTCGGAATTTTAATCTTACAATGGAGATACTCCCATTTTGCTCCCCTGTTCTACCAGGTCATTACTACTAGTAATTCATAGCACTTGTTTGACTTATTTTCAAAATTTTAAAAAGCTTTTTTAGAAAGAAACTATTTATCCTGCGCATTCTATCTGCTGCCAGTCGGCCGTCCCCTATACTGGTGGACCGATGCAGTGCAGGCTGATCTGCGAGAGATGGGAGCTGATAACTGGTGAGCCATCGCGCAGAATAGAACACTGGCAATAATAATAATAATAAAGGCGTAGAGATGTGACGACCCTATCGCCCAATGGGTGCCCTTCCCAGGGCAGTCAGTCTCCGCAGGGCAGCTTGTGGCGAGCTGTTGGTAAGTGGCGACACCGCGGACCTGAGTGCTCCCAGGGGAGGCCTCCGTCTCTCACCTCCGACCTTTCTTCGCCAAAGTCAGAGTGGACGCCGATGAGTGACAGGACCTCTACCACTGGATTGCCTTAGCCGGCCGGCCAGAGTGATGTCGCAAGAGCTATATGCTCGAGGGTGGAAGTGTATTGCACGTATTGGCGTAATAACGGGGAAACCCGCTCACGAGGAAACTCGCGATGGCGAAACCGGGGCCGCACCTCTCGGCACCCTTAGCCGCTCATTCCAATGTTGCCAAACGCGGCGACTATTTGGGGGGCCCATTCTCCGAGAAGCGAGTTACCGCCTGCCACTAATAGTCATTAATCATGATTATGGCAGGTGTCCGATTTTCCGGGTGGGTCAGGAGGAGTTGAGGGTGAGCACCCAGATGAAATATCTGGGCCTCATCCTCGACGGACGATGGTCCTTCGGCCCCCACTTTCGCGAGTTGGGGCCGAGGATCATCAGGACGGCTGCTTCGCTCGGCCGACTCCTCCCCAACCTGGGTGGACCGAGCGAAGCAGTGAGGAGGTTGTACTCTGGCGTCTGCCGGAGTATGGCGATGTACGGTGCCCCCATCTGGGTGGACGCCCTCACCGCGACGAACAAACGCCTATTGCGTCAGGCGCAGAAGGTGATCGCGGTGAGGGTGATACGGGGGTACCGTACAGTGGCCTTCTCTGCGGCCACGGCCCTCGCGGGCGACCCGCCGTGGGAATTGGTGGCGGAGGTGCTCGCCGAAGTTTACCACTTTGTGGCAAGCAGGAGAGAAATCGGCGAGCGCCCCTTGGCGGAACTCGTGCGGCGGGTGCGCCTGCGAGCGCAAGCGGAACTCGTGCGGAGGTGGGAGGCGGACCTGGCGCAGGCAACGTTCGGTGTCCGAACAGTGGAGGCCCTGCGTCAGGTCCTGGAGAAGTGGATGCTGAGGCGGCGTAAGCCTCTCACCTTCCTCATGACGCAGGTGCTCACCGGGCACGGTTGCTTCGGTGAGTACCTGCACCGCGTGGCCCAGAGGGAGGCCGCGCCTCGCTGTCACGACTGTGGCGAGGCTCAGGACACAGCTCAACACGTCCTTGAGCGGTGTCCCAGGTGGAGCCGGCAGCGCCAGGAGTTGCCCGCCGCGCTTGGCGGGACGGACCTGTCGCTCCCGAGTGTCGCCAACGCGATGCTCGAGAGCGACAGCGCCTGGAATGCAATGGCCTCCTTCTGCGAGGTAGTCATGTCGCAGAGGGAGGCCGAGGAAAGGGACCGCGAGGACGATCCCCTCGCGGACCCGATCCGGCGGCGGAGAGGGGGGGTGCGTCGCAGGCGCTACTTGGCGCGCCTGGAAGCGCCCCCGTAAGCGGCAGAGGTCCTCCAGGTGTCGGAGGGCCTCTGAGAGTGGTGAGTCCGGTTTCTGGTGAGAAACCGGCCAGTCGCAGAGGCGTCTTGTGCTAGTCAGATCCGAGGCGCCTCCCTGCAATGCGGCCGACGGCACCCGCAGGGGTTTAGTGGGTAGTCTGGGCCGGCTTCGGCCCAGGAGTCCCACACTCTGTGCGTAAACGCATTCCCCTGCGAAATCAACAAAAAAAAAAAAAAAAAAGTGTCCGATTTCTATTACAATGGCCCAGTTTAAATTCATCCAAACTTCATAACCATAACCCATTTTATTCTTTTCACTCATTAGCAATAATTCCTCCTCCTGCCTAGACCTGTTCATGGAAATGTCATTTATTGATACCTATAGCCGAGGACGGGTTTGGGCAGGAGCACCACATGACATCAACTTCTCCAAAAGGCCTCTACGCGTTGGAATTATATTCCCGCGCAAGCCTCTCAAAAGACCGGGTTTAACCCGCGATCCATAAAAGAGATACAAATATTAATAATGAAAACTCTTTATTGCCCCAACTTGTTTATTGCGATCTCTTGTTTTGAAGGAGTAGAAGTATAGCCAAAGCGATTAACCACGGTCATATAGCAATTAGCTATCTGCTGTAAAAGTAGAGCATTAATTGCTACTCCTTCCGGGAGCAAGCTGGGTATAACAGATAATTGTTTGAGTTTCCTACCAGACTCTATCGATCAACCAGTCGGCGTAATTTGATACACATGTGTACAAATAAAATCACTTAGTGTGTAAGTGGCGCCCTGCTGAGGCCGCCATTGCGGTTTAGGGATGGCAGTCGCAGAAATTGGAAATGTTTATAGAGAATTGATATCGAATAAATTGTTACTTAAATATATTTTGAGACGAGAATTCGAAAATGGAACTTAGTAAATATCAGTTCTACCTAATAGAAATTGTTAAAGGTAATTTTAGGATGAAGTTTCAAAGCTCTTGTTTACGAGAATTTTCTGCACAGCTGAGTTATGTGGGAATTTAATCTTTTTACGTCACATTGTATTTAAATATATATTTATTGTTTACGCAGGCATATTGTAAATACGTGTTCCCAAAGGTTGACTGTTAGATAATACTTTTAGCATTAAGTCCAACTATTGTGCTTTACAATTGTATTTGTACAATAAAGTTTAAATAAATAAATAGTCTTTTATTTCATTGTAATCAGGCCCTTATTGGGGGTTGTGAACAACACGTTGTTTATATTATAATCGCACTTGTAAAGCAATGGTTTCCATGGTTACGGTACGTATTAAAAAATTAAGACCTGGCAAGTAGAGATAAAGGGCAGAATAGAACTAATAGCCAAATAAAATCGAACAAGATTAAAAAGTTGGCACCCCTGAACCTACAACTAAAGAGGGCTGTTCTGTAGTGATTCATCAGCGTGTGTTTATGGACTGTGTGATCATTTAGTCGTTCAGGGACCAGTATAGGCCTGTTGTGAAATGTAAGACGATTATCCAATAGTGTTGAAAATAACATCAAGAATTGTAATAGAGAATCATTATAAAGACTAGTCATTTAAAGAGCGCTATAGCCGAGCGCGGGGCGCGTAATTACAGAAAATGCGCGTGTCAAGCGACAGCGAGACGCGAGTGGTATTTTCTATCTCGAGCTCCTCCGTGCTTCGGAAGGAAAGTTTAGCCGTTGGTCTCGGTTGTTATCGATAAACGGCAGTCGTTAGGCTGTGTCAGATGCCTTTAGGCAGCCTGAAAAAATCTGTCAGTGTTGGTCACTAACACACCGGGTCATGTTTCAGTAGGTCTGGTTTCTCTGTAAAAAGTTACTAAAGTCAGACGACAGTCGCTCCATAGTATCTTACAGAGTCCTAGGCTCAGAAAGCGTAAGCTGACGTCGCAGCTAGGAAAATACGCTTGGGTGAAGATCATTAAAAAGTCTAGTTCTTGTATATGTTCAAGAAAATCGAGCATTGTTGAAATATCCAAATAGAAACTTTGAAACCAATCATATTTTTAAGTAACTAGTTTTTAAGACTGTTACGCATTCGGTAAACAGTTTTTATTTTATTTTGAAATTGAAATAATACATCTGCTATCTTTTGAAGTACATTTATTCTAACAATGAAAATATCAAAACAACTACAATACATTTAACTACAATCCTTATTTCCTTTAATTCAAAACCACCCATTTCCCACATCCGCGTTGGCCAAATCGAATAAATAATGTCTGTAATTTATCCACAAAACACTAAAATAGTCGGTAATAAAAAATACGGGGCACAAAAGGGTTCCAGATTTCAATTGTGGATTAAATTTGTGTAAAATAAGGCGTGAAATTGCAATGAATGGGTGGAATTTGTTTATGAAAACATTTCGTATTTTCGTGTTCTACCTCTGGTTTACGTCATTTGTCGTTGAATGCATTTGGGATGCTGTTCGTTTTAAAGTAAATTGCTGAAAAATCTTTTGTTTAGTCGGATTTTATAAAGGTCTAAGTACAGATTTTAATGATATTACTCGTAATGTCAGTTTGTGTAGCATGTTTGTTTTCACTCTGTGGTTTCCTGATGTCATATTGAGGTTCCATTTCTTTCTGTTACTGAAAGGAAATATAACAGAAGATTGAGTCTCATTTCTAGAAGATAGTGTATTGATATTGAGTATCATTATCATCTTAGTGCCTTCCCAGTTGCATCCACAGCTGTTTGCTTCGGAGCCCAGAGTCCGCTGATAGATAGGGATTGGTACTTATTTGGTATGTTCTGTATCAATAAAATTTTGTCAACAGAAAAGCAGTTCTCCCTATAAGGGATTTTTTTTAATTCATATTTTTATCATATAGATTTACACACAACTCTCAAGGATTGTAGATTCTCCTCTAAGAGAGCTTTATATTAAAGTGTTTTATTATGTAGATATCTTAATATCGTGAGTGCGGCCGGTTATTAGGCGGACTCATAAACCAAAACAAAATTGAAAATAATCTGATTTCAGCAATTTATAAAAAAAACTGAATTCTCATCACTCACAGTTTTCATATAAAATGAAACAAAATTGCCAAGTCTAATCTAAAAATACTGTTTTAATGTTCACTGCGCGCCGTTAGTTTAAATTGGATCAATTTTAACATCCGCATATAAATATAAATTCACGATTCGTTTATATTTTTTAAATTTATGAACGTAAATAAAAAAATGTTGCCTATTCTAGGGTTCCGTACACAGGTAACAACCGAGAGACTTGGTCTTTTTTTTTTCTAGGACAAACGTTTGGAGATATCTTAGTCTAAAGGTGAATGTAGTTTTGTATGTATGTATAATTCGAAGATACACATAGATAATGAAGAGTTGACAGTTGTAGATTGCTTTAGAGATATTCTCGGGTAAAGAAGCTCATTAAAAATGTTTATGTAAATAATATCGTGCGTTGTAACTATATAGCAAAATAATGATTTCTTATGTTTTCGCGATTGTAACACATTAAATTAATCTATTTTAATACAAGCGGAAAACACGTATTAAAATAGTTTAATTTATTTTTATTAAACGCGATAAAAACCGAATTAAAATTGTTATATTTAATGCATAAAGCAAAATCTCTGTGTATACATTTATTTGTTACTTTGTACTCAGATGGACTTAAGATGCCTTTGATCCCGGCTATAAGTAGGGCCCCCGTGAGATTCAAGTACGCGTGCGAATCCGCGGGTAAAAGCTAGTAATCATAATGATTTAAATGAAATTCATAAAAAAATTAGTCTCCTCCTTTTTTGAAGTCGGTTAAAAGGATAATCTCACGGAATGCGGTCAGACAAATTGATATAGTTCTCAAAAACAAAGTGAATAATATTTTGTTCCCACACGGCAAACGTTTATTGAATAACTAAAAAGGTAGTTACTTTGATACCTGTAGTGAATAATGTCATATGTCCATACTGTTTATAGGCCTGTGAAACTATAATAAAATCTTGTTTTATATTCCATGTCTTGTCTTCAATGTCATAAAGACTGAAACAAACTCGTACTAATAATTAAACAAAATAAAGGTAATTTAAAAAACTAAAACACCCTTTTTGTGTAATTTGGAAACGAAAAAAAAAATTCGTCATTTTGTTTTTTTTTTAGTTTTATGTACCCAGTGTCACTCCGATAATAAATACATATCTAACAACATCTTTCAAGCTAAAATCCATCGAGCCGTTCAGGCTGCAGAGCGTGCCAAACAATAATACATGCAAACATACATATATATACTCTCGAAAAACATGGAGGGTTAAAGTCGGGAAAAAAAACCAGTTATAAACTAAATTCTATAGGTTTCCATCCATCAGAAAGGGATGGGAATCTATGGCATCTATTCTCGGTATAAGCCATGTGTGGCTAATTAATATTTCGTTTATTTATTAATCCTTCACATAAAGTACTTATCGATGGTTTTGATTCAATCATCATACGTTTGTAATTGACTTTTGTCACTTGCTTTGATGCATTCTATAATCATCTTATTTTCTGTAATGAAGACCATTACAAAGATTATTCGTTTGTTTGTAATATCTTTATTGTACAAAAAATAATTTACCTACACAAGCATGGAAAAACAATAAGTACAATGGCGGACTTACCCCACTTAGGGATCTCTTACAGTCAACCAGCGAGTGACAGGAGAAGATATGCTTACCAGAAGGGTAAAAGGGTGTACAGTATAATATTTTTATGAAGAAAATACATTAAGTAAATAAACCTACAGATTTATATAGTATAATCATACATACATATAATTATTTTTATTCGTATTAAGTTTACCAATATAACATTTTTGATATAATAAAATTCCAATAAGTAGCGTGAAAATCTGTAATAATGAATTGGTGCCTTAAGGAAAAACGCAAATTGTGTGTAAAAGCTCTTCGATAAGTTGATGCGTTAAATGGTGCGCATATGAAACGCAATAAAAATGTTGCGGGTGCCATAATGTGTTATATCTGACGTTTTTATAACCATTTTGCTGGCTGTATTTAGTAAATATTTTGCTGTTGTAATAGATTTAGGGTCGTAAACAATCACTTTTGCAAAAATCCATTATGTACGTATTGTTTGTGACATATTTATATTTTTATTTATTTAAACAATACAAACAAACATCTTATATACATATCAGTATACTATAAACTTAAATTAAGTTTTTCCCGGCATTGAGTATTCGTCTCATTCTATGCGGAAGGACGATTCCCTCTATTCAACTCTAATCAGTTTTCAACAACGGAAAGCTAGTTATTAATCAGTGTGTTGATTATTTAAAGTATTATCATCATCATTTTTGCCGCAGTCGGTCCACTGCTGGACATAGGCCTCTCCTAGTGATTTCCAAAATGACCGGTTAGCAGCAGCCTGCATCCAGCGTCTGCCAGCGACTTTTTTCAGGTCATCTGACCATCTGGTCGGTGGATGTCCAACGCTGCGCTTGCCGGTTCGTGGTCGCCAGTCGAGAACCTTTCAGCCCCATCTGCCATAGTGGAAAAATAGTTAAATAAAAATAATAAAAATCTGTCATTCAAATTCTGTCTCATAATGAAAAGTGTTACCAAAAATACCACGTCCCCGAAAGTTTGCTAGTACGAATCACTTGACAAGGACGTCGAAAATATTACCTCTAATTTTACTAGTACTTCTTGGATCTAATTTGCATAAACTGAATACAACTTATAAAAACAACTATCTACAATGTCTTGCTTCAGTAGATATGACAGAAAGCGTTGATACGTATACACATTTAAAATGTTATAGTGATACACCCGCATTCCCGCATTTTCTTTATGCAAATCTAGAAACGAACCTCAGGGTTGTCACTCGCAGCTGCAGAATCGATTTGGAAGTTTATTCAGTTTGACAACGCGTGAAGTAAGCCGGGCTTCGAATCTATTCCACTCTGTACATCCATATAAGACGTCTCAGCTCGAAGCGGCGAACCGCTCAGACGTCAATTCAAATTTGGAATGCGCACGTTCTAAAACCAATCCGTCGAAAAATATTACGCTGGCGTAGATTGCTGGAGACGCTTGTTAATAATTGGATGATTTATATTTACAGTAATAGTATTGACTTTGTTATACGGGCAATATGAATGGCCAATATTGGGCAAATTTAATACAGGTCAATATAATAGTCTTGCCTTGAGAAGAATTATTTTCTTCTGATTCATGAGATGATATTGTGGTACGCAAAAATTGGTTGGGGCTCAAATTTTCGATATCCGTAGAGCTTAATTATGGCCCGAAATAAAGCTTTTTAAGGTAAAATCTTTTTTTTAATTTTGAAAATTTCTCTAACGAAGTGATATACCTGTGCTAAATTGCTTTTTACTGGTACCATACTATAAGGTATTCATGAGATGGATGATTTCATTAAACCTAATCATGGTTTTATGAAGCCAGTAGTCTATTTTGCGATTAGTGGCTGATTTAAAGTTAGTGATGAAATCTTTGCAAAAATCTTTCCTTAGATCCGGAAATGCTACGCGAGGCATTATTAAAAATATATGTTTAATTCAAATGTAAGCACAGGATATGCTGACGACTTAACCCATTCAACACTTTGATTAGTATGAAAAAGTTGTTCATTAAGTTGCTTGAACCTTATCTTGTATTCCAAATCTATATTAAGTAATGCTAATAAATTTTAAAAATAGTAAAGATAAATTAGAGGAGCGTTTGATGATAATAATCGCGTCTCCACGCTAAATATCTTTTGTTGTATTTGGACTTTTGTGCATAGACTTATATTTTGATAGAAGAGCAAGTGTGTGTATTTAATAATCTTTAATGATATTATGGAATTGTAAATGGTGTAAATTAAGAATTATTGTTTTTTTTTTAAAAGGAGGTGACTAAGGCAATCAAAAAATATATATTATAAACATACTAAACTTATGATAATCAAATAAAGAGGGCTAATTAGGCCTTAGAGATAGATAAGAGTGGAAGAAAATCCAGTGACAAATAGGGCGCTCACAGAGCCTCACTAACTTTTTACTTGATATTCTTCTTACAGACGGCCAACTGGCCATATTCATAACAATTAAATTAAACAAACCTAAAAAAAAATAATTAAAAAATGGAACAAAGATTCTTCTACTAAAAAACAAAACTCTATAATTTTAAACCCGAGCAAGGAGATAGCGATCGAAATTTATGTTCAGCGTCGGCCGCAGATACAATTGCGCGTGACAGACGGACAGACTCGAGGTTCCAAGAACGACACTGTTCAGAGTAGGGTAGAAGCGACAGTTTGTTTAACTAAGACCGTTCGTTGGTTCAAATGAGATTTTGTACGAGTTTTTCTAAAAATGTAGAAGAAATTTACTTAAATAAGTATTAACATTTGTTATAAAACATTTTGTATTACTAGTAATACTTATAATGCACTACCTATGCATTGTCTCAAAAAACTTATAATTTTGTCTAAAATTGAGGAAAAGAGAGACAGTAGTCCGCCTGGGGAAGTACCTCCACCCTACAGAAGACCGCAGCCAAATAACACTGTGATGCAGTGTTGTGTTCCTGCTGGTGAGTAGGGTCGCCAGGCTCCAGAGGGGTGCTGATAGCGGACAGGTCGGCAACGCGCTCGTGACATCTCCGTTGTTGCAGGCGTTCATAGGCTACGGTAACCACTTACCATCAGGTGGGCCGTATGCCTTTTCGCCTACTTAGTAGCATAAAAAAGAAAAAAGTGTAAGGGAGTTTGCAGGTAGTATCGTATACGGAAAGGTTCAGAGTCCAGAGGATTGCATAGCTTGGAAACTCAAATATATATGTGGCCACGATCCACAGTAGTAAAGAACCGATGGAGAAGAAGATTACTAGTAATTCATCAAACTCTAGACTCTTAGACACTGTTCAGAGTAAAATCTTTCATTAGTAGATTATTATTTCATTTTGTATAAAAAAATTATAGATTATAATTTTTTCACTTAATTTCACTTAATCAAGTCATTTGTAAGTTTCCTTAAATGCCCAAAATTCGGCTACATGTTTGACGACACTTACTGTGGCTTTAACCTTTCGCCGTGCAGGATTAAGGGAATGCTAGGCAGGTTAACAACTGTAATAATCTGAAGAGATTGTGTGCCATTTAACCAAGACCTAAATTACTACTATGTAGAATATCAACAGTGAAAGTTAGTACAAACTTGTAATGATAAATTGTGTTATCGAGACTCAAGGATCCCAAAACGATAGTTATCAAGGTGGAGTAGAGTAGGAATAGTCACTCCAACTATAATTTTGTAGAATATCATCTTTTATTTTGACCATTTGTAGGACATCCTACTTTAAAATTACCAACAGCAATAAGCTGAAACACTTAAGCAGTATCTCCTGCGCCAAAAAATTACAAAACATGTTTTCCATCAGTAGTGGACAACATTTTGTACGACAGAACTGTCAGGGCACGTCCACATTTTGTAAAATATTTGATGTTAGGTGTTAGCAAACACAAAGCACTATCGCAGGAGGCAGGATACCCGGGTTTAAATGTTAGCTTTGCGTGGCTAGAAACTAATTAAACAATTGAGATACCAATATTAAATCTATACAACTCGGCTTTCGACTCTATCTATATTATGCACATCGTCTATGCTAAAGATAAAAGGTATTAAAAACTTAGCATCAGGATAGCAAGCTGCCTCGCTGAAGGTCGCTCGGTACATGTAGGACGATCGTGACTGCCTGCCCTTTGTTGCCCTCATTATACGCTCTGCAATCATTGGAACGTACGGGAGGGAATTGTGAACGGAGACGCTCGCGTTTTTACTGAAAAAGTTTAGTTTCAGTTAGTAAATAAATATTTGTTTTTAATGTTTTTTATGAAATGTATAATTTTGGCATTATTTTTTAGAAAGAAATTAATGTAAACGTAGAGACTGCGATAATTAGTCGATCTTAAATATTTATTCCTTAATATATTTACAATGTATTGTAAAACCATTCAACACGATCCACCTGATGTAAAATTGCAGATGTTGTCTTTGACAGTACCCGTGTACCTATTATAATTTAAAACTTTATAGATGCGAGAAGCAACATAGTTCCTCTTCCGGTTCATGTGAACCATAATTTTTAAGAAATACTTAAGTATAATACATACATTATCATCATGACTGTTTCCCGTACGGGCAGCAGAGACTACTGATGTCCATTTGCTACGAACCTTACAGACTTTTATCGTTTCCTCTACGTTCATCACTCTCGTCATACACGCTCATCGATTACAGGTACACGTTACATCTCCTTTTTGAATATGCCCTTTATTAATTTTAAGAAATATGGCATAAAAATATTTTAGATTAATCCGTGAAATAAAAAGTAATACGTTTCACGTGATAATTAATTTCAGTCAGGACTACATTGCGCGTCCGGCTATTAATTACGCCCGTATGTCCTCTCATACTGGGTGGCCCATTCTAAAACGACAGAATTATTGGAAATTGCCGCTTTGTTTATTATCTTCGTCGTTTAGCTCTTAATTATGTTCTCTGGTGAAAGGTACTGTAATAGAACCTGAAATACGAAACAACTGTTTTGCATATTATTATTTCTATACGACAAATTATTTTCTTATCTGCGGATATGTCGACGACTTCTTGTTTGTTTGTTTTTATACTTTTACCAATGCTTTCGCCACATACAAGGCATGTATTAGTCAGATACTATTTGCAATCAAAACAGAAAGTCTAATAATCCATATTCCATTCCAATCGCGACCAGATTGACCAATTGATCAAATTTAAGTGGAATTGCATCGGCCACTACCTAGTAAGAGGCCCCAACTACATACTAAACAGACAATAGATTGTAATTCGGAAAGTGCTACCCTTAAAAAGATGACGGTGCACAGTGCTATACGAGTCTGGAAGCAAAGGCCTGGCACAAAATCAAATGTCAAGCATAAGACAAACCGACACGGAAAGTCACTGTGTATGCCCTTTGCCTCTGAAAGCTAGGGGACATGACTACAAGCAAGTCATACTTACTTACTACAATGGCGCAAAAACGCAAAGTGGACGTTGCCCTCCGATATAAGACGGCGCCATTTCTTGCAGTCTTCCGCCAGCTGCCACCAGTCGCTCACTCCCAGGCTCCGTAGGTCTTTCAGCACTTCATCGCCCAAGCAAGTCATATAGTAGTCCGCCTTTTGTGATATACATTTGGATATTGTGTAATAAAGTTCAAATAAATAAAATTCAATTCAAAATTTCATAATATAAAGCTTTCACAATTCTTATTATTACAAAACACTTATTTTCATTCGGGGGTAGTCATGGAATTATTGTTCTCATTCTGTAATGGGATTTTTCATTTCATCATTGTTCTGTAACAATGATTCCAGGCTTACTACTTCTCTATTCCAATAGTACAAGTATGAAAACTGGTGCTTTAGACCCAAAAATAACAGCCTTTAAACCTAGTAAAAACGTAAGTCGATTTTAGGATACCAATACCGGCCAGGGTCATGATTTAACTGTAATCTGAAGCAAATCTGAAAAAAATATTTGATTATTATTTTATCGAGGTTGCCGATCCTTACCTAAGCAAAATCAGTCGACAATACTATAGAATGTGAGGGAGGAAAATCTATTCAATATCTACTTTCTTGGCAGCGTATATAAATATGTCAACTCACAACATACGTAAATGCTCCCGTATATTTAGAGTAATCTATTTCAGTCGTCCTTACAT
Source organism: Euzophera pinguis (assembly GCA_947363495.1). NCBI lineage: Eukaryota > Metazoa > Arthropoda > Insecta > Lepidoptera > Pyralidae > Euzophera > Euzophera pinguis. The sequence goes on along the minus strand of OX376170.1, from coordinate 11,576,670 downwards.
GGAGACAATCGCATGCCCAGCCGTCAACAGTCCAGTGCAATTAGGACATAAACGACAGCAGGGATAATACAAAGCGACAATTCTCAATAATTCTGTCGTCTGTTTCAAAAGGACCACCCTGTTTTAACATGTACTTGGAATAAAGGCTAAAATAAGAAAATTATTTGATGACGAAAGACGATGAATGACGGAAATTATATTAAAAAAAAATATGCCAATGGTATTTTTTGCTGGTATTTTACTCTGCCAGTCGCGATTATAAACGTACCTACTATTTTGGAGCCAAGTATGCTAAAATATATTAACAAACTGTAAACAATGATCTTTTTCTAGCTGTCTGAAACTTTACTTGTGAATCCCATTTATCAGGAGTCTCTAGATTAAGCTTCGAAAAGTGATATTATTTTTTAAAAACAATAAACTCTACACTAAGAGAATAAAGAATTAAATCGAACTTATTAAAAAAAGGAAAGAAAATGACAGGGATAAGAAATAACATTTCATGTCATTTTAGTATAGTTGCAACGAAGTTGCTACTTCCACACATACCCAATTGATAAGGTATAATTTATATAGCTCTCAAAAAAAAAACGCTAACTCCACCTCTATCTACTCCTTCCTGTGCCTGACAAATTATTACAACTATCTGTTACCAACTTGTCACAAATATTTGTCAAATATTGGGCCAGCAATTAGCGGACCACCCAGGACCCGCGGCCATGGACGTTTTGTCACCGATGACAACATGACAACTGACAGCTGACAGTTGTGTTACTGCTTGGCGGGCTCTCGGGCCGGTGAAATGAAGAATAGATTTGTTTCAAAAATCTATTTTTATTTACTTTACATTTTCAGGATATTCTATAAAAATGAGAAGCTTTGTCATTTAGTAGCAAGTAATGAAGATTGTTCTGTCAATTATATTTATTTAAATATTATTATCTCTTTATTTATTCTATTTTCTTTTTAAATACATTTTTAAATATTAATTAAAAAAAAAAAACATTTAAAAATATATAAAAAAGGAGGTACCCATCAGCAGCGGAGTTAATACCCAAGCTGCCGGTGGTAAGGGCTCCAAAGTGAGGAACCTCCTCACAATCCGTGCCGTGTCAAGGATGACCGCCTTCTGTATCTGACCCTTGATCCAACCACCTAGCGAGAGCCTAAGTAGGTGTTGATTTAGACTCTTCGCTATTAGGCCGTTCGCAGATACTACTATCGGCACAATGCTAGTCGAATCAACATCCCACATGGCGGTAACTTCATGGGCCAAGTCCAGATATTTTGACAGTTTATCTTTTTCGACCTTAACGAGAGTCTCATCATGCGGGATGGTAATATCAACGAGCACTGCACGGCGCTGTGATCGATCGACCAACACGATATCAGGCTTATTAGCTACAATAGTCCTATCCGTGATGATAGATCGATCCCAGTAAAGCAAAGCACGACCATTTTCGAGAACTGGCGCTGGTGAGTACTGGTAGTACGGCACTTCAGATTCAATAAGACCGTATTGAAGAGCAAGTTGCTGGTGGATGATCCTGGCTACTTGGTTATGTCTGTGCAAGTACTCGTTGTTAGCTAGATAAGAACACCCAGAAATAACATGTCGGAGAGACTCTCCGGGACGGTGCGCGGTGGCATGCCCGACATATGTCGACCGTACCGTCCTTTATGATGTATTTCCGGTAGTTCCTAGTCTTGATAACCTCATCTGCAATTGCACAGGCAAAACCCTCAGTTTCCCCAAAGAGGTCACCGAAGCGTAGCCAGTTCACCGACGCGAGCAAGTCTACATCAGGCAGGACCTGATGTAGAATTAAGGCCCGGTAGAACCGCCCATGCAGCTCCTTGCTCCTCCATACGTTCCTCCAATCCTCAGTGCTAAGCACCGATGGTTTACGCCAATTCTCGTTTGCCAAGGAGAGAGGTGTCAGGCCTAGGTCAGCTGCAACCATTTCACGATGCATTCCACATCCACTGCTACGGAAATAATTCCGGAGCATGCACACTTCACGATTGTGGAGGTTCTTTGCATTTAAAAAGCCACGACCTCCCAACTTTCGTGGAATGTACAGTCTCATTACAGATGAACGTGGGTGAAGCATGCGATGAAATGTGAGCTGCTGACGGACTCTTCTATCCAAGGCGTCCAGTTCAGTCTGGGTCCATCTCAGTATGCCGAAGGAGTACATTAGTAGAGGCATCACCCACCCATTGAAGGCACGTGTCTTGTTGCCACCAGACAAAAGACTATTAAGGACTTTTGACAGGCGACAAAAAAATCGTTCCTTCAATGTTTTTTTAACGTCATCTACTGATATACCTAAGGCTTCGGACATACCGAGATATTTATAGGTATCTACTTCGGAGAGAGATCTGAGGGTCATTACTTCAGAAAGTTGTAAATTTGGAGAATTTACAACCTTCCCTCGCTTTACATGCATGACCGCGCATTTATCCACACCAAATTCCATTTTGATAGCATTGCTAAAAACCTCTGTAGTTTTTAACAACGACATCAAGTTTTGAGAATTTGGTGCAAATAGCTTAAGATCATCCATGTAGAGCAGGTGAGAAATGACCACACCCTCCCTACGAAATCGGTACCCCAGTCCTGAATCCGTCAGCAATGTACTGAGGGGATTCAGGGCCAGACAAAACCACAAAGGGCTTAAACTGTCACCCTGGAAGATGCCACGCTCAATCCTGATCAAGTCTGGCGAGATTCCGGAATCGGCCCTACCACTTGGTTGACAAAGAACCGTGGTCCACTGTCTCATACATGCACTCAAGAAAGATCTCAAAGTTGCATCAATCTTATACAACTCCAAAATCCTCCTAAGCCATGAATGAGGCACTGAATCATAGGCCTTTTTATAGTCAATCCAAGCAGTAAAGAGGGTCCCCTTACCTCGTCTGACTTTCTGACTTTCTGGATAATGGTCATGTCAATGAGGAGAAGCTCCTTAGTACCACGGGATCCAATCCTACATCCATTCTGAGCATGGGCCAAAATATTGTTCGCAACAATATGTGAATCAATTTTATTTCTCAGAATGGATGTGAGTAGCTTATAGATGGTAGGCAAGCATGTAATGGGTCTATAATTCTTTGGATCCGTGGTACTACCGGACTTGTAGAGCAGAAAGGTGACCCCGGTTGTCATAAAGGTAGGTAGAGAACCAAGCTCCAGGGCTTCTTGAAATTGTGTTTCCAAGCGTTGATGCGAGCATCGAATCCACTTTATCCAGAAGTTGTGCAATCCGTCCGGTCCAGGACTTTTCCAATTCTGGGCCGTACGGATGGCAGAACTAACGTCTGTGGAGTCTATTAAAACAGACTCCATGGGTTCGATAGCATCGAATTCACGCTCGACAACCTGACTCCAATCGCTCTAGGTGTGATTGACAGGCGCTGACCAGATACTACGCCAAAATCATTCATAGCATTAGTATCTGGTATTTGCCTATCGGTCACACGCTGCTCAGTACCCTCCCACCCACGGTACACCTTTCTTTGATCACTTTGGAAAAGGTGATTTTGCCGGTATCTATTCACTCGCTCTCCGTAGCGACGAATACGGCTAGCCCATGCATAGACTTTCTGTTTTAAATAGTCAATGCGTTCCGTTACATTAGCTAAGTATTGCTGAGGCCCGATACCGGTCCCAGCAAAGGCCTGAGTAACGAAACGCATTACTCGAGGGCGATTATTGCCCCGGCTAAAACAGATTAGCTTTGCAATGAAAGTTCTGAATGTGTTAATACGCCTTTCAATCCTAACACGCCAAGCGGGTCCATCGCTACTACACCGCGGTGCGCGGTTAGTGTCCGGAAATCTAACACGCGCAACGGGGCATACTGCGATAGCTCCACAGTAAAGGATTGAATGGGTATCATACAAATCCTTGGTAGTCTGTAAATATGGAACTAGCAAGTCATTCAGAACTTCCATCAGCGCCAAATTTTGTCTATGTGTAGGTAAACGTGGTAAGCGTGGTCTAAAGTTGCGAGTGAATCTATAACAGGAAATAACATCTTCCAAAGTACTCCTCATTTGCTCACGCACCTGGATGGGTACACCACCTGTATCATCTCCCGTGTCTTCAAGATAGTCCACCACTGCTGCCGGCGTCACAACAAATGTCGGCTCTAAAGCCGACTGGGGCAACGCGACTGCAGGCAGTGGACGTCCCGCTGACAGAGCAGACGGACAAGCGGCCATCGCTTCCAGGCGCAGCCAATCAAGTATGGATTGTTCCACCTTGTTACTTCGCTGGATAACCCTCACTTGATCCGATAGTCGTTGTGCTGAGACGGTGATGGTCGGTTCAAGCACCTGAAACAGAGGCAACATCCTAACACGATAGGCCGTGAGGTTAGTTCCCCCCTCTGTAGCCCCAAGTAGGCGCGCATGACGTTCTCATTCATGGAATCAGTCCACTTCATGCATCGCACTACACCACCGGCAGCGGGGGCTTGTCACGGGGCAGGCTGCCCCGTAGGCCCCAAGCCGGCCGGTCGTGGGGGTCGCCCTCTACGTCGCACAGGTCTCGGCGGCGACGGGGGCGGCAGCGACCCGTCCTCGTCGCTCGACACGGTGGAGGTCGGAGGTGTGGCATATTGCTCCTCCGACGACGTGGAGCTGGACGAGACGGGTGGAGGTGGTGGGTGTGCGTCTTGTGCTGTCCTTCTGCTTCTTGATCTAGTCGTAATCATTTTATTTTATTTCTTTCCATATTTCCATTAACTTGATATTTTTCATTATGTACTCGTAGGTGACATGACAAGATGTAATTTTGGTTGTTCGCAATATTCTTATTTTTGTAAAATCGAGTCTATATTTTGTGGAATAGTGGTTTTATGTATTTCTCATTATATTTTGATATTGATTGATATAAATTAATTTATATTAAAATGAAACTGGGGGAAAAAACAATAAAATAATATATTTACAAAATTTTAGATGTTGACGTTGTCAAGGACCAAAGAGTATTATTATTATTATTATATAAGGCGCAAGTGTGGCCACATATGGAATATTGTTGTCACCTGTGGCCGGAAGCACCAGAATGTCAGCTTAAGCCGTTGACTCAATACAGAGACGCGCTGTCATAATTGGCAAGTAAACTTTTTCAAGAAAATGTCTAATTCGTAAACCATTTCGAGGAATAGGCTTAGAGAACAGATTACATTAATGAGATCTTTAGATAAGCAAGTCTTTTTTAAGAAAATCGCAGAAAACCCAATGACTTTCATTTTTTAGCAAAGTTAACGTATGACGTAGCCTGATAACTTCCGGCTATTCACATTTAATTTTTTAGGTTGGTAGCACAGGGTAGTGAATAAATATTTTTTGTTTGGTAGCGCTAATTAGGGGCTTTACGTACTTGTCACCCATGTCAAATGTCATCTCTGTTCAAGTAAACATAACCCATACATAACCTAACTACATATTCATTACATTCATTTATACATTATAATGAAGAATCGGTGTCCAATTATTGAAAAATCAGATGTCAACGGATGAAGAGACGGCAGTAAAGTCCAATGAACAGGCCAATATGCAATAGATACGAGAAATGGGGAAGGTACCAATATATTTGGCAATTGTAAACAAACAAGAAACCAACTCGCGGCCTTCGGTCCATCCTAACTTTGATATTTAACTGACACATACATATTTTTTAATACCTTAGTAATTTTTGCTTTCTTGCAGTTCGAGATGGCCATTATCGTTGCGTGACGTCATCACTAAAAAATCTTTAAAATTAAATAACAAAATAAATATAATTTTAAGAATTTTTCTGTTTAAATTGTATCTCCCAAATAGTCTATTCTATCAATAAAATATATAAAATACACAATTTATTTTTTAGTTGACTAGCCAATTGCCGAAGACCCCGTGATTAACCGTGTAACTTCATATTGTCTATTTAACAAAAAAACTTATGTATTACTTTTATGTGGAAACTTTACTGATTTATGCAACATTTATATTGTAACTTAATGTATCTAAGTGTTATCAAAATTGTTTGTTTCCTAAATAAATAAATACATTACAAGCGGTATTGAGCCTTTGAGTCTCAGGAGAGACTTCGCTTCCTTATGCGTGTTCTACCGCTTGTATAATGGGCTGCGCTCGGAGGAATTGTTTGACATGATGCCAACAGCCTTTTACCATTGCACCTCTCGCCATCGTCAGGGATTTCATCCCCATACCTTGGATCCCGTGTTATCTCGTACAGTATGCTTCAAACGGAATTTCTTCTCTCGTACACTGCGATTATAGAATGAACTCCCTGCCATGGTGTTCCCTGGTGACTATAACATGGGAGCCTTCAAAAAGTTCGTGAAAAACATCCTTTAGGGTCGGCAACGCGTTCGTGACATTTCCGGTGTTGCAGGCATTCATAGGCTATGGTAACCACTTATCACCAGGTGGGCCGTACGCCTTTGTATATAAAAAGATATAGAGATAACTCAAAAACTATCAAACGAATTTTCTGTCAGATATCACTGATTGATACAGTGTTTCAAAGTGTAAGAAAAAAAAACTGTTTGAGAACGTCCTTGCAAAGCTGGATCGACATGTAAGTTTTTTTTTTCTTTAATTAGAAAATTTTATACGAGTTTAGTTCTGTATAAGCCATATAGACAGAACTGTCTATACATTTAAGTAATATCTATTTGATTATGATCAAAAAGTGAATAATAATAGTAATTATACAATTTATATTAAAACACGTGGAAAACGAAACGAGAGTCCTTTGGCCAACATGCCGCCTTTGCTCCATATTGTTAACAATGTTATAATTTCAGTTTTGTGATTTCCCAGATGTGGGCAATAAAGTTATATTGTATTGTAACATAAGAAGGTCTGAGGTTATTAAAAAAATTGAAGCAAGGCAATGATTGCGATAGCCCAAGTAAGATATGGTTGGTGTAGAAACGTAGAGGGAGGCTTATACCCAGCTGTGGGTTATAGAGAGCTGATGATGAGAAAAAGCAGGGCGAACCCCTGCTTTACCAATGTAGTAATTTTCATTTATAGGCCTTCTAAAAGAAAGCTTGGATGTAATTGAGCTAAAATAGTATTATCTTCGGTGCAATAAAGTGTCTTTACTTACTAACTTCCCTAATAACTTACGCCAAAAGCAAGAGGGTAAGTGCGAGACCACATTATCTGAGTAACTTATTGACGAACGACATCTGAGGATACTGCCGTTCGAATGAAATAAAGATAAGTATATGTTTAGGTCAGGGACACAATAGTATCAGAAATAAGGAGAAGTAATATTTTGTATTATAATGTTACATCTGTGTTTACATACAACGTATACCTCGTAAAATGCATGCGTTGGTAAAAACGTACATTTTTGGTAAAAGTAATACAGTCGACAATTTCAATATACTGGACTCTGCATTTAGAAAAATAACTGCCGAAACTTAATGTATCTTTATTTAAGTTTATTAAACTATACTCTATGTTAAAAAAATGTGTTAGTTTAAATACTAAATTAAATTGAAAATCACCGTTCAAAGTCACCGTTTTTGTTCGTTACATAATTGGTAGGTAGACATTTTGTTACAATAATTACGCCACGTCTTAAAAAAAATAAAAACCGTATGTGTTACCGTCTTTATACTACATCACTATCACTAACTACGATCAAGGATCGGTCCTTGATTCGGCTCACGAAATTAAGGAAATCGCTCATGGGTGTATTATTCCGTTAGAGATACCATCTGCTTTAGGGATTTGCGCTGTACTTGGGCATTTTTAGACATTTTGTTTTTCTTGCCCTTTTGTGCGACTTTTAAACTTGTGAAGGATTCGGGTTGCTTGTTCTGTATTATGTTAATTTGCCGCTGTATTGTGTATATTTAAGAAGTATAGAAGATTATTATCTTTTGAATATGAACAACGCTGTTTCTTTTTGTACAGAGGTATGTATGTGTAGCCTTTTATTTATTTATTGTAAAAAAAAACCAAAAGTTTATACCTATATACAAGGTAATTAACTTAATTAAATTAGAAACGATTATAGGTCCTTGAAGATGATGGATCTTGGAAAACTACCTTTGCGTAGACTTTTATGATTATGTTCTTGTCTCTAACAAAAAGAAATCCCTTACCAGATACTGTTACTGTTTTACCTAGACGTTTGCTAGGCATCATTTTAATATAGAAAAAGTAATTCAAAACTTTTTTATTTATTTATTTTATGTTTAATACTTTTAAACTTAAAATACTCGAATTTGTCATAATCAAAGTCTATATACTCAAGCTTTTGCCTCACCATAAAATTGACTAATTCTTGCTCATCTACAGCTTATCGATTAAGTCTTATAAGATTATGATTTAAGTCCATATCAGTATGATTCCATAAATACCATACAACTGTTCCGACCAGTAATCTGATGTAACCCAAGAACCAACAGTACAAAGCAAGCCTCGCCTATCCATATCCGTTTCAACGATTGGTTGAACCCAGGAGTATAAGATTTCCGTGACAGTGGGGTATAAGGTGATATTCATTTTTGAACTTCATCTATATACTTAGATAGATAGATAGATGTACACTGTATTGTACATATCACAAAAGTAAAATTAAAAGAAAAAACATTTAATCAATTGAGTACAAAGGCAAGCTTGACGATATTGCAATATCTTCTAGTCAACCTCAGGATGTTTCTAAGGAATGGAATGATGTATTTTATTTAATATGATGATAATCGTTTCCAGTTTGCTAAAGGACTTAATTATACTTAGAAAAAATATTTTACCAGTTTATTAAATTCTCCTTCTTCTTAGCGAGTCTGCCAGAGGGCAGTTTATTAAATTTATTTTCATTCATCATCATTTCGTGTAGATTACATTGTCTATCGACCCTGGTGTCGGAGTTGTTCGGAATCGCCTCTCGGCCTCTGACGTGGTTCCTTTAACGACTACAAAATGGCAGCCGGAACCAACTGCTTAACGTAGCTTCCGAAGCACGGAATCATCTTTATTATCAGACAATCAGGTGATTCAAGCCTACAAAGTCCTAACCAAACTGAAAACAACTAAAAAAGTATGCTTCCGGTGGGAATCGAATCCACCACCCCGGGTCCAAGGCGAACGCCTTAACTACTTTGCAGTTCCATTTATTTTAATTAATATAGATAGAATTAGTCCCAAAATAAGTTCGCGATTTGTGTACTGGGATATTAACTAAGATACTCTGTCTATCTTTAAACAAACACTTCTATTTTATTACATATTATATGCTTTTCCACGAAACTTGACCGACAGAGACACTCTTCATCAGGTTAGGTAAAAAAAACATATATATTAAATAATTCCAAATTATCACTCGCTATGAACAATATTTTATCAAATTCACATCACTTAACTTTATTAATAGAAAAAAACAAATGACTTCTCTGGGTGGGCCATTAATTGGGCGTCCATATATTTGTGACACATCACTCGTGAACGATATGTATGATCAATGGGTCGAGAGTTAGGTTTTTTTTTCTAAATTCGTGACAAAAGAGAACCGATGTAGTTTCAGTTTTTTTAAAGCGACTAAAGAGAGGATCGATTTGATTTGTATGTATGTGTAATGTTGTATGAAATAATTATATATACCTAAAGTTATTTTATAAAAATCGAATAGTAAAATTCTCAAAATAAAAGTGGTTTAATAATAATGATCACTTGAAATTATGAGCACATAATAAAACTAAATTCATCAATTAAATAAATGCTTTTTAATAATTTATTTTATAAGTTTAGTTTAATCGAATTAAAAATAAATATACTCCAACATAAAGTTCAAAATTAACCGAAACAGTATCAAGCACAGCAAGCTTGAAATTCAAAAGCGATTAGTATGCATTTATTATCCCAACGCTCCCCAAAGTAATTTCTGTCTTTACCTATGCGTTATTTATATGCAAATGCTAATAAACTCCTTTAATCTGGAAGGACTATACATTTTAATTTTATACTATGAATGAGTGCAGTTATACACTTTGAATGAATAATCAAGAGTTGATTAACAGAGACTTTTTTATTTTATGACTAGCTATTCTCCGCAGCTCCGCCTGCGTCAAAAAGTAGCCTATGTTTGACCCCGGGTCTTCAACTATATTCATACCAAATTTCATCAAAATCCGTTCAATGGTTTGGCCATGAAAGCGTAACAGACAGACGGACAGACAGACAGACGGACAGCCAGACGGACAGACGGACAGCCAGACGGACAGACGGACAGACGGACAGACGGACAGACGGACAGACGGACAGACGGACAGACAGACAGACTTTCGCATTTGTAATATTCCAACTAAATGCTGCTGAATATTTTCTTTTTCCTGCCACCTTCTCATTTCATCTGGTTGTCGGACCTTCTCGTAAGTACCTACTTGTAAAATAACATGAAGTATTTAAAATTAATATCCTTATCAGTTTAATCCTTAATTTTTAGTATCCAATAAGTTTAAATAAATGTTTCTATGTTTTTTTATTAATATATGAGTGAACCAACATAAGAATTGTTATTTTTTGGGAGCTTGATGAGTCTGTTAATACTTTAAATACTAAGTTCACGTAATACATCCAAATTTGTATCTAGAAATGGATACCACTCGTTATGCTCATAAGTATGTTCGGTTTAAAGTATTAACCAAATAAGCCAACAAACAGACGACGGATTAAATATTTACTCAAGACTATCCTATCTTAAAAGAGCAAAATTTATTTGTATCTGGTTTCATTATCGTAACTGTGACAATAGCCTTAAGTTATAGTTGAAATACAATAAATAATATCTCTAACAAACGCTCGTTTTCACCATAAATAGTTGGTGGAATTGAATCCCACTAGTGCTGGAGGTCTAAAACACAGATATTTAATACTAGAATGGTTACTGAGTTCAATTTAGTAAAGCTTCTCACTATTTCTGAAATAGATCTAGATTTAAATGCTAATAGGTAAGTGAGAGTTATTCATCATAGACACGTTAAGCCGTTGACCCCAGCTGTAGTCGTTAAGCGTTCGTGTAGCATTTGGTAGTCGTTAACGGAACTACATCAGATGCCGAAATACGAATCCGAAAAAACTTTGACACAAGTGTGTTCTGTGTCAGTTTACTATGTAATATGTCAGTTTACTCTATACGAATGAATGAGTCACCACGGGCCCACTTTTACATGCAGCATGCTGACAACTAAATTAATAATAACCTAAATTAATAGATTTTTTAGAGTATCTTGTTTTAATTATAATTCCTAGTTCTGCGTTATTATAACAATTCATATCTACACACAAACGGCCATTTTGTCCTGCGTTAAGCTACGTGGTCTTTATAAATATGAATTAATACGAGGAATATATTTTTATGTTTTTGTCGAGTCTTATCTGCTAGATCTTAAGAGTAAAATTAAGATTATCTTGACATTTCGTGTAAATAAATGAACTTAATTTACAATAAATCAAAAGAGTTTAATGCACATATTTAATAAATTATCACGCATAGAAATAAAATACATTTCATTGGTATTTGCCTACACTTATAACTTCCAAATAAACAATTAATTACGTAGGTATTACAATTTGAAACAATTGCTAAAACAATAATTCCAGTTACAATAAATAATGAAACGCAAACACCCATCCCGCGAGTTTTAAAAATAGAATACGAAAGTTCAACGATAATAAAATCGACAAGCGGTAAATGAGACGTCAGATTATTTTAATGTCAGTTTATGACTGATGCTTGCAGATATGCTAAATGTTGTTGCTGTAACATCTTTTTGGGGCTTGTCGACGCAGCACGACGCGCATTATTATTTTGCGAATGACATCTTACTTCCAAATGCAAGGAAGTGTTCATACTGGCATTTTTTTTTACTGAATCAACAGCACTTTATTTAATAAAAATTGCGCCTTTAGTAAAAATTACGTTACCTCCAAATGCAAGGAAATTGCAAGCATTAGGAACTAATCTATCAATCAATTATTATGTTTAGTGAAACATTTAAAAAAGGTCTTTAGGAATCTAAAATGAACTTAGTAATATTTTTTACCGTAGCATTTAATTAAAGTAGGTAAAAATAAAATGATTCGATGTGTTGTATCAAATAAACCATTAGATAGATAGATATACACTTTATTGTACCAATCACAAAATTTAAATTAAAAGTAATACATTTAGAATATTGAGTACAAAGGTGGACTTATCGCTATTGCAATTTCTTCCAGCCAACCTTAGGGTAGATAGGATAAAAAGTGAAAACAAACAAAGGCGGTACAGTAATAAAATACTAAAACTATCATCCTTACACAAAAGTCAATAAATAACCCTACAATCAATTAATACATACTATACCTTTAATGAATATATACATATCATATACCTACATACAACATACAATAATAAAGAGTAAAAGAAGAGAAGAAAATTACTAATGATGAGCAAGATCAGCTTCAATTGCAGAGAGATAATGTTTTCTCACTTGATTTTTGAAAGATGAAATGGAATGAATGAAATTAGGTACCTATTAAGAAAGAAAAGTGTGTTCTTAGCGTTTTTCAGGTTAACCTTAAATTGTTGGGGTTCGTTTTAGTTATATGTTTTTGATTTTCCTCCATAAGATGCCTAATAATAAAGTAGGCAAAATAAAGTTATGTAAACACACGAATCATTGCTAAAAGTTCGTACACAATTTGAACCGCTCCTTACTTAATTAAAATTTACGGCAATGTTCATTTAGTTCAGTGAATAAAGTGGAAGTAATTTAGTATTGGGTAAAAATTTTATTTAATTCTGAATGTGATTGCTTTTATTTGACGCTCAGTTTAATGAAATATAGAAAATACAAAAGGTTAAAAACATTTGTGTATGTACCATAACATTATCGTTTATTGACAATATCCGATAAGTAATACAATACAAAATATCAATATCTACTAAATAAAGGAATACAATATAAAACGGATAATCTTATCAATTTTTTTTTTTAGATTAGCAAAAAACATGATTTTCAAGATAACTTTAATTATATTGGACTCATGAAAATACATTTGTTTAATAATTTAGGATTAATTTTCACCAACTTTCGATACTTAAACAATAATAAATACATAAATTATTGTCACCTCCATCAAATCAATTCTAATCTATTCTATGATCAAACCAATTTAGTTTGAAATCGCCAATTCTATATCATCTTACATTTTGTAATGGCGATTTTAAAATTAATTTTGCAGTAGGTAAGATGCCATTGTTCTTTTGACATTCAAGTATTAAAATTTAACATCGCCAATTTATTTATTTTACGACGCTGTATTTTAAGTTTTTATGAGAAACGTCGTGTCTTCGTCTTGTGTTTTATTTTAATTAACAAATAATTTGATTTATTTCTTGTATTTATTAGGTTATTTTACAATCAACATGTATTTATTTTATTTGCACTTAAACGGTAGCCATTTTGCAAAGTTCAATGTTTTGATGACAGCTTGAAAGATCTGAAGATATTTTTACAAAAATAAGTAAGAAATAATAATTACCTGTATGTTTGCTATTTTTTTTTTTAATAGAAAAAGGAATCAGGCAACCTGATTTGTTTTATCTAAAAACTTATTTTTAAATAAGGAAACATCAATGTTTTACAAAAAGCGCTCTCTACAAACATAGACATACCATTCCAAGGCAATAGACACATCAGTATGTCCGTCAGTGCAACAAAATGACGTGCTATAAATGCGAGAGCGCACGCACGTTCTCAATCTTGTAAAAACCATAGAGCCGGCTTAGTGTTTATGAGACAACGTTGTCACGACTGGACGCACACGGAATAGTAAAGGGTTAAGTTTATTTTTACAGAATTTAATAGAAGAAAAAAAAGATAGATTAAAAAAAAGGATAGAAAAGATAGGTTTAGAAAAAATATGGAATATTAAAAATGTTGTCAACGTAGGATTTCATACGCGTCAAGAATACAATAAACCCAAAAGTGTTATGGTATCTTATGATGTATTATTTTGAACATAGTTAATTTTTATTAAAAAAAAATGTATTTTTCTTATTGAATTAATAACATAAAAAAAAATTAAATAATATTATAATGATAAATTTTAACCCCTCTCGTTAGTAATACTAGTGGCAATCTATTATTGGATAAGGTAAGTACTATAAAAGCCTTGACTATCGAAATATCAATTACTTACTAAATAATTACTTAAAAAAAACTTTTTTTAGATTAAGTATACATTAAAATCAAGCAAATAAAAGGAAAACCAATCATCTCCATATTTTCCCCAACCCAATCAACGATCGAAGTTTAATCTAATCCGAACGGTCAGAGCGAAAAAAAAAAAACAAAAAACCATGGACATGTCAATGCCCACGCCTTTCAGTAACCTGACACCAACCAGCAGATACATCGCGAGTTCGCGAAGAGTGTTGCGTGTGTAAGAAGCATTAGCGGAGCGGGGAGTGAAGCGGAGCGGGATAACTTATCGGATTAGACGGCTCTTGATCGCATTGCTTGTTATACGGTTAGTGTGTTGGAATTTTATACGATGGAAGAAAAGTAGTAGCGATTACATATTATATTCTTAAATTACGTGTCAGAAATGTAGGTATGTGTTTGTTGTTCCTCAACAGGCTTTGCCAATTAAATATTAGAAGTGTAACAACTATTCATTGCAGTGATATTTCTAAAGAATAAGTTATTTAATCTGTACCTGGGAATATTAATTTAAATGAGTATCATACTTATAATAGTAATAGGATTTTTATTACAGTAGACAAATGGATGCTAAAGACTCAGAAGCACAGTTTTTGCACACACTTAATGCCGAATGTTATAGTGTATATATAAGTGAAATAAAAATAGATCTCTAGCTTAGGCAAGGCTGGCATAGAAATAGTTGATTTATGTCCAGCAGTGGGTTATAGAAAGATGGTGACTGTAACTATTATATATTGTCTGTAATAACTGCATGTTAATGTATGCCTATGTTGTACAAATAAATTATTTGATTTAATTTAATTTATATGACATGAATAAATTAAGCACTTATCTTTTGTTACTATATTCACACCCGAAAAGTCCCATCCGCTTACCCGCGTCATGAAAGTCGATACTTTATTACTAAACGCATTGTTCTGTTTAAAATTTGTCAGTGATCTTAACCTTTTTTACACCCGATACCTTCATAATCCCTGTGACTTTTACTTCATCACAGACCACACAAAATATCATATTCTTTAGACAAATGGTTGAGCTTCGTTCCAATAGGTTTCACATTAATAAAGTGTCCCGTTTCGTGTCTATAATTTATTAAAATGTTAAGTTTTTGACTGGTTAACTATAATGGATTAATATCAGATTACTGTAATAAAAAGTTAAACAACTTGTCCGTTTTCTTGAATCTGATATGAATTAGGTTCTCTACGTGACTTCATTTGGGTAGCGTTATAGAAAATGAAGTAATATTTTGAATAGAAATGAAGAAAAATAATTAGCCGTGCCCAATCCAGTTTCAAGATAGATCTGTTCCGTGACTGGCTTAACAAAGCTTATTTATATTATTTGCCTTTAGACACCCAATATTGAATATGTGTTATATACAAACAAATTAGCCTAAAACTTAATTATCCCTAAATTACCAGTATGCCAAAAACATTTATGCCTAAGAACTATTATGCCAAATTCGGTTTGTCTAAGTACATGGGAAAAAACAAATTATGCGCAAAGAAGGGATCCTATGACGAAGGTCCTACGACAGTCGCTAATAAAAAATATTATACATAGGGCGCACTGTAAGTTTCCGGAACTGGCCACTTACATAAACAATATTTAAAAATTTATTGCAACATTTGAAAATAGTACTCTTTGGCTGTAGAATGCAGTTTGTTTCATCTGACTGTCTTTTGTTTTTACCTTGTGGCGCCATTTAAAAAATTGTGTGTCTGCATCAACATGGATTTAACTCGGGAAAATTTTCGTAGTATGATTTTCTACGATTTAAAGTGTAATTTGACAGCTCAACAGAGCATTGCTCGGCTTGAAACAGCTTTTGGCAATGAAGCACCATGCAAGACAACTGTTTATAGCTGGTTTGCAGAATTCAAGCGTGGTCGTATCAATCTCAGTGACGAATCTCGCGATGGTCGGCCGTCCACCGCTGTGACCAACAAAAACATCAATGCTGTGCGCCGTATGATTGAAACAGACAGGCATGTGACCTACCATGAAATTCGCGCATCCTTAGAAATAGGCATGAGTCAAATACAATTAATCCTACACAAACATTTGGGTGTGAGAAAGCTGTGCTCGCGGTGGATCCCACACAACTTGACCGAGGCTCAAAAAACGGACCGCGTCACTTGGTGCAGTGCCATGCTTACCAGATTCAACGAAGGTGCGTCAAATTTGGTGTAGGACATAGTAACAGGTGACGAAACATGGATTTATTGCTACGATCCCAAAACAAAGCAGCAATCGAGCGTATGGGTCTTTCAAGATGAGCCGAAACCAACCAAAGTGGCGCGCTTGAAAAGTGCATCTAAGCGGATGATTGCTTCTTTTTTTAATAAAACTGGACACGTGGCTACTGTTGCTTTAGAGAATCGTCGTACAGTGAATAGTGACTGGTACACGACCATTTGTTTGCCGGAAGTTATTGACGAACTCCGTAAAAATAACCGTAAACGCCGTATCATCCTGCACCACGACAATGCTAGTTCTCACACGGCCAGACAGACAAACGACTTTTTGAAGGCGAAAAATGTAGAACTCATGAGTCATCCTGCATACAGTCCCGACCTGGCACCTTGTGACTTTTTTCTGTTCCCAAAAATTAAGAACCAATTACGCGGTCAACGATTTTCATCACCAGAAGAGGCTGTCGAGGAGTATGAAAAACACGTTTCAGAGTTCACAGAGGAGTGGCACAAAAGTTCTCAAAACTGGTTTCATCGAATGAAAAAGTGCATAGACGCCAAGGGAGATTATTTTGAAAAACAATAAATTAATTTTGTACCTTTAATAGTTTTTTTTCATATTCATTCCGGAAACTTATAGTGCGCCCCACGTATAATAACTAGCGCCTGGCAGTAAATATATAGCGATCACCTGAATGTTTTATAATAATGCTTCTGAAGGCACGTTTAGCCGTTGGTCTCGCCCGGCAGCTATTTGATGGTCGTTAAATGAACCACATCAGCTTCTGGAAATTTAGTTCTAAAAAAATCTTACACCACGATGTACAGGGTCGATTGGCCAGGTAACCCATTCTATACGAATAATAAAATAGTAAATATTATTAACTAGCTGTGCCCGCCGCGGCTGCACCCGAGTGGAATTCCGTTTGTGTCACGGAAAAAAGTAGCCTATGTCACTCTCCAGGTCTCCAACTATCTTCCATACAAAAAATCACATCAATCCGTTGCTCCGTTTTAAGGTGAAAGAAGGACAAACAAACAAACACACTTTCACATTTACAATATTAGTATGGATTGTATTAAAAACGATATATTATGAGAACATCATCATTACCTATCTAGAAGTGAGATCAAGATGTGACTGAGATACTAGTCCAATGATGATGAGTATTAACCTATTTTTTGGAACGAAGTTCCTTATCGCGCGTTGCGAAAGGAGGCTAGACGGAAAAAATTAAGACCAAAAGTTGTAACGACACTTTTTGCTATAGTTGTAAGCCGTGCGGCGTGCGTGTGTTTGTCTGTCTGTCTCTCTCTCTCTCTCTCTCTCTCATAGAAAGCAAGCCTGTTATTTTCGTTTCGTCTTTCTATTTCGCATTGAACAGTGTGGTGTTCAACAAAACTTCGTTCCATCCGGGTGTCCCTTGACCCCTCACCCCTTTTTTTATATTTCTCATGAAGGATAATAAAGGTTTAAAAAGCTACGTAAGTTTTCATACAACGGCGGTATAAACTATCACCGAATAATAAATTATTCTGCATTTATCAACGCTACAAAATTATTCCCTTACGCCACCAAGACGCAGCCGACAATTTCTCAAAAATGGATGCCTACCGTTCGGGCCTGCATTTAATTTATTTGCATAATGTATGGAAGTTTTCGTAATTACTCGCATTAAAATTATTGGTATTTGGACCCTGTCACGCGACGAGGGCCTGAGGGTAAACTTGATGTTGGCTACTGAGGGACCTGGTATGTTCTCATTAGTGCCGAAAGGGAACAAATCGTTAAAGAAACAATGTAGCTTATATGTATAGAACATTCAGATTATAGAATAGCAAAAAGACACATAAGTGTAATATTTCATTTTTAACTTGTGATTTCTTTTGCATGAAGGTTTTGTGGTGGTTAACTGGGAGAGATCTTTCGTATGGACATTTATAATATTCTACATTTTTAATTGTTTTGTGTTTTATTTTATGTATGCATGTATGTAAAAACCTTATTGTACAAAAAAGGGCATATTTACAACAAAATGAAACACACAAAATCTTTCACGTACATTTAGGTACATAAATTTAAATGTGGCAAGACTTTCAGGGCTAGTTTGGAACGAAGCAATATATGCAAGAGGAGAGCAGCAAGATCGCCAGTAAGCAACGATAATTTGAGCTAATTTCGGTAATTCTGCATAATTTCCCCACAAAGTGCATGTTCTGCTCAGTTCGCAACCATTATGGGTGAAATAAGCCGATCTAATTCTAAAAAGCTTGAGGCAAGAACGATAGGAATTATAAAACCTAACCTTAATATCGTCATAATTGTTGCTAGCTGACCAGAGAACATTATACTGAACAGATTTTAATTGATTATTCTGAATAGAAAGAATAAAATAGGTGAATTAAGAATTACTTAACTTCTTGTTTTATTTAGTGAACAAATCGCAAATCGGTTCTCATGATCAATAAACTCAACTTTTCATTTGTCAATAGTCAAAGGAAAACCTGAATCCTAAACTATAGTTACACTGGTGTGACTACTGAGTACACTGGTTGGTGTAATGAATGTAACTGCTAAGCATACCAATTACTATGACACCGTTCAACTATAAAGAAAACAAAAAATAAAAAGTCGTAAGGTATCTACTGATTTTTAGAGTTCCAACCATCCACCTTATAAAGCACAATCAAAAACAATACTAATAATAATAATTAATATAAGCCATAATCTTTATATTTCTTCAAACACAAATTGGTCAATGTGAGCGTCCAGTGGGACGAGTTGCTTTCACACTTAAATTTCACAATAAAAATATTAGAAAAATCGTATTAATTGAAATAATGTGGGATATAGGTCATTCTGCTGCAGCATACATTTAACAGGCTACAGTGGTCGCTTTCTACCAGGAAGGGCGCGGGTCTATTTACGTTATTCCAAGTAGGTAGATATGCATGGCACCTTGCTTAAAGACGTGGCCCTTATCAATCCTTAGTGGACATTCCCAGTACTGCCCACGCAATGACGAATCACAATGACATTATGCTGATCTAGCACGAACCCCCATATTCTCAAACGTTTCCTCAAACTCGACTCAACCTTTTTTTTTTTGTTAACGGAGGGGAACAACAACAGACCACTCCATCGCCGTCTCATCATAGACGGCGATGGAGTGGTCTGTTGGCAGAAATTGGCCGACAGTCAACAAGACCCCGACTACCAGGGAGTTATTAACTGTCACCCAGGGTGCACCGTCCCGAATCCCTTGTCAGCCCGCCCTCTCACCGGATCCTTGGGATCAAGTGAGAATGCAAAGCTTTCAAAGAACCGGGCACTCGAGGAGGTTCCCTGCCCTGCTCCCCCAAACTCGACTCAATCTTACTCCAACTCATTGGTATGATTAGTCGACACTAGCTCCCTTGACTGAGGAGATTCTTCATTGGAGGTGAGTATTGAACTGTCAAATATAAGGATGGTCGAGAGGTACCTTGAGGCGGCCTCGAAAGTAGTTATGAATCAGTTTTTTGCCACTTTTTGCCTAGTTAACTACTTACTTTTTATATTTTTAACTTTATTCATTTGTATTTTTCAAATTTTGTGCTTTAGATTGTTATTATAACCTGTGTCGTTCCTCATTTGAGTTTGCTCAAGCAACCAATTAAGAATGTCGTATTCAAGGAAAATTCGAGGACTTCCTTAAGGCGTCCTCCAATGAGTTTGAGTGAAGGACTTTCAAGCTGACATATCATTTAATATTCTGTTTTTAAATTTGACATTTTTTTTATTATTATTATTTTTATTCAGTTTTTATTTAATTTGCTGTAAAAATGTTGACAAACATATGAATTCGTTCATTTAACTAGTTAATTAAGGAAAGTTTTGTTCTTATTTGTAAATTGACGTTTTTTTATTCAGTCTGTAACTCGCTCTCGTTTAATAAACATTTCTTTCTGAAACTCGAAAGTTCGTTTTTAAAAAGCTCCGTCTCTTCTTCCATCTTCGTAACTTAAATATTATTTTGTTGTATAACTACCTTTATTGCATAATATCATAAGTAGTTATGAGTCTTTTCAAGTCCAGAACTCTATATTTCACTACAAGAACCTTTAGAATTATGACCAGGTATGTTAATAGCCGCGTTACATGGAACATTTATCAACTATCCTAATTTCGGACAGTTTAATCATTCAAGCCGTATGAAATTAATGGCTAATATTAAATTGTAATCGATGTACGAAACTATTTGAATTAACTAAATCACTTACTGGCGGTCCGTGGGGACACGACAGGATATTAAACAAATAGTGCACTATTAATAAACCTTCGAGTCATTGCAAATAATTGAGGCAAATTATACTAATAGTGGTCGTGTGCTACTGGATAGAGGTTGTCAAATTAATATTATTATTGGTTAGCATTTATGACTGAGAAGACGTTTCAAGCGATAGTGTAATTACCTAATTGGCATTGGTTTTTACTACAATTCTATCTTCAGCTACTCCTTACTTTGGGAGGCATAGCTGCTGGTTTTTATTTTTCATTTCGTATCAATAGCAAAAAGTTTACAAACGGTATAGTATGTATTAATTGATTGTAGGTTTATTTATTAACTGTTATGTAAGGATGATAGTTTTAGTATTTTATTACTGTACCGCCTTTTGTTTGTTTTCACTTTTAATCCTATCTACCCTAAGGTTGGCTGGAAGAAATTGCAATAGCGATAAGTCCGCCTTTGTACTCAATATTCTAAATGTATTACTTTTTATTTTAATTTTGTGATTGGTACAATAAATTCTATCTATCTATCTACCTCTGTGCTTTTTGGTTTGCCTCCAACAAGTCGTCCATGCTGCAGGATGCGGCAGAATAGAGATACGACAACCGGTCTCAACTGTTACTAGATCCTGCTTTTCCTTCATAGTAAAAAAGGTTACAGAGTTCACAAGACAGTCGCTCTTTTTTGATAAACCTTGCCACCTTAACTAGAACTAGGTTTATATGGAATGCGCATCAGTCTGAGACCTTAGATTTTATAACAAATACGCTGAGGAAAATGGAGACCATTATTCCCAATGGCAAAAAAAAATACACTGTACTTTTAGTAGCTTATTTTTCAGGCGTGTCAGTTTATCTGTGATCTTTTCATTATCATTTAGTTTGAATAGACCGCTAAATTCCGAACTCGTTTATTACCCACAAATCCATAATGTAATATTGATCAATAATCGCATTTTCGCAATGAACATTCGCGGAAATGGTCTGGAATGAACGTTCATCCACAGCGATGGCGATCGCAGTGTGGAAGCGACGACACGCAGCCAATATAGATTAGTGTTATGGCAGAGGTTGTATAACTTACTCTACAATGCAATAAAATACAAGAAAATATCTTTATTGCCCATTTACAGAAACAAATAATTATAGAATAACAAAAGCTTAAACTCAAAACAAAATGTAAATGTAATGTAATGTGTTATTTTAATGTATGTAAATGGTGCAATAAAGTGTTCATTCATTCATTCATTCAAAGCATAATCTCTTTCATTCAACCCTACGTGGTGAAAGAGAAATTTTAAGTAGGTATAGTTTGAATAGTTTAGTTTATTGACCAAAACATTATTACAACATTACATTTTAAGTAGTAAACCCCACTCTAGGCTGGGCCTGAATCGTGGGCATTAATAGACAAAGTACAGTTACTATATGTGCCAGATAAGTAAACGCGATGATTACAAACTGAAAAGGACTTAGGTATTTAGCTTTATTAATGAAGTTAAGTAAGTTGGACTAGTGAAAACATTATGTACAAACATCATTATGTTATCATTACATTTAATGCAGGTACTTTAATGATCCACTATTCAATTTCAATTTTAAAGTTACTAAGCCATGCGACTAGTGAAATTGCTTGAAAATAGTGAGATTGAAATGAGACTTTATATTTTTTCTTGTTGGATTCCGATTAGATTTTACAGGTCTATATACCCTATCGTTTGAGAGACTTGAGCGGGGATATTGATCCATTGCTAAGAAACCCTTTTAAGAAATTTATGTTATATAGTTCTTCTTTTAATAAGTCCAAGGACGTATTTGTATAAAAATGTTTTGATGTTTATTTTTGATCTTGTAATCGAAAGTTTTTGTTTTATATGGTTTGATTAATTTCCGCAATAATATGATTAACGTAAGCTTGTAAGATCAACCACTTTCACTTAAGTCTTCTACTAATTTAGACCTCTTATTTTACTGAAATATTATTTTATACTGATCGATACATGTTTTTGAATAAACACTTAGCATTCTTCTCAAAACATCCAAATGTAGGTACATATCTGTACCGAGCATTACTCTGTGGCAGCTATTTTCTAGCAAAGTTCATCAGATAATGAGAGCATTTGTTGCGTGTGAAACTAGAATTCCTATCGTCCCGCGTAAGCTTCAAACTAATGGTGTCGATAAATCATTAATTTAAAAGTCTTGTTTTCACGTTGCAAAGAAAATATGCTCAATTTTGGATTCGAGAACACATTTGTCTAAAACTCTTTTGAATGATGTCGCTAATGCGAGTACCGACAATATTACTTACTTATTAGATGTCGCAACGAGTTAAAGTGATCCAGACATTGCTGGATTGACGAGGTGCGGAGGGATGACACCATCTTCGCTTTGTATTTGCTCCATGGTCAAATGGCAGTTAATTTCTGTAATATTGCTGTTTTAAATACTGCTGGTACATTACTAAAATCACATAATTTATTTGACATTTATATAAACAATTTAATTGGCAAATAGGCATACAGCCTATTTAATCGTAAGCTGTGAAGTTTATTCTTCGACACACCGCAAAGGAAATACCTGCAAAATTGTGGCATTTTATCTAAGAAATAAATTATCACGAAACCAATGATGAAAAGAAGCTAAATTCTTGTCAATACTACTCCTAATACACAGCTTTGGAGATTGAGAATCGGTTTCACGTCCCGACGGTTCGAACGGCTATTTTGTAATAAATCCTTGAGCAACGTGGTCAGATAAACTTTGTCTAATATATTTTGCAATGGTTTTGCCTTTTACCTTTATTTTGACAGTATTGACTTTAATACCTACAATTTTATTAAAAGAATTGGATAGATTGGTTATAAAGACGTGGAGTTAAGGAAATATTATAATTACAACAGAGATGAAGAGTGCTTTTTGAAGATCTATGACTCACTAAATATTTGTAAGGTGAATTATTTTCGTTCGACATAAAAATTTAAATCTTTTGATTTAATGGTTGAGTCAAATTTGACTTACCTGTTTTGAGTGTTTCCTAAAATTAATATGCTTTTCATAGGTTAATTTGGAATCATTAATAAAACCTAAATCGCGAATCTCCTCTACTTGTTATAACTAATGGTCGTTCAGAAAATATTTATAACTAGCAGCCCGCCCCGACTTCGTCCGGGTTATACAAAGTATGTAGTAAGTTAAATTAAAGATAAACACTTCATTAAGCATCTCTTTCAAAACCGGCTACATAGATCTTTCTGACGCCAAGTAGTTCCTAATAACCTGTGAATACTGTAGGAATGTATTTCTAAGGAAGATTGTCAAAAGATTGTCATAGAGCCGTCAAGATCGATTTTTCAGGGAAATTAAATGTGACTTTTTTTTAATTAATTGGCTGATCCTAAAGATCTGATATCTTTTCGGATAAAAAGAAACCTTATTCTTACAACCAGGAGAAGCGTATTAATAATTTTCATCAATTCCCTTCACGGGGTAAAAGGAGTGTATAGTCTACGTAAAATTAAACTCTTGAAATACTAATCTATAAATTACTACAAAAATTATTAGCACTCTCCCAGTTTCGTCCTCAGCTCCCGCT
This sequence comes from Euzophera pinguis, assembly GCA_947363495.1. Classification (NCBI taxonomy): domain Eukaryota; kingdom Metazoa; phylum Arthropoda; class Insecta; order Lepidoptera; family Pyralidae; genus Euzophera; species Euzophera pinguis. Next base: position 11,552,349 of record OX376170.1, on the reverse strand, counting down.
TCCATGACGCTTTCTCTTCTTGGTGTTTCCAATTCCATGGTTATTTTGGCATGTTTTACGACTGGCCGCCTGCCTAAAGTCAATCTTCCTTGGGAACACAGAATGTACAGTTAGATTGATATAATCATACATTTAACGACACCTACGCGTCGGTATCCTATCATAAGATAAAAAACGTATGACAAACAATCATTGGACAAAAAAACGTTATATAATTTTTTGCTTGACAAAGTTATACCATATAAACCAGTCTTTCTTAAAACCATTTATTTAACAAACTAATCAAAAGTTAAAATTCTGTTACACCAAAGCATTATTTTAAAAACTAATATTTTTGTAAATTATGTCAAATTAAAAAACAATTTATTTTTCAAATGTTATTTACGTATGGCATATAGAAAATGCATTGTTTGATAATTGATTCAATTGCCACAAATCTCTGTGAGAAATCTAAGAAATCTGTTTTCTTTGGTCTAACCAAAGTTCATAGAAGATTTATACTCACACAATTAAATTCCATATATTTACGGAACCCTCATCACTCCGACTTTGTTCAGAAGCTAGGTAACGTTATATTACAGTGACCGTGATATGATAGCGTCTATTTTGTTTTGAAATTAGCTACAGCTCCCAAAAGAATTTCATACGTCATAATTTGCAATGAAAAATATAAGTTAAACTAAATAAAACCTTTTCAGGTACGTAACCCTAATTACTCCGACTTTGTTTCAGGAGGTAGGTTATGTTATGGTTATACAGTGACCATAAAATGAGCGAGCGAGCAAAGCGAGCGAGCGTCAATCTTATTTTTAAAAGTAGCTACAACACACAAAAGAATTTCAAACGTACATTAATTTGCAACTAAATAAAATCTTTTGATACACGGAACCATTATAACTCCGACTTTGTTTCAGAAGATAGGATATGGTTATACCGTGACCAAGACATAAGTGAGCGAGCGAGCGTCAATCATGTTAAGAAAGTAGCGATAGCTTACAAAGCTTGCTTTCTAACACATAATTTTTATCAAGTGACAGTGTTTGTCTACCTTTTTTTTATAAAGTAACAAATTTTATAAACGTAGTACGTGGGGCGCACTATAAGTTTCCGGAATGAATATGAAAAAATACTATTAAAGGTACAAAATTAATTTATTGTTTTTCAAAATAATCTCCCTTGGCGTCTATGCACTTTTTCATTCGATGAAACCAGTTTTGAAAACTTTTGTGCCACTCCTCTGTGGTGACCTTTTGAAACGTGTTTTTCATACTCCTCGACAGCCTCTTCTGGTGATGAAAATCGTTGACCGCGTAATTGGTTCTTAATTTTTGGGAACAGAAAAAAGTCACAAGGTGCCAGGTCGGGACTGTATGCAGGATGACTCATGAGTTCTACATTTTTCGCCTTCAAAAATTCGTTTGTCTGTCTGGCCGTGTGAGAACTAGCATTGTCGTGGTGCAGGATGATACGGCGTTTACGGTTATTTTTACGGAGTTCGTCAATAACTTCCGGCAAACAAATGGTCGTGTACCAGTCACTATTCACTGTACGACGATTCTCTAAAGCAACAGTAGCCACGTGTCCAGTTTTATTAAAAAAAGAAGCAATCATCCGCTTAGATGCACTTTTCACGCGCGCCACTTTGGTTGGTTTCGGCTCATCTTGAAAGACCCATACGCTCGATTGCTGCTTTGTTTTGGGATCGTAGCAATAAATCCATGTTTCGTCACCTGTTACTATGTCCCACACCAAATTTGACGCACCTTCGTTGAATCTGGTAAGCATGGCACTGCACCAAGTGACGCGGTCCGTTTTTTGAGCCTCGGTCAAGTTGTGTGGGATCCACCGCGAGCACAGCTTTTTCACACCCAAATGTTTGTGTAGGATTAATTGTATTTGACTCATGCCTATTTCTAAGGATGCGCGAGTTTCATGGTAGGTCACATGCCTGTCTGTTTCAATCATACGGCGCACAGCATTGATGTTTTTGTTGGTCACAGCGGTGGACGGCCGACCATCGCGAGATTCGTCACTGTGATTGATACGACCACGCTTGAATTCTGCAAACCAGCTATAAACAGTTGTCTTGCATGGTGCTTCATTGCCAAAAGCTGTTTCAAGCCGAGCGATGCTCTGTTGAGCTGTCAAATTACACTTAAAATCGTAGAAAATCATACTACGAAAATTTTCCCGAGTTAAATCCATGTTGATGCAGACACACAATTTTTTAAATGGCGCCACAAGGTAAAAACAAAAGACAGTCAGATGAAACAAACTGCATTCTACAGCCAAAGAGTTCTATTTTCAAATGTTGCAATAAATTTTTAAATATTGTTTATGTAAGTGGCCAGTTCCGGAAACTTACAGTGCGCCCTATGTATACATGGTCGAATATATTTTTTTACAATTTTAGTTTAACATTTGCAATATTTGCAAAAAGCTACATTTCTAATATCTGCGTTTTGTTAAATGAATACTTTAAAAGGTTTAGGTTACGTTTTCTATCGCTTTTTGTCAAACATTAGGGAACCCCGCGCGCAACGGAAAGAAAACGGGCCTACTTAGAACCGCTTCGTCCGGGTTTTGCGTCCGCGCCACTCCAAGTGATTAAAACTCAAAACAAAATCCCTAATATCTTTGGGCTGGAATGTCCAATTTCATTCATTTAAAGAGTAATCTACAGGTATTAAAACAGTCTTGAATATGAAATGATTTATTTGGATAAGGATCAATACCGTGAAACGAATAATGAAGCCTAGTTTGTACCGGCGTTACTGTTGCAAATTTTAACTGAAAAAGTAGTTGCAGTGACGTAAGTGCAATAGTTAGACATATGGTATCGTGGACTTTTTTGTAGACCATTATAAGATCTACAATACTGTAGTACATTATTTTGATCTATCTCACGAGGTTAAGCCAGCGTTTGCAATGTAAGCGCCAAAAATGTGTTAAATTTACGACCTCACGTCAGAAACCTCTAAAATTATCAGTGTTTCTTGACTATATTATGCATGAATGAATTATACATATAAACCTTCCTCTTGAAACACTCTATCTATTAAAGAAAACCGCATCAAAATCCGTTGCGTAGTTTTAAAGATTTAAGCATACATAGAGACAGAGAAAGCGACTTTGTTTTATACTATGTATTGATAGTGAAGCGTCGGTTTTGTCTTTCTTGTGAATGATATGAAATAACATTTATTAACATTTAAATCTAATTTATTCCTACGATTCATCAAGATGATTATGATATTTTTGGAGAAGCTGACAATCCGACGCATCACCAATAAATACTCCTAAATATTTTCATGTCATCAGCGTAGAAAAGGACGCTTGAATTTTTGAAACAGAACACAACATCATTGTTAAAAATATTAAAGAGCAAAGGAAGGTACACTAGATGGCACCTCATTTCATGAAGATAAGAAACCATTAATGGCTACAGCTTGAGAGCGATTTTCAATATACGATACAAACCACGGAAATAAGTTGCCATGGATTCCTGCCTAATAAAGTTTATGGAGCAATATATTGTGATCAATTCGATCGAACGCTCTGCTATAATCCGTAAACATACTATTGACTTGCCCATCAGCATCCATATTAAACGAAAGAAAATCAGTAAAAGTCAAAAGATGTGGCTGTTGAACGCTTTTTTAGAAAACCATGTTGTTCCTCAGTAAATGAAGAAGCCACTGTCTCATACACTTGAGTATGTATAATTTTCTCCAAAATTTTAATAAAGATACATAATTTTGATTGATACGTGTCTAAAATTTTTAATATTATGTTTACTCCCATTCTTATGTACTGGCCTAATGAAAGCTCGTTTACAAATCTTGGGCACTACGCCTTCATCGATGACCTCCTCAAGAGGATCGACAAAGGACGAACGAAACCAACATCACATTCGACAATAAATTTGGCATCTATTAAATCGGGACCAGCACCCTTTGTCAAATCAAGAACTATCAACATTTTAAAAATTAGATCAGGATTAATTTTAATATCAGAGATTGTGTTTGAGACGGAAGCTTCCACACCAGACGGGCAAGGACACAAATTTGCACTGCAATAGAGGCTAAGAAAATTTTATTTAAAATATGCGGCAAAAAGATTAGAAATATTTTCGCCAGTATTTGCTGACTGATCTTCATAGTACAATGTTGATGGTATTGAATTGGAGTCTTTTCTGTTAGATTTTATAAATGACCAAAACAACTTAGGTTGCTCAATAATGGCGTCTTCCAACTGCTATACACAGTTAGCATAACACTCTTGTTCTAATCGCTTTGCCCTAGGAGTTGAAATGTATGACGGTCGGAGATATTTCCATATGATTTATATTTTTTGAAGAATTTTACCAGGGTGGAAATTGACCTGAAGTTATCAATTTTCGAGGGGCATATTTATCTCGCAGGTTATAGAATCCGTGGCCTCATCCAGGGAGTTATTATTCAAGCAATTGTCTTTTTTTGTTTAGTGTGGAAATAATCGCATTAAAATAAGCCATAACATAGACTAATTTAAATCTAGGATTGCTTAAAAGCTCATCATCTTGCTAATAAGATAATTTTATATCTAATGATTTGTGGTGTGGGTCTTCAGGTACCAGCGGATCTTCACAATGTGATATGAATATTTTTTCATTACTTATTAAAGAAAATAAATATCCATAATTACTTGATATGATCAATATCCCAGCACTTTTGCTGTTAAATTCTAATGTTTGGCAGATTAAGGTTCGATTAATATGCAATATAAGATTTGGCATCAGTTTGACTACCACCAGTCTACCTGATTGTATCCCTTCTTAGAAACGTTCATGTTGGATTCCTACAAAGGAATCCATCTTTTTTATTTGATTTCTATTCTAACTTACTGAATGGGAAGACAACAAATAGAGCATCGTCAATTGAAAGTTTTGAATGCGATCCAGCGCTATTTCCAGCCGCTGATCTTTGGCTCTTGTTTTATTGCGATCGAGACGCAATACTATGTCGAAATTCTTATTAAACCAACGACGTAAAAAGGGTTTTTTTTTTAAATTTTGCCGCCTCCGGATATCGAGTCCGTCTATTGCAACACATCGGCTCTTTTTCAATTATCTTCATTTCGTGTAGATCATTACATTGTCAATCGATCATGTACATCCTGGGGTCAGAGTTGTTCGGAACCGCCACTCGGCCTCTGACGTGGTTCCTTTAACGACGATCTAATGGCAGCCGGGACCGACGGCTTAACGTGCCTGCTGAAGCAAGAAATCATCTTTATTATCAGACAATCAGGTGATAGCCTGCAATGTCTTAACCAAACTGGCAACATATAAAAAAATTATGCTTTTTGTGGGAAAGCTGTTAAGATCTCATTTAAAAAGATAATTGGCTCGTTTGATACTTACCTACAGTATTTCACCAACTATAAGGATTTGATCGATATGAAAATTTTTGAAAGTGCAGTTCTTTGTGTACAATAAAGATTTTTACATACTTTGTGTTATTTCTTAGATAAATCATATTATACAGATTGATGCCACCGTATGAGGAGTCTATGGGATACTTAACTCCGAAGCGTAGTACTTACAGTAGACGTAGTGTTTGGTCTTAACGGAACCTTTACATTGTTCAGTAGATAATTTCACATATAGGTATACATAAAGTCTATCTGCTTCATATCTACCATTCATTCATTCATTTCGAGTGAGTTTCATGGTTCAAATTATCTGTTCACTCTGATGTCAGAAATTTTTGAAACCACCTTTCGGCCTCTTACGTAATTCTTCTAATAACAAATGGAAGCTGGGATCAACGATTGTACATGGAATAAGTAAATTTTTGATTATCTATGACTAAGTTTTCACTATGATTTAATATAACAATTATAGCAACATCATACTTTGCCTTTTTAAAATATCGCTGCAAAGTGCAGATATTCAAATTAATTCTACGAAATGCGAAAGTTAAGTCGCAAAAATGTGTCAAGTAAATAAAGTAGGTTGATTTGCAATGCAAATTTTAAATGAAGGTCCGAGAAACATTACTTAAATCACTAAGCCCTTTACACTTAACCCAAATGTGAGGTATTCCGCTGCACTCAAAGTCGTTAATGACTAGGTACTCGAGGAAAATCTTCAAATACTAATAAAAAAAGTTCACCCTTAAAAGATAATTTTTAAATGTAACTAAGGAATTGCTTATGAAAAACTTGTGGTAAAAAAATGAGTATAGATTTAAAAATTCTTCCTCTTAACGGATATATTTTTATTTGAGTTTGACTAAATAATACATAGGGCGCACTGTAAGTTTCCGGAACTGGCCACTTACATAAACAATATTTAAAAATTTATTGCAACATTTGAAAATAGAACTCTTTGGCTGTAGAATGCAGTTTGTTTTATCTGACTGTCTTTTGTTTTTACCTTGTGGCGCCATTTAAAAAATTGTGTGTCTGCATCAACATGGATTTAACTCGGGAAAATTTTCGTAGTATGATTTTCTACGATTTTAAGTGTAATTTGACAGCTCAACAGAGCATCGCTCGGCTTGAAACAGCTTTTGGCAATGAAGCACCATGCAAGACAACTGTTTATAGCTGGTTTGCAGAATTCAAGCGTGGTCGTATCAATCTCAGTGACGAATCTCGCGATGGTCGGCCGTCCACCGCTGTGACCAACAAAAACATCAATGCTGTGCGCCGTATGATTGAAACAGACAGGCATATGACCTACCATGAAATTCGCGCATCCTTAGAAATAGGCATGAGTCAAATACAATTAATCCTACACAAACATTTGGGTGTGAGAAAGCTGTGCTCGCGGTGGATCCCACACAACTTGACCGAGGCTCAAAAAACGGACCGCGTCACTTGGTGCAGTGCCATGCTTACCAGATTCAACGAAGGTGCGTCAAATTTGGTGTGGGACATAGTAACAGGTGACGAAACATGGATTTATTGCTACGATCCCAAAACAAAGCAGCAATCGAGCGTATGGGTCTTTCAAGATGAGCCGAAACCAACCAAAGTGGCGCGCGTGAAAAGTGCATCTAAGCGGATGATTGCTTCTTTTTTTAATAAAACTGGACACGTGGCTACTGTTGCTTTAGAGAATCGTCGTACAGTGAATAGTGACTGGTATACGACCATTTGTTTGCCGGAAGTTATTGACGAACTCCGTAAAAATAACCGTAAACGCCGTATCATCCTGCACCACGACAATGCTAGTTCTCACACGGCCAGACAGACAAACGACTTTTTGAAGGCGAAAAATGTAGAACTCATGAGTCATCCTGCATACAGTCCCGACCTGGCACCTTGTGACTTTTTTCTGTTCCCAAAAATTAAGAACCAATTACGCGGTCAACGATTTTCATCACCAGAAGAGGCTGTCGAGGAGTATGAAAAACACGTTTCAGAGGTCACCACAGAGGAGTGGCACAAAAGTTTTCAAAACTGGTTTCATCGAATGAAAAAGTGCATAGACGCCAAGGGAGATTATTTTGAAAAACAATAAATTAATTTTGTACCTTTAATAGTATTTTTTCGTATTCATTCCGGAAACTTATAGTGCGCCCCACGTAGAGTGCGACTGGTTGTGATTGATTCTTAAATCAATTCAATTTGCAGGTGCAATGTAGGTATGTTTTTCAAAACTATTTATAACAAATAGTAATCATGCCTTTTTTCTTTGATTTTACTCCATAAAAAATGTTCTTTAATAATTCCAACAATAACAAAACTGTTTTGAACAAACAGAACCGAAAAATCCGAGAACAGATGACATAATTTGTCAAAATTTCCCCGAGACGTATATCAAAAGAGATAAATTAGCAATCCGAGCATATGAAACAATCTCGATGTTATTTTTAATGAGTCGCTGTGACGTTTTTTGTGGATACAAGATGAGGATTCTTAACATAGCTCATTCTTAGAATGTCATTTGTCTTTTCTTTACAAAACTAGTTAATTTTCTGTGACAACAATAAAAGTTTTGTAATGAAGTTACGATGAAATTAAATTGGATTTGAAACTTGTGTAAAAATAATTTATTAGCTAAGCTCGTTGCAGCTGAGAATTAGAAGTTTTACTTTTTCAAAACGTCAGTTTAACGGTTAAGAAGAACAGAAAAGGAAAATAAAACAAACTTTATTTTTAAAAACATTTGTTATCTCTAATAATATCTTATATTGTTACCTTCTATTCTCTGTTTGGTCCTATGATTGACTATTAGAGAATGTCCAGTCCACCATTCGTACAATTTTTGTGTTATTATTAGTGCAATATAGCTCAAATAGATAATACAAATGCATGCTAATATAGGGCGAACGCAGTGCTATTTAAGACTATCCATATTAACATTTGGCATTGATCTGGTTTGCAACCTATTAAGATGAGGGAGAGAGAAAATGATCAAATTTTTTTTTATTAACCTATATTGTCCCCCTTCTGAGCAAAGGTCGCCCCCAACTCCTTCCAAACCTCTCTTTGTTCCGCCACCTCTGACCACATAGCCTCGAATCTTCCCAAGTCGTCGCTCCAGGGTATCCTCGGTCTTCCTCTCTTTTTGCCAGCCACCCTCACGGCGCCACTTAGTGGATATTTGAGCCCAACGATGATTATCCATCCATCCATGCCGCATGGATCTAATCTAAACAATAAAATATCTAAAGACCGCGACTGAAATTCTTAGTTCCCATCATTGTACGCCCTTTTAATACTCTCGCACAGTTCACAGAATAACGATACCTAGTAAACTCAGTGGAGACACTCGAGCCTGACATTCGCGAACTCCGTGATGTGGTCGTGACATCGCGATGCGGTGCAATTTGTCAGATATTTGGAATAGTCCGACTTTGGCCACCAACGAACACGGGGACACACGGCTAAATAGACTGTCCAACTATTTTGAAACTTTATTGTTTGGTAGACTTGAAATAGAAGATAACTGTCAATGTTTATGTTAAATTTGATGATAAGTTTACAGTATTGTATAATTAAATTCCATTGTATTTGACAAACAATTTTAAAAAAATTATTGATTATGTAAAGAAAATCGAACTACACAATGTATTAGTACAAACCTCGTACTAAAATTTTACAACAGTTTTATAAAAGCAAATAAGTACGAAAGATACAAGAAATAACTTAAAATTAAGTCTTAACTCAAAATCATTTATATTTTTTTCTTCTTTCTTATTTAGGCAATCCTACCGTTAGCAACGATTGCAACACTTTTGTGTTGATTACAAAAATTCATTTGATTAGAAAAATATTGTTTTTTAGATAGGTTGTTGAAATCCCATGATTTATTTTAGGGTTGTCAAAAAACTTGACTTTAAAACTATTCAGACTACAGTTTGACCTTACTACCAACATTATGTCTACGAGTAAGTAGCTGACTAGAAATGCGATAAACTTATTAATATTCATTGCAGTTAGCGTTTTAACTTTCATACTAACCCTAAATTGTTCTAAACTTTAGAACCCTGTGTCACATAGGTGGTCTTCAATAAGCCTGTGACGTAACAGGCGGCAGACACGCAAAAACTGGATTGTTGGAATCAACAATAAAAACCTATACAAACTACGTTCCCTGAATTTACCCTACAAATAGTAGTCGTAAAGATGATTACGGTAGCATAAACGCGGCATCTATGATGTCAGAATACTTTAGGATACCGCTAATAAATTTTAAAAGGAACCTTCTCGTAGACAAAAGTAATACCTATTGAAAGATATCGATAAAATTATGTTATTTCATAAGCTGAAACAATAAGTCAAAGTACCAATGAACATTTTGGCTTCTTTCTTTAATGTGAGACAAACTGTTCTTGTATTTTTTATTATTTTATTGTAAATTGAATTGTTTTAATGTCCTTTACATACCTGGTAATGTTGTTTGTGCGGGTTTGTTTTTACTTTACACCAGACTGTGTTACTTTCATTGCAAATAAACTGTTTCTTTCTTTCTCAATTTGACTTTTGAACCAGGCTCCTTAAATACTACATTACAAAATGCAGATTCAATCAATCACATTTTCGTCGTTATGTTCTCTGACCAAACAAAAGAAATAGTACGGAACTCTCAGTAAGCGAGCCCAACAAACTTGGCAGATTTTTTGTAAGGTCGGGCCTGTTACGTAATTGTAACGAAAAACAAAACCTCCTAAAGGGCCATGTCAGAATAATGAAACCGATTTCTGAGTACCTAAATAAATATGTTTTGGATTTTCCGAATCTTCAGTTTTTGTCGGGTAGAAGGTTGATCAAAAACCACGATTTGATTGGACGAAATTTCCTGCTATGTATTGAAACGGATATATCTCTCTATCTCTGTGCCTATGTCTATCTTTTGAATCTCTAAGGATTAGAAAAACGTAAGATAGATAAATTGATAACAATGGATGGTATTCGTAGAAGTGTGGTTAATGAGTTTCCGTTATACATGAAAATGATAATTTTCAAGGTTCCACAAACCCAAGTGTGACTGAACTTACTGTCTGTCTGTTTTTCAGGTTTTCTCAAAATATTATTATTATGTAGTAAAAAACATGGAGATATTTTTTGTACTAATATTCCCAATAGAGCGCTGACTTCAAAACACAAAAGCTTCAAGACGCTTTGTATTATTTGATTGTATTATTGAGTAAGGGGTGCGGCTAGTCATACCGACAAATTCGCTAGTTGACTTATAAGCAGAGTGGCGCAGTGGAAGCGTGCTGGGCCCATAACCCAGAGGTCCGTAGATCGAAACTACGCTCTGCTAATTTTTTTATTTCATAATTTTTACGTTGAGTATTAAATGACTACAGCAATGATGCAATTAGCTTTCAATGCCTATTTTTTTTTTTAATAAGATATATTTAGTTACCTTACTACCCACCAGAGGGCGCTTTTAAATTATAATGTGCAACTAGTAGCTCCCGAAGCGCTGCTCTAAAAAATATTTTATTGACAGCACAATGCACATACCTAAAAACTATCTATTTCGCTAATTCAGTTTCATAGCATTAGTAACTTCAGTGATTTATTTTTTACTATAAATGAGTCAGAAAGAAATAAACTGTTTATTTGTACAAAAAGTATAAGATTCTATATCTTCTAATTAGACTCCTACGTTTGGAAAATTGAAAATATCTTTTCATATTCTTAACTGCTACATTTCTACGTCTCGATTGGGCATTATTCCTTTGACATTTTCTCAAAAGCATATTAGAGCTCGCACAATTAGAGCTTTTCAAGGAATAGATTTCAAATTTCCAATTACAGCTTGTGGTCGGTCGAGGAGAACGCCTTGATATTATTTTGTGTATCTCTGTCAATTTCACGGGACAACGCGCGTCAGACTCTGGGTGTGGTCCTAAAGTTTAGATGAACTGAAGTGGAAAATCTCTTTTAACATTTAGATGGTCTTTATGGTCATTGGTAGATAATTAATTGTTTACACACTTATTCATAAAAATTACCGAACGTTTGTTTGATATTTTGGTTAATGTAGGCTAAAGCCTGCATTAACTAAAATATGTTAAGTCACTTTCTGTCTTACTATATTTGACATGAAAGAATGAGACGGAATATATTTTAGTTAAATTAGACATAACGAGTATTCGTTAATTTTAATGAACAAGGGGGTTAGTCATTATTGTATGGAGATTCGTTCAGTAAACTCGCGTTACCGAGAAATTATTGATTGTCATTCGGGGAGGGTATGTATATGACCCTATTTCCCGTAGAAACGGGCAATACGGGCATTGACAACAAGGTATTGTATTGTCTGTTGCGAATTCTGCAGGATACTTCGGAATAAAGGGTTTAATTTTCTGCTTTTATATAATATTTAGATTCGATTATTTGCTTATCTTCCAATGGGTCCCTGGCAAGGACTGGCATTGCTAACATTATATTAACGTAATATCGCAATGAAGATTTCAACATTACAATACAATACAAAATATCTTTATTGCCCACATACAGTAACAAATAATTACATAACATTATGTATATAATTATGGCCTTTTAAAAGTGTTTTCTAAATTAGAATCGAAATTTTAATTTTCATCAGTTAACGTTTTTAACAGCTGTTAAAATCGCTATAATTACGACCCTACCTTAAGTAACTGTGTCCCTTTGTTCACTGCTAGTTAAGCGGAAGAAAATAATTACGGCGATATAATGACAGCCGGGAGTTCATTGAATAAAATAATCAATTCGATAAATTGGACTTACCCTGGGAAGCTAATTGAGGTAGATATGCAAACGCAGATATCAATGCTTTAAAAATTAAGTAAATTATCTATGGTTTGATTGTTCTTTCAGAAAAAAGCAAGAAATATATTATATTTCAAAAATCAAGTAAAGTTACGTAGATTTTTTTTCAAGTTTCCGATAAGTTATGAAAACTACGAGAAAAAAACATTGAATTAGTTTATACTCGATGTTTCCCGCAGCTCCGCCTGCGTTAAAAAAATAGCCTAGTAGATAAATCTTCAACTATATCCATACAAAGTTTCATTAAAATCCGTTCAGCGGTTTGGCCGTGAAAGCGTATCAGTCAGACCGACAGAGAGTATTTTATAGTAGATTTTAAACAAATACTAAGCAAAAATACCCTGTAACCGTTTTTCAATCGTATCCCGCGGTTCGCTTGATCGGTCAAATTGCAGTACATAAAATAATTGCACAGTACTGTTTGTACAGAGAATGCGTGTACTTTAGCAATTTACTTGTTAAACTCCAGACATCGGCTCTTAGCTTACTTTGCTTGAGTTTATATTGGGCGATTAAATTGGCGAGTACCATCACATAGTTCACTGACTACGATACTCCTCTCTAGGAAACAGATATATATATCTTTGCAATGTTTTTAAGGATTGGAGATATATGAGATATGAAATAATATTCAGGATGAAAGTAATGAAATATCAAATAGCACCTAGCATAAATTTATACATGAGAAGTTTCTAGAAATAGACACATTTTTGCAATGTTTCCACGTATTAAAAAGAGACAGTTATTCAAAATTTTGGATGGATAAAACGTTAGGTACGTTTTAAGGAAAAATTTATAACTCCTTGATGAAACGTCAAATCGCTTTCAAAGTTAGCACCTGCTACGTGTATAATTATACTACTATCACATTTTCAGAAATAAATGATAGTACGGGAATCCTTTTCTGAAATAAATGTTATCATGGTGACAAAAATAAGACAAGAGAAACATAACCCAACTGAAATAAATATACCTACTCAATTGATTGCATCTTTACAATAAAGAACAAAACCATATAAGCCAGAAATTTTATTAAATTTAGTTAGATTTTAATACAACTCGCATATCGTCTACCATTGTCTTCGATTCGACCAATTTGAAAACGGCCTTATTAAGTCATCAAAATATACCACCGAGGTCGTACGTGAAGCTTTTTTTTCTTAAAAAGACTTGTAGCTATTAAATTAATGTTAAATAACCGAAGGCCTTTGTGGAACATTACAAGTAACCAGGATTGTGATTTAACTTGATTTTCTGGGAAATTTCTACGTCTGGGAATAATTATAATTTTTACTCTACTCTGTATGTAGCAATTCGCTTTTTTTTTTTTTCAATGTCGAATTTAAGCGTTTTCTGTGTGGTAAGTTTGTTTTCAAATTTTATTCATTCTGCAGCAAGAAAGCCGAAACTTTTTTAATAATAGTGTTGGTAGAATTACATACAAAAGTATACTGTTGAATCGCATGCCTACAAAATTTCTTGTTTGGCTTAATGCAAAACTGTGTACAGCCGTAATAATTCTGTCACATACAGTAATGCCTTTATTCAGAACTAGCTGTTTCCTGCAGCTCCGCCTGCGTCAAAAAGTAGCCTATGTTTAACCCCGGGTCTTCAACTATATTCATACCAAATTTCAACAAAATCCGTTCAGCGGTTTGGCCGTGAAAGCGTAACAGACAGACAGACAGACTTTCGCATTTATAATATTAGTATGGATATGTAATTTATTTCAGTAACTTGCTGTCTTCTTGATAGTGCATAAGTTTGCAAGCAGAGAGATTTTTTTTTGTGAAAATTTTTGGTTTGTTTGTTTTTGAATTTATGTTTGTGGTGTAAATATCATTTGTTACATGCTTCATTTTATTCGTAGATATAAATCAAAGGTATAGGTTTATTTACATACAATTTATTGCGTTGCACTTGCAAAACTTAAATAGAAAGTGTCGAATCATCGGTATTCGGCATTTTCTATTTTTGCAAACGTGAAAGTCAAGATTCGAAAAAATGCAATATTTAATATTACAATAACTGTAACCATATTCTTATCACTATAATTTAAGATGAGAAAGTGTAACTATAAGTAAAATTTTACTTGGACGCTACATACGAAAACTAAGTTAATTTTGATTCTCCCACAAAACCAAAACATTTGGAACATCCTTATTTACTGTGAATGTACACATGTATCGGCTTGCTAATCCGGATGGACTTAGTTAGCTAATGAGGCCAAACAAACTGTACTTAATAAGTACTAATAAGGCCTCTGTGAGAACATTGTGGAACATTGTTCAACCGCTTTACTCAAAATGATCAATAAGTAACACACTAAATGGTATAATAGAAACTCATTGAGGTTACTCGTGATCAGACTAATGTTGCCAGCCTTTTGGGCTACCCCTACCCTACCTTGGGGCAAGATTTCGACTGGACTGAAATATTTATAATGTGTTTTCAAATGAAATCGTTTATTGTCAATATTATTAAAGGGTGATTAAAAAAAAATTATACACGTGCCACGTGTCTTTCTGTTTGTGCTCTTAGTTTGAGTAGCGTCATCACATAACCTAAAATATAGGTATCTACATAATGTTGTTTTAGAAGCTGATTCTGATGTGCCTGATTTTAAATGTGATTCGTAATTTGCGGAAAGAATTGAAGTAGAATTAAGTGTCTTTTCTAAAAAATGTTTTTCATAACGGATTCAGAAAGTCATTGAGAAAATATAAATATCATAATCACACATAATTTGCGTCAATTTTATCATGCAAAATATTATCCATACTAATATTATAAATGCGAAAGTCTGTCTGTCTTTCTGTCTGTCTGTCTTTCTGTCTGTCTGTCTGTTACGCTTTCACGGCCAAACCGCTAAACGGATTTTGATGAAATTTGGTATGAATATAGTTGAAGACCCGGGGTCAAACATAGGCTACTTTTGGACGCAGGCGGAGCTGCGGGAAACAGCTAGTATTCTTATATATTTCAAACTTGAAGGAAAAATACTGGGGCCTTATTTTTTAAATGTATGACTCAAAAGTCAAATCAAAAATTAATCGAAATCGAACAAAAATTATTAAATCGCCGATTTTGCGTCAGTCGCACTTTTAAAAATAGCACTTTTGATAATATTTCACTTAAAAAAATATTTATTTTACCGTTGAAGTCGAACACCCTTGCTCTACTATTTTTCACAGAAGTAATTTTGTCCGACCCTGCCAAAGTAAATACGTAGGATAGTTTTTCTCTAACAGAGTAAAGCTAAGGAGCTAAGCTATAAATCTACGGATTTACCCGACATCTGAAGATTGCAATCTACGGCCGCGATCGACGATAATTGTGCAATATTCGATATTATCTAATTCTAGTTTATACTAAGGAATACCAATATAATTTATCTTTTAATTTCTGTTTAACAAAATTTAAATATGTTGAAATATATTATCAACTCTTTGGCTGGTTGTATATGTACATTGTTCGTATGTTATGCCAATATGGAGTTCTCTTCTTCTATGTGAAGCTAATGTGTGCCGTACTTATTTTGATAATATGTAAACACAATTTTTCCTTTTAACATTCACAGTGTTCGCTCTACCCCAACCCTATAATAAAATAAAATAAAGGGATTAAAATTGCTACACCAGTGGCACCTTTCGTACATATTCTTTATCATCATGATGATGATTCATTAAAGTTTGTTAAACAGGAGTCAGCGATTTAAATACCAAACATAGCTATTAACTAAAATTGATTTTAACATTTTTCTATAAGCTTACCACCTCACCTGATTTACTATTTTTTTCTGTCAGGTTTTAATCATCATCATCATCATTTCAGCCGCAGTCAGTCCACTGCTGGACATAGGCCTCTCCCAATGATTTCCAATATGATCTGTTGGCAGCAGTCTGCATCCAGCGTTTGCCTGCGACCTTTTTCAGGTCATCTGACCATCTGGTCGGTGGATGTCCAACGCTGCGCTTACCGGTACGCGGTCGCCATTCGAGAACCTTTAATACTTAATGATAAAGAAACCTTGTCAACAATAATCATAAAATAAATTATACTTAGTTTGAAAAACCGATCTATGCAAATTAGCAGATGTAAGTATGGGGATACTTAAACTAAATGAAAGCAAGCTAAAAATACAAGTTGATGAAGAACACTTTTTTTAAAGATCATGGGAGTTTAAACCAGGAACAGAAATTATTATTGTCCTCAAATGGTTTTCTTGTCCATATATTCATTATTTTAGTGAATCGTACAGCAACACAAAGAAGGCACAGGCCATTTTTTCCCTCTCAAAGTAACCCGATATTGCTTATTCATTTGTTTTCTTCTGTTTGCGTATAAGATTACAAAACGATTTATTTCTATATGGCAGTCGAATTTAAGGTATGTGGACAAGAAAGAACATATATCGAGTGGAATCATGAAGTATTTTTAGATTTGGAAATGAAATACTTCCATTTTGTTAATATGACTTGTGACGTGAAGTATTTTATTAATGTTACAAAGTAGAAAGTAGGCACCCTCCGTGGTCCAGTGCAGTGGCATTTGTCTTAAACGCGGAGATCGTGGGGATTCCAATGAAAAGCGTACTTTGGTTATTTGATTCCAGTTTGGTTAGAACATTTTAGGTATGAGTCACTGTTGATGAGGTGTTTGTCTGAATAAAATGATGATTTCGCGCAACGTTAAGCATTGATCGCGGCTTCTATCTGGTTGTCAGAGTCCGGAAGGCGTTTTGAAACAACTCTGACACCAGGGTGTACATGGTCTATTTACCGTGTAACCCAAACATGTAATACTGAAATGTATGTGTAGAATAAAAATTTTCACTAAGTACCATCATTTCCGGTTGCATCCTCAGCTTTACAGTTAAGATGTCCGACATTAGATAGGTACCTAATAAATTTTAAGGAAAATATTAATTTCAAAGCATTTTTCTCACGAATTCTTGAGATTAAAAATCTTGATAGACTGTGTTCTTTTTTAAATATTCAAAATGACTTCAAAACCATTTTGCCGCGTATTATTATAATCTAATAACTCGATTTCGTGAGCGGTTCACAGTTTATAATTCAAACCATTTACAACGCTGATTTTTGTATGGAAGTCGATTGCAGCTATTAGTCTCACTAATTACGATTTTCTATGACCACAATTTAGTTTATGGGCCTTGGAACATTTTCTATCTGCGCTAAAGTCCCGAGTAATAAACAAATTAATACGGCTTGCCTTCATTTGAAGTTGTAAATCCTTTGTTGGCAAAATAAAAGGGATCAAATGATCGACCCAAACGTCACCTGTCAAATGATGCACCTGCGAAGCAGTGATATTGCTTATAATCATCCTAATAGCTTTTGATTTTTTGATTCTAATCATTAGTTTAATCCGCATGCTTTATTTATTCAAGTTTGTCATTTTCAAGAGCATGATATTTTAATAGAAAATTTAAAATCGTTAGTTTTTGCCTTGTTTTCTGGTAAATTTTATTTATCCTTACCAAAGTGAGACTGACCAATAACAACCGATACATTTAAGGGACTTTCACTTATTATTTACACAAGTAGTTTTACTGACTTGAAAAATCATTTTCGATTGAAATATCATTGTCTTTTAATTGAAAAATAATATTATAGTAATGAAAAATCCAATTAAAATACCTCCTTAACCTAGTGTAAGTATTTTATTTTCTACAAAAAAAATACTTTCTATACATTTATAATGTACCTAATCTTAAATCTTTCAGATCCGCTCAACCGCTATAAACCTAACCAGATATTTAGTACACATGATTCAACATTTACATTTTTAGGTCTTACAGATATCTCCCCTAAACAATAGAACCATCAAAATGATTACTTTGTCTCATGCTCCTATACCAACATTATTACCAAGAATATTCAAAACACAGCCATAACAGCTAAGACAAAAGCGTGGAGTGACGTTGAGCGTGCTAATAAGCTCCTTAGGTCTGCGGCTAGCATTATTTTTAAAGATAGCAGTGCGGGTTTTCAATGTAATTGCCCCGGTTTCTTCAAGAGGCTGACAGCTCAAAGGCCACTCCGTGACGGCTGCATTGTCAGGACGCCCACGGTCGTATTCAAAGATGTTTTAGGGATCCTCTGTAAGATCATTGCAGTTCTAGTTGCCCTTCAAATCTTAGTTGTTTTGTTGTTAAATTCATATCTGGATTAAAGCGTTTTTCAAATCATTATTATTACAGCCGTCCACTGCTGTACATAGATCTCTCCAAGGATTTTGAAAGAATGGCTACAATCGGTGCTTATCGGCGACCTTCTTCAGTTTCTGACAATCTGGTTGGTTGGTTGTCCAATGCTACACTAGCCTTCTGCAAATTTTAATGTCACTGAATAAATCTGTAGGAAGCGGTCTACAGTCTACCTTTTGCTGTAACTGCAGCTATTTGTAAAATTAATGATTTTATTTATCTGTGTGGTGAACAATTATTTTGAAAATTAAAATTTCATAATCTAATAAAAACACTTTTAAACCCGTACAAGATGAACCTTAGAAATAGATAAAATCGAATAGAACTACTTAAATCTTGTTAATGTAATTTGATGAATTTAATATAGATAAATAACCTCATCATATAAAAATATTTTGTTTACATTCTAAATTGTAAAAAAAAACTGCTTAGTCCTGCTCAGTCAAAGTTCCAGACTCACTCTTAGTCAATTTTATTAGTTTAACATTTTGCGTAAACGGCAATTTGATATGTACGTTAAATTTTCATTTCTTGTAAACAACACATTTTATGTTCTCAATAATTATGAAATATGAAAACTTAGAAAGAGCTCTCGTGATTGTACTCTTGAGAAGTACCTGCTACTTACTGGTTTCCATGGAATAACTAATTGCAGTAGCTGGAGCAAAAAAGTTCTAGAAACAGGTACCGGCAAGAGCTTCGTAGAATATCCAAAATAAAATGCATTACAATCCATATAATATCTCTCAGCCTATGTTCTTGTGGCTTATTGAGGCTGATTGATGATGTTGCTAAAAAGTAGGAGACGAGAGATAAGGTTCACATTTTGATAGTCCATAGAGTTTATTCTTTTCAACAGCACACCATAAGCCCTACATTGACTGAGTAGAAAGAAGAAAACTCACTAATCAGTAGTTGCAATTTTATGTAATAAAAAATAAAGTAATAGCCCGTTTTGTCATTCAGAAAAACTCTGGCAGTAGAATATTAAGGGTCGTTTGGCCACGATTTGAGTGAATGAATAGCCCTTTCGACGCAGACGGTCAAAAATTCAATTTAACATACACGCAAACGAGCACATCATAAATATTTAGGCGACAGAGAAGTCCTATGATTTCTGCTTCTTTGTAACCATTTTGTTTCAAAATTACCGAAATTCTGAGACCAAAGAGTACATTCTTAAAACGTGAAAAAATCACAAAATAACACCGAAAAGAAACGTTTTAATTAACAACAAATTAAATTAAGAATCTGTGCAAGTGTTAAGCTTGGCTTTGATTGGTCAGCGCTGGAGTAGGAGAGGTCACAGCCAATGTAAACCGATTACTCTCAAATTACCCACACCGCCCATACATATTTAAAGAGAGAACAGGACAGTAACTTGCGTACTTCCTAGTCTTGGAAACTACAGCGCTACATATTAAATCATGTAACACTAACACATACTCAAACACAACTAATCACTGTTTTCAATAAATTTGCTCAATACGACAGAACGAAACAAAAATAAAATTAATTCATTATTATATAAATCGAAAATCTTCGTAAAGACAGCAGGCAGAGTGTACAGTTTCTGAAGACGTTTGATAAAAATAGTCTGTACCTAATTTAATATTTTCAGTCACGACACCACATTTTTAAGTACCTACCAAAATTTCTATATTTTAAGATATCATTCATCAACTTTTAAGGGAACATTAGTCTAATTAAAGGAACATTAAACTTTAAATCAATCAAACAATCATTTATTTCATTGTGCATCATATGTGATACTTTAGTGATGAGAAGTGGCTAATCTACAGTTTTATTATTTTGCAGTCCAAACGAGTCGTGTGACGAATCGGCATTAACGGTGCTGTTATGTCTTAATTAAATTATTCCCATAATTCCTCGTAATTACATTTACCACGTTACAAATTCTGTACAATGAAGTCGTTTCGAATGGAAGATCAGGGTTAATTAGCGTGCGTGGATTGTGTAAAACATTAGAAGTGTTAGGTGATGGTAATAAATTTTCTCTACTAGCTATGTACGAGTATTAAGTTTCATTCACATAAACTTTAATTAATGACCTAACCTGGCTTCACACGAGTATAATTTGATATATTTTTTTTTATAATTTCTAATTGAGCATTCACATTTGAGCAGTGGGGAAAAAGCTATAACGTCACTTGTCATATCGATATACCGTTTTTAAATTTTTATTATGTTTCAGTTTTGTCATTCGATAAAACGTATTCGATTACCCGAATATGATATGAATTACAAATATAGTAAAATTTTACAATACAATACAAAAACTCTTTATTGCACAACAAGATATATTGTTAAATACAAGCAATTACAAGAAAAATAACCTATAAATATTATGAAGTTTTAAATATTTTTCCACCACCAATGACAATCGATGTCGAATTTGTTACCCACTTTAACATTATTACATGGAGAGTAGTCCAATGTTCAGAAGTGAGCTAAAAATTGGCTAATGTTACATGTTACGTACGTGGTTCTGTTCTTGTAAAGTACCAATTTAACTACCCAAAACAGTTCTATCAGGGGAAAAAGACTCTAAAATTACATAAATGCGAAAAGTAAACGAAAATAAAATCTTCATAAAATCATATAAAATTACATATCCGACATCTTCTAACAAGACGCTGCAGTGTCATCCTTTCAAAGAAATTTCGCAAAGAATTCACGTCCTACCCTCCCGGTCATAATGCGGGGATGCAATTTCCATAAATTTTACACACAGTGAACATAGTCCCGTCCTAAAAGATTGGACTTGCCTGTGATATGACGGCTTCTTAGCTAATAAATTATGTGGTCCACTGTGAAAATACTAGTGTAGATGCGGCTTCTAAAAATAAAAAGAATATAGGAGAAGAATAGGTACCTTTGTGGAAATACCGTTTGGGTGAGATATCTGACGTAAGGATGAGAGAGGTTCGCGCGAAACTGGGTACTGACGTGCTAAAATTTAACTCACAAGAAATCGGCTAGTCGAATAATTCTTGTATTTTTATCGAATGATGTTTTTTTTCTATATCGAACCATTTATATTCGACATACGAGTCATAAAAAATAGGGCTCCTGTAACGAAATATTATTGTAAGGTCGCGTGCATGTTTGAAGAATAGAAGTGAGACCAAAGACCATTATTTTCAAAAACAAATGATTAGGTAGGTAATGTACCCCATCTTTCAATACTATTTTCTACAATAAAATCGATAATTATGCAACTAAAGCTAAACCTATTGTGCTTTACAATTGTATTTGTAAAATAAAGTTTAAATAAATAAATAAAGTCTTGATATAGTAAGTAGGAACTAATGTCGATTGTCTAATATTGTAAGTCCTCACAGATTCACACTTTCCTGTATTTAATGTGGACAGTGTTGTAGACGTACAATTAAAAATCTTTTGATGTAAATTGTAAACTAGATTATGTTACATATTGTACTGTTGTTTATTGTCCCAAATAAACTAAAAAAAAAATGAAAACTTTGAGTATTTTAATCAAAATCTTACTTGTCTAGTATCCGTTATATACCATTGCTGATTTAAAAAATAATTTCATTTTCACAAAGAACTACTTTAAAACCACTGTATTATTTATCAACCATACTTAAACGAAATTCTCCTGCTTTATTCTATGATACATCGTCCACAATTTTACATAACTATCACAGCAGATAAGGAATTGAAATAACTATAGCAATTTGTTGGATAGAATTTTTCAAGTTGCTCCAGCTCATACATTTTGTAGGAAGCAACAGGGGACTCGTAACAAACCAAATAAATTATAAAAGATCTCGGTCGGCAAACAAGGTCCTGAGACAAGTCGTAAATTTAACGGTCGAAGTAGTCCTTATTTCCCCGTTGGCTGTGGTTCAAACTATTCCATTTTGAGTGATAGAAAACCATGTCTTGTTACAAATGTGGACTACGCGAATCATGGTCATTATTTTTTTCATTTGTAATTGCAAAAATAGAATTGGAATCCAGGCGGTTTTTATGATATTTGTCATATATGGAAATACTGTATGTATGTATGTAAAAACTATTGTACAGAAAGAACATTGTTACAACAAAATATAACACAACAAGAGGCGGACTTATCCCTGAAAGGGATCTCTTCCAGTCAACCTGAAAACCAAAGGAAAAATAGATTACATGGGCATCAAAGAGTGTACAGTACGATAGATACAATAAATATAAATGTAAAACAAACTAACTTAACCTAAACCTAAGTTAAAACAAGTCCGAACTATTATTGTTTACCTTTTCTATCCTATCTCTACATTTAATGTTGTTTAAAAACAAAAATGCTTTGTATTGATATCACATGATTTTTATATATACTTAGTTAGATTTCTGTTTGATTTACTGTTCGAATTGGTATAAAAACGAACGTTTATAATATACTGTATTTTTTTTTTAAATGTGAAGGTGACCTGGATTATACTTTACATAATGTATTATTTTGAAATATGTTTAGGTTGTAAAAGTAGTATTTTTGTGAAAAACAAAAAGGACTGTAATTATTCAAAATCATAGTCCCTAAACTTTATTTAATACTACTGTACTTACATTTTATTTAACGACTCAAGAATCTTCGAAGGGATATTAAGAGTACCGAAGTGTTAAAATTAGCAACTGTAATTATCCAGTTAAAAAGTGGTCAAGTGTGACACGAAAATGTACAAAAATGTTCTGTCAAATCTATAAAACATGAAAAAAAGTAGGTACCGGATTTCTTGTTTGACGAATATATGATGTTTAATAAATGTTCGTTCATACAAAAGCCTACAAAAGAAAAATATAAGGAACACATACATATTTAGGTTTGATAAAGATTGGAAAGAAGTAGGTAGCGCAGGAAGAAGAGAGAGAAGGTTTTTGGCCTGCAGAGGGAGACAGATAGCTAAACTTATTTTTAAGAAAAATCATCGTGACATACCAAGCAATACTGTTGTGAGTCTATTGGTGACTAAAATAAATAAATTTGAAATGTTGAATATTGGTTGACTGGTAGTACATGCCTATGGATTTTTTTGAATATTGGCGCTATTAAGACGTCTCGTCCATCGATTACTCAATAGCGATTGATTTTTTTTCTTCTGATAATCCAGAATCTGTCGTACACCGAACAAAGAAATGATTGATGTGTCTTTTAAATATGTTAGTTAAGTAAGTAAAAAAACAATATTATTCAAAAGGTTATGCGACTGTCGCTTGGATAGTGAGGAGTAAATATATTTAAAAAATAATACTCACTAGAGACCATTAAAAGAAGTTATACTAACCTTCCTTTCTGACGTCGAGGCGGTCGGGTACAAAACCATTCGTACATAGGATCCTGGGTTGGAAGGGACCCTAATAAAAATGGTTTGCGGTGATGAGAAATCTCTTTAAAGTTGTAACAGGATCGTAAACAGGAGTTCGGCAGTAAAAGAGAACTTCATTAAACTTGGCGAGTAATTCTCGGACAACGGCCGTGGCGACTTGGAATTACCCCGTTGCTTTGTACTTAATACTAGCTGACGCCAGCAGTTTTGCTTACTGCTGAGCAATGTCAGTATATTCATTTCTTTTTGTTTGGATTTCACGTGTATCTACACCCCGGTCTTTTGAAATGCTGATTGAACCGTATAGAGGCGCAGCGTAACACATCCACCGACCAGATTGTCAGATTGCATAAGAAAGGTCTCAAGCAAACGCTATTCCAATTAATTTTGGAAATCATTAGGAGAAACATATGTCCAGTAGTGGACTGACTGCAGCTGAAATGATGATGATGGTGGCCCATTGAAGAAGTAAATGTGATGTGGCGCTCTTGCAAGTAAAATTTCAACTTTGTACGAGAACTTACTTCGACCTACGGAAACAGTACTCCTTCGCAGTACACCTACCTTCCCAAAGGTTACACATAGTTATGTATACATAAGCGAAATTTCTGGAAGATTGCTCCTACGTAAAGAGGTTATCTAAGAACAAATTTACATTCACATTTGTTAGGATAATTTGGATTTGCAAGCTTATTTTTATCCTATTTTTCCCCACTTTGTAGCAAATAATTCAGTACAAAAGTAACTTAAAATAAAATTGGTAACCGTATTCGCCATATAGCAGTTATCGCAATAGGGATTTACATAAAAGAAGAGGATTATAAAAAAAAAAACCTTCAATAACAGCTTTGAACTTCGCATAGCTGCATAGTGGATATATTTGATACTTCAATTAATCAGTCTACTCGTATATTTGAATGGCTGTTTGTAAGGCTATGTGAAAATCCTATGTGCAGTGCATAAAACAGTTTAGTTTTTATTTGAACCAAAAAACGATTTCTACATTTTGTAGCGAAAAAGCTGAACACGGTGTGAATTCCTAGTATACCTAATTTGAACAATAAAGGTTGCAACCTTTAGCATTAGACATAATATATGTATAATGTCTACTTTCGTGGAATCCATAATTTAATTAATTTCTAAGAACAAATATACAAGTTGGAATTATTATTAGGTATATTTAAAATTATTTATGTTCGTTGGTTTGTCTTTGAATAATGTATTTCGTGTCAGAGACTGTGTTTTATTAAATTAATAAATAATTCCATCGATATCGGTACATTATAATCATATTAAAATTCTATGAAAATGGAGTCGAAACAAACAATTTTCTGAGTCTTAAATTCAGCTAAATAGCCAAAAAATTTATTACTTTTATCATCTACCCCGACTTTACTTATTAAATTTTCTTTTTTAATCTCGTTTTTCATTCAATTTTCATTATCTTTGTAATTCCGGTACAAAAAGCGGCCTTAATTAATTCATTAATAAAAAATCGTTCAGATATTTGCCTGTAAGATGTTCAGTGAGATAAAGTTATGAGACTTTTTATTTTGAAATAGTCTACTTTCTCAATAAATGTTGGTAAGCATCAATAGGAATTTTAGTCCCTTATTTTTTCAATAAAATAGGAAAAAAGGCATACGTCTCACCTCATGGTAAGTGGTCACCGCAGCCCATAGACGCCCCTGTGACTCGAGCATAACTCGCGCATTGGCTAAATAGTGATGTGTAGTAAAATTATGAAATTTAGAAATCTGCTTGATTTTTTTACTGGTAGAACTAAAGTTAGTTGCTTCAGGGTCACTAGACCGAATGATAGGAATGAATTGCCTGTTTCAATTGTATATGACATAGATTGATAAGATATTAAAAGGACAACGTCAACTACTTAAATGTTAGACAGAGTACCCGCATTGGTGCCATTAAACTTGTTTCGCTACCACACAGCATGGTTGTGATACGTCAAGGGAGCATGGGTTTATTTGAACTTTAAATTAAATTTAAACTTATAACATCACTTTTACTTAACAAACTGGTAATCTATAGGCAAATTTCATAAGGTTAGAAAGCTATTCAATATTAACACATATTTGAAAACATTTTTTTAATTAAACAAAAAATGTGATTATATTTGTTTTCACCTTAGTGAACATAATAATTAGTAATTTTTTTATAATTTTTATCATCATTTTGATGAATAAAATTAACTTAAACATAATAAAACGTGTTCCGCTTAACGTCCTAACGATATAAAAAAATTCAGATAACAATGATAAAAAATTCCATTAGTAATGCTTTATGTATTAGTACTTATATAGTAGGATCATAATATACCTGATAATTCATGACAAAAATGTACATAAAATCATTTACCTTCGGCGTTTTGTAAAAGTAAAGTATACATCAATGTATTCAGATCGGTATGCACGTACCAATGTATTTAGATCTATGTTCGTTAACAGTACATTCATACTTTAAATTGCCGTATGATAAGAATCAAATAAACGTTCTTATCCACAACTTTATAGAGTTTCAAATCAGAAGGGCAACTCCCAATAAGATTTAACAATTATCTTTATGACAGAGATAAAAGATGAAATAACGCTAGTAAAATTTTCATGACGCAATTAAAACCAATGGCGGTTGCAATTGACGTTATTTGTGGAAGATAAGTCAACTTATCACATAAAATATGCACGTTTCAAAAGTATGCCATAACGTGACGTTTTTTTAGATCTCCTTCGACGGATTCTAATATTTATGCAAGCTCTGTCCGCAATCAGGATGTGGATGTACCTATTTTTCGCTTTTTTTTATGAATTCCATACGTAATGATGATAATAACAATATAATAGGTTTTATTAAATATCAAGATTTTGTTTCCTTGAAATAAGTTTATTTTAAAAGCATAAATTTATAATATATATTTCTTTTAAAAGCATAGGTTGGCTGGAAGAAATTGCAATAGCGATAAGTCCGCCTTTGTACTCAATATTCTAAATGTATTACTTTTAATTTTAATTTTGTGATTGGTACAATAAAGTGTATATCTATCTATCTATCTAAATTTATGTAAGTACATAGTACTGTAAGCAGTTAGAATTTTTAACCCATATGTTAATGAGTAAATCAAAAGCCTAATGATTTTTTGTACAAATAATAAAAAATAAATAAGTGAACACAAATCTATAGTCATACAATATAAAAAACTATAAATTCTTCATAACAACCGTTTTACCACGTTTATAGTAATCAAGTCATTTCTAACATTTAGATATTAAAGCCAAGACATTTTTTTGTAACTTCCTTATGTAATCATATTCCAATTCAAATTATTGAATTAATATGTGTGATATCAATGCTTTATCTTACAAACAATGACTACTAAACCAACGAAATTGTTTCATAGTCCGTAGCTGCTGATAAAAGCTTGTGAAAAATGATCCAGTAAAATAATGTTAAAACAGTTAATATTAAATACAAGGATTTTTTTGTTACCTGTACCTGTAATGCATCCCTGAAAATGTGCAGTTCGTAGACGAAACGAGCAAAATAAAACGCTGAGACTGAAGAAATAAACGAAAGTATGCATTATTATGATGACGATTCTAAAAAGAAAGCAATAGAGCGGACTTTGCTATGAATATTTTAAAGAATTACTGTTATTCTTTTTTTGAGATGAACCGTTTATTGAATAACAATCCCTTATTAGAACAAGCGTATATTATTTCTATTACGTCATTTATTTTCGATCATGGTCTTATTCTATGAATTCAGTCAGTTCCTCTGACCGTCGTTGAAGAAACCACGTCAATGATAGACAGGTGGGCATAAAAATCTTTACCACCAAGGTATACAGGGTCGTTTGACTATGTAACTCCCTCAAAATTAATTAATGAACTACCTTTTATGAGATGTCTGATAGTGTCGTCGCAAATAAAACTTATTTCAAAATATTATTACGCTACTCTACTCCAGTCTCTATTCCCACAAAATCAATGAAGAAGTAGTGGATTGCGGTCCCCAGCGTAGCAGTTTATGCATAGATGTTACTGGTGAAAACATTGTGCTTGTTATCCACAGGCCTGGAGGAATGCAAATATTTATGTACATGCATT
Organism: Euzophera pinguis; assembly: GCA_947363495.1. Classification (NCBI taxonomy): domain Eukaryota; kingdom Metazoa; phylum Arthropoda; class Insecta; order Lepidoptera; family Pyralidae; genus Euzophera; species Euzophera pinguis. Next base: position 11,524,378 of record OX376170.1, on the reverse strand, counting down.
TCGCTAAAGCACGGGATTTGTCTGGGGAATCTTAGATTTATGTTCAATAGTGTTTTCGGGTTTAAGAAATATGAGGATATTACCTATTAGACAGTATTGAATTAATCTGTATGGTCCATTAATGATCTCCAGGTCTAAAAAACTCTGATACTAAGGTGTACAGGGTCGTTCAACCGTTTGTTTATTATGAACATGTGTTTCGCTAAAGCTTAGAAATTTTCGCTCTATGTGGAACCTTAGTTTTATGTTTAATACTGAATTCGGGTTTAAAAAAATGTATATCTCGAAAACTTCAAATAATATGACTTATTGTCAGCTTTAACGGCCTATCGGATATATTATATCACCACCCAGTAGGACAAAAGACCCAGTACAAGTTGTCAGAATTTTCAGAACCGCCTTTCGGCCTGTGGTCCAGTGGTCAAGGTGTTTGCTTTAGGCCCGGAGGTTCGATTATCACGGGAAGCATACTTTGTTTAGTTGTTTCCAGTTTGGCTAAAACATTGCAGGCTTGAATCGCCCGATTGTCTGATATTAATGATGATTATGTGCTTCGGAAGGCACGCTAAGCCGTTGGTCCCGGCTACCACTTGGTGATCGTTAAAAAGGTACCATAAAATACCGTATTATGGTCAACTGCTATACTAAATAATAAATTTAGAGAGCACAATTTGCCGGATTTATAGAGAAGATAAAATCGTACAAAAACCCAATAATATTTTTAAGTATTTGCCTGTGTTAAAAATTCCGACAAATTTCGAGGCGCATTCGATCAACAATATTATTATAAGATGTTATAAAGTTCGAGTTTTGGTATTTTACCCTTTTCTTAGTAAAACGTGTTTGATTTTTACAATCTTTTTTTTATATTACACTGTTTGTTTAGGTCAAACCTTGCCAGCTGAGGTTGAACCACTTCCTGTTTTTCTTCTGAGTTTATTGCGTGTTAGTTTAGTTCCCATGACAATATATTTTTTGTTTAACATGATCTGATTTTGGTTATTTACCTAGGATTGGCTACAAAGATACGCTTTGTAGAGTTGGTATTTTTTGGATCTAAGAAATGTTATTTTAAACATCATACATAAGTTGCTTCGTAATGCAGTATGCTAAGAAACCATAAAAGATATTATAATTTTTGGCACCAATATCAAAATGGCCCAACACAAGTCATGGTCTGATTTGAACCTGGACATTGGTCTTCCGCAGTAAACATATTACTAAATGCCATTTAATGGTCAACTTCATTTTTTTTTAATTAGCTATAGGTTCCACTACTGGTCAAAAGTCCTCTCTATTCCTCTACGAATCCCTATTCCTTACCAGTTCCTTCCAATTTTTCTCGAACATTTTTAAGTCATTTAACTATCTTGTTCTTAGCCTTCCTCTTTCGATAACCAACAGTACAGACAGTCAAAGTTTCAACCCATTTTTTTAACTTACATTTTTATACTCTTGTGTGTTTGATATATTTATTTGAAACTTACGAACAAAAACTATTCCGCTAAGTTTGTGTAAATAAAAATAAATGTAAAACCTAGTTATTACTGTAATAAAATGTGCACTTATTTTTTTTAAAATCTACATACCAGAACTAAAGTGAGAAGAACAGGACAACTAATTTGCCTTATATCTGTGTCCAAAGTATGTATGTACCTGTGCGCGGGATACCGTATCATCATCCGAGGTCCTAACGGAAGATCAGCGCTGTCAATTTCATCGGATGGCAATATGCTGAGTTGGGGCCTTTTTTGGAAACATACTACATCCTTCTTTTAAAATACTTATTTCTTTTGTGATTCTATTTTTGTTGTGTGTTTCTAAAATAAATTATTTTCTTTCTTTCTTTCTTAATTACACGCATTAGCAAACTAATCCTAACTGCCCTACCCTCCGTTCAAAAACTTTCGGCATTAGTGAGTCGAGCGCGTGCTCTGCTCAAGTAACTGCACTAGTCTGTATGAAACACCACGCTTAGATTTAGATAAAAAATGTTTTGTGAACAATTTATGAACAATTAAATTATGCAGGAAAAAAATATCAAGAACAAAGATTATGAACAGAAATTGGTATTAAAAAAAATAAGGATTTTATGTGAGTGAATATGGACCCAAATAAACATTACGCTTAGGTTTATATAGAATTTTTAGTTATGAGTAAGTGAGTTATCTGTAAAAAATGTTAGGAATAACATTAGTGGCTACCGATCTAACTCAGGCCAGTGATGTCACTAGACACGTAATCTTCATCATTAATTTGGCTAATCATTCATTTAATTCTAGAGGGAGATAAACATGATCAATCGTTCCTGTACACCGTGGTGTCAGAGTTTTACGGAATCGCCTTTTGGCCTCTGACCTGGTTCCTTCCAGATGGCAGCCGAGACCAAGGCCTTCAGCAGGACTCTTGTCATGCAATCTATCAATCTTGTAACAGTTCCACTCTCCCCTTATAAAAAAAAAGGTTTTTTAACATAGACGCTCTAGCGTCTACGTTAAAAAACCTTACGACTACGATGGCAATATTTAACAGCTTAAATCGAAAGGTTCAAATCTAAAGCGCCCCTGCCAGATAGAAAGGTTACTGCAAAATTACTGTCGTTAGCATTTGCATTGTAGATTCGACGATTTCAACTAATAGTGTTCCACCCAGTATGATTTCATATAAGTCATTACTGCAACACACTTTTGTTCATCGCTGCAACATTTACAAACCGAGACATTCCCAAGAAACACCCCCTAAATATCAATAGTCTGCTTTTAATTTGAGATAGAACCAGGTAATAATGCCTTTGCCTAATATAGGTATAATATGATCGCCCTAACAAATACTTACATTCGTACATTTCTTACATCCTTCCGGTAACTTTAGCCCCAAAAGTCAGTTTATGACGGGCTTTACTCGTAAACCTGAGAGCATTTGTCAACAATATAAACTGTATAGCTTGTGCTACATCCGGTACCCCACCTGTGCTAAATGTGTGACCCTTGTGATGGTTTTGTGGTAATATAACTTGCATACGAATAAAGATTATACGGCGTAAATAAAATACGTATAATATACTTACTATTTTACACTAGCTGTTTCCGCATATGACAAAAGTACATTTTTGGTGTGATTCTTAGAAACTTTCACACTTAGGGATGGATTTTTGTAAATAAAATCCTTCTTAAACTATTATTATTCGGTTTTTATCGGTTTTTTAGTTTAATTTAATCTTCATGTTTGACCCTGCGTATTCAACTTTATCAATACCAAATTTTGTCAGACAGGTTCAGCGCTCTAGCCGTGAAAGCGTATGTTAACAGACAGACAGACTTTTGTATTCATAATTTTAGTATGGATAGTATGGAGGTGTGAACCCTTGTCCATTGTCAATAAAGTACATGAAAGTATGGATATAACAACTAGAAAACTCCATGATTTTGTAGTAAACGTACCTATATTTAGTGGGGAAGGTACAAATTCTTCTTTTATAAAATAGAATGTCTATTAAAAGTTTTCAAAGCAATCTTTAGTACTTTATTTAAAAAAAATATTCAAACGTGTTAAATTTTATAAATACATAATTAATTAATCCATACTTCCATACTTTAATATTATAAATGGGAAAGTCTGTCTGTCTTTCTGTCTGTCTGTCTGTTACGCTTTCACGGCCAAACCGCTGAACGGATTTTGATAAAATTTGGTATGAATATAGTTGAAGACCCGGGGTCAAACATAGGCTACTTTTTGACGCAGGCGGAGCTGCGGGAAACAGCTAGTATAAAATAATAATAATGGGCTATGCTCGGAGGAATTGTTTGACATGATGCCAACAGGCACTTTTTACCATCGCACCTCTCGCCATCATCGTCAGGGATTTCATCCCCATACCTTGGATCCCATGTTATCGTATACAGTACGCTTCAAACGGAATTTCCTCCCTCGTACACTGCGATTATGGAATGAACTCAGTGCCATGGTTTTCTCTAGTGATTATAACATGGGAGCCTTCAAAAAGGGGGTGAAAAACATTCTTCAGGATCAGCAACGCGCTCGTGACATCTCCGGTGTTACGGGCGTTCATAGGCTACGGTCCACTTACCATCAGGTGGACCGTATGCCTGTTTGCCTACTTAGTTGTATAAAAAATATGATTAAAATGCTCTATGAGTGGAACAGATGGTTTAACAAACGTGATCTTCACAATCAAAATTGTTTATTCCTTTCAAATATTAAGTTTGTTCGTACAATCCGAAGCAGATGAACCAGGACCTGTAGACAAGTTACAATTTGAAAAACAATAACGACATTCGAAAACAAAATATGTATGGGATTGACATTAGCCGCGCTAAATCACGTGGTCGATTTTCATACTAATTCAGAAACATCGCGAAAACGAATGTCGTTATCGTTTTTCAAATTGTAATTGTGTGGGCCCTGACCCTCCGATAATTACGACAAGTACGGTAGGAGGAACAGTTTCATCGGCATCTGACTGTACGTACGCCGTACGTAGTCTTTCACCCAACAGAGTTTTACGAGCAAATGCCTACCGAACTCGTAAACCTTAGGTTTGCGTTTGTCAACAATATAAACTGAGATCGAGGGCTGTAAATGTTCTGAGCATTTCGTCTGTAATGGGTGTTTCGTGTTCTATAGACGTGAATATTGTATTATTTATATCAGAATATGTAGCAACGGCATGCTACGAGTACGCTTTTGTAGGAAAATGACAACCTTTGCAATTGGGATGACATTTTTAAAATAAAACGGTGTATCTGCTACTTTTCATATAAATTTTCAGACAGCTATTAAAATAGTAATGTGATATATGTAAGCGAGTCTAATGCTGAGGCTAAAATTATTTGAAAGATATTAGTTTCAGAAATATGTATCATCCTTTGAACAAGTATTTTCAATTTTATTTAGTTTTTTTTTGCTACATATACTGGTAGATATAACGCGAATGCAGAATCAGCTCTTTTAAAATAACTCATCAATGATATTCTAGTTGATCAAAAAATTGAAAATCATGGCGTTCTTTTGACAACAATTACTTTCATTTTTCATAAAAATACTTCTCATCCCAAAAGATCCACGAGTATAAAGTCAAAGAAAAGGCTGGTAAGCAAAAACTTCGTCTACTAGATAATAAAGACTAGGTACTCTAAGCAAATATACGAAATACGATGTTTGGCAAAACGTAAAGTGTCTACAAGCTCTTGCATACTGTCCTATACAGCCTTCTTATTAAATCGTTTTTCTCTACGTTGCATTGCATGGTTTTGTTGCTTTTTTTCTGCTAGGAGTAGACATCTTTGTGATGAGAACGATTGTGTGAAATCTGCGAAGTAAGTTCCCTTCGTGGACATTTTCTATTTGGAAAATATTTGTAAGATTGAATTTTAATGTTACAATTGTTTTTCTAGCTGCTTCTTCTTATATACCTATAAAAATCAATTGCTGTTCGTTAGTCTCGCTAAAACTCGAGAAAGGCTGGACCGATTTGGTTATTTTTGGTTTTAAATTATTGTGGAAGTCTAGGGAAGATTTAAAAGGTGAATATATTCGGAGGCGGTACGAAGTTTGCCGGGTCAGCTAGTATTACATATTTATCATTTTCTTCTATTAAATTATCAGTAAAGAGTCATCATCATCCTAGCGTGTATACCTAGTTGCGTCGTCAGCTTACGCTTCGGAGCCTAGGGTACGCTGTAAGTCATGGTTCTAGATTTGGCGGCACTGGTTATTACAATGGAGCGACTGCCGTCTGACCTCCGTAACCCTTTTACAGGGAAACCAGACCAACAGGAACATGCCCCGAGGTGTGTTAGTGGCCAACACTGTCAGAATTTTTCAGGCTGCCCTAAGGCATCTGACACAGCTTCACGACTGCTATCTATCGATAACAACCGGGACCAACGGCTTGACGTGCCTTCCGTAGCACGCAGGAGCTCAAGATAGCAAATGCCACTAAATGGCGACCAATCCAATAGTGGTCGCGTCACGTCGTCGCTTGACACGCGCATTCGCTACGGATACGCGGGTCGCACTCGCTCGACTAACGAGCTCCTCCTTATCAGTAAAAAGTCCCTGAAGATATAAAAACTCAAGATTTCAGAATCAGAATCATTTATTTTGCTAGAGTACATGTGTAAAAAGGTTTACAAAATTTCACGGTCCAGTGTATTCTGTCAGCTAGACGTGCAAAATGATTAATAACATTAAATTTAATTATGTATTATTACGATGTTAAAATAAAAACGAAAAACAATAATAAATTAGTCAATAATAATAAATCTGTCTAAACATTATTATAAAAATTATTAATATAAATTTTGAAGAAAAAATCTTGTAATTATACTATTATAACTTACACAATATCAACAAAGAAAAGGAATTTTCCGTTTCCACCAGTATGGTACGGTTAGCGGCAAACAATTCATTCGTTACATTTTTAAATGGGCAGCCAAAGAGCGATATAACGAAGTACCTTTCTTAGGTGTAACAAAACAAGATAACGTCAGCAATGCAACACTCCGTTACATTAGTAGATACTAATTATAGTTCTGTTCCAAAACTCCATACAAAAAAGGCGTTGTTGACGTGGGCCGAAAGTCTGTTGGTGAAAGGATAAATGTTGCTCGCGTACATACATAATGAAGAGCTATTTCACCTACTACCTGAAGGTGGACGCCGAAAACGGAGCAGACCTAAAAAGCATTGAAGTGATGACCTAAAGGATTTCCAAAGGCGGCGGAGTTAGCTTTAGATGGAGATACATAGAGGAAAATTGAGAACTTTGTCCAGTAGTAGCACAAAAATAGTTGGTGAAAATGTCTTATTATGTTGCGCGAGCATTTGAAATGCTTTTCGGAGAATTTTTCTAACAATATTTGTATGCGAATGTCGTTTTCCACCTATTTCCCGTTCGAGTTCTTGGCTGGAAGACCATCTGAAATTTCGTTCTTCTCTACGACGCACGACGTAAAGCCTTTTTAAAACTACTACACCCAGTGAAGGTAATAATTATGGTACTTGTTCAAAAGTACTGGATGCAAAATTAAAATATTATTCAAATCAAACTAGCGTTAAACAGCCACAGTTATATTCGCAGAAATGGGGGTTTTGTTATTTGAAATATTTTTTCAACCTTTCCACATAGAAGTCACTTTTTTAGGAACTCATTGTTTGTAAAATATAGTTTTAAAAGAGCACAATATAAAAAATTCGCAACCAGTTTCTAAATAGACTTTGTAAAACATATATTGCTTTCTTTAGAAAAGCTGTTTCTTAAGCAAGAATTCTTTAGGACTTATTTTTAAAATTAGTTTATTGTTTGTTGTTTAACAAGAAGCAACTGATACCAAACATTTTTTTTGGTGAATATAAATTGCAAGTTATTTTTAAAAGTTAAAATAAATATGTTACAGAATCATTAATGTAGAGCCCCAAGAAAAAAATATCATTCAACTGCACTTTATTATTTTCCGAAAGTTGATCCACTAACTCGTAGATTGATCAACTTACGATTCTTGTTATTTTCCGGTGACATATACATTTCAGTTGATCCGTATGTCCATAGCTTATTTCGTAACAACATATGCATTTTTTTACGAAAACAAAGGTCTTTCAAATGTCTAGCGAGGTCGCAAGACTTGGAAGATTAAAGGCATCAAGTTGAATAGGTCTGAAATGAAATGAAATGAAATGAAATGAAATGAAATGAAATGAAATGAAATGAAATGAAATGAAATTGTTTATTCTCAATGTAGGATATAAATATCACTTATTGACGTCAATTTACTTATTTTAAGTTTACCACCACTTCCAAAGCGCAAGTGGAGAAGAAGCGGCGCCACAAACTCCACTGCAGCATTTTCTTCAAAACGTCAATTTACAAATAAGAAAAACTTTGCTTAATTACCTAGTTAAATGAACGAATTCACATGTTTGTCAACATTTAGCACAATGGTTATATCAGATTATTTAAATTAAATAAAAATTGATTAAAAAAATTAAATAATAATTTAAAAAAAAAATGACAAACGAACAGAAATGTCAGAACATATAATGATATGTCAATTTGCCGAGGACTCTGCACCAAGCTTAAGTTCAACATTCCCGTCATTAAGAAAATCACCAGTACTATAATAAGCCTTTTTACAAAGTAGATCTTTAACATGGGCTTTAAATTGTCCATTAGGCAAACTAGTGATTGATTCAGGAAGCTTATTGTAGAAACGTATACAGTTCCCCACAAAAGAGTCTTTAACCCTACACAGTCTATAGGAAGGTAAAAATAATTTATCTTTATTGCGCAAGGGTCTATCAGTTATATCCGAGTTCTTTCTAAAAGTAGTAATATTTTTCCTCGTATACATGATAACTTCAAATATATATTGAGAAGCTACTGTTAATATATTTATTTCTTTAAACAACTCCCTAAGAGATTCCCTTGGGGCTAAACCATAGATGGCACGAACTGCTCGCTTTTGTAAGATAAATATTGTCTGTATGTCACTTGCCCTTCCCCAAAGCAGTAATCCATAAGACATTAAGCTATGAAAGTAACTAAAGTAGACTAGCTTAGCAGTTGCCACATCTGTTATTTGTCTAATTTTTCTGACAGCATATGCCGCAGAGCTAAGTTTTTTGGAGAGAGCTGAAACGTGTGAACCCCATTGCAATTTTGAATCAATTTTGATTCCTAGAAAGGTGGTGTCATCTACAAGAACTAACTTTCCTCCATTTAACATTACGTCCACTTGCGTCTGTCTCACATTTGGTAAAGAAAATTTTATGCATTGGGTCTTATTAGCATTCAGCATTAAGTTGTTGGCGGAGAACCAATTTGATATTGTAGACAGTGCATCATTCACATGGTCGACATTTCCGCTATGGCGATCCATTTTGAAAATCAAAGACGTATCGTCTGCAAACAAAACTATGCCAGCCTTTTTTTCAACCGCGTAAGGCAAGTCATTGACGTAAATCAAAAAGAGTAAGGGTCCTAGTATCGAGCCTTGGGGTACGCCTATCTTTACCGTTGAACCGCCTGACTTAACGTTATTTATGTCAACAGTCTGACGCCTATCATTTAAATATGAATTCAATAACTTTATTGCTTTAGCGTCAAAACCATAATGTGCAAGCTTGAGCAGAAGTGTCTCATGATCAACACAGTCGAATGCCTTGGAAAGGTCACAGAACACTCCAATAGCATCCTGAGACTCCTCCCAGGCGGTGTAAATATGAGTGATGAGAGCCACTCCCGCATCGGTTGTTGATTTGCCGGCAGTAAAACCAAACTGTTGGCTATGAAAAATATCATAGACCTTAAAGTGCCGCAGCATTTGATTGAGCATAATCTTTTCGAATATTTTACTCAATACGGGCAATATAGAGATAGGTCTATAATTGCCAGGCTCTAACTTCTCTCCTTTTTTAAATAATGGGATTAATTTACTATACTTCATTAAATTTGGGAAGATGCCTTGATCAATACATTCATTGAATATATAAGCCAAGTCAGGAGCAACAATACCAATGATGTGATAAATTACACTAACAGACATACCCCAGTGATCTTCAGATTTTTTCAGGTTAAGCTGTTTAAATGTTTTAATAACATCACTGGGATCAATATGCGAAAATTTAAAGTTGGACTCACAAGGGGTGACATTTGTTTTAAGTAGTGTTTCAGCAGTCTGAGGGCTGAAACACTTCAACTGATTTATATTTGAAGTTACTTCTAGTGGAATATTCGAAAAATAATTTTCAAAAGAATTGGCTATTTCTTTAGGGGAAGAAATTATACTATCCTGAAATTTAATTTCTTGTATATTTTCTTTATTTTTACATTTACCGGTTTCTTTGCTAATAACCCTCCAAGTCTCTTTCATTTTGTTAGGAGCGTTATTTATCTTTTTCCTAATATAATTGGCTTTAGCCACCTTACACACTTTTTTGAATGTTTTTGAATAATTTTTGACATGATTAACAAAACTACTATCAAACGTGTATTGTTTTTGGGCATACAGGTCAAACAATTTTTGTCTACTCTTGTGAATACCTGTAGTAGCCCATTCATTGAATTTTAATTTATTACTACATTTAAGTTTTTTCTGTTTGAAATTCTTTGAAAAGCTGTCGGAGATGACACCAAATAGTTTATTGTAATGATTATCAGGATTATTACCTGTATAAGTCACTGAGCATAAAGTATTTTCGATCGAATTTTTAAAATTATAAATTTTTTGATTTGTGACAGGTCTGCAAGTAATATTAACTTCATGTATACGGGTATTTTTCTTTAAAGTTATCAATTGACCGCAATGGTCAGACGGTAATTTACTAAAAACCGATTTATTTAATGGTGTTTGGCTACAGAAAAAATTATCAATACATTTAGCAGATGTATCGGTAAATCGAGTTGGTTCAAAAAAAACATTCTTCAAATTGTAGCTGCTAAAAAGGTTTAAAAATTGGGTACTTGTTGCCGAATGTACTAAGATGTCAATATTAAAGTCACCACAAAATGTTAATCCTTTATTACTTTTTGATGCTATTGATAGGACACCATCAACAACCTTTAAAAAGTCTTTGAAACTGCTATTGGGTGGACTGTATACACAAACAACTATATATTCCTCAAGCTCGACGCAGGAGACCTCAGCACAGCGTTCAACAGAAAGTCTAGAAATGTCTGGCCGCTCTTTATAGGATAAACCATTCTTAATATAAATAGCTGAACCGCCTCTGATAGCAGACTTTCTCCTGAAACAGCTTGCAATATCAAAATTGTTTAGGCTAAGCATCATCTCACTCTCTTTAATCCAATGCTCAGTCAAACATAAAATATCTATATTCAAAGATTCTAAAAATAACTCAACAATGAGTTCTTTGCCAGGAAATCCTTCTATATTTTGATGTACTAATCTTAATTCTTGAGGATTTCCTGTTGTCAGTGTTTGCAGTTTAAAACTGCCATTGCGTCTCCCGAATCACCATTACATGTAAGTGGCAACTCGGTAGATTTTGTCTTACAACTAGATAATTGTTTACCATGTAAACTCGTCCAGAAGTTAATAGTAAAAGCTACAAGTGTAGCAATCTTATGCTTATAAAAGTTTGAAAGATAATACTTATCTTTCGTCAGCGAACATCCACTAATAAAGTTATTAGTGTCAAAATAAATCAATTTTTCATTGTGACTACATGTCAAAGTATGAATGTAATTATTTAAGGATTTAATGTTCATATATAAATTTGGAGGCTGGCAACATATATAAGGGAATGCACAAATAATAACTTTAAACACATTCAAATTATTCAAGGTTTCCATACTAGTCAATATATCTTTTTTGCATATTTTTTTACTGTTACCGACTAGTAGTACAATGGTTGAGTTTTTATTCAGTTCAGTTTTCTGAATTTTTTGCATTATTTGCATAAATGATGCGTTTGGAAAACAATAGCTAATGCAATTATCAAGATGGTTATTGAAAATTCTACCCATATTGAGACCTAAGCTGTCAGAAAATATAATAGTTCCATGCGTAGGGTCGTCACCAGCGGCACAAATTGAAACAGCAGACCCTAACAAATCACCATCACATGAAGAGAGTACGGACCCGGAGCCACTGATTGTGGGTTCATTAAAAGTCCCACAGGTACATAGTTTGGCAGCTGAAGTGAGTTTGTCTTCGATGTACCTGCTGTCTTCGATCAGTTGCTCCGTAGCCAGCTCATGCTGAGCGATTTGTTTTTGCACCGAGTCATACATATCATTAAGGCAGGAAAAGTCCTCGCTTAGTCTATTAATAAATAATTTTAGTTCACTGGTGTCGACACTGTACATTTCCTGACTTTCCGCCAATTGTTTTTTACTTATTTCTAAATCTGAGTAAAGAGTGGAATACATGTCTATACCCTTCTTTATTTTTATTAAACATGATTTTTTTAATTCATTCCTGATTTTAATTTTATTTTTCTTAATAATTTTATTTAATCTTTTAATTTTTTTACATTTTTTGTGGCTAATTTGTGTTTGAGGAGTGGTAATATTAACAAAAGATGTGTCATTAGTGAGATCAATTATTAAAGAGTTGGCTGGAGGAGGCACAGGGTCAGTCGGCATAAGCTGGTCATACAGGTTGTTCACCTCCAGCGACTGACGTGACTGATTATCTTGTTCGTATATCTGAATTTGCTTTACTGCCTTCTCCAGCGCCCTCTCTAACTCAGTGTTACGTGTGAGGGTTTCCTCAAATGTATCACTGCATTGGCGGAAAGAATCTATTTGAATTATCAGTTGGTTTATCCGGTCATTCAACTCATCATTGTCTAATTTACTAGCTGAGAGCTCAAGTTTTAAGCTTGAATTCGATTCCAGAATGGATTGAAATTCTTGTTCATTCTGTTCCCTTTCCAATAAAAGATTGTTATTTTCTTCTTTTAAAGCCTTAAGTTCTAATAAAGCCGACTTTAGCTGCATTTCCACTTGACGGGCAGTCACGGCTCTGCTTGATGTGGACATTTTAGGCAATAAAGTACAGATTTAGAGTGTAAGGAACACAATGAACAAATTATTTGTAATAAAACCAGTATGTAACCAACGGACCTAACCTTAAAGTGAACTACCTACTTGAACGGGAATAAAAATTATTAAATATTGTATGTATGTAGTATGTAAGTGGAGTGTACTCAAACCTGGCAAGCAGTGTGCAAAAGACGTGGTAAAAGGTGAAATAGAATAGTAGAAAGTTAAATAATTACCGATATCGCCTTGTAAAAGTTGTAAACAACGATACCGGCTCCTTACCCACTGACCTTTTGTCCACTAATTTTTAACAAGTTACACGAATGTCACTCACACAAATATCTTAATTCACTAATAACAAGATTAATTTGCAGTTTTATTGTACTTTTAGGCTATTTTATCTGGATTAATTAATATTTAAACAAATAAAAATACGGAGCTAAGAAAATGACAAGTGAGCTCCAGTGTTGCCAGCCGCCCAATCCATAGGTCTGGATACTTTGGATGTTCAGCAAAACGAGAACTTTCGAAGAGCCTCGTATGTCGTGTCTCTTCCAGTGCTTTCCTGTTTGGGTATTTATTCTGCATTTTTGTTTCATGTCTGTATTTTGTTTCTGTTACATTTTGTTAAATGGCTATAGTATTTTTAAACTAAAATTTGATTTGCAATACCTATATATATATATATATATATATATATATATATATAGTTACCAATACATTTTTGTGATATTTTTTTTCAACTATTTTTTGGCATAATATTCAACCTGTACTTAAACAAATTTGTACCGTAATACTCACTAATATTTTGTGTCAATGTCTATATTTGTTACAACCATTAGTTAAAAGTTAAATAAAAATGGAAACGGTTTTTGCACTTACATACCTACATTCCAGCAATTCAGAGACTCTACTAAAAGTAACATGGAAAAAAATATAAAATTTAAAAAAATTATATTTTTAGGATTTTTACAAACTTGAAAGAACTGGTTTTGAAGTTTGAATACCAACTTAAAAAACTTGAAAAATGATGGGAAGTTTTATTTTACATAAAAATATGTTAGTACTTTCTATATTTATTAACTTTAAAAGTCAGACAGTAGGTTAGGTAGAAACAAAATTGTATAATGAAGTCTTATAAATAAAATAAATTGACCAACATTTATTCGCTAAGAATTATTAAAAAAAAACTCACCCAACTCATCTAAAAACAAAAACTGATGACACAAAAACTATACGTAAGAAAATAAATCACGATCGTTTCAGAGACCGAAGGAGGACTTTAACTAGAGCAAATGATATAAACAGTGATAAAATTAAGAATTCATAAACCCTTTCACAATAAAATAGTTGATGCGGCTGCCATTAATATTATTAATATGGCTTCGAAGCAAAGACCATAAAGTTGAACAAACGAGGAGGGCGGGATACTTTTTACCGCCCGGACTCCCATAAAAACTCAAGCCCTGAATTAGCTCGATTCTTTGTCACCCCTTTGAACAACCCTAAATTTCTACTACCACCGTCTTTGTCTAACAATAACCACTACATTCCCATCCGTTAAACTGCATCAAGGAAAAACAACGCAAAACCGCCTGAGATGAAACGAGATAGAATAATATATATGCACTAGTAGAGGCGACAGAGAGAAGCATACGTAGTAGTAGCGATGGACGAAGCTTCGCACGGAGAGGGAGTGAGATGGTGCAAAGTGAGCGAGAGAGGGATAAAAATTAACCAACAGAGGGGAGCGGATCGAGCTTCTTCAGGCGGGGTAGTTAGTACGCATTCGACCGCGCTAGCCGCAGGGTCTCTGTGCGACGGCGCCAGACACGGTTCGAGTTGTGGTTTCTCTTGTGATACATTTTCGATACTGATGACTACATCCATTAAATACTTCAACATATAAACCTACATTGTGAAAGTTCATTCTAAACCTACGAAATAAAAACTTTTTTTTACTTCAAGTAATGTCATTGTGACGCCAATAAATTTAGATCATCGCACGTTATTATGACTATCTTACGATTCATGTGTCAGTTATGATAAGCGAAGTGTTTTGACCAAAACTTACATCTTTATAGGAGGAATACCAAAGAAAATGTGTGCCAAAATGTTGTTTTATAGTTTCTACCTGTTTTCTCTGTTGTGGATTGGAGTTCCGGCTGAAGAAGAGGTATCTTCTCCACTGCGAGTAGCTCAATGTAGAGCAACTTGCTTAGAAAAGGTAATTTTAAAAAATCTAAATTTTTGCTTTTATCATTATCTATATTTGCAATTCTAACAACATTAATTTTGCTTTGTTTAACAATTTTGTTTGCTGTTATCATATTATCATTTCATTAATTTTGGCCATCATTTAAATAAAATTTATTCAGGAAGCTTTCAACCGTCGCTTCGCATCGCATAAAATCAAAATGAATCCAAGTATGTGGTAATTCACTCTAAAATGAAAATATTGTTCAAAATGTTATTTATTTACCTTGCATTTTCAAGATTCATTTTCACTAGGTACCTATAAAATGAATGTAATTAGGTTTCTAAAAATGTTTTACTTATGTGAGTAGTTGCATCAATAAATAAACAGTATGTTATGTAATAGGTACACAAATTAACATCTGTATTTTATTTGTTTTCAAAAACATTTATTTGTTTGCAAAAACTTTATGGTAACATTATGACGATTTCGGTTGTTTTTTTTTTCGGAATATACTAGAGGATAAAAGTTGTTAAAGATGTAAATATATGTGGCAGACATTATGAATTGAAAATAAAGTTCAACTGAAAAAAAAAATATAGCCCTATACATATATCAAACTAGCTTTTTCCCGCAGCTCCGCCTGCTTCAAAAAGTAGCCTATGTTTGACCCCGGGTCTTCAACTATGTTCATACCAAATTTCATCAAAATCCGTTCAGCGATTTGACCGTGAAAGCGTAACAGACAGACAGACAGACTGACAGAAAGACAGACAGACTTTCGCATTTATAATATTAGTATGGATATGGATAACGTTATTACATACATACATACCATCACGCCTTTTTCCCGTAGGGGTAGGCAGAGACTACGGATTTCCATTTGCTACGATCCTTACAGACTTCCCTCGCTTCTTCTACGTTAATCACTCTCGTCATACACGCTCGTCGATTACGGGTACTCCTTATGAATTGTCAACCAATCACAGACGTACAAATTATAAAGACATGCTAAACATTGAAGTACTGTACAAATATTTGTACAGTACAGCTACCTAAGTACTTAAACTATAGGTAGGTTTCATTCATTGTTCATACATACAGTCAATCAATCATAAAATGCCACTGACGGGCTGGTATTCAAACATCGCTTTCTAGTGATTGACAATGTAACCATACATGATAGATCCATGTCAATAGTTTCTTTATTATTTGCTTTTACAATAAAGTTAACACATTCAATTTTTTGTCTTGTTTTTCACTGTGGTCATTTTGTTATGTTTGCGTAAAAATCTATATAACATGTGCAATTGTATTGAAAAATTGTCAAAAATTTTTAGACGCCATCGAAGGAAGGAATGATAATAAAAATCTAAATGTCAACCATATTTAATTATAACATTTTCAGATATTTTACAACACAGAATATTTCATACAATAAACCTAAATTTAATTATTGCATTGTTTTTAGAACCTACTTATATAATACTAGCTGTTTCCCGCAGCTCCGCCTACGTTATGTTACTCAGGGTTACAAACATACACACAAAAATACAAATCTTTCCTCTTTATTATATTAGTGTAGATGTAGATTTTATTGCCTGACCTACAAAAATAAATAGGGTTATTATGGTTCGTAGACCTAGCTCTTAGAGTTCAGAAAATAATAATTATTTGAAATAACTATTTCTTCATTAACCGTTAACGCACCTTTTATTAACTTAATTAATTGCCAAGGAAGGCGCACAAGGGAAGGGCATGTGTTTTCCAAACTTTTTTGCATTATTTACTTTCCAAAACCATTTGAAGCTAGTCTTAACATTAGAAGACCAAAGACGCAATTATCTAAGGCAGAAGTATTTATCACAACAGAAACGATAAGTACAATTTATATCGACTAATATTTACCGATAGAATTTATCTAAACTGGTTACGTTATTTATTTGAAGCATACCGAGCTGGTTGCCCGCTGGTTATCGCTGCCCATTCCTCTATAAATGTAATTTGTATTGCTATGCCTTCAAATTGGAATAAACTTATTTGTTTCTGCTAAGGTTGAAATTAAACGATAAATTATGTGGTTTTGTAATGAATACTCACATAAAATTTTAATATGTCTTTGGGCAACGATGTGTCTGATTGAAACTGTTATTGATAAATCGAAGACCAAATAAAATATAAGTATTAAAATATATTTTGTTTTTGATTTATTTTTTATTGTAATGATTTTATCTCATAGAGAAGATAATTTTAATGAAAGTAATTATGTAAAGAGCATCTACACTTTTTCTTGGGCACCTTTTGCCCATAAACTTGATGTCGGCACGTAAAATCATTTCAAAGTTATTAGTGCTAGCGAGTTTATGTACCACTTAAAATCCTTTCAGTTCACTTTCAATGGAATCGTAAATTGGTAGCTATAGAGGAACGTTGTATGATGTGAATAAAATTACTTAAATTGCCTTTAATTCAACTTTAAACTCAATAAATTTAGCTTTTAAGTTCAGTTGCTAACTAAAACTAAAGTACTTTCTATAAAGCACTGTCTATTGCGTTTATTCTCAAATTGTGATTTTAGATACATAATTAATTACGAGTAATAATTATTAATTATTCTGTACTTTTGGGTAGACAAGATAAATGGGGTGTGTAAAATATAATTACACGATGCAAGCAACTTTTTGGTGTAATTTTTTTTTGTGCTATAATAATGAAAAATAACGAAGTAAAATATTCAAAAAAATATAATTATTTAAATATATACATATATTTGAAATGAAATGAAATTGTTTATTTTCAATATAGGATATAAATATCACTTATTGACGTCAATTTACTTATATTAAGTTTACCACCACTTCCAAAGCGCAAGTGGAGAAGAAGCGGCGCCACAAACTCCACTGCAGCATTTTCGTCAATTTACAAATAAGAAAAACCTTTCCTTAATTACTTAGTTAAATGAACGAATTCACATGTTTGTCAACATTTAGCACAATGGTTATTTCAGATTATTTAAATTAAATAAAAATTGAATAAAAAATTAAATAATAATTTAAAAAAATGTCAAAAGAACAGAAATGTCAGAACATATAATGATATGTCAATTTGCTGAGGACTCTGCGCCAAGCTTAAGTTCAACATTCCTGTCATTAAGAAAATCACCAGTACTATAATAAGCCTTTTTACAAAGTAGATCTTTAACATGGGCTTTAAATTGTCCATTAGGCAAACTAGTGATCGATTCAGGAAGCTTATTGTAGAAACGTATACAGTTCCCCCCAAAAGAGTCTTTAAATTTAAGATGCTGACTGAAGGCCGTTAAAATTTAGTCAGTTCAATAGCAAAGAATTTTTCAATCATAACGCTAGTCAAATCGCCTTATACGTTTATATGATATTTACTCAACTAAGCACATATTAGCGGCTTCATATTTGTGTTTATAATTCCAGGTAAAAACGTCAAAAAAATGGCACCCATATCATACACATCATCTACATTTCAAATATCGACATCTGTTGATAATCCAAGAGGCATTTCGATGGATCACGCACTGGATTTTTTGCTACAAGGCCATTTTTTTCTTTTGATTCCTTTTTTTTGGTTACCTGCGACAAAGGTTCAATGCCAAGCATTTTGAATGTGCGTGACGTTACCAGGGGCGGAAGGATGGATATTTAAAGGCTGCTTGCTTTGTTCGCGTTATTAGGGTATCGTGAGGAAATGCGCAAATTACTAAATAGCTTGGGTCAGGATAATCAATGTTTCTACCTGACGCGCTCAACTTTTTTAGATATAAATACGAACATAATAAAGGGGTCTCAGATTGCGAGCATTTTGAAAAAAAATCTAGATGAATTTGCTTTAACAAGTTTGCGTTTTCCTCAAGGTAAACGACATACGATTTTCCTTTTCATAAAAATCGAGTTCCTTCATTATGAGCCTATACATTTTTAGGACTCTATCTAACTAGTCCATAGGCTTTATCTAACTAGATACAACATCTACATCCAAATAATAATTCATTCTCGGTGTTAACATTCTGTAACTAAATTGTAGGCTCTCTTATTTCTCCGCACGAATCAGAGTAATATTCATAAGGAGACCTGTCATGAAATTCTCAACGCGCCTTAAAATTTTGAAAAGTGTGTTTAAACCCCAAACTGTTTAGAGTCTGCCTGCTTAATGAGTTGACTTGAAAGGAAAAAACAACTTTGTAAGAAGCTGTCACCAGAAATTGAAACAGAAAGGTTTCAAATACATAGGTTGGAGTTTTTGTCTCAAGATTTTTTAAAACTTTTTGTGCCTCCCTCGATGCCCGTTTGAAAGCATTGTGATGAATTTTAAAAAGTATTTTAAGTGCCAAGATATAGATATGGTTATGACTACATTAGACATGTTAATTGTTATTATGTAAATTGTATGTTTCCCTTTATATAAATATGTCTTTGTGTATTCAATAAAGTTATGCGCTTTGAATTTAAACTAATGGCTATGGTTGTCATTTCAGCAGAGTACTGAAACTTTGATATAATTACTTTATAGTTTATTTTTAATTCTTTAATACTTTTTATATTGACACAAAAAAGCAGTACTGAAAAAGATATATTTTTATGATGGATCTTTTAATATTTAATTTTACAAGTTTTATGTTCTTTTTAATTGTCACATTCCGTCTATTATTTTTTCTTTCATATTTTTAGAGAACCCATTAGCAGATTGTTGGCACCGTTACAAAATTGCAAACAACTATCCCATTTCAAATTTTATTGCGCAAATTTTAAAACTCAGAGTTATTGTTTCCAAAGACCATAACTCGCAAAAATTTTACCTTGAAATCATTGCAAAAAGTAAGTAGGTTGATCGACGAAACTTGATTAGAAATTTAGAACCATTTTGGCCTTCCTTTACGGTCCTTTTTCGTGGTTCCGGCTAAGCATTTAATATTTTATCGCTGCTCAGCCATGCACAAGAGAGGTAGAATAAAAAAAACTCGTTCAAGGTTTCGGATGCACGTCCCGGGGCAGCGTTTAGAAAAAAATAAACAAGAAGAAAGTCCAAAGCCGAAATGACCTGCGTTTTTGTCGGTTTGTTTTCGTTTTTGTTACGTTTGAGTTCATTTGGAAGTAGCCACGTCTGCTTACTGAATTAACTTAAATTGCCTTCGTTTTTTGTATTTCAGATGATTGCTTTATGTTTCTTTTGCGGTCATCTTTCGTCCGGCCGGCATAATTGAAAATATGAATTAATTCTGTTCTTGATTTTGTAATGACAACTTTTTGAAATATATAATTTTACTCATATCATGTTTGTTTTTCAGATATTGAACTACTTACCATTTTATCAAGTCATTTCCAAAGAGAAGAGTTTTTTAATAATGCTAAAATGTATTATTGTTTGTTGCATTAATTGAAAAATGCTTTCAATTGGATTTGTAATTTTTTTTGTTAAAGTAGGAACTACGTTTTAATCGTAAAATCAAAGAACTAGAACAAGCGCATAATGAAAATTAAATATATTGAACATTGTATAATACGTCTTGCTGAACCAAATTAAAACTTTGTATATCTAACTATAAAATCATATGGTTATTCACCAAAACAAGACATTTACTCCAATATCAAAAGTAAAGCAAAAGAGCATCTTACATGAGCTCGCCTCCAGCATTCGTAATAAAGCCGTAGGCATACGATTAATGATTCATGACCCTGCAGTGTCATCAATATTATTCTGTTTGTTACACCCTCGCCCCTTTCCATACATAAATAAACGCGACGCGATGCTTCTCTGATTACATCTCCCGATGTGAGAAATAGTGCCTTTTGTACAATACCCTTGGAATAGTTAGCTTGTTCACGGTTTCGGATTTCTTAAAGATGTTAGATAGTGGAATTTATTCGTTGGCAATAAGCAATCTTGGTTGGAGTTATAGGTTTCTTGTAATGACTTGATATGTATCTTTTGAGTTTTTCTTCTGGTTCGATTTAGAATAAATATAAATGTTTATTAGTCTTATTTTATATTTAAGTACTTTTTGAAAACAATCTTATGTATTCATTTAAACTTTATTGTACATACAGTTGTATAGCACGATAGGCGAACATAATGCTAAAAGCATTATCTAACAGTCAACCTTCGGGTTAAACAGATACCGAGGATTAACAGATTTAATTTATTTGTGTACACAATATCCCCCACAGCAGATACTTGTAATCTTCCTTCATCATCCTAGCGTGTATTTCTAGTTGCGTAGTCAGCTTACGCTTCGGAGCCTAGGGTACGCTTTAAGTCATGGTCCTAGATTTGGCGGAACTGGTTATTACAATGGAGAGACTGCCGTCTGACCTCTATAACCGTATTTACAGGGAAACCAGACCAACAGGAACATGACCCTAGTGTGTTAGTGGCCAACACTGTCAGAATTTTTCTAGGTGCCCTAAGGCATCTGAAACAGCATCACAACTGCTATCTTTCGATAACAACTAGGACCAACGGCTTAACGTGTTTTCCGAAAAATTGTGATCAATCCAATAGTGGTCGCGTTTCGCCGTCGCTTGATACGCGCATTCACTACGGATACGCGGGTCGCGCTCGACTATCGAGCTCCTTATAATCTTCTTTAAGTTTGATAAATTATTCAAGTAATTAGTAATGCAGTTTCTCATCAAAAATACGTTCTAAATTTCTCTTTAAAACATGATGTTTCGGGTTACAGTTTCAGATATTGTGATTTTTTATTAAAAAAGTATAGAGTTACTTTGAAATTGACAAGAGAGTATGTCTGATATTTAGCTTGAAATAAATTGCCGACAATTGTATATATAGAATTGAGTAGTCTTATTCGACATTAAATGTCACCCTTATGACATTCTTACTTGTATTCGACATTAATTACAGTCTGTAGGTATCTACTTTGTTGTAGCACGTTCATTAGCGTTATACATGACCTATAATTAACTTCATTCTCGTTACTTTTACCTAACTTAATGATAGGTTGATACTTTATATAACATCCGCATAATGAGTCTTATTATTCATTTGGACAGTGACAAAGGTAGACAATATTTCACGACAAATAATGTCATCATAATTGCTTATTGGGCTCAAATAAACATTCTAATACTCTAACACATAATAATAATAAAGGAACACGTCGTTACCAGAAATTACATGACATACTGTTAGTGACGTGTGATATAAAGCCTTATGTCACGCGATACGACGATAAAGTACTTAAAGCTAAATCAACGAAAATGAGGACTGTCTAGCCAGATCCTAAGACTAATACAGATTCAAAACACGTAGATAATAGACTCTTAGATAATACCATAGTCATCATGGAGTTCGACGAACTCATTAAAATTTATGACCAAGTCTTTATATTACCAAGTTTTCATAAAACAACAAATTGTTGCACCATTAATTTCAATACAAACTATATTATTAGTATTAGTTGTGATTAATATAGCGATAAATCTCACGAAGAAGAAGTTATTATGGAGTCGAGAATTAAAATTGAATTTTTCAACGTTACAAATGGGATATCGCGGCTTAACACGGCTGGGATTCACAACTGCTAATAAATTATTTGTGTTTTCCTATTGAGTTTTATTGATAGCTTGGATAATTTAATTGGAAATATAAAAAGGAATGTCTTGTTCCGAGAGAAATATATTTTTTTGTCGGTAAAGCTCGCGGAGCATCTTGTCTGATAAATGATGTGTCCGCTACTGCTACATCGCTTCGCTTTTAATCCTGTGCCACCATTGTGTCGCCAACCGATCTTTGACGCCGGCTGTTTTCAGACACCTACGTCGTTTTGGGTAAATAATAGTTCTTCTTCTATATTTGTTTTTGTTTAAGACTAGGGTCATGGAAGTAATAATACTGGTCCCATATAAAAAAAAATTAAAGTTTGATAATTCGGGGATAAGGATTTAAAATCATGTTACTTTTAAAATAGTTGGTATTTTACATGTAAGTACAATTAATAATAAAACAAATGTAAATATCAATTAATTACTTTTGAAATTTATATATTTACTTTATTGATGTTACGTTATTTAAATCAAAATATATTCGATATCGACGAATAAATGGGTAAATATTTTGTAATCAACAGTTAAGCTGTACATGTCATAAACAGACATATTGGATGTTAAGTTATTTTATTAGCACTATCATGTTATCGTTAATAGTTTAAAGTGGTGTTTTTAATTACAAATTAAACGTTTCGGTAAACTATTTTACATTGTAGCCGGGTTGATTGGGATTCGATTACGGCAGCTGGTCAGCGGACTAAACCCTACAGGCAGCGATGAAATGAAGATAGTTAGTATGGCCGTAAATTTCATTTGGAGAGCCCGCGCTCGATCGCCTAATCGCTTTCCTCGCCTATTTGCGGAAGCTTCTAAACTTCCACAAAAACATTCGAACTAACTTTAACGCCGCCTTTTTGTATTTTATCTTTTGAAGGGATTATTCGGGATTTGATTCGAGCACTTTGAAGGATTATGGATCTATAACGTTTTGATAGGAGATAATTAATTTGAGTAATAAAGTTTAGTCTTTTTATTTTGATGATGTTGTTATGAAAGAGTTCTTTTTTATGACACAAACATATATTATTATTTATAAAAACCACGTTCAGTCTAATCACTGAAAAATCTAAGTGAAATTTTCAGCAACAACTTTAATACCTATATAAAACTAGATTGAACATTATATTCTTAGTCCAGAAATAATGTATATCATAGTAATATAAGTATATACATACTTTAATTAATTATAATAATAATCAGTCGTGTAACATGAACTATGTAAGGTTCATGGCTGGGTGATTTCTCTAAAACCGCAGGATGCCGGTGGGCGGAGCTTGCTGCGTATACGCAAGTCTAAGAAAGTGGGGGGACAGACAAAAGGGGATAATTCCATCTACTCCACACACTTGCCATGTTTTCAAATAACCTTCCCAACACATGTTTGACACATGTGAACCTTGTACTTGAAGAATTATAAATTGTCACACGAAACAAAAAAGTCCCTAATTGAGCATAAATTACCATATTGATGTTTGGAAAAAATAATGAAACTTAAAAAATCCCTCTAGATGTCACATTGACTTATGAACGCTTTAAAAAAGGAACATAAAAATTTTAACACAAAAGTTTTTCCTACTTCCAATACCGGTCCCTGAGAATACAAAAGGGTCGCCACAAAAAGTCACACAAATCATGCGTACCGTTTTGTTTTTATGAAAAACAAAGGTGTCAAAATTTATCGTGTCCCCGAGACTCCGTTCCTAAAGCGCCCCCAAATCTCTTTATCTGGCATTAATCTCTTGATGCCCATAAAAACCATCTTTCGATCTT
The DNA here is from genome assembly GCA_947363495.1 of Euzophera pinguis. Taxonomy (NCBI): domain Eukaryota; kingdom Metazoa; phylum Arthropoda; class Insecta; order Lepidoptera; family Pyralidae; genus Euzophera; species Euzophera pinguis. The sequence goes on along the minus strand of OX376170.1, from coordinate 11,500,284 downwards.
AACAAATATTTTGTTCCAAATTGATGGAGGGACCGACCTTATCGAGAGCTCAAATCTGTTATACGGCGATCAAAATTCCTAGAGGTGTCGATACAAGGGACAAGTATGTCACAGATATAAGTACTGGTTATTTATAATGATACCACCTTAAATTATTGAAGACCTTTACCATTCTTTAGAACAATAATTAATTAGAGCGTCTAAATAATCTTATCAATTTACTTATTTGAAATTGACAGGTCATATTACGGCAAAATCTTATTTTAAAAAGGTGTAGCAGTCAGTATTCAATTTTTAAATGTAGTTCTTAAATTAGATATTTATAGAAAACTTGAAATTATTCCATTAAAATTTACATAACGGTCCTCTGTGTTAAGTTGAATACCTTTTTTAACATCATCTATCGAAGTACAATCTTCAAAGGAAACGTATTCAATTCTAATTATCTTTTTAAAAGTAAAACAGATTTCCGTCTCATTTCTCTCAAGATGTTCTATAGCCCTTGTAAGGTTAAAAATAGCGTAAGTAGTATATCACTACTGTGTTGCATCTAAAGTGTGAACGATCATTGGATTGCCGCGTGGGTCGCTGGCATTCTCCACAAAAACACGGGCACCCCGTTGTTTTAGAGGGAAAAAATAATGAAATATGCTTTTTATGGCGTTTTTTTATGTAAACTCTGAGAGTCGTTAAGTGTTGTATTTTAAAACCCGAAGTGAGTTGAATTTGGGCTCGAAAAACCAGTGAAGTAAGATCTCTGGCAGTCAGACAAGGTGTAATTGACTTTAAAAGGCAATTTACTTGTAGTACATTACAGTTATTTGTAATACTTTCTATTTTCTAATTTTATAATACAATTTCAGCTTTGAAAACTTTTGCAATGCAGTTTGGTATACCTCACGTGAAGGAACGTCACATTCAATCAATAAAGTCTTCTCATTCTGTGTTATTTTTGGCTTTCTTAAATCTCACAAAGCATATTGCTACGATCCTTACAGACTTCCCTCGCTTCTTCTACGCTCATCACTCTCATCGTATACGCTCTTCGATTACGGGTACTCCTGACTTCTCCCTTTTTTAATATGTCTGCGATTTGGTCTCAGTATGTTCTCCGAGGCCGGCCCTTACCGACTTTTCCTGTCACCTTTGATTTGTATCTTTCATAAGTCTCCTTTCAAAAGCATATTAGTATGTTTTATTATCTTTTGAATTTTTCAGACGTACTGTACTGATAATATAACTGTATCACAGTAATAATGTGACACCATACTATTTATAACTACCCTAAGGTTGCCTGAAAGAGTTTGCTAATACGAAATAGGCGATAAACGCACTACTAGCTTCTTCCCGCAGCTCCACCTGCATCTAAAAGTAGCATATGTTTGACCCCGGCTCTTCAACTATATTTATATCAAATTTCATCCAAATCCGTTCAGCGGTTTGGTCGTGAAAGCGTAACAGATAGACAGATAGACAGACAGACTTTCGCATTTATAATATTAGTATGGAGTATAGATTTTACTGTGTGCAAAGAAGAGTTTAATAAAAAAACCTATATCCAGATGTGATATGTCAATATAGGTCTTCGGGTACAATAGCTATTTCTGTAAATGTCAAAGGTATCACGTTTTAAAATCTGAATAAACAACGTCTGGAAATAACAGGGTAGGGAAGGATCGGCTGTCACCACCAATAATATGGATCGTTTCCATGGACCATGCTAATTTGGGAACACTAGAATAATATTCATTGGGAATGAAATCTGTTGGCTGCAGATGTTTGGGGTGGGTTCTTTCAAAACGTGTTTGGTGTAATCTTAAGTGGCTTTCTTTGTTTGAGTCGGGGATGGTAAAAATATGTCTACTAGAAGATGTACAAAAATTTTTGAGAAATTCTTCGCATTTGATTAAGATTTTTTTTAAAAGCTGACCCCAGATTATTATTATATTATTTATAATATTTATAAATTTATAAAAAATGGTATATGAATTACGTCTCTAACAAAAAAAAAGTACAAAATACTTATGTACAGCACAGATAGGCGAACAAAACTGAAAGCATCCATATCCATACTTCCATCCAGCTATACTAATATCCATACTATCCATACTTCCATATCCATCCATTCCATCCATGCTTCCGTATCCATACTTAATATTATAAATGCGAAAGTTTGCCTTTTTGTCTGTCTGTATGTAACGCTTTCACGGCCAAGCGCTGACGAATTTTGATGAAATTTGGTATGAATATAGTTGAAGAACCGGGGTCAAATATAGGCTTCTTTTTGACGCAGGCGGAGCTGCGGGTAGTAGTAGTAGTTATCCATAAGTCAACCTTGGGGTCAAGCTGAGACCACCATTAATGCATATGTATGATTATTATATTTCCCTTACTATCGAATTCAACAGTCATTGCACCGACATGAAGTATTGAGAACATATTTTACGATTGATATGTAATATTTCATCGGTTTGAACAGTAGGAGCGCCTTGCTATCGATATTCTTGTTGAGCTGACCCCAGATAGAGGGCATTGACGATTTTATTATCCTTCTCCTGTACACTATATTGTATAAAGACAATATTATTTGTTTTTACTTATTTATTCTTTTACATTATAATAGGTAGTTTCAATTGTTTTCATGTTTGATTTAGATTTTTAAACGTTGTAATAACTTTAAATTTTAGATGGAAGAATAATGAACGAAGCTAAAAAAAAATAGTTTTGTATAGAGAAAAATTGAGCGTATAACTTTTAAATTTCGTAGTATAATATTGAGACAAATTAAAATACAAGTAAATATTATATTCAGAAATTGTATTTTTTCAGGAATGTCTCTATCAAACCCTTTGTTTCATTCATGTTTGAATATTAAACATGTTTAAAGATAATACAAACCTGCATAAGTCCAAGTGTAAAGTAACTTGTAACATGTTTATCATAATAAAGAATCTTGAATCGTGAAATAATCGAATTGGCGTGCATTAAATTTACTTGTGTTCCATATCGATTACACTTTCTTTATAGGCATTGCGATCGGACATTTTTATTATCATTGGAAAGATATTTTAACGAAGTCAAAGTCCAAAATAAAACAGCCAACATGTATTTTTTGTTCATCGGACACGGCGTTTAAGTCACAATCGTAAATTTTATTGAAATGTCGTCGTAGCGATGTCTGTGAGACTCTTTGAGACGAATTTATGCGTAATTCGTAAACAAATTGACGTATACCAGCTTTCAAGTCTTCAGTATCTGACACGTCTTTTGAACATTTATGAGAAAATGACAATTTTGACAGATATTTTATATAGGTAACTGATTTATTTATTGTGAATTTACGTTTATCTTTTTAAAGATATTGTATTGCATTCATACACAGAGGCACTAAAAGTTGCCCCCATAAATGTTATTGCTGGTTGGTGTTTCTAGATAGTGGTCCTTTCGTAACTAAGTACTAAATACCTTTGGAAATCTGACAATGTTTCTCATGAACACGTACATTATTATGGTGATTTTATTATCTGTAAAAATGGGCTAATATAGTCAGAATTTTTTTTAAATCATTTTCGCCATTTTCCTCTAATCTACAACTGCGGCTTAAGTGTTAACTTGGATCCTTTGACTTTACTGGGAATCTCTATGGGATGATCGTTGGTCCCAGCAGCCATTTTGTGGTCGTAAAAGAAACCATGTCCGAGCTCGAAAGGCGGCTACAAAAAACTGACACCGTTCACCAAGACCACTCGATATGTTTGAATGATTAGGGAACTAAAATAACTAGGATAAAAATGTTATTGGTTTAGCTGCTCTTGCCTAAAGAGTATACCATAGATGCTAGAAAACTACAACCCAGAAAAGTTTTCTTATGGAAAAAAGGAAACACTTTGCGTTTAGCTGCATTGCATTAAGCTGATTCTATTTTCTAATTACAGGTATTATTTCATCTTCTCCAATTCAAGATATAGCATTTCCTTTGCAGTTTTAAGACACCCGAGTCGGTTTTATATGGCTTCTTAAGTCGTAAAAAGGTATCGCTTTCACAATGCCCACTATTGTCTCTTTATTAGAATTCGCTTCTGTTTCACATTCGGTGTCAGTTTTCAGTATTATTGAATTCCTCCTAAGAAGTGGCGTAAAGTTAATTTCATAATTATTTTCACACCATTGTTCATTGGATTTATTGTATTTCCAGTATTTATTTGCTGGTACTAAATACTTACAGTAGACATTGTTATTAATATTTCATTGCTCTATTTCAAATTCGGTTGTTCCTTTCTGAATAATTCCAATTTAAATGACAGTTTGTAAAATTTCAATAAAAAGTAATAAACAGATAGACCGGACATTAAAATTTATGTAACATCATTCCATAGCCTAGTTTCTAAACTGGCTAATATTTTGTTTTAATTTGTTGGGAATTCAATCAATAAGAACATATGAAGTGTCGTTAACAAGACTGAACTGGTGGGCACCCATGGTGCGAATGACGCAAGAGGCATGGCAAATGCCACAGGTTTTCGATACAGTATTTTAAAAATATACAGAATACAAATGTTTACTCATTTTAGCAACAGGACTTTCAATATGGAATAGTTGAAAATTCCAAAAACTTATATTTTTTTCTGTTGATAAGAAAAAGTCTAGTGGTTCATTGTTAGAAGAAAATTCAATTTAAGAAAAAAATCAACTCTGTTTGCCTGATCTGAAAACTTTCCTTCTTTAGTGAAAATATGAATGCTTTAGACAGTTGACTACTTATTTGTTCGAGAGAGAAAGGGAGAAAGAGAGAGACATTGTATTTCCAAAAATTTTCTACATGTGGCTGCAGAACGATGCGTAAGAATGATATAATAATTCACATTTCTGTTTCGTCAAGCAAAATTAATCAGAATACTCGATTCTTGTAGCGCCATCGCCAGGGAGCATGGCAAAGAGAGCCATGATAATTTCATGACCATTTCTGTGTATCGTTATTTTGTTAACATACCTAACATGGCTTCCCGCTGGCTTTAAACTATTAGCGTTTTACGCGAACCGCGCCGGGCGTCCCAACATGTTTATTCTTAATTGACTCCTAAATATCGTTGTTTTGCCCATGAATCGTGTTAATCGGACATATTTATTAACAAAGCGAATGTTAAGTGAGCTGTCGGTGTTTCTTAGTGAGCTTAAAAAAATAAAGTTTAAAAATTCTTAACATTATTTTCTTAAACGTCGATACAAAGTAAGCTGGGGTTCTTTATATTGCATTTATATTTTTATGTATAAAATTTGATAACGCTGAATACATATCGTCACATTTTGTATTATTAGTACACACTGTATTATTTTGATGCAATAATTAAAAAAAGCTATTCATATCTCAAACCTTGTCTCTGCCAAATTCTATCGACATTAATTTATTTTTAATAACAAAACTGTTTTAAGTAATTAATATCAATACAAATGTTATCAAAATCTTTTGCCATTTCAATTAGATATTTGTCAAGCACTACTAAACATTCGTACCGTAAAAACGTTACCCGAATATCTCTTTCGCCTTCTGAATATCCACTCGCAATGAATAATTTAACTGAATCACTTAAACTACTATCTCCAATCTCATAATGAGCAGTATTTACAGGCAATGGTAACAATAATGCGTAGTAAGCGTTCCTTATCTGATGTCGTAAGCATCAACATCTGCCTTATCTTCCTGAATAAATGCTTTTCGCCATTCCTTAGTGATTCCTTCCTTATTCGCCCTTCGTGCAATAAGTTTTGGATCGGATACATAAGTGTTTATTAGTACCAAGTTAATTAGTCAAATGAACTCGATTGTCTAACCCAGTATGCGTGTTGCAAAGTGTCAAAAAATGGTGAACGAAGACTGTCTTGGATTGATCGCATTTCCATCATAAGCTCATCTGTGCCTTCGGGCATATTTGTCCCGGCTATTAGCGCTTTAGATTCGCGTTGGGCAGTATATTTTGAAAGCGTTAGCCACTAACACACATAGTGATCCTATTGCAGAACAGTAGATCAATTCTCTTTAGGTATAACACATTTGTTACATATATCACAGGGCAGTTGCTCTATTGTAATGACTAGATACGCCAAACCTCAAATCACGATGAAAAGCGTACAATTTTTCAAAAGCGTAAGCTGTATGCTCAGATGATTTTAATTCACAGTAAAAATGTTCAATGAAAAGACATTTCGTTATTTGCTTCGGATTAAAAGCTTTGCCTGGTTGCAATATCCCAGCAAATTCAAACACAGCAAGGCACAAAATATGAACGTGCGAACGGTTAAAAATTGGCACCCGTAGTTGGTGTAATTTTTAACGGGTACACACTGCACCATGTTTTTGGAGCCAACGTTTGGCCAACGTTCTCCACATTCTGTGAATACGAACTTAACTCTTCGTTTTGCATTCTACCATCTGTGTTTGCTCATTGTCTCCGTTTTAAATTTAAAAAAAAGTTTTTTTTATTCCCGCTGTCCCAGCGCCCACGACTTTATGTGACGTCAAGTTGGAATGAAGTATTCTTATTGTTGCAAGCCTTTACGCAACGTTGCATAAATTATTGAAGGTTTTATTTTAATTAAAAGGATAAGAGAGAAGGCACGTTTGTCTTCGTTTCATTCTTGTTTGTTTTTCGTACGATTTGCATAATTTTGCGTTGTTTCAAAAGCCACAAGTTTCTGTTGGAGTGAGCCCGTAAATGAAATTGGACGCTAACCTTTGGTTATATGTAAAATAAACTTTGCGGAATATATAAAGCATAACTTGGCATCATAAACTTCTGGAGTGTTAAGGAAAATGACGACCTGGCTAAATGGTAGAGATTTGTATTTTGAGTTTTCTAATACTTGTGGTTTATTTTATAGAATAATCAGTCCCGATACAAGAGCCAACATATGGTCTTTTCTCATCGATATTCTCTAAAAACCAAATGGGATTGATTGATAATCATCATAAATATGATTACTTGGCCTTGGCGGACTCTGTTGTCAATTATGGCCTAAGTAGTTATGGAAGAACGTATTCGACATACATTGAATCTATTTATAAATTACAACTAAAAATGTTAAAAAAAATTGTTCCAAATAAAATCTTAAAAAAGCTAGCTGAGGATGATGCGGAGTTATTTAAATATTGCAATATAATGAGTGTCTATGATAAAATACAATATCAATTTTTTACTGAATCATGTCAAAAAAATTGTTTAATGGAAAAAATGCGACCTAGCTACCTAAGATCACTTTGGTCTTTAAATTCAAAAAGTCTTCCAAAATTTAATAATCTGTATGGGACAAGAATTCCTAATTATATGATACCAAACTATCTAAATAAGCTTCCTTCAGAACTTCAGGAGTTGTATAACAATAACTTGAAAAAAATTAAATTAAGTTTGAAAAAATACTTAAGTACTTTCTAAATGTAATAGCGACTCACCGAACACAGATACACCCATCGAGGTTTCCGCGGTTCGGTAACTGTTGTATGTGTACATTTGATATTTACTGAATAAATGATTAAAAAAAAAAAACTTTGATTATGTTAAGAGAAATTGAACGCTAAATCTTGATTAACCATAAGTACTTATAAAATAAGAGTATAGAATCGTTAATTTCGTACAGAATGGGATATAGATTCCTAATACGCAAAACGTTTGTTCTTCAAGGCAAAATAAGTTAACTTTGAAAGCTCAATGACGGAATACACGATTCGCGCATGCGTTTTACTCTTTAATCAATCCTACTCGGAAGCTTATGCTACACACGTTTTTAATTATAAGAACTAATTTATGTTCTCAATTTATGCCTTTATCAGGACGTTGTTGTTACTCGTACATAACACACTTTTCTAATTAACTGTTCCAATTACTGGACTTGTTAATTAGAAAAGTGATCAAAAGCAAGTTTTCATTAACAGGCTTTATTTTGTTTACAGATGAGTAACATCCACATTAGACAGATAAAAACTAAATTAATGTACTTACGTACTTCCGAAGCGTAGGCTGAGGACGCAACTAAGAAAACACGCTCGTACGAAGAAATGCACTTACTTACATTCAAATTCAATGCAGTCTGTATATATGTAACGACGACTATAAGTGACATACATACGTAGATTTATTTTTTGTAAATTTGACCATAATTGCACGAATTAAAATAAAATTTACAAATGTTAGACTAAATGAAAATTGGCATTTTCTATCTGTCGAGTATAAGATAAAAATGAAAGTACGATAGAAATTTAGTATATGCATCCAAATCCTAAAACCAACTCAGAATTTTCGGAACTAGATAGTTAAAAAGCCCTACAAGTGTCAAACAATCTTGTCATACGATGTAACAAGTGTCCAATCCGACATTTTTGTTCAATGTCGTGTGAAATACTGGGAAAGTTCACGTCGGCTACTCGAATGAAAGGTATATCTAGTAGTTTTGTTGAGATTAGATGACTTTGGGTAATATTTGTTGAACACGAACCTGAAATCTCCATTTTTAGGCTTTCGTACCCCAAGGGTAAAACGGGGCTCGACTTTGCTGTACGTCCGTCAGTCTGACTGAGACCAGGCTGTATCACTTGAACCGTGATAGTTTGTTTACTACTGTATGTTTTCCAAATGTAAATAAATAAATAACAATAAAATAGTTAGACAGTTGAAGTTTTCAAAGATTATGTATTTCTGTAACCAGTATAATAACAAATACTAAAAAACAGAATAAAATAAATATTTGAGGGGCTCTCATACAACAGACATGATTTTTATGCGGTTTTTATAGATAATGGTACGGAACGAGTCCAACTCGTACTTGATCGGTTTTATTTATAATTTAAGAAGTTTTGCCGATATTTAGCTCATATTGAAAATCATACACGTTTTTGTGTATCATAACAAAAAAAAACATATTGTTATAAAATATGAAAGAAATAGACTTGCTTTTTTGATTATCATAATAATAAATATCTCATTCGAATTCACATCACTTCATTTTGATTTCCATAATAATCGCGCAGAGCGCATCAACCTTCATATCTTAGTATGTATTGCTCGTTCATCATAGAGTAGCTATAATCTTTAGAGCTCGTATCTGCAGCTGAGTGAGTACTTACTATCGTGCAATATAGGTATTTACTAATATCGTATTGCACGGTACAACATTGTCCGATTATCGAGATTCGACTAAATTTGCCTTAAAGAGATTGCTTGTGCGATTACGTCTTTTTGTATAAGTACTATGTATATTTCTTACTTTTGATATGTATGGAATATTGTTCAGGAAAGAATTGAAAAAATTTGGTACATATAATACCGTACACTATATATTTCACTGTTTACGTTTTCCTGAAATGAAACCCACGACCTCTTTGCTATTTTCTATTCCAGTTACTTTTAGGCCAAAACTTTCATCATGATCCCTGAAAAAAATCAGACTAGGCGGATTAGAAGGCAGTTATGTGTATTACTTCTACTATTATTATTGTTCTTTGATATATCAAATAGGTACTTAGTGCCTACACGCACTCATTGGAATCGTAAGTACTTCCTAAATAGCGACAGCTTAAGCATATTGATTAGAGACGTAACGAATTGATTTTTCTATATAAATATTGGGTATGTTCAAACCAAACATACAGGGAAATGTTAGTCGTAAAAACAGACATTGTAAATATTGGCAGGCGGTCTATTTTAGATTTGAAAAAATACACACAGTTATATTGCTTCCCAAATGGGCTATTTACGTCATGACCTAATTTAACATCTGCACCATTATGTACCCATCAAACGTAAAGTATCGTACACCAAATTGATAGATGTTACCACATTTAAAACTCGCCTCCGTATCATTACAAATATGCGTACAGTCCCACATTTTGCGAGATTAATTCATTCATAGTAACATCCGCAATTACTACTGTCACTAATGTGTGATTTCTTTTACAGGTAATTTCAAAGCTGACTTCCTTCCAATACGTAAGTTTATTGTTGCCTTTGTTAAAATGTTCTTGCGACATAAATTTGTCTCGAATGAAATACAAAACATCATTGTATCAAAAGCTATTCGCAAACAACCATTATATAGAGCGGAAATCGCTAGAATCGAATTGGACGGCTGACAATGTGACACGAACCACAAAACTCTTTCACTGCGTATATCCAGGGATCATTTCAATAAAAGTTATTGTGTACAAACGACAATGGGTGTCACAGGAAGAGATCTGCGCGTGTGTTGGAGCAAGTGGACTGTTGATAATTTGTGTTTTGTTGTACGGGACGGAACGTGTCCGGGATATATCGGTCTATTGTGTACCAGAACGGCCAATACCTCTTCTTAATTGGCTTTTTAAACGATGCTAAACACCGTTTGTGACGGGCTAATCGCTAAGCCAGGGGCTGACCCCAACTAATTGTACACGTAGTTCTTTATAACCGGAAAGCAAATCGTTCCAGCAAATACCACTAGGTTACTTTCTACAGAAAATAAATGTTGTGTCAAAGTCCAAGAGAATATTCGATAATTTTACACGGACTGATGGATTCGATACAAACAGCATCAGCTAGATATATTGCATAGAAAACAGATTTCCTCTGGTGTACAAGGAAAAATGGGACGGCTTTTGTCTCTATCTTGACAAAAGACGAGGAACCAAACTTCAGTCAAGCGAAAGATAATAAATGTCGATACTTCGGCAGGCTCTGATACGATAGAAGTTGCGGAAAACGCCAAGAGAATGTGTGGTTTATTATAAAATAGCTCATAAATCTCAACTATTAACTTAATAAAAATTCTAGTTGATATCAGCACGAACTAAAGTATAGCTTGGCATGATTCTCAAAGTTAGATTACAATGGCTACCGTCGGAATACAGATAAGTAATCGAATTACGTCTGTTAATAATTAATTTTCAGATATTAAATGTCATGATAGACACTATCTATGATCTCAGTTATATGATACGAAACTAATACCGAAACCAGTTTAGGCAGCTTCGTCTCTGAAATGCTTTCGAATAATGCTAAGACAATGTAAATTTTAAACAGGTCCGGTGCTATTTTTAAAAAGGGCGAGTTGAATGATTTTCATTCAGTATTGAAAAATTTGTGGTCGAAATTGAATGAATTTCGTTTCACATTGAACGATTTTTATTCGACTAATAAGTCGATTTTGACAAATGTGATTCACAAGAAACTGGCGGTCCGAATGAGTTTCGCTTGATATCGAATGATTTTCATTTATCATAATCGGTGAATCGAACGATTTCATTCGACATTTTGAAAATAGGGTTCCAGGTTATGTTGCCATTTACTGTCTGTAGACCTCCTAGTGGGCCAGCCGTTAAATGTTTATGTTTATTTTATTGGCATTTGTGAACTTTATTAAAATGCTGTGTTAAGATTCTAAACACGTGACCGGCTTGTACTTAAAATGGTTTTAATTCTGTTTTGTTATTCTGTTTAAGCTTAACACGATACTAAGTGTTAATTTAATTTGTTATCCAACAGTTTTAGAAAATTACATCTTTAAAAAATTGTAATAAAATTTAATATTAAAAATATTGTAATATTAAAAAAAGTGATTCATTAAAAAAAGGTTGATGGTACAAAGTAGATTTATATGAAGATTTTATCTTTTATCGGCGTGCATAGTTAGATTCCGACAGTAATATTTTAAAAGCAACTGTTATTCGAACTAGTTTGTACTATGGACCATTCTCGTGACTTTTTAAGTAGCTTAGAAACTTTGACTTCAGAATTAACTGAACGATTGGATCCTTATTGTGTTTTAGGGATTTTAACACGTCTTTTAGTTGCAAGTTTGAAATTTGCATAGTGGACTGAACAGTTTTATCGAATCTCGAATCGTTCTAATTTTTATTAGAACGTTAGTGATTCTAGTTTTAGTTACAGCTTGTTTCCATTTTACTTCAATATTTACAATAAATAAATAAGTCCTTACTTTTTAATGTTAAAACTGTAAATAGGCCTGGGCCGTGTCTGCAGTTGTTTTATGCAAAAAACAAAGAACTTAATAGAGCTACAACATAACAATAATCATGGATTTATTATTTATCTAATATTTCTACACCATATTTTTACAACTCAAACATATCTCAAGAACGTTCCAAAAGAAAAATGCTACTAATATATGTAAAATTCTTGTTTCTTCACCGTCGTCACAGAACCATTTGTCAGGATCATCTCTGCATCGGGCTACTTATCCATGGGAGCTGGATTTAGACGATATCGGGTACAATCCGAAGATATGACTCCGAGCTACGGATTTATCTTATCTCCCACTTATAGATAAAAAGGATATTCAAAGTGCTGGACATTAATGAGCCTTTGAATAATAGATTTCTGATTAGCTTTATCGCCTTTTTGAATAGCCGCTGCTTTAGATGTACGAGAATTTTATTAAGTGTATGTTGAAAAGTTATTAAGGTTTGTTTTTCTTATCGCTGTACTTAGTAGCCTTTATATTTTAGCCGAATCAAATTTATAGTTTAGATAAAAAAATAAAAAAATATATATAAAAAATATATATATATATATTGTCAGGATCATCTCTGCATCGGGCTACTTATCCACGGGAGCTGGATTTAGACGATATCGGGTACAATCCGAAGATATGACTCCGAGCTACGGATTTATCTTATCTCCCACTTATAGATAAATAAATCCCACTTATATATATATATATATATATATATATATATATATATATATATATATATATAAAGTACACATATAACAATTGGCGAACTTAATGCTAAGAGCGTTCTTTACCAGTTTACCATTGGGAGAAACGGAAAGATGGTTTGGCGCAAAAAAGTTAGGGGGTAATAAATGTATTATTTATAGAGAATATTTTATCAAAAGCTTAAGTAAATATGTACAATAAAAACATTACAAACAAATTAACAATTTTATTTATTTTCTGTTAATCATGAAAAGGTCTGTAATTAATGTTCTTAGTTTAGAAGATTATAAATTATTAACAAAGATGCAAATAAAACAACTATTTCTAAAATTAGTTTCTAGAGTTCGTAAATAAAACGTAAACAGCTGAAGTAAAGAGAAATTTCTTTAATAAAATATTTTTCATTGAGTTTTTATACACCGTGAAATTTTAGTCGTTTTGGACCCATCGTCCAGTGACTCCATTCATGCAACTGAATAATTTTCCCCAAGATACATGGGTCGAAATATGGAGTAAATTTTTGGACCTCCCATACAAAATGTCTCATCACGTGACCTAACTTACTATGGGAAGTCCAAATTTGTTTTTCTTGTTTTGAGCTATGTTCCTTGGGGAAATTTGTTCGGTTGCATGAATGAAGTCACTGTACAATGGGTCCCAAAACGACTAAAATTTCACGGCGTATAAAATAAAACAAAAAGAAATTCATAAGCGTGTTTTTTTGTTTTACTACTGGAATATCATAAGAATCAATGTACTTTGTACTTTTGCTGTTAATTTATAAATTGTAAAACATATATTAACTGAAGTCAATTAAAATAATTTCAAAATCGAATGTCTAACAAACTTACTGTTTTAATATATTTTTTTTTTGTAAATGTAGTTAATATAAAATGATAATTCATTATTTATAAAAGCTTTTAAAACAAATAATAAATACAATGTAGGTATTCTTTTGTATAAACAATATTTTAATTAATTTACTGTAGGCCAAATAGCAAGTACAACTTAGCTCGGTCACCATTACGTAATCAAACTCGCTATCAACTTTTAATACATAAAACTTTTTTTAATACATAAAAACTGCATTTTAATTAGAAAGTACAAATAAACAGCTATTACGACGCGTAGTTGTCACAATGACGGGAAGGTGGATAGGACCTCTTCTCAAAGTAAATTGGATAGCGACCGAAGCGTAACAGTTTGTTTGACAAAAAATACCTTTACGCAGCCTTTATGTAATTTCGAATACAAAGGCTGCTTCTAAAGGCCTGATATTGGAGCATTTGTAACAGTATGCGGTTCTCGGGTATTAGAATTTCCATGGTCAGTTTCTATCTTGTTATACATAAACTATATCTATGTTATACATAAACTATATTATTCTTTGAAGAGGAGGTGTAACGATCATCGTAATTTCGTGGCTCATAAAAAAATTGCATTATCATTGGCGGAAGCTCCTGGAAAAATTTCAGAAAACGAATTTCAATGGCAGATGAAAACTGGTTTACTTAGATTTTAATTAGGTTTTTATTTTTATTTTAACACAAAATTTGTTTGTATGTATGACATTATACAGCCAAGTAGTTTCCCTCTCGTAATTTGGTCAAAACAAAACAAAATAGGAATCTGAAAATTGAATTCCGATTACATTACCAGAAATGCGATGATGCGTTGATGAAACGAAACTATACTTCAATAAAATTAATATATTACTAATTCAAATCATACAAAATCAAGTTTACAACTTTTTAAATACAGCTCTACAATAAATTCCTAACACACTCGTTTATCTGAAATATTTTAAGGAGATAATCTTGCTGAGTTATTGTCATAAGATGACAGCCGGGAATCTACACATCAACGTAATCCGCGGTTAAGATAAAGCCATACAATTCCTTTGTTTACAACTTTACTTTCTAACAAATATATTTTTGAGTTTCGTGACTAAAGGGCGCCATTCAACTCTACTAAGCTTTCTCTATAACTTAAAAAAATATCTGCCCATCGGTCAAGAGTAGCGCCTATGCCAAAGCCTACTTCTTATATTTCTACATATAGTAATACTAGCTGTTTCCCGCAGCTCCGCCTGCATCAAAAAGTAGCGTATGTTTGACCCCAGGTCTTCAAAATTTCATCAAAATCCGTTTAGCGATTTGGCCGTGAAAGCGTAACAGACAGATAGATAGACAGACAGACAGACAGACAGACAGACGGACAGACAGACAGACAGACGGACAGACAGACAGATAGACTTTCGCATTTATAATATTAGTATGGAAGTATAGATGGACATCATCGGTATAAGACATCGTAGCAAAATGCATTTAAAATATGTCGTATTGAAAACGGCAGAAATGATGTGTCAGATTTACAAACAGATTTCCTTAATAACCCTTAAAATTCTAGGCATGTTCTAGTCAAAAAATGCAGAAAACAAATATTTCTCATCCAACTCTATCGACTCTTAAGTAAAATTTATTTGTCAACAATATAAACAGTCTTATTCTTCAAAATTTAGAAATTAAAAATAAAACTAAATTAGACTAAAACAAAAATACAAAAAGCAACTAAAATAAAAACTAAACTTGAAAATAAAACTAACTTTAAATAAAAAAATGTCCCGCAAATCATTACCTTCCGGGAATATTCCCAAAAGGATGGCAGCATTTGCCACGTTGGATAGCAATGCTTATTCTTTGTGCAAAGAAAAGGCCAGCCCTTTGGTTGGGCTGCGGGCCATGGTTTCAACCCCAAACAGTTCAAATATTTATGCTTCCCCTAAACATGCATATATGCGCCGCTTGACTCCGCAGAGGCTGCAGCCATACCAGCCATTACCCTGGTACCATGAAGGTGGGAAGATGTGAGGCTGTCGACGCAAATGGCGTCCTACACCAGCGGTCTGCCCAACCTCCAGGGCACAAGTGTCATCCCATCCAGTCTCTTGCTACACTCTAAAGTCAGATATTTTTTTTCCATATTATAAATGTAATCTTGTTTGTTGACTATGCATTTGATTTTAAAAGACCAAGTTGTATTTTGTAAATGTTCAACAAAAAATTACTTACCAAAAAAAAATCCTATCATCGTATTCCTACACATTTGAAAGAGTTTCAATCGCAAGATACAATTGTAGTATGACAAAGCCACAGTAAATTTACGCCAAACAACAATAGCCCTTTTGGTCATTTCACAATATCACGTTTAAAATATCTAATGTATTGAAAATGCTTTTACATTTTTTGTTGCTTATTTCGGAAGAAAATAATGGATTTGAATGAATATTTAGATGAATAAAGTGTAAAACAGATCCAAAAAGAAATTATTAAGGAAATTTTACTAATCGCATATAGGATAATGTAACTGTACTTCATATAAACCAACTTATTCATTAATAATTTCATGTTAATAAAACAAATAAGTCCAATGTAAGGTGGGTAAGTACTCACTGTAACATTATTCCTAAAACTCATTTATATTTCCTCATAAACAATTCTAAAATGAAACTTTCATCGACACACATTCCGAGTACAAATCACAGTCCGTATTTATTGCGTGACGTCTTACCACTCGCAACCCTACAAGTTTGAGTAGGCTGATGTTAAATCTAGCCGCCGTCAGTGGCGGCGACCTTTTAAATCTCCCGGTTTATTTATCAGCCCTAACCGATGACAAGTACACGAGTATTTGATTTACCGGCAGCCACTCGGATCCTTAGAATTATAGCCTTGTATTATTGCTTATTGAAACGACTACCAAATGAGGATTAATAACGATTTATGCCTTTTGGAAGAATTGTCCACATCGTGGCCTGAATTCCTATTAGCCTTTAACAATGTCTGTCTTTTTTATCCTTCAACAATCTTTATAAAATTTTATGTGTTATTGATAGAAATACATACGTTACGAACATTTATTTTATTCAGGGTAATATAAAAGTATTATTGAAGCTTTTGAAATGTATTGATATAGCAACCACTGGTAAACCAAATAAAAAAAAAAACTACGCACAAATCGCATAGATAGAGCTAGCCCCAAAAGTAATATCCACAATTTTGATAGGAATGAGATACTAACTAAATGTAAAAATAAATTAACACCCAAAGACCCAGGGCTATTTGAATAAATTAAAAAAATTGTGATGTTTAAACTTACATTCTTAACAAACTCAACGTTTTAAATGAAGTTACTTCTAGTGCGAGACTAAATCCATACTAATATTTTAAATGCTAAAATCTGTCTGTCTGTCTGTTACGCTTTCACGGCCAAACCGATAAACGGATTTTAATGAAATTTGGTATGAATATATTTGAAGGACCGGTGTCAAAGTCAAAAGAAACAGCTAGTGAGTAATAAACAAAAGAAAGTATTATGCTTCTTATAACGTGTCCTAAAAGTACTCTTGACCCAGAATAAGGGACAAAGCATTAACATACCTTTAGGAATGGAACACTTTATCTACGCACCAGTTAGAGATATCCGCTATTGAAATGTCTGTGCTCTTATAACGCTAGGAATTAATTTATAATCAGGTCTAGAAAGAGATTGCATTGCGATAATGCTAATAGAACTAAGTGGCTTATTACTTAGTGGTAGTTAGTACTTAGCGCAATTATTTGCTCAAGTAACTTAAGGGTGGGTATTATGCTTTGTTAGATGAGGAGCTCGATAGTCGAGCATGGCCCGCGTATCCATAGCAACACACTAAATCGCGACGATTTTTGGATTGGTCGCCATTTAGTGGCATTTTCTATGTCGAGCTCCTCCGTGCTTCGGAAGGCACGTTAAGCCGTTGGTCGCGGTTGTCATCGATGGATAGCAGTCGTTAGGCTGTGTCAGATACCTTTCGGCAGCCTGAAAAATTCTGACAGTGTTGGCCACTAACACACCTCGGGTCGTGTTCCTGTAAAAGGGTTTACGGAGTGCCGCCAAATCTAGGACCATGACTTACGGCGCACCCTAGGCTCCGAAGAGTAAGCTGACAACGCAACTAGGAATACACGCTAGGATGATAATGATGATAATGCTTTGTTAGATATTTGGAGTTTGATTATTATAGTTTTCACTTAGGTACTTCCTTGCACATCACACTTAGATCCAGCCCTAGGAGCCATCAGTTGACAGAACTGTAATTTAAACTCAAATCGCCATTTTACTTAAACTAAAGTTGCGTATATCTAATTATCTAGCTCGTCAGAAATATAAATGAAGGTACCAATATAACACTTTAATTGGGGAGAATAAAATCAAACAAAGTATAAAATATTTCAGAACACTCGTAAAATCTCCAATTTCATAATCCATTGAAAAAGATCTTAAAATCTATTCAGTTGTAAAGTTCAAATGCCTAAGTTGAAAACAAGTAAAAACTGGCGAAGAACACAGATGCCGCAGACACTTGGCAACAACTGTTTGCTCAGTTTCTTATAAAAAGTTGCCTTTTAAAACACAAAGTAATAAATCAATAGAGAGGGAGTTTACGGTGAAAATACGTAAGCACCAGCTGCAATAAATTTCTTCTAGAGAGCGTGGTGTACTTTATGGTTCTGCTAATCACTGCAGTAGTTACTAAGCCTTTGAATTAGTTACTAGTTCTTCGGTGGCTTTGCCGAGATTTAATATAGGAAAAAGTAATTGTTTAAAAGAAAATGGTAGGTCGGTAGCTATTTCTTGTATATGGTAAACCAAATTGTGTTAAAATCTGCTCAGCCATTTAGACTATAAGAAATATTAAATTAAACTATTTTAATACGGTTTTATCGCGTTTATTACTTATTTATTTACACCTGACGTTTCAAACACTTTACAGCGTTCATGGTCGCAGGCAGACTAAGTTAACATTTGTCTTTGATGTCATAAGATTACAAAACTACCGCCTGAAATTTTTATTGGGAACTATTCCGATTCACGCAGTATTAGCTCACAGTATCTAAGGGTCTTGCAGTCTGCTTCCGAGTTTGCGATTTTATTAAGTTAATGACTGGGTCCCAAGCTGGCGGTACCTGCCATCCATCCTCTCTATTGAAATTAGGATGTTTTTTAATTTCAATAGCTTCACGTAACATCCTTGGAATGAATCTGTTTTCCTTTGCAAGGACTTGAGGATTATCAAAACGCATATAGTGGTTGGGTTTATTTAGAGCATGTTCACAGACTGCAGACTTGGTTGAGCGTCTATTTTTCATGTCAGCAATATGTTCTTTTATACGAGTATTAATGCTTCTCTTTGTTTGCCCAATGTATGATAAACCACAGTCACAGTCAATTTTATAAACTCCAGCATCTTGCAATGGGATATTGGATTTTACAGGTCTTAAAAATTGGTTTATTTTCTTATGCAGCTTGTAATAAATAGGTCTTGATTCAAGCTCGCCTAAGTATGTTACCAATCTTGTCCGTGACTCCCTTTATGTATGGTAAGATGGCAGGAATACGATCAACTGTGTGCGGCTTGGGTCGACTTCTGTGACATATGTGTGGGAGGCTGAAATTGTTGCTTCTTAAGACAGATTTGACTCGGTGAAGCTCCTCCTTAAGATTGTGGGTGTCACAGATGCCGTGTGCTTAATTTAATAATAAATAGTTTAATTTAATGAATAACAATCGCGAAAACATAAGAAAACAATATAAGAAATATTTTTATGCAAGATTAACTTCTTCTTCATCATCGTAGCGTTTTCGCGGTTGCGCCCTCACTTAGTTGTTATGTAAGGTTAGCGTTTCAAATTTAAAATGTCGATAAAATCTTGAAAACTTACAAAAAATATAGTTCTTGTACAAACCCCTTTGTTAAACTCATATGCACGACGACCGTTGGTATGAGCCCAAACACACCAGGGTACAGCTGTATTTAATCTTTTGATATTCAGTAATATAGTAGATATAATCCTAGTATTAGCCAACATAGGAAGGAGTTCCAATCGCGTTACGGTTTCTGGTATCTCCAAGTAGGTTTGTTTGGCTTAACACAACTTAATTGGCCATAAATTAAGTGCAACTCCTCTACAGATCCGTTTACTCGTCTCGTTAGAGTAAAACATAAATTTATGTTGGCATTGTGAGCCTAAATAAGTAATAGTTATTTGAATAAACCCATTTTTGGAATATACGCTAGCAAGTATATCAACTTGTCATTTTGCTGGGTAAAATATTTGTTTGTGTTAATGGTGTATTATGTCCACTTGATGTATCAAGTGGATGTAGTTTATCATTCTGATCAGTTTATTGAAAAGTATTTTATCTATCAATGTCATTTTAATATTCCTTTTAATGCTTTTATTTCTCTTTTCGATCCTTCTCCAGTTCTTTATTACATAATTGTGATTTTTTCAGTTCTAATATTAAATTTGAAATGACTGCCGGTCTAATTTTTATTTTCAAATTTTAATATTCTATTGTTTTTTTTTTACTGATCACTTTACCTTCCGGATTTCATTTTCCCCAATATTATTTATGCTCCGATAGGTAGGTATTACATGAAGCCACTGACAATGCCTTGTCGGTGGCTAAGTATTAGTATTGCATTTAATACTATCATGGCTTAAATGAATAGATAGCTATGCCCATAGTGGTTAATTGGGCTGCTCTATGTACTCTATGTACTCCTACGGTACCATGAAACAAATCACCATCACTAATCCGAGCGACGCCGAATACTGCAGTTAGTTAAGACTCGCCCCCTGTCGTTCTAACTAGTAATAAATATGTATGAACCAATAGCTTTCTATGAGAAATTCAATAGATTAAGCGATGTGCTAGTAGTAATCTTTATGGAAAGTGTTCGTTATAAAACGTGGTATCAATTTGTATAATATTATAAATGGAAGTAAAAGGATAAGATTGTCGAAGTATTTCAATATTAAATGTTGCAGAACCGGTTGCTAGCTTTTTAAATGAATATATTGCATAAATAAGTAAGTAATATGTATGATAACAGCTTGGTTGGCTATGATTAAATTTAAAAAAACAAAAATAACATTCACTCGTACAGGTGTCATAGATATAGTGATTCCAATTTTATAAAAAAATATTTTATAAAATTGGAATCACTATATCTTTCTTAATAAATACCTATAATTCCTCATCCTTAGACTACACTTATTCGAAACTAGCTGTTTCCCGCAGCTCCGCCTGCGTCAAAAAGTAGCCTATGTTTGAACCCGGGTCTTCAACTATATTCATACCGAATTTCATCAATCCGTTCAGCGGTTTGGCCGTGAAAGCGTAACAGACAGACAGACTTTATAATATTAGTATGGATATCAAAAAAACTAAATCAATATGACATACGTTACGGCGCGCCTTCGATAGCTATATTTTATTTAAAGTGCATTTTTATACAAGAAATGTTCTCTTAATCATCTAGTAGATTTTTCTATCCCTGTCTATCTCCGTAATAATAGACAAAGACAACGTTTTCTAGTTTAAAAATCTGAAGTGCTAGAAACATGGATAGGGGAGCAATTAACAAAAGTGTACGGGACGCCCACTAACTAGGTATATACGGGGTTCGTTATGGGAAAGCGTAGGTATATTTCATCGTAGATATAAGTAAATGGGGTTTTTACTAATATTACTACACACACACATATCGTCTGGTTATTATAAATCCATTTTAAAACGAACAGCTAGTACTAGTAGTAGTAGTAACTCATAAGAACCAAAATAGAATTGATTAAATTGGCTTAAGATTTTTTGATTCGCTTTAAGTAAGAGCGTCAACAGATTCATTGTGTATTAAACTAATTGTAATTTACTGTAAGTATTTAAATTATATTTAGTTACCTACTCAAATTTTAATAATAATCCATACTAATATTATAAATGCGAAAGTCTATCTGTCTGTCTGTTACGCTTTCACGGCTAAACCGTGGAACGGATTTTGATGAAATTTGGTATGAATATAGTTGAAGACTCGGGGTCAAACATAGGCTACTTTTTGACGCAGGCGGAGCTGCGGAAAACAGCTAGTAACTTATAAATTAAAACCTGTTGATTTCCATTGACATTAATTAAAATTGTAAAAAAATAAGTGAATTCAATTATTGAAAATGAACAATACCACAATTGCATTTATAAGTTTAACGTCTCAGTTAATGGCTTGCGAATAGCAATGAATTGTCAATTAACACTTATTTAAGTACTAAAATAAAATTCAATTGTATCACAAAATAACGAAGCTACAAAATTACTACGTTTTTACCTATCATGGACTTCAGACAATAGGAAAGAATCGTACAAAAAAATTGTGTTGTTTTGTTCCTGAACATTACAATACAATACAAATACTCTTTATTGGGCCAAAAAAGAAAACAATACAAAAAGATTAACAAATATAGTGAGGCAAAGAGGCATTAACTTGTTTCATAAAAACAATCTAAATGTGCAAAATTATTCTTTATAGTTTTGTAGCACTCGAACATATTTTACTCAGAGTACGGTACTTGATTTTGCGCTGAAAACTAAATTAGGTAGAAATTAAAATGTATCAATAATGATTAAGCTTTCATAATACAGTTTTTTTTTTACTTTCAATCCAAAAGCGAGTTGGTTTTACTAAGTTACTTATTAAGTTTTATAACATAAATATAAATATTTATAACATAAATTTATATGTTATGTTTATGTCCAATTCAAAAGACACTTGTTGAGCCTTATAAACTTACTATATTTTGTGATATTATAGACAGAATAAAAACTGAGTATTGTCCAGTAAGACTGGTATGCTACGACAATTATTTTTCTTCTGCAAGTCGATTACCATGAAATATATATGTCATAGCGAATTAACAAGATTCCTGTTCCAAAGATGGACGCATAAAAGATATTAATAAGATACAAAAACTAGAACTCTCGACTAAACTTTTTGTTAAAATTTTACAAAGTACAGTCACGATGAAATTTGATTACTATTTCGTTTTAAATACAGCAGTTTGTAAGATACAAGTATTTCCGTGCACTGTACATTTTTGTATGTAATGTTATATAATAATAAAATTTGTCAAAATATCTTCTGTAACTGTATTGTTTACCTACCTACGTAAAGTAATTTTATAATTTATAAAATTAATTGGAATGGAAAAAACAGCTTTTACCTGCGGGGACCAGATGTACCAAGAAGTATATTTTATGTGTTTCATTCAAACAGCTGTAGGTAACTACAGCTCCTTTAGAGTTGACCTATGCTTTTTTATAAATCATCTTATAAAAAGTAGCCTTTGCTTGATCCCAAATCTGTATCCCTATAAAATTTCATCAAAATCGGCGTAATTGTTTAGTTGTGAAAGCATGAAAAACAAACTATTTAGTATGAAAGTATGGATGTGGATGTTTAGAAAATGTTACCACAAAGTATTTTCTATTCTGTGATGATACTTCCTATCCTAGTCTATAGTGAGAAAATTATGTGTGACCAAACTAACCATATGAAATGAAAGGTCAAAGTTGGGACGGCTCATTTTGTGACTGTCACGGCCACATATTTTCCTATTTTCACTCCCCTTGGTTCTCCGTAACATCTTTTCCTTTAACTATTTTTATGGCTAGGCTTAACCCATTTTCTTCTAACAAATTTATCCTCGAAGCAGATTTTGTACGCCTTGCAATTTTGTATACACTTTGATTGTTCAACGTTTAATATTAAAATGTAGTTATGACTTGCAAAAGAGCTCATCTGAGCGGTTTTTCAGTTATATCTTCAGTTTTTCTTTTGAGATTTTTAGTCAGCTCAAGATGGAAAATGATCTTTTTTCTAATTAGCCTGGGTCTGAAATAATTATCTATGGATGTATTTGTTATAAAATAAAGTATCATGGTATTAGTATTCTATAACATATGTCTAGAACTTACTTTTGGGGCTTACTGAATCTGCGTAATTTGTCCCTATATTTAATTAGCTACGGTTCTCATCCATACTTCCATACTATAATATTATAAATGCGAAATTCTGTCTGTCTGTCTGTCTGTTACGCTTTCACGGCCAAACCGCTAGACGGATTTTGATGAAATTTGGTATGAATATAGTTGAAGTCCCGGGGCCAAACATAGGCTACTTTTTGACGCAGGCGGAGCTGCGGGAAACAGCTAGTACTGTATAAAATCTTAATGAAGTACGGCCAAATATTTCTTCTCAGATGATTAAATGTGTTCTGGTACATAGCTATAATCATGAATAATCATACCTACCATTATAAATATGCAAGCACTTTTGACGCTGACCGTACCTATACAAGATTATCCCATTTTGTCGCTTAAACCATACGCGAGGTCTGGAAGCTGGTTGTCCCTTAGTTATATTTTCAATGTGTTTGCATTATATTTAACGCATGTCTAAAGGTACTGTTTGCTTTCCTTTGTAAATATTTGCCGGCGGTCCACTTTTCTTGGATTTTAATTGACTTTTTATGAGCTTGGACTTTGATAAGTAAAGCCGGGTCGTAAACCTCACATGAACACTGTAATTTTAAGGTTATTGACGGTCGACTCCTGGGTATATTATACACATGAAATTGTTTTGATAGTAGTTAGGTAGGTTTTAAATTACAATTCATGTTAAGTACTGGGTAAAATGTTAATCAATGTTTTGAATAATATTTATTTTTTATTTTTAATGTGTTTCGATAGAGGATACAAAACAGTGAGATGATATTGTATTCTTTTAAGATAAATTATCCAATCATATTATAGATTTTAAAAGACTTGACTATTAGGTCTAATTTTTTCTCCACTAGTTTTACCCAGTTTATGTGAACCTTACGCTAACTCTCTTGTCTAGTTATGTATCTCCTTCTATGTCCATTTCATTGGGACGTTGGCGTTGGTTTGCTTACACCTTTAGATATTCCATAATAGAATTTCAAAACTTTATGTACAGTACGGCATGAGATATTTACATATTATCAATCTGCCCTCGACTGTACATAAATTAGTACCTATGAACTTCACATTAATTGTTTTAAAAATAAATTCTTTGCGAAAACAAACCATAATTAGTAACTTTAATTTAATACTATGTAAAAAAAATATCTTTCCTTATGCTAAAAAGTAACACGAAAACACAATTCTCATAAATTCTATACTTTCTCATCATCCACATAAATTCTATAACATACAACTAAATCCGCAACAAGCTTTCGAATGTAGGTTACCCTTCTCTATGTTCCCAGCTCAAGATAATGCCATTAGTATAAGTGTTTCGTGCAACTGTACTGCTAATGATATCGCTATTGTGGGATCGATATGTACAGGCGATGTAAAAAGTTTTAATAAATAGTTAAGGACTTTTTCTTCTTGTCGAGTTGAAATGGCTAACTCTTTAGATTCGTTTAGTTCAAGACTTAAAAGCAGCTTGATAAGGTTGTAACGGGGTCAGAACGTATTATATTTTTGATAAATTCTTGTGTAATACTTAATATTACATTTTTACAATACTAGTTGTTTCCTGTAGTTCCGCCTGCGTCAAAAAGTAGCCTAAGTTTGACCGGGTCTTCAACTATGTTCATACCAAATTTCGTCAAATTCCGTTCAGCGGTTTGGCTGTGAAAGCGTAACAGACAGACAGACAGGCAGACTTTCGCATTTATAATATTATAGTATGGATGATCAATAACGAACTACTAAAAAGGGACACAGCAAAGTTGCATAAAATTCTGAAAGTTTTTTTATTATTATTGAACCTTAAAGCACATGACCGCGTCCTTTTCATGAGTTTCAAAATTTTTCGTTATTTTCAAATGTGTTCGATTGCCTCATCATTTTATTATGTATTTTCCTCTCCCGATGAGCCTTTCATAATTACATAAACAAATTTTCTCATTAATAAATTTAAGCGTTTTATTTTGTTATAAAAACGAAACTCTTAATCGAATTTATTTTATATGACGTTTTTTATGATCTGCCATAAATTTGGTTCATAAACAATATTTTGTTATCCGCGTCACGCAGACTACGCTGTAGGTTTATGGCATAACCGCTGATAGTTAAGCACACATTGTTTTATTCCAGTATTATTCTTGCAACGTTTCATAAAAATATCAAAATATCTATGATAATTAACCATGTTTCGCAGTAAGCGCTACAAAATTTGTCATTGAACCGGTTTTGTTAAAAAAAGGGTATTTCTTGTTTTAAAATTTATGGCAATGATCTCATTAGTTGCTCGTAAATGGACTATAAAGTGGATTAGATTTTCAATATTTACTAAGTTTACAACTTCACAACGACATTTAAATGGTCAAGATACGGTTATTTTAATTTAACCAAAAATACAAAATATAAGTCCGACATTTTGTTAAGTCGCTGTCATCATACTTTTTTTACGAACATTGATAGGTTTCGAGTATTACCGGTTAGATGGAATATGGAAAATTGCGTAGGTAGGTACTTATTACTGCCATTATGAACTTTTAAAAAACTCCAAATGTAAAGTGAGCAGTACACATACGCGTTTAATTTCGACGCACTTAAAAGCTATATATGGAATTCCTACAACATTATATGTATCGTTATAATATTTTCAGTGTTACATCTCTATCGCCAATGATAATAATCTAAACAAATATATATGAATTTAAAAACTTCAAATACAATTTTCAATCAGATGCATACAAAGCAGAACTGCAGTGCCACCCCACGCTCGCCGCCTACCCACTATCGCATTGCGACAATAACCCTTGTATAATTTTCAACATAAATCAAAATTGTATTTTGAAACCCAAAATCTTTGACAAACCAGATTTGGCTACATAAAACTTTTCCATGTGAGTTCCAGTAGTTTTAGGTCGAAACAGACAAACAAATGAAGACAATGTTATGTTGCATTTTTATTAACCTATTTTGTCCCACTGCTGGGCAAAGGTCTCCCCCAACTACTACCAAACCTCTCTCAGCTTCGCCACATTTGACCACTTAGTCTCGAATCTTCCCAAGTCATCGCACCAATATTGCAATTAATAAATTTAATTCAATCAAAGACGGTGGTGATTCATGTTATGTATGAATAAAAATAATTTTTACATTCAGTAATAATATTTGGTACAAATCATATGAAAAATGGTATCACAGCCATCCAAGTACTACAAAAAGTACGTAACTCTATGTTGTTTACTTCAAAGGAGAAAATAAATCTAGCGCTTTTTGTGGTCTCAACATTTCCTCTTAAGGTGGTCTTTCTGTACACGCAAGGATCACAAACGGTATTTTAACAATAAAACAACACAATATACCTCATTGTATTCCGTCCGTGATAGTACTGGCTGCATCGTAATTTTCGCATTGCGCCAATACTTCGATGTTGTTTAGAATGTCTTCACTGTTACTTGAAATTGCCTTGGTCTATATTCTAATACCACATGGTGCGCATTAGAACAACTCCAATCGGATGTCATTTAGAATTATCTATATATATTATGGCAGTACATTTTTTGCAGTTACATTAAAGTTTTTGATAAAGTCAACATGATCAACAATGATCATGGAATCTTGCATCCTTGATTATTTTTGTGCAGACTGATAAGTTACTAATAATTTTATCGATGATCACTAGCTAAAAGTTAATAAAACTGAAATACGTATGTCAACAAACGTGTGGAAACCCATCGATAAGAGTAACAAATTAACATTTCAAACTATCGAGCGAATCAATATCAAGATCGTTCAAAAAACAAATTCAATATCGAATCGACGTCTAAAATCAAAAATTCAGTCGATGGTCAAATAATCGAGATTTGATTGATTATCCGGACCGAGTTGCTTCGTTAGCTCCGAGCGCACATCTGTCGCATGCTCCACGTAACTTCTGAGACTGACAAAAACAGGCATGCCTAAGCGAAACAGAGATAGCTGAATTGCAGCTCTACAAGCTAGAACAAGACAACAACATCCCCGGATGGGTCGGCTTCAAGTGCGATGGATTTCGACGAAATTTTCAAGAACAAAAAATGCGTTAATCAGAATTCATGAGTTGTCGTAACCGATATTGTCAGAGTAAATGTTTATCGTTATTTTGTTTCATATGCCATACCATGGATGGTGGCATTTCATGCTTTATTTTTATGCTGAATATAAAGTTTATTCTAAAAAAAATATCTACACAGGCTTGTTGAAATTGTCATTTCTTGATTTTAGAGATTCCTACTGGTCTACCAAGTTTTCATTATGGACACTTAGAATATTTGCATCGACTTCAAGACATATATCTCTCCCATGGATCTCCATACGTGTTTTAATGTGGCGGCCCTGGTCCACGCCGGCCCTGCCGTCTTTTTAATGACAAACAATTTCGAATTTGAAAAAAATCGAACATTTGCTCATCGGTTTGCCCACACTTAGAGTGTGTTTGGGGTCGCCAATAGAGGACTTTCTGGGTCCATTTCTCATCCTCTCTGAATGTCCGGCCCAGCGCCATTAAGGAAAATATGGTTTAAAATGAATGTACAAGTTATTCGTAGTGTACATGTCACTAATTATAAAGTAAGTCACAATAGGCTTACAATATCTTAGTATAATATAAGTTTATATTGTGAAAGCCGATACATCGAGCCAGAAGTTCTAAAATGAGCAGAACAATAATAGTTCTCTAATCCTTTACCAGTTGGTCGTTAGCGATAGAATTGTGACTGTGGACAAAATTCCGTTCAACTTTGAAGGGATTAGAGAATTCCATTGTAGGAATTATATTAGAAATGTTATAAATACTCGGTCCACTTTTAGTATCTGTTCTTTCTTTTTGAAGATTTGATCGTAGAATGTATTAGCTCCAAACCAAATACCAAACAACATCACAAAGTGTAATATTCGTAGGTGAATTATCTATATTGCTGTCCATCTGAAAGTTTACTTTATATACAACAAAAATGACTTTTTTATTGGGTTAGGTATAAATAAGTCTATTATAAAAATATGCCGCGGGATTTCAACTCAAACAACATAAAAACCTAACCTGTGAAATCCAAACATGACGAGGAATTTGATAAACAATTAATCCGTCATTAGTACACCGAGCTGCATGATGATTTATGTTTAATAGACAAACATGTCAGCATTTTATGAATACTAAAAACCCTGTACAGTTAGTAAAACATACTTGTTCAAATTTCTAATATTGTCAGTACCAACAAAATATTGTTTTTGGAAGCCACTAATTCTAACCGTTTTAGTATGCCATAAAAATGGCCGTTTTATTTAACATAAACTATTTAAATTTATCGTCGTTGTTTCAACTGTGACAGTGCGCGATGTCGCTGTAAAATCACGTCGATTATTTACAATCTTATTAGAATAACAAAGTTGTTCTAAAAGTGCCACGTTTAAATTTTCATGTCTTTTCGGTATCTCTGGATTGTTAACAGAGAATTTGTCAACATCGTTTTAGAAGTGTTATTTTTTATTGGTAGAAATATCAATTTTTGTTGGCAACACTGTCGTTTCGCCTAGCTGTATAAGTATTGACATTTTATCTTGTTCGACTTGTACGTGGGCGGATATCCGTCAAATCCAACAAGACCTCGTAGTATTTTTTCATAACATTGACTTATAAGCATAGTTATAGGTTCTAAAAATATTATTTTGTTTTATTTATAGTAGGGTACACCTATGCCAAGATCAAAAATAGCAAAAAAATAATGTTAAGCTTATTAGCATACACGTTTTTAATTAAATACTTTGTGTGAATTTCACATCAAAATTTTGCAGAAACCATTGCTATAACTCACTAAAGTTATTTTTTTCACAATGTGTATTTTCAATTATACAACAATACAAAAATTTCTCGTGTAGCCTAATACATGAAATCATGAATAAGTAGTTTGATTTACTTAAAAGAAAAAGAATAAAAAAAAAAAACATTATAACGAATTATTTATTACCATTGACTATTTCATTTTTGATACAATGTAGAGCTAAAAATATAGAAAAAATAATAAAGACATTACAAATAAATTAAAAAACACTTTTTTATACATCTTAACAAAACCGCCGTTACAATTCCCTTAGACGTACCCAAATGTTGTTATTGCCATTAATTCTTCCGCTCCATATGCCGCATCTACCAAGTTCGGTCTCAAGACTATTGTCTCAACTGATATAAAATACCGATATGACCTGTCTGCGGTGCAAGAAATATTCAAGGGATTCAGCCCACACTTTTAATAGCGGTTACATCATTTCCACACAATGAAAGCGTCCACACCCATTCTCTGTCCATATGATTTGAAATTATAGCACCATTTTATTTGCTCTCGCATTTATATGCGACCGCATACAATGCTGCGACGTGCTAAGGCTTCGACGCAGGCCACTGTTAGTTTAATAGCTGAACCTACCAGCTTTCTATATAAATTTGTCTTATAGTCCTTTCAGGAGGACTTAAGGGAGTTCGATGGTGATTGGAAAGAAATAGCCTTGGGCAGAGAGGTGTGGAAGAAAAGAGGGGAGGCTTTTGCCCGGCAGTGAGACACACAATAGCTAATAAAAAAAGATATTTCGGTTTATAACAATACTGATTGCACGTTTCATGGTGTTGGTGAAAAAGTAGTCTAGATTCTAGATAATCATCACTCCATTTCATTGTTGAATGTTATAAATTAGATTCATCAGCAACGTCATTTCGACAAAACTATATTAAGTTATCTACAACAAGCTTTGAATGAATGAATGAACACTTTATTGCACCATTTACATACATATAAGAAAAGATACAGCAAAGATACCAATTAACATTAAGAGAAATGAGTACAAAGGCGGACTTATCGCTAATGCCATCTCTTCCAGCCAACCTTATGGTAGAAAGGAGCAGAGAATTAAAAAAAAACTTGAGCGAGCTGTGCAGAAAGCTAAGATGTTTTGTCAAATGTTTTCATCGTTAACTCTACGTTAACGCGTACCTATCAAAATCTAAAACTAAAGTTTAAATAATCTCAAAACTCTTCTATGTAAATATGACTCATAGACATCAGCCATACAGATAAATGAATGTTGAGTAGCCAATAAAAATATACAAAGGATTTTTTAAATACGTTGTCATAATATAGATAAGCTAAATTGCCATAAAACAAATGGTAATAGAGTAATGAAAAGTTTTTTTATTTGTAGATACATCCTATGCAAAAGATTTTGTATATTTCAGCTAAACTTATACCAAAACTTGACAGAGAATGTTTCAAGCATTTCCACTTCGTAAAATCACCACATTTACCACAAACAACATTAAGAAACAAGTGGAACTTGTGTAGGAATAATTCGTAACAGAAAATGTCCACCATCTCTCAGACTACGTCGCCCTCATGTCACTCTGAAAATGCGTGGGTCGTGAATGAACCCGTAATTTAACCCTTGATTGTGTCCCCATTTAATTTATTCGCCGCATGATCAAATTTGGAAAGTGTTTACTATTGTGCTCTTGAAGTTGATTTATGTTTCAACTTTTGAATTGTTGGCTAAATAAGAGCAAAGGAAGTATTTTTAAACAGGCATTTATAGTTAATTAGGAACATGTCACCTTTTTGATACCCTATTGATTTCGACTGAATTGGGCACGAAAATTGTGTAATAAAAAAGATAAATGGTGTTTAAGAATGTATAAATATTTAAAATACGTCTAAAAAATTTAAAGTAAGGAGATTAAAGATATATTACTCTCATGGATAACTTTAAACGTAATTATTGCATGAATATATCTCCTAATTGCAACAATTTCCATATTTTAAGTTGAAATTATTTTTAAACACTTAAATTTACGACGACGTTGTTCAAGATTGTCTGGTTGTATCATAAAATAAATATAATATAGATAGGTAACTTTACAAGACATTAAATTGTTACAAGGTATTTAATTTAATATACAAGAGTGACACATAGACTGAGCTAGACATAAAGTAAATTCGAGCATTTTGTTGTTGAATAATAACTTAACCATGTTTTATTTCATAACGAATACCTATAAGTAAACATACTTATATAATAACCTTTTTTTTTTTTTTTTTTTTTTTTGTTAACGGAGGGGAAATGCATTTACGCACAAAGTGTGGGACTCGCCGGGCTGCTAGTCAGCCCGGAATACCCACTAAAACCCCTCCGGCGTTTCCGCACCGGCTGTTGAGGGCGCCATGGGGTCGCGTTAGCATTCTACCACGACGCCCTCCAGCCATGGCCTTTCGGCCCCCTCATGTTGGCCTTTCGGCCCCCTCCCCAAATCGGACGTGGCCCATAAATGGACCACGCCCGTCCCCCAGACCCACATCCATTCGCCGTCTCATCATAGACGGCGGTGGAGTGGGCAGTTGGCAGAAATTGGCCGACAGTCAACAAGACCCCGACTACCAGGGAGTTATTAACTGTCACCCAGGGTGCACCGTCCCAAATCCCTTGTCAGCCCGCCCTCTCACCGGATCAAGGATCAAGTGAGAATGCAAAGCTTTCAAAGGACCGGGCACTCGAGGAGGTTCTCTGCCCTGCACCCCACTTATATAATAACCTAACTCAAGTTACTAAATGTAGGTATAAAAGTAATTTACAAAGAGATTCACAAAAAAGAAGCACAGAATTGATGAAACCTTTGTTTTAAAACATTTAATTCCATTGAGGCTATCTGCGCATTTGAATAAGTTTCATTAGTGAATTTTGCGTTTAAATTTTGCATGAACGGCCGGTTACTTTATAAAGTTTCAATTCTATTCGTCTTTATTTTATAAATCCATCCAATTCTAGTTATTATCCTTGCGTCGGGGCAAATTTAGACGATGGTATAATTTTAAAATAGTTTAAGGACTATTGCATGATGGTTATAATGGGCGGGCCCTCAGAGATGGTATAAAAACTTAATGACGATAATATAACATCAATAAAGCAAATTGGCAGGACGCTATCCTTAATAAGAAAATTGATCTTCACTTAGTCCGCTCCTTCCGAAACTCAGACATTTATAAAAAAAAATATATCTTTAATCATTATAAAATAGATACGTTGATAAAGCAGGTAATGAATTTCAATGACTTATCTCTAGATGAAATCGAGAAAGTAAAAACAAAGAAGAATGATGAAAATAATTCTGATATGTTGGAACACATACAGGCCGGCCCTATGCGGCTATATTTCATGAAAAATTCATACAACGGCGGGCACCTAATGACGTTGGTGCCATCTTTTATTGCCATCAGGGAACATTTTTCATTAATCCATTATTATGATGCTGCGCTCATAACAGGTTTTTGTTCGTTTGTAAGCGAGTGAGCAAAAACCTTGTATTCAAGACGTTTCTATAATAAAACTTAGAGCTTTGTTTCTTGTTTGTGTTCATCTATAACCATTGTTTTTCATAGATACCATAATCTACTTAATTTTGCTTCTGGGGAAAATATTTTATTTAAAAATCTAGCAGTAGTGAAGTCTTAAGTTTAAAAAGAATCATAACTTAATTTAAAATCGTATCGTCGTTCAGCGTATCTCAATTCGAAGAAAATCCGAAAAGCCATTCCAATTTAATCAAAAATTTTAAACGCAATCTGTCTAAAATTTCATTAAAGAAACTCGTTCGGAATCCTAGTTTTGCACATTTGTTTTTGTCGTCCGTTCGATAACCTAGTTCACTAAGAACCTTGGATGGTGGAATTCAATTTGTACTTGTAAAAACGGGCCCGTAATAGAGTTTACCTTCAGAAGATCAAATAAAATAACAACCAGGAACTGTGCCGAACATATTTGCAGTGCAGTTCCTAGTCAGTTTGTTAGTACAACTGCTGGTATAGATATAGAAACATTTTCTTCCAAGTTTTGTAAGTTTGTCAATGCTTTTGTGAACGAAATTAACCCAGAAGAGTAACGATATGAATGAAAGATGCCTTGACAGCTTTAAGATGTGTAGTTTAGTTGCGGTGGAGTTTCAAATGTGAATTAATACCATAATCAATTGTAAGTAGGGGAGAGCGGGGCTACAATTAACAGAGGTAAGTATTAACAATTAATTTCTCGGAATCTATACATACTAAAGCTGCAAAACTAGGTTCCAATGTTATATACGTTTAGAGACATAACCAAAAAAAAATTTTGTTAATTGTGGCTCCTGTCTCGTACTCTGATTTCCCATCTAAATAGCTTTACCGTCAAAAATAAATTCGCCATCAACCCGGTTCTTGCATTTTAATCCGCCCGCCACATTACCTAAACCTCATTTGTAGCCCTCGCGAGAAAATTACATTTTTCCATCGCCATTTGGCGCTAGCTTAGATTGTATTTTATCTTTATGCGAAATCATAATTCATGCTGTTTTTGCTTCTCCGAGCCCTCTCTAGGTGTTTAATGTTTTGCTTGTATCTCTGTAACATGTAAATGTCGCACTCCACCATTGTTTATTGTTGACGATAAGATCCGCAATTTCTGATAGCAGTTAATTGATGCCACCAAGAACAAGGCGTGTGTGAACGACTGTGTGAAGTAATTGTATTTACAATGGAAAATTGCAAAAGAACTTGTATTGGAAGATAATAACGCTGATATACAAGATTAAATTGCAATTTGTAAAGACTCCAACATTACACTTGATGATGTGAAAATGGTCGAAGCGGTATAAGAAATAAGCTGTTACTTTCTGCAGTAAATTATCAAAAAGTGGTTTGGAATAATTCTTCTTCTTTTTATGTCTAATGCTCAAAAATTTATGGTTTTGGTTTTTAACATTCGTGGTGTAGGAGGGATTGGTTCACTAGACTCTGCGTTACCGAGTATTAGCTATCCAGGTGCGCCGGACGTCGACTGATCGTCACTCGTGAAGGCTCCCTACATGCACCCAATTTGGAATAATGATAATAACAATCAAAATAACCAAGAAATCGAGAATCAGATATGTGAAGTATTTAATCATAATGATGACAGTTTGACCTTTCAAATATTTGATGAACACAAGCAGAGAAACGATTACACAAGTAATTAAAGTCAGAAGCGCATTGACTGTTAAAAAAGCTGTTTACATATTTCGTAACCTATTCCGTCCTGTTTGACCCCCAAGAGCGTACGCTGTTACAGCTACCCACAAAACATAATGATAAATGAAGATCATCGGTAGTTGTTACACTCTGATGGATTGATTGTAAATGGCCATGTGTGCATTCGATCGATTAGTTCCTGCCCAGTCGATGCCCCAGGCATGAGCTTGACGATTATCTTTAATGGATTTTGTAAACTTTTTAAGTGTTGGTATGTAAGATCCTGAATAATATAATCCATCTTTGGGCTTTAATTTTCTATTCGGGTTAACGGGCGAAGCGTAATCGTTTTGAAGTGTTACGAGCGTTTAGAATTTTTCTTATTTTTTTTTGTTTTAAATTTGGGTTTCTTTTTTTATCGATAATAGTAATAGCCTAATCGGTGTTTTTTTATTCTTATCTATATGTTATTATAAGTTTAAGTCTAGGAAACATAACCACAATATTATTTCTAAAATGTTATGACCCTTTCTTTTTATGTAAGTCGAATATTGAACAAGAAACGATTAGAATTTAGGTGTCATTTATGTAAGAACGCAGTGAGCTAAGATTAATAATATTTCTTACCTTTACTAAAATTACTTAAAATTTAATCATTTCTGATACTTTCAGCCATTTTGCTAAGCTATGATAGAATCCAAATATATCGATCTAAAAATGTATAAATCTAATGCGTATTGGAATATGCGTTAATATTGCACAAATTCCATCTCATTTCATAGTCATTTTCTCGGCATTCGAAGTTCAAATACGAAAGATTAATTAAATAATATTCAATAAGCGCTGTTTGATTAACAAAAGCTAAATCTACGGCGGCATCTACCACAAATAGGAGGCCACTCGACGTTGTGTTTTCAATCACCGGCATTCATTATTCACTCATTCCCTTTGCAGTTGCCGAAGTTACGTGACGTCTACTAACAGCCTCAGCATTCTCAGCAACTCTTGATCTTTATCTTAAAAGTGATAAGGTTGATTATGATGTTAAAATTTATAGGCGTGATTGTACATTCAACTGTTTAACTTTCATATTTTACTCGGAGAAGTCGTGCGATACAATTGTTATAATTGAATTGGTTAAAACTTCTTTGTGTTTGGAAAGGAAAGTTGATTACTTTATGTTCTTTTAGGAAATGTTTTTCTTTTTTGTTTTGTCTATAGATTTAACCTTTGATTTTATCGGTATATTTCTGTACTCGACCTTTGCATAACAAACAAATACACGAATAACAATTTATGTTCACGAAATACAAATTATTTCGTCACTCAGTGAGTGATCATGGACTTGAAATATCTTAGAAGATTTTCATTTTTGATACTTCACACATACAATCGTTTTTAAAATAGCCAATATATTGGGTAATTTTTCTTTGAATTACTTTAAACTTGCACAATTGACAAAAATCTCAGACGTCTTCTTTTGCGATTCATATGAACAATCTTGATACTTATCAATAATTTTCAATTTCTTAAACCACCGTTTCATTTCACGGTATTATTACTCAAATAATGGTGAAGTCACATATATCATCATATAAAATAGTGTTTTATTGGCCGCTAATTTATAAGCTCATATTTTTGTCGTCTACTGGACATTAATCCTTGAATTACACTGCAGCCGGCATTTTAAATTCCTTGTCAGTTTTAAAATTACGTCTAGCTCTGATATTTCTAAATAAATGCAGCAGCATATTGTAAAAATTGTATTATTTTTATTTTGTCATGATGTAACAAAATTATGTTTAAAAATACATAGATTTAGGAAAGATAAATTTATAAAATAAAAAGAGTACTAAATAGTTTTAGTAGAAATTATGGTAAACTCTAGATATCTCTTGTATATACTATTGACAAAGCTAAAATATTTTTCATAATATCATAAATATTTGATGCAAATAATTTTAGCTAATAAATTAGCTAACATTAATAAATTCTTATTTAAGGATCTACTTCATGTCAATTCATCCATACTAATATTATAAATGCGAAAGTGTGTTTGTTTGTTTGTCCTCCTTCACGCCCTAACTAAGCAACCAATCGACTTGATTTTCGGCATAGAGTTAATTGAAAGGATGGAGAGTAACATAGGCTACTTTTGGTCCTGGAAAAACATCATTTTCCCAAAGAAGGGTTTTACACGCGAGCGAAGCCGCGGGTAAAAGCTAGTACTTTAATATTAATATTATAAGTGTGAAAGTGTATCTGTTAAGCTTTTACGGCCAAACCGCTGCGCGGATTTTAATGTAATTTGGTATGAATATAGTTGAAGACCCGGGGTCAATCATAGGCTACCTTTTGTAGTAGGCAGAGCTACGGCAACTAGTACTATGCTTATATTTACTAGTTGTTTGTAATGAATGTTAAGTCTGACTGCCTGAACTTTCTAGAACTCTCAAGCCTCATTTCACTATCAATATATTATTCCGTAAACAAAGGAAGTACAAAGAAAGCAAAATGTCTCTTTCTCGTCACTATCATGGCTAATGATGCCAATCTAAAGAGGCCATCAAAGCCTCCGTCCGTCGTTATTAGATGTAATCATCGTAATTTTTCACACAATTTATTTTTTTCGTCCACTATACGAGATGCGAGGGAGCATGAGTAAGTACAAATTAAGTACAGAGCTTCGCTTATATCAAATTGCGAATTTAGTTGTTGATGAGTATTTAAGATATGATTTTTCCTTGTTCTTGTGAGATCTTTCTTGTTTTTTTTTGTAATTTATTTTTATCTACAAATAATACGTACTTATGTGTGTACTTTTGATTTGTCATTCTTTTGTGTGTTAATGATTTCTATTTTGTACAATAAAGATATTACTAAACAAACAAATAAATTTGATTCGGATATTTATTCAATTTATATATGACTAGCTGTTTCCCGCAGCTCCACCTGTGTTAAAAAGTAGCCTATGTTTGACCCCGAGTCTTAAACTATATTTATACCAAATTTCATCAAAATCCGTTCAGCGGTTTGGCCGTGAAAGCGTAAGAGACAGACAGACAGACAGACTTTCGCATTTATAATATTTGTATGGATTATTATCGTTGGGGTTTACCTTGTAGGTTTAACGTTTACTTCCCCTCAAGCTCTTAATAAACAACATTAAGAAATATATTGAGCCAAGTTTCGTAAAGATCCGTTCAGAAATGTGACCTAAAGGTCACATTTCTGAACGGATCTTTTCACATTTCGGAAACGGAACATATATTTCCCGATGCAAAAGCAAAATTGGCCAGTTGTCGAAATGTAGATTTCGCTTATGCTCTACGCTCTTACGCTTATTATGTTAAATAATGTTATCCTTTTTCGAAAGTATTCACTCACGTGTTTAAGACAGTCAACTAATGATAACAAAAAATGAGATTGAGGCACTCGAACGCGGGGTAATGGGCTTCGCTAATCTTTGTTACTCTCAGAATCTACATAAGATTTACTTATTTAAATATAGTGAAATAAATGTGTGAAAAATAAAATAAAAATTGTAGCATGTGAGAGTGTTAATTTTGCGAGTCAAAG
Source organism: Euzophera pinguis (assembly GCA_947363495.1). Classification (NCBI taxonomy): domain Eukaryota; kingdom Metazoa; phylum Arthropoda; class Insecta; order Lepidoptera; family Pyralidae; genus Euzophera; species Euzophera pinguis. The sequence goes on along the minus strand of OX376170.1, from coordinate 11,462,089 downwards.
AATTACGGCATCATGACCATCTACAATAAAAAGAAGCTCCAAAAATAGAACTTTTATAAATATTTTAATCACAAAATTCTGTAAACAAAAGTAGTATAATTTTCAGCGTGACGCTAATATCCGACGAGGAAATTGCTTAATTAAATAGCTGTTATCGATATAACATCCCAAATTAAAAGTAGTAAATGAGGAAATTTTTCATATTATTTCAGAAAAATTGTTAGATTTAATATTAGATTGTAAGCATTTTACATGAAACAATTCTTTGAATTGTGCGTCTTCATTTGTATTATTAGTATTCAGTGATATTATCAAACCTACTTACTAAATTATCAAAATTATCAAACTTCGAGTTCCAATCCAGTAGGTACTTATTACCTCAATGGTACCAATCAACTTATCATAACGCCATTCAAATCAGTTGTCTGTTTTCTAAAACACTCATACCTCACTTGACCCAAAAAGTTTGACATTTAAGCATTTGACATTTAAATATCTAACAATTAATACCGCCAGTAGTAAATGCAGTAACCCACTGCTGTCACTGTTATCGAGTACATTAAAATGGAACGCGTATTTTTCTTCCTCGAAGATAACAAGTAATGTATCGGTTCCTCTTGGTAATTAAGGGACCTTTTTGTATCGGGATTAAAGTGCGATGTTGCGCGCTAATTAACGTTGTAAAATGTTTTTTATTTTTTTTATTTGGCGTTTAATGTAGATAATAAATTTACAGAAAATTACTTTTGTACGATTTCTGATGTTTATATTTACATGCTATGTGTACTCATATAAATTAACTTTTCAAAACAGCAATTATTTTTTACTCAAATCGTTGTTTGATTGATCTTAAAAAAGCCTCTACTATTTTTTAATATTTATAAAAGGTCTGTAGCCAGTTTATTTTTATTACGTTTCGAATTCATTTAGTTTATTCGTGGAAAACATTATTTCGCCAACTCATTTTAATTTAGGTTAAACCAATTGCCTGTATATTGTTTTTACGTTTTCTATAGAAACGATGTTTTTCTAAATATAGACTTGTCTATAAAAGTCTCGCTTGACTTTATAGGTTCTACCTTTTGTCGATGTCTGTGCCTGGTATGGCACAGACATCGACATAAATCATGATTTTTTTAACTACATCGATATAGATAGGCGCTAATTTTTTTCCTTAATATGTTCTAGTGTTGATGAATTTGTATAAAACATATAACTACAATGTGTAAGATCAAATTCATAGCACTCTTAAAATGATAAGGATATTTTTTTCCAAATCCGTAGAATAAAGAAAATCACTAGTACAAAATACTAGTGACTCATTCCCATCACAACGTGTAATTGAAAATTGTAAATTAGTAAACAATTATAATAAAATATCTAAAGGACGGTCGTGTTTGTTCACAGTTTGCGGCGCCTCGGCCCAGCGGGGAGTCCTCGTGTTTGCAAGTCCCAGACTGCTTTATGGTAAGTGTTTTTGAATATAAGATATCGAATAGAAAACCTTATTAACTGTATTACTGGCGAATATGTAGGTTGCTTTTGTCACAAGTATAAGAATAACAATAAATATATATAGATATAAATTAAATATAAATTACAAAATACATCAATACAATAGACACAGTGTCGTGTCAACGCAAAACTTTTATCCTTTATTTTTGTACAAATGATTTTATTTTTGGAGACAGTATATTTTTCTAAACATAAGCTGGGTATGTTACTGAGAAATAAGTTTTATGCAGACAAAATTAAAAACTTACATAAAACCCCTAATTTCGCTCACGTTAATAAATCTTACCAGCCAGTTCGTCATAAAAATAAATTCTAAAATTAGAACGTGAATTTCAAAAATTTTTGTAGGTGTTTTCTAGAAGTTGCTAAACGTTAACTAGAAACTAATTAAAACCTATTATTTTTCGACTTCCTTTTTGTTTATTGAAAACTGTGTTCAAGAAAGTGACTGAATTCACTCGATATTTTCGGACAAAAATATTTTCGACCATAAATTTTCATTTATTCCTAATACAAATAAATAACAAGAAACAGTACGAATACTTCAAAGGGCTCAACGAGGCGACAGAACATTTTGTCAATAAGCGTAATTAATAATGTTTTAATTATTAAAGCTAAGACGCCAGCGTCGAGTTAACGTCAACCCGCCTAATGAGTGCCACGATGACAAATGTTACATTTGAGTAAGAAATGCTGGATGCGATTGAATTATGTTGTTCAAACAATTTGTCTTTTGCCTAAGAAATAGAGTTATTCACTGTTCTACTTTTTTGCGCTACCAGAATGAAAAACATTTGACTTGAGTACTAATTTTACCAATTTATAAGACAAAATTAAAGTTTAAATAAAAACATTAAAACCAAACATTAAGTCGACTCAAAGTTAGAAAGACAATGCAATAATTTTCTCAATAGATGGCGTTGAATTATTTTGTACGACAATGAGACTATTCAGAGCCCTAATACAAAGTTAAAATGTTGTTTTATATTAATGTGTACACTAAATAAATTAAATCTGTGTAACTGATGTTATTTGTATGATATAGGTACATAATGACAAATTACATTTGAAAAGTATGAAAAGCTAGATGTGATTGAATTCATTTTAATGAAAAATATGTCATTAAATATTATTATATGTGTCAATTGTTTTAATACTCTTAGGTACCTGCAGTAGTTTCAAATGACATAGAAAATAAAGGTTATCGGGGATTATTGATATTTTTTTATTGCGAATATTTCAAGAGCATCTTTAGTGTACCAAAACATAGGAACATTAGTGTACGGAACCTAGAAAATAAGTGCGAAAACTCAATGTACCTATTTGAGTTAATAACTATTCCTTTAAAATTCTCCATAAAGTCCCTCTATTTCATTAATCAACACAAATCTTAATTAATGTATTATGTATTAATTCCGTTTGTAACGTATTGTCGCTGAATTTATAGGCCCCATTTCGAGTAAGGTTCGGTTACCCAGATCAGTCATTTTGAAATTTATTGGCTTAATTATTATTTCTCTGTAACATTTATCTTTATCAAAAGATATTATTTGTAGGAAATAACTAGATTATGATGAAGGGTGCAATTAGGAATGCTAAGATGAAAGATAGGTAAACAGTTTTATTACCTAAGTACCTATACTTACAACGTTAGTGTTAGTGTGTGTGTTATATATCATATTTTTTTCTATATCCAGATTATTATTTTCGATTGTCCAAAATCATTTCCAATCTTTTTCTTTGAAGTCGTTTTTCTTAAAGCTGAGGGTCGTGACCAACACAATCAATTTGACAATTATCAATGATCAATTCAGGGCCTTTTTGTGTGCGCTCTTGAATTTTGAGACCAAAGAAATACTTACCCATCACCGAAGTATACCTAAGTTTAAAAAAAACTAAATGTCGTTTCTAGTCGGTCTTCTATGGCTTTAACGAGCGACCCAATTTCGAAAGTAATGACAAACGATTGTATCTACCAAGTCGCCGGCCCCTTGATAACTTTAACTAATTTGACGAAAAAAACTCGTTACGTTATTCGAGAGGTCTGAATTTCTTTCGGCTATAAAATAAAAACTTCACAGATTTGTCTCTACATGACGTAAAACATAATGCCTACAATAATTTCATTGGATGTAGAAAATAACGTTTAATGAAGATAGTGTAGCTGCGCTTTTGCTAATGTCGGTACTGTATAAATTACCTAGATTTAAAATTTTGATTACGTTCTAAATTACGCAAACTAAATTTATTGGAAGTGTTACGTATATCCATTCTTATGGGTTCATTCCATCTATTACTTGAAACTAAGGTAAAACTTCGGTATAAGCTTCTCTTTATTGTTACACATTCCTTTATTAAATCTTTTTATAAAACCTACACCTACATTTTATTCTCTCCTTATTTTGTGTTTGAAGGATCTGAATTTCTTTCGACGACTGTATAGCCCATTTACGCCTAATGACTCGATGGTAATAAATCATATGGCGCGTTATGGTTACTACAAACATGAAGTGGTCATCTAAATACGATTTTAATAATGTCTCTGTTGTTTCAGTGCTGGGAAAATTGTGAGCTGCTCCAGTCGAACTTCCAAATATGGGGCGCCATCTGTGACGAGGGAGATATTTGTGTATGTATTCTCATATGATTGAGTATTAAATCATTTTAGAATTCATTATCATTTATTAATATACCTACACTTTTAGCACACTGTAGTTAAATTCACTTTGAACCCAAGAAGTGGATCATAAACGTTACAAATTCATAAAGCTCCACCTAAATAAGAAATTTCTTTGCAGTTCCCCGGCTGCAAGGTGGCGTGCAAATTCCATACCGAAGCAGCGAAAGCATCGCAGACTCAGCCAGTGATTCACACGAAGGGCGAGGGAGTGATGCGAGTGAGCGGAGCCCTCGCTCGCTGGCCCCCTCCCGCACCCCGCGCCGCCTCCCGCCCTGCGCCCCTCGTGTACGTCGTGATGCGACGCGCCGCTGAAGGACCTTGGCGGCAGATCATACAAACCCAAGCATTAGCTACAAGAGTACCCTCCAACAACGAAGGCGCACTTCTAAGAGTTCTCGTTGTAGACCCACAAGGTCTAGTCACAATCTACAGTCCAGACGAAACCTGGGTCGCTCATGACACAAACGCATCAAATGTCGAACACAAATGGACATTGAAAGAGATATCGCTCATACATCAAAAAGTTCTTGTTATCGGAGAAATTGCTTGGGAGCCTAGAATAGCAAGAGGCGTTTACCTTGTCACTTGGGAAGTTGATGGTGGAGGTTTGAAGGGAAATCTTTTTACTGACTCAACACGTGTCACTTTATCACTATGGCCTGATACAGTATATCACATACAAGTAGAACTAGTATCGCGCACTCCAGGTGTAGATAATGAGAGGTCAGAAACTATGACGATTGATACAAGCCGCGCTCAGAGGGTTTCTACTGAGAGCGTCCAAGACGTTCAAGTTAGTGATGGCGACCGTCTCATGTCGGTATTAGTGAGCTCTATGCGTGGAGAAAGAGTACCTGAACGCGTTCCTGACTCAGAATTAGTCCTAGGCTGTTTATCCGCTATGATTGCATTCGGATTTGCAGTCCTCGTTGCTATAGTTTGGAGACGAAGAAGGCGGGGTACTTTTCCTGGCACCAATGTTTATGTAGGATCTTCATCTGTCCTTAAAAGAAAGCTCGTTGAAGACTTTACTCCCACATCACATTGTTTTCAACCTGTTATAGCTCCAGAAACCTCTAGCAATGAGATATCCAACCGAGATGTCGTTGTGTGACGTCATAGCTTTGATATGCTGTCAATAGAAGACCGCACCTTCAGTTCCTAAATCTTCGGACATTGACGTTAGAGAGATGTGTTATTTTCCATAAGTGAACTTTGTGATACAACGGATTTTCAGCAGGACTAAACATGGAACAATGAAAATGTGAAGTGATTGAGCTATTCAGTTGAAAACTTTTTAAAACTTAATGTAACTGTACAATGCTGCTGTAATAAAATACTATTGTGAATTTTTTGTATGTAGATTAGGAGGTTGTAAATTGAAAATTATAATAAATGTATTTATGAAACACAGTAAGGTTAACACCAGAAAAATTAGCAATGTAAATACGTTAAGTGCAAAATAGTAAACTGTAATTTTCTAAACTTTGAAATTATTTATACTGCTTGTATATAACTGTACCACGTGTATTGCTGTATGTGTTGGACTTTTTTTATCGTCTCAGTAAGTCTCGATATGAAAATCATGTTTTATAGACTTGTCAGTATAAATATTACTAAAACTATTTGTACAACTAGTCCATTATTATCATTTAGTTAACATAGCTATTAGATATAATTTACTACTGATAGTTTCGATGGGTAAACACTCATTGTAGTGAACTTTACGATGTCTTCTTCAGCAATAAATATTATGTATGTATTTGTAAATATTTCATATATTATTTGTATAAACGTAACAGAGAAATTATATTTTTCTTGAACTTCAATTGAAATGTTTCTAGATTTTACGAGAGGGTATTATAGTTAATAAATTGGATTTTGTTTTCAATTAGCATTGTCAAATTAAAATGATAATACAGATGATACATCTAACCTCAATTCCTTGTAACATTTATGATGTAGTTCATAATTTTTTAAAGTGGATGTTAGGCTTTAAACAGAGTACTTAAGTAACTTAATTTTTCTCGATAGTTTCAATAGTGAAACCATTTTTGATGATTTATTTCGAACCAAAATCCAAGTAGAGTAAGTTAGGATGATTAAATTAATTTATTTTTGTGATTAATCTTGTACCTTCACTCGAAATGTAAATAACATTAATTGCTAATGAAGCTGGAGTTTAACGAGTATGAATAAATAAATATGTCTGCCAAATAATATTTGTTTTCTTTTTCACATTGTTATAGCCAAGGCGTCAATAAAATCTCAATAATATTAATTCTTTTGTTCGACACCAAATATGCATTGATTGTTTGGTAGCAAAAACAACAAATGCTTGTGTTCTTATATAAATGCTGATCGCCAACGAAATGATGGCTAACGAACAATCGACACCTTTGGATGCGGTCGAATTTCTTCACGTATCATAACAGCTCAGAAAGTCACGTACTGTGTTTACTTTTTATTTAACATTTCGTCGTCATCAAACGTGTCACAAAGAAACATTTAAGTATCTATAAATATGTATTATTCTAAAATTGATTAAAATTTTCTTTTTTAATCACATTTTATACAGTATATTCTCAATGTGCTGTTTCTTGTTAAAAACATAAATATTGTTTTTGTACACTTACTTACCTGGAATTACTTACCAAATCACTGATGCCAGTAGGGATTTGACACATGAATAAACATGCTGAAAGCAATAATTTAAAGAAAAGCTTTAAAACAAATATTAACTTTGTTTAGCATTAAAAGGATACTGTCATTTGGGTTGTCCCGGATAAAACGCCATTGTCTCCGGATTAACGTCAACGAATTTGTTGTCAACAAATGCCTGATCAAACAAAAAGATCCATGCGTCAGTCCCAAGACCCCTTCGATCTCCTCATTGTTGTCAACCCAACCGTGTGGACTTAAATACTTACATAATTTCAAATAACGGTACCAAAAATTTTGTTATTAAAGCTCAGAAAAATGGCGTCGGCGATGATAAAAAGTGTCGAGGTACCGTAAATCCAGTCCTATCTTTAAAAAAGCCAATTTCAGAGTTTGGGTCTCATTAAATTGAGAAATCCATTAAGCTAATCGCTAAGTTGGGAGCCACCGTCGACGTGACAATTATGAAAAGGTTATTCTAAGATGCAAATGCGAAGCGTCTTAATGTAAATTACGTGTAAATGGAGTCAACATTGGAAACTACATTCATGGGTTCCCATAATTCTCTTTGTAAGATAAGATATGGCTTTTTGTTTCGTCTTTATTAATCTTCGTCGTATTTTGTAATCTATTTATAAGATTCTTAGCATTATGCCGGGCCATTCGTATTCGTTAAGGAAAAATCTGTTAGATTTAGGATTCCATGATTATGGTAACATAAGGCCATTTATTTTAGTTACCCATTTTATTCTTGGCCCGCGGTTCTAGTATAAAGCATAGGCTCATAAATAAGAGGAAAATAGAAGGTGAACGCTTCCACGAGTATCCTTTTGGGAGCGACCAAAGCATTCTTTTAAGATTTATTGCGCAAGTTGAGCACATTACTTATTCCTTATGTGCCTTCGGTAACGATAGAGACATTTTTTCGGTTTCTTTTCGGAATTAGCTCTTTAATTTTAATGTTGATTTTTATCTTTAAAACCTTTCGATATCATTTGTCATATTTTTTATTTATTGTCGTAATGCTATGCTGATTCAGTGTGTGGATAAAAGATGAAGTAGAAGAATATGGTATTCACAAATACAAATCTTAGTGTAAAGGAAATATTACTCGTAGCAAAATAAGTTACTTAAGAAATACATTCAGGTAGGTACTTACCAAATTCCCTTGCTAGCTTCTTCAACCAGTCATTTTATGGAAATAACTAGATTCGTGCACTTACCAAAGGAATTTGATAAGTACATGAAACTTTGACTTCCGCAAAGTAACACATGAGTAAATTTTAATTAGGATCTTATCTTATACTTTGCAGTTAATGCATAGAAAAATTCATAATAAAAAAGTACCTACTATGTGCATGTTATTTTTAACCACCTAAGAAAAAAGTAGGATGTTCGAAAATAAGATTGTCAAATTAGATGGATAAGCTCGTTTTAGGGATCCGATTGTTTGAAATTTGGTTTACATACAACAAGTGTAGCATTTTCGAGTTCATACAAAAAGTCCATGTTTTATGTACGGTCACCAGCAAAAGTGCATGCATCAGTAGGAGTTATAAAATTAAAAGTCATAATAATTTCTTATGATAGTTTAGACAAAAGTCATGCATATACTTTTGCAACCGACTGTTCTTCTATCTCTTCCGTATCAATCTAGGGATTTTGCCAATTTAAAATTTTTATTTGCTACTATTCCGACACAGAAATAAAATCTACTGTGTCTTGACATTTGGCTTAACAAAAAAGAATAAGTATCTTTTAGGTACCTTTTATGTGGGCTGACTAGCAGGCTATCTATGTACATATCTATCTGGAGTGACATCGGAGACTTGTTAGTGATTTGAAGACAACGATCTTTAATGCTAATTTATTGACTATACGGAACTGTATCAGTGCAATCTTAGTGGAATGTACTTTCTATACGTTGAATATACGTTGAATATACGAGAAACGGTACCATTCATTTGTATGGAGTAATTAAATAGATATGGGCTAACATAGATTGAGTTAATCCTGAAATCTCTCTGACATAGCTCTCTCGCGTAGAATATTGCTAGACGGGTTTGACTTTCTAGATTTTTATCTCTTACCTTATTGTTTAGTTTTAGGAATTTTACTTTGTGGTTACTATTGTCGTCATCTTTTATCCCGTCGAACATTTGGTTGACTTCATTTAATTCCTTTGTTTGTATATTGACCGAAATACTGAAGTCTGACCAACGGTTGATTCATAATACTCATATCAATTACAAGAAAAAGTGATTCTGCTAAGATAAACAGTTTTAAAGAAAAAGAAAACCATAATTCGATGAACATCATATTACTTATCTATATTAATGTTATTGTAAGGTTAATCGTAAAAACTATGATCATGACGTAACGTTCTTAGGGCTTCAAATTTGAAAACATATACTATGTAAAAATCCTATATGTGATAAACCAGAATAGACAATCCTGGTGCCGTGAGACCTCCTGAAGAAACAATGTTGTTCATATGGAATTTCAGTAAGTATTAGAAGCCTCAAATAAAATGAAATTTTACTCACCTATCCATAATTAAATCATAAGTCCATGATCACACATGGAAATTATAGTTTATAGGTAAGTTGTATGTAATACTTGTGTATCGGAGACTCAAGACAAATCAGCTACAGAGGCCGACGTACTTTATCTGATCTTGTCGAGAATCGAACTGGAGACCTTGAGATTGACAAGCTAGATCGGTATTAAGGCGATCTTTATAAATTCAGTGTAGTATTAAATTTTCCTACATACACACAACAGCACTTCGAAAGAGGGTGGATGTTTTAGGGCAGAAAAAGTACCGAAAAAACGCTGTTATTAAGATGAGATATACTTATAAAGATATCGTTCGTAAGCAAATAATTATTTTCTGTAATCAGCATATCAAATATACGAAGAGTCGCCTTACTTTGATCATCTCTCTTCATTTCGTCAAGTGTTGGTCAGCAGGTAAAGGAGCTAAAAAGCTCACATCTAAATTTTCATTCAGTCAACCTAATCATATGTATATGTTGATATTACGTAGATATTTAAATAAAACTACGATTTGGAAATTTTAATGTATGTTGAGTTTTTATTGCGACCAATTTTAGCGAAAAAAAAATCTGACAAGTACAAAGAGTCGTAAAAAAAGTGCTGCCATCATAACATAACCTAATATTAGCAGTAGGGCAATATTAAAAAGTTAAATATGTTCTCAATTACTAATAGTACATACTTGGGGATAAATACTCGTACTTGATCATTGATCTAAAACAATACCAGTATTCTTGTTATCTGCTTTGAACTATAATCGAAATCCCACGGGACCAGTTATTTTTTCCGTGATTAGTCCCTTAGTACTTCCGAGAGTTTGTAACTATAAGTATGCAAAGTTTTAAGTGTCTTCAGGGCCTAGTAGAAGGATCAAACCTAAAATGTGAGAGTGCAGGATATGAATGGATTCACTGCTTAGGTGCTTAAGACCGAGCCATGAAAGAAATAAAATTAGGAACCTTTGCTTACCCTTTGCTTTGATTTAACTAGCTGATGAATGGAACCGAAAAGCTCTAAAGTGAAGAAGATTTATATCGCAAATATTGCTTTAACTTAGGAAAAGTAAAAATTCATTAATAATTGTTACTCTTTCTAATAAATTCATTAAATACCTAGTGTGTCAAATGCCTTACTGCGTAGGCGCAAGACTGGCTCTGAAGTGTAAATATTTGTCTTTGTTGTAATGGCTGTAATTACCGGCTTGTGGCGGGATATTGATGAGCTGATAGTAGACTGTGGAGAGATTAGTCTGCAGTTTGTTGAAGCCCACGTGGTGAATGTAAGCAAATACGTGCGTTGAATGGCGGTACTTATTTATGGATATTGTTAGGAAGTTTTTGATTTTTGTGACACTGTGTAGTAGCTTTATGAACTCGGGGAACTTAAGACTCTAAAATCCTCTTACTTACTATAGTAAGTAAGTATATGATCATGATTTTGGGTGATTTTGACGGAATTCCATCAATCAATATTTTTATTTCCATGGTCAATAAATTAATGTTATTTTTGTGAACAACATCTACACTATGTCTAGGTGGAAGGAGAGTCTCAATATTTCTATATATGTTTAAAGTTTTAATAATGTAAATATTGTGTTTGACGTCATGCCATCATATTTTTATGAGCTAAGCATATAATTGGATCAACTATAAAGGAGAAAGCAACCTTTTCATACACACATGTTCTAAAAATTATTATTAGAATTATTGCAATCCATATTACTTTCTTTAAAATTACGCCTGGTAATAATATTTTAACAGTAAAAGCTACTTGTTTAATGTCATAAAAAGAGTATGCAACATTGTTACACAATATTTAAAGAAAATTATTAATTTTCTATAAAATATGTTCTAAGTTTGTCTAATGCCTTATATCTATGAGATATTTTATTTTTGTCTTCTTTTGGTAACTCTGCATAGTTTATTTATTTATTAAAACTTTATTGTTCCACAAAGTACACATATACTTATACAATTGGCGGACTTAATGCTAAGAGCATTCTCTACCAGTCAACCATTGGGAGAAACGGAAAGATAGTTTGGCGCAAAAAAGTTAAGGGGGATAAATGTATTACTTATAGAGCAAATTTTATCAAAAGCTTAAGTTTATACACTACGTAAACATACATAAAACATACACAAATACTATTTCATTTTAAATATATACCTATATGTATATACATATACCTACACAAATATCAATGATGAAGTCAAGTCACATTGAGAAGTTTTCATTAACTGAGCGAGTCCAAAATGTGCACACGTGCCCGCTTTTTAAATAAAAATTTGTTAGGACTTTCCTTAATATCAGCAGGCAAAGCATTCCAAAGTTATTGTCATAGCCCTTAGGTTGGAAAACACAATCCCATTCAAAATCCCTCTTCTCTCTAGGACTATTTCTCCTAAAGAAAAATAATATTATATTTAAAATGCCTTGAAATAATATTATATCCAGATCTTCACAATTACTGCTTCCATCACAATATGTGAATGTACACACAGCCTCAGCAGACTTGTCCTCCCACCCTGCTAGCAACCTTGGAAGTCCCTCAGGTTCTAACTTCTCCGAAAACCATTTTATATACGACCCAGGAAGACCTTTCAATGCATTAAAACATAGAGATGTATCTTCCACGAGCACTGGTATTTTAAGACGACGCGCTGCTTCTTGGCATTTCTTAATAGAAACTTCATCTATCTCACCCTGTAGCTCCGGTAGATCAAGCCCTTTATAAAACTATTATAAAATATAGCTTCACAATAATATAATTATTTGACAAATAAACAAAGTAATTAAAAACAAAAATTACGATTTTCATGGGTTGGTCTTTCTACATCTACATAGAATCAATTATAAATACGTATTGAGAGGAAATTTGAAATCATGGACCAACCAACGATAGAACTGTCATGTACTGAACAATCTTCGCACTTACACTGGTTGTTAGAATAGAATCCCCACTTATCTCTGTTCTCTTGGCATCTGTGATCAACATCAGCCCAAAGTTTGAGGACTTCAAAACTGCCCCGGAACTACAAGGTGGAGAATTTCGGCTGGTAAAATGCCCGTTGTCGTAGATCAACAATATCCATATTAATATTATAATTGCGAAAGTCCGTCTGTTACGCTTTCACGGCCAAACCGCTGAACGGATTTTGATGAAATATGGTATGAGTATAGTTGAAGGCCCGAAGTCAAATATAGGCTACTTTTTGAACAGCTAGTTTTCTATATTTCATTCTACGATATGGATTTATAATAAACGAACAACTTTATAAAATGGAATTCTTTTGAAATCTGCCATTATTTGCGGGCACAATTTCATTGAAAGCCTATGACATAACCAAACCTAGGTTTTGGTATGCTGCCAAGCCGAGAACCTAGAGTATGGAGAGTACAGACACACCACTTCTTCCATGTTCTTAGGATAACTTCACCGTTCTGAATATTTAAAAAATCATCTTGGCCATCTTGTTGAAGATATTAGTTTATTTTTTGTACAATAAAGAGTTTTTATTTTCTATTGGCCTGAGATCTGAATACGCCGGACACCTGACATAATGCTTATTGAGAATGATGATGGTGGACTGTTTGTTGACGTGATTGCTCATGGTTATCGTGCGAAATGGAAAAGAGTAGAAAATAACCTAAGCTCGACAGCAACTCAACTGGAACTGCAACCAGAAAGGCACTAAAGTGAGAGTAATCGGTCATCAGACGGACAGTGACTAGAGAAAACTCTTTTATTCCATTTCTTACCATTTACGACATCTACCGAAAAGTTTATGTTTTAGTAAGGTCAATATTTATTTTAATAGACGATTATTTCTAAGCATAGTTATTGATATATCCCATCCAATATGTCAATCGGTCAATACCTACAAAGTAAAAAGCCTTTGACTGCCAAAGCCCACTTCTTGTACTTCCTACATAGTAATAATATGGACATCATCGCTAAAAGATTAGCAACGTAATCTTGTGTTTTTGTTAGAAAATTTATATTGAACAATATGTAGAGTTAAGTTAATACTTTTAAAGGTTACTCCTCTGTATTTTTTTTTTTATTTGAACATGGGCCTAGAATTTTGTCTCGATGCGAAAAGCAATCTGCAAGATTCTTTTCAACTTTAGAAAAAATCTGCAATGTTTCTCTTTATATTTTAAGTGAATTTTTTTTTTCAAGGAATCCTTTAGCGACAAAATGCGGAAACTAAGTATCAAATTTTAATTATCATGTCGAGTTCAAGAAAACATTTTAAGAAGTTTATGAAAAAGTAATAGGCGTAACATTTAAAATGTTTCTGGCCACCAATTAAATGTATAAGAATGATTAAATTTTACGATTTCAATAAAAACCACAATACCTTTTCTGTAAGAATATAAGAAATACGCTTTTCAGTTTATCGTACGCACTTATTGCTCATAAAAATATATATATCAAAATCGTACTGGCAATAACGAAAAAAGAAAACTAAATGTAAAAAGTATAGAATGCTATTTTGTTTCTTTTTTCAAACGTCAAAATGTCTATCCATTGTCCTTTTATTACAGCATAGACACGATTTACTTTTTTTTTAAACAGCTACCGAGTCGTGATTTGATTGTGGGGTCTGCGGACGCACTAGGTTACTGGCCTTTGCAACGCGTTGTCTAGAACTAGTTTGATTTAACGGTTTATGACTATGTTTTGTATGTATGTTTCGATAAATTATTAGACTTTGTGCTGGAAGTAAAGTGTTGTTCCAGAGAATAGACCATTTCATATGTTTCTAAGATGTTGTCGTTGATGTAGTCTGAACCACTGAGGAATAAAGCGAAATTTAAATTTTGTAGCACCCCGACATTAGTTACCTCATGAAGGAAAATTAGCTCCGGGTCTTGGAGCACTTCTTCTTTCTCAACCCTATCCACCCACTGCTGAGTGTAAGCCTCATCATGCTTTTTCCATTCTCTTCGAACTTGAAATGCTACAATGCAATAGTAGTAGTTTTTAATAGTTTGACAACAAATTAGGTAAATAAACATTGCAAAAAAATAAAATTTGCTATAAAATAAAAAGAACGTCAGATGATTAAATCATAAAAGTAACAAACATTAAAGTGTAATGTGAATATATTATAATGTAGTGATAAAGTTGAAGGATTAAGGGACATACATATATATAAAAAATTGTTGGTGTAAAAACTTTGTTGTTAATGACTAGAAATAACCTACAACGTATTTTAGTATATCTGGTATAAAATTAAAAAAAACCTACGAAATGTAGAGTGATAGAAAATAATTTTAGTAAATGACTGATAATGTCGTAAACAACCAAAAAACACATAACTAATACTATGAAAATATAAAAGTGAAGTGTAAATCAAACGTAATAGAACAATAGAAATTAAATTGAGTATACAAATAGTTTAAAGCTTAGTGAAAACATGTGTATAAATTTTGTTTTAGCCAGATGACATTAAACAAATGTAAGTAAATAAATCAAGAACAGTATTAATGCTAATGTAGAACAACATCATTTGATTTTATAAGAGTTTACCAGTAAAAAGCAGAAAAAATGTAATGTAAAACTAAAATGTAAAGCAGACTTTAAATTGTATTATAATGAATAAGCAACATAATATTATAATAAGTTAAAAGTAAAAAAAAATGTAGTTGTAATTTTATGCTTACCTGGTTAGTAAAAAATAGATATTCGTCTGTTTAGTAGTTGGCAGAAATACAAAATTGTATCTGAAAGTAAGTCTAAGAACAAAATAAGGCAGTCAATGATTACATTGTTGTATAAAAGTTTACTACAAATTAAGTGCTGAGAGACTTCGCTTATTAATTCCAACTCATTCTACTCAGTTCTACTCTGGTTCCTTCGCTGTACAAGCCGCTCGTCTATGGAACTCACTGCCATTCACCGTTCAGTGCGCCAAAACGTTAGCAAGCTTCAAATCACAAGTCATGTCGCACTTTTTACGTGATACTACTACTTAATACTATCCTTACTTATCATGGCTATGGTATTCTACCTTGTTTGTAGTAATGGTATGTGTATGTGTAGTGAATATGTTGTTATATTGTATGTATATATATAGTTGTATATAAGTAAGTGTGTAATATACATTATATGTGTAAGTTTATGTTTTGATATTTATAAAATTAATATGTTTCTTCTTATTCTTGTTGACACCTACCGCGCACAATCTTTAATATTTTTACTCAATTTTCCGTAAGGTTGCCTGGAAGAAATTGCTATTGCGATAAGGCCGCCTTTGCGCAAGGTTATTTTTCTTGTAATCACTTGTATTTAACAATGTATCCTTGTTGTGCAATAAAGAGTTTTTGTATTGTATTGTATTAACATTGTACATAACTTCAGGCAACAAAAATAATAGGCAAAGCTGTATATAATACAAAAGTTATTGTTCAAAAGGTCGTTATTCACCTGTTTTGCTAACAGATGGCGCTAACCGTTAATGAGTTAAGTCGACCGGTTGTAATTAATGGAGGCGGGTCTTTGGGCGTGGTCGTCTGTTGTTGAACGTTGACAAAACAAGAATTTGGTTTTGAATTGAAGGACACAGTGTCAACTTATTCTAATCGGATGTTTTATTTTGTTTGTTCACATGATTTTTGGAATACAATCACAAACACTATCTATTATTACCTCTTACCGCTTAACTTTCACAGCATAACTCATCATTTTTTAGTTTACTGGTAGATAAAGACAAAGGCTTTAAGTCCGCCGTTTACAATTATTATGTAATAAAGTTAAATAAATTACTAAATACTACTGACAATTTTGCCGCGTTCCCATCTGACCTAGGTCATATGCTTGACTGCCAATATACTCGTAATAATGTAAAACAAAACTAAACAGTATAATTGTAGATTTACAATTAACAATAAATATAATTAAGTAAGGGTTTTCATCTTTCTAGCCCCTAAAAGTCACAAATTTCGACCGAGTTTGTTTAGTGGTGGATCTTAACAGCAACAGATTAGTGTAAAAATTGGTTGACATTAAACAGGTGGTTATTTATAATAATAATGAAAAATTAGTTTTATGTATAGTCATCATTGAGAAAATAACTTTTGACTAGTTTAGATTCTTTTTGTAGGACATAAATAATATTAGGGAAAATGTTATGGGTAAATTAATTTAATTTCAAATCTAATAAACCTAAAATAAACATATTGTTAATGATGGCTAGTATTTAAAAATTCACTCTTAGTCGATATGTAGTAATATTGGTCGGAAACCAAACATCGAGAATTCTATTAAATTTGATAGCAGAAAATGTAGAGGCGCCCACGCATGTAGCTTTAGTACAAAGTGCAGGTAAAAACAAAAAGTTTATGACACACGTAGTATAAAATTACGTCTTTACAATCTAACCGTCAGCCCATTTGTATTCATACAGCCTACAAAAGAAACAATGAGTGTTCGTATCACGCAGAATCAACGTACAATTTAGTAAAACAGCACTTAGCTTGCGGTGCGCGTGCGCCGCTCGTGAATACAAAGCGTGACTGTCATGTTGGTCAACGTTGGCTGTTCTTGGCCAATGTTACCAAATTATATTGAGTGTCAACCATGGCTTATATTGGGAAAACATAAAAACGTTGGAATCTATTTTTTCTTGCTTTGGCTTTACCAAGTCTGCGTTAGTCAAATATGAGAAGCACTACTGTCTTATTCTAATGAAAATACGTGTCATCGGTAGTTGCCCTCACGGGAAGATATCGACCGGTCACTTGCTCATAATATTAAAAGTGATATAAAACAAGGTTGCAGATCTAGACATTTACTTTTCTCCTTTTTTATCAATTAAACATGTCTTGTAAAACTCTACGTTTAAAAAATCACTGTGTAACTTTTTAACTACTAATTATAATTAAGTACAACTCCAGATTAAACTTATTTACAATAATTTTGTTATTTTTAGTTGTTTCCTACAAATGGCATTGGCTACAATGCTCCGCCAACATTGGCCCCAACCAACATAAAAGCACATTCTAATTCAGTTGCATCTCTCGTCCCACTTTTTATCTACATGACTTGTGCTTTCATGCGCGGTCCCTAAAAAGATCAGGTGTTGCTGAATTTGAAAGATAAGTATCGAGATTCATTATTTATGTGACTGGGCTGCTAATGGTCACATTTTGAGTAATATGATCATATTCTAAGTTTAGTTTGAACAAGAAATAAATGATTATGATTTGATTACTTTTTATTTTCGTTTGAATTCATTTTATGAATATGTGAATGTTACTTTAATATATTCTATATGTTAATTGTTTATTGTTTGTCTAGGTAGGTAATACAATTACTGACAATAAATTATAACAATATATTTGCAAATGATATGAGAATAAAAATTACATTTTCCTTGAGCAGTATACGACTCAGCCCGGAGGGCTATATTTAAGGTTGTAACTATCTAAGCAACTCTTCTTCATTCTTACTCTATTCTTATATTATTCTTCAGCAAAGATTTCCTGGTTGCGTCCACAACTGTTTGCTTCGGAGCCTACGACTCTACTTCGCTCGGTCTTCAGCATCCTTGACAGATGATTTGTTTATTGGTACGCATATCCTGCTTTGCTACGTCAAGCCAGTTTTTTTAGGTGCTCCCCTTCTACCAGGTCCCGGAGACGGCGGCATGGCCAAACACTTGTTCCCGACATATATTGCCAGTTTCCTTAAGAGCAACTATCTAAGCAACTACATAAGATGAAAGTCATACACGTTATATCAGGAGTTAAACACACAACTGCAAAACAATTACAAACACGCTACAAAATGTTAAAGCTGCCCACACACTGATCGTATCAATAATTGGCGTATCGGCAAGCTGGCCGATCATTTAATTTTCTTAATAATTTTCTATCGGAGCCGCCTGGGGCCTGAGCAAGTCTATCCTCTTGTTTTACTTTTTAGTATAGCTATATGAGTATAATCAATCTCATACACTACGAATGCCTACGCTTGTCGCAGTATATGCGGTAGAAGTAGAGTATTCACGAAATAACTCAAAACTAACTGTAAAATGTAAAAAATGTATTTATTTCTCTCCAACTCAGTACAAACAAAAACAGTAAAGATATTGTTGAAATCCTGATGTGCTGGAGACTGGAGACTGTTGTAGGCTAGGCCTGTTGTATCACAGTTCACCAGTGCTCTCTCATCTGGACGTATGGTGAATTTATAGGATCAAGTCACAGGGACAGGCATAACTATGTAAGCTATGCTATGTAACTATGTAAGTATGCTAAGCAAATTGTTTAACTGGCTTACAAAAAAGTTTCGCATGAAGAAAGAATTTATGCCATATTTTTTTGCTTTTCGTATAATTAATTTATTGATTACTAGCTGATCCTGCGAACTTCGTTCCGCCTAACAGTCGATTCTTAAATTTTTAGTTTTTTACTTAATTTTTCTAAAATAAAAGGATTTTTCTAAAATAAACGTACCCAAGTTACTCCTTATTACATCAGCTACCTGCCAATAAAAGTCCCGTCAAAATCGGTCCAGCCATTTCAGAGATTAGCTGGAACAAATAGACAGACAGACCGACAGACTGACAGACAGACAAAAATTGTAAAAAATGTTATTTTGGTGCATGTACCGTATATATTCTCATATGCACGTAGTAAAAAACGGTTATTTCAATATTACAAACAGACACTCCAATTTTATTTATATGTATAGATGTATAGATTATATGTTTAGATAACATTTCTTTGCCCACAGTATAATAAAATATGTGTAACATAAAGGATGAACACAGTACGAATAATTGAAATAAATTACCTATTTTTTATTTAATAATTTAAATGATACAACTTACGAGACACAATCATATGTAAATAGACATTTTTATTTTTATTACCTTATTCTATCGATAAGTAATGATAATACTCGTACTGTTACGTCTTTACTACGCCCAGTCTAAGCTTTCTTAGTAATGACATTATGCATCATGTATGTCTGTATATGCGTGTTCAGGAGCCCAGGGTTCTACTTTTTCATCTTCATCTGGTTTTCGGCATCATCGACAATGACTCCTTTGCGGTATCAAACTTACTCATTTTGGGTTTGCCAACAATAGCATCTTAATTTCGAATCTACAAAAAAAAAACTCATGTAGCCTACTCTACTTTCAGAGATATACTACACAAGTAATCTGAATCAGTTGCGGCCACCAGTGATTTATAGGCCGCGGCCGACGTCCCGGGATGCAATGATGGCAATTTCAGAGAGCCTGAGTTCCTGCAGCCGGGCTATTAGGGCGACGACGATCGCAAACGTGGTTATAATAGCACGAAGGACGTAATTGGCGATAGTTTTCACGTGGTAAACACCGTTGGGAACTAGAAGATCTTTGTTGTTTTACATACTTCGATGTTACAAAATTTTCTGTAGCTCAAAGTTACATGCTGAAATTAGGATTTCTTGTGTGAAATAAAGTAAAAAAAAGCATTGAAAAACCAACTATCAAATGTCTAAATCATCCCAAAATGATCTCGACTTACTTGACTTTATAGTCCTATACACCGTGAAATTTTAGTCGTTTTGGGCCCATCGTCCAGTGACTTCATTCATGCAACTGAACAACTTTCCCCAAGATACATGGGTCGAAATATGGAGTAAACTTTTGGACCTCCCATACAAAATGTCTCATCACATGACCTAACTTACTATGGGAAGTCGAAATTTGTTTTTAATGTTTCGAGCCATGTTCCTAAGGGAAATTTGTTCGGTTGCGTGAATGGAGTCACTGGACGATGTGTCCAAAACGACTAAAATTTCACGATGTATATCTGGGGCAGAGGGCATTTACAATTACTCTCCAGTCTTCATATCGATCTGTCTTGGGCTTCGCTCCAGGTTTAGTCAAACTACAAAATGGTAAGTTAGGATATAAATATTACATTAATTACTGACCCCAAGTTTAAATTTACTTTTAAAACGCTCGTTAGCTCGCCAGTTGAGAGTTCAATCGCACACAGACCAGTCTATTGGATCTATAACTTTGTGATTCCATAGACAAGGCATTTACAATTGCACCACAGATACCACTAATGGAAGGCATGCTCTTCTTAGTTCATAACTCAAATTATTATATATGGAAGCTGTTGAATTGTGAGTTAAGCTAGGAAGATGAAATGGTTAGATAAATCGAGGATGACGTGAAAATAATGCCATGAATCACTATAAAGTCAAACTAGCCCGAAATTTGTTGGTAAGGCTTGTATCAACAATGAACATTGAACCTTTTTCAATAGATAACATTTGGTTTTTGTTTGTTTTGTTATGGATATAATTAAAATTGTCTCCCATTATGGACCTATAAAATTTATTTCTGATTGATTTAGTAGTAGTCATCAAATTACTTAAAAAAATAATCTTAGTACATGTCGTAACATGCATAATGTATCTAAAATCAAATTAAGTTTTGCTTTGGACTACAAAGCTACATCAATCAAGTTTATAAGCAATTCAAATGTAGTCTTGTTAACTCAACTTAAAATGCATATTGTCACACTTTGAATGCATGAAGTTTGGGTGTTAGTAATGAAGTAATTTTTATGACAATACTTTGGGTTGACAATTTTGATTAATATTTTAAATTAGACTGAAATTTTGGT
The DNA here is from genome assembly GCA_947363495.1 of Euzophera pinguis. NCBI lineage: Eukaryota > Metazoa > Arthropoda > Insecta > Lepidoptera > Pyralidae > Euzophera > Euzophera pinguis. The sequence continues at coordinate 11,441,028 of OX376170.1, read as the reverse complement.
ATCGTAGATGGCTTAAGGCTGTCAAGTTGAACTAGGATTGGGCAGATAATATTGTCTTAACTATGTACCCTGTTGGATAGGCTCTTATTCTCTATAATGTATCCTAAAAGATGTTGTACAATGTGTGCAACAAACGATTATTTGGATTCCTGAGCATTGTCGTAGAAAATAAGATAGGCCATGTATTGGAATACCAAAAGCTAACGTTGATGTCGAAAAGAGATATTTGGAATAAGACGGGAATAACCTTCGGTCACTATTGAGACGAAATAGGTTAATCGAAAGATAGGTACGTTACTTATAAAATTACCTGTAATTTTTTTTACTAAATAAAAATAAATAGGTCCATACAAACTATACTACTAGATTAACTCTAACTAGCCTCAATGAAAGAAAATACATAGTTCGCCTTTTGTACTGTATGCATTGTATTTTGTGCAAAAAAGTTTAAATAAATCCATACTCCATAATAATAATATTTTAAATGCGAAAGTCTGTATGTCTGTCTGTTACGCTTTCACGGCCAAACCGCTGAACGGATTTTGATGAAATTTGGTATGAATATAGTTGAAGATCCGGGGTCAAACATAGGCTACTTTTTGACGCAGGCGAAGCTGCGAGAAACGGCTAGTACTTAATATTCGGAAAATACAGTATAATAACCTAGTAATTATGTAACTTCAAAGCTTAGTATGCTTACCTAAGTCCGGCAGTAATTTGTAATGTAAAATTATTCACAAATTGACAAGTGCTGTAAGATTTGTAAGTGAAGCACAATCTAATAGCAATTTCTTTGACAAACTTGTTATACATGAGCAGAGCTTGGGGCGCAACGTAGTTTATAACATTATCGTTACTATCGACAGTTCGGATAATAACTAAGGACTTGTTGCACTCACAAATAGATTATTCATCAGATACTGGAAGTTTTGCATCGAATTGCATGTTAAATTTTATGGTGCAAGTGGTAAAACAGGCTATTTCATCAGACAAGAGCAATATTCTTAATTGATTGATACCATTTGTTGATAAACAACTTTTTTGAAGCATCTAGTTACAGCTCTATGGACAGTCTTTCGTTAAATTGAATTTTGTTGGACGTAAAATTACCTAGATGGAAATAATTATAGTCTACACATAATGAAGATTAATAATTATTTTTTTTCAACCTTACCATATTTAAGTTTAAGTGTGTTTAAATATTGATGACCAAGACAAAGACATTACTATTTATGATTCTTTCACTGTTATACTTTGTTAAAGTATTATCCTTGGCGGTATTAAGTAATTTATGAATTTTCGATAGACTTAACGATAGCAACTAAGATCTAAATATCCCACTCAATAACCTTTCGCTGATTTAGTCAACAAACCTACTTACAGATTGGGTTAAACTTTGCTTAATTTTATGAGCGGACCCTGAAAGCTCTGTATTTACTATACTAACATAAAATCATATTTTTCCTTTGTGTATAATAAAGTATAAATAAATTTGATACGCGCTATAAAGCTTAGGAATAATACTGCCATCAATAATCCACAATCAAACATTTTATTGTTCATTGTATTATATAAACTGTCGTAAAAGTAAGGTTTTAGTTTGTTTTAATAGAACTCGTATTTATTTGTAAACAATCTTAGGAAATAGTGGTAGGCGTATCATGGAAGTAAGTTAAAGTCTATTTTCAGATTACTCAACTTTGTGAGTTACTATGGCATCTTAAATCCGGCCGAATGCAAGTAAGTAAGAGATGTCTCGTCTTGTGTAGCGCATTCTCACTTGCTCTCATTTGCATGGCTGTGATGAATACCCCATAACCATAAATAACCACCCAAGCAGATTGAGTAGTTTGTAGAGCTAACAACAAAAGTTTATTCCATCATACAATTCATTTTCTAGAATAAATTTAGTAAAATTAGAAACATATGAGGAATATATTACTTGATACAATCTGCTATAAAATATAGGTTTTTTTTGTGTTCCAACTAAAGTCTTTTAAAATATAAAATAACTAAAATTTGCAAAAAATAAATTTATCTTTTAGCTTAAATTACTAAATTACAACATATCATCCACAATGAAATAAATGATTGATACTTATTTCTCAATTTAAATCAAGACGGTCGTAAAATCGTGTTCGAGTGTTTCAAATAATTTTTAAATCAGTCTCTTAAAAAATCAATTCCACGATTCTTTTAAGCCATTACACCAATGTCTCACAATTCACTGCTGAATTTAAATAATTAAAAACTCTAATTTATCCCTCAAGACTGGCCTCGTAAAAAACGAGGAATATTAATTTAAAATCAATAAAAATCGTGACCGTGATGTACTGCTCTTGATGTTGATGGTTCTCAACCTTAGAATAGGATTAAGAAGTCTATTTATTCTTGTAAAATGAAGGACTTAATTTATGAAGATATAGTTGTTATTCCACAATGCCTATGATTGAATGATTACTCATTGAAAATTTAAAATATTATGTAATTTGATGATTAATGCGTACATAATATATATTTTTTTGAGATTGTTACACATATAATTAAACACGCTCTCTGTTAAAATATTTGTTTGTTAATTTATTATATACAGATACAAAAACTTTTTTTTTTTTACATATTTTTTTTTATCGTAACTCTTAAAATTATTTAAGCTTTGTAACAGTTACGTTATCAACGTAATAATTAGCAAAATCCATTGATCCAACATAATTTGTAGATAAAAAAAACTTAGAATACTTCTTAGCTTTACGACACGTTTTTTAAATTTGAAACTTTGAGAAACCAAGGTCTAAGATATACCTGTAAAGGAACGCAATTAAAATTAGTCAAACGTCGAAAGAAATGTTTATTAGCCAACTGAGCTATAAAATCAAGGGATTTATGTTTAAAACTGATCTTGTATTGGCAATATCGCTTATAGCTATTTTCGCAGCCGTTTCTTTTATGTAAATACTAGCGATCTACTCCTTTTTAGCACTGGCATAAATTAAAAACTAAAATAATTAAATATCTTTTACTCGAGTATTTTTCTTTTATGCTAGTTAATCATCATCATTTCAGCTGCAGTCAGTCCACAGCTGGACGTAAACCTCTTCTATTGATTTTCAAAAGGACCGACTGGAAGCGACCTGCATCTAGCGATTGCCTGCGACCTTTTTCAGGTCATCTGACCATGTGGACGACGGTCGGTTTTTAGCAATATTTTTTCTCTGATCATAACATTTAGTACTCTTTGTCATGAGCTTTTCTTCTTCACTTTTCATTAATTTATTTTCTTAATGACTAGTAACGAATATGATATCAAAGGATATACAAGGTATATTGTATTTACTTTATTTTTCTAAAACTAAAAAGACATTGATAAATAATGCAATACATAACTAATAGACTTTTCTTAATTTAAATAAAAAATGGAGCCCAAATCGCTGCCATCACAGGGTAATGTACCCAGAAGGCTGGCGGCATTTCCTCTCTGGATAGCTATGCTGATCCTCTGACCGAAATATGTGCCAGCCCTTGGGTCCCCGGAAACATCGACAAGGCGTGCGGATATCTCTTTGAACAAGAGTTTTGCATCCGCACCCCATGGCCCCATAGTCTCCACAGCAAAGGGCACAAATATGTGCAGCTCTCCTAGAGCCGCATATTTGCGCCTCTTATTGGACTTATACAAAATATTATAATATAGGGGACGTGACCCTAATTTGATGCTATAAAATAAAAGTGTCCAGCGATATAGAATTTAGGAAATTTATTACTTTGAAATGCTAAAGGGCAAAATGATATGAGTGAACAGCGAAACGTATGACGATGGAATTCTATGCTACTCAATGTGTGTGACGCGCGCCGCGGCGGGACGGAAAGTTGTAAAGAGCAATATCGGCGCTGTATTTTATTTTCCAAAATTTGTGTTTTTTTGAGTGTTTGTGCGTAATAATGGTGAATTATTAATCGCAAAGTGTTCGATAACAAGCGTGGAGTTGAGAAGTGATACAGTGTTTGATGTATGTGATTTTCATGCTTGTTGCCAAAAGCTCCTAGTAATCGCTAAGTGCAGTTTTTCTACCACTTCACTTAGCTTGATTCATCTGACTAGACTTGACTACCGACTAGACTAGAACTTGACGAACCCACACTGTAGGACTGAAGAAGATAGAAAAATTAAGAAGGGCTATAAAGGACTTGTATGGCCGTAAAACCGATTAATTAAAAAAAAAGCGCTACGAGATGGCGGAGGGGCCGCATCAGCGTTTTTGTTCTATGTACCGATTGCATCGTACAGGTAATCTTCTTCTTTGTCTTCTTATCCCAGATCATCTTAGGTCCGGTCCCCTCCTACATTTGCGCTAAAGATATCTACTCCGGTTTGTCGGTAATGTCTTTTTTCGGATTTTTTTTTCCAAGTTATTGTTGCACCTACTTATTTGTAATTTGAATGAGAACGACATTTCAAATATTGTTAATATAGCATGCACATGTTATGTAGTAATAGTTCTGATGAAGCGAGTAAACGAAAAATGTTCTGCCACAAAATTAAATATAGAATTGAGGTGGCGACAGTTTTCGGGAGTTTTATTAGCTTTTAGTATTGACAGATTTATTTTTATTATTTCAACAGATACGACTATTTTAAAAATTTTAAATAACAATTTGTTTTTAATGGATCTATCCTTCCCGCATAACTATTAATACCAGTTCACAGAGAAGTAGAATTTATGCTAGTAGATTCTATATTTCGGTAAAAATAAAAATAACTGGTAAAATGATATAAAAACATATCGAAGTTGTAAACCCATTAATTACCTAATAAACAATTTTTATTTATTTATTTATATCCTTCGCAAATTGTATAAAATAATACTGCATCTTTTAAGCATGTAATAAACTACAACAATAGTAAATGTCCTTTAACTTATTTCATTAGTTTGTTTATGCCAAAAAGAAATAAAAAACGGAGTAGCTAATACAAAAAAAATTACCGCATTAGCCCGCAGACAATCTACATAAAACGTCAATATTAAGATATAAACCAGCGTAAGGCGATTCAAAAGTAAATTATTGGTGAATCAGAGCAATGGTAAATTGAATATCGTAATGACCTTCGTTCGGAGTCGGCACCCGCTGGACGGCTTCTTATTACCTTGTGACATACAGTTTTTAAGGGTAGCAAGCTCTCTAAAGAGTTACATTACTAAATTATTGCACAATCACACATATTCTAGTATTTAAGTGTACCACTCATAAAAACTACACATTTCAGTTGGTATCACAACAACTATCAAACTTTTAATATTAGTATCAAGATTAAATTACAACTCTAAGGTTAAATGCGTAGTTCTTTTGCGTAGCCTTATCATAGCTACATGTAGATCTGTATTGAAAGTTTCTTTAGAGGTACTAAATTTTTGTAGCTTGTTCTTTGCTTCTCATTTATCTTTCTATTTCTATCATAATTTGTTATTTTTTTCCAATCCACATCGAGCACTTTTAGGACATATGACCAATTGTTCTTAACCTTCCTTCCTTTCTGCACTCAACTGAAATCCACCTAATGAATTAATATTTCTGCTGATATTTCCGAAAGCATACATGACTTGGTCAATACTATACTAGAATAATAATACTTTGGGGCTTACTCCATCTGTGTGATTTGTCTCTACATTTTTATTTATATTATTCTGTTTAGATCAGATTTCACTTAAGTCATTAAGTTTTATTTCAAGGATAATAACTCTCGTATAATGAAGTTCATATTTCACCACAAGTTAACCCGAGAATATATTGTTATTCCACGTATAATTCCGGTATAAGGATCTTTCTCTAAATAAAAAAAATCTGTCACAGATTTTTTTGCTTAGACTAGTTACTCCTTGATAGAAATAATGTTGGTGAAATCGGCTCTTAATGGCAAAGATTTTTACTGGCCATTTTAAAATCCAGTGTGTCTCTAAGCAGAGCTTCACGCATCGATTACTATCCAATTCCGAACCGAATACCTGTCGGCGATCTTTTGTCGCCGCGTCACGTGCACTCGCACGATGGAAAACGTGCCCTTTCTTATACTAACACGATTTCGTTTGATTTCGCCAGTAACACCATTCTTAAAAAGTTTATTAAGAAGCAGGTGGCGCAATTCGGTGAGTAAAAAGTAAATTAAACACGATTTAGCTGCTCCGGACTTGAAATTTTGACCGGCAGAGCTTAGGATGTGCACAATTTTTTTAACATCACCTGACTACATTGACCGTCCATCATATTTTGTTATGAAGTTTAATATACAAATGCGCGAGAAGCTTTACGATTTTGATGAAAATAAAATTAAACAGCATCATGAATTTCAGAGCTAGATGGCCTCTTGTTGGTGGAGCTTCTTCAAGTTAAATTTAACAAAAAATAAATTCATTGCCTAGTTTTTTAAATTCTAAATGTAGGGCGATAGTTCGAAAACATCATAACAAAGATCATTCATTTTAGCCTTGAATTAAATGTTTATTCTCGTTTTGACTGCTATTTTTGAAACTTATGACATATATCGAACAAAAATCCTTCGTTAACGAACAAAAATCATTCGATATTGAACATAAGCTATTCGACTGGCCGATTTTGCTTAAGTCACACAATTCAAAAATATGTCTCCTGACCTTTTAAATTCTCAATATATATACAGTAAGAGACTATTATTACAAATCTTGTACTATTACTATTCGGTATTATTGCGATCGGTCTTAGAACTCGTGTCACAAGCGATGAGACGTCATGTCTATGCAGTTCAGTGGGTGTGACTTTAGTAAAGTAACAACGCTAGCGAAGAAATTTTAAATTATACGATTTTATTGTCAAACAATATTGACTGCGGCTAGAATGGTAATGGGAACAACCCCTCAATTTGGGGGAGGCCTATGTCCAGATTGTCTAGCAGTGGACTGACTGTGGCTGGAATGATGATGATGATTGTCAAACAAGCCTGATATAAAGCGATAACCACGGCCAAAATACGCCTGCAAAATCAACTAAGTACTTAATATTAATACATTATCAATTTTGAGGTATGATTTATAACGGGTGTCTTGACAATTTTTTTAAATATTTTGTTTGTCTCTGCCGTGAGGTTTTTCTAAATGAGTCCTAGGATCTGATAAACGCACTGTATTGTTTATAAATTATTTATATACGGTAAAGGATGTTGCATTATTTTTTATAACTACGCGATTCTGACGGAATAAGTAATTTTATAAACAAATGTTATTATTAATGAAAAATCTACATATTATAATTATGTATTTTGATCTCATTCATATGCATAGAAAGTCGAAATGTATATTATATTAGATTCTCAAGACTCTGTGCACGAAGTACTTCGCATTTTTGACTAAAAATCTAGTTTAAGGCCTGATTAATAGTTGAGCATGTAACGAATACTCATACAAAGGAGTGAAGAACATAATTGACTATTTATTTACTTATCAGCATGAATAGGTACAGTACGTATACAAAATTGTCTGTGGTATTGATTGAAATTCTGTGTATTTTAAACATAACCTAAATGGAACTAAATAGTTGTGTACCAATATCTTTGATATTAACATATCATCTGTGCATCTGTGTACCTAGTTGCATCTTCAACTTACACTTCAGATTGCAGCTTGTAGATTTTTTTTTTTGTTTTAAATGTTGGTTTTGTCCGGCGTTTGATATAAATTTATGGACACAACACCTATTCATAGTTATCATATCATTCGATACGACAAATTCGAACTCATATTTTATGCATTTGCTTGGCGCAAGTTGTCGTACCCATAATGCCACGACAGTACCACAGAATAAATAAACTGCAGAAGGTTATGCAAAAGAGGAAAAGTAAACACTGGGTTCCAAAGTTTCATATAGAACATCACGCGACCAAAAAGGCGTTATAATATAAGATAAAATAAATTGTGTCCCAAATTATCTATTTAAAAAGAATACAATTTCTTTATTTATCTGATACTTGTTTTATTATTTATCCAAACTTTTTTTCTTCTGTTAAAAAACATGATTCATAGTATTTTACTATAATAAATAGTATTGAAATACATTATGTGCAAAAACAATTTGCGTACATTTTCTTACAATTAAACTAATTAAAATACGATTACTTTGGTATACATAAATCAGAGCACAAATCAAAAACAATATAAGGGGGTCAACTCCTTAAACCACGAAACACGTGTTCAATGAAATATTTTAAAAAGCACATTAATCTTAATTTTGATCCAAATCGTAGCTGAATTAAATATTTTTTCATACAAATTTTCATCCCCTATTTCACCCCTTTAGGGTTAAAATTTTTCAAACTCCCTTCTTGGCATTTTGAAATAAAATAACTGTAAACATTTTGCGTTTCTGCCATTAGTGATTACGGCTGTGCGTGTGTCTATATGCCACTAGGAACATCTTTTATATACCAGGCCACTCAGAAAGGTTTGCGAAATAAAGTTTTTATGTATAAGGCACTGGCCACTTTTAATTATTTTGAAAAATTTGGTTATTTAAAAGTAAAAATACCACTGTTCGAATTTCGAATATTCCTCCACAATTTTTCGGGAGCCAAATCAAATTATCGTGTCTCATTTAATAATGGATTTGCATCGAGACCATTTTCGTGCGATGATTTTCTACGATTTTAAATGTGGCCTAAAACCTGATGAGTCATTTGTTCGACTTCAAATGGCTTTTATGGATGAAGGACCTTCAAAAGCAACCATCTACCGCTGGCATAGCGAGTTCAAGCGCGGTCACCTTACTTTGGGGGATGAACAAAGGAAGGAGTGGTCGTCCTACGACGGCTGTCACGGAAGAAAGTGTGGTGGCAGTAAAAAAATTAATTCATGAAAACAGGCGAATTTCATACGAAAAAATTTAGCATACACTACAGATTGGTTCGGGAAGCGTTTACAAGATTCTACACGAGCACCTTCGCGTGAGGAAGATACTCGTAGTTTCGCGCTGGGTGCCGCACAACCTCACCGAAGCTCAGAAGCAGGCCCGTGTGGAGTGGTGCCGTAATATGATTCAAAAATTTGAAGCAGGCTCGTCTCCGCGCGTTTACGACATTGTGACAAGTGACGAATCCTAGATTTATCAATACGATCCAGAAACAAAGCGTCAGTCGACAGTTTGGCTGTTTCAAAACGAACCAATGCCTACGAAAGTGAAGCGATCGAGAAGCGCAAGAAAAATTTTGCTCGCTAGTTTCTTCATTTTGACAGGTTATCTGGTTTCAATTCCATTACGAGACCAAAGCAGCATCAACGCCGAATGGTATACCACAAAATGTCTGCCAGAAGTTTTGTCTGCAATGAACAACAAGCGCCCGCGCCTCAGCGCTCAAAACGACTTCCTGGACACTACACCGTCAAAGTCTTGGGGCATCCCCCTTACAGTCCTCATCTGGCACCGTGTGACTTCTTTTTATTCCCTAAAATAAAAAAACAGTTGAAAGGAATACAGTTTTCATCGTCGGAAGACGCGCTAGCAGCGTTCGAGAAAGCCGTGGAAGACGTGTCTGCGGCGGACTGGAAAAAATGTTTCGAAAATGGGTAAGAGTTCTTCGAAAAGATTTAATTAAAATATTTTATCCATAGAAGTTAGTTTTTTAGTTTCTCAAAACTTTATGAGTGTCCCACGTATATAGATGATTGGTAGATAAATTTAATTAACAATAATTTAATCTAGAGTTTATACATTGCAATTAAAGCATTTTTTTAAAACCACTCTGTACTTTTATTAATTTGAAACAGCACCATGGCATATTTTGCATTGACATTTATCCGGTACAGCCTTTATTATGAAACTGGTTTGATTTTTATTTAATCTTGACGGTTTAGCAACCTGTCCAGGAATTTATTTTAATACTGGTGTTGCGGTTCATAGATATGTGTAGGCTAGAGTGAAATCAATACATTCATTCATAAGCTCTTAATTTATTTGGTTAAAAACTGTTCTTATTTGCTAATTTGCTTTTTAAGAAACATTTATATTAAATTTTTGAGTATGTATTTGTGTATTATTTTTCTTAGTGTTGTGTCTGAAAGGAAGCTTTTAAAAAAATTGATCTGTTATGATTTTTCCTCATTTTCTTTGAGCTGGTCTATCTATTATTTCCTCTAAACGGTTAACTGGTAGATATTGCTCTTGGCATTAATTTTCTGGCAATTTTAATCTTAATTATTTTTACTTGCGGAACAATAAATTTTATAATAAATAAATATTTTTTTCTATGTAAATGTTATGTTTAATGTAATAAGCTTACAATTTAATTAAACATAATATTGAATATACAATCTATTTCCTTAAAAACTTAATTATAAGATAGCACATTTTTGAACATTCCCGAAGACCGCTAATTGAAGTCACGAATGCATCGAAAATTGCTCACGAGTTCTTTCTTCAATAATAATTGTACTAAACTACGTAATTAACATCCTAAATTATACGATTTTCATGTCGTTTCAACGTTTATGCCAAAATGGTAGTTTTTAAAAGATACAATAAGATTTAAAATACCGTTAATTTTTTATTTATAGAACCGCTAATACCTACTCTAAACCTAAAACTCTTAAATATATTACCACTCTATATATTGTATTTTATCATTATAAATTTATTAAATACGACAGCATAACTAGTCACTTGTAACTTTTATTTCATAATTTGATTTTATAATAGTACAACATTTAGTTTAATTATTACAACGTTTCCCTTTTATCTTACAAATATAAATATATTTTTATTTAACAAGGAGATCAAACGTTTGGGAAATAAATATTTGAGGACATTCATGCGACGATGACATACAAATGATTTTCTTTGTAGATGGAAAATGTTTTGTATGTTTGAATAGAGATAGAAGTTACTAGACATTATTGAATATCTTTTTTTATACTTATGTTGACTGACAAGTGAAATTGCAATAGTGAGGGATAGATTGATATTAGGTACTTGAAATAATATCATGAATAATTAAAACATTTTAACTTTGTATTTACATTAAACTCTATCAGCCTTTACATGTTTTATTTGATTCTATCGCTCATTAGTAGAACGCTACTGGCATCAAGTCCACATTTGTGCAAATATATTTTTATCAATAATGCTTATTAAACAAAAATCTTTTTTTGGCTACAGAAAAAGACATAGAAAAGGACACAGGCTCTTATTTCAATAGGTACTTCAAAGACAATTTCAATTTTAATTGTTTCGTCGGAAAAAATGTGCGCATTTACGAAACATATTGGTCTGAGTTGGAAAACGAGGATCAGATTAAGGAGCCAAATATTCTGGCTATATTTTAAGACCCAGTGACTTTGCTGACTCGGTCATCTGAAGAGGTGAGGATAAGAATAAGTGAGGATCGTTGCCTCAAGGCTGCCTTGGAGACTGTCTGGGGAAGAATACTGGTATTTTGCCTGATATCGCATGAGCTATGTGATGGAGGCTGATCGGCGAGAGATGGGAGCTGATAACTGGCGAGCCATCATTTCTATTTTTCACCACCACCATTCAGAATTGAACACCTTGGCGCTCTCTCGTTTTGGAGGCTGATATCCACTTCGGGCCGCTGCGCTAGCGGAGTAAGTAAATATTCGTCCCAGTATCGCAAATAACATCAAATTGTAGCCAAATACAGAAATGGAAAGTTTGAAAGTCTCGTATCAAGGCACTTCTTCTGAACTAGTATTATAAAGAAATGAGCTACTACAAATAAATCTTTCCCACAAGAAATCGAATATTCCTCCTGATCATAACAAACGCTGTATTGATTTCTCCGCGATATCGATCAATGATAAATGATTCCGCCCGCAACAAAAGGCTGGCTACTGCCATACATCATGATTATCAAAACCAACTCTATCTATCTCGACCGGTTTGAGGAAGCGCACAATTATTTTAATATTCACTGCTTTGGATTGCGCTTAGAGAGATAGCATCTTTCGATTGGTTATTAATTTTGTTGTTTTGTTTGACAAAGTTTTGCGAAATTGGCGAAGTTTATACACATTTCAAATTAGTTTTCCTGATTCAGATAATCCATACTTCTATATACATCCATACTTTATACATATATATATATATATACTATCCATACTAATATTATAAGTCTGTTTATCTGTCTGTTACGCTTTCACAGCCATACCGCTGAGCGGATTTATTTTGATGAAATTTGGTATGAATATTGTTGAAGACCCGAGGTCAAACATAGGCTACTTTTTACACAGGTGGACTACGGGAAACAGCTAGTAATTAATATTACTATACATATAGGTGTGGAAAATGTGGGCATAGATTAATATGGTTATGGATTACATACCATATCATTATATATTAAAATACTCAAAAATATCATTCTTCGAAAATAGTCGCTTAACCTAGAAAATTTCGCGTACTGAAGGCAGTGTTGTGCAATATTCAAAGAGCCAATTTCTCGCCTACTTTACGAATATACCTGAATTAAAATAAGATTTTTCAGTCTGCAACCGAGACTCTTGAGTCAGTCCTATTAGCTAATCACCAATTTATGTTGGTGGGTCAAATATTTTTCGCGATTCTGTGATTGTTTTTCACCTTATAATACTGGTTGGAAAAGAACACTTAAAAAATTAGAAAATATCTATAGTTTCGCTGAACTCTGTACGTTTTAGCATAAATACAAGTGAATTTATTTTGACGTGTAAATAACGTTATAAGCAACTTCAATAACTTCTTTCAACTTTACTGATTGAACCATTAAGCAGCCTTTAGCGTTTCCCATGGGTTTGTTTAGTCGTGCAACTAATTATGTAATTGCGACCACCCAGCTACCGGCCGTTGAAAGTTTCACGTTGGTCAAGTAAATTACACTGTTGTAGTTGCATCAAGAAAGTATGAACTCGACAAAATCCAGGTGCAATTGTAGGCCTAATTACACAATAGGTACAAAAATTTGTTTTTAAGTATTAAACAGGTATTAGTCGGGCGCATACAAAGCTGTCCTTGCGGTGAATATGGTAGAGGGGTCACATTTCTCAGTCTTTGATTGTACTGATATAAATCCCAAATTGTTAAATGTGTGTAGTAACAAAAGTGTAAGTTTTCACCTCCAACTCAATATACTCGTAGCTTTCGCTCAAGCGTGATTGAGTTTTAAATGTTAAACTTTGCATTCACATTCACTGGTAAATTTTCTTTTCTAATTTTCTGTCTAACGTCGTACTTATTTTATTTTGACCAAAGTCTGATATAAAATTTTACCTATAAATATTTTCAATACAAACTTGACGTATAAAGAGCAAATTGGCAATTAACTAGTCAAATGTGAACGTTGATGTGCTGTCAGTTTGAAATGGCATTTCAATTGAGACAAGTTTTTCAATGGAGACTCCCATCAATGAAGGCATCTCGTCTTTAAACTTATTGCATTATCAAAAGCTAGAAAGGCCGCGACGATTTCTTATATGTATGTAAATATGGTGGAGTAGTATAGAGAGATTACAAAAGAATTACCACGAGCACTTGCAAAACTTATTGGTCTTGCTAGTATTTATTAATAGTATGGGTTTCGCCCTGGTCATGGTACCATGGACACTTTTTTTGCCCTAAGGATCGTCATGGACAGATACAGAAGGACAAATACGCCTCTCCATTTCTTATCTCTGGATATAGTGAAGGCCTTCGACTGTGTTCCTTGGTCGATGATCTGGTGGGCATTGAGGTCAGAAGAGGTACCAGAAACCTATATTGAGATCATCCGGGACATGTACCGCGATTCCGATTCCATAGTTAGGACTGCTATTGGTGACACCAAACCCTTCCCTGTCACGGTCGGGGTTCACCAGGGCTCGGTATTCAGTCCTTATCTGTTCAGCGTGATATTAGACGAAGTGTCAAGCAGCATCAGGGACACACATGAGCAACCACCGTGGCTACTCATGTATGCGGATGATATCGCGCTGACGGACGCGAACAGAAGGAGACTGGAGAACGGCGGTCTAAAACAAAATATGACGAAGACGGAGTACATGGTCTATAACACCATGGATCCCCAACCCGTATGGGCGAACACTTGGTCGAGCATACGGGCCAGGGATCAAATCAAACACCTGGGATCTGTACTCGACTCGTCCGGGGACACTGACTGCTACGTCAAAACCCGATTAGCAGCAGTATGGTCAAAGTGGCGTGGTGTCACCTGTGACCCAAAAAATCCCATCAGGCTTAAAGGACAGGTCTACAAAACCATGATTAGGCCAGCCCTTCTACATGGCAGCGAGGCGTAGACGGTGCTCGAGCGGCATAAGCAAGTGTTCCATGTCACGGAGATGAAGATGCTGCGATGGATGTGTGGAGTTTCGTGAAAAGATCGCATACGAAATTCTCGTATCAGGGGCAGCCTTCATGTTCATGATATAGCGGAAAAACTTCAGGAGAGCCGCTTAAGAATGGTACGGCCACTTCTTACGGAAATCGGCTAACTATGTGGGGAACAAGTGTCTAGCCATGCTGCCTCCGCCGGGCCAGACTAGAAGGAGCGCACCCAAAAAATGCTGACTCGATGTCGCTACGGAAGATATGCGTGCTAATGGACTTACAACCAAGGATGCCGAAGACCGGGGGAAATGGAGGAGAAAAAGTAGGAAAGCGGACCCTGGGCTCCGAGGCAATCAGACGAGGATGCAACCAAGAAGGCGATGAGTAAGATGAGTAGTTGTATTTATTACTTGAAGACAAAACTTTAATTTAATAGTAATGCACGTAGTTTTGATATCTTTTAGTTCTGTAGATCATCAATTAGTTGCAAACAAAGACTTTTAACATAAAAAAAAAATCAAAAGTTTTAAAAGGACTCTGGGATTTATATCGTGTTCTTGTGTATTGTACCGTAGGCGTAGCTACAATCAATTACAACATTTAGTAGTTTAAATTAGAATCAATTTGAAATATTTAAAATTAACAATAACCGCCGAAAAAATACTTTGTTTGCCATTTATTATCATATATATTATTGGACCTTTTATTATATTGAAAACTTAAGAGTTAACTTGTGAACTTATAACGTGGAAAGTGGTTACCGTATCACTTAAGAACCTCTGTAACAGTTACTTAGTTAGTACTTGGTAAGAACAGTACATAACTTTTCCCATAATTTTGCTAAGTCTTGCTCTTAATGACGTAATCACGACCACCTCCTACTCGTAATTCTCCCTTGACGTTTTCCGTTTTCTCACTAATTTTATTGCCATTACAATGTGGTTCTTGGAAAGTTATGAAAGATTTCTACCTTTGTATTATAAACGAATTAGGCCTGCTAAGTGGCTTGAATATTTTCTTCAGTAGATTTTATAAAAAGTGAATTACAAGCTTGAAAGTGTAAAACTATAAAGGAGGTAAATACTTTCTTTTTATTTAAAAATATTTCTTAATGTAAATTTTAAGTGCCGAGATATAAAGTGATATTAGACTCTCTTAATAACCTTTTTTTTGTCTGTCTTGCTTATTATTTGTTTTTCGAAGCCATACCTACTATTCATTTTTGGGCAAGAGCAGGAACTCTATTTTTAAAAGTATGATCACATATTTCAAAGTTAGCTCTCCTGATTTCTAATTTTAGCGACTATGAAGTATTTATTAAGGTTTTCTAGTTTACAGTATTAACATCCATAAATTATTGTTTCTTCTTGAAATACCTAAAACATACGTAAGTCGTCTTTTATTAAATCCATAATGTATGACATGAAGTTACAAAAGCTCCATCCAATTATATCAAAGCTGGAAATGTCACAACGTTTTAAAACAGGTAGTCTACATTAGTAACGTTTCAATAACTAAACTTATTAGTCTTAATCCTAGAATTATTCCTAAGAAACCTGCGTAGTCACACTTAGAATACGTAAAGTAACACGTATTTTTCGCATTAACGGTAATATTATAAGTAACCTGTCGGACTTGAAATAATCAGTTGGTTTTGCTCAGGGTTGTCACGAATTGGGGGCATAATTAATAATATACAATATGATAATATATATCTATGATTGAAATCTATATCCATACTTCTGGACTAATATTATAAATGCTAAAGTCTGTCGCTCTGTAACACTTTTGCACGGCTAAAGCCGCGGGAAACAACTAGTATAAAATATTTGTTATACAAATTACTAATTAGGTACACTGAAAAAATTATACTAATAACTAAATACTTAGGTCCCCTAAAAATAAACTTAGTATTAAAATGGTCTCTGCAGCGTAGTGCCCAAGATGCTGGCAGCATTTCTCGTTGAATTAGGTATCAAACTAATTCCGAGGAAAGCGCCAGCACTCCAGTGTCCCGTAGCATTAAATAAGCCTCTTCGAAATAGGTATCTAAGGCCTTATTGCTAAAAGATACTACGGATCTAGTGTCTCAATATTAATTACATGTTAAGCTGCCATTAAAATAACATACGCCGTAACTTGTATTTATTTTTTATTTTGTTTGTGGAAATGACGTTACCAATGCCCTGATTATTTTTTACAATGCTGTAGCAACTCACGTAATGCGAACGCAAAGGGGCACGTATTTTTCGCATTATCGCTAAATTATAAGCGTACTGACGCGGTCTAGAAACAATCCGCTTTTAAAACTAGGGTTCACACTGTACATTAAAATTATGTAAAAATATTTATTATAGAAATTATATTTAACCACATACTCATTTACGGCCAAATAAAAGATTTTGTAAACGGTGTTACACCTAACCTTAAATCACTAATCATGTAGTCATGCAGATTAGTCACGCAGACTACAGCCCCTGGATGCAATCAGTGTTCAGGTATGTTCCTCATCCTCTACAGCCTTGTAACTTTCAGTACCTTCCTAAACTGACATTTTAATGATCAGTCCCCTATGAAGAATACTCTTGTTTCTGTTCTTAAGCTTCATTTTAAAACTTTAAAGTGATGATACAAATTATAGACGTAAAATCTTCTTTTTCTTCTTTTTATGTGGGGTTTCCATCATGACTTCGTCTCTTCCGTCGTACTTGGGATGACCGACTAGTTGAGCTCCACTTGATCACATAATTATTTACAGTACTACTAACTTGGATGACCAATGTACGTTTTCTTGACAGCTCGTTCCTCTACCATCCTCTCAGGCTCGCCGCCTTGATATCACCTTTTTTTTTTTTTTAACGGGGGGAAATTCATTTACGCACTAAGTGTGGGACTCCCAGGCAAAGAGCCTGGACTACCCACTAAAACCCCTCCGGCGTTTCCTCACCGGCTGTTGAGGGCGCCATGAGGTCGCGTTTCGGCCCCGTCCATTGGCCTTTCGGCCAACCCCCCAAATCGGGCAGTGGCCCATAAATGGACCATGCCCGTCCCCCAGACCCACATCCATTCGCCGTCTCATCATAGACGGCGGTGGAGTGGGCTGTTGGCAGAAATTGGCCGACAGTCAACAAAACCCCGACTACCAGGGAGTTATTAACTGTCACCCAGGGTGCACCGTCCCGAATCCCTTGTCAGCCCGCCCTCTGACCGGATCCGTGGGATCAAATGAGAACGCAAAGCTTTCAAAGGACCGGGCACTCGAGGAGGTTTCCTGCCCTGCACCCCGCCTTGATCTCACCTATACCAACCCAATGTTCTCTTAAATTATATTTATAATTTTATTTACCTAGATAGGTCCTTCTTCACTTCCTTTTTTTTCCGCATCCGCTATCCAATGTCTTTCCTGACTAATGTCCTTTTCCGCAACTGAAAGTTTAAAATACTCTACGTAAATAAAATAATAAATATTATTTAAGAGACAACCCTAAGCAAAGCAACGCTTAACTCGGACTTGTAGATTTAACATCACAAAATATATTTCTGCGCCAATGGGTCGCCTTAACGAGAGCCGGGAATTCTAACAAAGTTTCCAGAGACCAACGGGTGAATAAACAGTGTTCGCGAGTGCATTTCATTTACATAGATACCTATATTGTAAACAAATATCGTATTTGAGATAATATATTATTATTGTTCACTTTCCGTGTGAATACATTCCCATTGTACACCGAATGTAAATCGATCCACGGAGCCCGATTTTCAAACGAATTTATTCGGATGTAGATTCCTTTTGTTTTGTATTTAAAATTTAATTTTTTTTTAACAAAATGACCATGAAAAATTTGTAAAGAACACAGTTCCGACAAATCTAGGATAAAAGCACATTTTTTGAAGAGTACTTTCAACAATTTTCTTTTGACTTACCGATTTTGGGTCAGTCATCCTTTTTAAAAATAATACTTCCTAAAGATACACGCTAAGAAATACGCTTGGACGTGGGCTTGACGCGCGTAATTATTAATCAAAGTTTTTAATAAATAAAGGTTAGATACTAACGTAATAAAATTGCTAAGTGCATCTATTTTATCAAAGGTATTACCCTACACCTACTGAGAAATTCTTTCAACATAAAATTGTCCGTATTTAAATAAGTTATGTCTGGCACCATGTTCAAATGTCTACAATACGATACAGCATCATGACGTTGGACCACTTGACTTTATTTTGTTTGAACAACAATATGACAAGATTGAATTAACATTTCTTAGTCTTTCTAGAGCTATTGACCACTGAGTTCTAAATTGTAGTGTAGAGACGACGTTTTTTATTCAGACATATGGCTGACTCATAGTGAATATCACATGGTTAATGTCGTGCCATCATTTTACACTTTACCATTAATTTATGCACTGTGGATAAAAAAAAAGACAGACTAGCAAGCAATCGCACAGAACAGGAAGGAGTGGAGAAGTCTCGTGTCGGCCAATGTAATAAGATAAAATAACTAAAATAAGACTTTTCCTTAATAATTTTCTAGGTATGTGAAACTGAAGTAATAAGTACTTGCGGAACAACATTACTCAAGGGACAATTTACTGCTTTCATTATATTTATAATCTGAAACATATAAAACTACATTACAATAGTAAACATCTAAGAAAAAAGACATACATAATACGCTGCATCACTTTTCTTACATACAGCTCACAGCTCTATCTCATTCGTAACATATTAAAGACTCAAAAGTATGTTCACAATATTTAAAAATCTGAAGTTTCACGCAATTCACTTACCATTCAAAATACAACTTTCATACGAAAGCAGTCCGTTCATTTTCGACACTGTGGTCCCAGATATTACGTGTCTACGCGTTTGATTTATGTGAATTGAGAGTTCCTGTCATTTATCTCAATGTTGTAGACACGTCGAAAACATGTAGGTCATCAGAGAACAATGACTCTACGTCCATGTTTTGGTTTTGATTCCATTTCATTTTGTTGTCGAATGCGCAATGAACATTGAAAGGATTGAGAAAGGCACGTTTTTCGATGCTCTTTGATTTAAAGGGATTATGGGTTCAAATAATCAAAGATTTGAGACTATTTTTAGCATGTCAGGCTTAAGTAATGAGAGCCATCAGCAATAAAACCTCTTTGTGTTGTGTATTTCTATACTTGGATACTACCAGTCGCAGTTGAAACTACAGGGCCCGTAAACAAAGTCACAATTTGAAAACGATACCGAAATTCGGTTTGTTTATTCTAATATCATTGTTTGGAAACGAAAAATATATGGGATTGATTTTAGCCGCGTTATATCACGTGGTCGATTTCATACTAATTCCGAGAGATCGCGAACATGAATATCGTTATCGTTATTCAAATTGTGACTTGGGCTAAGCCCCCTTCTTCATGGTTGCTCAAATATTTCTGTCGCTATTCAAAGAACAAATAAAGATTAAATATTTATTATGACATAAATGAAATTATACAAAATTAAAACAACAATGAAATGCTTCATTGGTGAAGAGAGAGCCTCCCTCCCCAAACCTCGGAACTCTATTCGACAATGGCAGCTTCCGAATCGCAGTCGGTCTTAGGCTGGGTGCTGCCATTGTCGAACACCATCAATGTCCGTGTGGTGACGGCGTTAGCAGAAATGGGCTCCATGGACTACATTGTCAACGCAGCGCAGGAAGATACTCCCGTCACGGCTCCCTCAACGACATAATCAAAAGGGCGTTTGCCACCATCGACATACCTAGTGTTTTAGAACCAGCAGGTATTGCGCGCGATGATGGCAAGCGGCCAGATGGTTTGACCTTGGTCCCCTGGGCGCGGGGGAGGGCTCTTGTGTGGGACGCAACCTGCGTCGACACAGTGGCCCCTTCTCGCCTCGGGGGAACGGTCAATAGGGCTGGAGCCGCGGTGGAGGCTGCAGAAGACGCCAAGCGCCGCAAATATGTTTCTCTGAATAGTGAGTACATATTTGTGCCGCTTGGTGTCAAAACATTGGGTCCATGGGGTCCTAACTTGAAGAATTTTTTTAAGGAAATTTCTCCTAAGCTTGTTGACGCCGTAGGTGACAAGAGGGCTGGCTCATTCCTAGCGCAAAGAATTGAAATTGCAATTCAACGCGGGAATGCAGCCAGTGTTCTTGGCATCATGCTTCACGGATATTGCTTAGATTTTAATTTTTAGTATTTATTTTTTTAATTTTAAGTTTTTACTTTCAGTTAGTTTTTTAAGTTTTTAGGCTAATTTGTTTGTATAATAAAATCCCTTAATTAACAATGAAATGATAAATAAAAAACAATTTCGTATTTTATTTTCTAATGTGAAATAAATACATCCATGATCTAAATTTCCATTTCCGTTATCGTCATAAGAATACAAACAAAACCATTAGAAATCATCTCACTTTAAATTTCAGATTCATGTAACTGCGTTATCAAAATCCATATCATATTAAGCATGTATTATGCATAAGGTACGTTACTGAAGACTGTGTCGCTTAGTTTAAATTACAATATAAACTTATTTTCATATGGGTAGGAACCTTTATTCTAGAGAAAATATATCAATTTCTTTTAAGGCTCCACCCGGGAAGTTCGTTTGGACAAATTTCTTAAATTTTTGAGACTAATAAGTGACGGAGAAGATCCCGCATACTAAGGAGACACCGCGCATGGTAAGAACTCGGAAAGAATATAAAACGAGTACCTACCTATCATTTTTAGATGAAGGAGTCAGCCTCTTTAGGTACAGTACGTGAGATTTATATCAAATGGTCTGAGATAAAAATTAGAGTGCTGTGAATTTTTCGCTGAGGTATTTGTCGGGTACATGGAATAATTTTACATTTTTATTTCTATTTAATTGTTAATTAAATGAAATCGCTAAAAGAAGCGTAATTATATGAAATAATGACACCGTTTACGCACTTTGCAGAATAATTTGAAAAATAAAAATTAGTATTTAAGTAGTTTTGAGCTGAAATAAACCAAATATTGCATTATATTACTGGGCAAATTTAATTTGTAATTTTAAATAAATAAAAAAAAATTATAAATATAAGGGTGAGCTTTAGAATGTTATATGGAACTTGTATGCGACCATACTTTCTTTCAGAGGCACTAACTCAGATTACAAAACAAAAGGATTTGTCCTTTTATTTTGTAGTCTGAGGGCACTAAGTATACTGTACTGTCGCATTTCAATTTTCACATAGAAGAGGCTCCGCACTATTAAATAAAAATAAAAAAACAGAATATTTAAGCTAGAACATACGTAAGCTATTATACAAATGAAATAACTTGCAGAAAATTTCTATAGGTAATGAAATGCAGAAAATAGTGCGGCCAAGTAATACTTCGCCGGCATTTGTGTGGATTTATCGCTGCTTGGTTAACAACTTGGAGAATTATTGCGGGCTAATAAATGGCTATTTAGTAATAACTTAAAATAAATTATCTACAGCGTGTTTAAATATTTTAGGTAATATATTTTTGTCCATCATACGTGATTATTGTGTGTATTGTATTCTATCAAAAAAACGATTTAAATGGCACTTTCTAAGGCACACTCATTTCACTCTTTCTCATGTATAATTCGGGCACCACTGTACAATACCAGAAATCCTAATCCACGTAACCCAAAGGATAGATATGTATCATAATGAATATATTTTGTTAAACATAAAATAGCATATTTTGATATTTTTGCACACGCTGCAAACACAATTCAAAAACTTTCTGTTTTTTAAGAAACAATTAAACTTATCGCTGCCGATTTTATAATATATTAGCTCCAGCTCTTATTACAACAAATATATACCTAGTTATAAAGTCTATACAATTTGAATGCAGCCAAAGTCGGTTCGTGCCCGCATCGGTTTACCGCACCCGCCTAACTTTGCTTCAATAACATTGTTATTCCGCCGCTGATGGTACATATTTTATATAAAGCATACCTAGGAATATCAACAAAGTTGTGCACTCCCCACAATGTTGTATTAAACAGTTGACGCATAAAGTCCATCAACGACAGAACTAGATTAGTGTACCTCTGGACAGTCTAGCGATTCTGTGAACGAGACATAAATAATAGAAATTATTATCTCATCGTACAACACACACACAACGAACATTTTTGTATAAGTCGCATTGAGTTGACGCGCCAAACTGTAAATCAAAATAAGATCGTCTATCGTCCGTAATAGGCTACTTGACTGTATTTATACTTGGTTAATATTGTTATACTAAACAAAATATACACTAAAAAGTAACCGATTCTGAAAACAACAACAAAATTGGTTGTTAATTAAGGCAGTAATTCGATTTTAAAGTTTTCTCTAAAAGAACAGTGGGAGCGTGGTGGGGACGTCTTGCTATCTCTTTTGTACGCACGAAACCGAGTGGCAGTGACGTCACAGTTCACACAGTGCATCCTTTTCTTGTTTTTTGACAGTTTCCCCTTCCACCGAATTTCAAAGGCTTATAACTTATTTATTTTTGAACGGATTACAAAAATTCTTTCATAATTCTGTTTCTGGAAATAAAAATATTGATATGAAAGAAAAAATAAAAATTAGTAGAATACCCAATTCTTTTTTACAGAAGAACTAGAAACCATTTTTTTAAATATGGCTCACGCAAAATAGGCGAGTCGGATGAATTTAAATTATTTCATTCGTTTGATATCAAATAACTTTAATTTATCATAATCGGTGAATCGAACGATTTTAGATCCATAAGACAAAAAATAAAGTAAAATTAAGAATATGGTTAATGAGTCATAATTTCAAAAATAGGGATTCAGGCGAACACAATCGTGATCCAGGTGACTTACTAAAACTGTTAGATTTATACGCACAGTCTTTTATCATTCACAATATTGCATATGTGTTAATCTTAACACGCATATTACTCTATAGTCGCGACTTATCTCCCCTAAAACTGACACGTCTTATCTCTACTGATAAGAATCCCAGTTCCGAATATGGCACAATTGCTCTATCCCTGTTATCGTTCTAAACATCCAAATTAGCGCCTACAAAATCAACAATGAAACACCTTTCTGTGAATAGGCCATCTGACACCATTCAAACAAAGGAGGGTGTTATAAAATGTATCCGTTTATTTAGTCATTTCCATTGTAAATTTATCTACGTGAGTAGACTTATCTCGCGATATTGCAGGAATATGGTGAACATAAAGTTGAATCTACTAGAAAAACCAATGGAATTATTAAGCAAACACCTAAGTATACTGAAATAGAGGAAATTACAATACATGACAGTGTTGGCTACTAACACATCTCGGGTCATATTTCTGTTGTTTGGTTTCTCTATAAAAAGGGTTGAGGAGCTCAGACATAGTAAAGAAATAGCTTCAAAGAAAAAATATTTAAATGATTGGTTGAAAAAGCATACGACACTGTAAAAGAGTTCCTTACTAACAAGTTCCAAAATGCTGTCCAATAGGACAAACATGTTGCATACCGTACGGCTGTTTGTGGTCTAAGATCTTGTAATTGCTTTAAATAACATTATTGTACACCCATAATAAGCAATAAAGTTGATTCATTGATTACTTGAAAGATATGTGCCGCCAAATCTAGGATTATGACTAACAGCGTACCCTAAACTCCGGAGCGTAAGCTGAGGACGCAACTAGGAAAACACACTTAGACGCAGACATTTGAGTTATTGGTAGAAATCAAGGTACGTTTTTAGCTAATGGGAATGATAAGGAAAAAATAAAACGAAGAAGACCTAGAACGAGATTGGTACATGAACTCCAAGTTTTCTACAGAAACTAGCAAGGGTGTGCTATGTCCAGAGATTCATAGAAGGCGGGCGTGGATTTTGCTCAGCAATCAGCAAAGAGTATCCGAGATGGACAAATATATATTATGTTAATATTGTTGATCCAAATGTCACTTCCATTCATCTTATACGTTTTACGAAACGCAACATGGTGTGTCTATTACTATTATCATTTGCTTTACAATGGCCGTCCCGGATTGTCCCATTTGGGCAATAGCATTAGACATAAAGGAACAGCGGGGTGTATCGGTGTCACCCCTTTATAGACCTTTATGAGTAATTTCGAATAAATCTCTACCAATTGGACGTTTTTTATACATTGTGGTCGTGTGCCGTTTCCAATAAAAAAGACAATGTCTACTGTCATGCTATCGAAAAAATAAATGTATCGATAAACGATGTCGATATATTTCTTCTTTTGATGTAAGATTCTAAGTTTAATATTATTTATTGTAAGGAACGTTTGTGAGGAGCGAAAATAAATGTTGGTTTTTTTTGGCGTACAAAAATCACCGATTACCGTTCCAGCCTGATAGCATTTAATAAATATAATTTATTTATTTATTTTTATTCAGACATTAGTATTAGTAGGTATTGTATTAATGATTATCTTTCATGTTGAATGTCAAAACATAAATAAAATTCTGCATTATTTTTTTTTTCAATAAAATAATTATATACAAAATCTGATTTGAGAAAATAAATTAAGAACTCAATCCGTCTCTTATATACAAAAGATTAGTACCAACATTTTTCTTTTAAATATTTATTACATAATATTAATACAAGAGTCTGTCAGCGAGTGTCAAATAAATAAGACGTACTATTCGTCCTCTGAGTAATATATTAAATTTTTATCAGTTTTAACAAATTCTAAGTGTAAAAGTGGTGTATACACTAACCTCAATCTACAGCTGCAAAGGTACGACAATTATTTTAACACCCAGACACATCAAACACATCACAAAATGGATTTTAATTTCTTGGACTTATAATAACCGATATTTTTTGAAGATTATCTGACTGTTTTTAAGTTTTTTCGACCAATGAGAGTGAAATATTGACTAACATTAATACCGATCACAACAACGTAAAACCTACCCATCACCATCGACATAGGAAAATAACATTGACATTGAAATTATTTGAAATTGAAGTGACAGCTCCGTGTTTTGACATTGATATATAAATGACATTGACGTTTATGTGACATGAAGCCTTAAAGAGTTCGTACCCAAGGCCGGTAGACCCGTTAGGTAGAACGTATTACATTGCATATATGGCAATATGATAATAATAAAGGCAAATTAATGAAATAGAACTTTGAGAGTAGATTATTACAGGACAATTGAATTATTGAATTATTAATTATATAACTATTACATGAAGATGACACCTCCTACCACTAGAAGAATTAAATGTTCTAAGTGTAGTCGCACTATAGTTAATAAAAAAGAATATATGACATGTACAAAATGTAAGCTTTTATATGATTTGGATTGCGCAAATGTCTCCGTACAGCGTTTTTACAACACTTTAACAACAGAACACAAAAGTTGTTGGTCATGTCAAGTTTGTATAGGAAAAGACCGTAACGCTAAAAAAGCGACCAAACAAAACAAAGATGCTAACAGAAATATACCACAACCAATTGCTGAACCTAGTTGCTCTACATATCAAAGTACGCCAAAAGAGAGAACAATTAATAATAGCAATATAACACCTACAAAAGATAATGAGCTGAATTCTGTGCAAAATCTTATTATGACACCTATTATCGTGCAATCTAATAATATTAATAAAATGCAAGCCAAAAACTTAAATAATGATGTTCCTACACAAAACTCTTTTGACTCACTTTCTGTGGATGAAGAAGAGGAAGATACGATAATTTCATCACCAGATTCAAACATAAAATTAAATAGAAGCCTTCCTGAACCTAAAACTTTAAATGACCCTGAAATCATTCAAGACTTAAAGCTAAAAATTGCAACATTAACAGAAAGATTGTTATCGGCAGATTTTGAGATAGCAAATCTAGTTTCAGAAAATAGTCAACTTAAAGACAATATTGCCAAAAAGGATCGCAAAATCACTCAACTGACTAAAATTTGTGGTTCCACAAGGAAAACACCTCATTCCAAAAATCGAAAAAAGAAAAATACCGATGAAACATCTACGAGCATCACTGATTTTTCCATTTTAAGCACATACGATAAAGAAAATAAGCTAAACGACGAAGATAAGAGTGAGAAACAGACAACTTGTAATGAAAATAGTTCAAAACATAGGAAAATACAAATACTAGGTGATGAATATCTCTGTGGGTTGTCAGCTTCCATTATGAAGTCTAGAAAAAACAAATGGAATGACAAATATAAGCCTACTGCGGAAATTGTACGAGATGGTCCCAGTTCACAAATATTTGCTAAATGCGATGAATCCTTTATCAACTCATTGACTGAGAATGATGTTGTTGTGCTTGGTGCTGGTGCACATGATGAAGATCTTATAAAATTTGAATCAGGTCTCCACATCACCCTAGACAAGTTAAAACGTGTAACTGTATATATTGTCCCAGTATATCGTAGTAAATATTTAAATAGTAAATTGCTAAATAATAGAATAATGATATGTGCAAAAATATTTCCTAATTGTCATTACTTGAACATAAATCCGATTTATTTCAATGATGAAAATGAATATTTAGTCCATGTATGTAAAAAAATTAATGCAGGCATTGACGGTGATGAGTACACCGCAATTTATCTAGACCCCAAAAATATTGTTAGACTTTCACGGAGTACTGAAAAAAGCGCAGTTTCTCGTAATAGCAATAGAAATAAAGTGCATGCAATAAGACAAAAATTAATATTAGATTACTTTTCGAAAACCTGTATACAACACAATGACGTCCAAAGCACAGATGATCTTTTTCGTTCCTAAATCTAAAAATAAATTTACCACTGTGAAAGTGTTCCATCAGAACATACAAGGACTTCTAAATAAGTTAGATACTTTGGAGATATGTCTAAGTGAATTTACAGAAAATGGAAAATCATTTGACATTCTGTGTTTTACTGAAACATTTGTTAAAAAAGGTAGCGAAAGTAATGTGAAGTTGAAACATTTTAAACTTGCTTCATCTTTTTGTAGGACTACTAAGAAACGAGGTGGAACTTGCATAATGGTGAAAAAATCATTGAATTTTAGAGTCTTGCATATATGCTCTGAGTTCTCGATTGAAAAAACGTTTGAGTCTTGTGCCATTGAAATTCCTATATACAATTGTATTATATTGTGCGTTTATAGAATACCGCTTAAATCAAATTTATACCAATTCATGACATCTTTAGATAACCTTTTGCGTAAATTAACGGTGAACAAGAAAAAGTCAATAATACTGGCTGGCGATTTAAATATAAACACTTTGGTGGATAAAAATGATTCCAGAAATTTGAGAATGTTACTGCAGAACTACAACATGAAATTACATATTAACACCCCTACTAGGTTACTATCGTGCATTGATCACTTTGCTAGTAATATAAATCACGCAGAAGGGAGTGTTCATATGTTGCATCTATCTGATCACGATACCGGGCAAAGTCTTGAATTTACTGTTACGGTGCGTGAAAACGAAAACAAATATAAATTCTTAATGGTTAGAGATTTCAATGAACTTAATGTAAATACATTTAAAAAATGTATCTCGAGCATAGGTTGGAGCGACGTCCACAGTAAGGAAACCAATCTGGATCTTGCCTTTAATAGTTTTTACGAAGATATTTCTTTATTTTTCGAACTCTGTTTTCCAATTAAACGGATTAAAGTTAATTGTAATAATTCTAAATTAAAGTGGATAACTAAAGGAATAAAAGTGTCATGCGCAAAAAAACGCTCGTTGAGATCAAAATACTTATCAGATAAAACACATGAAGGTAAAGTGAAATTTAAGCAATATACCAAATTACTTCGAAAATGTGTAAATAAATCACAGTTCATACACAACAAAAAATATATATCTAATGCAAAAAATAAATGTAAAGCCACTTGGGACATAATAGGGGACAAAGCTGGCAGTTTAAAAGAACATGAAGAAATTGACATTATCAATAGTAACAATAATACAATTACTAATCCAAATGACATTGCAAACTTATTCAACAGACATTTTATTAATCTTAACAAAATGAATGACCAAAAAGTAGGTACCAGTAAATATAAATATAAGATTGACTCTGTAAAAGACAGTATATTTTTAACTCCTTGCACAGAATCAGAGGTTAAACAGATAGTGAAATCTCTCAATAACACAAAGTCGGTTGGTATAGATTCGATTCCCACATTTTTGATAAAAACGAGCATAGATATACTCGCCCCTGTCTTGACATTTCTGATAAATTTATCGTTTTTACATGGAAAATTTCCAGAAGCACTAAAAAAGTCAATTGTAAAACCGTTATACAAAAAAAAATGACAAACGTGACCTAAAAAACTTTCGTCCTATTACTTTGGGCTCTATATTCGCAAAAATATTTGAAAAACCAATGACAAATAGATTAACGATATTCCTTGATAAAAATAACGTTATAGCTAATGAACAGAATGGATTTCAGAAAAATAAATCTACCACACTAGCAGCTTACTCTCTAATAAAATCTGTTACTGAATATATTGATAGGAAGGTCCCTGTAGTCACCATATTCTTTGACATGAGTAGTGCTTTTGACCTTGTACAACATGATAAACTGTTAGCCAAGTGTGAAAAGTATGGAATCAGAGGACCAGCTTTGGAATGGCTTACTAGTTATCTGGCTAATAGAGAGCAATGTGTTGAGATTAGTAAAACTAATGAAAAAAGGGAAGTGGTTAAATATAGATCTTCCTTTTTAACTAACAATTCAGGAGTTCCACAAGGCAGTATAATGGGTCCACTTTTGTTTTTGATTTATATCAATGATTTGCCGAGTTCAATGACATGCCAAACAATATTGTTTGCAGATGACATTTCTGTTGTCATACCGAATAATAACATAGTAGACTATAATAGATGCTTAAATGAAGTTGTAGATAGTGTTGATAAATGGCTAGGAGAGAATGGTTTAAAATTCAATGTAGATAAAACGAATTTTATACAGTTTTCTAACTTCAGATCCAAAAGGCTTAATCCAGAAATTATTTGTCAAGATAAAAAACTAAAAGAGGCTGCTGAAACTAAGTTTTTGGGGATAGTTTTGGACCGATATTGTAATTGGAAGTCTCATGTAAATGATATTTGTAGTAGATTAAGCAGATTTGTTTATGCACTCCGACGCCTTCGTAATATTGCTGGTGAAAAGACAGCACTCACAGCCTACTATGGTTATGTGTCGTCCGTGCTAAGATACGGAATAATAATATGGGGAAATTCAACAGAAGTGAATGATGTATTTATTGTTCAAAAGAAATGCGTACGAGCTATATGTGGAGTAGGGCCAATAGATACATGTCGTCCTCTTTTCAAAAAATTAAATATTTTAACATTAACTGGACTGTATATACTGGACATTGCATATTTTGTAAGGGACCATCCCACATTTTTTGAGAAATTAGAAAGATGTCAAAAACTCCGACCATTAGATGTACATCGAATAAAAGCACCGACACATAGTAGTGCCCTTTTCAAAAAGAATTGTTATGCAATGACATCAAATATTTATAACAAAATTCCAGTCGAATTAAGAGAATTGCCAGACGACGAATTTAAATACAAACTTAAAAATTGGTTGGTAAAGGGTTGTTTTTACAGCATTAATGAATTTATAAATTATGATAAAAATTGACATGATAACTACTTAATCTATTTAATTTAAATAATAAAATGACATTTCAATGCAACTGGTATTTTGTGCAAGGTAAAAAATAAATAAATAAAAATTGACTTTTATCAAATATAACATTGACATTATTTTATCTAGGCATTATAAACTGACATTAATTAAATTGTAATCACGAACAAAATTGATCATCTGCTCGTACATTGTTGAATTACTCCGTAAAGTCATTTATAATTACAACATTTAAAAAAAAAAAAAATTTTGCATGCCAGTAATGGTGAAACATGTAGATCCTTCACTACTTATTACATCTAACATAAAATTACTGTTACCATGTTTTAGCAAAATAAATATTTCATTTTATTTCATTTCATTTCATTTCATTTCATTTCATTTCATTTCAATATTTGTTTCTGGCACAGAAAGACGTAAACGGAAATCAATATAAACTACTCGTATTCTAGTTGAAAACAGTTCTCTAATAACTGCATTAGAGCACCTACGGCTACCGTGCCGACAAACTGTTATTAGGTACGAAACGGTCACTTTAAATATTTATCTTAGAAAGACGTAAGCTCTAGTACTCACAATTTTAGTGTTGTGTTTGAATTAAAACTTTTTATAAATTTTGTTCTGTAATATTTTTTATTTTTTTTACTTATTGTTTAATTTTAATTATAAAGCTTTACTAAAGTAAATTAGTTAGTTTGGTCTTATTGAACGTTTGTTTATTTTTATGAATAAGGGCGTTTATATATTAATTCTCCTAATAAACTTCTGATAAGTGACCAGTAATATAAACTTTATTCATGTATTTTGATTTCGCACTGGTCGCACATAGAATAAAACAATTTAATGTGGCTTTATCTCGTTTATTACTTATTTATTTTACACATAACGTTAAATTATTTATTTTAAAATACATTTTCAGCTTTATTTTTTTAACAGGATTTTTCTGAGGTCAACCGTTCTCGTCATTGCTATTTGTCGGTGGAATTTTAGAGCGGCCTTAGCCGCCTTTTATGTTATCCTTAGTAATTATTTTTATACAACTAAGTAGGCAAACAGGCGTATGTCCCACCTGATGGTAAGTGGTTACCTAGTCTATGAACGCCTGCAACACCGGAGATGTCACGAGCGCGTTGCCGACCCTGACACATATATTATTCAAATCCATAAATATCTCAAATACCTATCTAATTTAAGTAAATTGCGTTGTACATGAATACACAGCTTTAAACAGTAAAAAGCTGCATTTTAACCGAGATACCGAGTTTGCTTCAAGTAATTGAATATAATTATTGTTGAACCAAGAAAGGCATAAATCTTAAAACTAGGAGCATTGCAGTCATTTACTAAGTGGCATTTACGTATAACAGAAATGGCGGTAGGTATAGGTAAGCTACTCTCTCTTATTAATGAGTTGTGTGAGTGGTATCCTCAGCAATCTTCTTCTTCCATTGTCCCAGCGTGTTTCACATTTGCATCTTCATCTAGCGCGTCAGAGGTCAGGGTACGCTGTAATTATGTTTTAGGGTCTGAAATTGGGCCACCTTAATGACACTGAAAATCCACACTATTAATCTACTTCTTGCATTTTTAATAATCTTTACGGCTCTTCAATAAATTTTCTTCCGCGCATGCTTGGTATAAAATGAACCTGTTATGATTTTTCCTAGTAAAGAATTTCAAAAAGGGCGTGAAAAAATATGTACAGGTTCGGCAACGTGCCCGAGATACTTCTGATATTGCCCACGTAAAAATTGGTAATTAAATAATAGTAAAAAAATATATGATCTTAGTCTATCTTACATTTTTTAAGAGATATTACACGACTTCAACTTTACAATTGGTCAAACCAAACCTTTTCTCGGGACACTCACTACCCTGGAGGTCCCTAAATCGCCTCCGGATCAAGGTTGGCCGCCGCAAAACAAATATGCAGAAGTGGATATATTCCATGGATTCACACTGCCAGTGCGGAGAGCTCGCACCTGTTGAAGTGCCCACTATGTCCTGCTACATGTAGTAAAACCAATGATTTCACCAACGATACGTTTTGTCGCTTAGACGTCGATATATCTTTAAATTGTGTCAATGATACAACATTTTCTGTTGTAAAGAACAACCAAATTTTTCCAAACACCCTACTGTTTGGAAAAAGATGAATAAACCTAACCCAAATGTAGAATAATAATATAAATTTAGATGTAGCATAAGGTAAACCAATAGAAATATTACACGAATAAAATCAGAGAATAAAGCCAGCAAACAAAACCGATAGTACTATCAGACATTCAATTTTGTAATCTAAAGTTTATTATTCCATAAACCGTGCCCAGGTTACACAAAACACAGGCTTCATCGGCTACCAAGACCAATTTAGTGAATGTTCTGAGATTGCTACCATTATGCGACAGATAGCTTCCTGTGGTTATACTTAGATAGCATAGTACTGTAATGCATGTATTTGTTGTACCATTACGGTTCCCGCTAGACAATATGAATTGGAATTATGCTACCAAGTATATGATAAGAGGAGGAGATTTTATGCACTGGACTACCTGTATTCAAAATTCGTGATCTTGCTCTTGTTTTTGATTTGAAATAGTCGAAGACCCGGAGTCAAACAATGACACAAAGGTTTAATTTTTTACAAAAATTAACAAAAATACGTAAAATGTACTTTTGCCGCGGTGCCGTAAAAATGTATTGTATTTTAATAAAATGATCATGAAGGCATGTGTTGCAGATTTTACATATCCTAAGTTCTTTGAAATCGCTTTAATATTATACCAGAAGTGACGTGGCTCGTTATGCAGTATCACACAATAGTTCGCATTAACCCTTAAAATTCATGCGACAGAAATGTTGAGTTTTGGTGTTATAAGAATCGGAAAATAAAACACCTGGTAGTAGGTAGTGGAATGTGAAGATAATAAATATCATTCGTAAAATACGGCAAAACTTGTGCAGACGATGGAATGTCGGAATGTCTTTAACAAAATATTGTTTATTTTTATTTTTACTTGTATTGAAGTATTTCATTGGATCTTAACACACCTCATTCCATTCAATTAATAAACAAAATATCAAATGTTTACAAGTAACAGGCACGTACGAAATTTATGACAACATTTATAATTGGATTAATCTGTAACTGTTATTTTTAATCACGGTACCTGTTATACATTACTCGCATTAAGTCTGTCTATATACGGGCATCGTAATTTATCTTCGGACGATCAGTCTGCTATCAAAGATCTCGTTCCTGAAACCGGGAACGGTAAAATTTTATTGAGGAGTGTCACGGTAATTTAACTTCCCTGTTATTAATAAAGGAAGGTTCATACTAAGATGAAGAAAGCCATTTTTTCAATATAGCCCAACTAATATTATATATAGGAGGATGTTGCAGCCATTACTTGACTCACAAGTAAATATTATCGTTATTCAAATACCAAAGCACGCGTTAAAATGTATTATGGGTAGGTACAAAAATAAATATGTTTCTATATCGTTTAAGATACTTAGAAATAAGCAAAAGTCAGCTGATAAATATACCGATGATGACATTTGGTAACAGCTAATAAGTAAAATATTCGCATTGTATTCCGTTATAAACAATCCTTATAAAAGTCTTGAACACGATTGCATAATGGTCGATGTGACCGCGATATCTCAATAAGTGGTCTGCCGCCCCGGGCTTTGCATAATTGTTACTGCATTATAACGAAGATAATGCGAGATTGTGTTGGAAATTATGGTCTGTTAATTTTTGGATATTTACTACGCATTTTGCCGAACCCATGTATTTGAATCCACAACAGCGGAACGAAGATGAGTAAAAAGTAGCAAGAAATAGAAAGAAATCCAGAGTATGACATCGAGTTGAATCGGGTTAACGAAAATTGGGTAGACTACAAGGTTCAAAAGTAATGTGATGGCATGATAGCATACATGTATTTAAGCTCATTGTTGAATTTTTTTACTTTGAAATTTTGCACAGGCGATTTTATACAACAATTTAAATATCGATGGGAAAGTCCATTTTGAAAATAAAAAAAAAATTAAAGAAATATATTATAATCGACGAACACATAAAAAATAAAAAACTTTCCTTACTAACTATTTACGTAAACGCAATATTTAAGGTAATTGACGAACAAATTTTAGTCTCATCTTTGAAAATTACCTAGGCGTGACGTCACCGCTAGGTATTCATTATTAGTATCAGCCAAACGCTCCAAAGCAAAATGCACGTGAGTTTTACTTCGTCATATCTCAGTTAGCTTAAGTTTTATCGACGTGTTTTTTTTTACCATTGTGCCTATTATAGTGAGGTCTTTCAATTAACATGAAATCGAAAATTATTAGATAGATAGATAGATAGATATACACTTTATTGTACCAATCACAAAATTAAAATTAAAAGTAATACATTTAGAAAATTGAGTACAAAGGCGGACTTATTAGTCATGCCTATTGAGCCAGAATCTTCAGCAAAACTTTCATTCTGGAGTATAATATCAATGTTGTAAAATTTCCCGTGGTGAAATTACGATAAAGGTTCATCTTATTGTGTCCAAGACGTGTCCAAGGTTTGGATATCGGACTATCCCACTTTCTTTCCTACTAATCCACGTGCTTTGAAAAAGTAACTTGAAGATTGTTTTTCTAGATACTTTTGTTTGTGAAATATGGTTGTTTATGATGATTCTACGGGAAATATTAAACTAAACTTCGAATAGCACATCAGACACATTTTGTGTGTATATTGATTGCATTATTTTAACATACATGTCTCATTGATATGTCATTATCATTTCAACTACAGGTAAGAGATATATTTAAACAGCAATAGCAGTTCTAAATCAATACAATCTAAACAAAATTCAAAATAACAGAATCCTGAAATCATTATCATTCTTATTCATGTAGATTAAAAAGGTCCTTTGTATACAAAGTTGTGTTCTAGGAAAAGATGCGATTGTTTTGAACTTGGTCCGAAGTCATTTGAATTTCAGAATTTCAATTGAGGCCGACTATCTGCTCCAAACAATTCCGGATTTACTTTTCAATATTTGTGAACAGAACAACTTTGAATGTAATGTTAATTTATTTCACACCAACTTAATAAAACGGCTTTACAAATCGTCCAATATATTAATTTTAGTAAAGATCGATCGATTTAAAAAGCCAATATCTAGCGCTTTCCTGC
Source organism: Euzophera pinguis (assembly GCA_947363495.1). Lineage (NCBI taxonomy): Eukaryota > Metazoa > Arthropoda > Insecta > Lepidoptera > Pyralidae > Euzophera > Euzophera pinguis. The sequence continues at coordinate 11,405,832 of OX376170.1, read as the reverse complement.
AACCTTGAGAGGGTCGTGGGATCTTAAGTCATATGAATAAAGAAATCCATGAACCGTGACCGATCTTTCGATTCGAGTAGTACTTGCAACGTTGAAATTATATAAGAGTTGGATAATCCATGGATAATTCTGTAAGTAAAAATTGCATTGGGATGTAATGTTATTTTTTAAAGCATATTGTAATTTATTGTCGTAGTATAAAACTTATACTAAAAAAAACGAATTAAAAATACCACCCTAAATGAAATGAAATGAAATGAAATTGTTTATTCTCAATGTAGGATATAAATATCACTTATTGACGTCAATTTACTTATATTAAGTTTACCACCACTTCCAAAGCGCAAGTGGAGAAGAAGCGGCGCCACAAACTCCACTGCAGCATTTTCTTCAAAACGTCAATTTACAAATAAGAAAAACTTTGCTTAATTACCTAGCTAAATGAACGAATTCACATGTTTGTCAACATTTAGCACAATGGTTATATCAGATTATTTAAATTAAATAAAAATTGATTAAAAAAATTAAATAATAATTAAAAAAAAAAAAAATAACAAACGAACAGAAATGTCAGAACATATAATGATATGTCAATTTGCCGAGGACTCTGCACGAAGCTTAAGTTCAACATTCCCGTCATTAAGAAAATCACCAGTACTATAATAAGCCTTTTTACAAAGTAGATCTTTAACATGGGCTTTAAATTGTCCATTAGGTAAACTAGTGATTGATTCAGGAAGCTTATTGTAGAAACGTATACAGTTTCCCACAAAAGAGTCTTTAACCCTACACAGTCTATAGGAAGGTAAAAATAATTTATCTTTATTGCGCAAGGGTCTATCAGTTATATCCGAGTTCTTTCTAAAAGTAGTAATATTTTTCCTCGTATACATGATAACTTCAAATATATATTGAGAAGCTACTGTTAATATATTTATTTCTTTAAACAACTCCCTAAGAGATTCCCTTGGGGCTAAACCATAGATGGCACGAACTGCTCGCTTTTGTAAGATAAATATTGTCTGTATGTCACTTGCCCTTCCCCAAAGCAGTAATCCATAAGACATTAAGCTATGAAAGTAACTAAAGTAGACTAGCTTAGCAGTTGCCACATCTGTTATTTGTCTAATTTTTCTGACAGCATATGCCGCAGAGCTAAGTTTTTTGGAGAGAGCTGAAACGTGTGAACCCCATTGCAATTTTGAATTAATTTTGATTCCTAGAAAGGTGGTGTCATCTACAAGAACTAACTTTCCTCCATTTAACATTACGTCCACTTGCGTCTGTCTCACATTTGGTAAAGAAAATTTTATGCATTGGGTCTTATTAGCATTCAGCATTAAGTTGTTGGCGGAGAACCAATTTGATATTGTAGACAGTGCATCATTCACATGGTCGACATTTCCGCTATGGCGATCCATTTTGAAAATCAAAGACGTATCGTCTGCAAACAAAACTATGCCAGCCTTTTTTTCAACCGCGTAAGGCAAGTCATTGACGTAAATCAAAAAGAGTAAGGGTCCTAGTATCGAGCCTTGGGGTACGCCTATCTTTACCGTTGAACCGCCTGACTTAACGTTATTTATGTCAACAGTCTGACGCCTATCATTTAAATATGAATTCAATAACTTTATTGCTTTAGCGTCAAAACCATAATGTGCAAGCTTGAGCAGAAGTGTCTCATGATCAACACAGTCGAATGCCTTGGAAAGGTCACAGAACACTCCAATAGCATCCTGAGACTCCTCCCAGGCGGTGTAAATATGAGTGATGAGAGCCACTCCCGCATCGGTTGTTGATTTGCCGGCAGTAAAACCAAACTGTTGGCTATGAAAAATATCATAGACCTTAAAGTGCCGCAGCATTTGATTGAGCATAATCTTTTCGAATATTTTACTCAATACGGGCAATATAGAGATAGGTCTATAATTGCCAGGCTCCAACTTCTCTCCTTTTTTAAATAATGGGATTAATTTACTATACTTCATTAAATTTGGGAAGATGCCTTGATCAATACATTCATTGAATATATAAGCCAAGTCAGGAGCAACAATACCAATGATGTGACAAATTACACCAACAGACATACCCCAGTGATCTTCAGATTTTTTCAAGCTGTTTAAATATTTTAATAACATCACTGGGATCAATATGCGAAAATTTAAAGTTGGACTCACAAGGGGTGACATTTGTTTTAAGTAGTGTTTCAGCAGTCTGAGGGCTTGAATTTATATTTGAAGTTACTTCTAGTGGAATATTCGAAAAATAATTTTCAAAAGAATTGGCTATTTCTTTAGGGGAAGAAATTATACTATCCTGAAATTTAATTTCCTGTATATTTTCTTTATTTTTACATTTACCGGTTTCTTTGCTAATAACCCTCCAAGTCTCTTTCATTTTGTTAGGAGCGTTATTTATCTTTTTCCTAATATAATTGGCTTTAGCCACCTTACACACTTTTTTGAATGTTTTTGAATAATTTTTGACATGATTAACAAAACTACTATCAAACGTGTATTGTTTTTGGGCATACAGGTCAAACAATTTTTGTCTACTCTTGTGAATACCTGTAGTAGCCCATTCATTGAATTTTAATTTATTACTACGTTTAAGTTTTTTCTGTTTGAAATTCTTTGAAAAGCTGTCGGAGATGACACCAAATAGTTTATTGTAATGATTATCAGGATTATTACCTGTATAAGTCACTGAGCATAAAGTATTTTCGATCGAATTTTTGAAATTATAAATTTTTTGATTTGTGACAGGTCTGCAAGTAATATTAACTTCATGTACACGGGTATTTTTCTTTAAAGTTATCAATTGACCGCAATGGTCAGACGGTAATTTACTAAAAACCGATTTATTTAATGGTGTTTGGCTACAGAAAAAAATATCAATACATTTAGCAGATGTATCGGTAAATCGAGTTGGTTCAAAAAAAACATTCTTCAAATTGTAGCTGCTAAAAAGGTTTAAAAATTGGGTACTTGTTGCCGAATGTACTAAGATGTCAATATTAAAGTCACCACAAAATGTTAATCCTTTATTACTTTTTGATGCTATTGATAGGACACCATCAACAACCTTTAAAAAGTCTTTGAAACTGCTATTGGGTGGACTGTATACACAAACAACTATATATTCCTCAAGCTCGACGCAGGAGACCTCAGCACAGCGTTCAACAGAAAGTCTAGAAATGTCTGGCCGCTCTTTATAGGATAAACCATTCTTAATATAAATAGCTGAACCGCCTCTGATAGCAGACTTTCTCCTGAAACAGCTTGCAATATCAAAATTGTTTAGGCTAAGCATCATCTCACTCTCTTTAATCCAATGCTCAGTCAAACATAAAATATCTATATTCAAAGATTCTAAAAATAACTCAACAATGAGTTCTTTGCCAGGAAATCCTTCTATATTTTGATGTACTAATCTTAATTCTTGAGGATTTCCTGTTGTCAGTGTTTGCAGTTTAAAACTGCCATTGCGTCTCCCGAATCACCATTACATGTAAGTGGCAACTCGGTAGATTTTGTCTTACAACTAGATAATTGTTTACCATGTAAACTCGTCCAGAAGTTAATAGTAAAAGCTACAAGTGTAGCAATCTTATGCTTATAAAAGTTTGAAAGATAATACTTATCTTTCGTCAGCGAACATCCACTAATAAAGTTATTAGTGTCAAAATAAATCCATTTTTCATTGTGACTACATGTCAAAGTATGAATGTAATTATTTAAGGATTTAATGTTCATATATAAATTTGGAGGCTGGCAACGTATATAAGGGAATGCACAAATAATAACTTTAAACACATTCAAATTATTCAAGGTTTCCATACTAGTCAATATATCTTTTTTGCATAATTTTTTACTGTTACCGACTATAGTAGTACAATGGTTGAGTTTTTATTCAGTTCAGTTTTCTGAATTTTTTGCATTATTTGCATAAATGATGCGTTTGGAAAACAATAGCTAATGCAATTATCAAGATGGTTATTGAAAATTCTACCCATATTGAGACCTAAGCTGTCAGAAAATATAATAGTTCCATGCGTAGGGTCGTCACCAGCGGCACAAATTGAAACAGCAGACCCTAACAAATCACCATCACATGAAGAGAGTACGGACCCGGAGCCACTGATTGTGGGTTCATTAAAAGTCCCACAGGTACATAGTTTGGCAGCTGAAGTGAGTTTGTCTTCGATGTACCTGCTGTCTTCGATCAGTTGCTCCGTAGCCAGCTCATGCTGAGCGATTTGTTTTTGCACCGAGTCATACATATCTTTAAGGCAGGAAAAGTCCTCGCTTAGTCTATTAATAAATAATTTTAGTTCACTGGTGTCGACACTGTACATTTCCTGACTTTCCGCCAATTGTTTTTTACTTATTTCTAAATCTGAGTAAAGAGTGGAATACATGTCTATACCCTTCTTTATTTTTATTAAACATTATTTTTTTAATTCATTCCTGATTTTAATTTTATTTTTCTTAATAATTTTATTTAATCTTTTAATTTTTTTACATTTTTTGTGGCTAATTTGTGTTTGAGGAGTGGTAATATTAACAAAAGATGTGTCATTAGTGAGATCAATTATTAAAGAGTTGGCTGGAGGAGGCACAGGGTCAGTCGGCATAAGCTGGTCATACAGGTTGTTCACCTCCAGCGACTGACGTGACTGATTATCTTGTTCGTATATCTGAATTTGCTTTACTGCCTTCTCCAGCGCCCTCTCTAACTCAGTGTTACGTGTGAGGGTTTCCTCAAATGTATCACTGCATTGGCGGAAAGAATCTATTTGAATTATCAGTTGGTTTATCCGGTCATTCAACTCATCATTGTCTAATTTACTAGCTGAGAGCTCAAGTTTTAAGCTTGAATTCGATTCCAGAATGGATTGAAATTCTTGTTCATTCTGTTCCCTTTCCAATAAAAGATTGTTATTTTCTTCTTTTAAAGCCTTAAGTTCTAATAAAGCCGACTTTAGCTGCATTTCCACTTGACGGGCAGTCACGGCTCTGCTTGATGTGGACATTTTAGGCAATAAAGTACAGATTTAGAGTGTAAGGAACACAATGAACAAATTATTTGTAATAAAACCAGTATGTAACCAACGGACCTAACCTTAAAGTGAACTACCTACTTGAACGGGAATAAAAATTATTAAATATTGTATGTATGTAGTAAGTGGAGTGTACTCAAACCTGGCAAGCAGTGTGCAAAAGACGTGGTAAAAGGTGAAATAGAATAGTAGAAAGTTAAATAATTACGGATATCGCCTTGTAAAAGTTGTAAACAACGATACCGGCTCCTTACCCACTGACCTTTTGTCCACTAATTTTTAACAAGTTACACGAATGTCACTCACACAAATATCTTAATTCACTAATAACAAGATTAATTTACAGTTTTATTGTATTTTTAGGCTATTTTATCTGGATTAATTAATATTTAAACAAATAAAAATACGGAGCTAAGAAAATGACAAGTGAGCTCCAGTGTGGCCAGCCGCCAAAAAAAAAAAAGAAAAAAACCCCAAAAAAAAAAAAAGAAAAAAAAGAAAAAAAAAAGAAAGAGAAAAAAAAAGAGAAATCAAAAAGGCACCATTTATAGTGGCTGCGTTTCCTCTGGTTTGTCTGTTCGTTTGTCTGGTTAGCAAAATCCTTTAAACCAACTATCATCCAGAGGGAATATCATACCCGATTACTTAAACAAAATGTTTTTAATTTTAGTTTGCATTTTCTCAGTTGAAATCACAAATAACCTTTTTCGGCTACTAATTACATCAAATTTATTTTTATCCAAAACAGTGCCATAAATTAAACATGAGACTGATATCACTGTACGGTGTTACTAATATACACTTGGAAGGTATACATCAATCATATGAAAATTAAACTATACTTAGGTAACAATTTCATAGTTGACATGTTGCGTGCTTGGCCGGGACCTCGCTCAATTTACATCAAATTACATCAAGCATCATTAGTGGACTTGACAAAAGTGGACAACATTATACACATCAAAACAAAACCTTATGATATTCGAATAAAGTTTAGAATTAATTGAGATGATACAAGGACCTAAGGAGACATCAGTGCCGGTGTGAACTAAAAACTGCAGAAAAAAGGTAGCTTTACGAAAATGACGCCGAAGAAACAGATGACAGTCAGGCGAGTTTAATGACATTTTAATAGCGTCTCCTGTCCTACAATCTTGAGATAGGACGGAGTTTTTGTCACACAACAAATTGCGATTACAGAGAAATCGTTATTTCTCAAAGCAATTTGTATGAAGATCGGCATGAAATATCCAAAGCCCAGAAATGTAAGAAGATAAGTAGGTTTTATGCTTGACGTGTGTTTATCTATTACATTGCCTTATTAAATAAGGCACAGCAAATTTTGCATACATGTAATACAAGTTTTTATTTTCTCACGTAACTATTGTTGAAGCAGAATTGAGTTTAAAAACATCAAAATTGTTTGCGGCACCAACGCAAATTTATAGAATAGTAACTTATTTGTAAAATACTAACTGATTTTTCAATTCTAATATAAATATTACGAGTCGAAAAAGTACTTGTGAGAAATCTTGTATTGAGATGTTCATGTGCCGGTACAGATTCTTTCACAAAAAAAAAAACTTTATACTATTTCGGGTGTATAAGCAGTGTTTTGATTCGTAGTTTAAATTTTCAAAGCGCTCTACTGAAGTATCATATCTGTTAACATCTTTCATTTGCGTCTTTGTTATTAGAAATATCAGGAATACAATCTCGTGTTTATAATTCGTGACTAATGTTATTTTGCCGAAGCCTCTTTGTTTGTGAGTAATGGATTTTTTGTTAATACCTAATTTGACATAATCCTTTGTTTTTATAAAGAAATAGCTGTTTCCCGCAGCTCCACCTGCGTCAAAAAGTAGCCTATGTTTGACCCCGGGTCTTCAACTATATTCATATCAAATTTCATCAAAATGCGTTCAGCGGTTTGGCCGTGAAAGCGTAACAGACAGACAGACTTTTGCATTTATAATATTAGTATGGAAGTATGGATTATATATTATTTTATCAGGTCTATTGGGTTCCCTGTGTGAATTCGAAATATTATGTTATATCGTTTTTCACTTCCTACCCTACCCCTACGAGAATGTTTTTGATGTATGTATGTTTTTCACTTTGACAAACACCATTGAACGATTGTATATTTTGACGGTGTTTTACTCTAAAGTCGCCGTCACGAGAAGGTATAAATTTAGTACACAAACTAATCTGACTTAGGTGGGTTTTAGTAGGTGGTTACCTAGCGACAATATTAAATGAGTTTACCAGATACAATTGACTGAAATTACTATACGGGTAATATGAAACTAGCGACCAATTCCAATTAGTCGGGTTATATTTTGACGATATGTCAATGATGTATGGTACAGCATCGAGTCCAGCTCAGTGAATGTAAACATTTGGTCCACCATTTTATTTTGGTGACGATTTATCTTTTCGCTTTTGAAATAAATAAATGAGAGAAAAAGAATACAACTAAGTACATAATCGATTATGAAATATACGCGGGTGGTTGCGGCTATCAACAGAATTAACTAAAACCATTCTTAAATTTAAATTCTCTCTAAATATTAAAATATGTCACAAAAATACTATTTTTTCTTTCATTAAAATCTTGCGAACCCCTGAGCATTTGTTTACATAACTATATCCTCTCGTGACGGGGACTTTACTAATCTTTGACTACGATGTCACAACTCATCGATAAGTCAAATTGACGATACTCATTTGAACTTTGGTTTATTACTTAATTAAAGTATTTCAACTAATATAACATTAAGTATATTCAATTCAAGTAAATAAAAATAGGAATCGCAGCAAAATATATTTTATAACGAAGTATACAAAATTATGAAATACAATGTGTTGACTTAATGTTAAAAGCGTTAAAAATATCGAATAAAAGCTAGTATAAAATACACTAGCAAAATATTATACGCACGTTAATTCTCGCAAAGACTGCCTTCGACAGCTCGATAACAAGCGGCTTGATTTGTGATGTGACTGCATACGGTAGCAGTGACTGTCTTAGGATCCACCCACACTGGAGCCACGCCATACATTTCGAGGAATACTGTGTCATCTGTTATGCTTGCTGCATATACCTATATTTATTTATCTAAATTTATTATATGTGTACGCAGTGACTGTTAGATTCGTCCATTTGCGCGTATGTGACCGAGTAGGTTAAAATTGTATAAAATAAATTGTGGATTTTTGTCCTTGTGGATGGTTGTTTGTTGAAGTTTATAAAACTTATTTGTTCAAAAGTATTTCATCAAATAGGTAGTTTGTGTGAAGTGTGAACAGATCTTTATAATAATCTAATAATAAATATATTTCATCCGCGTACCTACGAGTAGGAAGCTGTCGAGAGGAAATAATGTAAAGTGAAACATAGTATATTATTTACGATGTTTCTTACTAACAAGATACACAATTAAAATTAAATAAGACCCTTCCACATGATATAAAACAATCGATCAAACGTTTGTTATTGTAAAAATGTCTGTTGTTGAGCAAACAATTAGAATAGCAACATAAAGGTTCCAGATATTATGAAAGGCTAATCTAATCCGCGACTTGATAGATTATTTTAGCTTTTATAAATTTAGAACTTTTAAAAAAGAAAGGTTTTCTTTAATTTTAATTAGGACTTAAAAACCTTTTATGAGAAATACAACTTTTTGCTAGGTTTGTACATAATATTGCAATATAAATCCGTGTAACTAAGCTAGGCCCAGAAATTATAACTTTTTTAATGAAGTTATGTATTTAATTCCTAAGAAGTATTTCAAAATTTATATCTATTTATGGTCTCTTTTTTGAAAACCTGCAACGTTCTATATCTTTTCTCAATCTTCTAACAGAAAGCTATTAATTTATCAGCAGCGATTATTTAATTAAATAACCGAAGTTACTCCATTGTTATTTAAACTTATCGCAAATAGCGTAAGCATTTAACGAGGTAGGCTTATTAACCCCGTAATTAAACATTTTATAGTGTTCATTGGAATAATTAAATTTTACGATCTCATGTATTTTCCACATACTGTTTTTTTAATTGGTGAGAATATTATACGTATTTGTTAATGTACGAATGCCAACAAATTGATATTTTTACGGAAATTGTTTTGTTTAATTATTTACCGGATGTGTTTTATGAGTATTATAAGTATGCTTTTGGTCTAGTGTTATTTATTTTTATGTTTTTGTTCAAAACTAATTTACATTTAAAATAAGATATTTTTCAAATTTTATATTTGTGATTGGTACAATAAAATGTAGTGTTACTATCAACATGAGAAATACAAAGCTGATATACTGGTTAAAGTAAAAGAATGAAAAAAAACTTGTATTAAAGAAAAGGACTTAAAATATTATAGTACAAATAATTAGTTTAATTGTAAAAATAAAAAAAATATCTGACATAAACAAGAAGAGGTTTTTCCATTGGAATTGTGCAATCTGGATATTAAATTAAAGTTATTTTTCTGCTAAAATACCAACATATTCATTTATGTATTAATTATGCAATATAATTAAAAACCGAGCAGTTTGAACTTCATTATTGCGGTGCACCTATTAAAATGCAATAAAAGTTTATATTCAATTTAAACGACCACAAAATGTTTTAAAATTACTTACCTTATTTAATTTTTAAATGCTATATCTATTTAATAATTTAAAAAATCTTTATTTTAGTTTCAGAATAAAATGAAGACAATATTTATTTAGATCACTTCAAATAAATTAAAATAGTAATGTATGGTAACAATTAACAATATATTGATTCCCTTTCTATGTATGTATGTACGGAAAATGATACGTAATGTATGAGTCAACTGCATGGGAACTCACTTCTTTCCTAACTTTATGACAAAAACTATTACTTTTTCAAATCATGAAAACGTTATCGATAAAACATTGTGCCTAAACAGATATTGAATTTTATAGCCTAATAGGCTTTACTCATTCCCGGTAACAAAAAAAGTTGAATAAGTTTAATTAACTATATTCAAAAACATGCAAAGATTATAATGTTCAAAACTTAAACATACCAATAAAGTTCTTTATAATATCAATATAGATTTATTCACTTAAAATAAAAAGAGAAATTTAAAACACAGAACATTAACTGTCTGAAATGCAGTCGCTATTACATCTGTTGCAGACAGCCGCCGCCGGGCTACGTCATGTGTCATGGTCAAAATGTCCGTCTGGCGGTATTTCAGCGTATACTCTGAAATTAACCAATACGTTAAATATACTTGTAATATTTTCTAATGCTGGACTTAAGCATTCAGCTCTATCATCACACAAGTTGTCAGTCAACTGAAATTGAAGTATTGGCAAAGAAGAATGACCCGAGGTAACCGTAGAGTACGCTAATGAATTCTTATGACTACAGCATCGTGGTTTAAAATGTAGAACCACAGTATCTAGAAATTGTACTTCTTACTTCTTCATCGTGTCAAAGGCTGACTCGTCAGATAAGTTTAAGACTAGTAAGTGGCCACGGTCACCGCCCTGTCGTTGGCCGCTTATAGACCCTCATACTTGCGACATGAACTGAACATCCCCGCTCTCAAAGGCTGTCATCCGAGAACCCCCACCTTACTTTGTTCTCTGGGGGCATTTCTCAACATCAGTCCGGAGTCTGTTTAAGGACTTACTAGAAAGTGATCTCTTAAAATCTTAACTCTACAATGCAAGGAATCCTAGATGCGCTGCCTTCATATACACTTGGGGTCAAATGGCATGGATAATTAACCATACAATTTCATAATAAAAATGTCCATGCAGATCTTGACCCCAATGTAACTACATAGAAAGGTATACTTGTGTATGGCAAAAGCAGGGTAACTCATCAAACCAAACCAGTTATTTCAAGAAAGGATATCGCTTTAGCAGCGAACTTACAAATCAAGTTAAAGTGGTCCAGAATCCTTAATGGCAGACATAAAAGTTTATGCTATTGCTAAGTTGAAATTTAATGTTTTACCATTACGAATTATTTGTTATGTTCAAGTAATAGATTAGTGAATTTTTATCTAGGTCGATAGCATTACAAATTTCAAAATGATGCTACATACGAGTATCAGCATGTGTGTAAACTATAATTACAATCATGGGGTCCCATTGCAAAACAAAAAACATTAGTATTTCTACCTGATAAGAAAATAATGACGTCATAATAATGATGTTATAAATAAGATTTGAACACGATTGGACTAGATTTATTTTGGATTTTACATATCAACTATAATGCAAAGAACAAATTAACTACATGTAGGTGAATCTTCTACCTAGAGTCTGATTACTTTGGATCAATATTTGAAAGTAAAATCATCATAAAGTTGTAATTCTCAGCAACTCCATCAATGTTTTGATGAGTGTAGATTAGTTTGAGTCTACAAAAGACTCAATTTAAAATAACATAGAACATCAAAGGACCTTATCTGGGAGCTAACAAATCACGTCAACCAGTATCTTTATTGGTGACATAAAAGTTTACATTCACACAAGCATTCCGATCTTACAACTAGTTCGTTACAATTCGCAGGAGAATACAAGAAATTGTAAAGAATTATGCATATTGTACTACTGACAAGAAAAAAAAATTTTAAAATTTTTTTTTAAGGGAAATTCTCCTGGCTTTGAATAAAGTTTTTATAGCTGCGGTCGAAATTCATAATGTATTTACACCAAGTCTGTATCAATTTGGCTTCGTGAGATAATACATGCTGGAACACAAACTGACAAATTGTTGTTGCTGTTTGGTTTGGTTACATTATTAAATTGGCAATGAAAAGAAAGAAATAATTACGTACGAAATAGATATATATATAAATTTAGTTAGATAAATAAACTTGGATGAAAACTGAATCCGGGAACTCAAGAAACAAAAACACAGCAACTACTTCTTGTAAAAAAATAAATCAACAATGTTTTAAAACGTTTTGTCCTTTAAAGGCCAATAATGAAACATCGCTCCAAAAAACAAGGAATCCTTTGACAATTTTATCAGCAGATGTGACCACACCTTATGCTAACGTCCATAAATTAGGCATATCTCTTTTATGGCCAATTTGAAGAGAGTAAAGTCGTTAAAACCTGGCATCCATTAGGCTAATCATTCGGAAGCCAATAATGTCATACATACAAAGCCAAGCCAGCTCCATTATCTTTTCATAAATAATTAATATGTTTTTTTTTTCTGTTAATTTAAGACAATTATCTAGGCGGCATTCGTTTCTGATGTTCGTGCACAGGAATGTGTTTTATCGCTACGTTGTTGCCAGTTTGATAACATTTTTTTGTAATAAAACAAATAAAATATTGAAAATACTACTTTTTAACTATAATTTCAGTTCTAATTATTTTTTTAATATTTATCATTATACCAGGGTGAACGAACAGTATTTATTTCTCTACAACATATAATGCAACCAAATAGATTTATTAGTATCAGCAAATCTGAGCTAATTTAGTCATATTAAAGTCTAGAATATTTTGCACTATTAAAATTACAATACAAACGTTTTAATCAAAATATCGAATTATCGATTGAATACAAAATTTGAAATAAAAAATATATTTTTCTGTAAAAAGTCTATGAATATTCTCATAAATAAATAACCGCAAAATTCAATTTCAAAACCGTTATAAAATAAGAACGGAAGAGTAGAATCGTTTTGAGCGGTTAACCGCAGAGTTTGAAACGAAAGAAGGACTTTCGAATATTTTACTCTTTTGCACTTTAAATGATTTAAACGTGTATTGTTTTTTAAATTATAGTCTGTAGTTAAAACTTGCAACATTTTAAATTAAGAAATGTAGTATCAGAATGATCTTTTTAATGAATCATTAAGGCTGGAATTGTCTATTGAAAACATGATGAGAATTTGGTTGTGTGGCACGCTTGCACTGGAATGGATAGCAATCCCTTTTTATTTGTCTCTGTATTCTTGAATATTCTAAAAAATATGCCCATCTTTAATAACATAACTATAGACTACGGTAACTACTTATCGTTGTGGGTGTTTGATTAGTAAATGGTGTAAAAAGGACATGGTTCGTTAACATTTCAAAGCAATCACATAGATAGAGACCTAGGGTCGACTATGAAATAATAATATTAACAAAGTTGAATGTTGTGCTTATTTTTCTGTTACCATTTAATTTCAATCTCTTATTATGTAGAGTAAATATGAAAAAAAAGAAAACGTCAAACTAAAATAAAACATAATGTATTTTATATAATAAACTTATTGTTAATTCTAAATATTAATATGTGACGAAATCGTGACGTCATCTCTTACATCGCGTGATGCACCCCATTATTTCCGAAGATAATGAATTAAGTTTAATTGATTCGTTAATTAAATTACTCGTAATAATATGAATGCAAACGTGTGTTGGTGACTTGAGTGGCATTGGCCGATAGGACTCAACCCCATATTGTGCACCATAATTAGTTTTCGTCACTTCACATTGACAAATCCCATTCAAGGTCTATGAGCCGGTATTGAGACAGGACCCCATCATTTAAGAGGACGTTGTTCCTAACTATACTGAGACTAGCTTCGGTTTACGGCTTTAACTGTTAGGTTGGCTCGTGATTTACTTTAATGAAATGAAAAATTTTATGTGTAACTAATACAAATATTTTTTTATGTAATAATTTTGTCATATGAAATTATGAATCATGAAAGTAATAAAAAGTCATTTGAAAACACAAAAATCTTTAAAAAAATGAATTATTAAATTTGGATCGTACCACAACCATATTAAATTGTCTTATCTTTAATTTTTCAAGATTATAGCTAAAACCACACTCTATAAATACAATTTTTTTTATATTAAAAAAAAAAAAATTTTGCTCAGAAAAAAAAAAACCATCGTGAATCTTCTGACACTGCATTGCATCCACTTAAAAGACCGGCTCTTATCAAAGAGAATATTATTTCAACCGCTCCCGTCATCCCCAATGGGTCCAACCCCAAATCCAGTTTGTTATGAATGAAATTACAGAAATCGAATAAGGTAAACACAACTGAGAGGCAACAAAAGCTTGTTCGAAAAAAGCTAAATTGAATTCAAATTGGTTTCGTCGGTATTAGGGATGGCCCGGGGACACAAAAAGAAATGTATAGGGACGATAATTTAAAGTAACTTTTGAAATGATCGAGTAAAAATACAAAGGACATAAGCCGATCGTACGCGGATGCGATAAATTTTATCGAGAGGAATTTATTTTTATTCGATTATGTTTACTGTATTTTTGGTCTTGTAATATTTTACTTCTTTCAAACAAAGTTAATGTCAAATTATTTCAACGAATGTCGCTTAGCTGCTACAGCTAAACAGTATTTTTCAAGTTGCATTGCTGTCATGAAATTGCTAAAATTTAACATCAAGTTATAGATATTGCAGTCATCATGTATTTTCATACATGATGACTGACTGATACTGACGCGGCCTAGAGGATTTTAAGTGGAGGTTTGAGGTGGTTAGTCGCAAACAACTGTTATCAGATTATCTAATCTGATACCAGTTATATGCGACTAACCACCGCTCTCAGAGTCGTTAATGACTAAAGAAGTAAATTCTTCAAACTTTTTACAAATTTGAATTTGAATTTACAAATCTATACTAAGTCGTTGCGTTATGTAAAATTTTGAATACATTTAAAGTATACATTTAATTACGCCACAAGAGACTATTTGTTATGTTTAAAGAATTTGTTTTAAAGGTCATTAATTCTTTGAGTAAGGTTTTACAGCCTCACACTAAAAAGTAGATAAAATGAAGTTTTTTTAAAGCCAATTCTAATCAATAATCGTCAAAGTTTGCTTCAATCGTCTTTATATTCATATGACTCAAAAGTCCTGCAAAATAAAAATTATACGAATGTTGCAGCAGCTTTTTATTTGAAAACAGTCAGCTAATATTAATATTTACATATAAAATAGCTGGAACTAAAAACCATTACACATACGAACTTTTACCAGCAGCTGAAATTTTGAGTTTTATTTTATTCTGACCAAATAATACAAAACCGTTGTTCATATCAAAATATAGCTTTAATAATTCCCAACATTCTATTTGCTATTTAAAAAACATTTTCCAACGAAAAATTCGCCATGACAGAAAAACAAATTCATACAACTTTTTTACACAGCGATGTTCTGAAAAGGGAAATTGAAAAAGTAAAACAAAATGATTGCTATATTATAAATACCTAGCAGCACCTCATGATATTTTATGGATATTTGCTGTCCTTTAGTCGTTTGCTCACTTTTGAGCATCGTGATGTTCACGATTTACTTGTGATAAATTTTGCCCACTCTTTGCCTCTATCATCATCATTTCGAGTAGGTTACATTGTCAATCGATCATGTACACCCTGGTGTCAGAGTGGTGCGGAACCGCTTCTCGGCCTCTGACGTGTTCCTTTAACTACCACCATATGGCAGCCGGGGCGCACGGCTTAACGTGCCTTCCGAAGCGGGGAATCATCTTTACCTAAGCAAACTGGAAGCAACTAAACAAAGTATGGTTTGCCTCTATGGTTTATCTGTAGTTTGTGCTACTGTTATGTAGGATTATGCCCTGGATCACTCCTGAAAGTGAAAATGTTCTGTCGGATAATGGCTCAACTTAATTGGACTGTCAATGATATAAAAAAAATATCGTAGAAGTGAAAATAAAAATTAGCGGCATTTAACCAGAAGTGAGATAGCCAACAGGCTAATATAATATTTGTTATAATTATACATAAAACAATAATTCACTACAATATGAATACAATACGAATTGAGTATGATTACATATGGGAAATGTATTTTTCATCTCGCGTTAGATATTAGGAGTGGTCTGTGAATTGAGTGACCATCACGCAAAAAAACACAGGATTTTGAAAAATTTAATATTACTCGAGTCCAAAATCTGCTTTATCTGAACAATTTGATAATCGTATGACGGTTAATAGGATAAGCTTTTGAACTTAACAATAAATAAGTACGAATTATTATCGAATCATGAATGTCCGTTAAATCCGCACAAACAAAGAATGAAACAATATATATTTTCCTTTTGTTCATAAAGTTTTATTGTTATTATGCCATAACTCTTCTTTACAGCCTACTATGGTTAATTTATTTTTAAACTAGATCTTAATTCACACTAAAGCCGCAGGTAGCCTAAATAAATCGACCCTCTGCTGTGCCTGTTTGCATCTATAATGACGCCAAAATGGGAGCGTGCTCGTAAATCTTTTTGATGTGTATCTATAGTAAATATAATTTGAGTGTCCATGCTGGATTATAAACAGACACTCAAATTATATCCATTCATACTTCCATTCAAATATTATATGTGCGAAAGTCTGTCTGTCTCTTACGCTTTCACGTCCTAGCCGCCGATAATTATCTGTCAGCATGTCTTAAGTATGTCACAACTTACGGTGAATCTACCAAAGAAGTACGAAGACCTCTACCGGTCTCACAGTAATATCGAATCCTATCGGAAGGTAATTGAGGCCTGGTTCTGGGCTGACTAAAATCAAAAATTTATCGTTGACTCGAAGGAAGAGGACCAACTGTTACACAACTTAAACGAAAGTAGTTTGCCGTTATGGATTCATTTGCTCTCATGTATTAAATTAAATGTCAATCTAGATTCTAGCGTTACATTCATAATGCTCATGATGTTGTAAAAGAACCGATGCACAGTTTTCTGGTTCTGAGCTGACTGGAAGGGTCGCCATGTAGAGTTGAGGTAACTTAATAAACAAAGATGGTCTCCTATAATCATTACTAGCCGTTTCTAGCAGCTCCGCCTGCGACATAAAACCGCCTTTGTTTGACTCCGGATCTTCAACTATATTAATACCAAATTTCATCAAAATCTACTCAGCGGTTTGGCCGTGAAAGCCAACAGACTGACTGACAGACTTTCACACTTATAATGTTAGTACGGATAACAACTCTACTACTACACTATACATCTTATTCCTACTCAGTAGGGTAAAAACATACGAAGCTGCGAGCAACAGCTAGTCTATAGATATATTTTGTCAATTTGTCCGACTGGTCCATGTGTCTTACAAGTGGCCTCCCGCCGAGTGAAGAACTGGTCCAGTGTTTCTAAAACATGTAAGCTACTTTCACCCGACCATAGTGTCGTATAATTCATATAAAATGAAATTGATAAGTAGGTATATTCTTTTCTGCGACCGCCATTAAATCTACACGATATTTGTCTTAACTATTATTACAAATTATATAAGGTAAACTTAACTACATAACTTAACGCAATATAAATTGCATTAAAATGCAGTTTATTTGTTTACTTGCTTTTCATAAACGATTAGGATTATTATATTTTGAGTATACACGTATCTACTTATTATGGCGCTATTACCACTTTTTGGTTTATAGGTATATCACTGTGTCAGTTCCTCTCTATATTATAGGCGTGACAAATTATTTGAATTATATAATCGTTTAAAAATATTTTGACATTGGCTGAATTTAAATAAGAAGTAAAATTTATCGTAAATATGATAACAATGCATATTCCAAGCTAGTGCATTATTCAAGGTTAAAATAACACTTCTTGAACCTTATTTAATTACATCTAGCTGCAAAGTTTTTACTGCATTTTTACGGCTATCAGTACGCGTCTCATTGCAATTCATTTATGAACAATACCGCAAGCCGTTATCCATATTTATGACTATTTACATGGATGTAGTAAAATAATCAGATGGCGCGTGTTGAGGAACTAACGAAAGTTTCACCATTCCTTGAAACTAGTCAGGATATCGATAGGACTATTGAAAGTATCACCATGGGTAATAGTATCGATAGCCATTTTGAGCAATACTATTGATAAGACCAATAATATCGATAGTTGTATGTCCATTGCTGCAATATTGTAATACATACTGCATTAACTGTAAAAATGCTCAAAAACTATCGAAACTATCGATAGTAATGGACGTAAAAGTAATTAAGTAAAAACTCTTTATTGCACCAACTAAAATACATAACAAATATATAATGTTTAAAACTATTGACAGAATCGATAGTATACCGATAGTCGACTATCAATAAGCAATAGGCGCACTGCAATGTCGCAAAGTGAAGCCTTTGTCGACATAGTTCGAGTTTGGCGAGCAGTGCGGTTGGTGGGAAGCAGAACCGTTTTTCTTTTTACATCCATGACCATTTATTATATGGAGGATGTAATAAATGATTTATAGTTTTGGTGTAAGTATTATTGTTGGCGCGGAACTTGGTAGTAAAGTTTGTCCAACGAACAGAGTTATTAAGTTAAATATTTAAGGGTTTTTATTTAAATAATATAAAATCTACCTATAGCCATTTTGGAAATACAACTATAAGATCTAAGTTAGGATCTCAGGAAATCTATGGGCGGTAATGTTTCATAAAAAAAATTTTTAGCTAATTTAATGATGATTAAAACTATCTACTCACTATACAATAGGCCGGGTAAAACAAAAATATGGAAAACTTTTGAATTTTTTAAATGAATCTTTCTGCGACCATGAAAGTTACAAAGTGTTTGAAACGTTAGGTTCAAACAAATAAGTAATAAACGCAATTAAAACCCCGTATTTAATATGTTACACAGGCGAAAACATTAAAAATCACAATGGAAAACATTAGTAGTTTCTAACAAAATATTTTTTTTTTGGAAATTTACGACCAAACATTCTTCCATAATCAATATCTCCAATATCAAGAATATCACCAATGTTTGAAACCTTTGGAACACTCAACAATATGGACGTCCTGCGGTTTCGTCGTAATTACTCAATGACAGTTGAAGCCAGCATTGTTTCACACGAAAGATAAGAAACCGAGATAATTGAAAGGCTACCGGGTGAAGAAATCATTTATCAATGGAAAATACACAGACGTTTTTAAGCAAACATGCCAACTATACGGTAGATCCCCTCGGCTATAGCGGTATGTATGGTAGAGGTGTCATGTTTATTTGTATCTTACTGTATAACACTATAGTATAGTAGTATATTAGTACTTTACTGCAAAGATAATATGCAATATATATAATAATCTTGCATATTATCTTGATTGATATTGCCACTGCAGCATTTTCAAAACGTCAATAATAACATAATTTACAGAAAAAGGCATTAATGTACATCATTGCACATTTTATTTTTTATTTGTGCAATAAAGTTTAAATAAATAATTCAAAATAAAGGAATGCACATTTTTAATATAAAGATAGGTATTATTATATCATATTTAATACAAAATATAGCTCTAGACAGAAAAAATCTTCATAATATCCTTTGTGTAATAAACTGCTAACAGAGGATGAAGCCGCAGGCGACATCTAGCGAAAAGGATCAGCGGCAACAAAGAGAATCTTTCGCATTATACCTCCCTCATGTACGCAAATTGGTTTTTTAATTACTCCCTTTTTCATCTTTCGTTTCTAATTTTGGGATTTTAAGAACCTTATACCCCAACCGTATGGAGTTATATTTGAAGAGCAGACTCAATATTATTATTTCAATATGACAAATAAAAAATGAAGTAAGTGGTTTGTGTAAAAATACCTATGGATATAATTATGACGTTGGTCATGTATTTGAGAAATCCTATTTCAAAGAACATAATGGAAATAGCAGTATCGAGATATGGAATAAACCATCGTCATCTTTTTCCGTTATCATCTCTTCTTTTATGTATGTATATGTTATGTATACTGTATGTAATCTATGTATGTTTATTTAGAAGTAAGTGATTTTTTTCTCTTATTATATTTTTAAGATAATTCGCGCCGCAAATAATCTTTTCTGTTTTTCCTAATGGTTGACTGGGAGAGAATGCTTTTAGCATTAAGTCCGCAATTTGTAAAAAGTATTTTTTTACTTGTTGTTACAATAAAGATTTATAAATAAATATATATATACCTATAACAAACAAGAAACGAAGATAATATAACCGAGATTATGACTGCAATTCGAGTAAAATGTTAAAGTATTGGAAAATTTTGAAATTTGTGAAAAATGACTTAGTGAATTCCAAAAAGTATTCATAGATAATTTGTTCTGTTTTAATATTTTCGCAACTTTTGCGCCGCACTATCTTTCTGTTTCGGCTAATGGTTGACTGGCAGAGAAAGCTCTTCTTTGCATTAAGTACGCCAATTGATATAAATGTAAAAAGCATTTAAAGCAAAATAATAATTACAGCGTTTCACTCTTTTTAGTTTAGGTCAATTCTATGCAACATTTTAATGTTAAATTCAATGTTGTTCCTTTTATTAAAAACCCATATATTCGAACCCTATAACGTCTTATAAAGGTTGACCCCAAGGTTAATCTGGCGACTTAATTTAGTTAGGGATATTGTTATTTGCTTCGCAAATAGGATTTGTAATGGCTGTGTTGTAATTTAATTAAGTCAATACCTCTTAAGTTAAACCTGTAATAAAATAATTTATATAAATATACCTTGTTACCAGGGTGAAAATACTTTTTTTTTTAATTCAGACGATATAAAGAACAATCTACGGTACGGTTTATTTCTTTCTAAAGATTTCACCTAGAATTTGAATAGATAAAAGAAAAATACTTTCATGGTGAGGTTTTATGCTATAAAGTTTATAAATCTCCTTTTTTTATCTCCTTGAATAAAAAGGATAATTTATTTAGTTCCATTAGGTTCCCACATATAACATGAAATAAGATTTGACTAACCGCGTGGACTTTTGGCGGGAAGCTGGGAAGAACAGTATCGGCGCTGTATTTTATTTTCCAAAATTTATGTTTTTTTAAGTGTTTGTGCATAATAATGGTGGATTATTATTCGCAAAGTGTTCGATAACAAGCGTGAGTGTTGGGAATTGATACAGTGTTTGATTTATGTGATTTTCATGCGTGTTGCCAAAAGCTCCTAGTAATCGCTAAGTGCAGTTTTTCTACCACTTCACTGAGCCTGATTCTTTTGACTAGACTTGACTACCAACTAGACTTTTAGACTTGACTAGGACTTGACGAAACCACACTGTAGGACTGAAGAAGATAGAAAACTTAAGAAGTGCTATTAAGGACTTGTATCCATGGCCGTAAAACCCATTAGTAAAAAATAAAAGACTAACCGCGTATCCGCACGTTCTGTTGTTGGTGGAATCCGTCATTTGACGGTCAGAGAAGTAAAAAGCTATTATCAAACTGAAAAACATACCCATAGTATTTTTTTTGCTTAATTACAAATACTTTGTCCCTCATATAATTATCATTTTACTTTATATCCTCATTGAAAATATGCTTTATTTTTTCAGGAATGCTCGTGCTACAATATTTATCTTCTCCTCGACCTAACATAATATATAGGAGTTAATCTTAATAAAGAAAACGATTACGCCGGCTATTAAAAGCAAACAATATAAATCATATCGGAATAATCACGTTTTATTTAGCCAGCGGTCATTATAATCAGAACATCTTTTATTTCTGCCACGATAAAGCGTTGTCCACACTTGGCGTTTTTAAAAACGTTTCTGCTAACCTAAAATACCAACAATATTCATGTTTTATTACAAGAAAATTTAAACAAAGCTTTGAGCAATACCAGGGAATTTCTGTAATTTCAAATGACGTTAACGTATATACCAAAACCAAACCACAAGAGTTGGGGATATTTTTGAGTTTGTTAAATCAGTTCGTCCCTTGAAAAAAGTTCGACTATATTTATATAGTTAGATATATTTAATTGACTTGAATTTTAGCCAAAAAAACAAGTAATAACTGTTAAATTACATTTAAAGTATTCAAAAGTATGTTTCTGTTTCACGCTAGAAATATTTTCAAGTAATTCGCTTGAAGTGTGATCAAAATTATTTTATTATTAAAATAATTAAATTTTATTATAATATAATTATATGAACCTATTGTGCTTAACAATTGTATTTTTACAATAAAGTTTTAATAAATAAATAATATAAATCTCTTTCAAGCAAAAAAAAAGGTTTTTTTAGTAATATGGTTAATTAATTCGATGAGGTTACAATAAATTTAACGTGAGATCAAATCAAGGGACTTTATCTAAATACGGGTAAAGACTAAATAACGCGCCAGTTGTCCCAGGTAAGGCTAAGGTTTCATCGAGCGTCATGTACGCGCATACAAAATAGGCACGCAGTAAATATCTGTTTGTTCAATAAAACAAATATTATACGAAAAATCTCGAGTTATTAAAACCGATTCCTAAATCCATTGTGTTACCCATTTTAAAATGATCTCTCAAAGAGGTTTGATTTTAGGAAGTTTTCTTTTCATTGTTCCTTCCATAACTTCATTGTTCCAGAAGTAAAAATACTTTCATCCATCGTCACCTTACTAACGCTTATTAAAACCAACGTCTTTTCTTCAAAAAAATAAATCAATTAATGAATAAATAATTTTTTTAATTTATAAAAACAGGTTTCAAAAGATGTTACATGCAAGTGATGCAAGTATACCTGTTTTCTGCGGAAATATGCGTAAAAATGTTTCACCTAGGAATCTGATTTAATCCTTATTCATGTATGTGAAAAAATTCAGAAAGATTGCTTCATTTCGCTTTTTTATTTAAATCTATAATGTAAAATTGTTGTCCCCGCGTCAATCCAACGCTAGCTTTACTATCCGTGGGACAACTTTCTAAAGGTACTAGGTGTTACAGTTCCATACAGAATTAATTAATTCCCAGCTAATCTGTTCGCTGATGGACATTATCCGTCTCCGATCTCATAGCATCTAGATTCGATACTCAGATTGGTAACACCATGTTACAAGCAAAACAAGCGTATGACGTTTGTCCTTATCTACGAGTGTGTGTATGAATAAGTGCTCTTTTTGTTGGGTACGCGTGAGAGCGAATGGAAGCTGCTTATGTGGATGATTTCTTGATGTCGTCTTGTATATCAAGTTTAGAGATTGTTTAAGTTACGAAGTTATTCAATTGTTAGATATTTTCAAGTAACAAGATTTGCCGTACTATAAGTAAGTACCAGACAAAATTTTGTGTTATAAATGAGCGTAAATACGTTATATATGTAAACACGTACCTATTTACATTAGTAAACTCAGATATATTATTAGTGAAAAATAAAATGTTACCTTTTTTTTATTCACCGCTATTTAGTTCACTTACAGAAGTATATAGAGCTTTACTAGGTAAAACCTATTGCTTTTAATTAAAATTAATTTTGTACTTTAATTAATTATTGTTTCGTTTTTGTTAGCAAGTTGAACAGTACGAAGTTATTAATTGATTTTGTCTGTTAATGTTCAGTTCAATCCATACTAATAAGTCTGTCTGTCTGTTACGCTCTCACGGCCAAACCGCTGTACGGATTTTGATGAAATTTGGTATGAATATAGTTGAAGACCCGAGGTCAAACATAGGCTACTTTTTATAGCAGGCGGAGCTGCGGAAAAAAGCTAGTTCAATATAATTAATAAACCTTTTTTTTTAGATTTGATAATACACATAATTTATTATTAAATTTTAATTAACACTTTTTATATGGTAATTTTACTTGCCAAATTTAATTATCATTAAACATACTACATGAAACTACGCAAAAAATACTTTATTTAATTAATGAAACTGTATACTTGTTAAATACTCAATAGCAGCAATATTATACTTAAATTCTATTAAATTATTAAATAGAGAAAAATTAGCAAACTCTCATCGCCATGCTTAACTTAAAACCACAACAATAATTACCTATAGTAAATAGTACTCTTAAATCACTCCTTAACACCGAATGCATTTTGCACTGCGGACTACCATAATGTCAGTTTTAACACTGAGTTAATTGGCTATAAATTAAGTCCTGACTTTGGGCGTATTCACATTGGTTGATCGGATGCAGAGAATTAAGTTACTCTAAATACTTAACACAAAAAATACACCTAAGTGTAAAAAGACTAACACCCGTATTCTTAAACATAACCTTAAGGATGGCCTTCACTCAAACTCATTGGAGCGGGCCTCAAGGAAGTCCTTGAACTTTCCTTGAAAACGATATTCTTAGTTGGTTGCTTGAGCAAACTCTAATGAGGAACGTCACAGGTTATTTAACAATTCTTAGCACAAAAATTGTAAATTACAAAAGAATAGAGTAAAAAATAAAATGAAGTAATGGATACCAAGACAAAAAGTGGCAAAAAACAGAGTTATAACTACTTTGTTTCATTTCAAGGACGCCTCAAGGTACCTCTCGAACCAACCTTATATTTGACAGTTCAACACTCACATCCCATGAGGAATAATCCTTCAAGGAAAGTCAAGGAAGCTAGTGACGACTAATCATACTAATGAGTTGGAGTAAGGTTGAGTCGAGTTTGAGCAAACGTTTGAGAATATGGGGGTAAGAGATTTTGTACGATTCAAATACACTTCTCATTATGGTCATATAGATATATGGAGTTTTGGTCCTCTGAAGTTTGATAACAGCCAGAGTCTACTCGCAAAGAAGAAGATTATGGTCATGATCGGACCATTAATATTTTTTATAAACATTTAGTATGCTTTTGTTAAAAAAAAAAAAAAATATTAATGTTATTAGCTAGTTCCTTTCAGTGCTCAGCTTTGCTCTACTTACAACATTTATTATATTATTATGTGTTTATTAAATTTATTTTTGCATTAACCCCATAAATGCTTTATTTGAAGCAAACCAAAGAGCATTTAAACCGACTACTACGTAGTAAAACGTTCTTTCTCAATGGATACAAACATTTGATAACAAAAAAATTACTAAAATTATCTGTTTGACGTCAATCCTTATAATGCTTTTGTTGTAAAAATTGGTAATCAGTCAGTCAATGACAGAAGGAAATTAAGTCATTTGTTTTTGCTAAGTTACCTTTTACAATATCTACGAGAAAATCTGTAGCGGTCTATTCTAGAAGCTAATTCTCGAAACGAGAAATCTTCGACTAATTGGCTTGACAAATGTGAATACTATAAGGCTAGCCAGTGGTCAGCTCCTCTGCGTTTTGTTCACAAAGAACAACCATTTGTGCCCTAATTACGGACTTGTACGTTTTGTTATCGCTCCGAAGATTTTGTTTCTTGAAGTTCGTGAGTGAATTTTCGCTTGTGATCACTGGATGGTTTCATGTTTTTTTAGTTATCTGATGTGTTTTGTGAATTAAGTTAAAGTAATTTGATACGATATTGAACAATGTTGTGTCTTTCACGTTTACAATTGAATTAATTAAATGCTATACTGGCTGAGTCGATATTTAGCTTCATTTTGTAAGTTCATACACATAACAACAAAAGTGAATATGTGTTGCTTAGGCAATCGTAGCACGAAGAACTCTTCTTATATATATTCACCAAAATATCATTTTAAGGCTTGTTTCTCTTTGAAAAAAAAATTAGGTATGTTAATTCGGGATACAAGCGTAGGTCATCTGTATAAGTTGTAATGATATGCATCTTTTTGAAGCCTTAGAATACCTCGAAATTGTCTTTTTCTTACTGGAAATGGCTCCATCTTGGACCACATCTGGAGGGATCATTGTCAATTGTATCATTGGCATAAAAAATATTAATACTTTTCCACGGTACATGAATCGACATCTGTGTCGACAGTCTCCAGTTCATTAAACAAAAGCCCACAAGTCATTCATTAGGTTAAATCTAGATAGTCCTTTATCAAGAATCAGTGATAATGCCCAAAAGCAGGTGTCTATTGCTAAAAGGGGAATAAAAGTATCTTTATCGGTCCAGTTGACGTCACCTGCCGCTTTGCCATTAGTGATATCAAACATTGTGAAGTGTGACAAGTAGCAGGTATTATCTTGTGCGAGGATTTAATTAAAAATATACACATCGGCACCTGCGTGGAGATATTTTTGTCCCTAAACAGATTTCTTGTACTTAAGAAATACAGTAGTTTAGTGCCATTTGTCATTTTTATAAAAAACAAAATAATCATGATTATTATCAAACAATCAGATGATTCAAGCCTGCAATGTCCTAACCAAAGTTATTGTTTAACTTTGGGATTTCTGCAACATATAGATATTTTATTATTTTACCGTGCCTGATCGTGTGGTGACGAAATGTAGATAGAGAAATCAATAAGTATCTATTTTTTTTTTGGGTACGCTCCCCAAAATAATTCTAAAATGTCAAATTGTGATTATATTAAATTAAAAAAATACGTGATAATATTTTCATATCAAAATTTATTAAATTTTTTTTACAGATAATTCTTAACTTTGAGAGCGCTTTGCAGGGACGGCAACTTTTTCTGGCGGATTGTGACATCTGTTGCAAAATTTTTTACCAAAACAACCCTGACTCACAAATTTTTAATGTCTGGACTTACGACAACTTTGTAGCATGTAATGACTTATTTTGAGCTTACATACGAGGTTTTGTTTTGTTAAAGTTTTGAAAGTTGCTATCTGAAAGCGTTTAAGTCCATTCACGTAGGAATTTCAGAAAATATTTCTATCCTCAGTCTTCTGATAAAGAATTTATATTTGTTACGGTAAATCTGATTAATTGAAAATTATTAATAATTTTACAACATTATTAATAATAACCTCGTGTTTTGGTAAATGTGAATAAACAATCGAAATTAATTACTTTTAGTAGTAATTATTAATAATTTACTACACACATTGGTAAAAGTTATAAAATAAAACTCAAAGTTTTTTGACCAGCAGGTATTTATTTATAATATTACTCACAGTCTTACAATTATACTTGTCTGAGATCACACGAGCAAGGTTAGGTTAGGTTTTTTTTCTAAGGTGTTTGTAGAGCGAGAAAATTTCGCTCAACAAACCTCTGCGATTTGATACAGAGTTGAAGTTTTATATTATAGGAACTTTAAAGCGATAAATTAGTACGTTAGACGTAGCATTAAAGGTACATTGTTAGGGTTATTACATTTATCGGCACTAAGGTTATATTATTAATAAGCACCGACAAATGTGATTAATTTATCACTTTTACAATACAATACAATACAAAAACTCTTTATTGCACAACAAGGATACATTGTTAAATACAAGCAATTACAAGAAAAATAACTTTGCGCAAAGGCGGCCTTATCGCAATAGCAATTTCTTCCAGGCTACCTTACGGAAAATTGAGTAAAGATATTAAAGATTGTGCGCGGTAGGTGTCAAAAAGAGCCTCTTTTTTCTTTTGTCTTTTACCTCGAATTTCGGTAATTATTAATAATGATAGATAATTATTAATAATGATAGATAATTATTAATAATTTTCAATTAATCACTCTTACCGTAACATATATATATCGGGACGTCGGGAAGGTCATGTCTGCCGCTTTGGACTGCTGATTGGGAATGTCATCCATCACACTCGTGTATATTTCAGGAATCGTTAAAATAAAGGCACTTTTACTTCAACTAACTAGTTTAATCACAGGGAAACTAAACTTATCAAAATAATAAAGGATTGATAAAATAATATTAGATTACAAAGAGCCAATGGGTTTGCGGATGAACACTGCGCGCGAACGCCGTCCGATCTTTTTGAGACGTTTCGTTCATCCACATGACACACACAACTCCATTCGGAGATTCCTGCTCTAAATTTGTGTGACAATAATAAAAAATAGAAAACAAAATAGATTCTAAATTAATCTCGAATTAAATTATATCACGCGCCATTATATATTATCCAAATTTCAAACTTAATTAGTGTAGTATGAAAGGCGTTTACAATGGAGATGGCTAGTAACAGAACTCGGTGAAAACAACTGCTATCTTTTCCGATACATGATAAAGTCGGATAAGGTAAAGGAGAGGATTCATTGTTTATTTTTGAGATATCCTATTTTTGCTATTACGAGCGAGAGAAAGAGTTATCTTAAAGTTTTGAGCGTAGATTTGTTTTTTATGTAAGATTCCACCATTTTGGTTTTTATAACACAAAGTATTCGAGTTATTAGTGCTAAAATCAATTTTAATTCAAAAACATCACATTTAACACCAACATATTCAAGGAGTACCCAAAACAAACGACTAAACATTTCAACAAATGGTTCATTTAATCTCCAATTAACTCTAATAGGCAAACAATAACAACGTATTAGAGGCTTCAAGTGTAATTAAAAGTGACGTGCCCTAATAAAAATACTTCGTTAGAGGTTAGGATCATCACGATGATTCAGCGGGAGCAATGGGTACTGACTGGCCTAATCAATAGTCATGTACTTTACTTTTTTATAAATTGCGCTTTAATTATATAGCTTTACAAATCATGTAAATCTATTACATTTTTTTTTTTGGTAAAAGCCGCAACTATGTGTTGTATAAGAAGGCTGATTATAAATGTGAATGAAAACTTAATACCTATATAATTAAACAAGACACGAACAATTGGTTCTAATTTATTTTGATCATATTCAAAATAATAGAAGCCCACCTACTTGCATTCATGTAATAATTTGAGAAAAAATACATTATAAAAAACATGAACTCTGGTAATAATACAAAAAACAAGATGACGTTTTTGGAAAAAGTTTTATCCCTTTATCTTCCCAAGAATGTTAGTATCAAATATAATAATTTTGGGACATCATAGTCACCACAGAAGATACCACCAAATAACACTGTGATGCAGCGTTGTGTTCCTGTTGGTGAGTAGGGTCGCCAGGCTCCAGAGGGGTTGCTGTGCTGATAGCGGACAGGTCGACAACGCGCTCGTGACATCTTCAGTGTTGCAGGCGTTCATAGGCTACGGTAACCACTTATCATCAGGTGGGCCGTACGCCTGTTTGCCTACTAAGTTGTATAAAAAAAAAACAATGAATTATGCGTGTAGAGACCATACCAACAACAACGTGATAATAAAATTCCCTTATCACATTATTGAAACCAGTACACAAATCAGTACTAAATCAAGACCCTACGAAAGTAAAATAGACCTCTAAAATATAAAACCAAAAGTCATCTACAGAGTGAAATTAATTAAGCTGACAAGCCCTAATAAAAACACTTCTTTAGAAGCGGCCGTCTATCATGATGACTTTGCGGTCTTCGCTGACTGGTGCGCGTTGAATGAACCGTTTCCGTTCAGGCCATTGGGCATTGAAGTAGCATTTGAGAATACAATATATCTTATAATGATCTTCGTCCATGTGTGTTTCCAAGTTGCGTTATAAGCTTAAGATTCAAAGAGTTCTCTATATAGAATAATTTTATTGATAGATCCATCACTACGCGTAGTTAGCCTTAAAACAAAATGCTGAAAAGTGCGAGTTGGCGAACTTCCTATCAGGTTTGCCTGAGCTGAATAATTAAATAGTATAGAACAATAACAAAAAAAATTGTTCTTAAGTCAATGGCACAAAACCCGTAACACAAGGTTTCAATATGATTGAAAGTGTAAAATAAGACTTTTCATCATGTAGCAAGCCATCAAATGTAATGGATGTGACTTCTGAAAACTAAATTTTATTACAAAGAACCAAAATTACTCAAGATTATGAGCCTACTTTGAGATTTTATCTTGAAATAATTAAAATTGACGGGCTATTATAAAAAGGCTAAAGCTTATCACGGTGAGTTGCGTGAATTCCGCAACTGAACGATGAGATGATCGCTTAGTCGGTTCATTGATAAAAGTTATTTTATGATATTAAGAGTCTAACCTACTAAAAATATTGTATGTAGAAAATAATTGAGTGGTGACATGATACAATATTTAAATCTTGAAGTGTTGCATGATTGCCGTAAGTACCTGCCTACAGCACCTAATTCCAATGTTAATGCCACGGTTTTCTTATAACAATTCAATAAATATAGAAAATTGTTTTAAACAGAAATCTTACAAATATTCTTTAAGGCCTTTCATAAAGGAGTTCAATAAATTATTGACACATTATCTTGTTTATCGGGTAGACTGGAGGCTTCACTTTTAGGCTAATGCATTTTTCATTAATATAATTTTCCCAGGAGTCCAAGAAAACATATCATGTCAAAGTTCCAATTTCACCAAAAGCAGGAAAATTCCTTCCAACTCAGAATGTTATCTGTTGTAATTTATGTGTGTACGAAGCTAGAATAACTCAAGTCTAGGATGTAATAACATTTGAAATCCTTAGGGTTTACAATTTGACTTCGAAGTTGAAAACACTACTGTTTTTTTAATTTATTTTGAAACTAGATGTATTCCGCAGCTCCGCCTGCGTCAAAAAATAGCATTTGTTAAACTCTTCAACAACATTCATTCCAAATTTCATCAAAATCTATTTAGCGGTTTGTCCGTGAAAGCATAACAGTCAGACAGACAGATATAATAGGCAGTCTTTCGCACTTATAATAATATGGTAAGTATGCTGAAGTATGGATTGGAATAACACACACACACACACTTATGAGTAGGTATACAAACAAAATTAAACAATTTCTAAAAGTGAATGTGTTCTAATATTTTCTGAAAGAAATACTTAATTTTTTGTGTTAAATTCTGTGCATTATTTTTTTAATTTAAAACTTATATATTAAATCTATTTGAATAAATTAAGAGTGGTTCACTAGCTCGAACAGCAAATATGAGATTATATACCTTTAAAACAGAATTTATTATGCCAATTTAATTTACTTTTGACAAAATCCCAAATCCACAAAATATATTTAAATTATCTTGGTATTCATTTTAAGACTAAAATTGATAGAAAAATGCTTGAATGACATTTATTTTTAAAATTAAATAAATTACAAATCCTCGGAGACAAAAAATGTCAGTTAAATCTTTTTCTACAAAAATTAACATTTGCCTAGTAAATCCGATTAAATGAGAAAATTATGCTGCATAACTTACACGCTGTTAGAGTAACCATAAATGTAACATTTTTTTTTGTTTAATGTATCAGTATTATTTTTATATGTTATACAGTTTAAATTTAATAAAGTTTAAAGTAAAATACTTTCAAATCTTCGAAACACGATAGCTTTAATTTTCATAAAAAGATCTCAATCCAAACCCTTTTTAGCATGGTCGTCCTACAAGATCAACATAATCCAACACCGTAACTTGACGAACGAATGCCCCATCACAATTATTTAATGCCACAATCACAATCTAAGATCTCGAGGACATCGCCCGAGCCACATAACAAAACAATAAAGCTTATGTTCTTTTATTTTTTCACTAATAAATTATTCATATCATAATCCGAGTGATGGAATGATCATTCCGCCGACTCATCCGACAGCCTTAATTTAATACGTGCGTTTATTATTCGTAATGGAATTAACCGCACCCGATTATCATAAAGTTTGATGGACGTACTATCTGGTGATCTTTGCCGCCCACTGCACAAAGAAAAAACGGTCCCGGAGTCATTATGGCTAATTATTGTTATCTGTGGTAGCTATCGAGCTGCCGTGTTCGATTAGTGGCTATCGAAAGATAATATTAGCCATTTGAAATAAATGTCAAATCCATTTTTGATCTTGTTTTTAGCGATGAAAGAGTTGTCTACATTAGCCACAAAATTCAATATTCTTGTATGATTCGATATTAGAGATGTCGACAGATATTTACTTAAGTACATTAAATATTTTTAAGTTGGTCAAAGTGTGGTCATATTATTCCTTTTCCACGTTTTCTTATCCTTTTGTGTTTGTTTGTGATAGAAGATTAATATTTATATTAAAAAGTAATATAAAAATGTTACGTATCCTACTAAATAGGTACGTCTGATAATTTAAATGATTGTGGGTCGATCTGTCAAAGTACCTACCTACTTGAAATTACTTCTTTTTGATAATTAGACAGGGATTTTTTTCTTAAAAATTATATTTTTGCTTATTACCATCTTGAACAGAAAGCTTTCGTGAAGTATTCTATTTTACACCTCTTATATTTTATGTTGTTCTTATTTGGAATCTAATCATTCCTCTTAGAGACTACCATCTAGAAACCAATTACAAATAAGTATGTGAAAAAAAAACTTTTGCAAAAATGTTGGCATTCACTAAATGTGTTTAGCGATAAGAGTATCGCGACTGTATTTCTGTAAAGAAAGTTGAATTTTTGACTAACTATATGAGACATTTCGTACAATCACAAATGAAATCTCCATTATTCTCATCCGATATTGTCTTCAATTTTCGGTATATTTAATGAGAGAGCCGGCCATGACTTCTCGAATTCAAAAGCTCCATTATTCCAGATGACACGGATTTTCTCACTTTTTTAGGAAATCAAATTATCAATGTGAGTACCCGTGAGCGATCTTTATACTACATAACTATAATTGTGTTAGATTTGCCGACATTTCCTGCCTTTTTCATTTTTATTCTGTTGTAGATAATATCTACAGTATAATGTTTTTTAATTTGTCTTCATTAAACGTGGAATTCGAAAAGGTTTATTCTTGCGATGATAAAATGCCGTTTCGTTATAAAATGGTAGTTATTTTAAATGCTACTGTATGATAATAATTTAAATACTCGATGTTGAAGAGTAATTTTTAACATCGTTTTATTTATCAATGTGACTGTAATGAATTTCAATTGGACCTTTCGCAGGTAAGTATTACGTTGATATTGTTCTTGTATATGTTTGTAGTCAAAATGGTACTTGGCTTCATAAGTCCACCGTTGTTTGGACACGATTTTTATTCAATATTAATTAGAGATAAATGGCAAATTAACTTATTGAGCAAGACGATTGACATAAATCAGTTATGTTTTTTGATAAAATAAATTCACATCAAAACAGAATATGTAGATACACAAAAGCGCTATTTTTGAACAGACCAAACATTTTTAAAAGTATGAAGTATTTTAATATAGAAGAATAGTGAGATAAGGAAAAGGTGTGGTGTGAATGAGGATGTAGTGACAAAAATAGAAAAAGGCATGTTAAGATGGTTTGGGCATGTAGAAAGGATGGATGAAAGGAGACTTACGAAAGGTATTTATAAATCAACGGTGACAGGAAAAGTCGGTAAGGGCCGGCCTCGGAGAACATACTGTGACCAAATCGCAGACATATTAAAAAAGGGAGATGTCAGGAGTACCCGTAATCGACGAGCGTGTATGACGAGAGTGATGAGCGTAGAAGAAGCGAGGGAAGTCTGTAAGGATCGTAGCAAATGGAAATTCGTAGTCTCTGCCTACTCCTGCGGGAAAAAGGCGTGATGGTATGTATGTATGTATGTATGAAGTATTTTAGAATGCTTTTATTTTATCGACGTATATGTTAACAGCTCTTACTTTATTCGTTTATTTGTGGAGTTCATTTAGTTTTTACACTATTTGGTCTTATTTACATAGCTTCGTTTGTCAAAAGAATTTTTGATATAATGAAAGCGGACAGATCATACATTAATTATCTCCAAAAAAAAGTTCGAGACTTGCGCTATAGGGTCCTAACTATAGGGTATATTAAGTAAACATCCAAGACCACGGCCCATGAGAAGAAAATAATAGATTAAAACGATTAATGGTATTAAGAAGTTAACAAAATACTCAATAATTTGTAAAAATCAAAGTCAAATATATACACTTTACTCAAAATTAGATAAAGACACAAATACAGAATAACTTCAAATATGCTTAAAACCATTTAAGCCCAAAATTTTAAAACATTTGGTGATCCTTTAGAATAAAGGGTCATTTAATAGGAATCATTAACAGTGCCTGTGATGTGTAAAATTCTAAAACAAAAATACCAAAAATAATAAATTTTTGATATTTTTGCTTTTTATGAGAGGTAAAATAAAGATTTAATTAGTTAAAAAATATACTTTGATGGGCATTACGAGTAAAAAATATACATCAAAGATGTTTAACAATAAGTACCATCCGTACCAACCGTAGATAAATTGAGTGATTAAAGGAAGCAAAATAATGGCAATAGACGTCAGCACCATTGAAAATTCACTTGTCCCAATAATGAAAACAACACGAAATTGAGACACAATCCCAAATTCAAATGAGGGATCGCACGTAACGAATGGCTGGCATTCGTTCGGTCGACTTTAGTGATGTAAATGTATAGGTTATCGATCATCGAATTTGACTGCTTTAAAATATTTTAGTTTTTATTCAGTTTAAATGTTTAAATATAATTTAATACAATGCTTAACAGAATTTTCTTAAGGTTGGCCAAACCGATCTGATTGATGTGGATAAAGATATTTAAGTTTTTAGACATATTTTTCATAATTAATCGTTGCGAAAAATATTAAGATTTATAATTTTTATCGATTCAGTAGTGAATTGTGCATATTTGTTTTTGAAGTAATTTATTTAGTTCCCTTTCTCTAATTAATTTGATATGAAAAACTTTTTTTTACTTTGTTTTATCAAAACTATTGTAGGTATTAACGTATGTGTTTAAGTGTAATAAGTTTGTAATGACAAACATTTAGATACACAAAATATACATATTATTAACACTGTTTTACTACTTCCATCAAATCTTATAAATCGATGGTCATGTAGCCCATCACTAGCAGGTCAAATCTGTCGGCATTCTTTCAGAAATAACACCCGGTCGCGTGCCTCACTCCTTCGGTATTAATCACTCGTGACTTTTGGACGGCTATCGATAACATTGTCTTTTATTGGAAGTGTGTTCTAAATTGTTCACACTTCATGAAATGAAACATTTAAAAGCACTTCCAGTAAGCAGTTTTTTTATTCCAAGAAAAATATAATTTGATCGTAAATAAGTTATCGATTAAAGATTCCTTTTTGAAATTTACAAAGAAATAATGATTCAATTATTCTGAAAATATAACAGGGAGAAGCCAACTTGAGTTCTTTTTTAGAAGTTGGTTAAAATGTACCAATTTCATAGCATTGACTGACTAAAAACTAAGATATATCCCACACATATTCTACTGGATAAAGTATTGTAACTTACATCCACTGAAATATATTAGTATCCACCTCGTCATAATATTTGTAAAATTAGCATCTTGTAAGTCATGACCTCAAACGACCTCGACCTCCTTGAACCAACATTCAGAATCCTTAGAAAACTCGTCTTGTTATATTTTTGGTAAAAGCCAGACGTTCCGGGGCTATCTTTGAATGTGAGGATGCAGGAAACCATTACGGCTGCTTGAGGTAAACATACCTATATGTAGATATACAATATGTATAAATCAAAAAATTGTTAGTATGTTTTTGCTCGCGGCGACGTTGTCTGTTAAAACAAGTAGCCTATGGACAATTGGACATTGGACATCCATACTAATATTACAAATGCGAAAGTCTGTCTGTCTTTCTGCCTGTCTGTCTGTCCGTCTGTCTGTCTGTTACGCTTTCACGGCCAAACCGCTGAACGGATTTTGATAAAATTTAGTATGAATATAGTTAAAGACCCGGGGTCAAGTATAGGCTACTTTTTGAAGCAGGCGGAGCTGCGGGAGAAAGCTAGTATCCTATATGTTTCGATCTGTGGGAAGAAATCCAAACAAAATATATTTTACGTTAGGTACATTAGGTACTATTTTATGCTATTTCCTGACATATTAGTACGCAAAAAAGTCACGTAGTTAAACATTTTGTACTACGGATCAGTTCAGAAATAAAATATGTCTCATCAACCGGAAAATTATTTCACAAAATTTAACTCTACACCCAAAACTTAGCAAAGGAAAAGCGAGGTCTCGTTACATTTGGTAAGGATGTCGCCTCGCCCTCATAGTTGAGAATACGGAAACCATTTACGGGCGGCGTCACGCGTCCTCGGATACGTTGCGAACCTTTTTGTGCCTTTTTTCTCATAGATGAAAACCTGCCTCGATTTTCACACAAAATAATGTAAAAAATTTTTTAGGTTACCTGTGATTCACACAAAATTCAGACTATAAAAATTTCGCTGGTGTCTATATAAAATCATACAGATTGTTACGTTTTGTACATAATATTGTTGTATAGCACATTATAGACGAACTTAAACTTTTTTTGAAGAGAAATAGCATTTAGCTGACAGTTCGGTTTTACTTTTTTACTGGGTAATTTTATGTGTAGCTCAATATTCAAAGGTTTTATCAATCTTAAATTTAATTAACACAGAGGATTTACCATGACAATATTATTCTAAAATCTGGTTTACTCCGCTGACTATGATTGTAACCTTTATTATACATTTAGAATTACGTTTAAATAGTTACTAATATAAAATTCAACATAGTAAAATATAGTTAAAATATTGTATCCTCAAACGGTGAGTCAGGCAAAAACTAGCTTTTGACATTATCAGTGTGAGTGAGTATTGTCTACAAAAAATGTACCAAATCATTTTGTTCATGATTTCAATTTGATTCAAATAGGGAGGTATTTAATTAGTTTATTTATTTGTTTACTTTATTCATGTACACAATAAAAATGTAAAGGATTATACATAAGAGGAAAAGAAAGTACAAGGGAGCTGCTTTTTTCTAAAGAAATTTCTTCCAGCAGACCCAAGAGAGGAAAAGACAAGAAAAGGGTAATAATAGTTCTTAACAATAAGCTCTACTGTTTCACTAATAATTATTACTATCTAATCTTATTATCGAATCTCTACCATAAATTGCGTTATTTATATCACTATTTTACTGTGGAACTAATTTGTATCGTATTAACGTGTCATTGAGTCACTTGTTTTCAAAAAATACATGTTTTAATGACGTCAAGGGGCTTAAAATTTTGTGGAACAATCCTGACTAGTAACACTTTAGGATCAAGAGATTATTTATTGTGTGATATCTTTGTGATATATTTTGAGATGATATTGATTATAATAATCGTCAAAAGTCGCGAAGGCAATGAGATATTTTAGTAATAATATGGAATCACTAAGAGACGAGTAACAATCCTTTCCTATTAGAATATAAGCTAAATTGAGATTTTGTGTTTCTTTATATTACTCTTCACTTTTTATCATTCTGAAATTTGGCATAATTTTAGTTTGGAGTACTAAAAGAACATAGGGTTTCCCTGTAAATAGGGTTACGGAGATCGGACAGCAGTCGCTCCGTTGTAATAACCAGTTCCGCCAAATCTAGAACCATGACCTACAGCGTACCCTAGGCTCCGAAGCGAAAGCTGACGTCGCAACTGGGAAACCACGCTAGGATGATGATGGCTAAAAGAACATAGAGTACCTTAAAGATCTATCTATCTTATTAGTACAATTCCTTTGGGATTTAAGTACGCATGCGAAGCTGCGGGCAATATTTAATTGTGTTATCAAGTTCAAAAAAGTAATACTTATAATAAATAAAACTAAAATATTATATTTTTAAATTAATTACGCTGGCTCACACATGCCGATTTATCTGACTGTACATACGAGCGAACTCGCACAAATGATAATATTACTCACTCTTTCCATGTCATAATAGTGCGGAAGTCCGCTCGGCTATCACCCCACTCGTGGGAACGTGGGCCCGCGCCAAACAACTAATTATACAATTAATTATGTTAATAGGCTGCTTTTGCACTTGTTTTTAGCGGATAAGCTTTATAATTAATTTTTTAATAAATTTACCTATATATAATTTTTAATTGTGTACGAGTTATGTAGTCATATTTTTGATTGTATCAACCAAATCTTATAAGAAAATACATTTTTATTACTCTTTTTTTATTACGATTTATTGTTATTTATTTATTTTGCTTTTTCTACATTAAAAAGCTTTATTTTCGTAGTAAGTCGTAATTTTCGAAATCTTTTTATTGGACCATAATTTTGTGTTCGAAAAAAATATATATGATACAACGTTATTAATTGAATTGCAAGAAGTTATACCTAAGTGAGAAAAAATGCAGGTATCTATAGCTAGTTAAAAACAAAAATACATCACAAAATATCACTGATACTTTTCGAACAGAGTACCTATTCCCGCCATAAGTTGATTACTCATAGTTTATTTATCATCTAGCCCACTAGACGTCACATTAGTTGCAACACCAGCCACCGCGACCAATCTTGAATAATACAGGTAATTTGTCAAAGGCGGTCTAATAACTCGTATGTTGTAACGGTCAATAAGTATTGAGGTATGGTTGGGATACAAAAGAAAAAAAAATAACTACACATTTTGTAACAAATAAAAATATGTTGCCGAAGGATATGGGTTTTTCTAATTTATAATTAGAATGCTGACTTTCTCGCGTTTTTTGTTCGAATTTTATTTAAATGACAACATACACTATTATTTTGTCATATTTGCTTAGAGCTAGCTAGCACTATCTGGACACTTTGTGACCAATCAAAAAAAGTAACAATCAAAACAATCTTAGATAGACGTTTCGCTACATAGCCGATTAGCGCACTAGGCAGGTCATTAGATGTTTTGCTTTGTTGGACGTTTTGCTATTAAGACTCTCTGATTTGATCAGGAGGGTATAAACCCAAGCATAGCTGATAATAAGTGCAAAATAAAGAGAATAACGACAATAAATCATTTTTCTCAGCCCTTCCTGAATACTCCCATAGTCCTACTTAGTAAAATCATGGCGTATTTATTCTTAAATCACTGCGTATAAGTTAAGATCAATATTTATTTGTATGAACAGATAAAATAAAAAAGTAAAATCCATCACTACTTAACATTTAAGCCTCTAAGCGTCACGCTCACGCTTCGCTTTAAGCCTAAAAAACACACACCTTGCTACCGTGACCAATGATGATTTATAATGTCGATTAGTCAAACCCCGACCTAATATCTCGCATGTTACGTGTCGGGGTAAAACAAAGAACATCCGTCAAAAATGTTTTGCATGGTTGTAATAATAATCGTGTAAACTAATTGAGAGTTCTACTTTCCAATATTTATTACAACATGTTTTTTTATTACAAAAATATTTAAGAACATTTCATGGTAATACTTGGTCATAATAGAACAAATGTTATGTAGTCTACAAGATTTGTATGTAGGCCTCTCCCACTAACAGCCTGACCACGGGGTAATACGCCACGGCGAATTTCGCCGCGATGCCACCGGCCATAAAAGAAATACATACATTTGTTTTAGTGCACTTATGGTTACTACTCCTTATTTCACTTCGCCAGTCACCAGTTCCCATGACTTTTTAGTGCATTTGTTATATATTTCTTTTAGTCGCTGGTGGCATCGCGGCGAAATTCACCGTGGCAGATTGCCCCGTGGCCAAACTGTAAAACTAATTGTAGTTTTAGAATAAACGAGTTATTTTAAAAGCTTTATGGAAAAAGGAGGTCTCTCCTTTAAAAACTCTCTGACACCATATTTACAAAGTCTAAAATCTTTTTGAATCCAAGCGATTTTCCTAGTTGCTTCTTTAAATCATGGTCCTAAATTTGGCCATACTAGTTATTACAATAAAGCGAAGAAGAGGGAATCAGACTAACAGAAAATTGAGGTGTGTTAGTGTTAGTGGCCAACACTGTCCGAATCATTTAATAGGCTAGTCTCCTAAAAAAAAATTTGTCCGTCAGTTAGATGATCAAAAATATTGGAGACGTATTTTTTTCTTTTGAAATTAAAAAAAGAATGGTAAAGATATGGCGCGTTAAAGTTCCGTGTGACGTCGCAGCATGCTAAACTTTTTCGCAATATATTGACCTCACGAGCCTCCACTCCTGAACTTTGATGCGTTATATCTTTATAATTTATCGCTCAATTGACAAAAGCAAAAATATCGTAAGTCAGTAATATATTTTGATTTCCTAAATGACGGACTATTTTTAATGTTATTCTTTCTACCCTGGAAACTAGCCTATTGCCTAAAAGCATCTGACACAGGTTTACCTTTCAATGTGAATGAATCTTTAGTAATAAAACCTTTTAAAAACTAAGTCGCTTATAATAATTCCGTGACCAAATTGTGTTGGATAAAGTCAATTAATCAACTAGTCCATTTTTTAACCGGGCGGCGTGCGACAATGTTGCTATTCTATTTCTGTAGTAATTTATCTTCTCCTTTATTAGAATCTAAGCCAGATTAATGTCTGATGAGAATAAATCGAAAAGTATGTATGTAAACAACTTTATTGTAAAGAAAGAACATTGTAACAATAAAATAGAACACAATAAGAGTTTCATATGGCATATCTTATCAACTCTCTTCAAGCTTGCAAAAAAAGGCTTTGCTTCATCGTGATATATGTACTAACGTACTAGAGCAGCTACGTAGAACATTTGCATTGTTCCATTTTTGGTAATTTATCATTTTAATTATTGCTGCACCTCAACACACACCAAGGCATTTTCTAAAGATTTTCACAATGTTTTTGATTTTAAATTTTTAAAAGTACAAGGCCCGAAACTAGTAGCATGCGACTAAGTGAGTTGCGGCGCGTTTGCCGCAGTTGAACGGGACAAAGTTAGAACTGCTGAAGATGCTTTGCTTCATTTCTTTGGCTTCACATGCGTTGGCTACTTTCAAATATCATTGAAACACTATTTTTTCAGTACAAAAGGTACATTGTATGCAAAATTTCAATAATTCAAGGTTTAGGCGATACATCGTTTTTCCCCTAATAATTGATATTTTTGGCCTTTCCTGAAGCTCGATAGCCGAACACGGCGAGCGTATCTGTATCTAATGCGCACATAGACGCGACCCGTATTGGATTAGACGTCTTAGATGGCATTTTCTATCTCGAGCTCTTCCGTGCTTTTGAAGGCATATTAAGCAGCACCATTGTAATACCAGTTACGCCCAATTATGGACATGATAACTGCTACCCTAGGCTCCGTAACGTAAGCACTGAGGAAGCAACTAGGAAACACACTTTAACGAAGAAGAAG
This sequence comes from Euzophera pinguis, assembly GCA_947363495.1. Lineage (NCBI taxonomy): Eukaryota > Metazoa > Arthropoda > Insecta > Lepidoptera > Pyralidae > Euzophera > Euzophera pinguis. The sequence continues at coordinate 11,364,953 of OX376170.1, read as the reverse complement.
ATTTAATTTAACTCGTAAGTTAAAAAATTAGAGTATTTTTGCGTGTTAAAATCGTAAAATTTCTATAAGTATAGTCAGTATCTAACTTATTACGAATTATGACTTGACTTATACAACTTTAATTTTAAATATAGTAAAAAACAATATTTTATGTTGTTAACCATGGCTAATTTACCCATAATGTTTAGTATTTTACTTTATTGTTTCGATAACTAAGCCTCCTCATAGTCCTCAATAACTTTTAAACACAGGCTTTAAACAATCCAGATGCACTCTCACATAAAAAAAGCTTTCATAATTATCAAGTCTGTTTCTCTCCCACAAATATTCGAATCAATTGACGCCGCTGCCAATCGCTATTAAATAGTGCGATGACACTCAACACAAGCATAGCAGCTATTTTCGATCTTCACTGCCGAATCGATGACGTTTCATCTGTAATGCTTTAAAGTCTATGCTTTATAATAATATTTATAGTTTATCATCACCATAACTGCTTGATTACGAAATCCGGGACCACAAGTGAAGTCTAATACATTAAATGACTTTAATATTTTATTATTAATGTGTTCCTAACGAATCCGACTATAAATTAGTATAGTTAAGCCGTCGGTTCGGTTGTACAGGTGTGTGTACATATATTTACAAACAAATATTAAGTATTGTTATTTATTTTATGTCGATTAGGAATTGCTTGTTGAAACGTAGACCATTAATTGATTTTAAATTGCGTGTGAAGAATGATACAAATGTAATTATCATAATTCATTAATGTCGAATGAGTTTCATGTTCGTTCGACCAAGTACATCCGGTGTCATGGTTTTTCGCGACCGCCTTTCTGCCTCTGACGTGCTTCGTTTAACGACCACCAAATGACAGCTGGGATGAACGTCTTAACGTCCCTTTCGAAGCACCTCTTTATCATCCGACAATCGGGTGATTGAAGCCTGCAAATTCGTAATGACTATATTAATCCCATATGCCATTCAGTGGTCGTTGAAGCACATACTATTTGGCCTGGTTTCCCGGTGAAGGATGTTGCGGAAATCAGACGGCAGTCGCTCTTTAATAATAATCTGAATCGCCAAATCTACGACCATGATTAAAGCTTACCCTGGGTTCAGAAGCGGATTGCAACTAGAAAAACACGTACGTACGATGATGAAGACAATGTTTAATGTAGTTCAGACATACATAAACTTGCCCAAAGACTATGTATTCTATCTGTATTTTTACCTACATCTGTGTTTCAATTAACTAGTTAAATGTGTAATTTATTATTAAGTTGCTATAATCATAACAAGAGTAGAAAAGGATGCATAAGTAATAACGGTTCGACTGTTTTAGGTGGCATTTGTAATTAAAGCAACTTAATTTATTTGCTTATGCATAATATTATCGTAAATATGTTACGTTAAGTAAGATGTTTACTGCTTATTGCTTTAATTAAAAAAACGTTTTTTTTTTCGATCTATTGAGCTTTAGAACAAGCACTATAAGTTTAAAATTTAATTTTTCAAATCGTATTATTTTCATCTAGTCTTTTTTTCCAATCGTTTTATTTAATCTAGTCTTAAAGTCCGCTAATGAAAATTAAATCAACTTTATTTTACATTTTTACAAAACAAAAATAATATTTGGAATTTTGAACTGTACAGAATGTAAACATGAAATTATTGAATTTCTACATTTTTATCGATGAAAACTGTTATCGGACTTGCTTTGAAATTGTCATGTTTTTAACATCCATTGCATTTTTACATCCTACATATAATTTGTTCTTAACTCGTAACTTTATTGTAATATAAGTAAACATTTCTCTCTGTTGGTGGAAATAACCTGCCACTAAGTCCACTCGTCTCCTCGTCACTTTGGTGGAAACCAAGCCTAAGGAAAAACAGAAAATTTATATTAAAGCCAAATTCAGGAAATTAAAAAAAATACACGTTTATGCAAATAAAAAAATGATTGGTTGAAAGCTTGAAATTCAAATAGCTTGGGATTTGTTAAGATGATGATTATGATGACCAAAATACATTCTTTCTATTCGTTTTACATAACCATTATCGATATTCTTAATCTTATACCAGATCAGGAGGTACATTTAGAAGCGGCTGTTATCTGGACGTTAATAAATTGGATTGGAATTTCGCGTGACCGACACCGTGACATCTCACTATGGAGTACAGTCTACTACACTTAAGATCTTATTATATGTACATGTGTTGCATAATATTGTTTTCCCTTATGTATAGCACACTAAAAAGGTTTGTGGTGTTGGAGGAAAATAGTGACAATCAGTTGGATAGATTAAAAAAATTAAACAAGAGAAACAAAATAAAAGACCATGTTCTCAGTGATTTCAGCCTTTGGAGTGCTATGTGGAATATATTTTAATTGTTCCACCCAGCGCCCTTGCAAAATATCGAAAGGAGCGCAAAAGTGGAATACCGTTTGAGCGCAACGAGTTGGAGTGCTCGGTGACGTCAAATAAAATACATTTATGTACCATTTTAATCACAAATTAATAAATAATAATATATATATATAATAAATAATAATTCACAAAAGAAACTATAGATTTTAATATGTATTGGATAAAGCAGAGATTGATGAAATTTACCTTCATGAACCTTCGTGAACAGAGCAAGGAAATGTGGGCCATTTAATGCGGTACGACAACTTTATCAAAACCATGTAAGAGCAGATATTGGGCCAAACTGATAAGAAAAATCTAGTGCTTTGCTATGAAGAACAATTAAAGGAATAAAAAGAAGTCATGTCTTATTAGATCGTGCATAGTCTAGACTTTTTTGTATTTTCAGTCGAGTCGAAATCGAAAAGTCTAACATTTACACAAGCTTATTTTAAAAGTACTGGCAAAATTTTAGGAAATCCGTTTTAAGAGTTCAACTCTTAATTTTTTTTATTTTTATTTATATGTGGTAATGTAAAGTATTTAGATAATATGTTAAAATGTAATCAAAAAATAAGCTCCTACTGTGCAAGTGAGTCATGAGCGGCAAGCGTGACCGTATCCCGTGTTGGCTGTGACACCTTGCGTGCTGATTGATAGAAGCAAATGCCTCAACCTGCCCCTTGCCTTTCACAACGCAAATGCAAACACTTGTCAACTATGCTAATTTACCATCACAATTATTACATCAAAATGTGTAAAGTTATAAATGGAATGAGAAATAGGCATGACGAATAATTTTCGATTTCACTTTAATAGGCACAATGGCAAAAAAACAAGTCGATAAAACTTACACTAAATAAGATATGACGAAGTCAAACTCACGTGCATTTTGGACGATACCAAACGCTCCATACTAATGGATACCTAGCTGTGACGTCACACTTAGGTAATTTACAAGGGTGAGACTAAAATTTGTTCGACAACTACCTTAAATATTGCGTTTATGTAAAAGTTCCTAAATGAAAGTTTCTTTATTTTTTATGTGTTCATCGATTATAACATATTTTTTTAATATTTTTTTATTTTCAAAATGGACTTTTCCATCGATTTTAAATTTTTATATAAAATCGCCTATGCATAATTTCAAAGTGAAAATTTCAACATTGTCCTTAAATATATCATGCCATCATTCATCAATTTTAAACCTTGTCGTCTATCCAATTCTATATGTAGGGATATTTTTTACTTTGTTTGAAATGATATATAATAATCATTGATACGTTGCATGTTGTTTACAAGATTAAGACCCTCAGCACATCCCACCCAGTTATCAGAATTTTAGGAAACTACTTACACCGAATAACTACTGGGATCTACGGCCTAATGCTCCTTTCGAAGCACGGAATATTTTGTAAATCATGACTTGCAGCTTAAACCTGCAATATTTTCATGATATTTAACGGAATTTGAACCTAGAACCTACGCGTATTCAGACCTTAAAACCACTGGACTAAAAATCAGTTTTATTCATACACTAGCTTTTTCTCGCAGCTCCGTCTGCGTCAAAAAGTAGCCTATGTTTGACCCCGGGTCTTCAACTATATTCATACCAAATTTCATCAAAATCCGTTCAGCGGTTTGACCGTGAAAGCGTACCAGACAGACAGACAGACAGAAAGACAGACAGACAGACTTTCGCATTTATAATATTAGTATGGATATGGACATATAATTATATACATACCATCACTCTTTTTTCCGTAGGAGTAGGCAGAGACTACGGATTTCGATTTGCTACGATCAGTTTTATTCAAATTCTTACAACAGAATATATTCTAATAGCAATAGTCCGAACAACCTCCGTCGTTCTTTCTTTATTTGAAAAACTAACAAAAAAACTATTGCTCGATATAGGACTGACATTACCAAAATATATTTTTTTCTATAATTTAGCGGTTCAAAGGGACTTTTGGCGGGAAGCTGTAAAGAGCAGTATCGGCGCTGTATTTTATTTTCCATAATTTGTGTTTTTTTGAGTGTTTGTGCATAATAAAGGTGGATTATTATTCGCAAAGTGTTCGAAAACAAGCGTGAGTGTTGGGAAGTGTTACAGTGTTTGATATAAATGATTTCCATGCTTGTTGCCAAAAGCTCCTAGTAATCGCTAAATGCAGTTTTTCTACCACTTCACTTAGCCTGATTCTTCTGACTAGACTTGACTACCGACTAGACTTTAAGACTTGACTAGGACTTGACGAAACTACACTGTAGGACTGAAGAAGATTGAAAAATTAAGAAGGGCTATAAAGGACTTGTATCCATGGCCGTAAACACATTACTAAAAAAAAAAAACGGTTCAAGGCTTGCTCTTTGAGTAAATCAGTAACCGATCATATTTTACACAACCTACATGGGGAAGTTCACAAAATAAATGACTGCTACAACAAAGTTTTAGACGATTCTTGTTCTCTTTGATAAAAACGTGAAATTACTACAAAGGCATAACTGGGGACAGTATAAAGGGGGACGATATTGTTTTGCAAAAAAAATTAAAAATTCCAACGCTTTCGGAATTTTTAGCTCGACGTTTTAATTTAGTTATTAATTTTGATATTTTTTTATAAACTAAGCTTCAAATAGGCAACAACAAAGGTTTATTACAATTGCACCTAGTTAGGCCTTTGTACCCTTTTTTTAATTTACCATATTTTAATAATCTTTTGTTTTGTTATACATTATATACATACAAAGACTATATATATCTCGATGTTCATGATATTCCATAAAATGGGTTTACTGTTAAAATACGTTACTTTTGTAGAATTTTCAATTTATTCAGACGGGGTAGGTAAGTATTTATTTTTTAGTTTTAATTTAATAACGCAAATTGTAAAGGACTCGTCACCTCTAACATAGGCCTCTTCTATTGATTTATTAGGTCATCTGACCATCTGATCGGTGGATGTCTAACCCTGCACTTGCCGGCTCGTAAAAGATATCCTTACTTGCTTTTAACTGCTTTCGTGGTCCAGTGGTTAAGGCGTTTGCCTTCGACCCGGAGGTGGTGGGTTCGATTCCTACCGAAAGCATACTTAATTTAGTCGTTTCCAGTTTGGTTAGGATTTTTCAGGCTTGAATCACCTGATGGTCTGATATTAAAGATGATTCCGTGCTTCGGAAGGCACGTTAAGCTTATGGTCCCGGCCATTTGGTATTCGTTAAAGGAACCACATCAGAGGCCGAGGGGCGATTCCGAACAACTCTGAAACCAGGTTGTACATGGTCGATAGACAATGTAACCTACACGAAATGATGATGACTTACTTATGCGCGTGGAAGTGAGTATAATTTAGAAGATTTCTCGCTAGAACACTCCGGCGCTCTCTCCTTTCGGAGGCCAAGATCCGCTTGGAGTCGCTTAGCTGGCGAAGTAAGTATTTTAATGTACCTATATGGCCAAAATACAAAGTATTTTGTCAAACACAAAGATGCTTGCAATGACTAGTGCAATAAAAAATGTAAAGAGGAATGTGAACCGCAAAAAAAGACAAAGTACAAAATAGTTAAGCATTTCTGCTTTGCAAAACTTATAATTTTGTTTAGTTATAATTCAAAGTTTTATAGTTAACCACTAACACAAAGAGATGCGGTAATGAATTTTGTTCTTGAATTAGCAAATAAATAATTCATTGTGAACGAACGACCCTCCTTATCATGAGTAAATAATAAATCTAGAGACGTAAAATAAAACTATTTGAATACTGTTTTAATGGTTTTTAAAACATAATTCTTTTACACCTAACGTTTCCAATGTTTTACAGAATTCGTTTTCGCAGATAGACTAAGTAAAATAATAATTAAATTATAGATCTTTTTATTTTTATTTTTGCTTTTATATTCTTATAACCGCTATTGCCGACCCTAGTTGAAGATGACACCAAAAGAAGATGAAGAAATTAAAGAGATTATTTTAATCTAGACACGTTCTCTAATTTAATTTTGACTCCTTGTTTTTGCAAATATCAAACTTCACTCGATATTATGTCAATTCAAAATTCTAAACACACATTTCTCCAACGTGTGTTTTGTAAGTATGTCTTCTTAACCCAGATAGACCGACCGACCCATACATTATTCGAGTATCGGAATCTTATAAATAAGTGAATTCATTGATTGTAATCGAATATGAAAATGAGTGAATATTGAATGACCACCTTGTTAGCATGGTTCGTTTCTCCGTCACTATATTCACTCACTGCATCTTTCCTAGTAAGAGGCATATTTTAACCAGTCATAAACCGCGTTGAATGACAATACTCGTAAAACTTTATGCGTTGTAACTTCGTGCTATTACAATTACAAATTATTGCATTTGACTCGCCGTGTCATATGAGAAACCAATGACAATGTGTGATGTTAATTTTATTCACTAGACGGCTTTAGCAGTAAAAGTATACAATGAGACACATGTGTATGGACACTTGTTGGTGACCATAGTCGTTTCCTTTTAATGATACGTTTGCAGATTGAATGCAGAACTGTTAACCATAGAGTATAACGAGTTTTTTTCTTTAATATCTATATGGGTGTCAAGAAAGGGACCGAAAGGTTCCAAAGATAGTAATGACATCTATTGTTTTGCTTTGACTTGGCGGAAGTACTGTTGCACTCTCAGATAACACGATTTTTTACATTTATTATTTCGACTTAAGGGGTAGAGTGAGTTAAAAGTAAAAAAAAAAAACAAACTTTAGTAGAGTCAGATTTGCAAAATAAAATCCTTTTAATATGAGTACGCACTTCATTATTAGAGATATTATTAACATTCTGTCTGGCGCATGGCACTAAGACTAACTCCTAATCGAATATGCCAGTTTGGCATACACAAATAAATGCCTAATACTCAAAAGTGAGCACAAACAAGCATTTTATAATTATGAAAACTTGCAAAATATTTCATACGATGTTTAGATATTAGCTTACATAAGTTGGACGCAAAGCCCTGTAATTGTGACACCGTCTGACATTAAGATTTATTTACATAAACAATGGCATACGGAGCTGTTATTACCGATTGCTTGCTCTCTCTTACTACTCGATCGTGTCAGTAATTAGTTAAAGGTACAAATGCGAACGAGCAGCAAATTATTATTACAATCGCAAAGAAAATATTGTATGTTGTTTACGTTTGACTTGATCACTTTATTTGCTGTATGCTGACTGACAAATGTGACTCTCCTTTTCTACTACATTGGGTTGGTCTGCATGGGGGAGAGAGTCAATGCTGTAGATTTTATATGCTTTATCATTATTTATTTATAAATCTTTATTGTACCACAAGTTTACAATTGGCGGACTTAATGCTAAAAGTATGCATTATTACTTTCTTTTTTAATTGAGCTTATTTATTTTTATAAATTTTTAATATTTAGAATATATTTTTGACATATGATGCTAAACTTATATATATTATGATACTAAATAAAAATTAGACACTTTAATAATTTTACAAAACTTCTGCGAAATTCCTTGGTCAGGCTTACTATTATTATTACTACATATTATTTTCCAGACATCTGATCCACGTAAGGAGAGAAAAGTGCGAATAGAGTTAAACGAACGTGACTATCGTCAAGATCAGGAGATTGATGCCAACAGTTAAAACTACACGTTCAGGACGCATCTCACGCCTAGTAGTGAGATTTCAGATATAAATAGAAAAAATCAGGCAGTACGTATTCTCATGTAAAACTCGTATCAAGTACCTAAACATAGTCATGGGGTCTACGGCCAGCCACCAAAATGAGCAAATAAATATGGTGCAGAACATTAAATAACCGCAGGAGGACCAGGCGCAGCACTTGTCGCTGCTCAACGAGATAAAGGAGCTGCGCTATTGGATTGTTTCCATGGTTGGCATTTTTGCGGCGATCGTCTTAGCACTCGTGGCTTGGCGGCTATGCAGTTGGTACAGGACGTAGTTGGAGAGAAGATTTAGAAGAGTATCTGCAGTTGACAACGTTTAATATAACCAATTTTTATTTTTTTCTCCCAAGGGGGAGTACTGTTACGGCTACAATATGGACGTGATGTAATTAAGCAAATAAATAATTTAAGTGTCAGCACATCACGTCAGTTGGAACGTGTCCTTTCAGGGCCGTAGTAATTTTATTGTAAAAACTTTAGTATATAAGATCTAGCAAGTAAATTAGTATTATCACAATGTACCATCAAGTCTCGGGAAAACTTTCAGTTTACATTACTTGTGAGTTCTGTATCTTTATCCTTGAAAATTGTTATTGCTGCTTGCTTGCGTAGAGACTGATTTGGACTTGTTGGGCGACGATAGATATCCTGCAGATAGCGACGCTGGAATGGGCTACAAGTCGTGGGCTGCGGATGACGTTCTATCGCCGAAGTCATTTTTAGTGAGATTGCAAGACCAGGAAGCTCGGAGAGAGGCCTGCTGCACGGACCTGAATAAACCCCTTAATTGTGGCTCACCGAGACTGATTGCGACTTTTCTCGTGTCGATTTCATCCCTTGGCTCGTTATATGATAACCAAGAATCTAAAATTTCTTTTACTCTGGGCGTATTTTGCCTTTTTCTTGGCGTAATTCGCCTTCCTCTACATATTTGATCTTTTCCTTTGACATAATTTTCTTGGCGTAGTTTGCCTACATTCAACGGAACACGACTGATAATGGTCAGCGTCGAGTCTTGAAACCTCTTTTCTATGTGCAGCAGTTACTTGTATTTATTTCTCGCAAATAACTTCGATGAAAATATAATTACTAATTTGTCATTAACCTTCGACAATGTACTTGACCTAGGCGGTTGAGCAGTCGCATACTCGCATTTGCTTGGTCGGCAAAACTTGCGATCTGCGTGCGTTGCATTGCAGCGATTGTCAGCTGTGTTGACGTAATTTGTGACTACGTGTTGTTTCTTTGAAGCGTGTTTCTCTTCATTGCAATGAGCTATTTAACTCAATTTTTGCAAAACGCCTTCCTGCTGACAGCTGCTGAGGATGTCGCTCTCTTGACGGATTTATCAACGTCTTGTTGATTCCTGTTTCTTCTGTGCGACAGTGTTTTCAAATGTAAAACCATAAGTGGCGCTATTTTACTTCACTGGACGAATTGGAGCCTTGTTCTGGGACTCATTTCAATAGAAATTCCTTAAACCGGTGAGATCCGCTTGTGGAAACCCGGTGGAAATGGGGACGCTACTTCGCTACTTGATCCAGTAGTAGCAGCCCGTCGTCCTGGTGCGGTCGAGCAAAGCTTGCAAAAGAGCAAAGCCGCCACTGGAGGTACCCAGTGGAATGCTCTACGTGCTATATCACGTCGGGGTATTATCGCGGCTGGGTAAATGAAACCACTAGGACCGGTATAAATCTCGGATGGAAGATATCTTTATTATTCTTACATTAGCTTATATACTGTAAATACATGTACAGTGGAAGGGCTGCTAGCTGAGCTTGACATACATGCTCTGGAGATTTACGTGTTTAGCTAAATTGGCAAAACAATTCACACTTCCTGTTAATTTTGCAATAGAATAGACGTCACGTTCGTGTGTCAAGGCTGCAACAGCGTACAGTACAGAACGTATTTGTTACCATAACATTTAAGGCCTGTTTATTTTATCGTCACCTTGAGAATCGCACCTTTTATGCAGAACACTGTTGTTACATTGCAATCGCGATATGTCTCTCTGTTCTTACTGTGTCGACAATCGCTGGTATAATTACTGATCTTATTGCAGGGTGAAGATTTGCTCCGTAAACAGTATCATTAAGAAAATTATTAGTACCTCTATAAATTTGTTTGAGGATGCAAATAAGTAAGTAATAAGTCAGATGATCAGTTCAGTTTATCAGATGCATAATATGGTATTAAAAAAGGTTTTCCAAAATTTAAAATATTTAAAATTTGTAACGAAGACATATTTGAAATCGATGTATTTATGGCGACACTGTCGCACAACAAGTAGTTACTGCACGACTTAACAGATGGCGACTAAAGCAAATAATCTCAAGTCCCATGAACCCGAATTACTATGGAAGATGAAATCGCGCTATCGAAGTTTCTACGGATGACAGAACATCGTCGGAGCCGCAGTTCTCCAGGCATAACACCACGCCTGTCGGGAAGATCTTCCCTTTGCGGAGGTCGAGCGTATCACACCGTCGCTCCCGCCGTACTCTAAATATTTAAAACTATATTACGTCTATGTCATCAACTGCACCAACAGTTTCTCAACTTAACAAAATTAAAATCATCTAATAGATAGTTAATTAGTAGTACTGACGTCACTAAATTAAAATAAAAAGTTGTCTAATATAACTTTCAGGTGCCTAACCACTAACCAGGGGTTTGAATCATATGAAAATATAGACAAATAAGGTCGACATTTTTAAAATTTAAAATCACATTTTGTTTCAAAGAAATTCACATTGCTGAAACAATGGAGCTGAAATAATAGTAAAATAATTGCATTCACACATTATTTACAGTTTTAAACTCGAAACAAAAGCTATACAGTCCAACAAGACAAGCAAAGCAAAACAAAGCGATTTCGTTAAAATCGTGTTTTCTTTTGAGTAGCCCGCTGAATGTGGATATGGACTAGAACAAATAAATAATACGTATCCTTCAAAAACCTACGTCAAGGAATAATTTTAACCGATTAGCTTTGAATAAAAATAAATTAAAATACATAGTTATAGGAAGATATTATAGTGACTGCGCGCGTGTACCATGTTTCGCTTCATTAATGGATTTATTCAAAGGGTTAGAGATGATATATAGATTTGGAATAGATGTCTTTGCTGCAGTATGGAGATCCATGGAAGAGGCATATGTCTAGCAATGTACGCAAATATTCTGAGAAGAGGGTCTTTGGCGACTTGTTTGCTTTATCGATAATGTATACCAATTAAAAAAATTGGTTTGCTCATTCATAAACAGGGAATAAGAAGACTTATTAAGAAAATCGCGGACATATTAAAAAAGGGAGATGTCAGGAGTACCCGTAATCGACGAGCGTGTATGAAGAGAGTGATGAGCGTAGAAGAAGCGAGGGAAGTCTGTAAGGATCGTAGCAAATGGAAATCCGTGGTCTCTGCCTACCCCTACGGGAAAAAGGCGTGATGGTATGTATGTATGTATGTATGTAAGAAGACTTATTTGTTTTTATACGCACTATTGCATATTAATAATAATTTAAAGAAATTGAGGTGTAAAAAATTAACAGATGGCTAAGATTCCGACTTGGATGGGTACGTTGCAATGGTCTAAGACGCCTGATAATTTGATTTTTTAGTAACAATACTCAGTTTTTTCTTCCCCTTTTCTGTTTGTTCATTGAGAATACCTAGTACTTTTACAGTTTAAGTATCCACGAAATTAATTTTCTTGTAATATAAACAGAAACATATCTGAGGGAATAAGAGTCAATGTAAACATACAAGTAGCACATATTCCTACCGTAGGCAGAAAATGCGTGGTTTACAAACATCGAGAAGCCTCTTCATAAACTTTGTAATGTGGACGGATGCTGATAAGTTCCTATCGGGAGCTGACATCATTTGTCATTTTGACGTTATTTCATTCTAAAACAAAATACAGACCTAAGTATATATATTATGGTTTAGGTATATACCACCTATAAATTACAGTTAAATATTTATGTTTATATTCCGACACGCTTGTACAGTCAAGTACAGATCAAGGTACTTTACCATACACGTGTATTTTTTTTTGTTTAAATAATATTTTTCTTTTTGACCTAAAAATTATTAGTTTTATCAAAACTAAATAACTGTGATTTAAAATTTTAATTATGAGATAAAACTTTGAATTGTGTTTTCAAAGAGTATGATTAGGTACATGCTTTAAAAATAATGTATAAATTTATAAAAACAAAAAACTGGAAGAAGGAGGCAAGGAAGCGTATCAGGTGGAAGAAACTAGTTGAAGAGGCAAAGACCCACAAAGGGTTGTAGCGTCGCAAGAAGTAAGTTTATTTATAAAATTCATTATTCTAATAAAAATCTTTTAGCATATTTAAAGAATATCACCATCTTCATAAAATGTTTTTAAATAGTTTGACTCGAAACTTAAACAAAAATATACCTATTAATAAACTTATAGCTAAAATAAAATATTAATGGCGCCTGTTTAAAATTAACACCTCAATTAAGGAAGGAAGGTATTATAAACCAGATGACAGTAATAATTACACAAAATAAATAATATAATCAACTTTACGAGTTCATAAATATCTGGAGTTCCCCTTGCTTGTGATATTCTTGTGATATAAGGAATAAGTTGGAGCTTTACTTTCAGCGATAAAAATATTTAAAAAAAAACAATTTAAATGTATTTACTGCTCTATTATAATATTTTTAATACATTTATTTACTTATTATTGCTAATAATTAATTTGTTTAGTAGTTATATGTAAGTACAGCTGTATATAATGCAAAGGACTTTAAAAGCAAAATAGGTAGAAAGTAAATGTCGTGCATTTTAATTTTTAATTAATTCTACCTTTTCGAAATGTTTAACTTTCTTCATGAATTTATTTTAAGATTTGATCATCTCTTAAACGTTCTCTGAATTAAAGGTATATAAACATAACCCATAAGATATTAAAATACCATGTGGGTCGTAGGTCTGTTTGCCTAATTATATAATAAATTAATAATAATTGAACTATTTTGGCGGTAATACAATACTTTTAGGATTTTTCCACTTTTTGGCACATGATCAAAAACAAATTTGTATTGCGTTCTGTTATGAAAAAAAATTATTAATAAAAAAAAACTGGATAGGTATGTAGCGACAATACTGTGTATGATGATAGCACATTTCGCTTTTGGTCCGACCCCACCTTAAACAGCTATATTGGACTTTGTTATCAGCCTAGCATGGGACGTGCTTAGAAAACAAAATTAGCGACGGATAAAAATGTGAAAACACGAATCAGAAATCAGCCCTTGACGTCCCTGGATGGCTTAATCGGATTTGGTTATTTTGACCCTCCTAAATTGGTATCTTACTCAAACGATAAGAAAAATGTAAGTTTTTCTCAAATTACCTATTTGTTTATATTGTACCTCTAGGTATTACAGAACTCGTTTTCATTATTAAGAAATTCTAACGTTTCTTAATTCGTATAAAATTAAATTTTATACTAGTAATAATTCATAATGGTATGAAAAAATATCTACAATATGAAGATAATGATGAAGATTTGCGTTTATGTGTAAAGTTCCCAAATGTAGTGAAAAAATAAAGTCGTGGTTGAAACTCTGAACTATGCTAGGATAATCTTAAAGAATATTGCAAACTTATAAGTTTTGCGGTCCTCAGCGCTTTGTAGAATTATAGTCAAAGTCTTTGGTTTGAAATTTTGAATCACGTTTTTGCGGCTTAAGTAATCGTGGTACATAGATTATAAGTAGGTATGTACTTAAGATAAGATTACTACTTATTAACTTATGTTATAAATGTTACTTACTTACTTCGATGGCTCAGCGACCCAAAGAGGATCTTGGCCTCAGGACACGAGAGAACTCAACCATTCCCTGTTCAGCGCAAACTCTTGCCATTTTATTATAGATGTAAAAGACTAATCAATAGTGAGATCGCTTTATTTCTTCTTCTTCTTTCTTTTGCCACCTTCCCAGTTTATCTGGGGTTGAACCTCCTCGTAACTCGGCGCCAAGATTGTCTGTCCTGGGTAGTCGCGGTTAGATCGCTTTATTTATCAAAGCTTTATTGTTCCACTAGTAAAAATACTTATAAAATTGACGGGCTTAATGCTAAGAGTCTCTACTAGTGTATAATTGAGACAAAAAGAAAGAAGTACTATATATTTCGTTTCGAAAGAAGGTTACTACATAATATATTAATTGCTATTTTACATACACATCATAGACAAGTTTAACTGCGGGGTATAACTAGTGAATGACACGTTGCCAATTTCTCGGAGTAATTCATAAATCCTCTTACTTCTACTATTAACATAAACCACTACATCAATAGAGTTGCCTTCAGATTCACAATCACAAAATATTTAATGTATAGAAAGGTATGCTTGGCTGGCTTTTAATGGAATTTATTAGATGTAACAAGCATCAGCCATATACCAGAAGAATAAAGTTCGTGTTATAAGTATCTTAATTCAGACATTAATTAAAGGTATTTTGGCCATATAATCACCAGGGATTAAATTGAGTAGTCGAATAGTCAATTTTTCATGGACAGGTACCGTGAGCCTCTTCAGCAACATTCTGATACCTTTTTTTTGTGTTTTCAGTATATCTATAGAGGTATATTTATGTTTTTACCCTTTCATTATATAACCATCGCTTCGCCGTCTTCGTGGAAATTAGAGCATCGTGAATGGTTTCATTTCAATCCTTACATTGGAACGCCTGGCGCGTTCGTGGCAGCGAGCATTTATTATTTTTTTTAAATTTTATGTTAAATAAGTAAAACTACATAATACAATTGGCTAAACTTAAAGCATTCTCTCCCAGTCAATATTAGGAAAAATAGAGAAAATACAATCAATATTTACTAGGTTAATAAATCACTTAGATAATTTTCTGTAACTTAAATATTTTTTGTATCAAGTCAGTTGCAAAATATATTTGCAATTCAATAGATGCAGAATTATTTGAGAGCTTCCGTAGCGAATCTTGATATTCGTGTCTAGAAAGACTGGCTCTTAGCTCTCAATTAAGATGGCTTAGTCCGAGTTTCCAAATGCTATTCGTAAGAATCTACAGCATTACCCAAGTGTAATAAAAATATTCATGGTACTTTCGTAAAAATAATATTAGTTCTACTCGTGGATTAGCTACATGTGTTTTTTCTAATTTTTGAAGCATATCTCGTAACGATTTAGTGAAACAAAATTATAATGTATTACAAAAGAAAATGGATTAATAAATTGGTAAATATATTTTTAAACAATATACTTGATTTTTCATGTAAACGAACTTTCTACAACGTAGGACTAAGTAATCCGAAAAAAATGTGATTAAAACCGAGAAATTCAGATTCATTCATATGGTGTAGGTTATATAAATCCTTCTATCAGTTTTGTACATCCTGGTATCAGAGTTTTTGGAACCGCTTTTCGGCCTATGTCTTGTTTCCTTTAACGACCACCAACGGCTTAACGTGCCTTCCGAAGGAAGGAATCATAATTATTATCAGACAATCAAGTGATTCAAGCGTCAAACGTCGATACGATTCTGATTAACATTTGTACGCCTCCGATTTAACTAATATTTACAAGATTTCTTATCTTATCTTGCATAAGGGGTCCTATACTAAAGAAGCACGTCGAACCTCTGGGTTCTTTTGTACTTACCCCATGCCTTACTCACCCACAGCAGGGTTTCTGAAGAAGGACTGCATGAGCTTCAGAATATCACCTGGGTCGAAGTGCCTGTAGTCCTCTAGTTCCGGATATGCTGTTCCGAAAAGGTCCATTCGCTTGCTAGCCAATGAGTCACAATGACACAAAATGTGGCCTATGGACTCCTCTGCCTAGGCACATGCCCTACACTCAGGGCTTTCACAAGTTTACAAGATTTAATTTTAATAGAGTTACAACATGTTGGTGTCTACAACCTTGAGAATCTTAGGTTCAGGGATTCTTAATTAGCCATCTCCAGAGGTTGACCGCTTGAAATGCTACTAGCTAAATCTATAATATTCTTTCACACTAAAATATACTCTAAGTGGGAGGAGATAGAGTTCGTACTGTGAAGTTTTCTAAAATGTTTGATAAGAGGTTGGGTGACGTTTACTGAGAGCATGTACTTTCAATGCTTTTGATTCGGTATGCAGCGTCCTTGGGTGATATTACTACTAAAGGTGAAGAATATTAAATTCAAGAGTCTAATGTAAATATACAACATAGAAAGTCAGGATTCAAGAAACTGAAGATAGCAATTTAGATGTGAGAATTAGATATGAGAAATAATTTAATAGAATATGATGATAAAGCTAACAAAAATCTATATCGTGATTGTATTGTATGTGACTATAATATTATTTATACTCTTATTTTTCTTGTCAATTAGATTTATAATATAATACGATATAACTTAATTTATCCTATTTTCTGCAAACCAAACTATTTAAATAGCTACATAACTAATTCTTAGTTTTCTTTTAGCCTTGTTTGTTAACTCAGAATATATAAAATGTCATCTGTTCCACCATAGATCTAGATTTTTTTTCAAATGTACCGTCATCTTCAAAATTGCTTGCATAATCTGTTACTACAGATCTAAACACATTTTGATCTAAAAATTACGCATGCATGCACTTTTGCAATTGACTTTACTTGTACCGGGTATGGAATTTTTTAATCAGTAAGTACTTTTAACAAAAATCTGTTTAATACTTAATTTTAAAATATTGAAATGTAAACTCATAATTAAACATATTTCACAATTTAATGCCCACTTTAAATTCAGCATGAAACACAATGTGAGTCATTGCAAAACAATATGAGTTAATTTATGAACGAACAAAATCTGTGAATTACCGTCGTCGGTGATGTCGCGACTAACAATGCATTAGGACGAGTACACACAAGACATGGACGATTTGATCAAGAAATAGAAAACATGCCAACTTAACTATATTCTTAAACCAAATTGAAGTGTAATTTTGTTATGTCAAAAAATCTTATTTGTTTCGAATAATCTCTAAAATAGCTAAACCGATTTAGAAGGTATTTTTTACTGGCTGTTACGTTGTTTATACGTACAAAAATCTGCTTGGACAGCCGCATTAGGTGTATGCCGCTTTCTGTTGTTAAAGTTAGTACTCCTAACTATGAGCAAGCTAAATTAGAGGAAGATTGGTACCATAATAATGCATAAAAAGGTGTCAAAGGAACAAATATAGACACTTACACTCACGTTCATCTAATTATTATCTTAACTAATCCTAATAAACCAAATCTTTCTATCCATAATGCACTTGTAACTTATTACATTTTTAAATCTGAATTTTTAATTTACAAACGAATATTCAAATTTCAGATTAAAGCTCTATTCGAACTAACGCGAATCCCGCGCGACTTGTTAAGAATATACAGAAGTGCCATTAGCAGGCCAATTGAATTTGGCATACGCTACGTCACTTCTACCAATTCTTATTTCTATGGGCGTCCGCCGGGACTCGCATCAATTTAAATGGATCTTAACCTTTTTATGGATAAAAATTAAGATTAAATATACCACAGGGAGAGAAACACGAATGTCAGAGGTGGTCGACTAGATAATGTGGGGACAACATCAGAAAGTATCACTGCGACTGTGCCGCGGCCTACGAGATACGCTGTACCAGCTGGAGATTGACAGCAGAGACTAGACAGTGTAGCAATATTAGAGCTACAAGACACGCTCATGTGTGTTTATGCACGAGTCTGTATGCGACGTGAACTAAGCTTTACAGTTGCTCTGGGCCGTTGCATTGCAACTAACAATGCGTTATAATCTTTTTACCGGTGATATAGTGTTGCTACAGTTCTCCGTGTCACACTACATGATTTAGTTGCCACTGTTTAATTGTTTGATTTCCAAATATTAAGTACTTCATTATTTATACACGCTCACTATCTCCAATTGATTTGTAGGACTTGTAGAACTGTTGCTTACTCATAAATATGCAAATAGTAAATGCAATGTCCCATGCAGCATTTCGAAAAATCAAACGTGAAGCCATCCCCAATCCTAATCACATGGATATCCTCTGCTCCAGATAACATAGGTATAAAATCAAGTTAATCTTCTGTTGCTTTGTAATGCTTAGTGATGTGTCAGTACATTCTCCACGCTTGAAAATTCTGATACTTAACCAAAATGGCTTTAAACTCGTTTTCTACAGTTGTGTACTATGAACTACGGTAGAAAACTTTCCATACATCTGTTTTCCGCAGTAGTAAATAAAAGATAGGATTTTCACTTGCTAATAGTTAATATTAGTATATTTTCGTTGTGAAAACATAAGTATTAGCAACCATGTATGAAGTGTACCTATGAGAAGTATTCGCAGTCTTTATTTGATACACATATATTATTCGGAGCGTCACTAGTTATTCGGAACATCGCATGATTTATTTCACATTTCCTGCCACGGGCAATGAAGATGAGTTGATTATCTAAAAAAATTGCTTGATTACTTGATTACCCTTCTAATCAACGTCAAACAAAATCACAATTTGTTCGCGTGCGTTCCAAAAAATGTTATTACATTTTTTACTTCGTGACACAAGCTTATTGTTTTTTTGATGGGCATGTTTAATGACTACATATATTTTTGAGTAAAAACTGTTGAGTCTGTCTCCAGCATCAATCATTTTCTCCCGTTGGAAGGAAATGAATTATATTCTTAGGGCGTTCACACTGGCGCGACTAACCGCAATCGTTCAGTAGATATACGACAGAAGGTTAACTTCACATAAAATTCTGGAAGAGAAAATATAGTCTTCATTTCCATCCTAGCGTGTATTCCTAGTTGCGTCGTCAGTTTACGCTGAAAAAAGAGAAATATAATAAATAGAAATAAAACAGACTAAGTTAGCACTCATATAATAATTAGAATCTCAAAAGCCAACTATTTGGGATAATACTCTACTATTTTTCAAAATAATCACGCCGCCTGTAGAGACAGCCGGCTGTCGCATGTATTGTTATTAGTATTGTAACCATTTCTAGGAAGGAGTTTGACTTGAAATTTTCGTAACTCATGTATTTTTAATAAAAAAAAAAGGAAAATAATTGCGTAAAAATAATTAGTAAAAAATGAATATTATATTCATAAAGGTCATCATTTTATACTTGGTTTTATTATACCACTACAACGATTGGCCTAATAAATTATGAATTTAGTGAGTATTTAATAAACACCGAAGAAAATGTTAGTTACAAAGCAAAGTTATCTTTCTTTGACCTACCTATACTACGACGCAACCGCAGAAACGCATGTTCAATCGTAAATTGTCGCATGGACGGTTTTATTAACCAAGAAAATAATTTAAAACATTAATATCTCCTGCATAAACTGCAATGAAACTGGGAAGCGAAATTGTTAACTGTTTGCTGCTGAATTGATACTCGATTCATTATTATATCCTCATTTATTAAAGTATAATCGATACGATGACTGCATTTCGCTGTTTCAAAATATTAATGCAAATTAAATAACTATAATTATGGTTTTACGTTTATCTTATGGTATTTTGCATCTTTACGAGTTTAAACACAGTCGTTTTGATATTAGCTTATGTTTGTTTTGAAGTACCTAGCGATGAAAGCGAGACAGGTTCGTTCTAGTTTGGAAACAACTTTTATTAATGTTCCTTATAACCACTATTAATAGTGTTATTGATCGTAAGGACCTAAATCAATTTCTTGTTGCATCTCTAATTCAGCTCATTTTTTTATCAAAGGATCTTTAATTCAGCTCGTTTTTTTTTCAAAGGATAAGATGCGATCCTGATTCTAACACCAGGTTTTACATGGTCAATTCTTGTAACCCACTTAATAAAATACAAAACATCCAGAGGTTCGACATGCTTTTTGAAGTACGTACGTACGTAAGATAACCCATTCAATATAAATGAATGATCATCATTTCAGCGGCAACACATCCACTGTTGGACTAAGACCTCTACCACAGGGAGTTCCGTCGCGATTAGTATGAGAATCGACCACGTGCTTAGCGTGGCTTATATCAATACCGCTAATTTTTTTGTTTTTGAATACATATATTGTCATTCTGTTATCCTGTGATTACGGCGCTTGCCTTAGACCCGAAGGTCGTTGGTTCAATTCTAAAGGTAAGCATATTTTGTTCAGTTGTTTCTAGTTGGACATTTTAGGCTTAAATCATCTGATTGTCTGATAATAATAATGATTCCGTCAAAAATCTGGCTGCTATTTGATGGTTCTTAAACTAACCACGTCAGTGGCCGAAAGGCGGTTCTGAAAATCTCTGACACCAGATTGTCAATGTAACCCACTCGACATTAATGAATGAATATTAAAGTTGTGACTTTTCTAAGTCCCCTGTTAACAAACTAAAAAGCAATCAAATCAAGAAACAGCGAACAACTTTTTTGTGTTACTTAAAAACATCTTAACATACAGTCTTCAAATAGCTTGAAATGCTCGATAGCTTTAAAAAGGCTAATTAGTTAGTAGCCGCAATATTAATAAAGGAGATAAAGGCAATAAGATCGGATGCCGCTAATTATCGTAAAGTATTCTCCGATGTCGTAAACAGCTTGAGTCGTGTTCATACCAGTATCATGTGAGCTTGTGTCAGAAATTTACTTCTTTAGCCGTCATCACATTTTTTTACACGACCGAGCAAAATAAGGAGCTGTTTTCAGCATTCATGTATTTACCTATATTTTTTTGTTTGTCAAAATAATAGATCCTATTCTTTTTGAACGACATATACTTAGACGAATGACGTCTTTAGATTAATCAATTTTCGTACCCATTTATTTATTTATGTACACAAGAGAAACAGTCTTTCTTTTAACTTTAGGAGTAGAGAGACCTATGCAAAATTTCAGAAAAATGCTAATTAGGTATTTTACTTTTCTCACTTTCACTTTTGTAACAGTCATTAGTTAAAATAAAGATAATAATCTATACTTAAATACTTAGGAGCTCGTTAGACGAGCGCGACCCGCGTATCCGTAGCGAATACGCGTGTCAAGCGACGGCGTGACGCGACCATTATTGGATTGGTCGCCATTTAATGGCTTTTTCTATATTGAGCTCCTTCGTGCTTCAAAAGGCACGTTAAACAGTTGGTCTCGGTTGTTATCGATAGATAGCAGTCGCAAGGTTGTGTCAGATGCCTTAGGGCAGCCTGACAAATTCTGACAGTTTTGGCCACTTACACACTTACGGTCATGTTCCTGTTGGTCTGGTTTCCCTATAAAATGGGTTACGGGGTCAGATAGCAGTCGCTTCATTATAAAAACTAGTTCTGCCAAATCTAGGACCATGACTTACAGCTAGCTTACCCTAGGTTCCGAAGCGTAAGCTGACGACGCAACTCGGAATACACGCTAGGATGATGATGACTTATATATACTTCTAATAATACTTATATAATTCATACTAATGTTATAAATACGAGAGTCTGTCTGTCTGTCGCTCTGCCTGTCTGTCTGTTACATTTTCACGGCCAAACCGCTAAACTAATTTTGATGAAATTTTGTATGAATATATTTGAAGACCCGAGGTCAAACATAGGCTACTTTTTGACGCTGGCGGAGCTGCGGGAAACAGCTAGTATCGTAATAAAATATTTGTACTGGCATTTTCCGAGTAGTTTCGTCAAGCGTAAGGGTATCATGATAGCAAATCTATAAGGTACTTCCAAATTTTCTTTTCTGTTACTCTTATAATGTCCAATGAAAAATAAAAATAGTTTCGTCTGAGCATGTTTTCCTAGTTGCACCCTCAGCTTACGCTTCAGAGCCTAGGGTACGCTGAAGTCATGGTCCTAGATTTGGCAGCACATTTTTTAAAATTGAATGATTGCAAAAAAATTGTTTACATCATTGTCATTTTAGGGTATCTACGGCAAAAAGTCAAATTATCTGTTTTAATGAAGAAACACCTTTAACGATTGGCCCGTAAATATCTAGACAAATCCAAACAAGATCCAGTATTTTAAACAATGTAGCGTTGCCTGGTCAACACAAGTAGAATAATCCAGTCCTCCAAAGACCTCTTAGTTTAACTACTGCTATCTTGAAAACCGGACAACAGCTTAGCGTTACTACCAAAACAACGTTCAGGATAAACTCCTATAAACATTCTGGTTAAATGTGGCTAAGTAAGTGGATAGAATGCAACGTGGTCTGAATTGAGTTCGGTAAATGAACTCTCGTTTTAGAGTTTATATTGTTACGAGAGATATTATTAATGGAATTGGAATCAATAGAATTTTAGTTAAGGGATAATCGTATTTAATTTATTTTTGAAGAATAAATATGGCAATCTTGTGGTAAAAAAAATTGTGGAAACTTTTATTCTTCAATTTCTTTCTGCGTGTAGTGTCCACATTCGTTTAGACTTTACAGTACATAAATACCTTAACTCTTTAAAGTGGCAGTTAGGCAGGACACAAAGCCGATGGGGCGTAAAGGTTGGTAAGGCCGAGGATAGCGATCACGAACCGGTAAGTGCAGCGTTGGACATCCACCGACCACTAAATGGTCAGATGACCTGAGAGGGTCCCAGGCAAACGCTGGATGCAGGCCGCTTCCAAGCGGCTTGGAAATCATTAAGTGAGACCTATATCGAGCAGCAGTGGCCTGACTGCGGCTGAAATGATGATAACATACGAGTACATACCACTGGCAAAAAATTAAATTACAGGGAACAGATGGTACAAAATATTATAGTAACAGAGATTACAACATAGAATCTTTCAAAAAGGACGTTAAAGGATTTCTCAACGGTCGACAATTCGCACTTAATGCCCCTGGTGTTGCGGGCGTCCATGGGCTACGGTGACCACTTACCATCAGGTGGGCCGTGTACCTTTTTGCCTATTTAATTGTATAAAAAAAGTAAATTTTTTACAATAGTTAGCAGAAGTATCAGGTAACCTATTTTAAAAATAAAGTTGATTCGAGTATGAAACAGTCCTAACCTATAAAGCCTCAACCGAACCACCCACGTCGGTCAAACTACAAACAGGTATCGCAGTACTGGGTTTACTTATTTGCTTAAGTGGCCGTGCACTTAATGTTTTATATCACTACGGGTAAATTATATAGATCGTGATCCTTGGAGATTGGAATTACATACTTGAATTTAAGTTTAACTGATCTCACAGTAAGGAGAGAAAATTTTATGTATTGTGGTCTGGTTTTTCAACTGTTTTGTAGAGCTAACGTATAAGTAATAAGTACCAAGCAATATTATATTAATCTTAATTGTATGATATATCTCACTGTGAATACTAGTTAAAAAACTAACTTTTACTGTCTTTTTCTTTTAATGTATATTAATCCTTTGTATATCTTTATTTTGTGCAAATATAAAGTAAATAAATAAATTTTGTACCCACTGTTGATTGCGTATGACATTACTCCTGCATAGATTAAAACTCTGTCTAAAAATGTACAAAGCCTTTTTTTTTAATTGCCCCTCATAATATTTTTTCTATGACACACTGTATAAATATGCAATAACATATTTTCTAAAACCATCCTAACTCACATTACTTATGAACTTTAACGTAAAGACGTATAAAGACGTAAGGATTACTCAAACTCAGAAGTGGGATAACCACGAACGATCGGAGAACAGACCGATCTTAATTTATATTCAAAGTTTCACCCATTACTTTTTCTTATCTGGCCATAACAGGCTATAATTTCTTTGTAGTTCAACTGGAATTGTCGACGTCAGACGGGTTTTACGTACTACGTGAGTTACGTACGTAAGTTGGACAAAGTAGCAGTATTAGATAAATTTAAAAGTATTTCAGAGATGCTGTATAGGTTGAATCAGCATCGAAGTGTCGTATCAAATTTAGATTTTTTTTTTGTTTGGTTTAAAGAAGAGAGGAAAATGTTTACAACGATGTGGTTCTGTTAATCTAACTGAAAGGTCCTCCTTTCAAGATGGCCTTCGGTTCAGGGGATCCGCATAAAAATTAATCAATATTTATAAACAAATTTGAAATACTACTTTTAAAGAAAAAAAAATTATAATTAAAAAAGTTATGGTGATATCTTCAGTAAAAATGCACAAATCCGAGACTTCACAGAACTATTTTTATTTTAATACTGATTTCCACACATTAATCAATGATTATAATTGAAGTTAGGTATTTATTTAAAATAAAAA
This sequence comes from Euzophera pinguis, assembly GCA_947363495.1. Lineage (NCBI taxonomy): Eukaryota > Metazoa > Arthropoda > Insecta > Lepidoptera > Pyralidae > Euzophera > Euzophera pinguis. Next base: position 11,340,592 of record OX376170.1, on the reverse strand, counting down.
AATACACAAAATAGTAGTGGAGCTGTTGTCTCCTGTGATAAGATGACGTGAAAACCATGTGGTCAAAAAAAAGATGATTCTGAATATGAAATTATTTTTAAATGAAAATGTGGTAAAGGATGGTTATGTAATGAAAAGGAATGGAGGAATGAGGAACGATGCAAGCGCATCGTTACAGATTTAAGTCAAAAAGGGCATCTGATTTTCATAAATTAAGCATATTTTTACGCAGCAGTCGATTTATCTACAATCTCAATTAAAGTGATGTAATAAATGACTACAGCTAAGAAGAATGTATACGACAAAATAAACTTAGTCAAGCCACAATTTAAAAACGATAACAATATTTGAAAACCGAAAAATGCAAATGTAAGCCCCGCTAATCACGTGATCGATTTTCATGCAAATCATGACCGATCGCAAACACATACGTCGTTATCGTTTTTTTAAATTATGAATTTGGTGAAGCCTATATAGACATACTTACAGAAAGAGGGGACCAATTTATTTCACTACACTTCTATACACGTAAAAAGGGTTATGGAGAGCAGACGGTAGTCGCTGCATTGTAATAACCATTTCCGCCAAATCTAGGACCATGACCAGGACCTAGGACTAGGACCACGTACAGCGTACCCTAGGCTACGAAGCGTAAGCTGAGGACGCAACTTGGAAAACATGCTCGAACGAAGAGACTATACTATACACCTTGCATTCTCCGCTAGAACATGAAGGATCTCGTAAAACGGAGAACAATTTAAAAAAAATTGAAAAATATTTATATCATTGTAATATTTCATAAAAAGTACACAATAGCTTTGATTAGATTTTCAGTTGATAGATAAGTCAATAAAAACTCGTATTATGCAGATGGCATCGGAAGCCTCAAGCTAACGATACACAGTTATGACGCAAACTGTTAAAGGTTGGTTTCCTCCACTAAAATGTAATATACTTCTATAATGTAAGCTACTTACATAGCTGGTGCTCTTTAGATACTAAAAAAAATTAATGTGTCATTTTCTTATATTTTCGCGATTGTCGCACATTACATTAAACTATTTTAATACAGTTTTTATCGAGTTAAGGCCACGGAGTAATAGCAAAAGTTTAGACGATTAACAAAGACAACAGTCTGTGAACACGCACTAGACAAACCCAACCACTATATGCGTTTTGATAATCCTCAAGTCCCTACAAAACTAAACAGATTCATTTCAAAGATGACATGTGAAGCTATTGAAATTTACCACCAGCTTGGGACCCCGGTCATCAATTAACTAAAATCTGAATTTCAACAGAAGACTGCTAGACCCTTGGTTGCTGCGAGGTAATATTGTGTGAATATGGACAGTTTAAAAATAAATATAGGCTGTAATTTTGCAGACAAATATTAACTCTACCTGCGACCATTAACGCTGCAAAGTATTCGAATCATTAGATGTAATTATATTTATATATGTAATAAACGTGGTAAAACCGTATTAAAAATAGTTTGGTAAGGAGATAGTATTTTCTGAGCGTGATAAAAACAAAACTTTGTAAATTATATTAAAAGCTCCATTTTATGCAATTCTGTGATATGCCGTACGACATGATTTAGGTGCCATAAAATCACGCTTAGAAAACATTTCGAGTAGCTTGACAATGGACGTAAAGTTTTACTCGTCGGTCTAGAAATAATTGATTTTCCACTCATAAATAATAATTACCGGTAGTGGTAGTTTAGTAATGTCGTCGCGATAGGCATCGATCGGTGGACCGCTCAAAATAATAACCGACATCTGAGCCCACTGACACTTTTATAAATAGATATTAAAGAATAGTTGAGCAACTTGAGCCTTTTTACTTAGGAGCCCAAGCTATGGTATTAATACTCTTGAGAAGTTTCAAAGAAATGAGTCTTACTAATCTCTTTTCTCCATACAAAGATCTCCTTTTACCTTTTAGTAGATGAATTTTGAATAATCTTTTCATAGTGCATCCCTAGATCATAACAAAGGATTTTGCGATTTTATGCAGTTGGGGTTGGAAATCCGTTCCTGAAAAGAAGATTCTTGTAGTTCATAACTATGTTAATATTCTGCAAGGTCCAAAGGCAACAACGGTTTTAGCAAATGTCTATTTAGATAATAAAAATAGGTGGCTCTATTCTTAAAATATAACTTTGTAGGTAGTCATGATAAAGCTTATTTTTCGTTTAGTTTAAACCTTTTTCTCTTTAGGTCAACTAATGGTTTCGCTTTTTCGAAAACTTACAATTTAAATTTTGGTCACCTATCAAATGTATTTTTATGTGGCAAAATAATTTCGCAATGATACACGTATGTACAATTTTTAAAGTAGCTATATTTACGGCTCAGTGAAGTTTCTACTTAGATAGTTGGTCTATGCAATCATCAGAGCCGCAGGCGCCACGTAATAGGCAAAGCTATTCCATAAACTATTTTATCTGGATATTTATATCTTTATTATTTTCGACATACTGTGTTAGCCGTGTATTTTATGATCAAGTTAATATCATAGTAGACAGTTGGTTTATGAAATTAATCAAGAGTCAAGTGTTTCTTACCGTGACGATACTTTGCAATGAATGTTGTTTGTACATTTAATTGCTTGTAAACACCTTTTTATTGCTTGATTGTAAAATGAAACGAAGTCATCAATTTGTCAGTAAAATAGACATAAATAAATATCCGACCAAAAACATACCTGTTAAAAAGGGGGCCAAGTTCGTATTGGCTAATTGTTCGCCTAAAAAAGGGTTGAAATCCAATCCAATGCCAAGTTTAGATGCACTTTAAAATCGATCATAATCATCTTCATCAACAGCCTGATCCACTTGTAAACATTTGCCATTCCCAAGACTCGCCACCACATCCAGTCCTCCGCCTTCCGCATCCAGCCACTACCCGCCACCTTATTCACGTCAACGGTCCATCTGGCCGAAATTCACTTTACCATACACCCAACTTAAAATATGGTATAGTTGTGATAATGCGTAGGTACTTGGTTAAAAATATCTAAAATTATAATACTTTTAAATTTGAACTTGGCAACTCATCTGAAATTTGAGGTCGAGCTAAATTGGGCAGTAGAGCCCACTCGGGAACTTTTTTTTGACCCTACGTTTTTTATACGATAATTTGGGTAAATCAGGTCGAAACAGTTTCCTTAGCCTATTATATTCAATATCGCGATCAATTATACAGCTAGCGTCATATATCGAAAGTAATTTATAACAATAGAAGCCTGATGTTTTATGTAAGCAGTATTTAATAAGCTATACAGTGTGCATTATGTATACATGACAATATTTTATACCCCCTCCCACCTCTTCTCCTCCCCCCTCCTCATCGTATTCAACTCACGCTTGACCTTCTTAATTTTTTGTTAATCTACATATAACACACGACCTGTGTGCCAAATTTCATAACGCTTGGACAATTGGAAGTGGCCTAAAGGTTTTGAATACCGGTCAGCGAGTGTGTCAGTGCCAAAATTAGCTATTTGCACAAGGTCATATTTCAGGATCTACTGAAGTTATATCTATGAAATTTGGCATAATGCTTTAGTACTATCTCTATATTTTTAATATGCACTGAGCTACAGGGGGGTCAAAAGTGGGTCGAAACGGTTCGTGTAAATAGTGCACGGCATGCGCGCGGCCTGTTGCTGGAACTTGGCCTGCGCACTACCATGCGCTTAGACAAACAATTGTTTGTTATATGGGGTAAGTACAAAGTATGTTCAGTATTTATCAAAATTATAATTTTGAGTCTTTTTTCCTAATTGCTTTTAAATTCAGAAGTATATTAATATTTCTTAATATTCCTCTACCACAACTAGTTAAAAAAATATTATTTTGTTACTGGTTACGAATTATTAGTTATGAATATAGATGAAGGAATTCAGACGTTATGATGCGTCAGTTATATTGATGACCAGATTTTGTAGAGAACTTCAGTTGATTATCTATAGATATATGGCTATTAAAGATTCATTTTCCACTGAGAATCAAAGAAGTTATAATATTATTTACAGAATATGCCCATAGCCTGTTGGTAACCTAGAGTAAATCTAGCTATGGACGTAGTATGAACGTGATAAGTAAATATGTTATAACAAATTACGAAATAAAAATAAAGATCATTAAAAGGCAACGACCCCTTAATTTGCCGCAGTTTTTGCCGATAAGAATTAAATCATATCTTGGGCTAAACGGACGTTTTTCTCCGCCATCGGTCAACGTCAAGCGGTAATGAGCCAGGACGAGTGGTTATTCACATACATAAATCAAATAAACTATTTGTACTGTCCACGCTTAGCATAATGTCGGCAAGGAGGCAGGCCAAAGTGAAAATGGGAAATACAGTGTTTTTTTTTTTTTTTTATACAATTAAGTAGGCAAAGCGGCATACGGCCCACCTGATGGCAAGTGGTCACCATAGCCCATGAACGCCCGCAACACCAGGGGCATCACGTGCGTAAAGATGAAGGAGTGAAGGAGAATCCACCAATGGGAGTCTACCAATAGGAGTAATACTCCCATTCTAATAGTAGTAGATTCTCCTTCATTCAATTTCCATGGAAAATAGGGTAAAAATATGCAGATAAAAGAAAAAAGCTAACCAGTTGCAAACAATAAGTAAAATGAAATAAAAAATATTTTTTTAACAAACTTACTCGTGTTGTAGCTCTATTAAGAAATGTAGAGAAACTGCCTCTAGTTTAATATTGCGTTTATCGTAATGTCCAGACATTAGAATTAAAAATAAATTAGAAGCATATTGTATTCTGAGTAAATACGGAAATTAAACGAAGTGACAAAAACTTTGGCTAGCGTTAAAGTACATTTTGTATTGATCCATTAGATGTAATAAATCTTTAGAAAAATACTTCAGTACCTCAGTATCTACACAATATGGGCTTTCCATTCAACTTGAACGTAATATTAGCAGCGATATCGAATTTATTATCCACGGCAAAATCCCAAATGTAATAACCTCAGCGATGATACATATTGCGGAGTAATTTCAGATAATAGATGACAATCATAAGGTTTATAACGACTATATATAGTATATATATAGTATGTGAATGGATAATGGTGAGAAGTCATCAGTGTGTTTGTCTTGACATAGTACATTGAAAAATATATACAGTCGAACGTAGAACCTCCTCCTTTTTTGATGCCGGTTATAATAGTAACAGTGCATATGGTACAAATTTTAAATGTGCCTACTTTTTTTTACTACTATATTTATTAACTATAAGTTTTATTTTCAATTTTAAGATACCTATAGGTACCTTTTAAAATATTTAATTTTGAAAATTACTCTTACATGGTACTAAACTGGGTACAAAAAATTGAGACCTCTTTTAGTTTGTCCTATTTATGTCGCCACTTTTGATATCTTTGGGAATAGAGATAAGATGGTTTCGTCTGGAACCAGATACCATCAATTCAAGTAAGCCCAGTTTGGCCCAAACTCTCATATCAAATAAATAACTTGATAATAAACAACACATGAAGGATCCCATGGATAAAAATATATATGACAAATATCCATGTGCTACCCATCCTCTTCACAAAACAGTCACGTAGTAAATGAGAATATTCGGCCGCTTATTTATCATGCTCAGCGCTTGCCATGAATTTTATACAAGATCCTTACAAGACCGAGCTATAGCTAAAATTGATCGAAGTGCTATCGACCACGGAACCTGATTGGGTAACGTCATTACTGAAGTTTTCTGTCTATTACTTTTTTTTTTACCGGTAAACAGTATTGATCTGCGATGTCTTAGAAGTTTAATGTGTGTAATTTTTCAAGTTAAATTGAGTTCCTTGTGTTAAGTGATCTCTTGAAAATATGTCTACTTATCATAGTATCATTAAACGCTATTCTTCTTGAGCCAGTCCTTTTTCCATCATCATTATTTTTGTCACAGTCAGCCCACTGCTGGACATAGGCCTTCCCCAAAAAAATCCAAAATACCTGGTTGGAAGCGGCCTGCATCCAGCGCTTGACTGCAACTTTATTCAGATCGTTCGACCATCTGGTCGGTGGACTTTTATCTATGCTATTTGCATATTTCGCTTCGACACCAAAATGACAAATGAATCAAATTTGACAAATGTACAACAATGTCAATATTGACAGACACCACCATACGCAGCACAAAATATGGTCGCCTGTCCTGATACTTTTCAGGAATAAGGATATATTCTTGTATGAATATATAATGAGGAATATCTTACAATAGACAATATACAAAGAACAAGTTATATAAGATGAACTTAACTGTTCCTATGTCTACAAAGGTCCAGCTCCTCATATGCTTCGTACAATAACGGATAAGCTTACATATTGTAAATACGAGTACGTACTTAAACAGGTGTTCGCTATTAAAGGTACAATACTTATACTTTTACAAAACGTGTATCTATACCTTTAGAATTCCAACCAATATTAATAAATTTTCACCAATTTTTAGACTAGTTATATTCTTCGCAATTGTGCATCAGATTAAAAGCAGCCGTAAAAAAATCCAATACCAAATAGTGAACAGAGCACAGGAAACGTCGATTGTCTGTACATTATATAATTTCCAGGTTTCCAAACTATCACTCAGCTACCCAATCAAATGCACCGCAATTTAATGAAGCTATCAAATTGATCGAAGTTTGGAGACAGAATTAACGCGTGAGATGTTCCACAGACGGCAAAACGTCACAAAATCGCTGCATCCTAGATTTGAATGTCGCTGAGTCGAATTTCCTAGCAGCTTCGTCGTGATTGGTGCTTTCACGTGAATTGTGGCGATTTGGTCACTATACAACTTGGAAAGGACATACCCGTAATAAATAAAATATACTAGATCAATATAGTACAATAAAATTAAAAAACCAGTCATTTTTTTTTTTATTGGATTTTTTTTCCATACGAAAGTGTGCAGCCCCTCGAGCACTTTGTATAGGAATGTCGAAAATTGTTTTTGTTCTTTAGCAGTTATTTTATTATCATTATACTATAGTCATCTAGTATAGCCCGTGGTTTGATTTATTACGAGTATGTTCTTTCCACGTTCTATATGGCTTTCGGACAGTGATCTCTTAAATTGATGATAGTAACTGAAATAAATCAATGAGATCTGAAATAATTAAAAAACGGCAATTTTTAGGGATATAACATGAACAGGACAGAATTTGAGGTGCAAGTAGGACGAAATTCGAAATAATTGCTTACAAAGTTATGAAACGTTCCTATTGTAGCGTTGACACCAACGGCTTACATTTTTGGTAGCTTTGACCAAATTTACATAAAGGTTTCATATAGGTAGGTATTTTAGCGAAATCTTATATCGAATTTGCGAATAAGCTAAATAGTTACTTACCGTGTAACTAACAATAACTAAAACTAACCACAACTAATTAGATTAATTTAATAAACTAATTAGATTTAATTTGATTGATGATTGATAATGATTTAATTAGATTTAACTAATTAGATAAATAATTAGAACTAATTAGAAATTATCCTCCCTCTCTCGTCAAAGTGTTAATTAAACTGTCCAGCACTCTTTATTTTAAAAATAGTCTTTGAAATAAAACTTTTTTATGTATTGTAGAAATAAATCGCAAACATGTATTGGACTAGAGTTGTAATTTTAACGTTAGCTGGTATAAATGGCTGGCGGTATTGCAAGCAATAAGTTAACCGCCAAAAGGTTAAACGAACATTTAGTCGGATAATTAAAATTGTATACACACATTTACATTAAAAATGGCTGCAGAATAAACATCGTTGTGTACCTGATGCTCGTATAACGCGACAGATTTATTGCGATCACTTTGGTTGTTTGTAAATTATTGGTTTCTTCTTCAAAGGTGCTTATGTTAGATACTTTTTAGGTTTAAACATGTTTATACATGTTTTGGTAAAATTTATATTTTGGAAGAAGTAAAATACTGAACGACTTATTCACTGAACAATATAAGAAAATACATTCAGCATGCATTGCATGCAGCATATATGTTTCAAAACCAGATTAGCCGACTAGCATAAAATATTGAATGACCACTTGACTGTTCCGCCATGTACTTTTAAAAATTTATTGAAAACAGTTTGTATAGTACTTATATTTATATTACGTACTTATTTCATGATAATTATCTAAAAAAAAAATACAAAGCCATACAGTCTTTCTGCTAGAAGTACGAAATCCATGATAGATAGAAACAAATCCTCCGCCATTAAAAATATTTCTTGTTTCCTTTTCTATTTCTAGTTTTTTTTTTCTATATTGAGGTTGCTATTGCGATAAGATGTTTTTCATATCAATATATTTATATGTAAGTATGTGTTTCTAAATGACAGACCTGGCGCGACGCACGATTGCAGGCGAGCTCAAGGCCATCGGGATGACCTGGTCGGAAGCAAAGCGCGTAGCTCAAGTCCGAACGGAATAGTGAAACACTGTGGACGCCTTCTACTCTGCCCCACCTGGGGGTAAGGCCCCCAGGTGGTGGACACTAATGGATACCTAATGGATGGTGTTTCAAAATGTATTTTCTTGGTGCAATACAATGTTTATTATTATTATATCTCCATAGCGCTTCATATAAACCAGTCTAGCTACACAAGTTGATTAGCGCCATTTGCAGACGTCAGAAATTCGCATGCATATAAAAGTGACGTGAAGTCTGTCAGCGCCGAGCTGCAATTAATTATGGTTTAATTGAAGTCCTTGAGGCATCTTCTGGAGAATTGTTTTCTTTATATTCCTTTTGGGTGCAATATTTCTTGGAATTCTGAAAATAGTTTTCGCAATTGTAATAGCTCGGATGACACAATAATTTTTATTTTTATAACGTATCTATTATGTTTCCCATTAAAAAAAAACAAACAGTTATTCATCATTCAGTTATACAGACTGGTTTTAGTTCTTGCAGCGCATGCTATGTCTAAAAGCTAACGTATAAGTTGTTTTTTTCATTATTCAAGTCAATGTGCCTGTCGCCAGGCGGAGGGTGGCCGTGGCGTTTCTGCAGAAGATTCGCTGGAAGAGCAGCAGGCCCCCGAACATCTGGAACGGCTACAAGCTGATGTATACAGGTAGGTCTGGCAGTGAGAACGGGGTGGCTGTAGTACTTTCCAAGGAGTTTTAGCGACCGGCTTGTGGATGTAGTCGTGCTTATTGAAGGGGCAACGACCCATTTGACCCAACGACACCGCCACAGGCGGGTTGTAGTGACACAGGTAAGATGAAATTCTGGGACTCACTCGATGGTGTGATGCATGATATCCCGCTTTCTCTGCGATCTGAACGGTCATGTGAGTGAGGCGTGCGATGAGTTTGAGCGTGGCCATAGTGGCTACGGTTATGGCAGCGACCGCGACCGGAAGGGAGAAAGTATCCTCAATACGTGTGCGGTTGCTGACCTCGCTATAGTGAACACATTCTTTGAAATGAAACCTGAGCACTTAATCACCTACAGGAGCGGGAGACACGCGACCTAGATCAACTTCTTCTTGACCAGGAGACACCACATTAACAAAGTGGTTAACTGCAAGGTCATACCAGGTGAGAGTCTTACTGCACAATTACGCCTTCTTGTAAAGTCTTCATGTAAAGCCTGCAGACAAGCCCAATGAGCGCTGACAACGTCAAATCAGATGGAAGCAGCTTAAAGAATCTATGTCCGAGGAGTTCGCGTCAGCGATTGACGAAAAATACGCTGGCATAGATAGCGACTCCATCCAAAGTACTTGGGACAGCATTCACTCCGCTATCACTGCCGCGGGGGAAGCGGTGCCCGGCGTACAAAGGGGTGGACGAAGGTGACACAAGGAGACCTGGTGGTAGAATGACACAGTTCAGAGGGAGATAAGAGTGAAGAAAGCCCCCTTTAAAGCGTGGTAAGGATCAGGATCCTGAGGGGCAAAAGTTTATCTATAAGTTGGCTCGTTCCAGGGGGTCGGCGGCGCAAGACATTTTCAAATGTTGCTGTGTCAAAGATCCCCAGGGCATACTCTAATGATTCAGCGGTAAAGAAAAGATGGCGCTCTTATTTCCATGAATTGCTAAGGTGCAGCCACCGGAGCTTCCTCCGAACCAAGGACTAGTGCCACCTATCACACCGGACGAGGTCCGCCTCGCTCTTCGTCACATGAAAAACCGGAAAGCTGTGGGAGCCGATGGAGTCTCTATCGAGGCCTGGAAAGTCATCCGCGTGTTGTGGACATATTAAATGACCTATTTAACCATGCCCTCTTTAGCGGCAAGTTTAACTCCAGTTTTCAAAGGAAAGGGATCGGTGCAGGAGTGCAAGAGTTACCGCGGCATTAAGGTCATGTCTCACACTATGAAGCTATTTGAGCGTATAGTGGACTCTCGAATCCGATAGGAATTCGAAAAGTAGTATATTCTCGGAAGAAGTATATTCTCGAAATGTCAATATGGATTTCGCCCTGATCATGGTACTATGGATCGTCAAGGAGAAATACAGGAGGAAGAATACGCCTCTCCATATCTTGTCTCTAGATAAGGAGAAGGCCTTCGACTGTGAGCCTCGGTCGATGATCTGGTGGGTACTAAGGTCGAAAGGGGTACCAGAAATCTATATTAAGATCATCCGGGACATGTACCGCGGTTCCGATTCCATGGTTAGGACGGCTGTTGGTGAAACCAAACCCTTCCCCGTCATGGTCGGGGTTCACCAGGGCTCGGTTCTCAGCCCTCTCACTCTGTTCAGTTTAGTATTAGATGAAGTGTCAAGCAGCAACAAGGACATACGAGCAACCTCTGTGGTTGCTCATGTATGCGGATAATATCGCACTAACCTTCATGTTCGTGACATAGCGGACAAACTTCAGAAAAGCTGCTTAAGATGGTACGGCCACGTCTTGCGAATACCGAAAAAAAAATATGTGGGGAACAGGTCTAGTAGATACTAGACATATTTTTGACTAGATAGTCATGCCGCCTCCGCCGGGTCGGGGCAGAAGGGGCACACCCAAAAATGCTGGCTCAACGTCGTAACGGAGGATATGCGTGCTAATGGAATAACAACCAGATATTTTTGGTGAAAAGATTTCAATCATTCATATATCCAGGTAAGTATGTGCATTCTCACAAATTCTCAAATTAATAATACTAGTGAAATCAGTAAAATAAGATTAATTTATTATATAATGATCATAAACTAATCGTGAACTTTCTGCAACCGATAACCAGACAACAATTTGCTTTTCACAGCAAAATAATTTACGAACTGCGCCAAAATCAATTATTATCTTATTTCTCATTTATTTTATACAAGATCAATTACACAAGAAAATGCATTAAAAAATGTACTCTAAACCACATAGCATTGGACATCCAACCTAGTAATGGTTGCAGAAAAACGCTGGATGCAGTTTGCTATAGACCGTTCAAGTTGGAAATCAATGAGAGAGGCCTATTTCCAGCAGTAGACGTCTTGTGGCTGATATTATTATGATGATATAAAGTATACACTACATCAATCGCACAAGCAAATTCTGTTTATTTTCATATAAGAGTCAAGATTATTGATTATTACGAGGGCAGGAGACTATCTTCGCTATTTTAAACCAGTGGATAAAAATAAACGACATCAATTCAAATATACCATGTGACAGTCACTATTCCATCACATAATCACTCAATCTTATCTTTACGACGGAAAAAGAAATAAATTGGAGCCACATGTCTTCATTGTTGGGCCACGAAACAAGCTTAGAATATGAACAGTATGCCTCATCAATTTCATTTTCATAACCCGTTGGTGATTTTTTCACAACGATATAGTGTGATTCAATAACGTCTATTATCTAAAATACCAGTGTTTTGTGTGCATCCGCGGCATTCAGCCGGGTACACAAGCCGCACTGCTGTCAACCGCAGACGCAGGTTGTAATGTCACCTGCGGTTGTAGTCTGCGGCCCATTTTTGAATCACATCTTAACGCTTTTTGTGACCTAGATCGCGAATCTTGATTTGCCGGTACTGACTTAAGACGATAATATATTATAATAATAAGATGCGACGACTGCAATTTTAGAATAATTGAATTCTAAGCAAAAGAGAATTTCAAGCGCGTTTTTGCCACTGGTTTTGTGGCCAAGCCATCACACATGGGGTTGATGACTAAACGTTTTTTCAACACAGTGTCAAGTTGAAATTAGTAAACGTTATTTTGCTTGGTATGTGTTGACAGTTCTAATGGGCCAGAAAGTTTAAATTTAAATGCCACTTATGGTATTAGAATATCAGCAATCTATTTATTCTCAGTCACAATTAGTAAATTTCATGAAAATTTTTTCTTAGCGAGCGACTCTGGCTCCTATTTGTGAAGACCAATATTCTGGAGATGGTTTTGTAAACATCCATGAGAGTCCAGGTGGTTGGGCTGGGCACTAATGGTAAGACTAATGATGTAACATAGTCTGAGAAGACCAATAGAAATTCTCTAAATTTTTCCCACATTTTCCCTGCATCGGCTGACCCGGGTTCGGAGTCTGTTAACACACCTCAAATACTCGTATATTGGGACAATATAGAAAAAAGAGTGAAGATGGATTAATTTTGTCATGTCGTCTCGTTTCTTCACACTTACATGCCAATTTTCAATCTGACGCCATCCCCACTCTATTATACTAGATTGTCCCAACAAAATGTGAAGTGGGTAGAGGGTCTAAGAGACTTTCTATCAAGTTCAATAAACCATGTCCAGACGGAAGGTTCTCTGACAGCAGCAAGAATGCACTAAGAACTTCGTATTGAAAAAAGATAACAAACAATAGAATTTCATGTTTTTTTCAGCAGTCGTCGGGACGTTTATTGTACAAAGAAGAATTATTTCCTTTGAACGCGACCGGAAAAGATGAAGGCGACACAAAAAACATTTCTCATTTCACTTCCGAACAGTAAATCCCCAACCAAAAGGGTTATGTATCAGAATTAGCTCTAGGAGTGCCGTTAATTTTTTATCGTCAAATTTATAGCCCAGCGGAAGCATTGTAAATATAGAGAGTCTAGAATGTAAAAAAACTTCAATGACATGGAATTTGGAAACTTTTTATAAATACTGTTTTTATTTAGTAAACCGAACTACATTACCTTCATCTTTGTTTGTCCAATACAAGGTAACGTACAATGTTATAATAAAAAATAAAAATAAAACTGTTTATTTCAAGCAACAATGAACCAGTGTGCAATAATTTTATTTAACGTCTCATTTTTGCCTCTTCCGGGCATTCTTGTAATTTATTTGACATTATTTTCTGGTCACTAATCTGAAAGGTTACTTTGCAGTTACTGTTGCATAGAACTGTTGTTGACTAAGCTCTACAAACTCTCAAGTACATTTGTTTTTAGGTAAAACCGAATCAGTCAACTGTTATTATTTACTATTTTAATGACGGGGCCTTCTCTGTAAAGTCTTTATTTTGTGAAATACTGTCGGAAATTGATATAAATTCAGCAGATACGGCAGTCGTTCACACGCTGTAAAAATGCTGAAAGGGTGTTTCTAAATAAAGATGAGTTTTATTGTATGTTTGTTGTTTGAAACAACAATATTTAAAAAAATAATATAATATTTATTTCACTCATAATTATTATTAGATTTTAAAATGGAAAATTCAAAGATGTTCTACAAATAATAAAATGTATCTTAAATTAACAAAATATTTGTCGTTCAAACTCTTACGGGTACAAAATGGTACCAATGAGCAGAAAGGTGCCAATTGTCATTTCAAATTAGACCTCTTTTATGTTTACCTTGTTCATATAAATACAGCAATAAGTATCGATCATATTGCTCTATATTTATTAACCTCGTAAGTCGGAATAAAAAACTTGAGAAACAATTAATGAAATAAAACATGAATTCTCTAAAACAAATATTTAAAGTATTATTTTTTTTCAAGAAAGTACAACTACCTGCATCTTATAGACCACTATCTGAATCTTCTGACTAAAACATTGATCAAATAATATTTAATTTAATTTCAAACACAGTACACAGTACAGTACCACTTATATTTAAACCCACTAAATCATCTTTCCCAGCGTATAAAGGAATTAGACCAACGAGACAATCCGACGTGCGTTTAATCGCATACAGAATTAGTACACATCTCGAGACAAACCAAAAAATTAAGACAGAGTGTATAATTTGGTATTTTTTATTTCAATATAGCCATTTCAGAGATGTGGCTAGACTAGAACGACGAGAGAGCAAGACCCACAGGAGTCATTGGAATTAATAATTTTTTAATGGCAATTTCGACTCGCAAAGGAGAAGAAGTTATTTAATAGTTATAATGATAAGGCCGTCTCTTGCACATTGCCATTGTAAATATACTAGTTGTTCGCCGCGAACATAGACCTCGCGAATTTCACACAATAAAGTTTAGCCACAAAAATAAAAATAAATCTTCCCATCATTTACTGGGGCCATATTCAAGATATTCTGAATTTAAAAGTTTCATACACCTGGTAGAGATTTATCGTAATCCTGTGTCAGATGCCCTTAGGCATTCTGAAAAAATCTGACATTGCAGCAACTAAAACATCTCTGACCATGTTTTTGTTCATCTCTAAGGTCAGAAGGTAGTCATTCCACGGGAATAACCAGTACTGCCAAATCTAGGAACACGATTAACAACACACCTTACGTTCCGAAGCGTAAGCTCAGGACGCGATTAGGAAATACCCTTGGACGAAGAAGATAAATATTAGTAGACCAAACCAAACCTCTCTAACACCTACTAAACCGATTCACAAAACTACTAAACTGATTTTGATGCCCAACGAACTTGAATATCAAAGTTTCAACAAAACCATACCATAGGTTCGGCAGTAATTGCGGTATAAACATACATACATAAATAATTACATACAAACAATGTGTTTTTAACCTCACTCGCTTCGCTCGCTCGTACATAACTATTTGTCCTTGTAACATATTGGTTGACTCGAAGGGGTTTTCATGGCTGTGACAGGAAAAGTCCGAATTCATCTTAAATAATGTACTTCTGTCAATTTGGTGTAAAAAAATCAAACTTAGAATTAATAGGTAGAAGTAGTTAGTAAAAACCAATTACAAAAATTATACTATGATAGTATTCTGTTTTCTTACTAATATAGTGACTAAGTATGTAGGCCACTGGGATAGAGACATACCAAAGATAGAAATATAATAAACTAACTAAATGTAAAAGTACACGGCGTCTTTATTTTTACATTTATATTAAGCCTCTAAGAATTTAGTACAAACCTGAATATAGTTTACGAGTGTAACAGAAAGACTGAAGAAGATAGGTATCGTTTCTGTCAGTTGTAATTTTGAGAGGTAATGGCCCGGTCAGTGTGACACGAAAAGGAATAAGAACTAGAGGTTTGTGACAGCCGTATGAATTAAATTAATGACATTCCATATCATATTGCTGCGAAAATTCAACCAGTAAAAATGATAAAACATTATTATACAATGGACAACACAATCGAACTCTTTTTATTTCTTAACTCTTGTCGGTGGAGTTCTGCAATATGATTTTGACTAGCCCAATAAAATGTTTGCTTGTGAGAAACACACAAAAAGGCATACTTATCGGATTTTTTATTATTGGTGTCGGCTGCAGACTGGCCATAGTACCAGGTAGATACTTTTTACATACCATGAATGCGGGTGTGTGGATTATCAATCTAAGTTATAAATTTAGCTTCTTATTTCAATTTATGTCATACTTCTGATTGCGCCATTTAACACGAGTAATAAGTGAATGAAATTGAATACAAAGGTGCCATTTAAATTACAAATTAAATGTTCATACCGTTGCTAAAAACATATAAGCTTCCTTAAGCTCCAAAAGAGAAGAAAAAAAAAGTGACTGTCTTAGATCATGAGTTTCATTGAATTGACTAAAAAAGCTTCTAAGATGGTGGTAAAAGAGTGGCTACATGGTTTAGGTTATGAGAACACTGAAAGTCTAATAGATCTCTCATAAAATTTATATTTTTGCTGTATAAAACAAAGATCAACACATCGTACAACAGGGAAAACTATCGACATCACAGGTGAAATTTCAAGGGGTGGAGACCTACCTAGAAATGCAGGCCTAGCCTAGCTTAGGGACCAATCTTCCACATTTAACTGTTTATTGTAATTAGCATTTTGTTTAAAATTGTAGTGAAAATTTGAAAATAGATAATATTGTAAATGAATGAAATGTAATTGTATGTTAATTTTGTGGGAGAAATAAAAAAAATAAAATAATTAATAAAAAAATGAGTAAGATTTATAAATTGACGGCGAAAGTAAAAAACAAATGCTATGCTAATTAATTTATTTTATATGACTTATTTTATAGGATCTGTCAATGTTTCAGTTATTTGGTAAAACCGTTGTTATTATAATGATGATTGATGATTATTATGCAATCGCAAAATTACTCCTCTTGATTCTATTGAATGTTAAAATTGTGAATTATTCCTTACGTCGAGAAAAATAAGTCATTGTTCATTTGTTACGTGCCAGCGATTTGTCATGACATAAGAAACGTTGGAAAAAATTGGAAAATATGCAAGATATTTTCCCCCAGTGGCATCAACGTAATGATTAATTACACATACATATAACAATGTGTATTAAGGCGCATTTGTCACAATTTGCCACGGCGGCGAATGATGGGCAATCAGTCACGAACGACGTATTAATTCACTGTGACGACTCTAGTACGAGTACTAGTACTCCGCAATAGTTACCTACATATTTCATGTTCGATAATTTGAATAAGCAAAAAGCACATAGCTGCCATAATTTTAACAAGAAAATTATGTACGTACTCTGTAGAAATGTTTATAGCAGTAACTTACGAAAAAAGTTTATAAACACTGGAAAAGAGTATAAATATAAAACGAATGTATGTACGATTGGCATTTTGAAGTAAATATTTGTATTATATACTTGTTTATGGTTTATCAAATGGCGGGATATTGATAAAAATGATGTGATTAAGTTTATTGTAACCAACTGTTTGAACTCTTCAACTCTATTCATCCCAAGAGAATACTTCCATGTTTAAATATGGTTATTAATATTAAAAACTTACTTTATTTTAATATAGATCTACGTAAACAAATGTACTGAACGAATGGTATCTCCTTTATACGAGTATCAGTTCCCTAGCATGTGACATTTGTTATCGCTCAAAATCATTAATCACACAGTATATCGATGTTTTCCTGCCCTGCTTGTGTCACGCACACTATATGGACTCGTGCCCTTAAAGAAAAATAACAACGATTAGGTTTTCTTTTCATTTCAAGTTAATAGTCCACCGTTCTTATATCTTTGTTTTTGTAGTTAAATGATAATTGTATGAGCCTCCTATGAATGTGTTGAAGAGCCAATTCAATCAGTGTTTTTAATTTGCTGATTAAGGCTTCATAGAGTTACAAAAATGTATGAACAGGTAAAGATAAAAGTATTTTATTGCATGAATTTAGAGTAACATTAAAGACAATTTTTTGTAACTCTATAAAGCCTAACATCAATTGATTGGCTTTTAAAAAAATATACTATTAGGGCAAAAAGGGCGCGTTCATTCTGTCACGTTTCACAAAGTTGTCAATAAATCCATCAATTGATTTATTGACAGGATCCTCGCTCCAAAATAATTTGTTAGCCAAATAATCCGAGATTTTGATGCGCACCCCACACGTTATAAATAACAGTTACAATAAAAGGGAGACAATTATCGGACGCGAATTTCACCCACATTATGCCAAATAATGGTACCGCGACGCACCCCTGTAGTAACGATATGCTACGCCCAAATCCCTTTATATCGGTTGGTTACAAAAGAACTGTTACATCGTTTGTCGCTTACGACTTTTCTGTGAGTCACTAGTAACACAGTTAGTATCGCATCTCTTCCCATCACTATGATTAAGTTTTTAATCATTCCAGTGTAGTTGTACATACATGCAAGTGCGCACAAACAAAACGAACAATTATATAGTTATATTTAATACATATATTTTTGTCATTGTTTTAATATCGCTTTAAGAAGTAAGTAAGAGCAGATGACATTATTTTTCTAAAAGGTCGTAAGTAACAGCGCACATTGCAGTCAATACTGATTGCGTACAAAATGCGCAATATGTGTTCGAAAAAAGTATAATAAATGCAGGACTCTTTGATAATAATGTGGATATTTATGCTTTGGACACGTGCTGATTTTGTATAATGGTTACATGAAATTCGCATATAGATAATTGCATTCCGGGAGTTAGATTATGATATATTTGGGCTTTCACATTTATTGTTATGGGCAATTTTTTAATATTTACAAAAAAGCTTTTCCAGTTTGCCTAAAAGTTGAATGAATTTAAAAAAATAATACCAAAAACCTATGTAGCTAATGATCATATTGTAGAAATATGCAATTATTAGTTAAATGTACTATATTTCAAAGTTTTACTCACAGCGGTTATCATATTAGGCCTATCAGATACATGCAAATCGTGCGTAATTTTTCTGCTTTTCACTGGTCATGCCCATAGAATTTGTAAATCGAATATTATTTTTTTTATAGACAGCGCACATTTATTCATACATTGGATTAACATGTACAGTCCGTGCAATAATTCTGTCTGTTAATGGCGCGTGCTGCCGTTATGACATGTCGACTGTTGGTTTTGTTTTTGGCGTCGAAATAAACACGACAAATTGTAGAGGTGGTCTAGACTATGCGAAACTGAATTGCGATTGCGACAGTTCCAATTTGGAAAGGTATTTATTTGTGGTTTTGTTGTATTTTGTTGGAGTTATGAGTAATGAGAGCAGCGAGATTAAAGTACACTTGACATCGATACTATTTCATAGTTATTACGGAGATTTTAGACTGGCATTACAGATATTTACGTGTTTTTTACGACACTTTTCAATACCGGTTGCAATGTATGAGTAAGATCAGTAATATTTTTTTATAAGTCACGCATATGGCTAGTGATGGATACTTATAGGAATTTTGAGCACGTTTTTTAGTTTTGTTTAAATCACTTATTTATATTAATTTTGAGAAGCTCGTTAGTCGAGCGCGACCCGCGTATTCGTAGCGAATGCGCGTGTCAAGCGACGGCGTGACGCGACCACTATTGGATTGGTCGCCATTTAGTGGCATTTTCTATTTTGAGCTCCTCCGTGCTTCGGAAAGCACGTTAAGCCGTTGGTCCCGGTTGTCGTCGATAGATAGCAGTCGTTAGGTTGTGTCAGATGCCTTGGGGCAGCCTGAAAAATTCAGACAGTGTTGGCCACTAACACACCTCGGGTCATGTTCCTGTCGGTTTGGTTTCTCTGTAAAAAGGGTTAAGGAGGTCAGACGGCAGTCGCTCCATTGTAATAATCAGTTCCGCCAAATCTAGGACCATGACTTACAGCGTACCCTAGGCTCCGAAGTGTAAGCTGTCGACGCAACTAGGAATACACGCCAGGATAATGATGACTTATTTATATTAATTTCGAAAGATAAGAAGATAACTCAAAGAAAAAACAAAGTTTACCAATCGCATCTCTTCGTCACATGTTGATGTGCATAGAATGCGTTATATTATTCCTAACTCTAAAAATGACTTTGCGAATCCAATAAATCTGCTCATTTATCTTTGAAAGCAATACTTGCTCATCCTCAAAACTACCTCCGACATTTGGTCCCAGACGTCCTTAGGGAGTGAACTCCTAACTCGCAACCCCTACATCTGTCGCCTAATAAAACTGCTGCATCGTCCAGTTTATAGGTTTACTATAAATCACGAGTTTCCTTTGTTTTGTAGCGTTAAGATTAAAAATCTCCGTTGGATCTTTGAAATATTGCACCGAGTTACGCACTATATGGAAAAGTTGCCGCGTTTTAATAGGCGCATTTTAATAGGTATCATAATATTTACGTTAATCAATACGAAATCGCTTATTATATTGCAAGCAACACATTCCATATTTTATGTTGTAATCACGTCTTCTCACTATAATGACTGGTTTCATTCCAGCTATGAACATATGAAATACCGAACGATACATAATGAAAAATGAATTCATTACTTTTAATATCAAATTAGTCATAAAATATTTGAATAGTTAAAATTAAAAATACTGTTTAGGTAATTATCATTCTAAGGTTATGAAAATATTTGACGATTCAGAAAAATAAGAACAAACTGCTACGTCAAGCCCATTTTTTTTGGCGCTTAAAAAAGCCGTCAGAAAACAATGCAGTGCGTATTGCTGTTCTATCTTCGATAGCTAAGACCCGGAGGACTTCAGTAATTGCGGATGAAAAACTCTGACCAAGTGAAAAATAAAGACGCAATAGCACAAACATTTTTAAACAGTCTAGTAACACCAACGACGTGCGACAAAATTTAAAGCTGCTATAACATTGAAGTTTCATTAATATCGGTAGGTGTTATTGTTCCAAGAACAAATGAAACAAACGAATAACTTAAAGTTTTTATTGTAATATCCAGTTGTATGTAAAAGAGTCTACAGACAGAGAGTAATTTTGAAAAAATTACTGTGTGTGTTCGTATATTGTAAACTGCAGTTGTGTGTAGTACATTAGGTAGAATAATGAATAACAATAATTGCGATTGAGTTATTATATAGACGGATAACTCAAACTCTATTAAAACTTATATATCCCTGTTAAAATTTGATATCGATTTGAAAGAGTAGGTCTGCCTGGCACAAGCGTGTTTGCTTAATAGAAAGTATCTTTTTACAACAAAAGTAGGTCTAACAATGATGTAAACAAAATTGTAGTCAAAGAAATAAAATATTTTTTCATTTATGTCATGTACTGCATTATATTGTAATAATAATGATATTGATAGAGTACCTAATGTACCAAATGAAGGTACATGAAAGAACTCCCAACAAAATCTTAGATATAAATTCTAATGTATTCCAAGTTATTGCACTCCGTCTAAATATTTTAACGACTGAAAAACCGCAGCCTCATTCCGCAGCCATTGTTTCTGGCTCAATGGGGTTTTCTTAATCTCGGCAGATAATAGTGACGGTATCAGTCGCAGCTCCATTTGGTCTTGAGTTGTTGCTATCATTTAATTTCATCTCCACGGCTGATGGCTATTGGAGTTGATATTTTCAGCAAGTTGGAAGATTGATATTTTTTTTAAATTTTGAGACATACTGGCTCTGTTTATTTACAGTACAACCATCTTTAAAAAATAAATAAAAAGAAAGTTAGGTTAACTATTAAGTTAGCTATCTGAAAATATAGTTTAAATCCATTCAAAGTAACTTTTATCATATAATATGGAGTATGATGATTGTTCCTAACTACCCCATCAATTTCGTCTATTGACTATATATAACATGAAGTTGTTTTTTCATGAATAGCGTATACATTTTCCAAAGAAAAACCCGCAATTGAATCATATCGACACAAAAACCACTAATCAACACAACAAAGACATAACTGCAAGACTTCTCAATTTATCAAGACAGGTGCCGCTTCTCAGTATGAAATGTTTTTCTACAGCGCCCCAGGGGAGTCCCGAGGGAGACTGGTCTTAATAGACTTAGAGACATACGTAAGCCGAGTTCCCTAGGGATAAGTGTACTTGATTGATAATATTGAAAATAGACGAATTTGAAACAACATCGATAGCGAGAAGAACAAACGCCAAAGAATTGTCAACAGACTCTATCAATTTCAATCTATTAATATGAGACAAGTCCACCTGCGATCATGAACGCTGTAAGTGTTTGAAACTTTAGGTGTAAATAAGTAATAATAACATAAAAACTATATTAAAATAGTCTAATTTACTGCATATGAGGCAACTTTTAGAATACCCATTATTGGAATGGGCTAAGTGGAGATCAAAGTTTCCAAGTGGATCGAAGAAAAGAAAAAGTAACAATGAGATACACAAACCAGTGGAAAGATCTAAGTGGATATGAGGGATTCACGAGGTGTATTTAATTACTTGTATATGTATGCAACTCAATGTGGCGGACTCATTTTGAACTCTCATAATAATTTAAATATTTTAATAAATGGGGAAAAATAAGCAATCGTGTAACAAAAAACTGTAGACATATTCTCCTAGCGTGCAACCTTCGTTTGAAATACGAGCAGAAAATTTAGTTCTATGTTTAAAAATAATACGTATATACGTACTGTTCTGGTATCTATTCTAAATGCTCGTCTATGCTCTCCGTCCCCCTCACTCGGCATCTAAAAATTCGATTACCGTCTTTGTCAAATTCCTACCGGCGATAAAATTCCACTATTGGAATTCTTTGGAGACGAACAATTGTTTGAAATTAAACTTACGGATGCATCATAGAAATAGTTCGACTGAAACGAGTTTGCTTTTAGAAGATTTGAACGTTATGATGAAATTTTAAATAAATACTTTTTAACAGACTTCAAAAAAGGAGGAGGTTCTACGTTTGACTGAATGTATATATTTAAATCATTGAGAAAGGAATGTCATTGATGTTCCTTTCTTAATGGTTTAATTGTAATTGTTCACCGATTATTTCCTCAACCTCTCACTTGCTGCAATCTAGATAACAATAAAAAATCCATTGTTATTAACCTAACCATATCTGGTTAGTGCGCACTCAAAGGGTTGATAGACCTATTTTTTTTTTTTAACTACAAGCTAAAAAGAAATAAGTTAGATAGCATAATGAACTTTCCATTAACCCGTCGAATGTCCTAGTAAGATACCCGTGTGAATAAGCGCTTTCATTTTACTCTTACTCAATGGGTTAAATCTATTTCTACAAAATGTTATCACAAACGTTCTAGCAGTTGTGCAATTTGTAAAGCCAGTCGGCTAAATAAATAAAATAATAAACTTGGAAGATTGATACTCGTTTTTCATATGATAGACATAGTATTAAAATTGCTCCATAATAAATAAACACAATTTTTTTTTCTTGTAGAATGCTATTCCTTAAAGTTAAAGAGCTCATTGGTACCAAGATTGTAAAGCACGCTTAACGTCAAACAAACCTTGAATATATAAAATGTTGTTTCCATAATATTTCGCCGACAAACAAATGTTTGTACAAAACAGACCCAGAATTTGTGTTCAAAAGCGTCGACGTCCATTAGACCGTTCCACCTGTTTATGGTGACTCGTTAGCATATTGTTTATGGTCCAAACCGTTTGTATTAGTGTATTGGCAACACTGCAACCAAAGGAAACTTTACTGTCCTCTATTATGCTAATCAATGAGCTTAAAATCAAGTGGAGTGATCTCCACTTTTAATTACTGTTGATTAGTGTTTATATACTAGCAGTATCTTTGTAGCCTAAATAGAAAAGTATACTATCTCTGTTGTAGTGGTAAAGTAGTATACTTTTCTATGTAGAAATAATAAATTTATAATGTTATAAACAAATAAAATGCTAAGAGACGTTTGACGTGAGTAGCTCTACCCAGTCAACACAGCTAAAGCTAATTGCAAAATCCAGAGAATGATCACTTTTAGTTATTGTTTATGATATTATCTTAATTTTATTCTAAATATCTTAAGGCCCAGGAAGAGTACAAGACGGTTTGTAATATCTATCATATATAATATTATCTTTGAATAGATTTTAAACTCTATTTTGTTATCATCTCCTTGATGCTAATACAAAAATTTGCATGTCTGTAACTGTTGTTTTATCGCCACAAAGGGTGCTAATGTATTGGGTATACGCGAATTTTAATAAATGGGCAATCTTTTGTATGTTTGAAACGAGAAAGTACATGAATGTGACTTTGAAAATTGTTTCATCGGCCAAAGTCAATATTTTCAATACGTACTTTTTATTAACTCTTGTCATCTTAGTTGAACATCATCATCATATCGAGTGGGTTACATGGTCAATTGACCTAGCACACCCTAGTATCAGAGTTTTTCGGAACAGCTTTAGTTGATAGAATTATATTCCATTCTGCTTTTAATAGTCTATACTTTTCTCATTCTTACCTATGGAATCATATTCTCTAATAAAATATCAATTAATCAATACATCAATACATTGACCCTCAGCTTCCATCTGGCGGCAGCGTGTTGCACTGGCATTCGTCACAGATCACAGCTGACACTAAACATACATAGAACACGTTTTTGAGTGCCTTTAGAATCGTTTCCCATAGGATTGATAAAAAAAATACTTAAAATAACTTCATAAACATTATGAAAAGAACTTTCTTTTAAAGATAGGTTTCATCTAAATGTAAAAGCAAAGGTCAATACCATCGACTTTAATATACGTCACTAACTTAACGTTTTTTTATGTAATCGTAGTAAACATGAAGTCCCAAAAAAATTTGAAACATAGGTATATACGAAGCTGAAATTTGATAAACAGTTATTTAGGATACACTTGTAAAAAACTGATTTACCGAATTTATCCATATTCAAAGTAGCGCAGTGTGCAGTGTAGACAAATAAAAAATAACTTTACATTTTTATAAAAATTGAAGTCGCCACGCACTTTGTCATTTCATACATACCATAACGCCTTTTTCCCGTAGGGGTAGGTAGATACTACGGATTACCATTTGCTACGATCCTTACAGACTTCCCTGGCTTCTTCTACGCTCATCACTCTCGTCATACACTTTCGTCGATTACGGGTACTCCTGACATCATCATTGTCATTTAACATATAATTAAAAAAACAACTAGCTAGTTTTTCTTGCGAGTTTCCCAAATAGAAAGAGAAATTCTTGGGGATGGTTTTGTTATCATCGAGGATTTTCATATATCGAGTGAAATAGTAACAAAAATAACTGAAAATTTTCAGCCGTTTGACATCACCCGTGTAAAATAGGAGCGAGAGGGGCGGTAGTTTGCCTATATGTTTGGTTTCTAGCATACATTTAGCATTGATTTATTTAGCTTTGATTGTTCTAGTTGAATGGAATCAGTTTTTTTTTAATCTATGGTTTCTCTCTTGTTTTTGAACTTTTGATTGCCACTTGGCATTTGTGTTTTTTTTATTTATAAGAAAGATATTTTGTCGATGAGGAAGTTATTTCCGTTTTAAAAATAGCTCAGTTAGTCCGTATCACACAAAGGTTGCCAATACCGACGCACGAGCCGCATACAATGGCCTATTGTCGGCAGGTTGCTCCATTGGCGCGGGACGAACTTTCATTTATAACGAACCTAGCAACTCAACCTGACTTTCCTTGAAACAGAGAAAAAATATATTTTTATCACGTGACGAAATTTGAAAAAATGGTATAAAAAAGATTGCTTGTAATTGTAGGCATACGAATAGGGTGGGAAAGTAATTTGTTTACTGAATTACCTTACCTTTCTCAGCAACACTTAGTTGACTAATAGAAAAAGCTAGGCTATGTCCTGTTGACAATTTTGTAACAAAGTTGAATAAATGATAATAGTTAATTTAATAGCTAAATAATCGATTACGCACTTTGGAACAAATTTAATATAAGTACATAATGGTTAACGTCAATTTGTGACAATGAATATCTTATACGATTTCATTTCATTTTCGACGTACCTACTCATTTTTTAATAAGTAATGTGACAAGTACCTTACTTACTTACACCTGTGACTCAGCGATCCGAAGTGGATCTCGGCCTCCGAAACGAGAGAGCGCCAGAGTGTTCTATGTGTGACAAGTACCTAGAAAATCAAATTCTTAACATAAAGTGTAGATTAGCTACTTAGTAAGTCTATATTTTCAATTAAAAACAAGCTGGACAGTCACAAAGCCAGTCAATATCCCATAACGCACGAGTTGCGCTCCATTGTCATTCCGTTGCTCTGCTGGGGCGCGATTTAATTCACAACAAAAATAGTTTGTTTCCGTGCTTTATTTTATAAAAGCATCATCATCATCCTAGCGTGTATTCCTAGTTGTGTCTTCAGCTTGTGCCTTGGAGCCTAGGGTACGCTGTAAGTCACGGTCCTAGATTTGGCGGAACTGGTAATTACAATGGAGCGACCGCCGTCTAACCTCCGTAACCAGACCAACAGGCACATGACCTAAGGTGTGTTAGTGGCCGACACTGTCAGAATTTTTCAGGCTGCGCATCTAACACAGACTCACGACTGCTATCAATCGTTAACAACCGGGACCAACGGCTTAGCGTGCCTTCCGAAGCACGGAGGAGCTCAAGATAGAAAATGCCACTTAAATGGGGACCAATCTAATAGTTGTCCGCGGGTCGCGCTCGACTAACGAGCTCCTCAAAGATTAGCTTAGCTTGATTTATAAAATCGATCTATGCCAAATAATCCTATGCGCTTGTAGAATTATTTAATTGTTAACCTTTACACTGACGTTACTTACTATGTTAACTTACCACTTTTGTAATACGTTGAGCCGTTGGTATCGGCAGTCATCTTGTGGTCGTTAATAGACGTCGGAGGCCCAGATGCGGAGCTGGTTCTGAAAAACTCTGACGCCAGGGTGTGCATGTATTGAATATATGTATGAGTATGAGTAACCTACTTAGAGAAGTGATGCAAAGACTCGAAGAAGATTATACCTATCCTCCAATAAGTAATGACGCCATTTATTTTGTTCTAGTACAGTTGCCAACTCCGAAGCACATCAGAAGGTCTTTTAGCTTATTGTATCAGCTACAGGTACAAGCAAATAATCTGACACCAAGATGTGTAGGGTCGATTGACTTTGTACCCTATATGAGTTTGAGATGGAATATAAAATTATACTCACTTTTGCTGTATACAATTTTATGTATTTGTTAATCAATAGTTCCTGCTTGGCAGTCTTCTAAGAAATTACGACAGTGACCGTGGCTTAGAATATAATAACAGGATGTTCAAGGTCAATCTACCTTAAAATCCCAACCAAGCAAGTGTACTTCGAAAACATTACATAAACATAGTATCTCAAAGAAAACAAAGCTTAAACGCATGTTTAATTCAACATCCAATGTTTGCTGTGATCTCAAAAACGTCTCGGCCCTTTAAACGGATACTTTGATAACATTCCAAGGGAATATTTTTGTAAGCACTATCGTACCGAGACGAATCGACAATAATATCCACGGATATAAGATAGGAATTGGTGTAGATTATAGATGTGTCGCTGTACCTAACTCTTATTGAATTTAAACAGTATTTACTTATTTGGAATCTTGGTCTTAGTAAATATAATTTAGCCAGATACGACCCGCTAAGAAGAAAAAGTATTCAATAAAAGTTATAATTTGTTATATTGCATTTAACAAATTCACTTTGCTTAATAATGCAGTCTCTTCCTTTTTTGCGAGTTGAAATGACTATTTATATATTTGTTATATGTGTTTTGACCAGTATTTGGCTACCTTTCCAGTCTGTCCTTAGCCTCCTCCAAATCCTCAGCCGCGCAGGAGACTGGGCAATTGGAGCATTTCAATTAGGTGGCCCATAGTCTGGCCTACGTCTGGACAGCCCCGCAGTCGCACAATGCAGTCTAATGAATTATCACTTAGTACTTTTTTGAGCTATGTCTGTCTGTCATTTTGTATCAGATTACCGTATGATTGTTATCGATCTGGTCAGGAAATTTAGCAGTTGTATATTACTGCGTTTTTTTAATATTTTGATTAGATATCAATTGTTTTGGTTCGATCGGATTTAGATCATAAAAAATAAACTATTAACAAACAAAATTTAACACTTAAATTGTTTCACTGCAGTGTATTTCTGTTTGTTTTCCGCACAAACCTATATCGTGTAAACTATATAGTGTATAACGTGTGTTATATAACTTTAAGTAAGTTTATTTTAGTTTATTTTGTGTAAGTTTATACTAATATATTTAGCTTATGTTTCTGCACCATGCCTATCTCTTTTCCTGAAATGTTTCCTACGAAAAGGGTTGCCTGTAAGAGATTGCTATTGCGATAAGGCCGCCTTTGCACATCATTATGTCTACATGTATGTGTCTCAAAATTGTATTTTCCTGGTGCAATAAAGTGTTTATTATTAGTAGTTTTTGGTTTTGTTTTATTTTCTCGGCTTTCGGAAAACCGGTATACTACGGAAAACATACACGGGCCTAAGCCAAGTACATATCAGGGAAATCAGTAGTTACATTGTTATTTACAGAATTGTCAGTTTCGTGTCGTGACGTGTCATATCTACCCCTTTGTCTACGTTATTAATGAACCTAGAGTGTTGCTAGACGATTGAAGTTGTAATAAAAATATCAAATCAAAGGAGTGGGATTTTGACGTATCTATGAATTAAATATCATTGCCGTACAATACGTTTTCTTGGAGACGTAAGTAGCTGTTTGCATTTGTACTTTTGTCAAGTGTTTCTCATACAAGGAAGGAAATATGTGGGCTTACATGATGGGCAAGGCTTAAGAGTTATACTTTCAAGTATTTGTTTTATGAAACTTATTTTATCCAAATAAAATACCGAGGTAAATTATTATTTATCTTTATAAATTATCACAAGTATAAATAATAAATAAAATTAAAACGAAGTACATAAAACTTTAATAGAAACTTTTAAATTAAAATAATTAATATCATGCCGTAATTTATTATTAATTGATAATCTTTGTTTTTATTTTAATTTTTGATTAATTTATTAATTACACTGTACGGAACAAAAGATGGGCCTACATGAAACTCTTGGGTACCAACTTGAAACGGGGAAGACCTAGAACGGGCACATGAACTTCAAGTTTTACTATGATTAGAGATTTATAGAAGGCGAGCAGGGAGGCTTTTGCCTAGAAGTGGGGAAACCATAGTTTAACAAAATCCTATGCAAAGAATAATCTCATCTCATGTTGATATGAAGTTGTCTATTTTCAAAATTTGTGACTCACTAAAAACTGACGAGTCGAATGATTTCAATTCGAAAATTCAAATATTTTGTATGAAAATCTCACTCCAGATCCCAGAAAGTTGTACTGTTTGCTTTATTTAGTGTTCACAGCTTTCCCGGAAATATACCCCCAACACCTCAGCCCGGGGCAGAATTTCAAGCAATTAATAGAGGGCTTAGTGACAGGGTAGTAATCCCGATAACAGGCTGCATAAATCAGTGACGTCAGCGAGACACCCTAATTTAGTGTCGCATTAGGTGTCTGCAAAGTGTTGCCAGTACCCCTCAGTTAGTTTCAATTATTAAAATTACAATTTGTTTTTAAACCTGTGATCTTTCAGCTTCAAGGAAGTTTTAAATATTTCGTTTAAGTATTGCTTTGTGGATGTCAAAATATCAATGTTCGTAATTGTAGATAGCCGAGCACGGCCTGCGCATAAGGACTGGGGGCATTTTATCTCAAATTTTCTGGCTCCCATATAACTAAAGTAATTAATTTGCGTTTTTATAGAAAATGGTACGGAACCCTTCGTGCGCGAGTCCGACCAGCATTTGCTCGGTTTTACTATTTTTTAAAGTATTCGTTTTTTACCTACTTTACCACAGCCTCTTAAAAAGCTCACGTGACATTACACTTGCAATGCTTTTAAATATCAAACTTCCAATGATTTTATTATATGAATTATATAATTCGTCCTTCAGGTCAACATTACAACACGTGTATCCTTTAAAATGAAATTCCCCTGATATCGC
The DNA here is from genome assembly GCA_947363495.1 of Euzophera pinguis. Classification (NCBI taxonomy): domain Eukaryota; kingdom Metazoa; phylum Arthropoda; class Insecta; order Lepidoptera; family Pyralidae; genus Euzophera; species Euzophera pinguis. Next base: position 11,310,931 of record OX376170.1, on the reverse strand, counting down.
TTAGAGCTTTGTTTAACAAGGCCGAGTGGATGGGCCACACAGTTAGGCTCAATTTTAACAATTACCGAGGCAAAGGCAAATGTTTGCCTTCGACTTAGAGCGCCCACACGCGCGCTGGCAGGTATTCATTACTCCAAGTGCCCAGTGATTTTGAATTTCGAACTTTGAATTTATTTTGCGATGTACTGGCTGGTTGGTTAAAACATTTTTTTTTTATCTGTGTTTTAAATAATCAAATTTAAAAAAAAAAATCCTTCTTTGAGTTTGTCAATTTTACTTGGGTAATGTATTTTTTTTTTGGAGAATGTTATTCAAATGGTACAATAATTTGTTCTAGAGGTACTTTGAGGAAAGAATGGAAATAAATATAATGTTTGGGCTAAACGGCTAGAGAAAGAGATAAAGTTTGGGAATATGACAATCCACGAGAGTTTCCAAAATAACACAGGACGTTAAATCGGGACTGGATTCAACAGCCTAAGAAGATAGAATTTTATTTAGTAATCTCTATTTCATTCTAATCTCAAAGATCGTGTTGAGAATTTAACCACCGATACGTCACGACACTTACACGTATCAATCTTGTGGATTAAGCTGAACGTGTAAGGTCATTTAGCATGATTGTAGACGTACTATGAATTTATTGCCAATGTTAGAACATTGATGATTTAGATAAGACACACCAGTATACTTGCTATTCTAGTAGGTAGATTGCAAGATCTGAAACCTTAGGTTTCAGATCATGAACTAACTGGAACAGACGAAATCTTTGATTTCATAAAAAAACATTAGGTGTTCATGTAGGTACATGAATTACATCATACACTATACATAAACTACATCATCATCATTTCGTGTAGGGTACATTCTGTCTGTGGGTACATTGTCTATCGGCGATGTACACCTTGTGTCAGAGTTAAGTTACTATATGTAAAGTATACACTCATTTTTGGGATTACCCATTAACCTTCCCAAAAACCAGGCTATCATTATACAAGAAGAATATTTAAGATCAGACAAGTAGTTCGATATAAGCATCCATAAAAAAAATCGTCAGCTTCGTTAGTATGGAAACGGAAGTCCAGTGATTTTTTTTTCATCCACAAAAGTCAAAATAAAATATCTTTATTGGCCACATCCATACTAATATTATAAATGCAAAAATTTGTCTGTCTTTTTGTCTGGCTGTGTGTCTGTTACGCTTACACGGCCAAACCGCTGAACGGAGTTTGATGAAATTTTATAAGAATATAGTTGAAGACCCGGGGTCAAACATAGGCTACTTTTTCACGCAGGCGGAGCTGCGGGAAACAGCTAGTATAATGTAAACAAATAATTGTACAATCACAATATACAGACACACACTCTATCATTATAAGCTAAACACTGACTTCTGCACTGAAACCTTGTCAAAAAATAGAAACTTGAAATAAAATCAAGGAGTATGAACCTATATAAGAAGTCAAAAAGTCCTTCCCGAATACCACAAAGGGCATCGCAGTGCAACAAAAACATTTGTAAGGAACTGGGGTCAATCCCGGTGGGACGGGGAGAAAAATTATGAATAATCGAAGTTGTCGGTGTAGACAGAGGAAAGTTACACAAAAAAGTTTAACATTTTGTAGAATTTTGCGATCAATACTTTTTTTTGTTAGTAACAATTTTAGTAGCAATGTTTTTTGCTATGCTAGCTACAAGCCAAAAGTTTACGCCCAAAGTTTCTTAGCTGCATATTTAACGTACCTATAATAATGTAGTGTTCTCATTTATATGTATTTCTAGTTTTGTGAAGCGCTAAAGTTAAACATGCTGGTGCGCGCCAATCTCTTGGTTTTCCAACTAGCCTATGACCCCATGTAATATTTATTAAGTCATGTTTTGTTGAAAAACTGTATAGTGTGCCAAAAAATAAATTTAAAAAAAAGCATGTTTCTAGATTTAGCGAAAGGTTATTAAAATGAAGAGAATGCCGTCTAAACTTAACCTTTTTTACAAGAAACTAGACTATTAGAATCATGATATTTTTTTCTGTATCCGTGTCGATTCGCAAGTTAAAGCTTATCTTACTTACTTACTGCGATGGCTCAGTGACCCAAAGAGGATCTTGGCCTCCGACACAAGAGATCTCCATTGTTCCCTGTTCAGCGCAACCTCCTGCCAGTCGGCTCTTTGGAGGGCTTCCAGGTCTTAATGTTAAAGCTTAGATAAACTTAATAAACGCAGTTGAAAGGATGATAATACCATTTATTATCATCCTTTCAACTGCGCGGCAACCATATTATTCTTAACAATGGAATTTTTATTGTTAACTAGTTTGACGCAGGCGAAGGGTTATGGTTGCTTTAAGTTTATCAGATTTTTTAAATTTAAGTTACAGAGTACTTACATTTTAATATGTATAATCAATGAATGTAGATTTTTCCTTTAAATATTAGAAAATTATGAACATATTTAAAATTTTGCGATATTCGAAATATTTAATTTCATTAAAGTATACTAGTTGAATAAAATGCATTTCGAAGTACTTAAAACTATGCCATAATGCCAGAATCATATTAAGTCATAGTGTGCCATATGGCTAAAACATTCATAATCTTTGAAGTTATGACCGCCCTTTATAACTTTCGATTAAAAGTTTTTAAATCCCATAACGCGTTCGGTCCCTTGTGGTATTTGTTTTAAGTGTTTTTTTTTAACATTGTTTGCATACTATACTACATACTATATTTCTATGTAAATTAAAAGTTGTCTAATCTATACACAAAATATTTTTTTGTGATCACTTTTCAAAATTTTCGATTTGTATTTATTGAAATTAAGAATCAAAGCAAACAGTCCGTATAAATTTATATTTTTTTATGAATGTGTACAATAAAGCGTACATCGTTTATTCTAAAACAGCGGATGTGCAACTTTTATTATCTTCTTCTTAATCCTTTTCTTATGTCTGAGGTCTTCTCTCAAAGATACTTAATATTTGTAAAGTTACCGAGAGGCCTCAAAGAAGTTTTAATTGACTTCATTTATAAGACAATAGCATAATAGGTATATCCTATTACTCTACCGTAGAGTACCAAAGATCCGCCAAATCAAGGACGATGACTAACAGCGTACCCTAGGTTCCGAAGCGTAAGCTAACATCTAGGAAAAATACGCGTGGACGAAGAAAAAAAGTCTCTAGAATTCTACATTGACCCCAGTCGATCTATCGAAGAGTCGAGAAATCGATATATAATATTGATTTCTCTGAACTATAAAGTGGGGCTATTTTAAGTTTGTATTGTGTACGAAGTTGTGGCTTAATAGTAATATAACTTTATTATAAAAGTCTTTGTTATAGCATTGTCCCACCAACTGTACTCTCTTCAGAAATAGGTCGCGCAGCTGTTGCCTTCGATATACCGTGATAGTACAAAATAACAATTTTATAGATTTGATACTCTTCTTCATCATTCTAGCGTTTTCCCGGTTGAGTCCACAGCGATTTGCTTCGGAGACCAGGGTACGCAACACTTGACACTTCATTACTACGAGGTACAAAATTAGGTAGTAAATTAATACAGAACGAAATGATTAACTTTGATTTTTAGTATGCATGACACATGATATCTATTATCTGATTTCCATGAAAGGTCGAAAAAAATTCCCGACTTTTATCTTCTATTTTTAATGTAGTTTAGTTTTAGCTAGTAAACTGTAAAAATTTAACTGGTGTTAAAAAGTCACCAGTGTTGTGAAACCTATTCTTCTGTACTTTCATTTTGTTACGGCCATAGCTCAGATATAAGCTACATTGTCGCAGGTCGCTTCGTTGTACATAAAATCTGTATGAAACAGGTGCGAGTTGAATCATAAAGTTAGACTACAGGCACTTCATAATAAACGAGTTATGGATATATAATTTGAAGCAAATCCTGAATTTCAACAATGCAGTGGTTTGTAATACCTACCTACTATTTAAGTCCATGGTATTATAGGTATTTTTATACGCTTCGTTCGGTGTTAATTTGAAAATAAAAGTCCTTGATGAAGACGCGTTATGATTTACACTTATTAGTTACATTGTATGTATTGTTAAACAAAAAATATTTTACACCAAAATTGGATAATACTCGTAGTGAAACTTAAGGCTTATTTGAGTAGTATCGACATACAATAAGAGAAAAATAGGAAGGAGGTATGCATTCCTACGCAAATGAACTGCGTCCCAGTTAATTTTATTTCATGAGAGTAGTATAATTAAACTATTGTAACCTACAGCAGGAAGCCATGGCATAACACGACACCCACTTTTTTGCTTACCTCAACTCCTTGTTTATTTATTTATTTAAATACAATTATAAAGCACAATAGGACTTAATGCTAAAAGCATTATCTAACAGTCAAAATCAGTCTTGTTGGACGATATGTTTTTCTTCTTGGTCGATCTGTTCACCTTTTCTTAAAATATAATATTTAAGTCTTACAGAGAGTATATCCACATTATTGTACTGTGCTTAATTTTGACATCATCTTTTGAGACGAATAATCCTTTAGCATACTGATCCGAAATTTCACGCTTCCTAAGAATCTACATTCTATATACATCTTATACAGAGGATATTATAAATCAAAGGGATTACTGTTTGAGCTACCGGAACGTGATTAAAAATAGTCCTGCAAGATTAACATTCCTTACCTTTCCTTAGTCCCGAAACGACGCACTACAATAGTCTTATTGAACGAAGAGTTCGTACTTTTTTGTTGTAGATGTACAACCGCACTTTATTTCAACAAAATTGATTAAAGAAGTTCAATTTTTTCAAAGTAATTAGATAGAAATCGATCCTGATGAAATACAGTGTTAAAAACCTGCGAATTTTTCCATTTTTCCTCTTGTTGAGACAAAATAGCTTTTGACTTCGCTATAATTTACGAATAATAGCGAAGTTAAAAGCTACAATCTATAAATCATCAAATTTCCAATATTATTTTGCTAATCTATATTATGTTATTGAAGTGATTAGTACCTACCAGAACAACGGTTAATGAAAATCGTTATATACTTTTACGCTGATATTCACAAATCTACCAACTATTATACTCTAGACTAAATAAAAAATGTTCTTCTACAACGATCAAAGCAATGTATTCATTATTTTTGCACAGAAGAAATTCAATACGGATTCATGATTTATCGAAATCAGTAAAACATCTCATGAATCTAGAAGATACGACGTTCTCGAATTACAGACATTATATCACCTTCTTTAGTGTTAAGTTGCAGGTAAGTGAACACTTGCATTGTGGAGGGTCGCGCTTCAGAGGGGATTTAGATAAGTTTTTGTGATCGTCGCTTCGAATGTCATGTTAACAAACAACGCTCTTGTAGTACTGAGTCACCTTTAGCTTGTCTTTTTTTAATATCCTGTTTTATAGACGATAACATTTTGAAATACGTAAAAGCATAATTTATTCATTTTGAGGGGGTTACATGATCAATCGACATCTGTACGTACTGTACACCCTGGCGTTAGACTTATTCGGAACCACCTTTCGATCTATGACGTGGTTCTTTTAATTATCACCAAATGGTACCCGGAATCATCCCGAAGCACGGAGTCGCTATAGAAGACTAACATTTACAGAAAACTACTTCAACAACAACCAACCACGCAACCATCAAAAAAATCAATTTCTGATTCCAAACTCGACAAAACTGTCACTTCATAAAATTCGTACCCGGCTTAACAACAGTCGCATGCGAAAATTATAATTGTTAATTCATTTTTTCGCATTTTTATTAGCTTTAGAATGTAGGACGTTGTCGGACGGCGGCGGACGTGCGCCTACATAATTAGGCTCTATCACCCGCACCTCCTTTGCATATTTTGTTTGCGCAAACACAGCCAATGTTTGACTGTTAAAATCAAGGACCTGCCGTGGAGATAGATGAATGGATAATCCTTTGTTTGGTGTTATAAGATTTTGTGTAAATTTTTAGGTTTGATTTTCTTGAACAATGAAAACTATACTTTCGTGCCTCTCTATGCATGTGCAACCTATGAGCTATTGTGGTGGTTGTTAGCCACCATTTCTGTAAATAGAGATTAAGGGAGTCACCACAGTGCGATTGCAGTCCTCATGACCAGACCCCATCCAACATCGCACGCGGTAAATGAATGCCACTTCGCTGTTTTCCCGGTAACATGACGGAATTGCACAATCTCACACTTGCTGGTTGAAAAATCTGGATGTCGATATTTGATCAACGCACGGAGAACATGTGCAATGATGATAATACTGAGAAACCTTGTTAAGAAGGAACACCCTGAAAGCTTCTAAATACTGGGTGTATCTAGGAAGCCATTAGCGTAAAAATATGACAAAATGTGGCACGACTACAGGAGTGCTATTTTTGAAAAGTGTGACTCACGCGAATTCGGCGAGTCCAATAATTTTTGTTCGATATCGAATGATTTTCGTTCGTTAACGAAGGATTTTTGTTCGATATAAATGTCATATTTGAAAAATAGAGCTCCAGATTCGTTAAATATAACTTAGGCTACTATTATATTTCTAGTAAAAAACAAGCAAAAATTTAAGCCCATCTCGTATAAAAAGTCATTTTGCACAATCTAGGTACCTTTCCTTTAATTCCACGACCCCAACAAAAGTTAGGGGACAGCAAATGCAACCCAAACCAACCTAATTAAACATGTTGTATTTAAACAGTTTAAATTTATTATGGTCGACGAGATAATAAGGTTTTCATACTAGGGATTAGTTTTCTAATGATTTTAGTTTATTCATTGTGTTTACATCTACACTCTTTTGTACTCAAACTTTTTTTTGGCAAAGTTTTGGCGAAACAATTTGCAAATGTTTCTGAAACTGTCACTAACAAAGAAAACATTTTGCTAGAAAATTTAAAAGGTTACTAACCTCATGGCTGTTATTTTCCATGGTGGTATGAACATTCGTTTTCTATCTGTTATTTACTTAATTTCTTCCAACGAGAAAAGAAAATGTTTTAAATAAGTACTAAAGTAAATACGTAGATAAGCAGATTTTCTCAGGTTGTTTCAATATCATGTACACAACACACATCAAATTAATAACACCTTTACGTCGGGGGTTAAAAATATTTAAACATATTACCTCATATACTCATACTCGTATGTCTAAAGTACGAGTATAAGGTAAGGTATAAAATATTGTTTCCTGAAACCTCTATTTCGGAATTCTTACCTTTGAGATCTGAGGTCCGGAGTACGAATTAGGCCTGACTCTTATAGAGTAGCATTTCGAGGTTCGCCTTGTAATATACGTAAATCCTACAAACATGTACACAATCTCTTTCGTGTCCATCAAAGGGCCACATATTAAAGCAATGAAAGGGCTAGATTGCCAAATATCCACCGCTCTGATTCCATGGAAATCCACGACGTCAATCCATCACTGAACTTACATACATTGTAGCTTTAATGAGATTAACCTTTCAAAAGGTAAGTGAGAAAAGAGCAATGGAACAAGTCGCGCGCGTTCAATCTAAAAGAATCAGCAAAATCCACTTACATTTCCTTATTCTTTATCCGTTCAATGAAAATCTTTGTAAAAGGTTCTTTGTTGTCGACTAACCAACATGAAATAAAACACAATTCTCGGGGCGTTTTCTTGAAATTACGTTTTTGCTGGCGTTTTAATATGACCTTAAGATTGTCCGTTTTGACAATCTACAAAACTGAATGGATATTCAGAATTTTTATTCTTGTTATTTGCATTACAACATACAATTTAGATAAAAATGTATCTACTTAAATGCTTGCAGTACAATTATTATTATATTAAATACATTATTTAGAGCTGAACTTCTTTGTAGTATAATTGTATAAAATCATTTGGATCTATCATTTAGCTCACAATGTCGGACAAATTGTAAGCAAAGTCTTTGCAAGTGTTTCTTGCAAGCAATAAAATGACGTTTGTTGAAATCCGTGAAGTCGTTTAGAGTCTACAAACGACGATAAAAAATACACATAGATACATAATTATAAAAACTTAACACTCCTTAGAAGACTCGAGTAAAATTTATATTAATGCTCAAGCAAATTGGTGAAAAAGATTCTATTCATCATAATAGCAGTAAACCGCTTACATTCGTATTATTCTAAATAATACATTTTCGCTTTATTTCATTAAAAACATAAAACAACATAGGCGTTAAACCCTCATCTATCACTACACGATACTTTCTTCATTTTAATCACTACAAACCTACTGGAAGCGTGCCCTTAGCCCCAACGATATGTCTAATACCCAGTGATTTATCGAGTTCCATAAGCACGTCTTGTCAGGGTCCCGTATTGTAGAAACCTTTTTGTTCAAATAAGACCGAGAATGCGCTGGAGCGACTACTTGGGAAGATTCGAGGCTAGGTGGTCAGAGGTGGCGGAACCGAGAAAGGTTTTGAAGGACTTGGGGGAGACCTTTGCCCAGAAGTGGGACAATATAGGTTAATTAAAAAAAAAGTTGAAAACAGTAGAAACTTCTATAAAAATACACGTGCCAACAAACAACAAACTCACTTTTTAATTTGTTTATTTCCTCTATCTCGAATATATTTACAATTCTGAAGGATTTATAAATTTATTTCCATTACTAAGGATTTACTTTATGAAATTCTTTAGTGCAGATTTAAAAATTATCTCTCTAATAAAGATTTTTTATTCGAGTTTCGAAGAATTTGCTTCCTGCAGGTGCGCAGAAATCAGATTTGGTATTAACAATAGAAATTTCATTATTATCTAGTTATGACTAAGTCACGGTTAGATATGGTGGTATTAGTTGTTACAAGGTTTGTCACGGCTAAAGTTCTAAATAAAATCTAGTACAAATATTGATTAGAACTTGGAAAATAACATTTGTTTTTTAATATATTTCAGTGACTACAGATCTGTGGTCATTGTCTTAGAAGAGAGGTACGATTAGCATTTATATATACAATATACTAGCTTTTTCATACCAAATTTCATCAATTTACCGTTCAGCGGTTCGGCCGTGAAAGCGTAACAGACAGACAGACAGACAGACTTTCTCATTTATAATATTAGTATGGATATTTTTTATAACAATTTGCAAACCCTTAAAAAATCAAAGTTTTCAAATTTTTTTTTAACCTTAACAATCTTCTTAAGTACTATTTGTTTTCTATTTATACAGAACCATCAAGACATTTTAAAAGCTTTCATCCTTACTCGACGTAATACTAAGGGAAAGTAACAGTTGGGGCAGATAACAGGGAACAAAGTACGAACTAAAAGGAACTTAATGTTAGACTATATTTAAATAAAAGAACGGAGATTATGACTACTTATTGATGAAGATAAATAAAATGACTAAGACCTTTTGTAAGCTTTTAGTGAATACAGATAATTTATTTTTGGAAAAATATTTTTGGAATGCCGTAAAGGCCATCTTCTGTCAAATTTGCCCAGTAGCCCTATTTTTGAAATGTACTCACGCAAAATCGGAGAGTGAATGAATTTCGTTCCATATCGAATGATTTTTATTCGTCATAATAGTCGAATGTTTTTTTTTGACATGTGAGTCTCAAAAATTGAGTTCCAGGTTTTCGCGCCAACTCTTACGTGGCCTTCCTCTAGGCGGTACTTAGTAGAGATGCGTGGAAAATAAAATGGAAGGCCTTTGTATAGCAATGGGACATAAATATAAGGCTATTAAAAAAAAGTCATTCGCGTTATGAATTAAATTTAATTGGCAAAGAAGATACAGAAACGTGCATAAAAGTTACAGAATATCAAGAGCAACAAAATCTCTTGGATCTTATTAAATAAACATCGCAACCCCTGCCGAAATATTATAAAATAAAACCTAAATCACATGATAATTCCATTACGTTTAATATATTCAAACAATTATCTGTGAATCGCGAATTTCACATAAAATTATATGGCGGCCCCCAGGGTTAGCTATTAGAGCCAGCTGTTCTCATAGTTTATTCGGTAATGTAGGGTAAATGTTCAATGTTCTCTAAGGTATGATCAGGGATTCGTAAACTTTTATGATGTAGTAATGTATACATAGAATTGAGTACTCCACGACTCAATGGCAAAAAATAAACTGCTAGAGTTTACTCGCTAAGAAGAAGCAGAGTATTGTTTTATAAAACTGCATGGCATATGTAAAAATGCTATTAGAAGCATAACATTATTGAATTCTTTTATTTTCAAGTGATACTTATTATTAGTCAATTTATTTACTTTAATGTAGTTTTATGCTGAATAATACCTAATGCGGTTAAAAACTGTACAAAATTTTCGCCAAAGCAAGCAATTTTAGTTACTGACTAATGACAATTACCGATTTATTTAAATATCTCATATGAACTCACTTTTGCACCAAACAATTTAATCGAACAAGCGAAATTTCATACTTTTGAGATTTTGCCTTCTTGACAAAATTCATCCGATATATTCAAACAATTGAATTGATCTGAAAATTATGTGAAAGTATGATGTCGAACTAAAAAAGAAACAACAAAAAATAGATTAATAGCGTTACAATACAGAAACATCTTCCAACATTCGTTTTTGAAGGTTGTGGTCTAGACCTATGAGCATACACGAACTAAAATGTAAATCAAACATATTCATATTTAGATGTTAAAAAGTCTAGAACAAACACAAGCACTAAATAATTCACACAAACAGATACCGCAACGTTAATCACAGAACGCCGTATGTGCAATATATCAGACCAAAACTAACAGTTGGTCATAATGGCTGATCCCAGGGGACAAGTCGTTTGAAATGGTTATGAATGTACTAATTATATGGAATTAGCATTTTGTCCTCATCTTTACTATTATGTCTTTGTGTGGGCTTACTTATTTTATAAAAAGTGGCAAGCATTTACTTTTATTTATGGTTATGTGTTCTTAATTTTGGTAAAATACTTTAAAATAGCACACCACTTCCCGTCCCCTACGATTATGAAGAAAATATTTAGTAGTCCCAAAATTCAGAACTAAAATATTTTGAAATACATTTATTTATTTATTTAAACTTTATTGTACATAATACAGTTGTATAGCACAGTTGGCGAACTTAATGCTTAAAGCATTATCTAACAGTCAACCTTTGGGTTAAACAGATATCGTCATGTGGGGCACCTATTAAAAATATATAGCTATAAACGCAGAAAGTTGTAATGATAATAAACTTACATATGGTACTTACATAATATACTTACATAGATACGATGAAATAATAAACTAAATACAGTTAATTTTAAGAGTTATATCAACGAAATAATACTTAATTATTTATTTTTATATTTACTTACTTCGCTGGCTTCACCCGAAATTCAACTTGGTCTCTGAAACAAGAGAGCACCAGAGAATTCTATTCTTGGCGATGGCTCGTCAGTTATTTTTATATTTATCATTGTTTTATTTCTGGTGTTACAAATAAATAATTCTTTTTTGTATTATATTTCATGTATTTTTGGAGGGACAGATGAAGAGCAGAAATGTAAAGGATGGGAGAGTATAAACAAGGTGTACATGGATAGTTGGATAAGAACGTAACAGAGGAAAACGAAAGCATATTTTTTAATGAAAAACGTGCAAATAAAAGTTTATTCCTTACAAACGGCACTCTATTTACATAAATATAATAATTCGCAATAGAAACAAGTAAAGAAGGAGTATGATGAGAAGGATAAAGAAAGATAAAAGTTATTTTTATTTCAAACTTTAATATCTAATATGGTACAATGGGTGGTGGTAAGTTACTAAATACAATAAAAATACGTAACTGATATTCACAATAAGTTGACAGAAAAGCCAAAATTCAAGAGAAAATTTGAAGTTTCAATAACTGCCGCTAGAGAGCGCAGTTGCCATGGTTGCACGGCCGAGTCTGCGGTATAAGGCCAACCATTATAACTGTTATCATTAAAAGACAATAAGTATGACAACATAAAACTATGTACATAAAATCGGTTCGTTTGTCCGGATGTTACAAAATTAAAATATATTTACAAAGTAGGGATATTCGATATACATCGATGTATTGAAAACATCGATGTTTCCAATACTATACATCGAATGGATCCGATGTTTTGAAATGCTTTCGATATACTCGATGTATCGATGTTTTTTCAGTTTTGAGTAGAATAACATCGAATCGATTATAACCAATTAATTTCATAAAAAATCAAGTTTGACCACTAATATTTTATCTAAAATCTTTTTTCCAAGGTATTTGTTTATTTAAAAAAGAAAAGTTTATTATTCAATAGTGAACTGACAATATAATGCCGTCGCGGCCAACGTGTACTAAAACTTATGATGGCAGCATTGCGCACGAGTCAGTGACAATAAAAAAAAATTATGTCGTGTCGGCCGGCGAGCTTCTATGTTTAAATTAAAAATAACGAATTAAATTACACTTGGTTTTGTGGAGGAAATAAGTTTGAAGTGTATTATTTATTAATATACTACCATACCTACTCATGACGCGGCAACAAAAATACATAATCTGTGAAAATTTTAACTGTCTAAATATCACGGTTCATAAGATACAGGCTGGTGACAGTCGGACAGCGAAATCTTAGTGATAAGGTTCCATTTTACTCTTTGCGAACGGAACCCTGAAAAAGTACTCGATGCGTACAAAATATCGATGTTTTTACCCGAAACATCGAAAGACATCGATGTACAGTATTGATACATCGAATCGAAAAAAACATCGATGTTTTTTCAAAGTGGACACCCCTATTACAAAGACACAAACAAAAATTAAGAACACTAATAAATTAAACATTATGTACACAAGAACTATAGCTAACATAAGTGGCTTCACGCCACATATATAAAGTATTACAATGATAAATTAGAGAAACATTCCGATCTCAATAATATGCAAAAATATAATCGATCAAACAAACTCTCACATCAAAAAATACTCGATCGGCACACGGTAGATTATTATATTAATTTGTTCATTATAATCCAGCTACATCGACGGTATTAACGTGAATTTTACCATAATTGCTTCATCCAATTAAATGTATTTCGTATTAATAGTCTTTAGCCAAATTAAATATCAATATCTTTCGATGACTTGTTTAAATTGGATAGTGTAAAATTAAATTTAATGTACTTCTCTTCTTGAACAGATAGGTACTTATCACGCTTTTTTATATAGGTGATAGAGTTAGCAATAATCCACTTTTCATATGTTCTCTGAAATTCGATGAAATCCTTTCTTTCAATAACACTCACTTATTGACGTCAATTTACTTATAAGTACCATCACTTTCAAAGCGCAAGTGGTGAAGCGGCGGCGGCGCGGAACCACAAACTCCACTGCAACATTTTCTTCAAAACGTCAATTCAAAATAAAATTAAACTCCCATTCATACTACATACTTTCTTAATTCATCCCTCTCCTTTATTTTTTCTTCAAAGTTTCCTTATATCATGTAGTTGTAGACTAAGGTTGCATTCTTTCGATATTCCTACTTTTAATTATGGAAGTTTTTACAATATGACTGGCTACCTTGGCTCATATATTCCATAAATCTGAAAATAAAGTAAAAATTTTATTCTGTTAAAAATACATTCATTCAAAACTGTCATATTAATTTTAATATGCTTATTACGACGCTAAAGATTTCAATAAAAATTTTACCATTGATTTATGATAATTTGAAAGTAATGACGTGCTATAAAATAAAATCATCGGGCTGTAAGACTGAAACAATTCTTAAATATTGAAGTCGTAAAGAATTTTTTAATTAAACGCGACGTACCTACAAAGTCGGTTACTTTTTATAGGTGATTCTGAGTTTCATTACGGTCATGCAAATATTCACTTAGGGCACTGGAGCGAGATGAACTGAACGCCATTTATTTTTATTTCAATTGTGATAAATTACATTTGGAATTGTTGCATTCTTTTATCGTCTTCGAGAATATGAATCTGAGTCTTTTTTAGTCTCACACACATGATGAGTACAGCCTCAGGGCTGTAAATCGCCTAATAATAATGAATGAATGAACACAAATATAATAAACTTAAATAGAACAGACTTCAAGAAGCACACACCACATTTGCTTATAGTCTGAAGTGACTGATTGCAAATTTAGAATACAAAAAAAAAAAAAATAGAACAGACTAAACAATTTTGTTCAAATAGTTATTGTTAACTTCAACAAACGCAAAGCACACCTAAAAGAAAAAGCATGCAGCTCTGAGTCTTCCAATATTTTATAGTTTTTTTAAATTTTTAAAAAATTTCAAGGTCATGCTTACTTTAAGACATCACAATAAGTTAAACGTTACACAGAAGTAAAACGTTGAATAAAAAAATGCCTTAAATAATAAAAAATCCTTGTAATTATAAAAACTTAGAAAAGTAACGTAGGTTGTAAACGATAGTTACGGTAACTTCTTAAAGGGTAATATTTTGGCACCGGAGAGTTACGGTTACATCTTAAAGGGTAATATTTTGGCATAGGAGTCTTATATAGTTTTGCTGTCACTCCCTCCATTAATTTAATTTTAATAGTGTAAAACAAATGTATTTTTCTTAACCCGACACACGTCTGCGTCCGAATCTCCAATTGCCTTTGCATTATGGCTATGTAAGGGCTGGAGACGCGTGACGGGTTAAGAAAATATATCACTATGATTTCACTAAAAACAGATGCAACTTTGTTTGCTTACTTGGGGTGCATTCACATAGATTTAGAACACGATAGCGACGCAATCAGCGAGGACGAGCTAGTCCATTAGGCGGCCTATTTTCACACCATCTCTATGAATACGGCCTTTTAACACTTTACGTCAGTGGCTGTTTTCTTATGTTTTTGGCTGCTAGGTGCTGCTCTACTTTTTCATAGGCATACAGAAGTCAAAATGTAAAAATTTGATATTGATGTTGCTAGTCATGTGAGGCGTGACATGTTTTTAATATATTTTTTAACAAGATTATTATTATGATAATAAAATATATTTATTATATTTCTTTTCAATGGTAAGTAAATATTCGTTGTATAAGACAATTTTCTGCATTACTAGCTTTAAGACAGTTTAAAAGTGCTGATAATATTAAAGGATCCAACTGAAGATATCAGGAAAATCGCGTTAGGTGGGGTTTATATTGTGATACAGTACAATTAATGGGTCAACTTCTGTCGTACCACAGTAGTCTATAATCTTTTATTGCTAATCATTAGAAAAATGGTTGCATAGTATTAGGCAAATTTAATATAGCGCAGTATATTTAAGCTATTCTGCCACGACAAAAAGAACCGACGACGCTCATTTTCCTGCTTTTTTTTTCTAATTTGATATTTTGTTTTCAAATTAATTCATTATGGATAATAAATTAATGTGAGGCCCTAGTCACCGCTTTATATGCAATTAATTACTGGCACCTTTCTATCAAATAGCTGCATGAACAATAAAGGTTAGCCCAAATGCTACCTTTATTGGCCAAAGCCAATATGAAATTGCAAACGATTGATTAAGAGTCGTTTTACGAGCAAAAGAAAGCTTATTCAAACATCTATAACGACTTATTACAATTCCGTCCAATAAAACCAGTAGAATGGAAAGATGAAACTCGATTACTCCCATCGGAAATCCACAATAACAAACCGATTGAAGTGGCGAGAAAACGATGAAAAAGAGTCGCCAATTGCATTAATTCTGCATAAAAATGAGCCAATTATTCGAATGCTGAGACGTATCGATGAATTTTAATTCGAACCGAGTGAAATATAGAGCGAATTGAAGTACAGCAATGATTGCTTGATATAAATAGAACTGAATTAACACTGACTTTTTCATGCTACCTCACACTGTATTATAACCATGTTTAATCGTCATGATTTTTAAATACTTAATACAAAACGAATAATTTTAGTTGCTTTATAAAAAAAATATGAACTTCACTGTCAATATCTTTCGTCCAACCTGATCGATTTTCTTGTTAGTCTTAAAATAAAACTAAGAGCAAAGCAATTATATTAATATACTTTATAATACATAATTCGATCAACAGAAAAAAACAGAAAGCAGGAAATATTTCAGTGTAAACATTCAAACATAGAACGCCCTCCAGCTTTATCTTTTCTATTAAAAATGTTAGTGGCCATTGTTTCTATTTTCAAACACAACCTTTAAGAGTATTGTGAAAAAAGTAAAACCATCTACAGTCTAACGAAATTAGATTCCAGACCACACGTTAGGTCGACAAGAAGAAACAAGAGTACTTACTGGTTTTCCTAGCACGTAAATCCGAACCTAACTTTTCTAGTCTCGGTGCAAAGTATCCAACTTCGGTAACAACTAACTATAAAGGCGTAACAAATTACTTCTTGGAATGCGGTATTTGTTTCTGATACTAATACCTATTTAATTTAGGAAATGTGGAAACAACAGAAAAATGTATTAATAATAATTACGAAAATTGTAGTCGAAACACCAATTCAACAATCATTATTTACTCTAATATGTACTATTTAGTTTAAAATCACCTCTTTACATTTTTGGAAACCAATTTTTACCACTACCTTTGGCGCATTAATTTTAAGATCATATTATATGTAGCATGTTATTTTTTCTTAATAGAAACTTGACGTTCCAATTAAATTTTAGATGACGAAACATAGGACCAATCCCGTAAATGTAGCCACTTTTTAGTATCCCTTGGCCCATCTTATTTGTCTGGCAAGTTTTAATTCAGTTACTGACATGACTGTTACTTGAATTTGAATGACAATCCATGTATAAATAGTCTAACGTCTTATAATGACAAAGCTGGTGGTGGTAAATGGTGCAAAAGAGGATAGATTTGAATAGCGTCATTTGCACTAAAACTATTATTACTACTGCGTAGGTCTAGGTAACGTAATTTACTTTAAATGTTACAATTACTTGAATACAGGATGATTTTGCCATCAGTTATTTCAATTAATCAACAATATAATAGGTAAAATTAAGGAATACTAAGAACAACTACCAAGGCCAAGAAAGAAGGATATTGAGATGGTTTGGCAATGTAGAAAATGAAAAGAGAATTACGGAAAGTATATAAAAATCCGAGTTTACAGGTAAAGCCAGAAAAGGCCGGCCTCGGAAAACATACTGTGATAAAATCGCGGACATCTTTAAAAGTGGAGATGATAGACTGAAGTAACTATTATCGGCGAGCATCTATGACAAGAGTGATGAGTGTGGAGGAAGCAAGGGTGATATGTAAGGATCGTAGCAAATGGAAATCCTTTAACTCACACTGACGTGATTATGTATGCATAAGCCAACAACAACGCAAATAATGGGTGTCGTGTCTGTCATAGATATCAGGATAAGATAGAATGGTAGCTCAGCTCTTAAATTTAAGATAAGATTCAGTATCAAATTTAAAACAATTTCAATTGGTGAAAGTAGCCGAATATAATTTAAAATTGAATAAAGATAATAAGAGCGTAGAGCAGACTTGTAATCGACTAAATTGCGCAAACACATATTTTCAAAATTAGAACACGCTGTACGTACGTGACTAGCAATAGCAGCTTCCACAGAAACATATCACCTCAGCATCTAATGATAATGGAAGTTTCGAGTGACTGTAACCCCACATTAATTTCGTACGAGCTCGGTCGCGATAATTGCGCGTGAGAATGTCGCAAGCATTTTAATGGATACTATAATATTGAGTGTAATTGTGTTTGCCGAACTAATGACATGTGCAAGATGGAAGTTCGATGTTAAGGAATGAACATTTGCGTATGGATGTAAGGTCACGTTTACACAAGTCTAGCGGCCCGCCGTATCTATACCACAGAATTATTAATTGTACTAACGTACAGAACGGACACTAACACCCTCCCACCCGAAATATATTGTATACCGCACCTCACCGCGCAGATTAAGGCTAAAATCAAGAGCACAACAATATAAGGATGACATTTCGGCGTGCGACTGCGACGGACAAATATGACGCAGACACGGTAAATAACCAACACTACGACTTGAGTGACACACAAATTGACGTGACGCGCGTACGTACACGACCGAATATAGAGTGTCCGGGGTGTGTCTATACATGACTTATTGTTAACAATATGAAAAATTTAAGCATATTTTAAGACGTTTGAATGTTACCGTGAATCTCAACCTCTCTCACTTATGAGTCCTAATCCTAATAAACAACCTTGTACAGATGAAATTTGGAACGAAATCCTTTACTTACTCGATTTGATAGAAGTGCTCAATATATTGCGTTCCGTGACATCGTTATGAACAGCTGTTACTGATACACACTCGTACGATAAAATAGATAGAACAATATCAAGAATCAAAATTACTTTTTGAAATAAAAATATTTTTCAGAAAGTTATATATTTGAGGCCATATATTACGAAAATATTACTTTAATATTCAATTAAAAAAATAAATAACCACTCATCGTTTAACGTTCTTTTCGATTATCAGACAATCAGGTAATTCAAACTCTCGGTTTAAGGCTAATGTCTTAACCTCTAGATCAAAGTAAACTAATGATTCAATTAGCCATAAGAAAAATAATCTGGCCTAAGTATTTATTATCGTTTCTAACAACTGATATTTATTCTGTTGTGGCAGAGACGTCACATATATTGTATACATAATTTTAATATTATATTCACCAGAGCCTCAGTATTTATTTCTAAAAACGATAAGTTACTGATCGCAAAAGTAAACTTCTTCCAGATTAAGAAAACTTACTAGTCAACTCTCGCCGCCTATCATCTACAAAAGATAGCAAACTCTGAGTTCATGAACGAATCAGTTGTAGATGCAAATGGAAACACGTGAATATATATGAAAAAGAAGAGGAAACTTATATTCTAAGAATAGAAGAGATATCGCCAGAAAGTACCGTGTCTGGGGCTTATAAACTTCTATTGACACCAACATAAATCAGCTGAATAGAGAGAAAACCTCTATAAAATACCACAGAGACTCGAACTTGTATTCATTCATACGCATTGCAATAATATAGGTATACAATCGAGTTAATAGTTGTTTATCTCCTGAATAAGTATTGCATCGAGAGATTGAGGTGTCTTCAAACGGCCGATTAGTACTAAAACATTTATTGCCGCATTTGTCAGAATCGGCTTTAGAATCTTTTGATTGATATAGGCGGCTTCTTTTGTATAAATAAAGATGTGACCATTAGTCACTTAGAATTGTCTTGTTTATGTTTTTAGATACAGAGTAACTGTTGAGAATACAGCTTGCGGGAAATCGTTGTGGCGGTTCAAGTGTACGTGATAAAAGACGTTTTACGATTAATTTATTTATTTTTGACAAGTCAACCATTTGACCAAACTGCAGTGTCCTTCCTTGCTCTTTTTACAAGGAAACCACGCCAATAACATGATCCCGGTCAGACCATTCGAATACAATATTTTACTAGTTTTCGGAACTAAATAATGCAAGCACCGTTTTCTAATTATTTTCAAGCGCTTTGGAGTAGTACTAGACTATATTAATCTGTTTATTTTTTTAAAATTTACATAAATATATACAAAAAAATTACTAAGAATATATTTTACGAAACTACTGAAGTTTGTCTAGAAATGCAGTTGTATTCAATTTAGAATTTGTAAACAAGAGTGCCGAAAAAAAATCGATCTTAAATAGTATCGAAAATTATCCATTGTAAAATAGGTTTGTATTTACTGCAATCCGACAAGTTAACGTACATTATGCAACTACAGTTAATTGCATTAACGAAGTCACTGGAATGCGACCGTAACGAGAAAATGTCCATTTACACGGAAAATGCGCTGATAACCTACATACATTTATATTTATGATTTAATGTTACGTGTAATTTTATTTTGCTGAATTCAGCATTAAATATCTAATGTTAGCTACTTTGGCCGTATATGATAAAAATGCAGGAAGTGTGTAGCACCTCAATTTCACTTGGACAACGGAAATAAGTAAGCATATGTTACTTAAAATGTATTTAGTCTCATTATTTTACGTTAAATATTAACAGGAGAGACAGAGACAACATATTTTAGCTAACATGGGCTTAATAAACGTTTATGAATGGTGGGGGGGGGTTGGCATTTCAAAGTTGCACACTAAATCACTAATGGCGTAGCGAGCCAAAGTGAGTCTTGTCCTCCGATAGTAAGGAACTCCACTTCGATCTATTCTGCCAGCACCATCTCTTATCCACTTATCAGCGTTCAGCTTGCGCATATCCTAAAGTTACACAAGGTAACCCATATTGAGATTGTAACTTCTCTGCCGGTTTATCAGAAGAAAGGTTATAATATAACACTGTTATATTATGTGTATTAAAATTTATAATGAAATTCCTTTAGACATAAGAGAACTTTCGACAGAATTGAATAAAATAAATTTACGAAAATGGCTCACAGAAAAATGTATTTATAATCTCAATGAATACTTTAATACTGTATAATGAATTGAAATTAGGGTAATGGCATCCATTTTATGAATTTTAATTGTATGTAATTACCTACCATGTTGCTGCAAATAAATTATCTTAACTTATCTTAATATCTATCTATGAGCTATGAGCTAATCTTTGACGGTGTTTAGCGGGAAGTCTTGAACAATGACGGTGACAATTGAATACCTTTGTCACCATTTTCGAATCTTTCATAAAATTGATTTCATTTAGAATAGAACGTTTTACTTTCTGTGTTCGGGGTCGATGCTCTTTCAATGAGATAAATTTAAATTGTGTTCTTACTTTAAAACTATACTAGCTGTTACCCGCGGCTTCGCTCACATGATCAAGAAGTGTCAAGGAAAACAATGCTAACTAAATTACACATTAGTGAATCGAAAATCTGTCTGCCTACCGACATTAAAATAAATCACAACACAAAACGTATTCTAATGCTAACATGTCGTCTTAATTATGAAAATAGCTCACTTGCACGACTTGCTTTAATGCTCTTCTAATCTCTCTTCTTCTTTTTCACTAATCTTATTTTACAATGACAAATCAAATTTTAATGTTGCCTGTTTTTTATACACATATAAAATTTTAACTTTTCTGTTAATTTACTACTAGCGGTATCTGTGTCTGTCGAGACAAGAGAGCAGCTGGCTGCGCCTATAAGCTGTCCGATTCCTTTCTTTGGCGGATATGATTTGTACTTAAGATGTTGACCCGGTACATAAGATAGGTCCATGCCAAGTCAATCGGCGCAGTAGTTGTTCAATTAACTGCCTCGTAGAACAATTTTTGCTTATCCCTCGGTGTTAGAATAGGTCATCGCTAGTGAGAGAGTGTCACAACACGAGAGACAAAGGCCGCGAACTTGGAGAGAGGCGTTTTGGAGCGCCTGATGTTGTATTGTTGTTATCTCAAATAAATTAATTATCATTAACCTGTGATCCGTATATTTTTCGGGATAAATTGTACTTCAGATGTTGACCCGGTGTATAAGGTAGATTCATGCTAAATTTCAAGTCAATCGGTTCAGTAGTTTTCCTTTAATACGTGCACAGACAGACAGACAAAAATTCCAAAATAATATGATTTGTCATCTATATTCACAGCTGATATAGCTGTCCATTAAGAATTTAAAAAACATATTCTATGTACAAATTCGGCCCGGCTACAGTTTTATTATATGTAGATATATAGATAGATATTTATATAGTCTCAAATATTTTGATGATCGATACCTGTGTAAGTAAAATTTTTTGTTTATTGACAGTATCATTATGTCCCTTCCCTGTACAAATAAGTCAGCAATTATTCTAAAACATCACAGCACTCACTACAACAAACGGTTACCCTACACACATTACGATACAGAATTTAATCATGGCCACGGACAAAGGTATATTAATATTGTACGTTGCAATCTGCGGATGCATCCGGCCCAGCTGTGCCGAAGTCCGCTTTCGTATGCACCCCGGCGACTGCAGGGCTCCCTGCTTGTCAAAATGTCAAAATTTTTGATGTGCTGACTTAGTAATGAGGATCAAGTGAGTAATCATTGAATCTCACTGCAAATCCTAAGCTACTGTTGATTTATTTCTCGCCAAATCTCTCGCAGATCAGCTTGCGCCGCATTGCTCCAGAGTAAACAGTATTATTTTATATATAGATTAAAATAATCAAAAATGTCCAATGGACATATCCTAATAAATGTTTACTGACTGTAACAACAGAATTATTAATAGGTTTGTAACCCTAATTAGATTAATTATTTTGTCTAGCGCGCTCGACCAATTATTTATCTACGACTATATAACATTAGACTTGCTCCTTGGTACTAGAGAACGTATTACGCAGTACTGGTTCAGAGTGTCTTGCTTTAGGGATATCGTTGGTGGACTCCGATTGTTTTGTCATATTAAATTCCCCTTTTGATCTTTTCGATCCATTGAATAAGAGAGAGAAATTTTTAAACCATCATCAAGTGATAGCCGGTTGAAACAAGGTTTTCACTGCCTTCTTAAAAGCTGATAACAGTATAAGAATAAACCCATACTTCCAACCATACTAATATTATAAATGCGAAAGTCTGTCTGTCTATCTGTTACTCTTTCACGGCCAAACGCAGAACTGATTTTGATGAAATTTGGTATGAGTATAGTTGAAGACCCGGGGTCAACCATAGGCTACTTTTTGACGCAGGCGGAGCTACGGGAAACAGCTAGTCTGAAATATAGGTACTCAATCATGAAAATCATAGTGTACATGAAATAAATAAATAAATCTTTGCAATAAAAGTGTTAAGTATTCTATAATTCTAGTCTAAGTCTTAGTAGACAAAATGCCTTCTTATATTTCCTTTTATTAAATAATACTATCTAAGAATAGCAGAGGTTTTGTAAGCGACCAACTTCTATTGGTATCAAATATCAACCTTTCGTGCGACTCCCAACTTATTTGATTTCAGTTAGGGTGTCAATGATAACCTACACATAGATTAAAGATTTATTTATTTATTTCATGTTCACTCTGTAATATACATTGGAAACTTAACAATAGGAAAACTTCGCAAAAGAGTTCTACTTGTTTCTAAAGATTTTTTTTTCAGCAGACCCGCGACAGGAACTTCCAAAGAAATGAGCAAAGTGTAAAATATAGTCGACTATACACTTGTGATATAATTTTTCTGTTTTCGTCGTTGAATTTCCTAAAAGAAATTTATCTTACAATGGGACAATAAAGAGTATCGTGCACAGCTTTCGTTAGCATCTATCTAATATTTTTTTTGTGGTTGCTTAATTGATTTCATTCTTGTTTCCTAATCCCGGAAACTTGTAAAATATTCTTTTTTGTTAGGTATTTCTATTATTTTATGACGTGGGCAAAGTGATGTATCTCTTGTGTGACTCGACTGAATTAAACAATATTATCATCCCTAAAGCGATTTCCGCCAAACTATAGACTATTTATGTACCTATTTAAAAAAAATAGATATCAATTTTTACACTTAAACTCGGTCGACATCAAAATTTCAATTCATAGTCCACACAAAATATTGTCTATGAAGATAATACAATTGTAGCTAGCAACGGCACGTGTGTCCGTATCTATGAAAACAATATTCGTTAAATCTATTTATAATAGATACCTACAAACCATACTTAAAATAATTTCACATTATTAAAAAAAATTCAAGTAATGCCTAAAGATGTTTTCACATTACCCTATTTAACCTCCCTTTATTTTGGCGTCAGATTGAAATGGAAACATAATATTGACTAATTTAAATTTTTATGCACGAAATAACTTGTTTGTTTAGATGGGGTGAGTGGTTTGTATATCAAATATCAGTTGTTGACGAAAGGGGTTATTTTATAAAATATTTGTTAATTTATAATCGACTGAATATATGTTTTCATTGTATTTTGTTTGTTTTATACACCACAATAGACTGCTGTTGTTTTTTTATGTGTAATTTTTTCCGAACAATTATTTTAAATCAGTTTTGAAGGTATTATAAACAGAATCCAATAAAGTAGGGAATCCTGACTTCAGCCTATGTCTGTGTCTTTTTGAGAATATGTTGATTAGCTTTGCCTGTTAATGTATGCATGGCTCAAACTATTACTAGTTTTAAGAGCCAGGTTAAGGAGCACTATCTGTCCCTTCAAGGTATGTAGAATATATCATAAGTATTTCTTATTAGTGTCTGTCCCTTGTTTCCGAATTATATATGTGTCTGTGTTGATTTATCTATACAGTAGTCATTATTTTTAATTCTACTGAGCCCACCCTTACATCATGTTCTCTTACTGTACAAAGGTTGGCTGGAAGAGATTGCTTAGCAATAAGTCCGCCTTTGCTCCATATTGTTAACAATGTTATAATTTCAGTTTTGTGATTTCCCAGATGTGGGCAATAAAGCTATATTGTATTATATTGTATTAGAAATAGACTACAAAACAATTCTCATTTTTGGAGTCCAAAACCCAGAAAACAAACATGAATGCTATAATTCTATCGAATCTATGGAGAGGTAAGTAGAATGGCACTCCGAATTTCGCCGAGGCACTGTCACGAATTGAATTTCAAATAATGTTTACGTTCCTCGTAACTGTTCAAATATTTTGGCTTATTAGAATTTGATTTTGTGTACACTCATACATTAATCATACAGGTACAAAATGTTGCAAAGCCAGACGATTATGTTAATTGTATAAGTCGAGTTGTACGCATACATTAGTATTATACAGGTACCCATGGGGCCAGGGCATGTATACGGATTACTGCTTGTGATTGTGCATATACATCTTTTGGTGTTTACCTACTCCTTCCATGAAAAGCTGGTCATATTCATATTGTAAAAGCTTGTGGAAAATGAGTGCTTTCTGCAAAATGATTCCATTTGAACACTCTGATGCCAGAGTTTTCGTAAGCGCATCTCGGCCTCTGATTGAAGAAAAGTCTCAAATCTTATGAAAATTAGATTTAGTATTTTTTTGTATGACAAGACGCCTATGTGACGTCAGTTCTCCTTAGCAGTGCTTCTTTTGGTGGATTTTGCATTTTCACACATAAAATAAATTGGTACATCTATTATTTTCTTAGTCGCCCGCCTACTTGTAAGCGGGGCAAGATAAAGCTCTTTTAAACTCTTACTCTCTTTCAATAAGTAAATGTCACCAATAAAGTAATGTCTGTGATTTTTGATTTAAATATTAGTTGGGTATTTTTATTTCACTACGAACTAAAGCCATCTCCAAAATTACATTTCAAACAAATGAAAACTAAGAAAGAGAATTCGTTGGTTAAGTTTATATTGAATTAATACAAAGCTTAACTTGCCTCCAACTCAATATTTGTCTTTGTAGACGTATTGGAGTTCGTAGATCTACCTTCTACCTGCTATCGACAAACTTGTACGAGTAACATTTGACTTATAACAGTTGTCTTTAACAAATGCATGGATTTTATTCAGTGCCTTTACTTACCACGAGTCTTTTATTAAAGCTGTAGCAAGCGAATTTTGTATATACCTGATACACCCAGTAACATCAATACTATTATGTATTTTGTGCCTAGGTGTAGGTATAACAAACAAAATTCAGGAGTACCTAAGACTCTAACATAATTACCTTAAGTTTCACACTACTTTTATACAAAACGCTATTTAGATGTCCAATTCTGTTTCTAATATTTCAGATTATGTAATACTAGCTATTTCCCGCAGCTCCGCCTGCGTCGTAAAGTAGCCTATGTTTGACCCCGGGCCTTCAACTATATTCATAGCAAATTTCATCAAAATCCGATCAGCGGTTTGGCCGTGAAAGCGTAACAGACAGACAGACAGACAGACAGACAGACAGACTGACAGAAAGACTGACAGAAAGACAGACAGGCTTTCGCATTTATAATATTAGTATGGAGTATGGATATGCAAAATCAGAATTTTGGAAAGGAAAATTATAAACATTATTCAATGGTTAAAACTAGTCCGGGTGTTACTTCACCCTTGTCTCAGAAACCCAATCGGTAAGTACAGTAAGGTTCTTAAGGTGGTTGATGAATTTTGAAAAGAGCGTGATTTGATATCAAACGAATGTATTCCAAGAGCAGGGTGCCAATAAACAGCAAGTCGAAAACATGGCAACACTAATATTCTGTATCACCTTTCGGGAACACACACATGGCGCGAACGTCGAACGTCGTAAAATTTTATCGTCGCGATGCGAAATGATACACGTAACAATGTAAATTATGGTGCAGGTTGGCGACGGGCCAGCCTGCTGACGGCTTAACCGATTGGTAGCGTTATCAGAAGGCTTGCTTGGATTTTCAGTTGTTGGGATATACGGAAAATAGGAGAGCAGTCAACCTTTTTCAGGAGTTGCTACCGTTCAAAAAACTTTGCAAACTTATTGCCACTTATCATTTCCCCAACATCGGGGAAAACCTCGCTCCAATTGAATCAATAGTCTGAGTATTCATAGTTCTTTTCTTGGTGAGAATGCACAGATTGGAAACTTATATTAAGTCTCGATCATTAGCAATGAGTAGTTGAACGAATAACCTTAAGACAAATCACGGAATAACAAACTATGAATAGGAATATACTAGGAATAAAAAACTTACACGTTAGAACTTAAATGTAAATTTTATTATGATATGATGATATTTGAATAACAGTTTGAAAACTATAACTTAAAACTTTGTGAGCAAAACCTTATCTGCAAACTGTACAAAATGATTCGCGCAGCGTTTGTATAAGTGTTAACGAAATTTGCATAGTTGGCCGAACTTCCACCTAGTTCGTAACGGCAGCAAAATGTTTTACACCGCGACGCAAGTTTCTGAATATCCTAGATACTTATATTTTAAATAGTTTTAGCTGAAAGCTGAATTGTTTGTCTTACAAATATGTGAATAATACCAACTTTGTTTAATGTTTTTGAACATGTTTGACACCATGATGTAAGTTCCTGGACATCCTAGATATATTTATTTATTTTACTTTATTCGGAGAACATACAGTCTTCAATTTCAACAACAATACTACACAATATCTAAAGACCATTATTTACATATTCTCGCGTTCATGAATCTATATTGCATATTATATATTTTAAATAGTTTTAGCTGAAAGCCCAATTGTTTGTCTTACAAATATGTGAAGAATATCAGCTTTGTGTAATCCTTTTGAACATGTTATACTACGACGACATAAGTCCCTGGATATTCTAGACTTATTTAAAATAGTTTTACAATATTTTTTTGTCTTACAAATGTGTGAAAATCTGGAATATCGTCTTTCGTTTTATGTATTTCTTAGTATTATAATAATATTCTGTTGGCCCAAAAGCTTTGTCAGCGCTTGGTTTTATGTTCATCTCTTGTTTGGACACATCATCTTCTATGACGTTCGCTTCGCGTAAGTTGTTTGTAGAGACGAGACACTAGACACTGAGTTTAGACTCGGCACTTTAGCTTTTCTTAGTTAAAACGTATATAAGTAACTAAACACTTTTATTGTAAATAAATTCCTGAAAACAAAAACGTTACATTAATAACTCAATAGAATTTAAAATGCAATTTTGATTTGTTCGCTGTTGAATTGCTTTTAATTATTTCAGTGTCTTATCTAGTTCTATGTGACTCGCACAAAGACACATGTAAACTTGTTAAAGGATGCGATCATAAATAACAGGGAGTCACAAATGTGAAACTATGACAACTCTTCCAAAGATAACCTTTCAGAAATGTGACTTCACGAAAGTCTCTTATTCCACAACCAGTGTTTATATTGTGATTACTTTGCCCTATTTGCTTTAACTGTTACTGTACAAAAGTACAGTAACACTACGTTTAAATAAAATGTGGACGTTATAAGAGCGTATATTGTATCAACTGATGACAATCGAAATATTTTAATATAGTGGGTCGCATACAAAAATAGACTTAATAGTAGTACATCACTTATACACATCGGCAGACGCAGTTACATGTAGAAGATATTACCAAAATAGGTTAGGTAGGTTTGTTGTCATGATAAAATTCCACAAGAGAAAAACTCTAAATCTACATACAAACTCGTATAGGGGTAGGTACGTGTCATACATAAGAAGTAGGTAAATGTAAAATTAAAACATCTACGTAAGTACCCACAAAAAGATGTAATTTTTCTCCAATTACAGTATTTTGTACGACAGAGTAGCAGGATTAGTAATTTTACGCGATCGTAAACCGCGCGGTCTGGTTTATCGTATACAGACTAATGAACGAAACTTTTCATGTTTAATTTATCTTTACATAGATTAAGGATGAAAACTGCCTCTGCAGATCATTGCTTTTTCTCAGTTGCATGAAATGATTTGTTGTGCCTGAAATCCACGAAACAATTATACTCTGAGATTCTAAATTTACACTATCGATCGGCAATTCAAAGCATCAGAACCATCCGATAGGTACTTATTACTTCCAAGATCAGAAGTTCCACGGCTATTGACCGGCCCTACTTTCCCAAAAATAAAAGTTCAATAATGGTCTCTGATTTCAGCTAAAGTTAAAATTCCGTTTGGAGCTAATGTGCACAAGTACAAGTGCTTTTGTAACTCTTTAAATAAAATGTTTAGGATCATATAACACAGTTCTGAAATATACAAATCATCTGAACTTTGTATACCACACGAGTATACCATATCAAAAAGAGCAGGTCGTAAAGTTTGTCCCAGCCGCGCAATATATCTTAGTATCAATACCATGTGCAAATATTTTGTTGACATGTTGTACCAATCCAAAAAAATGCCACAATAATTCATAGGCATATGTCATAGATGTATGAACAGATATATGGATAAGGTAAATTCATTTTAACTGGTAGCTTCCTTTATAAAGAAAACCAAGTATGTATCTTTATATTTCTGCTCGTATCTCTCAGATACGTGATAGTTTCAACCTTCTTATTCTTTCATATTCTAATATTTAAGTGTACCACTGATAAAAACAACACATTTCAGTTGGTATCATAACAACTATCAAACTTTTAATACTACATGTATTATGTATGAATATCCGGAATAAATCTGTCTTTTACTTAAGCGCCTTCGCGGTTGCGTCCTTAGTTATTTTAATTATCTTAATCTTAATTTTAAACAGAGCTCAAGGTCAGCTTAAAATCTCAGAATAAAGTGCTTTAATAGTTCACAAACGTGCTAAAATAGTTTCTTGTCGATAAGAAATATTAACCCAGTTTAGATGGTCATAGTCTTTTATTGCAATTTTTTGACAATATTCTCACCACCGCTCACAATTTTGCAACGTTCATTCATAGCTCTCTTAAAAAATAAACTTTCTTTCCAAAATCATTGGAAGAAACGCTACAACTAACATTTTGGTACAACGTGGAGCCATAAAAAGTTAGACAGCGTATCTTGAGTTATTGGCTAGGAATAAAAAAGTTAGGCCGGAAGAAGTTTTGTTGCCGTTGTAAACATTCGTCGTGATTTAGACGAGTTACCAACAACTTTATAATACGCAGCAATTTATGATTAATGTGCATGTGACTTATGATAGGAAATGGGGAATAACACGTTTTTTCGATAACGTTTAGGTGTGTGAAAAACAACGAATTGAGTTTTGTAACTGTTATTATTGACGCTTGTATGTACACAGAAAATTTGTAGAAATGACGAAAAAGATAGGCCGACATTAAGTGACAAGACAGGATGGCTTGGCATGAGGATTTATTAATTAACATTAACATCTTAATAAAATGGACAAGGGACTTGTTCGTACCGTTAGGGGGACGGTATTCCAAATCATGGCTTTGGTGAGACGCACACGACTCGTCAACTCATTTAGAGTCAGCGTTGAACAAGTATAGGTGCATGCCTCTTTCCTTTAACGTTCGATATTAAATTAAAGATATTTAGTTTAGTAAAATTCATATTACGTTAGTTAACTACTTCTTAATTTCACGTTAAATTGATTTTAGTTTTGTATGTAAATGGCACAATATCCATTAGTCCTTTTTGAAAGAAATGCGTTGTTTAAATATATCATGATTTAATTTTATATATTATAATGCTACGCTGTTGACGCTTCTGTCTAAAAGCTACGGTTTTCCGGGTAGGAGCAGTAAGTAGTCGCTATGGCCGAAATGGGTCGGTATTCATCAATGAAATTAGGATGGCTAGATCTCATGCTTATCAATACACACATACCTATTATACGTCTTTCCCTGGCTGTCAATGAAACTGAGAGAATTACTGATATAATATAAGAGATATTTACTTTCACCTCTGTAACATTAACTGGTGGCTCACTAACAACAGATTTCCTTTTGATTACAAACTTTCAGTCTAGAAACCAATAAGGGTAATGACGAATGGGTTTTTCGAAACCGCCTTTAGCATAATGATGCTTTAAAGGCGGTTTCGAAAAACTCTGACACCAGAGTGTACAAGGTCGATTGACCATGTAACCCACTCAATATGAATGAATAAATGCTATAAACGACGTTGAAACAAACAAAATGCATCTTTGAACTTTCAGCTCATCAGTACTACGTTAGTACTATTAATAATTCTTTGCCAATACTTTATCTTTACTAGATCTTTACACTGTGTTTAGTCGACTATCACATCAAAAAGCACCAACAAGCGTATTTGTATCGCACCACTAACGTATATCATCACACATATTAATCTGGTGATACATTGTACTATGTGCACACGCTCTCACGTTTATCCGTGTTGGTATGGCAGAATGCATAAAAGCTAACGTGCTCGAAATTCAAATAGTAATTTTATTAAATTGTTAATAGTAAACAAAAGCGAAATTCGTAGTTAATACTTATTTAAATTGCTGAGCTGAGCGAAGATCTACCTGCACTTATTTTGCTTTGTTTCTATTACATAGAAGTACATATTTTCTTTATCGTTTGTCTTTGGTCGGTACATTTAATTTCATTATAAAAACAATTACACCAAAGTACATAAATTAAATATTTGGTGCTGTTTTGCGGAAGATTAATGACGGCGACGGCTATGACTATAGAAACGAAATACCTACTAGAATATTTTAGATCTTAAATAAATACGAATACAAAATCAAATGTAACTACTAGACTGTTTTCTTAGTTTTTGTAAAAAAAATGAAAAGCAGACTAAGCTAAGCCTAACATTATCGAGACTTCTTAAATAAGGAGCTGCACAAAACCAAATCTCACGTCGATGTTTAGAATGCTTCCAGCTTTTCGACATGAAAAGAAAAAGAACTACTACTATAAAATTCGTCTATAGCTATTTCAATGCATAATTTTAGCCGCACATTTATTAGCTTGTACCTTGTACCACGCCAGGAGTCCGTCGCGCACCGGTTAACCGCAACGCTGACGCGGCCCTTGCAGGCTACGGATATTAATTCATCACAGCCCGTACCTAGCTCACACTAAGCCTACTGGATCTACCTTCTAGATAGTTCTATCTGTATGGAAAATGTCATTTACAGACAGTTTTGTAATTAGTAATTGAAACTAATTAAAATCGATTAA
The DNA here is from genome assembly GCA_947363495.1 of Euzophera pinguis. Classification (NCBI taxonomy): domain Eukaryota; kingdom Metazoa; phylum Arthropoda; class Insecta; order Lepidoptera; family Pyralidae; genus Euzophera; species Euzophera pinguis. Next base: position 11,279,370 of record OX376170.1, on the reverse strand, counting down.
CAATCTAACGAGAAGGATCTCTTTTATTAAAATTGGATTTAAATTATGCCTACTGCCTACCTTTTAAATCGTTCTATTTATAGCGCGAATGTGATTACAGATGTCAGTTTTGTAATCAGTACTTGAAACTAATTAAAATCGATTAACTATTTTTATCATTTGCTTGCGGCAAAAACGAAAAGAATTTTTTTTTAACATTGGATATACACTAAGTATATTTAGAGCAATTAAAAAAATATATGATGAAATATTATGATCATTCAGAGTACCAGGTAGTTTAAGTATACTCTTATCTAAAGGTATCAAGTTCTGTAATTAGTACTCTATAATCGATGTTTTATTTTTAGCCTTCGCATGTCACAGAAAAGAAAATCAATTACGTAGTGCAGTTAAATTTTTTTAGATATATTTGATCAATAAAAAAACATTATAAAACAAATACCTAGTTTATAATCACAACATGCCAAACTGGAAATAAAAGAAGATATATTTCATTTGAATTTAAACCATTGGCAACATCCAAAAAGCCATTCTGTTTTAGCTGACTCGATTATTGTCAGTTATAATTGGTTTTCAGGCTATAAAAATGTAAAGCGCCCTTCAGATGACTTTGCAAATGGAAAGATTTAAGGAATAGATGAAAAAATAATTTCATGTAATTTTGATACATTTATTCGCTTACAATTCTAAAACAGTTTTAATGAAATTTGACAACTAAACAAAGTATGTTTTTCTTGGGAATTCAACCCACCTCCGGGTCTAAGACATATATGCTTTTACCATTAGACTACGGAGACAGTGGAAATGACGATGAATGGGATTCTCATGCGAAGCTGTGTAAAACATCTAACAGAACATTTTTTTCTTGCTATTCTGATCCCACTGCTGGCAAAATCCTCCCCCTTTGTCTTCACATCTCATAATTCGTTGATGTTATTCTCCGCTCTTTATAAAAATCTTTGATTATAATAATCAAAGATAAAAATTTATGATTGTTTTTCTCTAACAAAACATAACAGTAAATATTTTTAATGAAGTTAGTACTATGATCTTTCTCAAAACAGAATACCGCAAAAGCTAGTGAAACTACTCCTAAGTTATACTGCAATATTGCCTCGCCAGTGAATTTCCACCTTTAATCCCTGTGACTGTTTCGAAATACTAATTTATATGGTAATGCGGCAAATGCCACGACTTATATGCACCTGCTCAATTATAAGACCAGTGCAGCCTGAATTTTCATACAGTTTTCAGCGTGGAAATTAAGCGTTGCCTGAGTTGGTTTCAAGCCGTTTTGTACCTATATGCTTTTACAATTAGTTGTAGCCTGTATGCTAGTGATATTTTGGTGTGTGACATAAATATTAAAAAGCGTCAAAAAACATTTATGAAATTTATTTATAAACTTGGTTGCGAGGAGCAAAGTACTGGGTAAAATAAAAAAACTATGAAGAGGTCTATATCCAACTATGGGTGACATCGGGCTAAAGAAGAAGAAAATAGGTTTAAACTTTTAAGACAACGCGGAGATACTTCACATCGATCTGTTTTGACCTGTTCGATTTTACGTCAGTTTGTCTTGATTTTCTTCCGTGTGTTTCAGCTTGGGTAGATACATTTTCGGTTTGGGGATTCCATAGAGAATGTCGTGTTCTAAAGGTCTCTATAATTCCCCAGAATCGGTGCCAACTTCTCTTACTGAAGTCGCGAGTATAAACCAATCACAGTTGACTTTAAGAAAAAAATATTTGGTAATATTTCTCAACGAGCCTTCGTCCGAACAGCAAGATTTGTAATAAAAATTACATGTCACAGGGTTACATGAGATTAGTTTGTGAAATATTACCGAAGTGACAAATACAAGTTAATATATCATTTATGATGACTTTCATCTAAAAGAAACTTCTACGAACATGTATTCTGTTGAGCGATTGGGCTAAACAAACTTTTCTGTTTGTAAATATTACTTTGCTAAGAAATTCTGTAACTTAATAGAAGTGTTTTTTTTACATAACTTAGTTCTAAGGTTATGTCTGCCTATTTTCATTCATAACAATGTTTAAATTAAGGTGTATCTGGTATCGTTAAATAATTATTTTAAGACAATTTTAGGAATTGCTAAAAACTAAAACTTTGATGATTCAAGCTCACAAGATAGTTGAACTGAAAACGTAATTCACGTTTGAGAGAGACACATATGGTTCAACTTCGTATTTCTTTTTTTATTTATAACTAGCTGTTTCCTGCAGCTTTGCCGGCATTAAGAAGAAGTCTATGTTTAACCCCGCGTCTTCAACTATATTCATATCAAAATTCGTTCAGCGGTTTGGCAGTGAAAGCGTTACAGATAGATAAACAGACAGACTTTTCCACTTATCATATTAAGTATGGATATGGAAGTATGGATAGTATAGAAGTATGGATGGAGAAATACCTACTAAGTGGCATGTAACTTGAAAACAAAATGTTTTCAAGAGGTACCTATCTGTAAGTACTCACGTTAACTGAATACAGAATGAATAAAAATAAGAAATGTAAAAGTCAAATCCAATTTTACAGAAGTAAAATACAACCTTCAAAGTTTTCAGACTTCGAGAAAGAAGTTAGACAATAAAGCCATACCGTTCGATTTGGATCTTAACACCGTTCGTATCGGGTATTAGTATGCAGAGGGGATCGAAAGAATTTCGAAGGGAACTAGGGACTGAGTGCCGTTTCCTCCCCCAACAACTTAATGGAATCGGTATTTTATTATCATGCTTTAGCAGTGTGATTACGTTTACCGAATGACGTAAAAAATGGGTTACATTATGAACACAATTTACGTCAATTTATTTTATTGCACTTTTCGACACACATTTCTTTAGGAATTTAGATTGAATGGCGCAAATTGAATATAGCTCGTGTGCCATTCGATCGTAAGAAATCATTACGTTCCAAAGGGCTAGTGACATTTTTTAAATAATAAGTACAATTTAAGTATGAAACTATCAACTAGATTAGATATGTAAGAAACTAACTTGTTCCCGCAGCTCCGCCTGCGTCAAAAAGTAGCCTATGTTTGACACCGGGTCTTCAACTATGTTCATACCAAATTTCATCAATATCCGTTCAGCGGTTTGGCCGTGAAAGTGTAACAGACAGACAGACAGACAGACAGAAGGACAGACAGACAGACTTTCGCATTTATAATATTAGTATGGATATGGATTAACGTACCGACTACTAGCGGGTGTTTCGTTGTATTTTTTTTTTTATTTGTAGAAAACCTTTTCAACGCCGAACAAATGGCCAATTATACTGGTTTTAAATATCATACTTATTCTTTAAAACATAAACTTAGTAAGCTCAGACTAGGTATATTGATAAACTGTTTTTGAAAGAAGTCTCTGCCATGAAATTTTGTGTTTTTTTTTTTTTTATTATATGATTATGGAATTCTGTTTTCACCACCGAACACAACATATAAGTCAATTTTATTACTTATTACAGTTCCAAGATATTCCATCCTCACACTAGGTACTTACATTTGCCCAACTCGGCTAGAGCTCTAGCCTAATCAACTCAATACTCCTCGCTTACAGTTCAGCTCACGTCGGTCTCCAATGAGATTCACTGATTCTACGTCGCGCGAGTAATGCGGCGCTCTGTCATTGCAAAATGGCGGAAGCTGGACTACAATTGTGTGAAGGACGTCTTGAAATAACCTCATTTTGTAGGCAAGAAGATAGAGTTATATTTATTTCTAACTTATGTTTGAAAATTAAACGAGGCTTCATGCGAGGGTCGTAGAAAAGTGCAAGTCTATGTGGTTGGAATGAGTAATTGTGATTGGTTGGTTGTAGGTTTTCTAAATAAATCGTGGCAACAAGGAACTTAATGCGTGATTTTAATATAACTCAAATCGAAAACGTAATTTAATAGAACTTTAGAAGTAATATCGGTCTTTACAGAACGTGTAGATGCGTCTCTATCTACCGCGATGACAAATTGTCAAATTCAAATTTTCCACGCTATTAAAGCCGCGAGAAATATATTTGTGCTATAAACGCTAAAAATAAATTTTTATTTCGGTACATCCTTTGGCAAGGTAATGGCAACAAAAGAGGGTTCAGTAAGTAGCCATAGTTTACTCATACAGACATCGTCCATTTTCGGGATAACTCTTAGTAGGTAATTCCTTGCTTTTAGAGTTATTTTTCGCAATGTCGTGGATTAAATGAAGGCGATTTTTTTTAAAAAAGGCTATTTGGAATGGGGGACTTTAAGAGAAAAAAGATTTTGTGATAATTTGATGATGACTGACTTCACAAAGAATTAACCTCTCTTTACGAAGGCATATGTAGTCACATTGCCTCAGATCTTGGTGATCATTTGATTTTTATATCTTGTTATGGCATTTAAAGTACTGACGGCACACAAAATTAACGCGAGTGTGGTTTCTCCCTTCAAACTATGGCGCATCTGCTGTCGTGTGCTAGAATCTCAAACACCTGCACTTTGAATGACATAAACATGGCATCAAACATCTGATGGTGTTCAGACTCCTTTCTGTCTTGAGATAGTATAATATCATCGACCGACAAGCAAAGAAAAAGATTTAAATTCGTGTTATGATTACATGCTATGATAAGAATTGGCATAACTTACTAGGTACCCGACCGTCACATTCATCCATTTTATTAATAAACTTTCTAAAATTGACACAATGTATTTTTTTTTATATATATATATATATATTTATAACGATATCGTAATTCTACAAGTAGATTCTTCATAAAGCAAGATTTATGTCTAAATACGTTTAAGATAAAATAACTAAGACGAAAGAGTTTCAGAGTGTGCTCCGAGCTCCGTTCCCAGCGGTGGGAAGTGTAGACGTGTTCTATAAGGCATTAGAACTATGATCCCGAGGGAGCCAGTCTTGGAACAAATTTAATAAGAAAGAGTTACTGCCGGGAAGTTCGTTGTGAGTAACGTTCGGGAAATTCCGGTATCCAGGTTTAAAGTTTTGTATTTTGTTGTTGAGAATTGTTCATCAAAGAACGGAAAAGAAGGATGGTAGTTTACTGATATTTTTTTATAGATATGCATGTGTGCTTTCATAACTTGCGCTTTAATTAACAAAATTATATAGAATAACAAATATAAAGAAACTCGTTTGTGTTGTTGTGTCAATAGCAAACTCTATCTCAATGCATAATAAAATATTTAAAATCGAGTACTTATAATATTTTCGATCATTTATATCGACTTGCTTGACAGAATTCGCCTCTCGACCTCTCGAGAGTCACACCAGAGTGTGGTTCCTATAACGTCAACCATATAGCAGCCAGGATCAATGGACTTACCTCCCGAAGCTCTTTGGATACATGCAACATGTCCAAAAATATGGTTTATTCCACTTAAGACAGTTGGGTGATATCACCTGGATTATCAAATTCCATATTTCTGTGTCCTGAAATCACCCTCTCTCTCAAATTCAATCTCAAATTTCACAATGCCCTTCCTATACTGCTTCAATACCTAATATTTAAAAAAAAAAAAAATTCACAAAACCCACGAAATGCATCAACACTGGGTCAAAAACCTTGCTTGGTGTTGACTCAAATGCTATAGTGGTTTCATATCGGACCACTCCACACAAATTGGAAACTACACCAATTTCAAGCTTATTGGTAGAAAGGGGCTACACTTTCTGTAGTTATTCTTCTGTTATCCAAAGATGGAAACACTTCATGTATATAGATTGCAATATCAAGCTGTTGTTTTTAAATATTAAGTACCTACTTAATTATAATTTATATTTTTTAAACAAACGAAAATTTATCTTAATACCAAAAAGAGTGCATCAGAAATATCTTTTAATCGATACGCCGCCGCAGAGAACATTTATAGTCTTCTTATGTAGAATCATCTCATTCTGCTTTCATTATTTATGCAAATAATTGTGCTTATTTTTTCTTATTTTCACTTTAAATTTTACACTTCTCTTTTATTTTCTAAAAGAAACGTTTGTTGCCAGTGTACTGATTTGTAATATTCCTACTAGAAGTAAAATTCAAGACAAAACTATTATGTCTGTCGAGAGCAAATGTTAGGAAGCTTCTTTTTTAAATAGTGTTCGATTCTTTTAGAAACAAACAACATAGACTACGTCTATAAGTCTTTTTAAAGCACCTACTTACAAATAAAACTAATCGCAACACTGTCATTTGTTTCAATTACGTAGACAATATCGGCTGCGAATGTTGCAAGTTGCAATCTTTGAAAAAGTCATAAAATACACTTTATTTTAAAGAACATAAAGTTATTTTTGATTGTGTGTACTTTATTATTGCTCCAAGTCCGAGAGCACCTAGTGATGCAAGGTAGTATAGTAAGTAGGTACATTTTTTAATAAGCAATGGTCCTAAAAATTTAAAGCAACGTGAAAATTCTATTCCTTCGATGAGAAATTACTTCATTTTTCCATAAAGAAAAATATTAATTACGGTTTTCATAAATTGTCAAAGTTTGACAGTATTTTTTTTTTAAATAATGTAGGCACACAAAATATTACACAGAATTTTTTAATAAAGAGAATAATGAGTAGTGATATGAGCAGTTTCTTAGGATACTCCCCTTATACCATAGGCCAAAACCTACACACATTTGTGTGAGAAATGCAAACGCATAAGTAGATTCAACTAATTTGACTAATAGGATTTACATAGTATTGATAGACCGTTTTACTTTGTGACTACATCTAACACTGAAGCACTACAATTAATTAGGCTTTTGCGTATAAATGTATTCTATAGAGGTTATTGTGATTTTGTAAAGTCATCACATTTTAAGCAATTAGGGGAAAGAGGTCTCAATCTTACTTAAAGCGTTTACTTATTAAAGTTTTATCATTCATTCATATCAAGTGGATTTCCAGGTCAACCAACCTTGTAGACTCTGGTTTCAGAGATTTCGGTACCACCTTTCGGTCTCTAACATGGTACCTTTAACGACCACGCATGGCAGCCAACCAACGGCTTAGCGTCCCTTTCGAGGCACGGAATCTTTTTTAGCTTCGTCAAACGTAGATCACTACTAGTAGTATCTTAAGCCGTTCTTTTAAATCTAGAAGTGAATTAGCAGCGGAATCCAGCTCAGTTTTTATCCGATGACATTTATGAGACCTGAACCAAAATTTGCTTTGAATTTTCAATTGAATTATTTTCGTATTTAAGTATATGGCTCCTTGGCTGCAACGGTGACGGTTCAGTAGACTTCAATTTACTAATTCTAGAAACGTCAATGTTGGAAGATATGAAATGCTAAAAGTTCAATTAAATGAAAGATTTACTGATGGTTCACGCAACAAGTCTTCAGAAAACGAATTGTTGATTTATGAACCTATATCAAAACTGATTTTGTAGTTCAGTAGATGAAGTTTGCACTAGGCAGGATCATTCAGATCAGACAGATCTTATGTATCCTGCCAGGATATATACGTACGTATATATATAAGACTTGTATAATATGTACAAACGAAACTGTGCATGTTAATATCAAGTGTGGGGTGGCAGTAATAACATTATACGTGGGTCTGTCTGTCAATCCGCCCGTTATTGGTACGTGACTGCCATTCCAAACATAAAGGGTGCGGTTTGGTTTTATGCAAAAATGCATGTTGATATTCTATAAATGCTTTTCAAGTTATTTTCATTAAACTATATGTACTTTTAAACGAACGCACTGCATATTAAAATCATAAAATTAATACTGGATTTTAAGCGCGTAAAATACCTTAGAGAAATTAAGATATGCCGGTGGAAGACGATTCCGCTGGAAGTATGGATCTGTCGAAATGCTGAGCCAGACGTCCCGTGACCACGGCCATTGTAACACGGTTGAAACGTCGGAAGTATGGAGGTATTTTACGCGTTTAATCCTGTAATTCTAGGTTTTAAACTATATGTACATTAATAAGAAGATTGGTAAGACTAAACTAGTGGATCAAAGGAATTATCAAATATATATCTGGTTCAAAGGATTTCCATTACTATTCAAAGGGGCAATGCTGCTAGCATAATGGGTACCTTTGAACTACTATCAGTGTAAATGTTACCGGCCAAACCCGATTTTAGGACAATCTAGTTTTTTCTAGGCTCAATCAGTTCATCCTAAAGGCGATAAGATAAAACAGTATAGACTAGGCTAAACCGGTTTGTCCTGTGACCGATAGGAGAAACTAGTTTAACCTAGGCCGATCTAGTTGAGCCTAGTAAGAATGAGTACTCTTCAGGATAACTGGTTGAATTATAACCAAAGTGACGAAAGCAATAGCGGCATTGTAGAAATTAATCCACATAATTTTCAAGATCCTAGAAAAGCGGAGTCAGAAGATCTTGAAAAACGAGCTAAAATGAAAGCTTCCTCGAATAAAGCCCATCTACCTTGGAGACAATGTTTCTGTACCAATTCCAGACCTCAGAAACGTCTTGGAGTTAAGAAAATGGTAATAATCTTTACAAATTGGCGTATTGTCCGTCTGTTACTAAACAGGTGATTTATTTCTGTTTCCGCTATAATAACTATTTATAGACTACGCCAAACCAATTTATCCTGAAGAGGACTTATTCATGTTAGGCTCAACTAGTTCAGCCTAGGTTAGTTTGTCCTATCGACCATAGGATGATCCAGTTTAGCCTAGTCTTAACCGGTTTATCCTATCGCCTAAAGGAAGAACTAGTTCGGCCTAGGAAAAACTAGTTTGTCTTAAAATTGGATTTGGCCGGTAACATATATGTCGCATAGTGCAGTATCTGAGGGTAGAAGATTATGGAATGCCAAGCAATATTTTGTAATGATTATTAATTCTAGTTTATTTAACTGATTCGTTTAAGGCGATAGTTTTAATTTGCTTGAGTGTGTTTAATTGTGACGCGATCGTAGTTGACACTGACAGATAACCTTTGACGTTATACGTCAACCGTCAGTGACAGATGACAGTTGATATTCGACCGGTAGATTTGGAGGGATACACAGGCGGGAAGCGCGAACGAACGGGTGTGTCGCTACACAGTTAACCTCACTGCATTCCATGTGTTTATTTTAAATTCTAGAAAATCTTAGATTATCTTAAGAATCCTTAATTAGTTTGTAACCAAAGTTGGGTTAACAATAAACGTTTGTAAAGTGATCAGTGCCGTGGTGTTATTTTGAGAACATCCGATGTCTGAACATCATCAGAGCGACCATGATGATGATGATGCACAGCTCCCACCGTCATATATATAGTACTAGCTGTTTCCCGCAGCTCCGCCAGCGTCAAAAAGTAGCCTATGTTTGACCACGGGTCTTCAACTATATACATACCAAATTTCATCAAAATCCGTTCAGCGGTTTGGCCGTGAAAGCGTAACAGACAGACAGACAGACAGACAGAAAGACAGACAGACTTTTGAATTTATAATATTAGTATGGAGTATGGATGGATATTAGTATAGATTTTTCTGTGTATTTTTTGTTTTATGTATAATACTTTATGTTAATTAAATTTGTATTGAATAATGATTTACAATAAATAAATAACTAGTGAATCTGAAGCAATTTTATTATCTTTTAGTTCTGATATACAATTATTAGTTTCGTGGCATGGCAATGGCATGTGTTTTGAAAGAGCCCTTTTGAACTATACAACAATAATTATAGCTTAAATATTGTTTCTTTTCAGAAAGAATCAAAGAAACAGCTCTTAAATTTATGATGATAAAGTAAACAAATCTACGCTCTCTTAGCACTAAAATATATTTTTTCAGACAACTAAGCCCTTATCTGCGCCTCATGGATTTAAAAAAAAAGGGGTTGCATGCAAGGCACATCGATGTCATATTATTCTCGGGGAATATTGGCAGCCGACGCCCATGTCCGTCAATCCGTCAGTTAGTTGTACGTGACCCGTATGCATTGCAAACCAATATTCTTCAGTCTCTAAAATTTTTCATGGATATTTTTATTTTTCCACTAGCTGTGCCCGCGACTCCGTCCGCGTAATAATATTGGATTGTGCTCCACCCCAATTATAGTAAACGTCTCACAAGGCCTCTACATGTTTGGCCTGTGTCCCCATACAAGCCTCAAATGACCGGGCTACGGCCCGTGAATACCAAGGTATAGAGACAACATAATAATAATAATAATCATTTATTTCAAATATATCATCCATACAGGTTCAAAATACAATTAGTTAAATTTAATTTAATTTAATATAATTTTTATTTAATTATTTTCTATTGGTGCCAAGATGGAGACCCATCCAGTAATGATGATGAGTAATGCTCGATTATGTACTTTCCTTTTTGATGCTACCGAACTCCTGCTGTGTGAGGACTTATTATCCGTCATCGCAGAGTTTAACACAAAATATTTGGTGCAGTGCAATAAATCGATACAAATGACCAAAAATACATAAGTACCTACATAACTTATTAAAAATAGTAGGTATAACTTTTAATTACTCACATGATCCGTATGATTATACGTTACTATTACCACAGATTACAGAATATATTCTATACAGATATTCAACCGCCATACGTTGAAACGCGCCAACTTTCCTGGTTACTTCTGGTTACTCTCAATACAAAGTAATTGTTACGCCATCTATCGAAAATATAAGAAATTTCAAATTTAGACTTATAACTTTTGAAAAACAGCACTTAATCAACTTGTTATTGAATTTAAGTACGTAAAAAATTGTGTTTTAAAAAGTCAGTTATTTTTTTTACCAAAAATAAGCGGCATCAGTACTTAATTAAATATGTTTCATTTTGAAGCGCCATCTTACATCAAATAGCGAAACTAATACTTTTTATTAGGCAATGGGATCCCATGCTATTACTTTACTTTTTTATTTGGTGCAATAAAGAGTTTTTACTTACTTTCTAATAGAAAATGTAAACCAAAATATACTTTGGTAAAAAAACTATCCCCGTATTTGGCAATATTGCGAAAGGTAAAACCGATTTTATTATATGTATAAATCAAAGTTTGTTGGAATCTGTGGATCGATGTAGTAGAAGTCCTCGCATATCTTTTTGTTCACATTGTCGCATATGTTTTTGTTTTTATTGTTCATTCAATCATTATGTCACGTGATGGTCTGAAAAAATTATTATTCTCGCGTAGGACACATTCCAATTGCAATAAAATTTCTGCAAGAAATTTCCGACAATCTAGTCTAGATGTTCCTTTATCTACAAAACAATGAACTTGCTACAGGGTCTACAATTGAAAACTGCTGGTGGACAGATAGTCAGACATTTTTGCATAAGTTTTCTTGCAGGTAAAAACGCTGATTTAGCGGTGAAATTGATGTGGGCAATCCAAAAAGACAAGTAAGAAATTTGGTTGGATGTGAACAACGTTGGGGCAGTAAGCTGTTTGTGAAATGAATGGTTTATCTTATGGTAGATACAACAAGAAAAAAAGGTGAGAAGAGATAGAAAAAGTAATGACCAATTTTCAAGATTCGCAGTTATACATGCAATATTTAAAAAAAATCCTCTTCAGAACCTATATTCTCGAACTTTATTAATATCTAAAATCTACAAAAATGTTATTTGATTGATAAACACTTTATTGATAAACAATTTTTAAAAATAAACGTAAAATAGAGCAATTACATGCATGATTTGCTAAAACAAAGGCATTGTATCATCAACTAACATAATTGCACGGCGGCCACGTACAAGTAGACAGATTGACAGACTGACAGACCGACACGCTAATATCGTAGCCCCCGCAAATATTGTGAAGTGTACCTTGACATGTGATTTTTCCAATATAGGGGAGTCATGAATTTTGTGAGCAAAAGGGGTTGGCTGACTAGTAAATTTTTTTAATAACATGTTCCAAAATAATCGTTTTTAAATGATTTTCAAATAAATACGTTTTTGAATATTAGTCTTGTCATCCATCACTATATAGTAAATGAATTTTCAAAAATGTAAATGAAGAACACCAACAAAATCATTTCTCGAAACGCAAATTTTAGGTGCGTATCAAATAGCAATGCACTTACCAGTCGACTTTCATTGGCAAGTGTATTTCAATTATTCATTTATTCTTTAGGTATTATTCACTACACATTATACTAACAGAGCTACCTATATATTCATAAAAACATAACTTTGACCTAAATTCTGAACAAGATATTCTAAAACCCTTTTAAAATAAAAATAGGGGAAAACGTAAAACTTTTTCAATCTAAAAAATTCGTGACATCGTAACTTCTCTGAGGATAATGCAATGAATTGCGGGGCTGTATAATTGGTTTCTAAAAAAAATTATTTTGTAAACAGTCAACGGGCTATAATTATTATCGCGTAAAGGTATACAAACTAAATTTTGAATAGGTACCATCTAAATCTTTATTTTTCAATTATAATTTCATTTCAATCATTAGTTTAGGCATCCGAACCTTTACTTTGAAATATTTTAATAAAACGAAGGTTAAAGTTCTGTTATTGTTCGTACATAGGTATCAAATACTAACATGGCCGCATTTTATGTGTCTAGACTTGTACTCAAACTTTTGAATTAGACAAATTACACAAATGTTATTCCAAAACTACGAATATATAAGCCGCAAAAAGCTTTACCGTACGAACAAACCGAGTTAGCCTTAGTTCGAATAGATAAATGGGTTTAATCGAGTTGCTAATACCAGGATTTGTCGTAGATTAAAAGCGGTTAGAGCTACAAATTTGCGATTTGAATAAGTAATCGATAATATTGTAGCGCCTTTGCGCGCCTTGGGATTTACCAAGTAAAAAACTGCATTGTATGATTCATAAGATGTAACGTGTTTAATATGGCATTTTTGAGGTTTTAATGCGCATTTATAAAGCTTTAAGTCTTTTTACATGAATATGTCGATTACTTTCGATAAAAAAAGGAAATTGATGAACATTTTGATTCAGTTATTGTTAAATAAATTGAAAAGTTTAATTTTTTTTTCTAATAATTTGCGGTTGTAGGTGTGCTCCTACTTAAATTTATTACGTCTATTTATCTATTAAAACATTGGTAGAATCTTATCGATTTTGGAACACTTTTATAATTAAATTAGTTTTTTACCTACTAAAAAAAATATAAACTGCTTCAATGGCAATACGAAGAAATCTATAACTTCGCTTTATATAACTTAGTCATTACTTTTGTTAGATAAACTGTTATACAAGCGAATAGTCTATCGCAATATTGAAGAGTTTTAATATGCTGCTCGGGTAGCGAGAGAAATAGGGTATGTTGTCTAGTGATTGATGTTATAGCTGGGCTATGTTTGCTATATCTATGTCTCACTGGGCTTAGCTGGTTTCTTTTGACACCTTTCATGCATTTTTTCTATAATTCGAGACCTTCAAGCTTACAAATTTAATTTTGATTTGTTTCAGAATAATGTCAATAGCCGCTCCAACAGGTTTATGAGATCGCTTTAGGTTTATTTCAACATTTAAAATGCGTGTATATATGTGCGGACTTACATAACATACTAAACTAAGATACTAAACCGACAAGAGCACAAAACTCAAAAAGCTTACTCCCAATATCAAAACGGTTAGGTATAGAATACACTATATTAAATTTGCTTATAACTTTGCCACTTCGTAGGTCGGTGATTTGCTTTATTTACCATCATAGTAGAATAATATTGTTGAAATTAAAAACTGTATGTTCTCCGAATAAAGTAAAATAAATAAGTAAAATAAAATAAAATAGTGCAAGAAACGGGACGACTGGGGCACGATAGGACTCAAACTTATGTTTGCAAAATCAGGCAAGCGGCTACTAATGCAATTTTATGTTACGTATACTTAGTCAGTAAGCACGTCAAACCTCTGGATTCTTTTGTACTTACCCCATGGATCAATCACAGTAGGATTTCTGAAAAAGGACTGCATGAGATTCACAACATCTTCTAAGACTTAGATTTGTATGTATGTAAAAATCTTTATTGTACACAAAGCACATAGTATCACAATACAGATTACAACAAAAGGCGGACTTATCCGAAATAGGGATCTCTTCCAGTCAACCAAACTAACATAGGACATAGACATATGGGCGCAGAAGAGGGCACAACACGCAAAGAAATCTTAGGTGCATAGACTTACAGCTTACTTATTTATAGGCAAGCGGCTACTAAATCAATATATTAATGCATATCACATCTCGCAGTGTGTGCAAGCTGTGAACCACCAACCATATTTCACCCGTTCGACGTGTGTAAGCATTCGCGACGCCACGTGGCTATCCGCTGGATTAATGGCAACACTATATTTTATATTGAGGAAACTTTAATAAACGTACGTAAATTGATCACGATACCGTTTTTCTTTTTTAATTATGTCTATGGACACTTTTAATTAAAAAATTGAAATGAATGACTTTAGCCTCCTTCGATCGTCATTGAATATACTGGAAGATATTTCTTTTGTATTTATTTTATTCAAAATTATATTTTTTTCTAATGTCTTTATTGTACAACACAAGTAAATAAACAACAAATGCTAAAAACAAAGTACAATGACGGAAATAGTAAAATAAATAATTATAATCACATTACCGAATCTATTCAGTCGTTACATTTCAAAACAACCTAAGTATAAATCAATTTAAAGTTAAAAAGAATTGCAATAAACATTCAAAATAAAAGTAGCGACAGGAAAGAATGGCAATTTCAGAGATAAAATGGTTTAAGGCATGACTCCGGTACATTCTTCACGGACAACATTCAGTTGGCTCGAGCTCAATACGACATTCGGAGAGTCACCCAATATTGCAACTACGTATATATTTTTATAAGTTTTACAAACATTTTTGAAATTATTAAAATATGGTGGCCAAACTTGGTCACTTATTAAGGAGCGATCGTCAAAAGTTCAAAACTGAAGGTTTGCAAAGAGCCAAGGAACCGGTCTTATTGGAAATCATTAGGAAAGGCCTACGTCCAGCAGTAGGCTGACTGCGGCTGAAATGATGATGATATATATGCATGTGCGAAATTTCAGGAAGACCGTCTCAATAGAAAATCGGCATAAAAAGATGACAAACATGTAAATACATCCTCATTTTCGAATTTATAAATGTTAATGACTTGTGTTTTCGCGATTGTTACACATAATTAAAATATTTTCATAAGGTTTTTGACGGATTTATTACTCATTTATTTACACCTAACATTTTTAAAAACAACAGCGTCCGTGATCGGAAATATACTAAATTAATATTTGTCTGTAAAGGTAAAATATATAAAAAAATACTTATAAGAATACAAAACTACCGCCTATAATTTTATTGAAAACTATTACTATTAGAAACTTTTATGAATATTAAGAAATAGGAATTAGGAAAACAATAGGGACCTTTTCCATCATAGCCTTATTCCATTGCTTTGGAATCCAAGCTTTGCTTCCCAATTACTAATTAGTATTTCATAAAAATCTTTTTGCAAGTATATAAATCATGTTCAACTGTGTTTTCAAAAAGTATTTGCTTAATTAGTTTTAAACAATTATAAGGCGGGATACATTAATTATCTGATAGAGTCTAAGGGCAGTGTCAGACAAGGCGACGTGGGCGTAAGTACGTTAGTACTTAGGGTGGGCGTAACAACGTTAGCACTAATAAATTTAAGTGGCGTAAGATAGTGGAATGAAGAAGTGAAGAAGGATCTATTTAAGTTTTTCACCGATATTTGGCAGGACTTGGCACATGAATAACGCACTAAGTATTTAAAACATAAAATTACAGGTTTAAGTGCGTAAAATAAATACATAAAGTGTTACAACGGCCGTGGTCATGTATTTTACGCATTTAAGCCTCTAATTTAATAAGACTCACTATTGGTAGCTGCTCTTTCTAAGTAAATATTTCGGTAGTAAGTAAAACAATAATAAAAGGGGAAGAAAGAGAGCTTATCTTACTTTAGTATGCCACATATCTTAGGTGTAAGTTAGGCTTAGATGGTATACTTGTGTACCTTTTTCTTGCCTGTGGCAAACTCCTAATACAAAAAAGAGAGATTACACAGGCGGCATGAAAGTATAGAATGATGAACGTCCACACTAATATCCATACTTCCATACTACTGATACTTCCATACTATTCATACTTCCATACTGATCCACACTTCCGTACTAATTCATACTGCCGTACTAATCCATATCCATACATATATTATAAATGAGAAAGTCTGTCTATCTGTTACGTTTTCACGTCCAAACCGCTGAACAGATTTTAATGAAATTTGGTATCTTATTAATTTTTTGACGCAGGCGGAGCTGCGGGAAACAGCTACTTTATAAAGAGTGAAAACTGAGAAACGCCATTTTGGTGGACTCTGATATTCCAAACCGCATGGTTCTGCAACTGGTGGGGCATGGCATGTAATAACGATGTTAAACTTGTTTTTTTTTACGTATACATTTTTTTTTTAAATTATTTTATATTATTTTGCATTGTTTTGAAACAAATTTAGAACATCATCATCAACGGTAGAATGCCTTCTAAGTCGACATCCCAATAGGTAGTCTACAATCGATACATCTTTATTTTTCTAGATAATAAATATTTTATTTCAAGAATCTTCCCCGTGCCATGTAAATGTGGCCTAAGATGTGCGATACCGGGGTTAATGAATAGACATGCGGACACGTTGTCCGCTTTGTAATTGGTGCAGCTTGTTGGATTTCGAGATAGCAAAACTGGGAGCAGAGCATGTTTGTAGGGATATGTAGAATAATATAAAACAATGGTTTAAACTCTAGACATTATTGAATATGAGTTTAAAAAAAAATTAAGGTAAGTAATATTTTAAAGTGGTACGAGACCACAAATTCACTATATTTTACTTTGAAAATAAAAAAATATACATAGACATAATGATTTATCTGACATATTCACTGTTTTGGGCACGCCAACTACAGAAAACTGTCGTGTAAAGATATTACATTTCATAAAGTTCACCAGAAATATAACTTAAATAAACTAAACAAAATATCGGTAATTTAATAAACTTAAAAACCTACATTTCTGTGTAATTTGGAAATGAAAAACCAAAAAACATTCGGCATTTTGTAATTTTTTATATTGGCATACACAGCGCCACTCTCACAGTAAATACAAATCTAACGAAACCTCTCAAGATAAAATCCATCGTACCGTTCAGGCTGCATAGCGTGCCAAACAATTATGCATACATACTTAAATACTCTAGAAAAACATAATCTTCCTTCTGACGCAGTCGGGTAAAAAGAAGTAAAATCAATATACCAACTGGCCATTTAAACAAATCACGGAGCCATAAGGGCCACGTCAGACCATCGCGAAAAATTAATTTTAATTTATTCGAGTTACCTCGGTGCGGCAAATTAAGTAAGCGGAAGAAAGCTCATTTATTTTGGGCGGATGCGGCGGAATCCACGTCCGCGTTAAATACACAACCCTCCCGAGCGTACTCGGTTAAAATTTAATTCTACACGCAAATTACTGTCCTTTAAACATGGTGTTTCTCTTAGCTCTTTGCTTATTTTTTCTTATTATTTTTGGTGTTCGTTTATTGAAGACACAAGTACAAAGGAAGGTTTCTTCTTCATCCTAGCGTGTATTCCTAGTTGCATCTTCAGCTTACGCTTCGGAGCCTAGGGTACGCTGTAAGTCCTAGATTTGGCAGAACTATGGAGCGACTGCCGTCTGACCTCCATAATCTAAAAGAAATTGAAAAAAAAAAGTACAACGAAAGGTGATATATAGGAATCTCGATGTTCTTTCTTTCTTTAGTTGCTAATAATGGTTTAAAATTTTCTCATTTCTTTTCCATATGTTTTACAAACCTCCTGTAAAACTTAACAAAGCTAAGCATACAGCTCTACAATCATGTACCCTTTACGTGAATTGCTTGCTGAAATTACAACGAAGAAACACGCTTCGATTTTGATATTGTTTACTGTGTTAAATCTTAATTGTAAAAAAAAATTGTTTGTAATATATCAAGTCGGTTGTAAGTAACATTTACAAATAGAAGCAAACAACATGGTCTTTTGTATGTTTATAAGTCATTGCAAACTCTACTATTTGCTAATTTAATGCTACGTTTAGTTTATACCGAGGATTATCAAGTCTTATAATTCATGTAAGAACTTTTTGCAAATTATCATAATTAAAATAAACATTTGTATGCCAACTATCTTGAGTACTAAATTGTGCGATAATTAAAATAAAAACAATGTTAACTGAGTCAGTTTATCTTCCATTTATTTTAATTTAGCTTTATTTACTTAGTATATATATAAGCAGTCATTTAGCTATCCGACCCTACTGTTGGGCGAAGCTTTTCTTTGGTATCACCCTTCCATCGGTTCGTCTGAGATGACTTTACATATAATGATAGGTAGGTAATAAAGTCGAATTCGAGATTTGATGAATATTTTATGCTAATGAGAAATTATGAAAATTAAAAGAAAACCACTCGATAAGATGTTTAATTATTATGTAAGCAGCTATAATGAGAATAGTATTATTTACTATATGATTTGGTGCGATTTATTGAAGGGACCGCTCCGGAACTAACGTGCCTTGTAGCTTCCGACAGTCGGAAATATTGTTTTAGGGTACCACTACAAAACTTGACAAATCATGTGCCAATGTAAATTTTATGAAAAATGCTTAGAGATATTTAACACTTTCGCTAGCAGTAACGTCTCTCGACGTAGATAACAATTGAGTGCCATTGTCATTTTCTTGACTGTCCGTGAAAGTGTTAATAATTTGCCAATTATCTGGATACAGAAATCATTACTCTAGATACAAGCTATAGCCAGATGATTTGATTAAAAAGGCAGTCTGCAATAAATATTAATGTTGAAATTCAAGTCTTACTATACACTAGCTAGTTCCAAATGCTTGTTCATTCTGAGTTAGAAACGTAGCGCATGTATATACCGTAAGTCCACCCAATGTACCATTTTTAGATAATTAAGTTTAAAATAATTAATTAATTACTGTGTAGGTCGCGGGCAAGCGCTGGATGGCAACCACTTCCTACAGGTAATTCAGAAAGTCCTTGGAGAAGGCCTATGTCCAGCAGTGGACTGACTGCGGCTGAAATGGTGTGGAATATTTAGTAGTATTACAGAAAATATCTCCATGATCAATAATAAATGTTATAATGTATTTATCTATTTTTGACCCCGAGTTTATAGGTAGCATGGAAGAGATTGCACTAGCGATATGGCCTATTGTACATCTTGGTACAGACAACATAATATGTTGTCTGTACCAAGATCTATGGTGCATTAAAGTGTTTTTACTTACTTACTTATAACAATGTTTAAACCATTTATTTGTCACACCTTAACTATTTCTGGCTTTGACTCATATAATGCACTACTTCAACAGCGCATCGCTGCTTCTTTCCATTTCGATAAGTACCCAGGTAACGTCTACATGCCAATACTTTTCTATCATCAATCCCTATTTTTCGAAACTTAGATCTACGGAATACTTGTGCAACTGTGAATCACTCTTGCCTTTTTTCATCGTCAGTCTACGAACAATAAATGTTGTATTCGATTCCAGCGGTAATCGTACGTGGAAAATAATAAATTACGCCCGTTCCGCCGGTGGTAGGCGGGGGTAATATCCTATGCCACGGAGTTTAAAAACAAATGGATTTCAAGTTTCATAGACATCTGTGGCTTACCTTCGATTTCATTATTCTTACTCGGTTTTATTTATCTTGGATGAAATTCTGATCATCCGTCAACTCAATTATTATCGAGTGGGTTGCAATTTATCCTGTACATCGTGGTGTCAGAGTTTGTTTGGAATCGCCTTTGGAATTTGAGTGTATTCTGTACACAGTACTAAAAAAATGCCACTGAATTATACAAAAAAAAAGTTATCTTTATTATTTTTAAGTATTCGTTTTCGGTTTGTTTTATTTTAACGGTACTCGGTAGGTACTCGTATGTATATGTAGATTAGTACTAGACTGCACTTTTTTTCTATGGACAATATATTTAGAATAGTTCTCTATAAATTTCTTAATTAAATACTATGTATTCAAATTTCAGGTTTTTAACTGCGGTATAGGTTTAAATGAATAATGGTGAGGTGTTACTTCTAGTCTATGCTATCAATGCTGGCAACTTCCATGCAGCGTGGTCTATGTTATAATTATGACGTGGTCTTTTGTTTTGTGATCATTCAATAAATGGCTACGAAGTTAAGCGTACTTTCCTTTGTGCAATTCCCTGAATCAGTTATCGCAAGTTAAGAATATAACAGTGGCGACGAGAATTGAACAAAGAACCTAAAAATTAGTTCTAGACAGAGAAATGACTATTGGAAAAATAAGTCAGTTTGATGTAAATGATGGCGTGTGGTTATCGTATGTGGGGAGATAGAAGATGTATTTAAAGGCAAACAGTATAGAAGACATCATAAAGCTGCCAATAATAATTTCATGCATGGGTGATGAAGCGTATGAATTGCTGGTGAATTTAGCCAGCCCAGTCAAACCTGCAAGATTTAATTTTGATGCAGCGGTAGAGATGATGTCGCAACATCTTCAACCGACCTCGTCGGCTCTGGCAGAGAGGTATAAATTTCGGCAGACAGACAGCTGAGGAAACAACAATAGCCGAATATGATGTACATTTAAAAAAAAATAGGGCGTTTTTGCAAATTTGGTGACAAGCTGAATGAAAACTTACGTGATCAATTTGTGTGTGGAATACACAGCGACGTAATAAGATAAAGACTGTTCGCGGAAAGCGATGATGTGACGTTCTTGCAAGTGGTGAAGCTAGCCAGCTCTCTGGAAGCTGAGGAAAAAGATGCGGCGGATTTTTTGAGCACGAAAGGAGGTATGCGGGAACGAAACGGAGAGGAAGGTGCCAGTGCAGTTCACCTGATAGGCCCGGATGTCAAGCGACCTGGACGGGGCAGAGGCGAAACCGGTTATGCTATACGTGGGCAGCAGCGAGGGGAGCGATATAATGGTCGTCCCGGGGGTACAACTCGTCAACAGACTTTTTATGGAGCATGTGGAGGCTCAAACCATAATTATGGCAACTGCCGTTATCGGAGCTTTATGTGCAGCAAGTGCCAGAGGGTAGGACATTTGAGCAGAGTATGCCCGGAACGCAGCAAAGAACTGTGTCAAGGAAATACACTACATTTTGGAGAGACTGATAAGGAAAGGGTAAAGGACTGATAAAGGAAGGGGTCTAGATAAAAAACCTGTTGATCTTAGATGAAACGTGGTCTAAAATCGAAATAACAGATTCTTTTTATTTTTGTCAAACACATAAATCGAGATGCACTGAAATTCCGGAGAAGATCTATTTTTTATATTAAACGTATAAGCTTCTCTTCCTCTTTAGGAAGATTCGAGACTCGATGGTTAAAGGTAGCGAAACAGAGGGAAGTTTGGAACAAATTGGTGGAGACCTTTTCCCAGCATTGGTGGAATATAGATTAATAAAAGAAAAATAAACTTCTTCTAAAATATTTACTAACCTACACTATTTCTTTTTTACTCAAATTATTTTAGACTTGTATGAACTTCAAAGTAAGTTTGAATTCCATTTTTTCTTAGTTCCTGGTTCTGGCCACGCAATGTTTGGCTGTGTATGTACTTCATAACGGAGGAAAATAGGGTAACACTCACTCGGTAATTTATGTTTTCTAACGAGGAAAACGAGCTCGGGCTGTTGTTGTTTTTTGTACCGATTCCAACAGGTTTAGATTTTTGTAAATTTCACGTTTTTAGCTAAGGGCTCTTGTTAAAACAAGAATTGTAGACGGTTCCATACCAGTAACTAAGAAATTCTATTTAATGTTGTACTTATAATTATAAAGATACGGTCAATTATAAACAATTTTCAAAAACTCACATCTACCTTAGTAAATACTGTACAGTAGTATCATAAGTAGGGTACCTGTGGTCTTATTTTATTGGCTGTCTCTACATGATAAATTTCACGATTCGTCTCTCATAATTTAGTTATTAGATTTGGAATCTATATTACAGTATGGACTACTCATAATGTAATATAGATTCCTAACTGCTATTATGTAACATTTTTACGCTAAGGAAATACCACAATCCTGATTGCTCGTGTGTTAACTCTTACAAAATCTGCTGAACTGATTAAATCCTCAGATAATGAATAGTTCCGGCATTTGAATTGGATTACTATAAATAATTATTTCAAGGTTGGAATGTGGATTACTAGAATATATAAAATTTTCTAAGTAACAAACATTACAATAGCAATTTACAAAGCCAATTATGGTAACGCGACCGACAACCGCAGTTGACTAAACAGTGATGCGGACATGCATTGTGCGGTTGGCGCTAACTGTAGATAGTGGTTGTGTGGATGTCATGTCAACTATAGCTCATCAGAATATAGCTGATATTAGCACACTTGTACTAGTTATTACTTATTATTAGATTAAATAATGTTACTTACTCAGCGACTTGAAGTAGATCTTGGCTGCCAAAACGTAAGAGCGCGAATGTGTTATTTTCTATAGATAGCTCGCTAGTTCTTAATTCTCATCTCTTGCACTCCATTTCAATCACTTCAGCGGTATCTGGGTAGGCAGACTGGTTTTCTAACTGATATTCTCCAAATATGCTGCTTCGATGCATTGATCTTTACCCATCATCTACCTATATACCTTCATGGTCAGTTCTTCTCTTTCCAAGTTTTTCTATATTCTCCAGCTTCCATCGGAGTTCTTACTAGATCTGAATATTTTCCGGAGGATTATGTAACTGGGGGACACCCCACAGAACTAGCGTCCACGTCGCGTCCCCTGGAAACGTCGCGTCCTGTCCACCGTAACGGAGTGGCAGGCCGACGGCTAATAAGTTCTGTGCAGCCGGAGCAACTAGTGCCATAAAATGTCAGAGTCGCAACCATTGCGAGACGCCTCCGGGCGTTTTGTGAAAAAAGGCCCTTCTCAGGGCCAACCTAAAGGGAGAATAAAAAAAAAGGGGGGGAAACATTCTGATGGGGGAGGGAAGGGTTCGGATCGGTCCAGATCCGAACATGAGAGGACTCGGGGGGAGTCCGAGGTGGAGGAGCTGTCCGATGGCTCGGCGGTAGGCCAGCGAAGGCTGGGAAGCCTGCTGGGCAGCTTGGGCTCCATCACCTCGCTCCCGGAGTCGGTGCTCGGTGCCAAGCGCCTCTACTCAGAGGTGGCGAGTGGCTCCGACACCGAGGTTGGCGCGCCGCGGCCGAAACTATCGGCATCGAAGAAAGGGAAGGCTCGGGGTGCATCTAATGCCACGAGGGCCCGGGCTGAGGCACGAAGAAGCCAGGAGGGGGATGCTGAGGCATCTTTCTCGGCCACTCTGGAGGCTCGGGCCTTCAGAAAGGGAGGACCCCCGAGTGGGGATGATGGGTCGGAGATGGCCCCCATTGAGGTGCGGGACTTCGGTTCCATGGGAGCCGAAGGCCTCATGGACACCGCGGTGGAGAGGCTTGGAGTAATAACCAGCCTCGTCCGGAAGACCACTGCCCTCAAAGGGGGCTACAGCGCGAAGATCATGCGGGCCTCCTCGGACATCCGGGACATCGTGGATACCCTGGTGGCGCGCAACGAGTCGGATGAGGTTAGACGCCTCAAAGCCGACAATGGCCGCCTCCAAAGAGAGGTGGCCAATATGAAGGCAGAGGTTGCTGCGCTCCGCCGGGGGTTCGAGGAGTCCCGTCGCGAGGTCGGCCAGGCCGCGCGGACTGCGGAGAGGCAAGCGGCCCCTTTCATGGAGGAGGAACTGGTGCAGAGACTGGAGGCCTCCATGGAAAGGATGATCGGTGTCCGCCTGGCAGCCATGGAGTCTCGTCTACCTCGCAGGGTCACCCGCCCACCGCTGGCGGGCGACAACTCCGAGGTGGCGAGAGCTGCGAGGGCGGCCATCGAGGAGGCCTCCGGTTTAAGCCCGGAGTTGCAGCCTGCGCAGCCAGCGGTGGAGGAGTTGGAGGTCCTGGCCCCAGCACGCCCGGCCTCCAAACAGCGGAGACGCAAGGGGGCGGCTGAGAAGGCGGCGGAGTGGGGGCCCTTCGGGCCGTCGACCTCAATCGAGGCCGAGGCATCCCCGGAGCTCCCCTGGGTGGAAGTGCGAGGAAAGGGGAAGGGTGTGGGGAAAAAGTCCCAGCCCAAACCCACCACAGCACCCACGGAGAGACCCACGGGGAGACCCACGGCGGCCCCCGCAACCGTGGGTAAAGCGCCTCCCAAGGCGGCGCCACCGAAGGCGAAGAAGCTGATGGTCCCGAGCTCCTCGGCCGTAATTCTCAAGTTACAGCCGGAGGCAGCGCAAAACGGGGCCTCTTATGCTTCTGCCCTACTCAAGGCCGAGCAGGACGTGAACTTGGAGGAGCTGGGCATTGGCTCGCTTCGGATTCGCCCGAGTGCGACCGGAGCGAGGCTAATCGAAATTCCCGGTTCCTCCAGTTCGGACAAGGCTGACGCCCTTGCTTCGGCCTTGAGGGTGGCGCTGTCCGGCGTCGCGGAAGTGTCCAGGCCCGTCAAAACCGCGGACTTCCGCGTGACGGGCCTGAACGATGCGGCTACAGCGCGGCGGGTTAAAGCTGCAGTCGCCAGGGTTGGGGGCTGCACGGAGGAACAGGTCTGGGTGGGCGAAATCCGCCCAGACTGGCGGGGCTCTCGCTCCACCCTAATGCGCTGCCCCGTCACGACAGCCAAGAAGCTGATCGAGGCGGGCAGCCTCAGCGTTGGTTGGGGCTCCGTGCGGCTCCAGCACTTGGCGGCGCGACCCATGCACTGCTACAAGTGCATGGGGAAGGGGCACACCGCGGCGCTGTGCCCCTCGCAGACCGACCGCAGCCGGCTCTGCTACAGGTGCGGGGAGGCAGGGCATTTGTCCGCTTCCTGCACCGCGGCGCCCCGCTGCGCTGCGTGCCGCGACGCCGGGAAGCCGGCGGAGCATGTGATGGGGGGTAGGTCCTGCAACCCCCCGTCAGTCCGCGGCAAAGGGCCGTCCCCTCCTCCGCGAGAGGGCACCACACAGGCGGCGCCAGCTGGCCAAATGGAGGAGTGATGGGGGTCGCCTTCCTCCAGGCCAACCTCAACCACTGCGCCAGGTCGCAGGATCTCCTCCTGCAATCCATGGCGCAGTGGGACATCGATGTCGCGGTGGTATCGGAGCCGTACGCGGTTCCCTCCCTACCCCACTGGGCTGGGGATCTGGATGGCTCCGTGGCCGTCGTAGCCAAGTCTGGCGCTGCCTCTCCCCTCACGCTCCGGAGGAGAGGGCATGGGTTTGTGGTGGCGGTTCGGGGAGAGTACGCCATTATTGGCGTTTACTTTTCCCCGAACCGGGATTTGCCGGCCCTGGAGCAGTTTCTGAACGCTCTGGGGCCGGAGGTAAGGCGGCTAGCGCCCCTAAAGGTCCTCGTGGCCGGCGACTTCAACGCCAAATCCACGGCGTGGGGAAACCCGGCCACTGAGCCCAAGGGGCAAAAAGTTGAGGAATGGGCGCTGGCCGCGGGGCTGTCTCTTCTGAATAGGGGGACAGCCCAAACGTGCGTGCGGCGGACGGGGGGATCGGTGGTGGACTTGACGTTTGCCACCCCGGCCGCCGCGCGCACCGTGACTGGCTGGAGAGTGGAGGAGGGGGTGGAGACACTTTCGGACCACCTGTATATACGGTTCGAGGTGTCTGCCGCCCCCGGAAGTCAGGCGGCATCCTCGTCACGGGTGCGCAGTCGATTCCCGTGCTAGGCGCTCACACGGCTCGACCTGGAGCTGGCGGAAGAGGCGGCTATCGTTGGCCGCTGGAGCCTCCCGTCTCTCGTGGGAATGGGGGTAAACGAAGCGGCTGGCCGCTTTGGCGACACCTGCACTGCAGTGTGCAGGGCGGCCATGCCTAGCGTCAGCCGCCCCCCCCCTAGACGGGCGGTGTACTGGTGGTCGACGGAGATTGCCGCTCTCCGAGCCGCCTGCAACGGGGCTCGTAGAGCGTACGGCCGGAGTCGACGCCGCAGCCCCCGTGACGAGGAGAGGGATGACCAGCTGTATGCGGTGTATGTCCAGAAACGCGTGGAGCTACAGCTGGCCATCAGTCGGGCCAAGGAGGAAGCCTTCGAGGAGCTGGTGGAGGGCATAGAAAGGGACCCGTGGGGTCGCCCGTACAAGTGGGCGCGAGACAAATTGCGTCCACAGGCGGCCCCATTGACGGAGACCCTTCAGCCAGCTCTGCTGGAGGGGATTGTCGGGGAGCTATTCCCCGGCAATCCGCGGGGGTTTTCCCCGCCAAGAATGGCCCGACGGCCGCCTGACGAAGCGGAGGCTGATCCGCCTTCCGTCACTGACGTCGAAATGGAGGTGGTCCAAGATCGCCTCCGGACCAAGAAGAGGGCGCCGGGTCCAGACGGGGTGCATGGGAGGATGCTTGCGCTGATCCTCGTGCACCTCGGAGAGAGGTTTCGGGAGCTGCTCAACCGCTGTTTGCGGGAGGGGCGGTTCCCGAAACTCTGGAAGGAGGGCCGACTCTGCCTTATTCCGAAGGGGAGTCGGCCCCTGGACTCGGCCTCGGCGGTGCGACCTCTGGTCCTGCTGAGCGAGGCTGCGAAGGCCCTGGAGAGTGTCGTGGCTTCGCGTCTCGTTCGGCACGTGGAGGACGGCCCGGGACCGCGTCTCTCTGACGCGCAGTATGGGTTCCGGGCCGAGAGGTCCACCGTGGATGCCCTCAGGCGTCTACGTTCGGTGACGGAGGAGGCGGATCGGGATGGAGAGGTGACCCTGGCGACGTCGCTCGACATCGCCAACGCCTTCAACAGCATCCCGCACTGTGTAATACGGGAGGCGCTCGAGTATTTCGGAGTGCCCCCGTATCTGCGGAGGCTGTTGGGGGCGTACCTGGAGGAGCGCTTCGTCCTGTTCGAGGACAGGGGGGGTCGGATGATTCGGCGCAGCGTCGGATGCGGTGTCCCGCAGGGGTCGATTCTCGGCCCTATACTGTGGGACATCGCGTACGACTGGGTCCTGCGGTGTCGGCTTCCCCCCGGGACTGGTGTCATCTGCTACGCGGATGACACTCTGTTCACGTCCCGGGGTGTGAATTTCCGCGAGGCGGCGCGGTCGGCCGAAACGGGTCTTGCCCTATTGGTCGACCGCATAGAGAGGCTTGGGCTTCGGGTCCGATTGGACAAGACCGAAGTCCTCCTCTTCCGCGGGGTCCGGACTCGAGGACCCCCCCCAGGAGCGCGCCTCCGGGTGGGTCAGGAGGAGTTGAGGGTGAGCACCCAGATGAAATATCTGGGGCTCATCCTCGACGGACGATGGTCTTTCGGCCCCCACTTTCGCGAGTTGGGGCCGAAGATCATCAGGACGGCTGCTTCGCTCGGTCGACTCCTCCCCAACCTGGGTGGACCGAGCGAAGCAGTGAGGAGGCTATACTCTGGCGTCTGCCGGAGCATGGCGATGTACGGTGCCCCCATCTGGGTGGACGCCCTCACCGCGACGAACAAACGCCTTTTGCGACAAGCGCAGAAGGTGATCGCGGTGAGGGTGATACGGGGGTACCATACAGTGGCCTTCTCTGCGGCCACGGCCCTCGCGGGCGACCCGCCGTGGGAATTGGTGGCGGAGGTGCTCGCCGAAGTTTACCACTTTGTGGCAAGCAGGAGAGAAATCGGCGAGCGCCCCTCGGCGGAAACCGTGCGGCGGGTGCGCCTGCGAGGGCAAGCGGAACTCGTGCGGAGGTGGGAGGCGGACCTGGCGCAGGCAGCGTTCGGTGTCCGAACAGTGGAGGCCCTGCGTCAGGTCCTGGAGAAGTGGATGATGAGGCGGCGCAAGCCTCTCACCTTCCGCATGACGCAGGTGCTCACCGGGCACGGTTGCTTCGGTGAGTACCTGCACCGCGTGGCCCGGAGGGAGGCCGAGCCTCGCTGCCACGATTGTGGCGAGGCTCAGGACACCGCTCAACACGTCCTTGAGCGGTGTCCCAGGTGGAGCCGGCAGCGCCACGAGCTGGCCGCCGCGCTTGGCGTCACGGACCTGTCGCTCCCGAGTGTCGCCAACGCGATGCTCGAGAGCGACAGAGCTTGGGCGGCAATGGCCTTCTTCTGCGAGGTCGTCATGTCGCAGAGGGAGGTCGAGGAAAGGGACCGCGAGGACGATCCCCTCGCGGACCCGATCCGGCGGCGGAGAGGGGGGGTGCGACGCAGGCGCTACTTAGCGCGCCTGGAAGCGCCCCCCCCGTAAACGGTGGGACTGCAATAGTCCCACCCGGTGGCAGAGGTCCTCCAGGTGTCGGAGGACTTCTGAGAGTGGAGAGTCCGGTTTCTGGTGAGAAACCGGCCAGTCGCAGAGGCGTCTTGTGCTAGTCAGATCCGAGGCGCCTCCCTGCAATGCGGCCGACGGCACCCGCAGGGGTTTAGTGGGTAGTCTGGGCCGATTAGCGGCCCAGGAGTCCCACACTCTGTGCGTAAACGCATTCCCCTGCGAAATCAAAAAAAAAAAAAAAAAAAAAAAAAAAAAAAAAAAAAAAAAAAAAAAAAAAAAGGATTATGTAACTAATCATCATCCTAGCGTGTATTCCTAGTTGCGTTGTCAGCTTACGCTTGGGAGCCTAGGGTACGCTGTAAATCATGCTCCTAGATTGGCGGAACTGGTTATTACAATGGAACGACTGCCGTCTGATCTCCGTGACCCTTTTTACAGGGAAACCAGACCAACAGGAAAATGACCTAGGAGGACTATGTAACCGCCTCAGTATTACCATAGGCATAAGCGCAAAATATTAATATTTCATCCAAGTTTTGTAAAATCTCAAAGTACATGTAATTTTTTTTAACCCCAAAAAAAACGTTCGACAGTTCTTGAGTTTATTGCAAAAAGATAAATTGCACGGCCGACTTCAATTTATAAATGTTATTAAAATTGTTCATGATTAATTATTTTCTATTCTTCTGATATCATCACGCCTACCTGCCGGCTCGTTACAGATATACAAAACATGAATTGTATAAATCCAAGATTCAAACTAAGTTACAACAGAATCATAATCATAATCATTTATTCTTTTGTAAAAAAATAATTAGACTCCAGAGTCCCCAAAAGCACAATTTAGACAATTGGTGCTCTCACAAGATTGCACCAATTGCCCAAAAGTAATTACACTGTCCCCAAATCGTTTACATTGAACCAGAGGGGGAGCGATCGAATTGTTATTTCGATGCACTCACTCGGAAAAACAATTGTTGGTTGAGGGAGGGAATTTAGGATTCGATAAGCTTCACGGTTTTAACATCGCTAGTTGAAGATGATGTTTTGTTTTGATTTAAGATTCTTCTTTATGAAATATTGATTCGGATTATGAGCACTATGGAGTTTATTTTTGTTACGTCCGCCGTCTAGCTTTCTGTAAAAGCATGCCTATATACTAACCATCAATACTGGCAAAAATGGTTTAGTAATTAAGTACCAGTATTTAGTTGATAACCTACCAGTCTATTGGTGTGGTTATGTATGTTTTTTTAAACTCACTTAAGTTCTTATAATTTGAGCTAGCTGTTGCAGGACTGATCGTTTTAAATATGGTAGAGCCAGAACCGCTAACAATATTAAAAACATTTACTACTGTTAGAATGAAAAGAAGATTATCGAGTTGTAGCACGAGAAAAAAAGGAAATTATCATTATATTCATGTCATTCTAGTCAACATCTTA
Organism: Euzophera pinguis; assembly: GCA_947363495.1. NCBI lineage: Eukaryota > Metazoa > Arthropoda > Insecta > Lepidoptera > Pyralidae > Euzophera > Euzophera pinguis. The sequence goes on along the minus strand of OX376170.1, from coordinate 11,249,611 downwards.
AAAAGATGTTCTTCAATCCAGTCTTCTGATAAATAAAGAAATAAATGCAAATTATAAAACACTTTAAAGTATTCGTCGAAATATTTTATTTATCACTTCATGAATATCGAAACATTCTTCGTAATGGATTGGGCACTGCTTTTAGAATTAGCAATTCGGATTTAGATAATTTCAAGGGAGTCGTTTTAAATTTTAACTAAAAGCGAAGTTTTTATTTAATATTGGAAATGGTGTTTGCTTAAAAAATATATATACCAGTAACGCTAAGTAATACCAAATACATTGACGCTTCATCCACCAACTCGCTTATAAAACCTAAACGAATTCCGCAAGAAAAATTGTACCAATCCGTATAATAAAGTAATCGCGGCCCTCAGAGGTGCCAGTTAACGCCTGCAGAGGGTTAAGTGGGGATAATTTCCTTTGCGTGCCCACTTGTAATGACGAGAGGGGAAAATATATTCGCTCGGGAAGCCTTCTCTGATGTTTATGATGAGGTATTCTTTCAGTCGATGATACCTAGTCTGTGGAAATATAATATTTTTATCCTTACGGGATACCGTCAAGATGTTTCTAGAATGTTTTTCTAGAGTACCCTTCATGAACCCTCATATTTAATAATGTGTTTTTTTTTCTTTGACGTCTGCATTTGCACTTAAAATGTACACTGGTTTTATAGTGAATATGTCTTTAGTTTTTTTAGAAATAACTAGAAATTTCACTCTGATAATACCAATACAATAATTTAATAAATAACTCTGACACCATGTCGGGCATACATGGTCGATTGACAATGTAACCTACACGAAATGATGATGATGATTAATGAATAGGTCAATCGTATAAATATTCTAAGTTTTCACTGATATAATCTATTGCCATTCATGTTTGTCAATCAGGCGACGGCCACGTAAAAAGTTGATAGATAAAAGGTGTATTACAAAAATACACTTAATTGTCCAAAAGATTGGAGCATATAATACCTACTTAAATCCTTATAGCTCTTTCTACAGTCCTTGTCTACTCTATGGAAATAGGGACCGGGAAAACGAAGATTTGCCCCCTTCACGGAAGAAAGTCCTTAGCAGGGCTCGCGCCATCCCTTCTAAATGCAAAGAGCTTGAAGATACTGAGCGGCAATTGTTTCTTTTGGTATTAACTGCGTAGATTTGATTAATGGAGGGGATTATGGGTAGGATTTTTTGGGGATTTCAATCAGTATTTAATAGAACTTCTAGTACTTATATGCTTTTAACTAATTTGAAATATATTAGAAGGTTAATAATTATTAACCAATATGGTAGAGTTTCAAAAAGCTTTAACACAATGATGTGCACAGTCAATAGAGCGTGTAATGAACATGAATGAATAACAAAATGAAGAAACATAAAGAGTAGTTTGATGTTCCTCACAATCAATATCTAAGAACTTTAAAAACTGTCAACTGTTTTAGGTTATTGACAGACAGTTCGACGTTTATTTTTATAAACTATCGGTTATTTTCATGATTTACTTTCGCAATATTTCGATACGGCCACTTAACATGTGTCGATATCAGGCCATAATAGAAAAGGAATATTTGAAATAAGATGAAAACTTGTTTTTCTTGCATATATTGCCAAAATTCAGAGTGGCGAAGACCGTCAAATTTCCCACGAGGTCCATCTCGGAAATTTTTCATCCAGCAAGCGAATATTTTGCTCAGTTTATCAAAATATTTATTTAACCTCACGACCGGGTTTCCCAAAACTCTACTCTGAATTGGACCGTGAAATTATTTTCGTGAAAGTAATAAATTTGGTGTAATTTATTTAAGAATCTGTACGTTACCAAAATAATGTGATTAATAAAATATCCATACTAATATTATAAATGCGAAAGTCTGTCTGTCTGTCTTTGTCTGTCTATCTGTTACGCTTTCACGGCCAAACCGCTGAACGGATTTTGATGAAATTTGGTATGAATATAGTTGAAGACCCGGGGTCAAACATAGGCTACTTTTTGTCGCAGGCGGAGCTGCGGGAAACAGCTAGTATTTGATATTTACCTAAATGTTTGTTTTATATTTGTTATTATTTTCATCATGTTACTTTTTCTTTGCAGTTGTGTTCAAACTTCTTTGTATGGACGTGTTTCCAGTTAAGCTTCAGAGCGTGGGATACGCATGGTTTTATGAAAGGATCAGACCAATAGAAATTACCCAAGTCGTGTTTGTAGCCAACACTGCAGATTTTTTAGCTGCCTAAAGGCATCTCACAGCCTCACGACTGCTATTTATAACATCTGGATCCAGTAGCAATCATTACTTTTTGGAATATGGATCATGTAAATGCAAATATCAGTCAAAGCCCATCGTGGTTTGACAGGCACAAGTTAACATTAATCTAAACAGTACCTATAAAGCTACTTTGACTCAAAAGAAGAATGTTGAACTAACCTCATTTTAGTCTTCGCTCCTATATGCGCAGCCAAAGTTAATAATGTAAGTCTAGGCTGCGAGTCTCACGGCGACACTCTCCCAGTTATTTGGCTAATTAAAACTTACCCGATGTAGTTGACCAGGGCGTGCTCGATAACTGCTTCCATATTCTGCAGATAGTTCACATTAAAAGGCCGTGATTTCGTCTGTGTAAGACTGTGAATATAGATACTACCATAATTCTTATATTTGAAAAATAAAAGCGATACGTCACAGTGAACCCACGTCGAACTTGAAGCTAACTTTTGAACTATCGCACCGCATATTTTAAACATCAAATTACAGGACTAATTTAATAATTTATTTTATGTACATAATGTTTTATATTACAGTAATTTATTTATTCACTTAACGTCCTCTCTCGAATAACTTAATAAAACTTCAACAAACTTTTCTATATTTTAATTAATTTTGAAGGGCTATGGACCAATTATTTGCAATACTTCCATTTAGCTGGGGTTCAACTTTCCCCTGGGGTTACACATACGTAGACAAAGGGAAAAGAGAAGAAAGTAGAAACTCGATGTACACCAGTGGGGGCATCAGGAATAGGCCGTCACAAAATGTTAAAGAGGTCAGAAAAAGTGCGAAATATGTTTTCAAATATCTATTATTTAGTATTCAAATCACAAACACAAACTAACATTAAAACAGTATTACCACAGTGTATTACTGAGTAATTTTCGTGTATTTACCGATAAAATTAGCTTCGTTTCAATCAACGTACACGCGTAATCAAAAAGCCATCAGTTCAAATAGTTCTATGACCTATAATTTGAAGGTGATTTAAATCAATTACGATTTTATCTTGAGTAATTTTCTATAGTGTTAAAACCTGTTTTCTCACTTAGAATTTTCAAGTTAATGCTTTCGGTATTAATTACTTTGTTAGCTGACGTGTTCAGTTGAAAAGCTAACTACATAAAATATTAACGCTTAGTTTAGACTCGCATGGTACAATTTTTGCCAATATCTAAATAGTATTAGGCCATGATTAAAATATTTTTAGTGACATGCTGGCCGACTATTTGTATATCACTGGTACATGTAGTAACCAAAACTTGTATTAAGACTTAAAAGAACTACAGACGTAGACAGACAGCAATCAACACGAAAGAAGCATGAAAACTCTAAACGTTCTGTACGTCACGTCACTTACATAAACTTATACACTACCAAGCTCCGTTACGCATTGCGGCTACAAACCCACACAGGCGACTATTTTTAACTTTTTTTAAGGACGATCCGTCTTTTATTTGACTCTCTCTGTACCCAGACTATCTCTGCAATGATTAATATCAATTATATTCTGGTAAAGATTGGAAACTTTGCCGTCTTCTGTCCTTTCAAACTCAATAAAATATGTCGTGTTTCTTGCATGCTCTTATATTTCAACAACAAAAACGGGGAAATCTACAAAACATTCTATGCACAAACCAAAAGGCCTGTAAATCATCCGACCACAATTGTAATTTGTGTACATATACATTGGATGATGATAACAAAACCGCAACATGCAATGAGTCTGCTCGTTCTACCGTGAAGTTATAGAGAAAATAATACTTTTTGTCAAATAAATGTAACATTTTGGTTTGATTTTGGTAAGGCTATTAAAACCCTACTACTCTAATACCTACTGTATTTAATTGCAACATAATGATTTGATTTGAACCATCTCGTGATCAGAGGATTTTATTTTGGGTATTCAAAGACATTTCAAACTAATTTCTAGTCCAAAACCATTAATTAAACAGCAAAACGTATAAGAACATTGATATTTACCGTTCGTATTTCGTTCCACTATCTTTCTTTTTTTTAAATCATATAGGTTTTCGTACAAAAATTATATCTGGATCTTCTATTAAATCTGTGTTTTGTTTATGAGTTAACAATGTTATTCTTTACTCAATTGCCTTCTAGGCAATTGAAGCGCTTGTATAAACAAAATACTCGTATTTTATTTATAGATCTAATATTCATTTTATATATTTATTAAAGAATACAATACTTTTTTTTTTAAACAAAAAAATTACTCAAATAAAGAGATGAGGTAAGTATAAAGGCGGACTTATTGCTAGAGCGATCTCTTCCACTCTCACTCTCTCTAGAGTTCTTAGAGAACTCGTTTTAAAACTTATTATTAAGTCATGTTAGCAAACTAATAGGTTTAGGAGACTTCCTTGACCAATTTCTATGGAAGTCAAAATAATCAGTCGTCGGTCGTGGACTACGACCGATGACTGATAATAATGCATATTTTCATTAGAATAAGTGATAAATTACCACTTTCACTATTCCGCGGCAGATGACTTTCTTTTTGTAAATTCTAAAACATAATTCCTAAGAAAAAATTAGCACTATTTCCGGTTATTTGTTACAAATGACTACATAAACAAAAAGTTTGCTAGCGATATTCGTATCACGTGTCATATGGCACAGATATGTAGCATTATTATCTAAAGTGCTATCAACAGAATTGCAGCCTACAATTTAGGGTAATGACTATGTGACTAACTGAATTATTGGTTTTATATTTTTTGTTCAATACGACACTGTATTAGAGGACAAAAGTATATTGCTAATCAGTGTAGATGTCAAGATCATAAATTTAAGAGCTGGGGTTTATTCGGAGGAGTTTCTTCCATTCTTCTCTATTTAGTGAGATCCATTAGTTTTTGATACGACAAAAACGGTGTGGATGTAAACAGCTCATTTTTGTGCTTAATCATTTCACAGCGACCGTTTGCTTTACGGTTTCACTCGACTGATAATTCTCCTTAATAAAGTCTCTACCAAGTAATTAGTATCATAAAATTGATCTCTATTTTGTTATCAAGTGAAATATCTTCAGTTTAACACTGGTTTCCAACCCTGCAAACAGGGCTTGAATCATTTTATCTTAAAATACATACTATGACTTTATTTTAAATTACTTCGGCTTCAATGTTTTTGTACCAATTTACAACAGAATATATTTCTTATATTTTCGCGATTGCTACACGTTAAATTTAACTATTTTATGATGGAATAGACAGAATATATGTTTGCTTAATACTTTAATTATACGTACCGGAGTTTCAAGATTATGTTAAAATTTCCGCCTAAATTCAATATAGGTTGACACCAACACACTGATGTTCTTTTGTTTCTAAAATCACGACCTAATTTTGTAAGCATCGGAACTGACTTAATAGCTATTACTGCAGAAACAATATAATATATGTATTAACGATATATTAATTTCGCTCACGTCATTACCAAGTTTCTCCTATTTGGAATCCCTCTTACCCGATACTGCATGTAAATAGATTCCCTTCCAAAAGAGCCACTTCAAGATTAGTTAGTAGAATGCATGTCACGTGTCGTCTCATGAGGGATAGAATAAAGTCAGCATAGATTTGACCCTCGATTGGTGCAATTATAAAGTAATGATTAGAGTATAAATAATACTAGTTGTTTGTAGTCAACGTATCATTGAAAATGTATTTAAGTCGAGCAAAAGATCCACGATTCTCCTGGTGAAAAAGGAATATACTAGTCTATAGATGCCTGTATTACCAGGATACAATTTTTAAGACGCATTTCAACGCTTTGTTTGCAGACCCTTATAGTTAAAACAATAATTTAACGCTTTCACTTTTAAATCTTTTGTTATCAGCTATTAAACTAACAAAAAAAACCTCATACTTGAATGAATCTTATTTATATACGTCTTATTAGAGTACGCGGAATTTGAATTGCCTTTGCAGATACCACTATTCACGGAACGAAAAATATTCTGAATTGTAAAACCACAGGCTTACCAATATAAAGATTAGAAATTAGCCTTTTGTAGTATAATCCTTAAAACATTGTAGTATTGTCACCAAATTTCAATGCAATCATAATTTTGTTCAAATTCAGGATTATTTTTCTATTACTACCAATCGATTGGCAATTGACACATTTTGTTAATAAATATAAAAAGTTATGTCACAATGTCATAGAATTTCATAACAAAATACAACTTTTAACCCAAGTTCTTATTCCTCTGGAGTCTCTATTAGTAGTATAAGTCTAATTTTATTACTTTATGGATTTAAAGGCAGAGCATTAAAGTCACCATTTTGTATCTATTTAAATTATCCAAAAAGACCATAAATTATTTCGACGTATATTAATAAAAATTAATGATGTCACTTGACAAGCAGTTAACGCATTCAGTGGAGTGACCTAATTATGTCGATGTAAATGACTCGTGACGTACAAAAATGCAATTAAGTGTCCGAATTTTCCAACACTATGTAATTAATTACATGAGCTGCTGAATCGCCACTTTAACAACAAATTTAAACAGTTTAATAATGGTTTTTATTTGATCCGATGTTTTTCTGGATGTTTGCTGCATGTCGCACTAAATCGAATCAAAAAAATTTTATTCAGATATCAAAGAATGTCGATAAACTGATATGTATCGTTAAATTAGTATTTATATACTCGAAAGATAAATAAACATTAGTCTGTGTTAACCTTTTTTTACCGTCAATTAAGAATAAAATGTTTCCCGGAAACCTGCGGGAGCAAATTTCCGGGAGAACGGTAGTAGTGATAAAAAAGTACAAAATCAACCTACGTAGTAGGTATGAATTGTTAAAAACTAACAATTATGCAAATATAATATATTGAATTTCAATTTTAATTCATGGAGTGTTGGCGTGGCTTGTTGGCTAATGAAGAGATTAAAAATATATTTCGTATGCCAACTGCCAATGTGTGATTCTATTAATCTCTGTTGCCTGCAGCTTTATCTGTGTCAAAAATTAGCCTATGTACCGCGAATCTTCAACTATATTAATACCAAATTACATCAAAATCCGTTTAACGGTTTGGCCGTGAAAGCGTTACAGACAGACAGACTTTCGCACTTATAATATAGTATGGATTTACTTATCACGCCCATACTACGTCCGTATCTAGATTTACAGTTTAAATATACTGCCAATGTGTGCTGTGTGCCATCAAAATATCTAAATTTAAATAATTAAAGTATATTTCAACAAATATTGACACATAATTATATCAAAAACTTTGTATACAATTGCCAATTTGGAATTTGAAATAGAATACCGAACTGAGTCGTTGATGATTCGGATAGCGCCTATTTGTCCGTATTGTACGCTACATCGAGTTTCAGAAGGTTCCTTGTGTAGCTAACCGTACCGGTCCTAATAAATAATTTATTTACTCTTCATTTTCGTGGCCTTTTTGTCCGATTTTCCCAGTTGTGTCCTTAGCTTACGCTTGAGAGCGAATGGTGTGATTCTGCTACATTTTTTTTGTTATTACAATGGATCGACTGCCGTCTGACATCCGATACCCTTTTCAATATTTTTATTTTACCTTGATTTTATTTATTTATTTATTTATTTCATGTACACGCTGTAAATATACATTGGAAACTTAAAATTAGGAAAACTGTGTACAAGGGTTCTACTTATTTCTAAAGAAATTTCTTCCAGCAGACCCGCGACAGGAACTACGAAAGAAAGAGGCAAAGTGGCGTACAATAAAAATAAAAAAAATAAAATACAAAAATAATAAGCACAATTTAAACCTATTTTATAATACTATATGTATAATAAACTAAATAATAAATACAATAAATATACCTACTAATATATATAAATAATATATATATATATATATAATACGATTTATGAGTTTAAGGAGAAATAATGATCTCTTACTCGCTTCTTAAATGTGGACAGAGTTTGGGACTCTTGAACGCTAGGTGATAAAGTATTCCATAACCTGACTGCTTGAACAGAAAAAGAATGAGAATATGAGGCAGTGCTATGAGGAGGAAAAGTAAGGATAAATTTACGGTGCGATCTACAAAGTTCTCCTGCAGGACGAAAAAAGGAAAAACGCTCATGAAGATAGGAAGGGTATAAGGGATTGAAGAGAACATTAAAAAGAAGACAGAGGATTCTAGTATTCCGACGATATCGGATTGGGAGCCAACCGAGTTGTTTGCGGAACTCAGAGACGTGGTCATATTTCCTAAGACCGAAGATGAAGCAGATACAGAGGTTTTGCAGTCTTTCCAGTTTATTAAGCTGCTCCTCAGTGGCATCAAGATAACACACGTCTGCATAGTCTAGCAAAGGTAATAAAAGAGAGTGACAGAGTGAAATTTTAGTTTGAAAAGGTAAGAAATATTGAAGACATTTTAGAGAATGAAGAGAGTAAAATATTTTACGACTAATATCAGATACATGTGCAGTCCAACTCAATGACGAATCCATAATTATCCCTAAGTTCTTGGCTGTTTCTGTATAAGCAATAGGATAATTATCGATAATTAGAGGAGGAAGTGAGGAAAGATCAATCATTCTACCCATGTATGTACTGCCCACGAGCAAAGCCTGGGATTTTTTGGGATTAATCTTAAGACCAAATGATATAGCCCACTCGCTGACTGTTTTGAGGTCATTATTCATGGCGTCAATGGCTACATGGAGATCAGATAGAGGGAAATGGCGATACAGCTGTAAGTCATCGGCATATAAATGAAAATGACAGGTAAGAATATTAGTTATTGCATTAATGAAGGTAGAAAATAATAATGGAGAAAGAACACCACCCTGAGGAACACCCGTCCTGAGATCACACCAATCTGAAAGTGTCTCACCGAGGCGAACACACTGCGAACGACCGCGAAGATAAGAATCAAACCACTTTAAAGCGGGTGATGAGACATTAATGGAATGAAGTATACCAAGAAGGATATCGAAATCGACAGAATTGAAAGCACTACTAAAGTCAAGAAGAACAATTAAGGTTAAAGATTTATTGTCAATGGCATAGCGGATGTCCTCAGTTACCTTAAGTAATGCAGTGACAGTTCCATGACCTGGTCTAAAACCAGACTGAAACTTGCTAATAATGTTATTGGAGTATAAAAAAGTGGAGAATTGCTTATGAACAATTAACTCCTGAATTTTAGATAGATAAGGTAAGATAGAAATGGATAATAGATTTTGTTTTGTTAGTGCCCAATAATTCATCAAAAATCGTCGATGATTAGGATGGCGTCTATTTGCCCATATTGTAGCTTACCAGCCCAAATACAGAAGTAAATTCATTAATTTATTACCATCTCTTCTTTGTCCAAGTTTGTTTCACATAACAGGGGTTATGTCTTTGGCTTATGCCAGGGTGTCCTTCCACCATTGTTCTAGTAGTAGAATGTGGGATCAAAATAATCAAGCAGTATGCATCTGTTACAGCTAGAGATGGACGCCTTAGAATTTCCCATTTACTCCCGGAATTTTTAAAAATTCTCGGGAACAAATAGATAATTATTATTTTTCCTTTCCTTTTCTTCCCCTTACATTTCATTTATTCCCTCTTGAATTTCTTCCCGCTGCCCATCTCTAGTCACAGCCCAACTACTGCCTAACTATGACGGCTTTAGTAACCTTTAAAAGCATAGTTTGTTAAAGTTCACTTGCCAAGAAAAATATTCTTAAATCTTTACATATTATAAATTCTCTCAGTGATAGTTTAGGCAATAATTGTCGTTATCGTTATGATTGAACTTATTAACAAGTACCTACATATATAAAATACGAACCAATAAGCAGGGACAGGGCGAATACTTCGTCTTTCTCTGTTTAATTAAGAATGACGAATGGAGACTGTCAATCACTGATTCTATAAGCTCTTTTGCAGAATTTTAGGTTATTTGTTACTGCCTACAATCGTTGCGGGATGACTTTGCTAAATGGCTGTTACCTTTTTTAAGTAATACGAGTGTCAAGACTAAGACTATTTTAGAAAAAGGAATCGTATTCCCAAGTTATCATTACTCTAAGTATATTTAACTTTTAAGTAAGTATGTATAAGTGCGCTATAAAAGTACCGGCAACTACATATTTCTCATGATGTAGGTTAAACAGCATACCTATGTTTATAGAAAAGTAGCCAGCCATGGGTTACTAAACCCTTTCGCTAATGACAAGTTAATGCTAAAATTAAAAAGTAAAAAAGTAAATACATATTATCTCGTTTATTTTTCCGCAATTTTCCGGAAACAAGAAGAAGGTCAACAATAAAAAACCCGAAATTTTCAGATTTACGCTATTAAATTTATTTATTTTTATTATAAAAGCATATTTGTAACCTTGTTAATAACCAGACTAAATGTATACGTCAACATAATCTTTAGTTAATTGTAACATCAGCTAAACTTGCAAATGTCATGAAAACTAAAGGGTTCTTCGAATTTAAGCGTATTTCGGCTTTCACAGTGGTTTTAAGATACGATTCCACTGTGAATGTAATTGTATTGACTTTTCCATAATTTTCCCCAGAAAATACTCGACTTACTTCATCTGCCAGTTATTCTGAAACCCTGTCAGCTGATCACGTATTTGCATGAGAAGTCGAAATTTTTATTCGGTTTTCACAATTTTTTTTATTACTGAAAAAAAAATGTTTCACAGACTAACACACTAAATAATTTGAATTGTGTTTAAAAAGGTCAGGGTTACTTATTTAAATGAAGGGAAATAAAATGTTTTTTTATTTACTACTATAAAAATATATAAATTAGTTTTGTTATTGGATCGTCGCGTTATTGAGTATCAAAACCTATAAAGTAAAACATTCCTAATGTTTTACTTTATAGGTTTTGATACTCTTTACGTCGAGTATAATTTAAAGTAGTTTAGTTTCACATACTATACACTTTAAACATTTGGCTAGTGTTTAAAATCATCTTGTTTATAAGACTTTAAAGAATACGTAAATCGTTCGAATAATGTGAGAGTAGCATTTCCTTACAAACGTCATCAATGAAAATACACCTTTCCTTGATAAAGATATCTACTATGAACAAAATTAGATACTTGAATTCACATGTAGATATTTAAATAATACATGAATTTTGTATTCTATTTAATATCAAGTTATTATGGTTATGAAGTCTACCTAATTAATTTACTTAACAATAATTTTACCTTAGAAAAAACATAAGCCATTTTTACAGTGAAGTTAGCATTTTCTCGGTATTTACTTATGTTTGTTGAAAGTTTAACTGGTTAAAAGGTTACAACAGTTTGAAAGGTATATGTTTCAGTTTTAAAGGATTTGTGAATGTTTTTTACTACTATAAAAAATCTAAAATAGATTTTGTGGGATCGTTGCGTGAATAGTAGTAACCATAGATGCATTATAATAATATACTACCTAAGTCAAAAGTCTATGGCAGTAACACACGTTCCGAACTTCAATGTGAATTACCACATTACTATTAAGAGAAGTAGGACATTATTTAAGGAGTAGTCCGTCTGGGGAAGTACCTCCACCCTACAGAAGACCGCAGCCAAATAACACTGTGATGCGGTATTGTGTACCTGCTGGTGAGTACGGTCGCCAGGCTCCAGAGGGGTCACTGTGCTAATAGCGGACAGGTCGGCAACGCGCTCGTGACATCTCTGGTGTTGTAGGCGTTCCTAGGCTTATTTCATAGGCAACCACTTACCATCAGGTGGGCCGTACGCCTGTTTGCATACTTAGTTGTATAAAAAAAAAAGAAAACTATAATTTAGTATCACACTGCAAACACAGTCAAGAAAGCACTAATATTGGAGAAAAAACATTTTGATTCAAATGTTACGAATTAATACTCAATTGGATTGAAGAGGCCTCCACGCAATTTCGTCCGAAGCCAGTTCAAAATAAATTATTCATCTGCAACGAAGCAGCGGAGTGTATTCATTTCATTTCTGAATCTGAATACTTTTCTCCACAATTTTTCAGCAAAACGTACTTCCAATACATTTTTAATAAGGCAGGATTAAAACAGTTACAGGGGGCTCGTCTGTGAGATATTAAATTGAGAATTTTTAATCCACAAGATTGTAAATATTAGCCTTTTTACCATCTTCAGTACTGCAGAGGCCATTTTTAGATTATAAATAAGTTTTAAGTATTTCATACTTTTAAGTGTTTTAGTTAATATAGATGCATGCAGTAAATATAGATGCGCCGAACGTCAGGATTTGTTGTATGGAATTTCATATTACTAACAACAGTATTCTAAACTGGATTATTCAATGAAAAATGCACTACAGGCATACGTAAAAAAAAAAACAAATTCTGAACGTTTCCATTTCAACTCAATCAACTGAAACATACACTCGTAAATTCTCAGCACTATTGATTAAGTATTAAACGTTATTTTTACAAACATTAACCTGCTATTATTCTGATAAAACAGTTATATTACTAAAGCACGTTATATGTCCAATTGTACAATAAATAGCAGATATCGGCATATGAAAGCGATTGAAACTGTAATTAACGTTTCTCACAACGTTATCTCGTTATAATATTTAGAGATGGCCCACAATTGGTTAGTTGCTTAATTAGGTCAGCTATCCATGACAATTGGGTTTCATATTCACTGTTATGTCACAATGACATTTTTATATGCATTCCTCACGAAAAAGACAGAGCCCAAGTTAAACTACCAGTCTCTTATCCGCCCTTAGATGGCAAAATGAATTTAAAAACTATGACAGGTTTGCTAATTTATAAAAAGCAAATAATACTAAATAGTTAATGAATAAAAATTAGTACCTAATTATGGAACTGTCTTAGAATCTTTTACGATTGTACAACTCGACACAAATTAGGGGGAGGTTTTATTGTGACACCCTAGGGTAATGATACCAAGAAGAAGTGTACAATTAGTTTGTTACTGATGAGAATTAAAACCTAACAAAATCCATACAGGGTTAACAAAAAACAAACCATATCGAGTTACATAACTATTGTGTCGCCATATAATACTAGTTGCTCGCCGCGACATAGACCTCGCGAATTTCACACAATAAAGTTTTGCCACAAAAAATAAAAATAAATCTTCCCATCATTTACTGGGGCAATATTTAAGATATTCTGAACTCAAAAGTTTCATACACCTGGAAGAGATTTATCGTAATCCTGTGTCAGATGCCTTTAGGAATTCTGAAAAATCTGACAGTGTCAGCCACTAAAACACTTCTGAACATGTTTCTGTTCATCCCGAAGGTCAGAAGGCAGTCGCTCCATGGGAATAACCAGTACTGTCAAATCTAGGAACACGATTAACAATATACCTTAAGTTCCGAACCGTAAGCTCAGGACGCGATTGGGAAATACGCTTGGACGAGGTAGATAAATATAAGTAGACCAAGGCAAACAGAGTCAATTAACCTCTCTAACACCAGACCGTTGGGTCAATCAATAGTTTACATCCAATGGTAATCAGAGTATCTTTTATATTTCATTATCTCAATTGAAATAAAAGAGATATCACAAACATGCTTTAAGGCAAAATATGCAACCTTGGGCGGGGCCTTGATAAAATGGATGACGTTTTAAACACCAACCAAATTTTTGCAATTTCTCGGTTTTCACATATTTACAAGCTTATATATAGCAAAGTACTTGTATAGCAAAGTAGCTTTGGTTGGATTATTAGCATTAACCAATATAGCCAGCTATTTAGCCGCAGATAACGCCACGAAGTTTGTTCTTTATTTAACATGAAACAGGCCGCATGCCCAATATTCCCAAGTTTCAAGCTCATAAAATTACATTAAATATCTGCACTTAGAAATGGCTACATTTTATTTTATGGTTACGTTCTTGAATTTTATTATTAAATAAGTTTTTAGAATTTTGCATGTTTAGATAAAGTTATATGATTGAAAATTACTAAGGTTTGTCTTGAAGAAATAGCTTTTAATGATAAGGTCGCCTTATGCGCATTTACAATGTAACTTCAAAACATGTAAAGCTCAATAAATGGTTTTGTTTTATATAAAGAAGAGATAAACTACGGACTAATTATTTTAAAAATTGTACCTACTAAAATGTCATTGTAAAGCTGTACCTAATTTTTGAATTAATAAAATTTTCAAATAAACTTATTGTAATTTTGAAAGCCATTTATGAATGTAGTATGGTAAATTTGCTTGAGACTCTTGTCTATAAAAGGCTGAGATCACAGGCTTTTCATAATATGCCTTTTAAAGTCGTAAAATCTATCTACAAGAGCCAATTTTTTTCTGTGTTGTCTTCATTATTCACAAAATACAATTAAGTACAAGAAAAAAACAAATAAAAATTAAATGAAAAATTAACTTAAACTGAGGTTGCATACAAGCAGCTTTTTCCCGCTGAATCAATAAACTACGTTGTTCGAAAGAGCTACCAGACCTGGGATCTCCAGTTACCTCGATGAGGCGAGTTAAAACAGAATTAAATGTTGACCTACTGAATCTATACGAAAGTTTATATACCTGTGTGTATTGGCTTTAATTAACACGCCCGCTAAAATATGTTGCCCATAATTCAGGGTTGTCGCAGCTGACAGGACCAACTTATTGGACATGTGAATCACTTTACTTTGGACGATCAATTTATTCAATTTTCGCAGCAGAGGAGGTTCAACATAATTAGCTCGAAAAATGACTTTTCTTTGCGAACTGGTAATCGGTGCATGAGTATATTGCAACATCTTGTTGCAATACAATCAGTAGTTTTGTCAGATATGTTTGTTACATACTATTTCCTAGTTGTTCAAACAAATTGAATTTAATTACTAAGTAATACAGCACCCTTGGCGGGCGAGTCCGATTCGCATTTTTCCATGTTTCTACCACGGTACTCGTTTTATTATTAATTAT
The DNA here is from genome assembly GCA_947363495.1 of Euzophera pinguis. Taxonomy (NCBI): domain Eukaryota; kingdom Metazoa; phylum Arthropoda; class Insecta; order Lepidoptera; family Pyralidae; genus Euzophera; species Euzophera pinguis. Next base: position 11,234,407 of record OX376170.1, on the reverse strand, counting down.
TAGAATTATTAGACAATATTAGTAATTACGGCACGGTATGGTATCGACTCTTACATAAATATAAAATGTTTGAACATAATTTAATAAAATATCGATAGCTTTTTCAGATACCTACATTTCAAAACACAAAATAATTTGTTTCAGGAACATCTATCACCTCTGACGTCAGAGATTCATTTCATGTTATGATAAGTAGTAATATTATTGGGAAGGCTGGCTCACTATATTCTGATGGAACCGCTCCGTTTCACTCCGCTGTCCGTTCCGTCAGAATATTGTGATCCTGCCTTCCCAATAATATTAGCTACTAAATTTGTTATACTTGCAATTGATACTGACTTCCCAATCATATAACTTAAGTTAGTTAGTTCATCAATAACAAAAACTTTAAATAATTAACAAAAGCTTGAGAATAGTACACCGTCATTAGAAGAATATTTTCATACAGCGACAGTACCAATATCATGGTAAACCAATTTAAAAATATATATCTGATCAGTTGAATAAAACAATGATAATAAACTAAATAGATTCATCAAAGTTAAATGAAAAAAAGTATATATGTTTTTAATTTTTTTATTCAAATGTATCTATTTTTTATCAAAATACCATTTCTCAATACAAGTTACATTTTTACGAGCACACTCATTCTTGTGGTCTTTGCAGTTGTATTCATTCGCAGATTCACAATATTTTTTATGTAATGTGGTAAAGTTTGGACATCCTTTGTCTTCGATGTTTATCAAAGTACAGGTTTTACATAACTCCTTTATCCATTTCATTTTTTCAAGTCCTTTCATTACAATAATCTGATTATTTAAAATCGCATTAATTATTCGTTTGAAATTTCTATAATCAATTTGTCCTTCATTCCAAGTATAACCTCTATGTTTTTCAATCCATTGCACTCTCTTTTTTTCCTCCTCTGTCAGACATGAGAAAGGATATGGAGGTTTAATTACAAATACTTGAATATACTCCTCAAAACATAAAGCGAATTCCTTGACTATAAAATTGTTATGTCCATCTTTAAATCCTTGAACGTCAACACAAATTATGGGGTTCATGATATCTTACGAACTGTATTACTTAAAGGTTTATATTCAATTAAACAGTCGTTCAGAATTAGACAATATGCAGATGTCTGATCCGGAATCTCTTCGTTACTCTCCAACTCCAGACGAATGTTTATGACAGGTCCTGATTTAATATTATCGTTTTGTCTTGAACAATCAATTACAAATAAAGGAGCAATATCTTTGAATTCTTGTGGATTTAGCAAACAGCACGGTTGGCGTCCATAATAAGACTGTTGGAAATTCGCGTACTGCTCGTATATTAAAGCAAATTTACCGTTCTTAAACTCATTATTATAATTTTCGTATGGATAGTAACTGGAGTTCAAAAACACTTTAACATCGCGTAAGTTACAATGATCAAATCTAGACATATCGCTGACACTTGAATTTTTTCGATTTGTTTGCAAACCTAAAATAACGTATCTAGGCTTTTCGATTTGTGAAGAAGTTTTTATCGACCAGGTGTGCTTGGTAGCCTTTGGTAATAGGGGGTATTCATAAAGGTCCCAATTTCTATACGCAACTTGAACTGCTCTATCCTTTTCAAGAAGTTTGAGTAAATTAATTTTTTCTCTGTCAGATACTTTAACATGTGGCACTCTCCATACAATTTTATGTATATCAATACTATGAACATCTTCTAGATTATCAAGTTTTACAGCATTAAGATTCGAATTACTTCTTAGCAAAATAAGCTCATGCTTACAGTTTACAACAACTTTTTTATAGTCTTCTGCGAAACCTAATATACGATTCAGAGGTATAGATACAGAAAAATGTCCTCCGTGTGTTAATGAGCCTTTTATATCCCATCCCCATGCCTGACATACTTTTGATTCAGCATCTGACATTGATAAGAAACACTTCATAGTACTTGTTATACCAGCATTTTTAACTTTATCTATTTCAACCCCATTTAGTTCATAACGTATATCTTGAAAGAGGAAGGGAATCGGGTTATTTGTAAAATGAACATTCGATACTTTTACTCCTGTATCACTTCTGACTACGTTAATTACACCTTCCAAGTACAAAGTACTTATACTTGGAAGAACATATAAATCTTGTTGATTTATTGGTATTCTAATTTCATCATTTCTATTAAAACTTGTAATATACGGTTTATACGAGTGAATTTCTACGCCTTCTATTGAGTTATCATAAGTAGGTAGATTAGTTATATTTAAAACACTCATTTTAGCAATCCTATTGACTTTAGAAAGTATTTATTAGCTGCTGTTAATTTCTTTTTCTTTTCGCGAATATGTGCTGTCTTTCGGAATGTGTAAGTGTTACTAATCTTTACTCTGTGCGGAGTGTCATATTTATTGTAATTTATCATGTTTTCTTAAATGTAAGTACAACTGCACCTCTTCACCTCGCAAATTAATTAAATTGTTGTTACTATCTAATATCCTTATATGAATAGAGTTCACAGTTTTTCGATTCACGGGAAAATAAATGGTATTTTTTGGTATTTCTATTATTTTGTACCCGGGAGGTACGTTTGGTGAAAATTCGTGAATTATATGACTTGATTTTCCATTAATATAAGATCCATTAATAATATCACATTCGATCCTCACCACTGTTGTGGGTAAAATGTTGACAGGAAAGAGTGACTCCTCCCATTTATTGCCTTTCAAAACTACATTTCCGAAACCCAACAATTTTCCGATAGAATTCAGTTTCTCAAAATGAATATCTTCAGTACAATATATGCTGGTTTTGAGGGTATTGTTGTTACAGAGTAATTTGAATGCACAATTTTCAGTATTAGATTTTAAATAATCATTAATGTCTTGAAGTTCATAAGCTCCTTCAGGAATTTCAACAACCTTATTTATACCATAGTGAAATTTATTATTAAATTTCGTAATATTTGGAATAGAGTTAAAAGTAGAAAAATGTAATAATGCACACTCATAGAAACCATCAAGTTCCAAAGTAGGAGAGTAGTTTGTGGATAAAATGGAACTATTCCCAGTTATTGATAAAGTGAAAGACATTATGAAAATGATGCAAAATAATTTATTACAATATTAATATACTCCATGATCAGACCAAAATCTGATTAAAAATTTTAAACAAAGGTGACCACAATTGACAGTATCAAAATTTTGAAAGCGAGTGTAGTTGTATGAAATATCCATTCCTTTGAAATATTTAACTAGCTCTGCTGGCGGTTTCAAATCACCAAAGCTGTCAAAATATTCAGAGTATTTTTTTATTTTTGCGTAGGCTACCCAGTGCGTACCATCGTTATTGTGATTATCTAAGTTAATCACACCACATTCTATAGACTTAGGTTTATTTGGTAACCTATCCCTCATATATACTCCTCTGAAGTATGGAATATGTTTAGCAAATTTTAAAATATCAATGTTTGTAAGTGCACGGTCGGGTAGCCTATTAATTAGTTTTTTGAGGCTTCTATAAACAATCCATTTCCTTTTTTGTATGGTTTTAAATATAAACCTTTACCAATAGCTATAGCTTCCATAGCTCGGTTATGTCGTTCAGACTCTTTTAAATTTTGTTGAGCAGTTTTATATTCATTTACTGTTTTTGCTATACCAGCCGCGCCTCCAACTAATGCCCCTAATGCTGATAGCCCAGCAAAAATTGGTATTAATGGTAAAACTCCACCCGTCTTAGGAATCTGTATTACTCTCGGCAATCGCACTTGACATCGATTAGGAACAATTTTTTTAGCTGCCTTACAAGCAAACTTTATTGCAGCAAGAGTATTTTTTGGTTTCGATTTTTTTACATGTGATCGTATTTTAGATACAACATGTGTAAATTTTTTTATCCCTGCACTAGCTTTTATTTTAGCTTTCATAACTTTGTTTACTAACCATGAAGCTAACTTTTCTCCTTTACTTGCATCTTTTGAACGTAATCGTTTTTTAGCCATATTCAACAACTGTAAATCTGCTTTATGACGATTGTCTAAATCACTATAATTTGAGTATGCGATATCGTGATGCATACAAGCTTCATCTAGTTTGTTTACACCCTCGTCTCCTCTTGATAATCTTTTACTTAGTTTCGTACCTGGTCCACAATAATTATAGCCTGGAAGGTGGAACTCAAATGGTAAATTGTTTATCAAATTATTAACAAGTCCTCTACCTTGCATATCTTTAACTAAAATGATATAACGATATCATGTTTAGTGATTATATAATAGCACTTCTGTCAATCCAACTATTTTCTTGATTACTTAGTCCTAACCATTTTACAAATAATTTGTTTCTTTTTTTTCGAATAACTTTTTCAATTAAATAAATCATTGGGTATTTAGTTTTTTGTAGCTCTTCTTGATAAAAAGAACCCAATATGTCCTGATTATTTTGATCTTGCAAATTGTATGTAATAGGATTCGTATTTTTAACCTTTTTAATTTTAAAAATTTCTGTTGACCAGTTCGGTGTATATCCTTTTTGAAAGCTACTCTTATATTTACTTATTCGAACGCTATCACCAATTTTCAGCCTCTGTTGCCCAGTTTTAATTTTCTTCTGTTGAAATTTTAAAATGTTAGCTTTTACTTGAATTTCATTTTCTGAAGTTATATCTTTCGGTTTAAATTTCGTAACTCTATGTATCTTTGAATTGTAATTAAGCAATACGTCTTTCAAAATTTGGCCTATCCATCTGTAACTTCCATTATAACTAAAGTGTTTGTGTAAAATAGTCTTTAATGTTCTTATTAATCTTTCAACAATTGATGCTTTTTTAGTTGAATAAGTAGAATAATGATGTATCTTAAAACAGTGCAAAAGTTTCTGAAACGTAATATTGTAGAACTCAGTCCCTTTATCTGTTTGTAAATTTTTAGGTGTACGTTTGCTTTCTGACAATATTAGTCTAAATGCATGAGCAACTTCTTTTTGCGATTTCGACTTTAATGGAATTGCCCACGCAAATTTTGTAAAACAATCAATAACAACTAAAATTTAACTAAAACCTTTATTATATTTTTTATCGATTTGAAGTCAATTAGATCGGCTTGCCATAAATCATCTATTCCTTTTAAAATTACTGAAAGTCGATGAAAATTTTTGCGTGCAGGTTTATGAATTTCATTTATCACTTGTTCTTTTTACGACATTTGTAACATTTTGCGATTTCAATATCAATTTGTCAACATCCTCCTTAGTACAAAACTTCTTTTCTAACTGATCTAAATACGTATTGAAATCTTCTTTTATTGCATCAATAATAGTTATTATTTCTTTTTTTGAAATGTAATTGTTACTTTCGTTATCTACGTACTCCTTACTTGCTACATCGTTTGGCTTTATAGGGAGTTTAACACCTGTTAATCTTGATTTTTGTAAATCGTAATCACCATTTACATTTTTAGCTAAGTAAATATCAGCAAAATCAAATACTTCTGATAACCGTAACCTTTTATGAACATGATGACCAAACTTATCGATATTCATTTTATTTTAGACGTCTACCAATCTCAAATACTAAATACGAATTAAAAATTATTAGTATGACCATTAATTTATAATACCGGCTTCTCTTAATTCTTCTATGATTGAAATAATTTCATTATCCAGTCCAGTGTTGCCGGCACTTCTTGACGCTATCAATAATTTTAATCTTTCAACAAGTTCGTTAGAATCATCCCAATAAACGTAATCAGTATTTTTTTTAAACCTCTTTTTTAAAATCATTCCTTCTCCTTCTGTAACACTATCATTATTATCAACGTGAGAAGAAATAGAAGATGTTGAAGGTTTGCGAAGCTTGAAAAGCGGTTTGATAACATTTAAGTATTTTCTTCCTTTATTCGTTTTTATTGGTTTATGTGGATCAAAATCACGACGATGCGCATTTGTTTCTAACAAAATGTTTTTATATTCTTCTAAATCTTTAACAGTAACCAAATCCAATATAGGAACCTTCTTTAAAAGTAACTCCGACAATCCGTTTGTCATATTGTAATCATGCTGTCCTACTTTTATACTATCATCTTTTACGACAACACGTGATGATCCTATCATCAATTTTCCTCGCTCATTTCGAATGCCATAAGGAACATCATGAAAAATTTCAGAAGAAAGTGACCAAGACAAAGTATCTCGACTAGAATTTGGTTCTGAATCAACTGTTTTGTATGAAATATTGCTAGTATTAATATTGTCAGAGTCATTGAAATTGTAATCTTTATTAGAGTTATCATCTTGCGTTGAATCATCACCTATATTTTCCTTAAGAGTCTTATTGAATTGTGACTCGTGAGATATTTGATCATTTAAGGAAGATGATTTAAGCTCAGTATCATTCAAAATATCATTATCCATAACACTTTGCTGTTTATTTTTAATCAGTTGTTCCATCGGGTAAGTGACTGGTTTAAATACTTTTTGTAACAAACTTTCATTGTAAGATTCCATTGTTTTCATATCCTTTATTTTCTTTTTAACCGCATTTGCGACTTTAACAATTTCAGATTTTAATTCTTTTTCCATAGTTAATAAAAATTAAAGCGAAATCAGTTAACGTTACATGTGTATGAATTTGTTTGTTATTATGATGATTTTTATTAAAGAACACTTCATAAATTGTTTATTCATCCAATATTACAAACGTATCAAATTTTTTTCTGTAACAACCTTTATTTTTTTGACAGTCTTTATTAATTACCATAAAGGAATAGGGTTCACTCCATATTTCTATACATATTTGACGGAACTGAGACCAACTCATATCGATGTTTACATGTTCATCATATATATGACGTAGATTGATATCATCCTGTTTAAATAATATTAATAAATTTGTGTTGTCTCTTATTAGTTGCTTAGGAATTTTTGAATAGGTTTGGTTTAAATAAAAACTATCAATCAATTTATGTCTTCCCATTGCAAAGTAATCACGTATATTGTTTTGATTCTCACATGCAACATCATCAAAAATAATCACTGAATTGGGTTTAGCATCATGCGGGCTTAAAATATGTTCATTACTCTCATATTTTGTAAAAGTTATGTCTGGAATTAAATCAAAAATACGCTCTAAATATTTATACTTAGGCTGATATATCGTTTTTGAATAAAGATAAACGTTTTTAAAACGTAGTCCATTTTTGTGTAATAGCAGACCTATAATTACGTTTGTTTTACCACAGTTCGATGGTCCACAAACAATACATCTAATATTGTTAGGCAAAAGGCATCCATGACGGTGTGAGTCTGTTTCAATATCAGGATAAATTTTATCGAACTCCAAGGTTTTAGATTGTTTAACAAATTTCATTGTTTATTTATTTATTTAATTCATGTACACACTGTAAATATACATAAGAAACTTAACATCTTATGACCTGCTATGTGTGATTCGATGATTTTTATCAGAATGCTTCCTAAATTTTGTATTCCTATTTATATATAAAATCTAATGGAATGTTTCATTGGTACTTTATTAATAATAACAAAAATCATAATTGTAATATTTAAGTTTATTACTCATTTCATTCTTACGTTTTTGACAAATTGTGGATTATTATATGAAATATAAATTATTACAAAATATGGTTAAATTACAAACATCATTTTAATATATTATAGTATTATATTTATATTATAATCTTAACTTATAAATTAAAATGTGAATAACTTTATTTTAAACATACAATAGACTTACAAAGGAAATTAAAACATTTATTGATTTAATTATTTAATGCACAAAACAAAAGGTTTCTTAATATTTTATTTTATTCTAATAAACTAATATTTAATAATTAATTAACATTACATATTAAAATTACCAATTACAACCAACAAGTTTTTTCGATATTTTACTTAAAATATGTTCAGTCAAGTCCATTATTTCATCCACCGGTTCTTGCACTACGTATTGCGCTGCTGTTAACACTGCCTTGTCACTTTCATCATCATTTATTTCATATATTTTGATTTTAATAATCTTTTTCCCTTTCACTTTTTGCTTATTAATGATGTAGGATGTTGATGACAACCCGCTATTGCTTCTTGTCGAGACCCGTTTCGATTTTTTTGGAGCTGCAGAATTAGTTGAGGACAGCATCATTTGATTGAGTTCACTATCAGTGACATCGTATGGATCTTGAGCGTATTGTGAGAAAAGTATTTGCGTGTCTTGAGAATCTGACATGGTCTGTAAAAAAAAACTTGGTATCAAATAATAAGCTAAAATAATTGTAAAACAAGTATCACTTAATGAAGATTAAATTCTGAAATAACTAAGTACTTACATTTACAAATAGTAGCACAGCGTAGATGTTTAACTTGGTAGATAGAGGATGTCCGTCTCCCTCCGTATCGTACGAGAACAGGCACGTTAATGAACAGCGCTATAATACGATACCATCGAAGTGGCTCCCCACTTCGTCTGCGCATCGGAATATTGCAATGTTAGGGCACTAATGATTCTATTCTTTATTTAGCTAACAGTAGGGTTTTAATTCTATCGTCTAATATAAATATGATGCAATTAGGTAAAATGTTTCAACAATAAAATCATGTCAAGACTTGATCCATACACGTGTTTAGTGTCCAATTCGATGAAACTCTTGCTATGCACTATATAATCAAAATATAACAGCATTCTTTTTTAATTAAATAAGATACTAATGGTGATTATTAAAAATTTAAGAACTCATATGCTTTTTTCAGTGCTCATGAATTCTCTATTTTCCATTACCCCTCTACATCTTTGTGCGAAGATTGGGTTTGAATGAAGCTTTAAATAAAAAACAGTAGTTTATTATTTAAATTTATTTTTAACCATATTATAACTAAGTTAATAAGTAAACAGCGATATCTATTGATGTAATTATTAGCTATACTTAATTTTTTTAACAATACTAAGTCTAGATAACAAATTGTCACCTTAAGTTAACAATATTTCTATGACTAAATATAAATCAATTAATTTCTATTTATTATTTAAAAATGCTTAGATTACAACAGTTTTATAAATAATAATGTAAAAATAATAAAAATTAATCTAAAATCCCACCCCGAACAGTACCCGGCTCAAAGGTACCCATAACGCTTGCTGCATTTCCTCTTTGAATTGCTATGGATAGCCTTTGAACCAGGTACCAACCGGAGCGATTGTCGAATCCACGACTTTTTAAACGTCGCCCTATCTCACTAACAAATTTCTTGGCCTCTGTACACCACGGACCAGCCGTTTCTACGGCAAATGGTACGAACTCGTACTGGCTGGTCAAAATTGAGTACTTCGCTACTTTAAGTCCAGCTGCTACTTTAGCAGCAGCACCAGGAGATCGCATTGTGTTAGAGAGATAGGACGCCGCAAACGTGCTGACGCAAGTCGCGTCCCATAAGAGACAACGTCCTCTCTGCCATGGTATTAGAGTTATACCGTCGGGACGCTTTCCATCGGTGCGCGATAGGCCAGGAGGCTCTAACTGGCAGGGTATATTGGCCGATATTAAGGCCCTCCGAATTATGTCGTTTATAGAATAATGACGAGACAAACGACCTGCACACCTAACACACCCAAGAGCATGATGCCCATCGCCTTCTACCATCCCCCCACAGATGCAGCGGTGAGGTTCACATATTACGCAGCCTAGCCTTAGAGCCACGGCCACTCTTAATGTGTCATTGTCCAGCAATGTTCCCATATGAGGGGATGGGATAGCGTGTAACCATGCCCCAGACTCAGGCTGAGCCGCAGCCTTCAATCTTGCCAAATGAGCACCAGTCGCTTGAGCCTCCAATTCCCGGATGCTGGTTTCCGTTAACTTTTCATCCCAAAGCCGCTGAACCCCAGGCCTTTCAGGGACCAAAGAGTTCTCGCTTTTAGCAAACCAAGCCGTCAAAGCCTCATCTACATAAGGCAAGATCAAACTGTCACCATTAATGGAGAGTATTTTAGTGATTAGATTGATTACCTTATGCGACGAAGCCAAGAAAGCCGGAAGCGAAATTTCCTCCAAGCGACGGATACCAAGACCTCCGCAGCGCACGGGCAACGAAGCCTGTCTCCACTGCACATCATCCAATTTGACGTTAAGTACGTCTTCTAAAATTAATTTAACCGCATTGTCATATTGTTCTGTTTCGTAAGGACACAGCCATGAAGGACACGTCCTCACAAGGTAGGTCATCCGGGGGATCCCTAGGGAGTTTCTAAGAAGCACTAAAGCGACATGCGAAGATAAGTTTTTTAAACGGTCGTGAGCAGCCACCAAACCCTTTAATTTATTATTAATGGAAGCTGAAATTGCCTCCTTAAAAATAGGTGCACCCAAAAGATTAAAATCATTTTTGTCTACAATCCTGACTCCAGGTAACAAAGTATCAAAAAGCGGAATAGATGTTTGCGCTTCTAGTCCACACAAAAACAGCTCGCACTTGTTTGCATTAATCTCTAATCCTAGTTGCTTGAACAAAATAATTAAATTTTTTAAATCTGTCGCCACAACATCCGGATGGCCACCCATAGTGCCGTCGTCTAAATACCATATGTTCAATGGTGACTTTAAACTAGATATTGCTTTATGGATCGCCAGACTAAAAATTAGAGGTCCTAGAGGATCTCCCTGCTGTGCCCCAACTTGTGACGAAATAGGCTTACCTTGAAAAATTAGGTGGCTTTTAGATGCATAGCATTGATAAAGGAAAGGATAGATCAGCGGTGCGTGTTCTAGGGCCTCTTTCAATAATGAATCTCTTTCTACGCTATTAAAGGCATTGGCCAAATCTACTTTAACTATTACGCTCTCTGTGTTTTTATTATTTTCCGCAAAGAAACGAGTCGCGTGGATGGCTGCCTCACATCCACCAGCCGTGCCGAATCCCAACTGGTGTGGCTGTAAATAAAAAGCACTACTCTGCCTCACTGCGTTGCAAGCTAATTTTGCCACCAATCTTCTGAAAGTGTTACCGACTGCGATTGGCCTTATACCACCCTCTCTTTTCTTCAAGGCACAAAGGGATCCACCATACAGGTAGGGGCTTACCTGGGGGTTTAGTAGGCCTTTTAAAAGAAAATTACAGAGCTCCGTTAAAGTTTTTAAAAGACGAGTACTGTTATCCCCCATTGCAGGAGAAACGAGTTCTTTAAGATGGTCCGGACGAATACCATCTAAACCAGATGCAGAGCCCGTCTGGAAAGAGGTCAGAGCTGTGAGGACTTCCTCCGAAGTAACAACCAGAAAAGAGTTTGTATTGTTTGGTTCCGCAGGCAAATTTAATGGACGTGAGGGCAACGGATGCTTTAAAATCAAGGCATTGTGTGTCTCCGAATCGTTCGGCGCAACAGAACAATCTGAGAACAAAAGACGGACAGCACCCCTTAAATCCCCATCAAAGACTTTGGATTCTATAGATCTATAAATTGAATTTGACTTTTTTAAGTCACCGTGAGAATTTGTAAAAGATACGTGACCCCCGCCATCAATATTTTCCTTAACCTTTGACGTTAGTGAAGAATTACTACTACGGCTCGGAACTCTTAAGGCTGTGTAAGAGAATGAAAGCAGCGCAAACCAGGCCTCCATGCTATTCTCTCTAAGACACACCCCAATAAGTGATGCAAGTTTTCCCGCAGCCAAGTTCCTCGCCCCCTTTGGAATATGTTTCAAGACAAGAATGTCCCTTTTTAAAATTGACAAAGTATCCAAAGGATTCTGATTCTGACTACCAGGATCCAGGGGTTGTGTATAAAGTACAGATTTTCCGCTGACTTCACTCCGGTGATGTCTGTGCATGCGACTCATATGCACCGCTAATCCTCGGGGAACTACAAATTGACGTAAAGATCCTGGGCAGAGAGGACATGCTTCATAACTTAGATTCTCAGTCATATTTAATTTATAAAATTAATATAGGAAATAATCAAAATTAAGTATATAAAATTTGAATTCAAGATGATAAATAAAATACAAAAATTAAACCTAATTCTGTGTCCAAATGCACTCCACTACTACACTATTAAACAAAATTAAATTATGCCATCTATTGGATTTGCAATATAAATTCGTCAAACAAAGTAACATGGTGTTCTCTCCCAATATTTATTGATATTTAACATCAAAGTCAAGTAGAGGTGGGTCGCCGTGGTAATATAGCGTACTTGTATTTTCTGTGCACGACGAAAGCTTATAAAGTGCAGTAATTAACCTCCAACTATCTTCTTGATAAGTCCATGGTAAAGCCATCATAAATCAAGTTACAGTGGGTGATTGATATAATATTTCGTAATTAAGTACTTACGGCTTTAAGTAATAAAGATTTCAGTTTCTTTCGCCTTAATGATAAAATATTCCATAAATCTACATCCGAAAATGACAATGTCAAACATCCATATGTCTCTTTGGTGTTTTATAAATATGTGTTTTTGGTGAAAATTGGATGCCCCTTTATGTAAAAATTATTCTTATTCTTTGCGTTTATCGTTAAAGATTTTTTTTTGCTGTATTTGCCACTTCACAGGTCAGTAATTCTTTATTTTTTAATTTCTTTTTGGGACCACAAAAAATACACCTTTTCTCTTTGACAACTCTTTTCTAGTCTAGATTATTTTCAACAGTACAAGTACAACAGTTTAAACAGACATATTTGATTAACCTTCTGGTTACACGGTAATCGAGTAATGGCCCCAAGATTTTGTTGTTATATTATCTTTAAGAATAAATCGCTTATCATCATTTCGAGAGAGCGCTATTTTATTCTGCTCTTGGGTGAATATTGTATGTTTTATAGATTTGAACAGCAGGTTTGTTTTTCGTATTTCCTTACCGGTATTCAAAACGTTGATATAATCACTAAATTTTATTTTTTTTGCAACTGACTTTTTACACCCTTTGCTTTTTTAGTCTCAGATGTTTTTGTTTTAATACTATATAAACTTTATCATCCAAATACGTAAGGGAAGGGTTTGTAATCTTTAGATATTTTTGACTTATTTATTGTTTAAGTTTATATTAGTATTAATTAAGTTTTAAATGTATTATATTTTAAAGTTTAGTACACGTTTAGTATTTATACATATTTAGTTTTAATATACTTATGTAATATCATGAGTATAAATATTTGAATAATTTAGTTAAATGTAAATTTGGATGATATCCTTTACATTATACAAATAAAACTGAAGAAGACAAACAATAGAATTTACATTATGTTTCACAACTTCATTCTTCGCGATTTACTTATTGTAGTAGCGCTACCTACTGCTACTTCGCACGCACATAGTTTAGAGGTTTTTTTTTTTTTTTTTTTTTGCACTCCCTCCCTTACCATAGTGGGAACAGACCGTTAACATTTCCATCATTCTGCGTTTCTGTGCTGTAACCTTCGCACGTCTACCGATAAATTATTTAAGATTTATTAAAAAAATAAATATTTATTGTAATAATAAAAATATATTGTAAAATATTTAATATAATTAAAAGTTAAATTAAATAATATTCAAGTAAATTTAAAAAAATAGTATTGCTTTTAAATAATGGGGGGCAAGCGGAAGGGTTCGTTATCAGATGCCGAAATCAAGAAGAAGATCCAAAAATTGGAGAAAAAGCTGCAAAGGAAAAGAATAAGAATAGTTTCCTCGTCTTCTGAAGACGAAGGAGATCGTAAGTAATCATATAATATTTGCTTATCATTGATATACACCTCAAGTAACTTCGTGCCCGAACACAAAAAAATATGCTAGCATACGTCGTATGCAAAACGCATAGTTTAACACACGTCGTGTGTTTGTTTCGAGTGCATGATTCACTGATCTTATTTCTAAGCATACGTCGTATGCTCACGTATTTAATAACATACGTCGTATGTTTCATTTGCTCTAATAATTTTCTGCTTTTGTGCAGATCAATCTATCATCGAAGATGAGATAAATGTTGAAGCTGGTGAAGAAGAAGTTTCGTCGCCAACTGCAGTTTTGAACAACTATGATCCGCTAGAACTTCCTAGTTTTGTTTCACCCATTGCACAAACCATACCGAGTGAACCACTACCTTCCGATCCGATCCCTGGACTTTCATCTGCATCGAATATAAATACTTATGCAGAAAGTGAATGCCCACCCCTCGAGGAAGATATATTACAAATGTTAGGTGACGTACCTCCATCAGATGTTATACTAGGAAAAGAAATACATAAGGAAATAGCGGCAAGGTGGCAAGAAATCCTGAAAAATGGTTTGTCAAAAGAAGTGAGGGACAAACTCACTGGTCAGTATTTAATACCCGCCAACTGTAACTTGCTGTTGGCACCATTATTAAATCCCGAAGCTAAAGCTGCGGTGCCAGATATGATCGCTAAAAGAGACACAACGATGTTTCAAAAACAAAATCAAATCGGCGTTGCTTTGGCTGCTCTTTCAACGGTGATGGAACTAGTGATTTCTAACGAAACTTCGAAACAAAAGCTCCTGCAACCCTTAAGTGATGCTTGTCGTATTCTGTGCGATAGCCATAATGCGGAAACAAGGACGCGTCGTGGTATTTTTCTCAACGCGATCAACACTAGCTTGCGCGAACCTCTGACTAATACCAGCCGAGACAAATATTTGTTCGGCGAGGATGTATCAGAAAGATTAAAATATGCTAAAAACGTTCAAAAGACAGGTGAATCCCTACAAAAGGTTGTTCCAAAGCCAAATAATAAAAATACAACACAATTTAAGAATAAGAATAATTTAAACTCCAAAGGCCAATTTCGGAAGCCTCCGAACAGAGCGGAAGGCTTTCAGAGGCGCGGGCCACCTCTTCGGCCCTCAACATCACGAGCTGCACCTCGCAGTTCGCATCATCCTCCACCAGCAACGCGATCGCGATCACCGAGCCGTCTCCAGTCTTCTCATCGGAGATAGATCACCAGGTAAAATACGCCGGCCGTTTACAATATTTTTATAATCAGTGGTCTCAAATCACAAATGATCCCTTTATTTTGTCTTGCATAAAAGGATACAAAATACCTTTTGTTTCCACACCTACACAAATACGTTATCCAAATGTTTACCCAAAATCAACGCAAGAACATAAGGACTACACATTGGAAATTCAGAAATTACTTAAAATTAATGCAATATCTATTTGTTCTCATGAATCAGGAGAGTTCATATCCAGCATTTTTCTCGTGCCTAAACCAAATGGTGATAAGAGATTCATTCTTAATCTTAAACAACTTAACAAATTTATTGAAACCAATCACTTTAAGATGGAAGACTACAGAACGGCAATAAAATTAATTACAAAAAATGCATACATGGCTTCAATTGATTTAAAAGATAGCTATTTTTTTATTAATATCGAGAAATCCTTTAGAAAATATCTACGTTTCAAATACAGAAATATTCTTTATGAATTTAACTGTTTACCATTTGGCTTATGCACGGCACCATATGTATTTACAAAGCTACTTAAACCAGTAATGGAATATCTAAGATTAAACAATTTAACGTCAGTAATTTATTTAGATGATATCTTTTGTATCGAAAACAATTACAATAGATGCGGCCATAATGTAACGACAACTAAATCTGTTCTTCTTTATTTAGGATTTATTATAAACGAAGAAAAAAGCTGCCTTAATCCTACAAAGGAGTGCAAATTTCTTGGATTTTTATTTAATTCAAAAAACATGGTGTTAAAACTACCCGAAAATAAAGTTACAAAAATTAAAGCTTGTATTCAATCCTTTCGTAATAAGGTCAAATGCAGGCTTAGAGATGTCGCTCAATTAACAGGGTTATTAATATCTGCTTGTCCGGCTGTACAATATTCTTGGGTTTACGTAAAACTGCTTGAACAGTTCATAGTTTTAAAATTAAACATTTCTTATAATTACGATCAAATAGTCACTATTCCTAACTTTCTGAAAGATGAGATGAGTTGGTGGTTGATAAGGATCAAAAATGGATCTTGCCCGATTAAAACTGGTAATTATGTTAAAGAAATTTATACCGACGCATCGTTGACCGGTTGGGGTGCCTTTTGTGAAAACAACAGGTCGTTTGGACATTGGAAAAATGACGAAATATCACTCCACATTAATGAATTAGAATTGAAGGCAGCTTTTTCGCTTATTTTGAAAACTCTTCAAAAAATAGTTAACGAAGAGGCAGAAGGTGTAATGGTAGTTCCGTATTGGCCTACACAACCATGGTTTCCGTTATTTAAGAGGTTGTGTCGTGAGACAATTTATTTCCATCCAAATGTAAATTTACTAAAATCTCCTTTCAGGACTCCACACAACCTCCACCGAACGCTAACCTTGGTTGCCGCGAAATTATCCGGCAAGCTTTACTGAAGAGATTCCTGTCTCCGAGATCAGTAGAAATAATGTTAGCGTCGTTATCGGAAAATACTTACAAGCAATACAATGTATGTGTAAAGGATTGGTTAAATTACTGTAGAAACCATAGCTATGATTATACTATTGCTTCAATACCTGTTGTCATACATTTTCTTACCGAAACTTTTGATAAAGGTGCAAAATATGGAACTCTAAATTCTTATAGATCGGCATTATCATTATTACTAGCAAGTAGTTTGGATGATGATAGAATAAAACGTTTTATGAAAGGAGTTTTGAGATTAAGGCCAGTTAATCCCAAATATAATATCACCTGGGATACTAATATAGTTTTAAATTATTTAGCTAATAAGTGGCCCAATGAAGGCTTGGATCTTAAAACTCTCTCTAAAAAGACAATTACATTGATTGCTCTTGTGACTGCACATCGTGTCCAGACATTTTCCTTAATAAATATTAAAAATATCGTTATAAATCCAACTGAAATAGTCATAAAGATTCCGGATAGAATTAAAACCACTAATTTAAATTCTTTCCAACCACTGTTGCGTATTCCCTTTTATAACTTACGTCCAGAAATTTGTCCTGCTAGATGCCTTCAGACTTATATTTTAAAAACCAAAAAATCAAGAAAAGACGATTATTTATTCATAAGTTTCAGGAAACCATTTTCTAAAGTAAACTCTCAAACATTAAGCCACTGGATCAAAGATACCTTAAAAGACAGTGGCTTAGATACAACAATATTTAGTGCTCATAGTACACGACATGCAGCCACATCAAAAGCTAATCGATTAGGAGTTAGTATTGATGTGATCAAGAAGACAGCGGGATGGTCTGATTCCTCATCAGTGTTTGCTAAATTTTACAATAAAGAAATTAATAATGATAATTTTGCTCAGTGTATATTGAACAATTCTTAATAAATAAGTCTGATTATCAACAAATACTTGTTTCACTGTAAAACTTACTATAAAGTCATGATATCCATGGCTTTCGTCATTTCACGGGACTCTAAACATCCTACAATAAGTAAATCGCGAAGAATGAAGCTGTGAAACATAATTGAAGATCAAACGAACTTCCAAGTGAAGTTCGATCGTAATTATGTGAACAGCTTCATTCGAAGCGATTTACCATCACCCACCCTAATAAATTACAAATTTATTTTTCCCTGCCCTTAAAATGGTGAAATGACAAAAGAAATTTATGCTGAAGCTAGCTTTAAACTAAATGATGGAAATGTTAACGGTCTGTTCCCACTATGGTAAGGGAGGGAGTGCAAAAAAAAAAAAAAAAAAAAAACCTCTAAACTATGTGCGTGCGAAGTAGCAGTAGGTAGCGCTACTACAATAAGTAAATCGCTTCGAATGAAGCTGTTCACATAATTACGATCGAACTTCACTTGGAAGTTCGTTTGATCTTCAATTATTTTCATAATTATTTAGTTAAGAGAATTTTTCACACATCACTACTTCTGTGTTGTCTTTATTTTGACCTGTTTTCAACCAAGTTCTTAAAAAGAGGTTATACATGGTATATCGTACGTATACTGTATATTATGTAAGTAGGGGTATATAAATGTCTGATCAGATTTAATTAAAAAAGTCGTGTGGCTGATTTTCATATTATAATTATTAAGTGCTTTAATCCTAAATTATTTCATTGAGTAAATAAACAACATTACATACTTATATAGACATTCAGAGATTATCCACGGATTATCCATTCATTCTTACATATGAAGACCTATGAAATTAATAATATCCTGTACGGGAATCGAACCCATAATCTAACGCATAGAAGATGCACTAATTCACCAATAGACCATTCAGTGGATCTAAAATGGCCACTTTGCACGAATTACAATATGATCACATTATGAATCATTGCAAATCTTAAAATAGCCACATTTTGGCAGTTCATGAAATGAATCATTTCATGGCAATTCTGCTGTTTGACGGAGAGTCGCAAAATGGCTTACTTTTCGTGAATTGCTTTACCTTATTGCCAGGCGTAAAAATAATCTTTATTTTTGCATAGCGTGCGTACTTTTACGATTTTTTTTGTGAAATAAGTTTATCTAACCAATAATGTTGATTTACTATCATAAATTAACTGTAGAATTATAAATATCAATAAAAATATTAAAATTATAAAATCTATTTTTATTTTATTACTATAGCAACACTTACATGAGAAGTGATTCAGGAAATGAATCACGAAATGAATTGAATTAGAGTTGAAACGTCAATGTCAAAATTTGCAGAATTGCTAAGCTTCGCAATTCATGAAATGATTCATTTTGATGAATTGCTCAAAGTGGCCATTTTAGACCTGCTGACTTTTGATATAACGATCAAAATTTACGATAACATTTGAAAAATACCTCCTACTTGAATATAAAATTAAAGAGTAGGTACATTAAACATATTGTAGATGTTGAAAAAAAAGCCTTTTTTATATATTTACTTACCTAACTACATACATATAAAGCGGGCAAAGTCGTATGATTTTATTATATCATAAATTGTATGTTAACCAAAGCGATTCATTGCGAGCAGACATTTGATATTCTACATGACGTCAAAGCAAAGTATTGTGGGAACAATTTTTTGCTGATGCAGTAAACTGCAATACAGCAGTGTTGTGCATGTTACAACGTGAATGATCGAGTACCGACTCGTTAAAGAATCGATTGATCGATTTAATAAAATGAACAACATTCATTAAAATGATATTTTGACGTATAGGTATATAAAAATCGAATACTTGTATTTATCAGGTATATAAAAATCGAATACTTGTATTTATCAGGTATATAAAATCGAATACTTGTATTTATCATTTGGGCTCTGTCTACACCGTCAGGGACAAAGATGTGAAAATGTAGCTGTATATTTTTTTCCAGCAGTATCTGCAGATCTTTCATATTATACATATTTTTATAAAATCAGAGTAATTTATTTTTGTGAAACTATCGAACCATGCCATCGATTGTAATCGATTAGCCATTTCTCCGCCCTAGTACTAACTACAACTTGTATGTAGTATGTGTAGTGCCTTTTTTGATATGCACCTGTGAAATGATTTCTTATATGAAAGTAAAAGGAATTTAATAGAAAATAATACCTAAATACATTTTTAGATAAGTACTTAATATTTTTTTTGGTTAGCTTTCTACAAAAACACTTTCATGGAAATTATCTTTATGGAGTTCGGTTACTGTTGTTAACGATTTGGAAGCTTTCTATGGTGATTATGTGATAGTGTGGAATTGTTTGCGTAAGTACGTATAGCTTACATATTTTATGCTCAAAATTATCTTTACCTAGCTGGTCTAGGACACGTCTATTTCTGTATCGTTAAATAATTAACGAAACTGAAGCTTTCCATGGTGAGTTATTACTGAGTCCGGCTGGTCCGGAACTTGGGAAGATGTCGTGCTGATCATTTTACAGCGTAATCAATGTTTGTGAAAGTACCTATAGCTAACATATTTTATGCTCAAATTATCTTTACCTAGCTGGTCTGGGACACATCTATTTCTGTACCGTTTTAATTAACCCAACAGAAGCTTTCCATGGTGAGTTTATCACATTGTCTGGCTGGTCCCGGAACTTGGAAAGATGGTGTGGTGATCATTCTACAGCGTGATTAGTGTTTGCGAAAGTACCTCTAACTTACATATTTTATGCTAAAAATTATCTTTACCTAGCTGGTCTGGGACACGACTATTTCTGTACTGTTAAATAAATAACTCCACAGAAGCTTCCCATGGTGAGTTTATCACAGAGTCCGGCTGGTACCGGAACTTCGAAAGATGGTGTGGTGATCAATCTACAGCATAATTAGTGTTTGCGAAAGTACCTCTAGCTTATATATTCTACGCTCTCGAAAATCTTATTAAAATGAAAACAAAATTGTGTTCAAATATTATTTTGCTCTCATATTAACAAACAATCTATTGAAAATAAGTGCAATGAAGATGGCAGCGACGTGGTAAGTTTTTTATTTTATTTTTGTAGTTAAGAATAACAAATTTAGTAGATAATATTATTGGGAAGGCAGGATCACAATATTCTGATGGAACGGACAGCGGAGTGAAACGGAGCGGTTCCATCAGAATATAGTGAGCCAGCCTTCCCAATAATATTACTACTATGATAATATAGTATTGTGAACTAACTATTGCCGATGCACAATTTTTTCGAAAATATACTTAATTTATGAGGACAGGTGTACTAAAATTATAAATAGGATTTCCCTTATATTACAGTTTCGCTTCAAGGTATATTTGAATATTGACCTAAAAACTTGTTTTTTTTTCTTCTAGTATTTAATTGGTACATCACTAATGTCTTAACTATGTCATATATATCAGACTTTAGCGCTCAGAAGTTTAACAAATTGTTCTCCAGTTTGGCCTAAAACAAGGGGTCAAAAAGTAAGGAATAAAATTAAAACATATGAATATACTATGATTATTTTCGTTTTATTATGTATGAACTATTTGAAAACCTAACACATACATTGTTCACCCCGGACGTTCGTCCACAATAAATATTTATTTTTACCCTATTTGTTTTTTTGTCTAATATATAAGTCAATGGCGGCGCTGGCACGAAATTGATTTGTCAGACCAGAACAGAAACATTATAAAAACTTTTAAGATAACATGGTGGAGATCAGAATGGCCATTTAGCCTATTCAAAGTTGTAATTTATTTATTTAATCTTATGACTCTTATTTAATTTCAATTGTTTTCTATTCTATAAATAAGTGGTGTGTTAGTTGCCCAGTCCATAATCCTGATTCCTGTCAGTCGGATCGCAATTAATACGACAACTAAAACTAATTTACTGCATAAAAACTCTTTTTTTATTAAAACAGAGTTAATTTCCCAATCTATAGCGATTTCCCTAATGAAATTTTCAAAATTCATCCGGGGAGAATGGGGAAGCGGATGCACCGCTAATAACTTCCACGGCCATTTAGCCCCAGCCTCCCCTGCGGTGCGGAAATATTGCATGAAAAGCGCAACTTGTGAGCTAAGCTGATAAGTACGGAACTTCATTGCATCCGAAAAAGTTGTAAATATCAATTTATTGGACGGTAAATGATATTAAAGAGAGGGTGAGGTTGTGTATGTTTATGTTAAGCTTGCCGCGTGTTTGGGTTTTTACGATTATTCTTATATTGTTTCGTATTATCTTCATTAACCTTATCTATACTTTTTGTTCATTTTGCAATATTTTATACACTGTTTTCCCGGTCCGAGCCAAATATCTATTATTATCAGCCAGTACCTTTCTTGAATACTTTTCCATATTTGAGTATTTTTCATATATTTTGTTAGGTTAGTACACGTATGTAAGTAAATAGTAGATATAGTCGAGAATTTTCAACAGTTTAAGGGTCAAACACAAAAACGAAAAAAAATTGGTTCAGACTACATGAAGACATCATGTTCCACTTTTAAAAGTACCTATTATTTTATTCTTATACTTTGCCTTTTAAACAAACAAGATTTTAATGTTTTTTTTACTTTATGGTAAAATAAATTATTTCTTTGGCCTACGTTATATCAAAATGTCTTCTCCTGTAGACTGTTCGGATACCTAGCTGCTCACTTTGAAAGATGTTAAAAAATATTTCCCAAAGGCAAATACATTAGTTATCATTATTGTCACAAGTAGGAATAATACTGCTTCTCAGATATGAAAGGTCATTTAATTACCATTCTACGAACAATAATAAAGACACATAAACATACTGTTTCAATATTTGCAGTCTTCTCCTGAAGACACATAAAAATACAAAAAAAGTAAGTATTTTGAACGCATCTATTGAACTAATTTTGTTATGTTGGCATTTCTGCGTTACCTGTCATTCATTCGTCCATGGTACTGAGTAATGGCGCCTGTGCTAGTAAAAAATATTAATTTAAAAGGATACACAAGATTTTGGTCGACTTTTGAAGATCTTTTCTGTATTTTGCATAAATTGGTAAGTACTTACTTTATGAATATGTATATAAATCGTGAAGTTTTGTGACAATTATATATAGGTTTATTAATTTGATTATGTTTTTGTGCAACATTGTCCGCCATCTTATTGTTTTTAAATAATATCTTCCCTGTAGACATCTTTTCTGTGAATGCGCATGTGTACAGGAAATACATTTGTCTACAGAAGAGATGCTTTTTTTTTTTTCAAATTATGTTTAAATAACCTTTTTGAAAAAAAAAAATATATTCCCTCGTTATAATAATCACACAATTTTCGTTAATCCGGTCAATTCTCTAAAAAGAGATAAGATTTAATACCAATAACTTTTGTATGACTACATTTTTGTTTTAGGCTTACCAACTTGTTAAATAATATAAAATTATTTTAAACGTCTAGTTCCGCCTGTTCTCCTCATTAACAATTGCATAATTATGTACTTTTCCTGTTTTTTTTATTATGTTTTTTCGTCATTAGAGTGCTACAGGATAACAATTTTGCTGTCTACTGAAAAGATAGAAATAAGCTTCACTGTTGAGCTGAATAGATATAGGTATATTTATCTTTATACATAAAAGGCTTCGCTGAGTGACTACTACATAGCCTAGGAAACTGAAATTTTACATGTGCTTTCCTTGGGAAGTATAGGGATGGAAGGGGAATAATCATTGGCGTACGCTTGTCTTAAATCATATGCATGGAACTAGAAGTTGGTATAAAAAGCATCCTTGAAACTATGTCATTTTAGCTAATGCATGACAATTTATTACGTTATCGTTACAGTCATCATGCCACGTACATGCAGAAATAGGATTCAGCTTTCAGATGAAGAGAAAAAAAAGCGTAGGCGTGAACAAAAGAAGCTTAGTATTCGCCGTGCACGCGCCAAAATGGACGAAGCAGCGTTAGAAGAAAGAAGAAGGCAAGACAGAGAAAGGTATCATCGTAAAAAGGAACAGGGTAAAATTAAAACTATTAAAGACTACACGCCGAGGGAACAACGAAATATAAGAAGAATATGGAGGGAAAAAGCAAAATTGAGACGTCAGAAGATAAAAAAATCCAAAAATGCTTTGAATTTTATTGAACAGAATACTCCACCATCTAGCCCCTCCTTTTCACGTATTAATGTTGGCAATGCGACTTTGAAGCGCAATGCACGAAAATTACGCAATGAAAATAAAAGTCTCAAAAAAAGAATACTTTTCTTGGAATCTAAAATGGCAAAATATCGTATGAGAGCTTTAAGATCTAGCAAAAGAAATCAGAACAAGAACAAAGGTCCAGGAAAGAAATTAAAAAAAGTACAAGAAACGAAGAAAGCTGTAGAAGACTTTTTGCTTCAAGATGGAAATAGCACACTCACATCAGGAAAGAAAGATACAATAACAAGAAAGAAAATTAAGAAGCAGGTTAGATTTTTAAACGATTCGCTCATTAACTTACATAAATCTTTTGTTAACAAGTTAGGAATCAAGATTTCGTATGAAACATTCCGTAGATATCGCCCATTTTGGGTTTTGTTTCCTAAAGTTGACTCTAGGAACACTTGTTTATGTATAATTCATGCAAATAATAATTTTATGATTCAATCTCTTCATACTGCTAAAATAATTCCATATAAATCTATAACAGAATTGCTGAAGCATTTATGCTGTAATAATACTCTTAACGTGGCTTGTTTGGAGAACCGATGTTCTGGTTGCAAGGATAAATCTTTACAGTGTAACATTTCTGACGCTAACGACACATTATCATATGAAAGATGGATTACCAAAAGTTTTCCTGTAGTTATAAAAAATGTAACAAAACAATGTCGTAAAACCGTTAAAGAAAAAGTGCAAACCACCAAAAAAGGTCTGTTTGAAAGATTTATTTCAAATTTGCCAATTTTGAAAAAACACGTGGCTAATATGTACCATCAAATCAAAGCTATACAATGCGTAAAGCAAAATATGTCCCCAGTGGATGGTGTATTGCACATAGACTTTTCCGAAAATTATAACTGCAAATATGGGCAGGAGGTGCAGTCAGCTCACTTTGGGGGATCTAAAGCCCAAATTTCACTGCATACAAGCGTGTATTATAATACCAACTTAGAGCCTCCCAACAATTATATAAATAGTACATCTTTCTGCACTGCATCAGAGAACCTGCGCCATGACCCCGTTGCTATTAGCATTCATTTAATGAGTTTAATAGACAGAATTAAGAAACTTTCCCCTAATCTTCAAACACTTCATATTTTAAGCGATGGTCCCCTTACTCAGTATCGTAATAAGTCGATGTTTTTTTAGTCGCCTCGTTATTAAGTAAAGAGTTTTCTATTTCATCTATTATTTGGCATTTTAGTGAACGGGGTCATGGAAAAGGTGCACCCGACGGTGTCGGAGGATGCATTAAGCGCATTTGTGACAGTCACGTTGCAAGAGGCAATGACGTGTCTAATTTAGATGATTTGATGGCATGCTTATCTGTAAATTGCAAAGGAATAGAGGTATTCAAAATAGATGAATCAAAGTTTTCTGAAATTGATCTTTTATTGAAAAGGAGCGCTACTCGTCCTTTCAAAGGGACGCTTCAAATTCATCAGATAACATGGCATTCAAAAAATCCAAATGTCATCCATGCCAGACAATTAAGTTGTTTAGAATGCGCAGCCTATGAAAAATGTTCTCATTATGAAATAGGACAAATTGAAATAGATTTCAAAGTTCCAAATACTCCTACTGAATCAATAATATTTGACCATACTTTTGATAACGAGCCTGCATCACCTGAGGCGGGTCCTTCCAATCAACTAAATTCATTCTTTAAACAAAATTTACCTGAAGGCCCTAGGACTAGTTCTGCCTCAACAGAACCAATATCGCCTGGTTTTTCTGATAAACTGACCCCAGACAATCCTATAGAAGATGTTCTTTTACAAAATTATAGGCCTAATAAAGGCGTAGGTCGCACTCGTCTAATTTTAGACGATTCTGAATCTTCCGATGAAGCTATCCCTAAAAAACGCCGAATGCCTTGTTTATTCGATGATTCTGAGGACGAAAGCATTTTTTAGACCATATTTATAATTTTTGAGAATATTATTTCATTTGGCAGTGTTTTTTTGCTATTTGTTCTGAAAATATTCTGATTGTGTTATATTTAAAAATGTCTACAAAAATTACATCTAATCTGTGGGCAGATAATGATTATTTGCTTTTTTTTTATTACTCAATTTATAAACATTATTATGATCTTTTTAGGGAAATAAATGTTCATTTAAGATCATGATTGTTGAAACTTTGTTAACAATTTATCATATTTTGATAGCGTAAATGAAGATTATGTTGTTTTCTGTAGGCGTTTGGATCTCTTCTGTTGAATTTCTACAGGAAAGATGTCCAGTCTGTGGACAGTTTTTGTTAAATTTTTTTCACCTAAAGTAATTGGAATTTTTTGTAATTTTTTGACTCTGATGTTATGTACGTTTATACTAAGCCGTTTATTCAAAATTCTGTAATCAAATTTCAGTTATTTGATTACTAAAGTGAGAATAATATTATTTCCTGTAGAAAATTAGATCTTTTCTGTAGCCATAAAAAAAATAAAAATGTGATTTTCTGAGAGAATATGTAAGACTGATCTATGTCAATATGATTAAGAGTAACTAGATCCTATGTTACAATAAAAGGCTGATTTTCAAAACAATATAATATGTTTTATTTTTTAGACCTCATGAGCCACCGATTTTGTGTTTGACCCTTAAAGTACTTAGTAATTTTTAACAGATTGATTTATTATTTAAGCTAATCAGTTTTATCAAAAAACATGAATTTATACCGAAGCACTAGTGATGTGCCGTTTTCCATAGCACAGCCATTTCGGCTATAAGTTAGTTAGCTCAGAATGAGGGCCCAATAGCCTAAGTTAAATTGGGTTAAAACGAAATAGCTGGAAGAAAATAACTGTTTATATACCTCGGTAAATGCGATACTTTGATAACGTAGGCAACTATTTTTATACACCTCGGTCGCCAACTTTTGTCGAGGTAGATAGTTACACTACTACATATTATATATATAACGTACATGTATACATTTTTTAAATTAGTTAAAGATGTATAAATTTTGTGAACAGTACAATGAATATAATATATTTATCTAATTTTCAATAAGAATTCATTACTACAAATTGTATTAAAACTGATAATAAGTATAATGAAAGATTTAACGGTGTAGTGATTCTTCTTATTTCTAACCGCTGATCTTTCATCAGAAATTTTAAAAAAAACTGTTTGAATACATACCTACTTAATTTACAATACTTTACTCCTTCCACTTTTATTTCATACTTCTCTCAGGATAAAATTAGTCTCGGTATTTAAACAGCAAAGGTTCAGGATAATTTAATAAAATTATGGTAAAATTACTAGAAAGAGTGAATTATTTGGTTTTTTTTTCTGTACATTTTTTATAAATAAATTCTATTCAAAAGCACTTTCTATAACTTTCTAAAAGATCATTAATTCATTTACTTAGTTCAAAAAGAACACATAAATTACCAATGTTTGGTTTAATCAATCAGGGATTACATGGGATAAGCGGTGTCACGTCCAAACCGAACATGCTACGCTAAGCTACGCAGTTTATGAGTTGGTTAATGTATATTATGTTAAGTTTCCAATGTATATTTACAGCGTGTACATGAAATAAATAAAATTATGCGGCTCAACCAACGTGATACTCTATTTTTTGCGTGAAAATATCTTACACTAGCTGTTTCCCACAGCTCCGCCTCCGTCAAAAAGTAGCCAATGTTAGATCGGGTCTTCAACAATATTCATGCCTACCAAATTTCATCAAAACCCATTCAACAGTTTGGCCGTGAAAGTGTGACAGACATACAGACTTACAAACACTTTCAAAAAGAAACACTTACAAAGACTTTCGCACTTATAATATTATATGGATAAAGTCTTAACTGTCGGCCGCACTAAATCATCTTAGAATTAATCGTATGAAGTTGTGACACAGTGCAGTTCCTTTGGTATTCATAATACTCGTATTAGGTATTAGGTTAAGTAACAATATTTCAAACCAGATGTAGCGCGCGGAGAAACTTTTAGGCACCTATTATTTCTGTTTATTCATTTGACATATACAAAACTGTACCATTTACGTCCAATTTAAGTAACAGCTTATAAAAAAGAATAAAACAAACATGTTCGTGAAAACAATGAAAATGTCGCTACTTTAGGAACTCGTAATTAGATGTCAGGTTGCGCCGCACGCTACCAGATTACTCTTGACGTTTCCTGAGTTTCCGACACGTAACAAACGAACAAACATTTTGTGTAAAACTGTCTAATGTTAGCTCATATTTGATCATACAGAAGATTAATGTAGCCTTTATTAAACTTGTAATAAAGCAAGAAATCGTCTGGAGTGACAAATTTTTAGACGTGCACTTAAAACAATGAATCACGCTGAAAAATGATTTAAATGAAACATTGTTTTACTTCGTGTTGTAAATATTTACAAGTGATTTTTTTGGTGAAATGTTTTTACATGTTTTGTTGAGATATTAGATAACGGGAAATATGGAAAACTGTTAATTAACATTTGTAGTAGTACATTATTAGAGTTAATATTATTATGTTCAAAGCCGAACAATATTACACGACCAACTAAAATCATGATATTTTCTGAGGATTTGACACTTCGGATCAATATAAGTCATTGCTAATAGGAGAGGTTTAAAAAAATGCAAAATTATAATATTATGTCTTTATTCCTCGAAGCGCACCTTTCGATAAAAATAGAGATGCGTATTAACGCAAAATATCGATAATAAGTATTGAATGTTTTTTTCATCATTTAAGCAAGTATAATTTTTTGATGACGCCTATTAAGTGTTTATTTTTTTTTGAAGTATGATTTGTTCAGAATTGAATATGGCTACGCTTCGAGGTATACCTTGAAAATGTACCTCTTCAGTGCTCACTAACATTATCACGGACAATCATTTAGCTAGCCACTATCCATAAAGAAAGCGAGTCACGAGTACAGTGTCGGGTGCTCACTCGTCTGGGAACCGCAAATAAATATTCTGGAAGCGACTAATTGGAGTCGGTGGGTCGGACAGTCCCGGTCCGGAATGCGGGAACCACATAATTTATTGGGCTGACTGTATGGAGTACCTATCGATGTTCCACAGTGATTGATTTTGTATGGAAGTTTATGGATGGGTCTGAAGGATTACCTTGATAAGTCTAATTACAGACATTACCTATCTAGATGTCTGTGTCTGATAATTACGATTCTTCATGCTAAATCACTTTTGAATGTAATTACTTTAAATTTATCATTATCAATGTCTCCTATCAGATTGGTTTTGAGTGAAGTTATTACATTACTGGCTTCACGAAAACAAAGAACATTTGTATTAAAGTTGTTAAAACTTTTCTACGATATAATTAAAAAAAAAAACAATTGCTCAATGGTTCTATGGGAAGGCATACCTTAATTGCTTGAAATCTGAAACCACTAGGTGAAGGACTCAAATTTGGGGCTAGAGAAATTAAGAAAGGAAAAACTCTGATGGTAGTGTTTCCATGAAAAATGTATAAAAAGAGATGTAAGCATCGACAAATGGATGAAAGGAAAGATAATGGTTCTCTTTCTAAACCTACTCGTTTATACAATTATACAAATAATGGAATACTCCCCACATCTCCTTCTCCGTTACATCTTTACGACGATGCCGTAGAGCCTCAGCTCTATATATAGCAAAATTAAAATGTAGTAGTGGTCTTTACTGTGTACTGTTGGTGAACCAAAACAAAACATTTATTTACACTAAGTACACTAAATTGAGGTTAAGCATAATACTCCGTCGTAGATCCATTTTCTACAGCCTCAGCAACGTTCTTACCTATTCGGCCTGCGTATCTAAAAGCCTGTTATCCGCTAACTTTCCCTTCTGGCAGAAAAACTCTCGCTATTATCGTAAATATCAATTTGTATGAAACTAGAGGGCGTGCCTCAGGGTCGCAAACTTGGTCCGCTCACAAATTGGAGTAGCCGTTGAGAGATTTAGGTTTTTAGTTATATTGGCTTCACTGAACTTTAAATTGGTTAAAGAGTCTTAACGTCTAGTATATATGGAGTTGTTCCAATCCAATACTTAACTGAACCAAAATTTAAACTTCTTATTTTTTTATACTTTACTCTCATCTTCTACGATTTGGGACGAGAGTCAGATAATATGACAGTCAAACCTTCGTGGTCTGCAAGGCATTGAATTTTCTTGTCGTTACCGCCATCTTTCGCGGGGTAGTTAAGGCGCAATGTCGAAACAACTAGTAAGAGGATCCCTCCTCAATTTTTTTTTTAGTATTATTACTGTATAATGTTATTCTATTTCTTTTTCTGCCATTATTTACATTCGTATAGACAATATCGAATTTAAAAAAATATATACACTTCCTAAAACAGGAAAAACAAAATACAACTTCCTCTACATAATACTATGTATTTCTTCCGGCAACATTACATTAAACACAATGAAACTAAGGCCCCAATATTTCAGTGCGAAGCGCTAAAAGCCAACACTTTGTAAATTCAAAGCCGATGCTAACGCTCCATACAAAATACGGTTGTTTCATTTACTCAGCAAGACTATAATTATGTATTTATTTTACTGTTGTATTTATTCTGAACTTTATAAATAAAATTATTTTTAAGGAGCTTGATAGCCTAGTGTGGCGCGCGTATCTATGATAAATGCGCGTATCAAGTGACGACAATTTAGTGACGTTTTCTAATTTTAGCTCCCCCGTGTTTCAGATGACATGTTAAGCACATAGACCTTAAGTTAAGACTGACATCACTTTTAAAATAGAAAAAGCAGTCTGTTTATAATAATAAACTGATGACCAGCAGTATACTGTGTTCTAAGAAAGGAACCTTCAGGGAAACGAATAATGCGAAAGGAACTTTCTGCGAAACAAGTGAGCAGTGTCAAAGAATATTCTGAGAAATAAAGCTTGAGGCCGGAAAATCTATTTTTATAATTGTTTTTGCAAATTGTATTACAATACAAATCATCACCATAATTTCGTGTAGGTTACATTGTCAATCGACCATGTACACCCTTGTGTCTGAGTTGTGCAGAACCACCTCTCAGTCACTGACATGGTTTCTTTAACGATCACCAGATGGCAGCCGTGACCAACGGCTTAACGTGCCTTTCAAAGCACGGAATCATCTTTATTGTTAAATAAATAAATACAAATGATCTAAATGAAAATGTTTACAAAAACAGACTTTGTTTACTCCTGTTTACGTAACAAGAATAGGGTACATCCATATTTTTGATAAAGGAGACACAGACACAGTCATATAAACACATAAGAGTTCCATCATTTGAAACTTTAAAATCTTGCTACAAACCACTCTAAAACTACCTCGGAAGGCCAGAAGGAAATAGAGATGTGTCGCTGGCAATTTTGTAAACGGGAGATTTTACGGGTTTTTTTTTCAATCTTCCATAAATTCCCCCTTAGCTATAAATATTACAATTTTCTAAAAATTTCCGGCAATTTCACATCACTAAAAACAACTATAACCAAAAAGAATTTCGGAGAAAAGGTAACACAAACACGAGCATCTAAGTTGCTCGATTCCGCCACTCCCTGTTCCTAACAAGCAGATGTGTTCGAACTTTGAACCTTTCTAATTAACGTCATGAATCAGTTAGCGAGCAACGTACGTAAATTAATGATGTTGTGAAACATTTTATAATATAATAACCGTACAGTTGTCTGAAATTCGGTATCGTCACATACATATTATGAAATACATCGGTCTAAAAAAGTCTGTGGCTGGTTGTACTTATTAAAGGTTTATTACGGCATAAGGTTCGGATCGTTCCTTGCATGACGAAGAGCGTGTGTGTCTTCCAAACGAGGTCAATATGAAGGACTTATTGTAATAGAAGTACCTACTACAGCTTTCGGTAGTATTTTAGTGAGTGATTTCAATTCTCTATTTCATTAGAAACATATTTGATTAGCTTTATTTTATAAGTTGTTAAAGCGTTATCAGAAAAAAATGTCTAAAAGAGTATTAAAAATAAGGCTTTATAGTCAGATACAAATAACTCGGTTTCCAAGTAAAGCATAAAATTGAATACAGTTTCAAAGCTACTTCTATTGTAGCTTTTGCCAATAATTATTTCGCTGTAAAGTCGGAAAATCGCAGACTAGAGTTCAAGTTAAAACTGAACTGAAACAAAGAACTTTTTGCAACTACATAAAATTTACTGTACTTTTTGTTTTCTCTGAAGCAGCACAAGTAGATACAATTTATATTTGCACATTCACGTGCATTAATAAATAAATGCCACTATTTTTCCACTTTATTCTGTAACCGAAAGCAAATGCAACCAAACAAATTGGAATCGAACCCGCTACAATTTATGGCGACAGCACACGCCCTACCTTGCAGGTAGAAGCCAAAATAAGGGGAAGTTTTGGTGAATTATTTTATGAAACAATCTAGGAACGAGAAGTGTAAGAATCACCACAAAATTCTGTATAATGTTCGACTAACGACTACGTTATAAAATTATAATAACAGAAAAGACAAAAAATGAAATGTGAAATGGCGGACATATAGATACCTATGAGAGTTCCTTCCACTATATAAAGAAAGACACGTGTGAGAAGCAGAAATAAGAACAACAAATAGCATAAACTATATACAAAAATACAAAAACCAATGTTTTTTTTTTTTTGTTTATATGGAAAAGCTTTATACTTTTACAATGCATCACAAAGTTTCATATAATATACTGAGCACCTAATGAAGTGGGTTTTTAGCCGAAACCCTCGTCAAGAAGTTTGCCATAATAAACAGTTCTATTGTTAACTTCATATAACCTACTTTGATAGTATAATTATGGCATGAATAATATCCGACTAATGGAGAGTGACAAGTTTTTGTTATATAAGATTAAGTTTTCTCTTAGCAATATTATGACAATGATGTGTTTGATTAATTTGTACAATAATTATCTACATCTTACGAGTTAATCTTTGCAAGTTATTTGTTTTGGATTGAAGCCATCCTTAAAGTCTGTCTATCTGTTTGTTATGCTTTCA
Organism: Euzophera pinguis; assembly: GCA_947363495.1. NCBI lineage: Eukaryota > Metazoa > Arthropoda > Insecta > Lepidoptera > Pyralidae > Euzophera > Euzophera pinguis. Next base: position 11,201,858 of record OX376170.1, on the reverse strand, counting down.
TGGCCCCCTGAACAGATTTTGATGAAATTTTTAAAGATCCGGAGCCAAACATAGGCTACTTTTAGACGTAAATCTATTTGTTTGATTTAAGTCATCCCACTGCTGAACAAACGTTCCACAAACTAATCTATGATCCGCAAATAAGTATTTAGTGTAAGAGGTGGTTCCGCACAATTCTGACACCAGATTGTACATGTTCGATTGACAATGTAGCCTACACGAAGTAATGGTGATGAAATAAGTGTTTTATAATAACTTTTTATTTTTCAACAATTATTTCAAATACAAATGAATTTAAAAGTATTTTTACACAGTCAGAAGATCGTTCAAATAAACAGAGGTAAAAGAAATTAAACCTAATAATAATTTACTGGAATTTCCATTTGCAACATCCGAACAATTTTTTTACAAAATATTCCCCAATGTAATAAAAATATTACATCAAGTTCATAATTTATGAGGTATTCCGGGCACGATTCATTGGAATTTTCGGGAAAAAAGCAATTAAGTTTTCGTCACGGGGCGAAGTCTTAGTTCCATAATAATGATTTCTGAGTTGGAGCTCTCTTCGTCTAGATTAAATTTGTCTTAAGCAATCTGAATTAGAAAACGTCTGAGATCTCGGAAATTACTTGAAGATTCAAATTTTTCATCTAACCCCTAATTAACTTTATAATTAAACGTGGCAACCCTAGAGGTTCATCTATAGAGATTTCCCGCGTTGATTAAATCCATTTACTACTATGCACAATTATTCCATTTCATGTGGTATTTAATTTTCTTGTAAATTGTATTTGTTTTTCTCGGCTTGGCAGCATTAATTATTTCAGCTTTTTAATTACAATAAATCATTAAACTAAGTATATACAAGCATGAAATTAATTAATAACATTGTTATTAAGTTTGATTTTATGTTCGAAGCTTATTTTATATTGCCTAGATGATCTCTATATACTTTAACATCATCTATTCCTTAAAAATCTAGATATTTCAAAGAAATCTGTGGCTTTATTTGCACCTTTTCATCCTTCCGCATACGAACGTTATTATAGTTTATTATATTGTTATAAATTTTTCTCTTCACTCCTCCTACTTTCTGATCTTTTATACTTAGAATCCTTAATTAACTTCAGAAAAATAAGACGAAAACCCTTTTCATTCGAATGAAAACGATGATTCTCAAACGCCATTAAAAATCCACTCATTACAATATTAACTGTAGGCAAGAATAAAATCGTTTGACATCTAAAGCGTTTCAGGGCGAAAGGCTTTCGAGATAAATAAGAGAAGGGACCCTTCAAAATAAGCATTGTTAAATCTTTTTGAAGTCCCCAACTTTTTGCCATTAAGTACAATTTAAGTATAGAACTTAAATGAAGTGGAAAAGTTGACCGGGAAAGATCGCTGCCTCCACAGACAATGGCTCCTGAATTTCGGTGTAAAAATGTTTCTTGGTTGGTAGTAATTGCTTTTCAGATCATGTATTAATTGTACTACTCGTTAATGTGGTACTACTCGTTTTAGTTTTTTTTTGTGCATTCCATTCGACAGGACTTTTAGGCTGATTGCTGTTTTTATTAAAAGTGATTATGTATTGAAAAACTATAATTTGCCCGTGCCAATGCAATAATATTTTCGGAATGAAAGTTACTTTTTTTTCTTAGTACTCATATCTTTGCTTATTATATAAGTATGTGATATTTCAAAAAGATTTTGTTCAGCAAACGAAGCAGAAAGAGATACTAACAACATGGCTGCCTCCCGTGAGCTTTACAAGTTTTAAAAAACGTTTTCCTTTTATCACAAAGGCGATTCAAATATTTATTGTGAAACACATGTACAAGATTCATATCACTGTGACCCATCCACATTGAATAAAACTAAATTACTATGTATAAAATTATGCGTTTAATAAAATTGTACCCTTGTGTTTTTTTTTTTCGAAAGTATCCTCAATAGTAGCAGATCTAACAGTACGGCCCGACCTAGCTTTAAATATTCATTTCATCGCTGTTTTGGTGTCTTACACATGCAAATTCAGCTAATTTGCAAGGGTCAGGCAGAGGTCACACGCGGTCATTAGAGTTTAACCTAGGTAACCGCATGTACTTAGCATATAAACGATGAGACACCTTCATATGTATGTAGGTATATGTTGATTGTAATGATTCATAATGAACTTAGATATTTTGTTTAAAATTCATTTAATGGTACCTTGGTTATCGAGTACAGTACATATAATCACTATAATATAGGATTATATGCATTACATGTTGATTCCAGCAGAAAATAAAGAGAATTGTGGGAAAAAACATATTCCTTCAAATGGAGAGTTTTGTTTTGTGTTCGATAACTCCTGAGCCAAAAAAATAACAAAACATGTTTTTTGTCAGCCGCGCATAATATTTTGAATGACAAAATTATAGGCCACGCCCATATTTTGTTAGATGTTCGATGTTCGGTGTCAGCAAATACAAAATACGGTCAAAGGTGTTACATATTGGAATCCCTTCGTGGGCCTTACAAAACCGTCAACACAATGATTAATTTTCCCGAAACTGATCAGACCATATGTCGAAACTGCTTATAAAGCATCCTGGATTCACGGTGGAAAATCACTGCCAAAGGGCAGCCGCTGTTATGCTCCAATCGCGGTAGCTTTCAGACGTTTTGGAATTAACTTTATTTAAGATCGTGATTATTAGATTTATTAAACTTTTTTAAATCCCTCACTAACGTAGTTTTCACACACCTGGCTTAATAAGTGATAAAAAACATTTTGTCTTTAAACTTTATAAGCTTTTCATAAACATTTAAGTGAAAAAAAAAATATTAAAATAAAAAAAACTTGAAAATTTTTACTCAAAGCTGAACATTGAAATACGCCAATTTACATACAGTTCGATGCTCCATTGGCCATTGGTTCTCTGCACTATATCTCTAACACAACCACCAACGTCCAGTAATAGATCGACTTTCTTTGAAATTAATGGTGACCTATAGTTGGTTCTCAAAATAATTATTGTGTATTGACTACTTAGAACTAATAATGATTCTGTAGTTATTACCAGCAAAGGTACTAGTACCTTTACCTTTTAAAAAAAATCGGCATGTTAAATTCCAGTTTATTGTACAAGAAGAAACCTTACGCTAGGGTAGTACTTACCATAACCATAATATTAACATAATATAATCATCATCATCATCATCATCATCTTAGCGCCTTCCCGGTTGCATCCTCAGCTGTCTGCTTCGGAGCCCAGGGTCCGCTTAACTTTTTATTAAAATAATATAACCATAATTATTAGAAATTAATTCAAAGAGATCACGATAAAGGTGGCGACATATTTATACGGTGTGACGCAGAAGAGGACGCGTGTAAGGGGAATAAATCTGTCAGTTCAGTTACCGGGCGGTCACAAATTGTGATTTAGTTTCGTATGGGATAATTCTGTTTGTAACATACTTGATTTGTCATTTCTGTTACTTTCATTTTCGATTTGTTAAGGCGAGTGAACCAGTATAATATAACATTGATATTCTTACTTTGATACAGCAAAAAATATTTTACTTTTTTACGATTCAATGATGCTGCACAAGTTATGAGAGTAAGAAGAGTAATGAGTTATTTTTTAAACTCTTCGAAATTTCAAATATTTACATACATACATACATACCATCACGCCTTTTTCCCGCAGGGGTAGGCAGAGACTACGGATTTCCATTTGCTACGATCCTTACAGACTTCCCTCGCTTCTTCTACGCTCATCACTCTCGTCATACACGCTCGTCGATTACGGGTACTCCTGACATCTCCCTTTTTTAATATGTCTGCGATTTGGTCACAGTATGTTCTCCGAGGCCGGCCCTTACCGACTTTTCCTGTCACCTTTGATTTATAAATACCTTTCGTAAGTCTCCTTTGATCCATCCTTTCTACATGCCCAAACCATCTTAACATGCCTTTTTCTATTTTTGTCACTACATCCTCATTCACACCACACCTTTTCCTTATCTCACTATTTCTAATTTTATCACTCAGACGTACTCCACACATACTCCGTAAAGCTTTTATTTCAACTGCATTCACTCTACTTTCATTATTTTCGTGCCAGACCCAACTTTCACTACCGTACATAAGAGACGTGCATTTTTAGATACAACTCTACTGCTCATAAAGGAATGCAATGCCCCATTTATCCGATTACCCACAAATATTTAATTTTTTTATACCTAATTTTTGATGAATCTGTTTGTGCACTTAGTTAATTATGATAATTAAGATATTTGAAATACTTTTTATAGTTTTGTTAGTTAAATCGTTCGTGTATTAAATTCGTTAAACAAAAATTATTAAACAAATTTTTTTGGCAAAGTTGCATTTAATTTTTTTAAAAACATTATAAAATTCCAAAGGTGTCACAACCTTTACTGAGTAACCATTGTTTATAACCACGAACCGTGCACGCAATATATCAATACGAGTATATATCTAACGCAATATATCTAAGAGAGGTAGGACATTTTGTAAGGAGTAGTCCGTCTGGGGAAGTACCTCCACCCTACAGAAGACCGCAGCCAAATAACACTGTGATGCAGTGTTGTGTTTCTGCTGGTGAGTAGGGTCGCCAGGCTCCAGAGGGGTCGCTGTGCTGATAGCAGACAGGTCGGCAATGCACTCGTGACATTTTCGGTGTTGCAGGCAGTTATTAATTAATGCCACATTTACTCTTAATTATAACGATTTGTAACGTAATTTTTCATATTTTTATATTGACTTATTAATTTATTATTTATTAAAACTTTATTGTGCCACAAGTAAACATACTTATACAATAGGCGGACTTTATGCTAAAAGCATTATCTACCAGTCAACCATAAGAACTATACTTTCTTAGTTACCATCGGGGACCAGACCACCAGATCTGACTTATTTATTTATTTAAATTTTATTGTACAAAATATACAATTGTATATTACAATAGGCGGACTTAATGCTAAAAGCATTATGTAACAGCCAACCTTTGGGTCAACAAAACCTCTACTTGTACTTCTCTTCTTTATACTACTTCATGTGTAATAAAAATTAAATCATTTTCCTTTTGTTTTGTAAAACCACGAGTTCTTAATGCTCATATAAGTTTCTCATATAATATAATAGGTTATTATATGATAGTATGTATGTAGAGTAGATCTTCCAACCATTGTCGCAGTACACAGGAGCAAGTTAAACACGAGAGTTTGCAAACTCCGCCAAGTCCGAACACTTGGCTTCGTGGTGACGTAGTATAAATTAGTTAGAAGTATAACTTCTTACTTGTTATCAAAATGTTCTGTACATAACTTGGCACCTGATGTCTATCTATGTCTATACCGAGAAAACGTATATAAAAGTTTACCCTTCGCGCATGTCTTGCATATACATAACATACTATCATAGAGGTGGTTTTGGCTGAGGTACCACAACCCACATCATCAAGTTATTGTCTCTGTCACAGAATAGATAATAATACTACCTTTACAATTTATAGTAACCTGGGGTTTAATACACAACATGTGATTCCGTCAATTTTATCTACAGGATCTTGAAGACAATGTGAAGTTATATTGCTTCAAATTTGCATGTCACGATTAAGTAGAGACTTATTTAAAGAAACATAAAAATTGGCTGGGAATTCTCAAAATACTACTACTACTAAGATAGCGCAAGGATCCAAAGTGAGTCTTGAATAATAAGGATCTAAAACATATGAAAATTGATTAATCATTGTTACTTTCTGTGTAAACGTATGCTATGGCACTGGTTTAGTTTGCAAATCACAGCATGGAGGAAACTACTCGACACTGTCTGTATTGACGGGATCACCTTGGTCTGTTTATTTGAATAAATCTATTTAACAAATAACATTGTGGGTTTTTTGGCTGCATCTACAAAAACTAATATTTACCATTGTTATTTTGAATAGTTAAAGCTCCCAGGCAATCGACTAACTCCATATATTCATATAACCTTCTTCCCCTGAATATCTCAGATCAAATTTCTCCTTCCGGGATCTTGATCCCCGTCTGCGAGCATCTCACCACCTAAAGTTGAACATACCTGTATACTCCTCACAGTGTTACGCCAACTCCTTCTCAATTCTCGCTGCAAATCTCTGGAACAAGCTTCCTTTAAAGATAAAAGAGCTGTCTTCTCACTCTTTCAAATCTCGGGTTAGGGAATACTACGAACGATCGGACTTGAGCTGAGCTTACTGTGTTTATGTGTAATTGAATTTGTATGTTAGATGTAAGTCTATGCACCTAAGATTTCTTTGCGTGTTGTGCCCTCTTCTGTGCCCATATGTCTATGTCCTATGTTAGTTTGGTTGACTGGAAGAGATCCCTATTTGGGATAAGTCCGCCTTTTGTTGTAACCTGTATTCTTATACGATGTTATTTGTGTACAATAAAGATTTTTACATACATACATACACATAACGTATATGTAAGCGAGAAATAAAATAAACAAATCGAAAAGTGATAATAATTAAGAAGCAAGTAGAGGTTTAGTTAATTTATTTTCATCATGTATGTTAAAAGTATGAGACTCATTTTTCGAAACTGTCTCTTGGACTGTGATGTGGTTCATGATATCATACCAGAATACAGCCACAGTGGGAACCAATAACATCTTTTTATCTTTTAAAATCAGGAGTCATTTTCTTCTACACTAATATTAAAGACGAAAGATTTGTATTTTTGTGTGTATGTTTGTAATGAATAAACTCAAAAACGACTGTGCCGATTTCAAAAATTCTTTCACCATTAGAAAGCTACATTCACCCTGAGTAACATAGGCTATATACCGGAGCTGCGGGAAACAGCTAGTATTAAATACAATTGTTTCATAAGAAAATGACTCCATGAAAATAACTCAATGAGAAACCTCCAGATAGAAGTTCAAGATACCCCAGGTATCTAAGTAGTAATTGGGTAATTCATGCCCATTATTTTCTTTAAAGTAAATATTTTCCAAGGTCTAAGGATTTGGTTCATGTACCTACGAATATTTTATACTGCAATTAAATCCGAAGTTCCTGCGTAGAAATCTCAAATCATCAATTCTCTAATTGCTACTTAAACAGGCAATCAAGACAAGGAATGGCCGACCTCTATCACTCCTCTGGGAACTTGATTCCGGGTTCCTTCAGTTGCCATTGGGTTTTTAATCACAAAATAATTGGGCTTATCGTAGATACTTTCAAATTTGCGTTAGACTTGAAAGACGTAGAGTTTGATCTAGAGAACCAAGAAAAGATTAGGCAATACAATACTATAAATACCTATGTGGAATACATGAAATTATAAGTAACTAGCTGTTTCCCGCAGCTCCGTCTGCGTCAAAAAGTAGCCTATGTTTGACCCCGGGTCTTCAACTATATTCATACCAAATTTCATCAAAATCCGTTCAGCGGTTTGGCCGTGAAAGCGTAACAGACAGACAGACTTTCGCATTTATAATATTAGTATGGATTGTAAATTTTGACTAAGCAAAATATTCTATGAATAATTCAAGCGTCTACCTGTTGCTGTTTTCAATATCAAAAATGAAGGATAAAGACCTCTTAAATATTTATTTTATTATTTAATGTTTTGTTGTTTTAGCAGTAACCAAATAGTATCGAAACCGCACACAAATTAACCTTCCTTTCTCAATGGCGGTAACGGAAATCCATACTGTAAAAATTAAACTGTAACTTGTTTATGAAGTACAGCCTAGTTATAGACGGGCAAACGGACAGACAGCGGAGTCTTAGTGATACCTTATCCTTGCGTACGGAACCCTAAAAATGCTAAACTAAAATATCAATGAAAAAAAAATTTTGGCTCCTAAAACTGACTTGAGATTATGCACCACTCGCTTGAAAATCTAACGTATCACAACACGCATGTAAGTGATTCTACTCGCGTCTCGAGCTCAAGTACTGTACCCAAACACAATCTGCCTGATAAGGTCAAGATATCAGTCGTTCGCTCTAAATGCAAATATAACCGCACCCGGGAGAGGTGTTACCCGACTTGAGGTAAAAAGGACGAAAACATCGCTAAATGCCCCGAAATACTTGCTGAATCGCACTTGAAGATAAAGAATGGGAGCGGCCCTAGATCATGGATAGAAATATCTGCAAAGAAATGATAATGTAAGTATAGTAAGAAAATAGATTGTGGTGATCACGACCCTCAGGAATAAGGAAAGCGACTTCGAAGAATAGTAGAGAAGTCTTCTCCATTACCTTATCCCACATTGTTGTATGAGGTTGGCATAGTATATCTATTTCTTCCACCTTTTTTCTATCTCTTCTATTTCCATCTCAACACCCTATTTATATTCTCCCTGATAGAGTCCAGTCATCTCCTTTTTATCTTCCTCTATTCCTTGATATAATCTGCTTGATATGATTCTCCTCCCTTCTCACATATTCGTCCCATCCCTACTTATAGCAATCCATCTTTTCATTTATAGTTGCAACTTTCATGCTTACTCTAACATTAATATGTATGTTCCTTTTCCATTAATGTGTGTAATTCATATTGTGTATAGAATAATAAAGTTCGCAATTAAGTTGTAGATAAAATGCGATAATGATTTTGATTTTATTATCATAAATAAAGATTTATGAAATATAAAAACAGTCAACTACATATTACAAATTTTATTCGTTTGTTTACTTTTTAGACTAAGAGTGGGTGACCGGATTTAATAAGTTGAGTCGATAATTTTTACAGTGACAAGCTTTTAGCCATACCATTATCAATCATACTATATCTACATACGTCTATGATCTGTGACACTACTTGAAGATACTGGGTTATTGCATGCCGTCAAACTAAATGGAGGCCTTTTGTTTGAGTTATCAGCATATTTTTGGGACTGATGACCCAACGGGCAATTCTTATTGAAACCGAGACAGTAACATTTTTGCTGTCTGAAGAGAATAAGTTGTAGGTTACTACAGAGTAGCTGTTAGCATATGTATTTATAAGTAAGTTGTAAGCCCACTTTGCTGTTTTTTCTAGTAAAACTCTAGTGAAAAACTATGTAAGAACTTCACACTCACAGCCGCTGAAAACTGGTGAAAAGCCTAGACATAGAGGTTTGATCCATGCAGGATGAATGTCTTCCGCAATGATGATTTATTCCAGAAATGCACAAATTATTTGAGTATCCGATCGACCTAAAAAGCTCAGATATAAAACCGTATGAACTTCTAAAAGATATCGTAAAAGTAAAACATACGTTTGGACAGCAGCAACGCTGAAGATAAGCTGTCCTAGGCTGTTAAGTAATCAACTAAGTATGCAACCGGGAAAGCGCATGGATTATAAAAAAAAAACACTAGTTGTGGATTACACCAAGAAAAAGTAGGTTGACATCAGCAATCATAATATTAAGTCAAATCTTGTCAATTAAGAATCTTATGAAAGAAAAAGAAATTTTTTCATATTTCTATTTACGTCTAAATATGCAAGTTTTCAGATTTAAGATATTTATATTAAAATTGGTAAAAATAATAATTGACAATAGATAAAATCCGTTGACCATATAGCCGGACTGAATTTGAGAAAATTCGGAATTGTAGAAACCAATTTGTTAGCTGAATGAGAAACATCTAAACACCTATCGCAAAATTAATTAGTGAACTCGTTTGTTGAATCTAATTTATTCGTTGAAACGTCGGCTTAGTACCACTGACCTAGAATATACTGGACTGGAAAGATGTATGATAAAAAAATCCTGCAAAAAGGCGACAGTTAACCATTTCACTTAATATTCGTTACCAGATTAAAATAATTAAACTGAAATGAAAACATCAATATTTCAGTCAGCAACTCGATAAACCAAAGGGTACAAAACCATGTTGCCCCATTCAGGGGCTGAATTCTTAAATCCTTAAAACAGGTAACAAATCATTTATCAAAACTAAATTAAATAATCTTGTGAAGTTTTGACTGGAACGGACTAACTAATCCCTCTCCCCTTTACCTGCTTTGAACCCCACTATACCCTCTTAGGTGGTGCATTTTGAAAACTCCTTGCTCAGTACATCCGCTGATTACAAAAAGGAGCACCTTGCTCAAAATAAACACAATCAATGATACACAACCTTTTCCCCCTTTTAGGGGTTAATGCAAAATATTTCAAAATAGATAATTACTAATTCATCAAAGGATTTTTTTTAACTTTTAAATATTTCCCTAAATAGTTTGGACACCATTAACAGGTGAATTTAGAAAAATATTTACTAAAATTCATTGACGATCAATTATATTATAGTTTTTCTTTTTTCATACATACATTTGTATCGTTATATATAAGATGTGCATTTAGAAAAAAATATTGCTTAAACCCCTTTAACTCAAAATAGCTTACATGCCAAAAGTCATTGAGATATCAGTGATCGTTAAGTTTTTGCTCTTTCGGATTATGTCCCCCTTTTCCCCACTTTAGAGGGTGAATTCTGAAAAATCCTGAAACAGGTTTAATTTATCAAAAAAAATAATCTTGTGAACTTTCGAATGAAACGAACTAGCTAATAAATTTAGGTGTGAATATTTGAAATGCCATTCTTAGTGCACCCCTTTTTCAAAACAGGAACCCACATGCCAAAATTCATTGACAGATCAGTGATCGTTTAGTTTTTGCATTTTCAGCGTTTGTCCCCTTTGACCTTTAAGTGGGTGCATTCTGAAAAATCCTGAAATCATTTATCAAAAGCAATTAATCTTGTAAAGTTTCAAATGAATCGGAATAACTAATCTCCTTCCCCCATACATACTTTGGACCCCAGTTTGACCCCCTTAGAGGGTGAATTTTGAAAAACCTTTCTTATCTGAGTACTATGTACTCGTAATATCATCAAACTTCTGTCCAAATCTCAGGTTTATATCTTTTATAGTTTTAGACTGGACGTTGATGAATCAGTCACCCTTGTTCTTTTATATATATAAATCATGAATAAATATTCTCAAGGTTGAAGTAAAACAAAATATCTCAAAAAGTGTAATAAAGAGGGAAATCAGACATTTTGATTTAGGTTTTTATTGGAAGGATTGCTATTGCAATTGACATGACGCTAACATGATAGAGGAAGGTAGATACTCGTAACAGTCCAGCAGTACAAATTATATAAGGCCAATGCTTATCCCTCAAAGGAAGGGCCTTATATCGCAAACAACTTTGTCTTTCTTAATTCTAATTTATATTTCCCGGAAGCGGTTTTAAAGAAGATATTGCACAAAGCGAGTGAATGTTTGCAAGTGTTTTAATTAAATCAACCATTTCATACTCTTTAAATGACTTAATTTTATAAGTTAATGATGGTTATAATTAATTTAGAGGATTGAGTGATTATTTTAAAACATTTACTCAACAGAAATATGAGACTTATTAATGTAAAACATATTTTTTCAAATTATCGTGTAACGTAAATTCTGCGGTGCCTATGAAGCTATGTTTTTGTTAAAAAAATATATATAATTGAGTTAGTTTAATGAAAATGTTTTCGGAGTAGACAAACACCCCAAACAACTGACTGATAGAAAGCGATTAGTTATGTATAATGAACATTCTCCGCGGAAACCTTTGAGTAATTAATATTTTAAAAGAGTTTCCACATTAAAACCTATTATTTTTTTATTAATACATTTATTTATTTGAAATCTAGGAAACTACCTTCCAATATTTATTTAGCTAAAATGACATTCATAAAATACTCTGAAATTCAGTCGTGGAGGTGCTGAAGCAGCGGTACATTCGGTTCGTACTTTTTTATCTAAACACTCCGAGGCGGATGTCCTGCTCAAAATTGACTTGAAGAATGCCTTTAATAGTATCGATAGGTCAACCCTGCTGAACGAAGCCCAAATACATACGCCTGAAATTTATAAATATATTTGGCAATCTTACAGTTCCCCTACAAAATTTTTCTTCGGTAACTCTGAAATTTCATCAGAAGAAGGCGTTCAGCAAGGTGACCCTCTAGGTCCAGCACGTTTTAGCTTAGGAATTCATCCCATTATATCAAATTTAAATTCAAAATTAAACGCCTGGTACCTAAACGACGGAACTCTAGGAGGTAAAGTGGAAACGGTTAAAAAAGATTTAGTCAGAATAATTACAAACTTCCAGAAAATTAATTTGGAGCTCAATTTTGGAAAATGAGAGCTATATGTTTCTAATAAATTTGACAATGACTACAGAAATTTAATAATTCAATCTTTCAAATCCATAGCACCGGAAATTAAGATTTTAAAAAACGATACGCTTCACCTGCCACACCCAAAATTGCTTTAGAAAAAATTCTAAATTTAAACCTCGAGACTAATGCCTGGTGTCAAGCTTGTTTGCCAATTAGATCTGGTGGCATCGGTATTAGAAAATTCTCCAGCGTTGCCTTTCCGGCTTTTCTGTCGTCGGTACACAGTGAGTCTGAATTAAGTGGATTTTTTTTAAATAATACATCAATAGAGATACGCTGTAATACGAACACAATTGAAGCCTGGAAGGCTCTCTGCCCTAGCGAGAAAATTCCAGAGGCACCAAACCGCCAGAAACTCTGGGATGATCCGCTGGTGCAGAGAGACTATAATATTTTGACACAAAATTGCCTCAGTGATCAAGACCGCGCAAGGCTGCTTGCTGTCTCGGAGCACGAATCGGGCCAATGGCTACACGCCCTTCCTGCTGTCAATCTCAAAACACTCTTCGACAATGGCAGCTTCCCTATCGCTGTCGGATTAAGGTTGGGGGCTGCCATTGTCGAACGCCATCGTTGTCCTTGCGGCGCGGACGTCGACAGGCAAGGACTCCACGGGCTACACTGCCAACGCAGTGCAGGTAGGTTCTTCCGCCACGGCTCTATGAATGATATAATTAAAAGGGCGCTTGCCACCGTCCATATACCCAGTACTCTAGAGCCAGTGGGTATATCTCGGGACGATGGCAAGCGTCCCGATGGCCTAACTAAGGGCTCTAGTATGGGACGCCACTTGTGTCGATACTGTAGCCCCTTCTCGTCTCAGGGGGACAATTTCCAAGGCCGGAACCGCGGCGGAGGCTGCTGAAGACGCGAAGCGGCGCAAATATGAGTCACTAAGTAGTGACTATATATTTGTTTCACTTGGTATTGAAACTTTTGGCCCGTGGGGTCCGGCTATGAAAAAGTTTTTCAAAATTTTTACCCCAAAACTTGTCGACGCCGCTGGTGACAAGAGGGCCGGCTCATTTCTCGCGAAGAGAGTAGCGGTCGCTATCCAGTGCGGGAATTCTGCCGGAGTTCTTGGCACCATGCCGCAAGGACAAATTTAAGATTTTAATTAGATTTTATTTTAGGTATTTTTTTATTATTAGGTTTTAGTTTAGATTTATTTAGTTTTTTATGTAGTTTCTTTGTTATATTTACTATTTATTTCATACAAATTCAATTTATATCATAACAAAATAAACTTTGAAATTGTATATTTTCTCATTTCATTTCCAAGCAAAATAAACGTCCACGCTTCTTTCACATTAAATAACAATATAAAAAAAGGCCTTAAATAAATTAACTTGAAAAAATACCTTTGTTATTTTAAATTCATATATACTATAACTTAGCGGACGGAAGGAACCGTAATAACAAAGCCACAGTGCACGAAATTATGAGAAAAAAAGGAAAAGTGTCAGAATCCGACTGCAAAATTTGAACAAAATGAGGAAAATTAACTAAAGGGAAGTTCGTTGTGGGAAAGGATGATAATCATATTTTGGGGTGAGTGTAGGGCTAATTGGTGAATGTCTGTTGGCAAAAAGGTTTAATTAACCAGGTGTTTTAGAGGTAATCAGGTGTTTCAGTGAAAGCTTGGCGTGTAACTTGAATTTACGTGGTAAATAAATCTAGCTGGTATTATTTTTTGTTATATTACTCGTATTAGATCTCAAGTTAACCAATTTACTAAGTAGAATTTATAGTATTCGTTTCAGCTTTATATTAAAACGCTACCAGCATAAAAATTGTAATTTTTTTTTTTTGTTATTTATTTGTTTGTTTCTGTGGCCTACAATATGTATATTGTATGTGCAATCATCAGTCAAATCAGTATGGGCAATCAAGATATTTTGTATTGTGTGTTAATATGACCAATACTACCAAAATTGGTGAAAGGCTTATATATATTTTTAAAATCTTACCAAATCTGAAAGGATAAACTCTAGCATTAAACGCTGAAGAATTCACGTTGTGATTCAATAAAAAAAAAAAAACTTTGAAAACAACTTTCGTTATGCCCGTTTTGTACTAAAACCATTATTTTGATTGAAATTTATGATCAAACAAAAAATATGTCAGATTACAAAACGGCAAATTTGTGAAATTTTAACAAGCTGCTGCGTTTTTAAAGTAATAATTTAAGCCGGATTATTTCGGCCGGACGATGCGAAAACCGGATCCGGTTCCGGCGGCACTCAAAACAAACGGAGCTGTGACAAATGCTGCTATTAATCTTCTTCTGATGTAGTACTGCATAAAAATACGGATTTTCTGTTCAAGTTTGCAAGTTTGTTTAGATTAAAGTCATAGTTTCTACCAAAATCTATGTGTTAGTTTGGAGAATCCCATGCTTATTGATTTACCTATTTTAAGAACTTTACTGTAGGTGAAAGATTGAGCACATCAAAGATTTATTTATTTATTTTATTTCGTAATGAAAAAAAAATAACAGTTTTAGAGGTATAAATGGTATTGTTTTCCGAATGTATTGTTTTACAAATGACGTTTTGAACACATAATATTCAGCAACTGAGAGCTATTTTTAATATCTTCTCAAACTGTTCGTTTTTGTATAAAAAATGTGCACAATACAATACCTATGCAATAAGATTTGGCATTTTCTAGATGGCTACTTTATAGATAGAATCAAGCGTCTCAAATATACTTTAAATAATACTTTGCTTTGCTATGACGAATAAAGATAATACAGTATGATGGCCATAAAATCAGCACACAAACAATTTTAAAAACCCTTCCCAATACAATAATTTTTATTCAGTTTTTCTCGGGACGGGGAATGATTACTCCTAAATATAATTATTTGCAGTAAAAATGTACTTTTTACCACATAAGTTTGTAAATATCAAATACGTACCTTTCATTGAAAATTCCTGGAAAATTCCGCATTAAAAAGCGTTCCAGCGATTATCGTAAGATCCATCGGAGCAAACTAGATTATGTCCATACGGCTCGTGTACGGCTACTTTATGGGGGATTTGTTTTATCCCGATTTTTCGGCCCACTTGATTCTACTGCTATTTTTTACTTCACAAAGATAATATTTGAAATAATTCTGAGATTTAACATTGCGTTGCGAATTTTTATGAATGTTTAAGTTATAGCCGTATGTATTTAAGCTTATTTGCTTACTTTGTAACCCAAAAATAGAATCGGATTCGCCCACCTTAAATCCCTTTGCAGTAAATTTTTATGTACTCCCAATACCAACAGCATTAGAATCCAGTTTTTAATATTTGGAAAAAAAATATTTTTGGTTTAAGATAAATTTTCTTATAATTACGAGTACCCTGTATCTTAGATATCTGACCTTCAAAGGTCGTAATATGACTAACTACTTGTCACACAGTTAGAATATTCTAATGAGTACAATTCGATTGCGAAGTTATCTTGTAATAAAATTACAATTTCCATTATTAATCGCCTCACATTAAGTGTTACACTAAAAAACTGTCTTCACTTCTTTCGCTTCTACGACAATTTAGAAAGCAGGTGAAGA
The DNA here is from genome assembly GCA_947363495.1 of Euzophera pinguis. Taxonomy (NCBI): domain Eukaryota; kingdom Metazoa; phylum Arthropoda; class Insecta; order Lepidoptera; family Pyralidae; genus Euzophera; species Euzophera pinguis. The sequence goes on along the minus strand of OX376170.1, from coordinate 11,186,051 downwards.
GCTCCCCCCAAAAACAATACAAAACCATAAAATAACCCTCTAAAACTGACCATCGGGCCTCAAAGACCGACATAAATAATGTATGAATCCGCACACAAACTGCCCTGCTTACAGCGTTTTTATTTTAATTCAGCGGTGTCCCGATTGCAAATATATGCAGATTATCTACGCGGGACTCTGGCATGGCAATCAAATTACGAGCGGACAAAAAAAGGTAAATTGCGTGTTAAAAACCTACTCGCTGTGACTATTTGCTTTTCGTATCATTCCGTTGTTTACTTTTGTATTTATATCTCTTTAATTACTAAATCGCTCAGCGCTGGACATCTACTGGATCTGAAGAAAGTCGCAGGCAAGCGGTGGATGCAAGCTGCTCCATCCGGTTATTTTTGAAATCTTTGGTTATATTAAAAAAAATGACAGAGAGCTCTTATTTCTCGTTGAAATACCATTATTTCTTAATACGACAAACTATAACATATAGCTGTTTCCCGCAGCTCCGCCTGCGTCAAAAAGTAGCCTATGTTTGACACCGGGGCTTCAACTATATTCATACCAAATTTGATCAAAATCCGTTCAGCGGTTTGGCCGTGAAAGCGTCACAGACAGACAGACAGAAAGACAGACAGACAGACTTTCGCATTTATAATATTAGTATGGATTAGTATATTAGTATTAGTATGGAAGTATGGATTGTTATGTCATACATATTTGTATTGTATTTGTTGGCATATGACTTACTTAACTATCTATAATTTAACATAGAAAGTAAATTGAGAGCGGGTATAAATCTTGACTCTTAATGAGTTGTCTCCTAATGTGTTAGCAAGGGAGAGATCCAGATAGACCATATGGTTGTGGATCATCGTATGATGCAGGGAGTCGTATGCGTCTGCTTTAACTATGATTTGGGATACCGTCCCACTATTGGGACGAACAGGCCCTCTGTCCAATTTAACAAGATCTTAATCTGTTAACCTAATCATATCTCTCTTATTAAAGAGAGCTTTCATTACCGCCACCCTGTACTGTCCCTTGATGAAAGCCTACCCTTTCCGTCATTTCGACATATTTTTTTGCTTCTAGCCGAGCCTGCAACACAAATAAGTATCTTTTTATAGCTCCTAACCATTACTAAATTACATATTAGTGAATTCAAAGATCTGTCTGGCTACCAACATCAAAATAAATCACAACACAAAACATACTCTAATGCTTAAAGGCGTCTTAATCATAAAACTTAGAAAAAAACGAAGAAAATAAGCCATAGATTACTAAAACTAAATTTAACTGAAATAAGTCGGATAGAATGAAAATGGAGCTCGATGGCTGAGTGAAGCATAGAAATAATCAAATAAAGGATAATGATAATACCAACCCCTTAGAAACCCAGCCAAAATCGTGAAACGAACAATTTGCTCCTCCTCCTGACTTCTTGTCGCCATCTGAAGAACTACCCCCGGGGAAAAGATTACAGTGGCCCTTATGGAAGTTCCTAAATCGCCTTCGTACTGAGGTAGGCTGTTCCCGGAATAACATGGCGCGATGGGGATAATATAGAGCCAACAGAGGTTCAATGCCAGTGTGGTTAAAATTTGATATGTCAATGTAAAAAACAGGAAAAATTTAATTTTGATTTGTCATTGTAAAATAAGATCTTAAGAGCATTAAAGCCCATTTTTTTTTTATATCCCCAGCGATGCATATAGGCAAGATTAAATGTTAAAATTGTTTTTGGAAACTCTTTGCACTTAACTGATTTTCATTTAAAAAACTGACGGCGACTGTTCGCGCCAGTTTGGCTATATTTACAACTGTAATGGTTTGGTATGTTTGGGAGCAAAATAATTCATTAAACTAAATAAAATTCAAAAAATTTATGACTAATTACTTGGCGTTTGATTACTCTTTATTTGAAGGCTTTAAGTAGGTAAATAAATGGAAACGATTAATAAAAAAAACATTCTCATAATCCACGTCAGAAGCGGAAAGGCGGTTCCGAAAATCTCTGACTCCAGGGTTCATGGTTGACTATGAAACCCACTCGATATGAATTAATTAATTAAAAACATTCATATCGTGAGTTTGGTAACAAAATAAGTGTGATCTTCTGCAAAATGATTATTTTTTGTCAAGGATTATAGATAAAAAAATATGAAGCACTAAAATATTTTTTGCTTTTTATCTAAAAGACACTGACTTATCGTGTCTATAATTGCTTTTAATCTTGAGACAAATATTATGCAGTTATACTTCGTCACTGCCCCGTGAGTGATACATACCTGAAGGTTAGCCTTTACTTAGCCGGTTTAACTTGTTTTAAATTAAAGTAGTCTAAACTTTTTGGTAATACCGGTTGGCAAACAATTAACGGTTAAAAAAAAACTAACATACTTATCATCATCATCATCATATCGTGTGTAGGTACTACATAGTCAATCAACCCTGCCAACCCTGGTGTTAGAGTTTTTCGGAACCGTCTTTGATATTTTACGTGGCTCCTTTAACAACCATCATATGACAGCCGGAACCAACGGCTTAACTTGCCTTTTAAAAGCACAAAATCATCTTTATTATAAGACAATCAAGTGATTCAATCATACAATATCCTAACCAAACTGGAAACAACTAAAGAAAATAGTTGCGAAAATGCTGAACCAGTCGTCCGTGATCACGGCAGTTGTAACAGGGTTGAAATGTCGGAAGAATAAAGATATTTTACGCGCTTAATCCTGTGTTCAAAACAAAGTATGCTTCCGTGAGAATCGTACTCGTGACCGCTTTGTTTAAGGCGATACATAGGCCATTTTCAACCGGTAATAACTCCTAAAGTATTTAGTTTATGTGTAAAAAAATTTTTATATTGATTTTTGATACTTTTAACTCTCTTATTATTATAAGGAAAACACGATTGGAATGAAAAACCTCGATAGAAATAATTATACAAAATATGCAGTAAATTCGTCTATAAAACTCAAAAGATAACAATATAAAAAAGAAATTATATCCAAATTAAAGCTCATTAAAAATAATAAGTTTTTACCAAAGTAAAATTTTGATTGAGTTTTTTATTTAAAAGTAATTAATTTAAAACGTAAATTTGAATTGTGGTGATTACGTTGAAGCCACGTTTAAGCAGACCCATCTATGGCTGTCTCTTTCACACAGGCAAAATCGCCGAGCGCTATCCCTTTTTAATCCCGCTGCTCAGTCCGGGCGCGTCTCTGTTCGAGGTAGGGTCTGTGTCAGTCGTCTGCGTAAATTTAGACTTCGCGCGAGTTTTTGAAAATAGACATTTTTATTGTATCGTAATTTATAAAACGTGTAAACAATTTTATAAAAATTGGTTTTAGGTTTTATACATACCTAGATTATTTTTATAGTTAGAATATTTTTTTTATTAAGTACATTATGGGAAAAAGGAAGATGTTATACCAAGATATTGCTCGCCGCATGATAGGAAAAATATGGTAAGTACTAATTGTATCTATATAACTATATAGTACTATTTGTGGTTTTTTATTTTTAGTTTTTAGTTAGTTTTTTACGTCTTATTTTAATAAATACTCTATATAACTAACGTTGTAACTAATTGATTTTTAAATGATTAGGTGATTGATTTTTTTTGGTAATGTACGTATAATATTATAAATGCGAAAACTGTCTGTCTGTTATGCCTTTACGGCTAAACCGTGAACCGATATTGATGAAAGGTGGATATTGTGGTGTTTGGTGGTACTTACCCGAGGTCAAACAGGCATTTTACATAAATACAAGTAGACAACTAAATAAGTATGCCCTCTTTATTTATAAAATAATAAAAAATAATTTTATTTTCAGGAAAAAAACAATTCCCGTATACTCGTCGGCGTCATAGAAATCGCTGTCGAACGAACGCGAACCAAGGAGTGCGATTATTATGGAGATGGCAGTAATTATGGACTGAGGTACTAAAAGTATTGTTCCGAAAACATCGCAAGATAGTGAACGGTATGTTGTTACTTTTTATACATATTTCAAAAAAATTATACACAAACTACCTTGTATCAAGATTTCGTTTGACTAAGTTGAAGTACATGTAAACATAAAATTTTAATTTTAAATATTTTTGTAATTTAATAAATAAACCTTTAACACTTCTCATGCTCCACTCGATAATTTTAAAATATTTTTTCTTAAAGTGATGTGAAAGGCTGATTTTTCATACATTTTGTTGTTAGATCTGATTGTAACGTGTAGCAGATTTAAGTAAAAATAAAGTTTTATATTATAATAAAGAATATTTTATTAAATTTGTTTATTATTTCCATCAAACAATATATTTGTTGCCAATAACGCAAATCATATACATCCTAACTATCCGAATCCTACTAATATTCTAAAAGTTAGTGTTTGTATATTTGGTTGTTTATGTTTTTGTTACCTCCATGCTCCATTCACTAAACCAATCGATCGAATACTTGAAATTTTACATACACATAGTTATTAGCATTGGGAAGAACATTGGGTACTATTCCGGAACAATATTTTTTTACTAAAAACAAAAACCGACTTCCATTCGTTTACCGGGGCTATCTTATAGATATTTTATATCATAGGGGGAGAACTGGAAAATACCTTAGGAATAAGAAGATACCAAGGCAAACAGAGTCAATTGACCAATCTGATACCAGGGTGTGAAAGATCGATTGACCATTGAAGTTAATCCCGTACTACATGGATTTTACCCAACTGAGACTGACCCCAAAAACACAATTTAAATGACCTTTAGGTGGTTTCTTAGTACTGACACCAGGGTATAAGGGGTCGATCGGCCTTAGATAAAAAATTTAAAACAAGCAAACGACTTTAAATGAAATATAAAAGATAAAACATGTTGAGTTTCGTTTATTTGGATGACTTCAATATCATTCTTTTATTTTCTAGTCATATTGGTTACACAATCATCATTTCGAGTAGTAACATATTTACGTAGACTGAAAATCAAATTCACTTCCCGGCGCGTTCTTTGAATTTGGAACGAAGAGCGCGCCGGCAATGTTGTATGCAACGGTGTGCTGTTTGAATTTAGAACTTTTTCATCTGTCGTACACATTGCGTTCTCATGGCTGTATCTGAAAAACCAAAATCACTTCCCGGCGCGTTCTTTAAATTTGGAAAGAAGAGCGCGCCGGCAATGTTGTATGAAACGGTGTGCTGTTTGAATTTAGAACTCTTTTATCTATCGTACACATTGCATTCTCGTGGCTGTATAGCCATAGATGCGTTTACCTTTCGGCACAAACTGTAAAATAAATTAAATTTATTATGTAAAAGGCCCTTTTTTATTTCCTTGCATTTTTTAAAGAAAAGCACTATATATGCCTCGGCCAAAATGGCAATTGCCTGCCTGCGGCTCGGCCTTCAAACTCATACTCGACCTGCAATTGCCTATTTCGCTGCCTTTGCAATAATGTACTATTATTTTCAGACAATCAGGTGATTCAAGCCTGCAATGTCCTAACCAAACTGGAAACAACTGAATAAAGTGTGTTTCCCGTGGGAATCGAACCCGCAACCTCTGGGTCAAAGGCTGACGCCTTAACCAATGGACCACAGAGGTTACACAATAAAACTACTGAACCAATTTTAATAAAAAAATTATGGGACTTGATTGAAAGAATTCCTATCAAACAAAAAACATCGTTTCAGAAATGACTGAGTTTCGCGATAACAAACATAAAACAAGATATGGCAATAATAGAAAAATTAAACTTAAAGCCCACCTACAAAATGTCCTTTAGCAGATATAACAAGTAGCTCGAGAACCGAGTGCAGCGCGCGTATCCGAAGTGCGAGTAGCTAATGCGTGTGTCAAACGACGACGGCAAGAGGCGACTTGCGACCCGTATTAGGTCGGTCACCATTATTGGCATATTCTATTTCGTCCTCCTCCGTGCTTCGAACGGCAGGTTGGTGTCGATAGGTGACAATCATTAGGCTGTGTCAGAAGCCTTTAGGCAGTCTAACACTTTTAGACACATCGAGTCATGTTTCTGTTGATCTGGTTTTTGAGTAACGACCGCAAGATCACACAGCAGTCGCTCCATTGTAATAACCAACACCAAAATCAAGGTCCGTTTCGAGTAAAAAAAGGAAAAGTAGCCTTTGTTTGATTCCGGGTCTTCAACTATATTCATACCAAATTTCATCAAAATCCGTTCAGCAGTTTGGCCGTGAACGCGTAACAGATAAATAGACAGACTTTCGCACTTTTAATATTAGTATGGAAGTATGGATTTTCAAATGAATATTTAACTAAATATTCTGTGAACATTTCAAGCGTCTACCTGCTGCTGTTATCAATATTGAGTAAAAATGAGAAAAATATTTATTTCAATTAGGATATCGCCTCTGTTGCATTCTAAGCTCCGCTTTCGAGTATGAATGTCTGGCGGTGCGCGCTAGTAGCGCGTCGCCGCGATCTCGGCGAGCGGGGGCGCGGCTAGGCGGCTGCTTGCGGGGGGACATTACGCCCGATCCTAGGTACATAACATCTCGCGGTAGCGCCTTAAGGCAAATGTCTAAACCAATGGACTACAGAGGCAGCCTATTACATATTTTATGATATAAGTCGTTGCATCAAAAAAATTAATCTAATATTATATTTGCAATTTTTTTTTTTAATTTAAATTTAATTAAAAGTAACTAATACATTTAAACTTTATTGTGCACTATGCCCAGTCTACATTTGAACGAGAACAATTCCAACCTTAAACTTTAAAAAATAATAGCCGGCAAATGAGAATAACGTTTTATGAAATAATTTTTATTTTATAAGACAAAGTGTCAGTTTAATCATTGCAATGTTTTTTGCATAAAAAAACTAAATAAAAGTACCTAATATAATAAAATATAAAGTTTGTGTGTAAATCAGATTTTTAAACTAGGACAGACACAGATGAAGGATAAAAACATATTTTTATCCATACTAATATTATAAATGCGAAAGTCTGTCTGTCTGTTACGCTTTCACGGCCAAACCGCTAAACGGATTTTGATGAAATTTGGTATGAATATAGTTAAAGACCCGGAGTCAAACATAGGCTACTTTTTGACGCAGGCGGAGCTGCGGGAAACAGCTAGTAAGAAATATGTATGTATAAGAAACTAAATTATTTAAAACTAGCTTTTCCCAGACAGACAGACAGAATTTCACATTTATAATATTAGTATGGATTAGTGACTGTCTCTTGTTCCCAAATTATATCTATGTCTGTGTTGGTTTATCTATACAGGTAGGCATTTTTATTTTACTGGGCCCACCCTTACATCATGTTCTCTTATTGTACAAAGGTTGGCTGGAAGATATTGCTTAGCAATAAGTCCGCCTTTGCTCCATATTATTAACAATGTTATAATTTCAATTTTGTGATTTCCCAGATGTGGGCAATAAAGTTATATTGTATTGTATTGTACATATAACTACACTCCTAGGAACAATTTTCTCTGGTGGCCAAATGTTTATTTCAGCAACATAAAACAATAATATTACGAATTTCCTGGTAAAGGCTATAATACTCGCAATGATAACAAACCTCAATATATATTTTGCTATGAGGTTTTATTTATTATAAAATAACTATAAACCATACCACTCCCCTCGATCGTAATGCACCAAACAATAAATAATTCAACTTTCTTGAATACGTAGGTACTCGTAAAAACTCGCAGCAAGTTCCAGATATTTAAATTCATTCGATACAAAGATTCCAGCAAAATTTGGAAATAAAATTTGGTTTGTACAAATTGGGAAAAAAGTAATCTTGGAAACTACAAAGTTATGCCTAGCTAGATGAAAAAGTATCACAGTTGTCATTTGATTTATTTGCGAAAATCAGTAGGGTTCTTCTTCTACTCAGATAATTCGCCTCGTAACATGGACTTATTAAAGTTTAATATATGGCTCATACCAAAGAGTTAGTGTTTTTTTTTTGTCTTTTACTAGACCTGTTTAGCCAGTGACAAGTAAAATGTTTTAGTCAAGTCTCAAAGTCAAGTCGGTAGTTGATTCAAGTCCAGTCAGAAGTATCAGGCTAAGTGAAGTGGTAGAAAAACTATCTAAGAACGTTTGACAACAACCAAGTAAATCATTTAAACAAACACTGTACATATCACTTCTCAAAACTCTCTCTTAATCACAAACATTCTGCGAATAATAAACAAACGTAATTTAAAAAACACAACTTTTGGAAAATAAATGAAGCGCCGAAATTAGGTACACTTATCAGCTTTCCGCAAAACGTCAAGTAGCTGTACCTACTTGAATCTTCACTAAAGAAGGTATTTTTGAATTTTTCCAGTTTCTAAACAGGCCAGTCCTACTTGGCCAATTTAAAAAATTATATTAGAACGTTATGTATTAATCCATTGTTCCTGTTTTAAATATTTAAATTGCCCATACTATATTCAAATTACTTTTTATTGCAGTTTTATTTCCTTCACTTTATTTATAGTTTGCACGCTACGTTGCTCTATTGTGTGTGCATGTTATTTATTTACTTTTTGTTTCGCATAAAAGCCTTTGAATACGTAAGAATGAATGATAGGTTGATTTGAATATTAAAAATAGTTAATGGAAAAGAATAGAGCTGAGATGCTCAAAGTAGACTGATGAATAAATTGCATACTGCCAACCATAAATAAAAAATAATATTTTTGACGTTGGCAACACAATTTGCGAATTGTATAAAAATACTAGCTGTTTCCTGCAGCACCACTTGCGTCAAAAAGTAGCATATGTTTGACCCCGAGTTTTCAACTATATTCGTACCAAATTTCATGAAAATCCGTTCAGCAGTTTGGCCGTGAAAGTGTAACAGACAGATAGACTTGTGCACTTATAATATTAGAATGGATATCGAAATATGGATTTTTACCTTTTGCAAATACTTCAAAAACTTGTTAATTTTAGGGAGAAATCCATAGTATATACTAAATCTATGGATAAATCATAAATTTATCCTTATGTAGATTTGTAAATCATCAGTGTTATTTAAAAATTGGGAGACTGGTGCAGGACCGTAAAAAAGAGCGCGTTAAAAAAATACTGTGCCCATCCCTGCTGTGGGCTTTATAAATAAAACATCTTCTCAAATCTATAATTTGAACATCAATTTTAATAATAATGAAAGTAGGTCAGTTTCTTAATGTTCGGTTTCTGGGTAAATTGCTTGGATAACCGCCAAAACTAAACAGCTGTTTAATGATTTGGCGAATGCAAAACAACTTCATTGAACTTTGAATCTAAGTAAGTTGGTAGCAATTTAACATTATCATTGTAGCGCTTTTCCAGTGTTTTTTTTTTGCATCTGAGAATCTACTTTAAATCGTTATCGATCTTATTTCCTTTTAACAAAGTACCTAATTTGAATGCAATTTTTAGATTATGACATAATGAGAGTGTTTTTATGTAACTACTGATAACTATTATCTTTAAACTCACCACCATCAGTCATACCGGGATTCAATACAAATTAACCCATCACCAACCTTAGAGAAAATAGTAACCATAACTTGCAGGTTGCGAAATCGTCCAGAGTAAAAATACAACTTTGACAAATAACATTCAAGTGTATGTGACACTCACATTTCTAGGACAAATTCAGACACCTAATATTTTATTGCGTCTGCACAATACATCACTCATTCTGAAGCACAGGAATTGCTACAAATACACGGCAGAATTTGCTTTGTAAGTTACATAGATAAACGATAAAAGAGAAATGTTTCAAACGTAGTTTTTCTTTTATTATAATTTTTGTGGAATTGTTTATAATCTGATTAGTAGTTACTTTATTGACATTTCTTGATTTTTTTTTATTTTCGTTCAACTTATAGTCATCAGAATTGATCATTAACTAAGGATCAAAAGTCTAAGCTCAAAATTTTCCAAAAAGCAATGGAATCAAGATTTTCAGCAGGCATAAAGTCTGATCTACTCAATACTCTGTTCTAAAAGAGGCGTCGCAGATGTAGGACGTAGAACTCCTAGTGGAAGAAGGACTGGGCGGGTGAAGTTTGTCGCATACACTCTGAAAGATGGGCAGTACTTACCAGCTTGGATGCCCGAAGGTAGTCGCAGAAAACGAAGCAGGCTACGGAAGCATTAGAGCGCCGACCAGCGGCTTCCAACAGCCTTGGTTGGAGTTGTCCTTGAAAAATTGATGAGGTGCTGAATGACCGGCAGAGTCTGGGAGTCAGTGACTGACGGCTACTGGAACACCACAAAAAATGGCGCCTTTTAGTGTCGGAGGTAAAGATCTACTTTTTTATGGTTGCATACCAGTGCTACCATTAAAAGTGGATCTTTTTGTGAACTTTCTTTTCATATTCCCCTTTTTTCTTTCATCTGAGTTGCAAACACACGGCAGAATTTACCTCCTAGCGACTGGGAGCGCAAAATTTACATTTTGATCGCCTGCGACGCGCCTTTTTATATGATAAACTGTTGTTCACAGACAAATTGCATGTATTTCAAATGAATCTTCTATTATATTTTGCAAAATAATAGACGTACTTTTATCGTAGTAAGTATTTTTCATATAGGTATTGAGATGAATATTTGGATGCTTTTAATAAGGTAGCGCACGTTAAAGTAATTGTTCCTATCTGTCTCTAGATATCAATTGTTTAGTTGAGTCAGCCTTCATTCAAGAGAACTCTCTAGTGAAGATAATACTACTTAAAACTTGTAGCACACTAAATATTTTTAAAAAAATGAGTAAAATGTCTAAAAAACCTATCTTGTGCTGATGAAGTCCTTTCTAAAAATAGTTGACCGAGCGAGCGTAGCGAGCGAGGGCAATAATTTAAGTTGGGGCGAAAAAACATTGTTTGTATGTATGTATGTTTGTATGTTCCGCGATAACTCTCGAGCCGTTAGTCCGATTTTGATAAAATTCAAAGTATGTACAGCAGGTATATATAAAATTTTTAAGTTCGTTTAGCATCAAAATCAGTTTAGTAGTTTTTGAGATATTGGTATTAATGTAAAAATAAATATTTATTACTCCAAAATACCTCAGTCTTCGACCAGTGTGTGTTACCAGTGATGACATACGGGTCCGAAACGTGGTCTTTGACTATGGGCCTCATAAGAAAGCTCACGGTCGCTCTGAGAGGTATGGAGAGGGCGATGCTCAGTGTTTCCCTACGAGATCGAATCAAAAATAGAGATCCGTAGGAGAACAAAAGTCACCGACATAGCCTAGCATAGTTCTTTAAAGTGGCAGTGGGCGGGGCACATAGCGCGGAGAACCGATGGCCGATGGGGCAGAAAGGTTCTCGAATGGCGACCACGTACCGGTAAGCGCAGCGTTGGACATCCACCGACCAGATGGTCAGATGACCTGAAAAAGGTCGCAGGCAAACACTGGATGCAGAATGCTGCCAACCGATAATTTTGGAAATCATTGGGAGAGGCCTATGTCCAGCAGTGGACTGACTGCGGCTGAAATTATGATGATGATGATGAAATATTTATTGATAACTCCAAAGCTGTAAGTCCGTTTTCATTGATTATCAGAATGTATGTAGGAAACTTTATGATACGTATGATATCAAAATAGATTTTGTGATATTTAACAGACTTTCAATAAAAGAAAGATCTAATGTTTTTTCGTATTTGTTACGTAATAACTTCGTTATTACTGAACCGTTTGAAAAAACTACTTTTAAGTTTGATAAGGCATACTTTCAGTTTAGTCCAGTAACATTTTTAAAGCAATTGGTTCAGTAGTTTTGTAATAAAATAATAATAACTGTAAAACACCTAGAATTATAGTGATGATGTCGTCGAAGTAAACTAATCATCTTTTTTCCAAATCACAAAAATAATGTTTTCTGTCAAATTAGTGGGGTCATAGTGAAGATATTTTGAAGTCGGGATATTAATCTACAAGGGTGGGAGTAGAAGCATCAATGGAATATAGTCTAACGGACTAAAAATTAACGATAACAGAAGGAGTTGCTTTTTAAATAATTATGCGAGGGCAAACAGAGTAAATAAATCCCTCAAATATACAGGTCATGAAGGATTGATTGACCTACAAGGTTCTTCCAATAACCGAAACGGAGGAGGTTCTTAATTCGAGTTAATGATAACAGCATCACTCTCCAACACAACCTCTCGTCGGCAGCAACATCTGGCCCACGTAGGGGGCGGGTAACGGGTGCAATTAAGATTTACCCGGCTAACGAGGCTCTGAAAACAACAGAATTCCGAAGGAGGGTTGACGTCAGGCAGGCGGCCAGCCATAAAATATTAGCCACAAGACTGAGTACATGGCCTGTAACACGAGAGATCCCCAACCGGTACGCATAGGTTAAGACTTGGTCGAGCGTACGGACTAGGTCAAATAACTGGGTCCGTACTTGACTCGTCCGGGGACATGGACTGCGACGTCAAAGCCCGAATAGAGCAGCAGTTTGATCAAAATGGCGCGAGGTGACTGGTGTCGTCTGTTACCAAAAAATAACGGTTAGACTTTAAGGACAGGTCTATTTAAACTGTTTTAGGTCAGTCTTACTTGGGTAATATCCATGTAGCTTAAACTCCAATGGTCAATTAATAGTTTACAACGTGGTGTTAGAGAGGTTAATTGTATATGTTAATTAAACTTATATTTATCTTCTTCGTCCAAGCGTATTTCCCAATCGCGTCTTGAGCTTACGGTTTGGAACGTAAGGTATGCTGTTAATCGTGTTCCTAGATTTGTCAGAACTGGTTATTCCCATAGAGCGACTGCCTTCTGATCTTCGGGATGAACAGAAACATGGTCAGAGGTGTTTTAGTGGCTGACACGGTCAGATTTTTCAGAATGCCTAAGGGCATCTGACACAGGATTACGATAAATCTCTCCCTGGTGTATGAAACTTTTGGGTTCAGAATATCTTAAATATGGTCTCAGTAAATGATGAGAAGTTTTATTTTTATTTTTGTGGCTAAACTTTATCGAGTACATATGCGCGAGGTCTATGTCGCGGTGAACAACTAGTCTTAGTTGATATTTAAATAAATCGCAGGAAGTCGGTCAAATATTGGCAGCTTAGATTGAAAAGAAATCTATGGTGGAAGCCTTTGCCCACATGTAGACGTATAACGACTGAGTAATAATGATGACGGTGATAAATAAATGAATCTACCTTTGTTCAGCTGTGGACGTATTACGACTGACTGAAGATGATGATTCATAAACAAATCTAAGAAAAATGTACAAAATATTAGGTTATTTAGGTACAAGACTACTAAGCTACACGAATAACAACCATTTATACAATATAGTGTTGAATTCCTCTTAACAGTAATTTGAATATCCTGGTAGTGGGAGGAGACAGTAGTTAACTGATATCTAAATTGTCTATAATTATCTTTGGAATTCAATCACGTTCTCTTTAATGACGTACTGGATTGAGTACATCACAGGGATTTCAACAGAAGCCGAAACTCAGATTATAGTGACAAAATATTCAGAATATGTAAATGAAGTGTTCAAACTACACACGAACCACATTGAAGTGGGAACGTCTTTGTGTAACGTGTAATGACGTGAATAAATACTGGCTGCTGAAATACGATTTTCATTTCAGTCAAATAGCATTTAGGGAAATCAATTTTTTGCTAACAATTTCTTCAGATATACAAAATTTCAGTTTCACGGCTTACTTATTTTGTTGATATATTGCCTGTACTTACTACATATGTAAGTAAAATCTTAAGCTTTTAAACGTACTAAGAAAATATCAGACACTTTTAATTAATCGACTAGGTTTAATATTGTTTCTCGTATATTTAGCCGAGTAGTCGTATTTTAAAAAGAGTTAGTCTTCCACCATTCTCAGACCTGATTTCAATGTTACCAAGTAATATGTCGTTTTGAAAAAGAGATGGAGAATGAGTAAGTCTTAAAGCGATTACGTTTGAAAGCAAGTGTCCATAAGTTTTTCAAAAAAGGTGGAATTGCCATTATTATTGCAAAATGGTATTTTCCGAGAAAATATTGTTGAACAGAATGAAATAATAACAAAGGAAAATCGAATCATCTAACCGCATCCGGCTTTATTAGTTTCTAAGTCTTGTTCAACTATTTACTCGATCTCAAATGACGTAACTAAGTCGGGCAATCAAAATAGCTGGTATATTATAAAGTAGTTATTATGCGAAACAATATAATCCCCGACACGTGCTTGTACGCGACACGTAATCTCCTGCGAAGAGGATCGCAGGCTCATGTCTGGTTCAAGTTATGTGCGTTTACAGTGACTGAAATACAAAGCAAATTATGTAAAATATTGTTTTGCTTTATATAAAATATTGTCTGTCTTGACCTGAAACACAGGTATATAAACTTAAATGGAGATTCAACTCACATACTAATTGTAAACAAAAGTTATTAAATAGAATTTGTTTATTTATTATTATCTATTTACCTAAAGAGAGAAAGGGCGGAAGTCATCTTGGAGACGGGAGGCCAGAGATAGAGCGAGGTAGAAGATGATAGTAAAGGCGGTCAAGACCCATATAGGGTTGTCGCGTCCAAAAGAAGTAAGTGTATGTCTTATGAAAATTTGAATTTACTTAGTACTTAAGCTTCAATCGTCATCATCATTATTTCAGTCGTAGTCTAAACACTGCTGCCTCTCCTAAGGATTTCCAAAATGACTGGTTGAAAGCTTCTTCAATAACCTATAACAAAATTGAGTTGAAAAACGTTTCTATGAAGATATTACAGTTTCATCTTATACCACACCCCAAGGATAACCAGCTTAAAACGAGCTTACCCATCCTGCATTGTAGTTGAACTCACTTACTCTTAATAGAATTCATAAACGACGCGCGTCGACAGCCGTCATTAAATTTTTAACAATTTTATAACAGGCCCCTGTAAATTAAAGTGGAATTAAATTTAAAGCTATTTCGTTCTGAAAATAAATTTAATTATCATTTTCATGAATCTTTCAGTTGAAATTTCAGTAATGATTTGAATATGTTGCAAATGGCAGCATACCTACTAATGTAGAAATATATTAAACTACTAACAGTAGCATTTGATTTTCATATTCAGCAGAAATCAACAGAAAATTCTACGTTCAACTAAACTCATAATTCGCACCACGTGTCAAAAATATAAGAGATCTTGACTATTTAAATACAACATAGATGTAGATTTTGGTAAATTATTGGTGAGCTGACTAACTTTGCACCCTTTTATAAAATATCCTCCCAAAAATTCTGCAATATTAAATATTGTTTCAAACCCTAGTGCACAAAATGAATAATTGCAAATATAGTGCTTAAAATTATGTGTTTGCATTATCAATTCCATCACAGCAACCATGTTTAAATTACTATCGAATTAATTTTGCGATATCTCCTGAATAATGGGTTTAGTATTTAACTGTACTATAAATTTTGTTACTTATGAAATGAAATAACGTTAGCATTATTCTAACAACGATAGTTAATATTTAATGTAACAATATTGTTACAAACGTATTTTGCATGTTTTAGTAAACAAGGTGCAGAACCAATAAAATATAACAATAACATGATAATACAAAACAATACGTACCTACAAAGGCGGTCTTATCTCAAACAAAATAATCTTTAAATAGTCAACCTTTTTTGTCAAACCTACCTTCAAACCCTACGTACTTTTACGTCAAAGTCGTATAATGTCCAGCCTCGAAATTATACCCAAAAGTGCGGAAGCGGAATATATCTATATTAATAGTGACCGACCACAAGAATTCCAATCTGTTGTTCATCATCATCATTATATCGTGTAGGTTACATTGTCAATCGACCATGTACACCCTGGTATCAGTGTTATTCAGATCCGCCTATTGGCCTCTGTCCTGGTTCCTTTAACGACCACCAGATGCCAGCCGGGACCAATGGCTTAACGTGCCTTCCGAAGCACGGAATCATCTCTATTATCATCATCTTTATTTCTTGTTCATGATTGCTACGAAATCACTTACTACAAGTATATTACATACTGATAGTATTTTAACAACATAGTACTTAGACTAAGCGAGGAGCTATTGACATGGATTTTGATCAGCATTTTGGCATGTTCTCTCGTTAGCCTGATTATGAAAGTCGAGGCGTCAATTAAAACTGGATTCGTCGCGATGTTGAAGAGTCGCGAAGTAGAGCTCTGTAGAATAATCTAGCGCTGGCTTTTTTGGAATAGTTAATAATTTCTGACGCTGTGGTGAAATCTGAGTATGCCTTAGGCTGATTTGGACCTTTTGTAAACTTCGCATGTCGTTGACTTAGATTTTGGAGGCCGGTGTGTTTTATTTTATGTATCTGGTCAACCGGAGATTTTGACTAGAGATTTTTATATCATCAACATATTGCATTTAAATGAGTAATGCGATAATAATAATATACTATTTATCCACACTGACGTTCGTAATTTTTACAAGAAAACTTGACGCAAATTATCAGGCGTTTCAGAAGTTGGTCCGAAAAAGAACCAAGCGTGTAGTGTAGCGATGGGAAAGCGTTTCGTCAGAGGTTTATCAATATGCAATTGAACTGGAAGCTGTCTTCTTAAACTTTTCTGTCATTGGTCAGAATAAGTACATCACTTGAAGTGAAGAAATAGTTTTATAAAAAATAATAATGTCTATTATTAACTACATCTACACTAATATTATAAAGAGGAAAGATTTGTATTTTTGTATGTATGTTTGTAATGAATAAACTCAAAAAGTACTGTGCCGATTTCAAAAATTCTTTCACCATTGGAAAGCTACATTCACCCTGAGTAACATAGGCTATATATACCGCAGGCGGAGCTGCGGGAAACAGCTAGCTTTTTATAAAAGTAAAAAAAAAGCACAACGTATCCATACTTCCATATCCATACTCATATTATAAATGCGAAAGTCTGTCTGTCCGCCTGTCTGTACGTTACGCTTTCACGGCCAAACCGCTGAACGGATTTTGATGAAATTTGGTATGAATATAGTTGAAGACCCGGGGTCAAACATAGGCTACTTTTTAACGCAGGTGAAGCTGCGGGAAACAGCCAGTAATAAATAAATCCTAAGCTTTTCCAGAATAAAAATTCTTTCGATGTCAGGGATGTTTTACATCCAGTTAATAGGCTTAGCGAGACAGTTAAAAAATACACGACGGGCTAAGCCGGCTAACTACCGGACAACTTTAAATTGGATCAACCAGACTGACCTAGATTTTGAGAGCTGTTAATCTATGTACATAAATTCATCTGCTTCTGTTGACGATATTTTTTTTTAATTTTGGAAAATTTTCAGTTGCACATTTTTGTATTTATCCTTACACTTTTTGTAGTTTTTGTTTGCAATTTTAACAACCTTAATTGGCAAAAGAAACCTCTTTCATATTATTTTCATGCATTAAAATAATATGAAAGAGGTTTCTTTTGAAGCCGCCACGATCTTATTTAATGTAAGGAATAATTCTTTCATAAAAAAATCAGCAATTTAATCAAGTATTGATTTAAATACCTACCGGTAGGTACTTACTACTTCCTAGGTTTAAACTTAGAACCATTTTTAGCCTGCGTTTTATAGGACTCAAAATAAGTACCTAATAGGTCCTCTATTGTTTGGTTTTTTTTGTAATTCGATATGCATAGAAAATAATTAGGTCTTTGACAAATAATTTAAGAAGAACCTTCAGATAATCCTAGCCGGTAATTTGAAATCTAATTAGTTTCTTTGAGCAAATGTTAATAAAGTTCGCTTAAGTAACTTTGCATTAAGGCGTTAAACGGGGTTGAAAGTTGGTAGGAAATTGCTCAATTTCGGGATTACATAGCGTGCAGTCGGCCTTAACTCGATTCACTTCTTACCGGCACTTTAATTACGAATAGTGAGAAATGTCTTTAACTCTGACCTAATTTACTTAAAATTCAATTTGCTAAAGACATTTGAATAAAATCCACAACATTTCAAGTCTAGAAGTTTCGTTGAACCTTTTTCAGAGAGCCGAGTAGGAAAGGTAAATCCAAAAGGAGCTTGCTTTGCACAAGATATTGCTAATGGGCTAGTGACATGTGCTAATGGCAGTGCCCAAGGGTGCGAAGACCAGGCGAAATCGGGAAGTAAAAGTAGAAAAGTGGAAGGCCAGTCGCGCTATTTTAACGTTATTTCTAAAACTAAGCCACAAGATATAAATATCACATTTTGAAGATCTACAAATCACTTGTAATTGGTAAGTATTATGAAAATCGTTCAACTCACCTATTATGTCGAATTAAAAAAAGTCAAACTAAAATCATTTGGGTTTCGTTTTGGCAATACTGTTAAAATCGGAATCTAAAAAATAGCTCAGAATAAAAAAAAAGCTTAAGAATTATGAAGAAGACCTTAAGATCTATTTACATTCTGAGCCTATGTTATCAATATTTTAGATTTTGTTTTGAAATGGTTGCAAAAGCGTATTGCGTTTCGTTTTACCTAATTGGCCCCTAATTCTATTGAAAATAAATAAATATTAAATGTCATATCACCTAGAGACAGATTAAATGAGTTGTTACATAGTCATACATATACAATACGTTCAACATATGCAATTTTAATTGGAATTAATTTACTAACAATTCCAGCTAACGATCCTCAACATTTTAGCTTCGCATTATTTTGTTTTGGGGTTTAAATTACAATTGATTGCGTTGCTCATTAAAACCGGCGTTAATTTAGTGACAAAGTGGCGTAATTTATATTTGATTGTCAGAGAAATGATTTATTTTTAGTTGTCAAAATATTTGTGTAAGCACCTCGTACGCATCTAGGTACCAACTTCATCTAGATGTTAAAAAAATATAAACCTATATACTATAATGATAGCTGTATCCCGCAGTTCTGCATCAAAAAGTGGTTTGACCCCGGGTCTTCAACTATATTCATACCAAATTTCATCAAAAGCCGTTCAGCGGTTTGGCCGTGAAAGCGTAACGTACAGACGGACAGACAGACTTTCGCATTTATAATATTAGTATGGAAATATGGATTAGTATTAGTATATTAGTTTATGGATATGGATAACACTTGAATGTTAACTGTAGATTTCCTTAAAGTGAAAAAATAAAATAAATAAATGTAAATCCATAAATCATAGTGTTTTTGATGAATTCGTAAATTTGGATTGTTTAGATGTTTATTAAGACGCATCGTTTTCCCTATTTTATCCATTAATTTTTGCATTTCAATATTGTTTTGTTTAGAGTCTAAATAGTTTCAAGTTCCATTAAAACAAATAAAAAAAAAAAAAAAAAAACCAGCTTAGACAAAAATCAATTCCTCAGAACATCATTCCACTTTACTGTTATTTACAAAGTTTTCTATATAATTGTTTTGTTGCAGACGGCAACGAAACCATGATTGTCGGAGCGTCCGACAAAAACCAATGAAAGGCCAATCTGGGGCCTTTACTGGTCTTTTCTTTCAACTAAGACAGCCCTCTAATTTACTGAAACGACCTCTCGATTCCGCTCGCCTCGTTTGCTTGGTATACTTAGAAGGACTTCTTTTTACACTTTTCTTATTATTTTCTGTATAGAATTTTAGACGTGACTTACAAATCACAGTGTGGACCTCTGAAAATGAATAATCTTTAGTATTAAGAAGAGAAAGACATTTTTGGTAGTTCATATATTCACATCGTCTGTGTTCTTTCTTTTTGGTTTTCATTCTTCAATATAAGGTCGATTGATTTTGCACATTGATCTAACTTATTTTCTTTGACGTATTGTAAATATTCTTCTACAGTCTCTGCTGTACTTTTCATAGTCTGGGTTGTCAAATTTTGTATGCCCGAAAAGAAGATACTTCAATTGCTTTGACAGAGACCATACAACTGGGTGCAGATATTTGGTCATCCAGAGCACGAAAACAGATATGCTATAGTTTAATGAGTTAATGCTCTGACTTAATAAGTGTATGTCTGATGATACACGAATAATTGGCTGATACCATTCTCCGCTGAATAAGGTTGTCTTAACATTAAACCACGCTTTTATATAATTGTTCGCGTGCCTATTTACATCCTTCTTAAAACTCTATTATTTTTCTTCTGAAGTACAATAAACCTCCTCTTACGCAACAGAGGGTGTAAAATCCTCAATTTTCCAGCCAAGAAAGTGAAATTCTAATGCGACGTTCGGAATTCAGTTGACGTACAAACGCCAGACGATTTCACGGGCCGCTCGTCTTTAACGCACATTTGCTAAGAAACGCCTCAAATTCTCATTCCGCTAACAAAATGTAAACAGAAAGTTGCTGCTCAGATGTATAATTGAAATTTTGCTCGCCCTGTCTCTCGCGTTTGTTGGAGTGGAGCGTTTTAATAAATGTTTCGCTACGCTTTGATAGTTTAATTTTCGTTGGTAGGTTAACAAACTATTTTATCTACCCTTTATTGCTTACAAGGTTGGACTGGCTACCAGTGTCCTTAGGAATTTCGTGATAAATATAGGTTATACTGTAATACATCTTTGATTTAAATTTTCAAAAATTAAGATGTACGTACATACAAAAGCAATTTTGAGGCAACGATATTTTTTTACGATTTCGTAGTAAACACAATGTTATAGTTTCGTCATGTCTGTCCGTCTGTCTGTGTTTGTCTGTCTGTCTGTCTGTATATCCGTCTGTCTGTCTGTCCTACGTTTTTCTCAGAGACTATTAGACCTAGAGAGCTTAAATTTGGTATGCCTATGCATATTACTCACGCGGAGCGAACTGTGAAATAAAATTGTCATTTTTTTTACTAGATTTCTGATACTAGTGATCGTAAGGTATGTACTATGAAAAAGAGAACAGCGTTGTCGCTGATTCTATAAATCAGTATAATCCAACGGCATGCCATATTTTGCCCAGCAACATATTTCCTTTGTTTTATCTCTAGTAATAAAACTTGCAATTTTTTCAACAATAAACTAGAAATCCCCGAACAAGCCGATAGAAGAGCCGCGTCGTTAAAACTTCCGATACAACAGTTTTTGTTAACAACTTTAGCTGTACGCTCGTTCCCGAAGCGCGTGGTTCGGTAACTAAGTTACTATAGGTTCTCGATGCTAGGATTGTACTTATGTTAGCAACTAATCTACCATTATGTGTTGAAAAGTGTAATGGATAAGAGTACATTATTTACTTTACTAATCACATAACAATTCATTATACGCGTTGTACCGAGGCGCTGTGCCCAGTATACCCTGGTAGCATTTCCGCGCTGGACTACGAGGCTTACTTGCTAAGCTGAGAATACACCCGCTATTGTATCTCGATTTGCCTGGTTACTATGCCAATGTGTATCATTCAATAGATTTCTTCTTATAGCTTCAGTGGCCCGTGAACTCATTTTCTCTACCGCTAAGGGTGAAAAATTGTAACTATGAACCAGCCCTGGTTTGTCCTTTGTGTATTGACCTAATTATGTGCACAGGCAGAAAACCCACTAAAATTCAAAGGCGTCATCATCCACGCACAAATTTTAAAAGAAAAGACTTTATGAAAATATAATAGTAAATAATCTATAACGTTTTAAATGTTACTTGATTATAGAGATCTAATTCGGACAAAAGTAGACTTAAGCTCAATAAGACAAAGTAGCCATTGGCAAATTGGACAAATTATCTGTATTTTTCCCGCTAAACCGGCGGAAAACAGTGTCGGGACCTGGGACGCACTCATTTAGAGATTGCACTCGGACTTTCAGGATTGTCACGTTTCAAAAATAGATTTTTTTTTCAGTAGAAACAAAGTTTTAAATTTAAAATATTAAATGTAAATTGCAACCAAGCTTGTATAAATCCTTGATATGAAATTTTTTGTGCAATAATTCCATGGAATAAGAAATTTACACGACTCGATTTCATACATAAATGCTAGAATAGTACCTACTTTCTTAAATTAATATACTTATATTTTTGTGAATTAAATCTTTTAAGTATTTGTTGACTACGGTACTAGTATTAAAATTTCTATTCATTGTTATAATTTTTGATGAATCAAGTAATAATGCGAATGTTTAATTTACATAATTAACAGTAAATTCTTAACAAGTTATGTTGCCATTGTCAGCCCTGGCCAATCAATGAACGTTTCACCGCTCGCTTCATTAAGCAAAAAGTATGCTTATTCCGATTCGAGGAACAACCAATTAATTAGTCTAAGTAATCACTTGTACTGCCCCCACGCATAAATCCTTTGACTTGAATAATGTATGAAATCCTCCATTTATGTATTTTTGAAATATCTTTGTTCCACATCCGTGATAAAATAGGGCATACTTGGTATTCTACAGAATAGCCATTTTATAATAAAAATGGTATAAGTAACCAGTGTTTTCATATGTATTTTTTTATACAACTAAGTAGGCTAACAGGCGTACGGTACGGCCCACCTTATGATAAAATAAAACATATGCCTATTCCAAGTATAACCCGACCAGGAAAATAGCAACCTTGGACATATTGCGGAAAAATATTAGAACTAATTTCTTTTGCTGGCAACTAGGCATTCAAGTTACATTCCGGACTTTTGGCGGGAAGCTGTGAATAACATTATCGGCACTGTATTTTATTTACCAAAATTTGTATTTTTTTTCTAGTGTTTGTGCATAATAATGGTGGATTATTAATGTTCGAGAATAATCGTGAGTGTTGAGACTTCCCATGGGATACGGTGTTCGATTTATGTGATTTTCTTGCTCGTTGCCAAAAGCTCCTGCAAAACGCTAAGTGCAGTTTTTCTACCACTTCACTTAGCATAATACTTCTGACTCGACTTGACTTAACTACTGACTTGATTATAAACTAAACCTTTATTAAAAAAAAAAAATTACTTGTTACTGGCTAAATACGAAAGTAAGAGCCATATTTAAAAAAAAAGTAACATTACGTCATCTCAATGACTCAATGTCATCTGCCAAAAAGAGACAGGAGTGGACGTTGTGTATTTTGTGAATAACAAATAAAAATATTTATCGAAACGGTAAAAATTATTTATAGTCATGAGAGAAAAGTGATATAAAAGATGTTATCATATTTGATGCGAATGAAAACGAAGGATTGATTTCTATTTCATTAAATGACATTGTCAATTTTGTTGTTGACATAACACATACAACATGTTGCCACCTAAAGGCTATCAGTAGCGACGTCAATGCAGGGTTTTTATTTTCGTGTTCGGGCTATACCATGGACCAAGTATTTTAAACAGGACTGAGCTCTTTGACCTAACACCCTAGCAGAAAAAGATAGCTGATAGTGGAGGAATCTATCTCTTTTTTAATAGGGTAACCATGATGTTTTTAATTGTGACAAACTATTTATAATTTCGTATATACTGCACATAAGGAGCCAGCTAGATAGGTTAGCGGGACGTGGTTGTTGGTAACGATTACACGAGTTACGCAACAGCAAGTGCTGCCTAACTTGGATTGGTCACCACTTGGCGTATCATGTTAAGCTCTTGGTCCCGGGCTGTTATCACAATTTGGCAGCCGCATAATTAAGTGTTTAAGTAGCCTGAAAAATCTGACATTGTTGGCTATGGCTACTAACCTCAATGACCAAAATTAAATGATCACTAATTACTATCGTGTGTATTGACCCGTTTCATTCAAATGGAAATCAGAAAATGGGGAAACGTGGAGAAGAAAATTAATTTATTCAGGTCTTTTCCACAATCGCATAGTGTTCTCTAAAATATACGTAAATAAAAATGCAAATAAAAAATATTCAATAAAGAATATTACAGATCCGAAGGATCCAAAAAAGCGTGGTCACCCTTTTTTGCACAAGTATGAAAGTGATAAGAGCATTCAATACTTTATTTATTTGAAAAACCAACAACTTTTTATGAAGTATGCAGGAATTAAACTAAAAACAAACAACCATTATACAGGTTTCGTCATTAAAACACATCAATAAACACACAAATACACAGTTAAATAAATAAAACTTTCTAACTATAAAAACATTTTAATTTCGACTCGCCTATGAAAGGATATCCCGCAACCAACATAAGAGTCACTTTTGCAGTATTTTATGCAACAATTTTTCACCATTTTAAACTTATTTTAGTTTTGAATTCGTAAAAAATTTCACCAGCACAATTTCAAGTTTAAAAATGTTGTGACAAGGAGACGCCATGACATATTTCAAAGACATGTCAAAGAATAACAGTGTTCACTAGCAAAAAATTGTAAACTACCAAATTATTTTAAATGAACAGAACAAATTGTTATAAAGTGTATTATTGATGATACTGTTTGTTTTATTGAAAGTAAGTTATTTAATATTACTTTAGTAATACTTTGTTAATCTTACGGTCTTTAATAGTTACTACTATTTTTTACCAAACTTTATATTTTTTGTCTACTGGTATTATTAGAAAGAGACCAGTTCCTCCACTATTTCTATCTCGGTTGGCTCGGCCTAGCCTCTATGCAAATTCGGCTAAGTACTCAGTCCTGTTTAAAATACTAGGTCCATGTGTATGACATACTACCTATCTTTTTGAAAGTGTCAAAATTGTATTTTTACATTTTGTGAATTAAACAATAAAGAGATAACATCTATAACATCTGTCTATCTATTTTGTCTATGTCATTAATGAGATTATTCATATAGGTTTATTAGAAGCTAAGAAATCGAAAAAATTAAATGTTATTTTGTAGCCACAACCACATAGTTTTACACAGTTACATTGTTAGCTACAATGAAATACCATAATCCGAGCGTAAAATCGAGTCAAAACATCATCTACGCAATAAAAGTGGATCTAGCATAATCTATTTCACTAAAGATAACAAAAGTGAAGCAAGGTTTGGATCACAACATATCTCTCGTAAAAGACAAAGTTGCTGGAATAAAATTAAGCAACAATATTGCTTTCTGCACATCGTCGATATTCTACTTTTGATTTTATTATTTATTTTTTTATTTTACTTTTTATACATTTGAATCGGGATCATCATTTATCGCCATAAATTTAAGAGCTGGGCTCTTGTCGGTGGAGGTTCTTCCATTTATCTTAATCATAAGCAGCTCCTTTATTTAATTCATGCATGGACCGCTTTTTCTTCCGTTTATCTTTCTTTCGATAATGTTTTCTTGAAGTTACCTATCAAATGCCTAACATGTTTCCCTTTCTATCCTCAATAACGCTCAAAATGCTTCTCTTCACTCCTACTTTTGCCAACACTTGCTTGCAGGCAAGCGCTGACTGTATGCCGTTTCCAATCAATCATTTTGGAAATCTTTGGCCTAAGAGTGATCAACTGTTTGTCCGGCATGGACAAATAGTTGATCACTCTTATTACACTTTTCGATTTTAGCAACACGTTCAACACTGTTGATTACGATATACTTCTGGCTGTGATGCGTTCTCTCAACATATCTCCGACGGCAATGGACTGGTTTCATTCTTACCTGTATGGACGACAGCAGCGGGTACATATCGAGGATTAATTATCTTCCTGGTGTGATATCGCTGCTGGCGTTCCGCAAGGTGGCGTCTTATTTCCATTGCTGTTTGCTCTTTTCATTAATTCCATCACCTTAAATCTTCAATGTTCCTACCACCTTTACGCCGACGATTTACAAATGATGTAGACAACTTCGCAACAGCCGTTCACACTACTAATGATGATCTAAGTGCAACATCGGTTTGGAACAGATCGTATGGCCTTATCATAAATCCCCATAAAACACAAGTTTGCATTATCGGTAGCTCTCGACTAATCTGCAAAATTAATGTAACAGACTTTCCGAAAGTCTCGTTCGATGGTACGGTGATCCCTTTTAGTGCTTGTGTGAAAAATCTTGGTGTCCTAATGGACAACTCCCTTACTTGGAATCCGCAAGTTGCCGAAGTCAGTAAAAAAATGTTTGCAGCTGTAGGATCACTAAAATGTCTAAAAATTTTTTTGCCATTTCAAACGAAAATTACGCTTGTACAGTCACTTCTATTCCCCATCCTTGATTACGCAGATACCTGTTATTTGGACCTAACTCAGGAGCAATTAAACAAACTTGAGCGTCTCCAAACCTTTGTATCAGATTTATTTACGGTCTTCGTAAATATGATCATGTCTCCGAATTTCGCAACCAACTTAAGTGGCTCCCAATCCGACGTCGCCGTGATTGGTATATCCTTTCCATGCTTTATTCTATTCTTTTTATTCCCACTTATCCACAATATCTGAAAGAACGGTTGTGTTTCACAATCAACACCATGATCGACTTCGCAGTGCACATAATCTCCGATTGGATACACCCGTACATTCTTCCGAATTTTACACCAACTTGTTTACTGTCCAAGCTGTACGTCTGTGGAACTCCTTGCCGGTATCTATTAGACATGCCCAAACACTCTCCAGCTTCAAGACACAAGTGAAAGACCATTATCTTTCTATCACCTAAACATCTTCCCGAGAAAATCTTTTTGTCTGCTGTTCGAATATTACCGGCCATAGTTATAATTTTCACTCATTAAATTGTTCATTTATACTCTGATACGCTTAAAAATAAGTATGTATATTTATTTATGTTGTGTAATGCATGCGTATATGTGCACCACATATATCTCGTACATTAGTATATTTTTTGTATGTGCTGCATAGTTACGTTATGCTTTTATGTTTCACTTTTTTCAATTGTTAATTTGCGCCTACCTTCCTGTTTCATATCATGAAGTCCTACCTGTTGGTAGCCTGGAAGAAATTGCTCTAGCGATAAGGCCGCCTTTGTACCATAGATAATAATAATATTCATGTACTTTCTACAATTTAGTGCAATAAAGAGTTATTTATTATTTATGTTCAGCAATGGCTAGATGCAGCTAAAAAGATGATGATGAATCAATTCGCTGATGTTATGCAACACATTTTTTCGGACTGTTCCGTATAACTTTGTCACAGTCCTGTCCATTTTATTTTGAACTATCACTATAAATGACTAAAATAATTATATGCCTATAATTGGAAAAATAACTGCCGCCACTTGACATTCCCTCCAAAAATAACGAGACTCAAGCAAGAAATTTTCCATCTTACATCCTATTTTTATTTTTCGGTACACCATTAAAATATATCATAGTAGGTTTAACTAAAACATGTTTCAGCCTACCAGGTAATTTAGTGTAAATATTTTGCATGACAACATACCACGCTATAAACACAAGACCAACAGGTTAGGAAATAATATTGGTCTTGTGTGGACCTGTGTTGGACATGTTCTGTGTGTTGGACAGTAACAACTAAAATATTCACCATTCTCTCATAAGAAATCCACTGTTTGGACATAGGCCTCATTCTTAATAGACCACCACTGTAACTGATTTGAAGGAGGCAACTATAAACATTTCGACCTTCGTTAACTATAACGGGGCAAACTGCTAAATAAAAATTTCCATAACCTACCGTGTAATTCTTTTGAAAAAGCTCTAAAGTGGTACATATTTAAAAACCTAAAAAAAAATAGTATCTTTGTTATTATTTTACACCTAGCTGTTTCCCGCAGCTCCGCCAGCGTTAAAAGTAGCCTATCTTCTACTATATTCATACCAAATTTCATCAAAATCCTTTCAGCCGTGAAAGCGTAACAGACTGGCAAACAGACAGACAGAATTTCGTACTTATAATAATAGGTAGGAAGTATGGATTTCATTTAATCAAGATAAAATAGAAAAAAAAAATACATTTACAATAAATTTTGTAAATTATGAAGGAGCCATTTCCTCAAGTCTTAAATTTCAACTTAATTTTCATTCGTTCAAATTTATTAAACCAAAGTTACAGCCTCAAATAAATTCCAACGCCGCCAGAAAAAGAAAAACTACCCCTAATTTCTACCCTCTCCTGTTAATTAATGAAAGTAGCTTAACACTTCGCAGAGGTTTTTATTTTTTAGGGTACCGTGGTAAAGCGGCATCTCTGTCGTCGTGTTCAATAAAAAGAATTTGCTTTATTTATCGAAATTATAAAATTATTTCAATAAACTTTAGTAAAGTATCCGGTGTCATCTGACAAATATTTAAAACATTACAGACTTTTGGCGGAAAGCTGTGAAGAGCATTATCGGCGCTGTATTTTATTTTCCAAAATTTGTGTTTTTTTTTTAGTGTTTGTTCATAATAATGGTGGATTATTATTCGCAAAGTGTTCGATAACAAGCGTGAGTGTTGGGAAGTGATACAGTGTTTGATTTATATGTGATTTTCATGCTCGTTTTCAAAAGCTCCTAGTAATCCTAGTGCAGTTTTTCTACCACTTCACTTAGCCTGATTCTTCTGACTAGACTTGACTACTGACTAGACTTTCAGACTTAAATAGGTCTTGACGAAACCACACTGTAGGACTGAAGAAGATAGAAAAATTAAGAAAGGCTATAAAGAAGAAAAAAACCATTACATACGGGTTTATTTTAATCTAGTTTTTACTTTATGATTATTCTCTTTTTCTCCACTTTGAGTTTTGTAGGTGACAAAAAGGGTTTAATTTGCACTATGAATATTTAACTTCTTTTGGTGCCATTACAAAAGTTACAAATTGACACTAAAAATGATTACAACACTAGCTTCTTGGCGAAAGCTACTTATATAATATTTTCACTAGAAAAATTGACCTTTGCTCAAAGGTCGACTGCGTATGGATGACGTGAAAGACATTTCGATATAACTTTTTCTGATCACTTGCGTGTAGTTGGATTTTACTTACAATATCATTCCTAAAAAGGATTGCTAGAGTAGAATTTAAAGAAATTAAATTTATCGTCGAAATAAAACACGGCAACACTTTATACCTCTCATTTTTCATGAGAGTTAATTTGTGAATACAGTGTTGCATCGTAGTGCAAACTTGATATCATGTAAAAAGTTATTCAACGTTATGTACACCATCCAATCGCCCAAGGCAGCGAAGGCACCTCGTTATGCGAGACGCTGCCTTAATCTCTGAATTAATAATACAAATCGATCGACTTGCTTCTGTTTGTTAAGACATGTCAAAACGTAATCTAGCTTTGGACACTTGTAAATGAGAGTACATCACTCCTTATCCTACCACCACATTATATCTACATTCAAAAACAATTTTTACGACTCTTGTGTTTTACGAAATAGAGTTAAAAATGGAACAGCGTGAGTTTTAGCAGCTGAAATATAAAATTTGCATTTGTAACCCGTTCTGTTTCACAGTAGTGACAATATAAAAGGATGTTAATTGGTGTTTGCTACTTTCTGAGGTAATGGAGTCGTAACTAGGCTAGCTAGACGTTGTCGCGTGTCTGCATTTGCATACAAGCCGACACTGGTAATTATTTGCTTGTATTAAAATAGAATCAGTGTCCTGGCTCTATTGTTCTTGGGATAGTTTTAAAATAAATCGATAAGGATCTTCGTTAGAAGTAGAGGGCATTGTTTTTGTTAAGGCAACAATGTTTTCGAATTATATTTGCTTGTGATGTGAAATAAGAATAAATATGTATGTTAAATCGTCATTTAGTGACTAGAGGTAAGTCAGATACTATGACAAATAACAACTGAAGTGTGGTGGAGACAATATTAGAATTAAACAAATAATCATGAGTGATATTGCTGGTTTTTTTTGTCTACGTTTTTTTTAAAATAAGTTTTACAAAGAGTTTGTTTGTAGACTGCACAATTTGCAAAGCTTGACTAAGAAAAGTTTCGATATGAAAGTTTGGATTTCAAACAAAGTTATATATTTTTTTTTTTATTAAAAAAAGAAAACTTCAGACGTATTCCATTATTTTTCAGCAAACAAACACACTTTCTTTTGTCTGCATGTTCTGCGGTTACCCACACACGGCTAGCCCACGTTGAAAACTTTTCCCGACCGAAATATGGACCGCAGCCGCATCGCCCTTGCGGTCGCTTTGTATAGTTTTCAATCTCTGTTATGAGACTGGCGTGGGTGGCTAAATTTATGAATTTACTTGGGATATTTATAAATAACTAGCTGTTTCCCGCAGCTCCGCCTGCGTCAAAAAGTAGCCTATGTTTGAATGAATGAATGAACACTTTTTTTTATACAACTAAGTAGGCAAACAGGCGTACGGCCCACCTGATGGTAAGTGGTTACCGTAGCCTATGAACACCTGCAACACTGATCTGTCCGCTATCAGCACAACGACCCCTCTGGAGCCTGGCGACCCTACACCATTGCACCATTTACATATATATATAAGAAAAGATACAGCACAAAAACCAATTAACATTAACAGAAATCAGTACAAAGGCGTTAAAGCGTATAGTTTAACTCCGGGTGTTCAACTATATCTATACCAAATTTCATCAAAATTCGTTCAGCGGGTTGACCGTAAAAGACAGACAGACTTTCGCATTTATAATATTAGTATGGATTAATGTATTGTTTGTAATAATGTACTCGTAGCAAATTAGAGGGAGTTGAAAAAAGACGAGCTTTTAGACGGCAGCGGTATCATGATATTCAAAGCGAATATCATGATACTTCGAATTAGTCAGGTAATATTGAAGACTCACGAAACTTTACGTTTGCTTATGATTATTGTGTGACTAATTTAACCACGTAAATTTTTTTTTGTAAAATTTACTTTAAAAAATATTGCCGTAATTTTGCTTTCTTATTTTTAGAAGACAGATTATTCCTTATCTTCTACACCGCTCTACGCAGATTTTCCCGGAACTAGTTTACTTTGAATTGATATAATACCAGTGAATTGAATAAAAAAAAATACCATTTTAAAATTATCCATTATCTCCAATCCAATTATAATATATTGTTCTAACCCTCCTTTTTGAGGGGCTTGTTAGTCGAACGCGACCCGCGTATCCGTAGCGAATGCGCGTGTCAAGCGACGACGTGACGCGACAATTATTGGATTGGTCGCCATTTAGTGGCATTTTGTATCTTGAGCTCTTCCGTACTTCGGAAGGCACGTTAAGCCGTTGGTCCCGGTTGTTATCGATAGATAGCAGTCGTGAAGTTGTGTCAGATGCCTTAGGGCAGTCTGAAAAATTCTGACAGTGTTGGCCTCTAATACACCTCGGGTCATTTCCTTATAAAAAGGGTAACGGAGGTCAGACGGCAGTCGCTCAATTGTAATAACCAGTTCCGCGAAAACTAGAACCATGACTTACAGCGTACCCTAGGCTCCGAAGCGTAAGCTGACGACGCAACCAGGAATACACGTGTCGTGAATGACAGAGGATAACTTGAGGAAATGGACTGTAGATTTTATAGGTATTTGGCACTTTGAAATTAAAGATTTTATATAGTTACAAACTGGGAGTGACTATTCCGAGGGTCGCGCACTTGTCTTGTTCATTACTTGCTTGCTGTTGTTAGAATGAATTTTAGGACCGAATTAGTGCCCTTTTATACACTAAATGAACTATACGGCGCATGCGCAACCCTGTGAGCAGGTATTCTCCCTCATTTACTCTTTATCCAGTTGTGATACAGACATTTAAAATACGAGGTCAACCTTAGGTTACACGTGTCGTATAATACAAGGACGACACGTGGAGGCATAAGTACAAACAATATACAACTTTAATGTGTATGCATAAGGTTCTCTTTAGTTTAACAAGAATTGGTAACCTTCTATATGCATTTACTGTTACATAGTTGTATCTTACATGACAATAATAATACTTATAACGCTAAGATTGATAACAAATGATGTATAACTAAAAGACATGAAAGATAATGAGCTTAAGGAGAATTACAATCTTAACCTACTTACAAAATAAAGGAGTACAAAAAGGAACGACGTTTTATTTATATTATTTACAGCTTATATGCGACAGTTATTTACAGCTATATGCGACAGTCTCCCCCACGTGCGCTAGCACCACTTAAAGCGGAGCATAGGACTATTAAACGGGAGGCTGGACGGCGTAGGGAGCCGGCAGCGGTTTTGACTTCCACGACTCTTACTCGTCCATCCGGACCGGCATGTGTTTTGGTGATAATGCCTCTTGGCCATACTCCTCGTGGCATAGTGTTATCGGCTATAATCACGACGTCGCCTTTTCGTAGCTGATGTGTTTCCTTCTTGGCCGTTCGGAGGGCCAGCTGTGGGCGGTATTCCAGCATCCATCGTTTCCAGAAGTTGTCGGCCAGTAGTTGAGTGGCTTGCCAGGATTTAGTGGAAAGTTGGTGGTCAGTAAAACGACCAAAAGGACGTAAGGCGGATGACCGCCCAATCAGAAGGTGATTGGGTGTCAGGGCTTCTATGCCCAAGTCTGGGTTGACAGGGGTGAGAGGGCGCGAGTTCACAATATGCTCGGCCTCTAGAAGAAGCGTGTGGAGTACTTCTTCACTGGGTGCCTTCTCTTTGAGGGTGATTTTGAGGGCGGATTTGATGCTGCCCACTAATCTCTCCCAGGCACCTCCAGCGGCTGGGTTTCCTGCTGGTATTTTCTTCCAGATGATGCCTCTCACTGAGGTGAATGCTTTGGTGTCCTCAGGGAGGGTTTGAAGGGCACTTCTGATTTCTTTTTCTGCGCCGATGAAGTTAGTCCCGTTATCGGAATACAGGACGGTAGGTGTGCCTCGTCGCGACGCCATGCGTCGTAAGGCCATTATCATGGATGCTGAAGATAACGAGGCGGCTAGTTCCAGGTGAACCGCTCGTGTGGTGAGACAGGTGAACAGTACTCCCCATCTTTTTTCATGCCGTCGGCCTATGGTGATGGTCATAGGTCCGAACAAGTCGACGCCGGTAGCTGTGAAGGGTGGTTGATACGCCTGAAGTCGTTCAGCTGGTAAGTCGCCTACTGGAACTTGAAGAGTTGTTCCTTTGTAGGTCCGACACCATTGACATCGGTTACATATGTATCGCAGGCTACTTCGTAAGCCGATCATGAAATACAGCTGTTTCAACTCGTTGATTACTGTGGCATGGTTCCCGTGATTAAACTTTTCATGAAAATGTTGTACCAGCAGTCTGGAGAACTCCTCTTTGGCGTGTAAGATTGGAGTGTATGCCGTACCTCTATCTATTCGTGAGTCTAAAACCAAAATGCCGTTTTTGTCCAATACAACTGCAATCTTGAAAAGTGGTGATTTCTTGTGAATTCGCCGTCCAGCCTCTAAGTCCTTTATTTCTTCAAGAAAGGATACATGTTGACTACGCCTAATTAATAAAAGCTCTGCTAACTTAACATGCCCTGTATTCATTTCCGTTTCTGTTTTCTTTATTAGCAATTTAGCTTTGAATGCCTCCGCCGCGACCAAGACGCAAGCCGCAGCCCTAATTAGCCGTATGTACTTAGAGAACCTATTTACTGGCGGGAGAAAATCTTGCTTATTTTGAGCGCTATGTACTATGGCCGTAACCTTATTACTAGTTCGCTCTTCGCCCGTTGGCGCTACTGTCGCGTCGGACTTGTCAGTAGGCCAGTGCTCTTTTGAGCTCCTAATAAAGTCGGGACCGTGAAACCAGCGGTGGTTTTTATCAAAGTTGTTCGGGACGCCCTTAGTCGCGTCATCCGCTACGTTCTGTGCGCTAGGTACCCAGCGCCAGTCAGCTGGTGTAGTACTTTCCTCTATTTCCGCTAAACGATGGGCTACGAAACTTTTGAACGTTCGCGGGTCTGCCTTAATCCACGCTAATACGGTGCGTGAATCCGACCAGAAGTGTTTACCCGTGATGACGTAATCCGTTTCCCTAATTACGGTGTTAGCGAGGCGTGTACCTAATACGCAACTTTGTAATTCAAGTCTCGGGATGGAAATCGTTTTTAACGGTGCGACACGCGCCTTTGCCGAGATTAAGGTTGATGTCCTCTTAGCGTTTTTGTCGGTCGCTTTGGGAAATTCGATCGCGAAAGCCTGCGCGTTTTTGTTTTTTACGTACAACGCGGTAGTAGGCGAGGAGGCGGCGCCGAAAATTAATCGCCTCATTCTATACTCCTTTGGCGGGGACGAGCGGTCCTCCCCCCTCCACAAAAAACGTAAGCTATCACGATCGCTTTCGATAACTTCGACTTGTAGAAACATTTCCGCTACGTCGGCTATTACGGCGATTTTACCTTCCCGAAATCTTATGAGTACTCCGAAAAGGGATTCTAATAAGTCCGGACCGGCTAGGAGCGCGTCGTTCAGGCTCTTTCCACAGTATTTAGCCGCGGCGTCGAAAACGAGACGCATCTTCTTTTTTTGCGGATGTGTGGTTGGAAAGTGTGGTAAGTACCAATTACGAGGCGATTCTACCGGTGGGCTAGACGACATTTTTTCCGCGTAACCTTTATTCAACAAATTATTTACCTGAGCTGTGTACTGAGATTTAAGTTGCGCGTCTTTGTCGAGCCGTTTTTCCAAACTATACAACCGACGGAGAGCCATGTCTTTATTGTGAGGCAATGCCTCTGAATCGCTACGCCATAGGAGGCCCGCCTGATACCTATCTTCGGACGGCAGTTTTTTGCATGTATTTTCCAGCACGGTTATTGCCCGTTGTTCTGGATCTGCCTTAGGTACTTTGCGTTCCACGCCTAACGATTCTATACTAAAATGCTGTTTCATCAAATCTAGCATCTCGTCTTCCGGGGTGACCGGTTTAACGTGACTTATAAATGCCGTGTTGACGCTTGAGGAGAGGTACTGCCCGTGCAGCACCCAACCTAGGGATGTGAGCGACGCGACAGGTTGGTTTTTATTTCCACTTCTAATCTGTCGCGACACGATAAGATGCCAGTTGTCTTGGCCTATGAGAACCGTAGGGGTAGCCGATTCGTACGACAATTCGTCCGCGATGTCATATAAGTGGTCGCATTCCTCCACCATAGTACGGGGCACCGCCTGAGGGGCGATGTTTAAACAGGTGATGGTACGCGCCTTCATCGTTTCAAAATTACGGCTACAGTGACCACGAATCGATACATTTATTTCGCAGGATTCGATATCGTTTATTATATTTCCCCCGATACCCGTTATTGTGAGCGGATCTCCCCTTTTTCTGGGACAAATTTGATCAGAGATTTCTCTTTCGACCAAAGTCATAGTGGACCCGCCGTCCAAAAGGGCGTATGTGCTTACGACGCCTAGGGGACCCGTCATTTCGATGGGAACGACTTTTAAAAATGTACTCGATTTGCTTACGTGGTTAATACTACTAACGTTAGCTCGTGACGTAGTTGCCTGTGATGACAACCCGTGCAATAATTTGTGGTGCCCTGCTTCACACTGGTTTACACCACACGGTACATATTTGCACCTCATGGGTCGCTTATGGGATGAATTTAAACACCGGTAACACAACTTATTATTTTTTGCAATTTCCCAACGCTGCTGAACGGAGGATTTCAAAAATTCTGAACATTTTGATAACATATGTTCTTTTCCACATAATACACACTTTTGCACTGAGGGTGCAGACTTAGGTTTATTATCATTATTACTGTGTGAATTTTTAAAGTCCTTCGCTTTGTTGGTATTGACTTTAGCCGATGTTCGTGACGGTCGTTTGACCGCGCGCTCGCGTTCGTATTCAGTGTCACTGCTTGAATCGACTGATGGTGGGGATGGTCGGTGCGCGTGCTGATAGTAAGGCGACTGAGGGCGTCCCGACGCTTGCTCACGTTGACTATTGTTCGTAATGTTGACGTGAGCCCGTGATTTATTTTGACGCGAGTGCATTTTTCGCGCGGTACTACTGATATTATTTAAAAATTCAGCCATAGCGACTAAGTCCGGTGTACTGGAGTTTAACGTTCTGTATTTACTCCATTCGAACCGAACAATTAAACTAAGTTTGTCAACTATTTTATTAACTAACTCGGGGGCATATAAGTACTTATCCTGCCTGAGAGCTCTAATGGTCGCTACAACATTAGCGACATTACCGGCGAAGGTTACGATGTTACTGTTATCTTCGAACAATCGCGGCATACGTTTAACGTTATTAATTTCCGTGAGGACTATTTCTTCGGGGTCTCCGAAGTGCCTCTCCAGGGCCTCCATTATCTCAAATGGGTCCTGAACGGTATACATGATGGCTTTAACGGCCGTACGGGCCTCGCCTCTGAGGGCTAGGCGGATTCGGCTTACGTTATTTACGGCACTAAACATGGGAGCACTATCTTCAAACTCAAGCCCGGAATGCGATCCACTCGGAAATATTTCCGTCAAAGGTAGGTAGCTCGGGTACCGTCCGCTGCATAACGGGTACGACACGATCCCGAGGTGTCGTGATAACGTTGTTTAACGTGCGGACTCTATTATTGTCTCGCGACGTATTAGGACCCGGGTCCTGATAAGCGTCCTGAATAGCAGGCCTCGAACTCGTATGTTGTGCGACCCAGTCGGACACCCTGTGCTCTTCACTAAACCCGTGCTGCGTTCCACCGTCGGTAGACTGCGCGACTTTCAAGCGCGCGATCTCCAACCTACAATTGGCGGATTCCGCAACCCGTTGAGCCAGTTCCAACTTAGCCTTATGCACTTCGAGCTCTGCCATCAATACACTTATCTCACTGCTTTCCCGGGGCGAGCGCGGCGCTTGGACTACCGTGCCCGGGGCACTCCTATTTGGCAACGTATCCTCAACAACACCGCTCCGCGCTTCCGGTCGCGGAGACGGTGGCACGACTGCATCTTCTACTCTTTTTTGACTTTGACTTGCGTCAGTGGTCGGGCTGGTGCTTTTGCTCCATGTGTTGGTTTCACCAGGAGTGGTGTCACCTGAGGGCGGTGTTTTTTCCCTTTCCTCTTGTGAGGAGGGAGTGGGCGGAGGGCCCCTAGACCTTAATGACCTATCGGTGCGCGTGGGGGACCTCATCATTTTTACCCTAATTTTACACACTTAAATCCCTATATAAAAATAAATGATCCTAACAACGAACAAAATACGCGAAATAATGAAAAAAATAAAGACAAGAAAAATAAAATAAAAAATATGCGAAATTACGACTATCACTTTCACTGCACTTATTGTTTGGCTAAAATGTCACTCACTGAGTTTGGTGAAAGGACGCGAGGCTCTCGCCCCCACAGTCCTTTTGTTGCACGACGGATAAGATGACACGGAGAAGCCAGGGGGTACGTGACCTCCCGACCGACGCACAACTACACTGCCAACGTGAGGTCTGAGTGACCTGAACTAAAACCCAAGGGTCGGCGAGCCTGTGCTTCGAGCCACACACCTTGGGGTACCGCAGGGAGCAGGCTAAAAAGCTGATCACCTTTGGTGGATGTTTATACAGCTAAAGCTGTCGAGCCGAGCGAGTTCAGCTCACCTAACACCGTGTCACTTGGTACTTGAATCCGGCTGCCGAATGACCACTTTCTGTCGTGAATGACAGAGGATAACTTGAGGAAATGGACTGTAGATTTTATAGGTATTTGGCACTTTGAAATTAAAGATTTTATATAGTTACAAACTGGGAGTGACTATTCCGAGGGTCGCGCACTTGTCTTGTTCATTACTTGCTTGCTGTTGTTAGAATGAATTTTAGGACCGAATTAGTGCCCTTTTATACACTAAATGAACTATACGGCGCATGCGCAACCCTGTGAGCAGGTATTCTCCCTCATTTACTCTTTATCCAGTTGTGATACAGACATTTAAAATACGAGGTCAACCTTAGGTTACACGTGTCGTATAATACAAGGACGACACGTGGAGGCATAAGTACAAACAATATACAACTTTAATGTGTATGCATAAGGTTCTCTTTAGTTTAACAAGAATTGGTAACCTTCTATATGCATTTACTGTTACATAGTTGTATCTTACATGACAATAATAATACTTATAACGCTAAGATTGATAACAAATGATGTATAACTAAAAGACATGAAAGATAATGAGCTTAAGGAGAATTACAATCTTAACCTACTTACAAAATAAAGGAGTACAAAAAGGAACGACGTTTTATTTATATTATTTACAGCTTATATGCGACAGTTATTTACAGCTATATGCGACAACACGCTAGGATGATGATGATGATGTTCTAAGGCTCCTTTTTAAATTTGAAAACGCTGTTCGATTGTGAATTCTACTCATCACAGGCATATGAAACATTTCATAGCCAACAATCACTTTTGCAACAAAATATTCTTAACATTTCCTGAAAATATGGTTTTGCTATTCGCCCACAAAGTAATATCGACGATAGCATAATATATATTAACTCGGATGCACTGCGCTGTTATTCACATAGGCTTCTCTTTGTGTTACGATGCCAATTTTTGCGATCATGATTGCGAATATGTGCGATCAGAAATTTTAGATATTGATTTTTGAAAACGAAAAAGAAATGAACTTACTTGTAGCCTTATTTAAGAATGAAAAACTGTTTTAAAATGATTTTTACTAATATATTAAGATTTAACGTGTTAATTAGGTATTTAAGATTCAATACACAAATTTTTATGTCTGAAAGTTCAATCCGACCTCATCATCATTTTCCTTACAGCCGATGCATGACTAAAAAAATATTTGACTCAATGTTTCCTTCCAAAGTCACTACTAGTTGCTGTAATTTGGCACCAGTTTAACTACACAAAGAAATATTTAAAGCCTTTTAGTCCCATAGTAAATTTTTCGACTATATTTATTTATTTATTTTATTTATTTATTTATTTATTTCATGTACACGCTGTAAATATACATTGGAAACTTAAAATGAGGAAAACTGTGTACAAGGGTTCTACTTATTTCTAAAGAAATTTCTTCCAGCAGACCCGCGACAGGAACTACGAAAGAAAGAGGCAAAGTGGCGTACAATAAAAAAATAAAAAAATAAAATACAACAATAATAAGCACAATTTAAACCTATTTTATAATACTATAAGTATAATAAACTAAATAATAAATACAATAAATATACCTACTAATATATATAAATAATATATATATATATATAATACGATTTATGAGTTTAAGGAGAAATAATGATCTCTTACTCGCTTCTTAAATGTGGACAGAGTTTGGGACTCTTGAACGCTAGGTGGTAAAGTATTCCATAACCTGACTGCTTGAACAGAAAAAGAATGAGAATATGAGGCAGTGCTATGAGGAGGAAAAGTAAGGATAAATTTACGGTGCGATCTACAAAGTTCTCCTGCAGGACGAAAAAAGGAAAAACGCTCATGAAGATAGGAAGGGTATAAGGGATTGAAGAGAACATTAAAAAGAAGACAGAGGATTCTAGTATTCCGACGATATCGGATTGGGAGCCAACCGAGAATTTAAATTATAATATAATCTATGTGCAGAAACTCAGTAAAGCCATTTGGCTTAACTGAATTTATTTAAATTTTACCAAAAATAAGCTTTTCCAAGTAGTCTTACTTTAAATTTACGAAAAAAAAGTGAGTCACTTAAACGTAACAAACAGGAAATAAAAGCAAACAGAATCCCCTAAAGCTGTATGCTGAAATCAACTGTCAAGTCAAATTGTCCCGTCATCAGCCTTAACCAGAACAAACGCCCGTTTAATTTCAAAGCATTCCATAAAGTTCGAAACAATTTCTCGTGAAAAAATAAATTATTAAAAAAATTGCTCCTTTCCCATCTCACTTTGGGCTTTAAACTTCAAGATGCGTCGTTACGCCGCCTCCACGGGGGTTTCAACATCAAAGTGAATTAGTTAGCGTTGTCTAGGGGTGTCCGTTTTGGCCCTTTGAAGTCTTAGTACCTGCAGGG
The DNA here is from genome assembly GCA_947363495.1 of Euzophera pinguis. Taxonomy (NCBI): domain Eukaryota; kingdom Metazoa; phylum Arthropoda; class Insecta; order Lepidoptera; family Pyralidae; genus Euzophera; species Euzophera pinguis. Next base: position 11,146,338 of record OX376170.1, on the reverse strand, counting down.
CGCGCCGCGGGTCGGAGTGTGTTTTATTTTGACAGCACTTGCCCTCACTGCCCTATTTGTTGCGAAATTTCGGCTTAATGTAAGTGGAGCGTTAAATTCCTTTCTTGTTATCGTTTTTCGTAATTAAACTGAAGTTTTTGTAATCCGTGGTATATACCAAGATTTTAGAAGTAGACCTTTGTACAAAGGTCTGCTTGGGGGCATTAATCTCTTCTCTTTCTGCCAAACAACAGTGCTTGTTGTGTAAGATATTATTGGGGACCTTACATTAAAGCTTTTATAAAGAATTCAATGGAATACAGCTTATGTTTTTGAGCTGAGTTTTCTCTTCTTTGTTGAAAAAAAACTATAATAAGACCATAAAATTTTATCTCTACAAAATACTCGCCTGGTGACATTTTATTTCCAAAGATAATATCCAAAACACTTCACTATCGCAATTCTATATAATTTATTCGTGCTACCTCGCTCGTATCGTTAAGAAATATTATTTCCCCGAAAAGGCGTTATCTCGCCCGGCCACCTCACAAAGGAAGAATAGATCGTTCTTCTTTTAATAGAGCATCTAAAAGGGTTGCGTACAAAGATTTAGTACGGATGGCTGGAACTGAAAATGTGCTTCAACTTCACATAAGACATTATTTTTTTGGATTTTTTTTTGATCTAACAGTCAACCTTTGGCTTAAACAGATATCGTCATGTGGGTATTAAAAATATATACTTATCTATAAATACAAAAGTTGGAATGATAATAAACTTACTTATGGTACTTACATAATATACTTACATATTATATAAAATAATACATACATACATATAATATACGATGAAATAATAATCAAAATACAGTTAATTTTAAGAGTTATTTGATATAACGAAATAATAGCAGCAACTCAAAATTTACTCATGTTTAACTGCCTAAATTTGCTCCCGTAACCGCGAGAGTAGGAGATCGTAGACAAGCCTTTTAAAGTTGGCACGGCTGGAGACTGTTCTAATGGACTCAGGAAGATTATTCCAGAGTCTAACAGCCGTCACAGCGAAGGAATTCGACAAAACCCCGGTATGGTGAGAAGGAGTAGCGAGGGTCATGTTGTTGGAGGAACGTAGGATTCTTTCATGAGTGGAACTCAATAGTTTAAAGTCAGTGTTTCACCTCTACACTAGACATACCTATATTATCTGCATTATTTCCAAGGTGCCGTTAAAACTATAAATTGTCCACAGACTTGAAAACCCTACAGGCGTAAACTCGCACACAACACAAAGGAAGTATCCAAACTCTGGAGTTCGTCAGCCACGGGTTTCACTCGCACAAATACACCAACTTGGTGATACTGTGAGGTGAGAACTTACCCACACCCATAATTGACTTTTTTGCTTCGAGCTTCATAATTGATTCAACAAAGATCAGTCTGTATTTTGTTTAAGTCTGTGAAATTACCATAGACTTTTCCATAGATATTTTATATCTATGTTTACTACCAAAAAATTCCCGCTTTTTGCCGGCGCGGTCGCGATAGTCAACACAAGCTCTTCTAAATGCAAATCTACCTACACTATTTGAGGAAAGGCATGAATGCTGAAATAATTTCGCTTTTAGGAAATAAATGCCTATTTACTTGCTTAGAAAAAAAACTACATGATTTCCTTAACCCTTTTTGCTCCTTTGCTATTTGAATTCCAGTTTTTTAAAGATCATATTTTATGATTTATGAAAGACCTGTACAATTTTAAGACTATTGAATACGGGTTTATACAATCGAAATAGAGAGCTGTTACCTATCATATTATAATTGTCTTAATATAGAAAAAAGAAACATTAATTTTTAATATGTATAAACTCCATATTTTTGAGAACATTTTTCGTAAATTATACATATTAATATATAATATAAAAGAAAATTATATCACAAGTTATTAGTGCAAAACTAAATTGGTAGTGACACACAATAGTTTACGTGTGAACACAATAACGAACATATTCAACGAGTTTTATCCCGAAAACGGATGCCGAGTAACTCAACTTGTTTAGGTATCTGATAAATATGTATATCGTCGAAATATGTTGGTGGTTGGGTCAGAGTTAGAACATAGACAAGCTATGTACATAGATAGCTAACTTTACTACTTACCAGTAAGTATTAAACTAGTAACGAATATTTGAATATTTTCCTAACGTAAATGGATCCGATCCGAACAGATCGGATGTGGGAATATTGCGTAATAATACAAAATATTAATTTGCTGGCAAAAGCTCGCCTCGGTTTTTTCACGTCTTCATATATCCTGATACTTTTATCCTATTATGAACTCAACCGACTATCTTGTTAAAAACAAGATAGTCGGTTCCTAACCTTTCTCTTTTTTTCTTCAGCCTACAGAAGAAATCCATTCAGTTTATTTATGTTTTATCTTTCCGGATACATACGGTGCATACATCCATTATAACATAGCAATCACTTTTTAAAATGTTATTATCAATTCATCAACACTAACTTATTAAAAATTCAATTGCAGCTTTAAATATTACATAATAGAAAATAACTTTGTAAAATGTACCTTTTTTATTTGTCTTATAAAATCTTGCATGTTACATTTTCAACGGTGAAATAATATCACCTCTATTTTAAAAGTTGTCTGTGATTTGGGATGTAATTCGGGGTCCTTATAAGAGAATGGGTATAGTGTGGTCGTCAATAAGATGAGAGATAATCCTATCAAAAATTGTGTAAGGGCTTCTGTCACGATCTTGTGGATTTTGTGTACCAGAATTCAGAACTATTTTATCTTTTTTCTTCTTTACTGGTACAGGTTTTCCTGGAATTAAAACATTCCATTTGATTATATATTTTATGAAAATTAAATTTTTCTAGCTAATTTACTACATCTACTGGACTTAGAATAAAACATGACTTATTTTAAAATATGTATATCTTTTTTTCAGGCCGAAATAGATACTATTTAAAATTTACTTAAAAATGCTATTCCAGCCTGTGACATCTCGTGGATAACACGTGTTTCATGCAACATGTCTAAAATTACGGTTAATTCTTTCTTTCGTTTTTTGTGTTATCCTAAGTTTTTCAAATTACGCAGGTATTACAAGAACTGCATTTATGTACAGCTGGATGAGATTCACAATATAAGAAACTTAGTAGCTAGAGCTAGTGACTAGGATAATGAAAATGAAAAATATTTTTAAGGCTTAACGTAAATGTTTCACAATACTTATAAGTAGATATAATACATCGAAAAGTTACTTAAGTAGTAGATGTAGCAAACCTGCAAAACTTATTAGAATAAACGTTTGTATTAGATAAGTATATCTAATACAAAGAATTACACATTGCGGCTTCTATCCAATTTAATATGTTATATCGTTACTCCGAAAAGCCTCAGGGGCGGTCGCTTACACACACTTAGAAGAAAATCTCCACAACAAGAGAGCATAATATCCATTCGTATAAACATTTTCTTTTCATTTAATTAAATCTCTATCTATTCTAGCTAGTTAGTACGGCTGCCAAAGACTATTAAAGAGAATTTGTGAGACTAACCAGTATTGTTGTTCTTGGCTTGGTACGGTAAACAACATTTTTCAAAGTAAGTGGGGCGCCGGAATAACTAGAAGTTATGTGGAACGAAACGCGAAAATTTAATACATATTTTGCGTTTATGTTAGCTGTTACTAATAGAAAAAATGTTGTCGAAAGTTTTTCAGAAGTGTTTTTAAGTTTTAAGTTATTTGAATTAGATCATCACATATTTTATTGTAAGAGTAAAACGGTACCGGAAAGACGTAGCAATGAACAAACCAACATAACCTCTCGTTGGAGCATCAACATCGGAGCGGGCAACGGGTACAATTAAAACTTACACACAATTATTAATAATACTACTTAGCCGCCAATGAAATATGTATTTTTAGTTTTTGTAAAGTACAGACAGATATTTGTAAGTATTTAATTTATAAGTCGAAGGAATGAATAACAGTTTAAAAACTACAAAATATGAATAAATGGTCCGAGCTCTGAAAACCAAACTGATCATGCAGCTGGGAAACACGCTCGGACGAAAAAGAAGAACAACAAAACCAAAAAAAAAAAACTGTAAACCTGGAGCTATTTGAAGTTTATCAGAAACGGATAGAAAATTGAGCACCTAATAAGTCAACGTATCTAATTCATTTAGCATGATTTATACAATGTAGGTATTTATCAACAAAACGGTTCTTAGCATGCACTATATTGCTCGTCTGCTCCACAAAGATCAACATAAATTCTGTAAGTAAAGACAAATGACTGGACCTTTTTTCGAGTCCCTCAGGATAACTGCTTCTTACAAATCCCGTACGTGCCGTTTAATGGAATGATTGCAGTATTACTTATGCGTGATCCACGGCCAAGCCCTAAGGTTTATTCGTCTCTGTAATACTTAGAAGGGTAAGGATATCCAATCTTATCTCGATTATGGAAATTACGTTATTTTTGCTACTTGGAATAAGGAATCAATTTATGAGTAGAGCTTTAAAAAAAAGGCATAACCTAGCATGTCTTGAGCTTAGCCGTGCTTCGAAAGATGTTGCCCTAGAGGTTAGGCGGTAGTCGCTCTATTATAATAACCAGCACTGCCAAACCTTGGAATATGATCAAAAAAGCGTACTCTAGGCTCGGAAGAGTTGGTTAAGGACACAACTGAAATACACATTTGGATGAAGAAGAAAGAATCGTTTCGCGCTATGGCGCAGTCGGTAGGCCCGTTTTGGTACGCACCGTTCATTAGAATTGTAACGCATATGGGCGCGAGCGATACGATCACGCGATTTATGAATCCATTGTCCAGTTCTCATTAACAACCGCCATTTTAGTTGCTAAATGTATCTTCCAATTGTTTGCTATATTTATTTTGGTATGATTGTCAATAGAATATGCCTTTGCAAAGAATTGTTTATTATTTATGACGAAAATAAGTTTCATTCTTAGAAAGAAATAATATTCATGTACTTTCTACAATTTGGTGCAATAAAGAGTTATTTATTTATTTATTTATTTAAAGTCATTATGAGCGATAAAACTATCTTTTATTATCTCTCCCAAATCCCAAATAAAATTGCAACGGTTTCTCTTTTTTCAAATCCCTAACTCACTCAACAGGTAAATCAATTGAAAATCATTCACTCAACCCTGTTACGTTACTTCGGTATCTTGGCCTACATACTTTATTTAAATTGACATATTTTTCTTTCTTTTTTTGGTACCATTTACTGGAGCAACAGAATCTGCCTGGTTCCATGTTCATGAACATTCACGCATAATACATTTTTCTTCTCTCTCTTAATCTAAAGTCAAAGTCATAAGATTACTTGGGAAAATATTAGCTTTTTTTTGCCAACTACTCGATCAAAACCATCTTTACTTCCTCAGGTACAATTCAATAAAACACGATATCCATATAATACTTCTAATTGCTTCTCAGTACGGCGAATGAGAGATGGTAGATTAATTTCGCCCTTGCCTTGCGTAGTGTCATGCCGCCACTTCATAAACTTCATTACCACAACAGCCATGCAGATTTACACTGCGCACGCACGCACACATTACGCCTGATGTATGGTCGCATTGTGAACTAACTGGAATTCATACATGCAAGTCGAAATTGTTAGATGATGAGGTTTTTCCTAAAGTTTATTCGCTAATTCTCAAAGAATGTGTTAGTGGCTATTTTACTTCATTTATTTAAATAAATATATTTTTTACAATCCTTATCCATATTTATATTAAAAGCGAAAAAATCAGTCTGTCTATCTTATACGTTTTTACGGCCAAACCGCTGAACGGATTTTGATGAAATTGGGTATCTAAAATAATAGAGAACCGGGGTCAAACATAGGCTTCTTTTTGACGCAGGCGGAACTGTGGAAAACATACACACAGTGTCACAGTGTCACAGCTTTTTAGCAATCGATGAAACACTGATACATTTTCATCATTCTCATTTCTGTCTATCATTTTTATTTTTGATGATTCAGGCTGAATCTATACAACGCATTCTTGATAGATCGTAGGCACGGGATAAGCCGCTTTATGAAATTTTCTCGGCTCGCTTGACTAATGTTGCCCAGCTGACGCCGCGTTGGATTCTCAAGTTTTTGCCTGTCCTTGCTGAATTCCATACATTTAATAACACATTGTTTCTTCTTTTTTATTTGATTTGTATGTTTCTTTTTAGCAAACGGGTTTTGTAATTTTGGCTTCTGTGCGCTTTCAAATTTACAGCGGGACATAACTTCCTGTGGCACCTTCCGCTGTTTATATAGCCCGGGAATCGCGTTCGATAAGTTTCCAGAAAGTTCACAATTATTCAAGAAGAGTACGAGAGAGACAGCAACACTCTCAGTAACAATAATATTTATCATATCACTCTTCCTTTTTGCAAACATGGTTCATGATTTTCTTCAGCTTAATAAATAAAAAAGTCGTGACGGTATACGATTAGTAGTAAGTAATATTCAATATTCCTTCAGACTTAATAAATTGATCGGATTTTTTATGAACCTCCATTTAGGACATAATAATGCCCATCTAAAATTTAGTACTAAATATCACTTTTATCGCGGTTGCGATTTCAGATTATGAAAAAAATAGAGGCAGACCACGAAAAGATAGATAGATGGTAGAGATAGATCGTTGACTGGTACAGAATGCTCTTAGCATTAAGTCCGCCAATTGTCATAAGTATTTGTACTTGTGGAACAATAAACCCATACCCTGGATCCCAAGTTATCGCGTATAGTACGCTTCAACCGGAATTTCCTCTCTCTTACACTGCGATAATGAAATAAACTCCCTGCCAAGGTTTTCCCCAGTGATTACAACATATCCTTTATATATATACTATACAAAAAGGACGTAAAAAAATTCCTTCAGGGTCCACAATGCGCTAGTGACATCCCTGGTGTTGCAGGTAACTACTTACCATCAGGTGGGTCGTACGCCTGTTTGCCTACTTTATTGTAAAAAAGTTTCATTAAATAAATAAAAGATAGACAAATGATTTAAAAAGATTTTTGATAAGGACTGGAAAAGGTAAGGGACAGATATGGTGCGAAAATAAAGAGGGAAGGCAGCATCAGCAGTGGGACTTATCACTTACTAGCTTTCGCCCGCGGCTTCGCCCACGTGTCTCTCGGATTTTGAGACCATAAGTAGCCTATGTACGTACATCGGCATGGTCCAAATTTATGCTAAATTTCTGTCTTGTCGTTTGTAAAGATAACAGACAGGTAGACAGGCACTTTGAAATTCACATTCACGTCTGGGCATGCTTTTATGTGTCAAATCAAATCAAAAGTCAGTAAGAAGATCTCCTTTTTTATATTTGATTACAACTTACTTTACATTACTTAGGGGGTCAATTTCAATTAACCACGAAACACGTATTCAATGAAATGTTTTTAAAAGCATGAATCTTAATTTTGATCAAAATCGTAGCTGATATAAATATTTTTTCATACAAACTTTCAACTCCTATTTCACCCATTAGGGTTAAAAAATTTCGAAATCCCTACTGAGTGTGTGTCCGGATTTTGAAATAAAATAACTGAGAAAATTTTACGTTTCTACCATTAGCGGTTACGCCTGTGCGTGTGTCTATATGTAAGTGGGAACATCTCCTTTTATAAATATAGATATCATACTTATATTTATATATCTATATAAAAAACAACCCGTCCCGACTTCGTTCGAGTTATATAACATAGCCTATGTTAATCTACAATGATGTAGCTTTCTAACGGTAAAAGAATTTAAAAATAGGCCAAGTACTTTTTGATTTATTTAATTACATACATACAATATCTTTCCTCTTTATAACAGTGTAGAAGTGTAGATAAATTCATCGCAGACTCTCTAAAAAACGAATCAAAAGTCAATTTTTCAAAGCAGACTACATAAGTTCGTCTAACTAAAACCTTCCAGCTAAAAGAAACCCAAACTCTTTGTTCAAAAACAATTTATAACATACCTTTATTTTACTAAAATAGGTCAGACATGGAACAAATACATGAAATCGTATGCATATTTCACTAGAAAATATTTACATTTGTCTCGAGGCAAGCCTCCTGAGAGATCGGCCAATATTGAATTTATATGCGAGAGGAAACGCCAGATCCCCAAGGTGCAGTCGGGATGTAGGGGAAATGGTAAGAAATCAGACTTGTAATGTACGGCATGTACGGAATATCGGGTAAATTATTGAAAAACCTTACTTAATTCTTCGCAGACAGTTGGTTTACAAATTGTTATAAAAATATGCATTGCAATGTGTAAGAAGCTGGTACCTGAAGAAGGCTCCGAAAAAGTCACCAGGTGCATGTTCATTATTTTTTATTCCTACAAAAAAAAAGTAATTGATTTAAGTTATTTTACGGAATCCAAAGTCGCTTTGCGTGTCTCTGCCACCAGATTTCATGGAAACCCCGTTACTCTCAACATATCCACCAATATTACTTTGCACATACAATTCTTGCGACACGTAATTATGGTAAATAGGTGCTAACCTAAATATTATTATATATGTATTGAAGAAAGTCAAGTTAGTTCTTTACTCCATTTATAACTCAAGAATACCATGTTCACACAGAATCCTATTATAAATGCGAAAGTCTGTCTGTCCGTCTGTCTGTTACGCTTTCACGGCAAATACGCTGAACCGATTTTGATAAAATTTGGTATGAATATAGTTGAAGACCCGGGGTCAAACAAAGGCTACTATTTGACGCAGGCAGAGCTATGTCAAACAGACAAAGCTAAGCCAGACAGACTTATGCATTTATAATATTAGTATGGAAGTATGGATTCCAATTCTACAAAAAACATCAGTCATTGAGCATCTCTTCTAAAAATATACGTTTATTATTAGGTACTCCTCACAACATTGTATATTTATTATAATAGCTCTAACACAAAGGCTTGACTCGTATCATTCTATTTCCACGTATGTTAGTCTATCGCTTGCGTCCGTGCCAAGAAACTGACCTCCATTATTGGGTTTCCGGGACGATTGACGTCATAAAAGTCTATGTCCATTGGTAATATTTGTTATTTAGTACAAATTAGGTACTATTTACACGTACAAATGGGTGGAAAGACGGTTAAACTTTTTTCTATTTTGCTAGATTTATCCGACTGCAAGGATTGCAAAATATAGGTAAGAGTATGTAGGACATGTAATTAAGAGTACGTATCCGCGTATTTATTATTTCAAATTATGCTCTACAACCTTCAGTAAGTTAATTCTTAATATTTAACTACGACTTAAACAATGTTATTGTTAATTTTTTAAGTGCATTGCAATGTTTTTATTTGAGGGCTTATTTGTTCATTTTATTTTAAACACACGTCTGACCAACAGAAAATAAAATAACAAAAAGTCAATAATAGGTCTTCACATGTAGATACATGATACAATTCGAGACTACGGCAACACCAATAATACACGGAAATAACTCTTCTAGTGGTTACTGAATAAACATTTAGTCATTTCAGTCAAGTTCTTAAACATATATTTTTTAAATAATTTATCTATTCTGTGCTTCTTTCCGTACAAAGTTATTTTCCTAAAAGATCGTGCTTTCATCACTCAAGTACACTTGACTCACTAAGTGCTCATTTCATAAATTTCATTAGTTTAAGTGCATTAATTTCAATCTCATTATTTGAGCGTCTCCCACCTCTAATTTGTTCAGAACTATCTTAAGTTCACACTCACTACTTAGCATTATATTTGCATTTATTCCTATAACTAGTGATGTTACTTATTTGTGTTTAAGAATGAGGGGTAGTGAATTATTTTTTCACGTATCAACAGTTCACCTGCAGCTATTTAGTATCTAGGTGTTCAGTTTACAAAGTTGGTCCTAAAAATCAAAATGCTAATACTTAGGCTTCTCTTGTCCCAAAATTATCACGTTATTACTTTTTGTCTTTATGACATAAGAAAAGCTCCTGATAATAAAAGAATTACAATTAAATTCTAGTATTATGACTCCGACCATTGTTCTAAACCTACGAAATGTGAGGTATATACTTACATATGATATTTCTATGAACTCGATATTTAATCTGTCGTCTTCCATACAAGCCCGTATCGTATTTCTGCAGACGACGTTGGCACCCGATCTTTCTCGGATAGTAACATAGACATAAATATATCCTAGACAGTCGACTGTTATAAACTTTATTCCTGTTCTTATGAGAATGATATTGTAGAAGTCGAAGTTACTAACTGCTTTTGGGTGCTTTCATCAGTACATAATACTAAATACAATGCTATCTGGTAAAATAATGTTTAGTTTCAGCATGCCCACCTCTGGCAGTATGCATAAACCATCTTTGTGACAAGTAGTGCGTGCTTCCGTTTTTGTTTTTTAGAAGTATCTTCTCGTCACCATTATCTTAGTGACTTATACACTGGTTGCTCTCATTAAAATTTATGACGGCATTGGGCTAGAGTGGGAACCATAGATTTCCAAAACCTGCAATATTTTTCTTCTCTCTACTACTTAACGATTCCAAACATATTGCATCAACCTACTTGTCTCCTGTTAATGTACCCATTGCAAAAAAATATACACCTATTCGTACCAAATTATATTCGATATTTCTTTAAATAACTCCTGACTGTCTTGACTCCTGAAGATCAGAGGTACAAAAACTGTCTCTTTTATGATACTCACTTAAGTGATTATGAATAATCCAGCGTTCGTTTTATATAAATCTACGAATGGTACCGATTTCTGAGCACCCGCACTACATCTTGCCAGAATAGATAGGATCTCATCGAAGATTACACTTTAATTGAATGATCGGATCAATTGTACACAATTTATCAGTATATTGAAGGTTATTTCATTAATCCACTTGGATATAATATATCTCTTGATAACCAATTAGCTCGAGATAAATATTTCGATAGATTTAAAGGAGTACCTATTGAATCTTAGTTGAAGTACAGAACAATTTTTTACATGTCTATTCTAGCTATGCACAATACTCCTGAAATGTCTCCCGAAGTCAGCTATAAATTCGACGACAATAGCTGGCACAGACAGCATAACGTATGCACTGAACTTGTGATACACAAACACTGCAACGATCTATCAATTGGCACATAAAAAGGTACACACAGCTGGGGTATAACTGTCACAGTTGTACAGATGAGAAAAGATTCTACACATTTCTGAGTAAAAAGATCTGTTTTCAGATTAAAGAAACTAATCCTAGTATTCAATGTGTGTTTTTTACTACAAAAGACGACAAAACAAAAATGTACTTTACACTGGTGGATTTATCCCTGTGAGGAATCTCTACACCACATTTTTGTAACAAAACAAACCACGTTAGAGGCCGATAGCCGGTTCCTAAAAACTCCGTCACCAGGATGGACAGGGTCGATTGACCACGTAACCCAGTCAATTTGAATGAACGCTGTAACAAAAATATTATATTAGTTCATAAAGCAGATTATAAAACGAGCCCTGAAGCAGATTTGAGAATAAACATGAGTATATAATAATGTACCTACGTGTCCATCAAGTTCAATATTTTATTCAAAAATATAAATACGTACAGTCTAAATATATTTTTAGTAGTACATTTTAGACACTGAAACACAATTCCGATAGGAATATTATCTGGAAGGCGAGGTTGAGTGGTCGCAGGTGACGCCATTAAAACTTTCAGATTCGTTATAAACTTCTTGCTTCTTGGTGACACGATCGCTGCTAACTTCCCTTTGGCTTACACAACAGAATTAAGACTATTCTTTATTTCATGTTATATTTATTTACTAGTTACTGTTAGCCTGGGTTCGCAAAAATTTGTAAGATTTTTTGAGAGTACATCGCGATCACACAAAGTGCGCGGGTGACGTAATTTTATTATAGGTATGTTTATGAATGACTTTTTATTGAAAAAGGTCACTTATTGCAACTGAAAAAATCTGGTAGCAATTAGACTTATGGCGCTGATATTTGCATAGTTGTTATAATACAGTTATCAGACGTCAGCTAAGAATGTATTTAGGTGAATTCAAAATCCAACTGCCTCTTTATTCTCTGATAGCTAAAAGATTAGCCAATCAATCAATCAATCAAATATTGATTTGCATATCCATATAATTAATAATAGTAAGTACTAATGGACCATATTAATTTTTCAGTGTAAGTAATATGTCCAAAATCTACAAAAGGGTTAATTTCCAGGCAAATTGATTACTTAATCATTCACTCATTACTCACAGTCGGTCTGTACTTGTATCGAGAATCGGAGATAAATAAAGCAACAAATCAAAAGGTATTAATTGAAGATTCGATAATTAAGCATGAATGTTTAAATTAATGAATGGGGTTCGCGGAATCGAGGGCTCGGTCTCCATAGATTTGTTTCGATGTAGAACTTCCACACAATACAATTTATCCATATATTTATTTCATACTGCTGTTGCCAGCAGCTATGCCTACAGCGAAAAAAAGTATGTTTTTTATAAAAACTTTCATCATCTGCCCTTTATAGTTGATTTTTTGAAGAAAAAAAAAGTAGCCGATGTTTTATCCCGTGTCTTTAATATAGTATAGAAGAGTCCACCTATGGATTTTTAAGAATGTTATAGAAGAGTCCACCAGAGTGGATTTTATGAAATAAAAAGTAAGACTTTTCACTGTTTATTTTAATTGTTAATAGCCAATAAATTTGACGTGACATTTTGCACACAAGTGACTAAGAACAATGTAACATGAAAACACCATTTGGTATAATTCAATTCTCTTATATTGAATAGCAATTCAATATAAGAGATGAGTCGAATTATTACTAAGAAGAAAATCTTGAAAGTGTACCCTGAGCTCCAAAGCAGCCAGCTTAAGTTACAACCCGACTGACGCTAAGATGAAACAAACGTATTCAAAGGATACTATTACTCTGAAAGAGCCTATTTATAAATTCTGCTTTCCTGCAAATAAATTGTCAAAATGTTACATGACAAACAACTGCTTTTGGGTCCCCTGGGCAGAGTTCTCATCACGCAGGCAGCATTCCCGCGTTTAATAGCTATGGCTATTCGCTGAGCGAGAAAGATTACATTTAGATTACATTTAGTTTTTTTTTTGTATTTATATTTTTAGATAGTATAGTTAGTATTAAACTGTATGTTCGACAAATCAAATTTGAATACAGGTGACTGTAATTCTAAATAGGCAAACAGCTGCTTCCCAGTTCCCATGTTAATTTTTTGCAACTTTCTCGTAATATCTCGTAAATTGAATTGTATTTTTTTTAGTTGTAAATACTTTTTATTGGTTCGATTGAAAGCAATTCGTCGTGAGACTCTACATTACCTTTAGTTTCTAATACGCCAATACATTTGAATTCAGGGCGCTGTATGTCCCACTGCTGGGGCACTATCGAAATGAGCTATCTTCGAATGCGGCGTGTAATTTTTAAGCTACTACAATTCGTTGCAAGTGTTGGATAGCCAGTTTATCGAGGAAGGCTATAGGCTTGGGCGAAGTCGGGACGGACTGCTAGTCTTAAACGTAAAATTACAGGATTAAGTGCATATAATTCTTTATCCCTCCGACCGTTCTGACCGTTGTAACACGGTTGAAACGTCGAAAGTATAAAGTTATTTTATGTTTTAAACCAATGGTTGTTTTCTTTGATTCTAGTTTTCCATTAAATACTTTTTTAATATCATTGTAGAGACGGAATATTTTATAACCTTTTCCTTTCAATTTAAAGTGAATGTATTAATTATTGTCATCCGGCACATACGGGGCCATCCATCGAAGTGATAGCCAAATGGTGTTGAATTATGACGTCATACTGTGCTAATGACGTCATAACCCGGCAAACTCTGCAATCGATACGATGCAATTTACTAAGCAAATGTTAGCCACATTACCTTCATGTTTATGGTTAGAAGCTGCTTATGTTTTACATTAGTCATCATATTAGATTTACAGCCGACTTTTTTTTCAATATTCAGAATCAGATACATATTTTTTATGACCGACTGTATGACGTCAGCTCTCCATAGCAACAATTTTGTTGGTAAGGTTAGTCACAAGCTGAAGAAGAACAAGTACATTGAGATCTGTTTGTTTTCCTTAATCACTTACTATCTGTGTAGCAGGGTGAGGTTAGCTAATAATTTAAAGAGACAATACGGCCTACGATTGGGATAAATAAATCTTTATTTGATTTCTCTCACAAACAGTTTCAGCAAAATAAAATGGTAACGAGACGTGCACATTAATTGCAGCACGTTCACAAAGAGTGTGATGACATACAGCAAGAAATTCATGTGAGAAACTGGTGCCTAAAATAGACCTCAAAGAAAAAGTCTGTAATACAAGTACATCAGGATGCAATTTAAACCGGATTCAACCTAGATAAATTTAGACATGTTTTCAACAGAATAAAATTTAGGACTTCGTAGCAATCTCTGTTTTTCTCAAAGGCCCACTATTAAGAGGCTCTTAGCATAAATGCATTTGTTATCATTAGACGTCATTGCGCCAATGACCGTAACGGTGCACCAGTCGATACGCCGTCTTGGAGCAAATTCATGAAGAAAAATCCCTACATTAATCCCAGATTTTGCTACGGTAGTTCAGATTTATGACGTCACACACGGAGGTAATGACGTCATAACTGCGGCCTCGGGCTGCAATCGGATGCAATGTAGTTTGCTAAGCAAATCCTAGCAGTTTAGTTTCAGTGCAGGTGTAGTAATGTTAAATAGATTTTCTCGGACATTTCCCGAGTTTAGGAACTTTTGAGCTACAATTAATTTTGCTCGTGTTACCATAAAAAAGTATTTATTTACTTTTCTTTGGAAAAAATACTTTTATATTAGATTTAGCTCCTCTGTTAGCTTCGCTCGCAGCAAAATGTCTATTATAAGTGTTTTTTGCATCAAATTTTCATCCTCTATTTTATACATTTTGTTTTTTTTTTAAGTTGTATTCCCTCTGGTCTTGAAATATCCATGTCGAATATTATCAAAATAGGTTTAGCGATTTAGCAGTGAAAGCGTTACGGACATAATTTTCAGAGCAGTTAGATAAAACCTGTTTGATTTAGCCGTAGACGAGTAGTAACTCCACAGAATATATTAAGGGACTGACGTAGTAATAGGGGCCTGTTTTGCGTATTGTGTATTATTTCAAAATGTAGGTAATGAAATTTTGAAAATAATGCAAAATTTAAACTTATTTTATCTATCTGGAATTATGAACACGAAAGCTTTCGTCTGCCTCATGATGCAAATATTATTATAACAGACAATATTATCTATGAAACTTGACTGAAGATCACCTACAACAGCATTATAAGACGTAATTACCCTATAAGCCTCTACCTACAAATTGTCGCTCCTATGTTATTTGTCGCAATAAACGTCAAGTGCGAGCGGCCACTATAAATCCGCCTCATGCCCAACTCGCGGCATGAATCACGACCTACACAGTGCCGTGACGTCACTACGTATGAGATAGCTTAAAGGTATACTGTGTACTCACTGATGAATACCGCCTAAAAATTGTCTCTATTTCTGATCGACTTAGACAAGTGGCAAGCGTGTTTGACTCCCGCGACGCGACGGAAACGCCTTATTCGTAGGTGAAAATAGATTATATTGGTAGACAAGTAGCTTATTGTAGATGTGACAGAGGGAAGCGCTAAAATTATAAACTTTGGTTATGGTTTCGTCGAGGGTTTGGTTTGGCCAATCCTTAATCTATAGTAGGGGACAGCGGGATAACAATTGCCAAAATGTTCATTTTTGTTTATATCTCCAAAAGTATTTTACATTGGGTTCCGGTTTTTATGAGCTATAAATTAAACATAATGATTTCTTATGTTTTCGCGATTGTTATTCATTAAATTAAACTATTTTAATACGGTTTTATCGCGTTTATTACTTATTTATTTACGCCTGACGTTTCAAACACTTTACAGCGTTCATGGTCACAGGCAGACTAAGTTAACATTTGTCTTTGATGTCATAAGATTACAAACTACCGCCTGAAATTTTATTGGGAACTATTCCGATTCACGCAGTATTGGCTCACAGTATCTAAGGGTCTTGCAGTCTGCTTCCGAGTTTGCGATTTTATTAAGTTAATGACTGGGTCCCAAGCTGGCGGCACCTGCCATCCATCCTCTCTATTGAAATTAGGATGTTTTTTAATTTCAATAGCTTCACGTAACATCCTTGGAATGAATCTGTTTTCCTTTGCAAGGACTTGAGGATTATCAAAACGCATATAGTGGTTGGGTTTGTCTAGAGCATGTTCACAGACTGCAGACTTGGTTGAGCGTCTATTTTTCATGTCAGCAATATGTTCTTTTATACGAGTATTAATGCTTCTCTTTGTTTGCCCAATGTATGATAAACCACAGTCACAGTCAATTTTATAAACTCCAGCATCTTGCAATGGGATATTGGATTTTACAGGTCTTAAAAATTGGTTTATTTTCTTATGCGGCTTGTAATAGGTCTTGATTGAAGCTCTCCTAAGTATGTTACCAATCTTGTCCGTGACTCCCTTTATGTATGGTAAGATGGCAGGAAAACGATCAACTGTGTGCGGCTTGGGTCGACTTTTGTGACATATGTGTGGGAGGCTGAGATTGTTGCTTCTTAAGACAGACTTGACTCGGTGAAGCTCCTCCTTAAGATGGTGGGTCAGATGCCGTGTGCTCTCTGTAACAAAGATTTGCCTACGGTAGCTAACTGACATGGATGATGGTAAATCTCACCATCGTTGAGATATTTGTCTGTGTGGGTGGGCTTTCTGTACACAGTGTGACTGATACTATTGTCAAGATTTCTAGTTATTAAAACATCAAGAAAGGCTAATGAATTATTGACCTCAGGTTCCATAGTGAATAATAATAAAATTAAATTCACTATGGAACCTGACTACATTGGGCAAACAAAGAGAAGCATTAATACTCGTATAAAAGAACATATTGCTGACATGAAAAATAGACGCTCAACCAAGTCTGCAGTCTGTGAACATGCTCTAGACAAACCCAACCACTATATGCGTTTTGATAATCCTCAAGACCTTGCAATGGAAAACAGATTCATTCCAAGGATGTTACGTGAAGCTATTGAAATTAAAAAACATCCTAATTTCAATAGAGAGGATGGATGGCTGGTACCGCCAGCTTGGGACCCAGTCATTAACTTAATAAAATCGCAAACTCGGAAGCAGACTGCGAGACCCTTAGATACTGTGAGCCAATACTGCGTGAATCGGAATAGTTCCCAATAAAATTTCAGGCGGTAGTTTGTAATCTTATGACATCATAGACAAATGTTAACTTAGTCTGCCTGTGACCATGAACGCTGTAAAGTATTTGAAACGTCAGGCGTAAATAAATAAGTAATAAACTCGATAAAACCGTATTAAAATAGTTTAATTTAATTTTATAAATTAAACATTTTAAGTATTGTGCGACAAATATATTTTTTAATTAAAAAAAGTCGTAATTTAAATCTTAGCCTATGTTTAGGGTTAGAATTAACAGCACTGGGGTAAGTATTAACTTTGTATTAAACCAACAAAGAACGTTAAAAAGCAATGCATGTATATATACAGTGTATACATGAATGAATTTACATAAAGTTTACTAAAAAAAATATAAGAGGTGCATTCTTTCTAAACTTGTATTGTGCACATTTTTGAGAATTGGACGGACGGAATTGGATAAAATAGGGAATTTTGAAAGACATTTTTAATTGATAGTTAGAAACATCTCACAAAAATTTGGTTGAATTGCAATTTTGTCGCGGAATGGATACCATAGGTAAAATTCTATAATTTTGTGCCCACTATCTCGTTTATTGGTTGAAAAATGACAGTTGATTTAAAAAATCGCCATATTGTTCCCTGAGTTAGGAATCGCTGACGGCCTGGGAAGCGTGCGTAGAAATCAATAATTGCCACTTGGCTACCATTTTAAAATAGCGTGTCTACTATGTGACGTAGTTTTCGCTCGCTAACTAATTTCATAAATTTTTGTGAGCGTTTTTATTGTCATAATGTCACTTGTCTAATACTGCAGCATTTTCCCTACTGCGTGGCTAAACATGGCTTTGGTCTATCTATCCCGCAAGAGATTAAGACATGATCTGAGACTGAAATTGATCTATTAACGTAATTTTAATAAATACATTAAAAAGATACAGTCGAACGTGTAATATCCTCCTATTTTAAAGTCAGTTAAAAGGCTTATAAATAATTTTCGATTTTTGTAGCTGTGTGGCGAATTTTACTGTTACCAGCATTCGTGATGATCAACTTCAGTTATAAAAATATTGGGACATTCCCAAACTGATTTTAGGTTACACCTCTACCAAACCCTGAAGAAAAAACATTTTATATAAAACAATAAATGAGAACTGACGTAATATTTTTTGTTTTTAAAGTTCTCTTCTCTGCAACGGAACATATCTCATAAATAGCTTCCGGTGGAAATCGGTCCGGAAGGCGGCTAAAAGGTTTGTCAACGGAAAACAACAGGAAACTAAATGCTTTTGAGATTTATAAGAGCTATCGATTATTCGAATGGGGACGTTACTTCTGTATCAAATCTACTCTAGATATACCTACCATGTTTTAAACTATAGCGGCGAAGTTACAATATGAAAGTATGAGTTGACTAATACACTCTCGTATTACCTAACTATCATCATCATCATTTCAGCCGCAGTCAGTCCACTGCTGGACATAGGCCTCTCCCAATGATTTCCAAAATGATCGGTTGGCAGCAGTCTGCATCCAGCGTTTGACTGCGACCTTTTTCAGGTCATCTGACCATCTGGTCGGTGAATGTCCAACGCTGCTCTTACCGGTACGTGGTCGCCATTCGAGAACCTTTCTGCCCCACCTAACTATACATGTATTTAATGATTATGTCTCATAATCATTAAACCTTTTGCAGTGAGCATGAATGTGGTCAAAGGACAGGAGTACGAACGGTGTATTTTTTTTCCTTGAGGAAATTCTACGACTGCTTTCTATAACTGCACGTAGCGATATACATAAATTTACCTTTAACCGTAGTTTATTATTATTTTTTATCACTTACAAGACAATATTTTGTTAACAAAATGTAAATACTCGTAATGTTGTAATTGTAGAACGAATTCTATTGTTTAACATTTTTAAGTGATACTTAACAAAAATATTGTGTTATCATGTTCACTGCATGCACTTAGGATTATGGAGCATCGTATGCTTTCATGATATTCAATTTTTATATTTACCTATGACGCTTATTACCTATCTAAATATATTTCAATGCCAGACAGCTGATTAAGATTACTAACGCAATATCCTTTAGGCGCAATAATGATTTGCGATTGATAACATTCTCAAGCTATCTTTTAAAGATTTAATAAAATGTAGACAAAATATATTATCAAATTACAAGATATGCTACTAACTGGGAATTTATCTAACACTTTCTACATTTTAGCTCACAAACGTTTAGAAGTTCAAATCAATGTTGACTATCAATTTTTAAAAAAATACCTACTTATACAATTTTCATAATTTAGGATTTATATGATAATACCTACATCTTTTACATTTTTTGTGTTTCCATTACAGTAAATTAATAAAAGTCTTTTGACAGAATCCTGACCGAAGAAGAGGTCGACCGAAGTAGGGGCTCCGTGCAAGACTCCTAGTGTGGTGCATCTAACAATATAACATCTGCCATCAATCCTTTCCTGCATGCCCCACCAATACGCTCAGTGATCTTTAAAGACACTGACAATACGGAGGGGCATTGTCGCAAAGAGTTTAGGTCCTCACAGACATTATTGCCAGAGTCGACTTGCTAGGAAGAAATAAATGAATAAAAAGAGTTTAATTGGGTCTTTTAAATCAAATTTGAACTTGAAATTTATTCGCTAAAATATGTGGTAAATAATACAAACATATTCACAGTCGCTTAACAATACCAGAGAACCAAAGTTGTGCTATTCAACGATGCGGCGCCAACATTGTTAAGTTATGCCCACACTATCAGCAAATGGGCATTTTTACCATACACCTGCAAATCTGGGGTCATATTCAATTTTTTAGGGAAGATGACTTTTAGAGCTTAGTTATATAAGACTTACAGAGGTAAATGTAAGTCCTGGAATAGAGAGTGGTTGTTTTTCATCATCTATGTAAAAGAATTTTATCCGCTTCCCTTGATCGATTTTTTATTATCCGCACGAGAATATATATTTTGTATCAGCCGCTCTCTTTACTCGATAATTCATATACATATATATATATTTGTCCTACCTTGGCTAAAATATTTATGGGAAGTTTTTTGAACAAATCAGATTTCTTTGAACAGTTTAAAAATAAAACGAGTGAGTAAAATACTTGCCAATCTCCTTATCATATCTTTCATTTTTTTTTTATAATAAAATTGATTGGTTATCTGAAAGGTCCTCCTTTTATGTATCAAATCCTTTTGCTTTCGTGTAATCTATCATCATCACACAAGCGCATTTTCCAATTGTATCATCAGCTTACATTTCAAAGCCCAGGGTACGCTTCACTAAACTCCGTATGCCTATGGGAAACTAGAACTATAGGCCGGGTGTGTAAGACGCCCTGGCCATGTCAGATTTTTTCTGGCAACCTCTCAAGCTTACGACTAGCAATAATAGCCGATGGCTTAACGTGTCTTTCAAAGCACGAATGTTTTTGCGCAATGTAGGTTATGTAATAGTACAAAGTAAAATTGTAGCAAATTGATTAACGCTCTAGAATATCCTACAACTGCCCTTACAACCACGCATTGCGTGCGTTAATGACCCTTAACAGGTTATTCCGTTTCATGCTAGCATGATATTTCGATAATGGCGTAAATTTATTCACCAGCTCGAAATCTTGCATTCACTGCAGCTTGTTTTATGCTAAATACGGAGGCAAATGCAGGCGTGGGAAGCAACAAGTGAGCCAAAAAGTTTAGAATTGAACACGAGTTAATTAAAACGTCTACATGGTTCGTCCTGCGTGTTGTGATTATATCGCTATTTTTTTTATATCGGCTTTAGATGCGAAACACAATGATTCAGAAACAAAGAATGTTATGCATAGTGGTTTTTAAAAATGAAATTGTTTCCTTAATTTGGTTGTAATTATCGTATCTCTTTAAGACAATAAAATTACATACGATCATGTAGGGATTAAAGAAATTACTTTGAAATTGCAGTGGCAAGATGATCATGATGATGATGAAACTACATGTCGACTTCAAATCTCATATAGTTTAAAAATATAATATTTTATTTGCTATTGTAAAATACTCAATCACTTTATATACGCGGATAATTAATAATTTGCAAACAAAACCATAATAACTTAAGTAATTCTAAGATTTTACTAGATAACCTGTTTGAAGATTTCACATGATATCGTTTCAAGTATTCTAAGAACAAGTGGGTTAGTTTTGGCAAGTAAAATGCTTTGATCAGCGTAACTACTGCCAAGTTTATCTATTTGTCTCAGATAGTCTACTGTAGAGCTCTGACAAACTGACTGTTCTGTTTATAAACGATATCTGCTACACGAAATATATTGGTTATTTTATTCACTCTTCGGTGCTCGTAATGTTGTCATTTTCATTTTAGTATTATTTCTAAACTCAAAAGTGCTTATTCGTCAACTTATTTTCTTTCTTAGCTCTATGGCTTATACTCTGAAAATATCAATTATCATATCATTGACAGCCGAGTGTGTGTGTCAAGCAACGGCGATGTGTGACCCGTATTGTATTGGTTGCCATTAGTGGCATTTTTTTATCTCGAGCAGTCGTTGGTCCCGGTTGTTATCCATTTATGGTAGTCGTTAAGTTGTGTCATATGTGTAGGCAGCCTGAAAAAATGTGACAGTGTTGGCCACTAACACGCCTTGGGTCATGTTTTTGTCGGTCTAAGAAGACTCTAAATCTATTTAAACGTAAATATATACAATACAATACAATATAACTTTATTGTCCACATCTGGGAAATCACAAAACTGAAATTATAACATTGTTAACAATATGGAGCAAAGGCGGACTTATTGCTAAGCAATCTCTTCCAGCCAACCTTTGTTCAGTAAGAGAACATGATGTAAGGGTGGGCCAGTAGAATTAAAAATAATGTCTACTGTATAGATAAATCAACACAGACATAGATATAATTTGGGAACAAGGGACAGTCACTCATAAGAAATACATATTATAATATATATTCTACACACTTTGAATGTTTTTTTTTTCATATCTGATAAACTGTAAGAGACTGTTCACTGCTGCATTGATGTCTTAAGTACGTATGTCATAACATATTTAGATAATAAGGATATTTTATTTTGTAACTATTATATATTATAAAACTTATAGACCTTTGTAACCAAATAGATAAAATATGTTAATCTATTATTCCACATCAGGATTCAAAGAACAAGTGCCCTTCATAATATTACAGACCCACTGCCCACAGAGCCCGTACAGCCTCAATAGCCGTCGGATCAAAGCCACCGCGCCTTTGAAACCTCGACCCTTATGAAGAGCACTTCAGCTGACTTGAACGGCAATTTAATCGTTATATGTCATCTGGGTTTGTACCTCTCATTTTATTTAGGTCAAATTAAAAAAAAAACTATGATCTACAAGGCCCTGATTCTTACAAATTTAATTTAAGGTACGCTAAGAGTAGATATTCTAAATAAAAAAACAAACAAACTGTTCTAGGAAGGCTTTGAAATGGTACAGATAGACAAGATTGAACCAACTTAGTATTGGCAGCAACAATGTCTAGTTTATTTCTGCACATTTGTGGTAATAAATAAAGTCTAGACGGAGCGCGCGAAATGAAGACGAGTTTACGGTAGGAAAATAATTATAAAACTTCAGACAATGAAGATTAATTTTTGTTAATTTTATTCATTGTGGCTTTTACTTACTAGACGTAGGTATCTATATCTATACATATAATAAAATTGTAACATGCCGATGTCTGTACATTGAAGATTTTTAGGAAAAAACAATATGAGGGGTCATAATTGGACGCCAAAACAATCATTTTAGAATTTTTAGGAAGCTCTCTATATGCCATGTACTTATTGTTATTACTCCGTGGTTTACTTGGTCAGACCAATGGACCCTGCACACCCTGGTGTCAGAGTGTTTTCAGAGATGCCTCACGGACTATGACGTGGGTCGTTTATTATGACTTTTCAGTCATTCATATCAAATGAGTTACATGGTCAGGTCAATGGATCCTGCACACCGTGGTGTCAGAGTTTTTTCGGAGATGTCATACGGACTATGACGTGGATCTGTTAAAACTCCATTCAAACTAATGATTTGAATGGAGTTTTAGTCATTTATATCGCGTATATTGATCTATTATCAGACATTACCTCCGATGTGGTCCAGTGGTTGAAAAGTGTTTATTAGACCCGGAGATCGTGGGTTCGATTCCCATGTGATACTTTGTTAGGTTTTTTGCAGAAGCACTATTTTTGTAATGTGTGTATGTCGAATGAAAACCGTTCGACTCATCGATTATGACGAATGAAAATAATTCGAATTACCGATTTTGCGTGAGCCACGCTTTACAAAAATAGCACTCCAGTTTGATTAGATTATGATATTGCAGGCTTGAATCATCTAATTGTCTGATAATAATGACGTTCCGTGCTTTGAAAAGCACGTTAAAACAAGCAGTCTGTCCGACTGCCATTTGGTAATCATTAACGTAACAACATTAGAGACCGAAAGACGGTTCCGAAACAATCTGACACCAGGATGTACAGGGTCGATTGACTATATAACCCACTGCCGTCTGATCTAGGACTCCAAATATACAAGTTACACAAAAACGAAAACATAGAAATGAAAATCATACGACATCGATCAAAAATTATTTGAATCTCCGATTTTGCGTGTTTAACCTAAAATTAACTATAGACTACTTATATTAAAAAAATAGAATAAAAAAAAAATAAAGATTGCGGAATTCGAACTTTTACAGAAAATATTTCAGTAATAATATTTTTGTTTTCCCATGTCGGCGTCTTTACATTTTGCTCTGCCTGATTCAGCCATTGATTGATATTTACGACCTCTAGATACTTGCTCCCTCCAGATTATGGGTATTACTGGCCAGAATGAATTCTTCATAAATATAGTTCTTATAATAAAACATCTTCTGGTTTTGTTTAAAGTATTTCAATGAAAACAATCCGCTGTCAATATAGAAGATAAATAGGCGGGTTATATAGTATTATTAGTACAAACAGGGATACATAAATTTAATACCTAAAGCTTTTATTAAAATATATTTTTATATAGGTATATATATTCAATTTATTCATAAAACAATTTACATGCGAATTACGAGTGCTAATACATATTTATGATGTCAGTGAACTCATTTTTGAGTATTTTTACCTATAATCCACTGTAATTCATTGAACTAATTCATATTAATGCATACCTACATGCAGTGATAATTTCCAACAATTAGAATAAATTAATAAAATAAAACGCAAAATACCATCTAGTTAATGTAAAGAGTAATTAACATTGTCATTTCATGATTCTGTATTTGGACCACCTCAGCGTGAGAGCAGATTAAATGCGCTGACTTTAAACATACAGCAAACTTGTACTTATTTGTAAGACCTGAGTGTTTTCTTAGTTCATTTATTCAATGTTCAATGTGATATGAAAATCGATTTATGCTAGTACCTGGTTAGTTATCTTTCATTCAGTTAGCAATTAGATAAGTGGACGTTAGATCAGCATCGCGGTTCAGCGAGGGAATGCAGCCAGCGTTCTTGGCACCATGCAACACGTGCACTATGAAGAATTTTAAAATTAAATTTCCTTTTTTATTAATTACTTAGCTTGTTTTTATCAATTTTTTAGCACATACTAATATCTAATTATTATGAAGAAATTATATTAAATTAAACTATTTTAATACGGTTTTATCGCGTTTATTACTTATTTATTTACACCTGACGTTTCAAACACTTTACAGCGTTCATGGTCTGCCTGCGACCATGAACGCTGTAAAGCAGTGATTCCCAAAGTGGTCCAGGTGGACCCCCAGGGGTCCACGGGAGACTTGCTGGGGGTCTACGTAGGCGTGAACAAAAAATGGGGGTCCATAAGATGTTAATGGGGGTCCACGAAAATTTATCTGCTTTTGATAGTAAAGAGCAAAAATGTAAGCATAGTTTTTATAAGGGCCTACCTACATTGTTTTAAGTACCTATCTAAGCAGATAATATTTTAATAAGGCAAGCGACTGTTACTTGTCCAAACTTGTGTATTCGATATTACGTACAATTTCGTGTACAGACTTGCAAAGCGCTATCCGCCCGACAATGCTTAATGCTTGTTCAGACATGAACTTGATCAACACTATAAATACTTGATGCCAAAGGCAACCAAACGCATTCATTTGTTTCCGGAATTTCGAAAACAAGGCGGAATTTGGAAAAAAGTTGTGAGAAAATTTATATCTGTGTTTGCTAGTGCCGGAGAAAAGTAAGTAACCTACCTTTTTTTGTTATAGTACTTAAGTATTTTGTTTACGTGTACTAGTCGGTTGATCACAACGGCCTGTATAGATAGGTAACTTAGTAACTTACAGATATTTTAATTGTCCTCTTTCGATTTGAAGACAAACACAGCACGTTTTATTCAATTGTTTTTTCACGAGAGAAGCACTGCCTCTCTAAAAAGGCCGAATAAGCAATATTGCAGAGCAATTAATTTTGTAATTTTTCTTGCAAATAACTACTAATTTTATAAAACAGTAATTTCATAATCATGTTAAATTGATTTTGAAGTAACTATTTTATCAAAACTATTCCTTTTCGGAAAGAGCGAGCGGTGCGCGGGCGACGGGAAAAGGACGGGGCTTGAACTTCGATGCCTGTTTGTCACGTTTTAACAATGAAGCCGCAGACAAAAAATACGCAAATACACGGAGCGCGTGAACTCATTGATTTAATAAAATGTTAGTTATCGTTTTTATGGACAATTTTGGGATTTCGACGTTTATTTTTTCCTACACAAATATGATCAGTATTCGATACTGAGTACACTAATTTTTATTTATACTATTAAAAATTAGTGGTAAATTATGTACTTTAAAATTGATACCGTTTTGTGAAAACGTTTGTATTTGTCTCAGCGGTTTATTATTTGGTCCCTTTACAAGCCGTAATTCTATTTCCGCGTGCTGACAAAGGCTGCGGTGTGATACCTATATTCAGAAAAAAACTTGGTTACTAAAACATTTTTTTTACAGGTAAGGTAACTGACACGAAACATGGCTACAGCAAAGAAAAAATGTCGACAATATAGTGTCGATTATTTGAAATATGGTTTTGTTCCATCAGAGGCAGACAAACAATTGCCCATGTGCCTATTATGCAACAAAGTTTTGAGCAATGACTCTATGAAACCATCAAAGCTCGAAGATCATCTAAAAAGGTGTCATACTGATAAAATAGGTAAAGATTTAAAATATTTTCAAACATTGAAAGAAAAATATGGAAAGAGACCCACCATGCACAGTATGTTCGCTTCAACATCTCAAAGTAACGATGATGGCTTGCGGGCATCTTACAATATCTCATTACTTATAGCAAAATCTGGAAAACCGCACACTATCGGAGAACAATTAATTTTACCCGCTGTTGAAGAGGTTTTAAAAACTGTTTTGCACAAATCTCCATTTGACGTACTAAAAAGAATTCCATTAAGTAACAATACTGTACAAAGACGCATTGATGAAATGAGCTCTGATATCGAAAGCTTTTTGTGCAATCATCTGCAAAAAACTCATTTTTCTATACAACTGGACGAGTCAACGTTACCCAGTAATGAAGCATTACTATTGGCATATGTCCGATTTATTGTTGAGGAAGAAATTCACGAAGAATTGCTATTTGCCAGAACTTTGGAGACTGACACTAAAGGCGAATCAATATTTAATGTCCTGAGTAATTTTTTTACGGAAAAATCGATCCCATTTACAAACATTATTTCAGTGGCAACAGACGGAGCTCCTGCAATGGTCGGGCGATATCGTGGGTTTATAAGTCATCTCAAAAGAATTATACCAGGACTTACAGCTATTCATTGCGTAATCCACCGACAACATCTTGTGGCAAAACATTTAAGTGACAGGTTGAACCAATCTCTTCATTTTGTAATAAAAGCTGTCAACAAAATCAGAAGCAATGCATTGAATACACGTTTATTTGCTCAATTGTGCGACGAAAATGATGAAGACTTCCAACGACTGCTCTTACATACTGAAGTACGCTGGTTGTCGAAAGGTGCATGCTTAACGAGATTTTACTCTGTTTTCGATTCCATATTAGAGTTCTTAGAAAGTAGAGATCCAGATTTAAAAGAAAACTTGATCAAATTCAAAGCAGACATTGCGTATTTGACAGATTTGTTTAAAAAATTTAATGATATTAACTTGCAGTTACAAGGGGACAGCCTGAATTTAATAAAAACAAAGGGGATAATTTCGGCTTTTCTTGGGAAATTGAAATTTATGAAGCAAAACATTAGTCGGCGCGAATTCTCTCAATTTCCAAACTTGTCGCAGGTAGAATGTATTGATGAGGATATCCATACCTACAGTCAACATTTAAGTGCCCTGCATGATGACTTCAAAACCAGGTTTGAAGATATACTGACGATGGATATACCACCATGGATAATAAATCCATTTGATGAAACGGAAGTGGCCAATGTTGTATTACAAGAGGAGCTGCTCGAGCTAAGCACTAATGAGGAGCTGAAGGTGAAATTTAGAAAAGGCTACCCAACATTTTGGCTGCAAGCAGAAATACCCGAAAAATATCCTGGACTGTGGGAAATCGCAAGGAAATTTTTAATAGCTTTTCCCTCGTCATATCTTGTCGAAAGGAGTTTTAGTGCCGTTACAAACCTCTTAACAAAAAAAAGGAGCAAATTAAACATCACAGAGCGGGGGGATTTGCGGTTATTGCTCACAAAAATAAAGCCAAACATTGATCGTTTGCTGACACTCCATCAGATACATCCTTCCCATTAATTAAAATTATGACCTGAACCTATATTACCTTAATATTTTTTTCTTGTAATTCTATTCTTTTAATAAATAAAGTGATATAAAATGTACCATTTTTCGTTTTTATTTTACATATCGAAATATAGGGACAGAACTCAGAAGTGACACAATTTTTATTTTTTGGCGACTTTAAGAATGTGGTAGAAATGTAGCAGCAGGGGGTCCACCGAAACCAGTAAAATTTTGAAAGTGGTCCACGAGAAAAATAAGTTTGGGAACTACTGCTGTAAAGTGTTTGAAACGTCAGGTGTAAATAAATAAGTAATAAACGCGATAAAACCGTATTAAAATAGTTTAATTTAATGAATAACAATCGCGAAAACATAAGAAAACATTAAGAAATTATATTTAAAAAATCTGACAAATCTTAAGACTGAAATCACAATAAAATATTGTGCAAAATGTTGACAAATATGTAAATTTGTTCATTTTACTAGTTAATTAACAAAAGTTTTTTTCTTATTTGTAAATTGACGTATTGAAGAAAGTGCTGCGTGGAGTTTTTGGTGCCGCTACTTCTCCACTTGCGCTTTGGAAGTTGTAATAAACTTAATTTGAGTAAATTGACGTCATTAAGTGATATTTATATCCTATATTGAAAATAAACGATTTCATTTCATTTCACACACGTTTAGGTCACTTTTCATATTGCACTAATTTTACAGCAAAATTAAAGTACTTGTGTTTAAAATGAGCTGATAATGACATCCGTTCCTCCTGACTCATACAAATGCAGACAATTATTCATGCTACCAAATCAAAGTCGCAATTTCTCTGAAATTATTCGAAATATGCGCGGTATTATAGTTAAGCCTGTTCTCCTCACTTTGAACCTATGTGCGTGCGCCCAGGAGACCGGAAATACTTTTCGGACATCCGATGGTATCCCGCACCCACCCACTAATGCTCCATTACATAAGTCACATGAATTAATACAGACACAGAGGAAGGAAACTTGATAATCTCTACCGCAAGTTCTTTACTTGCTCCTTTTTACTCTATTGTTGGCTGAGAGAAATTGCAAATAGCACAAATCCACTGATTTTCAGTTTTTGCCCATTTAAGGTACAGGCACGACAGTAAAATAGACTTATACTACTCATAAAGTGAAAAAAACTCATGAAAGTTTGAGTGTGAGTTTGATAAAACATGTGTAAACTAGTTTTACAGAATGTCTGACCTTATCTAACCATATCGAAATACGCGCGAGGTGATTCCGGTACAGGCATCGTGCTGGAATAGCATTTTAATTATTGCAGGAGAATAACAGATCTTAATTTACTTTAAAACGAATAAATAAAACCAAGCTTTCTAATCAGTGCTGGTATATTATTCCAGCACTTTATTGCCTGATAGCGAAAACTCTCTCTTAAGGCAACAGGCAACAGTTCAGTAAAAGCAGCATTTAAAAAGGGAGAATATGACTCTTGGTGGCATGTTAAAGCAGTATCGAGCACAAGCATTTTGGATTCTCTGAAGGAGACGCTGCATCTTGCATAATAAGCGAGGGCTATAGATACCAAATGTCGTGCAGAACGCAAAAAAAAAAAAATTCAGTATGACAAAAATAAAGAAAATATAAAAGATATCGCTATACAAATAATCAAATTAACAAAAACCGATCGCAAAAAACCTAATAATACTGCAATAATTGCTAAAATGACCAATCTCAATGCAAGTAAGCAAGACAAAATTAAAAAAAATAAACAAAAATATTACAAAATTTGCAGACAGATACAATTCAAGTACAAAGCTAAAATTTTTATATAATGAGCTACATAATACTAAGAGTGATGGACATTGACTGAAGGTATAATATATTACATTATATAACATTTGAGCTAGCTGCACCAGGACCAGAAAATTTGACAAGGTCATCCTCCGAACGAATCCGTAGGCAAGGGGAATACCGCTATCATGGTCCTGACCATGATAGCGGCGTGCGAATATAATTCCTTCACGCGTCCAAGCGTATCGCCAATTGAGCTAGCTGGCTGCTTCTTGCACACGACGAAAGATATGACGATTCAACTTTGTGAGACTTTCATTAACATAAAATCGTCGTTCGGGCAGACCCGTATCGGTAGTAGTAAAGCCTCGCCGTGCCCTGGCCGCCCGTAGCAACTCGTCACGTATCGCTTTCCTTGCCAAATGCACCAGAATCAGTCTAGGCCGATTAGAAGAGGAGTCTGATCCCGCCAAAGCCGCAAAGAACTCCGGTGCAGGACCCAACCTGGTTACACTAACTAAATCTAAACTATATTTACTCATGTGGCAGTACATGCCGTTCTAATTAAATTGTCATAATACACAGTATGTGGTACATAAAGCCATATTGTGGCTTATAATGTACGAACAATCTACATACTCATATATCATAGCTATAGGTACATACTGTAGGAATATTATAGAAAGCTGTATCTTGATAAACAAATATTCGCAATCTGGATACGATTGGTACCTATATTGGGTAGTTCTATGAAAGTTATGTCAAAAAAGATCACTCGTATTCCATTTTATCGGCAGATTACCTAAGCCTTTATTACTAGCTGTTTCCCGCAGCTCCGTCTGCGTCAAAAAGTAGCCTATGTTTGAGCCCGGGTCTTCAATTATAGACTTTCGCATTTATAATCTACTGTCAAAAGATTTGACAAATTAAAAAAAAATAAAGATAGGTGTAGGTACTCACCGAAATATGCTACTTTGAAATCATTGAACAAGTGAAGGGTTTTGAAAGGCAATTAGAATTTGTTTCGACACAGAGTTAGATGTATTACAAATATTAAAACAGTCAACCTATTCATTAATTTAAACAATTTATAAAGATAAAAACAAGAACTAACAAGCAATACTAATGAACGTACCGGCCTCCTCATCAAAGAAATACACATTTGATCACTTTTATCTCACTGTACTTTTTCTCATACAATTCTTCCAAGATTCACCGCAATTTCATTACGTTCCAATATTTTAGCTGAAATTTCATTATGGAGTTTTGGATCCCCTCATAGGGTAATACGCAATATAGAAATGTATGCGAGGATACAATGCTCCTCAAAGTGTGATGTTTTGGTTAAGAAATAAAATGAGGATAACTAAACAAAACTACCCTAAGGTTGCCTTTAAGAGATTGCATAAGCGATAAAGTCGCCTTTTGTATATACACTACTGTGTTCATGCTTTATTAAACTATGTTTTATTCATAACTAGCTGTTTCCCGCAGCTCCGCCTGCGTACAAAAGTAGCCTATGTTTGACCCCGGGTCTTCAACTATATTCATACCAAATTTCATCAAAATCCGTTCAACAGATTGAAAGCGTAACAGATAGACAGACTTTTGCATTTTTAATATTATTATGGATTAGTATGAATTACTACTTTCGGTAAATAATTCTATTATCGAACACGCCCAGAATCGATTGGTCTATATCGACGAGCAATCAAGATGCATAAAATCAATTACATTTATTTTTTATTACATTGAAAGTTATTAGACTAATGTCATTTTTTAGAACATTGGCACGACATTTTTTTATTTCCAATTATTATTAAAGACAGATAGTTATTAGGTAGGTATAGAAAACTTTCACTTCTTTTCTCTTTAAAACACAACCCAAATTAAACACGTCATTTATAAATACCAAGGTTGGGAAGCACTGTAACACCAACACAAGGACCATGTATCAGAGATATGTAGATTTTTCTAATTCCCTTTTCCCGTAGCTGTGGCGCCTAAAATGTATTTTATTTTAACGTGCCCATAAATCTGAAATATGAAGCCTGCGCTGAGTCCGCGTATAAATAATTTAACATTTTCTCCAATATTGCTGTTCGCACTCAAATCCTTGGATGGTGAGCTTGAAATACTGTCCATTATTTAGTGATTAACGGGGTTATAAACCTATCAACCTCCCATATACATAAATTACGTTAGTTCTGAACAGTAAACTACTGCGTGTATTGAAGATACCACTTAATAATGACGCTATAAATAAAAACTCATTTATGAATTTGGTAGAAAGTCAAGCATAGGAAGTAAAAATAATTATGTAATGACAATACAAATTACTGGTAATGTAAAAAAAAAATATCCTTTCTATAAACCCTAACTTTGGAGTGAAAAGTAACTACTAAATTATGGCCTGAGATTCCAGAGTCAGATCTATTTATCTTTATTATTTATTATATAATTGATTACATTAAAAAAAGATCAAAACTAAAATAAAATTACAACTAAAAAACTTAAAAATCTAAAAACTGGTGTCCCTGTCGCATGGTTCCAAGAACGCCAGCTGCATTCCCGCGCTGAATAGCAATTGCTATTCTCTGTGCGAGATATGAGCTTAACCTCTTGTCACCAGCGACGTCGACAGTCGTGGGGCCAAAGTTTTATAAAAAAAATTCATGCTTGGCCCCCATGGACCAAATGTTTCAACGCCAAGCGGAACAAATATGTAGGCACTAGATAGCCAATCATATTTGCGCCGCTTGGCGTCCTCTGCAGCCCCCGCCGCGTCCCCGGCCCTGGAGACTGTTCCCATGTTATTATTGCACAAGTAAAGCTTACACATGTCTACCAATCCCAAAAACAGGAGAAACAGAAATTTTATGTGACGCAAATAAACTAGTAGTTCTGTGAACAGTAGACCTCGCGAGCAATGCCACTACCATGACATTGTAATAACGTAGACGCTACCGACTGCGTCAACAAATTCGTATATAAACAGGTCATGTGCGCGTCGGACTTACGCACGTATAAACAGTAATAGGGTCCCGTTTTACTCTTTGGGTACGGAAACCAAAAAAAACTGCAACGCGGGGAGCGTAGGGTAAAGTTATTAAGAACTTCCAAAAAACAATATTAATATTCATTAAATTAAATTATTTTAATACGGTTTTATCGTCTTTTTTTTTGTAAACAATACGCTTAAATAATCCAGACTTCCATACTTAATATTATAAATGCAAAAGTCTGTCTATCTGGCGCAGGCGGAGCTGCGGGAAACAGCTAGTATTTTTAATACTAAATGATCTGACTGACTCCATAAATAAGGTAAAAAGCATACCTAGGATAATTAATTATATTTTCAATCTAAAATTTTCATCCAGAAACGTAAGCAAATCCCCTTTTAGTAAAAATGTTCAATTATTTTTCGGTTCTCGAAGCTTCGCTGAATACCTCCAAATTATCAGTAAAGGAGCCCTTTATATTAAAGACACATCTAAAGCTCACACACAGGCGGATTGAAAATAATCCAAGTAGAAAATTAATCCTTGATTACGTGCGTCCCACTCCTCCAAGATTTGAGGAATGGCCGGGATTTAAAGTTACTGGATGTGGCTTTAATATTTTCCCCTCGAAAAACAAACAAATGATGGTGAGGTTCTTAAGTCAGATGTATTTTATTATGTTTGTTTTTACACTATTCACTTACATTACAGTTTTTCGCACGGAATAATTTACTTTAAATTAGGTCTTAAAAAAATGTTTTGAAAGTTGGTAAAAGTCAATCCACTAGCCAACTTTACCGGCCAGTCAAATTTAATGAAATATTCAGTCTTATGCGCCGTCCATATGGAAACATTTACTAGGTATTTTTTGTCCAAGTCTATCATCAAAATTTAAGAAGAGGATTGTACAATATTTAATTATATAGAGAACTAGCTTTTAACGCTGCGCATGCGAATTGAAATCTCATGGGAACAATAGGTAATTTTATCCAGGATTAAAAATACTCAATGTTCTTCTTGGTATCTCTAACTATTTGAATGCGTTTCAGTAATAAATGGATCATAAAAGTTAACAAACAAACAAAAATTTAAAAACACTTTCTCTTTGTTCTGTGTGATTTGTGTAGAACTTTAATGTCACTTCTAGAAAACTTATATCTAGATAGGCTTATGTCTGAACTCGAATTGAGAGAGAAATACCCTTCCTTACCTGAGGATTCTGAATCTCAAGATAAACGATGTATGTTCTTCGCAGTTGAAAGTGTTTCACATACCTCCTACCGAAAATGGCTTTAAAACATGCACATATTCGTGAGGTGGGTATTTGTTTGTTATTTAATCCTTATGCGATTTGTTTAAGAGTCAGATTTTAAAACTAGTAAAACTTATTCAATTAAAGTATGTTTCAGACAAGCGTTTAAAACTAATTAGCGAAAGCTGGTAAAATATTCCCTTAATCAAATACCTAATGGTAACCATTTAACTAAAGCAACTAAATTTATGAAACTAAATAGTTAAATAACTGTAAAACCTGATTTTAGTTGTTTTTATTTTGGTGAAATAATGTAAAACAAGCTGAAATGAAAGCTTAAAACGCAAAAAAGTCGTAGTTAGACACCGTCTGATACTCTCGATAGTTTTTTGTAGACCTGATTACAAACATATGGATTTTAAGTATTTAACGAAACAAATAATTTGCTTGAAATAGGAGCACAAAAGATTATTATAAAAATTCTTATGAAATAAATATATTACTTCAAAAAAACTTCAAAAGAACAATTAGTCTGAAAACGAAAACCTATAAAAAGAAACTCGGCTCATACGATTATGTAAGCAATTAATAAACTTCACCAAACTTATATTAAGTTGGCTGAAAATAATTTTATTTGAAAGTAATTCAGGCTTGAAATTCGCCGGCCGATGGCGTCTGAAGTCCACATGGACAAGTTCCGAAGTTTTCTTCGTAAAAGAAATTTAAGATGTCTGTCTTTTCGAATAGAAAATCAAAAGTTGTGAGTCGCCATATTCCTTTTGAAATTTTTATTTTAAACTTTCTAGATATTTTATAGCGCGGTTTTATTGAGCTATGCGCGGAAGTTTTAAAATAAATGATTGAATCGACAAAATTAAGAAGCGGTCTAATCTAATTCCCAAATTGAATGTAAATGCAGTTCAGATTCCTATAATATTTTGTTTTACGTTCATCGTATTTATGCAAGCTTTATATTATTGTAAGCTTATTAAAAGAAAATCTTTGAATTAGAAATCAAATGTCTTATAAAATAACCCTATAAATTTTATAGCTATACTTTCCTTCAAACGAAATCATTCAATTCCTTAATAATAATAGGTATTGAACCTACCAAATTAAATAATTTTAAAAAAATGTTGGCCTAAAATAGGTTCCCAAACAATTAACACTTTTCAATTTAAAGCCAGCTTCCCTCGTGAGGGTTCAATATCAATAGTGTCGTCTCCAATTTATATTTCGTTTCTGTTAGTCGGGGCTGTCACAGACACACTACATGAATAGAGAAAACAACTTACTGTTTGTACGCGAATGGGAAAAGTTTCTCAGAATCGTTATTCATTATTGTCTAGCTTGTAATTACCCAAACTTTTTTTCAAGGCATCTGAAAATATTGTTCAAACCCAAGTATCGATTTTTTATAATCCCACCTAAATTTTTCTTCTGAACACTCATAATAAGATGGGAAGTCTGGCTGGTAAGCCCATCCTGATCTCACGATGTTTTCATGTTACATCCCAAGACATGTATACACATACGGTACGGCAACGGAGCCTGTATCCCACGATGTTTAAAGTAATTCAAGAAAGACATAATAATTATATAAGATGAAAATCCTTTCATAATCGGCCGCATGCCTATCTTGGTATACCACCTATGTATTAATTAATTTAACTCCCTATCAATAATGGAAAGGGCGGACTTCAAGCCAAACCTATTGCTGTTGGACATAATCAGCCACAAGACAGAGCTACCTACCATTATTTTTACATTTCATACGAATCAAAAAGTTATGCTGTAACACAAATATATTTGTTAATAATGATGAGAATTTCGTTCATTTATCTATTTAGCTCTATGTCTATGAACCCACTCATCCTAAAAGATCAATTTCGCGCTCCGCCAGCCTTAATGCAAACTTGAGGGCAGGGTAATGTTAACAAATGTCTGTATTGAAAAAGGAAGGCCCATGGGGGTGCTTTGTACTGCTTTGGCAAAACGTGGAAAAAGCTAGCTATAAAATCATGGCAATGAAAATTAGAAATATTAAATAATGTCAAATTTTTACGTAAAATTTAGTAATTACGCCATAGTTCAATCAGATCGATAGATCAACATTTTAATTTTAGCTACTCAGCCATGGATATGATAACTCAATGTGGTATCAAATCAAACAGCCTACGTTCTTTTCATTTCGTTATAAGAAATGAAAAAAAAAATGAAATGAAATGATATCCTTGAAGGATATCATTTCATCATAGATCGTTATTTACCCCATTCATGAATTTTGACACCCATTCTCATAGTTTAGTCAAATTGGTATAGTCACTGAATACTTATTAGTACAAAGTTAGTTTTAGTTTAATTTTCTTGTCTAACTAGTGAAAATTAGTATTTAGCTTAACAAAATAGTAGCTAAAAAGAAAAATGTACACTGACATATTACTAGAAATACATATTCAAGCCATTCTAGACCCATTTTTGGACGAGAACTGAAAATCTAATTTCACAGCCGTCTCGCAAGATACATCGCAAGTTTAAAACTTGTAACTTCGGAGCCGTAGGTCGAGATGGTGCCGAGAAGATACCAGAGTTTTAACATGCCTCCGTATGTTCGCGGAAACTTTGATGAAAACCGCAGGAGCGATCCGAATTGTGGGTGCTTGTGAATTTTATCGAATATGCTGAGGCTGCATACGCGAGATTTGTAAAACGTTGGGCATGTTATAAGACATTATTTTACGTCTTGCCTTTGTATTTTCTTATTAAATATATTTTAATCTCCGTTTTGTTTAATATCTCAACCGTCAACACTGTCAAAGAAATTTTGGTCGGTTAATTTCATGCTTTAGTCAATAGTCATACCAAAATATACAACATTGTATTTAGTTTATTTATTTATTTATAAATCTTTATTGTACCACAAGTTTACAATTGGCGGACTTAATGCTAAAAGCATTCTCTCCCAGTCAACCATTAGGAAAAACAGAAAAGTTATGTGCTGCGCGAATTATTTTAGAATACAATGAGAGAGAAAAAAAAACACTTAACTGCTAAATAAGCATACATAGATTTACATACAATATTCATAACTATACATAGACATACATAAAAGAAGAGATGAAAACGGAAAAAGATGACGATTTAGGGTGATATTATGCTAGTGAGGTGAATTTTGACTTTTCTTTTGAAAGCGAATTTAGTAATGGTCTTTTTTGTCTTTCTCTTTTTTAATTTACGTTTGTATTAAGCAAGTTCTTAAAGTATATTCATGTATGTAATTTCGGGAATAGAATGCTGGCGTACCATATTTATAGAAATTTTGAACGGACAAACACGAACACAGGGAAGTGAGTAAAAAGTTCGTTTCTCATAATAATCAATGATTCGCATGGATGGTGGACAGGCTGCATTTATAACTTCGTAAATATAACATCTAAATTCAGTATTTCGTTATTCTAAAACTGTGTGACTAAAAAATCTAATGTAGGTACAGTGTAACTTAAAAACATGAAAATCTTATCTAGTGCAGACGCGTCTTGCCTACCAAAGATGTTTTCTTACAAACAACACAAGTCTTCGAATCCGCCGTATTTGTACTATCCGTACTCGTGAGATGGATTCCGATTGATGTTATCGGAGCGTGTTTGTGTTCACAAAAAGTTCGAGTCGACGTATCGTAATGATGTGCTCTTAATATTAATGCCTGTTCGAGAAGATTCCGTCTTTTATAAAAACATAGGAACTCAGTAGTTAACTAATGAAATTTGTTACAAAAACACGCATAGAAGAGAAAAATATTGTTATGTCTTATTTGTATCTGTCTTATTTGTAATCAGTAATTTCATTATTATTATTTTCTGAAACCTGTGGCCCTTTTGGCGTATATGTTTGTCATCAAAAGCAAAAAAGACCAAAACCTATATTTTTGGATTTCTTTAAAAACATGATTTTGCGATCGCTAGATAGGTCTTGTGTTGAATCAGATGCCTTTAGATGCCACACTGTAGTATTTAGGAATATTATGAAAGATTGTGCTAACTTCAAAGAATGTTACTCAGAATATTAACAAATCATTATAAAAAAAACAAGCCTCTTTTAAAAAAAAGCATGATCCCATTTTTAACCCTGAAGTTCTCGTTCATATTTCTATATGTCTTTGACTTATGAAAACTTACTTGAAATCTGTAACTCAGTTTTTTTTAACTAATAATGAAAATTTTCAGCGTATAACTTAGACGTCCGTTTATAATAAATCGTTTCGAACATTTGGAATTCTAGAAATCAATTGCAAGCAATTAGCCAGCAGGTGCGGGTTCCAAACCATTTGTTTGCGAACAAGTTCACCTCGTAACCCTGAACTCTAATTGGTTTCTATTCCATTATGGAGGTCCGAATAGGACCTCTTAATTGTACCGGCCGTAGGGGCTCTGTTTGCAAATTGCAGGTGTAAAAGAATGAGAACCAGAAAATATTTTTAGAACAAAGAGTTTTGTGAGAACAAAACCTTGTATTTTACTCTAATTATGTCATTTGCGTATCGGTTATTTGCGTTTACACTTTGCGTAAGACTACTGCAAATTAATTTCAAATCAATACCTGACTCAATGGTCATATTTTGTATGTCTGTCAAGTTGTAAATTGAATTAAAATAAGATCGTTTGCGTGTAGGTACGGTGACTTGCGTTTCTGGCACTGTGCGTTGAAGGGACTTTGTCGAATGCTGTTATTTAGTGGTCTTTAAAGGAACCACGTCAGAGACTGAAAGACAGTTTCGAAAACTCTGACACTAGGGTGTACAGGGTCTATTGTATGTAACCCACTTGATATGATTAACTGAATCATGAAACTCATGCATATTTTGAATGAATTATGCAACCCATGTTTTGTATTTTAAATGTATTTAAATTTTTCAATTTATGTTTGATTGAGATACTAGATTCTAAACTTATTTTTTTCTTGAGCTCGTTCGGAAGGTGTTTATAGTTAAATTTTATTTTTGGATATCAACTATTTCAGTAGAAGATAAAACTGGCGATAGAAGACAAGATATACACACGAGACATGTCACGTACTT
This sequence comes from Euzophera pinguis, assembly GCA_947363495.1. Classification (NCBI taxonomy): domain Eukaryota; kingdom Metazoa; phylum Arthropoda; class Insecta; order Lepidoptera; family Pyralidae; genus Euzophera; species Euzophera pinguis. The sequence continues at coordinate 11,107,051 of OX376170.1, read as the reverse complement.
TCATTGTACTTATCCCAGCACTTGAGTGATATGGAATAATGTCGTAGATTTAATACTCTTCAAGTATAATGACATTCTTCAAGTAAATAAATCTCAATATCTCTAATCTTAGATACCTACATAAATAAAATAGGTCTAACATCTAGCTTTAAACATACTATATAAGAAAAAAGGTAAAAGTATTTTAACAAACTTCTTCTTCATTGTGTGCTCCTAGTTGCGTCCACAACTTACGTTTCGGAGCCTAGGGTACGTAGTAAGTCATGGTCCTAGATTTGGCGGCACTGTTTATTACAATGAAGCGACTGCCGTATGACTTCCGTTATCCTTCTTTACAGGAAACCCAGACCAACAGGAACATGACCGAAGGTCTTTCTTTTCAAGGAAAAAAAACACAGCCTAACACGACTACCAATCTATCAAAATTTTGTATAAATATAGTTGAAGACCCGAGGTCAAACATAGGCTTTTTTTGACGCAGGAGGAGCTGCGGGAAACAGCTAGTTACTGTAGTAGATAATAAATGTAAAAAACCGGCCAGCTGGATGTTTTTTTTATCCTTCAAGTATTAACTTATTTGTATTTGTTTAAACTTGATTGTAAACCCCTAATCTAAAACCAGGTGACCAGGTGAGTATGGGGGGGGGGGGGGAATCTCAGCCGGGACGTTCCAATGGCATCCACAGCCTAATCGGCTTAACCCTATTAATTAAGGGACCAACCGTGGCCCTAAATATGCAAACCACATCGACCACATTTCAATAAGCCAGGCCGCAAACCAATCTTTGTTCTTACCTATAGTAATCTGTTATACATAACTGTTTTATAGTACATAACTAACTATTTTTGGAATCCGTGGCTTTCGTGATCCTTGATTTTCATTTTTGCGTCAACGTTAGTTAGTTGTAACATAAGGAAGAAGGAAGTCTAAAAGGAGGAGTCATTTAAATCAACTTAATAATCCCTTTATTAAAAACATTTCACATTACATATCTACTTAGCACAAAAATAGGCAATACAAAGCAATAAAATATATATTTAATGCCCATATTACAATAAAGTGAAGATTAAATTAATAGTGATTAAAAACTAAGAAGAAAAGGCACATCTTTTGCTAAGCATCTCATTGCAAAGCTCTGTAGCAAATGTGAAACTTATGTAATACATGAATAATAATATGTAATACGTAATATTCGTTTTTAATTTATATTATTCTAACAATAATACTTAGCTATATATAGTATAATAGGTAATCCTGTTCTGTACTGCTCGTATACCCATATAATGCGAGTATTTCCAGACCTAGGAATGCGAGCAATCTGCCAATCAGATCAACTATCGACTTTGGTATTCCGGTCATGACAGTTTTGCATAAGCAGTAAATGTGATTTGTGTATCATAAGTACAAGTACACAATTTTAGATGATAAAGTATCAAAAACAACTAAAATAAATAAATATTATTACATACATACATACCATCACGCCTTTTTCCCGTAGGGGTAGGCAGATACTACGGATTTCCATTTGCTACAATCCTTACAGACTTCCCTCGCTTCTTCTACGCTCATCACTCTCGTCTTCCACGTTAGTCGATTAAGGGTACTGACATCTGAATAATAATATGAATTGTAAATATATATATTTTACATAGTGCACAATTGAATCGTAATTGGCTCGCAATGATAACTTTTGACGTTTCTGGTATTCTGTTACTAGTTTTAAGACCAATCGTTCATTTTCATTGGCATGCCATTGAACTGCAACTGGAAAATTTTGCTAATCAAAAATCATCAAAATCGTCAATAGTTTTTATAATCGGTACTTTGTTATATATAGTATATTTACATTTTTTCTACTTTTACCATTCATCTACGTTTTAGTTGCAATTAAATTGAGATTCAAAATTGTATTAGCGGAATACCAATATTTAGCATATCTAAATTGCATCGTAATTGAGTCGTTATTGAATATCAGTTGCATGATCTTTTAAAGTTTATTAGAGGACTGGACACCCGGAGTGCTATTTTTGAAATATATGACATAAATGTCGAATAAAAATAGTTGGACATCTAGCAATAATCCTTCGTTACGAACGAAATCATTTGATATCGAACAAAAGTTATTCGACGCGCCAATATTGCGCGATTCACACTTTTCAAAAACAGCACTCCAGTATAGAGATGGGCAGTGGGAAGAAATTCAAGAGAAAAAAAAGGAAATGCAAGGGGAAGAAAAGGGAAAAAATAATATTTTTTAAAAAATTACCGGGAATAAATGGGAAATTTCCGGGTATGGGAAATGGGAAATTTTTATCTCTACTCCAGTACCTAAATAAGCATATTGTGTGTGTTATTTCTGATTTATAGACAGATAAATTTGGGTTATGTATAACTGATATCACACTTTACTGTATGATACCTCTCAAGCGTGGAATCGTGGAAGCTGTATACAAAGTACATTTCCTTTTATGGCATTCAGAGTTGTCACATATCAAAATTTGCCCATACACTACTGAAACCAAAACTTAAAGCAAATTCATACAAAATTAAGTCTTTTTCAGTAAAACTAAATGCAATCTCTTCAATACTTTTGTGAACACGAGACAATGATGCTGTAACAGAAAAGCTACTTTACGATGAGACAGAAAACATTGTGTTTTATATAATTCTTCTGTATCAGACAATCTCGCCGGTCACATTTGACTTAGCTAACCCCGAAGTATTCTAATCTTTCGTATTTAAAATGGTGTCGTCAAATTTTCAAAAATCTAACTCTGCGTCAATTTTAATGTCTGATGTTAATGAATCTAATTATAAGCTTAAAATTTGGAATAGTTTCATGAACATTTTGGTTCATACTTTAATTGGACTGGTTGTAGGAGGGACTGTGATTCTGGTGTTCACATTTGGTGTACCGCCGAGTTGGGGTATGCTGCATATGCTTCTTTGTGTTATTGGTAAGTAGGTATTTGTTTTAATAATTTCTTACGTTTTTGCGAATGTTACACATAAAATAAAAGGTATTTAATTTGTCCGAAACGCGAGAGAACGTACTTTTTTTAAATTATTTAAACTTTATTGCAAAAAATATAATGCGTACAGTACAAAAGGCGAACTCAATGCTAGGAGTATTGTCTTACAGTTAACCTTTGGGTTATGCAGAGAACACGTATCATTTTGAAATCTATAACTATGTTGTAAATATTTATTTGCAGACAACAGTTGAAGTAGATAAATTCCCCGATTATCATGGTATCTATCCTTTTGAAGTGGTGACTAGAAGGAAAACAAATTCCACGTAAATTAAGTACCTATTACTGTGTTACTAAAAGGACAAATGAGTTCTATGTCATTACTATTTAGGCCTACTTTTGGAGTTATAAATATAATCAAAAAATAGGTTAGACAGCTAAACAACTTTTTGTACCTACAAATAAGTAATATTTTTAAAAACTGATTTATCAATATCATAATACAGAAGTACTTTTTTTTCAATTTATTTCTAAACTTAGTCGTGATAAATATAAGACTTGATAAGCTATTAAACTCATGAAAAGCATGTCTTTCATATGAAGATATGTAAAACGATATTTTTGTAATTTTAGTACCAACTTCTCATGGCCCAAGGCATACTGAGTCTTTCTTTTGACAACGGTTGGTCTTCATTCATGAAACTGAGAGATAAGAAACGTGCACACTGGATCCTCCAATTAGTAGGATCAGTTCTCGCTATAATAGGCACTGTCATGGAAATTACACAAAAGGACGTACATTTCGATACTTTGCATGGGAAATTTGGTAAGTTTCTCTTATAATTCCTTAATGCTTTAACCGGCAAGGGAAGCTTTAGACATCCTAGTCAAGGTCGCAGGAAGACCTTGTATGCAGGTCGCTGTATGCTGGCCGAGGTATGCAGGATCGGTCACATTTGAGATCTATGAAAAAGGCCTATGTTCAACAGTGGACGTCTTGTGGCTGAGATGCTGATGATGATGGCTTAATGCTTAGATTTCGAGACAAAAAGAAAATACTGCTGATTTCATACCCCGGACTACTATATTTAGTCCTGATAATATTAATTAAGAGTTTCTGTGTTTTTCCTTGTTAATTCAAGATACACTTTGGCTCGGTACACCATCCTAGTTAGCAAGTTACTTCGTTAGTAAGCATAATTAGCTTGTAGAACACAATAGTTTATAATATTATTGTTGGTTACATAAGGTTTCCTACTATTTTTTCAACATATACGAAATAGACTTTTTACGTGATCAACGCCCAGACATCAAAGATAAAGAAAGCACTAAGAAAAAATTTGCTCATATTTTCTTAAGTTGCTCTTTAATTTGCTATTAGATTTACAACTTTGTCTATACTTTCAGGGTTGGTAGCCATGGTATTCACAATATTATCCCTGTTCAATGGACTGACATCTCTATATGCTTATGAGTTAAGAAAATTCATATCTCCAAAATTATCCAAAGTCACCCACTGCCTATTTGGGATCATTGCCTTTGTTACCTCTTCTATATCACTACGTTACGGATTTGACATGGAATGGTTTAGACAATGGGTGGTTGTAGAAGAGGTAGCTATAGTAATTAATATATTCATTGCAACGTTCACTTTTATAATTGTTGTTAATCCATGTATAACTTTGTATAGTAAATATATGAAGAGGTAGTTATGTTTTTTTTCTGTCTTGTAGTGTGCACTAAATCAAAAATTTTATTTGCCAAAATACAGTACAGGCAGTTCTTTAAAACAGTTATGTCGCTCAATGTATTTGACCTCATATAAGGGCATTCAAATGTCAACTAAATACCTAACACTAACAACTAAGTCATGAATCCAACAACTATCAAACATACTGTAAGTCCAATTACTAATAAAATTAAAATTAATACATTGAAAGATTGATGAAAATATATCTAGCACCTACTTAGTCATTACTTTTGTGCAATTTACAATAGTCGATATATAATCGTACGGAGTAAAACCATTCCGTCAATTTTAACTTAAATGTCATTCCTTTTAACATTTTTAAATCATCTGGTAGATAATTAAATAATGCTATGCACATATTATATACGCTTCTTTGTAAATATTTTTGTGACAAGTAGGCTGATATAATCTGTTCATAACTATAGCTGGTGTTTCTCTAGAGTTAATGCCATTACTCTTAGTAAAGTAGTATTGATGTGATTCCACAAATATGCATACTTCTCTAATATAAAGACTAGGTAGGGGCAGTACCTTCAGCTCTGCGAAAATCGGTTTACAACTATCGTCGACCCAAGCATTGCAGACAGCACGAATGCATTTTTTTAACTTTCCATTTCTACCGAAGTTCCCCATAAAATAAGACCATATTTTAGACGAGACGACACGTAACCATGATAGGCCAATAATGATGATTACTTAGAAATTGACTTAAACTGATTGAATTGAATTGACGATTGGGGCAGACTGCCTCAATCGTCGTGATGCAAAAACAAAACGATTGAGCCTTCCAATTTACATTTTTATCAATCACAATACCCAGGTGTTTGTAAGTATCCACTTTCTCAATAACAACTTCATCATAGCTTACTTGAAGTGATTTTTGTTTGGAGTTTTACATGACTAAAATTGCATATAGTTTGTTTTACCGATATTTACCCGCAAGTCATTGACATTCATCCAATTTACCACATCTCCAAGTGCTTTACTGACAGTACTAAATGTTTGTTATTATGAACTAGTGATTGCAGGCGTGTCCAAAAATACTTTCATATAGTTTATTAAAGCTTTAATCTAGGTGATGGCAAAAATAGAGAGACATTACGAATGAAGCATGTGTGTGTGTTTTTAATGCAAGTACTTATTACAAAGTAACAACAAAATACTAGTTTACCACAAAAATCTTTTTGTCCTTGCGATATTAGAACATTTTCACTAGTGAAATGTGATTTGCAATTATCTATTTTCAAAAGATTCACATTTTGAAAGTCTATATTTAACATTGAAAAAAGTTTGCGCTTGGGAAACAGTGGTAATATCAGGTCCCAAGATCCTCTTTGGGTTGCTGAGCCATCGGAGCATTTATACCTCAAAAAATATCAACCCTTAATAGAATAACCCTTGTACCCGGATTTCTTAATTTTAAGTTTCCAATGCACGTAAAGCAGAAAAAATAAAGTATCCTCGCATCAATGATGCGCAAATATGTTTATACAATAAAGCATTAAGACTTATACATTTATTTCTTAAATTGCCTGTAACACGTGCGTACTCTTCATTAATCAACATTGTCAATTCCAAGATTATTATCTCCTTTGTATATAAAAGATAGACAAGTATTAACGCCTGCACTACTTCTTCATCGCCATTTTCGTGAACTATTTCTCCGCAGTAGCAGTGTTTCTTTATTTTTAATCAAAATGACTGTCGCCAATGGTAATAATTTTGATGCGGAACAAATGAAGGATTCAAAAGACTTTTTAGTTCCTGTCGTTGAATCTGATTTCAAATTGAAGGTTTTCAATAGCTCTATGAATCTCTTAACACATATTCTTAATGGATGTATAGTAGGGGCATCAATACTATTTACCTTCAGAGAGGGGGAAATGAATGCTACTCGGATCCACATAATCCTTTGTGTGCTTGGGGTGAGTTTTTATTTTTATTATTCTTCATGAACTATTTTAATTTTTAAACGGAATTATTCTTCATCCGGTTTTTTTTAAATAATTAAATATCAAACTAATTTAATTGAAATAATACTTTTGCTTGAATTTGTTTTAGAGTTATTTTCTAATATCTGTTAGCAGAAAAAAGGCTTGACATTTAAAATGAACTAACTTTACTAATGGTAAAACTAACTTATGTTACGTAAACTTTTGAATCTAAAACTAAATTTAATATACATTTAACTTAGTCCAAATGTTTTTTTTACTTCAATTTATTTTATTAAATTAATACGCTCTTGTCATTCTTGTTAATTTTGATCTAAATCAAAATAATTCATAAGAGAAATAGCAAAATCTTTTGTTTGTTCACACATATCTCTATTCTTTTTAGTATCAACTGCTAATGGCCGAGGCAATCCTAAGTCTATCTCCCCATAACAGTTGGTCTGCTTCCCTGAAACTTGTTCACAAACGGCGAGTCCATTGGATTCTGCAGATCTTAGGATCGGGTCTAGCAATCGTAGGCAGCTTTATCAAAATTATAGACAAATCTATCAATTGGAATACTCTTCATGGACAATTTGGTAAGTTTACAATATTATTAAGCTAGCTATACACAATATAGAAAAATAAAACTATAAAACAAAGTAAAAAAAGACAATTTTTTCTAATACCTAATTCATTTTTGTTTTTTGTTTTTTTGTAAAACATGAAAAATGTATTTATTACAAAAACGTTAATTTTATATTTTTTTTTCTCAGCGCTTGTAGCCCTAGTCTTCACAACCGTATCCCTAGTCAACGGCCTCACGTCGCTTTACGCATACGAGCTCCGTCGCATCCTACCTGGAACACTCTCCAAGATCACACACATTTTATTCGGAACTGTAGCCTTTGCTGGAGCATCCATCAGCCTCTGTTACGGTTTCGATAAGTTTTCATTCAGAAATTGGGCAACACCACAGCTAGCCGATACACTTATTGCATTCACAGCTGTATTTACTTTCATTATAATAATCACTCCGCTATTTGCTTTTGTTGATAAAACAATAAGAGCACTCAAGCGATAATTATATGATTTAAAATCTTGTCGGGTTTAATAATAATGAATGTTAATTAATTTAATGAATAACATAAATCTATCGTCTTAATAGTTATTCAACTACTGCAATAATTATTACGCAAACCGTTATCTAATAGATTACATCATTTTGATTAGAATTGCAGACAGAATTAAGCATCTCTTATTGAGATAACATTGATTGATAACATTTATTGTTACATTGATTGAAACATTAGATTGTTATGTAAATTAACTATTATCGAAATTCTGAAATGATTGTTTGTACATATAAGTATGTATTCATATTTCAAAGTGATGATAATGACTATAAAAAATTCTAAAATAATAGGTTTAGGCCTTTTTCAGCAGTGCTTGTGATATATCTAGGAAAAAATATTTTATACTAGCTATTTCCCGCAGCTTCGCCTGGGTCAAAAAGTAGCCTATGTTTGAACCCGGGTCTTCAACTATACTCATACCAAATTTTATCAAAATCCGTTCAGCGGTTTGGCCGTGAAAGCGTAACAGACAGACAGACAGACAGAAAGACTTTCGCATTTATAATATTAGTATGGATACTCTTTAGGATATTAGGTACGCATAAAATATTGTATTTGTCATCATAAAGTTGCATGACTATAAGTATTTCATTATCATATTTTTAAGAGTCGTAATGCACATTTTATGGTTTTCGATCAGAAATATGAAAATATAATTAGTCGGTATCCCAACAGGAAGAATAAGATAAATTATGAATTCATTATTTTGGTACATTATTCTTTTTCTTGATGTTTCTACCGCAACATAAAAAAATATATTTATAATTATGTAGTTCCGTTTTAGGAGCTGGATATACTTACCAGAAAGTTGATATTAAAATTTGTGTCCTACTTCATATACCTTTTATTTATTATGATACACATAACAAATTGTCACCTTAGGTTAACAATGTTTCTACTTTTTATTGTATACTGTATTTAAAAACCATTACAACAAGTAGTTTGTATAAGTTTAGTCTCTTTATTGTAATAAAATAATTTATTTCATATTTTTTATTGTTTTAACTTTTATGTTTCTTATTTTTCTAGTGCTGGTTTTGCTAAATACCTACAAGGTGGCTCACCTTACACGGTAAAACAGTTACACTAATTTAAGTTTTGCTTTTGACGGTATTTTCATAATATTTTGTAAGTAAGTAATCGTGAAAAAACTAAGAAATTCAATAATACATTTTATATAGTGCCTTTGAAAAGATTTTGTTGATTTTATTACAGCGCAAGAAAACCGAAAAGCCTACATTAATAAAAAAATATTGTTAGTATAGCGTAATAAATTAGATATTAAACGTACTTATCGATAATCAGTCCGAAAATTCGGAGATTACTATCTATTTTTCTTCTATATAAAAGACGAACGCGCTTTAATCATATCTACATTTAGCAAACATACTGAGCGTGGTAGTAGTGTGTCGATTAATTAAATAAAAATGACGATTATTACCAATGGTAATTTAGACGCGGAAAAAATGAAAATGAAAGATTTACTAGTTCTCGACCAGGAAGATCTCAGACTGAAAATATTCAATAGTTTTACGAATCTCCTGGTCCATATTCTGATTGGGTCGACAGTAGGCACTGCAATCCTGTTTTGCTTTAGAACCGGGGCTATTGATGCAACTCGGATCCACATAATTCTTTGTGTTCTTGGGGTAAGTGTCATTCTTTCATAAATTTTAATTGATTGCCACCTATTCAATTAAATTATTATTAATTGTAAAAACATAATAAGGGGTTTTTTTACCAATCAATAATATTTAGTCATCCGAATGCCCCGAAACATTGAGTGGTAATCAAATGATTACCACTCAATGTTTAGGTATACCACTTTTATGCATGTTTATATTTGTTACATTCTATTTCAGTATCAACTTTTAATGGCTCAAGCAATCCTAAGTATGTCTCCCCATAACAGCTGGTCATCATCACTGAAACTGGTTCACAAACGCAGAGTTCATTGGATTCTGCAGATTTTAGGATCAGGACTTGCTATTGCCGGCAGCTTTATTAAAATTTTGGACAAATCTGCCCATTGGGAGACTTTTCATGGACAGTTTGGTATGTTTAATAATTTTTGTATATTTAATTATTTCAGTCAGAGCTTTAACACGTAGATTAACTGCGTAAAGTTCTAGTTTATCTTTTGTATTGTATTTACATGGAAATAAGATTATGAGCTGTAGTACTAGAAACAGTAGTGAATATCAAGAGGAAGGCTTAGTTAAATACAAATTCCCCAAAAATATTAAGATACGATCAAATATATGGCAGAAATATCAGGTTTTACCTTATTACTAAACCAACATTAAAGTATTGATCAAATAACTGAGCGATTGCCAGAGAAGTAGAGGAAAATGTTTGTTTTCTTTTTTCTGTGGTTTATAAAAGTTTACTAACTAATATGCAGTTCGCAAGAAAAAGGTAACTCACGGTTTGAATCCCTGTCCCACTTTATCTTTTTTTTTTTGTTATCCTATTTCGTCTCACAGCTGGGCAAATGTTTCCCCCATCTCTCTCCAAATATCTCTGTCCAAGGCCAACTCTAACCACCACTGTAGGAAGGCCTTCTGGTCGTCGCTCCAGCAAATGAAATTATTAATGGAAAATTCTCACTTTTCAGCTCTCGTGGCACTGGTCTTCACAAGCGTGTCTTTCGTCAACGGTCTCGCGTCTCTCTACGCGTACGAACTTCGTCGCATCCTACCTGGAACCCTGTCCAAGATCACCCACATTTGCTTCGGAACTGTTGCCTTCGTTGCAGCCTCCACCACACTCTGCTATGGTTTTGATAAAAATTCCTTCAGAAACTGGGCTACCCCAGAATTGTCTGCAACATATATTGCCTTCACCGCGACATTTACTTTCATTATCGTAGTAAATCCTCTTGTTGCTTTTGTTGATAAAACCCTAAATGTATTCAAGCGGTGATCGCTTCCATTGAGATTTTCGTTCATATCATTCTTAGTTGTATATTCTAGTTAGTTTATATCTATTCATTGTAACGGATTCTGTTCTTACAAGAAATCGGCTGATGCAACCAGGGATGCGCTATAGTGACGTAGAATTAAGTTAAGCGTACAACGCAAAATTATTTCTAAAGTACTTAGTGTACATTTTATAAACAGTAACTACATGTATTTCATTCATAAACTAATTGATAACATACAATTGATAAATATATCTTTTCCAGATATCGACCAGACATGATTGCATAATATGTAGATAACTAATACTATATGTAAGCTACTATGTTATATATTGATAGCATGACGTATTTCCTAACACACACACACACACGCATTGTGTACATTACTATAAACGACTGTTTTCTTTATAGTTGCCATATTTAAAATTGCTTTTTACCTGACTGCGACAGAAGGAGGGTTATGTTTTTGGAGTGTATGTATGTATGTATAATTGTTTGGCACGCTTTACAGCCTGAACAGCTCAACGCTTTTAGCTTGAGAGGTGTCATTAGATTCATTTTTACTGTGTGAGTGACACTGGGTACATCAAAATAAATAATAAAAAAAAACAAAATTGCGGATTTTCGAGGTTTTTTCATTCCCAGATTGCACAGAAACGCAATCGGGTGTTTTAGTTTTTTAAATTACCGTTATCTTATTTGTATTTTATGCATTACGGATCTGAAACTTGCAGATATAGTTAGTTAGTTTTTTTTTTTTCATTTTTGTTCCTTATATCAAGCATTGTTCCATCTTCATCAACATCAATATAGCAAATTTTTAAACATGTTCCGTTTTAGGAACTGTCATTACTATAGGTATTTATAAGTAGGTTAACATAATTATTTAACACCTGAATGTATATTTTCATGTAAAGATAATTTTTACTAATATATTTTTTTTTACTCCTGTTCTGTATTATTTTTTACTATAAACCTGAATCTCTACTGTTTCTTATTTATTTCCTTTTTATACATACATAGAATATTTTTGTAAATGTTAAGAAAAGTATGTACTCATGGATGCCAAGTTTATACTTTATGTGATTAGATCATTAGTTGAAACATTTTTTTTATAAAATAATGCTTTGGAAAGCACGTTAAGCCGTTGGTCCCGGTTGTTATCGATAGATAGCATTCGTGAGGCTGTGTCAGATGCCTTAGGGCAGCCTGAATAATTCTGACAGTTTTGGCCACTAACACACCTCAGGTCATGTTCCTGTTGGTCTGGTTTCTCTGTAAAAAGGATTACGGAGGTCAGACGGCAGTCGCTCCATTGTAATTACCAGTTCAGCAAATCTAGGACCATGACTTACAGTGTACCCTAGGCGCCGAAGCGTAAGCTGACGACGCAACTAGGAATACACGCTAGGATGATGATGATAATGATTTTTTGAATAAAAAATAACAATATTTTTTAAGCTCTTTGTAGGTCTGAACACTAATCCCATAAAACACACTCACAAATTAACAATGCCCTACCACTTACTCTCTTTATTTTAAGTACTTAAAGATAAAAATGTAAATAAAACGTAGGAATTTAGAAAAATAAGACTTGGATCTCAAAATGGCCAGTAAGAAGTTCACAGAGATAAATAATTGGTTTAAAGTAGTTTTAAAAATAGAACTTCTGGAAGTTTTGGTATAAAAAGAATCAGAAAAGTCTATAAAGCAGTAGAAAATATTGCTGAAAAGCACTGCACCTGAATTTTTTTATTTTGCTGCCACTAAGCTGCTTGGCAACCCGAAAATCATGGGTTCGATTACCACTAAAATAATACTTTGTATAGTTGTTAAATCACCTGATTGCCTGATAATAAAGATGATTCCGTGCTTTCGAAGGCACGCTAATCTATCAGTCCCAGCTGCCATCTGGTGGTTCCGTGGACGGCGCCGTCACAGGTCAAGAAGCGGTTTAGAACATTTTTGATGCTTGAGTGTACGTACGTACTGTGGTCGATTGACCATATTACCCGCTCGATTTCCTACTTTTGCGTTTCCATTCAGCCCGGTCTTCGGCATCCTTGACAAATAGTCCATATAGCACATATGTTAGCACTCATATCCAGCTTTGCGACGTCAAGCCAGCTCTTCTTGAGCGCGCTCTTCTACCGTAGATCATGGCGGAGTATGTTGCCGGTTTTCGTAAGACATGACCGTACCATCACAGGCGATTTTCTTGAAGCTTATCCGCTATGTTACGGACAAAGTTTCAGACCACCGTTCTAAAGTGACTTTGTCCATTTGTTTGTCCGTTGGGTCAGTCACCTTTCTCGCGTCCGTCAGTACGATATCGTCAGCATACATGAGTAGCCACGGTGGTTGCTCATTTGTAACTCTGATGCTACTTGATACTTCGTCTAATATCACTCTGAACAGTTAGGGTGGGCCCCTATAGTGACGGGAAATAGTTTGGTGTCACCAACAGCGGTCCTTACTATTAAATCGGAATCGCGGTACATATATCGGATAATCTCAATGCCCACCAGATCATCGGTCGAGGAATACAGTTAAAGGCCTTCTCTATATCTAGAGATCTCTTATCTTATGCATAGACGTATTCTTTCTCCTGTACTTCTTCCATGACGGTCCTTAGAGCAAAATCAGGGTCCATGGTCCCGTGACCAGGGCGAAAACGAGACTGCACACTCCTGCCGGATTCGAGAATCCACTATATGCTCGAATAGCTTCATGGTGTGGGGCATGAACTTTATGCCGCGGTAGCTTTGGCACTCCTGCACCGATCCCTTCCCTTTGAAAACTGGAGTAATAATACTCAGCCTCCATTGGTCAAGGAATTTGCCACCGAAAATAATGCGGTTAAAAAAGTCAGCCAATATGTCCACACCACTCGGTCCCATCGCTTTCCAGGCCTCGACAGGGACTCCATCGGCACCGACAGCCTTACGATTTTTCATGCGGCGAAGAGCGAGGCGGACCTCGTCCGGTATAATAGGTGGCACTAGTCGATATTAACGATAAGTAATCATGAATATTAGCATGATTATCACGCACAAATCACGCTATTATGTGTGGGTTGAAATAGTCAAAATTTAAAAAGCGGAATTCTGATAATATTCTAGCAGATAACAATCTTAAATATTAATGTCAATTGTGGAACTGAACTTTACAGAATTATAGGTAGTTCTAAATGTGGTAGACATACAAATATAAAAATAAGAATAACTTTACACATTTTAGGCCACACGGATAATAATATTTCACAAGAAAAAGTACACAATAAAATATTTATGCTATTTTTAAAAATAATAATTAAGTAATTATATCATGTAAATTACTAAATATTGAAAAGTAAAAGTGCTTTGTCAGAGATAAATATTTATTGTGAAAAATAGAAAACCGATTATCTTGAAGAAAAATCTCATTTTTAAAACACAAATGAAATTGAATTTCTTTGTTTGTTTATTTGTTATATCTTTATTGTACAAAAAAATATAAATAATTTACATACACAAGCATGGAAAAACAATAAGTACAATGATTTTTATCGATAATGAGGCAATCACATTAATTAACTGTAATAAATCAACTAATCAGAATATTATCTAGATTTATGTTTAATGATAGAGTGTCATCTGAATTTTATCTGTCGCTAACATTTTTTGTCTATGTCATCAAATGTTTTGTTCATACTTTCATACTAATACTATAAATGTGAAAGTCTGTCTATCTGTTATGCTTTCATGGCTAAAGCTCTGGGCCGGCTTTGATGAAATTTCGTACGGGTATAATTGAATACCCGGTGTCAAACAGGTTTCCATTTTTACGAGGGCAGAGCCGCGGAAAACAGGTACATATACTTAAATAAATTAGATATGTATATATATATAAACAATAATTGAAAATTTCTCCACTGAGTAATATAAGTTTCCACGGATCCACCGGTGGATCGAAGAAGAGAAAAAGTATTCTTGGATCCACGGGTGATTGTAGGGGTAGATTCAAGTGGAATGAGGGGGCAAGCAGGTCAAAACAATAGATGTGCACAGAATTATAGTGGCATGTCAGGAGAGAGAGAAAGAGACACTATAGAGTAAAGTCTATACCAGCACAGACTATGGCAGAGATTTCCTTGGCTCGAACCCCACTTGAAGGTCTTTGCACATTCACCAACTCAACTCACAGTAGAGTTGTCGTGATAATGTAGAGTGGCCAATAGATGAACAATGCGTGGAACACGCGTCGTCGATTGCACATTGTCAACGCTTCAAGGTAAAGTTCACTTTATTTGTTAAAACTAATTAAATCAATAGTGACATTATGCTTCACTTCTTTTTATTTAATATTGAAAAGTCACATAAAGTTCTTATTTCAATGTTAGGTCTGTGAGTTGAGTTGGAGTTGGAGTCGGCGTTGAGTTGGTGTAATGTGCGAAGACTTTAAAGATGTTTTCCTACCAAGTTCTGGAGCTCAATTTTTAAATGTATGACTCATATTATGTCGAACGAAAACCATTCGAGTCACCGATTTAGCGTGATTCACACTTTTTGATAATAACAGTGTGTTCAAACATTAAAATTTCCATATCGATCATGGTAGGTCATGTCCAGGGGAAAGAAATTCATATTTACTACATGATTCGTACTTAAACAAACCAAAGGCGGAGACTGAGTCAAGTGTAAAAATGCAATATCATAATAACGTCATTAGATCGATAACGCGATTATTTACGTTATAAATCTAATATAAGTCATATTATTACATAGCTTTCGCCGATTGATATCGGGATAAGATTTTTAAATTGGATTTTCTGCTAAGATCATGATTATATAATCAATTTTATATCTTATTACCATTAACGATTGTTACATGCAGATTTTTTAAACGATGTTATTTTTTATATATCTACAATTACAATATTATTTATTTTCAATGGCGTATCTCCTGATATGCCCAATATCCAACCTGTATTAAATACAGGAAACGAAAGCTGAAACAAAAATCCTTTACAAAAAAATAACGGAACATCGATTCGCTAAGAAGAAGACAGTACGTACAATACATAAATCTTAAAATAAAGACCCAAAACCTTAAAAACAAGAAATATCTCGCATTTTAAAACTTTATTTTCCAAATTTTGTACACAACCATTGGAAAACAGGTTACAACATAGAACAGACCATTAGTTCACAGACCATTAGTTCAATGGTTTTGCTTATTATACGAGTATATTGTATCTTTTTGTTTATCTTGTGTATGGTAAAACCTTTATTGCACAACATAAAAAAAAGCCATATTTGTTTATCGCTCCAAATCGTTGCGCTCAGTTTGAACCGCCCCAAAACTGTTGCAATGTCATTAACAAACTGGAAACAGCTAAATAAAGTGTGCTTAGATTAAAAATTGGTCTCGCGCGCTCGTCGGAGACTAATTAATAATCAAAGAAAGTGTGCTTCCCATGGGAATCGAACCTGCGGCCTCTGGGCCACAGCAGCAATTTCCTATGAGACTTGGCCTAAGTAGGTAATTCTGTGACATGAGTTTTACTATGAGTGATAATTTTTAATAAGATAGTAAATAGATAATTGATTGATGATAATTTATTGTCTGTTCTGCTGTGTCATCGTTATCTATCAGCCATTAATGGTAAGAACTCATGATTCTAATCATAATCACTAAATAAATTTTAGAACTCAAAGATCAGAAAATCATTAAGGAATGAACTTTCAACTCTGTAGCATAAAAAGAAATTATTTTGTGTGCATATTAATAAAAACATTAAAGTCTTAAATTGTTTATGGTAAAACCAAAAACGAACTCCTATTTTTTAATGGTATTTTCTAGTTTTCAGACTACGTGACCGGACGCGACCAAATAGATTAAACTCATATTTCAAGGTAGACGACTTAAAAATGCTTGCTATATAAATATAAATAGTTCGATATAGAATGAAAAGTTAACGTAGCGAATAATTTAAGAGTCAGGCCTAATTGTTTGTTTCTCATTATTAATTTTTTTTTTTCACACTGAGTTTTGAGATTGTTTTGGTTGAGCATATCAAAAGCGTTCAACTAAACGTACAATAAAAACGAATACCTTCTTTCTAAGTCAAAGTCAGTGTCAATTATCTAACATACAAGCAGTATGATAAACAACAATACTATCACATTAAATTAAATTTTATAGTGTTTTACAAACAACTTGTGCATAATGTTTGTTGTTGTGTTGCATTCAGGTGGTGCCTACTGCCGAATGGCTACCTCTGCTATATTGGTCGGTGTTTGTCATGTCCTTATAGGAGCAACTGTTATGCCTGTATTCATGTATTGCTTGAATAACAATTTCAAGGATAATCATGTTGCTTTGTATGTTTTTGGGGTGAGTATTACTGTACGTAGCACTCAAACGTATAGCCCAATGATACACACATGATATCTAGATGGTATCACTTGTCATCATTGAGGACTGAACTTTCGAATCTGTAGTATACTTGTTAGTTGCTTACCACATCGTGACCCTAGGATGTTTCACCATAGTACTACGTCATATCAATGCCTATCTCATCCTTTAACTTTTACTATTATTCATATCCTTACTAGCTGCTTCCCGCGGCTTTGCGTGCGTCAGAAAGTAGCCTATTTTTGACCCCGGGTCTTTGGCTGTACCCATACCAAGTTTTATCAAAATCCGTCCAGTAGTGTAGCCGTGAAAGCTTAACAAACAGTATTTATAATATTATAGTATGGATTTGTTAAAGCAATGTTTTGTATCTCTAAATAAGTAGTTGTATTCATATTAATCAAATAAAAACTTAATTATTAATTTAAAGAAAAGAAAAAACGAGCAAATGACAACAAATTTTGAAAAAATACCTAAATTAAATAAAATATTAATCCCAAATCGTTGTCGTTACATAATGACAAGTCAAGACAAGAGGCTGGTGACGTTTCCTCTTTGTATGGCCAGGCTGATGCGTTGGCCAAAATAAGCGCCAGCTCTTGGGTCTCCAGAGACGTAAACGCCTCGTTTAGTGTGGATATCTCTTTATATAAACGTATAGCATTCGCACCCCAAGGTCCCAAGGTCTCCACAGCAAAAGGCGTAAATATGTACGACTCGTCTAGAGCCGCACATTTGCGCCTTTTGCTGTATGGATATGGAAGTATGGAAATGATAGAGCCGTGGTATTTCACCGTCTTTGTGTTTGATGAATGATTCAAGCCCAACATGCTGAACTTCGACAAACCAAAATTTGTTCTATTAATAATTCTGTGCCAAAATACAAACTGGTTTTATATTTCAGTTCAGTTCACTGATAGGCGTTCCACAGAATATGGTAATAGCCAGACGTTAACGCCTTTATATTCTGGGACTTCGATGACAACATCGAAGACCAGAACAGTAATAGTACAGAACTAAACCGCCAAAAATTTCTAGCACATTTATTTTGCACTGCACAGGTTCTTTAAATTAGAAATATAAATTCACACATGTTCTATGATGATTTAAAGATGACAAACAAGTTCTAAAAGAAGTTTCTTTTAAAAGAAAAACAGCGATAATCTCATCACCAATAGAATATTGGACGAGTCTTCGGCCTAAATTTTCTTCATACGATTGGATTGTAGAATTCCAGTAGATTTCCTAGAGCTCAAAAAATAGTCATCCATTTTATACTATACCAATATCATAAATGCGAAAGTCTGTCTGTTACGCTTCACGGCCAAACCAAAATGTTAAATGCCTTAATTTAATATTACTTGATTTAAATTAAGGCATTTAACTTGTTCTCAAGGCGAAATGAAACGCAACATTGCTATATTAGCTTTATGTATTGGATCGATGCAGTGACCAGAATATAAGCGAGCGAACGTCGGTCGAATACATAAAGTTAATTTAGTTTATATAAGCTTTTAAAGCAACATCGACGCTAGCTCGCTCATATTATGGTCACTGCATAACCTAACCTACCTTCTGTAACTAAGTCGGAGTAGGTATGTATAATCCTTACGTAGTACTATGATACAGAACGTACGTTACGCTATAGTAATGCAGACAGAGGCAATATTGAAATCTAGAATATTTTGAACTCATAAAATCAGACATATTTGGCTAAGTTTTTTTAAAGTCTGTATTTCAAATATTTTGCATTTTGAACACTTTGAATTTTATATATAAGTACGGTATTCAGAATTCGGGTATTTTGGGCTCATATATTTTAAGTAAATGCGTTATGTTTTTTTGGCATTCTTATATGTACCCGAGTTGTTTTATTCATCAGAAAGGCCTATGTCAATTACAGGTAACTACAATCCATCTAATGCGAATGAGTTGCAAGGCGACATCACGCTTCCGCGATAAATTTATGAGACCGTAATTAACCCCCAGGAATTCTTGTAACTGAAATAATGATAAAATCTGTCATGTTGAATTCTATAGAGACTTCTTACAAGTAAAATACCATAACGTTTATACTCTCAACGTTTTGTTGAAACACTTTGCAACCACGGTGAGTATTAGCACACAATGGCCACTATCAGTTTTATGCGAGCAATAACGTGGATCACTGTGGGTTTATTGGTGTCAAAGACTAGTCTATCCTCCGATAGAATGACAATATGACGGGTTTTGTAAGTAACTGGAAATGGACCTGATTCTTACATCAATATAGACTTGGTTAGGAGAAAGAGGGAGATCATTTATTTATTATGGTTTTCAATAAAGCATGTCATCACGTTGTCAGGCATCTCATCATTTCAACCACAGTCACACTGCTGGCCTCTCCTAAAAATTTAATATGCCTGCTACCTTTTTCATGTTGATTTGAAAGGCATCTACTTACTCCTTTTACTCGTAATTAAAGAGTTAATTTCTTATTTAATTTCAATATTATTTTCCGTTGAGATTGTTGACCCAGTTGTGTACTCAGATTATACGGATTATTAAAATTGAGCGGCTGTTAACTGGTGACCGTTACCTTTTTTTAGAGGGAAATTAGATGAATATAAACATGATCCTGGGTTCGTTAGTGATATCTGACACAGGCAAAGAGCATCGAAACCGAACACAAGTAAAACGTTCCGTAATGGACACAAGCTTTTTAATGACAATATTATTATTTTCTTATTCCAGTTTCACTTTTTCTCCGTGGAAGCTATTCTTTTCCTGAACTTTTCCAACGGCGTGGCTACTCCAATGCGGGTTAGGTATTGTCACGTTTTTTTACATAATTAATCACGTTGCAGTAGATATTATGCAGGCAGTACTAGTTCAACATACAGTTTTTAATTAAAACACAATAAAAGTTATTTTTACTCATTTTAGCCTATTGGATTTTATTAAAAATAGAAAAAAACACGAATATAAATATTACCATGTAGCTATTTCATTTGTGAAATTTCTCAAGGTTGCCTTGAAGAAATTATTTTTAGAGATAAGGCGGCCTTTTGCGCATATATTTTAAAATTATATGTTATTTACCTTTTAATTTTTTCCGGTGCAATGAAGGGTTTTGTATTGTATTGTAAGTATATAAAGGTGATTGGAGCTGATTTTCACTTGGTTCGTAAAAGGAGCCTTCGGCTCTTCATGCAGCCTCTCGAAAGATTGGGCATTTTTCAATTAATATTATAGAAGCCCGTTTCAGTTTTAAATCTGCCAATTAAACCGCCTCTTTATTGCATCTTCTCGAATAGTCGTCACTTAAAAATTTTCAAAACATTTTTTTTTTTCATAGAATTAACAACTGTAGTTTCCGTTTATATACGTACAGTCTTACGTGTACTTATCATCATCATTCTAACGTGTAGTCCTAGTTGCGTCGTCAGCTTACGCTTCGGAGCCTAGGGTAAGCTATAGCTGGATCATGACTTAAGTCACGGTCCTAGATTTGGCGGAACTAGTTATTACAATGGAGCGACGGCTGTCTGACCTCCGTTACCCTTTTTATAGGGAAACCAGATCAACAGGAACATGACCCGAGGTGTGTTAGAGGCCAACACTGTCAGAATTTTTCAGACTGCCCTAAGGCATCTGACACAGCCTCATGACTACTATCTATTGATAACAACCGGGACCAACGGCTTAACGTGCCTTCCGAAGCACAAAGGAGCTTAAGATATAAAATGCCACTAAATGGCGACCAATCCAATAGTGGTCGCGTCACGCCGTCGCTTGACACGCGCATTCGCTACGGATACGTGGGTCGCGTTCGACTAGCCAGCTCCTCAATAGTCTTTCATGTACTAAATCTAAGTATGTATTTTTGTTTAGCTCAAGCATCGTCGATGCGCGCACGTCATTCTGCAAAATTTTGCCCTAGTCTGCATCATCGCGGGTACTGTATTGGTTTACATCGAAAAAGGACCATCAGGTTCACCTCATGGGATGACGGGTTGGTTTCAGTCATATAAAAATATCTTATGAAAGGAAAACAAAAAGACAAGATAAAGATGATCTTTAAGCGGATCCCTGGCTTTGAAATCATAAGTATATGGCTTGGAATGCAACCGTATGCCAGAATGATGATGCTTGATAACTCCTTTCCAATTGGAAAGTTGTACTTCACCCTTCTTTTTTAGAACAGATACACCTTTAATAGAAATTTTCTGATGTGACAAAAATGTGGGCTGAGCTCCCATTTAGTGTGCTCGTTAGGACCAGTGATTACGAGTAACCAGGGCTATTAGTTCTTACGGATAATATGGGTTTGCCGCTGTGTGGATTCTTTTGTTACATGCGGTAACTGAAGGATTGCAACTGATTAACATTTTTTATAAAATTTTAGGTGTTATAGCTGCAACGTTAGCCATATGCAGCTTACTTAGTAGTCCAATCACCATTTACGGCAAAGACCAGTTCAAGATGATTCACGTAATCTTGGGAATGCCAGCATTTGTGGTGTCTTCTATCAGCCTCTGTCTGGGGTTCAATACGCCAGACTTCAAAAAATGGGCAGGATCTGCAGTTGCCTACATGCTTATGAGTTTTGTATCGTTTTATACATTATTTATAGAAATTAAAATATTACTAAAATCTATTCAAAAGATGAGAAATTAAAACTATTGTTATGGAAAATATTTTTGTTTCTTCATTGTAGAGATATTCTCGCGGAAAGATAAGCTCACAATTATCTCAGTATTCGTAGCTGTCAATCGAGTTTTCGAATCACTTATTACGCAATGTCGTCTAACAGGTCGTCAAAAGTTTTCAGGTACTATCGCTAAGGAAATTAAAACGCACTTCGATGTTGGTGGTTTTATTTTCATAAAAATCAAATCCTCTGATCGCAAAAACGTTCATAACAACATAACAATTTCATAAATGCATAGCCGACTATAATAATTGTAGCTACCAGACAGAAGATGGTCATAAATATAGCAATGTCTCTCGCATTATTGATCCAAGGTAAGAATTTCCCATTTGGTAAAAATATACCCAAGATGAAGCAAATGGATGAGAAAACGTAGGAGCTTATACCTAAAAATCCATGCAAATATCTGAACCCGTTGGAACAAACTGTCGTAGTGAAGATTAATGGACCCAATAAAACCCCAAGTCCCATCAACACTAGCGCTATCATACCTGAAAAAATATATAGTTAATTTTAGAATCAGAAAAAAAAAGAAAATCTGCTAACTTCTCCTGGAAGATTCAACAAAGAACCCTGGAAAACTCGGACATAGAGGAGCTGGTCAAGGTACCAAAAATTGTGTGTTCATATACAAGTAGCGGAAAACCCATGCTGATGGCGCAGAAAGGTTCTCGTACGGCGACGACGACCCAGCAAGTGTAGCGTTGGACCGGACATCAATCGACCAAATGACCTGAAAATGTCGTAGACAAACGCCGCTGGAGGCAGGACGCTTCCAACCGGTCATTTTGATAATCACTAGGCTTCATCACTTGCCAAATTCACCATTATTTTTTAATTATTATTCGGTGGAATCTATGGACCACGAATATCCTCCAAATATATTAAACAGTTGAATAAATATAAAAAAATATGCAAATAATTCAATTACCAATCAAACAATGTCCCGTATTCATTAATATGTTTGGCCATTCATTCTCTCTCGATACAAACAGGAGAACGCAACCTATTATATTAAGAGTAACTGCTGTTAGCTGAAGAACTATATGGTTTACCCTCCGTGCGCATGGCTTCATAGGAACTGTAGGACCATGTAAATTTGTTGTCATCAGGATACCCGCTGGTATTAATAATTGGAACTGAAAAATATTTACTGTATATATTTAAGTGTAAATATAACTATTTATTTAAGGTGTTGCAAATTAATTGCATATATTTTTATCTAGATCAATATAAAATTAAATGAAAAAATAAAGTGTTTGTGTTGCGTATGCAAATTTTTAACTTCTGATCGACTACAATAAATGTAATAATTATTTCTTGCGAAAAGGTTTCTACAAAAATATCGAGTGATAAGCCGGGGTATAATAAAAGAACAAATATCTATACCACCTAACCAACAAGCGATTTAGTAAAAATTTATTTAATAGTTCGATTTTGACCATTATCCTTTAGAGTATAATTTAATTTTGGTCTTCCTTACAGCATTAAATATATTACTCACTCTGAGGATTGTGAAAAGGCTTAGAATAGTTTATGTTGTCATATATCGAGTGGAGCTGCGAGCAATCATAACAAATTTGATGAAGTACTAACCCCTGCTGTACAAAAAAATATATGTAAATTTGTTTCAAAGTGGACTACTGTCCATGAAGCGGAGAACAACATCATAGTGATTGTATAAAAACCAATCAAGACATAAGCAAATCCTATGAATCCAGCCCAAAAGATCCGCTGGCAGTATTCTTTCCTTGGTATATCAACGAGGACAATCTTCACAGGACCGTCAAATGTCTGGATCGGATTTCTCTGTAGACATTCAAGATTACAAGTGTTTCCTTCCACTGGAGGCCGAGTAATCATGGTTTATTGTATGTGAAAATGAATTTTCGAAAACCATTCGAATGTGGGGGAACTAAAACTAATAAATTTATAAATTTTCATAAATAAACTAAGCGAGCGACACACATGTTATGAAATTTAAATGACAATGACAAATCACAATTATTGATTGTCATTAGCTTTTTTTGTTATGGTGGTGGTATTACAAGAGCATCGAAATCGCAAACGGAAATAAGCGTTCCTGTATTCAAACTTGGGCAATATTTGCGTACGAAATAATATGTACACTAAAAAGTAACAGATTCTAAAAACAACAACAAAATTGGTTATTAATTAAGGCAGTAGTTGGATTTTAAAGTTTTTTCAAGAAGAAAAGTGGGAGCGTGGTAGGGACATCTTGCTATATCTTTTGTACGCACGAAACCATAGATTTAGAATTTTTTTGACTACGTCAAAAAAATTAGATCCATAGTCTAAGCACGAAACCAAGTTGTAGTGACGCAACTGCATACACAGTGCATCCTTTTCTCATTTTTTGACAGTTTCCCCTTTCATCGAATTTCAAAGGCTTAGTACAGGCTTGTGTAAGAACGGATTTAAAAAATCTTTTTGTTTTCTATTTCTGGTAGTGAAATGTTTCTTATGAACGATAAAAATAAATTAAGTAGAATACCAAATTATTTAGAAGACATTGTTAGGTACTTATTACTTCTATGTTAACAAGTTATCCACAATCATGAAAAAGGGAAAGACATGCTTTCTAGAATCTGCCTCGCAGTTCATTCATAATTCAAGTTAAGTATGTTAATTTTATTGCGTGAGCTACAAGATTTCATGTGTTTTGTACACCATGATGTGACAATTTTACAAACGCTTTTCTATCTAAGACGTGAGGTTTTGTTGATGACCACAAGATAGCAGCCAAGACACGCTTAGATATTAAATATTTGCTTAAAGGAAGTCTTGAGTAAAGTAAATATAATACATAATAACTTGAAAACTGATCAACTAAAAATATTATAATCATCTCCGCAGTAACATGAACTCAATGTTATAGATAGCTTTGGGTTAGGGTAACGAGGAGGGGAAGACCAGCAACATTACTTTTTACGATAAGTGTCCAATTCATGCCACCTCACAATTGTGTCTACCTACACAGGATTACATAGGTTTATTAGATATTATTGAAAAAAGGAACATGAAAATCTTATGAATAAACCCGAAAATCTAGTCCTATATCTGCCTTGAAAATAAAAAATGTGAGATAACCTACTCAAACAGATAATTGTCTTCATCCCAGTTCAGCTTACTCTTCAGGGCTATAAATTATACTTTACATGCACTTCCAGTTTTTGCAATATGAAAATCTGTGTAAAATGTAAACGCCGGAAATAAACATACTTCACCACAAATGCAAAATGATCTAGTCTCGAAATCGAGACTTTCGCTCGCTTCGCAAATTATTATTTTAATCCAGGAGACTATTTAACATAGAAACGTTTTTCACATTATATAATAGTCAACATTCCACGAACTCCCAAATTATCCGACTTTCTGCTTTTATTTATATGTACAAAGGATGTTTTCATCAACGGCTATGAAAACCCCTCTCATTTTTTGAATTTCGGATGAAGTTTGCTTTCCGCGCGACATCGTTCACAAGGGATCGCGCCATGTGTATGTACGCGATCCGCTTTTTCACGCTCCTATAACTGAATTACCTACCCACGAATATTTTTTGCATTCCTCGTGTGACCTATTGCATTGCTTTAGAGTTTATTTTTATTTAAAATAAAATTGGTTTATGTTTGTCGGGACTAGGGGAGTCGAAAACGTCCCGCGGGCCCGTCCTGCCCTCGGCTAAACGTGAAACATTGAATTCTCTTCAATTATTAATTGTTCACTTCGTATTCAAGATTTTTGTTTATTCATAATTCATACGATCGATTACGAATACAAACTTGATAATATTAAACTCTGCAATGTATAACGAAAATATTTTCGTTTTAGGATAGACAAGAGTAGGCAATATAGGCAAAAAGTAATTGGCTAAAGCCTAAAAGCCTTTAACGTATCGCGAAGTAGATGTTCTGTGTTTCTGAGTAAAAAAACCTATACAAGAACGAGTAAAATTAACAAACTATTAATAATTCCATTTTAACTTAGTTATGCATTGCCTATATAGCTATACTTATTAATTTAATATTTTTCTTTTTTTGCATTTTGGTTTTTTAATTTATTCCTTAGCAGTGTACTATATAAAAACATTACATCCTTAATAATGACTGTTTATCAGTCAATTTGCCAGTTGTAAAATTATGCTAGGCAGTGTCATCAACTTCAGTGAATGTCATACATAAACCGACAAAGCCGGTATAAAATTAATTTATAATTAGTCAAATGTCTTCAAAAGTAAAATCGATCCTCAAAAATCCTTCCACTTTCGACGATCCAGCTAACAGAGCCTGTAATCTAGAATGCCTCGAGGACAACCAAGAAATTGCCGGGTTCACAGGTCTAGTGAAGATAGTTCTGGTCCAAACTTCTCATAAAGAGTACTGCATAAAAGTATGGTGGGCAGGCTTCATTGGACTTGCTTATATCCTGATGGGAGCTACATCTACAATAGTATTTTTCTTCACTTTGTCCATGACATTGCCTTTTGCCGAAAATGTACACATAATGCTCTGCACATTGGGGGTAAGTTAGGGTCTAACAGCTGCACTCAAAGACGATTATGATAATTTTAACTTTCGTCATTAATAAACATTTAAATGCAACTCCTTTTTTATTATATTTGAAAATTCTCCTTCTAAGGAAGAATTATTTTTTGGAGTTTGTTATGTAATCGTTTGCGATTCTGAATCCGTATAAATGTAACATAAACATCCTTAAAGTAGAGAAATGGTTTGCCCAGCAGTGAAATATAACTTTTGTAGACTATAGAGAAGTAGGTAGAGGAAAATAAAATATCGAGACACTCAATAGCTAAGCGCGGCATGCACACTCGAAATTATTGTAAGTGTCAAGCGAACCATCATTAGTGGCATTACTACTAGCTTCAACTCGCTTTGGAAACCATTGATCCCGGCTTTTGTCACTAAAGCACACTAAAAATTCAAACTGTACCAGTACTACGAAATCTAGGGGCATTATCAAAGATTATCTGAAGCTCTGAAGTGTAAGCTGTAACTGGGAACATACTCTTATGAAAAAGAACAATGGATAAAATAATATTATATATGTATAAATAAAAAACAGGTATAGAAGTTTTGCTGGATCGTAGAAATTAATCCTGATTTTCCACATTTCAGTTTCAGCTACTTATCCCTTCAGGCATCCTGATGCTAAGCAGCATCAATGGCCCTTCGGTGCCCTTGACAGTCATTCACAGGAAGTTGAGCCATGTCTTCACACAGAGCTGCGGACTAGGGTGTGGTCTTGGAGGAGCAACCCTTATCATATTGTTTGGAAAAGAAAGCTTCATCAATTTTTTTACATTTCATTGTATCTCAGGTGTGTTTCTTTTACAATGTTTGCCTCACTTAGATATTATGAAGAAATAGGTAGTTTTTTTCTAGATAGATGTATATCATCATTTTCATTATGATTTATGAAAAAGCTTGATAGCAAAGTGCAATGTTACCTCTTCATTCATTCATATTAAGTTATTAGTATGGGTTTCATTGTCAATCGACCCTGTAACCCTGGTGTCAGAGGTATCAACTCCAAAGCAACCAGTTGCAGAAAGGAAAGAAAGGAAAGACTATGATATAAAGGATGAAGAAGAAGGTTTGGATGGCACTCCCAGGCTGATATTGGGTCTAATGTTAGCTCTCGTAATATTTGTACATATTTCCATTTCAGGTGTACTAACATGTATTGTCGTGGCCCTGGGGACGTTATTCGGGCCATTTCTACTCTGCATAAAACCAGATAAGTGCTGTAGTGGGGTGGTTCGTCCGATCCACAAAGGTGCTGGTGTAACAAGTTTCCTTCTTTCATCTATTTGCCTCATTACGGGCTTAATGAAAAAATCTTTCACTAAGTGGCTACCGCTATCAGATATGCTTTACTGGTTAATTGCATTTTGTTTTATATATTCAATTATTATAACAACTGTTCCATTTGTCGCATGTCTAGCTACGAAAAGAGAACAGAAGTAATCAAAAAAATTATGTAGTTTTAAAACAAACCACCATTTGTTTGAACCTGATTTATTTTTGCAGTTATCTTATTATGTTCATCGAATTTCTACTTTTCTTCGAAACACACGTTGAATACACGCATTCAATTTATAAACACAAAACAAGTTTATTATGAGCCACATAACAGTCTAAAGGAAAGCGAATTATATTATTAAACACACGTAGGTGTACTGGTAGCCCGAAAGTTGAGAAATCTATACTAGGCATAACTACAAAATAAATAGAGACAGCTACTTTTGTGACTGCTTGTATGTATATGAAATATAAACTTTAGATTCTCAACACCTACATGAATAATATTTTCGCAATTGAAAAGGTATTATTAGTAAAGTAATTGTTTAAGTGACAGACTTTTATTAGTAACTAGCTGTTTCCCGCAGCTCCGCCTGCGTCAAAAAGAAGTCTATGTTTGACCCCGGGTCGTCAACTATATTCATACCAAATTTCATCAAAATCCGTTCAGTGGTTTGGCCGTGAACGCGTCACAGACAGACAGACTTTCGCATTTATAATATTAGTATGGATGTACTAGTTTTCACAACACTATTTTGCTCAGTGGTATAGTTTTAGACCTTTAGACGCATAAAACCATATACGCGAATCAGCATCTTTACGCAAAACACCGACTAAGCATAACACCAACTTTGACTTACGCAGAATACTAACTAAGCAAAACACCTACTTTTTTGACTAACGTAGAATACCAACTAAGCAAGACATCTATTTTTTTAAAACAGAACCAATTTTCCGTACTTTAGTGTTATAAATAAAACAATTAATTTAACTTTATGCTTATATTAAGCACAAATAATAAAAAAGAAAATTACAATTCCTTAGCTTTTAACTGAAATACGTAGCCCTTGCACAAAATTAAACCGAATATTTTAATTATTACTTAAGGCCCCAATACGAAGAGAACTAGCGAAATTTCATGTTTTTCTTTTCTTTAGGCTTTAAGTAATTCTAACCTGAAGTAATTCTAAGCTTTAAAACATATATTTTAGGTTTGTTCGGTTAATAAACAAGGAGCTGTCCTTTTTAAAATTTTAAAATAAATCCATTAGACTCACCATACCACCAGTGGTATGGCAATGTTCCTTGCCTATACAACTGTTTAGACAAATGATGGACTTACCGCAGGATTATAAAACCCTTAAGACTGAGAAAGCTGATATACCTACATGACCCAAATATAAGTACTTAAAATTCATATCACGCCTATTAACCGCAAGTTAGAGATTATAGATTTCTACTTAATAGAAGATCCTTTCAGATCTTCAGTCTAGAAAGCTTTATTGTATTTATTTATTTAACTTAATAATATTATAAAGGGCGGACTCAAAGCCGAAGGCTAATGGAAGTTGTAATCTTTTCTTTGCCTTAAACAATACACAACTCTTTAAAATTATAATAATCAGTTATAAATAACATACAAAATATACATTAAATATTTTTAGAATAAATGAGTTATAATGGGTAATGACCGAAATGCGACTACAACGAATGAAAAGGCAAAACAACAAGCTACACCTAAGTTTAGGCATCAGATAAATTGGAATATATCTTATAAATCTTGAGCTTTGACTGGTGCATCCTCAGCTGATTTCTTAGCTCTGCTCTCTCTTGTATATATCGTGTTACATAAAATTTACCATTAAAATACCCTCTTAAAGAAATTGGACAGACTCCATTATGTTTATTAACAGACAAAACCATAACCATGGATGACTTCCTACCGAGATTCGCCAAAACATTATCTTTTATTACAAAGGTACAAGGATTTGCTTTTTTGACGTATAAATACAAGATACGTCGTCATAAAGGGAGCACCGCAGCCTCTGGCGGTGTAATGGAGCTGTAACCTGAAGGTAAGGCTTTTAGGCAAACGACTCTGGCAAACGATTTTATTTTATTGTTATAACTTTCAGTACTCGTACTTTGAACTCGAGCAAGTAGCTATGCATGTGTATTATTAACTTTACTTAATTATGTTTATGTTACGGGCAACTTGAGAAGTCTGGTCCCTATGAATAGTGATCGGCCTGTATACATAATGCCCATGTCACATGGGCAATTTGATTGAAATTTTCACCTAATCACTTTTCCCAAAATACTTTAAATAAAACCGTAGCTCAGTTCGGTTAGATCGGGTTAGGCTTATGACCACACATAGCGGAGCGAGCGACCCGAGCGGAGCTTCAACTGCTGCTTTATAAAAAATACTAAAATTTATCAAATAGCCCGATGCTCTTGGGAATTATTCATAATACTCGGCCCTTATTAATACGGCCCTGTTAATCCCGTTGCCCGTAACATTTATAAGTTAACATTTTAAACACAACAAAAATGATATATGTATGTAGAAGTTCAATAATAATCACTTTATAACATTGTATTGCCATTATTTATAGACAGACAAAAATGACTTTAAAGCATGAACAGCCGCATACCAGACTTCAAATAAGCAAACTTTCTTTAAAAAAACCACAAGTCATTTTTAATTATAAATGTTATAAATAAGTGGTGTAGAATATTAAATAAGCCCACAACAGCATTAGTTTTGTTCTTGCATACACTCGATTAGTCGAAGTATCGATGGAATCAATTACAAAAACTTCGCCATAAAACAAGCATCGAACGAAACGTGTATACAGAGTGCTAAGTAATAGAGATGGCATGAGTTGAGAAGCACCGCCAAATAAGTATAATCATAACATATCATATCCACAAGGCGTCGCGCTGCAGAACATAGGTTAGTACTATTAATAATCCTGTGACATAGGCCTCTCTCATGGATTTCCAATCTGACTGATCTATGGTGGCCTGCATTCATCGTCTTCCTGCGACCTTGACTAGGTCGTCAAACCTTCTGGTCTTGCCGGTGCGTGATCGCCATTCAAGAACCTTTTAGCCCCATCGGCCATTGGTTCTCCACGCTATTTGTCCCGCCCATTGTCACTTCAAAAACCTAATCCGCTATGTCTATTACGTTTGTTCTCCTTGTTCTCCAACAGATCTCCTCATTCCTGATGCGATCTCCTAGAATAGCCACTAAGATATTATTCCCCAAAAAAAATTATAGTGTATAAATAAATATTTTCCAAAAACAGGGGTTGATAAAAAAAAATTGTTTATTCTTAAGTTAGAGTGGATGAAAAATAAACAGGCAAAAAAGTTTCTTCCTTCGTTTTGTGTCGAAATAATGTCACCTCGTGCTATATACATCAATGACTGCTTGCATCCGATTGGCCGCAATTACCAGCAGTCACGATTGCTGATTCACGGCAGTCATGGCGCGTAAATATTGCGATTTACATAGTGGCGAAAAAATATAGCCAGGCAATTTACTCGATTAATTTTATTCAAATTTGATTATATTTATTCAGAATCTTGTGTGTATTTTAATAATACCACATGGTTAATGCCATAAAGCACTCTCTATCAATCAAAATTTGAGACCGAATAATAGGATGACACAGCAGTAGATACCTAATCAAAAATCTTGACTACTTTACTAGAATTTGGTCTGTGCTGCTAAACATAGGCCGCTCTACATGATTTCTAATTTGATCGATATAAAGCGGCCCACATCCAGCGTCGTCGTCTTGGAGTAAAAGTTAATTTTTTTTTTTTTTATTACGACCTGCACTTGTTACTCTGACTGACACTTTGGGAACCCACTAGGAAGCAAAGAGCATCGAAACCGCAATAAACGTCTCTTCGTCCTTTCTGAAGTTTTTAACATTATAACGTTTTATATTATTTATTGTTTATTACCTGACTGCGACAGAAGGAGGGTTATGTTTTTCGAGAGTATGTATGGTGTTTGTATGTAATAATTGTTTGGCACGCTCTACAACCTGAACGGCACGATGGATTTTAGCTTAAGAGGTGTTTGTTTGTTTGTTTGTTTGTAATATCTTTATTGTACAGAATAAAACAAATAATTACATACACAAGCATGAAATAACAATAAGTACAATGGCGGTCATTATATTCATATTTACTGTGTGAGTGACACTGGGTACATCAATATAAAATAAGTGGTCAAGTGCGTGTCAGGCCGAGCCACGCGCAATGTAGGGTTCCGTAGTAGTCCAAATCCATACTTCCATACTAATATTATAAATGCGGAAGTCTGTCTGTCTGTCTGTCTGTCTGTTACGCTTTCACGGCCAAACCGCTGAACGGATTTTGATGAAATTTGGTATGAATATAGTCGAAGACCCGGGGTCAAACATAGGTTACTTTTTGACGCAGGCGGAGCTGCGGGAAACAGCTAGTAATAAATAAATTAAACTTGAAATACACCAGTCAGCAGTATAGACCTTCAGCAGAAATACCGCATTGGTTACGGTTACGTTACCAATGCACAGAAACCCCAAACTGAACCAACTAGATGCGGTTATGTGAGCTACGAGATACTAGAATAATGAAAAACTACACCACAGAACACAAACACAGCACAGAAGCACAAAAGAAAGAAAATACATGGTATGAAACTTAGAATGAAGAAATTTACAAAGTTTTGAAATAACAGGTGCAATATGAATGCTAATATTACGAGGGTGCATATTCATGAAAAATACTTTTAGAAGGTTGTCTCTTTTATATAATTTGAATTCAAGATACGTCTAGACGTTTTGTTCAAATAAGACCGAGAAATGGATTTCTTGGTTTTGTTTTATTTTTGCTTGGTTAATAAAGGACGGGCGACCATAATAATAATTTATATTTTAGATGAGACTACAAAATATCTACTTACATATTTCTATCCGTCAAATATCCGTATTTATGTCGATAAGTGAGTTTTGCCCTAGCCAAAAGTCTCTTCAAGCAATCAAATTCTTAGGCTTTTCAAGGGAAGTTATTCAAACAATTGATCTGTGTCTAACAAATAATAAGCGTAATAAGCAGTAATTAATTAATATCTTGTGGGTTACAACGGTCCAATAACCCTGCACATCTTATTATTTTTTTCGAAACCGCCTCTCGGCTTGCCATGGTTTAATGACCACTACAAAGCGACCGTCTCCTAATAAGTATTTTCTCAATTGCATTCCAAACCATAAAGCTCCAAGAAAATTATTATTTATTAAATTTAACTATTTTAACATGGTTTTAATTCAATGTGTGACAATTGCGAAAACATAAAAAATCATTATGATTATTATTGTTAGTTACGTTTTCCCTTTGCATTTCAATGTGTACAGTAGACCACATAGCAAGGTATACTGCCTAGGAGGTAATGGAGAAAACTTTTCAATGTAGCTTTCCATACATACAAATTTTATAGAGGTATGTAACACTCGTCTCCAGGCCAATACAGCAAGGAAGTATACAACATACAAACCCCGGACAAATCGCTTAAAAGCATTGTCTTGTTTTCACGAAACATGCTCGCGTGTCACAGGAATCCGATCTTCAGAATGTGATCGTCTTAGTGTTCTCTGTCTATATCATAAAATTAATTAGTAAGTAGCTAGTTCTCCCTGATGACAATAGTGTACGTAATGAAATTGTAATAATTGTTCTTAAAATCATTCCTTTATGTTTTCTTTTTTTAAATAAATGTGCTCGTTTTTCTTTTGCTTTTTTATGAATTCTTATATAGATATCATGGCTTAAAAAACAATGCCTTAACGGCTCCAACAATAATATCAAGTTTGAAAGATTTTTTATTTTATTTTTGGCATATGTACTACGCCTGGTAGTCAAACATACGGCGAAACAAAGGGCGGTCACTGTAGACCTAATTTAAAAATTACTTGAGGAGTATCTTACAACCTGCCATCTTTCTCTTTAGCACCCAGTAATTTCAATATCTTATTAATATCTATTTATTAAAAAAAACATTGTCCAGTCTTATTTCAATATTTCATACTTTTTTGAGAAGATTACCTTCTGATCTATTTTACTTATGTAGAGACCATATTTTATCCTAATAATGTGGGCCAACTTTATGAATATTAAGCGCGCCCTTCACCCCATCGGGGAAAAACGACATATCAACAAGACATGATCCCTGAGAAGTTTTGAGTTTGTTGGCTCGGCTTTAAATACATTTTCAGTAGGTAACTTACTCGGATCAAAGAAAAAGTTGACTTATCTAAAAAAAGGTTCTGTATTCAAACTGTATGGTAAAAAAATTATGCTTAAGATACATTTCTAATCATGTACTCTAGCAAGTCTAGGAATCCTATTTTTTTATAAAATAGAAAAAATACAGTGGTGGAGTTTTTAATGTCAAAAAATCTACCCACATAATAAGAATAAATTAAACTAATCAAGCAAAGAAGGCAAAAGTACTGAAAAAGGGTCCTTTTGGAAACAAAATAAACAAAGTCATGATTTCTAGGTAATGATACGTACCTATAGCAGTCCACAA
Source organism: Euzophera pinguis (assembly GCA_947363495.1). Lineage (NCBI taxonomy): Eukaryota > Metazoa > Arthropoda > Insecta > Lepidoptera > Pyralidae > Euzophera > Euzophera pinguis. The sequence continues at coordinate 11,072,808 of OX376170.1, read as the reverse complement.
AGTGAGTGAATAAAAACGTGATAAAAACTGGGACATTCAGTGTAGGAAATGGAATCCAATAAAGAACAGACAGCACCAATATGTGTGGTGCTATGTTGCACCCGCGCTACGTTTTTATTGTCGTGTCGTAGGTCGTGATGGACTCGCGCAATCATTACAACAATAATGTGGGATTTATAACACTGGTATGTTTTTGTACAATTACAATACTTTCTAAAGCCTGTAGAGAGAAGTTACATAGTGTTTTATCTTTTTGACTTACATACTATTGAGGCCCTCTATAGCTTTACGAAGCAAGCATGTTTTTAACGATTGTGCATTTCTGTTTTGAGCTCTTCCTTGTTACGGAGGGTAGACAAAGATGTTAATGTCGGCTGTCATAGAAGATTGCACATTGGGCTCTGTCAGATCATGAAAAATTTGACCGTATAGCTACTGACACACCCGGATTATTCTACTCATATGTTATATAGTTCGAGTTTATTCGCGTTTCGTAGACCCACCGCTTCGCTCAACCGGTGGGTACAAGACAGGGAATTATTTCTCCGTAGCTCGAACACAACTTATGCGAGTTTAGTTTCCCAGAAAAAAAGATAACGGAGGTCAAACGGTAGCCACCTCATTACGACAATAACTAATGCCGGTATATCTAGGCTCATGCCAGCATACCCACAGCATACCTATGCTCTGAAGCACAAGTTAAAGATGTTAGTAGTTAGGCGTTCTGGGAATGGGCCCAAAAAGAGCTTGACGTCGCAAAACAGTATATGCGGGCCAATAGACTCTCTGTCAAGAATTCGAGACTGCCGAAGTGGAGACGTAAAAGCAAGAAAGCGGAACCTGGGCTCCGAAGCAAACTGCTGAGCATACAACCGGGAAAACGGTAGGATGAAGAATAAGAGAATTCTGGGAGTCACATTCCGGTTAATCTCACATGTTTCTGTTCACTTCCACAAGGCTTCGTTCAATTAAAAATACCTATACGATAGCCTGGCGATAGTGCACAACTTTGAAAGGCCTCTTCCAATTTGCGTACATTTTTTGTCGAGCCAAAGCGTTTTGTTTCATGAATGTAGGTCCTGCCCATTGTCTGCATTGTAGAATTCAAACTAGTGGCACCCGACGAGCTATTTTCCCATTCTCCATTATGAGCTGTAATTATTTCCATTGTTCGACACATACATATTGTCTTAACGGTCTAATACGCTGAATAGAAAGGGATTGATGTTTTAATGAAACTACTGAAACTTTGAGTAATGTAAATGGGTTTTTGTTATTGGATAATTATGATAACAAAACCTCTTTTTCATTCTTTATTTTAGACATTAGGGTTTAATTTGTTGTTTTGTGCATATGTTACGCACACAAAATTATTATTTTCCGTTTTTGTTCAAAGTTGTACTTGGCTCAACGTTTTATATATTATTTAACTGCTTATAGTTTCGTTTAGTGCTTTTAATATGTTTTCTCTGACCCGACCTTTCTCTCTCACTCGCTCTCTAAGGCCAAGAGGCGGTTCCGCACAACTCTGACACCAGGGTGTATATGGTCGATTGGCAATGTAACCTACACAAAATGATGATGAATGTTTTCTTACAATTTGTAATGGGGTTTGAAGTACTAACATTGTTAAAAAATAATGCAAATAATTCTTCGTGCAATTAAACAAAGAATTTGGTACCACCCTAAAGCATATTACCTTTCAGTTTAGCCTTGCAATTTTACTCTTTTATCCCACACCGAATTCACAAGCGTACAAAGAAAGGCCTGGGCCTGTTTTAATGAATACCTCTTGGGAAATTCTTTCCGCATAGTTCCGATCAAGATGGCGTAGAAACTTCAAATTAAGATTCTTTGAGTTTCCTCTAGATTAATGAACGGTGTCACCTGGCTAACGACTTGCTGCTGAAGAAAAATAGACTTGGGAAAAACCAATCTGAATACATTTGAATAGAATCTTGAAATCGTTTTATGATGATGTGATTATTATGAAAACATGTTGACAATGTTGTTGTTGTTGGTATATTTTGTTATGGATTTTCTTTGATGCAATAAAGAGTTTTTACTTACTTACAAGCGAACATTTCAGGGCCTGCTAACTCCGTGCTCCAGTGATTAAGAGCTGAAGGTTGTCGGTTCAATTTTAACAGGAAGAATACTCTGTTTTATTTGTGTGTTTGGCTTGAATCACCCGATTGTATGATAATAATGATGATTCCATGCTTAGGAATGTACGCTAAGCCGTTAGGCTTGGCGAGGACCTGAGAAGCCGAAAGGCGATTCCGAAAGCGGCGGCGGTGCTGAATGTATATGTGATATGTTTGTCAAATTTCATAATATCTTACTAAAGGCTAACAAACCAAGTAGTGCGACGTCAGATACGTGACAAAATAACGTTACTTTATTGAAATAGCTCATGAACCAATATAAATTTATTTATCTTTATTAGTTAGATCCGCAAAATTTTCGTGATACAAAAAAGAAAATACCTAAGTGTCGAAGAGGGATCAAAGTAGATCAGAGTTAGTAAGCCAGCGAGATAAAACTTAGTGGCTGCTGCGTATTTAGTGGCAAGTTACCGCTGTTTTATTAAACTCCAACGAGAAAAGAGGGGTGTTGTACCAATTTTAGAAGTTCAATGACGAAATTTTTGTGTTACAGCGCAGCGGTAGTATTGATACTATTGGTATGCTGCTTCATACGGAATTAAAAAAATACTTAAAGACATCTGTTGTGTATGTGGGTTACACCTTGCACAACTGATTGGTTCCATTATAAGTCTTTGTTTGACTTTCAGCGACGATTGTTAGAGTCAACGCTAGCAAATTAATTATATGATGTTGTCTTTAACCAAGGCATCTTTATACAGAAGTTCCTGATTTCATTACCGAAATTTCTAAGCTCGGAGTTCACAAAATTTTAATGTGATGTATTTTCCCTATCCATGAGGTTAATACCTCACCACTACTTAAGACATTTAAGACATTGGTAAGAATCATTTTATAAACTGCCTGAGATGTTCGATGCTTTCGAATCAGCCAAAAATACCTATACGACAAAGATACGAATAAATTGTCAACTGTATTAGGCGTTTCTAATGACACCTTCTTAAAGAGAAAGAGGGATAAAGCAAACTATTTCATTAATTTTAAATTAGTATTTGTATTTATTTATTCGTTAACAATAAACATTGTGTTCGAATACATTTAAAAACTACTTAAAGCTAATAACTTAAACTAAATTAATTTTAAAATACATATTATTTATTTATTTATTTACTTTATTCATGTCCACAATAATGTCATTCAATGAATAACAACATTTTCCATAAGATAAGCTCTGAGCTTAGTGTTAAAAGTTTCTTGACTACGTAGTCTTTAACTCTATAGGCACTTCATTAAAAAGAACGACTGTTTGTTAATGTACACCTTGCTTTATCACCCTGAGATTGGGAAGAATTTCTGCCACAAGACTCCCAAGATGGAATTATAACCATATTACGAATAGCCCTTTTTTGAGCTACAAAGGCCTTTTGTACATTACATTTAAAACTGTTGCCCCAAAATCCTATAATATAGCGTAGTTTTGATTTAATAAATGCATAGTACACCACCTTTAGCTGTTGTATAGTTAGCTCGTCTCTGAGACTACGTAATGCATAACAGTAAGAGTTTATGGAATTCTCTACGGCTTTAAGTTCTGTTTTCCAATTTCAGTTAGTATCAATGTGAACTCCTAAGAATTTGACATCTGTTACGCTATTAATTATTTTGTTTTGTAGTTTTAGTAGTATTTTTTCTTTATTTCGTAATGTTGTCCTAAAATGATGAAATTACTCTTATTTACATTAGGCTCTAGATTATTAATAAAAAAAAAAAAATCTGTAAGACTACTATGTTTTGTTTGCAATTACTTCCAATACCCTTAAGTTGCGATCTGTCAAAACTGCATTTGTATCATCTTTAAACATTATAAGCTTTAAATTTGGTATCTCATTATGTAAATGGTTTATTATGTCATTGATAAAAAAAATAAAAAAAATTGGGCCCAATATGGAACCTTGAGGCACGCCTTTGTTGATTTGTCTAATTTTTGACTTGAAGACATCTTCATTTAATCTATCGTTATTTGTACTTTAAATCTCTATCAACTATCTTCTGTTGCTCAAATATGATTTAAAGAGAATTCTTTATTTCTTACACCGTAATGCTCTTAACTTGTGAATTAGAATATAAGAGCTTAGATCCAAAAAGAGACCCGCAACTTTTTGTTTTTTATTTAATTTCTCATTGACGTCATTTATTAAACTTTCAATTGCATTTTGCGTGCCTATACCGCCTTGATATCCAAATTGCCTAGGGTTGATTATTTCGTTTGAATTCAGATGCGACAGTAATCTTATTTTTATCAATTTTTCAAAAATCTTATAAAGTACAGGAAGCAATCGACAATAGTATCGACATTTATATTCAACTTCTCCTGAAATCTAAATATTTAGTAATATACAGGTAGATATAGTACATTTACAGGCAGACATATATTAGGTACCTACAGCAGCAAAGCAACGTACCACAACATCTCATATGACTTGCTTAACTCAAGGAACTTGGGGTGTTTTCTCTTTGTATCTTTGTTATCGATTCGACCCAATAGCAGTCAAACTATGCATGCAATTTAACTCAGCTTTTATGTCTTGTCATTATCTTGCAGAGTTTTGGTCCTCTGAAGTTTGATAACAGCCAGAGTCGCCTCGCAAAGAAGAAAAATTCACCTTTTGTTTAGAATAATAAAAAAAAATATTGATACAATTAGTTCGCCCTTTTTTGCAATTGGTAATTTCTGAACAGATTCGGACTTCTATTTTAGAAATATGTTGCGCACTCTTTGTTTATGTGTTGAATCGTTGTGTTGTGCAATGCAAAATCGATTGACATTCAAAAAGTGTAGTTTCAAAATGTGCAGTTCGAGTACGAGTACCTTAATATTTTATAACAACTATACCACCACAAACAAAACACTAGTTTAGCTTTTAGACTATATCTCTAATGTAATATTTTAAATGCACTGAGGAATGCATTAAAACCTGTATGTAGCACTGAATCTGAATCCATTTATACCAAATTTAGTGTGAGGTTGTTTGAGGCCCAAGAAAGGGAAAACGCTACTTCTTGGCGAAGCATAACGGAATCACGTAGGTGGTACGAACAGCATGTACATCAGTAATTTATTTAGGTAGTGGGTCTAAGGTGGTCAGATATAGAAGGAACAACCTAGAATAGGCTAACTTAGTTCGGACAAACCGTGGCGTCTTAATGAACTTGCCAAGTCCCAGCCACGCGCAACTAAGCAACTTACTGCTCAGATAATAAGTTTCGAATTCCCTCGGCTCCCAACTTCAATTGGTTAAATTTCGGGGTCAGTATGTGTTGCGGATACTTGGAGAATGGCTTCCGTAACTTCATCTTCATACGTGATGTGGTGATACATTTCTTTTAATATCATAAAGTTTGGGCTAAGTGACTTCGTCTAGACATAGGAATCAATAGATTTACACAAATAAATGTGTAGACCGTCTTCTTTTTCTTTCTTGTCAATGGCACAAAACTACACTAATTTGGCCCAGTAAGACGCAACATCTACGAACATGTGTAGACCATCATAGACATTTACAGTGAGGGCTAGTTAGTGAGTTTGCGACCTGTCGCAAACAGTTACCGCAATAATTTTGAAAGTGGCAATGCTAAAAAGCTTGAATCCACTTAATTTACTCTACACTTATATTTTTAGTTTCAATTTCTATTGAGATTTGTTGATGGTCATTCTTCTTCTAGTAATGAAGCGGCTTTTAGCAGGAGCACCATATAACATCAACTTCTCCAAAGGACCTTAACACGTTGAAAAACGTTCACGAGTGCATTGCTGATCCTAAAAAAAATATTTTCTTGTTACTTTGTTTTTGTAATTCAATACTCTTCCTAGAAGGATTAAATTTTCTTTAATGTAAAAAGTTATGAATCAGAGCAATAATAGTTAGGTCTGATCATAAAATTGCCTACCCACTGCTACCCACCCACAACAGCGGAGATTGAACGTAACAAACATGAGTACTGCCATCGCTCACAGTAGCAAATGTGTACGTAACCAGAAAGACAAGTCCAAAGTTTAAAGCCTATCTGTATTACTCAGCATAGTGTTGTATATTCCGCAAGGAGCTCAGTCCCTTATTTGACTATCTATACCACTAGTAGAGACCAATCCATTTCTATTTTTTGGTTTCGGCAAACTATTTTAGGCAGTTCTGCCTTCTTAAAATCTGAAAGTATCATGATTCCATCGGCCTAGTTTCCCTACAAAAATTGTTATAGAGGTCATTGAGTAGTAATCCCTAGGCTAGGTTCCTTAGATAAAATTATTTGCTGCCGCCCTTGGGCATTTGCTACGAAAAATAAAAACTTTTTTAAGGAGAACATCCGGGCTAGTGTCTGATACATTTAAATAAAGCCATAATGGAGATTGTACAATTTTGAAGACGAAATAATTTGTTCTTAGCTTACTAAGGCAAGCTTCGAGGTTATATTTACTGTGACATAACTCCGCTAGACGTTCACATTATGCGGTAATATCGTTAAAATTTTATTGGCCTACTTACGCCGCGATATTTATGACTACCTTAGTTTATTGTTCATGCTCGAAGAGCGACAATGAATATACTCGCACTGCTAACTTTACATCGTAAATGTACAAATCCTTTGTTCACTAAATCCCGATGATTTGGGGTAAATGCCACATTCTGCGAGGCTCGATCGTAAAATGTCACACGGATAAATTCTACTGGTATAAAATTAAATGGTATATAAAAATCTGCTTTTTGAATTTTATTCAACGTGTTACTTATGTCCAATTTAAATTCATGTATTTATTAATCTTTATTATACCACGAGTAAAAATTAAATACTTTGACAATTGACAGACTTAATGCTAAAAGCATTCTCCCTCAGTCAACCATTAGGAAAAACAGAGAAGTTTAGTGGGAAAATTTCTTTGTGTAAAATGACGATGGCACACTTGCTGTCATTTCCCACATATAACCCGAAAATGATAATAGCTCAGCTAACTACTGCATCCTGCATCACGACTTTTTTGGTGGAGACAAAATGGAATGTCATTCAAGTGACCTCTCCGGCTAGGCAATAAGTAAAAGAATACAAATTATTCTGTATGTGCATTGTTGAACTGAATAAACTGAAATGGATTCAAAGTCGTAAAACATAAAATTTCATGCGAGTAAACAACCCTGTTTACTATATTGATCTAACAATTCTTTGCACACAATATAAAAAAACAAACATAGCATAAATATAAAAGGCAGCCTTATCGCATAAGCAATTTCTTCCCGGAAACCTTAACACAGCATAAATTATTAAAAGTACTAACGACCTTATTATAGTTAGTAATAAAATTGAATGGAAAGATTATATGGGTACTTAGGATGACTCTGAAACCTACAATAACAAAAAACGAAGTCTGAAATAAATATTTTGATGAAATGGTACAAAATTTATTGCTATTACATAAATATAAAACCAGCACATCTTCCTACACTACGTTCATAAATCTAGTCCCGCTATCTAATTAAGCTTCTGTTTGAAAATTCTCCTCTGTTAATAGCTTTTCGAACTAAAACTTTTAAGGTATTTCGCAACAGCTCGATACTTGAGAAATACATCAAAATTGTAGTAAATAGTCTCTCTAGTGGTTTGTTGCATTAATGTACAAAGTAACTTTATGGTTATTTTGTGGTCATGTAGTAGTGCCCGTTAACTGATGTATGAGTTAGGTTGTTAGGAAGAACCGTTAGTAAGTTCAGGACTATTAAGTGGTTTATATTAACGTGGCCGAGAAGTTACTGAAAATTTCTTATAATGATTAGAGAGTATAGAGAATAAGAATATCAGAGTAAAGGCAAAATATTCCTTAGTAGCACTTAGTCAATGAAAACTTGAAATCGAGGTATTCCTACAGGTAATAAAATATGAAGTAAACGTTAAAGGCCTTATATGATCCATATATTAAGTTAGAGCTCAAATTTGATTAACAAAAAGGTTTCGGTTTTAGTACATAATTTAAAAAAAAACAGTATTGTCAGAACAAATCAAACCTATGGAGAAATTAACCGTATGATGGGCATCAAAATACTCAAACCGATTGATATTCAGGATATTTCCCGCTAAAGCCATCCATCTTGTTTAAGTTCACACTATGACCCGGCGTGACTCGACGGTCGCGATCTATCATCGGGCAGTAAAAACTGAACGAGAGACATATATCACTCGGTCACTTGTCAGGGTGGACACGGGTCAAGTTATGAAGAATTGGCGAGATATTTTTTAATCCAAGGTCACGCTTTTATTTGCACTCTTGATGAAACATTTTCGGTCCACTGGAGCCGTTTTCATACTTTTTACTCTACTTACCTACTTAACGCGGGCTTCAACATCTTTTTTTCACATCAACACTTCGACATCAAATCAACAATTTTTATGCTTAACTAGCTGTTTCCCGCAGCTTGAAGTAGCCTATGTTTGACCCCGGGTCTTCAACTATATTCATACCAAATTTATCATAATCCGTTCAGTGGTTTGGCCGTGAAAGCTTAACAGACAGACTTTCACATTTGTAATATTAAATTGGATAGTATGGAAGTATGGATGCGAATTCGAGTACAAACATACAAAAATTCTAAAAATGGTTGTTTTGACGACAGGTGGAGCTGATATAAGTTTTTCACCTGATATCATTTTATTTTATTAAAACATACCTCTGGGTCTTATTCCTACAAAGGCGATTTGACAAAATATTCTTTCTTTATATATTTTTATAAAAAGAGGTCAAGCCAATAAAACAATTCCTTTAGTCTCTTCAAAATGTTATGGAATTGATTGCCTGAATGAAAACTGTGTATTCTTCTTTTATTTATGTAAAACACATCAGACCTAAAAAGGCGGACAGATTGGGACAAAGTTAAAATCGGCAACTTGTAATCCTATCTATAGCTCTAAAGAAATATTAATCTGTATTTCGCTTGCAACTTGGACTATACTACAACAAATCTTATTAACTGTAACATATGATATATCACAGCATTCAGCATCTGGCCCATGTCGTTCAGAAGTCAGAAAACATATTCCTGAAAAGTTTGTTTGTTTGTAATAACTTTATTGCACAGAAAAATACATTACAGTAAATACAAAACTAAAAATAAATGCAACAGCGGACTTATCCCATAAAGAGATTTCTTCCAGTCAACCGGGACGTTACAGGAATACAGTTAAAAGAGACAGATGGTAGAAGTTGTGCAACCAGAACAGAACTCTTTTTATTCAATATTAAACAAAAATAATACTTATAATGACATAAACTACATATAAATATGCTACATAAATACATATTCTTATAATAATAAAGAAAAAACAATAATACATATTAATAGCTACAAAAAATATAATAGTTCAAAGCTGCGCTCAATTAAGAATCGGAGTAGAATTTTAAAACACGAGATTTGAAGGAGGGAAGAGAAGGAGACAATTTAATGTCAACGGGGAGGGAGTTCCACAATTTGCACGCTCTGACAGAGAAAGATTTAGAATAGGAAAATGAAGAAAATAGAGGAATACATAGAATAAGCTTATTGGAAGATCCGTAACCTGTAAAGTATTGATCTTTGTGAAAGATTAAAACCCGGATCTCCGTAAATGTCAAACTCGATTTCTTGGGACTATTTTTTTGTTTCAGATTGTTTATGTGTCATGATTGTAAAAATAAATGCCATGGGGAGTTAACAGGTTGTAAATCAAACCAGCAGGTAGTTATCAAGTTTGCATGAAACGGATATACCGGTACGCTAATACGTAAAGGAAGTGTTGTGAAATAGATAAGAGTGTACTTCATAAAATTTGAATGACTTGCATAACGCAACTTGGCACTTTACTATGATTGCAATCGAATCTTTTATAAATTAGTGTTCGTATGCAAATTTTCTCTTTTGCAAGAAGAATGTCAATTAAAATTCTTATTAGTTTCAGGTGTTTACTTAACACAATTCAAGAATAGTCTTTATGAAATGAATATAATATGTAACTTGGGGTAAACTGCCTACTGGAGCAAGGATACATCATATAAAAACGTTTCCCTCGGGAATCGAACCGACGACGTTATTGGCATCAACAAAAATATTTACACTCGTTTTAAGTATTTTTTAACTATTTACATCCCACTGCTGGGCCTTTGCCCAGCAGTTCGCTTTCTCTATGTTTGCTAAAACAAAGGGCCATCTCATTTCAGGGCATTAGATTTATGTTTGTTGTATTCCTCGTTGTAAACAGGCATCTATTAAATGAACCATTGCCACGCTCACGTTAAATGTCAGTCATTACCTTTGTAAACTCTGTCCCGAGGGAACGAAGGGGACAGGCGGACCAACAAGATTACACCTAAATCGCCTAATGCATTGATCGATGCGCCCCTTAGCCAGGAGTGACGTAGCTTTACTCTACATCCATACTATTAATAGTATCAGTGCAAAAGTCTGTATGTCTACCTGTCTGTCTGTTAAGCTTTCACGGCAATACGATTTTGATGAAATTTGGTATGCATATAGTTGAAGACCCGGGGTAAAACATAGGCTACTTTTTGACGCAGGCTGAGCTGCGGGAACAGCTAGTTTACATATAAATAGTTTTCATTACATGCTTTTAGTTTATTAGGTATCATTCATTGTGGGACCAGCATCAGTGAAATTTTAAAATCTTAGATCAAAACTTTAAAAAAGTTTGTTTTAAAGTTTTGCGTGTATTGCAGAAGTTTTAATTCATACTCGTAAATGGTAGAGCTTATAGGTATTAAAAATACTATTTTACACGTCTCAATATTATTTTAAACAACTAGACTAAAGAGACAATAAAATTTCGCCATTAATCAAATAGAATAATGAAACAAATTTATACAAGTAAACCGTTTTATTTATAAAAACTGATAGAAAAAGGCACGTTTCAATATTTATTGATAAAGTCTTGAATCAATGATTTCATGCTTTGGACCCCGACTGCCATTTGGTGGTCATTAATAGAAACTACGTCAGAGGCCAAAAGGCGGTTTCGAAACACTCTAAGCAGGGTGCAGAGGTATATTGATCAGGTAACCCACTCGATATGAATGAATAATAATTAAAAAATATAATAAAAATTTATCATGCATTTTTCAATTTAATTTCTGCGACTGCGGGGCTGTCCTATCTATGGCCCACCTATTGAAATACTCTTGTATGCGAAGGTAGCCACATACTGGTCCAAACACCTTAAATAGCCATTTCGACTCGCAAAGAAGAAGATTTAAATTTCTTATAAATAAATCCACTTACCATTGACATCTGCTCTTCATACAGCCTTGTATACCTAGAGGAAGATAATAAAATGTTAATTGATCGATGCGCACCCCTCTCGAAACTGACGCAGCGTCAAATTGGAGGACGAATTGCGTTGAGTCACTCGAAATACCAAAAGGGGGCCCTATACTGGACCTTCATTATATGCGTAACTTAACTTTATGCCCAAATTGTTTGAATATATTGTCGTAACTATTGAATTGTAGCCTAAGTATATACTTAATGAATAATATAATATGCAATTCACATACTTCAAGTGTTTAATAAATTTTGATGCATAGCTTATTAAAAAGTAGTATTTACATAGGGCGCACTGTAAGTTTCCGGAACTGGCCACTTACATAAACAATATTTAAAAATTTATTGCAACATTTGAAAATAGAACTCTTTGGCTGTAGAATGCAGTTTGTTTCATCTGACTGTCTTCTGTTTTTACCTTGTGGCGCCATTTAAAAAATTGTGTGTCTGCATCAACATGGATTTAACTCGGGAAAATTTTCGTAGTATGATTTTCTACGATTTTAAGTGTAATTTGACAGCTCAACAGAGCATCGCTCGGCTTGAAACAGCTTTTGGCAATGAAGCACCATGCAAGACAACTGTTTATAGCTGGTTTGCAGAATTCAAGCGTGGTCGTATCAATCTCAGTGACGAATCTCGCGATGGTCGGCCGTCCACCGCTGTGACCAACAAAAACATCAATGCTGTGCGCCGTATGATTGAAACAGACAGGCATGTGACCTACCATGAAATTCGCGCATCCTTAGAAATAGGCATGAGTCAAATACAATTAATCCTACACAAACATTTGGGTGTGAGAAAGCTGTGCTCGCGGTGGATCCCACACAACTTGACCGAGGCTCAAAAAACGGACCGCGTCACTTGGTGCAGTGCCATGCTTACCAGATTCAACGAAGGTGCGTCAAATTTGGTGTGGGACATAGTAACAGGTGACGAAACATGGATTTATTGCTACGATCCCAAAACAAAGCAGCAATCGAGCGTATGGGTCTTTCAAGATGAGCCGAAACCAACCAAAGTGGCGCGCGTGAAAAGTGCATCTAAGCGGATGATTGCTTCTTTTTTTAATAAAACTGGACACGTGGCTACTGTTGCTTTAGAGAATCGTCGTACAGTGAATAGTGACTGGTACACGACCATTTGTTTGCCGGAAGTTATTGACGAACTCCGTAAAAATAACCGTAAACGCCGTATCATCCTGCACCACGACAATGCTAGTTCTCACACGGCCAGACAGACAAACGACTTTTTGAAGGCGAAAAATGTAGAACTCATGAGTCATCCTGCATACAGTCCCGACCTGGCACCTTGTGACTTTTTTCTGTTCCCAAAAATTAAGAACCAATTACGCGGTCAACGATTTTCATCACCAGAAGAGGCTGTCGAGGAGTATGAAAAACACGTTTCAGATGTCACCACAGAGGAGTGGCACAAAAGTTTTCAAAACTGGTTTCATCGAATGAAAAAGTGCATAGACGCCAAGGGAGATTATTTTGAAAAACAATAAACTAATTTTGTACCTTTAATAGTATTTTTTCATATTCATTCCGGAAACTTATAGTGCGCCCCACGTATAGTTACGTATGTCTTTCCACTAAGTTCAATTAACTTATATTTCTGCAGGGGTGATTTTTACTTTAGACATATGAAAATGGTTAATAACAAAATAAACATATTTAAGTAAGAGTAAAGTTTGGCTCTACATTTCGTCATCGTCAAAAACTGTAAACTCATGAAACTAATTTTAACTCGAAAAATCCCACTTTTCCGGACGTTGTTTTTATTTCCACCTAACATTTGAAGTCTTGTAATTAGCCTCACCTGACCCGTTTTCAGACGACCTGAACCCAACATCCCAACACGCCCTTTGTAAGCCACTACTCGGTACGGTCTCCACAGAAAATAGTTTTCCTTTGTAACTTGGAATTTATTTACTAGGTAAGGATATAAAGTTTTAGGTTTTTTTTATAACGTTTTTAAGCGAAACTCGTTTGAGGAATTTCTTCGGGTATCCTCCATACGGGTGACTGAGATCGTATCTACTTTTTTGTATGTTTATTAAAGTTTTTTTTTTTTATATTTGCATTCATGTATTCTGCTTATAATGTTATTTTTATTTTATTTTTTTGTTACATTTTTTATATTAGTCTGTAATCATTCATGGTAAATTGTAGGAATATGCAAACTATATAAAAAAGTGCTATTGCAGACCTCACTGTTGGGATTGTTTATAATAACATTATGTGCTCCACCTTTTGTATTTAATACCTACCTTGATGTATATATCTCATTTCTATGTAAACATCAGTATCTGTTTTTTGTCACAACTTTTGTATATTGTTAAAAAAAAGTTCTTCTCTGACAAGATTACATCATTTTTAGAAAGCATGCACAACAATTACAAGCTGATTTTCCGGTCAATCTTTTTTTATCCATTTATCTATAAACTATAAAAATTAAAAATAGTTTATCATTCCTGCCAACGGTACTGTTTATTATTTAGCGGCGTCAGAACTGTCGGCAGGTTAATATTTCACGCGTAAGACGACGCGAATTTATAGTTGACTAGTTTCGCGACCCAACTCCGCGCCACCCACAGACTGCCGGAATAACAATTAATGGTGGCATGTTAAAGTTCGTGGTGATGATAAATTGTATGCTATAGTATGCCGCAAAAGATACCTTGTAATTTTGATTCAGTTCCTTTATGTGTGTGACAGACTCACACTTAAGGATTTGTTTAAGTCTTAACAATGTTCTACTTTGACTTTATTTCATACTAGCTGCTTCCCGCAGCTCAACCTGCGGTATATAGCCTATGTTACTCAGGGTGAATGTAGCTTTCCAATGGTGAAAGAATTTTTGAAATCGGCACAGTAGTTTTTGAGTTTATTCATTACAAACATACATACAAAAATACAAATCTTTCCTCTTTATAATATTAGTGTAGATAGAAAAAGAAGTAGATATGATGAAAATGTTAGTTACTCTCGGACAAAACTCCCAAACATTTCTATAGCTATTGGACTTTATTTCGAATTCATAAAAAACTTGAAATGAGGTCAGAAAATTAATTGCCTATCTTTATCTATACTAATATTATAAAGCTGAAGAGTTTGTTTTTTGTTTGTTTGAACACGCTAATCTCAGGAACTACTGGTTCTAATTGAAAAATTCCTTTTGTGTTGGATAGATCATTTATCGAGGAAGGCTTTAGGCTATATAACATCACGTTGCGACTAATAGGAGTGAAAAAACAGCCGAAAATGTGGAAAAAACGGGGAAAATTATTCATCTTTGAGGGCTTCCGTTGCGTGCGCTACGAAAACCGTTCGAGATACCCAAAAAATACGTATGAAAGATTTATTCCTCTTTAAATTATCTAAAAAAATGTCCGCGACAGTATAAGTCTATCTTTTAAGATTAACTCACAATAACCGTTTTTATGATAATCAAATTTGGTCGAAATTAATGCATTATTACAAATTATTTGTCAGAGTTGTATCAACATAATAATATTAATCTTTATCCAAATAAATGTGTTATTGATTAAGAGTATTTAACAGTGAACAAAATTGTCTTTGACATCACCTTATTTCAATAAACATCTTATAAGATAATACAATTTTAAAATAACTCTGAAACAAAATTCACACGCGCCGCATGATGAGCGCTCGCCCATGATTCCCAAAATAACTATTCCACGCGGACGAAGTCGCGGGCACAGCTAGTAAAATAATAAAACTTCGAAAGGGCGCCAAAACTTATTTTAACAATGTACGTACAATACCTAAGTCACATCATAGTAAAACAAAAGGTATCACCGGTTATCACCTGAAATCAATGGACGTTTCCAATGACATGACGGCGTTGGGCATAAGACCTAAAATGAAAAACGTCAAAAATGGTCAGATTCTATTATTTCAAGAGGGGCCGACCCCGTAAGTGAAAAGGCAGGGGGAGAAGATGACAGTAAACCAAAAGGCAGGCGAGTCTTACCAACGTATCCTGTGAGGCCCATGATGCGCCTGTAGGTTTCACCTCCTTTTCAATACAATAGTTTCAATGAAAAAAGATTCAAAATATCTAACACGCTATTAAAATGTATGAGAATTCGATTTAGAAATTTTGCTCATTCTAAAGCTTACAAAAATATTTATGACAACTATATTTTTACTAACGATTTTTACTACCTAACTGCTTTGTGCGGCAACAAGTATATTTTAAGTAATTTTCAAATATTTATTTTAATAGTGTTTCATAAAAGTATAAGTAACACCCTTGAGCTCACCAAGCATTCGATATTTTTATGAATAACACTTCTAGTCAACATATATCAATCCTGTGGGCCGCCTTTCTGCCAAAATACATGTTTACTCATTTGGCAGCGGACCAAAGAATCTATGTCCCGAGTGTTCTTACATCTTGGCTCTGGTTCTACCCCATCTTTGTGTTTTTCAACTTGAAAATTTACTGGAGCATTAGACTATAAACATGCAACATGAATAAGTAGCTCCCCTATTTAAGTTTCAGAATAGAACTCTTTGCTTTTAATGTTTACCTGGATCATATGAAACTCATTCTTTTTTATTATTATTTTCTTAAATAACATAAGTATGTGGGCTATTTCACACTCTTTATATGCTCAAAGTGAGGCGTTGTAATCTCTAATTCATATGGGTTATGACAGTTGACTATGCACAGCACACACACCCTGAATTTTATTTTCCAAATCACCTTATAGCTTCTATCTCATAACTAGGAAGCTGAGAAAATAATATTCTTTCTTCTCGTTGAGCCATAATCTGCATTTTTTTGAATTGCCCAAACATTTCAATTAAATGTGTCCATATAATTCCTAATCATCTAACATGCCATCAAAACTAATTATGATCTGTTTACCGAACTTTGTCATCCAAAACAGAATACCTGTATTTACCTCACAAGCTAAATATTCACATAGTCCTCTAATTAACCGACATTAGGTAGCGGCCAAGTGATGACATTATGCAATAATGCATCGCGGCGCGTCGTCACCGCCGTTAGGTAATCATAGTTACCGCTGCACAGCGCATTATCACAAAGGCAACTGTATAATGTACTATTAGTATTTATTCTACTATCTTAATTTCGAATTTCTTATGTTTCAGACACTCAAAACTTCCCCTCCCTACACAGGCAAAATGATAAATTTGAAGAGTACATTATTTATAATTTAAGTTTTTTAAATCTATTTTTGTAGATAGACCAAAGACCAAGAGATATTATAAGAGACAATATTTTTTATTGAGCTAGCTACCACCAGATCCCAGTAAAGGTATTTGCTTTACTTCTTACACATGTTGAATGAGGTCATCGCCTTACTTTCATACTTTAATTATATAAAAATTGTACCAACAAAATAATGTACTCATCAAACGTAACAAAATATTATAACTTCATCCTCTATGTTCACTTATCATGCCTCTAATATTTCTCCAACCTTACTCCACCCCATATCTCAAACTTTAAATAAACTTACATATAGTTGTGTTATCGGGCCTAACTTACATGTTATCGCAACGAAACTTTTTTTTATTTGCAAAATCTTATAGCTATTGCTTTTCTACCCCACCGATAACTTTTAACCCCAGTCGAAATGGGGTGAATAACTTGAGCTGACAGCTCGAAGGGTATAGACTTTATTGACCCCTGAAATGAATTCTACAACTATTTATAATGGGGAAATTCTTATGGAAATGGAGAGACTTTCGATAATGTCTTCAAAATAGGGCGCTGTGAGATATGTCTCACATTTTCTATTTTTGTTGTTTTATTTACGTGTGACGAAGAATAATGGTATGCGGTGTATGAAAAGAAAGGAAGACGCAAACAGATTTACTTTTTTGAATGTAAAATGTAATAGGCAAGGAAGTTTGATACTATATATTGGTGAAAAAGGCCTAGATCCACTATGGAGTTGTTAGCATCAAAGGAAAATAATAAGTTTGCTTGTCTATCGTCATTATCATAAATAAACTAGGATCTTATGAACTTTATTTATTTATTGAAAATTTATTGAAAATTGTTTCAGTGTAGTTTTTCCCGTTCTTCGTTGATTACATAGATAATATTTTATACATAAGTACTTATAATAAAAGGTTTATAAAAATGTTTTTAAATCATTAAATTACATTAAGTAGCAAGCTGTCTTTGATAATCCAAGACTTCTAGTGTTTTCTGAGTAAAAAGAAAACTAATCATTAAAAGAAAGATACGTGCCTTATAACAAAATTAGCCATATTTTATAATTAACGTTTACACGGCTGTTCGAGTGTCCACTGTGTCCTGCTGCGTGTAGTAGACGCGACCTTGTAGGGATGACAGCAGGTGCGGCCCAGATAACAGCATATTGGACTGACAAAATTTGAGAGGAGTCGTCGAGCCATATCACGGCTCACACCGTAAATGTGCACAGAGGGTAATCTTAAACCTACCATACATCACCTTCAAAGTCAAGCTGGCAAGAATCGCGGAACTAGATTAAAATTAATTACTATGGCGAATGTACAAATTACTCAGGGCTTTTGCAAGGCAATGCGGCCTCTTGACTTGACCTACTTCATGTTGCCGTGCTTCCGACGCGACAGAATTCCTGCGATGTACAAAGACGTTCCAAGTTACTGAATACAGCGGAATTATTTACAAAAATAATCGTTACATAAGGACGAACCGCAGCGTCTATGTACATAAATAGAATCTGAGGTTCATCATAGTTCATTTATTCATAAAAACAATATACATTGTGTCTGAAAATACAATATGCTTATGATGGATTTTAAACTAAACTAAACTAGAACTAAAATAATTACTATTCTATATTATGCTATAGTAATTGTATTTTCTACAATAAAGTTAAATAAATAAAAATTACTGTAAATTTAACGGGTAAATAAAAACATACGAAATGATAAGAATATTTAGTATGTTGTCTTCCGAGTTACAGATTTTAGGCACAAGAACAAAAAAAACAAATTCATTCAATTAAATTTTTTCATCCATCAAGTAAGTCGTCATTTCGTCCATTATAAAATAATAAAATTAAAATATAAAGAAATATTTATTTTCTCAACACAATTGACAAGTGCTTAATAGTAGGTACAATATAAAAGCAACTGATAATACCAGTGTTGTGAAAGAGTGGTGTCTGAGATAGGTTTCCGAAGAAACCTGTATTACAGATCACCACAGCTTCTAGATACGAATTTATTATCTTTTGGTTGAGTCACACAAATAATGATGAGATGAGTAAAATTTAGGTAGAAATGTAATCCACTAAATACTAAACTAAGCTGGGTAATATAATTGCATGTGTGTGTTTAATACTGTAGTATTTTAAGACTTTGGATATGTCAGTGTGTTTTTAATAATACATAACTAGTATACTTATCCCCTGACCTGCTTACGGGCTCGATCGAGCCCAACATTTTCTGCACTACTGTGCTTCCGGGCTCGATCAGCCCCAACTGTTTTCGCTTGCATCATTTTTGAGTTACACAACACTGAGT
This sequence comes from Euzophera pinguis, assembly GCA_947363495.1. Classification (NCBI taxonomy): domain Eukaryota; kingdom Metazoa; phylum Arthropoda; class Insecta; order Lepidoptera; family Pyralidae; genus Euzophera; species Euzophera pinguis. The sequence continues at coordinate 11,053,800 of OX376170.1, read as the reverse complement.
AACTCTATGTGTCTATGGCTTTTTCTCGGCTTACTACAATCCTGCCACTATCGATTAAAATCATGGTGTGAGTAAAGGCTCGTGTGTAAATAGTAATGTGTAAGTCAGGTAAAGTGTAGAAGTATTCCAAAATAAAAAAATAGTCACATTTGCCGGCAGAAACAAGCAAAACGCTGTGTCATTGAACATCATGCATTCACATTAACGATGGACTGACCCGACCAACCGGTGTGGGCTGTAGGTATTTTTAGTTACAATTCAGTGGTTGACTAAATAGGCAGGCACTCATTTATATATTATCTTATAATTTTAAATTGTTATTGGCCAAGTTTCACTATCTTATGGTAAAGAAAAGACAATACCCACTTAGTACTTACTCCAATTGCACATGACTTAGATGATTTATACATATTATTATGCTACCCAGACGAGCTGTAGATTCGAACAAAAAGTCACACCACCTACAATCAAATACTTACACGAATTACTTACACAAGTAAGCAAGTGTAGTGTATACAATCAATGCGCTAATTGGGTATTCAACAAATTTTTATTTTTTCTTTCATATCAATATTTATATTTCCAGAAACAGAATTATGAAAGAATTTTTGTAATCCGTTCAAAAATAAATAAGTTATAAGCCTTTGAAATTCGGTGGAAGGGGAAACTGTCAAAAAACAAGAAAAGGATGCACTGTGTGAGCTGTGACGTCACTGCCACTCGGTTTCGTGAGTACAAAAGGGATAGCAAGACGTCCCCACCACGCTCCCACTTTCCTTCTAGAGAAAACTTTAAAATCGAATTACTGCCTTAATTAACAACCAATTTTGTTGTTGTTTTCAGAATCGGTTACCTTTTAGTGTATATTTTGTTTAGTATAATAATATTAACCAAGTATGAATACAGTCAAGTAGCCTATTGAATAAGTATAAATTATAGTGTTCCGATTACATGTAAAAGACCAAATACCAAGATGTGCAGGCTCGATTGACCATGCAACCCACTCAATATAAATAAATAAGTAGATAGCCACCATTAACTTTACAATATGTTAGGGACATAACTGTTTGTTCGTTTGCTATTTCCTGGTAGTAACATGCAAAGAGTAACGGTTCACTATACATAGAATTCAAAGACATAGGTACATTAACTAATAGTTACACTATCATCTGTTTATTTGTCCCTTCTACTAATCAGGTTATAGCATAAATAATCAGATTTAGTAACAGGTGTTTGGTTGTGAAGTGAGTACAAATCCCAGGGTTGATTTGTGTAATTTCGGGCGGTAGGCATAGGATAGGACAGGGCTAGGATTATAAAATAAATATACTATGAGAAAATGAGTATTATGTTATGTATAGTACCAATCTAAGTAGTCCTTTAACTGCGTTTTAAACAGTTATGAACCATTAAATATGTGAGAATTTAAGCATTAAGAACCATCAAGTATCAATTCGTAACGTTAGGTAGTACTTTTTATAAGGAAACTAGGCTAATGGGAAAACGATCCCCGTGAATTACAAATAGCCTAACTTTCATCCAACAATGGATAAAATATATAATAATTTGTTCTCCTCCACTTATGACTTAAGGTATTTAAAGTACAATGACGAATTTACATGTAGCATATAAATTCTATTAACACTACTAATTACATTCAGATTTTAGGTGTTGTTATTGAGAAAGGAACGTTTTATTCCGTGTGCGATTTCAATCATCTTTGGGTGTTGTAGGTAGACATTGAAAATTAGTGATTTTTGTTTAGTACCTTTTTAATAGAAAATCAATTAAAGGACTTTTTTTTATACAACCAAGTAGGCAATAAGGCGTACGGCCCACCTGATGGTAAGTGGTTACCGTAGCCTATAAACGCCTGCAACACCGGAGATGTCACGAGCGCATTGCCGACCTGTCCGCTATCAGCACAGCGACCCCTCTGGAGACTGGCGACCCTACTCACCAGCAGGAACACAGCACTGCATCACAGTGTTATTTGGCTGCGGTCTTCTGTAGGGTGGAGGTACTTCCCCAGACGGACTACTACTTACAAAATGTCCTACCTCTCTTAACTTACTTTAACTTTTTAATCGACTTGACTTGATTAAGATGGCTATGAGCTTTCCACTCGTGAGAACTTTTCGCAAGAAAAGATTTTGTTCAAAATTACAATATTTGTATCTTTTCGAAGTGTATTTGTTGCTAGGATGATCTATCGAGCTGATTAGCAAACATTTGGTAATCCTAACGATTTCTCAGTTGCATCTATAATGACCCAACGATCATCGAGTGAGCAAAACAATAAGTAATCTTAGTGTCCTCCCAGTTGCAAATGCTGATTGCCCTGGAGCCCGTGGTCCGCTATCTTACGTATACGCCTCCTCTTCGCCTGGTTAGGATCGATTTCACCAACATCGTTCCTATCTAATCTAAGCATAAAAATGGGGGCAGACATTTTTATTCTAGACACAGATTCCATAAACCTTAATTATACGTGGATTAACAGTTTCTCGGGTTAACTGTGTGGTGAAATTTAAACTTCATTGCACGAGAGTAAATTGCGTCATTAGCCTTAGAATACAACTTATCCTACTTTGGTGAAATTGGCCAAATATTAAAGTACGATACAAAAGGAGAATAAGAGAATCAACTGCAACAGGTATACAGCTGTTGTTACAGTTAATATATCCTGCAAATTTGAATACCAGTGGCAGAGATGAATAGCATAGATAGAATCGCTAATATTCCAATTGAACTTCGAAATTCGAATACGGAATTTGATCGATCCCTTTCTCTAACCAAAATGCGATTCCGCTGAAATATAGAAGTTATAAGTAGCTATTATCATATCTAAAGCTCAAAACCATTTAACACGAAAGGCACGGTAGAGCCTACACAGCTTTTCATATTTAAAACTATTACTGAATCTTATACTATATTTAAATCAGCAGCTATTTCGTTTTGACCTGGATGGTTGTGTTTGGTCTAAATTGCAGTACCCTTACAGAGTTATGCTATGAATTTGTACTAAATAACAACCGTTGTACTTTTGTAAACGCATGAAAGCAATAAATGTTTTGACTTTGTGTTTAGATTCTTCTTTAAAGAGAATATCATCAAAGGCTGTCGTCTCAAGTAAATCCCAAGACAAGTCTCAAGTCGACAGCCTCGTGACCCGACAATATTAGCTCGGCACATCTCAGGGTATCACGCTGGAGTACTAGACGGTTCCTTATCACTTGGTGACAGCACTGACAGCTGTGTCGGCACCCGCTTATCGAGATGCGAATTGCAGAGCGATATCTTCAGACTGATTTAGCTCCACTATTGTTAGGCTTACTTCTATGCCACAACAATTTAAAACAATATTTTGCTTTGATTATTCAACACTATGTCGGGTGTTTTATAACTTTTTTACGTTAGATGTGGTTAGCAAAAAGCAAAGTATCAAGCGAAAGCATTGATACTGGCAACAACAGTGTTGATTAATAATAATCTCCCTTCGGGCGCAGTCGGGTAATTAAAAGAAAATCATGTATTCTCCACCTTTTTCTTATCGGGTGTGTTAGCAAACAACTTAAATTTGTATTGCCTTTTTAATATTCAAAAAACTTGTTATTTATTTCAAGTTAGTAGATTATTAAAAACATTTTATCACAATGTGGAACTACTGATAAAATAATACACAGTATTGTACATAATTCTTTTAAAATTGAATTGGTTCACCAAATAAAACTGTTATATAAACTTGGGGATGTTGCGAATTTCCAAAAATAGAAAATAATTTGGAATAAAAATAATTTTATTGAAAAAACTTACTTGAGTAAGCTCAAGTAAGAAACGATAGGTATATTTAATATTTTTGTATAGAAACATTTTATTGTGCCTGATAAAAGCTATGAAAAGTCCTTGTTATACCTAAATGAAATACTTTATAGTACACTACCATAGACTTTTTAATAAATAGATATTATAAGATATATTTTAAAATTGTGAGAACTTATTTTTACCTACTTATTTTCAATAGATTATATTGTTCCGTACTTTAGAGTCTATCATTTTTAGAAAGAAAAATGTTAGACTCTTCTAACCCTCTCCGGTCTACATTAATTTTTGGATCTTGAAAACGGAAAAGAGTCGTGTAGAGATAAAAACTGAAACTTTCTGGTTATAGCATCTAAACTGCAATCGTTAAAGAGAATACTAGGAGCGAATGATAGCTACGCAAAATGTCCTGACAAAATTTGTCTATTTTGGAAGTTGGTCTTCAGTTTATACGGTTACAAGGCGTTAACTGCTCGCAGAGCCATAGAGCCGTGTTTATGGCTCATCTACAGGGAGGCTGTTTGTACGAACGGGAGGTAGCGACTCTTTTTGTTATTGAAGTAATTCCGCTTAAAAAAAGGCGAATTCGAAAATGGCGGACATATGCGGTTGTCTGTGGTTATGTGTCATTTGTTTACGACGAATCTCGAATTTAATTTTTCTCCGAAGGAATACCTCTCTGGAATCTTTGATTATAACTATGCCTAGAATATAGAGTACGTAAATACATGTTCGCGGCTTTCCCAAGTAAAATGTTCAAGTCGTAAACAAATGTATCATCTCGATAAAAAAAAAAAAAGTTTCACTCTTTAATTTCCTACATTTTTGATGGAACAGTTTTATTCTACAACGTGTACCCAATGCATACCAGGACTTCTCAAATGTAATGACATGAAAATCTTATCTGTGGTGTACGAGCTGCTCCTCGCATTCAACCTGATGCTATCTGCCACTAAGCTTAGATTTGAAACTAAATGCGAAGTCAGCAGTTGAATGAACGGGATTGCAAGTATAATCATCTAGGAAAACCTATGGAACCAAATAGTTTTGTTTTGATTTAGTCCAGTTTTGTGTAGAATAGTAACTGGATTAGCTGGTAGTGGATTAAAATTCTATTTTTCATTGTAGATTAACATGGTGGTAGAGTAACGTTATGACTTTGAAAGCAGACAAACCTAACTCCCCCGGCCATTGATAAGTACGGTAGGAGTCACATTTATTTGCACTCAAATGAAAATATTTGTACCACAGATAGGAAGCGGAATTCTCAGACTTGAATCACCTTATTGTCGCCAGATGGAAACTGGTTGCCGAGTCTGGAGAAATATTTTCATGTAATTATCGAAGGTTATAGTGTTCATTCATTCATTTATTCATCTTACAACCATCATTACAGGCAAATATTTTGTATTATTGGAAAAATCATAGCAAAATTGTTAGAAGACCAAAAATGTAAGAACGAAAATACAGTAGAACACATGTGTTCTAGCTTGATGTTACATTTAAAAGTGTTACTTTAGCTTATCAATATCGAGAACCTGTCAATTAATTCTTTTGACAAGAGAACCGTTACCAGAAAGTTCGTATCATTATTTAGATTCAGGTTGTCGTAGAAGTAGTTCTTTGTGCAAAAACATAACTTTACTTATCCAGTTTCTCATTATGTTCATTTTAAATTTAACGAAAAAGTGTGAAGAATTTTTTTGCCAATTTTATTAATTATCATCACATAGTTCTTCTTCTTCTTTGCGTGTCGATATGTTCTCTCAACTATTGATAAATTATGCCAAAATTGTGCTGTGCCAGGACCAGAGTCTCGTTGATTGCCAACAGGTTACTTATCCCACCGTTTCGTACATGTAAAATATACAAGTTTACTTACTCCTAATAATTTATAGTAATTTATAGTTTAGGGCGTGAAAAAATTCCTTCAGGGTCGGCAACGCGCTCGTGACATCTCCGGTGATGCAGGCGTTCATAGGCTACGGTAGACACTCGCCATCAGGTGGGCCGTACGCCTGTTTGCCTACTTAGTTTTATAAAAAAAAATGTAGAGTTATATCCATAATAAAATCATTTTTAAAAAAGAGAAGCAATTTCTGTTATAAAATTACAGCCAGTGCAACACGACAAGCAGAAAATTTATTCTGTTCCACAAAAGCTTGTCGAAGAAAATCTTGCTAAATGAAAAGAAAGCATTACTACAATACAATTTACATCTGCTAAGAATCCAAGGAAGTTTTATTTTTAAAATCCAACATGTTTATTTAAAGGGCGTTTCGTCTTGGAAACTACCACGGTGGTGCACTCTCGTAAATAAGCAGTAGTGGCCAGTTACATGAGTAGCTGAATGGAACGGAGGTAAAGCCGTATCTTCATACAAGCATGTTTCACAAATTGCATCCTTAGCTTACTTAGTTTAGAGCCAATTGATATGGATATACTGTAACAGTGAATCTACTGTACCATCTGAGCTCGTAAACCTTTGTAAAGGGTAATCATTAATTGGAACATGGTTTAGGTGCGACCAGCATTGTTAGATTATTCTGGCCAACCAACTAGCGATAGATAGAAAATCATTAGAAATCGAACGAAAAACATTTGACTTACCAGTTTTGAGTTCTCAAAAATAGCATTCCTTTTCACATGATAGAATGTTCAAATTGTTTGAGAGTCACTGCGCAAAATTATAAGTGATGTTAGTGTATGCACTCAATAAATAAATTATTTTAAAATATTAATGTAAACAGTACCTCAACCACGAGACTTTATACGGTAGCGACCGTGTGAAGATAAATTTGGAATTTCTTAGTTACCTTACTATCCTCCCGAGGCGCTGTGCAGATGTGCCATACTTAATTGTAAACGCAGTCGCTAGCGTCTGCATCAATAAAATCTCATAGTTGACTTACTAACAATAAAATTTTAAAGTTTTATCAGTAGTTGAGTTTCACTAAACGGACTGTAAAAATATAGCTGATGTTGATGTCACCCAAAGTCACCCTAAATAATTAATAATAATACTAGTATTGTATCGTCTTATCTTTATGAAACTTTCCTCTGTTCCTTTAGGCTACTTGCGAAGTAGCTAGTGTGGGCGCACTTTTAATTTTAAAAGGCTCTCCGGCTGATTGCCCTGTAACCGCCCCTGGAATGGCTCTTGCAAACTACTTTATATTTCCACTTGCACTACAATGTTCGCCAGGAAAGCCAGTAATATCTGAATTTTTAATGGCATCTTGGGTATTTTTATTACTATATAAAATTTGTTAGTTTCATGTAATTTATAAAAAATTGAACATTGGATTATCATTTTTTATTGTAGTCTTAAACTATATTACTGCATACAAATGTCTTTGTAAGTTAACCGCAATAGTCGTGTCTTATCGCTGAGATGATGATTCTGTTGATTTCGACATTTTCTATCTTGAGCAGAGCACTAAAAATATCTATACCGGTCTCAATGTACATAAAACGAGCATTTAACTTACTTATTATTTAAAGCCCTGAGTGTAGGGCATGTGCCGAGGCAGAGGAGTCCATAGTTCACATTTTGTGTCATTGTGACTCATTGGCTAGCAAGCGAATGGACCTTTTCGGAACAGCATATCCGGAACTAGAGGACTAGAGGCACTTCGCACCAGGTGATGTTCTGAAGCTCATGCAGTCCTTCTTCAGAAACCCTGCTGTGGGTGAGTAAGGCATGGGATAAGTACAAAAGAACCCAGAGGTTCGACGTGCTTCCTTCACATCACAAAATTAAAGTGTTGCTCCAAAAGCAACATCCGGGTTACATTTATCCTTAGGGAAATAATAACGTTTCTATCTTCACCTCCCATAAAATTTTATATTGACAGAATTTACAAATACACGTCCACTTATTTGAGACCTGGGCACAGCCGTAAACATTATACTGCCTATAAAACATAACAAGCCTATGAAGCCGCCGCGTAATCGCCAGCTCGCCCCACCGGGACCATCCCCCTGCCATAACAAAAGATTCAGTACCTCAACTCAAATAAAATATTATTTTAAAACAATTATTGTGCAAAGTCACTACAATGATACGGTATTCTTACAGAAACGGACAAGTGCTATATAAATACCGCTTTGTTAAACTTTATCTTAAAAGTTGACCCCGAGAATGTGGGAACCGATCAGTTATCTGAAATTGACTTTGCCGAATCTCACTTGACCCAATACGTTTCATCGACGTTTTGTTTGCTGTATGTATTGTTTGGTACATATTTATATTATAGAAACATAATATGACATATGTACCAATTTAATTAACTATGTTTTACCGATTTAAAAAAAAAAACTTTTGCTAATGGCCGAAGTTTCTTTTGGTGTTTTGAACTTTTTATTTGCCAGATGATTTATTTATACTACTATCACATCACCAAAACAACTTTTTAATGAATATTGTTGGCTACGTTCACATCACCAAAATAACTTACTTCAGGGGCGATCGAACTTGCGTGATTAGTGGGTAGGGGGGGCGCAACCCCCCTGTTTGGGGGGTCGCTATAAAAAAATACTTTAAATAAAACCGTAGCTAAGTTCTGTTTGGTTGGGTTAGGCTTGTGACCACCCATAGAGCTTCAAACTGCTGCTCCATAGAATTACACGGCTATTGATTAAAAAATCATGTACTTATCTATATCAATATATTGAATTGTATATATTTATTATCTTATACTAAATATATATATATATATATATATATATAATATATTAGTTAAAATTTAATTTAATTAAATGAAAAAGAGGTGTAATGAATGTTTGTAAACATAAAACTTAGAACAAAAGTTATTCGGCCAAGCATCACTACGGTAAAAAGTTTTACGATCCAATATCATATTGGAGTGACGAAAACAAAAGTATTGATTATAAGGTCAACTGATATGGTGACAAATGATATTTAGACGAATTAAAAAAAAAAGAAACGAAAAATTTTGAAACGTTCTTGGTTAAATGAAAATCGGAAAGAAAAATCGACTTTATGATAGGTAACCCGAGAATGTGGCTTGATATCGCATGTAAATGACCATTGTGTCATCTGTGTGATAATAGACCTCATAACTCTAGATAAAAGCGGGAGAGCTCTTTAATGATAAAAAGTTTTTGTTTTATTGTCTTATTTATTTTCAAAAATATCTAACAAATAATAACGAGTTAATAGAGCGGACTAATGGCCGAAAATTATGATGGCGCAGTATAAAAACAAACATAAGAAGTATATGTAATTAAATACATACTGCGATCGCTACTGGCTTATGTTGCCTGCATTTGAAAGCAAAAAAAATAATAAAATATAATCTTTAAAATAAAATACATTGTTCAATTCATCGTTCTTAGCTTTCCAATTGTTTTATACTATGGCTTTGCTCCCAAATTACTTGGGCCGCGTAATTTTGGCCTTTCTTTGTTATTCTTTAAATCCTCAGGAGATTCGCGACGTTATGATCTCATTTTGAGTTATGAGAAAAAACTCTTAGAGGTCCCGCGACGAGGTATTATTGCTGCAGGATTACGGGGACCCTGCGAGGAATCTTGCTCTCGAATATTTCATGGTTCTCGTAGATTACACTTTTCTCATAATTTTTCTTAATGCGTGACAAGTGTAAATTAAAAATTACAAAACCTCGACTGCTGGCCCGGAGCAGATGACAAAAGAATTGAAGTCTCTTTACTGGTGGTTATCATCAACCACCACCTGTACTCTCTCTCATCTCAGCGCCTTCTCGGTTGCGTCCTCAGCTGTTCGCCTCAGTGCCCAGAGTCCACTTTCCTACTCTTTCTTATCCACTTCGCCCGACCTTCGGCATCCACTATCAACCAAACCCCTTTGTACATTTGCATTAGTGGCTGAGAACTTGCGTATACTGTAAACTTCTTTGAAATCAAATCTGTGAAATATGTTAAGATATATAGATATATAGTCGAGAATAAAGTGAGCTACTTAACTTCAATATATCAATCATTATTTGAATCAGGACATTTAGAAAGTGACAGATTTTTCAGATCAAAATGCTAGAGATTTGGTTCCGCTTATGTTTAACCCTACAATCCATAAATTTAATGTAAGATATTACCACGTTACAGAAATAATATTTTTAAGTCAGAAGGGCCGGCGTCGAAGAACATACTGCGACCAAATCGCAGACATATATTAAAAAAGGGAGATGTCAGGAGTACCCGTAATCGACGAGCGTGTATGATGAGAGTGATGAGTGCAAATGCAAATGGAAAGGAAATCACTAGTCTCTGCCTACCCCTACGGCAAAAAGGCGTGATGGTATGTATGTATTTATGTATTGGTTCAACGATTTTAGCATGAAGAAGAAGAACAAATAAATAAACCGACTGCGTTTATATCATGCTTATGTAAATTCGACATTAAAATATGGCATTATATTTTGGGGTAACTCTACGGATAAAGACATAATTTGTAAAGCTCAGAAACGTTGTGTTCTTTCTATGTTTCACATTCAACAGACTGACTCATGTGAGCCATACTTAAAAAAATATAAATTGCTAACGTTGCCACGCATAAGTATATATATATGAATGGGCCGTCTTTGTACAAACAAATAAAAATATGTTTACTTTTCGCACACGAGCCCGTAATAGGGCTAATATTGCTTTGTTTGAATTTAAAACGAAACTGTTGCGAAGTAGTGTATTTGGTAGGATACCTGTCTTATACAATAAGCTACCAAACTCCCTTAAAACAACATCAGACATCATAAGTTTTAAACAACCCCTTCGGAAGCTACTCGTCCAGAAATGTTATTATAAATTAGATGAGTTTTTAAAAGACAAACTCTATTGAATCTTGTTACGAATGAATCCTATCACAAGTGAACTAATGTTATTTCTTGTAAATTTGTACGCCAATCTTTCAGAAACAGAGTACCTACTTATTTATTAATTGCATGTCTACTTATTAGACCTGTTTTCACAAATAATGATGATTTCATTTCATTTCATTTCTTTCACAATTTGGCTTGTAAATAAATAAATGAAAAACGTGTATTAATTCGTTTATTAAGCTATACATATTTATTTTGTTTATTTTTGTTTTCCTGTTTGCCTACTTAATTGTATAAAAAAATCGGACAATTATTTGTGTGTCGTATCAACATCAATAATATTCTACTTTCCCTACTTGTATCTTCAACCCCGTGTACATTTGACAATAATAATCACATTATTGGTTTTCTTGCCTATTGCTCTCAAGGGATAAATAAATATGAACCACCTTGCGCCACAGAACAGGCAATAATAGAACCTTACACATTGAAACATTTTACAAGAACATGTAACTAGAGATTAACTCAAAATAAATGCATGTAGACTCCTCTTTCTCTCTCTCTCTCTCTATCTCTCCAGTTCGAATAGATGCTAGGTTGCTACCATAGGTTCTCATGTACCTATATTGATCAGATGATGCTGCATATGGCATTCATTCTATCTGGATCAAACTATGTCCAAATTTCTCAACCAGCTTATAGCGGTAGGAATTAACTTAAAACTTACGTCAGTTCACTGGGTAAAAAGTAAAGTGGACATAAGGTAGAGTGTAGTCCAGGTGAAAATCCTTTTATTTAAGAATATCCTTTCACTAAGTAATAGAATATATTATTATAGGAATGAATGAATTAATGAGAATCGAAAAAATCGCCTGTGACAGATGGATAAAAATACATACGATTCGAGATTGTGCATTTTGTACTGAAATACTGTCAACTCTTAACATCTCAGTTCAATAGTGCGGGAATATTTCGCGGCAAATCGTAGTGTCCGAAGAAACCACACTGATTGCACAAAGGCTCCCCAGGGCCTGGATTATCACGTGCGGCTTCGTTAGTTCACACCCCAGACCCACGAATTATGCCGACTATGTCCACAGTGCGAATTATTTAACAAAATCAAATGATTTTGTTCGTAAAGAAGCAAATATTTCGAGTACATTGTAAGGATGTGATACATCAACTTTTCATTTCATAAACAAATTTTAAAATCAACACCTTTTTTGTCCATATTGTTTTTAATGTCATTCTCACCAATCTCTATATTTCATCGATAGAATCTACATCTTTTTTTTATTAATCTATTTTGTCACATTGCTGGGAAAAAGTCTCTCCCATCTCTGTCCACTGGACAGACAAGTACAGTTGTAATAATACATATTTTTTTCCGTACAAAAAAAAAAAATTAATCGAGTTGCGCGCTATATCCATACTTCCATACTAATATTATAAATGCGAAAGTCTGTTTTTCCGACCCCGGGTCAAACATAGGCTACTTTAAGACGCAGGCGGAGCTGCGGGAAACAGCTAGTGTGTATATATATATATTATATATCACGTTAGTATTTATAACTAAAAACTTAATTTAATTTGTTTAAATTTAATTAATTACATTCACCTAATTTTGAAAAGATAATTAATTTATTTAATAATTTTAAATAATTAGGGATTATTTTGTATTTCTGGAGGTGGGCGTTGACATTCGCGACAAACACTTTTTTGTTCCCAATAAATATTTTATTTATTTATTTATATATATGTATGTAGGTCAAGTGCGAGTCGGACTCGCGCACGAAGGGTCCCGTACCATTATCTATACAAATCGCAAAATGTCACGTTTGTTGTATGGAAGCCCCCTTAAATATTTGTTTTATTTTAATTAAATTATTATTTATTTATCTTAAAATTGAATATATACTGTGAATATTTCAAGCATCTGCCTATTGCCGTTATCAATTTGAGCAAAAACGAGGAAAAGAAATCACGTTGTTTTGTATGGGAGCCCCCTTAAATATTTATTTTATTCTTGAATTGAAGAATTGAAATGAAATTTTGTTTTTTTTTGTTTACCAATGTTTTGTTGGATAGTCTAAAAAAAAGAGAATTTTTGCATAAAACTAAACATATTCTTCTAAACAAAACCAAACGTTTTACAAATTTTCGATTACCAACTAAATATCGTCAAACCATTCTACATTTCAGGTAGTTGATGAAGTCACGCACAAAAGATATTCACGTTAATTATAAGCCATTAATTTAACGTTTCATTTTAATTACAAGGAACGTGTGTGCGAACTTTATCAGCTACGTGTACGTATTATTATTGCGCCAAGATTAAATTAAAGCTATTTAAAAAAATTGTTAATTCGTCCGTTGGTCGTAGATTTATCGAAGCTAATGTGGTTAACATTGGGGTTTAATTGAAAAGGAAAAAAATATTTCATGAAAATCTAATAACCAGCTACATGCTATAATTAATTGTTTAAATATTTTGAAAACACAATTCATATATTTAGGTATTTACTCACTACTATTTTATAGGCTGCTTTAATCGCTTACCATCAGATGGGCTGCAATGCATGACTGTTTGCCTATTTAATTGTACAAGTATAATAAATATGCTGTCTACGTACACTTATGTTTTCGTTACAATCTCATTGAGAGCAAAAACCATGCATTTTTTAGATACATTTATTATATCAAAACATAATCAACTCATAATTAGTTTATTAAATATTTACAGGCAGGTTTTAAAAAGTTATAGAAAAATATAAGTGATTAATATATGGATTGATTCGTCACCAGTATCTCTCAACCGCGGGGCTTCAGCACAAGCTTTTTTTTGTGAAATTAAAAATGTACAAACAAAACAAATTAATAAACACGACCTACTAATTTTAGACACACAAAATGGTTGAAAATAATCCTCTTTCTAGTGGCAAAAAGTCCACTGCTGGAAATAGATATCTGCATATGGATAGGTAAGTCTAATCTGATAATTATCATATTAGCTTAGCTACATAACTGCCTTACCACTGTTCTTTTAGCTAAACTTGATGGTCACGTCATTATAACTATCACAATAATGAATTATATAAATAATATTATATTAATGAATAATGAATTATTAATAATGAATGTCACAATCGCTTAATCTGTAATAGTTGAAAAGCACTAGATTTGAATGTTTATTTAAAGGCAGTTGTTCGGTGTGATGGAGAGTGAATAGTGATGTTAAAACCGGTGCTTATATGTTTGGTTGTGACTCAGCTTACAAGGGCCGACTACAAGTCGTGTGAACATAAACTGAGCAAATCGGCTTCTTTCACTTCACATTACTAACCAGATCTTTACTCCAGTAACCTATACTGCACATGGAAAATAATAACAGAAAGAGGAATACGTATTTCCCAACAATTTCTAGACCAATTTGCTATCTAAGAAGCAACCAACTGTACCAAAGACGCTGTTATTATATAAGACTGGGAAGATGATAGTTATGTGGAAATCGTTAGGTTATGTGGATTACATCTGCCCTCCGTATACAAATCAACATTCAATCAAATGAAAATTGTCCTGAAAACAGACAACGAACTAATTCAAAGGGATTCCAATCTAAATGGACAGCTATATTTGGAGGGGAATATCACGCTACTAAAAAAGAACAAAGTCTATATAGTCCAGGATATCCAACTTATTGGCCAAATATGAATTGTGATTATAAGATAATCGTTCCTCGGAATCATAAAGGTATCTTTAAATTCCTTACCTTTGAACTGGAAGAAACAGTAGGGAGTTGTGATCAATATTTTAATGCTTACTTGGCATTGCATTCCGAACATAAAAACAGATATCACAAAATATCTAGTGCACATTGTGGAAATGAAAGCATCTCTGCAAATTATTTTTTAAATTACACTTTTAATAAAACGCAAAAATTGAGAAAAGGGGATTCGAAATTGCGTACTTAAAAAATTACAAAACCCACGACTATAACAGCAAGCACCTTGGAAAAATACCCAGCTGATTTTAATTGCACTTACACCTTTGAAGCACCAGAAAACGAAAAAGTTGTTGTGAAATGTGAGTGCCTTAATTTGAATGTAGCAGCTATTTGTGACAAGTATGAAGATTACCTAAAACTCTACAACGGACTGATTGTGAATCCTCAGAAACAAGTGGCAGCTATATGTGGCAATACCAACTCTTCTTTAATAGTCCCTGCCTCAGGAAATGTTATGATTTTCCAATTTCAAAGTAATCGAGAAGGCAAAGCCTTTTTGGCGAAAGTTATTTTTACTGAATTAGAATCAACTGGGTGTGGATGTACTTCAGAGACCAATTCCCGAGTTCCGGGTAACTATTGCGTTTTTACGCAAGTAATAAACTGGCTTCATTAGATTTTTATTTCCACTGCGAGGCCGGCACGTACTTCATACTTCGACTGCTCGTAAAGTGCTAAGTTAGCGGATTTCACTCCCGCACCGGGGTCTACAGTTGTTAGACCTATACAGATTGGGGATTTTTCGAAATTCTGGGGAAAATATTGCGTATTTGGGGAATTATCATTCAGGAATGTTTCAGTGGAAAAATATTAAACTGTTTATTAACAAAATGTATGTTTTTTCTAGATAATTTTTATTGTATCACTCCCCCATATGGAGTTGGACTAAAAGCCTTATATATTAATAAACTTTCTGTTGATAATCTCTCACTATTAGGATTTTGTACGGATATCAGTAAATCAACATATAAGCTAGTAGATCTCAGTTGCCAATAATAAAAATACTGCTTTTAACAAACGAAACTAAAAAATGTTAGCTCTACTTACAATACCTATTACAACTCGCATTCATATTACAGCTGCAAATGATTGCACCGACAGCAAGGAAATGCTTAGCTTTTCTGATGAAACAATGCCCTTCTAGAAAAACCTATTTGAATAGTTCATTACTGGCAGAGAATCTTAGTATTCGAATGTGAACAAGATTATTTAGATAATATTTCTTATAATTTTATCTGAGCAACAAATTTAATAACGAAATTGAATATTTATATAGAAAAAACGCTATTGTTAGGGAATTTTCACACACACAGTCTCTGTATAGTTCTTGTAACTTGTAACAAATTGTAGGCTAACTGAACTGTTAAACCTAGATCAATTTTATCTATTCCTTAATCAAATTTTAACTTGAAAATAAAAACAATAGTAAAATTCCATCAACTAGGCGTTGAAAAGTCAGTCCTTACAATGATTTATCATCACTTAAGAAATACTCGGTATTATTTTAGTATTTCCACTTTTGGACTCAGAGTGCCAGAAACGCAAGTTTCTATTAACACAAAAAAACTATCTCACCGTAGAAATTTGAATAACTTGATAAACTTTCACTGTCCTCTTACATATGAACTTTAAATATTTGTGTTCCCAAACCCTATTTTGATATAGTTGCGGTTACTGCATTAGTTACCATAAAACTTTCAAAGAAATACTCGGTATTATTTTAGTATTTCCACTTTTGGACTCAGAGTGCCAGAAACGCAAGTTTCTATTAACACAAAAAAACTATCTCACCGTAGAAATTTGAATAACTTGATAAACTTTCACTGTCCTCTTACATATGAACTTTAAATATTTGTGTTCCCAAACCCTATTTTGATATAGTTGCGGTTACTGCATTAGTTACCATAAAACTTTCAGTATAGCTCGTTAAATTTCATAACTATTTACCCCATCGAGCGATAACAATCTCTTTGTTTGCGTGCTGTTTACGATCCTGGCAATAATGAATTTACGATATTCTAGGAGAGTAACACTCGTGTGGCGGCTGTTGCTGTCAAACTTTTATTTGCGACATTTTGCAGAGAGGCGAATCGTCTCGGGCGCGCCGATTTGCGACTTTCCCGACAATAGCGCCTGATTTATCGGCCCGCTCGTCTCGCCCCTTTCGAGATGTCCTGAAAGTCCCGATATTCCAACGGTAATGTTATTTTTATCTTGCACCATCGGGCCTTGAGTACATATACTTACGGGAATTTTGTATGCATTTTACTTGGCTATTGTGTATGTTTTGGTATCTCGTTTGTAGCTTCAATAGCTCTGGTAAAGTGATGTTTAACTTGATTTGAAAAATTGTATCGTGTTGCAAGTGAAATATTTACCATATTTAAATTAATAACAATGTAAATTAATTATTTTAGTTTTAGCTACTATTGTAAATAATATTGCTGATAAATAAATTTCCATTTATATCATTATTACATTCTTGCGACTCTACATTCGACTCCTATACATCGACGTAAAAGTACCCTTATTACATCAGTCACTGTAAAGTCTAAAGATCAGTATAAACTAATCTCGAAAATGGACAGAACTACTTTCTCTTATTAAGGACAATAATTTATAAAATGAAACAAAATACTTACATGGTTATTTTAAATAATTTAGGTAACTTTATTCGCAAGCAAATCTTTAAATTATAAAGTGGGCGGAGAGGGGGTCACACTGCGTCGCCACGCCATCTGCCGACTGCCGAGTTAACAAGTTACATTCATACATATTAACTTAGTGTCGGAGTCGTTCCATATTCATGCGAGCCGAGGTGATGCTTCCGAATTTAACTTTTTGGGCGTTGCAGCAAAAACCCTACTTTATGTTACAGCTTACTGCATTATGCCTTTGATAAAACATTTTTGCTGCAAATTAGATTTGTGGGCTATAGCTATGAGTACCTTTTAGTTTAGAACTTTTAAAACTTACGATAAATGAAATAAACTCTCGACAAAATCTGTAGGGGTCTAACATCTCCAGAAAGCCAAAGAGTCTTTTCAAATCGTAGAATTAGAATTTTTTTATGTGTTTTAAATGTAGTTTTACAGAAAATAAATTCGATAATAATGTCGATCGGTATGTAGAGGAATCATCAAAATTACAGCTTGATCATACTGAAGTAAATCGAGATAAGAAAACTGAAAATTAAATCGATAATAGATATTGACTCAGGAGCATTCCCATCATTGGGTAAAAAATTATAGAAATACCTACTTAAGTAATTATTTTGCATGAAAAATAAATTGAAGACAGCTGTCACTTTGCAGCGGAATGCACAAAACCTGAGGCAAAATCAATTTCTTCATTATTTTGCTTAAAATTGTGTAATACCTTTTTATACATTTGTCGCATTTCCAAGGAATTCCCAAGAAATCTGCTCGGAATCACTTGGAAATTGTACAGATTTCAATCGTGAATTTATTGCTGGCGACCGAGCGATTCCATAACACGTGGATTGCCTTTGACGACGGCACTCGCTATCTAAATCCATTCTACATACTCGTACGAGAAACACTGAAATTGAAAACGTAAAGTTCAAATTGTTTCACTTTTACCAGTACCATACACCTGGCAGTACATTTTAAAGTGTTGGTTATTGGATCAGGAAAAATTTCGTTAATCACGTAGTGACAAGTCCTATCAATAAAATCCAGGCTCGTTTCACAATTTATTCTTCTATTCCCAGCGTTATCCCCTTACTCCACTATGTATAGTGCAGTTTAAAGACTTAGCTTATGTAGTGTAATTATTAATAGTGCTAGTATCGACGTACAAAGCAAACGGAAAAATAAGAAATTTCTTTATCATACAATCAAAAAGTACAAATTTGAAGCAGTTCCTATATTATACCTTCGATAAATAATACGATTGATCGAAGTTGTATCTGTCTTATTACTATTAATACCTATCTAATATTTTGTCAGAAAGAAGATAATGTTTCATTTACGTTTAAATCACGTCTGGACGCCGATTCTCACTCCTTTTATAAGTCGAATGCACGATTTGTCAAAAAGATAGACGTATAGAGTTAGCCGCGATGTTTATTCAAAAAATCTCGAATTCGACTTATCTCTAAAGGGCCCATGATTGTACGTACAAGTACAGACATTGTTTGTCGAAGTGGTGAGAGACATGAACATTAAACGTCGTCGTTTTCAGCGTGACCGGTAGCATCACCAAAAGTTTTGTTGTTATTGCAATTTCAATGGACGGCGACGCATAGTGTGCAGAGTGCTTGTCATTAAATAAAAGTTAAGTTAGAAGCGATAAGCGAACGCTTTTTTCATTTCCCTTCGTCATTTATCAAAGTCGTAAATTGTCCAATGTCGAAATTGCGTCCAGATCCTCTGAAAATTTAGTCCGACTGCTTTGTCTAATCGATCGAACGAGTTTGACCTTTTTGTTTTGAAATTACAATATTATTAGGAAATAAGTCGCAGTTTCTTTTAAAAGTTTAAATAGCTGGCGTCTGATCTTAGATCATGTACAATTTCCATGTTCATGATTTCCAATGACAAGTTGACACTGTTTTTCATGGCCTGAAACACTAAAGTATCTAAACTCGCTACCTCTCGTCCATTACGGTGCACTAAGCGGCCGCTAAGCCGATGTTACACCAGATTTACCACTTTTGCACTGCGTTTTAAAACGTCCCCGTTTGTTCAACGCAATGTGCAAGTAAGCCAGTGCGGATTAGAACAACTGATGTCCAAATATAAAGGAAATACCAATAGAAGATACTTTTTGATTATCAATGGATACACAAATTTGAAACTTTATTGTCCGTGTTCGTCTTTCGTCTCCGTGTCAACTTGCCCAAAAATGCTTTGGTATGTCTGTGTGTTCTCCTCTAGAGGTCGCATTTCTCAACCGATTCTCATCAAATTTTGGAAGCAGGTTCTATAAACATATGAAAAGCGATAGTCGAGCTATTTATTGGAAATTTTTGAAAATGGCGGAGTTGGCACAATGGGCCTAAGCGCCTTTGGATTTTATGGCTCTTACGACTTTTTTGTGTTTATAGTGACAACGAAATAACAAAGGAATTTTATTTTCTATTAAGACATACAATAGACGTATATTTTCACCAACATTGCCAAAGTCCAGTTTATTATAAAGAGATCTGATCGACTTAAGCGTCTAGAGCTCGAATCTCACCGGAAGGTGTTCTCTTTTTAGTTCAATGTATTTATTTTTATTTTGCGACCGGTATCTTGAAGTTTATTTTAAAAGTACGAGTATACTTATTTGTTTTCTTGGGAATTATGTAACTACAGGAAACATTCGTTTAGTCTACTTTACCAAAATTACCAGTTCAGAATTTTATAAGAATTCATTTTCATAACTAAACTAAGAAGTTTTTAAGCTATTGCATAGCTTCTATCGCGGGCTTTGAGCGCGGCGACCGAATCAAGTAATTTCGTAACGAAAATAAAACCTAGCACCCGCTATTGCGGAGAAGCGCATTAGTAGCTAAATTTCGTCATTATCTCACCGAGCTCTGTGGAAGAGTGTCTATCGCGGCGTTCTTAGCGGCCCGAAAGCTCGAGTTCAAGCCCCACTTTTGCTTCTCTTTCTTTTTTTGTGCTGAATTATTTTTATATTGCATCATAACTTTTTTAAGCTATTGAATACTTTTTATCGCGGACTTTGAGCGCGGCGACCGAATCAAGAAATTCACGCTCAAAAAGTGTAACTTGAATCAAAGAAAAAAAAATACTGCGTAAAAAATAAATAATTATAATTATAATCGCATACGTTGATCAAAAAATGGTATGCAATAGCTTTACCGCGGCAGTCCCCGAGTGCTACACGTTTTTTTTTTTGACAATCTTTTATTGTAAGACCAAAGTAAACGAGCCTAAACTCGATGGGATTACGTTGTTTCAGACCGCTTCCGCCGAAAGACCACTTCCCAGCTCCATCATTAGACCAGCTCCAAGTCATCATAATATTGCATTGCCACACGATATGTGTGCAAAATTTCAGCCTTATTGAAAACCGGAAAGTAGATCATATTTATCTTACAAGATTTGACCCGAACATACATAGATTGCAAGTTAAATAAAAAGCTGGTATATAAAAAAAAATACTGAATTGATTATTATAATTGAACTAGCTGACCCGGCCACGCGTTGCTGTGGTTAAAGTTTTTGTTATATTACATTATAGTAAACAATCTAAGAGGAACAATAAGAGAACATCAGTCACGGAGTCCACTATGCTTTTTCACACAGATGGTATTTGTAAAAAAATATGGTGATCTCCTTATTTGACTTTCTACTACTATAACCCTTTAGTACAATGAAATTATTTACGAACAAAGACGAAAATGTTGATGTTGGTATACAAATTCACTGGATTGAGATTTGAAGGGGAAGTAAGTTGAACACAATTAATTAAAATGTTCTTATACTTGATATTAAGCAGAAATCAATAGGTACAAAATAAAAATTTATCAGATTTATTATTTCCATTTAATTTTATAACAAATATAAGTATATTACAGTATAATACAGTAAATAACATGTGATGCTTAAACTCATGAATGAGGTAGGCAAGGCAGACAGTCTTAAACTTTTAAACATTAATATCTATTTTTTTGAATTGTAAATACTTTCAATTTCAATTTAATTTAACACCAATCGGTGCACAATGTTTTTGGTTAACCTGTCTTTAGCTAACACAAATAGATTCGACGGTTTCCCAACACGTGAACACGCAACATATAGTTGCCCATGAGAAAAACATGGATTTTCCAAATCTAAACCACAAATGGACATTGTTTGACGAATAGGCCAAAAACATCAGGTTTTTGACACAATGTAAAAAATTCAGTTGTTCCTGTGCTCCTACTGTGGCTATGTCTCGTTCTCCTGCTGCTCTTGTTCTTATGATATTCTCTTGAAGACGTTCGTTACACTGTTCTTGAGATTCTTGTGCATGACCTTCTGCTGTCCTGATTCTTTGAGCTGGATTTCTTGATTCAATTTGTTCTGCCAACTGATGGGCTCTTTTAATACGTTTGCGTCGTGCCTCTCTGGTGCTCGCGTTGTTGAGGTTAGATTTTTTCTGTGGCATTTGACTGAAAATAATAAATTAATCGTTTAAATATGAGAAAAAAAAATTGAAAATCATTCTAATTAACTTTTATAATTATGTGATAATACTGACATGTACATATTTAAATTATAGAGTTTAAATAATAATTTCAATAAGAATTGAAATACTAATTTAATCGCTTAAATATAAGAAAAAAAATCTGAAAAACTTGTTATCATAGCACATTGAAATAATAAGTACTAAATATTTTTAATAGAGGTTAAATAAAAACAATTAAAAAAAAATATTTGTACAACTATTGAAAAAGTGTAGGAAATTGTGTATCATTTTTGCATTGACATTTTAATTAAATTTTATAATTATGTGATAATACTTACATACATATATTCAAATTAAATTATAAAGTTTTGATCAATGAAGCACAAATAAGTAAAAAACAGGATTAATTTCACTGTATTATCTTCATTATAATATGAATGCAATTTACACTTCAGTCTAAGTAACACGTGGCCGGCTATGCTAACACCAAAAATTTAAAAAGTGGAAATAATTGAATTATACGGTATTTCGTTCACTACAAAATAAATTTAATTAATTTTATAGCGTCAACAACACGTGGTAATTATGCTGTTAAAATGTAGCTTATATGACACGTTCGTAGATTTACCATAGCAGCGCCATCTATTGATTACTTACTCAACCCAGTCGAAAGGTATCGACATCTGTTGGAGTTAACAGATAATTGTGACTGTCAAATAATAACAGACAAATAATTAGCAATAAATTAAAATTGCGACTATAATTTGAGATTTAAACTATCCTATCTCTCAAGTTGGATCGAACTGCACATGGTGTGCGAATTTTATTATAATCGGTTAAGTGGTTTAGGAGTCCATTGAGGACAAACATTGTGACACGAGATTTATATATATTAAGATAATTTACTTTATCGTTGTTTGTATAAACGCCAAGTTTTTGTAATTGTCACTACTCCTTCTGTTAAGAATAGAGGAGGAAAAAAGACTAAAAAGATTAAAACGAACATTATCAAGATTTTAATATTCAATGAAAAACATATGGTGTGAAAAGTTCCTTCGATCTGCAATCTCTATAAGGTCGCGAGGTCTACAGCTCACAGAGCATTTAACAATAGGTAATTATCATTTATTCCTTAACGAAAATTAAAATACGCATTTAACTTATTCTTCTCGTACCACTCAACTAAAAGGTCATACGTAATAATTTCAAACATTAATACGATCATACTCGTATTATCAAAACAGAGACACACTGCCAAATATAGCCACCCAACCCTCACCGTAAATTTTTGTTGTGGTAACAGATACTATCTTTACGTAATTATCTGCACTTGTGAATTTCTTAGTCCATATAGTATTGCAGTATGTCACCATTATATCATCAGCCCTATCCAATATTTGGACATAATTCTCATTACAATTACCGTAAATATGAAATTCAGTAAACTTTATGAAGTTTACTGAAACGTCGTTAAAGGTGTTTCTGGTTAAGCTGTGAATAAAGCCGTTGCATATTACTAGACACTTTTACTCTTGTAATTTTGCATAAAGGTTCTTCAGTCAGTGTGACAGTAAACCGCGGCATAATTCCAGATGAAATCCTAATACTGAGTCTATTGGAAGACGACACTACTTCTGCAGGCAAATAGTGACCACAATAAGACCGGGAAAAAATTAAAGATTTCGGGAATAAATGGGAAAATTTCCGGGAAGGCGCCCATCTCTACCCCCGACATGGACGAAACATTTCAAGTTTGTTATGGTATTGAATTACCTTAGCAGTCAAGCATACGGCCAACAAAGGTGCACTCCGCTCCGTCAACATCTTCAGGATGTCATAGTCAAGATCATACACTTCTCTCTCAATCTCTCTCTAATTGGAACACAAAACAGGGTTCGAAATAGCTGACTCTTCAGATTCGTCTAAGCCAATGAGTGGTCACGGTCACCGCCCTATTGTTGGGCGCTTACGTGCAGGATTCTGGGCATTGTTGACAAAATACTTTCAAGCTCATACAACTATCACTTTAAGTATGATATGAACATTTATTTTGATAAATAATTTGGCGGTCATGTTGACCCAAGTCTTTAAACATCCTGGACAGTAAATGAATGCAAGTATATACTTTTCCTCAAATTCAAATTCTCGCATTGAGCATCACTTATTCAATTAAACCTGTAATTAGGATTTATGAGCCCTTTACTATGATTAAAGACTGCTGAGCTCATTACAACGAGTAATGTGTACTGTCGACTTGAGCCGAGACTTATCGGAGTTGCCCATGTGTAGTAGAAAATTAACAGAATATTATGTTTTTTTACATAGAGATCAGCAGGTCTAAAATGGCCACTTTGAGCAATTCATCAAAACGAATCATTTCGTGAATTGCGAAGCTTAGCAATTCTGCAAATTTTGACATTGACGTTTCAACTCTAATTCAATTCATTTCGTGATTCATTTCTTGAATCACTTCTCGTTTGAGTATTGCTATATTAATAAAATAAAAATAGATTATAAAATTTTAATATTTTTATTGATATTTATAATTCTACAGTATAATAATGATGGTAAATCAACATTATTGGTTAGAAAAACTTATTTAACTAAAAAAATCGTAAAAGTACGCAAGCTATGCAAAAATAAAAATTATTTTTACGCCTGGCAATAAGGTAAAGCAATTCACGAAAAGTAAGCCATTTTACGACTTTCCGTCAAACAGCAGAATTGCCATGAAATGATTCATTTCATGAACTGCCAAAATGTGTCTATTTTAGGATTTGCAATGATTCATAATATGATCATATTGTAATTCGTGCAAAGTGGCCATTTTAGATCCACAGTTCATTTAAATATCATGTTGATTCCTTTAGGGATCTGAAAGGGGAAATAAACACTCCAAACACATACAATTTAGGTGACGGGCAAGCTAGCTGTCAGTAGTTTACAAGAACTAACGGATAGCCAAAACATACTTACAAAGGAATTTCGTAAATGCGTATAATAAATTCGCTACGCTGCTTTTGTCTTAGGTCACATGGAGTTCATTTATTGTATTTTTAAAATAATAAAAGTATTATTAGTTTTTTTTTTATTGATATTTTGCTAAGAAAAGATAATCAATATCACTTACAAAATAAACTTATTATAAAATTTTTGAAGAAAGAAAAAATCTCCGGCGTCAGCTTAAGTAGTTAGTACAAGAAATATGTTTTTGAAGTTTACCTTCTGATAATTACTTTGCATAACTTCAGTATGGGACATGCACCCGCTAGATTGTTGGTCTAATTGGCGTTCTTGAATGATTTTAAAGGGATGTATTGATTTAAATGGTTGTAATGCATAGTTATGTGGTGGATTATACTTTCTTACGATATTTAATGTAAATCTATTAAACATTAAGTTTAAATAATAGATTTTGTGAGAATGTTTTGTTCAGTAAACAATCTTGCAGCCTCTTGGTTTTTCTTATGATTTTTAGCAGTGCACTAGTATTTCTAATGAACTAAAATACAGCTTTGGTTGGGATATATCTATAATCACTAATTACCTACTACTCAAAATAGCACAATGATTTGAAGGTATATTATTTGCAAATGACACACTCATTTAAATATACCTACTGAGTAGCCTTGCCCTGTTATAATTCAAAAATGGTCGAAAACGAACGGCCGACTCATTTCCCACTCATATCCGGTTGAATATTAAACGACATTAAAAAGTACGAATTTTCACACGCGTTCCGAATGCGTGTTTTTCTGAGTTTCAACATAATAATGGGCAAAACCTTAAAGGACCGTTCAAACTGAAGCTAATCCCGCGCGACTGGCGGGACGCCCATAGAAATAAGAATAGGTAGAAGTGCCGTAGCGTATGAAAAAGTTAACTGGCCCGCTAATGACACTTCTATATATTCTTATTTCTGTGAGCGTCCCGCCAGGCGAGCGGAATTCGCGTTAGTGTGAACGGTTCTTAAAAGACAAGAGACGAACATTCTCTTCGCTTGCTGCTAACTAGATATATACAGAACAATAAAAATTCAATTGTTAAGAACCAAATATGGTTTCCGCGCAGGTAAAGGGAAGTAGTCAAATGTGGTGTGTAACATCTACCTCGACTTTAATACAAATCTATCGAAAATTTCCGATTATCCATACCTATACTAATATTATAAGTGCAAAAGTCTGTCTGCCTGTCTATCTGTATGTCAAAATCAATTCAGCTGAATGGATTTTAATCAAATTGGGTATGAACATAGTTGGAGACCCGGGGTGTAACATAGGTTACTTTCTGACACAGGCGGAACTGCTGGAAACAGCTTGTCTGTCATAAAGGAACCAGTGAAGTAACTTTAAGTATTTCAAATATTTCGGCTCCATGAAAATTAGATCCAGAAACCACAGCTCATTTTAATTCCAATGCATAACAGGCATCTAAAAAGCTTACCTATAAATATGTAATCGAGTCAGCTTTAAAGTAGAAAACCACACCAAATACGAGCCTTCGTCCATCGAATCGAATAAATGAGAGACAAATAGACAACTCACACATAAGTAATAAATAATGATACTGTTTGCGTCAGGGTAAAGATACTTATAAAAAATAACTTTTGACAATCAGGAATTTTGTTCAAGTAAGAAATATAAAAATTACAATGTAAATTAAGTGCAGAAAAGCGAGTCTTACGATGCCAGGTATATGGTCCCCTTCGCAGTTCTCTCAATTAGTTCGCTGAAGATTTATTCAGCGATCCATCTTATATGGCTTGGCTTGTGTCTGTGCAACGGAAATTGTTTTTCAAGCTCTAACTTACACCATACAGCAACAGATACTTTCTTCCTTCCAATATAAGTAATGTGTGTTGTAATAGGAACTGTTTCGTAAAAAGTTATTTCGTAAAAGATACTAAATACAAGAATGAAGTGAATAAGTCAAATGCTTATTCTTCTTCTAAACAAATCGACTCTAGCAATTATACTTGCTAGTACTAAAACAAGGAATTGTCAGCCCCTGAGCGTGTAGTCAGTCGATCGAAATAACATGAACACGCACGGAAAGAATGCTCTCGCATATTAGCCAGAAGGTAACATTTAGAAATATGTTCGAAAACATTCATAACATTGTAATATGAGAAACTGCTCACAGAAAAATACTTACACAAACTGAAGATAAAATTCAATTAAAACCATCATCAAAAAATGAAAAAGTACGGCTGCCGACTGCACACAATGCATAGAAAATTGCAATGGCGCTCTGTTATTAAGATCGTTCAAAGGAGAATACAATTGCAGCGATAACGGAATGAGAGGGTTCGTAGGATCTTTGTGCAATCAGTGTGATTTATTCGACGACGGAGGAGATGCCCTCGGGATTGAAGTCGACGTGACAACGGTAACCGGAGCTAGGTTGAACAAATTTTAACTAAAGTACAGTTTTATAATAATAACTAGCTGTTACCCGCTTCGCTCACGTAGTCAAGGAGAAGTGTCAAGGGAAACAATGCTAACTAAATTACACATCAGTGAATCTAAAGATCTGCCTACCGACATCAAAATAAATCACAATACCAAACATACTAACACTTTAAAAAAAACGAAGAAGATAGAAGCCATAGATCACAAAAACTAAATGTAACTGAAATAAGTCGGATAGAATGAAAAAGGAGCTCGATGACAGCAATACCTGGGCTCTAAAACTCAAGCTGAAGACTTTAATATGCCTGTTACGAAATACGCAATATATTTGAATCGCACAACACACACATTTTACAATAGTAGGACGCCTACCGCGGTGTAGGCCGCTTGGGAACTTGCCTACAATATTAGGAATTGAAAAAATTACAATGTATATAATTTACGCACACACACACATTGTGTCCACATGCAAACATGTTTTTTCTGCCTGTCGTTTTTAGTCATTATTTCGCGCGCGGTACCTATTTCACCTTGCTACAATTAATTAATCTGTAATTTGCACGGATTCATATGCTAATTTATCTAAGTATTGTGTTAAGTGATTAGCTTAATTGTGGTATATGTTTAACCAAAAAGAATCGAAAGTAGTGAAATTTTACTTGCCATGTTTTGTGTAAGGTATATTTTTGTATAGTGTTTGTGTTAAAGAAACTGCATACAACGCATGCACCATGGGTACCTACGCAACATTTCGCCGTAATTTTGGTAAAGGTGAACTAACACACTAATAATATAAGGTACAAGTTAATATTATGACGTTTTGCTGATTCACGCGTTACCCGGTTTTTTTGGTCCGATTTGACTTTTCTTTTTTCTCACCCCACGCCACTGATAGGTACTTACTACATTAGATTTCAAGCAGGAGAGCATGTGGTCTAGTAGTTAACCCTATTCCCATGGAAAGCATTTCCTAACAAAACAACAATAATTGTTTCCTATTTAAGTCTGCCATGTAGACTTGAGTGACGTCTACAATAGTACTCACGTTTCGCATATACGTTAAACAGTGAATCCTGCCTGGTTGTCGTTTTTAAAGGAACCAATATACCTAATGGTACGTCCGCAAAACTCTGGAATGTATGATACTTAAAACAAACTGTATAATATTGTATATTCGTTAATGCATTTAATAAGACTTCTTTTCTCTAATAGGAATTGTAGAATTTATCAATCCTTTGCTGTAAAAATGAATGAAGAACTTTATTTTAGCGTTTTTTCTTGTGTAATTTATTTATTTAACAAAAGTACTTATATAAAAAAAAAACAATCTTTCAACTACTCCCATCAAAGCAAAATACCCAAAGTACTGGCAGAATGTTCGCGCTGTATCGTTTAATTTATGGGTTGGTCGAAAAAGCTGCCAGACCTGGAATCTCCTGTAGCCTCGATTAGGTGAGTTGCTGTCCCAGGTTTACTATACAAATACTAACCCAAAACCTAACTATCTTACCTATGGAATTGAAACGCCATTGTTGCCATAGCGATAGTTTCGGGGTCGGTAAATGTCACAATGTTTCATTTGACGTAGTCAAAAGTTCCTAAATCTATGGTTTATGGTGGCATATTGAAATTCAGAGTAAAGGTCATAGCCCGCTTACACGAATTGGTTCCAACAGAGATCCTACCCAACACAGATCCTACCCAACACCGCCCAAACCTAAAACGACTCTTTCCCTCGGGATCTATGACTTTTTCTGGATGAAATATATTTAAAACGCTTTCCCATACATTGAACGTACATAGATACGTGGAACCCCACGCATTTCAAATATCAAAGTTATTTGCCAAGTAGAAAAAGTTTTGCTTATTCCTCAGGATTCATTTTGCCGATATGATTTGTACTTAAGATGTTGACCCGTTACATAACATTGACTAACAATAGGTTAAGACTTACTAACAAATAAATATGGTTGTTAAATTGCTGAAATAAATTATTTATTTATATTATATTATTATAAGATAGGTCCATGCTAAATTTGAAGTCAATCGGTGTAGCAGTTTTTCAATTAACCGCCTCGTAGAACAATTTTTGCTTATCCCTCGGGATCCGTATATTTTTCCGGGACAAATTGTACTTCAGATGTTGACCCGGTGTATAAGGTAGGTACATGCTAAATTTCAAGTCAATCGGTTCAGTAGTTTTCCTGTGATACGTGCACAGACAGACAAACAGACAGAAAAAAATTCCAAAAATGATTTGTCATCTATATCTATAGTTATGTCCTCTACACTAAGAATTTCCAAAAAATATTCATTGTACAAATTCGGCCCTACTACAGTTTTATTTAAAGTATGATTTAAGATACGTAATAGATAAATCATTTATTTCGGCAATTTTACAACCATAATTATTTGTTAGTGATTGTTCATTACGTGATTTATGCAGTCTAAATAAATTAACTATATATTCACCTAATAACATGGTTCTTTCAAGATTATGCTAGAAAAAAAAACAATAAAATTGACGATTGGTGTGCAACATAAAATTACAGGTGTAAGTGCGTTAAACTTTTATACCCATAGGTATGCAATGCGTTAGTTGAAAAAATTGATTGTGAGATAGCGCTTTGGAGATTTTGGTGGCTGCGTTTCCACCAGAGATGTGCGTGGATGCTTAGCGAGGGATGTGTTTTTGAAGAACTAATAGAATCGCTTCATTTACCTAGCCTCGCTTAGCACAGCTCTGGTGGAAACGGCTTAGTGGAGCGAGGTTTTTGTACGTACAAAACAAGCGAGAGAGTGCGCGAGAAATGTGTTACAAGGGACGTGTTGCGAGAAATGTGTTCCGTTGCGACGTTCCGCTCCCACTACACCACATCCCCGCCCCGACACATTACACAGTTTCGCTACACATCCTCGTACGACACATTTTCCTCGCACCGCTTTAGTGCAAACGCCCACACATTTTCAAAGCACAACTATTGTACACAACCTCGCACGACACATCTCTGGTGGAAACGCAGCCTACTCGTAGATACACTTTAATTCACCCTTATGTTATCCTTCATTTCATTTACTTGAAACTCTACTTTCAGAATATTAATGACTCAAATATTTCCGAAATATAGCTACTTCGTATTTGACGTTTGTAATAGTTGACATTTAAAATTTTATATTTTTGTGATAATTTGTAATTTTTGAAAATTAATTTAATTATTATTTAGTTCCTGTCTCGTTAAATGGATTTTTAAACTGAAAATAAATGATTTATTATTTAATATTATAGCTTCGAATGAAAAAAAAAACGAAAAATTCTTATTTTAGTTTGAAGATTTCATACCAGTGAACTTTTTCTTTAGCCGAAATTCGAAGTATTTTAGAAGCTGGATTATAATAAAAGCCAAGCATTTTTGCGTTCGCTGTCATTAGCTTTATCTACGCCATTGGCCGCACTTCCTATAAGGGTGCAGTATAAGGTTATTGCTTATTGCCAAACCAGCCAATTGGAAGCAAAATGGTGCGGATAAGTGCCATCAAGACGCAGGTTTGGTAAGACTTACTGCTCTAATGTATAAATTTGAGGAGAGGTTTCGAAGATAAAACTTGAGTTTTGGATCGAGTCCCGTCGTTAACCTACAAAACCTACTTTAAAGTCAAAATATGTAAATAATTTTGGATTTATCAAGGAAAAGTCAATTCTACTTATCAGCTAGGTTATTTTATAGGTAGTACTCGTATCAATTTGAATACAGATGTAGGTATGTGGTATAAATAATTTATATGACGCAACAATTTAATTAAAGATTATTAATAAACACATCTTATTACAAGAACTCTAAAAAGTAACACCACTCATTTACGCCACATCCCGCGCCAACATCGCGCTAAATTGCCACCAGAGGGCGCGCCGGTCACGTTGACAGGCGAATAATTAATTCAACGTGCAATATAGTCTGGGAATGGAGTAGTTAAAAACATCGTTAAGTACATTGTCGGAGGCGTTTAACTCGGTGCAAAGTTTTCACGTTACGAATACTTGAAAAGTCCATTACACGGTTGAGAGGGCCGCCCGCACACCGCTTTCGTAATTACCCAGACATGGACAGATTTCATTTAAACTTCGTGACATCGCCGCTCGCGCTGGTGACGCTGACATCTCCTGTCAGTTTGTTATAAAAATATTGAGAGACTTATGAATAATACAGAATTAACCTTACTTAATATTAATTCAAGAGTTTTCACATTCGCATAAAGTTATACAAAACAAACGCCTTGTCTGCGCTCTTGCTTGATTGTCAAGTTAAATGTATGTTTATATGAGTGTTTGTGGTTTACGTTTCATTATGGATTTAAAATAGATTTTATTAAAATTTATGAATTACTTTTATAGTACCTATACAGAAATGTTCTTAATTAAGTATAATAAAAGATCATTTTCATAACAAAGCAGTTACAAAACCACGAGTCACAAGAAAGTTACGTGTTGTCTATGATGCCTGCAACGTGCAGTTGGTAAAGGCAGAACGACGAACTAATTAAAATAAACAAAAACTGCCTTATTTTTTTATTAGCTGTTTCCCGCAGCTCCGCCTGCGTCAAAAAGTAGCATATGTTTGACCCCGGGTCTTCAACTATATTTATACCAAATTTCATCAAAATCCGTTCAGCGGTTTGGCCGTGAAAGCGTAACAGACAGACAGACAGACAGACGGACAGTCAGAAAGACAGACAGACTTTCGCATTCATAATATTATAGTATGGAAGGTCTGTTACCGTCTATTGAGAAAGGAACGCCATTTATTCAAACAGAAATTTTTCGTTGGAAATTTATATATTAAAATGAGGTTATTTTATCTATTCGGGAAAAAGCAGCAATAACATAAAACAGATTTTTTAAATCGGTAAAGAAACGACGGAGTTATGCGGTAACAAACGTTAAAATAGAACTAGAATTAGAAACTAATATGTAAATTAGAATGACTGACAATTTGTAAGCTTGCGTGCAGGCTGATTATTTCAAACAAATAAAAAAATTCTCTCTTTCCTTCTTTTTTAAGTTGGAAGTCGGTTGAAAACAACTTTTTTTGTTTTATTGTTGAACATATTTTTTAAAAACGTGCAAATAAATTTGGAATTTTAATTGCCAAAACCCAAATCTATATTGCTTTTAAACGAATACTCAGACGGGCTTACTTGTATATGCTAGGTGCTAGGCATGCGAACCTGGACGCTTCAAAAATTGATCCCAATTAAAATGTTCACCAGACGAGCGCTGAAGTGAACCACTCGTGTAGCGCCGGGTTAGACGAATCCTGATTGAGACCCGAAACGTAAAAATTTTTGTATTGCCGAAATTTTCTCTTGAAATCTGTATATTGATCTTCATTTCAGTATTGCACCTATGTGCCTGCTGTCTTCGGAGCCCGAAGTCCGCTAAAATGCGATAGAATAATTATTCCTTCCATGGGTTACGTATTTTTCTTTCTTTTCTTAAGATATCTACTGCTACGTTAGAAGTAATAACGTCGATGTCCTGACAAAATAATCGATTTTCTATTATTAAGTATGTCGGGTCATAGGCGTTCAATGTGTATAATCAGCAGGCTGCTAGAGTCAACTGTTCTTGGTAATTAATTTTTTTTCTTAATTGGGCCTAAATTTTGAGAGCCGTCGTTATTATGATCGATGAGCTGTCGCTATTAGGTACGGCCAGTCAGTCAATGACCAAGTATATACAAATCTCTTTTCTGAAACTCTGAGGCTTCTATAATTCTAAGCTCAAATTTAAGCTACAAAATCCTTGCGAATCAAATGGACTGAATTTTTGAAATTTTCAGATATTTTAGGTAATTTATACACCGAAGATTAAAAAGATCCGTTATTGCCATCAATTTAGCAATTTATTTGAGTAATGGAAAATAACTATCATGTAAGTAGATGATGAAACGAACGATATCAGCTATGTTCAATTTGGTTCCTTAATAAAGAAATATGTAAATCATACAAAGAGAATAAAATCAAGACAGGAAATTAATTGCGAGTTCCTAATACTAGCCCACGCGTTTCAACTTCAACGTCTCTACCTACCAAACGCACCAACCTCTTGCAAGCAAATCGGCTATACCCTTCACATAAGTGATTTTCACAGTATTGATTAAATCGGCTATCCTAACTATAGCCTTTTATAATTTTATTTCTCCATCTGTACAATGTATAATTCTGCAACTCGTAAATCATTAAAGATAAAGAGACAATTTTTTTTTTATAATTGAAAAATAAACGGAATTATCAAAAACAAGAGCCGAGTCCCAGGCAGCCGCTAGACTTATAATACACTGAAATGAGACAAATCAATATCGTCGCGATATTTCCATCCAATATATCATATTGATTAACCTGTCATTATAGAACTGCATTTGTGTTTAGGCTGCATCATCATTGTAAATGCAGTAAATATGTAGCCGACACTGTATCGAAGCGCGACCTATTAATTTGAGTTGCGAATAGAAACTGAAGGCTTATTATCTATTCTATGAATAAAGGACTGAATCGCTGATAAGTAGGTACTAATTTCAGCAGACTTTTTACCCGACTGCAACAGAAAGAGGGTTATGTTTTTCGAGAGTATGTATGTAGGTGTGTTTAGGCTACTTGACCGTGTTCACATTTTGACAAAATTTTTATATGGAATAATACATACACTAAAAAGTAACAGATACCGAAAACAACAACAAATTGGTAATTAATAAAGTAGTAATAAGAATTTCAATTTTTTTTCAAAGTTTTCTAGTGAAGAGAAGTAGGAGCGTGGTGGGGTCGTCCTTCTAAATTTTTTGTACGTACGAAATCAAGTGGCAGTAACGTCCTTCTTGTTTCTCGACAGTTTCCCCTTCCATATGATTTCAAGGGCTTATAACTTATTTAATATTGAACGTATTCAAAAAATTCTTACTGCTTTCTAATTCACGTTTGTGATATGAAATATTAAAAAAATGATGGCACGCTCTACAGCCTGAACGGCTTGATGGACATAAGAGGTATCGCTAGATTCGTATTTACACTGGCTATATCAAAATAACAAAATGGCGGATTTTCGGGTTTTTTCATTCCAAGAAACGCAGTCGAGTTTTTCAGTTTTTTAAATAACCGTATAATATACAGTTGTATATATATATACAGTTTATTTCAGAATAAAAAGTATCATGTGTCCTGACTTCATCATATTCTACATCATTTATCAGAAACGATGTTGCAAATCCCACTTCTGGGTATAGGCCTCTAGAAAACTCATTCATGGTAGCAATCTATCAATTCCCTCGCCCCAAACTACGTTGGCTATCTTCCTTAATCCGTTTGGGACAGACAGAGACAAAATTACTTTTACAACTTCTGCCAGTATTGCTAGCAAAGTGCAAGTAAAAATAAAAAGAAAGCCACTACAGGATATCCTAATTATTACTATTCCGTAAAACATCTTCGAAAACTAGCGTGTAGAAAATTATGAAAACAATACAAATCTGTTTTATATAACTTAATTATTTAGCCCTGAAAATATTTGTATTTAATTTAAATCCACCTTATAAAATAAAGAGCAGTATTATTTTAATTATTAAATAACAAAGACTTAACTGAGCACAACGTTAACTAACTTTACATTAATGAATGCCAATCCGGTCCATTCTCGCTGAAATAACAGCTATATCTTCAGAGCTATTAAAATGGCACAATCCGCCATCCTCTAATTACTGCCAATCGGCGACGTATTCAAAACAGAACACCAATTAATTGTAAGCGCCATTCATTTACTATGAATAGTTTATGCTCATTCAATTAACGTCTAGGTTATTGAACCCTGTACGGCTGCCTCTGACCAACAAGCATAGGGCTGCGACTTTAAATCAAGATATAATCATTATCATCATTTAGGACCAATGCGCATCTGGTAAAAACTATTAGTAAATAAATGCCAACGAAACATGGATTTCAATACAAAATACACCGAACCTAACTCTACCTTGATTTATACAAACTATAGTTATTCGAAACTTTGTTTAGAAGTTAGGCATCCCTAATGTATAGGAATTATGCAATCGGCAACACAAATGAAATTTTTTACTATTTGTTATTCTACATGATAAGAGTTCTATGTAACTGCAACATTCGAAATTCTAACGCTCTACATTACATTTAATAATTTCCAATTTCACACCTGCTGTTAAAGATTTTAGGAACCGCAATTTTTAATCACTACTTTCACTGCCTTCGTGGTCCAGTGTTCGTGGGTACGATTTCCACGTGAAGCATACTTTGTGAACATTACGAATAAATGAATGAACCAATATAAAAGACATACAATCAAACGATATGTAAGTCATTTAATCGCTTTTACCAGCCCTATTGAAATTTGAGGGTACACCCGACCATCGCCAGCACCGCAAGACCGAGAACGCATCAATTTCGTTGCAATAAGGCTGCTTACAAACACCCTTTGTACTTTGTGGCGGATCGCAAACACGCTGTATATCGACTGTCCCATTATTGCTCGCCGGAATGCTGCGATCGCAAATTTCGCAATTAATGTACAGGTGATTTCCATCGCTGAAGTTTCAACCGGCCTTTATATGAAAAGTTTGTGAATTCCAATTTGGCAATATTGGCCAGTGACGTGTTTGTAATAGATCAGATTATTTTGGATTATTTTCATTGGCAGCACGCAGGTGTAGTAACTATCAAGAACTATTGTTGTAATTACTTGCTTACTACGATGGCTCTGCGACTAAAAGAGGATCTTGGCCTCCGACACAAGATATATCCACTGTTCCCTGTTCAGCGCAACCTCCTACCAGTCGGCATTATGGAGTAAATATTAATTTAGACAATAAATATATTTGTACAGCATTGAAAAAGGGGGGATGATGTAGAGTCCACCATGTCAAAGCAGAGTCGAAGCAGAGGACTTGCTATTTATTTATATACCAAATTAATGTACTCGGTAACTCGAACAGGTTACAATATAGAACAGAACATTAGGACAAGGGTGCTGCTGATCTCACAATTATTGATCATCATTTCAGCCGCAGTCAGTCCACAGCTAGACATAGACCTAACCTAATAATATCCTAAATGACCGGTTGGAAGCGGCCTGCATCCAGCGTTTGCCTGTCACCTTTTTCAAGTCATCTGACCAGCTGTCGGTGTATGACTAAGTACCTCTCCATTCCAAAAACAGTTGTTACTTGTTAGTAGAGCTCAATTGAGAACATTAAGTACGTTTGTTATGTACCTACTTTATAGATACCTTAGATTATATCCTTTAATGTTAACGTCTAATGTTCATTCACACACATACATCAAGGTCAGCACACAGGTAGGCGAAACCTATTTATCTCACAAAAGTGAGTGAAGGGCAGGGTTCACGACGCCCATATCCTCTGAAAGAAGTTTCTCCTAGTTCCCTGAATAATAAATGCGGCCCGCGCACGGCAAAAGGAATATCGTAACAAAGGCTTTCAGGACTCGTAATCTAGATTGATTAACTGGGACAAGTAGCTTATCAGAATCGTAATACTGGGAAATTAAATTTTGCCTGTTGCGTTATTGAATATGGTACCGTATCTTTTCTTCTTGGCTGGTAGAGACTAATTTTAACGTTTTCTTTCGTCTGCTAAATTGTGTTTTATTTATTTATTTTTTTGTTAACTCTTAATTTCCTTAGCTACTTTATATGAGTAATAATCTGCCCCTTGGTCATACAGGTGAACTTAGAAGGTGTACCACGCATAATGACTGGAATATATATTTTTTTCAAATTCATTGCACCCTTCTCATTCATATCTGACCATGGTCGTATGGAACCATGTTGTTAATTGTTATTTTTTACGTTTTATAGTATTTCTGTACACAATTCTGGTGGTTCGTATACTCTTTAGATTTTGATGACATGTTGGTACGAGTAGTGACGCTACGTTCTTCCCTGTTGAAATTAATATAGTATATGTTTTTTTAATTTTAGTTTTTGTTATAAAGCAGAAAATGTATACAAATTTATAAAATTTTAAGGAGTATACGACTCTACCTATATGATAAAACTAAGTACTAACGACGGACGAAATGCGGAATCTTAGCAATAAGGTCGCCCTTTTTAAATGACTATACGAAAACCTAACCCTTATATCTAAATATCAGTATGTTTCTGGTGTAATATATCTATCGTTTCCGAATATTGGCATAATGGTATTGGGCGTCACCGCAAAATGTGTAAGCAATAATTAATGTTTGTTTAATAGATTCAATATTACTAGTTTACTTTGATAAACGGACCGATAATGCGTCAAATTCAAACCATGAACCAACAACAATCATATTAGATATATTATTGTATTATTAATCAGATGTTGAGTATAATAATTGGGATACCAATGACCCATACTCCATCTATTAGGTGTTTTTATAAAGTTTCTAAAAAAATGTTTTAGTCTTGAAATGCCACGGGCATTTCACAGATTTTTTGAATTCGAGCTATTTCTGTTGTCGTGTCGATTGTCTCAAATTTGTTTAGCCCAATACATGTCACCTGAGCCGCACCTGGTGTTGCCTCCATATGGTCACTTTTACTACATGTTGCAGGAAACAGTATCGATAGGACATTTTTATTGTGATATTGAATCGCATCTCACAATCTCCTTTTCGAAGAACCTAAGCTTAGGTATTATAGTACCATATCTTTGATACAATCTTTTTTGATACAATTACCAATGCCAATTTATCTTTCATAGGAGAAAGGATACCAAAGATACATAAAATTAATTTAAGTATTAGGGAGATATATTTTTGAAAGTAGGTAAGTAAGTAATTTAAGTATCCTTTACCAACATACCTCCCGCAGGCGGTTCAGTCATACAAAAAACTAGTAGTCCCAGTCAAGAGATGAAATAAATAAGCTGGATCGCCATCACAATACAAGGACGCGGCGCTCGCCATTAAAAAGACAACTTTTTCAATAAGGGTTTTAGCAATTGCTTCCTTTTTACATCCTATCCTTTCAGCCATAAACGAAGGCTGTCAACCGTCGCCATTGAAATCGGTCTCCTTTAATTTTGAAGCCAATAAATCTCGTAATCCGCCAGCGGAATTTATATCGACCATTTAATGTCAATAAAAGAGAAATGCCTTTTTGCGGCACGACGAATGTTGTGCTCATTTTACATACAAAGGTGGTGCGGTGGGCACGATCATACTCTAGCTCTAGGGATAGGCGACGGTGAATGATTTATAATAGTTATTGTTACGTTGTGGCTGCGTAGTTTCGTTTTAGTACATTCATCATAAACTGTAAGCAAACAAAACACAAAAAAGAAAAAAAAATCTACCCAACGATACATGTGTATGAGGAGAAAAAAAAACAAAAAATATTGTATACGAATAGCTTGACATCTAGTGCAACGGGAAAGCATAGTATTCGCCGTAGCCTAAATTTGACAAATAAACCTATGCAAAAAAACTGGCCACGAGATAAGCAGCGAGTTCAATTACTTCTACGGTGTAACCGTATAGCATGAAAAGCATGGCTGAATAATAATAATAAATTTATTTATTATCAGAGAAGTAACAGACTTTCTTAACCTAGTTAAGCTAAGTACTATATAAGGAATACTAACGCATTTACTAGTGGTTTCCACACTAGGTCGAACCTGTCTCGTGGAAGCCTGAAAATATTGTAGCAGGTAATTTATACTACGTTGCGATACTACGAGTAGCATATTCAAAAATTGGTCAAGGATATTGTTCTTGAAGGGAATGATACAACATATATTAATAGTTTATAAGCCGAACACACGTACCAATAAATAATACGAGCAAATTGCTAATAATGCAGAATACGAGCAAAGATATTACCTACATTACGATAAAAAAGTAGCAACCGGAATTAACCGATGGTTACCTCTTTACATTCCTTTCAAAGAACGGATGAGCTCATAATTAAACATTTATTTACTAACCTACATACAGTTTAAATGATATTGTATTTTCCATTAAACCTGTAAATTACTCAGAAATCTGCTAAATTGATAACAATGGTGACCAGACAACGCGTCAATATTTGTTCGCACACATTGCTATTTTAATTACGGACGCGATTCACGCTTACGTTCAATTATTACATAGATACATGTACTTATATAATTATACCCAAACTCAAAGCAAGTAACACAAACCTATTGTAACACAATGCAAAAATAGTACACTGTGTTCTATCCTTGCACGTACCTGTAGTCACTGTCGAAGATTTAGATTGACTGTGACCACAGATTTCTTACAAAGCCACTAGGTCCATCACATACACTACATTTATGAACCAAATGACATTGGTGAATGAGTGATTGAATAAACAATGGTTGATTTACTAATTTCTAGTAATGCATTTGCTTATGCTTTATTTCCTTCTAGAATCATGTCACATGTTCACCAAAAGACTGTTTCAAGTACCTAATCAGTGGATCTAAGTATGTACTTTTACACGAAGACACTATCGCCATGCCCAGGGGACTGCGGAAGGAACTACCGAGAACAAAGGTTTTTTACAGAAAACGGAGAGAACACATCAATAATAAAAATCCTCTTATGTAAGTCCCTATATTCAAAACGTCCTTGGTATAATTCCAGTTACTAGGAAGACACAAATAAAACACTAGTTACGTAGAGTGGAATTCCAATAGTAAATTGCTGTCTTGTTACTACCTACGCACTAATAGAAAGTAAAACTAGCGGTGCCATATCTGTACAGTAAATTGGACATCAAAAAATAACGACGTGCCTAGAACTATCTAATATATCAGATAAGTGAGGTGAGACGTCTTCAAATCTAGGAAAGCATGTGAACATTTCTGCCGAAGCTCCCATCAAAACAATGCTGCCATAAGTTACTTAGGTAGAATAAAAACATCTTTGACTGCAACATCAGTATCATTCGAACCATAAAATGAAAGTATTACTGATTTTTTTGGAAAAAACAGTTCAGAATTCAACAGCAGGGAAGAATCCCGTGGGTGTCATAGGGGAGACTAAAGGAATAAAACAGAGGTCCCAATTTACTTGTGTCTCTCCTATTCCATACAACTGCGGAGGCTTAACAACGGCATACCTTTCTCAGCATCACTAATTTGGTTGACTGGTAGAAAAGCCTCAGGATTTTTGCCTTTACCTTGTCCCACTTTGTTATGTGGGGTTGGCACAGTATGTTAGTTCCTTCCACTTCCCTCTATCTCTAGCCGTTTCCTTCTCAACGCCCTTCCTATTCATGTTCTCTTTGATACAAGACTCGCGCAAAGAGTTGAATGATTAGTCATAATCGGCGAGTCGAAAGATTTCATTCGATATATGGGGCGTCACTTGTTATGCCACCTAGGTATCAATACTTACTAGGGGATAGTGGCCAAACTGATATTTGCAAAATTTATTGCAAAATGTGATGTGATATGATGCAATGCAAAAGCTATTTCAGTTCATAGCCTATTGCAATACAAGGTATAGCTGAAGGCACAAGAGTATGCAAGGCTAACTGAGCGGAAACATGCATATGACATCCCCTGAGCCTAGTTATACAGAACGTATAGTTCCTAGACCAAACCTGTACAGATTTTAGAAATTTCTATTAGGTACTGCGCCACAGAATTATTAAAATTAACTCTACTAGGTAGAGTCAGTCATACATAATATTCTGTATTAGAGTACTTTGCTTTTAGAGGTGATAATTATGAGTCTTGTCCATACAACTGATATTCAATTACGACTCAATTACGATGCATTTTTGATATGCTCAAAATTGGTATTCTGTGTATAACACAATTTTGAATCTCTATTTATTTGCAACTAAAACGTATTTGAATGATAATAGTAGGTAGTTAGTAAAAATGGTTAATAAAATAAATAACAGAGTACCGAAAGATTGAATGAATTGATGATTTTTTGATTAGCAAAATTTTTCAGATAATGGCGTGCCAATGGAATACGATTGATCTTAAAATTTGTAACAGAATACCAGGAACGTCAAAAGTCGTCATTGCAATCCAATTAAGATTTAATTGTGCACTATGTAAAATAAGAGAATTGACACCCTGGAGTGCTATTTTTTAAGCGTGGCTCACGCAAAATCGGCGAGTCGAACGATATTCATTCGATATATGATTTATACATTTCAAAAATAGGACGCCTGTACTACTTTACTGGTATCAGACGACCACTGTCAGTATTTTGCGAATAAAATTAATCAATGACTAGGTCGAAGGTATCATGTCTCTGATTCTAAATGGATTATAAAATTGAAATCACACGTGCGCAATCTTATTGTCATCAAATGCCTTTTAATTCCGCAAATGTAACTTTAAAGCCGTCATAAAAACAGCCGTAAAACTGAACTGCACTCCCCATCGATCACACCCATAAAACTGCAGCGCACCCGCGTCTTGGATAATCATCGTTTTTCAATCGAAATGCCAAATGGCATTTCCATTGAGCAAATGGCTGGATCGTGCGCTTTGTCGTCTCGACTTCCGGAAAGCGGAGTTAGCACATGGGTTGATATCGAGCACAGAGGCTCGTACAAGTGCACGGAGATGGTTGAATCAGAATGGTTACTCTGGCCACGAGCATGGAAACTTGTATAATACTATACGGACTCGTCAGATCAACTCTTGTGCTTGTGGGCAGCACGAACGTGCATCACGATTGCTTGTGTGAGTGTTGTCTCAATTTATAATTTATGCATCTTTTCCCTCTGTTTTGTTCTCTAATGATGTGGATTCGTTGCTAGGACGCGCCAGATGATACAGTTGCCGAGGAAAGATCGATCGGACATACATACTTATGTACAGCCAGGTTGGTTCCAGGGGCCACGGACATCTTTTAATGTTATAAAGTGGCAATGAAAGTTATTATATCCACCAGCTGGATGTGTCACAACTACAACTATTTGAAGTATTTATTTAGTTTAATTATTTTAAGGTAAGTAGTATTTTTATCTTAGATATGCCAGCTCCAACTAGATACCAGTAAATTCCTACATTAGGCTAAATTTGCTACATAAGGGTCAGTTCAGTGGGATTGACAGATGAAATGTGTTTTAAGAGCAGGGTTATGGTATTCAAACCTTCATGAACATAATTATTTTTCTAATTAAAAGACCACCAATCTATCTTATTAAAACCCAACAAAGCGTATCTTTGTGAGATCAGGATAATTTAAATAAGCATAGGTACTATATATAGTATTGTATATCTACTTATAGCATGTAACCTGTATCGCACTGGTCGATATCCCAAGCTCCTATCATTTAAGTAAGTAGGTAGGTAACTTCCAATATTCTGAAGGAAAAAAAAAAAAGAAAAGTGGTTTGAACTGTACTCAGCGATAGTCATTCGCAGTCCCTTCCCGATCTCCCTATGAATGCCTACACTCGATACAAAGGGTATTGAACCCAATAATAGGCTTTCATCCCGACGTAGATGAATGTTGAGCTGCTGTGACCTCTAAAATATTGCAAAGGCTCCGAGGCAGCTAATATCGCGAATACCTAACAAACTATTGCAGCTACGGACACAAAAGAACTCGTTTCAAATTTTTCAAAATGCTACAACAAAATTTGGATTCGCGGCCATTTTTATAATTCGGTATATGGAAAACATGCGTCCAGGATGCGGGTACAAAATATGAAAAATTTAACACACCTACTTAGTAGTACTAGTAATATTTACTTATTAGTACTACCTAGTACTTAGTTGTAGTAATTCCTTAATCTCAGCGATTTGTCGATTTTAAGTTTCTTTCTCAATGGTCGATCTTCATAGAATAAGTTTTTTGATTAGGTATATT
Organism: Euzophera pinguis; assembly: GCA_947363495.1. Classification (NCBI taxonomy): domain Eukaryota; kingdom Metazoa; phylum Arthropoda; class Insecta; order Lepidoptera; family Pyralidae; genus Euzophera; species Euzophera pinguis. The sequence continues at coordinate 11,010,949 of OX376170.1, read as the reverse complement.
GGTTCTTAGACATGAAGCTTCATAGCCTGGGTTTCACAAACTTTTTTTGTTAAACTCCGCCAGAAAAAAATAGACAGAAACATGAAATCGTCAAAGTGACAAGACAAATTTTGAAACCACCAAAATTCTCCTGAAAAATCTAGCAAAATTACGAAGTGAAAATACTATAATTTATTAGTCAATGGAAGCAAAATTATTGTGTTTAATAAATTAGAATGGTAATACAAGATACTGAATGTGGGGGCTGCTACAGGCCGGTGGGGAAAAGGCTGGCACTGTTTGCCCCGCAAGGAGAGTATCAGTGCTATGCTGACAGCTATGTCAAATGTTTTTGGGGACTCTGTGATCTTCACAAAAGCCGCGAAGGCTTGGTTCAGGAACGAGATGTTAAAGGTGAGGATATCTTGTACGGAATCTTACGTACTTATTCCAGATCTACTTCGGTAAATATCCCAGATGCAGATTGGTTTAGAAACAGTTTTCAGTTTGAGATGGCATACGATACCTATACCAAGAGTTTTATTAACGCAGATGCTAGTAACCGTGTTAAGATTTAACATGGAATTTCTTAGTTACCTTACTATCCGCCAGAAGCGCTGTACAGGTTTGCCATACTGAATTGATACCCTAAAATTGTCTACAACAATAAATTCTCATGGTTGACGTACGAATAACGACTTCAGTCTAATGGAAAACTTCTGTTTTGAAATAAGTATACCTTGTCCCAAAATGTATAGTTTAGTACCATAAAGGATGATAAATGGCCTACAAAAGTATCTCAGGATGCAACTGGCTAAACACATTTTTTTATCCAGACGACTGTTGGTTCATTTAATGAAATGTTCTAATGAAAATATTTTTTCAGTGATAACAGAACAACCCAAAGTGCAAACTTTACCATACAAGAACCCAATCATTAAGGAAATCATCATGTACGGAGTAAAATAACGCTTCAATAACAATAGAATAAATTAAGATTTTATTTAATAAAAAACGTATTTGTACAACACTTTAACTTAAACTACTCTGTGTTTCATTTAATACTTGTCTAACATTCATGTTTATTCTTGATTCTTGTACATAATTATCGAAAACGGTCCAACTTTTGTCATTATTCCTATTCATATCATTAATGTGTTTATTTCCATTTAAGTATTTATATTTAGGAATATCTTCGGAAATATCTTGAACATTATCATTCCATGGGGAAGAAAATGCTGGTAGAATTTTAGGTACTGCATGGTAGCATAGTCTAGCTTCTTTGGACATGACTAAAATGTCCCCGCTTTGTAGTAATACTGCAGAGGGCTTGATCGCCTTCTCTTGGCCGCCAATTAAAAAAATTGCTGACTGGCCGAAACTGAAAAAAAAAACTGTTTTACTTTATAGAGTTATAACTGCATTTGTGGTTCAGAAGTTGACTTTCATTTGATCCAAAGCAAAGATAATAATATTCGGAATCTATGGTCCTAAATATATAGCCATAGACTTATTGCCTTATTGACCAAACTTTCTTCCGTAATGGGCAGGCAACGCCTTTGTTATTACTAGATTCTAAAACAATTGGAATCCAATAATAGTAGAAATTCCAACATTCAAAAATGCTATTTACCGATTTCTGAATGTTAAAGTTTACCTAATTCATCTATAGATTATTTCTACATATAAGTATGGTAAAACCGTGGTGTAAACCCTTGATCCTGTAGAGGTCTATAACATAAAGAATCAAGCATCTCTTGCACTTAGAGTCTCTATCTCTTACACTTATATTTATCCTTATATTGTGTTGTCATGTTCTTTTATTCTGCGGGAGAAAGAGTACTACAAAATCCTCGGTTATTCCCACTGTCCACCCCCTGCTTATCTACACAGGGTGGACATTGTTACAACTTTTTAAAATTATTCTTACTGTACCCGGGGGGTGGCCAATGTAGCCACCGCTGGTAACCACGGCTGCAACTTTTTCAAACTCTTACAATTGCTCCCACTGGTGGACAGAGTCACTCTCCAATCAAGACTCTTCTTGTCAGTTGTACCATTCAAAAGTTGTTACAATGGCAAGCAGGGGGTGGACAGTGATCCACATCCACAGCGAAGATCCTTACCTGAATGAAAATAAAGGTGCTTCTAAATTGACTTCTGAATGGTCTGTATGTGCAGACAGCGTAGAGTTCATATGGTAGTAGTTAACTATTGCTGCCTCGGCCCGGAAGTCATTATAGCCTAAGAATGTAGCCACTACGTCACATAGCTCTGACAGATTGCTGGGGAAGGCACTCTGATTGGCCTCACTGTACTCCTGAAATTGACACAAAAAATTTTTTTTATGGTATGTCTAGTGCTGGACTAACCCCCTCCTTGCAGTAGTCTAGTGCTTACTTTGGTATCCCAGTTGTGGTGATATCCCAGAGTGGTCCATCTAAGTTTCTTCAGCAGCACCTTATTGCACCTACCCTCTTCATAGCATGCCTTCCACCAATCATCTATCAATACTTCTATGTCAATATTAGTTTTATTAGGCTTTCTCGGATATTCCTCCAAACATTTTCGTACCCAGTATCTCTGACCAAGGGATGTGAAAGGGTTTCTAATTAAGATTAATCCTGGGTGTTCTTTGATTGTGAACACCTGCCAGTGAGCAAATTCCTTTAAGCCCATAGATTCCAGTCTATCATCATGTTTCACATCTTTTAAGGTTATTCTGGTGACCTGAAATAAGAAGTTAATTTGAATGAACATATGATTCCATCTCTCTAGTACTGAGTTGCTACTATGTTCATGTTTGTTGGGTTACACATTAATTACAATCAACTTAAGTAAAAAATAATTTTGCCTTTCAACTTTATTCTTCTAAATTTAATATTACAGCCAGTTATAGCCACCTATATACTTTGATCCCACGATCATGGTCTATCGCTGAATTTAATGTTTTGTTTCACCTGGGTCTACCGACTGCTGCTAGACCTAATAGCCCGCCTGTTAATCCGTGTAGAGGTTTACATCTATACTAATATTATAAAGCTGAAGAGTTTGTTTGTTTGTTTGAAGGCGCTAATCTCAGGAACTACTGGTTCGAATTGAAAAATTCTTTTGGTGTTGGATAGATCATTTATCGAGGAAGGCTTTAGGCTATATAACATCACGTTGTGACTAATAGGAGCGAAGAAACAGTCGAAAATGTGGAAAAAACGGGGAAAAATATTCATCTTTGAGGGCTTCCGTTGCGTGCTCTGCGAAAACAGTTCGAGATACCCAAAAAATATGTATGAAAGAATTATTCCTCTTTAAATGATCTAAAAAAATGTCCGCGACAGTATATGTCTATCTTTTAAGATTAACTTACAATAACAGTTTTTATGATAATCAAATTTGGTCGAAATTAATGCATTATTACAAATTATTTGTCAGAGTTGTATCAACTAAATAATATTAATCTTTATCCAAATAAATGTGTCATTGATTCTGCCACAAGAAAATAAAACTAAAAATATAATTTACGCAGAAGTACTTTAAAGTATACCCTTTTTAAAACTACCTTGAAATATATTCTATTAATTATGTAACTAAATCGTCTAAAATAAGTCGTGGGTAACAGCTATAGGTAATTTATAATAAAGCTGAGGAGGTAGGTTTGTAAACAAAAAATAAATATGATTCCCAAAATAACTATTCCACGCGAACGAAGTCGCGGGCACAGCTAGTGTATTATAAAACTCAGATATTTAAGGTTTGTACCAAAATATGTCAATATTTTTATGAAATGTATACCAACCTTATCAGTAGAATTAAAGTTAACAGCATGGATAACTTCTGAAAGAGATGGCGGCGGTACACGTGCCCTGTAATATTTGAAAGTTTTCATAAAATTATTATCACTCATTTCGTGTTTTTCTCGTTTTAATTCATTTTTATTTAGCCATTAGTTTGGTGATTTGTTTTTATTGTCTTGTCTTGTGAACTTGCATACATGACAAACAATGACAAAGTGAGCTAACAACATGACATTCAGCAATTGACAGTTTGACAGTGACAACCTTAATGTTATTTTCTAAAAAAATTATTTGGTTTTATTTTTGTAGTGTGTTTCTGGCTACGGATACAAGTCTTTTATGGAACTTTTCAGTTCTGCTTCTTCAGTCCTACTGGAGGCTTACTATCATTATAGCGTTTACATTTACATCCCATATCACACCAACTCGCTCACTCACCCACATTCGGAAGGAAATAAGAGGGGATTGAAAGGGAAGGAAGAGGTAGTAACAGTCAAGTCGGTAATTAAATCTAGTGTAGTGTTCTTTAAAGTGGACTGCTCCCATAAAATCCGTTTGTGGCGCATATTTTCGCGCGACCGCTGTCCCTTACTAAGATGCTACGTTAGACAAGGATGCAGCCTTCCACTCACGCGTTCTTTTTTTGAAATCATGAAAGATCGATTGAATTATCGTGGATTCTTGTTATTTTTTATTGCTTATTATTAAATAAGTAATATAAATAGAAAATATAGCACAGAAAATAATGAATTTTATAATTTATGAAAAAATGATTTTTGCGTGGTCAGCCATTTTGTTCCCAACTTTTTCGATAAAAAAGTGGAAATGACACATGAAAACATAAAGTGATCAATTATGTTTGTATTTTATATTAAAATAGACTTATTTATGCATTTTCTTAAAAAAAATCATTAGTTTTAATATAGAATAACTTCACCAGCCAGGCACTTTCCCGTACCGTGATCCCAGAAAAAAATGAGACCCGTCAAGCTCAACTTCAAATTCGTATTTAAAAAATTTTTCAGCCCTGGATGGCAATGGAATTATTTTTAATCGATAGTGGCAGGATCGTAGTAAGCCGAGAAAAAGTCATAGACACATAGAGTTACTCAGTATTGTGTAATTAAAAAGTGTTGCAAGCGAAAACGTTGGGGCTGATCGAGCCCGGAAGCACAGTAGCTCAGAAAATGTTGGGCTCGATCGAAAAAATTCTTAATTTTTTTAGTATTTTGTTATTTAATTTTAATGTGGACCGCCAGCCGCGAGTTGGTTTCTTGTTTGTTATCAATCGCCAAATATCTAGGTACCTACCCCATTTCTCGTATGTATTGCATAATGGCCTGTTTATTGGACTTTACTGCTGTCTCTTTATCCGTTGACATCTGATTTTTCAATAATTGGACACCGATTCGTCATTTTAATGTATGAATGAATGTAATTAGGTTGTTTACTTAAACAGAGATGACATTTGACATGGGTGACAAGCGCTTAGTTAGCGCTACCAAACAAAAAATATTTATTCACTACGCTGTGCTGCCAACCTAAAAAATTAAATGAGAATAGCCGGAAGTTATCCGGCTACGTCATACGTCAACCTTGCTAAAAAATGAAAGTCATTGGGTTTTCCGCGATTTTCTTAAAAAATACTTGCTTATCTAAAGATCTGATTGATGTAATCTGTTCCCTAAGCCTATTTCTCGAAATGGTTTACGAATTAGACATTTTCATGAAAAAGTTTACTAGCCAATTGTATGCAAGCGCGCATCCATTTTAACTTTAGATCCATGGGCTTTACTAAACCACTTATAGGCTAAATATGTCGAGTAAAAGCCATATAATATCAAATAAAAAAATTTAGGTGTTCGAGCCTTCGCTTGAACCACCGTTGAGATAACGCCTTGTCAATTCGTGTCAATCCCCCACTCTTCCTACATACCCTCTCTCTTTTCCTCGCAGTTTTGGCTCATGCTGTCTCTTTCTAATCCCTACGAGTCAGCGTGCGGCTGGATGTTCATCAGTACGCTTTTGGAATTCGTGTAGTCAACCTGTGAATACAGTTAAATTTGTGGTGAGTAAAATTACCCACATTATTATTGCATCGAGTCGATCACAAATCTTTTTCCGCTCGGCACCCCTGGGTCCAGCGACGATTTAGGAGTCATTCTCCTATTATTGCCGACATCTCACGGCAAGTCAACATGAAGTCTGTCGTATAAATTACTCGACATTAAACCGATGTCGAATAAACTACTCGACACGCCGTCGTATAAACTATTTGTCACTGTCGTATAAATGACTCGACACTATGTCGCATGGGAAAAATCGATACGACGTTGAATGATTCGACGTGTCGAATCATGGATGACGCGACTCGACGTAAATTACTAGACGCCTGACAAATGACTCAAAGTAATTTAACTTTGTTTATAACTTTGCCTCTTGTGACTTCCAGATCATGGATGAGGTCATACAAATGGGGCAACTAACGTCTATACCCTGTCAAGACAAAGAAGACGCAGACTCTTTCCAAGCCCTGGTCGCCGCGATAGATCAAAACTTCCCACCAGATTGGTGAACCTGGACAGTCTATAACCTGTCTTCGCGAGATATCTTCGGGGACGAAATTACGCAGAAAGTAGACGCCAAAATAAGATTTGCTATACCAATTGTAAATCTAGCAAGAGTCTTCGACCCTTCTGCAAATACGATATCTGAAAGACGCTTTAGACAGATAAAAAGTAAACTTTTACAATGGCCACTAGGAAGGGCGCTACTCTATGCGCCCCATAGTATCATGGAAAAGATCCATGCCCCTGATTACAGGTGGCTTATAAACACAGTGAGGGAGCTAAAACCCAAGCTGACTAATAGAGGCAGAGCTTCTTCACAACTAAGTGGATCAGTTTCATCCCAACAGGATATTAGCGAACCGACAAGTCGGAAAAGAGCAAGCGCTAGGTCGTCTATCGTAGAATGCTCACCTCCTAAGCGTTCGAATGATTCTAGTCGTGATAACGAAGTCCTTCTTGCAGTCCTAAATAAACAAATGGAGATGTTTGGCAAACTTTTAAATGCTTCATCAGAGCAAAATGAAAACATAAAGAAGCTTCTCAACCGAGATCGTGATGAGCCAAATCAGACAAACGTATTGAATGAATCATTTGAGTCTATGCCGGATAGCTCTAAGTCCGACGAGGAAATCGCAGAAGTGGCCTCTTGTTCCGCAAGTTATGATGCTAGAAGTATAGCTTCAAGCTCTGAAGAGACCATTCTTAGGAACCAAATGGCAGAAGGGCAACGCAGGCTAGTCGAACTCAGAAACCAGGAGTCCCCAGCAAAGATAACGAAGCACACGTACGATTTTTCTCCCTTTACCGCCGAAAAGGAACCAAAAGTCGCGAAAGCTAATCCGGAGCTCCTAAAGCAAGGCATTGCTTGCCAACGTTTCGGAGAACAAGGCTGGCAAAATATAAGATATGCTGACACACAAAAAATGTTTCAAGCCACTCCAGCCTTCTCCTCACTGAAGCCAAATAACATTCTTGCAGGAGTAACGCCACACTATAAGTCAGTAAAATTTTTGGAGAATAGTGACATGACATTAGGAGCTATAACAAATGGGCTGCTTCTTCAAAGAGAACATTTTCAAAACCTTTTAGACAAGATGCCGGACCACGTAAGAGATCAGGTGGGCAAAGATTTCCTAGCCGCAGACTCCGAATTTCGGAAGGTGTCAGACAATCTTCTTCAATATGTTTGTGGACGTCGCGCTGAGGTCATACAGCAACGGCGAGCAATATACCGGCCCACCAGTAGGGCTCTCTGCCAGATAATTCATGACATTCCCCCTACGGAATCGCATCTATTTGCAGACAAGGATTTAACGGACGCTATAAAAGAACAAGGTGGCATTCATAAGTTTTTTCCCGCCAAAAAGAAGCTTGGATTCATCGATCAAAGGAACACTAATCCTACATACAAAGGATCACGAAAAAGAGACTTTTCAAGAACCAATTGGCTTTTTCATGAAAATGTCTAATTCGTAAACCATTTCGAGGAATAGGCTTAGGGAACAGATTACATTAATCAGATCTTTAGATAAGCATGTATTTTTTAAGAACATTGCAGAAAACCGAATGACTTTCATTTTTTAGCAAGGTTGACGTATGACGTAGCCGGATAACATCCGGCTATTCACATTTAATTTTTTAGGTTGGCAGCACAGCGTAGTGAATAAATATTTTTTGTTTGGTAGCGCTAATTAAGCGCTTCACGTACTTGTCACCCATGACAAATGTCATCTCTGTTCAAGTAAACATAACCTAATTACATTCATTCATACATTATAATGAAGAAGCGGTGTTCAATTATTGAAAAATCAGATGTAAACGGATGAAGAACTGCAGTAAAGTCCAATAAACAGGCCAATATGCAATAGATACGAGAAATGGGGTACCTAAATATTTGGCGATTGTAAACAAACAAGACACCAACTCGCGGCTCGCAGTCCATCTTGACTTTGACATTTGACACTGACATATATATTTTTTAATACCTTAGTAATTTTTGCAGTTCGAAATGGCCATTATAGCTGCGTGACGTCATCACTATAAAATCTTTTAAATTAAATAACAAAATAAATATAATTTGAAGAATTTTTTCGTTTAAATTGTATCTCCGAAATAGTCTATTCTATCAATAAAATATATAATATACACAATTTATTTTTTAGTTGACTAGCCAATTCGAGCTCCAATACCGGAAAAAGGAAGAGATATAATGACAACAATACGAGATGGAACGCATCAAACAAAGGAAAGAACGAAGAATTCTCAGGAAAACAGCAAAATAATTTTTCAAGGAAAAAGGGGGGAGGGGATAGAAAATGATGGTTTCGAAGCAGGGCGCCTCCAGAAATATGTAAACAACTGGAGTTCAGCGCCCCCAAACATTTTAAATTATAAAAGGATACAAAATCCCATTTCAAAAGAAGCCTCCCTTGGCACTATTGTCAAAGGTAAAAAGCTCGACATTCCAAACAAAATCCTCCCCAGAAATGACAAGAGAAATAGAAGATATGCTAAAATCGTCAGCTATAGAGGAAGTAAGCCAAGATACGGGGTTTTTGTCCACCTTTTTCCTCAGGGAAAAAGCAGATGGGACGAACAGACCCATATTCAATCTAAGAAGACTGAATCAATATGTGAGTGCGCCAAAGTTCCGGCTCATAAGTCATCAAAACATTCCATCTCATTTAAACGTAGGCGATCATATTATGAAAATAGATATATCGAAAGCTTATTTCCATGTACCAGTCACGAAAAGTCATCGACGATTTCTGTCATTAATCTACGAAAGAAAGACATACCAAATGACCTGCCTGCCATTCGGGCTGTCCAGTGCACCAGCGGCGTTCGCAAAACTCACAAATTGGATTGCTCACGAACTCAGACAGAAAGGGTTAAAAATTGTCGTCTACTTGGACGATTTCCTCCTGATTCACAAGGATCCCCAAATATTATCGAACCAGATGGACTTTGCGGTCGAATATCTAAAAAGTCTAGGTTGGCAGATAAATTTCCAAAAATCATCAGCGGAGCCATCAAAGCAAGTCGAATATCTAGGAATCACGTGGGATACAGAACTGAACCGGAAAAAATTAGGAATCGAGAGAATCAAAAAACTGAAACTGTGCCTTTCCAATCTGATCGGGGAAAAACGATGGAGCTGGCTGGATGCAAAGGTGATTCTCGGCAAACTAAACTTTGCTTCATACGTGGTTCCGTTGGGACGATTGCACTGCAGAATGCTGCAGAGAGCATCAAGAGGTCTGCCGAAAAGGAAACGGCACATGAAGTTTGCAATCCCGGAAGCTGCACTTCCACACCTGCACTGGTGGCTGGAAAACGTGCACCAGCACTCCCCAATTCACTATCCCCCGCCGTCAACATTCATTACAACGGATGCCGCAGACAAGGGATGGGGGGCAATAGTGAACGGCCGCCGCCTTTGCGGTACATGGACTCCCAGTCAACAAAGGTGGCACAGCAACAAGAAAGAGCTTTGGACCATCCTCGAAGTTCTGAGACAAATATAACCCGAGCTAGAGGGCTTACTGGAACTTTGTCAGAGACAGCAATGTCACCTAACAGCGCGATATATTCCAGGGCATTACAATGGAATAGCCGACGGACTTTCAAGGTCCAAGAATCTTCCCGAATGGCATCTCAGGAAAGAAGCACTAGCAATAATTTTTCAAGAACTAGGCCGACCGGAGATAGATCTTTTCGCCTCCGAAAAATCAGCGGTAGTTCCAGCTTATGTGAGCGAAGATTCAAAGGACGAGAACAGCCAGTTTACGAACGCCTTCAGCAAGACGTGGCAGTACAGGTTAGGTTGGATCTTCCCCCCACCGGCGTTAATCCCTCAAGTTCTACGCCATTTGCAGTCATCCCAGGGACAATACCTGCTGGTAACTCCGACATGGTCGAGAGCTTTTTGGGAACCAGAGCTAAGAAGACGCGCGCTGAGGTCACCCTTCAAAATTCAAAATCTGGAAACGAATCTGGTCGATCTGAGAACCAATCTCCCACCCCTAGAAGTAGACAGACTAAATTTAGTGGTATGGAAGATACGGGCTGGACCAGTCAACTAGGAGATTGGAATGAACAGGAGGTTCAATTATTGGAGAAATCATGGAGAGCTTCAACTCTTAAAACATACAGGCCAGTATGGTCAAGATGGCGTAATTGGGCCATATTGCACAATATCGCTATAGACAATCCGAGCCCTCAACAACTAGCTAGATATTTATGTCATCTTTTTACTGAAGTGAAGCTAGCTGCCAGAACGGTGGCCGTGCATAAGTCGGTGATAGCAACATTTTCAAATCCTAGTCAATCTGAAAGTTTAAGCTCTCACCCACTTGTTAAACATGTATTGAAAGGGATATTTGCTCAAAAACCCCCGGTAAAAAAGTCCTTAACATGGAAAATTGAAGATTTGTTAAACTTTCTGGAAAATTACTCGTTCAACGATAACAGTCTATTCTGTGTATCTAGGCATGTGTCTGTACTTTTGCTTCTGGCTACAGGTCGAAGGGTACATGACCTAACGCTTCTAAGCATCAAAAAAGATGCATTTGAGGACAATGGTAAAGAAATGGTGTTCCATCCAAGCTTTGGATCCAAAACCGACTCAGCAACCTACCAACAGTCAGGGTGGTTAATAAGAAGCTCAGGCGTTACGACAGGACAAACAGGACGCTTAGATCTGGTATTCTGGGTTAGAAGACTTATAGAAGTATCACAATCAAGACGAGATGTAGGCAATGTCCATAACCTGTTCATTACGACACGGGGAACAGTTTAAGAAGCCTCACGCTCTGTTATAGCAGGTTGGATTAGGACTTTATTTAAAATGGCTAGAATAGATGCGTCCGCTGGTAGCTTTCGGGCCGCAGTAGCTTCAGATATTTGGACCAGTAACCGGTTCAATATCGAAGATGTATTAAAGAGGGGAAATTGGCGAAGTAGGAACACTTTTCTAAATCACTATTTCAAAGAGACTCCAGGACGTGTACGTGCAGTTAATAATACTTTAGTCGAATCCTTCTCACCAATAATATCATGATACATTTAGATTTATTGTTACTTAATTTATAAAATTATAATAACAATCATAGTTAATATAAATATTAGAGTCAGATTTTGTTATGTTGATTTAAATTTCGAAAGATAATTATTTTGTGTTATGTCATTATGATCAAAATGCAAGTAAGAACGAACTATTTTGTTTTCTAATAATATGAGTAATATACACTTAGTTATTACACATCTTTATTTTATTATGCAGTCAATACCTTCGTATTTCTAAGGTGTAATAATCTCACAGTACGCTTTGGTCAGCGCCGGCAGAAGGTAAACACATCTCAACGGTGGTTCAAGCGAAGGCTCGAACACCTAAATAGACCCGTTTTTCCCCCAAAGGGTAAAAAACGGATATTTAGGTTTCAGCCGAAGCTTGAACCACCACTTAAGACCTTGCCGGCTTAAGGGCAACGTACTGAGGAACATCCAGCCGCGCGCTGACTCGTAGGGATTAGAAAGAGACAGCATGAGCCAAAACTGCGAGGAAAAGAGAGAGGGTATGTAGGAAGAGTGGGGGATTGACACGAATTGACAAGGCGTTATCTCAACGGTGGTTCAAGCTTCGGCTGAAACCTAAATATCCGTTTTTTACCCTTTGGGGGAAAAACGGGTCTATAATTAGAGTTACCATACCACGGGAAATTGGCTAGTAAACTTTTTCATGAAAATGTCTAATTCGTAAACCATTTCGAGGAATAGGCTTAGGGAACAGATTACATTAATCAGATCTTTAGATAAACAAGTATTTTTTAAGAAAATCGCAGAAAACCCAATGACTTTCATTTTTTAGCAAGGTTGACGTATGACGTAGCCGGATAACTTCCGGCTATTCACATTTAATTTTTTAGGTTGGCAGCACAGCGTAGTGAATAAATATTTTTTGTTTGGTAGCGCTAACTAAGCGCTTCAAATGTCATCTCTGTTCAAGTAAACATAACCTAATTACATTCATTCATACATTTTATTGAAGAAGCGGTGTCCAATTATTGAAAAATCAGATGTAAACGGATGGAGAGACTGCAGTAAAGTCCAATAAACAGGCCAATATGCAATAGATACGAGAAATGGGGTACCTAAATATTTGGCGATTGTAAACAAACAAGAAACCAACTCGCGGCCCGCGGTCCATCTTGACTTTGACATTTGACACTGACATATATATTTTTTAATACCTTAGAAATTTTTGCTTTCTTGCAGTTCGAAATGGCCATTATAGCTGCGTGACGTCATCACTATAAAATCTTTAAAATTAAATAACAAAATAAATATAATTTTAAGAATTTTTTCGTTTAAATTGTATCTCCGAAATAGTCTATTCTATCAATAAAATATATAATATACACAATTTATTTTTTAGTTGACTAGCCAATTGGGTATTCTACAAATTTTTATTTTTTCTTTCATAACAATATTTTTATTTCCAGTAACAGAATTATAAAAGAATTTTTGTAATCCGTTCAAAAATAAATAAGTTATAAGCCTTTGAAATTCAGTGGAAGGGGAAACTGTCAAAAAACAAGAAAAGGATGCACTGTGTGAGCTGTGACGTCACTGCCACTCGGTTTCGTGCATACAAAAGAGATAGCAAGACGTCCCCACCACGCTTCCACTTTTCTTTTAGAGAAAACTTTAAAATCGAATTACGGCTTTAATTAACAACCAATTTTGTTGTTGTTTTCAGAATCGGTTACTTTTTAGCTCAGAATACAGAACAAACCAGAAACCGCGAACGCGCTCTTAGCCGAAGCTAGACAAACTACTCTCAATGAGTGTAGTTAGGCATTTTGATGATTAGTCTATCTGTGGCCACCGTGTGACGTAGGTGTGAAAAATACTGTCAGTTTTTATTTAATAATACCGTCTTGGGCTGTTCCCACCTGCAAGAATGCAGTTGGAAGAATAAAAAAACAAGATGGGATCACATTTCATGTGTAAGTAGCGCATACACATCTCGTTTTATTTAAATAATGAATTATTTTTTCTTGTTCAAAATGTAAACAATTTGGGCGAGTCCATTTTGTAAATGTTGCCAACTTTGCTGGAAATTCCCCCTACGAAAGTACGGGTTTATTTTTTGAAAAGTTGATAAAAAATTTACAAATGCGTGTAAATAATTTAAAGATTATTTTTATTATAAAATATATATACATATTCATTTATTTAATGACAAAGTATTTATGATATGAACTTCTGTTTGAATTGAGATATTGTAGTGTAAATATAGTGACTTTAATAAATAAAATTATTACCTGTTATTTTACATTTATTCTAATTATTAAAAGTGGAATTTCAGGTTCCCCTCTGATGAAATTATTAGAGAAATGTGGACCACAATTATAAGAAGAGCTCGGTTAGATGAGATATAAAAACCTTCTAAAAGAAGTGTTATTTGTTCTGTTCTGAGACAAAGTGTGGTTAGTGACATAAAACATTTAATTTTAAAACATGATTTTTAAATTTACCCTAAAAGAAGCAAACTCTCTCTAAGGTAGCAACACTGTACGGGTGGGAAGTATGAGGAATGCGGGGGGTTGCGAATTGTTTTTGGACACAGCGAGCGCCATAGATTATCGGCTGTAGGCTACTTCTGGTTTGTTCTGTATTCTGAGCTTTTTAGTGTATATTTTGTTTAGTATAGCAATATTAACCAAGTATGAATACAGTCAAGTAGCCTATTGTGTGTCGAAGTCAAATGAATCTTTCTGTCGTATCGCGAAAATAAATAAATAGACAGATTACAGAATAGGTACAAACGAAGTACTAAAGATCAAAATTGAATTAAAAATTATTCCTAAAAATAATAGGTAGATCAATCTAGTATTCCAGCAAAATGGGCGATAATGTGCTTCTAGAACCTATTCAGCCTAATGAATCACAAAAGGTATAAAATAACAACGTTTCAATTCAACCTTTAACATCACCATCATTCCAGCCGCAGTCAGCCCATTGCTGGACATAGGCCTCTTCCAATGATTTACAGAATTATTCTTATTATCGATTGGAAGCGGCCTGCACTGCATCCATTTTATTAAATACTGTTTGCCTTTTCAAACCTACAATCATCCTAAAATTTAAATTGTTGACGATTTATTTTATTTTTAATTGTTCGTTGTTGTAGGACGTGGACATCACTGACGGTAAAGCGAAACTTCGAAAATGGCTCAATATGAATTTTAGGATAGAAATGACTGATGGTCGCGTTCTGATCGGAGTTTTCCTATGTACTGATAGAGATGCTAATGTTATTTTGGGTAGGTTATTTTTTTCTTTTCAAAGTTCCATGAATCATTGAAATCCTCATTCTATGGTAGGTAGTTAATTTATTAACCATGTTATTTATCTTTATTTCAGGAGCTTGTTCAGAATACCTCAAAAATAGTGGAGGGGAGACTGAAGAACCAAGAGCGCTAGGGCTTGTGATGGTACCAGGGCGGCACATTGTCTCAATACAGATTGATGACACCACTCCCCCACCGAAGTACTATTACGATGATTGACTCACTCTTGCTGTGATACTTGGTATATTTTTGATTTATTTTTATATATGAAGAGTTTTGTGTGATTTTGAACATTTTATAAAACCAGCTCAACCCTTTGAATTCCGAAACTAGCTTTATTCCATTCTAATTTGGATATATACAGACGTTTTTGTCATATCAAGACAGATTTCGATGGACTCTATAGGACTATAGGTGTACAAATATTATTGGCAAATCTTTCTTTTCGTCTCAGTAACATTTATTTTTTGTGTGTGTGCAACAAGTGTTTCAATGCTGTACTGTTATGGGATCACAACAAACAAAAGTAAATAACATATTTTCGAATTTATTTAATTGATTTGGTGTTACACAAAATATGTGTCTCTTTTTAATGTTCAAAATATCTGTAATATGAAGAAAATATAAATATTTTTTTTTATATTAAACTTTTTGATTTGCTAACGACATCTATTTGCAAGTAGAGAGGATTGTCAAAAGGGGCCGAGCCTAGGCTAAACCGAGCTCCCCTCACATCTGCCTCCTGCCCCGCATAGCCTCACACAATTTTTGTAAGGAAGCTCTCGATACGTCATTTCCCCTTTGTTATTACTCCATGCTATTAACCTTACAAAATTGTACATGCCAGCAAATTTAATAGAGTAAAATCATATGGATAAGTTCAAATACAAATTGATTTTCCAGATGCTTCATATTTGAAAATATTACATAAGAAATAGATGTAAATAAAACAAAGTGATTTGAAATAAAAATTTATGAACACTCAAGTTTTTCTATAAATTGCCTTATAACTTGTACTTCACAGTAAATGTTTTTAGATTCATTTGCAAAAGGATTATTTTGATCGATATCAATGGATTTAATTTCAAATATCTTGCTTAATATGTCACATAAAGTTTTGATGCTTTCTTTGGGCCTTTCAAGAACCGAATTAAGAAATTCTTTATCAAGTATTTTTTGTAAACAAATATATGGGTTCAATAAATCCCCTCCTTTAATGTTTCTATAGAAATGGACATTTAAACTCCTTATATCTTCATCCTCATCTTGTAGAAGGATTACAGAAGTAGCAATTGCCATTATTTTGATATCATCAGGTAATATTTCAAACTTGGATGCCATTTCGTTATTGGCTAATGCTGCAATGTACCTCATATCCACATCTGTACTCTCTGGATCACTCAAATTGATAACAATTTTAGATAACACTTTGAGATCACCTATATCAGTGGAAACTCTTATAGCAAAGGGTATTGCAAACCGGAGTTTAAATGGGACATTATTTGCTTTTGCATGCTTCAATATCGATTGTACATTAATATTTAGTTTTTCCTTCAGTGATATTTCGTACAGCATTTCCCAGATGATTGTACTGTTATTCTTTTGACTAAAACTTAGTAACTCGTATGATACATTCAATAAAATTTCTTTTGGAATAATGTCATTGGATTTTAATTTACTCAAAATGAGTAATCCATAGTTATCACAAGGATGGCTGAAAAGTATGTCTAAGATCTGTGGTATTTTTGACCATGAAATATTCAACACAATTTTTTCTATTCGTCTATCAGCCCATAAGTGAATACCAGGGATGTGTGCATTATCCTTAGTTATTTTAAGAGTACCATGTATATCATTATGACCTAAAACTTTGTCTTCAAATATTTCTTCAAAAAGTTGCCTGCACAGATATGAATGTTCACCATTATATAAAATACTTTTGAATTTCTCTTTTAACTTTACAAAATTGTTTTTATTCTGATAAACATGTATCTCAAAGCTTTTGCATTGCTTTTTGTGGTATATTGCTATTAAAAGAAGGATTCCATGTAAAAAGTTTTCTGATAAAACATCTGTATTTAAAAGAATGTCATAGAAATCTTCAAATAGAAATATATTGAAGATACATTTGGCTGTCAATCTTCGGATAGCGTACAATGGACTATTCAGTAGTAAAATTAAACTGTTCAAAAGATTGGCATCAGTTGATTTTTGGTCTATGGTACCAAAAGAGAAGTTGTATCGTCTTGCAATGTTTCCTAAGATATTCAGTATAGGGACGAGGTCTGAATGTGTTTGGACTTCCTTCATATTGGAGGATGCTGTCAAAGATTGTGCGATATGTTTCCATAAGGCTGGTGAATGTGTTCTGAATTCGTCACAAGCAACGGTTGCTACTGTTTCATCGTCAGAACCAGAAGCTTTCTTCTGGCCAATAAGTTTGGGAATAAGAGCCCCATATAGCTGCAGTGCTGCATTTCTGTAATGCATAAAGATGACATGAAACATTGTACTATAGGTAGTATCATGACTAAGCATGTCCATGTTTGCTATAAATTAGTATGCATTTTTTTTAGGGAAGCCAGACCAGATGAATAACATGAATGATAACAATAAGATCGTATAAATTAAAACTCGCGTATTTTATAGGCATCATACACCCCGTATCATAGCCAAGAAGACGCAGATGCAGTTAGAGGTTATTCCAGGTTAACCAACTAAAAGGCCATTTAGGTGGTCAGCTAGGAATAACAGTAAGTTAAGCCAAATCTCACATGGAAGAAAGACTATACCTTTTTATTAAGATCAATAATAAGCTACTCGTGGGAATGCTATGATTTTGGGAAATAACAAAAATCTAAATGGTGGCAATGTGGTTCGCAACTCATTAAGTCTCATTTCTCGCGGGGGCGGAAAGCGGGCTAGTAGTCTCTGCCTACCCCTACGGGGAAAAGGCGTGATGGTATGTCTATGTAATAAGCTACTTTAGTTGCAGGCAAACGCTGGATGCAGGTCACTTCCAACCGGTCATTTTGGAAATCATTACGATCTATGTCCAGTATTGCAGCCTTGACATAAGAACCTGACGTATCTGCAGGAAGTGTTAATTTTGCAATAGAATTGTTTTGCCAATTTAGCAAAACACGTAAATCTCCAGAGCATGTATGTCAAGCTCAATTAGCAGGCCCTCTCCACTGTACATGTATGTACAAGTATAGGTATAAGCTAATGTAAGAGTAATAGATATCTGTCATTCCATCATTTATACCTGTCCTAGTGATTTCATTTACTTACCCAGCCGGATATCATCCAGCAGTTGACTGATTGACTAGCAATGGACTGATGATAATGAAGCTACTTTACCTTATCTGCCATCGCGGGCTTGTCAAGTTACCAAACGCCAGTGCAGCTAATTTCGCCGAGTAGAACATCATGTCTGACGCTAGACTGCTATCCGTGACTATCCTTGTCAGAAAGTGGATGTAGATGGCTTGAGGTAGGTCCTTCTGGTTGTCTATGTTAAATTCGTCACTTTCGTGGAGATCGTCAACTTTATTGCAAGTTTCTAGAAGCGTTTCCATGAAATAATGGAATAAAGGCTGAAAACAAAAACAAAAATTTCCTACTTAGTTATATATGAATGAATGAATGAATGAACACTTTATTGCACCATTTACAAACAAAAGAAGCACATAGTTAAAACCAATACAACTAAATGGGTACAAAGGCGGACTTATCGCTAATGCAATTTCTTCCAGCCAACCTTAGGGTAGAAATGAGCTGCGGTAGAAAAACACTTGCGTGAGCGGTGCAGAAAGCTTAAATGTACATGCCTATATTAAGACGCATATAATAAACTTACATAAATAAATAATAAGAATAAACTTACAAATAACATACATAAATAAATACTGTCAAAAAGAATAAGAAGTTAGTGACGGTCGATATATTATCACAATAAAAGAGAGGATTATTCTACCTCGGAAAGGTAGTGAGACTTAACCTGATCTTTAAACGAAGTAATGGTTTGTGCCTGACGAATGTCTACCGGTAATGCATTCCAAAGTAGGATAGCCTGAACTGTGAAGGACTTTGAATAGAAACGAGAAGAGTGGTCAGGAATCGCCAAACGAAGGGAATTAGCGCTACGGACATCGCGGTTACTGATCTCACTGAGAAATTTAAAACGTTCTTTTAGATACAGAGGTGTAAAAGGATTAAACAGAATTGAGTATAGAAGGGAAAGGATGTGTAAATTACGACGAAGTCTGATGGGGAGCCACTTGAGTTGCGTGCGAAAAGCTGAAATGTGATCATATTTGCGTAAGCCAAATATGAACCTAATACAAAAGTTTTGAAGACGCTCAAGTTTGTTCAGTTGCTCTTGAGTGAGATCAGGATAGCACGAGTCGGCATAGTCTAGGATAGGATGGAGTAAAGATTGTGCTAGCATGATTTTAGTCTCAATCGGTAAAAAATTTCTGATTCTCCTGATAGAAGCAGCTGCAGCAAATAATTTTTTGCTAACTACGGCCATCTGAGGAGCCCAGGACATGCTGCAATCAAACATAATTCCTAGATTTTTTACTTTTTCACTGAAAGGTATTACAGTATTGTTGAATACGATCGAAGGAACTGATTGCCAATCAATCCGAGAGATGAGATGTGAGCTCCCTAAGATAATACTTTGCGTTTTGACAGGATTTACAATAAGCCCATGAGAACTGCTCCATTCCGCTATCCGAGACAAGTCATTATTCATAATAGTAATTGCACTAGGGAGATTGTCTAATGACGTATGATGGTAAATTTGAAGGTCGTCTGCATAGATATGATAGGAAGAGTGAATGTGGAAAGTGATGGAGTTGATAAATAAAGAAAACAGTAAAGGAGAAAGCACTTATTTTTTTTTATATATATATATAAAAAAAATAAGTGCCCGGTTTCAACAATTGCAGATAAAATGTATGATTGTTTAAAAAAGAAGATTTAATAATCATAATGTGAAAATTTAAAATCGCAAGCTTAATAGTTCCTACGTATTTACCATTGTTGATTATGTTTACATGACAAAATTGACAAGTTTATCAATTCAGATTTTTTTTATCATACACTGCCAGATGTTACCTACAGTATTTTCTAACAAAAGTACTACTTATTATTTCACAATCATATGTATATGGTATACATATTGTCGCTTTTTAGGACAATAGAAACTGTGATGAAATAGTACAAAACAGTCTTAAAACAAACCTTTCCCTTTTTCATATCACTGGAAACAATCCTGTGAACCATTATAGAAAGTCCCGCGCCTCTTCTAGTAATAGATGACATCGCCCCAGCCTCCGATATCAGATCTCTCAGTTTCTTCTTTAGTAATGAGTAGGGCAGCTGTTGTATGGCTGATCCTTCAGGTAACGATGTTAAGTATTGGATGGCTCGAGCTGCAATATTAATCCAGATATATTGTCTTGAATCTTAAGGAATACAAATCTTGAATCAATCATCTTGAAATTTTACATATACAGACAGACTTTAGACTACTACCAAACCCCGGGCACTCCATACAACAGTGACAAGCGCGATACTTATTAAGACTACTACGATTTCAATGTGTGCGTGTATTGTCGTAGTGTTGGCTATTTACCGTATCTGCCTCATAGTCGTCTCAGCGGCCGAGCCGGCGAAGCGACATCCCTGAATTGTTTTGCTCTCGATTTTTACCCTAAATCTGCGTGGTGAGTTGATGTATGTTTCTGGTGGGAGGGTGTGAGTGTCCGTTCTGTATGTTAGTACTACTTATTACTACAGAACTTATTTACAGTAAGTAATTTTTGTCTTTTCATACACATATAAGGATATTACAGGCTTGAATCACCTAATTGTCTGATAATAAAGACGATTCCAGACATTGAAATGCACTTTAAGCTATTGAAACCGACATCCATCTGGTTCGCTACAAAAACCACCTCTAGAGTTCGAGATGCTGTATAGAAAGATTCTGACATCAGGGGCAATGGGCCATTATAAAGTATACGATATGAATAACTTAATCTTAATCTTAGAAATCTATTTACTTTTCACAGCGAGTTTGAAGGGCGGGACCTTTGCAGCTCCTACAATCTTCGTCTAGTGATGCCTGATTACAATGGCCCATTTTTTCCTCAATCCTACACAGTGCAAGCTGCGAGACTCTGGAACGCTCTGCCAGCTGAAATTCGGCGTGCTCAAACTCTTGCGAGTTTTAAAGCGCTAGTGAAAGAGCATTTTCTAGATGGGGGTGAATGATGTGAGATGTTACGTTAGGTCTTAAAATTTATCTTACATCATTATTTGAGGTATTATAGTACATTTATTTATTTATTCCTGTATACTATATGTGTACTGCGATATGTAATTTTAAGTAAGTTTATTTTATGTAAGTTTATACTATTATACTTAGCTTATGTTTCTGCACCATACCTGTCTCTTTTCCTGAAATGTTTCCTACAAAAAGGGTTGCCTGTAAGAGATTGCTATTGCGATAAGGCCGCCTTTGCACACCATTATGTCTACATGTACATGTCTCAAAATTGTATTTTCCTGGTGCAATAAAGTGTTTATTATTATTAATCAAAAGTAAACGAAACATACTTACCAATTGCAGCACCGGCGGCTTCAATTGCTCCTTTGTGACGACACGTTTCCAATACTCGAGTAATTATCTTGAGACATTTATCTATTACTTCCATGTCATCCGTAAATTGAATGAGAAGAGATGCTAAATCGCAAGAGACCTGAAAATGGTATCAAATTTTACATTTTCACATCACATCAACAAAATGCAAAAGCAGGATCGCTAGATGAGAATGACAGGGAAAACGGTATAATGACACATTTTCGTTCATCAATTTACTTTAATCCCTTCTTAGATATTCAGATAGGAACGCTATGATATATAAAATTTAGACAAGTAGGTAAATATATTTTAATTTCAAACTCTGGATAATGCCTCAAAACGTCGCGAATCGCTCGCTGTACTTACTCTCTTCTCTGTTTTAGTCAATTAGACCAACGGACAGATTATGTTTTTATAAGTATAGAAGAGGTACCTTAACATTTAGCCACAAGCAGTTTAGCACAATTTGATGTAATCCTGATATCTTGGTGACGTCTTTATCGTCGCCAGGATCATACCCTGATGACGCTATCATGTTTTGGACCATATCGCTCATTTTCGAAAAGTCTGAACTGGTTGATGTATCTTCCCAAGCAAACTGATTTGATATTTCCTCCAACATAATGACAAGTTCAGAGAAATTTTCATCTAAACATTTAATCTTAAACGAATTTTGGTAACAGACTTCTAATACAACATGTATTATGGTAATCAAGGAATGCATCTGTTTCCCATTTTCTATAGATTTCACAATATCTGTCTTCGATTTATATTCAGTTACCAATTCGCTGTATGCAAATATAAAAACATCTTCTACACTTTTGAATTTAGCTGATGATTCCTCTGCTAACAAAATATTGGTAATCAACTTGAACATACTTCGGCCACAGCTGATGTTGTAGAAGAATTTGTTTCTCATACTTCTGAGAGCATCTTCTATTATGTGGTTTAAAATTGTAGGACATTTCAATTCATTAGTATAGTGACTAAGCAGTAACTGAATCACGTGATCCCTAATATCGTCACTGGGGTCATTCAATAGACTTAGCAGCTTTATCAAAAACGACTCTTTATCCAAAACCCATTCACCTCTTCCTTTTAACATTTCACTTAATGTTAGTGTTTTAGTACGACTTGCTTGTTTCTGCATCTTTTTTGGAGGATTGTTTAAACAATCTTGTATGACTTTACACAACTTTACAGTTGTAATTTTCCGTTGATAATTTCCATTTAAATTCAGACTATAAACTATAAAATTTTGAAGTTTTCGGCAGAAGGATATCAATTCTTTAGAATGAAATTCGGATAGTTTTAATGAACTTGACATATAAGTTGATTGCAGTTTCGTCAAAAAGCTGTTTAGGCTATTCAACATACTGAGTCTTAGAACTGTACAATCTGAGTTTACATTATCATTTAAATATCTTTGAATTACATCATACTCTAGTACCTCAGGCAATGATTTACTTTGAGACACACACACCACATCAAATGCTTGTATCCTTAATGAAGTATTGCACATATTTACTGCAGAAAGTATCAAATCCTTTGGAAATACAGCCTTGAGTGAATGCCAGTCTTTATGCAATAATCCTAATTTGTTTCCTTGCTTTAATAAACATAAATAGCTATACATTTTAGTCTCTGCATGTTCAGTCAATTCTTTAAGTAATATTTTTGCCAGAGAGGGCAATTTTTTAAAAGTAGTCAAACACCAGTAGTTACTGAAATTCTCAATTGCTTTATTATTTTCAGATGTCAATATTTCTAGAACTTCTTTTAAGAATAAACCACACCACTCCTCATCAGATTTCAGCCGTTTCAAAATAGCAAAATACATATCAGCTCCAGCTGAAACTAAGCCAGGCTTATGAAGACTATATGTTAGGCCATCCACCCAATCATTTTGCTTGACAACTTCATGAATATTATAATTACAATTTTCTATTATCTCTGATAGCATTAGGTACTTGGCTTTGTTCCAATAGAAACCATTTATTTGACTGAAAATTATTTGATACATGTCATCATCAATATTAGAAATAACCATCTGGAAAATTCCTCTATTTAAATCTCTGACACCAGGTATAGGATTCTCCCAGTTGTGATTAACCAAATTCAAAAGAAATTCTTGACCATTCACATTAAAAATGTGTTTTTGTAACTTTGTTCCTAATACTTTCTTGAATGAATTAATAGTTTTGAATACAAGATAGGTAAATCTAGAATAATCATATGCTAACAGTAGTAGTAAATTGACAGATGATTCCAAAATATTGCCAATGTATGTTATGTCTCCTGTTATCTGTGTTAGAAATGCAGATTGGAACAATCCATATATTATTGATACCACTTCTGATATTTTGGAATTGTTCTTAACTTCTTCATCATAATTTTTTCCTCTTAGATCTAATTCTTTACTGATGGTCAGGAGTATTTCATTCAAATATAGGTCAGGGTTCTCTGTAAGGGGTAGAACTGAAAATAAACAAGTGGCACAAAGCAACTGGTTGTCATATTTGGTGAGACCAGTCTGTAAATGTTTCCACAGACTTTCCGCTATTTCACTCCATTGTTCCCTATTGTTGTTTGAACTGTTTGTGTGCCTCTTTGCCTGTACCAGAACAACCTGTAATGAGAAACAAGAACATTGTGACATGCTGTTTGTTGTGCTTTCCACAGCAATAAGTAAATTTTGTGTTTTTCACAGAAACATTCATCCTGCCATTGAAGGCAATTGAGGATTTTTAAAAATTGCCTTAAATTGATTTGCCTGCATATCTTTGACAAATTTCATCAAAATCAATCTAGTGGTTTTGAGGTAATTTTATAAAAGACAGACTTGTGGAATAAATCCATCTGTATAATATATAATAAAATTTGACTTTTGTGACAAAACATAAAAGATTTATTCTATTTGTTTAGTTATATTTACAAGTACAAGTAGATTGTAAATCAATAAAGTTTAAGTACCAGAACAATTTTGAAAACCTACTTATTTTAATTCAAATTATTTTTATTTGGACATGGTGTATTATTTACATACCTGTATTATTTCAGATGATATCTCATTACTACAAATTCTCAGTTGTGATAAAATTTCTGTAAAATCAGTCATATTACAAAAAACTATATGGTAACCTGAAAAGAAATTAGTTTTCTTAAAAAGTGTCTCTCTTTTTTAACATTATTATGCGGTAAAAAAAAACATCTTTACCTATAAATTGTTCAATCACAAAATGATGGTCAAATGTCAAGGAGAATAGATAGGAAATGAAAGCCAATTAAAGTATTTAAACAAATTTACTACCACTAAATTATAAAATATTTACATAAAAACAAAATACAAAGCACCAATGTTATTCTTTAATAGGCTCATAGCCCTCTTTTTGTATTTTTGCTTTGTAAAAATTGAAATCCCTTTTTCTATCAAAATGACTGACCCATTGCGTAGGGCATGAAGTCTCAAAAGCTTTCCTAAAATCAATACATGCTTTTGGCCGGTCTGAACTATCTTTCACATTTTCTTTATCGAGACACTCCCAATACCGATCCCTCGCGTCCCAACAACTTTTTCTTTTCTCTTTGTCAGGATACGACATCTCTTATAGATAATTTCACTATCACCTAAAATGAAAATAATTCTTGTAAAAAGCTTGTAATTTGTATGGATTTAGCTATATTTGATTTTTCAAATTAGGAGGCCTAAACCCCTACAGGGATAACATGAATTTGTATATACTTACAATTAATTAATTTCTAGTAGATTTGAACCACAGTTTAGAACTATCACACAAAAATAAATTATTTTTCTTCACTTCGGTTTCCTTTCCAATCATCAAATCATATTCCAAATATTTCCTAACCTCGAAATAAAAACTGGGTGACACTGACATGACATGAATAAACTGCCTAGTTTGCACACGGGGCTATTCCAATGAAAATTGAGTATATTACCCATATACTACTAGGTTCCAGTCGCACTATATTTTCATACTAAAATCAGCTATGTCCAGACGACGAAATAAGTGCATACGACGGGACTCGTGCGACGATATCCTGTCATACATTCACGTTGCATCGCAGTCGCGTCTCACGCATCGCATAGCCCCGTGTTCGAACTGCCATACGTCGGTATCGAGGGGTCGAGGTTTTTCACAGGAATTACCTACCGCGAGAGTCTGAATGCACTTTCTCGTAGTGGTTCTCTCGAAAAGCGAAAAAAGTTCGAG
Source organism: Euzophera pinguis (assembly GCA_947363495.1). Classification (NCBI taxonomy): domain Eukaryota; kingdom Metazoa; phylum Arthropoda; class Insecta; order Lepidoptera; family Pyralidae; genus Euzophera; species Euzophera pinguis. The sequence continues at coordinate 10,985,362 of OX376170.1, read as the reverse complement.
AACGCTGTCCGCTGTGCGAGTCGACTGACTTTTCTTGCCGAGAATTCTCGTGATAATCTGGATGCCTTTTCTTTGCAGTGTTTCTGACCGAGAATTCTCTTCGCCGAGATTCTCGCGAGAGTCTAGACGCCGCTATAGTGATTCTTCATCTTCTAATTTGAGAGTCTTTTAAGGCTCTTGATATCACAACGGCCTTACTATCACCTCTAAAAGCAGGGCACGCAATACAAAGGTGTCAGGCGACATCTTATACTACGGGTAGCTTACTACCATCTCTTATTTCCATCCAAATTCGAGTGAGTAAGCAAGGTGTCGCCTTACACATTATCATATTGCGCGCGCCATTTCGTTTATTCACTCGCATTTGAATGGAATTAAGACATGATAGTAAGCCTCCTGGCCTAGTTTTGGCACTTCTATCTCACCCTTTGGACCAAGAATGAGTTTAAAACCCTTTTATCTAGAGCCGTGAATTTTACAGAGTTAAAAAAACCGGTACCAAAATAACTAAAATTATTTGACATTGACACTAGATGACTGCAATTTCTTTTTGTTTACTATCAAAAATCAAAATTATTTCCTATATTTTTTGCTCGTAATCGGGAATTCATTTCTTTAAAAATGAAATGGTTTATGATAACATTAAAACATATTAAAATACATGGATTTTGTTAATAAACGAAAAAAAGTAGCATCTTACTTCGAAAGATATACGAAAAGAGATTAAGGGGGGATCCGCGGAATGGATCGAAACTTGTGCAGAGTATGTTTGTGTAAAATTGGCACCATATCTCTGTTCGCAGGCCAAGGAAATATTCCAAATTGTACAAAGTTAATGCGTTGTGTCAACGTAAATGTGGAGGAAAGTGATGGCTTACCCCACTCAATGTGTGAAGGATGCGAAATCGAGTTGACTATGGCGTACGAATTCGTACTTAAATGCGAAACTTCAGACAAGGCCCTCCGATGTATGCTTACAAATGGCTTTTCTGATGGTGACCCCAAGATCGAACTCGAAGATATCAACGGAGACATTAAAGACGAACTAGACTTCATCGATTATGATAGCGATCAGCTACTAGACACTTTAAAACAAGATTACACTGAAAGTCAACTTTTGAAGTGTAAAGTTGAACAAATTAAGAGTTTGGACAGTGAGACTGAACGGAAAAATCATAGGAGTAGTGTACAAAGGGACTTGGAACAATTTACAGATATTTTAGAATCTTATTCCAAAAAAGAATCTAATGATAATAGGCAAAGAAATAAAAGTAATGTTAAGAAAAGGAAGAGACGCTCCAAACGGGGCCCAGCAAATTGTCAAGTGTGTGGGCTGGTGACTGCCTGTCATTCTGCTTTGGAGACCCACATGAGGACACACACTGGAGAAAAACCATTTCACTGCCACTTATGTAAAGCACAGTTCCGATGTAAGGGTGGCTTAAAAAATCACATTGAGTCAAGACATTCCAAAAGAGAAAGAAAATTTACTTGTGAAATGTGTGGGTGCAGTTTTTATAGGAAAAATGATATTATAATACATATGAGAACACATACTAATGAGAAACCCTATGTATGTTCATATTGTTCTCAAGGATTTAGGCAAATTGCTACTCTAATTCGACACAGGCGTCGCCACACTGGAGAAAAGCCATATGCATGTACAATTTGCGGTAAAAAGTTTTCAGACAAATATCTTGTCAAAAAACATTTGACTGTCCACAGTGATGAGAAAAATTACACATGCCACCTTTGTAGCAAGTCAATGAAGACTAGGGGTGCTCTGACAACTCACTTGAATATACATTCAAATAAAAAACCAAATATATGCAGTTTTTGTGGAGCAGCTTTCAGTATGAAAGGAAACTTGCAGACGCACATTCGAAGGATCCACTCTGAAAGGTCAGGCCAGTGCACAGTTTGTGTGAAGAGGTTCCCCGATTTGCAGGCACATATGAGAAAGCATACTGGAGAGAAACCATTTTTGTGTGAGCTGTGCAACCAAAGATTTGTCAGTAAGAGAAGTCTTACACATCACACTGCATTTAAGCATGAGAATGTTGACAAATTTAAGTGTTCAATAGGAGATTGTACAAGGACCTTCCCTACAGCCATGATGTTGGAGTTCCATCTTCTAAAACAGCATACAAATAATACTCCATATATCTGCCAGCACTGTTCCCGTGGGTTTTTCCGCACCTGTGACCTTTCTCGGCACCTCAGAGTCAGCCATATGGAGATACAACTGAAAGAGCAGCCAACTAGTAACACATAACCTGGTTTTGATATATTATGCACTTAGTTAAAGTAATGTTGTATATGCTATATTTATATACCTATGAATTAATTAAGTACCTATTATATTTATGAAAACACTAGTCAGTATTTCATAATAAATACTTTAAGTATGTACTCTGTATCTTATATTTTCTTTCAATACCACATATAGTAATTATTGAACAGCACTATTTGTTTTAGTTTTAAGCAATTCTTCAGCTGTTTGCTTTGGAACCCAATTCTTCCATTGAGTATTCTGCAATATATCTGTAGGTAAGTATTTGTTATGAAGCAAACAGGCCTCTGCCCAAATTATGGATAGCGTTATTTAGGATCTTACAAGTTATTAGTTACGTCCTAAACAAAGTTGGCGACGCATGGTACTAGATGAATCCAAGAAAGTTGACAATACCTGGAGCGAAATTAAGTGTGAATCCCAAGACAGACCTACTTGGGTCACTGTGAATGGCAGAGGCCCCAGATAGTCATAAGTCAATTTAGGATCTTCATTCTTTCATCTTCCCTTGTTCTAGTCACAAAGTAATAGTGAAATCAAATACAATGCTTATTTATTTTTATATTTTTTTAATAGTATATATTAATTTTTCATACATTGAAAAATGCCAAAACATTATTTAAATAGTATTTTATCAATGACAAACGTTCAAAAAAGTGAGAATTGTATGTTCTCACTAATTTACTACAAGTCTGCTTGTCCCATTTGACGTCGAAATTTCTTCGTCCAAGAGTGTTTTCTAGTTGCGTCCTCAGCTAAGCTTCGGAGCCTACGCTGTAAGTTATGGTCTTTGTTTATTCATGTTCTGGAGGGACTGTCGTCTGACTTCCATAATTCTTTTTACAGGGAAACCAGACCATCTGGACCCGAGGTGCGTTAATGGCCAACACGGTCAGATTATTCAGGCTGCCTAAAAGTATCCGATATAGCCTAACGACTGCCATCTATCGATAACAACGTTGGTCCCGGTTGTTGGCTTAATGTGCCTTCCAAAGCACAGACGAGCAAATAGAGTAGAATAGAAAATCTTTATTTGGTGCATTTTTACATAATTCTTGTGTAACAATAGGTGCTTCAGTGGCACTATGGTATGACTAATAAAAACTACAATGTACCTATTATATATTTTGTATATCTTATGCGACCAAAATGGTCCCACTCAGCATATGCATCAGTGATAATTGATATCTGATTTTCAGTGATCCCGGAAAATATTGTAATGGCTCTGCCGGATTTACTAGTCGGGATGTTAACTTATGATCTTGAGGTTACTTGAAGATACAACTGTTTAACAATTGAGTACATTATACAATATTATTGAGATACCAGTTCAAGAATGAGCTTCTGAATAAGAAAGAAATATGCAGAATAAGTATTTATGAATTAAGTATTTATGAAAGCTGCTATGTGCTAGAACATAGAATGGAATGATGAATGAACGATGCATTCCCTACGGATACGCGCGCCGCGCTCGGCTATCAAGCTTCTCGTGTGACGCCTAACCTAATTTAAATAAACATTGCTATTGTGAAAATAGCCACCTCGTAGGTAAGAGCTCTTAAACAAGAGGCTCACGCCTTTAGAACTTTGGGTAACAGGTACTTTTTGAATATGATAGAGTAACTGTCTTAGTGTGCCATATAGAAAGGTAGACCTGTAAAATAGGTCCTCTGATTGGATACCTCACTTATCCAATTTTTTTTACTATCGAAGAGCATAGTTCTGCTCCGGTATTATGGCTGAGCGAGGCATCGAAATTACTGGATAGGGCTTTGACCCTTGACTGCCAATCGAAATGTAAAAAAATATATTTACTCAAGGCTTGTATAAACTTACATCTGTTTATTAAACAATATTTTAATTATCGCATAGGGCTTCATCATACTTTGAATCTCGATCCCTGCGCCCCCTCTTCCTGTGGGCATACAACCCCACGAAACCCAATAGCGCGGAAATCCGCACCAGTCTGTCGCGCCGCCAACTTTTAAACGCGCGCCCTCGCAAGCAGCACACAGTCGGTAAAACAGTGCCAGGTGTTTTGAGGTGTTATGCCCCTTTCTCTTTTCTATAGACGGTATTATCAGGCCCTCTCACTCTTGCGCCAATTAGCCGAGTGAGGTGAGTGATACGCGCGGCGCACGGAGGACGTTAGCCCGCGACCGCACTCCGAAGCGCACGTCCTCTCGATATTACAATCGTTCCGCAACCGTGGCAGGTGTCGGTGTCGTGATGTTCAAACCGTGTTACATGTGTTGACTTTTCTTCTTAATCGGATATCGGATTGCCAGAGTTCCGTCATGGGAGAAGTGAGTACTGTTTGGTCATTGTCTTTTTCGGAATGCGAACGTGATCCAGTTCGGAACGGCCGCTCTTGCGGCTAGTTCAGCGATTGTGATCGCTAGGTTCGCAGGTCGACGGCATAGGATGCAGGTCAGCGCTGCGCCGAACGAGGCGAGAGCGGTCACTCGCTCTCATCGCTTCCTCGGAATTAATTAGCTCTTACATACGTGAGAAATTAATGTGCAAGTTTGGGAATGTGTGCCGAAGCCCAGTAGAAAGCTCAGTGAGTGGCCCGGCGCCGCAAATCAGCCACATCGCCAAACCTTTCCAGTCCAGATTAAAAATGTACAGTTATACATCTGATAGCGAGCTTATCTCTGATATTGTTTTATTTTATTTATTGCCATCCAACCAAAGTTCTTTGAACAAAGACTAGGTACGTTATCTATCGATTACCCAAGTACTGGAATCGGCTTATAATTTTGTGATAACTGCAATACAATAGGTAGATACTATTAGAAATACTCATAAAGCGTTATGATAAATAGACATGTGTATAGGTATTTAATAAAACTAACAGACATGCCTAGAATAAAACTAATAGACAGCCTGTGCCTAGTTATTTTAATTTCGACGGTTGTATAGTATATTAATAATTAAGTATTTAATTGCGTTGCTTCAAACTACAGAAAAAATATAAGTAAGTAGGTAGATTTTTATGTGCTGCCAATATAGGTACTAGATAATCAAATTAATCTTGCGTTTTTCCAATGCAAATTCACAAACCAAAAGAGTGTTATGATCCAATACCACAATCTCAGCGTTTTTCCGGTTGCATCCAAAGTTATCCAAAGTTAGCATTTGAAGTTCGCAAAAAATACAGGTCGCATGCATGAAGTCAAACTTCATTAGGGACGTTCGCCCTTTTTGCTCCTTTGTCATCTTAGGGTATAGTCTCTCCAGACTGTTAAGCAATGAGTTAGGTACACTAACTACATTTCCTGACTATTTTCTTTCATGTAAAGGATACTAGGGACGTAGGGACTAGGGGTCACAAACAAACCTGTGGTTTCGTGAAATGTATTTTGTATGATTTATTTGTATCTATTTCTGTAATAAGAAACATGAAAATTACAGACTTAGTTATTAACTTCATTAAAAAGCTCCAGAGTCCGGCTACAGCCGGCACACGTAGTTAAAAATGCTAGATCTATGTCCGGGACCAACGGCTGTAAGTAGCTTCTGTTTTTCTGAAACACTGAGGAACTAAAGATCGAAACGTTATTTTTGGCCTACAATCTAAGCAAGGTCACGCTTGCCGTTGCTTGACAAGCGAGTGCACGTTACAAACACGCATACCAACAGGCTAATAGTCCTCAGTGAAAATATGTAGAGGTACCAATGTAGGTATTATAGGATTGTATTGCGCCATAGACATCCATATATGTCATGCGTAGGTCAACGAGTGCAATTTGTGCGATGCGACACGCCCGACGTGACCTCTTTCACGGAAAACGAAGTCGTATTCCAATATAACGCAGCCATAATAAGAATAGAGATAAGATATTAAAATATAATATATCTCCGTATATTAGGTTCTATACACAAACCTTTTTGGATGTTTAAGGTATGATCATAGATTTAGAAATGCGCAGCGAAACAATTTATTCTTAATCTGTAGAATATGATCTGTGATCTATGAATCTGTGGGTATGATCATAGAAAAAATACTCATCTCTTTGTGGGCGTTTCCGATTTTTTTAACTTAATTACAGAAAAAAAATAATAAGGCTGTACAGGAAGAAACATTCAATTCTATAGAAGTAATAAATATCAATCCATGAATAGGATACTTTAATTAAAAAAATGTGTTTTTTTTGTGTGGGTAGGTTAGTATGTTTTGACCTCGTTAAAATGTTGAGTAGGTCAGCATAATGTGACCCCTAGAAGGAAATGTAGAAATTATCCTTAGACGTAGAACTGTAGAAGGTACAAAATATATATCTAGTATTGATAAATACCTATAAAATACGAGAACCCTTTCACTTTATCGAAATTAATTTTAACTATATTCATTCCCTATAAACTATGCGCCTATCTTTTCATCCATACCAATATTATAAATGCGAAAGTCTGTCTGTCTGTCTTTCTGTCTGTCTGTCTGTCTTTCTGTCTGTCTGTCTGTCTTTCTGTCTGTCTGTCTGTCTTTCTGTCTGTCTGTCTGTCTGTCTGTTACGCTTTCACGGCCAAACCGACAGACAGACAGACTTTCGCATTTATAATATTAGTATGGATATATGAACTCAGTTTTAACCTAGTTGTTTTTATATTTCATTTATTTAATTGATAATTCAAATAATGCATAAAAATGTTGTTACTCATCATTTTCAAGTTTCTATACATTTTCTAAACCAAGTAAATCGTTGTTGACAACTCGTTAGACGAATCGTGAGTAGGTTGTAAGTACTTAATAAATAAACTACTTAACTAGTTTCTTTCAGCGGACAACTTCATTACAGTCGATTTTGATAAGATTTTTTACCAACAAGTATGACGCATTTCGCAACACGTGCATTGCATGGAAATTTTAAAATAGTACCCAAGTACCTATTCATACTATTTTACTACTACAACTGCATACCTCGGAGCTCAGACTTTTACTTATATTACTTATACCAGTAATAAATAACTTTGGGGTCTAAGAGCTAAATTCCATTTTACATTATAGCTATGTGGAAAGGGCACTCCCTCTCGAGGGTACTCGTAATCTTTCTAAGGCCTCTTATTTTTACACTGTAGAACACTATTTATTTCATATATCATGTATACACTGTAATAATATTATACTTATTGTAATTTATACACAACATCAAACATCAGAAATGTACTGGCCGTTATTTATTGAGGGTACGATGCTACGGTGTGGGTATAATTTTTGGGGAAATGGTATGACAATACAACTACCGTAAATAATAATAATAATACCTACATAGATGTATAATTTGAATCGTATAAGTGGATAGAAATAGTACTTTCTACAGTAACAGCAACATTAATATTAATAATATTTTTTATTCTATTACAGTCATTACTGAAGGAGGATCCACTCTCCAGGATCCAGAGAGAAATCATTGAAGTGACGGAAAGGGAACGGGAATTTAAAGAAGGCCATTTCCGGATAAACAGACTGCTGTCCGAATCTACTATCAACATAAACCAGCAGAATGGCCACGTCAATGGGGACGATGAACTAAAACCACAGAAGAATCTTAACAGGGCAGTGTCCACATCACACCTTCTTGGGCCAATCGCACCATCTCCGCCACCTGTTCCTACAATTTTAAATACAAATGGCTATACACGCCGGTTTGCGCCCCAAACAGGGACGAAAGGTATAATGCAAAGGTTTATTGCGAATAAAGGCAAAATTCCAGTAAGTTCTCCGGTAGCAAGCTCTCCAACAACTGTGCTGACGCCTTCTTTGAGTATTCCTATATCTCCGGTCATTACAAGTCCAGTCCAAATGCCTCCAGCATCTATTACCCGTACACCTGAAGGGAAACCTGTCAGAAAAGGTTACGTTCCCGTTGAAGAGAAAATTCAGAAAGAATTGAGGGAAATGAAAGATAGAGAACATGAGCTTAAACGTATGAGGAAGAAAACGAAACCTTTTGACCTTGAGCTCAGTGACTCAGAAACTACGTCGGAATCGGAGGAAGAAGACATTCCACTGCCTGGCAAACTGAAGGCAACTAAGTCAATAGGCGAACTGTACGAAGCTCTAAATGAGGAGTTACGTTCACCGTCACCGAGAAACAGTTCTGGACACGACTCTCTAGGTAGCCTTAAGCCAGCGAAATCGTTGGCACAACTTTGCGATCTTGAGCCTGGGCAAGAATTCCTTGCTCCAAGCTCCACGCGCCTCATTGCGCAGTGGGAATCCATCATACAACAAAAGCAGGAGGCCGGGGCAGCATAAGTAGATGTGATTATTACTAAGAAGGCTCGTGGGTTAAAATGTGTAATATAGGCGTGTGTCGCATAATTTAGTGAAAGACTATCAAATGTAAAATGTATCAACCACCAAGTGAAAATTGGTACAAGGCCGGATACAGTGTCAGTGCATTCGGTAAAGTTACGTGGAAACCTGATACGTGTGTCCTACCTAATCTAATGAATGTGTCGCGCAGTGCATATAGGGCGCTTTGGTCGTATTACACATGCTAAATACCTAGACCAGTACAAAATCGTGGTACGCAGTATGTGAAAATGCTGGAATTCGCGGGTGTCTCAACTCGATAGTCAATTTTTCCGATCAATTTTCTTTCGCCGCCTGATCGGCTGTGCACCAATTAATTTTCTCCAGATTGCTAACAATGCAAATGATGGTTATCCGTAGCAGCAATTATCTTGCGCATGCGCTCGTTGGAAAGCGCAGTCGATACATGATGCGAACTCATCTCCCGAGTGTGAGTAAAATAGTTTCTTCCTATTGTTCAGCAACTCTCCGCTGCTGAAAAACTTGTAGATTGTTGTGGGATCGGCGCTTTCCCGCACTGCGCTTGAGAGGCGCCACGGTTGGTATGTGTTAGATGCTTCTATATTATGTTGAATGTTTTTCTCAATATGTACTTGAATGTGAGAAAAATTAACGTTCAATTTAAATGTCTAAACAATTGATGGTAGTGAAGGAACATCCGACGTTGTTGATTGCGATCGTATCTATAACAATACAGCTCCTGCCTTGATTAATTAAATAAAGCGGATTTTCACTCAAGATTTTTTCGCTTAATTAAATTATTTTCTATATCAATGTAAGGAACTGCCACATTTCGCACTTCAACCTATCACGGTCGATCGTATGTAAAAACTATGTAAAGTAACGTGTTTACAATGTTCTTTTATTGCATTATTACGCGCCGTGATTAAAGTATGTTTTATTCATGTCTTTAAATTAAACTTTCGCGTATTAATAAGATATTATGATTAACTAACACACTGATGAATAGTGGTTAGCAAGAGATGAGGCCATTGGTCGGATCCAGCGACTGCACCTCGTGAAATAGGCACTCAAAGCTGGACTGAGGGTGCATTTTGTATGAATTTGTACTTATTTTCTTATTTATTTTAATAGATCAGAAAAATCTGATATGAAATTTAGTGAAAAAGATGTCATTGTCATATCTTTCTCGTCAACAAATTGTGTCCGTAAAATAGTAACTTTAAAAGGTAGCCGTAGATACGTGCAAACCCCTGCCTCTTATTACACAAAAAGGCAATAGCCTAACTTTACACGTATTTTAATTGCGTCTTAATTTTTGTAGCATAATAATAAATTAGTCAATTTAATTTAATATAAATAGCTAATAGATCAAATAATAATTATTGAGATTGATAGCGTTAATTGTTGCAATATTTTTTACGTACGTGTTTAAGTTTTGTTTCTTGTAAAACGTGCCAGGTGTTAAATACCTACTACTTATACTAATTTATTGTAACGATTGTAACTGAGGCCTTATTTGAGAACTGAATAACATTTCTATATTTGTATATTTACATATTTCCCTCTATTATATACAAATTTTCTGTCAAAACAAGTCTATTGTGATATGAAATTGCCTTAAAATATTGTTACTTAACATGTATTGTTTAACATAGATTCCTACCTATTTATGTAAAATACAGCATTTTACTCGTAGAAACGAGTACTCTGCACAGGAGCAGGAGCTCCTATGTAGTGTAGAGTTGTTAATTTATATAAGGTTTTTACAATAAATACATTGTCAGAACAGTTGGAACACTTTTTTTTTTAACTTTATGTGTAAGTTTCACCTTTTAATACCAAGTTTAAGAACCTGTAAATCTTCCTATTAATTTGAATCAATAAAAGTCGTACATCAAATTAATATTTGTCTATCTTTAGGTCCAAAACTGTTACTCGACAGTTCTGAATTATGCTATTAGCAGTACAACCTTAAATAATTCAAATACTTACATAGAAATAAGTTGATAACCGCAATGTTAAGTTTGATGCTTTTGATGTTGTAAAGATTTTACTAATAAACATTTTTACAGCTTTAAAAGTATCTTGACTAATATTACAATCGGAAATAGTCTTCAATGGAAACAGGTTTAATTATTAAATTAAACTATTTTAATACGGTCGTTATCGAATTTATTTCTTATACACCTAAAGTTTCAAACACTTTACAGTTTACATGGTCGCAGGTAGACTAATTAACATTGGTCTGCGAAAACATACGAAATCATTACGTATAATGAATGTGTTCATTTTGATTTTAATTTACATTACTATATATTTTAATGTAAATTAAATTGTTTCAGCACTTAAACTAAACAATAAAATAGTTATATTTCGTTAGGTAATTATTTTAAAAAAACTTAAGACTAGGCGGCTTATTGTTAATAGGACATTATCATAGCTAGTTACCGAATTATTGATTTTTATATTTGACAAACAATGCATTCTATTGACTTTACGACTGCGTACGTAACAGCATTGTGATCTCGTCAAAAGTTGTCTGTTTCGCAACGGTATTGTTCTGTTCATAATCCCCTATTCGATATAATAATTCATATTAGAAACAATACCGTTCCCAATCAATAGCGTGGCTATTGTTTTATGGTAACATAGTTTTGTGACACGGAACGAAATCTCTCGCTTTCATCGCGGCGTAATTGATAAGCAGAGTAGCTCAATACTATATAATACTAGTAGTATATTTGTATACACGTGTGTTAGTTTAATGTATTGAATTTCTATACCACAAGCTCAGGAGCGTTATTTTTAAAATGTATGATTTGTATGTCAAATGAAAATCATTAGACTCACTGATTATATAGTGTAAATCAGTGATTCCCAAAGTGGTCCAGGTGGACCCCCAGGGGTCCACGGGAGACTTGCTGGGGGTCTACGTAGGCGTGAACAAAAAATGGGGGTCCATAAGATGTTAATGGGGGTCCACGAAAATTTATCTGCTTTTGATAGTAAAGAGCAAAAATGTAAGCATAGTTTTTATAAGGGCCTACCTACATTGTTTTAAGTACCTATCTAAGCAGATAATATTTTAATAAGGCAAGCGACTGTTACTTGTCCAAACTTGTGTATTCGATATTACGTACAATTTCGTGTACAGACTTGCAAAGCGCTATCCGCCCGACAATGCTTAATGCTTGTTCAGACATGAACTTGATCAACACTATAAATACTTGATGCCAAAGGCAACCAAACGCATTCATTTGTTTCCGGAATTTCGAAAACAAGGCGGAATTTGGAAAAAAGTTGTGAGAAAATTTATATCTGTGTTTGCTAGTGCCGGAGAAAAGTAAGTAACCTACCTTTTTTTGTTATAGTACTTAAGTATTTTGTTTACGTGTACTAGTCGGTTGATCACAACGGCCTGTATAGATAGGTAACTTAGTAACTTACAGATATTTTAATTGTCCTCTTTCGATTTGAAGACAAACACAGCACGTTTTATTCAATTGTTTTTTCACGAGAGAAGCACTGCCTCTCTAAAAAGGCCGAATAAGCAATATTGCAGAGCAATTAATTTTGTAATTTTTCTTGCAAATAACTACTAATTTTATAAAACAGTAATTTCATAATCATGTTAAATTGATTTTGAAGTAACTATTTTATCAAAACTATTCCTTTTCGGAAAGAGCGAGCGGTGCGCGGGCGACGGGAAAAGGACGGGGCTTGAACTTCGATGCCTGTTTGTCACGTTTTAACAATGAAGCCGCAGACAAAAAATACGCAAATACACGGAGCGCGTGAACTCATTGATTTAATAAAATGTTAGTTATCGTTTTTATGGACAATTTTGGGATTTCGACGTTTATTTTTTCCTACACAAATATGATCAGTATTCGATACTGAGTACACTAATTTTTATTTATACTATTAAAAATTAGTGGTAAATTATGTACTTTAAAATTGATACCGTTTTGTGAAAACGTTTGTATTTGTCTCAGCGGTTTATTATTTGGTCCCTTTACAAGCCGTAATTCTATTTCCGCGTGCTGACAAAGGCTGCGGTGTGATACCTATATTCAGAAAAAAACTTGGTTACTAAAACATTTTTTTTACAGGTAAGGTAACTGACACGAAACATGGCTACAGCAAAGAAAAAATGTCGACAATATAGTGTCGATTATTTGAAATATGGTTTTGTTCCATCAGAGGCAGACAAACAATTGCCCATGTGCCTATTATGCAACAAAGTTTTGAGCAATGACTCTATGAAACCATCAAAGCTCGAAGATCATCTAAAAAGGTGTCATACTGATAAAATAGGTAAAGATTTAAAATATTTTCAAACATTGAAAGAAAAATATGGAAAGAGACCCACCATGCACAGTATGTTCGCTTCAACATCTCAAAGTAACGATGATGGCTTGCGGGCATCTTACAATATCTCATTACTTATAGCAAAATCTGGAAAACCGCACACTATCGGAGAACAATTAATTTTACCCGCTGTTGAAGAGGTTTTAAAAACTGTTTTGCACAAATCTCCATTTGACGTACTAAAAAGAATTCCATTAAGTAACAATACTGTACAAAGACGCATTGATGAAATGAGCTCTGATATCGAAAGCTTTTTGTGCAATCATCTGCAAAAAACTCATTTTTCTATACAACTGGACGAGTCAACGTTACCCAGTAATGAAGCATTACTATTGGCATATGTCCGATTTATTGTTGAGGAAGAAATTCACGAAGAATTGCTATTTGCCAGAACTTTGGAGACTGACACTAAAGGCGAATCAATATTTAATGTCCTGAGTAATTTTTTTACGGAAAAATCGATCCCATTTACAAACATTATTTCAGTGGCAACAGACGGAGCTCCTGCAATGGTCGGGCGATATCGTGGGTTTATAAGTCATCTCAAAAGAATTATACCAGGACTTACAGCTATTCATTGCGTAATCCACCGACAACATCTTGTGGCAAAACATTTAAGTGACAGGTTGAACCAATCTCTTCATTTTGTAATAAAAGCTGTCAACAAAATCAGAAGCAATGCATTGAATACACGTTTATTTGCTCAATTGTGCGACGAAAATGATGAAGACTTCCAACGACTGCTCTTACATACTGAAGTACGCTGGTTGTCGAAAGGTGCATGCTTAACGAGATTTTACTCTGTTTTCGATTCCATATTAGAGTTCTTAGAAAGTAGAGATCCAGATTTAAAAGAAAACTTGATCAAATTCAAAGCAGACATTGCGTATTTGACAGATTTGTTTAAAAAATTTAATGATATTAACTTGCAGTTACAAGGGGACAGCCTGAATTTAATAAAAACAAAGGGGATGATTTCGGCTTTTCTTGGGAAATTGAAATTTATGAAGTAAAACATTAGTCGGCGCGAATTCTCTCAATTTCCAAACTTGTCGCAGGTAGAATGTATTGATGAGGATATCCATACCTACAGTCAACATTTAAGTGCCCTGCATGATGACTTCAAAACCAGGTTTGAAGATATACTGACGATGGATATACCACCATGGATAATAAATCCATTTGATGAAACGGAAGTGGCCAATGTTGTATTACAAGAGGAGCTGCTCGAGCTAAGCACTAATGAGGAGCTGAAGGTGAAATTTAGAAAAGGCTACCCAACATTTTGGCTGCAAGCAGAAATACCCGAAAAATATCCTGGACTGTGGGAAATCGCAAGGAAATTTTTAATAGCTTTTCCCTCGTCATATCTTGTCGAAAGGAGTTTTAGTGCCGTTACAAACCTCTTAACAAAAAAAAGGAGCAAATTAAACATCACAGAGCGGGGGGATTTGCGGTTATTGCTCACAAAAATAAAGCCAAACATTGATCGTTTGCTGACACTCCATCAGATACATCCTTCCCATTAATTAAAATTATGACCTGAACCTATATTACCTTAATATTTTTTTCTTGTAATTCTATTCTTTTAATAAATAAAGTGATATAAAATGTACCATTTTTCGTTTTTATTTTACATATCGAAATATAGGGACAGAACTCAGAAGTGACACAATTTTTATTTTTTGGCGACTTTAAGAATGTGGTAGAAATGTAGCAGCAGGGGGTCCACCGAAACCAGTAAAATTTTGAAAGTGGTCCACGAGAAAAATAAGTTTGGGAACTACTGGTGTAAATGAAAGTCATTCGATATTAAGCGAAAATCATTCGAATCACCGGTTTTATATGAGTTATATATTTCAAAAATTGGCTCCAGTTATTCTTGTTCTGGATTCTACAAACACTAGGATACACCGACAAAGCAACAAATCAGCATGACACGAAAGGATAAAAATACATCTATCGCATACAACAGATATTAAATAAATGTCATATAAGTATACTTGTGAGATTTCTGATCGAACACGTGTGTAAAACGAGCGAAATGTACCACCATTAATAACTTAATGGTAGGATTTGCAGCGCGGCGCAGTCTGAATGTCAAGTTCGAGCTCCGGTTTGCCTTGGCTGCCTCACGCTGTCTTTAGCTCATATGGTACACGAAGTCAAGGTACAGTGGGCCACACATACAGTGTAACTTATTTTGAAGGGACGTGATAAGGCCTGTGCAAAGTTGTTTATTTTGTACTAGTGAATTGTGGTACATTATTTTAAGATTAGAAATCAATGATTGGTTTGAATATTTATTTTTCTATAAACAACATAACTCTACTTGTTGACTTTGCTGCAATCGGGTAAAAATAAATAGTATAAATTAATTAGATTCAATATAAGTGATTAAAAAAAATTACATCATGATGTCGCGTTGATGTCTTTTGTAGGAACATTTAAACATTAATAATTAAGTACAGGATATTATGGCCAAATGCACGCTGATTTGACGTGGGCCATATGGTTGATTACCAAACTAATACGTTGTGTAAAAACAAACTATTTCATGATATTTCGAAAATGATAGAGACAAAAATTAAACTGAGAAGTTAGTTTTTCTATTAAGAGTAATAAATGTATTTTTATTTATAGACTTCGTCTGTCAAATAAACACGTGGTGAGGGATCTTAACACGTTTTAATCAGTGACAGTGTTAGTGAGATAGAAAGCAGTCCAAGATGGGAATTCGTGAGATTAGATAGCGATATTAGCTGTGAAATTTCACACCTTAAGCGTATGTTTACAATCTTCAAACTGCTTAAGTATTATAAATAAAATCAGTTTAAGCACGAGTGGGATTTAGTAAAGAAGGTTCTTTACCAGCAGACTCTGTAAATGCAATGTTTTTTTTTTGTATGAATTAACAGTAATAAAACTAAATGAACTTCAAGTTTTTGAAAAAAAACCTAGCAAGGGAGAGAAAATGTTCAAAGATCTATGGAAGGCAGGTGAGGCTTTTGCTTATTATTTTTTTTATTTTAATTAAGATATAATTAGTTGCGATACGGTATTTTAGGACACTTAAAAATTTTGAATTAAACAACCAAATTCAAAAGGGTTGCTGTCATATCGTATTTCAGAAGGCCACATCTGTTTAAAATGATAATATAAGTATTTAATCATTTATTGAAATGATTTTATTACTAACAACAATAATTCCTTTAACAGTAGCGTATGTGTGGCTTGGTCCGGTCGAGGGGCCGGAGTAGCGTCACGGTCGCAAGCGCATTCGCTTGTTACAAATGCGTAATAACTTTGCTATAAATATACATATTTTGTGTTCCAAGCTCGTACCTATTTAATTGCTGATGTTTGTGAGAACTCATACTATGTTATTCAACTTGCTTATATAATTATTAATTTAAAGAAACTAAATAAGATTTTTTATATGGTAGGTATGATACAGCTCTCTTTTAAACTTTTTTATTTGGGATTTTTTAGAGAAATCTATGCCAATTTTCCGTGTTGATTTTTGATTTTGATTGTAGATTCATGTAAATGAAAAGTAATAGAATAGTAAGTATAAGTAGTAAATAAGTACCTATTTGTATGAAACTTCATATTCCTTTTGATTTTGGATTGATATTCGATATTAAAAGTCACAAAAATCGCTAACACAGCAGCGAGTAACGTCTCGTTTATTGTAAAGAATTTGGTTTTTGCTTTATATTCCAAAAAGCGAAAGTTCTCGAACGTCTGCACCAAATCCAATGATGCAGCTCGAAAACATGCAACTTTATCTTTAGCAATTTATTTTTAATTAAAAATGTTCAAAGTTCCTGGAAACGGTATTCAACATCCGCGATAACTTAATCGTAGATAAGATGAGATTGATAAAGATGGCCGCAATATATTGAAATAGCTGTTCCTGTGCGTGATCGTAGTTCGTTTGAATCTATTTTATTGCCTAATCGAGATTAACGGTGTACTTCCCAGTCAATACTATAGGCATTGGAGTTTTTGAGAATTTGTTGAATTCTCACGCATTAGAAACAAAACGATTGCGTTTTATCGATCGCTAATGCATGAGAAGAAATTAAATTATTACATTATATAATATTATAATTTTATTTTATTATAATACGGTTTTTATGAAAAATAGATTTTTGTAACAATCGTGACACCATATAAATACAAAATTAATTAATAATAACCAAATAATAAAAATCAAAAGTCAAAATTACATAATCATCATCATCATCATATCGGGTAGGTTACATTGTCAATCGACCATGTGTACACCAAAATAATAATTTAAAAAATAATGGCCATACCGGAGCCGCAGCTCTCGGCACCCTTAGCCGCTCATTCCAATGTTGCCCTTCTGTTGCCAAACGCGGCGACTATTCGCCAAATTGGGGGGTCCATTCACTGAGTGGCGAGTCACCGCCTGCCACTAAGAGTCACTAATCATGATTATGGTATGGCAGGTGCCCGAATTTCTATAACAATAACCCAGATTTTAACCACCCAAACTTCATCACCATAGCCCATTTATTCTTTTCATACATACATACATACATACCATCACGCTGTTTTTCTGTAGGGGTAGGCAGAGACTATTTCTTCTTTTCACTCATTAGTAATAGTTCCTTCTCCTGCCGAGACCTGTTCATGGAAATGTCAATTATTGATATAGTCAAGAACGGGTTTTGGTAGGAGCACCACATGACATCAACTTCTCCAAAGAGCTTCTACGCGTTGGATCAATATCCCCGCGCAAGCCTCTCAAAGGATCAGGGCAACTCGTCAATCCCAAGCAAAGATAAAAAAATTGTATAATTTAGGAGAAATTACTGTAGGTTATTAAAGGAAAATTGCTATAATAAGTAGTAGTATAGTACTATGATATAATGACTCGAAGAAGATATTGGCCGACTTGGTCATCTTGGACGAAATCCGTGGTATAGAAATGAAAAATTTCTCACACTTTTCGATGTTTGGGTTTAACTAAGGCGATTATAATGTCCAAATCAAATTTCTTTAACGAAACATTCGATAGTTATTGTTATTCTTAAAACATGCTTTTTTTTTCCGATGGCTTCACGATTATCCTTAGAAGCCGTCAGGGTGATATTGGAGGCCAATATTCTAGCCTTTAGAGATAAAGTCGAAGATTTGTCAAAAGAAAGTCGGCTTTTCTGTTTTGTCAATCTAATATGTAAAATAAAAATAAAAATACATTCCAACGAAAGACAAAAGAAAAATATTAAATTCTCTGTCCAAATAAGAAATTGGAACTTGTCTAACGCTAGCGGTAAATCTTTATTAGTCACACGTCTAAGAATCAATATAATGAAGGTCAATTTGAGCTATTAGTATTTATCTAACTGCTTTTTATAATTTATTAACCAGTTTTCTAGTACATCTATATTTATAAATAGGTGGTGTAATTTTAAATCTATCTAGAAACGTGTTAAGTTAAATTATAATTAGCAATTTTGTGCGTCTTTTTTATTGACGTTTCAAATACAAAATACCATTAATACTCAGAACTTCAGGAGTTGTATAATAATAACTTTAAAAAATTTAAATTGAGTTTGAAAAAATACTTGAGTACTTTCTGAATGTAATAGCGACTCACCGAACACAGATAAACCCATCGAGGTTTCCGCGGTTCGGTAGCTGTTTTGTGTGTACATTTGATATTTACTGAATAAATGATTAAAAAAAAAAAAAAATTAAAAATAATGTATTTTTCTAAATTGTATCATTAACTAAAGTTCCAAAAATACTGCCGATAACTAGCTCCTAAGATAATGATTAAACGTAGGAAAATCGTGGCTTGATTTTAATTTCATTTACGTGCTTGACTGTAAAATTCAATTAAAATTACCTTTATCTACGAATGCAAATGGTTTATGAACATATGGTACGATTAACGTTTACTTAGGAAATCTTTGGCGGTGGCATATGTCCAGCAGTGAACTACCTGCGGCTAATATTAAAACATGAGATAACGTGTCTTTTGTCATTACGCACATTTTATAAATTTACATTTTTAAATTTTATAATGTTCATTGGTAAAAATTTGGCACTTTGATAAATTACGAACATTGTGGCCAATGGGAAAATAATAACCAGTAAAATAAAAATAAATTACAATATTCTTTTAAGTGGATTGAATAAATATAGGTATCTGTGCCTATGTTTTTTGTGTACATACATACAACACCAAACCGTACATAGAAGTACTAAATTCAATCGACATCGTAATCTTTCTCTAATTTATGATATTGAGACGTATCGACTAACGGAGTACTGAATCAGACAGTACACCTGTCATCGTCTATATTAAATTAAATATTTTTGAGAACCGTTTTAATTTCGCTACAAACGTTATCTGAGATACGGCGATGTTCCGATTTCAAGCTTTCTCCGATACCGATCCATGTCATTAACACGACTGTTATGATGAGCCGAAACAATCTACAAGGCTACGCTTTCCGATCTCAAAATGTATAGTTGTTTATCGAAAACTAGTTATTTCCCGCTGCTCCGCATGCGACAAAAAGTAGCCTGTTTTGCCAGGTCTTCAACTATATTCATACCAAATTTCATCAAAATTCGTTTAGCGGGTTGGCCGTGTAACAGACAAACAGACCGACAGACAGACAGACAGGCTTTCGCATTAGTATGGATATAGACATGGCAGTATGGATATCGATTTAAACATCCCAGAAACAATGTTGGATCAATGAAATCTTTCATGTTGTTCTGATAAGCTGACAGAGATGACGAGTCAGGAAGTGTTTTAAGTAATTTTAATTTTTAAACCAAAAGCACGTTAGTATCCGCCTATTGTCATATACAATTGTATATTTTGTACAAAAAGTTTAAATATATAAATAAAACTAAATGGTCTCATATGAAATCGTATACTTCCTATATGCCTAAACATTAGTCTTATTTACACATTTGGGTAGGCAGTTACGTCGATCAGATGGTCGCCCTAGGTATCGCTGGGGCGATGAGGTGCTAAAGGATCTACATATCCTGGAAGTGGGCGACTAGCGGTAACCGCAAGAAATGGCGCCTTCTCGTGTCGGAGGCCAAGATCCACTTTTGAGTTTCTTCGCCATCGTAGTAAGAGTCTAGCAATATAAAATAGTCAAAGTACACACCATGAAAAGTCAACTAATTAAGAAGACCTTCTTCATCTTCCAACAAAATCTAGTAATTGCTCGCGTTCTGTAGTCCAAACTTATCTCAACAATCAGCAAGAAAGATGAAAATAAAAGCTACACGCGAATAATAGGCGTGCTTGAGCCGACATTCCTTTGATGTTCTGTTCTTGTTGCTGTAATTAAATGAGGTGTCTACATTCGCTTTCCTACTTGCATGGAAATGTATGTATGTGACTAATAGCACACATTTACTGTCCGGTGCGGTAGTGAGGCCACGAATGCTAACTATCGCACGCCGTTTTATCATGCGATTCTGTTTTTGTCACAGCACCAATTAACGCAATAATAAACATAATTTGTATGCAAATCTTTTTATTTGCTACCTTTAAACAATTAATTTTTTGCACGTACATATTAATATTTAATACAAGTCTTGTTGACTCAAGGAAATTACTTAGGACCTACATAAAAATAAAAAGTATCCCGAAATATACTTACCTAATATTTAAGGATTACAACAAAATAATTGTATTTTATATTATCTTCTAATATAAAATACACAGGTAATGTTTACGCTAATAAAAAATATGCTTTTTCAAATTGTTGTACCGGAAAAGCAGTCCATTAATAAGAACACGTTTGTTGATGAAGTACTTGTAAGATAAACTCCTCATCTATTATTCTCCGGAAGCGCGGACTTGTTTTTACAAGCGGGTGTGTGGTTGCAGCAAGACTGTCACACGGACGCTACCATAGAAATAAGATAAGATAGAAGTGCCATAACATAACGTATATTGATGAGCTCGAAAGTCGAGTGCGACGCGCGTATCCGTAGCGAATGCGCGTGTCATGCGACTGCGAGACGCGACCGGTATTGGATTGGTCGCCATTTAGTGGCAATTTCTATCTCGGAAGGCACGTTAAGCCGTTGGTCCCGATATTTGGTTTTTATCGATAGAAGCAGTCGTTCGACTCTGAAATTTGTCAATGTTGGGCAATAACACATCTCGGGCTATCTTCCTGTTGGTCTGGTTTCTCTGTAAAAAGGAGGTCAGACAGCAGTCGCTCCGTTGTAATAACCAGTGCTGCCTAAGCCCTTAGGGCCATGATTTACAGCGTACCATAGCCTCCGAAGCGTAAGTAACGACGCAACTAGAAACATACTTCACTTGGGTGAAGAAAAAGAAGCGATAACGTGTGTCAAAGTTTAGCCTCGCCATACTAAGTTAAACCTCGAGGTTTAACTGGCCTGCATATGGCACTTTTACGTATTCTTATTTCTGTGGACACGACCTTGTTTGTGTCCCGTTAGGAAATTAGCCAAATCGACTGGTTTGCCAACTGTCCTCCTTCGATGGCAATCTCTGGAATTTACATACTTGCGTTACATCATAATCGTCTGCGTTGTATTGTACCGCTACTGAAAGTTCAAGTTTTATGTCATATGTGTTATACGCAATTTGAATAATAATTTAACTGTGATAATAATGTTGTAGTATTTTTATTCTTGGTATATTTATTTCAGTAGGGTAGTCCTCTTTTATATTGCAATAAATATAGACTAAAGCAAAACCTAAAATATAAAAAAAACGTTGCTAGATATTATTACTAATTTATTGACTTCTCATAGAAATAAATGTGATGGACCCATCTCCCAATTCTAAGTTATATTAAGTTTATGAAACTAATAAAAAGTACCTACTTTGATTGATTGTAGGATTATATACTTGAATTTGAAGGGTCTAAGGAGCGTCGGAGTCGACGACTGGCGAGCTGGTGCGTGATAGCAAGAAATGACGAGGCTACTTGACTCTATTCATACTTGCGAAATATTTGTATACCAAACAATATGTATACTAATTAGTAACCGATTCCGAAAACCACAACAAAATTGGTTGTTACTTAAGGCAGTAATTGGATTTTAAAGTTTTGTTAAGAAGAAAAGTGGGAGCGTGGTGGGGACGTCTTGCTATCTCTTTTGTACACACAAAACCGAGTGGCAGTGACGTCACTGCACACACAGTGCATCCTTTTCTTGTTTTTGTCAGTTTCCCCTTCCACCGAATTTCAAATCCAACGGGTTTTAAAAAATCTTTCTGTTTTCTGTTTCTGGTAGTGAAATGTTTGATATGAATGATAAAAATAAATTGAGTAGAATAAACAAATACAGGAGACCAAGAACTAATTTAAGCCGCTGCGCCATCGTTCGAGTTTTAAATAACTAAAACTCGCTAAATATCTAGACAAGAATAAACTCGACTCGCTAAGAAGAAGAAGAATAAATGGAGTTGTTTAACAATTTAGACTTATACTTTATAGATTTATACTTGGCTGTACAAGCCGCTCGTCTGTGGAACTCGCTGCCATTCACCGTCCAGTGCGCCGAAACGTTAGCTATAGCTTCAAATCACTATCTATGTGATACTACTAATATACTTCATATTCTTGACACGTCTGTTCACATATCCTTACCTACGAGTATCATTGCTATTGTATTTCTACCTTGTTTGTAGTAATGGTGTCTGTATGTGTAGTAAATATGTTGTTATATTGTGTATGTATATATTTATAAGAGGTAGTGGTCCTGTCTTGTCCCTCATAGGCGTCCACTCCGACCTTGGCAAAGGAAGGCTGGAGGCGAGGGACGATCCTCCCCCAGGAGCAATTAGGTCCGCGGTGTCGCCACTCACCAACAGCTCGCCACAAGCTGCCCTGCGAAAATTGACTGCACTGGAAAGGGAACTCAGTGAGCGATGGGGTCGTCACATCCCTACGCCTTTTTTTTTTTATCTTTTAGACACATAACCCCGCACAATCTTTATTCAATTTTCCGAAAGGTTGCCTGGAAGAAATTGCTATTGCGATAAGGCCGCCTTTGCGCAAGGTTATTTTTCTTGTAATTGCTTGTATTTAACAATGTATCCTTGTTGTGCAATAAAGAGTTTTTGTATTGTATTATATTGTATTATTTTGTCGGTACAATCCCAGGAGCCTTATTTTTAAAAAGTATGATTCAGTATCGTTCGACTTACTTCTGACAATGTTGGTCATTAACACACCTCGAGTCATGTTCCTTCTTGTTGATTGTTGGTCTGGCTTTCCTGTAAAAAGGGTTACGGAGGTCAGATGGTAGTCACTCCATTGTAATGTCTAGGTCCATGACTTACAACAGCGTACCCGAAGCGTAAGCTGACGAAGCAACTAGGAATACACGCTAGGATGATGGGTATCGTTCGACTCACCGATTATCGAACTAAAATCATATGATTTTGCATAAACATTCCTTTGTCAATGGTTTTGCATAAATAATACTTTTCAAAATTGGGCTCCAGTTCTTAAAATACTATGATGATGCACCATCATAGTAAGCCATTTTGTAGTCTCTTGAAACCTTGTACTATGAATAAATATAGAGGACAAGACCAAATAAAAAACATTCAGAATCGCTTAAAACACCTCATAAATAGCTGCATATTGATAATGAAATCAGCTCGCTAGCGGTTACCGGGAAAGCGGTTACCAGTTTTTACCCTGTAACCTAATGGCAGACAATGCAGGTGTCGAGAACAATAGCCAATTATGATGCATCTCGTAATCTATGCACGGGCCTCGTGCTTGGCATTGAGAGTTAGAGTGGTAGCTCATTTTGTTAAATGTTAAGGAAAGATTAAAACAAATAAAAACAAGGCTAATGAATCTGTCTAATTAAGCACAAGGAAAAATAGTTGCTGAGGATTATTTAACCTTTCTTGATGTTATTTTACTAAAAATGACTGACTTCAAAAATGTGACTTATAAGAAAATTTTGATTAAGAACTGTGCATATGAAACCACCTTAATTTTAAATCTAAATGCCTGCTTAAATCATGATCTCCTAACTTTAAAACAATAACCTTTGTACATCAATATATTCTAGTACAAATTCTTCGGGATTTTAAAATTAAATAATTAGGTCACTCAACACTCTTAAACAGGCCAAATAATCTATAAGTAGTTATTAAATAGTTACTCTAAATACCATAGGGATTACTGATGACAGTCACCTTACATTCTTTAAATCCTGCGTTTGCGCAGCTGAATTTGGTGGTATTTGGATCACCGCGCCATGTTTCGACCGATCCCAAAACTCATACTCTCATACACGGAGTTTAGAACCATTACCCAGCTGTGTTCTGAAAACGGATAAAAAGGAGTGGTTGAGTTGAAATTCCAAACAAGAAGAAGATGAGGCATAAACATTTTTGAAAATTGAAGCCACCGATTGAGAAAATAAAATGTGTGGATCCTATCTGTAATTATTTTTCACCCGAGGTTCAACCAAAAATAAGAGATTAAAATAGAATGACATGAAAGAGAATGATATGTAATATTTATTTTGTAGAACCAAACATAACAAATTATATTTCTCAGTACTGTTATCATTCTTTTTTTTTTGTATACTTGATTTGAGTTTTTTACTTTCAAACTCCATGTCATGTGGTTATGAGGTCGCTGGAAACGCACCTCCGTATATTCTGTTCCTCAGCATTCCTTCGAAAGTGAATTTGGAAGTCACAGACACGGACAAAGGTGAAGGAACTGCTTTCCTTACGAGGCGCGGACATACATATCCTTTTATGACTGTAAATTATAATATTGCCACCCACGTGCATATTCTGCTGGTCACGTACAGTGGGTCATACAGAAAAGTAAATCATATTACCTTTACATTTACATCTATCTCTGTGGTCCAGTGGTTAAGGCGTTTGCTTTAGATCTGGAGGTCGTGGGTTCGATTCTCACAGGATACTTTATTTAGTTATTTCAGTTTGGTTAGGACTTTACAGGCTTGATTCACTTCATAGTCTAATAATGAAGATTATTATTGCTTTGAAAGGCAAATCATTGGTCTCGGCTGCCGATTGGTGATTTTTAAAGGAACCAAGTTAAGGCGTTGTAACACCCTTCGGTATTTGATATCGCGATATTTGATTATAGTACGTACTCGTAATGAAATAACGTTGAAAGTGGCGATACCGGTTGGCCTGTCACCAGTCTCAGTCTTAAACCCGTGTCTGCCATTTCGGTTGTTGTTTTTTTTGTCAGTTTTAATTTAACAATTCAATAATTATAACCAAATATTGTAATTTTTTTAGGTATCCCTCTTGCTCATAGAGTTATACTTTTTATAGACGCAAAAAAGTTGGTAGTTGTCGCTGAAAATATCAAGTAATTAGCGACGAAACTTTTTCTGGATATAGCTTTTTGCTATTTTATTTTGCTAGGTTTTAAATACCTTTTTGAAAATAATTTGATGTAATCATTTATTTTGATCTTTGAACTGTACTTCATATTTTTTTCATGCTAGTATTCCATGTAAAATAAGGCTAACTGCGCGACGAAAAAATAGACGTTTTAGGGTTTTCCTTTGATGCACAGCGCCATAAAAGCTGAAAGGCAGTTTCGAAAAAACTCTGACATCAGTGAGTACAGGGTTGATTGCCTACGTAACCCTTTCGATACGAATGAATGACTTACACCTTAGGTAGAATATTTTTCATTATCATCCTAGCGTGTATCCCAGTTGCGTCGCCAGCTTACGCTTAAGAGCCTAGAGTACCAAAAAAAACATGACCCGAGGTGTGTAAGTGGTCAACACGGTCAGAATTTTTCAGGCTGCTCCAAGGCATCTGACACAGCGTAACGACTGCTATCTATCGACAACAACCGGGACCAACGGCTTAACTTGCCTTCTGAAGCACGGAGGAGCTCAAGATAGAAAATGCGACTAAATGGCGACCAATCCAATAGTGGTTGCGTCACGCCGTCGCTTGACAAGCGCATTACGGATACGCGGGTTCGCGCTCGACTAACGAGCTCCTCATATAGGTAATCATTAGGTAGAATATTTTTATGTGACCCATAAAATATTAAGGCCAAAAACCTGTATCAAAGAAAAGATTTATAATACTGTCTCCTTTAAATAGTAATATCTACTTATAATATTAATATTTAGTAAGCACGGTAAAACAGTTTCTACACGACTATAATAATCCACAATTCAATTTTAATATTCGTGTTTTTTTTCTATATTGCTTGTTACTTTTAGAATTTAATAGTAATAGCTAACGAGCGTAAAACTGCGTATTCTGTAATGTGTTGTTCATAAATCATGACTATTATTCTGAAAGACAGAAGCAAGACGCATTACTAATTGACAACAGTACCGTAAGAAACTTGTTTAGACATTAGCAGGAATTATATTGTATGGTTGTATAAGCCAAACGTCTCTTATATTTTATGATCTGGGGGCAAAAGTTTAAGCCCATCATAACTTGTCAATGGAGCATCTGAAGACAGCCTGAACTTAATAGGTTATGGTGTAGAAAAAGATGAAAAATCGTTTTATGGGGACTTTACTTTGATAGACATCGATAGGTTTGATTTGAATGAAAATAATATTTTCTAATGTTTTTTTAAAACAAAAGCAACCACAAAACTCAATAAAATTAAAAGTTCATAATATTAAATGTCAATCGTTCATAAAAATGGTTTATGTAATCTCAAAAAAGGACTTTTGGCTGGAAGCTGACGTCTCTACTTTCCGCGCACAACTCAAGTGGCTTCCGATTAGGCTTCGTCGTAACTATCACATCCTTGTACTACTGTTCTCAGTTCTCTTTATTCCTTGTACATCTATTTATCTAAAAGAGCGTTTCACTTTTCTGAAATCAGATCAAAACCGTCCTTCGCGCAGTGTTAATGACCTACTTCTCAAAACTCCAACCCACTCTTCTGCGTCTTACTCCAAGTCGTTTACGGTACGGGCTGTTCGCCCGTAGAATGCTTTGCCTGTTAGTGTACGCATGGCTTAAACTATTACTAGTTTTAAGAGCCAGGTTAAGGAGCACTATCTGTCCCTTCAAGGTATGTAGAATAAATATCATATGTGTTTCTTATTAGTGGCTGTCCCTTGTTCCCAAATTATATCTGTGTCTGTGTCGATTTATCTATACAGTAGATATTATTTTTAATTCTACTGGGCCCACCCTTACATCATGTTCTCTTACTGTACAAAGGTTGGCTGGAAGAGATTGCTTAGCAATAAGCTATGTGCAGTTTTTCTACCTCTTCACTTAGCATAATACTTCTGACTCGACTTGACTTAACTACTGACTTGACTTTAGACTTGTGACTAGACGACTTTATTCAAAAAACTACTTGTTACTGGCTAAATACGAAAGAAAGAGCTATATTAAAAAAAAATATAGCTGAAAGTAAAATATTATACTTCTAGTACTTAAAAGTTAGTAGGGAGAATATATTTGTGTGGAGATATATTTATCCATATAGATATTAGTGATAAATCTAATGATTAAATCCAAAGGTTGCCTGTTAGATAATGCTTTTAGCGTTAAGCCCGCCTATTTTGATATACAATTGTATATTTTGAACAAAAAAGTTTAAATAAATGTACATGTTCATATTCTTATTAACGTAAAACTAATCAGACCATTATGACTTTTGTACAAAGGTACACGTTATGCCAAATAATATAATCATGTCCAAAATGTGCCGACCATTACGGCGAACATGAGAAAGTGGCTGTGACCACGCGATAATAATGTGAGTGAAAAGGATATGAACGAAAATAAAAATAAAGATTTTTGGTTCAAATTTTAATGGGGATTTATTTAACTATTTCTCGAAAAGCCAAGAGTAATAATGTCTTTAATTAAAGTTAATAAATAATGTCTTAAAAAATGTTAATGCTTTGGATTCCTTGAATAGAAAAATGAAACAATTTGTCTATTCTCCGGGAATTGAACATCATTATATATATTACTACTTATCGTTTCATACTAATATTAAAAATGCGAAAGTCTGTCTGTCCGTCTGTTACGCTTTCATGGCCAAACCGCTGAACGGATTCATTCGATGATGAAATTTGGTATGAATATAAGCTACTTTTTGACGCAGGCGGAGCTGCGGGAAACAGCTAATCTACAATACGACTCCAACGAATACTATGTGGGCTACTTTGACTTTACCCATTGCGGGACAAGATAAATATTTTACTTGAAAAGCTCGTAATAGTACGAAAAGTAATCGGAGAAGTAAGAGGGTAAAAGATCGATCACCAACTCAATGAACGGATCAAATATGCCAAACAAATCCCAAAGAACAAGAGATCAAAGACGCTGACGGTGAAGACAATGCGACATGTCCAAGACCGACATCTATCGAAAAAGGTTACTTAAGGGTTACATTACAACTACCACTAAGTATTATGTATTTACCGAATTCCAGTGTACAAAAAATTAAACCTCAATTAGTCCTTTAGTTATCATTATTTTTATTCCATGATAGCAGTATTTTTTAAGCCGGAAATCTCACGATGGAAGATAATCTAATTCATAACAAACATACAAATTCCCACGACTCGACTTCACCACGAGATACATCAGCATAACCGAAATACGGCATCTACTACATACAACGTTTACGTACGTTTTTTCATATGCTGGTTTGTAGGTGAAGATGTTATCTTAGCTTAAGCTTATCTTAGATTTAAGCTGCTGGAATGTTTCTAATGTCATATCCCTGGGGACCAAAGTAATTCAGGTAATAAACTGTTGTAGTTCGCTATTATATTTAACAAATACGCCATTATTAGTTTTTTTTTTCATTCGGTGAAGGTTTATTTTCCTATTTATTTACCTATACTCTAGACATCTACACGTAGTACAGATACTAAGTAGTTTGTTATACTCTTATATTGTTTAATTCTTCCTGTCTCAAAAAATGGACGAGACGCGCTTGCAAAACCTTGAGAAAGGAACCTCCTCCGTGTGCGGTTTCGATGCTCTTTGCTGCAATATATTAAATTAACGGGCGATAATTATGTTATATTATACCTAGTGAATAAGTTTTTATAAAAAATTGTATATATATATATTGTACATTGTTTATAAAAATGTAGGTTTTATATTTATTTCCGATATTGAATGTTGGTTTGTTTCGATTCAGAATAAGCGATTCAAATCAGAAAAAGCGCGATCGCGCTCGTCAGCCAGTCAACAATAACAGTGAAGAGCAATTTGTCCATTCGTTTTGTCGGAAACCGGCGCACGCGCACGCGTGTCGCGCAATCACAAAGTAACGGTGAACGCATGCTGATGTGATTGTACCTGGGGGCCGTACTCAGGCTCATCAGGGTCTGAAGCTGAGATTACTTCAGATGACTGTGGGAAGTCTCTCTCTCTTTCTTCTTTTTCTGATTTTCTCGCTTCATTCTCAGTTGGTTCCATCTCGATGGATTGGGTGCTTGTTGGGTGGATACCAGTGTCCGTTAGGCAAAGCTAAAAGACGATTCGGATACGGTCGTCTAAAAATTCTTAGAAAACTAACATTAGACGGCCAGCAGTGATGTCCTGAATGGACAAGTTTAATTAAGTTGGCCATAATGTTTGGTTGCAAGCTCGAGCGAAGCGAATCTACAATTCGAGTTGAGATGAAAAAACATTGTAAATTTGTTTCTATGTATGATCTGAGATAACTAGAGCCGTTAGTCAGAATTCGCTGATATTCAGAATGAAAAAGCGTAAAGGATCCAAGAACATACAAGGTTCTAATCCCAAGAAAATGAACTCCAACTTATAAAGATATACACATTTTCTTAGTTTTAAAATCATACTGAGGAGCTGCATAACTATTAAAACATTGTAGAGCAAACATTTACAAATTCTCTTATCGGAGAAATTTTTACTCATAAACGATTCTGAGTGCTCTCTATGTAGGTATACGATATCGTTTATAAACCGATAGTACTGGTCCCTCAACTATGTTCTAGATGAGTGACAGAATTGAGACTTGTGGCACGCAGCGCTTGAATTGGAATACGTGAGCGTGAGGTCTCACTGGGTTCACTGTTTTTTTCGGCAGTAAAAAATATTACGTTAACAATTGTCAATGGTTCGAACTTTGTAGCATCTAGCAGCCACCTAGCAACATAAAGAACGGAAATGTACAGCTTAAAAAATAAGAAATGTTATCGATGGCCGCGCTGATAATATTATATCAAAAAAGTAAGTACCTTAATTTATAATAATTTACGTATCAGTGGTTGGTAAGAGTTTTCGAATGTTGACTAGTACCTACTTCGAATCCTGCCTGGGTATATAAAAAAAATAATTTGTGAATTGAAATCTAAATAACTCAATTTAAAAAAAACAACAACACAGTTTGCTGAAATAAATGGTTACGACAGCCTGGAAATATAACATTTTACATTTAATAAACGCTACTCGTCTTTGCAAGGGCACTTTATCATTGATTAAAATGCCTCATTTTCATAATATTGAAATCATTATTTTTTGTATGTTCATTTAATTATTTATTTCGTGGCATTGTAACTAAGAAGCTCAGATTTAGATTTCCTCACTCTTTCTCTCTTATGGCTTTCTCGGCGAGGATTGTCATTTTATCTACAATGATATTTTATTTTATTTTACGCCATTTAGCGATAGGTCATATTTCCATAGGTAGATCTAGAATATATGCTGGATATTACGGAGACGAGAAACACATACTGGGTGTTTCTGTTTGCCGACAATCGAAACTGTAAATCGGAATATATATCGTAGTCAAAGGTTTTATGTAGATAAATAATATAGAATGCGTTCGTATCAGCTGATCGATGGAATGATACGCGATGCGACACGTTTCAATCCCGCTGCTGGCTCGTATATCATAACGAATGCTACTCTACTCAAAGGCAAATTAGGCCTTGTAGCAAAAAACAAGAATATTTTTGTTTATATAAAATATAAATTGGCCTGGAAAAGGAAACGTTTTTTTCTTTGCCTCTTCATTAGTTTTGTTGAAAAGATAACTTTTTTTGTGCCGCACTATCTTTCTACTATCTTTCTGCTTCTCCCAACGACGACTCCCCGAGAATGAACGAATGAATGAATAAGAACATTTATAAGATTCGACATTTTACGTCCAACCGTCTGCCTAATGGTTAGCACTCCTTGTAAATACTTTGATTAGTTAGCATAGCAACCACCAGTCTTCTCTTTTTTTACTTTATTCGCTTCTTAGATGTGACGACTAGAGAGAGCGCAATAGAGCCTGCCACACGGCCCGGTTTGTGGGTATCCGTACAACCATTCTGGTAGTACTACACTGGTACCAATTTCTACACTGCGACCAGAATCGTTATATGCATAAATACAAACATACTTACTTACTTACATTATTATTATGTCGTATTATAGTTAATTCTTTTATTTAATTTTTTGTCTCAATAACAATTACATTTAAATGTTTTATACAAATTGTCACATATAACTTGTTATTTTTGATATCTGTCGCCTTGAACGCAAGTGCGACAATCAAACAGTCGCTATCGATGGCTGATAACACTGATAAGGCAACACCTACGGCCACTAACAGCTGTTGTTCTGGACACTTGCAATCTGCTAATTACAATGTTTTAGGGGCATGCATTGCTTCTATATGTATGACTATGTCAAAGAGATTATATGCAATCTTGCATATAAGACCTTAAAAAAATAAGGCTAGAAGTTTTTTCCGAATTGTGAAACTACTCCTTTTTGGATTTTGGAAGATGGTTGAAACGTTCACTTTGTAATGTGTAATCTTTAACCAAATTTCAAATTTCATACTTTTCTTTTGTTAATGGCTAAATGTGCCTTGAATGTTGCCGCACTGAAAGAAAACAAAATAAATAAATTAGTTTTCATCACATCACAAAATACATAATAAATGCTTTACAAAATAGCTGCGATGCTTTAAAACATAGAAGGGAGTGTATTTTATATTTATTTATTTAACTTTATTACATAATTGTTAATGGCGGACTTAAAGCCTGAGCCTATTAGTCATACAAATTGGCATCTTGCTAGTCATAAATTCATATCAGACTCACGAATGTGACGATTCGAAAATCGTGACTACTTTATTTATCATCGGTACATCGGTATCATACTAAACTGTATGTTGACACGACAAAAACATTGCAAATTTTTAAACTTCTTTGAAAAATCGTTAGATCGTTTCTGAGTAGGTAAAGGCTTTACTCATCACAAAAAACGTCTGTTCCTTCAGACGAGTTTTAATCCTCAGATTAGTTTATGTGATGATAATGACAATCTGCTTTAGTATTCTATAGGTACTTTTCATGAGATAAATAAAGTTTTATTTTTCTCCACAAATGAATGTCATAAATACTAAGAGAATAGGTAAAATCTAAGTAATACGAGTAACTACTAATTCATCATTGCAATGTACATATTGATGTCATCAAAAATGTACATAAGTACTGTAGTAGTAATGCCCGTGCTAGGTAAAACTATGAAAATATGAAAACGGTGATGATGTACTAACATCATACACTACTACTGACATATACAAGGCTAATTCTATATATATAAAAATCAATGCCACTTTTCGTTGTATTTTATATCTCAAGAACGGGCTCACCTATCCAAACCAAAGGTTTAGGCTTTGTTCGGACTATTTAGTAGATGGTTTATGTGAATTTTGCACAAAATCTGTCGAGCGGTTCTTCATTTTCATTTTGCTAACATATATTATTCACAAACGATGCCTCACAGAATGGATAATGTTATGATTTCCTGTCCTTAGTATCTTTCTAACTAAGAAAGGGGAACATGCGTTTGTTATATTAGAAAGAAGATTACATTGAAAGTAAATACTTCTACATAGTATTCTGTAATCTGAGCTTCTACTAAGTGTAGCATACATATTCGTTATAAACTGGGTGATTCAAAAGAAAGAGCTTAAGATTCGTCCCACGCCGAAAGCCATATTATGGCTATCTCTACAATGGCTAATTTATATCACAATGTACCAACCTACTACACAAAAGTATGGATTGATCGTTATCTTTATTGGTCTTTAAAAATAAGTTATGCTAGTGGCTGTAGATCATAGCTATCAATCGTGATTTTGAAGTACTAAAGTTGGGCAACATTACGATCTATTATGGTTTTTAACTAAACAAATCTTCCTTCACAATACTAACGAATATTTTTAAGCTAGTTAAAATGTTGATTTGCTAATTCTTGATGTGTTAGTTGAAATCATAAGACACAATATTTAATTTTCTTAAAAAACTTAACAAAATATTTAAAAAAATTCTAAAGAACATAAATTTACTTAATTATTTATTAGTTTTCTGATTAAATAAGACTGTCCAGATAAACGTTTTAGCATTGATACTATATAGATTTTCATGTCTTAACCTACTTACCTCTATGTTTAAACCTACGTGATAATTTACGTGATTGGCATTAAGTCCACCATTTGTTTGCATTGTGCAATAAAGCTTAAATAAATAAATAAATAATTTGCTAATGAATTCAATAAACATACGTCAATATAAGAACTCTACATAATATAAAGTATATCTTATTATGTTGTTACTTTAGCTTCACTATATTATATCATAGGTAGAATGTGTTCTTATATTCTTTTAAATCCAAATAGTTCACATTCAGCTGGCCCCTTTCTCATCCTCAATGTTCATTCTACCTCTACATTATGGCTCCAACAACAGGTTCCAAATATTATATACTTACTAAAGAAGCGACCTATAAAAGAGACATCTAAATAGTACAATATATAAAAGCCATCTATACTAGAAAATAATAATGAAAGACTTAAACAAAACTTGAAATGTTTATAATTATCTTCAGTATTGTTTTTTGTACGATACTTAAATACCTACTTGAATAAAACACAAATAATTCGAACTTACGTAAACAAATTTCTTAATATAACCTATTTATTTATTAAGACTTTATTGTTCCACAAGTACAAATATTTATAACAATTGGCGGACTTAATGGTAAGAACATTCTCTCCAGTCAACCATCGAGAGAACCTTTTTGCTGACATTTTGTAATGAACTGTAATAAATATATATTTTCCGAACATTAGAATACATCGGAAGTCTTCTTCTATTTTACGCAAATCAACAGTGATTCATATCCATAATACCCTAATATTGGGTTAGTGAAATAGACAATACCCTTCCTGACCCAGGATGACCAGCCAATGTCCGCATTGTGTGGAAGGTCGCGGAATGAGGTCAGCGAAATGGTGCGGCCCTTTCGACCTGATTTGAAGGCACGACCTTTGTCACACGTGGCTGATTCCATGGTGTAATTCGTAGTGTCCACTTGGGCGAGTCAAAAGAGGTATTTACCTTACATAGACCTGTTATTACTTAATATAATATTACTTAGTACTTTTATTGTTTGTTATTTTTAAAGGCAGATAACTGAGTACTGCCTCAGCATATCAGTGGTAGAGACGTGTGCGTAACGGTCTTTTTACCGTGCATTCGATCCTTCGCAAAACAAATTTATTCCATTGATATATCCAGTGGTGGCAAGTTTAAGTTGCCGTAAAAAGATAATGCTGTCCGAATCTTTACAAACTAATGATGTAGAATGCGTAAAAGTACGCATTTTATTCTCAGTAGTGGTCGTTTCTAAACGTTAGTTAATATTAGCCTGACAATTAACATTATGACTCTAATCATGATATGAATACTGCCTATGAAGATGATATTTCTGAATAATGTTTTTGTTCTTTTTATTACGTCATATAGTCTGTTTAAATTCATGGAAAGCATGCGGCCAGTGGCTGGGCATAGTAAAAACCCCGACCTGGCGTCGAATTTGCAAGTAAAACGATTCGCCACGTTCGATCTCGAGACATTGGTCTCGATCCCACAGCGCCTTTTATCTGTACAGAGTGTTCCTACTTGCGAAATATTATTTTTTTATTTCCCGCGACTTTGTTTGTGTAATAATATTATATCCACCCGTGCTATCGCATGCATTCCCACGCCGGAGCAAAATTTGTGAAAAAGAGAATAACAAAATTTTTCTTTTTCAATTCTACAAACATATTTAGTAACTCATATCCTATTGTTATTCAATGAATGCTTCTATAGGTAAAATCTAAAAATTGTGCAAAAATGCAGTGGATCAGAAGTTGATTTTCACATTCATCTTGAAGATCACACTCGCTCTTTATTACAGAAGTTTTATTAACACATAATTTATTTGTCTAATTAATGTAATCGTACGGTCGTAAAATATTAATGTAAACCCTGATATTAATTAAAAAATATCGTAAATTAATTAAATAGCTAAGTAGAATCGAATATCTAAGATGAAATATGACACGACTTAACGTACAGTTAAAAAATAATACTGCCCAAATACGGACCGAAAGTACCGGATTCAGCTTACCATTAATCTCCTTTCTATGTCAATATATTATGTAACCAACCTGTAGATAGTTCTGAAGTTTTTGTCTGTCCTAATTTCACATCGCGTTACGCGGATTTTGTTAGAAGCCTGATTTAAGTTTGTTTGTTCGGGGAGTTCGCTTTTACCTGTTCCAAAGAACAGATATCAGTATTAAAGTATCAACCTGTTCCGACACTGATGCTTTGTTTGATCTTCACAGACAAATATTATGCTAATGAGATTAGTTTTAAGATTTGTTAGTGTTGTAACAGGTATTTTGATGGTATTGAAGGATGAAAAGTTTACATGTCTGATTACAGTGTAGGTAATCTCAATTTCTTTTGTTACACAACTAACATTTTAAAATCACTAAAATCAGTGCTAGGCATGCCTGCATGTCTAGCGTATCACTGAGCCACCACCTATTGAGACGTCTGTCACTTACATTATAAACATGTAGCATAAGTTTATAAGACCTTTGCTGTACCTACGTGATAGCTTTCTCAATAAAGATATATTCTATTCTATTCTATTTTATTTGGAATAGATGGAAATGGCTGAAAGTAAAAGATTAATGTTTCAGCGCGAAAAGTGTATGAGAAAAAAGATACAGATTTTGATTTTGATTTTACCAAACATTAATATAATTTTCAGTAAAGTGAATAACTACCAGCAGCTCTTTTTGGTTCTGGTAAGACCGTTTGACATTCCATTTGACTCCCAACATCAAAAAAAATGTGGAATTTTTAAAAAGGCATCTGTTACAGACGAGTGGGTTAATTGTGATGCCGACAACGTGGCTTATCCTATGTCATCATCCCAGCACGCCACGCTACAATCACAGCTGTGGTATTGTCATGCAAATCCGTGTCAGAGGCGTTTACTTTTGTTCACGTTTTTCGTTTACACCGTAATGTAAATATGGGTTCAGAGGTGGAGTGAGTCATGATTAAGGTGCTGATAGACTTAAAGCATTCATTTGTAATAGAAAATGAAATCTTCGCCTTTAGAGTCAAATTGCGACAAATATTTTACGCTCATATGTACAAGCGAACGCCGATATTCTTCAAGAAAATGTTTTTAGTGTGCATATTTTATTATTAAGTACTTATTGGTGATTTTAATAAGTGATACGGATATACATTAGCATTCATTTGTAATTAAACATAGAGCGTTCGTCGATTTAATTAAACAACAAATAAGGCCAAGCATAGATCCAAATTGATATTGAGTAGATGTTCGGTATGAAGTATTTTGCACAGAAATTAAAAAGGGGACAGCCAGTTTCGAATCAAAGATAGAATTACACGGCTAGGCATAATGTAATTTTCCCAAATTCTACAATAAACATTTCTGATGTGGTTTGGTTAAAGCCAGCAAACTCAATAAAACGCTCGATATAATTCTCGCTGAAACTCAATGAATGTTCGGTTCAAGTCTATCCGCACCTTTATGTGAGGGCACGTTCGGGAATGTTTTTAGAAATTAGATTTTCTTTATTTCGCAAAACAGGTGAAAATTTGAGTCGGGACTTGAGTTAAGTTAAGACTATAGAATAAGGGTTCTCTGTCGTTATTTAAACATTTTTTTTTTTAACATTATTGTTCCTTATGTGCTGCTTACTAGGTACTTACTAATATGGCAGTAGGTAAACTTATAAATTTGGTTACTTTGAAAGTCGGTAGTAGTTATTTCAGCAATATATTGTATTCAAGAATTCAAATCACTTCCATTTAATGCTACTAATATCACCTGTGTATGTAGAACAACTCAATTTTACAGTTCTGCGCAATGCTTTGTGAGTTGTTGTGATCATTTTCACATAATCGTTCATAAATATAAAAAGTCTGTTATTGCAATCAACATAAAAATACCATTACATTATCTGTAAGAGAAATTTAGTACAGACCCGCAGACGTAACTTAATAAACAATATAAAAAGGAAAGTGTACTTTATACGTCTGGCTTCAGTCCGGAAATGAGCCACGTCCGCTTCCCACAAAAATTCGCACATACAGGGACGGTCACAAAATTCACAAATCTCCAATTTATGTAAGGCATCATAACAATACAATACATTGTTGTAATCGCAAAGCCGCAAAAATACTGGTTGAAATTTGCGGTTGAAGATATACCTATTATATATAGCTCTCAAAGATTTTTCTAGAAATAGAATATATAAAAAATTATATAACTTAGGTCTTTTCATATGCTGTTGATACATCTATAGATATCTACAGAAATGGTCTGATAATACTTAAAAGCTATTTATATTTTCAACTTTTATTTTCTTTTACAAATAAAACCTTTTTCATCCATGCGCTGTCCCGGTTGCATTCTCCGCTGATTGACGTGCCCTTAGTTAAGATTTACTTCATTTTCTTATTATTATTATATTAGTATCATAGATTTTAAATTAGCTTGATTTGAATGTACCTGCTATTTCTAAACAAACCTCAGTGGTTTTGTGAAATGCATCCTATGTTAATTTGTTTGTATCAATTTTTGGATAATGTTAAATAAATAAATAGTAAATTGCTCCTGTTGGGGCATTCTTCTTTTCTTTATACAATAAAATCAATGAGATAGCTTAATTATACTTTTTACATTTATAAAATCATAGATGTTACTGAAAAAGAAAGCCCACAAGAAGCAAATGGTGAAGAAATCCATCAAAATCCGGAGCGTAAAATAGCGATGCATGCAACCTGAGATCGAGTTTATTGTAAAACTAGAAGAGAGACAAACACACTCGTTATTGTGTATTTTTGACAATCGTTAAGAAGAATACTTTCATAAAGGTACAACAATAAATGATGTAAGAATCGTCGCATGCTTCAGGCCACGGGAGCAGACACAGGTCATAAGAAAGTGAAAACAATCACGTGTGGACTCATGCGAATAAAAGCAACAATTTGTTACACAATAATAGCACTGAAAACAAGTCAAAAGTCAAATTAAATTGCTTATTGTAAAAACGGGTACAATGAGTCCCAAAAACAGTGTACAAAGCAGAGATGGAAGATTACAGGATTATGTGCGTAAAACACGTTCATACTTCCTAGGTTTCTTATACATTAATTGCGAAAACTAAACCGATATTGAAATAGGTTGGACATACTTAAATTCTAAAGCTATGCACGCACATAGGTAGACTCTTTGAAATTTCTTTACTATTTAGTAAGTGTTTACTGCAGACTATAGACATCTACAGAATCTACGGACTGTGAGATGGTGAGAAAGAGTTTAGTTGTTTAATTGAGGTGAGATGTTACGTCAGAAAACACTATTTTATAACACATAGTACCAAAGAACCCAGAGGTTCGACGTGCTTCCTTAATATATGGTACAAGATGAAATAACCGCAGTGGCAGGACAATGTAGATTATAATTATACGTGGTTTTATAACCCCCTTATTAAGCTCTACATTTTCAAACACTACAAACTTTAATTTCGACGATTGTACCTAAGCTTGTTTAACTTTTTCTCCAATCCTGCGCATTCGTAAGTCACAAATCGCGTGACTCAAGTTATTTCTTACTCTATTCTTAAATCAAATATATAATTTGGCGCCAATTGTTGAAAGTGTTTGCGGAGCGGACGTACTTATGATGATTGTGCAATATTCAATGACGCTTTCAGTGAAATTAAAGGCAATATTTATTTTTTCAAATATAAGAAATAAACGACATAATTTCAGCAACATTAACGCCCCACGAGAAATGAAATAAAATAATAAAATACTTTGTAAAATTCTTTTCTTCTCCATTTAGGATTACAAATTCGATTATAAAAATATTACCGTGGATGTGGGTTCCAAAAACTCTGACACTTCGATAAGCAAAATGAATTGATGAATGGCGAGAGTAGCGATAGAAAATCATGGAAAATTTACGTACATTGTCACTGGACGGACTTGGATGAAAAATATGTAGTTATTTTGAATGCAGACAAGTAGGCTGTTTATAGCATCATGAACCGTTAAAATTATTTTTAATTTGATATTCTTTTTGAGTGTTGTTGGCTAAAAGGTATTAAAATTAATTAATAGTAGTTACTAAGTTAAAGCTCATTAGCTAGTGTAAAAAGAAACAACTAACGCCTATTTTGTAGAAAAAAATGACAATAATAGCATATACATCACAGAATACTACTATTCAGTAACAATAAACTTCTGTCGTTAAAAGATCTCTCTCCTACAGAAAGTTATAAAAAATGTTAAAGGAAGTGTACTGTTTAATTTATTCTTTTGCATTGTTTGTATATTCTCAAGCATTTCTGTTAATAATGAACGTCCAAATATTCAAAAGGTTCACAATCATAAATATTATGTTACACAGCCATTATAAATTTACAAACTAGATAATTAATTACGTAAATCATAAATTCTTGATGAATGACAAAATGTCGTTATAAAATAAGTGGCTAATTAATATTTGTTATATTAACTATGCTAACTATATAATTATAGGCTTAATCATGCATTGTTGAACATACAAATTCTAGAGATTTCTACAAATTTAGAATCAGCTATATCAACTTAGAGTAACGCTTTTTAATCATGGTGAGTAGTGTGACCCGCCTTTGTGAAACAACACCCGGAAGAGAGGCAGTCTGGACCGCCTTTCGAAGCACATATCATCTTTATTATCAGACAATCAGGAGATTTAGGTCTGAAATATCCTAACTAAACTGCAACCAACTACACAAAGTTTTCACCCAGTGAAAATAGCACTTACGACCTCCGGGTCTTTATGCGAAAGCCTTAGCACCCACGGGACTGATGAAATCAATTAAATAAAATCATATTCGTTAGTCACTTAAAATGTTGCCACTTCTTCGAAATAAAGTCTAA
The DNA here is from genome assembly GCA_947363495.1 of Euzophera pinguis. Taxonomy (NCBI): domain Eukaryota; kingdom Metazoa; phylum Arthropoda; class Insecta; order Lepidoptera; family Pyralidae; genus Euzophera; species Euzophera pinguis. The sequence continues at coordinate 10,945,085 of OX376170.1, read as the reverse complement.
AGATAATATTGCATCGGATTACGCAAAGAGAACCTTTTACTTCCGGACACCACCAGTAAAAATGACAGTGTATATCTGTATCATCGATTACGAAAGTGATTGGTTTCGCGCATCACTCGTGTTTGCATGGAAATTACATGGGTTTGAACACAATTACACGCTAAGAGCATTGTGTGTTCGACAAAGCGGACATAGTTTCCTATATTAGAGAGGTATGGTTGGATCATTATCACTAGTTCCATCGACAGTTAGTTCCGTAGAACTAGTACTTTTACTCTGATTCTGAGTGAATGTTTCATGTTCATTGAAAGCAATTGAGCAGGTTGTCTCTGTTTTATAGGTGGTAGATCTCTTTCATCAGTTCCACAGGCAATAATTTCTATGGAACTACTTTCAATTAGTAATTTCATTGATGGAACCGCTGAAAAATATCTCACTTGTTTTTTGGAACCAATAGAGTTTGAGCACAGAATAGACCTGGATGCAGGCCGCTTCCATTCGGTCTTATTGGAAACCATTAAGAGAAGCCTACTTCCAGCACTGACTGTTTGATTTATTTGATTTGATTACTAAGTTTGAGGCTATAGGGTTGATTCAAATACGGTTGTGCTATCGCCAGCCTATTAATCTACTCAACTAACTTAACAGATTGAAAACGTCATACCTTTTCGTAAAGCTTTTTATTTCAATTTGTTAGTTTGTTATCAATCACAATATTCAAAATTAACTTCGTACGTTGTTAAATGGAATTATGTACTTCAATCATAAAGTAATAGATAAGTACATAAATAATTTTATTATGCTGGAAACGAGCTTATAGCAAGTTTTGTCGACAAACTTTTTATAAGAATTTATGGATAATTAGTAAACAAGTAATAATATGAAATTAAATTAATTGAGTCAATACAGCTAATGATTATGCCAAAAAAATTCACAAGTTGATGTACGATAACGCTTCATAATAATAGTCTTTTATATTTACACTTAGAAAGAAAGAAAGAAAGAAAACATTTATTTGCATTGAAAGAGTACAATCAGATATTACACATTAATAATTCGTCCTAACAATCAACCATTTAGGCATGCAAATGTAAATATGATTTAATATTCAAATAACTACATTAATCATAATAACAAGTCAAATATTATTATTTCCTTCATCAGTAAAACATGTCAATTTACTATCCAAAAATTCCCGAACACTATAAAAACATTTTTTTGTAAGTATCGACAATAATTTAGTTTTGAATGAAATATAATCTAATTTCCTTACTTGCTCTGGTAGTTTATTGAACAACTTTGTGCAACTGTAGTAACTGTTTCGATGCATATACTTAGTCGTTGCATTAGGCAATAATAATTTATTCGGGTATCTAGATGGTTTCGCGTGTTTTATGTAATCATCTTTTAATTGAAACAAACCCGGATGGGATCTCACAAACATACAACACTCAAATATATAAACTGATGGAACAGTTAAAAGATTTAGTTTCTTAAATAATGGCCTGCAAGATGTAAGTGGTGTAACTCCACATATTGCACGAATACACTGCTTTTGAGCTATAAAAACCTTATTTGAATGACGCTTCGAGTATCTCATAAACAAGTGTGGCTTACTAACGGACAGGGCAAGTAAAAGTAACTAATATCTAGGATGTGCTTTTATTTAAAAACTATATTATTTACTTATTTATTATAAAATTTGTAGAATATTATAAATGCGAAAGTCCGTCTGTCTGTTACGCTTTCACTGCCAGACCGCTGAACGGATTTTGATGAAATTTGGTAAGCATATAGTTGACGATCCGGGGTCAAACATAGGCGGGAAACAGCTAGTCTAATATATAATGTTACAACACCGATGAACCACACGTGGAAAAACAAATTTTCTTTTGTTCTGTTTGGCCATCGTTTAATGTGTTAATTAGAGATTCTGGATTTGATTCCCATGAGGGCAAGTTGAAAAATAGGCCTTTTAAATTGTCCGTGTGAATTATATGCTACAGGTATATACTACGATATAAGCGTATTGACGTTGTTTTTTGCCACCAACTTGCAGATCCGTCTTGATATCTTTTTGATCAAACTTTAGCAGCTACTTTCACGACTTCGATCATTAATCTCTTTATTGGTAGGGTTCCGTACCTTAAAAGGAAAAAACGAAACCCTTATAGGATCAATTTGTTGACCGTCCGTCCGTCCGTCCGTCTGTCTGTCAAGACACTTTTTCTCAGGAACGCGTGGAGGTTCATACCTCCACTGAAACTGAAACTGAAATTTATATCAAGATCTATTGTCCCTTGGAGCAGTGAAACTACTAAGCCCAACACAATCAAAAGATACAGCCGTTTATGCCGCAAATTTTCGATACTCGCAAGGGAATCAAAACCTACAGGGTAGTTCCCGTGAACTCAGAATCTTGAAATTAGATACGAAGCATGCAACTTAAAGCACAGATAAAGGAAAAATTGCGAAAACCGTAAATTTTTAGTTACAGCATATAATAAAAATATTTTTTATAATTTTTTGTACCCCTTTCTTCGTGAACGCGATGCCTACAGATTTGTACGGAACCCTCGGTGCGCGAGTCCGACTCGCACTTGGCCTGTTTTTTTACAATTTTTAAGTTCCCGTATATTTATCGATTTCGCGTATAAATTTTAAAATTATTACTGTAGTGTTTAAGCTGCATTAAGTTCGTAATACTTGCATACTTTGGTTTGCAATCTTGACAGATAACCATTTAAAATTAATCCATCAAAACATGTTTACATTTTTTTTTTCTATTGGAACAAACTTTTACTTAGTTGATAATTATATTTGCGGCGTTAACGTAGAAACTCTCAATAATTACTTGCACTGCAGCCCATCTAGGCTGTCGTACCTATCTGGCCTGTTTTGCAATATTATTGTTATTTTTATTAATTGTATATACTAACCCTAGAATTAAGATTTCAATTGTTACTAACACTATGGACGTACGTCTGCAAAAAAGATTTATTATTTATTACAAATCATTTGGTAAAGTCGGTTCTATGTTCAGATCATTAGCGCAGCGTATATAATATTCCAACACATAAGTAAGCTACATTCCCTCGTCATATTTAACAAGACGAAAGTAGGCCCTGGCATCGCCATTGAAGTACTGTGCATAGTTAAAAGCGCAGTTTTTCCATACGTTAGGTTGTATGGAAATTCTGTACCTACTAAACCTGCGAAATTATACATCATCATATAGTTTCACATATTTAAAGCGGTATCCATAATTGCTAAAGTTAGTGACTTCGTTTGCAATAACTAATGGTAGAAACAGTTAAGAGTTAGTGAAAATTTTGTAAAAAATAGTTATTTTAAAATTACTAAAAGATTTATTTACTTACTAAAAGTTTACTTTAGATTTAAAGTTATTGTTGATTTTTTTTTTAAATTTGTTAGTGCTATATATAAGTATAAGTGTACTTTTAAACAATAAATTAAATATATTTTTTGTAATGTCATAAAAATTGTCATCGACTAGATGCAGATAAGTAAAAATGTATTGTTACTCTAGAAGCTATTATTTTGCCAAACCCTGAGCCACCCGTTACTTTCATCGTGGAATGGCGAGCCGGATATGGGGAGTTTGACGTAAGATCATTTATATCATGTCCGACATCAAGGTGAACAGAATTATTGCTAGCCTTGAAGAAAGCTCACAAGGACGCAGCTTAATATTGCAAATACGATAGTCTAACTACCTTAGGAATCTACCTTATGATGACGTGAAAAAAGTTGGTAACAACTTGTTTTGTGTTTTAAATGTTTAATATATAAATAAAATAAATAGCATATTTAACATAACTAAGATGTAGGTACCCAAATTACTAGATTTTGCATGCGTCGTGGCACGCATGTTCAAATCCTGTGGAAACAAAACTTTTTTCAGTATGATAATTTGGTAACGCTTGAGAGTCAATAGTAATTCTCAATACTATTTACAACGTATGTATTAAAATGAAACTTTATTATGTACTTAAGTTTTACATGCTATAGGTGAATTATCAGGAAAATTAGGGTCTCCGAATCTTGCCTAAAAGTAACTAAACCATATAAAATTGTACTCTAATCCATTGCACAAATCAATGCACAAATATTCCTTATGGCAACAAAATCAAAATAGAACAAAACAAATATACATGGTAGGAGGTACAAAGGCATTATTGAATGTGTTTCTACTTTTTCTCCACTTTAATCCATTGCCGTCATAGATTAGATGGACGATGGATTTATAAAAAAAATAAAATAACTATCAGCAAAGTAATTTTAATCTTGCTCCAAATCTTGTAATGTCAACTAGTAGCTGAATGACTTAATACTGTACGGGAAATGGAGCATCCTGTGCTAACCGTATTTATAGGCGAAGATTATTAGTTTGTGCAATTGCCTAGGTAATCTTATTGATTGAGAGATTCAGAGTGGCTTGATGTAAATATTAATATAGCTTATAAATATGTAAATTTACTTTGGTTGATGGAATATAGTGTAGCTTAAGGATTGAACCCCATGGTCCTTGTATCCATCAGTAAATATACTATATTACTCGGTTATATGGTATACCTACTTTGTACTTTTTAGGTACTTTCCAGGACAATTGGTACAATAAATTCAACGCGAACAGAAATAATACACATTAGTACAAACACACTTTTGCATTTACAATATTAATATGGATTGAATAATCGTGAACTGGTGGACTGACTGCGGCTGAAATGATGATGATGAATAATCCCAGATGTTAGTATTTTGATCTACAATATTTATTAATTTTCTGGTTAGTAACAATATTTGTCCCTGTAAATAATAGTTACGGGTCGAATTTGAAGATGACATTTACTATATGACGCAGAAGATTTTTACTCTGCTCTGTATTGCAGTACTTCCTTATTGCTTTTAGATTTGAACGAATTAAAAATTTGTAGAATGATTTTTGTAGATGACCGTAGAACTGATTATTTCAAAAAGTCATGGCGTTTAACGAGGAACCAATGATGTCTTGATTCTGCTAGCTACGAATCAATTTATAACTAGGCCATAAATGTTTATCTAATTTTCTTTAATTTCTGTGTTTTTTATTACCTTGTCGACTTTAACCTACTGTATTTTTATTCAGTTTAATTTATTCAGTCTTTTGTAAAGCCTTATCTTATAATTATAGTCTGAATCAAAGTTGAAGTGTAGTAGATTTAGTAAGAACTTAAACAGAATCAGCTGCGGCTCAAGATATAACTAACGTCCCGGTTTCAACGGGACCGTCCTATTTGGCGGTTCACTGTCCCGGTGTTCCCGAAAGAAGTTTCGGGAAGCCAAATGGTCTCTCCGCCAGAGGCACTGCAGAGTTTTGCCATACTAAATTGTTAACGCAGTCGCTAAGGTCTACGTTAATAAAATCTCATGGTTGACGCGAATACTCCTAGTTAAACATGAAAATGTGAGTGCAAATGAATTGCTCTATTTGTTCGCTTAAAACAATGCATTGCGTGATTATAATTGTGTCCTTGTTGATTATTTTTCTATATTTACATAAATAGTTTTTGCTCTTTATAATTACGTCTGAAATTAAGAACATGAAGTAAAGATTTTACAAGTGGCTTATAAGCCTATAAGTGGCTACTGATGTCAGGGTCGCGTATTGTCACAATGTGTACTACTACAGACAGCGGTTATTCTGAACTCGCACACAATATGCTCTAATCAGTAACAGCAAAAAACATACGAGCACAGACAATTTGGGATGCTATGGTGTATAGAATGGTAGTATTAGGTACTAAAGGTATGGACAAAAAACGTTCCCAAATCATCGTATGACAAATTATTGTTCCCAGATAGACATATTTGGCAAAACAAAACAACTAGGTCGCTCGTTGCTTCGCTCGCTCACTGTTACGGTCACTGTAAAACCATAACTACTTTCTGTCACAAAGTCGTCTTTTGAAACTAATGCGCTTATTGTTATGGTTGTACTACTGTACCATAACAGTGTGAGCAAGCGACAGAGATTGTGAAATAAGCGAATTAGTTTCAAAAGACAACTTAATGACAGAAAGTAGATTATAAGTTATTGGTTTCACAGTGACAAAAAACATGAGCGCGCGAGCGAAGCGAGCGAGCGTCGATTTTGTATTCTTTCATAAAAAATTGCATCTTGGCTACTTACAATAAAACGGTTTAATTTTGCTTTAGAAATATGCGAACAAATTGTATACTGGTACAGATTGGTCTGTGTTAGATAGATAGATAGATAATAAATTTATTTTGTTCAACTGTTACACACAATAACACAGCATCATACAAACAATGAAATAAACACATAAATTTCTTAACCTAATTAGCATGCAATGATTTATGTGTGCCACAGCAGCACAAATAGGCTACAGCTCAGCGATATGTTGCTCCAGAGAAGCAACCGCTGATTTTCAGCTGTCACCTCTTGGATGACACGAACAAGCGCAGCCACACTAGCAATACGAGGCTCAGAAACAGGCAGAAAAAGCGCTCATACAGTAAGATCAGCAATAATACACTTTAGAAATCACATCAAACCTCATTTAAATCAATTACACAATCTTGTGTTTTGTGTTCATGTAGTTCGCTTCAGAATATTAGTTATTTTATTGAGCATAATATTAGTTATTTTATTGACTGTGACTGATATACAGTGTGGTAATACGCGTCAGGGCCCGTTTGCTTTTTTAAATATTCTACATATTTCAGTTATATCTAAGGTACACTTCTTATAAACACACATCAAATTTATCTTTTTTTATCGGATTTATCAAAATCGCCATAACTAACGCAACTGAATTTTCAATATCATTATTAGTATTCATATCCTGTCTTATCAGATAAGATTGTTATTGTTAACAAAATTAGTATTTATTAATTTATGAATTCTTTTTATTTAGCATCCTCCAGAAAGACGTACACAGTTATTTCAGCTGTTGTAAAATAAATACTGACTTTGAATCATTTATAACTAGTCTTAGTCATCCGAACTCCAAAATATACTGTGAAGGTTTTTCATGCTTATTAAGTACTAGCTGTTTCCCGCAGCTTCGCCTACGTCAAAAAGTAGCCTATGTTTGACCCCGGGTAACTGTATTCATACCAAATTTCATCAAAATCCGTTCAGTGGTTAGACCGTGAAAGCGTAACAGACAGACAGACAGACAGATAGACAGAAAGACAGAAAGACAGAAAGACAGACAGACTTTCGCATTTATAATATTATTATGGATTAGATTATTTGTAAACTAATGAAGAAAAATCTTTGTATTTTCATATAAATAACAATTAGGTACTTTATAAAAAATCCACAAAAATATTTTATGTTGTGTTACCAAGCATTTTAAATTTTGGTTATTTTGCCTGATACAAATAATTAAATAGTGGGTTTTGCATATTATGATTTTTCATCATCCTAACGCTTTTCCGGGTACATACCAAGCATTATAATTTCGAAGCATATAGACATTTAAATTACTTATTGCTTACGAACATAATTATAGGACATGCCTAAACAATTGTTATATTATAAGTCTCAAGATAAAGTAATTGAATTGGTGAAAACCTCAACTTTACTTAAGACTATATTAATTACAATCCGGAACACAAACACTGCGCACAAAAATTCAGTCCGAGATACATACAATTTCGTGAGAATTGAAATACCTACCTACCATAGTTAAGTGATAATTGTTATGTACAAAATGCTCATTCACCTGGTTGTATATTATTATAGGTATCTATTGTAGTTTAAAACCATTTATGGTTTTTATACCAGCCAAATAGATTGTGTTTACATGTAGATACTTAAAGTTACAAAAAAATAAAGTATTTTTGCACTCTTAGTACTAGTGAGTTCCCAAGGCACGTTCAAGACTTGGGCTGAATTTTAACTTAAAAAGTTAGATATAATTTATTGCCATTTATTCTAAAAAATCAACTCGATAATCTCCATTCATCTACACTAATATTATAAAGAGGAAATATTTGTATTTTTGTATGTATGTTTGTAATGAATAAACTCAAAAACTACTGTGCCGATTTCAAAAATTCTTTCACCATTGCAAAGCTACATTCACCCTGAGTAACATATGCTATATACCGCAGGTGGAGCTGCGGGAAACAGCTAGTAGATTATTTAAATATTTCTACACCTTGAGTATTTTGACGTTCATCATACGAACATAGAGTACGAATAACATTGTTTTAAAATTTTGTAGGCGCTTAGAAGTATTATTATGATGAGATCTAAGTATTTCGATATTTTTCTGTAATAATCTTGTTGAAATCGAATTTCAAATTTCTTTGTTTTTATAATAACTATTCGTTGAGCTCTCTTCCCTAAGACACGTGTTCATCGTGAGGGAAACCATGTCTTGTTGGTAGTTAAGCAGATATAATTAGGAAGTCTTCAGAAGCCGTATAGTGCCGGCAGGAAATTAACTAGAATTAGAAGTGCGCGGTTAAAATATAATAAAATGTATATTTTATTACAATAAATTTGGGTGATTTGGTCGAAATATATGAATTGAACTCCTCTAACTACAATGAAAATGTCAAAATCCCCACATTTTTTAATTTTTTCATCCGCTTACGTCTAACTTCTCTCATATGGAATGAGTAAGTAGGTATGAAGTTTTAATGTTAAATAGAAATTAAATGCTATTCATAATTATTAGAAAATCGAATTTAAATGGTAAATCAAAGGTAAAACTTGATGAATTTATCTATGTGGAAAAATGCTTTAAGGCGTTTTTGCCAAGCAGTGTAATGAGGCGCTTTGATTAAAATAGTGATAAATTAGGTGTACACTGATAACTCATTCTAATAATGAAAACGTAACTTTATCAAAAACAATGTTAAAGTTTAATATTAAACAATTTGTCGTAAACTAAAATCGGACCACTAGAAAGAGTCGTCTTATATTTTATTTATTTTGTAACGTGGCATTTTCTTTTCTTTGCCTAGTCGCGTAAAAACCTATTACTATTTCGTTCAAATTAGACTACTAACGACATCTACCGGATGTGTGGCTCATTATTAAGAACGATTATCAGGAAATGTTTTGGAGAAGCTATCTTTGGCAAATTAATTAAAATGCGTTAGTTTAATTTAGGATTTAAATATTCCTAAATGTTTCAATTCATAAATAAGTAAATAAATACAAAAATAAATATATATAAAATGGTCTTCTAAATGGCTTGAGTCTTTGTTTGAAACGGAACGATTTGATGAGATGGAAGCGTCATCGGAACGTATGACATTTGAGTTGTCAAATCACTTTTGATCTGGCTGACGCAGGAGTTTTAAAGATTTTTTTCCAGATTATTTTTAGTGCTTAAAATGCGGCGCATCCTATTTATAAAACCTGGTTGAATCACATAATTAAGTTCCATATCATACAACGAAATAAATTTGAAACATCAAATGAACAAAAATGACATGAATGAAAGGTTGACTGTTAGATAATGCTTTTAGCATTAAGTCCACCTATTTTGCTTTACAATTGTATTTGTACAATAAAATTTAAACAAATAAATGGCTAACTAAGGTAACTCGGTGGGATTTTGATGTTGGATTTTGATTTTGATTATTTTTATTTAATCAAAAGATTCGTTAATAGATTAAAATGCTTTAAGATTATGATCCTTGCATTTCGAGATTTTAGTCTTTGAACTTCCTCTACAAATGGGTTGTCATACATATTTGAAATTATCCTAGAGGCAAGGAACACCTTCAAGCTAACCCGTATAAAGTAAGGTTACAAGATTAAGCAGGTATGCCCCCGCTCATCATAATTGTGTAGGGTTAAAGACGAACAGTTTAGAATTTAGAATCTGTATGGGAGCAGTAATGTTAAATCCAAGCCGGATCCTATTGTTTTCTGAGACATAGCGACCCGTTAAAAGATAAGATACTGTTATATAAATTAGCTGTATTACTTGTATTTTGTTAGTATAAATTTATAGAAGAAGCTCTGTTCTTTAAAATTTAAAACTAATTCTTCCAACGACAGAGGGTGGTTTAATTTCATCTTCAACCACTCACTGGAAAACCTTGCTTTCTTTCTTTATTTTTCCTGCAGCTCCGCCTGCTTCAAAAAGTAGCCTATGTTTGACCCCGGGTCTTCAACTATACTCATACCAAATTTCAACAAAATCCGTTCAGCGGTTTAACCGCGAAAGCGTAACAGACAGACTGACAGACAGACAGATTTTAGCATTTTTAATATTAGTATGGAAGTATGGATAAAACTAAAATATTTATTTTCATACTCGTATTAAACTCGTAGGTTTTCCATACGAAAATACACAAGGCGTACTGATAAATACGTTGTCAAACAATAATGGACATCGAGATTTAAAAATTGAAAATCGTAGAAAGGCAAGGATCCAAATCCATTCATGATATTTTGAAATCAAGAACCGATCTTTGTAGTTAGTACATTGATTTGATAATATTATTGAGACTTTATTAGACTTGTCAATTATTAATTTATCTTGACTCTATATTTCACTTTGTTCCTGTCATCACAACTGCGTCATTACATCTCCCTGCGGCCGGCGACCAGCAGCGATCTCCCACCTAGCGCCGCGGCTGGACACTCTTCTATCGAACTTGCTTATGTGCACCCGTGTACCTCTTACTACTTATTTACGTACATTTACATAGTTATACCAGTGTACCTTATATGGAATATACAGTACATTATATATACAAGGATTTTATTTCGAGCCAAGATCACCAGCCTACAACTGAAGCTTGACAGTCGTAAATACACTGAAGCCTTGAAAAGAAATGCACCCATCGTCCAGTAGTTAAGGCGTTGACCTTAGAACCGGAGGTTGTGGTTTCGATTCCCACGGGAAGCATACTTAGTTTAGTTGTTTTCAGTTTGGTTCAAAAAAATCCAGGGAGTATCAGTAAGCAGTGTGGACAATAAATTGTTATCACATTGATCTACAACGCAGAGTGTCTCTAACATTTAAAAAAATATAGATATTAGTCAATCATTACCAACCTTTATTTATTTTCCGGGGTTTCTTCTTTTTCTTTTCAGCCTTTCTATACCAAAGAGTTGGTGTAGGCCTCCTTCAGACTCTTCCATCTCTCTCTATCCTGGGCAGTGAGAATCCAGTTGCTACCAGCTATCTTTTTGATGTCGTTTTACCATCTCATTTGCGGTCTTCGTCTGGGACGTATTTGATCGTATAGCCTCCACTCCAACAGCCGCTTGCACCAAGAGTCACAACCGTATTCTTAAACATAACATTAAGGACGTCCTTCACTTAAACTCAGCGGAGTGCCTCAAGGAACTCCTTGAACTTTCCTTGAAAGTGTATTCATAATTGGTTGCTTGAGCAAATTCCAGTGAGGAACGTCACAGGTTATAATAACAATCCAAAGCACAAAAATTGGAAAATACAAAAGAATTAAGTAAATAATTAAAAAAGTAATTAGATACATAGGCAAAATGAGATAAAAAACTGATTTACATTTCATTTCGAGGACGCCTTAAGGTACCTCTCGACCAACCTTATATTTGACAGTTCGATACCTCACCTTCCAATGAGGAAGTCAAGGAAGCTAGTGGCGACTAATCATACCAATGAGTTGGGAGTAAGGTTAAGTCGAGTTTGAGGAAACGTTTGAGAATATGGGTGTCAGTCTGGCTAGCGATGTGACAAACCCACTCCCACTTATGGAGTTAAAGAACGTTATTTTGGGTTTGAGCTTAAAATTCCCGTTTCCATCCTTGGTTCTATGTAGGTGAAACTATCAAATTATTGCTTTATAGAGGAGGATATGTAGTAATATTTTTTTGGTATGTAAAATACCTACTTAATAAAGTCCTAAGAAGTATTTTTTTTTCTATCCTAAAGATAGCCTGGAAGTGATTAGATTGGCGGTAAGTCCGCCTATTGTACAACTTTGTTACAAACAACTTATGTTTGTATATAATTATTTAAGGTGCAATAAAGTGATCTTACTTGCTTACTAATAAAAGTTTTTCGCAAGTGACACAGCCTTGACCGTCGTCGCAGTTGTGCAATAATGGACACAACGGTAGGTAATGTGATCATGATCATTCATACTTTAATTTCGAACACGATTATCAAATAAAAACTATGACACGATTCTTAAGGTTTATTGAAAAACTTGTCTTTTGCTATAAACTTAACTGCTCGTATCGTTTGTAACTATCATATCATTCTATGATCTGTGCTATTACTGTATATGAAAATAAAAAGTAAAAATATTTTTTTTTTATAAATATCTTTTTTCTATATTTTGTATATAAAATCTTAGAATAGGTAAAATACGTAATCCCGCATCACTAGCAAAAAGAATAAAAAAAGTTAAAATGCCAGCCCGGTGCACGAACTAGGTGCATTCGAAATTAAGCTTCTTGCAATCTGATTACAGCCAATGTTATAACAAAGAGTTGGCTAATAAATTGATTTGAACTGACGAAAAACGTAGACATTGTGAACAGGTATTTGAAATTCTGTTGGTGGTAGGTATCACGTCTTTGTAAAGTGTAGTTATGATTAGATTATAAGCTTAGTTCTATTGTAAGTAGTAGGCATTGGTTAATACCAATTTAATTATTTATAAATACCCCATTTTAGGGGTTCATTTTAAGTTACTATTTTTTCATCATAGTGCCTTCCCGGCTGCATCCTAGGTTGGTTGCTAGGGATAGCACGGCCCGTTTTCCTACTTTTTAAAATCAACTATTAACTAATAATGATTTGCCCTGGCTGACGTGGAAGTCTATGAACAGACTCCGAACTCAGGTCGGCCGGTGCAGGGAAAACATGTTCAGGTGGGGTTATAGTTCAGAGGATTCCTGCCGTTGTAGTGCCTCTCCCCAGACTATGGCGCATCTTTTATTTTGCCCTGAGTGCCCAGTCACCTGCACTCTCGGGGGCCTTTACGAGGCCACTGACAATGCCTTGTCAGTGGCAGTGACAATGCCTTGTCAGTGGGAGAATTTTGGTCTGCCCTAATTTATCTTTGCCAGAGTCGACTCGCTAAGAAGAAGAAGACTAATAAATCACAAAAGCTTAGAACTTATCTAATAAAAATATTTTCCATCTTTAGGGTACTAATTTGTTGAAACTGATATTTTTATAACATACCGCTAGAACCGACTTATAGAAAGATAGTGCTCCTTAACCGTGTTGATCCATGTATAAAGTAGACATTATTTTTATTTCTACTTGGGCCACCCTTATGTCATCGTTCTCTCACTACACAAAGGCTGCTTGGAAGAGATTACTTAGCAATACGTCTGTGCTCCATTTTACAATGTTGTAATTTTAATTATGTAGTTTACCAGATGTGGACAATAAAAATGTGTTGATATCTGCCCCTGTATTCTAAGTGTATGACATAGGCCATTGTTACCGCTGTAGACGGCTCTATGTATGCATTATATTTGCAAGTTTTGCTTTATTTGAAAGTGCCAAGCCCAACTACCCATAGGCAGCACAATGATAAATTTTCGCCTCTATCAAGCAACATTTAATTAACTCGCAAATTACCTTTCACATAACAAACTAATACTATGTGAAGCAATCGCCCTATAAGAATAAAGACAGTAAATACAATAAACTTGGACCTGCCGGAGGTCGCTTTACATCTGACGTGATCTTGAAATGAAACGTTAATCAATTTTACGCAAATATAGTGTAAAGTGCTATTTTTTGTTAACTTCGTCATGGCTGTTTTATTTATTTATTTTTTATTTACTTTATTAATGTACCTACACAATAAAAATGTAAAGGATTATACATAAAAAGGAAAAGAAAGTACAAGGGAGCTGCTTATTCCTAAAGAAATTTCTTCCAGCAGACCCAAGAGAGGAAAAGACAAGAAAAGGGTAATTAGCGTGTACAAAAAAGAAAGGAAAAGTGAAGACTATACCTAATTACCTAGGTAAAACTTTTATAAAATCCTTATAATATAAACATACATACACAAATACTATTACAAATCATACATACTTAATAAACTTACATATAAAATACATACACAAATATTTATTGTGACAGATAATACTCTTTAACTATAGTTTCTTAAATATTGAGATAGTTTTCGAGTCTCGTATATCAGCTGGCAATGAATTCCACAATCTTACCGCTTGGACTGAAAAATAGTGAGTGTAGGAATCGGAATGATGGATGGGAATATTGAGGAGGGTTCTAAGGTGGGAACGGCAAGGTGCATCAATCGGACGGGAGAAGGAGAAACGATCCTTTAGATAAGAAGGATAGGAGGAATTGTACAGGACGTTGAATAGACAAAGGATTCTCATATTTCTGCGAAGTCGGATAGGGAGCCACTTGAGTTGGCTGCGGAAGTCGGAGACATGGTCGAATTTTTTCAAACCATAGATAAATCTGATATATGAGTTTTGCAGACGTTCAAGTTTGTTTAGCAGCTCCTCTGTAGCGTCCAGATAACAGGCATCGGCGTAATCAAGAAGTGGCAATATAAGGGACTGGCATAAGTAAATTTTAGTTTCCAGGGGAAGGCAAGTCTGAAGGCATCTTAGATTGTGAAAGGTAAAGTGAACCCTACGACTAACTTTTATGTGTTGTGTCAATAAGAAATATTAATTTAAGTTATTAAGAAATCGAGAAAGTTTTAATTTTGTGGTTTACCAGATGTTAAAGAAATTTAAAAGAATTTTTAATTGATATATCTTTCTTCGGCAATAGTTCAAGACCAATCTTCTTCTATTGATTTAAGTTTCCGTTTCATAATCAAAGAATTTACAAAATCCGACTCTAGAGCTCTCCATTGTTATCTATATGACCTGATCAGCGCAACCTAGTGCCAGTTGGCTTTTTGGAGAGCTTCCAGGTCTTCACGACTTTATCTCCACCGGGATAGAATGGTTGACCAACTGGTCGTTTCCCACTTGATAGTTCTACGCTCTCTTGGCTGACCGATACTTCGATGGCTTAGCTATGTGGCCTTACCGCCTTGGTCCCACTCATAATATTCGATTCCTGTAGCAAATTATTACATACAAACTCGTAAAGTTTACAATAACGATTTTAGGATTAAAATCGTAGCGTATAAAATCATATAAACACAACGAACGACAACGTAACATTCAGAATATCGTTACTGTGACCAAATAACAAGAAATTACAGCTATCAGAAAGGAAATTTGTTTCATGAGATGACGAAAGGTTATATTGCTGCCATTGAGGTAAGCCTTCGTAGCCAAGATTTTTGAAAAAAAATAAAATAAAATAAAATGTACATCTCGGGTATGCTGTCTGAGGGGGCATTTCACCTTTTTCATCATCACTTAACGAAAAAAACATGGCAAATAGTGATCCCTCTGACGCCAGGGTGTTAAAGATCGATTAACCTAAGTTTTTTACTAAGGATTTTACTCAAGTAAGACTGACCGCAAAAATACTATTACAAAGGCCTTGCGGTAGTTTTGTAGTACTAACAAGGCGCATATCGGGTCGATTAGATGTAGAAAACTATTTTAAAATAAAGCAAACGACTTCAAAAGATATGAAAGATCAAAATTTCTATGTGATCTAATTGAAAGTATATGCTTTCAAACAAAGAAATATTCAGAATGTAACACAAAAAAAGCATTCAGTCGAATTGAGAGCCTCCTCCTTTTAGATTTTGGAAGTTGGTTAAAAAATAATGTAACTCTACTTCATTTTTAGGCGTATACTTCGACTACCCAAACTTCGGAAAGCATTTATTTACAAAATAACGATTAGTAATACGAAATAGTAACGAATTAAACTCAGTTATATTAGTAGTTTCTCTAGCTGTGAAAATGTAAATCTCAAACTATCAATAAAGATTTTGTAACACTCCACTGATTTACAGCATCTTACCTATTAAGAGTGAATGATTAGTTCCGAAAAGTTTAGTTCGAACACTACCCCGAGACGGAGGGCGCGAGTGCAGTGAAGCGTGTCGTAGCTTGAGCAAGCGTCGGCGAAACAAAACTGCGTGCACCGCCCTCCCGCGCGACACTCTACCATGCGCCATGCGCACCGCCGCGTCGCTGCTGTTGCTGCTACTGGCAGCCGCACGCGCTGCCGACAACCTCAACGACACCACCACACAACGCGCCGCAGATCTTGACGATATACTCGACACAGTTACTCTTGCCAATGGAACTGTTTTGGATGACGCGACCAATAGCACACTCGATTCTGATGATGAACACGAACCCATTGTAAGAAAGAAACGGACGTTCGGGGACATTGTGTTTAGAGGATTAGCTGACGTGCTCGGATATAATGTTCAAAGAAAACAGCAAGCTGCGTTTCCTCCTCCACTCGCTCCTGTGCCTGGAATAGATATACCATTGCAGGCGGCACCAGCTCCAGCCCCTGCGCCTGCTCCAGCTGCTCCACCGCCTTGCGGGGTACCGCGTGCAGCCGCACCACCACCTTGCAGAGCACAAAGGCCTCCACCACCCAAACCTACGCCACCACCATGCCCTCGTCCAAGAGCAGCTCCTAAACCAAAGCCAAGACCTCCACCACCACCGCCTCCGCCGCCGCCACCACCACCATGCGCGCAACCAAAAGCTAACCCAAGTACTCCTGCTCCTTGCGCGCCACCTCCTCCTCCGCCTAAACAAGCTGATCCCAATCTTGAGACTATTTCTTCTAGATTCCAATTGAGTTTCAACTTTGAGAGAAGTACAGCTGCACCAGTGGCTCAAGAAGCTGAGGTTGCAGATGACGATCAGCCGGTGGTTGCACCCATTGCGATAGAACCACGAGCAGCAAGATTGCCACTAGCTCAGCAACGAGAGCCGCGAGTGTTTGTGGATGCTTTTGTATTAAGAAATGGTGAAAAACGAAGAGTTAGTACGGTTGATGCCAAGGTACTTGATCCACAGAGGGCAGCAGTTGAAGATGACTATTTAGCAGATTATGAAGAAGAAGCTGAACAAGTCGATGATGATGATTACGAGGATGTACAAGAATCTCGAGGTCAAGCTGTGAAACAATTTGGCAAAGCTGTAAATAAGTTCTGGGACAAGAAACAAAAACAAGCCAACGATTATCAACTACCTGAAGATCATTATCAAAAGGTGCATTTTGGTGATCGCAAATTAACCAATCAAATACGAAGATCAGATGGTCGTGAATCACATCAAAGCCTTCAGCGGGGTAACGCTAATCCTAATACTATCCACTTGCCGTTACCAGATGGTGACGACGAAGACGCCGAAGTAACAACTACAACAGAGGATCCTCGACGTCCACTACGCCCACGAGTTCTTCCTCCAACAGAGCATAATCCTGGTCAAATAGATACAGTAACAGTACGAGTACCACCAATTTACAGAGAGAAACGTCCAAAAAAATTACATCGAGAACGCCCTGAAAGACCTGACAGAGATGAAAGTGATAGTCGAGAAGCTGTTGATGACGAACAAAGTCAGGGTTATAGAGAAACTGATACTGACACATATGGCGAAGATTCTGTGCATGCCTATCGAACTGAAGCTCCCACTAGACGTAGGCGTAGACGTAAAAAAAATCGTAAAACGCGCTCTGCTGAAGTAGAGGAAGAATCAAATGAATCAGATGAAGTCGACGTGTTTGCGCTTGGCGACTACGATTATTTTGGTAAAAAACTTCCCATTTCAAAGGAAGAAAAATATTTTAGAGGTTTAACTATCCCTCCTCCCACAAAAGATGCTGATCTTGCTCGAATTGAAGACCAAAGTACTAAAGAAGGTAATGGGCATTTTTTGAAAGATCATGAGCGACTTCGGGAGGATCCAGAGAGATTAGACAGCTCAGGTCGTTTGACTGATTCGGGAAGAGCTGACGAATCAGAGAGAATAACTGATGATTCGGGAAAGTTAGAATCAGACGAGCGCCCCATCAAGAATAGACAAACACACGATAAGTACCGAGCTGATTCTAGTGAAAGAACTGACAGATTAAGCCCTAACGCTAAGGTACATGAAACAGGTTACAGCAACAACTACGTGCATGCTGAAAACGTCCAAGTTGATGACTCACGGCCCCAAAAAATAATATTATGATCAGCCGCGCTATAGACCCGCCATACCTAGGTAGTTATTTAAAATGAAATTCTTTGTACCTATTTTGTGGACTGAAACTTATCTTACTTTTTACTGAGCTCGTAACGATGCTTATCCTATCAATATTTATATTATGAGACAGTAGCCAATGAACATAAACTAAATATAATAATTAAAGCTTATTTGCTCAGTATTATATTTAACATAACTACATGAAATGATGTGATATAGTTAGATAGGCCGTTGTATATGTTTTATGTAACATTTTAATTTTGATACTTAGTTGTAAGAAAACCCATATTTGTAAGTTTCTTAATAAACAATTTCGTAAATAGATAGTTTCATTACTAGTATTGGCGACTTTGAATTGTTGGGGCGTGAAATTCGATTTGGCCGAGGCACGTCGAATCCGCGACAACGTCTGTCGGCTATATGGGTGAAGGTCCGATGGAGATAAAATAGAAATAAAGTAGAAACGATGGCCATTGGCAACTGTTTCGAGATAAGTGCAATGACCTAATTGCTTTGTAAGATTTTTTTATTGACACAACGAAATGCAACGCAAATTGTCATGATACCAAGCGCTGTATGGCCGAAACTGTTATTTAAATCATGAATTCCATCTATCTAACTAGGTATGTAACGATGCACAAGCATCGTTCCTCCTTTTCTTCATCCTTTCACTATATTTTAATTTTAAGATCAGTTTGAGAATATTAAAAGCTTGCGTATCGTTACATCTACAGTGTGTTTCAGGACATAGGTAGATTACGATAATGGACCTTTCGCATTACATACGTATACATATTACAGACCTATTTAAAAATCGACCTATATAAAAACCTACCCGAAATCGACATTCTTATATGATGAAAGCGATGTGTGAAAGTAAATTTTGTCTACTCCTACTGAGAATTTTGATATCCTTATCTGTTCTATCACTCACGCGTATCATTTTGGTGGTTATTCTACCATAGATTCTGTAATGTATAACTTATTCAGAGACGCCAAATCAAGTTGTAACTAAAACCTCTGCGATATCAGATAACAATTATAAACACCGTTATCAAAGACCAAACCAGGGAGAATATTTGTCATAATTTCAAGAATATTCATTTCAGTAGTACCATCAATAAATCTGCACTCTGCTTACCCCTACGGGAAATAGACGTGATGTCGTATATGTTTGTATTTAGTACCATCAATCGTCTGATCAATGGCACTTTTAAACACAGGGATATTGACAAGGCAAACCAGAATTCAGTCATCGAATAGATCACTTTACTTGACGGGATTCAGTGACCTTGGAAGTCACTTTCGACTCGAGAGTGAGGTGACATCGGTCAGCGCGACCTTGACCGCGGCCACGGACTAGTTTCTACTAGGCTTATAACTAATTCTGTTAAAATTAACATTTATTTACTAAATATACCTTGTTGTGTTAATAGTAAGATTTTTTTATATTGAGCTTATGGTATAAGCTTTTACAAATTAATCACTAAAATATCACGTAAAAGTTCATTATTACAACACATATCATATCAAAATGGTAGGTATTAATTATAGGTATTTTGTTTTCAAAATAAAAGCTATACTGATAGTTTTTATCATAATTTACGCTATGTGAGAATTACTTGTCGGAAATCAGTATTGATATTTTTTACGAAAATAATCGACTGTATGAGAAATAGGAAATGTATATTACACCCTCGTATAAATTAGGTCAAATCATAAATATCTTATTAAAGTAACTGAATTATAAAGGAATACCTATTAATAAAATACGAGATGTCAAAACAAATTAATATTGCCTTTTTTTTAATTCACGACATTTTTCTCACTTCCTGTTTTCGTAGACCCTCTACGGAAAATCGTAGCACATAATAGATCGTAGCACGGTAGTCTATTTACTCGATTTTAATCCTGAAAACATATTCACAAATTTACTGATTTACGAGTATCTAGAAGTGTAAGTGTAGTCCATGTTTGATAGAGCGAATATCATAACCATTTAAGTCAAAAGCAATTAAATTAAAAAGGTTAAGATAAAACAAACGAATTTATCCAATTCTCCATTATTTGTTTATAACAAAATGTATACTTAGTTTTTTAATTTTCAGATATTTTATAAAGTGACGTATGTATATAATTTACTCGTACTCGTACTACTCCGCGGTGTTACCCGAGGTTTATCATACCTATACATACACACACATACATAATATTATTCAACTGACGAGAAAAGTATATTGACATTTTGACATTGAGGCAATAATTTGAGCATTAGAAAGGTCAGCATAGTTTGCAATTTTCGAAACCTAACCTTATCGAATAATGTGAACGGGAAAACAGGCAAAAATATTATTAACGCAGCACATCCCGGTAAACAACATTACGGGACTTATTGTCTTCAGCGTAAATAAAAATATTTCGGGCTCTGGTCACTTGCGAACAAAGAACGTAGAGTTGCCCGTAGGAGAATCAGGGGGTGCCCTGGTGGATAATATAACAGAGGGTATAAGTCCAAAGTCAAAAGTCCCTTCTGATTTTTCTACACAATCAGTTTATCCAAAAGAGTTAATAGACAAATATTAGAATACTAACAGTAACATATATATAACTTTATACGAATCATTGTCGGTTCTTCACGTGTTGAAGCCATTCAAATCCTATTATTTTGGTTCTAAGCATATGTAGGGTACACAAAATAGTAATCCATTTATAACGAGTCTAATATTCAGACATAACAACTATCTATAGAATTAAGACATCATTTTAAAAACCTATTGTCCATAATTTGTTCTTAACTTTTGTATTACGAGCTTGAATTTTATGCGAATTTATTTTGCAAGAGCCTTGAGTTTAAGAATAGCAACAACACGCAGATACGTGTACGCAGAAAGGCTAACAAAGGGACAACGCTCTGTTATACTTACACATCATCATCATCATAATTACAGCTTACAACATACTATTATTTGTTCTGTGATAACAGTAATTTTTTTGTCCACTCTTGTACATTTGGACGACTCTTCCTCACCTATTGTCCATTCTCTACTCAGTTGTTTTGTTTGTTTACAAAGGGAATGTCAAGAACGACTTATGGAATATGATCATCTTTTTAGCAAATTCTGTGGCAATACTATGAAAAAATTCTGAAATCTGACGCTACGATACCTCTCATAAATTTTACCAAATAACCGTGCTTGCATTATTATGTTAAAAGTATATGAAGCACATATCCCAAATGATAGTACGACTCATGAATGATACGTACATCGGCGTACTAACTCCACACGCGTAACACGCAGTTTCTAATTTAATGATTCTTCATACATAGTAAACTTACCTTCTATTCTTGTTATGTTATGTGATAAACGTCTCCCTATCTATGTGGGGCTCAGTGTAATCTGTGTTGTGACTGATGTACGGATTTGGAGAATAATAATTAATCTTAACCAAGCCGTCTAGGAGCTAAATTATATGGTTCTTGGAAGGGTCAACGTAGACACTTGTTATATTACTGTCATGGTATACAAACAATATAACATGTAGATGTACTGTAAGAAAATTATATGTCTGCTTATATTTTTTTACTGTTTTATATTTTTAAGTATTGCTTTCTATTTTAATTTTGTTGACAATTAGTTGGTTATGTTACATAGAAATGTCAGACACTATTAATCATGGGACATGTCCTCTCTGCCCGGGAACTTCTCGTCAATTTGTTATTCCCAGAGGTTTGGCGGTGCATATGAGTCGTATGCACGGGAATGACCGCTTTGATGTCAATAATCCTGACTCACTCTCGCATACCCCGAGGACGGTTACTCGTAGTCAGCTTAATAATTTATCTTCGTTAAAAAGTACCGTACGAGTTTTAAAACATGTACCGAAAGGAGCAAGGAACTTGGCTGCGGGTAAATTGTCTTCCATAATAGAAGTCTGTTTAAGAGATAACAGTACTGAAGCATGGTTTGATTTGCTGTCATTCGCATATACTGCGTTGAGAGTACCTACTCGGGAGGGGCTTACCTCACTTACAACAAAAGTAAAACAAAATATTGAGGGAATCACCGCTGTGGGTCTTACCAAAGATGATAAGAAATATACATTCTCCTTGATTAGGTCAATCGAGTCTAAAGTGCACGATGGTAATCTTAGGGGCGCAGTGCGTCTACTATCGTCAGATTGCTCGGTTGCGCCGCAAGATGCGGACACACGGCATGCTCTTGTACAAAGACATCCCACTCCATCCCGTCCTTTGTGTCTCCCTGCGGAGCCAAATCGCACAAATGTTTTCCTGACGGTTGATTCTACACAAGTAGCCACTGCTTTAGGGTCTTTTCAGGCTGGATCGGCGTCTGGCCTAGATGGATTGCGTCCAGATCATCTGAAGGAACTCATTTCCACTTCTGCAGGAGATAATGGGGGCCGTTTATTAGTGGCATTGACCAACCTATGCAATTTTCTTTTGAAGGGATTGCTTAATCCTGAAGTTTGTCCGTACTTGTATGGCGCTTCACTTTGCGCTTTAAAAAAAAAAGAAGGAGGGATCAGACCTATAGCTATTGGCAGTGTTTTGAGACGTTTAGTGTCTAAGTTGTGTTGTGGTGCAGTTAGGAAAGATGCGGCTGAATACTTGCAACCACACCAGCTAGGGTTTGGCACGCCTAGAGGTTGTGAGGCTGCAATACATGCGACACGACTTTTTGCAGAGTCTAATCGGAACACATGTGGCGTGATAGTGAAAGTTGATATAGAAAACGCATTTAATAGTGTTGAAAGGGATGTGTTGCTTAATGAAGTCCTAGTGCATACCCCGCAGATTTTTCCTTTTTTATATCAATGCTACGCATCTCCAAGTCATCTTTTCTTTGACGGAGCCCCTATCTCCTCTCAGGTTGGAGCCCAACAGGGGGATCCACTGGGTCCTTTAATTTTTAGCCTGGCAATTCAAAATGTAATTACGGATGTGAAAGCTCCTTTGAATGTTTGGTATTTGGACGATGGGACTTTGGGGGGTCCTCCAGATGTTGTGGCATCTGACTTGAACCATCTGTTCAATAGGTTGAGGTCTTTTGGTCTGAAGATTAATACAAACAAGTGTGAAATATATTTGTGTGGGGAGGAAGCTAGAGGTTCTCTGTCACGCTTCGAGGTTCTGATGCCTGGGGTGAAAGTAGTGAACGACGCCAATTTTAGTCTTTTGGGAGCCCCAATATTCGAGGAAGCGGTCCCTTCATCGATTCAGGCCAAGTTGACTTCGTTTTTGTCTGTGTGTGGGCGACTTAGGTCGCTTTCTTCTCATGTGGCATTGGTGCTCCTCCGTGATTGCTTGACAGTGCCTCGATTGACGTATATGGTTCGGACTAGCCCAATATGGTTGTTCCCTCAAGAAGTACATCAGTTTGACAACTCAGTGCGTTCAGAGCTCGAATGTATATTAAATGTTAAACTTGATGAAAATCAATGGGTTCAGGCATCCTTACCAGTACGTCATGGAGGTCTTGGTGTCCGCCGACTTTCGGATATATCTCTTCCGGCTTTCCTGGCGTCCTCCCATGGGGTGGTCAATCTTGTTGCTAAAATACTCTCCATTGATGGTGACGGATTGATTTTGCCCCGTGCGAGTGAGGCTTTGAAGGTCTGGTTGAGTAGGTGCCCAAACGCAACTATACCAGCAGGGCCACATGTGCAGAAATTTTGGGATGAGGAGGGATCTCTGGTCATACGGAAGCAGTTAGAAGCCGTGGCAAATGGTTCTGATTTAGCGCGCTTAAAGGCTTGCGCTGAGTCGGAGTCAGGTGCTTGGCTACACGCCTTGCCATCTCCTCATTTGGGCACATTTCTGGACAACGATTTACTTAGAGTAGCGGTAGCTTTGCGATTGGGTTGTTCAGTGTGTGAACCGCATCGTTGTGTATGTGGTAGATTGGTAGAGGCAGATGGTCTTCATGCCTTAAGTTGCTCGCGTTGTGCTGGACGCTTGTCTCGACACAATGCAATTAATGATATAATTAGAAGAGCCCTCATTTCAGCAAATATCCCTTGTCAACTAGAGCCTCCAGGACTTTCCAGGACAGATGGAAAGCGTCCAGATGGCTTGACTCTTATCCCGTGGCGGAGGGGACGCTGTTTGTTGTGGGACGCAACTTGTGTGAGTACCTACGCGGCATCCTATCTCAATAGTAGTATACGCACACCCGGGGCGGCTGCGCGTGCGGCGGCTGGACAAAAATGTTTCAAATACGCTAATTTAACTTCTAGATATGACTTTGTTCCGGTCGCTGTGGAAACGGCTGGCCCGTGGTGTCCTGAAGCCAAAAGTTTTGTTAGTGAGATAGGGCGCCGTTTACGGGACCGCGGTTATGACGAACGCTCGGGATGGTACCTGGTCCAAAGGATATCCATTGCTATTCAGAGAGGCAACGCAGCTAGCGTAATGGGTACCTTTGAACCGGGGACAATCTGGGGCGGAATTTTTGAGTAATAGTAATTTTTGTAAATATATAAATAATCTTATTTAATTATTGCGCTTGTAACGTGTTATAGATTTATTATTGTATCCAAATTCCAATCTACTCATTTATATAGTCTGTAAATATGGTAGCAAATGGAAACACGTAGTCTCTGCCTAAACAGGTTAGATGATATGTATGTCTGTACCCGTTTATTAAGGAAAAGAGAGTCAGTGCTCTATTCTAACAATTGTAACATCATAATTTCATAATATGATGTTCCATTTATTAGAATAATCACTTATTTTATTCTACCTCTCAAGTCACAATTATATATGGACAGTTACTTTTACAGTTAAGAATTGAAACATAGATATTTTGGCTTATTGACATATTTAAAACATAAAGGTTTACTTCCGACGTTACTTTTATAGGCATTGATCCTGTAATTTTATGTTTTAAATATGTACTGCGTTAGTTTAAAAATAAATTTATTGACATACCTACTATTATAAAACGACTACCCGATGAGAAGAGTTGGGACATCATGTTTTCCAAATTGGTTCGACGAATGTTGAATAAGCAAATGTGTTGATAAGTTGCATAAAACATTTCCTCCTTTTAAGTTGGCACCGCTTAACATATTAATGACTACATTTAAACTGGGGCTGGAGTCTGTTCCGTTTCGGAAAGCGTTTTCCAAAATTGAAAAACTACGCATTAAAAAAATTAATACAGCTTCGCTGAATTTTTGTACGAGTTTTGAATTAGTTAGCTAAATATCTATCAAATACAGGATTAACAATTCGGCCATTGCTAAGTATGCTGAGATTATTCTCAGTTTACATTTCAATTTCATTTCAAGTCACATTTATTTATTTAACAACGAAAAGTATTGTTAAATATATAAATGTTAAATAATCACGCCTGTTACCATTTTTCTTGTCGTTTCTTCTCTTAGGTCTGCTGGAAGATTTTTTTTAGCAATAAGCAGTACCCTTGTACTAATGTTCTGCTTCTATGTTGTATCCTGTTCGATTTACTGTCTACTTAAATTTGGTAAATAAATAAATAAAATTTGTCTACGATTTGAACTAAGTATCTTTGAAAGTTTTATGGCCCCTGTATTTATAATGACTGTTGAAGATATAATTAGAACCTAATTTTTATGCGGCTATAGCTTACAAGACTCAGATACTTGACTGTAAGGAGGAATGCTGCTAGATCTACTTCCAATAGAATGATGCCGAGCTCAAGCACGTCTCTATAGTGGTCTTCGATATGCTAACTAACTGAAATACTTTTTAGCGCCTTTTTATAAATCAGTAAACTCAAAATCAAATTATAAGTTTATTTATTACTCGCACTCAGAGTCGTTCGAACAAATTGTTTCAACTCAAATAATTATATCTATTGATTTACATAAAAACTCTTTGGTATAGCTAGTGAAGGTTAGCGATTGGCCTGTTAAAGATCTTGTTTTTCGCTCTACGGTGTTCTGTACTTTTGCCCTCGGTCATCTCCTAGATGTTACGTTCCAAAACCACGACTTATTTTTCCACCCACCCTTCTCTTCACATTTGTATCTGGTTTCATCAATGTCGAAGAAATAGACTCAGATAAAAGACTTTACGTCATTTGACAGTAGGCATGAGAATGCCATTCTCTGGTAGACTAAATCGAACCTAGAGATCTACTGATTCCTTCACTCTGTGTCATAATGAAATTCCATTGTTATTTAAACTTTGTAACCAATGAGGAAAAAACTTTTGACTCTGTAGGTTTTTGTAACTGATGTAGAAAGAACCTAAAACGAATCAACAAAATTGGAAAAGATACAAAAACTCAAGTATTACATATTTCTTAGCTATACCAGTGCTAAGAAATTTTATAACACTATAACTAATAGATAATTATCGTTTATCGTTTTTGCTACAAAGCAATATCTTGCAATGTCCACCTTTAATCAATTTACTCGTGGAAAACTAATAACACTTGATCTAAAAACCCTGAGATATACTGACATTATTTAATGTTACCTAATGTTGAAGATGTGATCTGATAATGATTACGAAACACTGGGTGTCCGGCACGCGTCGGCGCGAGAGTGAGAGCCGAGGAAAGTGATCGCGGACATTTGGTAACCTGGAGGACGAGCTGCGCATACGCAACTAGATTACAGGGATGTATTCATAGGTGTACTCAAGTCATCCATATCCATACTACTAATATTATAAATGCGAAAGTCTGTCTGTCTGTTACGCTTTCACGGCCAAACCGCTGAACGGATTTTGATGAACTTTTTTATGAATATAGGTGAGACCCGCGGTCAAACATAGGCTACTTTTGACGTAGGCGAAGCTGCGGGGAAAAAGCTAGTAAAAATATAAATAAAATAATAATTATTTATTTTTTCTCCACTTACAAATTAGTTAAAGTTTCCATGACATCAATATACATTTAAATTAAAATAATAACATTTGTACAAAAATATAGATAATATCAATAGTTTGTGGAGAATTGGCGCCCATGCTAGGTATCCAAAAAAAACCAAAAGAAAAAAGGTAAAGAGAAGAAGAAAGAAGGTAGAGAAGAACTTAGGTTTTAAAAAAGTAAAATAAATATGGTCTGTGGTGCCATAATACCTAATTGTTATGATCTTAGCCTTCTCTGTTATATTTAATACTAGGTTTTCCCAAGTAGTCTATGTTTAACCTCGGGTCTTCAACTATATTCATACCAAATTTCATCAAAATCCGTTCAGCGGTTTGGCTGTGAAAGCGTAACAGACAGACAGATATACAGAAAGAAAGACAGACAGACAGACTTTCGCATTTATAACATTAGTATGGAAGTATGGATAAACATGAATGTGTGTCTTCATGAGGTAGGCATTCAAAATACAAAAAAGGTAGAATAAACTTATGTTTGATATTTTTATTGTCTTAATTGCGTTTTATAGACACTAAAACGTTAGTTATTTTCTTGTGTTCTTAAACAAAAACAAGTTTCAATTAAGTTTTTTAAGATTTAAGTTGGTGTTGTTAATTAACTGAGTTCGGTACTGCTGTCACTGGTACAATTTTCTCTGATTACGTTTGCCGATTGATTGGTATGCACTCGCGTCCTCATGTTACGGGAATGACGCCAACCTACGTGTAGCGGGTACAGTAGCGACGACCAAACTGATGATCAAGAATGTACTCTATTTTGATGCAATTTAGTTCAAAATCCATTTGAGTAATTTACATGAGGAATTCAGATACAATCATGTATACCTATGTACAAAAACATTATCACATAAGGACGAAGTTTGATGTTAGACGTCCGGCTACCCCAAGTGAAATTCATACGCTGGATACATACAAATGGTTAAGACTTTAAGTTATAAGTATGGGTGATGGTGGGCGATGACATTTGGTTTCACAGTAACTTTTGTGTGGGGCAGGCGACCGTGCCAACATGAAACTTGCAGGAGTAAGTATCGCGTAGTGAACTTCATAGTGCAGTGACAGTGATTGGTGACAAGGACAATTCAGTATTTATTAAAAATGGTGCATCGTGCGTTTCAGATCGCAGTGGTGTTATGCGTTTGCTTGTCAGCATCAGCGGATGTTGCACATCTCAAAGCAGGGAAGAGCCGGCTGGCAGCCAGGCTAATTGGACACGCCAAACATCACAAGAGAGGAATACTATCGCCGGTGCCGACATTCAAACTAGGGCATGACATCCCACTAGTTACACATTCGCTTGTGAAACCTTTAGTGGTGACCTATCCCCCTACAGCTTCTGTGACTGCAGTTAAAGTCCCACTCACTCATCACAGGTATCCTGTTCCAGTTGGACATAAAGTCCCAGTGCCCCATCCGCATTACGGATTAAAATTTCCACATACAAAAAGTGTCTTCGTACAAAAACCTGATCATCATTTCCATCATCACCATCACCATGTGGGGCCTAAGCCCTTAATCCCAGTAGTACCAGCAGATCCTCTTCCGCCTACACAAATAGTGCCTGTTGCACAACCGACTGGTACTGTAGTGAATCCAATCCCAGCCCCACCACCTGTTATCGTTCGTCCGGAACCAGTATTTCCTGCGCACCACATCCCAGTTGGCCCACATCCGCTTCAACTGGTACCTCAAGGACACGTTGATGTGAAACCTATTTTCCCCGCGGCTTCTGTAGCACTGCAGCCAGCCGCCATCCCTCTCCCTCCAGCTCCAGTCGTGCCAGCACCTGCACCATTATTTCCATTAGCTCCTCAATATCCTTTTGTAATACGTCCCGGCAATGCAGTCCAAACTTCCTATTTTGCCACCTACCCAAGATATCCGCTGTTGAACTACAACAGTTTGTACCCTGTACCAGCCCCAGCTCCAGTCGCTCCACTGTTATACGATCGACCAGCAGTCCCCTCATTGCACTTAGCACCACAAGCGGGCACCGGTGAAGGCTTCCATGAGCATCCAGTTCGTCTGGAACCTACTCCAGCCTTTGTGCACCCCACTCAACCCGTACCTCAGCCCACCCTTCACCTTCAACCGACGCCAGCTGTTCACTTACAACCTACCCAACCTGCGATTCACCTACAACCCACGCAACCGGCTATTCCATTTGATCACAATGGTTGGTCTCCAGTGCCATCTCAGGCACATGATATTGCTTCAACGCAACACAGTGAAGCTCATTTTCCCCAAGCTCCTGACTCCCACCACTTCACTCAACAGCAAGGCACTCAGGTATTCGAGCAGCACTCGGGAGACGAGCAACAATATCATGACCTTAATAATCTACAGCATCACATTCAGCAGCAGATTGATCAGGCTCAATACGAACAGCATCTTAATAACCAGCATCAGCTAAGTCAAGAGTACGGGGTTCCTCAGCATCTCGGTCAAGAATATGGGCAGCCAAATCATGATTATTCTCAACAAGAATACTCTCAACATGGGCAGGATTTCTCGCAACAAACGCAGGACTTTGCGCAGGCTCATGAATACGCACAGCATGCTCAAGATTATGCTCAACATGAGCAGCAATATAATTTGCAACAACCTGGACAAGATTACAGATTGCCACACGCTGAGGGACGGAGTGAGGATACTGCTGCAGCTGGTGCCACAGAAAAGGAAGGAGATCAACGCTATCAGACCCAGTTCCCTTCAGGTCTCCAGCTGCCATTAGAAAGGCCACTTGATCACTTTCAGTAGTCAGAGTAGCTCATCTCGTCAAATATTGTGATATGACGAATGCTGTTTAATTATATCTTAAGCATGGGTAGCATAAGTAACATAAGCATTTTCTAGGCTAGCTCGAATGTAAATAATGTATGATAATTTGATTATTTATTGATCAATAAATAAAAATATGTTAAAAATTAAATTATTCATAACTAAAAGTATTTTATCTATTTATTTTTAAAAAGTTGATATAAAATCAGTAATTCAAATTGAATATTTGTTTTTGTGCACAACTTGTATAGGTATTATTAAAATTATGTCCTATGAAATGCAAACCAGAATCTCCAGCCCTAAGAACAGTTTAAAGTAAACATTTAATCTAAGATTACTAAATTAAGACCGCCGAGGTATAATGGTTGACACGCCTTTAAATTGGCTACATCTATGTCAAGTCATGACAAGATATAAATTTTTAGATATTGTCTTCTATATTTTTTTTTTTAAATTATAAATTTGAAAGTTTGTATATTTGTTTGTTACCTCTTCACGCTTTATCTACTGAACCAATATTCCTGAAATGTTGCAAATTTATTCTTTCATCCCGGAAAAAAGCACATTTAAGCACGCGGGCTAAGCCGCGGGTAAAATCTAGTAAAATATATATTTTAATAGAAAATGGCAAAATACCTATTGAGTTTAGTCAAAACGTAATCCTTTATGAAAATGATAATGGAAACACATTTTTTTAAATACGAGTATATCAAAACATATAATAAAATTTCTAAACTAAAAACTAAACAGAAATTGAAACTAAACTTAAAAATCGGTGTCCATTGAACTAGATCAGAAAAGTTTCTCACGAGTAGCTGTATATCACTAGATACTGCACAGACATACAACCCTGTGTTACAAAATATTATATGAGCATTACAAAACATTATCTTTAACATTAAGGGCTACAACACACAGCAGACTATGCTAGCATAAACTATCATTATATATATACCATTAATACTTATATCATATTTATATACCAGTAATAAAATGTAGTTGTGTACGTAGGTTTATAGAAAGTATTTCATTACTTCTTTATCGTAGTAATTATATAGAGTCGAAAATCTTCTTTTACATTATTGCTGACAATCTTTCTGTTCTGTGATTGACTGATAGAGAGTTTGATGTTCACGCGTATAATTGATGATTAAACGAACTTTCCTGTCAATGAAGTTCTATCACAATTATGTGAGTACATTTCATTTGAAAATTTAATTCTTATACACCTGTATTATCACCTACTATGACGTGGTAAATTGAAAATAGTGATCGTGTAAAAGAATGCTTTTAAGTTTGCTCAAAGTTTAGCTTATAATTTAAGTTGATCAAGTCTCAGGCTTGATTAACTTAGTCCTAAGTTACAGCTTGAATTTATTTATACTCGTATTATTGAACACACTAGCAGCTTATATTGCCGATGCGTGTGCATCTTGTAGTTTGGAGAGTTCATAAATTGTCCAATCTGTTTTAAAGGTGTTAAACTGAAGTTGCGCTGACGACACTTTTGGGGAGACTTTTCCACACTGCGACAATTTTAATACTTTAATTTTTTGTCACTATATGCCAGCCTAAGCCAAGAATAATCGATACGTCAGTAATGTCGCAATGCAACCACCTTAGCACCACCAAACAGCCACCGCTATGTATCCGCCGCAGATGTGGGCCACACGTGTAGCCAGATCGTAGATACATTTACTAAGCTAAGAGAGACACGCCCACTAAACTACTTTTAGGGTTGTCGACAGGCCCTCAGACTAAAATTTGTTTTATAAACTCATCATCATGTTAGTGTTATCCTGGTAGCCTGACTTGGCTACGGGGCCCGAGGCCCGAAGCTACTTTATCTAGTTGAGACAATTGTTTTTTTGTATGCCTTTTATTGATTTTCTCTTCTGCTGCTGTGATCTGATATAGTACTTACAATTTGTTTATATTTTTCATTAAATAACTCAGAACTTTTGCGCAATTAAATGCAATAAAACGATTTTTTTATCTTTATTAAAACTTTTTCACCTACTCAATATAAAAGTGTTAATGTAGTTTTATCGCCAAAGGTCTTAATAAGATAATTACGAGCATATATCCCACTGTAATTAGGACAGTCCTCGTTTCTTAAGAAGGCTGAATATCATCATCATCGTCAGAGCCGTAAGAAGTCCACTGCTGGACATAGACCTCAAGAATTTCCATTCTTGGGGGGTTTTTGCCATACTCATTACTCTTGGCAAACGGGTTGGTGAGCGCAGTTTCGTTTCCGACGCTCCTTGTTGTGCATACATTGTCAAATACAAGTAATTAGAATAAGGTATTAGAGTAGCAAGCCCTACTGCACGTAATAACTTGGTCACACTCACGGCAACACCCGGCACACTTATAAATCATTGAGTGAATGCGGCAATGTATGTGTAGATGTGGGAATTAACTGTACTTAGGAAAATGTAACATTCTGAACTTTTATGTAATAGCCATAAAGATGAAAGACTATATATAAGAATAGTCTTTCATCTTTATGGCTATTACAAATATATATACTATGTATAAGAACTAATATAACTCAACTGACTACAGGGTGATTTTTTAAACATGTGACATATTTGCAGTGGGTTCAGTATTTTAAGTTTTACTTCTATCCAAATTCTTCTTTTCTTTGAAAATTTGGGCAGATGTATAATAAATAATGGAAGGTCGAGCAAAATTGTAAAATTACATTCCACGGTTAATTTCTTAGGAAGTCATTAATTCATATTGGGTGAGTTACTTGGTAAAGCGAGATCATACATCCAGCTTTTATCGAAACCGATTTCTTGATACTTTGTTAATGTATGGTCCCTGCTTATTCATATAATTTCCCAAATCTACTGCTAAATTGCTAAAATATAACCTATTTAATAACCTCTATTTGGAAATCGATTGAAAAGAAATGAAGAGAAAACACGGCACGAACGCACTGTGCTAAATTTCAAGAGAAAAAAGAATTTCACACATGCTTCTCGTCTGTCATGTGGTATTTCACAACTCGTCACTTATTTTAATGTATTACTTACCTTCATTGCCTCGGAAATTTCTTGTTAATGTTCTAACGCGTATTTGACTAAACGAAGCATAGGATACTAGTTTAAAGTCTTAATAATTTTAATTAACGTAAGGGATTTATAACTTTTGTTTAAGTAATGCACTAAAAATAAATATTTAAAAACGGGTTAACTTAACATAAACATGAAGGCCCGTTGATGTC
Source organism: Euzophera pinguis (assembly GCA_947363495.1). NCBI lineage: Eukaryota > Metazoa > Arthropoda > Insecta > Lepidoptera > Pyralidae > Euzophera > Euzophera pinguis. The sequence continues at coordinate 10,912,037 of OX376170.1, read as the reverse complement.
TTTTGTTATAAGAGACTGATAAATTAAAAACCATAATAATATATTATAAAATAATAGTACGTATATCTAGATATTTGTAGATCTGTACTATTATTTTAATAAATTGTGTGATAAAACCTTTTATTACACATTTTATTCGTTTTCAATATTACTATGTAATACCTAATCATCAATTAAAAATATGAATAATTATTAACTTTCATGGCAGGCTGCGAGGTCAATAAACCCTACACACCTTGCTTTTCACATAGGCTAACCAAGGCATACAAAGTACGCTTCCCGTGAGATTCAAATCCATATATTCGGACGTGTAAGGCTAACAACTTAGCCAAAGAGTTATATTTCAACAATAAATTACCTCTTATCGTGCTACAATGTTATCTAAATAGTATGTAAACAATCATTTATTATTGTTTATGTATAGGCTTGAACTTTACATCCAAGGCCTAAATTAGCCTGGAGTCTACCAAGACTGTAGAGCGTGCAAGACCTAATTCTTATAGATATGCGATCTTAGTACAAATAACCTGACCTGTGTGGGCTAACCATCCATTTTTTTTATCAAATTATGAATTTGGTAGTTCGATTCTTTTATATTTTTTACATCTTGTTTGTTTTACATTTAATATTAGATTAAGTTTAAATATTTGTCTCTCTGTCTCTTCGCAGTCTAAAATACAACATGATACAAATATCTTCTGTATATATTATATGTATATGTACTTATAAATAATTATAACACCAAGGTGTGCGAGTCGGAATATTTTCCAGTTTTACTAAAATTCATAATTTGATTTAAAAATTGATGAATAGCCGCTTATTAGCAGGAAATTTATTATAATATATGTATACAAGCATTTGGCTCGTATACGTTTATTATAATTAATTTCCTATACATTATGCGCCGCACAAGTTTTCTGTTTCTCCTTATATGACCGGTAGAGGATGCTTATAGCATTAAGCCCGCCTATTGTAAAATTATGTTTGCTGATAGTAAAATAAAGTTTTAATAAACAAATAAATTATGAGGAAGTCCAACCGCCGCATTCAGAGTCGTATTTATTAAGTAAATTCTTCAAACAAATAAAATATAAATTCAGAACCGAGATTTCTTGAAATTTGAAGAATTTATTTAAATTACCAAAATTGTTTTTTTGCAGCTGTAATACCTAGATCATTATTTTCTTTTCACAATTGCCCAACAATGAAATCAAGGGTTTTTAACTATAATGAAACAATGTGTAAGGGATAAAGACATATAACAAATAAACAATGATATAATCAGCTGTGACCGAAATTGTTTCTAACTGTACTAGGAATAAGATTAAGATTGTCTAGTCTAGATGACTAGAAGCTTGTGGGCCTAGGCGTAGGATCCTTTATAAGGCTGCTGGGCGCGCCGTAGGGATAGTGTTTGCTGTGAGCCCTACACGACCATACAACATGAAGGCTGCTGTAAGTATATGTATTTTAATATGGAAATTAAGTATTAAATAATTTTTGGGTTGTATTATAGTTGAATTGCTGATAAAACCAATAATTTAGCTCGCTTTTGGAACTTTTTTGGTTATCCCAAGACTATTTTTTATCATAAAATATTATCAGAACTATCATTTACATAAAGTTTTCGTATTTTTTAGTGAAGAATTAATCAAACTTTCTTTTGCAAAGATAAACATTTTACTTAAGATGACGTAGAATTAATTGGTGCACTTTTATTAAAAGTGTTAAGAGACTAACTAAGGACTTAAATGAAAAATTGAATAAAAATGAACAGTTGATCTGGCGAATATTTTTATAGTATAAAATAATAGATAGGCCTTTTGTACGGTTTTCATTGTATTTTTTGTACAATAAAGTTAATAAATAATGAATTGAAACAGGTCGAAGCCTCAATATTAATGATATTGTTGGAAAAACTGATTAATTATCAAAAATAAGTATTAATATAATAGTTCAAATGGCAGTCCTAACTCCAGTGATCGAGTAATGGAAGCTAAGGCAGCAATATTTTCTTAGCTATTTGTATATTTTACTTTGTTTCTAATATCCTTACGGTACAACAACTAACCCTAGTTAATACAATATACAATCATAACAGAAATAAAAGTACAATGGCGGAGTTTATCTACATATTAACTTTTGTCTCGGACTTTATGAGTGTTTTTTTTTTTACTGTAAATTGTGAGTCGACTAATTTTCATTCGTCGCAATCGGTGGGTTAAGCGATTTTCATTCGAAATATAGTCATATATTTCAAAAATAGGACTTCAGCTCTTTCATCAATAGCGTCGATATCAGTCACGAGTTCCCGTCCCACCCGTCACCAATAATAGTCATGTTATCACGACACAAACAGACATACAATTGAATTTACATGTTGGGTTTAGAGCTTAACATTTATAGTAATATTTATATGGATTCAAATATTATTAATGCGAAAGTCACTCAGTCATTGTAGAACGTTTTTATATTTTGGCAAAAGGCACTGTGTAGGATAAATTGCTTTTTTGGGGGTTGTAATATTACAGAGTTTCATGCAAGCGAAACCGCAGTTTCCACAAGTATGTTTGTAGAAACGAGTCTAGATTTTAATATTGTATTAAACAAATTGACTACAATTTATTTATTAAATTTATTTATTCAGACAATCTATTCCGTATATCAAACACACAACACATTCAACTATAGATATCATCATTCACTGCTGTACTGTCCCATGAGAGACTGCACAGCAGCGACTGACGACGTACAAACAATCCAAACTGCTGGCTATCATTCTCAGGATGCTGTCCTCTCAACACCGCACACAATCTATGCACCGCACAAAAATCTCTCTCTGTATGAAACTACTTCTAAACTTATATCACAAAGAAACTTAAATGTATTCTTTAGCATAACTAAGCATCTATTGCAAAATGCTCTAATTCCAAGTTCTATTAGCGAGTCAACGTTAAAAGTTCTACGTAACACTATCCAATATTGTACAATTGCAGTATATGGGAAACTAAACAAACATTAGATATCGAGGGCTTATCGGAGCATGCATTTTCGAAACGATTCATCAATCGAGAACGGCTTGAATTAGATTGGTCGCAACTCTACACTTCTATCTTGAACTAATATGTATTGGGTTAAGTTAAATAAATTTACTTCATTAAACAAGGTTGGGAACCGACCATTAGCCGTTGAAAACCAAGTGTTTAAAATAGAAAACTTGGAAAATAAACAAAAAAATAAAAGCAGATAGCTAGCGCACCTTTTTCTACACCGAGACTACTAATTACTAGATACCTAACACAGTTCGTAAAAAGAAGTTCGTAGGGATCGATATATAATACGAAATTCATTGTTAATGTACGTATGATTTCCAATCATTCGTTGTATGATAAATCAATCAATCTGTTGTACAGTTGTGCGTTCTGCTGCTGGCGACGGCCGTCTTCGCGGCTGAAGAGAAGAAAACAGAGAAGCGAGGCGTACTCGGCCTCGGCTACGGATTGGGAGCCGCGCCTCTCGTCTCCCCCGGCTACTACGGCCACGGCCTAGGCCTCTACAACCACGGCGTCGGCCTCTCCGGCTACGGCGTCGGAAACGGGATCTATGGAGGTGGACTTTATGGTCATGGAGTCCTTGGCCATGGATTAGTTGGCCATGGACTAGTTGGCCATGGAGCTCCCCTTGCCGCTCCTCTTGTCAGCCATAGTGTCTACTCCTCACCCCTTCTTGGACTCGGTCATGGCTGGCATTGAGACCTAAAACAAGAACTTCCTTAGTGCCAAATTAGTAAGTTGCTTTGGTGGATATTTTCTCTAAAATATACGTTTTAATTAACCGTTTGTTTTTTTTTAACTCCTGATTATGGAAAGGAGGACGTTGAACTACTTTATTTATATTTGCTGTTGTCATCATATATTTTTTTCGAGACGTGGTAGTTATAGATAAAAAAAATTGATCTGCTTTTAAAACATTGCCTTTCTAGATATTGAAATAAATTATTATTAATTTAAACAATCTGGTCAAATGCAAGATGTATACGCGTGCAAAGGGTTTTCCACCAGCAGCTTCTAGGAAACCAGTAAGAGTTTCATATTGATGGAAAAATGCTTGTATTATTTAACTAACAAACACACACGATTAATTAATTGTTTTTCTTGTTTTATGAGAATGTCTTACATTTTCAGCTTTTTATTTTATTGTCATAGCAAAATAGTCTGTGCCAACTATGGCATATACTAATATGAGAATAAAAGCGGATCCTGGGCTCCGTAGCAAACAACTTAGGATGCAACCGACAAGGCGCTAAGATGATGATAATAAATGAGAATTGAAATTACTGCAAATGAGACAGCCCGGTGATAAATATAATAATATAGATGGACAAGCATCAGCTTAGACGGAACATTTTAAAAAGTTGGAAACTTCGTATTAATCTTTAGATCTTAAGTTAGGATTGCGGAAAAATCTATGCCCAATTGGCCGTGCGCATTGAAAGTTCATGCGCAGTGTTGCAAGCGGAAACTGAGCATTTACTCCTAGGGCCGGATGTTGCGAAAACATGATCTTGTGCAAGTGACGAAACAGTCAATGCTAATTTCATTATTAATTACTTAACTGACTGTTTTGGTTTTTAACGGTCATCTGTGCATTCCTAAGTGGGGTGATTCATTTTTTTGTTAACCTAAGAAAACATCATAGCCGAAGCGTATTTGTACGGTACAAATACGCTTTTTAACGATTTGTTGCTTGGTTGCGTAGAAAAAGAATCCTAAACCTAGGTTTTATAGCATTTTATAATTTCATAAGGTTGAGTGTCATTAAAAATCGTAAATATTTTATCTACTAACAACATATAAACATATATGTCCCTACAATAGTGTAATAATTCAATTTAAAAACCTAAATTATTATATTTAATAAACTAAATTTGAACAATTTTATGCATGAAAGCGGTACTATAAAATGATCATTCATATAATGATTTATACACACATAACATATTACATTTCTCAGCAAATATTTTCTGTGCCTGATACCACAGCTGATACGCAAGCACCCAAGCTGTATATCCATACAAGGAGCATGGTATGTGACATGCAGATTACATATATGTCGTGTCTATGTCGCGCAAAATAAAAACTACTCGTTCTGTAATTAGTAGGTGTACCAGAATTTTAATGAAAGTATGGTGATTTGCAGCTAATTATGAAGAAAATAAAAATAGTAGTTATGTTATTTAAACTTTCTTGTGTAGTAAATAGATTGAAAGTCAATGTTTAAGTATAATTATAAAATGAATTTATATAGATTAATGACACTTCAATTTAGTGTATTTGATTTACACTGAATCAACATAAATAAAAATGTTCACTAATGACTCTTCGATTCAGTGTAAATCAAATACACTGAATCGAAGTGTCATTAGTGGACATTTCTAGTCTAAGTAGGTACACAAAATATAATTTCCATCTTACCTGATCGAAGCAAAGATTTACAACAAAGACGAGCACGGTACCTTAATTATTGGAGTCGAAAGATTACTGTGATATTTTATTTCACGTCCTCAATTATCCAGACTAGATTCAGAGATAAAATAACCACTTCCTTAGAATATAACACATAACTATGCACCTAAGATTTCTTTGCGTGTTGTGCCCTCTTCTGTGCCCATATGTCTATGTCCTTTGTTAGTTTGGTTGACTGGAAGAGATCCCTATTTGGGATAAGTCCGCCTTTTGTTGTAACCTGTATTCTGATACTATGTTCTTTGTGTACAATAAAGATTTTTACATACATACATACATAACAACCTCTGTGGTTTGGTTTGTATTTTAACCCTTTGAATTAGCAGCGGAGTTCCTTGTATAATGTTACTGAAATAGATACCATAGCACTGGTTTCTGTATCCGCCAACGCATTGATCTAGATGTACTGATACAATCACAAGTCAAACATCCGTTTCTCAATGGATACAAAATATTTTTTCTCACTTCATGATATTTCTATAGGGCTCCCTCCTCGAAGGTCTAATTTTAATTTAAATTTTAAATCAAAATCACTGATGTATTCTTCTTCTTCTTCTTTGCGAGTCGACTCTGGCTGTTATCAAACTTCAGAGGACCAAAACTCCACCACCGACAAGGCATTGTCGGTGGCTTCGTAGAGGTCTCTGAGCGTGCAGGTGGCCGGGCACGCAGGACAGGACAGGAGATGCGTCATGTACTGATGTATTTACTTCCCATTGAATACTATACTAATAGTAGATTATCACATTGTAATGACATCGCACAAGTAGAACCCTCATTCCACTTAGATCCACCACTTCTATCCACCAACAGACACTTAGTTATGTGATAAAGAGAAATTCAAAATCTTCATGACTTGTAGCATTTGAAGATGTCCTGAAGTAGTCGAACTTAAGTAGAGCGAACAAAAAGATAACCTAGATACAAATGAAAGAAGAAAATAAAAAAGTACCCATAAAATGCGTTACCCATTTAGTAATTTTCGCAACTAAGCTTATCACTTAAAACGGGTTCCACAAAAAAGTAAACCTATAAACATCTAAACGCGTTGGGCTAGACTACTTCATGCATTTCACAATGTTGACACATGTCACTCGGATTTCTAAACTAAACTGAGGCAAACTTGCAATTTTAAGTCCATATAGGTTCTCTTAAATAAGGAGCTCGATAGCCTAGCGGCGCATGCAAGTTCGTAACGACTGGCGTATTAAGCGACTGTGAGCTTGGCCTGTCTGACTTCGATCGATCGTCACTAGTGGCAGCTTGGAGTTGAACAAATAAGAGATCCAAATTCTACATAAATTTAACAAAGTATACTAAAGAGAAGAAATTAGTCAATTTCGATTATGTTATACATTCTTAAGTTCTACCAATGGAGCTAAATAGGCAAATATTCATCAAACACTAAAACATTTTGGTTGGGAGAAAATTCTTGCAAAGCTTCGTTAAAGTTACTGGTTTCCATATTATGTTAAAAATATTAGAAAATATGTTGCCGTATGTATACGGTTTTGTGTATAAGTTATACACAAAACCGTAAAAGGACTAACTGTCTTGAGATCCTCCTCCTCACTTCTACCCTGCATTTTGTATAATAGCGCAATCACACATGGCATATTTGCCAAAATATTTGTGATTGCATGTTTTGCCAATATAGATACTAACGAGTACGTAATAAGTGATATTTTGGCAAAGGATGATTTACAACACAAATAAGCAAATACTCCATGTGAGATCGCGACATAAGATAATATAAGGGTTAGCAATCGAAAAATACACTTGTGACAAGAAATATAAATTTATTGGTATCTCTATTCTAATTTTTGATTTCAAAAAATTCTGACACTAGAGTTTACAGGGTCAATTGGTCGTATATTCCACTCGATGTGAATCAATAAATTGGTATAATGTTCACACAAGAATTGTTTGTATCTTAACTTGATTAATCGCATCACTTTACCTTTGGTTATGCAACAACATTTGTTACTAATCAGGGTTACATTGCATGGTGATTAGGAGATGAATATGCATCAGTTTATATATTTTCAATAAACATATACATTATCATTAGTCACAAATAAATTCAATAATATATGATAAGTAGGGACCTTCATGTTAGTAGGTAAGTTAATTAAATTTAATGATTTATTTGATAATACATTCAAAAAAATACTTACAAGTAGGTATTTCCACCTGGCACGTGTTGGTTTTTATTAACCGAATATAATTTTTCATACCGATACAGAATATTATAGAATGGGTTATAATATTAGGCAGTGAATTTATTATAAGCACTAACGTTTTATATACGTTCATCAGATTGAGCAATTCCTCCAATTTTTAGAAACAATAAATGGTAGTATTTTTACTTTATAGTTCTTTTATAGTGTTTGCTACCGGTGGCGATCTCCCCTGGACAATCTGGAAGTCTTTAGATAGACTCCAGACTGGTGAGATGCCAGGAAAACAAAGTGAGGCGGGGGTTTTCTTCTAACAACCTTTGCGACTGTGGGGCTGTTCAGTTTGGCTAATTCCTGAAGTATCCCAACTTTCCGGATTACTGCACAGTTTAGGATCTTGGAGGCATTGCCACTTTTTAGTCTAGCCTTATATGACATCGTAGCCATTTCGAATATATTTCGCTATCAGTCCTACCCTCTGCACGTGCCAATAGTCGATACATGTCAAATTAAATATTTTTTAGGTACTAGCTTTTTCCGGCTGCGTCAAATAGTAGCCTATGTTTGACCACGGGTCTTCAACTATATTCATACTATATTTCATCAAAATCCGTCCAGCGGTTAGGCCGTAAAAGCTAACAGACAGACAGACAGACTTTCGCATTTATAATATTAGTATGATAGTATGGATACAGAAAATTCGATTATTCCCTGTGAATTATGTGACGTTTTGGTATGAAGGGCAGCATTGTAAATGTTAAATAGAGGGAAGGTCACCACTTGACATTAGAATCTGCGGCCACAGATCTATGACCGTGCCAGATTAGAATTGAATGTTTTAAGTCCCTTTAAATTATTTATTGTTGCAAAACTAAGAAACTCACATAAGAATTGTAATTATTTTACATCAACCTTCCTATTTGACCTATTTTACAATGATTTTAAACTGGAATTAATTGTGTGAGATCTTGTTCACATTCAAAGAAAAAATGTGATTAGTATGCTGATCATTCAGGTAGTTCAAGTGTTCCATTGACGTGTCTTTTATAAAACCACAGTTTTGTAAGACTCGTTTAGTTATAGTTAAAACACTAAAAGGTATCTTGTATTCAATAAAACCAAAGGCGTTTGGTTCTTTCTCATAGGTAAAGCCAAGGTATGTAGCTTTTACTTTAGAGGAACAAAGTAACCTCAATAGTATGCTACTTAAGCTATAATAATTATACCCTTATATTGTAGACAGAAGTTTCGAAGAATTTCGTAACGTAGAAGATGTTTCAAATAATATTCAATTCTTAGGTATATATATATATATATATATATATATAATATCTTTTCTTATATTATTTCTTTTATTTATTTAAACTTTTTTTCCACAAATAAACTTTATTGATTTAGGTATTTATAGATATATTTATAGACTATACTAAAACTAAATAACTATAAATATACTTAAATTACTATAAAATTATACAACTAAAATAGAAAAAATTAAAAAAAGATAAAAACCAAATTTAAGCGTCGTAAAACTCCTCCGCATCGCTATCGATCGGAAATGTGCCCAGAAGGCTGACAGCATTGCCACGCTGTATGGCAATGCATGACCTTGAATAACTAGATATATTATATCAGCTATTACGGTCTTTAGTATTGAGCCAAGTTTCTATTATAATACAATTATAATACTATATAGAAACATTAAGGAGGCCAAAGGCACAACAGTAAGACAAAATAATAACTAGGAAAGCCCGCTCATAAGATATTCAAAGACTAACACAAAAGTTTACTAATCATTATTTTGTAGGGCTTTTCCTCGCTTACTTACTGCCTAACTCCACAAGTGGTTTTGACATCAGGATACGAGAGTTCTACTCCTTCCTCTTTCTAGCCGTGTTTCTTTGATGGTCTTTCAAATCCTGGGAAGGACCTTTCCACTTATTTAATTTTAGTATGATCTGAGAATGTATAAGTTAAAAGATTTCTCACAATTTTGTACAAGGTATAGTAGTATTTAAAAGATGTAACACTTGACGATGACAGAGTATTTTCAGACATGATAAAAGTCCCTTTAAGTTTCATGAATGCTCTATTTGCCGACCTTTTCAGATCATTTTCAAATGTTACTGACTATTGCTGTTTCTGTTTTATTTACCATAAAACATAAAACCAGATCAAGTATCCATGGTAACGATTGTAACATCGAGTGGGTACGAATATCAAGTGTGAATTTCGTCACTACTCCTCGTTGCCACCGTGCTCCCGTCATAGAGTGGGTACCACCCGAGGGCCAGTGTTACGACACAATGCGCTTCTCCGAATTAATTGCCCTTAGTTTGTATAAATGTGTCCCAAAACATTGGGCTGACATCAATCCGTTACCATCGTGGTTCAAGACAACTTCCTTTAGTCAACATGAAAGTTTTTGTGAGTAATGTGATTTTTTATAAATTATATAAATTTAATAATTATTCGAATTAATTAAGTAACTTATTTAATGATACTTACTTTGTTACGTGAAGCGCCCTAATTTGTTAAATCTGGGAGAAGGTTTTATGCAAATAAATAGATAGGTAATGCAAGGCTCAAAAGCTGTGGCATTTATGGCAATCGGTGATGTATTCTGATATCGGTAATTTTATTTTTGTAAGGGTGGTCAAATTAAATAAAACTTCTGTGGCTTATGTAGAACAAACGCCTGGCGTAGTATGAAAGGAACAGTAGTCGAACTGCGTCTAATACTAGATCTAGTAAAATGGCGCTGTATCTTTATTATGGAAAAAACTGTATGTAAAAGAAATCCGCCTCCTGTTGTGTCCTTTAAACTTATTCTTATAATGTTACTTGTACAATAAATAGTTTTATCTAATCTAATACTAAAATGTAAAAATTTTAAAATCGAAAACAGAACTTAATTTCAGTCACTATTACACATGCAATCGAAATAAAATGAAAAATAGTAGTTTATGAAACTGTTTCATAATAAGGGTTTTTATAGTAATGACTTTTAATATTAGGCGACGAGAATATATACAACACTTCTTTTCACATTCTATGATACATTTATTTCTTTTACTTCAATTACAATCAGACATGCTACATCATACGATCACCGAAACAGAAGATGAAATGTAGACAACCGAGATATTTTCTTTCCTACACATTGAATCATAGACCTATTCTAATATCTAATCATACCTTTTTGGTTGTAATATAAATGTGCCTACCTACAGTATTCAACAATTACACGAGTAGGTATTGTAAGACCTTATTATGTGCAGTTTCATACACTACTTTATCTAATCTCATAAAATTAGATAAAACATAAAAAATGGTGTAAAATTTTCTTTAACATCGCTCTACGTTTTCAGACATTTTTTAAAAACAAAATTTGAAAATGGAATTCTTTGTTCGCGCGCCCATGTTGGCAGCGTCCACAGATTATGAAGGACCAAGGAGGTTTCAATGTAGGAAAACTGAAATGCAACCTCCTCGGTCCAGCTCAAGCTGTATTTTAATGGGAAAAAGTTATATTATTATACAGTTGTCCATACAAGAGCTGTATCATAATTTAATTTGTAGCTATATAATAATTAAATGCGTAGAATGACTGACGTTTAAGTTCTATTTTTAATATTTGCAATTTATTATGAGATTAGATAAAATTAATTATGATACAGCTCTTGTATGTACTCGTGTAATGCTATAAAAAAACTCGCCTACGGCTCGTTTAAACTTACACTCGTATTGTAGGAACCATTATTATGCAACAGTTTCATAAACTACTATAGATACAAAGATACTCATAGCCAAACCTTCAGAGTCTTGGAATTAAATTAGAATTATGAAATTATTTTGGTTTGTTTTTTTATAACGTATGTCAGTAAGTAGCTTATATTGGAACATGGGAAAATGAGGATATATTTATTTTTTGCTGAACCCATTCACATACCCCGTGACACTTCCGCAATAAAAACGAAACCAACGATAATTTATCAAAATCGTTAGAGCCGTTTTTAACGAGGGAATGTAGAGATCGAATGAAACAAATAAATCTTTCTGGCTTTAAATTAAAATTTAAAATAAATAATAAAAATCTTTTAGCGGTGTTATTCTCTTTTGTTTTAAATTATTATTTTTATTTGGATGTAGGCCATTAGTCATATAAAGATTTAAATGAATTAATTGATTGATATTAAGAGTATGATGATCAATGTCTACCTTGCTTAGTTTTACGATGAAACCACTGATTATCGCATACGCGATTGTGTTAGTTTAGAAGTAAAATCCATCACTAGATCTAACAGGGTTTAAAAAATACGGAACTTTTATTCAGAGGCAAGGAAAATTTACGTGTTTCCCCCTTGCTTAACAACGGCCAGTTAAAATTCAAACGAAGTAAAATATGGATCGGATTATAACGTAAAAGTACTCATATAAAATATTCTTTATTCCAGATTTGTGTCTTGGCTCTGGCCGCAGTCACCTATGCTGCAGAAACTCCCCGTGTCAAGCGCGGCATCTTCGGCGAGCCAGGCGGCCTCTTCACTCCATCTATCCACGCGGCTCCCCTCGCGCACTCGCACGCCAGTCTTCTCGCACCACACTCTCACCACGACCACCATTTACATGCCGCGCCAGTCTTGAGCTCAAGTCTCCACCACGCTCCTTTGCTGAGCTCCAGCCTTCACCGCGCCCCATTGCTGAGCTCCAGTGTGCATCATGCGCCCGTTTTAAGCTCAAGCCTTCATCACCAACACGCCCCAGTTCTCTCAAGCTACCACGCTCCTGCTCTCAGCTCCTATCACGCTCCTGCCCTTAGCTCTTACCACGCACCACTTCACAGCAGTAGTCTGCACCATGCTCCCATTCTGAGCTCCAGCCTCCATCATCACAGTCTGGCTCATCACGCCCCAGTGCTGTCTTCGTACCATGCCCCGATCGTGCATCATCATCATGAGCCTCTCTTAAGCCATTCTCATGCGCATGTGCACGCGCCCGTCATCCGCTACTCCGCCCCGAGGTACGCCTCTGGGTGGTAATCTGTTATCCGCCTTTTGTTATAGAAATTAATGCCAATTATATGCTAGTGAAGTTTTAAGTACTTGGTTTTATTTGATAAGTTTCCTCCAACTATGTTCAAGCCCACATAGTCTCTATGTTCAACAATTTGAAAGAGTTCATAATAAGTATTTTGTTTTAGATACACTGTTTTGATAGCGCACTTTACCCCACTGAAGAAACTTATGGATAAAAAGTTTTTATATTCTTACCTAAAATATACTCTACTTAATCTGTAATAGGTAATAGAGTATAGCAATACTCCTCATATTTTACAAAATGTTTATTTTAAGAATCTAGATTTGCGGTTGATTTTTATTTGGTTAAAATTAAGACTAAAATTCTAATAAAGTTGAAATATCTTGGTTTATGACAGTTAAGCGATATATTATTACGAAAGCGGGCTCGCCTTTTGAAAGTTGAACTATTAATTTGGCTTCTTTAAGGTAACCTTCGTCTTATGTTTACTAACAAATCATAAAAACAATTGTGAATCGACACTGATCTCCGACCTTGCTCTGTACTTTACTGACTTTTGTGGTATCAACATAAAGGTTACCATAATACCTTAATTTACAATTCAAAAGAGTAATATTTTAACGAACCTTGCAGGTGGCATATTTACTTCAATAAACAGCCATTATGTTATTAATAGAATATAACGAAATATTTATAATATTAGGCCGAGGTTTAAAGATGCACTTAATTAAGGCCATCGCCTTATTATAATAATATTCTGAATTACTATGTCGCTCGTCATGTTTACACATTATTAATTTAGATTATAGAAGGACGCTTGTTAAAAGGTCAGTAGCCCTCAGCATAAGGTATTTTAATCGCAGCTCGCTCCAAAACATCCTATGCTCGATCGTCTCTATTAGCCTTATCATAAAATTGGATTATTTATTTACACTTTTGTGCAAGTCTCTCCATTCAATGTATTTTTTCTATCTAGGTTTGTAAGTGGAATTTCATCTAAATACTTCCTATAGACTTTTTACACCTTAATATGATAAGAATCTTACTTTTCCTTAATTTGTTTTACGAAAGAATTTCTTGCTCTTCCTTTTACCCATCTTTGTCTATCTTATAATCTATAATTGTCTTCAGAAAATCGTCGTCTTGTTGTCCTTTCAACTTATTCTTTCTCCTCTTTTAATACTTAATTTTTAACTTTATCGATTTTTCCCAGTCTGTTACAGTAATAATTTATCGTTTTCGTCTTATGAACATCCTCTACTTTATTCATACAAAATCTTGCAATAAATTAATACCAAAATGTACGTAGATATTCTACATCATCTACATGTAAAGTGGGTATGGTAGATCTTGCAGGTGATAAGTTATATTAGAAGTCAAATGCAAAGCTTGCTTACATCACCTTTCCAATAAACTTTCGTGTTTATATTTTGGGCGAAGTCCTTACTTGTCACCTACTTAGTTACCGCTAAATACAAAAACATTTAAATTCTACCTTTTAAATACTTTGATAATATTATCCCATGAATGTCACTAATTTTATAATATTTATTTCTCTGTAAAGTACCATTTTTTTTCTTTTTTTAATTATAGTTCATAATAACAATTAAAAGCAAAACAGGAAACAAAAAAAATCGTGAAAATACCTATACTATAGGAGCGAAGCACAGATAATAATTTAAATAGGCAGCGAGAAACAATCATGTAATCAAATATATTGTGGTGTATGATATTAGCCAGATCCCAATAACACTTTCGTTTGTAAACAGTATCGGCTAAGAACGAAAATGTGTATGATAACGGCTATATTAATTAACGAAGCAAACACAAAAAATATGTTTTATATTATCCAATCGTTCTAAAACTGGTCTGTTTTGTTCACACCCACCGTGATGCAAAACCGGTTCAATTTACGAGGTGACAGGTAGGTAACTGGATCGTTTGCAAAACTGCGCTTAAGATTACTAAGCAGCTGTTAACATCTCAAATTTTATATGAGATACTTTAAACAAATTGATTTGAATAATAATTTTTTGCTTGTGCACTACAGTAATTCAAACCGAATCAAAAGATGACTTTTAGGAACGAGAAGTATTGTACCAATACCAACGTAGATTCGAAGTGTATAGTTGGTGAACGATTTAGGTAGGTGCCCCTGGTAAGAAACCCTGTTTTGAAGCTTTTGCTAAGTCTTGGCATATTTTGAATTTTGAGCCACATAAAGTAGTTACGCAACGTTGAATGACATTGATACACATATTTGCGCATTGCAGAGTGGTGTCGATGACATGTATTAATGAATATCAGGTGCAAAGGTAAGCGTGCCATATGATTACTTCTTGCGATGATAAATTACCTGACAAACGCTCTTCGTATGTAAATAGGTAACTTAGATTACACATATCAGCAATCTAAAGTCTAGTCATAGAATCAGGAATCATTTCATCATCATCATTTCAGCCGCAGTCATTCCACTGCTAGACATAGGCCTTTCCTAATGATTTTCAAAATCACCGTTTGTAAACGGCCTGTGTCCATCGTTTGCCTGCGACCTTTTTCAGGTCATCTGACCATCTGGTCGGTGGATGTCCGACGCCGCGCTTGCCGGAAGTAGTTGCCATTCGAGAACCTTTCTGCTCTATGGGAAATCAGTTCTGCGCGCTATGTGCCCCGCCCATTGCTACTACAAAGAACTAATCCAATAAAAAAAATTCAATGATCATTTATTTTTACTGAAGTGATTTCTGTTGATGCATTTGGTGTCATAGAATATAAGATCTTACAGAGTACCGTAAAATTAAATAGATATTTCCAGTCCGATCCCAGAAGCGAACACAAGCATATGGTGATTTTCATGCTCGTTTGCCGATTCCACTCACCTATTTCCGAATGAAGGTCCTGGTAGGTAGATTGCCTTCATTTCGAAATTATTTATATTAAGGAAACTGATCCTAGGTATTAACCTGAATCTTTAAACTACTCATCTCGAACTGCTTAACAAATGTGACCTACAACCAACATCTTTAACAAGAACAATAATTTAAACAATACTTATATCATAAAAAGTAACCTTCTTTTTATTAATCCAATTATAGTAACATAAATAATTTAAGCGGAAATAAAGATAAGAGACAATGAAATAATAATTAAACATCCATACTAATATTATAAATGCGAAAGTCTGTCTGTCCGTCTGTCTGTCTGTCTGTCTGTTACGCTTTCACGGCCAAACGGCTGAACGGATTTTGATGAAATTTGGTATGAATATAGTTTAAGACTCGGGGTCAAACATAGGCTACTTTTTGACGCAGGCGGAGCTGCGGGAAACAGCTAGTATAAAATATGTGTTGATTATTGTTAAAAGCGTATTGTTTACAGCAACTGCTGAACAAGTCATAACAGGTAAATAATATTCTAACCTAAAACGAGATGTAGTCATTGACGTTTTACGATTCGCGTGACCACACGTTGACCCCTCAAAGCAAGGATCTTTGATTGGAAATACCACAAAATATTGAACTTTTCTTTAAAAGCAGTAAGGTCTAAAAAAAAGCTGGCGTTGTATTGAAAAACAATATTGATGATTTTTTTTAGTTATCTGACCTAATTGCCACAATAGTACGGATTTGCGCGATCGCGCGTTTCACTGACCGATAAGCATGTGTCTAAAAATTTTGATGCTACGATTACTCAATAAACTAGTTACCTTACATTTCCTGAAGACCCAGATGTCGTTGTTTCTATTCCAACTGTAAGCATATTTTATTTTATTTAGTTGTTTCCAGTTAGGTTACGACATTGCAGGCTCTGTTTGTCGGTTAATTAACATGATTCCGTGCTTCGGAAAGTCATTGGTCTTTACTGGCAAAAGAAGATCGTTAAAGAACATCGAGATCCTATTGGCCGGTGTTCCGTCGGTCTATTGTATTAACTAGTACCGCTATTAATTTAGGGCCTACTATAGCGTATTTTGGGCTTTGGAGCGCAAGCTGAAGTTTCAACTGAGAAACACGATCCCTTTACAATTTTAAAGGTGAAGTTTCCTTACGCACTGACATACTTTAAAATTCAAGTCAAAACAACTACAAGGCTCTAAAGGGAATGCAAATGTAACAAGGGCTATTTGGACATTTCGTAACGGATCAGGATTCTTCGTTTGCAATAACATCTTTTACATCTCAAACATGCATTTATGTGTGTACTGAGGTGTTAACATTTTAATAAATGAATTTCCATTAAGTCTGTTTTTGTTTATGCAACACTCACTCTCCTTATGGTGGTTTTGTTTTGTGTTACACTTTTGTTAATTTCAAAGTGATAGCTTTAAGCCGCGTACTCATTAGGAGATAAATGTCGCACGACTCGTGTCCCGGAAGATGTCGGGCGACTTCGTGCGACGTTGCCACACTTCGCCCGACATGTACCGCGATATGAATGAATGAATGAATGAACACTTTATTGCACCATTTACAAACAAAAGAAGCACATAGTTAAAACCAATACAACTAAATGGGTATCGCGCAACTTGTATCTTGGCGATATCATAGGATCGACTAAACTGATGTAGATGGCGACAAGATATCGAGCGACGTAGGGCGATGTTCCGCGATGTCGCCGAAGACAAATGTCGGCCGACAAATATCGCCTTATTTAGGCTGGAACTACATGGATTCTGGAACTTACTGAATAGTAACTAATAGAAAATAATTTGTAGGTTTGAACTCTGGCAGTTGTATGACTCTACTTAATGGATTTTTACATCATCTGCATATGATTTCTACCAGGTTCTGATATTTATCCGTATATATTCAGTCACAATGCAATGAGCATAACTATGCTGAGAACTCAAATTTTAACGGGGCACGGAGGGTTCTCCGAATGCCTGAACCGATTCAAGTGTAAGGGGGACCCTTCGTGTCCTTGTGACCCTGCAAAGGTGGAGACGATCCAGCATCTGGTGGCGGATTGCCCAATGTTCTCGAGAGAGAGATTTGACATAGAACAAAAATTGGGAGCGAGAGTGGATGTGGCCAATTTCGGCTCGTTCATGATGGGGAAGCACAGGGACGAATTTTTAAATTACTGTGAGAAAATAGCTTTGGTATTAATTAAAAGAAATAAAAATTAACACAACATGACGAAATACTGAAAAATGTGAAAGAAAAAATGAAATTAGCATCCAAGATCCCCGGTAACCGAATCGGGGGTACAAGCTTAAAAAAGTGAGCTCATCATGAATTATCTCACCCTGATGAGCATTAAAATCACCCAATACATAATTAGATTCACTGCCATATTCATCTACCAGAGTACTTATTTTACCTAGACAGTCTGTGAATTCCGGTAAATTAGCAGTGGTATCCGTAGGCATATACACACATATCACTATAATGGGATGTTCTCCTGTCACAAATTTTATAGCACATAACCGATCATTATCACATGGCAGCACAGACACATTGGTGAAAACCGCACTCCTCCACAGCAGGGCCACCCCGCCATTGGGCCGGCCTCGCAGTATACCGACCGAGATATCCATTGCGGAAGTACCAGTCGCACTTCAATCGAAGTTCCCATCGATACTTTGCAGGAAAGTGAGCTCATTTGGCAATAGCCACGTTTCTTGCAGAGCTATAATATCCGAAGTGAGACACAACTGTCTTACACTATCAACAGATCGTTTTACGTTTTTGCAGTTAAAGCTTACAAGTTTACTTACTGTCGAGGCCATAATTTGGTTTAATATTGCCGTCTACTGAGCTTGCTCTGTTCGTAATCCTGTGTTTGAAACCGCGGGCGGAGCCGCGGGCAATAGCTAGTCTTAATATATATCAGACTAGAAATCCGCAACTCTTATTGCATTTCCCGACCCCTTCATGAAGTCCTCGAAGGAGCACTCGTCGGAGCAGGATGGACAATGCAACAGATGCACCATGGTCTGCGTCGGGTGATCACACAAGCACTGGGCGTCAGAACCATTAGATGCAAGCCCCCACCTCACCATATCGCTTTTACAGCGGCCAACCTGGGTCCTTAGCCTGTGAAGCGTCTCAGATGGGGGAACATACTCAGGAGGAGGAGAGAGATAGGTTTTGCATTGGTCTACTCGAGTACTACCATCTATGTGGGGAGACCTGAGGGCCGTTGTTGATCCCATAAAACTGTGTCGGCTTTTTAGTCTGGACCTATTCTTGGGTTATTGAATAGAAGGTGGTGAAAAAAGTGATAAGTATAAATTAGCTTAACTTTAATATTTTTCATATTTTAGAGTTGTTTTTGTGCAGTTTTTATTTTTCTTTTAAATCGATTATTATAATACGGAAATAACAAATTTGGCTATAACCCCTACTACAAAAATAAAATGACCATGAAGATGCTAAAAACATTGAACCATTCAATAAATTATGTAAAATCAATGCAACGTAGGTCGATACAATAATAACAGTTTGTGCAATAGGATTTAAATTCGTTTAAAATTGTAATAAATATTCTAATATAATAGAATTATAGATAAGTTTATATAAGATACATTATGTTATGATTCACATTTAGGAGTGACCCACCTGGCATCCATGGTCACAGTCTAAAATATTGTTTTTATTCGTTGATGTTTTAGCAGTAGGATAATGTAGGTGTGTTGATTTTAATAGTAAACTTCATGGTCTGTGTGTGTATCACTATCGTTTCTAGCTTAATATATAAGGATGAGCTTAGAAAAACACGTCATACTGAAACACAACTCCTGTGAACAAACAACCGAATTCTAACAAACAATGAAGCTTCTCGTGAGTATCTTAAGATATGAACAATATGTAAATAATATCTTGTTGATTGAAGATTTACTGAATATGTGATCAGTATCCGGCAGCTCAAATGTCTAATAAGACCTTTGAGATGTCGATACTGAACAAAAGAAGCGTTTCTTTTGTTTTTGGTGTCTTCAACATTACGTTTATCTTTGTCGAGCTGTCTTTGTCGTCTACGCATTTTGTACAGCTAATTTGAATTAACAATCCGTAAAAAAAAAATAATATTTATTTAAGCTTGACTGCCTTTATGAGGTTGGCATACTCACGTGCGGAAAAAGAGTTTAAAAAAGTAAAAGGAGCCCTTAAAAACCCATTGTTCTCGTATTCTATGTCACGATGGAACGACTAAGAAATGAAACCGGGGTTTACGGCTAGTATTTTGCAATGTTTTCGAATTAATTAATTAAAGAAAATGAAATCAAATATATTTTGGCTCTCGCTTATTTTCAGGTACTATTTGCTGCTTTGAGTGCTGTCATTTGCTTGGCAAGCGCGGGCTACATAGGACGTGGTCGGTCTGGCGGCGGATGGTCCGGCGGTAGAGGTTGGTCTAGCGGATGGTCCTCCCCAGTGATTGTCAAGAGAGTCGTCTACTCCTCGCCTTCCTATGGTTGGAGCGGATCTGGTGGCTACGGCGGCTACGGCAGCGGATGGAATTCTGGTTGGAACAGTGGTTGGTGGTAGAAAGGAAATGCACTCGGGTACTATTAATCTTGCATCAATGTCAAACATTATTGGAGAATATTAATTTATCAAAAATAGTGAAAAAAGAGACGCCAGTACATATGGTACCCGAAAAATACCGGCGTCTCATTAATACTGGTGACCATTTCAGATAACGCATTACTAAAGAACGATAAACGTGTGCCATAAAGTGCGAAGAAGTATGTGTGTCCGCCTTATTATGTTGTGGGTGTTATTGCATTGGTATGTTTGCATTGGAATTTCATGTTTGGCTAGCGAAAGATAAACCTATAAAATAAATAATTCACATCATTAATATAAATTACTGTACGCCTAATTTTATAGGTAATTAATATACTGCTAGAATTCAGAAAAGGACTGAATTCACCTATTGAATTGCTGTTCACCTTTTGTTAGCTGGACGCTACTTTTTTGAGGTCGTCGGTATTTCGAGTCCAATCGATTTTCCAAAAGATTGTACTTATACAAAATCAGTCATTTAGATCGGTGATTATATCTCTGTGATATTTTATAATAATTTACGAATAAAAATATGCATCATACGATTTGTAGTTTGTTTGTTTTTTACATAGCATTACCTATTCCGTCATCTAGTTGATCAAATCTTCCAATCTTTTTCAATTACTGACTGACGGTATGAAAGGTACTACTGAGGACAAAGGGATTCACCAAGGACAAGACGAGATTAAAGGAGCTGACCCTCTGTGCTAAAGGACTCCTAAAGAAGACGAATATATGTATGTAGACTCTACATAGATGAAAAAATGAAACGTGATACTCCAGCTGGTGTTGCAGGGGTCCATTAGGGGGCTACGGTGGCCACTTGCCATGAGGTGGGTCACTACTTACATAGAATACAGGACAGCCAAAGTGTGAAATCTACGGACTAATCAGTCAGTAAAAGACGATGATATATATTTTTAATAGATTTAGGTGACATTTAAATTAATTTCAACTCGAAATATATAATCTACGTATTAATTAATTTCGCATCTTCGCAAAATCTTGCACTATTCATCAATTTTCGTTCGTGAGAATTTGTATTTGTTAATAACCGATCGTTCATTTACATCTCTATTAACATATAAAATTAAATTATTCTGACATTCGCTTGATCACCGTGTGCTCGATTAGCGCAGGATCTCTACCGAACTAACGATAGATCGTACGTGTTAAGAAATGCCGACTATGGCCTATCTTGGGTTGGATACCACTAGTTGCATTGAAAAAATAACTGTAAGATATCGGCAGAAGTGACCTAATTTCGATAGAGATTATAGAGCCATGAGTTGAGGCCTTTGCCCAATAGTCCCCAGTACTTAGAGCTAAAAAATATTGTTTTACACTTATTCTTGGAAAAATATTGTTAATTCATTTTATTGCTTTTTTCAGCAATAAACGTTTGTGTGACTTATTTTTATAATACCTGCCTATACAATATATTCAAAGATTTTCTATACATCTATAAACTTTTAAAGTTGTTAATGAAATCTAAAGCTAGATATAAGTGAGCAATTACTTAAAAATGACGATAATATTGACCGCACCTATTAAATACAATTCAGATAACACGAAATTAGCAATAAATCGAGCCTTGTTAAACTCAGATTAAGTTATTGAAATCAACACATTCTTTAAAATCGTACTTGATGGATTAAACCAACGAGCTTCAGTTACTTAGATAATACATGACAGTTTACTATTCACTTTTAATTAGAATACTTGTGATGGCTCACCAGCTCGGCCGCCCCAGCATGAGACTATATGGGAGCCCTGCTACACGGAGTGTGTAGTGGTAGGTTCTTCGTAGGTTAAATAAAGACAAATTCTTGGACGTCACGAAGAAACCTTTTATTTATTTTTACTAGTTTTTACAACAATTTTCCACTACTTCACACTTCATATATGGTTAAAAATATATAGAGAGCTCTGGCTTTTATGAGATGAGTAGCAAAAGTGATGAGATAACGTGAAAACTAAAAAAGATATTCAAAAAATAAAATAATGATTTTAAAATGTAAATGTTTGTGAGGGTTAGGTCATGTATGGAGAAAGGAGGAGTGACGCATTGTTAAATATGTGATCTGTGCCAAAATATTAACTTACCA
The DNA here is from genome assembly GCA_947363495.1 of Euzophera pinguis. Lineage (NCBI taxonomy): Eukaryota > Metazoa > Arthropoda > Insecta > Lepidoptera > Pyralidae > Euzophera > Euzophera pinguis. Next base: position 10,889,673 of record OX376170.1, on the reverse strand, counting down.
AGCATTGTAGAAATTAATCCATCCATCCATATACCATCCATGTACCTATGTAATATACATTATAAAAGAGTATGTTTTAATAAAATATTACAAATTGCAATATGCAATACAACACAACAATTATTACAATATGCAATGGCAGGCTTGATAAACTATAAAATAATAGTATATGGTCATGGTCAAGGCTCGGGTCTAGTAGTGAACATTTTGTAAGTTGTATGACGATTAAACTTTATGTTGCCTTACTTTTTAAACTGCATTATTTATCAGAAGTTAATACAATGGGTTCCATTGTACCTAAGTATCTTACTTTTCCAACAGAAACAGACTTTGTTGAGATGCAAACTTTATATACCTACTTAGTATCAATGAAATTATTAAAGTCAATCTTGAGAGAATATACTTAATCGATAAGTAATACTGATACACCAGGTTGATGGTCCATGAAGCTCCATATATCTTTATTTTTGATAATCTAGCTCTTTTTATTTAAGAGATCATCCTCAGCTGCTATATTTTTTACATGTAATATGATAGTAGATGCTTTATATTTAAATTTCATATATCGATATTACGCTTGCGCGTATGTAAGTAGATCATGTTCAAATAAAGTTTCAATTTTCGCAACACACGTAGTCGATGTGACATGAGTATGAAACATTCGTCAGTAGAGTGACGAATTCATGTCCTCAGTTTATCGCGATCTTGTTCTTATTTTGAAATCTGCAATCTTTTTAATTTAAATTATATCGTAAACCTTTTGCGGCAATGCAGTTGAGTGGATCATTTACAAATTATTGTTTTTAATTACGCCGGAATGCTCGAGGTTGATGAAAACTATTGAACTTTTAGGCTTATTCGGAAATTCTGAATGCAAAATAGCGCACTTATATTTTTTTATGCATCCAACAATTATGTGCCATTCTTTCCGTTTACCTTTAGGTACTACTTGATAAATGACATATCAGATTGAGAAATATTGCTGAAAATTTATTACATGATGTAATCGATAAGACCTAAAATCTGTGAAAATCTGAGCTCACGGCCTTAGTTACTGCGATAGGTGAAACTTGATATTCAGCCTTTTTGAGATGTTATATATATCATCTCATCTGATTTTTCCAATGAATTGCGATCTATAACCATACACCCTAAGTAACCTTCGATTCAATTCAAGCATTCATTATCATTTTAGCTGTAGTCAGTCCACTGCTGGACATCGGTCTCCCCCAATGATGTCCAGCTTATCTGCAATTTAAGTGTTATTTGGTATTTAATTCCGCAAAAGAATTACTTGACTCAGACGCCAATTTCAAACTTAATAAATCCACTTTGAATTATCAACAAGGTTTTTGGGTTCCATAAAATTGTTAAAAATGTTATTTTTTGCTTATAAATATGTGTTAAAAAATATATTTTTTTCTTCGCTTATAGTTAACTGTTTACGTAAATATTCTAGTTAAAGTGCCACAAGAAAAGCGATGAAATTTTACTACATTGCGTAACTTTCAAGTAAACCGGATGGCACGGATCGCACAGCCGACAGCTCAAGGCCAAGTTCAAGTTATATCTAAGTTAAATGAATAAGACATTTCTTTTTACCGCTTATTTATTTTTGTAGAAAAACACTTTTTTTGGGTCTAGACTGGAGTAGATTACATGGAATTATTTTATGTAAAGTTTATATTAAAATATATGTCTTTTACAAATGTTTCTGCATACATATTCTTCTGAAAATTCTTTTTGGCCCTAAGGTTTGACTGGCAGAGAATGCCTGAAGGCAGTAAGTCCATCATTTGTATTTTGTTGTATAAATTGCAACAAAGATTAAATAAATAAATAAAATCAATTTATATCCAGTAACGAATTTAACAACAACAACTAATCCAAATAAGAATGTTTCGTCTCAGAAACCTTAGATCATTTCATTTGGAACTGGTGGATGGTAGTTTTTGAAGAAAAATACAAAAATACCGAAGTAGTTAATGATTCAAAAGTGCTAAAATTTGGTTAAAGTATTATTAATATATTTAATATAAATAAATTTATTTCCAAACAAGTTGCAGAGAAACTTATTCAACCAAGAAGAAACAAAATAGTAAGTTGAGGATTTTTGGTTTTGATTCCATGTTTGTCACAGTCCTCGTGTTCACAACATCAGAGACGACTGTTGTTTACAATACTATTAAAACCGTTGACTATTTGAATTATAAAATAGTTCAATAAATAATGAATTTCAAACCATAAGAATTTAACTGAAAGTTATTTAAATTATTATCAATATAACACACACATAGATACTATAGAGCAAGATAAATGATCAATATTCAAATCAGGTTGACTACTATCTTGTTTGGTTAGTTCGCACGCTCTACTTTAGTACTGTTTAAAGGTGCACATGTTTACTACGACGATTATGGAGAACAAAGTTATTTCATCATCATAACACACTACATAAATAAATTTGTTATTTATATTTTTATAAACTTTATTTATGAAAAAGTTTTTATACATTAATCCTCTGCTCGCTGCTGGACTTAAGTCTTCATTATAAATTATTAAAAATAAGTTCAAAAACAAAAACTAGACTACTGAAAAATCACGCTCTAAAATGTATGAAACAAGACAATAATTTATTAATGATATCATATATTGTTTCAGTAGTTAGTAATGTACAGTAGGCAGCGTAGTCGTAGCTATAAAAGTATTTTTAATTATTCTGGTGTGGCATACAGCCACGGCTGTCTTCTGTACATTACTAACTACTGAAACAATATATTATATCAAAAATATCAATTATTGTCTTGTTTCATACATTTTACAGCGTGATTTTGCAATAGTCTGGTTTTAGTTTTTGAACTTATATTTATTTAATTGGGGTCCGTCATTAAGACACATTATTTGGTTCTGCTCGATTTGAAGACAAATATTTCTTATTATCGAATGAAAGGAAGTAAAACCACCGGCAAAAGCTAAGTAAATATATATATTTTTTTAATGTGTTAGCACAGGTATTTCATTAGATAACCCAAACGACATTAGCACATATTTTTACCATAACTCCTTTCTCCTATAGATGGTGCTGTTAAAAATTGAACATGACGTCATATAGTCTCAGCGTTCCAATGAATTTCGAGAACAGACGAATTTCGTTTGTATGAAAATATTCTCAAACATCCGATTAAAGCAAGCACACAAAAATATTTTTCTTTTCAGTTCCCCACTTTATGCCCTCTAGATGGCGCTGTTGTAAACTTGACATGACGTTACATAGATAAGAACCAGCGGATAACTAAGACCTTTCCAACGATACCTCATTTGTTTAATTCTCACTAGTAGTTTAGAAGAAAACCGGAAACAGTTGAACATACATACAACAAACAAACCGGTCAAAAATCATAACTCTCCTGGTGGCTTTGCCGTAGTCGGGGTAAAAAGACCTATATTTCTGTTCTCACATCAATTAGCTGATGGAAAAAGTCCGAGACAAAAAGCTACTATATTTTAGCATTCCTTGTATGATAATACACTGTAATGACAGACTTCATTTAAGCAAATATTTGTGGGATCTTTATTATAAATGCAAAAGTAATTTTTTTTGTTTGTTACCTATTAACCCTTTATTTATTGAACCATATTTTGACTGAAATTGATAAGTGTACAAAGCCGAGCGGCAAAAATATACTTAGTATGTGAAATAGTTAAGCAAATTTTTGCCCGCGGAACCGCGAATGATTATTTTTAGAAGCAAGATATAATATGCTTGAAAAGTAGTTGTTAACATTAAAAAACAACATTTTAAAGTACCTGACGCAAATTGTGCTAAAGACGATTAAAGTCCATAAATGACATCTTTGGCATAGAAACTCATTTTTACTTTTCACCTTACATAGCACGTTTTTAATGTTTCTCGGAAAAGTGTATATTCATAAACTTTATTGTTCCACAAATAAAACTTACTAAATTAGCGGACTTATCTCTATAAGGGGGAATTTTTTACTAATTTGAGTGTGAAGAATTGACTTAAGTAGTCATTAACGACTCTGAGGGCGGCTATAGGAACAGTTTCTCCACCCGTTGGATAAATAAGTGTTTTTTTTTTAATTTCTTGTTAAAATCATGAACTAACATATGACTTGTATTGTTTTTATCGCGGTTAACGGTTTAAAAGAGTACTGATTTATTTTTTTATTATTTTTTTGCATAGAAACAAACTCTTCAGCTTTATAATATTAGTATAGAAGTATAGATAGATAAATTTGACATTTCGCTGGGTATCAAATATTCAGTTCGGGACTATTTACCTTATATTGGAGCTTATAAACGTAACTTCCAAGATCAAAATTAATCAATTTGCTTAAAAGTTTAGTGTTCTCTACATTGAGTAAGTATTATGTTAATACATTTAGTGATAAACAAATTTAATTGGTTGCTGATTTCAAAAGCAGAGTTAGCATAGATAATGCCAATCTATTTTTAAATAAAAATATTAAATTTATTCAAAGTAAAGTAAATAAAGATAATCGCAAATTCGTATTATTTAGGTAATTCACGTATTTCCAAAATCACTGAACCGATTTGCATAATTGTTTTTGTTAGGATAAGGTTTTTAGAAAAAAAAGTAGGTAGAAAAAATAAGTAAATACGAGTAAATCGAATGCTTTGCATTAAGTCCACCCATTGTACCATTTGAGGCTATAAAGTTTAAAATAAAATAATTAATTAAGTACTTAAATTGTTTATATTTGTATGATATGCCACCGGAAATCCTTGAGTTAGGTAGATTTTACTGCCGAAGTTTAATGTTTATTTTATACGTGTACTAATCATTTAACTATTGTGATCATACCAGTTGCATTAATAATGTAAACAATTTAAATTAGTTGAAACTGCATTAGTTCAGACAATAAGTATAAAGTTTTCTTGGGATGTTCTCTGTTAAACGTTTTCACAAGTCTTATTTAAAATCTTACACAACTTATTGAACATTTATCCTTACAAAGGATTTAGGAGCCTGTTCTGTCAAATTATAAAACACAAATAAAATTTATTAATTTAATACGTTAATCAAACTCAAATGATCTGTTTCTTGGACCTCATTAATATTTCGACCATTTTCAATGTGATTCTTAAGCATTGAACTAGTTTAAGTCCGCGACGCCACGAGGACACATTTTGCAACATTTCATACAGTTTGCTATATATGGTAAAGTCTGCAGGAGTCATCATCATTCACCACCTGTCCTCTTATCTGAGCACTTCATCCCTCAACAACATGAAATCCTTTGTGAGTATCAAACAAGTTCTAAGAATTATGCTACTTAACTAGCCTAAAGGAAATTGTTAGAAAAGTTATTGTTCCTTGGTAGAAATATTAATGTAACTTTTTAATTTGGAACATGTAAATTAATTTTTTATAATCATAAAAATCAATTGGAATATATTTTTAAAGTTTCGTGCCAAAACATATTGCACCTAGTGATTGATCTAAAACTGAGAGATGTCTGTTAGATGAAACTAGATGGCTGAGTCTGATGAACTAGTGAACTAGTGCTATTGACTCAGTCCCATTAAAGGACAAGTGTGATGGAGTTTTTTCTTATATTGTATCAAACAAACATACACCTCTGGCAGATTTTAAGATAATTAAAAATGTTTTAAATTGTTTCAGGTGTGCTTGTTAGCTTTGGCAGCAGTCGTCCTCGCTGGCGAGAGTGAGAAACGTGACAAGCGCGGTTTGCTCGGCGGCCTGGGCTACAGCAGCGGTGGATACAGCGGCGGCTACAGCGGTGGCTACAGCGGCGACTACATCAGCGGCTACAGTAGCCCATCCATCAGCTACTCTGCACCTGCCATCAGCTACTCGGCACCGTCTATCAGCTACTCCGCCCCAGTTGTCGCAGCGCCACGCGTAGTAGCCGTGAACAAGGTGGTGAATGTACAACGTGTCGTCTCCGTACCACAAGTCGTCAATGTCCGTAAAGTCGTCTCCGTACCACAAGTCGTCACGGTCAAGAAACTCGTAGCCGCACCAGCTGTCGCCTACAGCTCTGGTATTGGCTACAGCTCTGGATCAGGCTACTCTGGTAACTCTGGAATTAGCTACGGCGGCGGTGCCGCTTCCTACTCTAGCGGATGGTGGTGATCTGTTATGCCATTTTTAGTCAATTTATGCCATGTAAATACTTAATATTCTTATCAAATAAATGTTTAAAGATTAATAATTTTTTTTGTTTTTATTTTAACTCGTCATTTTCAGGAGTAAATAAGCGTTTGCATATCTTATTTACATCTCTATTATTTAGACCTTAAGCCTCTTTCTAATCAATAAATAAATACATTTCTTAGTCCGTCAGCGACTCTTGAAGAGAGCAATAATTTATTTCAAATGTACCCCATATTACATCTCTAGTCTTGAAGGGCTTGAATAGTCATAATAATTAAAGAAAATGAGAATTTTCTCTTTATTACTGTTTGATGTTTCCTGATAATATTATAAAAAAATCAATTTTAAATTATTTAATTTATTTTTCTAAATTCTTTCTATGTAAAATTAATATTACGATAATAATAAATTACCTATTATTTTCTAAATTTATTTGATCACACTCTGCTTATCGGTTCAATTATCACTTCTATCTAAAATAACGTAATTCTTAGAGTGTCATCAAAGTAAATAGTGGTTAATAAGATCACCATCTGGATGGATAGATAGATAGTATAAGTAGGTAGGTTTAACTGAAATGAACATTGTATGTGCATTAACCCAGATAGACCGACCGACCCATACATGGGATTTGTAAAATAAAAAATTCTACCTCCATTACTTGATGATTTAAATATAAGTTACATACATTTTTAAAAACGTTATTAATTGACAGTTGATGTAATGTACAAATAACTTTGTGGATCGTATAGTTTTTCTTCTTTTTTGTCAAGTGTTAATTCAATTAATAATTTTGTTTTCTGCATCTTTTATATCATCATTAATTTCTTAATCCCTTAAATGGGTCCGTCGGCACAAGATGGCAAAACCTTAGTACATTAATTAAAAAAAAACATATATCTAGTTGATGCAATTTCAACAAATATCATTACATTGCATACCTACCATTTGAATCAAAACATATTAGGTATGTTGTAATGAATCTGATCCAATATTTAACATTTAGTCCACCAAATTACCCTAGCTTCTTACTGTTGAAGGTTCTGGAGAAGAGCGTAATATTTCCAAAATTTGATTACCTACCAGGTTCTAACTTACATGGGCTACATTGTCATACAATAAACTGCAATAAAAAGTTACTGAAAATAAAAAAATATTTTTATTTTTTTATTTTTTGCATGATGTGTATCATGGACTCCCATACTAAAAATATTTTTAAATTACTAAAAGACATTTTTTTTTAAATTAATGTCAACAATATTGCTTTAAAACGTAGATTAAACCTATTTTTATTGACAACAAATGTTCTACTAATATTTTATTGATTCATTCAAAACGTTTTATAGAAAAAGTAAAACGGAGCGCTAGTGCCGACTGACCCCATATATGGGATGTTATTTTCCAGCTTTTCCAAAAAAGTTTATTTTTTTTACTATTTTTCCTAAGTTACTAGGGATATAATAAAACCAATATTAAAAAATTGCATCTTTCTGCAAAGAAAAAAGTTTCAGGCTTATCTGGGTTAAGCAAAATAGGTAATTATGGATCTGAAAAAACTACGAGTACCTAGTAGTACCAACACTATACACCTTTCTTTTTTATCCCCCGATGCAAAAGAAGGAGTTTAACGTGTCAACTTATATACGTGTCTCACTTTGTGTCTGTAGCAAAGTAGCGTTTTAACTGAATTTTGATGATTTTAATAAATTATTAGAAAGCGTTTTGAGAGGTTCTTAGTCTATTGAGTATAGTAGGTAAGTTGCCAACGAAAAGGAGATCAGCAGAGAAGAACTCGTCACAATAAACAGGGAAGCATGAAAATGGAACTTAGCTATTGGGTCTTTTACGCACTGAACCAAATGAAGAGTCAGACATTTTCAGGAGAGCTATTTTTTAAAATAAACAGTTAGTTGAAAGAAAATCGTTGAAGAAAATTTATATCAAATGAAAATCATTTCACTTGATATAAATTTTATGACTTAGCTTAAATGGGACTGAAATGAGCATTCAGTAGAACTAGCTGTTGTCTGCAGCTTCATTTCTGTGGTTCTTATCAGGATTGATTGCCCGGCTCACTGTAAGATTTACTTCATTTTATTATTATTATTATATGAATATCATAGATTTTGAATTAGCTTGATTTGAATGTACCTGCTATTTCTAAACAAACCTCAGTGGTTTTGTGAAATGCATCTTATGTTAATTTGTTTGTATCAATTTTTGGAAAATGTTAAATAAATAAATAAATAAACTTACCGGTTTTAATCAGATTTCGGATTTATATGAAGTCATGGTATGGTTTTTGATACCTATGAATAACTCACTCAAAACCTGATGCACTCAGATAATTTTATCGAGACTGATGACGGGTGACTGTTAACGTGACCCTTTCATTCCACACCATAGATTTAGAATTTTTGGTAAATTTTCACACTATGAGCTTCCCAAACAATTCGGATCTTGTAGCTAGAATTTTGCATAAAAGCGTTATAATTTGTAATTTCCATATGAAGTCCTATCGACTATTATTGCTAGCAAAGTCTGCAAAAGAAATTGGTAGAGTCAGTAATGCGTTCCCTAATTTTTTTTATGCAACTAATTAGGCAAACAGGCGTACGGGCCACCTGATGGTAAGTGGTTACCGTGGCCTATGAACGCCTGCAACACCGGAGATATCACGAGCATGTCGTCGACCTGTCCGCTGGCGACCTGTCCTGTTTCCTCCCTGTTTATTTATTTATTTATTATGATACACATCGGACATTTACGGATCAGATTTAATTGAACTATGGGGTAACATATAGTAGATTTAATAAAGTGGAAGAGCTTAAAAAAGGTTACAATACAAATACTTTACTTTTCACTAAAATACATTACAGAAACATTTTTAAGGAATATAGACGGACGAAAACGGACTTATCGCTTTCAATTCCAATTAATCAGGGTGGATTGGAAATAAAATATATGTTATAAATATAAACACCTTATTTGTTGCTACAATGTACATATTACATCTAAACCACATAAAAAATGTCGAGCGAATACAAGAAAGTGAACCCAGATATTATGTGTGTATTGCAGCAATACGAAAGGGCGATAGTTCAGTATAATTGCTCGGGGAACAATACACTGATTTTCAGCTATAGCCTAGGTATATGATATTCTATCCACCCTGGTTAATTGCGTTTTTGGATATATAAATATTTATATTTAAATTTATGAAACCTTTGGATCCTAAACCTTTTTTCCTAGCAAATAATCAAAGTTGCTAGTTTAACTACAGTTTGACTACAATCAACATATATTACAGTCCTGTTTACGCCAACTCAAAAAGTTTTTTTTAATATATAATTGAAAGTGAATTGATACAGATATGTACGCATGCGTCATAATTATAATCACACGCCTCGCCGCAAGGATGAGTATATTTCGCAACTTTTCGCACAAATTGGCGACGGAACTATATAAACGACGTGAGATATAATTCGCAGCATCATTTACTGAAGATCTTCACATCAGATCACCGAAAACATTCAAAAATAATCAACATGAAAGTTTTCGTAAGTTTCTGGCAATAATTTATCATATTTCGCTCTATATCTCGGTAAAGCATTTAAAATTTACCCCACGCTAGTTTTTTAAATTTTCGTATATTATTTCTTTTAGCTTTGTGGTCTTCTCTCAGTTGTGGTTAAAAGCTACTAAGGAATTTTGCCTGTACATCTGACGATGATCATACATAAATTTGTTACGGTGGATAATATCTTATCTCTCTATGCGTAGTCAGGTTATTGCAATAAAGGGATTTCTATCTGAACCAGTGAAAGCAACGTCAGGTGTCCCACAGGGATCGCATCTGGGACCCTTGTTATTTATTATATTTATCAATGATTTAATTGACCACATTGATAGTGAAGCTTTACTGTATGCTGACGACTTGAAAATATTCCGAACTATCAATTACGAAAATGACTGCTTTCAGCTGCAGCGTGACCTTGACAATGTTTATGAATGGTGTTCTCGTAACAAAATGAATTTAAATATTTCTAAGTGCTTTCATATATCCTTCACTACCAAAAAAAACTTTCATCATGTTTATAATCTTGGCGATCAGCCACTAGCGGAGGTAAACGTAATTAAGGATCTGGGTATCTATTTTGACTCAAAGTTGAATTTTAAACATCACTATGATTATATATCTGGCAGAGGTTATCAATTAGTGGGATTTATTGCTAGAATTATGAAGGATTTCAGGAGACCTCATAGTTTAATTCTTCTTTTTGACTCCTTGGTTAGATCGATTCTTGAATATGGCTCAGTAATATGGTCTCCCTATTATGCTATACACTCAGAAAACATTGAGAGAGTTCAAAGATGTTTTCTAAGAACTTTATGTCGCAAACACGGTTTAATGCGTCAATTACCATCGTATGATGAAAGGGTCAGTCACTTTGAAATCACTAGGCTGGATAAACGAAGGAAATGCTTTGGGCTTTTTTACCTTCATAGGATTGTACACTCCTCCATCGACTGTCCGGAACTGCTTAATTTAATTAATTTCAATGGTAAATCTCGCATACGTAATCCACGTACATTTCGGCTTGAAGTTTTTAAAAATAGTACATCTTTTTTTAACCCGATAATAAAAATGTGTCGAGATTTCGATGAACTGAGTCAATGTAACGCTGATCTTGATATATTCAATTCAAATCTCTCACAGTTTAAAAAATCTATTATTGTAACTTTGGAAAAGTAACTTTAGAATAGTAATTTTGGCAAATATCTTATTTTTGCTTTTATGCTACATAAATCGTAAATTGTTTAATACTTGCAAATACAACCACACGGTTCTTATGTGTATACTCTAGTGCAGTGATTCCCAAAGTGGTCCAGGTGGACCCCCAGGGGTCCACGGGAGACTTGCTGGGGGTCTACGTAGGCGTGAACAAAAAATGGGGGTCCATAAGATGTTAATGGGGGTCCACGAAAATTTATCTGCTTTTGATAGTAAAGAGCAAAAATGTAAGCATAGTTTTTATAAGGGCCTACCTACATTGTTTTAAGTACCTATCTAAGCAGATAATATTTTAATAAGGCAAGCGACTGTTACTTGTCCAAACTTGTGTATTCGATATTACGTACAATTTCGTGTACAGACTTGCAAAGCGCTATCCGCCCGACAATGCTTAATGCTTGTTCAGACATGAACTTGATCAACACTATAAATACTTGATGCCAAAGGCAACCAAACGCATTCATTTGTTTCCGGAATTTCGAAAACAAGGCGGAATTTGGAAAAAAGTTGTGAGAAAATTTATATCTGTGTTTGCTAGTGCCGGAGAAAAGTAAGTAACCTACCTTTTTTTGTTATAGTACTTAAGTATTTTGTTTACGTGTACTAGTCGGTTGATCACAACGGCCTGTATAGATAGGTAACTTAGTAACTTACAGATATTTTAATTGTCCTCTTTCGATTTGAAGACAAACACAGCACGTTTTCTTCAATTGTTTTTTCACGAGAGAAGCACTGCCTCTCTAAAAAGGCCGAATAAGCAATATTACAGAGCAATTAATTTTGTAATTTTTCTTGCAAATAACTACTAATTTTATAAAACAGTAATTTTATAATCATGTTAAATTGATTTTGAAGTAACTATTTTATCAAAACTATTCCTTTTCGGAAAGAGCGAGCGGTGCGCGGGCGACGGGAAAAGGGCGGGGCTTGAACTTCGATGCCTGTTTGTCACGTTTTAACAATGAAGCCGCAGACAAAAAATACGCAAATACACGGAGCGCGTGAACTCATTGATTTAATAAAATGTTAGTTATCGTTTTTATGGACAATTTTGGGATTTCGACGTTTATTTTTTCCTACACAAATATGATCAGTATTCGATACTGAGTACACTAATTTTTATTTATACTATTAAAAATTAGTGGTAAATTATGTACTTTAAAATTGATACCGTTTTGTGAAAACGTTTGTATTTGTCTCAGCGGTTTATTAGTTGGTCCCTTTACAAGCCGTAATTCTATTTCCGCGTGCTGACAAAGGCTGCGGTGTGATACCTATATTCAGAAAAAAACTTGGTTACTAAAACATTTTTTTTACAGGTAAGGTAACTGACACGAAACATGGCTACAGCAAAGAAAAAATGTCGACAATATAGTGTCGATTATTTGAAATATGGTTTTGTTCCATCAGAGGCAGACAAACAATTGCCCATGTGCCTATTATGCAACAAAGTTTTGAGCAATGACTCTATGAAACCATCAAAGCTCGAAGATCATCTAAAAAGGTGTCATACTGATAAAATAGGTAAAGATTTAAAATATTTTCAAACATTGAAAGAAAAATATGGAAAGAGACCCACCATGCACAGTATGTTCGCTTCAACATCTCAAAGTAACGATGATGGCTTGCGGGCATCTTACAATATCTCATTACTTATAGCAAAATCTGGAAAACCGCACACTATCGGAGAACAATTAATTTTACCCGCTGTTGAAGAGGTTTTAAAAACTGTTTTGCACAAATCTCCATTTGACGTACTAAAAAGAATTCCATTAAGTAACAATACTGTACAAAGACGCATTGATGAAATGAGCTCTGATATCGAAAGCTTTTTGTGCAATCATCTGCAAAAAACTCATTTTTCTATACAACTGGACGAGTCAACGTTACCCAGTAATGAAGCATTACTATTGGCATATGTATATGTATATGGCAACAATAAATCGGTTGTTGAGGAAGAAATTCACGAAGAATTGCTATTTGCCAGAACTTTGGAGACTGACACTAAAGGCGAATCAATATTTAATGTCCTGAGTAATTTTTTTACGGAAAAATCGATCCCATTTACAAACATTATTTCAGTGGCAACAGACGGAGCTCCTGCAATGGTCGGGCGATATCGTGGGTTTATAAGTCATCTCAAAAGAATTATACCAGGACTTACAGCTATTCATTGCGTAATCCACCGACAACATCTTGTGGCAAAACATTTAAGTGACAGGTTGAACCAATCTCTTCATTTTGTAATAAAAGCTGTCAACAAAATCAGAAGCAATGCATTGAATACACGTTTATTTGCTCAATTGTGCGACGAAAATGATGAAGACTTCCAACGACTGCTCTTACATACTGAAGTACGCTGGTTGTCGAAAGGTGCATGCTTAACGAGATTTTACTCTGTTTTCGATTCCATATTAGAGTTCTTAGAAAGTAGAGATCCAGATTTAAAAGAAAACTTGATCAAATTCAAAGCAGGCATTGCGTATTTGACAGATTTGTTTAAAAAATTTAATGATATTAACTTGCAGTTACAAGGGGACAGCCTGAATTTAATAAAAACAAAGGGGATAATTTCGGCTTTTCTTGGGAAATTGAAATTTATGAAGCAAAACATTAGTCGGCGCGAATTCTCTCAATTTCCAAACTTGTCGCAGGTAGAATGTATTGATGAGGATATCCATACCTACAGTCAACATTTAAGTGCCCTGCATGATGACTTCAAAACCAGGTTTGAAGATATACTGACGATGGATATACCACCATGGATAATAAATCCATTTGATGAAACGGAAGTGGCCAATGTTGTATTACAAGAGGAGCTGCTCGAGCTAAGCACTAATGAGGAGCTGAAGGTGAAATTTAGAAAATGCTACCCAACATTTTGGCTGCAAGCAGAAATACCCGAAAAATATCCTGGACTGTGGGAAATCGCAAGGAAATTTTTAATAGCTTTTCCCTCGTCATATCTTGTCGAAAGGAGTTTTAGTGCCGTTACAAACCTCTTAACAAAAAAAAGGAGCAAATTAAACATCACAGAGCGGGGGGATTTGCGGTTATTGCTCACAAAAATAAAGCCAAACATTGATCGTTTGCTGACACTCCATCAGATACATCCTTCCCATTAATTAAAATTATGACCTGAACCTATATTACCTTAATATTTTTTTCTTGTAATTCTATTCTTTTAATAAATAAAGTGATATAAAATGTACCATTTTTCGTTTTTATTTTACATATCGAAATATAGGGACAGAACTCAGAAGTGACACAATTTTTATTTTTTGGCGACTTTAAGACTGTGGTAGAAATGTAGCAGCAGGGGGTCCACCGAAACCAGTAAAATTTTGAAAGTGGTCCACGAGAAAAATAAGTTTGGGAACTACTGCTCTAGTGGATTACAGAATAGCTTTTAATACTTTTTGTAATTGCAACTTTGTATTTTTTTTTGTCTGTAATCTGTATGTGTACCCTACTAATAAAATAAAAAAATTAAAAAAAATAAAATAAAAAATTAATAACAATTAGGAGAATAGATGTTGGATTTGTTGAAATAATACCTAATTGTGTATAGTCCCTCATAAAGTGAAATAAAATAGGTATAATACGTCATAATGAATCATTATCATCGAATTTCAGGTATGCCTGTGCGCGCTGGTAGCGATTGCCATGGCTGGCGAGAGTGAGAAAAGAGACAAGCGAGGTTTGCTCGGAGGCATCGGCTACAGCAGCGGCTGGTCTTCCCCATCCATCAGCTACTCAGCCCCTGTAGTTTCCGCACCGACCGTCGTCGCCGTCAACAAAGTAGTCAACGTGCCAAGAGTCGTATCCGTACCACAAGTCATCAATGTTCGTAAAGTGGTATCTGTACCCCAAGTAGTCACTGTCAAGCAGGTCGTAGCAGCGCCTTCTATCGCCTACAGCTCTGGCTATGGAAGTCTTGGCGGATATTCTGGCTATGGATCTTCCAACGGCTATGGATCTGGCTATGGCTACGGAGGAGCCTCCTCCTACTCCAGCGGCTGGTGGTGATTTAACTAGTCAGTAGAAATGTAATGTTTTGATTTATTTAATTGCCAAAAATAAAATATTCCTTTTGTATTTACAACTTTTATTATGACCACAAAGTTAATTTACTTGTAGACAACTTGATTTAATACGATAATGCTGACCAATACTACCTAATTCTGTCATGAAATCTTCTTATTTTTTTAGGATTTTGTAGGCTTTACTGATAGAAGCATGATAGAGATACTAAAATTTAAAAAATAAAACAATAGCTTACTTGGTTATTAATTCGCAAGTACTTAAATTAGACGAAGTATGATTTATTAACGATTATGAATTATAAGTATTTATTGCAATTCATGACAGTAATAAATTAATGTAGTTTATCGAAGTGCAGCGTGTTCGTAGACTATTTACATTTGCGTAGTATTGAAAGCGACATCCCAATGCAAAAAACAAATGATCAGTACCGTAATGAAATTCATTAAACGCAACACAGCGAATTGCTTCCGAAAGAAAGATTAATTTGATTGACTTCACTTGCATATCCTGTTTACATAATTTAAATCCATTTGGTAAAATGCAAAGTTATTTCGTGACCCAAAAGATTTGTTAGATATATTTATAATAAACTAGCTTTTATTTTTATTTTTCCGAAATAAAAGTATCCCATGTCCTACCCAGTATTTCTATTTATGTGCAAGCAAAATTTCAGGATTATTTCAATGGATGAAAGCTGAAGAGGTAACAAACGACTACGGAGGTCAGACGGCAGTCGCTCCATTGTAATAACTAGAACCACCAAATCTAAGGACCATGATTAAAAGCGTAGTTAATACTCCTGTACTTAGGAGGCCTATCTTTGAAAAACCGGTAAGTAGAACTACATAAGTGTGAGTCATAGATATGCATTTGAAAAATAGGGCTCCAACTCTTTAGCTATTCTAAGCTCTTTGGATGTCAACTCATCAGCTAAAATTAGTCGGTAGCATTAAATATTTGCATAGACTTTTCTAGGCATTAGGTATTTCCCAAGTTCAATAGTTGCAACATTGGCAGGAGATCCATCATCATCCTAGCGTGTATTCCTAGTTGAGTCGTCAGCTTACGCTTCGGAGCCTAGGGTACGCTGTAAGTCATGGTCCTAGATTTGGCGGAACTGGTAATTACAATAGAGCGACTGCCGTCTGACCTCCGTGATCCATTTAACAGGGAAACCAGACCAACAGGAACATGACCTGAGGTGTGTTAGTGGCCAACACTGTCAGAATTTTTCAGGCTGCCCTTAGGCATCTGACACAGCCTCACGACTGCTCACGATGGCTTAACGTGCCCTTCGAAGCTCGGAGGAGCTCAAAATAGAAAATGCCACTAAAATGGCGACCAATCCAATAGTGGTCGCGTCACGCCGTCGCTTGACACGCGCGTTCGCTACGGATACGCGGGTCGCGCCTTACCAACGAGCTCCTCTGCATTGGCAGGAGATCTTTGCATTAATCATTGTTTTGGCTGAAAACTAAAATGCCTTTAAAATAACTTATTTAAGTGTCGTGATGGAGCTAATGAATAATTAAGTTACTTAGTTGGAGAGAAAATGCGTAATTAGCTTAAACGCTATTTAGCAAAGTTCTTTTTCTTTTAATAAAAAAATCGTTCCAAATGGTACATTTAAAATTAAGTATTCTTAAAAATAGTATTTTAAACTAAACCGCAAAGTGTTAATGGTTTGTTCAAAGTTTAAGACCTCGATTGGGGATTTGCACGCACATTTAAATTTCTTATTTATTACAACCTAACAGATTTAAACTGGAAAATAAAAAGAACAATCATATAATTAAAAAAAAATTGTTGCGAGAAATATATTAGTCCATACATTATGACACTGTCTCAAGCTGGAGCGTTCGATTTATCATCTATCCTATCGAGTAAATAACGAGTAAATAAATTCTCAAATCTTCTCAATAATAATAAACTTCTAAGCTACATTTATGTTAATAAATAACCTATTTCCGAATTCAACGACAAAAATAATGGTGACAAAATGAATCTTGCACACCGGAACAAAAACATAATAAAGTGGTACATAATTGAACCACTGAAAACTAATGTAGTTCATTGGACTGTGTCACCCACGCACACCAAGCCGCACGCAGCCTGAGGAAGGAAGAATGACATTGCTTGAATTTCAACTGACCACAGGCATGCACATGCAATATTGTAGTATAGGAGAAAGTACTCGCATAGAGCTGTTAATACCCACTAGTTAAAAAAAGATTGCGTTTGTATTGTACGAGTAGCTTTGGTTAGGCCTAAGCAAGCACATGCTGTATTTAATAACTAGCACTGCTGAGCTCCGTGGTTTCAACTGACTTCTTAAAAGTATGGCTAATCAACACAAAAAATAATAATTTAAAGGTTTGTAAAATCGTATTGAGAGTGGTATGAACTTGACTTCACCGGGCCAGTTGGTCCTTCAAAACTATTCATAAGTCGCAGTGAAGACAACGATTCGAAGTGTGGTGTATTCCCAAAAATGATCATCTTCTGATGTATATCTGGCGCTGGTTGATTTGAATAGGGCTACTGATGACCAGATTTTGAGCCGGGAAATTGGAAATGAGAGTCGACACAATATTATTATCATCATCATTTCAGCTGCAGTCAGTCCACTGCTGGACATAGGCCTCTCCCAATGATTTCCAAAATGATCGGTTGGCAGCAGTCTGCATCCAGCGTTTGCCTGCGACCTTTTTCGGGTCATCTGACCATCTGGTCGGTGGATGTCCAAAGCTACGTTTACCAATACGCGGTCGCCATTCGAGAACCTTTCTGCCCCATCGGCCATCGGTTCTCCGCGCTATGTGCCCCGCCCACTGCCACTACAAAGAAATAATCCGCTGGGCTATGTCGGTAACTTTTGTTCTCCTACGGATCTCTTCTTTCTGATTCCATCTCGTAGGGAAACACCAAGCATCGCCCTCTCCATAGCTCTCTGGGCGACCTTGAGCTTCACACACAATATATACGACACAATATATTTAAATAGTATTAGCCAACCCACACGATTGAATGTATAACTACCAGAAGCCCTATTTTTGAAAAGCATTAAGTCGAATGATTTTCGTTCGATACTGCACAATTTCAATTTTTTTTTTATACAACTAAGTAGGCAAATTGGCGTACGGCCCACCTGATGGTAAGTGGTTACCGTAGCCTATGAATGCCTGCAACACCGGAGATGTCACGAGTGCGTTGCCGACCTGTCCCCTATCAGCACAGCGATCTGGAGCCTGGCGACCCTACTCACCAGCAGGAACATAACACTGCATCACAGTGTTATTTGGCTGCGATCTTCTGTAGGGTGGAGGTATTTCCCCAGACGGATTACGGAATTGTAAGGAGTTACTTAATGTCCTTACCTCTCTTAAAATTTATTTATATTATTTTTTATGTATTATTATTTTTATTTACCAAATTCATGTACACAGTAAATCAACAACAAACAGGATACAAGATAGAACAGAACAAAAGTACAATTAATTAGTCCATTCTTCATAATCGGTGAGTGGAACGATTTTATTTATATGTCAAATGAAAATCGTATTATGAGTCATACTTAGATTTCAAAAATATTACTCCAGATCTGTCAATAAAATATCACAGGAAGTGTATCAACTGTCACACTTGTAAGAATTCTCTTCCTCCTTGCACGGAGTCGCTGAAGCTGAAACGGTGACCACCACACTACCACCAACCACAGTTGCGCCCATTGCTACGCGCCACGCGGTCGCCGACATGGATCTCATTGTGAGTGATTTACTTTGGTGTTTTTGATAAATGAATGAATGAAAATTATTCAGTGAGTTTCGCAGATTTCATATATAGAACTGGAAAATGTGCAGTGTATTTCGTTGTAGCAATTTTCTTGCTGTTTTCTTAATCAAATTCATCAGCTTCCGCTTTTTCTTTGGTCGGAAAATTAATAGAAGCATTGTAGAGACCAATACGATCTCTTGGCGTTTTATCTCAGCAGTAGCATACAACTACTAAATTGTTAGGAAAAGATTACCAATTCGTTCATTTTAGTGTCACTCTAACTTAGAACTCTGTCATTTGAAAGCTTTGATCTAGAGCTTTAAAAAAAATTGAATCTTTCAAAGAAGAAGCTTAATTTTTATTGGAGAAATATACGAAAGAAATATTGTTATTTTTTAACTACCATAAAATTATGTTTTTGTAAGATGGTAGGCGATAGTAGGACAAGATGGTGATAGGTATCTGTGCTATTTTCTTATATATTATTATTATTATTATCTATACATATAATACAATTGTTACAGGTTGATGTCTGTACATTGAAGATTTTTTAGGAAAAAACAATATGAGGGGTCAATATTGGACTAACAGAATCCAAAACAATATTTTTTAGAGTTTTTGTCGGTCTGTCTGTCTGTATGTTTGTAATCGCATCACGCGAAAACTACTGCACAGAATTGAATGCGGTATTCACAGTCGTGTTTCTAGAGGTCCAACTTAGAAATTAAGCTAGAATTTATCCCAAATTTTTCACCAGTTCCCGTAGGACAACTGACCAACTTAATAAGCCCCTAAAATGTATGGCGTGCGTATTATATGAAAGATCATGATCATGGCTATTTTCATTTTTGCAATTTTATGTACCTAAACATTTTGCTATTTTGCTATTGGTTTGTAATTTAATAGGTAACTGATCGTGGTGTTTATTTTCAATTAGGTCACATAAGCAATAGCTAAAAATAGCATCTTTAAGTAGGTAAGTACCTACTTAAGAGTTTTTTTAGTCATTCATATCGAGAGGGCTACATGGTCAGATAAATGGACCCTGCACACCCTGGTGTCAGAGTTTTTTTTGGAGTCACCACGCGGACTATGACGTGGGTCCTTATTATGACTTTTCAGTCATTCGCATCGAGTGAGTTACATGGTCAGGTCAAAAAACCCTGCACACCCTGGTGTCATAGTTTTTTCGGAGACGCCTCACGGACTATGACATGGGTCTGTTAAACTCCATTTAAACTAATGCGAATCCCGCGCGAGACGCGGGACGGCCTCACAAATAAGATTCAGTAGAAGTGCCATAGCGTATGCTAAAGTTATCTGTCCTGCTTAAGGTACTTCTACGTATTCTTATTTCTGTGGGTGTCTCGCGTCCCGCGCAGGATTCGCGACAGTAGAATGGAGAGTCAGTCACACA
The DNA here is from genome assembly GCA_947363495.1 of Euzophera pinguis. NCBI lineage: Eukaryota > Metazoa > Arthropoda > Insecta > Lepidoptera > Pyralidae > Euzophera > Euzophera pinguis. Next base: position 10,869,474 of record OX376170.1, on the reverse strand, counting down.
TATCGTGTGTATTCATCTATTACAGACATTACTTTCGTGGTGGTCTAGTGGTTAAAAAGTGTTTATTAGACCCGGAGATAGTGGGTTCGATTCCCATGGGAAGGATACTTTGTTAAGTTGTTTCCATTCGCCCTATTTTTGAAATGTGTGTATGTCGAATGAAAAACGTTCGACTCACTGATTATGACGAATGATAATCATTCGAGTTCGAACGAACATCATTCGAATTACCGATTTTGCGTGAGTCACGCTTAACAAAAATTGCACTTTAGTTTGATTAGGTTATGATATTGCAGACTTGAATCACCTAATTGTCTGATAATAATGATGTTCCGTGCTTCGAAAGGCACGTTAAAACAAGCGGTATGTCCGAGTACCATTTGGTGATCATGAAAGGAACAACATTAGAGGCCGAAAGACAGTTCCGAAAAATACTGACAACAGGGTCGATTGACCATGTAACCCACTGCCGTCTGATCTAGGAGCCCTTTTTTTAAAATATACGAGTCACACAAAATCGGTGAGTAGAATAAAATCGTTCGACTTATCGATTATGGACATACAAATGAAAATCATAGGATATCGATCGAAAATTATTTGATTCGCCGATTTTGCGGGTTTCATACTTTACTTTTTTAATAGCACTTCAGGCCTATAGAATCAATGATCTGGGTCTAAAAGTTTCTTTGGCGACCACCAGTTAGTATCATGCAGGCTATTCATGCTATTTTTGAGAAGTATGAGTATGACTCAGTCGAATGAAAATCGTTACTTATCGACTTACTGATTATGTCTAGCCATTAAAAAAGGGACATTTCTTTGTATCCAACGAAAATAATTCGATATCGAGTCATACTTCTCAAAAATAGCATGAATTGCCTGCATGATACTAACTGGTGGTCGCCAAAGAAACTTTTAGACCCAGATAGGGGGGAAATGTTCATTTATAAATCGAGATTGTTTGATTTTGTCTTCCATACGAAACAGGATTCCGTTGCAGTATTTTACATAGTGAGATCCTGAACCTTTTAAATATTAGTTTTGTGAAACTCTGCAACAATGGATAATAAGTACTTACGCAGCAGGAGTTCGGTAGCATCACTTAAAAAGAAAAGTATGTAATCGGACGTGACGCGGACGAAGTCGCGGGCACAGCAATTTTCCATCAAGCAGGAGCGGTTAATAAATTTACTAGTGCAAAAAATGTTTTAAATTAGATTTAATTAAGGCCTAAACTTTTTTACATTTGCAGATGTCCCTGGCGCTGCTGCTAGCATGCGCGCAGTCGTACTGCGAACCACTTATAGAGGCGGTTCAGCGGAGAAGCGACGTCTATGGCGTGTACGCCAGCGAATTCGCCCGCGGGTACGAACCTATGGCCTTTGCAGCCGTGCCACTACACGCGCCATTGCCGATTATCCACATCGTGTCTTCTGCACCAATACCCATGACGCAATACCCACCGACGCCACAATCTCGACAGAGACTGCCATCTTCGCCCTACAATCTCACGCCGTCCTACAGCCATCACGTCTCCTCTTTCGTACAAGCACCGAGCTCTCTCGCGACTTCGTATGCACACCAAACGCATTATCGTCCTACATACGCTCAGCAATCGCAAGCGTACAGCCATCAGAACACGTACAGTCAGCAACCGTTGACTTATCTCCAACAACCTTATGATCAGCGACCACTGTTTCGCCCGCAACCTAATATATTCGCCTCTTCTGTACCTCAACCGATACATACGGAACCTCCAGAAATAGAAGACGACGCACCAACCATTTTGTACGCCAGGCCTCAACCACAAGGCGGCTACACGTACCATCGAAGGCCTAGCAAGAAACGAGTGCCACCCAAGAGGAAAGAACCTGTCATCATTAGAGTTCACAAGTATAAAATCGTTAAAGGTAGATAGTTATTACAAAGGATGCTAGCTCATTTTGTAAACTTGTACTAGTACATCTAAAATTGTGTATACATATAGATATCTACGTAGTCAAACTCAGTCATCTTAAGTATATTACTTATTTAAATTATAAATATTTGAGTGTATTTCGTAATGTAAATTAGTTTTACTTGTTAGTACCTAAGTACCTAGTAATGAAATGTTGCTGTAAGCTTATTTAATTAATGATTACCATAATGTACTCGCATTTATTTAATAAATGCATGTTTCCATTTTGACTACCTATTTAATTAACTTTGACTAAACTAACTTTCTTTGTTATGAGAAAGAGAGAATACCAACTGTAATGCATATGCACCTGGTTGTAAGTGGTCGTCTAAAGTGCGTCAAAGGGATTTAAGTATTTTGGCTTGTACAATTAGGGCGAGGGTTGGACCACACTTTACAACGTTGGCTCTACATGAAGTCTTGTGGCTAGGTAGGTACTTTATTCTTTGAAAAACTTTGGCTCCGAAGCAAACAGTTGAGGAAGCCACCGAGGAAGGCGCTAAGATGATGATGACTTTATTCTTTGACAGTGCTCTACATCATATTCGCTACATTATTATTAATTGTGGATCACAAGCAGCTTTAAGCTGATGCGTGTGCGTCTTCTTGTTTGGAGAATTGGTATCTGTCTAGTCTATTTTTGAAACTGTTAATTGATGGTGCATTTATAACATTTTCCGAGAGCTTGTTCCAATCCTTGACTTATTGGTTAATTAATAAGTTCCTCAATGGTTTTCTTTTTGCTTTTATACAACACATCTTTAGCGAATGACCTCTCAGACGCTTGTTTTCAAAGAATGTGTACAGTCCAGTCCGTTATAATTCAGTTATAAGATCAGATACGTTATAAGATCAGAATAGGACAGCCTCTTCTTCTGCGAGATTCGAGTGTTGTGAGGTTCAGTTCTTTTAGTCTCTGTTCATATGGCTTGTTCACCATTTTTGTAGCTCTTCCATGGACATTTTCTATGAGAGCTATATATTTCGTGAAGTATGGGTTCCCAAAAATGTAGGCAAACTCCAACAGCAGTCTTATTATGTTTTGTAGAGTTTGACGAAAGTTTTTGGTGTTAAACTAATGAAGAATTTACGAATGAGGTATCACATATAATTTGCCTTATTGACTAAGTTGACTATATGTGTTTCCCATTTCAAGTCGGTGGTAATTATGATGCCAAGGTCCTTTTGGGACTCCACAGCTGCTGTCAACTCCGATTGCCAAGATAGTATACTTTGCGAGGATTATTTTTCATAATATGTAGTACCTACTGTACATTTGTCCACATTCAGTGACAAAAGCCCTTTTTCGGCTCAATTTAAGATACCGTCAAGTCCTTTTTGAATGTCCAAAAACTGTGAATTAGGGTTACCAAAGAATTGAACATTTGAAAATTATTTTTGGAGACCGTTCTTTTTAGCCATACCACAGCCTCTGCTACGATGTTTTCTAAACACAGACTCTAGCGAATATGTTAATCCATGGTTATCGCGAAAAATCGTGCTTGTCGACATGACCACAGAAATAATATTAGGCAGAAGTGCTATGTGGGCCTTTTTCTATGTACCAAATTTAAGGCTCGAGAGGCTTATCTAACCGACACATCTTAGGACAACTTCTATCAATCAAATATTATTTCTACGGACATGATTATTTCTGTATAGATGACATACCTAGGTACGTAACGTCCAGTCAAGTGGTAAAGGCCATAAGCAGGCTGTACACTCTCGCCCGAGACATTTGGAGAACCCCGAGTGCGAGGCACACCATGCACACTCTCGCAGATCTCTCGTTGCTCATTCGGAGCAATGAATTCCGAGAGGATGGTAGAAAATGTCGAACTTGCTGTTATTGTTTCTTTGCAATATATCAGCTAATTAAATCAATAGGCTATTTGACTGTGTTCATACTTGGTTAATATTGTTAAACTAAACAAAATATATATGTACTAAAAAGTAACCGATTCTGAAAATAACATTAATAATAGCATTTTAAATTTTCTCATGATTAAAAGTGGGAGCGTGGTGGGAACGTATTGCTATCTCAGGCAGTGAAGTCACTGCACACACAGTACATCCTTCTCTTGTTTTTTGACGATTTATTATTGAACGGATTACAAAAGTTCTGTCTTATTTATGATTCTGGTACTAAAAATATTGATATGAAAGAGAAAATAAAAATTAGTAGAATACCCAATCATCAATATTTACTTCCATATAAATTGCTGTACTACATTATCAATAGATTCAATTCACTTATAGCTGTGTGAAAAATAAATAAAAAATGTCGATTGTTGGTCCCGCCTCAAACCCCGAGAGTATACAGAGGTGAGGTGACAGAGGTAAACTCGTGACGCCTAGCGAGACATCCGCTAGGCCCTTTGACTCGTGCCAAAAATACCGACACCGGAGCGAGAACGGGCAAAGAACCCCGAGCGACCCCGAGACAGTGCGAGAGGTCCCATGTACTCTCTCGCCTCGGCATGTCTAGCGGATGTCTCGCGAGTGTTTACAGCCGGCATTAGACATGAAAAAAAAAGTTGTCTCCTGTCACTGTCGCTGTTGACATATTGCGTCATTCAGTGATAATAAATACGTGGATCGCGAAGACCAAATAATATTCTAATGCCGGCTGTACACACTCGCGAGTAGAGATGAGCGCCTTCCCGGAAAATTTCCAACCTCTGGAAATATTATTTATTCCCATTTCTGTTCCAATCGTGATTTATTCCGAAAAGAAAAGAAAACTTTTAATATACACGGAAATATATATTTACAGACAGTTTATATCACAGACTATATATAAGTATATAAGATACTAGTTGTACTTATGTAGCAAGTAATTGTTGTTATCCTTTTTACACTTAATCAAATCTATATGGCTACATCTCTTTTTTACACCTGTAGCAACATTCACTCACTCATAGACATTATGCAAAGCGTGGCAATTTTAGGCCGTGACGTCATTTTGTAACGTGCATAAGCTACATTGTTGGATCGGTGAATATTAAAAAATAACAGAGTAGAATACCATATAAATGATCGGGCCCTTACTATTACCTCTAATAGCAGGGCAGAAACGAGTGAGTGAACGAGATGGCGCAATACAAGCTGTAAGGCGACATCTCGTTTATAGATAGTGATCGTGATAGCAAAGCCCCAGGTCGTTTTCAAAACTTCCAGGAAAATTTGGGAATGGGAATTAATAATTTTTCCCCATTCCTTCCTTTCCTTTCATTTCCATGTTTAATTTCTTCCCGCTGCCCATCTCTATTCGCGAGACATCCGCGAGACAGGCCGAGGTGAGAGTGTACATGGGACCTCTCGTAGTGTTTTGGGGTCGCTCGGGGTTCCTCGCCCGCTCTCGCTCCGGTGTCGGTATTTTTGGCACGACTCAAGGGCCTCGCGAATGTCTCGCAACTTCGCAAGGCGTCACAAGTGCACCCATGTACACTTTCGGGGTTTGAGGGGGATTTTTATTTATTTTTCACACATGCTTTATGTGAAATGAATCTATTGATGTAATATATATGGAAGTAATTGAGAATTGATTAAGCTGAAATAATGCAAAGAAACATCAGCATCAAGTTCGACGTTTTCGGCCATCCTCTCGGAATTGGCTAGTCAACTAAAAAATAAATTGTGTATTTTATATAATTTATTGATAGAATAGACTATTTCGGAGATACAATTTAAACGAAAAAATTCTTAAAATTATATTTATTTTGTTATTTAATTTTAAAGATTTTATAGTGATGACGTCACGCATCAATAATGGCCATCTCGAACTGTAAGAAAGCAAAAATTACTAAGGTATTAAAAAATATGTATGTCAGCGTCAAAAGTCAAAGTCAAGATGGACCGCGAGCCGCGAGTTGGTTTCTTGTTTGTTTACAATCGCCAAATAAGTAGGTATCTACCCCATTTCTCGTATCTATTGCATATTGGCCTGTTTATTGGACTTTACTGCCGTCCCTTCATCCGTTGACATCTGATTTTTCAATAATTGGACACCGATTCTTCATTAAAATGTATGAATGAATGTAATGAAGATGTAGTTAGGTTATGTTTACTTGAACAGAGATGACATTTGACATGGGTGACAAGTCCGTGAAGCGCCTAATTAGCGCTACCAAACAAAAAATATTTATTCATTACCCTGTGCTACCAACCCAAAAAAATTAAATGTGAATAGCCGGAAGTTATCCGGCTACGTCATACGTTAACTTTGCTAAAAAATGAAAGTCATTGGGTTTTCTGCGATTTTCTTTAAAAATACTTGCTTATCTAAAGATCTGATTAATGTAATCTGTTCCTTAAGCCTATTCCTCGAAATGGTTTACGAATTAGACATTTTCATAAAAAAATTTACTAGCCAATTCACTGCTCCGAAATACTCCGGATGAGCAACGAGAGATCTGCGAGAGTGTACATGGTGTGCATCGCACTCGGGCTTCTCCCCCTAATGTTTCGGGCGAGAGTGTACAGCCGGCATAAGGTTTTGACTTTGTTGTTGTTTTTGTAGCGGGAAAAACGCCCAAAATCTTTGTTGATACTTAATTTCAATATTTTTTTAAGCATAATTTTCTATTTATACACAGTTTGAATCACATTAAGAAATGCCTCGTGTTAAAATAGATTATATAGTAAGCTTCAGTAACGAAGACCCTGTAAGTATTTTTAAAGTTACATAAACATTTAAACCAAAAAAAAATTAAAAGTACAATCGAATTTTAGTAGCCTGTTTTTGTAGCTTAAAAAGTTTATAATTAATGAACTTCTAATGAAAATCATCAACTGTAAATTTATATTAAAATTATCAACACGGCATGCTATATCATAACCACAAAACGATTTTTTCATTTCAATAAAATCGTCAATAGTAAGGTACACAACCCGTTCAATTCTACACTACTATGATATCATAAAATTTTTCATGTCAACAATAATTTTTTTTATGTCCAGGACCATCCGGCTAGCAACCTGTTATCATGGGAAGTGGGCAAGCGACGCTGGCTATGTCGTCCTGGTGAACCCAGTTGTTCTGTGGTATTGCAACTCAAACGATCAGTGCAGGTAACTTGTCTATAATAGAGACATGGAAAGAATAGACTGACCTCATCCAAATTTTTTTTTGTGTGTACTGCCCTGAGGGAAATATAAAGTCCTATAACCTGGCAGCAGGCTGTCATTTGCGTCATGCATATGATGTGAACTGGCTTTAAAGTTAGAATGGCATCTCTGAATTTGTTTTTTTTTTCAATTTCCATCTTTACAAAGCCTTTAAATTATTTCTGTTAACCATATTCACTATTGCAGCTGTTATTTCCAAAATTTTCAATATTATGTTTAATTGTACTACCAGCTTTTTTTTTTGTTTTTTCAGATATCAGCTGTCCACATAGGATCATATCATGCAGCTGTTGTAGAGGTGTTAGTAGGACGCTCTGAAACGCCCAATGATCCATTTGAAGTAAGTTATGTCTGGTACTGAAGACCAATATTTGGTTTACACAATTTTTATTTATTTATTTACTAGCTGTTTCCCGCAGCTCCGCCTGCGTGAAAAAGTAGCCTTTGTTTGACCCCGGGTCTTCAACTGTATTCATACCAAATTTCATCAAAATCCATTTAGCGGTTTGGCCGTGAAAGCGTAACAGACAAACTTTCGCATTTATAATATTAGTATAGGTACACATTGTATATGTGTTGTCACCAAATCATAGAATATATCATTTTCATGATATGGTCAAGTCGACCACATTTTGGAAACATTTCATGATGTGGTCGACCTGGTTGAATTGACCATTGCTATGGCCAAAACAGAATCAATCATATCATTAAAACGTCAGTGTTTAATGATATGGTCATCCATGTTTGGTCAAATCATTTCAATAATAATTTGTATTTTTTATGCTCAAAACATTACTTTTAAATTCTAAAAGCTCTGTTGTAATTTTAGTAGGTATATATTACTAGAGATTTGCCGACTAGTCGGTAAAGCCGACTATCTGGCCAGTTTCGTAGTCGGCAATTAATAGGCATTTAGCGCCGACTAATCGGCTTTTATTTTTTTATTTTTTTTATTAGCATGAGTTAATCAATTAATAATTAAAAACACATTTTGAATTGCTTAAGTTGAAGAACTTCTTGAATTGGAATCAAGAACATATTTTGAAATATAAAGCAACGCAATTCTTTCCTTTGCTAAAAGTTCCGAAAATTAGTTAATTTTAAATAAAATATTTTTGATGAATGAATTAAACCTTATTCAGTTAACATAAGCATTTTTTATAAATATTTCATCTAATTTAAATAAAAGTATGGTATTTTTTTAGTAACTAAATAAAAGGTATTAAAGTCAGACTCATCAAGAGTAGTAAAATATAATCCTTATTTAATCCTTAAATAATTTATATTTATTTAATGCAAAAACAAAACTTAGTTAATATAATAATTCACATAAAACGAAAAGCTATAGAAATAAAACTTACCTACACTAAAGAAATCTACACTAGTAGTTCTGTGAACAGTAGACCTCGCGAACAGTACTACTGCCAAGTTATCAATAACTATCAAGCAAAAAAATTACTATCAAGTAATTAAGAAATTAATTATTCTGATCTTGATTACTTTAAATAACTTTATTTAAGCATACTTATGCTTAAACAATGTAATTTAATTTGAGTTCATTAATTTCCAGCTGATCAAGTTTTGAATAAAACTTACAATAATATTCTTTGATTTTTTAACAGCTGATAGCCCGCCGCTAATGTTTGAAGCTCAATGATCTGGCCGATTCTGTTTTGGCCTTATAGTGCCTCCTAGATCATATATAAATGCGACCATTTCATATATGATCGACCACATCTTGAAATGATTAATTCAACAACCTGGCCACGACATATGGACCTCATACACAATGAATAAATAAAAATAGTTTATTTTTTATAATCATCATTAATCTTCATCATATTTTAGGCTACCATCATGGGTCGTTCTTTCCTATACACCTGGTGACCCTCAATCATTAAAAATGAAAAAATATTCTTTAGAGAACAAAATAAAGACAATTTAAATACTAAACTACAACACAGCTTCCCAAAAATATGTCCGACTTCATATGCCAGCTGTTTCAAACACAACTCATAGGCAGGTTTTTTTCTGATTAGGTACTGGTCCCAAGCAGTGTGTTTCTTTCGCCCTCGGAATCCCGTCGCGAACCACAGGATCGGGTTCGTTCGTTCAGTGGAGACCAACTGGCCACCAATTCCCAACGCTGGGACCGCGTGCGCATTGTGTGTCGCCAGCCTTATAACAAGCAGTGCAAGGTACGTACAGTATATTTATTTATAAGTCGTTTCGACATTGCCTACCATAGAGTAAATCAAATGAAAATATCAATATCATTGTGATTGCTAATTTATAGCGATTACTAAGCTTCTACATAAAAAATCTTGAAATATATTGTATGTATGAGTATATTATAGAATTTGCTGGGATTAATAAAACAGATTATTCAAAAAAAAAATGGTAAAAAGTTTGTAGCAATCCAAAATGTTTTGAAGTTCTAATTCTATGATTGTCAATGAGACTTCACACAAGATTGTCTTTTCAGTATGGCATCTCATTTATTCAAATTTACGAACCTGAAAGTGGTCCATCGGCCCCCAAAGCCCCATCTCCGGTTCCCATACCAGCTTCCCGCGCAATCGCTGCCAGTACCAACTTCGGTAACACTTCATCTGATGAAGAAGATTACTGTCCAGGACAGCTGTTTGCTGCTACTAGGGCATCTGCCGGGACTAGCAATACTGGTAAATATCTCCAGATGAACAATATGACTTATAGCTTACCTATCTTAATACCTTAAGTAGTAGTGATAAAATGAGTAATATTCAGACACTATTAAAGGTGAGCAGGGTAAACACAGTCATACATTTATTTTTATTTAAGTATATATAATTACTTATATTTGTCAACTATTGTGTAATATATTAGTTTAATACTGTCACTACATTTACTTTAGAATTTTCCAGAAAGCCAAATACGCCAAGCTACATCACATATACTAAAGAATATGCCTAACACATCAACGAAAATAGTGAAATCTCCTATTGTTAAAAACACAAATTCTTTCGCCAAACAAAATGTTGCAGAGCCTAGCTCGAGTCGACATAGAGACAGCTTGATGTATACAGATGATGAGGAACAACCTCATAGCAAGATTGACTCAGTAATGCAAAGGCATAATGATGTTAAGGCTAAGGAAAAGGAAGCAAGGGATGCTAAGGAGAAACTTTTAAAAGAAAAGAAGGAAAGAGGTCAACTCTCAGAAGCACAAAATAAAAAAGACGATAGACCTAAGAATAATGATGATAGGACAAGAAAAGATGATAATAAAGCTACAAATATTGATAATTCAAGTAGAAGTGAAAAAAATAAAAAAGATAAAACAGACACGTCATTAAGAGATGATCAGACTAAATATGGACATAAAAATAGAGATGATAGGGAAAAGCGTGACGATAGATCAAGATATGACCTGAACAGGCATAAAAATAGACAGAGTGACTCACGCACACCAGGAAGAGGTGACAATAGTAATTCTAGAAATAGGGATAAGACGACACCTAGTAAGGGTAGAAATAGTAGTGATGATAAGAAGAATGTTAAGCGATCAAGGTCTAATGATGGAGGTATGCATTTAATTTTTATAACATCTTAGTTCTTGCCAATATGGAACCTCATTCCTTCCAGCAGTAAAATAATCAAAGTGTTTTTTGAAATTTTCATCTTTTCCATATTCTATATTTAACTTCAATACTTAGAATTAATGAGTTGGAAGCTGTATTAACACTAATTGCCTCCGTGGTCCAGTGGTTAGGCGTTCGCCTTCGATCCGGAGGATACTTTGCTTAGTTGTTTCCAATTTGTTTAGTTAGGACATTGCGAGCTTGAATCACCTGATTGTCTGATAAAGATGATTCGTGCTTTGGAAGGAAACGTTGAGCAACGTAAGGCAACGTTGGTCCCGGCTGCCATTAGATGGATCGTTAAAGGAACCACGAGGCCGATAGGCGATTCCGAAATACTAGGTGCATAAGTTTGATTGACCGTGTCATCATCATCATAATTTCGTGTAGGTTACCTTGTCAATCGATATGACATTCACAGTAGTCGAGTTTTCAGAACTCTGTGCTGGTCCCGTGAGTTCGACTCCCCACACTCTCTTGTCGCACGCGTGGCTGGTTCTGAGCGGGTACACGCACCCGCAGCGCGGCCACATCCGTGCCGCCGCCTGTGCTCTGGGGGCCACTGTACTGCCCGACTGGGGACCGCGCGCCACGCATCTCATGTATGTTATTACCATTTGTTTATTTAAGACAGAACTCTCTAATGCAAACGCGCCAGACATCGTAATTTCAGCCAATTTTAAAAAATACGCCTACCTGCAATAAAATTCATAATCCCGATACGAATTCATACGGACGACGGGTAAAATGGGACCCTATTACTATTACTAAAACTCCGCTGTCCGTCCGTCTACCAGATTGTATCTTATGAACCGTGATAGTTAGGCAGTTCAAATTTTCAGAGATGATGCATTTCTCAAATCCTATGTGTTTTTTTTTTTTGTAATACAGGTGAGCAGAATAGTCCTGCTTACTTCACTCAGTAGTCAGTAGTCTATTTCACTCGCTACGCTCGTGATTGATTTTTTTATTGCTTTGCTATTGTGTGATTCAAAAGCAAACAAATCACAAAAGGTCTCGTACAGAACATTTGGTCATCAGTATAGTATCCAGAATTTGGATAACTAGTTACTATTCAACACAACTTGACACCAGATCAAAAATGGAACCCTAAAAAAGTATGTATGTAGTTTGTGAAAACATTCCCTGATGTAGTACAAAGAATTCAAAACAATTTTCACAGATGCGCGTTTCCGAACACCCCGAAACTCCGTCAAGCCCTCGCCAGTAACCCTTCAACGCCAATAGCTACGGGAGAATGGGTTGAGAAGTGTTGTTCAATGAGGAGACTGCTGCCGTGGCAGTGGTTCGCTACGGAACCTTCCAAGAGAGTGCCCATGCCTGACTTGGACAGCCTGCTTTCTGGGCATGATGACAACGCACAAGAAGGTTTTTAATTAAACTACTTTCATCTAGTATTGTTTCGTTATCTTGGCACAAGCCTCTTTCAATAAATTCAACATCTTTTTAGTGGAAAAAGGCGGCTCTGTATTTTTGCGGGCAGCATAACCTGTAAAGAAAAAAATCGTAATTCGTGTAAATCAGTGTCACTATCACAAAGAAGAAAACTTAGACTTTGAGTGTGGTGAACATATAATCTTCTTAATTTTTGCAGTAAATTCAATTGATTCACGAAAAAAACAACGAGACAGTATTAACCTTAAGTACTTTTGACTTGAGCCCAAATCAATTCGATTACATTGTATTGGCAGTGATATGGCGGTGTTCGTGCTCTGCGAGGGGCATGCCAAAAGTAATTAGATAATCTTTATTTTTTTTTTTTTTTTTATTTACTCTATAATTTAATACTGGCATGTTACACACCATCTTAAACCTTAGTAATAAGTTTAAATACAAAACATCGTCCTTCATAAGATCTTTCATGGGCCAGTAGCTCTTCCAGGCATTGTCTATGCGACGATTAATTTCTTTTTCTTGTCTGTGGCTAACTGGCCTAAGTAGATATTCTAATCGACATAGTAAATTTTATATTTTAATAGCAGCGGATTATTAAATAGAAAAAAAATCACGATCCCGAGAAAAACGCGAAATATTCATATATATCCTGGAAGAGGTAGAATTTATTTTTTGAGTTAAAAGTACTTTCTTAAGTACTCTGAATGCAGCTGTTAATCTCACATATTATACCTACCTCTTCTCAGTTCTCTTATTAGCACATCACATATACCGATAGAAATCCGATAGTGACATCGTACGTTTAACGCCCAGAATTCCAAACAAATATTTTCTAACCAATTTCCTAAGCAAATGTTCTGTGTCCAGAATTTTTACTTTCTGCTATGTCTTCGTTTTTCTACGACCGAGCGTTTTTCACATGGTGTCCTCAGCATGCGTTGAGCACGAGATATGCATGCTTATCCTTATCCTAATCATTATCCTAGCTGTCTATCCAAGACCTATTCTTAGTGGCATTTTCTATCTCAAGCTCCTACGTGCTTCGGAAGGCACTTTAAGCCGTTGGTCCTGGTTGAATTGGCAATTTTCCTTGTGGGCGAATCCGCGGGTAATAGCTAGTTATACAATACAAATACTCTTTATTGCATTAAAATAAAATATTAACAAAATAATTACATTATTTTTCTATTTTAATAATATCTAATAATCCGCATCAGTAATTTTTTTTTTCTTTAACAGAATGCGACACCGACGAAGAAATCGAGAAAGTTCTTCGAGAACAAAAGAAACGAAAGAGAAGTAGCACTCCAAACCCAGTCAATGATTCCACAAGTGATGTGGAATTTGTGAAGGATGAGAGGATCAAGAAAAGATTGACTGTGCATGACAGTGATAGTGATGGTGATAAGACAGTTAATGCGACGCGATTGGATAGTGATGATGATGATGTGATGGAAGGCAGGAATGAAACTGGTTAGTGTTTATACATACATATACATATAAATATGAACCCCTGCATTGGCGTCGCTACTTGTCGCCTTTAGGTGGCAACACGTTGTATGTGTCATGTCAACAACAAATTGACAATGTAATTTATTGATATAGAATCAATCCTTCGTTTTTATTTGCGTCAAGTATGATAATATCTTTTAGATCACTTTTCTATGAATAATTTTTACCATTTATATAAATAAATCGTAGGAAATGATCACAAAATACACAACATACACTCCTGTCTCTTATTGGCTGATGACGTTGAGATGACTTAAAATCCACTAGGTAACCTACTAACCTACTAATACCTAGTGGATTTTAATACAATGGAACAACTGTCATCTGACTTCTATAATTTTTACAGAGAATACGAATAGGATTATGATCAGATTGTTTCAGCGGTAAACTGTCAAAATTTTCCGGCTGCCTAAAGGCATTGCCTAACTACTAGTTGACTTTCATGGTTCAAGTAGTGCTATCGTAATTCAGCGATACTATTGATAGTGCAATTAAAGCGTTAGTATCGAAATTTGTTGATACTATCGATATTATCCGATCATGATTCTTCTGATAATATCTAACCTCATCAATACTATTACTTAGCTATTAATAGTATCGAAAATATCCTACTATAGTTGTCCTACTGATCGTTAACTGACTTTCAAGGCCTCGATATTATCACGATACTATAGAATAACTACTGTTACGAGCTGGGGGTTCGCAATTTGGAGAAAAATACCTGATGACACGAAAAGACGTTTATTTAACTCACTTAACGCCGACGTCACTTAACTTATCACTGCTGCTCAGTCTTTTCTAGTGGTTGTCAACTGTGGGGCCTCGTTTCGTAACACTACTAATTTGTTTATTTATTTATTTATAAATCTTTATTGTACCACAAGTAAAAAAATACTTTTACAATTGGCGGACTTAACTACTATTGTTTGTAATTGTGGAAAGATTAATAGGTTGCATATATTTTCACAGCAACATTGAATATGGATTCCGACGGTGACGTCACAGATCCGGCGCCGGATCGCACATCGCCGCCACCGAAACACGATCCGTTACCGAATTTCTTCGACGGATTTACGTTTTACATAGAACCGGACGTCGGCACGGCCGGTTTTGATATTAATCTGCTCAAGAGATACGTGCGAGCGTATGGCGGAGTTCTTGTGGAGGTTAGTTTTTTTGTTTTTAATTCTGAAATGCAAAGTGATACCACAAAGTTAGACTATGATAACCGCACGCCTACGGGGTTGTATGCTGTCAGCGTAATCGTATGAAAATATCTTAACAAAGTCTCAGTAGTTCCTCCAAAGGAATTGAAGGAAACTACTGAAACAAGTCTCAGTAGTTCCTACAAAGGAACTACTACCAGGACAATGCTATATTAATTCCATCCAATTTCGAGTAAGTGAAATGTACCCTTAAATCCCGTATTGTGTTATCTCCCTTGCTCGCATTTGGACGGAATTATAATGATGCTGCCTTTCTGACAGATTTCGGCCACGGCGGCTGTTACTACTGTGAGCTTCGCTGCTTTGCTCGTACGTACACTCGTTGCTGACTGCAATATCCGGTTGTTAATTTCGTAATTGAGATCTTCGGTACTACCTAAATATTTGTACAATGTAACGGCGCAACCACACATGGTTTATTCGTCTGTTTGTGTTGTGTTTCATGCTTTACTAATATATCACGCACGTATTATGTACATATTTGTTTCTAGTCTGCCTGCGACCATGAACGCTGTAAAGTGTTTGAAACGTCAGGTGTAAATAAATAAGTAAAAATATTTTGGCAAAGCATGCAATCGCACACAGATAGGCTATGTGTGGTCGTGCCATAACAAAAATCATATACAAAATATGTTTATTGCCCACTTATAGTAACAATTAATTCAACAATAGGCTAGTTTCCAGGGTCAAAAGACTAACATTAAAATTAGTCCGTCTTTTAGGGAATCAAAATCTATTAGTGACGTATTTTTTCTTATGTCAATTGAGCGATAAATTATAAAGATATATCGCATCAAAGTTTAGGAGTGGGGGCTCGTGTCGTCACCTATTGCGAAAAAGTGTAGCACACTGTGACGTCATACGGTACTTTAACGCGCTATATCTTTGCCATTCTTTGTTTAATTTTCGAAAGAACAAATACGTCTCCAACATTTTTTGATTATCTAACTAGTAACGGACTAATTATATTTTTTTAGGAAACTAGCCTATTACAAAAACATAATATGTACATATATCCAGGAATGGAGTGAAGAAGACGGTCCGGTAGACTATGTAGTATGTGTGAAGTCAGTATCAGCTGGCGGTCGATGCGTGCGCGCTGATTGGGTGTGGCGCTGTCACGAAGAACGCAGGCTTTGTGAACCTGGCAGGTACTGTATATCTAGATGATTTTCTACGAGAATGTGTTACAAACACAATTGAAAAGAGTTAAATGATGAATTGAGTGTAAAATTATCATTCAATTCAGGTGCCCCATTTTTTAAAATTGTAACTCGCGCAAAATCGGAATCGAAATAATTTTCGTTCGTAAAGGTAGGATTTTTGTTCGACATATCTTCATCCTAGCGTGTATTCCTAGTTGCATCGTCAGCTTACGCTTCGGAGCCCAGGGTACGCTTTAATCATGGTCCTAGATTTGGCAGTACTGGTACATTGGAGCGACTGCCGTCTGACCTCCGTAACCCTTTTACCAGACCAATAGGATCATGATGTTCTTTAACGACCACTAAATGTCAGTCGGTACCAACGGCTTAACGTACCTTCCGAAGCACTGAATCATCTTTTTTTTTATCAGGCACTTATATATTTGTACCTACAGTAAGTTTTTTTTCGTTAACAGGTATCTCATAAGGCCTGCTGATGTATAGAAACCGTCAAGAGATTGTTATTCAAGTATAGTTCTGTAAATAAAAACGAATGTTTTTGAAATAAATTATTTGAAACACTTACTTTTTATAATCCCACTTTAATTTAAATTTCACTTGACAAGAACTCCTTAGGATATTTGGACCCTTTTTTTGGTGTACAAGAGATTCTAGATTGGACAGATTCGTGATTCGGCAGATTCGCTCTTCGCCACATTATAAACCAAGTATAACAAAGAAACACTTGTGGCGCACGGTGTTACTGTAATAGGGCTATGACCTAAGCTTAGTATTAAATAAGTACTAATTGAAATAATACAAAGCCCATTTCAAGTCGAATTGTTTATTAGAAATAATAAAATACGCGTTATCCCTAGATAACAGTTCCTTGGCTTACAAACACTTGTGGCGTTGATATTCGAGTCGCTACGTCCGACTCGCGGTGTGACTGTGATCGGGTCACTGTGACGTCAGCAGCGTCAACTTCTCGTTGAGCTGTAACTGGGTCTTGATTAGTTGTGCCAGGGTCACCACCTGTAATAACATCATAGATTTTATTAAAGCTCTATTACTCTTAGCTCTATAGACGCCCACAGAAATAAGAAGTGCCATTAGCAGGCCAGTTAACTTTGGCACACGCTACGGCACTTTACCGATTCTTATTTCTGTGGGCGTCCCGCCAGTCGCACGGGATTCGCGTCAGTTTGTATGGACCCTTTTACGGCCAGACAAGATTTCCAACGAACACTTGTGGGAGCGGTGCCGGGAAATGACAATAGATCAGGCATCGTAAATGGTCATGGATTGGCCACACACTGAGGCAATGAAAAAGATGACCTAACACACATTCCGAGACAAGCTATGGAATGGACCCCTCAAGGCAAGCGGAAAGTTGTCCGTCCCAAGCAGACCTCTGGCGACGCACGATTGCAGCGGAGCTCAAGGCCATCGGGATGACCTGGTCGGAAGCGAAGCACGGAATGGCGAAACACTGGACGCCGTCTGCCCCATCTGGGGGCCTTGGGACACTAAGTCAAGTAACCCTTTTATAACAATTGATTTTCATTGTTTACTAAGAGTATAGTCGTAGGTTGGCATCGAAAGGGTTTACTGTTAGATTCTGAATTAGCTGTTTTTTTTAAACATAATTGCTGCACAACCATTGTATTTTGTGGGTCCTATAATCATGTTGAGTCAATCAAGACTTGTCTACATCTATAATGTTGAAAGAAAAATCCAACTCACAGTTTTGTATTCTCAAAAATAGCTCTCACAGTTGTGTTCGAGTCCAATAAGAAATCATTCATTATACTTTGTCAAATTGCAATTTGGTCAGAACATTGCATCTTCACAAATATGGAATGAAACAGTACCATGAGCAGATCCTTGACACTGGAGTTGATGGCATCAGCAAACGTGTCTGCTGAGAGGTTGGGCACCGAGTTGACAAGTTCCAGGAGTTGACGACCGGCAGCATTGTTAGGCGTTGTGCGGTCAGCTAACACGTCTTCTACATATTGAAGAACCTATAAAGATAATTTTATTTTAATAGATTTGAAGCGAAACAAGAGCAAGAAAATTTAAAATACCTTTGCCAAACAGTAGGACAGCAAATTATGTTAACAATAAAACTATGATGTTGAATGCCTACAACTTTAAAATATAAATATTAAAAACATAAAGACAATTTTGAATCATTGGTGTGAAGTGATCATGATCACTAACATAAGTATGCCTTTGCACGCGTTTTATTCAATTCAACAGTGAACATTGTTTCTACTTACCACTTCACACTTATTTTTATATTTTTAAGTTTATATTAGGCTTAAAAACAAAATAGACACGAAATGCAATAATGTGTCATCGGGTCGGGGATTCGGGGACTGACGGGAAGGGTAATTTTAACTATATTGGACCAGAAATCCGCAACTCTTATTTGTCCAACCTCCTCATGAGGTCCTCGAGGGTGAGCCAACCTGGGTTCTTAGCCTGTTCAAAGACCTCACATTGGCCACGGCAGGTCTCCACCAGGAGGAAGCGTCTGATGGGGGAACATAGTAGGAGGGGAGAGACAGGTTTTCCATTGGTCTACTCGAGTACTACTATCTATGTGACAATGTGTTTTACAGTGAGCTACCAAAATAGAAATCATAAGATCGATCGTTTTTCAAAACAGTTATTATTAAAACTATACTGGTTTTTAGTGCAAGAAGTAGTTCAGATAACCTTTGTTTCAAGAAAGTTATTCGAACCTGATCGAGCAAGGAAGACAGCTTAGAGGCAGCCTCCGCAATCTGAGCAAGGTCCATCATGGGCTGCACTTGCCGTGAGCGACCGCCTGGGCCCATGGTCTTTTGACATAACTGCATGCCTACGATCTGAAAAACATAACACACATTTATTGCACAAATTTGTAAACTAAGACTAAAGTCTACATGACAACAACTTCTTATGATAAAGCAAACAAAATTTTAGCTTATTTTATTTTTATGATGCACCATAACTGCCTATTAAGAACAAAAACAGATGTTTTGCCTTTCAAAAATTTTACACAGCCAAAAGCGAAAGACTTTTTCTGTGTAATTTGTTGTGTACAATCTTTCAAGACTTTGAGTACTAGTATTAAAGTCTGTCATTACTGGACTCGAAGGAGAGTCACTACAAGACTTGTCTGCTTTGTACAAATAAGCTCCTCAAGTAGATTTCAATCCAGAGCCCTCTAGAACATCAGGCAAACCTAGACCACCACTACAGATTCAAATGAATCCTCACACAAAAACCTCTTTAACTAGCCAATTGAATAGTCACACAACATTTAAAAGACTCAAGAGAAACAAATGACTCAAAAGAAGACCCTACTGATTTATAAATGATGAATGTAGTGCATAAAGAGTACATGTCCATGACCTGTTACTCTCCAAGACAATTCAATTCTTACTCTGTTGCTGAATGTTCTTGTAAAACAGATTGCAAAAATATGTGAAAAAAAAACTAGCCACTTACCTCAGGGTCATAAGCAGTGAGTGCCACATCAATAGGTGTGAACATGCATCCCTGTTTGCCATGTGGTACACCAAGAGCCACACACACATATGCTCGGAGCCCCATACGTGCACCAGCCAGGGACGTGTCCACTGTAAGATGAACTGGCTCACGGCATTCACGGGCATAGTATTCGTGGATCACTGAAGAGTGGTTCGTGACTTCGTTGCCTGTGGCCCACCATCCTGTAATAATTAAGATTCATTAGGAAAAAAAATGCAGAATTTTAACATAGCTAATATAAGCTGCTAGTGTTTTCAAAAATATAAATAAGTAAATAAATAAATTGAAAAAAAAATTAAGTATAAAATTTAAAAAAAAGAGTGGTTCAAGGATGTGCAAATAGAAAACGCACCTACCCAAGCCAATAAAAAACATGAATTGGTGGAATGGTTACAAAAAAAAGGAATTGATGTAATGCATATGGAGATGCTAAAACCAGAATGAATCAAATAAGTTAAAGAAAATGAAACAGCACATGCCCAATATGAAATAGATGAACTGGCTCTGGAGTATGGTCATAAAGTTTTGAGAATACCACCGTACCATTGCCAATATAGCGCGATTGAGCTTATGTGGGCTCAAATAAAAGGATATGCAGCCTGCCACTATACTTCCCTGCCCTTTACCATGAAAAAAATAATGACCCTGTTAAAGAAGCCTGCGTGGTCACTAAAGATGAGTGGGCTAAATGTGTTGAAAAAAAAAAATGTAGACTAGGATCGAGATATCCGCATTGATAGCATTATTGATAATAATATAAAATATATAATATAATATAAATATATATAATACATGTTGGTGAAGATAATGATGAAGGCATCACCTCAAGCGAATCATAAACTGATTAAACTCGTTTTTTAAACAATTGCAATAGGCTAGTTTCCTAAAAAAATTTAATTAGTCCGTCAGTTAGCCCTTGGCCTGTTTCCAGGCTATATCGAGCCCCCAATTTTCTTGTAACACTATGTTTCCAGGCTCAATTGGCCCAGTCTTTTTTCGCTCAAAAAGTTAATATTTACAGTACACTGAGTAACTCTATGTGTCTATGACTTTTACTCGGCTTACTATGATCCTGACACTATCGATTAAGAGGGATTCCATTGCCATCCACGGGCGAAAATAATTTATATATCGAATTTGAAGTTGAGCTTGATGGGTCCCATTTTTTTCTATAAATGCGGTACGGGAAAGTGCCTGGCTGGTGAAGTTATCCTTTATTGAAACTAAAGACTTTTTTATAAGAAAATGCCTAAATAAGTATATTTTAATATAATATACTAGCCTACTAATCTTTATTCAATATCTAAATAATACTTTTTTTTATTTTCTTCTCTAATATCTCAAAATTATGTATTATATTAATTAATTATTATTTTATTGATTTACTCACTTAACATAATCGACTAATAACAGTTACCACTAATGCGAGAGTAGCATAACATGTTATTCTTCTGTGGTTTCTTTGCCCATCACTATTGATGACTAACTGACAGGTGTCAGGAATGCATTCTTTCTATGGCCGAACTTAAATGACATGTATCTAACACAAAACTTAAGAAATGGATACAATATGCTTCAATTCTGTCACTGTTTGATTTTGAAATATTGATTTCCCATACTATTAAATTGATTGCATTTTTAGCTAAAATAAACACTTACCCACAATACTTTCCGAGGCATTGACTCTCCTGTTGAGTTCATACACATCTAGGGCATAGTTGAGTTCTGCCTCCACTTGGTCTGCATGTTCCTTATGTGGTACACAGAAGCAGTTCGTCACTTCTACCACACCCTTGTCGGAGGTGCCTGCAATGTTCAAGAATACAACAACATAACCTCAAAATACAACTTAATATTTATAAGTAATAAATAAAAAGAAAACTCAATACAAATTATAGAAAAGACATAGTCTTCACAGGGAGCTTTTAATTAATTGATATTAAAATTATTTAAGTGTAACATTAGGCAAAATGTAATGACGTCGGCATGGTCACTATTATGTTTTAAAACATGGATGAGTAAAAATTGTATTTACCAAGCAAAGTCCCAATAACGCGATGTGAATCTGCATTACGCCGTTCATATGCATCAACTATTTGGAATAAAACAACAGGATGAACCTTGACAACCAAATTCAACGCCATTTTGAGTTTTGAAAGGAATGTTTGGGATTGATTGACATTGACATCCGTGCAAATTTGTAGTTGCTCTACGTTGTCGCTGATCGTCATAGACAATTTTTTTTCAATATGGCTTTTTCTTTCGTATTTAGCCAGTAACAAGTTAAAAAAACCATTGAACAAAGTTGTTTAGTCAAGCAAGTCTAAAGTTATATAATTTTTTTTATCCATTATAACATTATAGTTTTGTTAATTCTTTAATATGTTGCTTTTGAAATACATATACCTAACATTACAATAACTTAATCATTAGGTACTTAAAATTAAATGAGAAAAAGGATAGTTAAATCTTTTTCTAATTTATTAATAAATATATTGATTGATATAGGTATTTCTATAAAAAAATACATCCGCACACCAAGGCCCTAAGGTCCCCACAGTAAAAGGCATAAATATGTACGACTCATCTAGAGCCGCAACTACCTTCCTTCTGCTAGGTCTTGAAAATCAAATAAATTATTGAAATAACACTCAATATTTGCAACAAATTAAATACCTAATTTAATTATCTAAACATTTTGTAAGAGACATTAATAACATTAATAATCTAATTAACATATTCCATATGTTTCTTCACTTTTTATAGAATAAAACAAATCACTAACACTAATATCACTTTTCTTCTGAGGTTGCTGGAGTTGTGTGAATACGGATTCCATGCATTTCGGCAATTTCGGTCTTGAGAGCATCTGTTACCAAGCGATGCTGTTTGACTCTTGATAGACCTATAAACTCTTTGGCTTCTACATTTATCTGAAATTAGAAAAAAAAACAGATTTGTGAAAGTAGATGTACTTAAAGCATCTAGGTATTTAACAATTTTTTGTATCATTGATAGCATTATACTGTGTATATAATTTTCATAAAATTAAAATATTTACCTCAAACATAGCGCCACAACCCCCTGAGATATCCTCTACACTGAGATATGTAATGCCTGGTAAGCTACGTTTAAGAACTGTTGAAAGTTGTTCATCTTTGGTCTCACTGTTTTTCTGGAAAGCTGTTTGCCCAGCTATCGTTGATTCACCGCCATTACTGGCGCCTCCAACTGCGCGAGCCTGTAGGTCATACAAACTCACCTAATTAGAATTAAAAATTCACATTTCCCGCACAATAAAAAAAAGAAATGACTTTTCTGTGAAGAGATTAAACGTATTTTAATGCAATAGTGTTTCAATGAATGGTCGTAATTTAGGATATATAAAGCTAAAATAAGAATACTAAGTTTAAAGGTATTAAACTTGCAACATGATGAATAGCAAGGCGTTTTAAAATAATGTTAAAAATTTCACTTTACCAGTATACTTCGCGCAGGAACTAATGACTTAAAGAACTGTCGAAGCATTATTATATCATACGTGATAAATTATGGTAGTTAAAACTACAGAATAGTATTATTCTAAACTGAGTGAAATTTAAGTTTAAATTTAAATTTAAGGGATTACGGATCAAAACATAACCTCAACAAAATTTGTTATTGCATGATGTAAGATGTTTGTGAAATTGACAGTGAGTGACACTGACTATCATCTGACACTGACACAAGGCTAATGTACTTTTTTTAAGGAGAAGCGTCTTCATTCACGACTCACGAGACAACAATACTAAAGTGGCCTACTACTACGAGACGGGTTACGCAATTCTAAAAGTAGTAAACGTAGTAATGAATTTGATAACTCATGATATATAACTGTATTATGACCATTGGATTAAGGGTCTTGAGGAGCTCGATAGTCGAATATGCATGTCAAGTAACGGCTAGATGCGATCACTATTGGACTGGTCGCCATTTAGTGGCATTTTCTATCTCGAAGGAAGGCACGTTAAGCCGTTGGTCCTGGTTATTATCGACAGATAACAGTCGTCAGGCTGTGTCAGATGCCATAAGGCAGCCTGAAAAATTCTGACAGTGTTGGCCACTAACACACCTCGGGTCATATTCCTGTTGGTCTGGTTTTCCTATAAAAAGGATTACAGAGGTCAGACGGCAGTAGCTCCATTATAATAACCAGTGCCGCCAAAACTAGAGCCAAGACTTACCTTACCTACAGCGTACCCAGGCTCCGAATCGTAAGCTGACGAAGCAACTAGAAATGCACGCTAGGATGAAAAAGATTAGGGTTCCATCTGTGTATACCTGATGGGGTTACCTACTAGTTTTTAATACCGCTATTGCGATTTCTTTAAGTCAGTTGCAAAAGTGCATGAATAGTTTTTAGAACAAAAAGTAAGTAGGTACTACCTAAAGGTACCTACTAAAGAGAGATTAAGCATACCATATACTTTTGTAGCAGGCGCGGAGACTCGAACTCGTGATGAGTGTTCGAAACTGTGAGGTACTAGGTACTTAGTACAAAAAATTGCAACAGCGGCATTAGAAAGAAACTATACGTAGGTAACCCATTGAGTTACCGGAGAAAAATTTAAAAACCGTGCGTTGACTTTAGTTAATTTATTATTATGTAAGTAAGTAGGTGATTAATAAATACAAATGAATGTTCATCTAACTTAAAAAACATTTTATACACACCATTTTTCATCTATATTGCATTTCCCTTGGTACCATAAATATTGCAATCGGTTGATTTCAGTTAATTCTTTTAACACCTTGGGTATTGGGGTAAATAGCTTCTGTAAAAAAAACATATATAATTAAGCAAACGTATACACAACGTACACGTAAAGGAGTAATTATAAACTTTCTTTTGAATTATGTCGTTTTTTTTTACTTTCCCAGGGAAAGTTATTCTGTGTCTGTAACTCACTGATTTAAGTTTCAGGGTGATAGGTATGTAGGTAGTTACAATTTCACGATGTTATAATTATTGAGAAAGGAACGTTTTACTTGTTCGGTTTCGATGCTCTTTTGTTTTAATACGTAACTAATTTCCACTTGAATGTAGGTCAAATTATGGGTTGTAGAATTTACCACTGCCGGAGGGAATATTCTTCCAAAATCTCCTCTATGCAAGTGCTCCTCGTGGGCCCTTAGTAGGCTGTGTCGCAGTTTGTGACTGAGGCACGGTTTGCAGAGACCACATATGATATCGTCACAGCTCTCCTTGCAGAAACTACTACATTCCTCGCTCCACACGGCTATGTTCTTTTGAGATGATACCATGCTCTGTGCAGCGTTGTAATCCCTGAAATTATTAATTTTGAATGATAAGTCGAAATTATCTACAGAACACATAACGGATCTTACCTTTGTGGTCTAGTGGTAACTCGAATATATGGAGATCGTGGATGTGATTCCCACGGGAAGCATACTTTGTTAAGTTGTTTTTAGTAATCTAAATAGGAATTATAGGTTCGAATCACCTGATTTTCTGATTATAAATATAATTATGTGTATTATGACACGTTAAGTCGTTGGTACCGGATATCATCTGGTGGTTGTTAAAGGAATCACGTCAGAGGTTGAGAAACGGTTTTGAAAAACTGCCAGTGATACTTTTGAAAACAGTTAAAAAAAAACGATTAATCCATATTCCATACCAATATTATAAATGCGAAAGTCTGTCTGTCTGCCTGTTACGCTTTCACGGCCAAACCGCTGAACGGATTTTAATGAAATTTGGTATGAATCTAGTTGAAGACCCGGGGTCAAACATAGGCTACTTTTTGACGCAGGCGGAGCTGCGGAAAAAAGCTAGTCATTATTAAATATAAAAGTGTACCTACATAGGGCGCACTGTAAGTTTCCGGAACTGGCCACTTACATAAACAATATTTAAAAATTTATTGCAACATTTGAAAATAGAACTCTTTGGCTGTAGAATGCAGTTTGTTTCATCTGACTGTCTTTTGTTTTTACCTTGTGGCGCCATTTAAAAAATTGTGTGTCTGCATCAACATGGATTTAACTCGGGAAAATTTTCGTAGTAAGATTTTCTACGATTTTAAGTGTAATTTGACAGCTCAACAGAGCATCGCTCGGCTTGAAACAGCTTTTGGCAATGAAGCACCATGCAAGACAACTGTTTATAGCTGGTTTGCAGAATTCAAGCGTGGTCGTATCAATCTCAGTGACGAATCTCGCGATGGTCGGCCGTCCACCGCTGTGACCAATAAAAACATCAATGCTGTGCGCCGTATGATTGAAACAGACAGGCATGTGACCTACCATGAAATTCGCGCATCCTTAGAAATAGGCATGAGTCAAATACAATTAATCCTACACAAACATTTGGGTGTGAGAAAGCTGTGCTCGCGGTGGATCCCACACAACTTGACCGAGGCTCAAAAAACGGACCGCGTCACTTGGTGCAGTGCCATGCTTACCAGATTCAACGAAGGTGCGTCAAATTTGGTGTGGGACATAGTAACAGGTGACGAAACATGGATTTATTGCTACGATCCCAAAACAAAGCAGCAATCGAGCGTATGGGTCTTTCAAGATGAGCCGAAACCAACCAAAGTGGCGCGCGTGAAAAGTGCATCTAAGCGGATGATTGCTTCTTTTTTTAATAAAACTGGACACGTGGCTACTGTTGCTTTAGAGAATCGTCGTACAGTGAATAGTGACTGGTACACGACCATTTGTTTGCCGGAAGTTATTGACGAACTCCGTAAAAATAACCGTAAACGCCGTATCATCCTGCACCACGACAATGCTAGTTCTCACACGGCCAGACAGACAAACGACTTTTTGAAGGCGAAAAATGTAGAACTCATAAGTCATCCTGCATACAGTCCCGACCTGGCACCTTGTGACTTTTTTCTGTTCCCAAAAATTAAGAACCAATTACGCGGTCAACGATTTTCATCACCAGAAGAGGCTGTCGAGGAGTATGAAAAACACGTTTCAGAGGTCACCACAGAGGAGTGGCACAAAAGTTTTCAAAACTGGTTTCATCGAATAAAAAAGTGCATAGACGCCAAGGGAGATTATTTTGAAAAACAATAAATTAATTTTGTACCTTTAATAGTATTTTTTCATATTCATTCCGGAAACTTATAGTGCGCCCCACGTATTAGTCTTAGAATATTTAAAAGCATATTGATAGTAAGTAATAGATTAAAATAGTACCTACCTATTTATAGATTACCTCACCTTTGATTTGGATCATTATACCTATTCTTGTTTCTAGTGACGCCAGTCAAAGAATAAAGGTTGTAAAGCACTTGTTCGTAAAGCAACTGGTTAGGTGGGTAGTGTGCTGAGCTGAGATTTGGCGACATGTTAGCTTCCAGAAGGTACACCTTTAGATCCTCGTCTACCACCAGATCGAACCTCATTAGCTCAAAGAAGTTGTTGTTGTTGTTGTTGTGTGATGGGTAGTTTTCAAGCTGAAAAGAATAAAAAGGTAAACGAATAGACAACAAACAAGTATTCGAAATAATACATCAGTGTAGTGAATCTCCAGGCAATAATGTGCCCTGCGTATCATAATTTGTGCAGGGCTACTGGTATTACTGTATGGGTGGATAAATTTTAAATATCGAATGGTATCTTAGTTGATCGTCGATACGATAAGAAGAAAGTTCAATTATCCTTGGATGATTTGAATACTCCGTGTTGGATAGAATGATTAAGATTTCAGAACAAAACTTTAAGTTTAGTAACTTTGAAAATTGATCGACTCTATATTCATAGAGATCTTACTTCCTTTCTTATCTGGACATATATTCTTATTTTCGTGATGGTTTTGTCTTCTCTACATAATTTATATGGTTTTCTTCCAAACCTAGGCACTGATTATTACTATATCTGCTACTATGGACTGCTATTACATTATTTACGATATAACTTCTCCTCTTTTTCGCAAAATTCGAAAATCCACATAGTGATTCATGGGTTAATTGTATCTAATAGGTAAGTACATATTAAAATTATTTCTACTCACAGCTTTAATAACATGCTTTTCTTTTTTTATGAATACTTCAGCTATAGATTTTTGTACATCTTCCCACATTTTGGCTGTGTCTTTTCCCTGAAACAGAGGAAGGCAATGTGTAAAAGTGAAAGTTTTTTTAAGTACACCTATAATATTGACATCTCAATGTAAGAGTAATTGGTAATTTTTATATGGTATATTTTTTTATTATATGGACATAAATGTCTAATGTAAATAGAAAAATAAAATTAATGTGCGTTGAACAAATATTCTCAAACTAATTTAGCGGTTAATATGAAACTCAGAGAATGCCTTAAGACATTCGGTTCACCTTTTGTATTATGTTCCATAAGTGAAATAAATATTAAATAAATAAAAACTCTACATTACCTTAGACTTCGCATACAAGTCGAAAACGTCTTTCATCCCAAAGCCCAAGGCGGTGTAGGGCTGGGCCAGAGAAGGCACTTCCCATGTTGGAAGGTAATCATCGCCAACCACGTATTTATCCAGATTCTTAGGGTCAAATGGGTGATATTTAGCTGGGCAATACCTGGAACATTTTATAATTTACACATCCTATAAGAGAAAGATTAAGGGAAGGAGTTCAGGTAGACCAATGCATAGCAACATGAAGCAAATAAAGGAGAAAGTAAACTTCGCATCGTATCAAAAACTAAAGAATCTCGCTTATAATGGAGAGAAATAGAAGAAGCACCACCGTTAATGTTACATTTATGATGATGACGTCCCTTAGAAAATTATTGCGCAAATTTAACTACAAGGCATCTGTGAACTTACTAAACTTTTCAATATTGACAAAATTCACTTTTCTAATGATCGAATATTATCTACATAGATACTAAGCACATACTGACCTGAACAACACATCACCTTTGTACCAATACACTCTTAGCGGATTGACGGACGTGAGAACCACGTACACGCCAATATCAAATCTATGCCCATCGACTAAAAACGGTCTTTGCACATACTCTTGCACAAAACTTTCCCCGCTGGACAAATCAATTTCAGTCACGTTTTTCAAAAACACGCCTCTATGTTGATTGTGCTTCTCCAGAAACAGTGCATTTTTGTTTTCATTAGCATATTTAATAAATTCATCTTTGTTTTGGGGCAATTTAAACGCTCTCGGTATAAAGATAGAGTCCGAAGTTGCCAAATCAACTTTGTTTGTTATAAATCCAGTACCGGGAAAGTGGTTGACTTTTTGATGGGGTTTTAGTCTGTGTAAATTAGGATATAGAACTCTGAATGGATAGTCGTGAGACCAGAGAAGGTTCCAGTTTGAGCTATTTGTACTTTTCTCATATCCTAATCTGCTTAATACTAAATGCACGTGTTTTAATAATCCATTTCTATTATCTACGTCACTATAGGCGGAATACACCCAGTACTTTGGATTTTCTATTTCTTCCGTACATACTGTTCTTCTTTTGGTCTGTGTATTTATTATTTCTAATAATATGCCTAGAGAAACTCCAATTATACAAACGAGAAGAAATATGTGTAAGTTATCGTTTCCACTTTTATTTTTCTTCTCTTCTTTGGTTATAGAATGATCATTTTGGTTAATTTTCTCCAGAGATTGTTTGTTATTGTTTGTGGTTGAATCCTGCAAGCACAATAAGCATTAGAAAATTATGTGAAATACCTACTAATTGATGTTTTTATATCATGCATAATTAAAGTAACTACATAAAATACATACAACAAATTGTAACAACAAACCTAGATTATTTAAGTTGTTCTTTTATACAAGTCCTAGATATCGTAAGATAGGTGCTATTTAAGATAGAAAAAGTACTTCGTAAATTAACTGATAATACATATCTTAATCAAACTTAAATATAAAATCAATACAATTTTTTGCATTTTTTTATTTTATGCGGGAAGATAGTAGGAAGTAACTAAGTATGTATAATTATACGCTTATCCGTAACTTTTCCTATGGTACCTACTTATTAACTAAGAACCTATGTGAGAACTTTGTCATAAAAGAACGGATATGTACTTACAGTTGTTTTATCTTCCATTTTATATTTATTTAAAAAATTACACCACTCGAGACTATTTCAAAAATTTAAACATTTTTTGAACACTATCTTTGCCACACGAGCGCGTTGGTGTCGCATACATGCCACAATACAAATGGAGAAGACATAGTATAGATAAGACAAGGATAAAAGATATATCCACGTGAGTCGAAAAGGGACAAAATTTACTTTCTAAAACGCGGTACCAGTAGCATACTTGCTTTTAAGGTCACATCAACGGGCCGGTGTGTGCTTTAGGTGTTGGCAGATGGATTTTTACGTTGACTCCAATGAACATGTTCATTAGGGTTCATTTTTAGATATCATTATACATATTCTTTTGCTAAATATGTAATGAGCACAAACCCAAAAAAAACTTAAACTAATATGAAATAAGTATAAGTAAAAAGTAGTGGTTTTTGATTTTGAAGATTCGATGATGGGATTTCGAACTTATTTGAGAAAAAATTGAAAAATTACCTTTGTCAAATAATCCTCTGTGTAATATCGCTGAATAAGTATCCCATAATATTTATATTCCTAAAATAAATGTTATACTAAGGTAATTTAATCAACTCAAATGCATTTTTAATAATGTACCTGCAGATGTTTTGGTAGATAACTTTATCTTTATCTTATCTAACACTTACTTCAGGACAAGATCAATCAGTGTTATTTGTTTTTTATCTATTTATTTATTTACATTTAGCTTGGTAGGTAAGTAAATTAAGTTGTCGTTTTCATGCTCTCGACAAGACGATATTTCTCGAGTTTATAGGGGCTCTATAAAATGATGGCAGCGGTTGACTATCGGTTTTGTGGCAATATACGATCTGTATGTTTGTCTCAACAGTGTTTACTGTCGCAGACGGTCTGTCGGGCGCCGCCTGCAGTCTTCGTTTGGTAAGTAACTGTCTCACGCAGACGAGTACAGATACAATTTTTATAATTATTTTTACTAGCTGTTGCCACAGCTCCGCCTGCGTCAAAAAGTAGCCTATGTTTGACTCCGGGTCATCATCAACGATTTAAGGGCTGGACTCATGTCGGTGGAGCTTCTTCCATTCTTCTCGCCCATTAAGCCAGATCCTTTAGTTTTTGATACGACACAACGTATACTTTTTCCTTTATTTGCTTCGTGTAGCTATGCCTGGTTCTACCTGATCCCTTTATCTTTCCTTTCATAATGTTTTTCATGAAGTCGTCGTGTCGTATGAAATGCCCTAACATGTTTTTTTTATACAATTTAGCAGGGCAAACTGGCACGCGGCCCACCTTATGGTAAGTGGTTACCGCAGCCTATGGACGCCTGTAGTATAACGGGCGCGTTGCCAACCCTGAAGTAATTTATTCACACCCCTTTCGAAAGCCCTCACGTTGTAGTCACTGGTTTCCCTTCTATACTCAAATACCCTCAAAATGCTTCTCTTTTCACCTACTCTTGTTAACACTTCTTCATTTCTTTTCAGTCCAGGTTATTTCTTTTAACCTATGCCAATACCCCGAGTCTTCAACTATATTCATACCAAATTTCATCAAAATCCGGTAAGCGGTTTGACTGTGAAAGCGTAACAGACAGACAAACAGACTTTCGCACTTATAATATTATATTAGTATAGTATGGATATAATTACCATTAAGTAGGCACAAAGTCATGTGGCTCACCTCAACACCAGTAGTATTACGTATTGCCGACCCCTGATAAATGCTTTCGCGCCCTTTTTTTAAAGGCCCCATGTTGTAGTCTCTCGAGAAAGAAAACCATGCTAAGGAGCTTTAAAACACAAATTTCACTGGTAGAGCTGTAGTCAAATATAATCATCATTGAATGTTAAATGGTTAACTAGACATGTAAAATTAACTAATGCTATCGTTTTTACTTACAAAATGTCTGCATATTATTTTTTATACTTTAGAGAAATCCTAGAATATTTTGCCAGGATTTTAGTTTTTTTTTTATTTCTACATTTATTAATTGAGCCATTCCCGTAACCGTAAGACAAGTTAGCATGAATTATTTCCAGCTGATTTTTTTTTGCTGGAATTCTAATCTATTGATTAGAGAAACTAGCTTTGCTCTCATTACTGTCAGCAGAACCCAGACATGAACAGATCTGAAATCTCCCGTCAAACGTGCAATGAAAACGTCTCTACATTCAACGGTATAAATATGTAATCCTAAAGAAAATAACCACATGGCTGTTTATTATTTCTAAGCTAGCTCTTTTACATCCAGCTTTCAAGATTCTTGCCAGTGAGCCCATACTAAAATCCTCTCGCGATCCAAAGGAATACCTAAATTCCTTACGTGTCATTCTTATGCAAAACTAGCTGTTTCCCGCAGCTCCGCCTGCGTCAAAAAGTAGCCTATGTTTGACCCCGGGTCTTCAACTCTATTCATACCAAATTTCATCAAAATCCATTTTTGGCCGTGAAAGCGTAACAGACAGACAGACAGGCAGAAACACAGACAGACAGACTTTCGCATTTATAATTTTAGTATAGATATAGATTACTGCTATGCCTAAACGACCCAAAGAATACCTTGACTTCGGATGCTCTCCGCTGTTCCTACACCTGCTCAGCGGATCCTCCTACTAGTCGGCTTTCAAATTACAAAGAAAAGTTTACAAGTAATAAGTATTTTTTTTAAATAATCTTTAAAACTAATATTTGAGTTTTCTCCATAATTATTATAGCCATAGACCTACATTTAAGCGTCCCAAGACGCGGCCGGCGCCGCGGTGTCTCCGGCGGCCATCGATCGCGCACGCACCGCGTCGCATCGGATGCGAGTCGTCAGAATCTCCCGAACAACCTCGCGACATACCGGCGCCTGTCGACGCTATTGTTGCAGAATGTGCGAGGGACAATGATTTCAACTAAGTTCTTCTTGTGTCGGTTATTTATTTATTATTTATTAAAACTTTATTGTTCCACAAAGTACACATACTTTCGAGCATTCTCTCCCAGTCAACCATTCAAGTATTCTTGCATCATATAATTATTATGATGTAAGATCGCAAGAAAAAATTACTTATTCTTATGTCAGAGCCCAAGATGTAGAGTCAATGCTCCTATTAGTATAGATATAAAAAAAACATAAGATGTTAATGATGATATCAAAGAATATAGCCTTTCATTTTCAACACACAAGCACACACACTTGGGCTCTATGAAATTTAAAACATATGTATACAAACGCTGTTTGTAAACTGCTGTTTGTTTATGGTCCATTTTAGGGCCAATAACTGGGGTTATTTTGCCCTGCTATTAGCTGTGTCTTTATAATATGTTAATGGCGAGGGATGTTAGTTTAGTGAGCATGTACAAACTAGGGATATACGTGGAACAATCAGAAAGTTTGAGAAACTGAAAAACTAACCTCTATGGATAAAATATTTTAATTAAATATTTTCGAAGAACTCTCCACCAGCCTCTATGCAAAGTTACATGCGTCTGAACCAATTTTCGAAACATTTTTTCCAGACCGCCGCAGACACCTCTTCCATGGCTTTCTCGAACGTTGCTAGCGCGTCTTCTGGCGATGAAAACTGTTTTCCTTTCAGCTGATTTTTTATTTTAGGGAATAAAAAGAAGTCACACGGTGCCAGATCAGGACTGTAAGGAGGATGTCCCAAGACTCTGACCGGTGTAGTATTCAGAAAGTCCCTCGTTTTAAGCGCTGAGTGCGCGGGCGCGTTGTCATGGTGAAGCAGTACCCCGCGGAGCCCGGTGTTCTGTCGCTTGTTGCTCATTGCAGACAAAACTTCTGGCAAACATTTTATGGGTATACCATTCGGCGTTGATGCTGCTTTAATCTCGTAATGGAATTGAAACCAGATACCCCGTCAAAATGAAGAAACTAGCGAGCAAAATTTTCCCTGCGCTTCTCGATCGGTTTACTTTCGTAGGAGTTAGTTCGTTTTGAAACAGCCAAAACTGTCGACTGACGCTTTGTTTCTGGATCGTATTGATAAATCCAGGATTCGTCACCTGTCACAATGTCGTAAACGCACCGAGACGAGCCTGCTTCAAATTTTTGAATCATATCACGGCACCACTCCACACGGGCCTGATTCTGAGCTTCGGTGAGGTTGTGCGGCACCCAGCCCGAAACTATCCTCCTCACGCGCAGGTGCTCGTGTAGAATCTTGTAAACGCTTTCCGAACCAATCTACAGTGTATACTGAATCTCTTCGTATGTAATTCGCCTGTTTTCATAAATTAATTGATTTTACTGCCAGCACACTTTCTTCCGTGACAGCCGTCGTAGGACGACCACTCCTTTGTTTATCCCCCAAAGTGCGACCGCGCTTGAACTCGCTATGCCAGCGATAGATGGTTGCTTTTGAAGGTCCTTCATCCATAAATTATTTATTAAAAGCCATTTAAAGTCGAACAAATGACTCATCAGGTTTTAGGCCACATTTAAAATCATTGCACGAAAATGTTTTCGATGCAAATCCATTTTTTGAATTGAGACACGATAATTTGATTTGGCTCTCAAAAAAATGTGGAGGGAAATTCGAAATTCGAACAATGGTATTTTTACTTTTAAATAACTAAATTTTTCAAAATATTTACAAGTGGCTAGTGCCTTATACATAAAAACTTTTTTTCGCAAAGCTTTCTGAGTGGCCTGGTAGAGAGTTTCTAATGCAAAAGTTTGATTTTAGACTGCGCGGACGGGTTCGTCATTACTTCATTAACTAGTAGCTTTACGCAGGCGGATTCGCCCGCGTGGATGTCGGTTTTCGCGACTATAAGTCCATCGTCATGGTTGTCTATATACATGCAAATATATAAAAGGAGATGTTCCCACTGACTATTAGCCTCGGTGCAACGGTACGCGGAACTCTAGAGAGAGCGCTTATTCGACATCGCAGCCCTAGTCTCGAGTTTTTTTCGTTTTACAGCCAAATGAAAACTACTTAGTATCTATTAAATAAGTGTTTTAAAGCAGTTTTTTTTTTGTTTCGAGTTACATGCTTATCTATAAACATCAGATATTATTAAACTTCATGGAAATCTAAGTAGTTTTTAAATGTTTTCAAAATTTAACAACCCCTATTTTACTATTTGTATTGTGTATTGTAATATGTCCTGTCCTAACTCACAGCACGCATTGGGAAACTGTAAGTGCTGTCAGTGTTTGTAAAAAATAAATAAATAAATAATTACATGAATATCAAAAAACCGGAAAATTCGTGATATATTTAGAAGATCGAAGATAATAAATTTTATGAAGTTACGGCAGTAACAGATTTTAAATACTTTCCATACAAACTTTCAAGCCCTATTTGCACCCTTATGGGGTAAATTTGTATAAACCATGAAACACTTATTCAATGAAATGTTTTTAAGAACATAAATCTCAATTATTATCAAAATTGTAGCCGATTCAAAGATATTTCATACAAATTTCCAACCCCTATTTCATCCCTTTAGGGTAAACACTGTTCAAAATCCCTTCTTAGTAGGCGTTTTCATTATATCGAGGAGCTCGCATAATAAATTTCATGGAAATTTGTAGAGATTTTAAATATTCTCCATACAAACTTTCAACACCTATTTTGCACCCTTAGGGGTTAAATTTCAATAAACTACGAAACACGTGTTAAATTAAAAGTTTTTAAAAGCATTACTCTTAATTTTCATCAAAATCATAGTTGATTTAAATATTTTTTTATACAAACTTTCAACCCCTATTTCACCCATTTAGGGATAACATTTTTCAAAATCCCTTATTAGTGTGCGTCTGCATTTTGAAATAAAACTTTACGTTTCTACTATTACGCGGTTACGGTTGTGCGTGCGTTTATATGTTAGTGGAAATTTCTCCTTTTATATATAAAATATATATGTTACCGGAAATGTATGAAATCTAGGAATTGTATACATCTCCTATTTCAATTTTATACATACATATAACATATATATGTATATATATATGTTATATGTATGTATTAAATAATTTTTAAAACAATATTTTATACATTTCCTAAATTGCTTCGGAATTGTATACATTTCCTAGGAGATGTATATAATTCCTAGATTTCATACATTTCCGGTAACATATATATACATATACAAACTAGCTGTTGCCCGCGGCTTCGTCCACCTGATCAAAAGGGATTTCCAATTAGGTTTGAATCACTTAGATTTTATATGGCAGGTCTCTCAGGATCTTTTTATGTAGGTACATTAGAAGATTACTACTACACCATCGGGTCCCAATAGGCATTGATAGTATATCAGATTTTAAAATGGTTGTTATTTTCGTAGTCAGCTCGATAAATCATACATATAACAACAATGCCCACATGGGCATGGCATGGTATGGGGGACATCCCCCATACAGGGCCTGAATTCTAAAAACCTGAAAACAGGTAACAAATCATTTATCAAAACAAATAATCTTGTGAAGTTTCGACTGCAACGGACTAACTAATCTCCTTCCCCCGTACATACTTTGAACATCAGTTTCCCTTATGGGGGTAAATTTTGAAAAAAATCTTCCTTAGAGAATCCCATGATTACAAAAGAATCCCACAATTATGATTATGACTATGAAGTTTCAAATAAAACGGTCTAACTAATCTCTCTACATCTTACCTACTTCGGAACTCATTACACCGTTTGCGTGCGTTTTGAAACTCCTTGCTTAGTGCACTCCCTGATTACAAAAGGAGTTCCCTTGCTAAAATAAACACAATCAATGATAGGAAAAAAGGTATTTATTCATTCATCATAAGAAATAATTATGTGAAGTTTTAAATATAATGGTCACATTTCCCCATACAACTTGTGAATGGAACTTGTGGAGGTGAATTTGGAAAAATATTTGCTAAAATTAATTGACGATATTATAGTTTTACTTTTTTCAGACTTTGTCCCATTTGTCCTTTTCAAGATTTAGCTATTTAGATTTTATAAATCCCCATAAGATGTGCATTAGGAAAAATCTTGCATAGTGAATCCCTGTATCTCAAAAGAACCCACATGCCAAAAGTCATGGAGATATAAGTGATCGTTAAGTTTTTGCTTTTGCCCCTTTTTCCCCCCTTTAGAAGGTGAATTCTGAAAAATCCTGTAACAGGTTTCATATATCTAAAGAAATAATCTTGCAAAGTTTCAAATGGAACTGACTAACCTAATCTCCTTCCCCCATAAATACTTTGGACCCCCGTTTGACTCCCTTAGGGGGTGAAGGTTGATAAAACTATAAATAATTCACAGTAATAAAGATCTATATGTACCTACAACAATTTATACCTCGGAGATTGATGATTTCGATGTCCATTCCAGCTTCTAAATAATATTTATAATTAGGTAAATGGAGTAACCATTTATTAATAAATAAATTTTATATTATAAATTATTTTTACATTTTATATTATAAATTAATTTCATAATAAATTTTATGAAACAAAATAATTTTATCAAAACTTTAGCACTTTTGAATCGTCAAAAATTCATTAATTCGATACAATGAAGGGTTTTTTTATGATAAGTTTGCAAACTACTCGTGAGAAAGTCACTCAGATTCAGACAGACAGATATACTCTCTAGATTGTACTTAGATAAAAAATGAGTCAACTCGGCAAATCATAGTGTGCTGCTACTTCTACTGCTAGTACCTTAGATAATAAATAGCTCTACTTCGGAAAACTAAAGTTTATCTTGACAGATTATTTGAATCAACCCATAAAAGTTTTCAACCTTAATATTTGTATATGTAAACGATTTCCTTGTCTATATTTAGCAAGTATTTGATTGCTTTAATAAATCGTTATCCCTATTAGCGACTTCGACGTAAGTTTCGTATCTCAAGTTTAACAAATTGTTGCAGTAAATGTTTAAATACCAGTTAGGTAGGTATCTGATCCAAACTTTGTACAAAATTTATCTGCGTGGGTTACTCATTCTTATCTATTTCGGTCACGTGTTCCTTTCACATCTTGTGTTTCCATCCACTGAAAGTTTTTAAAATAGGCCAATAATAGGAATAAAACATTAGGCATAATATGTATAAATTAAAATATGCGTCATGCGTGTGTCGATGTGACTCAAATAATTTTTAGGAGTGGAGAATCTCAGGAGATACTTTTATTTATTTATTTATTTGGAAAGCCAGGACTTAAATACAAGAAACATATTAGAATGAATATTAAGAAACATGAAGCCACTTAAAGGTTTTCACAAATAGAAACAATATGTTTTATAAAAAGTCATGTACACAACACTATCAAGGCAAGACAAAAAAATAGTGAATTTGAACTCAAAAAGTAATTGTAATAATTAAACTAGCAAGTAAGTAAGTAATTGTTAAGGAAACACTTTGCTAAGGAAATGTTAGAGGAGAAATGAAAGATGTCATAATAATTATGAAAAAGTTGATTTATTATTAATATAATTATAATAATTATTATTATACAGTTTACAATAATTACAAGCGATCACCAAACAGGGTGAAAGAAAACGGCGTATTAAATTATTTAGGCCATCTACACACGGGGCGTCGCGTTCGCGCGTCGCCCGCCCAAACATTAGCTAACGTCGACTACTACCGTATTACCTATGAAGGCGGTGAAGATATGAACATGCCGCCGTTTGCGATATGATGCTTATAGCGGTGATAAACGAGCAGCGCACGAGACTAGAACGCGACGCCGTCCATGTAGATAGTTTTATTTATCGATTTTAGGATATAGTCTTTCGAACGCGAGGAACAAAATATTACACAAGTCGAGAATATTATTTATAATCGATTCGGATTAAATCGGATTCGAGAGCGGCAAAAGCACGCCGCGGCGTTTGCGGCGTAGAGCGGAACGCGGGGCGGAGCGGCAGGCTATGTACAAGGGCGCCGCTACGGGCAGTCGCATTCCTCGACCACCATCTCCGGCAGGTCGCGCTTGATGATGTTCGAGTCGGCGCCGAAGTAGATGAGCGACAGCGCGGAGAAGCGCACGGGCGCGCAGCACGCGGCTCGCTCTAGCCGCGCCGCTTCCACCACCTGCGAGTGGTAGTTGAGGAAGGGCGAGCACGCGCCGCGGCAGTAGTTCGCGTAGTAGCCCTCCGGCGCGACGATCCAGTCGTCCCAGCCGAGCGCGCGGAAGCTCACATAGTATGTCTGGCGGCAGCAGCGGCCGTGGTTGGCGGCGTCGCAGACGAGCGCGCGGCGGCGGCGGGCGGGCGGCGGGTGCAGTCGCAGCCGCAGCAGCGGGCGCGCCGCTTGGCCGCCTCCCAGCCGCAGTCGCACCCGGCCCAGGCAGCCACTGCAATCCAGCAGCAGCCGCAGCGGGCCACGCGCGCCGCCAGCCCAGCGCCGCACCGCCGCCGTCACGTCGATCCGCTGCCAGCCGCGGGACGGGTCCCGCTTGGTGGCGCCCGCCAGCTCGCCGACGCTGGCGTTGCCGGTCACCGTGAACGCCCACAGCGTGTAGCGCAGGCGGCGCGCTCGCGGCGACGTCTCCGCGCGCACCATGAGCTCGGCGGACTCCACCGACAGTCCCTCTCCCTGCTCCGAGTCGGTCTCCGGACCGAGCCGGAACTCGATCAAACGTTGTCCATTTAGGGTTTCACCTGGACATAATAGAAACACGTTGTCTGAAAAAGAGTTCAATGTAGTCAACGATAGGACATCGAAAAACGTTAATCGCTGAGTCCCTACCGAATTCCTACCTAAATCAAATGACCCATCCTTTGCTTAGCAACCTCGATAGCACGAACGTGATGAAACACTAGTGCAGAGTGCACGCGGTGGTCGCCTTTGGCTGAGACTGCGCGCCCATGGTTGCCGCACACGCACGGCTCTTATCTTGCTCGAGCGTGCAAGACAAGTCATGATTGCGGTAGCCGCGTATACATCTGCTTTTCATATACAAATTCCAGAACACTACTGAAAAAATTTCAAAGCTATCGAAAATGCAAGCACTATGTATGTATATAGAGAGTTTAATAATTGATAAAAGCCTCTTGTTTACTAGACAATCATTTTTACTACGTGCAAGCAAGTGCATTAACAAATGCTTCTCTGACAACCAGTGTGTTTTCAGACTGTAAATGTTGCCTAGTAAACACGAGGCTATATCTGTGAGACGAGACTGTGACAATTAGATTCCAGCGCCGAGGGCTCAGTCTACGACTGATAGGGCTTGACGGTCACCTCATGCTGATGGTTGTATCTGTAAAGAAAAAAAAACACTTTTAATAAATATTGTAAAAAAAAACTAAGTATGGTCAGAATTAAAATTCCTAATAGTATGAGGAAGCCGAAGAAGTTGAGGAGAATAAAACTGGAAAACGGGCCATATGAACTCAGAAGAAATCTCTTGATATCAACAAAGAGCTTTTTATATACCTGATAGGATTTTTTAAAATATTAACTACATACAAAGCATTCAGATGTAAGCTTCCATGCGCTTGGTTTTCGTTAGATAAATAAATCCAAAAGTTTCAGCTGAAGCAAGTGGACACCATATCATTTTATATTGTGTTCGTAAATCTACCTATGGGGAGAATTATGTTCACACGATATATATAAAACTACAAATCTAAACGTTTCATTCTATAAGACGAAAGTTGATAGATACTTCCATATAGCTACATTGTACTACGGATGTAACCTGAATTATCCGAGCGGTCGACTACGATCAAAGGCCCAGCTCATTTCTATGTAATATGCGATTCATTGCACTAATCATTCCTCCGATTGATTAGCTCCTTTTACCTTATACAATACAGTGACGAATATGAATCGTAAGTTTCGCATGAGAAATGTGACTATAGGGCGCACTATAAGTTTCCGGAATGAATATGAAAAAATACTATTAAAGGTACAAAATTAATTTATTGTTTTTAAAAATAATCTCCCTTGGCGTCTATGCACTTTTTCATTCGATGAAACCAGTTTTGAAAACTTTTGTGCCACTCCTCTGTGGTGACCTCTGAAACGTGTTTTTCATACTCCTCGACAGCCTCTTCTGGTGATGAAAATCGTTGACCGCGTGATTGGTTCTTAATTTTTGGGAACAGAAAAAAGTCACAAGGTGCCAGGTCGGGACTGTATGCAGGCTGACTCATGAGTTCTACATTTTTCGCCTTCAAAAAGTCGTTTGTCTGTCTGGCCGTGTTAGAACTAGCATTGTCGTGGTGCAGGATGATACGGCGTTTACGGTTATTTTTACGGAGTTCGTCAATAACTTCCGGCAAACAAATGGTCGTGTACCAGTCACTATTCACTGTACGACGATTCTCTAAAGCAACAGTAGCTACGTGTCCAGTTTTATTAAAAAAAGAAGCAATCATCCGCTTAGATGCACTTTTTACGCGCGCCACTTTGGTTGGTTTCGGCTCATCTTGAAAGACCCATACGCTCGATTGCTGCTTTGTTTTGGGGTCGTAGCAATAAATCCATGTTTCGTCACCTGTTACTATGTCCCACACCAAATTTGACGCACCTTCGTTGAATCTGGTAAGCATGGCACTGCACCAAGTGACGCGGTCCGTTTTTTGAGCCTCGGTCAAGTTGTGTGGGATCCACCGCGAGCACAGCTTTCTCACACCCAAATGTTTGTGTAGTTCGTAATTGTATTTGACTCATGCCTATTTCTAAGGATGCGCGAATTTTATGGTAGGTCACATGCCTGTCTGTTTCAATCATACGGCGCACAGCATTGAGGTTTTTGTTGGTCACAGCGGTGGACGGCCGACCATCGCGAGATTCGTCACTGAGATTGATACGACCACGCTTGAATTCTGCAAACCAGCTATAAACAGTTGTCTTGCATGGTGCTTCATTGCCAAAAGCTGTTTCAAGCCGAGCGATGCTCTGTTGAGCTGTCAAATTACACTTAAAATCGTAGAAAATCATACTACGAAAATTTTCCCGAGTTAAATCCATGTTGATGCAGACACACAATTTTTTAAATGGCGCCACAAGGTAAAAACAAAAGACAGTCAGATGAAACAAACTGCATTCTACAGCCAAAGAGTTCTATTTTCAAATGTTGCAATAAATTTTTAAATATTGTTTATGTAAGT
The DNA here is from genome assembly GCA_947363495.1 of Euzophera pinguis. Classification (NCBI taxonomy): domain Eukaryota; kingdom Metazoa; phylum Arthropoda; class Insecta; order Lepidoptera; family Pyralidae; genus Euzophera; species Euzophera pinguis. The sequence goes on along the minus strand of OX376170.1, from coordinate 10,827,788 downwards.
GGCCAGTTCCGGAAACTTACAGTGCGCCCTATGTAGCTAGCGGTGTCTCTACACCGCTAGCTATAGTCACATAACACTCTTTGAAAAGGTAGAGACCTTTTCAAAGAGTGTTTTTTATATCAGGAGGTATAATGTAATATTGTTTAGGAATAAATAAATGAATTAAATTGAATAGTTAAATAATTATATCTTATCAGAACTAATAATAAGTTAAACTGAACGAATATTTTCACGACCTACTCGGAGACGTTTATGCAGACATTAAGTCACTTGGGAAAACCATGGCAGGGAGTTCATTCCGTTGCAGCTTAATTTTGTTCACTAGGTACGTTTGCACAATTACTTGAAACATAAACTTAAGTTTCAATACTCTGTTTCAATAAAAATTCGATGACGTTTAGTCCAGATATGCTTTATATCATCAAACAAAAGTCAACATCCACTTTTCATTAGAAATCGTCGTATTTCCTACCAACCAGTACACAGTATGTTAAAATTAGCCATTGCCATGGTTATGGGTGAATAATTCACCGCAGCGGATCGACCCGGCCAGTATGTCGTATGCAGTTATGCAACACCTGCTATCGATTGTACCAAACCACTTCTTGACCGCGCGGCCTAAAGAAAATTTTCTGGAACTCATTGTTAGTTATTTTCAGACTAGCTTTTGCCCGCAGCACCGTTACAGCGCGCCGCGCCAAAAAATTACCTGAGACTAAAAGTATCCTCCATACAAAACTTTATATAAAACCTGAAGGTTGAGCTTTAGCTCTCTTTTCTAAATTTAACGGTTTCGTTGAAACCCCATCAACATGCCTAGAAGCTCTCTAAATACTAACTAATTAACTTAACTAAAGTTTGTCTGTCTGTTACGCTATAGAGTTGAAGAGCCGGAAGCAAGGATAGACTATTTTTTTCGAATAGGTATCAACCTACAAGACTTTGTAATAAGGTGTGAAAGTTTGTATGAAAGACACATAAAATATATTTTTTTCACAGAAATTGCTAGTTTTTTATACAGCCTGACATTCTACTGCTAGTCCACTGGATAAGTTTCTAATCCATTTTACATCCTTGACGTTCCCCAACGCTTTTCGGTAAGTTCAAGGTCCAACGTATGCACAGGAATTAAAAATGCAAGAAATTGTATCTTTACATTTTTAATTATAAGATTAAAGTTTTACATGTTCAGCTCCTAAGCAGCCAGCTGAGGATGCAACGGAATTTGCGGGTAAAATGGAAATTAGAGCTTTACCTATTTTAGTTTAGTACTTAGTTGCTTTTATTATTTTAGTTAGGTATGTTTTGGCCTTATATCTCTTTTCTTGATTTGTATGAAAAAGACAAAGATTTTGAATTATTAATTTTACGATATATAATATTGGTCGAATACAGTGTTTTGAGCTTCAAGAAATCTGTTACTCTTGATTAAAGTTACATAACCTACTTGTACATTTTCCCTAACACATAAGACTTTGGAAATGCCTACCTTCATGTCTTTATCTATACTTATACTTAATACCTATATTATAATATTATAAAGCTGAAGAGTTTGTTTGTTTGAACGCGCTAATCTCAGGAACTACTGGTATGATTTGAAAAATTCTTTCAGTGTTGGATAGCCTATGTATAGAGCAAGGCTATTGGTTCGGACGAAGTCGGGACGGGCCGCTAGTGTTTTATAGTTTCCTACACTTCAGTATAGGTACTACTTAGTTCACTTAATATAATCCCTTATCATACCAAATTGTATATGACAATTGGATGTATCAATTTTTTTTATTATTTAGCACTTGTATTAGAATTAAGAATTTCCTGTCTATTTTAACCTACTTTCAATATACATTACTTTATATAAAACAATTGTGTCTTATAGTTTTTAACCTGATTCTGAGCGACAGAGCCTTATATACAAGAAAGCAGTTCTTCATTCGTCGACACCAATTATGCAAATTTTTTTGCAACCACGCACTATTAATTTTGAAAGCGGATCCTACTTAAACAGCTAGTAAAAAAAAGGATATCTATTTTCCATGGAACCCTAAAAAAACATTGACGAGCGAGTTGCGTGAAGATGGGCCACAGAGATACATCGAGACCTTTATGACAAAACGTCTTCATCCACCACTCCGGTGGCAGCCGTCGGCACGGTCACGCAATGCCACTTGTTATGATAGATTTACATGATCTAATAGGTTGGGGGAAAAGTTTCATCGCATTTTTTAAGAAAATTCTAAACATTTTTTAATATAGTTTAATTACATTTAACTAAAGTATGTAGGTGCCATTTTGTTCTATTACTTTTTGCCGTCTTGTGGGTAGGGGCATGATCCCATTGCTATAGAAATTTTGAGGTTTCTGATCAAAATACAGCGACAAGTGGTTTTGGCAGTCCTCTCGTGATGTTAACCTTACACTACCTAAAGAATTCTGAAGAGACCGAAACAGGTGGAAATCTGAAGGTGCAAGGTCATGACTATACGGCGGATGCATTAACACCTTCCAGCCAAACTCTCTAAATTTTTGCTGAGTGGCTAAAGATGTGTGAGGTCTAGCGTTATCACGATGAAAAACCACACCTTTTCTGTTGATTAATTCCGGTCGCTTTCTTTCAACTTCTTGCTTTAATCTCATCAGATGTTCGCAGTAGAGTTCAGAATCGATGGTCCTGCCTGAATACTGCCCTTCCAACCCCACCACACACACAGCATCACCTTGTTGCGAGTTAACCCTGGTTTCACCACAGTCTGTTAAGCCTGACCGGCCTTTGACCACGACCTTTTTCGCACGTTCTTGTCGTACTTGATTCACTTTTCATCACCAGTTATTAGCTTCTTCAAAAATGGCTTTTTTGTGTACCCTATTTTTTTCAAATGCGCCAAAACTGTTTTGTGGTAAATTCCCAGTTCTTCGGCCACGTTGTAACTACTGATATGCCGATTTTACTCCATTTTTTTTCAAAAATGGCATCAATTTTATCCGTAATAGGGCGACCAGAGCGACGTGCATCTTTGAAATCAAAATTTCGCATTTAACCAAATTTATGCTACTCTCACAGACACTGCACTAGGTCCATAAACATCGCAAATTTTTTTCACTCATCTTGACAGTAAGAAAAACAAATGAAAATCACATATTTTCCTAATTTGAATTTGAAATTATCTTATTTAAAATTCAAACATTTAATGATACCAAAACCAGCCAGATACAAATAGTATATAGCCAAAGAGATTTTATTACAAGTTCATACATACTATATGCGAAAAGACTTTTTCCCCAACCTAATTTGTAACAAGCATTCAAAAAGAAACTGATTATCCATTGCCATTCTAATAATAACTATAACTGATAGCCATTCCGGTCGCAGTGTAGTAACTGTTACTAATTTAAGACACGAAATAAGTGACAAATATAGTATCTGTGACTCCGCGACTAAAAGTGGGGAATTTACGAAACAGACAACGTTGTAACATTGTTACCAGATTTTTCCAGGTCTGTGAATGAACGATGAACGAATGATTGAACGTTGATGGACGACGAACGAACTTAAAACGACATTACAAATAATTATAATTTTATCAATCTTTGTATGTTAAACTATGTTGATGAATGTTCAAACTTATAAAGTAATTTTAAGCGAGTGTCATAGGTCACACTAAAAGTTTTGCGTAACTTATAAAAACAACTTGTTATAACCAAAATATTATGTTTATTGCTTTTCAAAATAGTCTCCTTTACATTTTAAACATTTTTCATGCGATCGAACCATTTTTTAAAACAGGAGGACCGCAGATCTGAAGGCATGTGTTCTTCGTGCTGATTCAACGCTATCACTGCCTCTTCGGAATTGGTAAAAGTAAAACCTCTCATCAAATCTTTGATTTTGGGGAAAATACAGAAATCACAGGGTGCTAGGTCGGGGTGCTATGTGCAGGATGGGTGTACTTTTTCGGAAGCTAAAAATGACTTTGTTTTGTTGGCCGTGTGTGAAGAAGCGTTGTCATGATGTAGGAGAACGCAGCTTTTTGGTACTCTTTCGCGAACTTTTTCTGACACCCTGGGTAAACAAATGGTAGAATACCACTCGGCATTAACACTCTTTTGATCTTCAAGTGGAATCGTGCAGATGGGACCCGTAGCTGAGAAAAAAAACGCGATAATTTTTTTACTAACGTTTCTCCCCTGCCTCACTTTTGTTGGCCTGTTCTCATTTTCAAACACCCATTCACAAGATTGCTGTTTTTTTTCAAAACAATAAATCCACGTTTCGTCTCCTGTGACAATGTCGTAATCGTACTTCAGTAGCATCTGTGAGCACCATTCCACGCGAGCCCGCTTCTGCTCCGCTGTCAGTTCATGAGGGATCCAACGACAACAAAGTTTCCGAACTTATAATTCTTCGTGTAAAATTTTCTGAATTTGGCTTATACCAATCCCCAATAGTCCTCGTATTGTCTCATAGGCAATCCGCGGGTTTTCTTCAATTAGCCGCTTATCAGTAGCCACATTAGTTTCGTTGACGGCAGTTGAAGGCCGCCCTTCACGAAATTCCTCATGTAAAGAAACCCGACCTCTCTCAAATTCAGCAAACCATCGCCTCACGGTCCTCAAACAAGAAGCTTCTCTCCCAAAAGCATTTTGAAGACGAGCAGTACAGTCTTGCGGAAAGAGAGAACTTTTAAAATCATAAAAAAATCATCGCTTTAAAATCTTTTCGACTTAATTCAATTTTCTTTGCGTACGTAGAACTTTGATGTGTGATAAAAAACAATTGACAAATGATTTCTCGCCAATTTTTATTTTTAAACCAAGAATGTTGCAAGTCGTTTCAAAAAATACCTATAACATTCAAAATTCAAATAGTTCCTATTAGCTAAAAGTGCAAAACTTTTAGTGTACCCCATGTATAGTGAGTGCTATATGAAGTGCCAGTTTATCGACGGAATTCAGAAGATAGTTCCAAAAAACAAAGGCGCCTGCGATTTATGGGGGAAAAAGTAAAACATTAATAATATCGCAAATTTTGTGAAATGATTTTTTGTTATTTCTTGGGTTATTTGTCACTAAATAAAATCTTTAAAACATATTGCATATTATATTGAATTTGGAATACTATAATTGTCGTTAAAACATGTATTTAATTCATTTTAACACATAACATTTATTTAGTAACGCAGGTATAATGTTTTAATAACTAAGTAGACACACAGTGTACACATTGATGGATTAAGTAACAAAATTCATAATGGTCGACGTCCAGTCTGGACGTCGGCCATAATGAATTTTGTTACTCTGGACGGTCCAGATTCGATGCCAGTGGTTCTAAACATTTTTCTGATATCAAAACACCTTTGGCTGTTAATAACAATAAAAACATTTTATTTAATCTTAAGCCTCGTAAATAAGCGTAAAGAAAAAAAAATGGATTACATTCAAAAATGTTTTAAATTTCCGGTCCGAATTTTCATCACCATCAAAATGATAGACAAAATCTGTGTCAGAAATTTTTCACTGTTTACAATGATTAATCAATATATCAGTCTCAAAGCAGCGGAGGGCCAAAATTATTTACCTACCTACTTACTGTATATTTTGTGAATTAAAATAAAACAATTATACGAGGTACATATAATAAAAAGAAAGACTTATTTTTTTGTTACTATCATATATAAAGGGTGCATGCAAGGAATGTTTAATATTCCCCACCTACCTCCGCACTACTATTTTACAATATTCTAGTCCCATTTAGACATTAATTAAGTATTGTAAATTAAATATACATTGCACACATTTACTCAGTCACTATTCATACACAAAGTTTAGTAACATTCTGGTAACAAAAATGTAGCCACAGTGTATTAATTTTTGGGTACCTTTGTTACCGGTTACAAATGTAGGAACATAATAGGATCAATTACGAAATATTATTACCAAAAACTGATCTAACACATTTTGGTTGCGAAGTGTACACTATGTTACAACATTTTGTGGCTAAACCACACACAGAGCGTAGTAATAGTTACGACATAGTGACCAGTACATTATTTTGTTACCGAAATTCAAGTCGCAGCGACCGGATTTGGACCCATACTGATGGGTAAGCTAAACTTACCTAACAGTCGATCTTGGCTAACTCATGTATAAGTTTAAATAATATCTAACGAGTTGGTCTACCTGCGACCATGAACTCTGTAAAGTGTTTGAAACGTTGTAAATAAATAAGTAATAAACGCGATTAAAACCTAAAGAAGTTTTAGTTAATGGGTAGAGTAGATTTTAATAAAAAATATTGTCGGTTTGCGATTCAAAGTAGACGTAAGATAATTTCGTGCGATGTAACGGATTATTAACAGTACAATACCTATTAAGTTAAAGAATTATAATTTACACTAGTATTGTATTTTTTAAATTTAAAACTATTAATGGACAAAAAATAATTGGCAGCTGCGTCGAAAGTGGCAAAGTTTCGTGGGTAATTGCAGTACATTTGCCAAAATCGGGGACCATGGCAAAACCTCTCTTGTGACCGAAAACTGGCGAGTATGGCTGAAACAATGGCATTTACATACACGTGCGTGATATTATAATCTCGACTTAATGTTCCGTTTGTGATTAAGATCTTTTCCTTCCTTTATTACTTATGCATGATCTGTAAAATATGATAGACTAGCTTTGCGTCTAAAAGTAGCCTATGTTTGACTTCGGGTCTTCAACTATATTCATACCAAATTTCATCAAAATCCGTTCAGCGGTTTGGCCGTGAAAGCATCACAGACAGACAGACGGTCAGACAGACAGACTTTCACTTTTATAATATTAGTATGGATTAGTATGGATGTACTAGTTTCCATGCTTAATAAAATAATTAGTTAGCAAACAATACCTTGCATCCTTAGTCTTGGATTAAAAGATTGAAATTACCTTGGTACTAACTCGTACACGTTTGTAAAAAATCTGTTTTAATAAGTTTTAGGTTTATATAAGTTTAGTTTTATTTAATCCTAATATCAATATTACTGTGTCAATATTGAAATTAATAGAATTGGAGGAAAGATTAAAATTAATAATTTTCAACTTAGTTTAGTGAATAATATTAAGTTCCCGTACAAAGTTATGCTTATAATATACGTCTACCATGAAATTTTAGATTAAGTAGATCAGAATTACTTTCTGTCAAAATCAACAGTTGTTGGTTTTCACTGAAAAAAAAAAGTATTTCAAGAATGAATAATGCAAAAGCCAAAATGTTCCGAGCTAAGATTGACAGTACATGCAAGTATGCATGCCATTTGGCCCAGTTAATGTGACGTTAACTGTACGTGCAGTCGCGGGAAAACACCGCTTGTTTTAGAAGCTAATTATTCACAAGGATATTTCCATTTAATCTAATTACCTACTTTCGGATTAAATACCACCTTTGAACCACATATGTCTGTTCTCACGATTCTAGTGTTTTATTAATATCATAATCCGACGCGGCTTTCCTTAATCCCAGCTTATACTTCACCGCCTTGTAAATAGTGGATGCTAGTAGAATAATGTTGGTCTATTTTTATGTGAGTGAAGTTTGTGTTAGTATGTGTTTTAACATCCTCTATTTTACTAACTAGGAGGTGTAATTTTAACAATTCTAAAATTTATTTACACTTTTTTACCGAAAAAGTAGAGTGTTAAAAGTTATACGACTCCGACAGAGTGTAGTATCGTAGTACTTCTTTCTCTGGAATTATTGTCTGTCTCGTGTTGAATTAGACTTAATTAGCCTAACGGTATACACGAAAATAAAAAGCTTTCGCATTTAATAAACCTTTAATTTATCGTTAAAAAATACGTATGGGTGTAACTACTTTTATTTTGCGTGATTACCACATTGTTTCCAATTCAAAATTTAGTATCCAACAAATTTGAATAAATCATCAAACTTTCATCCTAAATTTGTCAAGGGAATCATATATTGCTATAGTGATAAGTCCGCCTTTGTACAAATTGTTTAAATTAGTATCAAGATGTATATTTTTGTGAATGGCACAATAAAGAGTATATCTATCTATCATGTTAAAAGCCAGTCTCTTATTAACAATTTACACAACAAAACTGTAAGTGCATCACCTAATAAAGCCACCTAAAAAATGCCATAAAAATATTTCGTTGATAGTGTTTGAGACTGAAAACGAAGACTTAGAGGTTTCATGGTCAATCGACCCTGTACTCTCTAGTGTCACAGTTTTTCGGAACCATCTAAGACATAAAACTAAAACCCAAAGACTTACCTCTGTAATCAAACAGGAAAGTTTTGGTTCGGTCCGTGGCGTAAAAAGTTTTCCATTGTGCGAGCAACACCTCTCCCTCCGACGTCAGCGTGGTACTGACGTGTCGTGGGGAACTCCACACGCTTATATACCCCCAGGGGATGCCAGGATGATTCAGCTTTTACGGAAACAGGGGAACAATTTGCCATTTTTGGCGTATAGTTCGTTGACTCCGTTTGCGTAATGTAAGCCTGTACTAATAAATGTATACTGAAATTTGTAGCTAGAGCGTTCATTTGAACACACTTTTTATTGATTGATAATTAACTCACAGAACTTAAAGTAACATACACTGATACATTAGTAGATACTATGAATTTTGAAAAAATATTGTAGAATAAACTACTACTTCTTACTCTTCTTAGCAACTTTTCTGTTACGTCCTCATCAAGTTGCTTCGAAGTTTCAGTGTCTGTTTTCCTTCAATTCGCCCAGTCTTCGGAGTCTTAATTATAAAAGTACAATACTTAAAATCCAGCTGCAGGAATTACTAATAAGCCAAATTTATATTTGCTGTACTGCTGGTGGATCAGGTGTGGCATTTCAAAGAAATTGAAAATTTTTAGTTCTTATAGCGTACCCAGCTGACTAGAAGAAAATTTCTTGTTAAACAATATTTTATGTGGACTGTATTATCTCAATACGTGATTTGGATCTATAGACAAGTTGGAAAACTAAATTGAATCATTGTTTTATTTAAAAGTTCAATCAGTCCGACTACACGTGTGGAATCAGAGTTTTTGGAAACCGGAGGACAGGGAGAGAGGGCCATACTGTGTCAGAAAAAAAAATAATATATATGAATGGTCGTACATATACAACTTATTAACCTATTACAGTCCCTAGCCGATTTTCGATTTATATCTGTCTGAGATACATAGGCAACTGAGTGGGTGTATCGAATTAGATTTCACCAAATCGTTAAATATTTAATGAGAACATTATTACCATAATCAAAATGCAAATTAGCTAAATGTACATAATTACACAACACAAAATACACAAAATTAATGTGTTTTTTCTTATTAAAGGCTACGCCGCGTAGCTGCGTAGGCCGTAGCCTGTAGCGTCGTAGCGTGTTCGTAGCAAATTGTTTGCACAGCAACTCTCTTATCGAGGTCAAACTGTCACTTTGGTGAATTTGTTACAACTTACAATCAGCAAAGTTAACTCAGGGTTTCGTTGTAGTTTATTTCAGAAAAAGCAAAACACAAAATTTTTCTTTTAAATTAATGAAGAACGATTTTGTATTATAAACATCAAATTTATACTCGGCTCTATGTAAACAAAGTTTTAAACGTAAACATTTACAGGATTACTTTTTAATCACGAGATTTTTTTTTACATTGTGTTTAATTACATAAAACTTAAAACCACTATGACAAAAAACATAAGTGAAAACTGCTAAAAAAACTAAACTATATAACTAAATATATAACTAAAACTATTAATCAGCTGATTTTGTATGAATATTCACAATATTTTTTTATTGAAAGTGGTGCAGGTACTTTAACGTAGTAAATATACAATTAAAATTAGTACAAAGATATTTAGATAGAAAAACATCCTGTGTAAGGAGAATGATAAGGTTATTTGTGTATTTTCGTGCCGTAGCATAGCAAAATAAAATAGGAAAAAAACTAGAGTTTAAAGATATATTTATATTGTTTTGCATTGTACTGTGTATCTTATAATTTAAGGCTTTCACCTCACGGTCACCGGCTGCCCGCGACTGCGTTTCAATCAATTGTTGGCAGCGCCCCAGCTAGCACTTATTTTCTCCGACGGAGCGGCGCCGCTGTCATTTCATTATTCTCCTTGCCTGCTTGCCGTTGCCAAATGTTTGTTTATTCGCCAATGGAAAAATGTGGATTTAACTTGAATAAGATGTCTGTCTAACTAAATGAAGTCACTCTGCCGCCGTTGTTTTATTACAAGTTTACTTAATTTGTTAAGACTGCACAAATAGTTGATAGTTCAGACGTGTGATCTCCGATTTATGATAGACATCTTGTCTGTCATAAGAACCGACTTCAGAGATTTGCAAAATGACCTTATGCATCTGACGTTGATGCCAAACCTAGTAAGCTACAGATGCCACTAGGAAACCCGCTCGGATGGTGGTGTTAAGAACTTATTTCCAAACCGCTAACATTTTGACCTAAATAAGTCTAGCCGGGTTGAGCCTGTGCAGCGTATCGTACTTAAATATATTAACAGGAGACCTATTTTTGAAAAGTATGACAAACTCAAAATCATTCGAGCGAGTTTCCCCGTTGCATCTTTAGCTAACTAAGTTTGGCGTCAATATTACTGGTTTCAAAAGTAGGGACTTCGACGGAAACTCCGTAAAAGTCATTTTACAGGAAAACCCAAAGAGCATCGTTGACATTCCTTTCTCAATGGGAAAATCAGACCATGACAACTTTTTCAGATTTGAAGGGCTGCTGAAATAGCTGGAGACTACAACAACAGAACCAAGATATTGTTATATGTATAATTCAGACTAAATCCCTTATTTCCGTGCTTCCTTTCAAGATCTAGATTGATAGATTAATGACATCTACAAGATGCCTACATCACTCCAACTCAGACTAGATTAATTATCTTCGATGACAATTTATTTAGCCTACGGGCTCATTAATACACTCGTGTATACATACTCGTGATATAATAGTTGCGGCCTGGTGCTTTAATACTTAGCAATTTTTTAAAAATTCGTTGTATTTTCCTAATCATGGCGTTTTTCTAAATGTGTCCCAAAGTTTTTGATGCTCATTTAGCTCAGAAGATAAAACGATATTTTTTGGAACTCGCTATGTTTTGGAAAGATGTGTGGCGAAGTGAAAAGATGACTTGAAAACAATTTGAATAAAATAAAGAAGATTTGATATATGAAAAGATTTTAAAATGAAAATGTGGTGAAGGATGGTAATGAAATGAAAAGTTTACGTAAAAATTTTAAATTTGTTTTGACAACAAAATAGACAGGTTGAGTAGGCAGATCAGGAAGTTACTAACAATATGATGAAATTAAATAATTAAATTCCCTTATTTTTACTTTGACAGCAGACTACATATTTCTATAGTTGACGATCACACCCTACCAACGATTACTAAAATTCTGTTACTGGGATACTTGCAACTTGTCGCAAGAGATATCACAGTCGCAATTTACTTGTAGGTATCTCTGCCCATTTGATTTCACAAGCAGTCATATCAGTCCATGGAGGAAACTTCAAATTCAATAATCCAGGTTGGGTTTGGTAATTTACCTAAAGAAGCGAAGTACTTAGTACCTTGTAAGGAGTTAATATGAGACATCTCATTTTAACGGACGTTGGCTGCAATGGGGATAACAAATTCGGTAAAAAACGACCGAATTCGACAGTTGTCAAAAGTCAGGGATGTTGTACTCAAAATCAAGAGGCTGAAGTGGAAGTGTGCACAGCATGAATAAACCAAGACCGTTGGACCAGAAATGCTCTGCAGTAGTGATCATCGGCAAACACGCGAGGTCTTTCCAGCATTATGTTAAGTGGAAGATTGAGCTTTATTCAAACTGTATGCAAGTGGTACAAGAAAGACAGAAATGGAAGAATTTGGAGGAGGAATATGTTCTAAAAAGAATAATATAAGGGCTGCTATGGATGGATAATTAAATCTTGTAGAATATAAAAGCTAAAATAAAACAATTATTAGGTAACTCAAAATGTAATTCTTCATCAAATATGTTCCAATACAACTTTAACAATTCCACTTTGCTACATTTCATCTAACATTGATAAATACATTTTTATAGACAGGTGTAGACGTAGAGAGATAGATAGTACACAATAATAAAACAGCTACTATAAAATATAACATTACAGTGTAAATATTCTAGAAAACGACGTATATAAATGCCTAGGTACATAGATTAGGTTCTACATACATACATATGATCACGCCTTTTTCCCGTAGGGGTTCTACATATTACTTAAATAACATTTGTTTATAAAATGTTGCAACAGCAAATTTACTATTTTGTTAGTAGGAATTTAACAAGTTTTTATGAAAAGAATGACGCTCCTCTCTCATCATAGCATCTTTCCGGTGGCTTTCGTATCTACAAAATTATAAGATAAGATAGGTACCGTAATCTTAATAGTTGAATTGTTTATACACATCAACTTTGGGAATTTTGGTTCAATTGTAGAAATATTTTTAAAATTACTGAAGATGAAATTATAATCTATATCTATACATATTATATAATAAACTTGTCGGTGGAGGAGTTTTGGTCCTCTGAAGTTTGATAACAGCCAGAGTCGACTCGCAAACAAGAAGAAGAAGAAGAATAAACTTGTAACTGGTCGATGTCTGTGCATTGAAGATTTTTAGAAAAAAACAATTTGAGAGGTCATTATTGAACCAACAGAAGCCAAAACAATCATTTTTTTTTAAATCCGTCTGTGTCTCTGTATATATGTAATCGCATCACGCGAAAACTACTGCATAGAATTGAATGCGGTTTTCACAGTTGTGTTGTTACAGGTCCAACTTAGAAATTAGGTTACAATTTATCCCGAATTTTTCACCAGTTCCCGTAGGACAATATACCTACCAACTTAATTGACCCCTAAAATGTATGGCGTGCATACTATAAAAGATCAAACTACACTGGCTATTTTCACTTTTTTGCAATTTTATGTACTTAAAGACTTTGAGTTTTTCAGTCATTCATATCGAGAGAGTTACATGGTCAGATCAATGGACCCTGCACACCCTGGTGTCAGACTTTTTTCGGAGACGCCTCACGGACTTTGACGTGGGTCTTTAATTATGACTTTTCTGTTATTTACATCCAGTGAGTTACATTGTCAGGTCAATGAACCCTGTCCAGTGGTTAAAAAGTGTTTATTAGACCCGGAGATCGTGGGTTCGATTCCAATGGGAAGGATACTTTGTTAAGTGTTTCCAGGAGCCCTATTTTTGTAATGGGTGTATGTCGAATGAAAAACGTTCGACTCACTGATTATGACCAATTAAAAATTATACGAGTTCGAACGAAAATCATTCGAATTACCAATTTTGCGTGAGTCACGCTTCACAAAAATAGCTCTCCAGTTTGATTAGGTTATGATATTGCAGGCTTGAATCACCTGATTGTTTGATAATAATGACGTTCCGTGCTTCGGAAGGCACGTTAAAACAAGCGGTGTGTCCGACTGCATTTGGTGATCATTAAAAGAACTACATTAGAGGCCGAAAGACCGTCTGATCTAGGAGCCCTATTTTAAAATATATGAGTCACACAAAATCGGTGACCAGAATGAAAATCGTTCGACTCATCGATTATGGAAATACAAATGAAAATCATAGGATATCGATCGAAAATTATTTGACTCGCCGATTTTGCGTGTTTCATACTTTTTATAAATAGCAGTTCAGACCTATAGAATCCATGATTCGGGTCTGAAAGTTTCTTTGGCGACCACCAGTTGGTATCACGCAGGAGTGCTATTAATATAAGCTAGTTTTGAGAAGTATGAGTATGACTCACCGTATATGGTGCTCTAAGAAAGGTGAGTCAAATGAAAATAGTTACTCATCGACTCACTGATTATGTCCAGCTATTGAGAAAGGAACATTTCTTTGTATTCAACGAAAATCATTCGATATCATACTTCTCAAAATAACACTAGGTGGGAAATGTTCATTTAAAAATCACGATTGTTTGATTTTGTCTCCCATGCCAAACAGGATTCCGTTGCAGTATTTTACATAGTGAGATCCTAAACCTTTTAAATATTAGTTCTGTGAAACTCTGCAACATTTAGAAGGACGGACGGATTAGAAGTACTAACGCAGCAGGAGTTCGGTAGCTTAACATAAAAAGAAAAGTATGTAATCGAACGTAACGCGGACAAAGTCGCGGGTACAGCTAGTAAAAGAATAAAATGTATTTTTTTTACTGAATGTTCCACATTAGGCAGGTACTTATTTATTATTCATATCCCTACCCTACGTACAACAAACATATAACATTGTTTTAGGAACTACCACTACAATAAATTTCAATATTCTCCGTTACATGCATAGACTGTTAAGGAAGATGATTCCGTGCTTCAGAAGGCAGTGCTTAGCCGTTGGCTAGGGCTACCATCTTTGAAATGAAAGTAGGTTTAAACGGTAAAAAAAGGTAAAACTCTAATGCCTGGGTGTACTAGTTCAAGCCCTTGTATATATATTATATAATCAATACTATATGAATAAATAATAAGTAATGTTACTATTTTCCAACAAGTATAAAGCTCTAGCAAGATGGCCATGCATTCCTTCAGCCTTGGAAACTGACTTTCTTTTCTGATTTTCTGTGATTAATTTCCCTTTATCAGGATCCAATTTTATCTTAAAATATTTTTTTTTTAAATATTTTAGTACGTATATTCCAATATTTAATTTCAGACATCTGACACTAATATATTGTCATGCTAATGGAGCAAATACTCCGTGGTCATGCTATTTAAAACATTAATACTGGTTGGTAACATGAATTTAAGATAAAAATATTGTTTATGGTATCTCTAACACCATGATAGATAGAGCGTCGTGAGGCGGTGACACTTTAAAGATAGGATTCCCTGTATCGTCGCAGTACTCAGCATAGCGGACCTTTCGGAGCTCCCGTAGGCCAAGACTGCTGCAAATCCTCTGCGAGTAGCAGCCTGTTGCATCCACTTTGAATAACTGAAATCAAAATAAAGTTAAATAGAGCGAGAAGTAGCCTTGTGGGGAGGTTAGATTTTCTGCAATCTATCGGTATTTGTTATTTTTTACATTTTATTACTTCGTCTACCATACCGTTGCGACTACACATTTATATTGTATTCCAATCCCAGCTCTGCTCATACTTATGTCTTATTTTGATCTTCGAATGAAGTACAATTTCGACATTACAAGATAGGAAATTTATTTGTAATCAGCCACCAACCTGATACTTCTCTAAACTGTGATGATACCAACCGTCCTATTTGTTGATGAGGCCGCCACCATTCAGAAGCAAAAATATTCAGATCTATCTCATAATTGTATAAATCTATGAAGTGGATCTTCAACGCAACTCCAACGCACGCAGACAAAAAACAATCACAACAAGGATTTCGTAATTTACCTAACTTGACAATGATCTATCTATATTTCACAGGTTCCACTATCACGGACTCTATTTCAGGAACTAGTCTTTTCACGAGATGTAATGTACGTACACGTATGACGTACACGAAAAAACTATTTATGTTTATTTATTTATTAAAACTATTGTTCCACAAAGTAATTATAACAATTGCAGACTTAATGCTAAAGATAATGAAATAATTTTATTACATATTATTTATTTATTTATTAAAACTTTATTGTTCCACAAAGTACACATATACTTATAACAATTGGCGGACTTAATGCTAAGAGCATTCTCTACCAGTCAACCATTGGGAGAAACGGAAAGATAGTTTGGCGCAAAAAAGTTAAGGGGGAAAAATGTATTACTTATAGAGCAAATTTTATCAAAATCTTAAGTTTATACACTACGTAAACATACATAAAACATACACAAATACTATTTCATTTTAAATATATACCTACACAAATATCAATGATGAAGTCAAGTCACATTGAGAAGTTTTCATTAACTGAGCGAGTCCAAAATGTGCATACGTGCCCGCTTTTTAAATAAAAATTTGTTAGGACTTTCCTTAATATCAGCAGGCAAAGCATTATTTGATACTTATTAATCATACGAGTACGGATATTTTCGCCAGTGCTGATCAAAAATTCACCAGTTGTCATGGTCAACAAAGTAAGAAATTTTGAAGTGCTGTTTATAAAAGAATTAACTTTTTTGCATTCTGTAAATCAGTCTAATTATGAGCAGGTACCTAAAATACAAGAAACCCAAAAGAATTCTTAAGAAACTTATCAAGTAAAGATATTTTTTATTCGGGACATTTTACCAGACTTAATTGAATAGAAGAAATGAACAAAAATGGAGAAACAAACCTTGAATCCTTGTTGTTCAGCAGTTTCTATGCTTTTCCTCATAAGTTCCTTGGCCAATCCTCTTCCCCTAGCTTGGTCAGACACGGATATTATCCTGCACTCCAGAATTTTGTCCACCTGATACGTCTCGAACAAGTCCAAATCGTGGCTAACAGTGTAAAGAATGGTGAAGATCTTATTGTACTTCTCGTCAGAAGACTGCTGGATTTTCTCGATAGAGTGCTCGATGTCTCCTGGTCATAATATTCCATTCAACGCGACTCCGAGCACCTGAAATTGCAGATTCATGCTTTAAAAATAGTAAGTTAGACCAAATTAACCAAATAGGCTTTTGTCAAATGAACTTTGTAGTAGAATTTATATAATGAATGTATATAATGTACGAGGGGCGGCTGAAAAGTTTTGAGCATAACTTATAAATAAACAAAACAAAAAAATTCAAAAAAATCTCGTATTCAATATAATCCTTTCTGATTACAATACACTTTTTAAAGTTTTAATTTATATCCAGTAACCCATCCAACAATATTTTTCTGTTCTTGCCCTCAAAATGGTCGTCAACTGCCTACATCAATTCATCTTTACCTCTATATCGCCCCTGTAAGTCTTTTTGTAAATTAATAAAAAGAAAGATGTATGGTTAAAAGTTATTTTTTTTTTCATAGTCAATGTCTTGCTATGTGAGGTTAAAACTCGCGCGACGTTCACTAATGCGTTGTCTTTATGGAACAAAATTTGTTTTGCTAGTTTGCTTCAAACTTTTTTCGTTTTTAATTGACGTACTTTTATAAATTGTACAGCATAGTACTCATCGTTTATTTATTGTATTTTCAAGAAGAATAAGTGGTCAATGTAGTGTTGCGTAGTAGTAGTCCCAATATAAAAAAAATAAACTTAGAGCACACCTACATAATGTCCTTTAGCAGATGATATAACAAAAAGCTCGATAACCGAGCGCCGCGCGCGTATCCGTAATAAGAGTAGCTAATGCGCGTGTCAAACGACGACGGCGAGACGTGACACGGGCACGACCCGTATTGGATTGGTGACCATTAGTGGCATATTCTATCTCGGCCTCTTCCGTACTTCAGAAGGCACGTTAAGTCGTTTGGTGTTGTCGATAGATAACAATCATAACAAAATCAAGGTGCATCAAGGGCGTAACCTTGTGTTTACTACGGAACCCTAAAAAATAAAGACAAAATTCTTCCGCAATCCCATTCACCCTTATGATCTACTCCATCGACTCTTGTTTTGATTTTTAATTATATTGTCGAATACACGTTTCATCAATGGCCATAACGTACATACAAACTTCTTCCATGCGGTCCTTATAGACGTCCATAAACTCTTGTGATGTTTGAACTTACCGCTGCTTGTCAAGGGACGTGAGCATTTTTGGAACCCAATGTGCGCTCATTTTTTTATCATTTTTTTAATGTGCAAAATCTCACTAACTTGTTCCATGGTAATCCTCAACTCTTCTGCTATCTACCATATTTTTTAAGGTCGTCCAATATCATTTTCTAAGCTTAAGCGATGTTTTCATCTGTGACCGCCATGCTTGGACGGCGTGAGCGGCGGTCTCGTTGTAATGATTCTCGTGCCTGTTGGAAAAGTCTTAACTATGTTTGACTATGACAAATGATGGAACAGATTTCTGATTCTCACGACTCAAACATGGTGATCTGTACGGTTGAATTAATCGAAGCGTAATGAAGCTATTTACCTAAATCTCGGTTTACATAATGATAAGATGTCCTGCAACTAGTAACCCATCACACAAGTAATAAGCGGTCGTATAAGTACCCTAGGCACAAATCTTTTCAGCTGGTCTGGTATGTAAATTATTGTAATGCTCACTTTTGAAAAATCTCGAATAGTATACCTATATAAAATATGCAATAATGCAATCATTACGGTTTGACAGAGTAGGTGAGACCATCAGGTTATAATAGGTTGGGGAAAAAGTTTCTTCGCATTTTTTAAGAAAATTCAAAACATTTTTTTATATCGTTTATTTACATTTAACTAAAGTATGTAGGTGCCTTTTGTTCGATTTATTTTTGCCATCTTGTAGGTAGGGACATGATCCCATTGATATAGAAATTTTGGGGCTTCTGATCAAAATACTGCGACAAGTGGTTTTGGCAGTCCTCTCGTGATGTTAACCTGACACTGCCTAAAGAATTCTGAAGAGACCGAAACAGGTGGAAATCTGAAGGTGCAAGGTCAGGACCATACGGCGGTTGCATTAACACCTCCCAGCCAAACTCTCTTAATTATTGCTGAGTGGCTCAAGATGTGTGAGGTCTAGCATTATCATGATGAAAAACCACACCCTTTCTGTTGATTAATTCCGGCCGCTTTCTTTTAACTTCTCGCTTTAATCTCATCAGTTGTTCGCAGTAGAGTTCAGGTTCGATGGTCCTGCCTGTCGGTAACAGCTCATAATGAATAATGCCCTTCCAATCCCACCATACACACAGCATCACCTTGTTGCGAGTTAACCCGGGTTTCACCACAGTCTGTGAAGCCTGACCGGCCTTTGACCACGACCTTTTTCGCACGTTCTTGTCGTACGTGATCCACTTTTCATCACCAGTTATCAGCTTCTTCAAAAATGGTTCGGTTTCATTACGTTGTAATAAAGAATCACAAATGAGTACACGGTTCATTAGGTTTCGTGAGGTACCCAAATATCGAGCTTTTTTGTGTACCTAGTTTTTTCAAATGCGCCAAAACTGTTTTGTCGTCAATTCCCAGTTCTTCAGGTACGTCGTTACTACGGATATGCCGATCTTGCTCCACTTTTCAAAAATGTTTACCTAGGTTACCTAGGTGAACATTTTTGAAGTATACCTAATTACCTAGGTAAAAAGTTTTACCTAGGTAATTAGGTATACTTTTCCTTTCTTTTTTGTACACGCTAATTACCCTTTTCTTGTCTTTTCCTCTCTTGGGTCTGCTGGAAGAAATTTCTTTAGAAATAAGCAGCTCCCTTGTACTTTCTTTTCCTCTTATGTATAATCCTTTACATTTTTATGGTGTACATGAATAAAGTAAATAAATAAATAAATAAATAAATGGCATCCATTTTATCCGTAATAGGGCGACCAGATCTTTGACATTAAAATATCCGGATTGAAAATACTTAAACCAAATTTGTGCTACTCTCACAGATACTGCACTAGGTCCATAAAAATAGCAAATTTTTTTCGCGGCTTGCGTTGCATTTTTCCTTTCTTGTAGTAAAATTTTAAAATGTATCTATTTCTTCATCAGATTCACTCATCTTGACAGTAAGAAAAACAAATGAAAATCACACATTTTCCTAATTTGAATTTGGAATTATCTTCTTTAAAATTTAAACTTTTAATGATATCAAAACCAGCCAGATACACATAGTATAGCTAAAGAAATTTAATTACAAGTTCATACATACTTTAAGCGAAAAGACTTTTCCCTCAACCAAACAGATAATAGTACTGTGGTGAGAGTGAGGTATCCAAGCGAACGATTAAACTGAGAGGGACCAAAGAGAGTATAAAGTTCTATCTCTGGTAATGTAAGGAATTGGATTTACCGCCTAACCTTCTAAGCCACCATCCCCACATTGGACAGCCCCTCAGCCATCTAATGCCGCGTGTGGATACTATTTGACAGCAGTAGTACCTACTTACATAGACGATCTTTGTACAAAATCTCGGGCAATGTATGTTGAACTTACCACGTCACCTAAGACAGCAACGGACGGCTGTCCGTTAAATATTGTACTGTATTCGGTGACTATGGCTGATGGGCTCATCAGCCATAGTCACCGAACACAGTCTCTCCAACGCCACGTGGAAATATAATAATGGAAGCACTAAGTACTATTTCACAGCAATAATGGATAGAGTGAGGAAACCAAGCAGAAGACCCTTGTACAAAATCTCGGGCAATGTATGTTGAACTTACCACGTCATCTTCTAAGACAGCAATGGACAGCCCATCAGCCATAGTCGCCGAGCACAGTCTCTCCAACGCCGCATGAGGCTGCCCCCGCTGGCAGAGCTCTACTGCCTTGTTTAGGGGCTCGTCAGCAAAGAAGCTTTCCCTAAGATGCTGAAGAACAGCATCGTTCATATCCGGAGTTATGGTCACGTATCGCGTCATCTCTGGAAGAAAATACGAAATCCTTTTTAAAATCGACCCTGTACATCTTGGTGTCGGTTTTTAGAATCCGCCTCTCGACATCTCACAATAATGACCTGGGACCATTTCGAATCACGAAATCAACTATTAGAAATTATTGTCTTAATTTAGATCACCTTATGGTGATTCAAGCGTGCAATGTCCTTAATTAAATGTAACAAAGAATATTTGCCGTGGTAATCGAACCCAAGACCTTCGAGTCAGCAGGCAAACACCATAACTTACTTCAAATGACTACGCTTTTTATCTTTAAAGCAATTGTTTGTTGTCTCTTCATCAGACCTTCTTCCATTCTTCTCGATTACATTCGATCCTTTAGTATGCCATACGACGGTTTTGTGTGTTGTCTCAAATAAATAAAATAAAAATACCCTGGCCATATTTCCCCGAGGTTTCACAAACTTGTATGTGTCATATTATAGTCTATATTTTCTAAAGAATTAGACTTTGAAATAGTATGAATCCATCATGTAAATTCGAAGATCAAACAAGCAGACACGCTAGATCTATTCTTGGTTGTATGAGAAAATGCGAAACTAAAGTAATATTAGTAGTATTGATCATATAATCAAAGTTTTCATTAGCGCATTTTATCTTATAGGTAAAAACTACGGGAAACGTCCAGGGGTGGAAATACTACCGAACTCATTTTGAAAGTACTTTTTACTTCCGGTGAAAGTAGGTCAGCTAGCTTAATGTTAGTGGTAACAATATTGCTTGTTTTGGGGTTATTATGCAAGGTTTGAAACCGGGGCCTCTGTTATCCATCAATTTTTTGATCTCTAGTGGTGGATGAATTAAATTAAAAATTAATACTGAGTTTTTGAATTTTCGATCAAGTAAGCCTGAACTTTCATCCGCCTGAGATTTTTTTCGGCCTGTAACATTCCTGAATCCTAGTCACCAAAGAAATCTAATGAAGGACTGGAAAACGCTAAGACGACGGAGAACGGTATACTAATAAAAAAGGTACAGTGAGCCATATAGAAAAGTATACCACCTTATCCTTACATTACCATGTAATGGTGCTGACTGCTGATAAAATTAAACAATAATCCTTTGCCGTTTTTTAAAGGATCCAACTGAACAATCAACAGAGACAAATATAGAGCCAAACAATCGCTACAAACATTTTAGTAGTATGCTTCGTTTCGAACTTTCGTGTAGAATAGCTATTTATTAACACAAAACGGATTTTCGATATCTGAAAAAAATAATTTAAAATTAAATTTGCTGTAAAGCTGTTTCCCGCAGCTTCACCTGCGGTATATAGCCTTTGCTACTCAGGGTGAATGTAGCTTTCCAATGGTGAAAGATTTTTAGAAATAGGCACAGTAGTTTTTGAATTTATTCATTACAAACATACACACAAAAATACAAATCTTTCCTCTTTATAATATTAGTGTAGATGAAATTCGAATTTTCCTTGCAAGGAAAAGTAAACGTCGTATCTAAACTAAAGGATCTCGCTTATAATCGAGAGAAATGGAATAGAAGAAGCCCCACCGACAAGAGCCGGGCTCTTAAATTTATGATGATGGTGAATTTTGCTAGAATAATGGATGCGGGGAGAACACCCTCGTTTATTTTTCCGTAATGTAACGCTCGTCAGAATGCTCATCCATACTAAATATTATAAATGCGAAAGTCTGTCTGTCTGTCTGTGACGCTTTCGCGGCCAAACCGCTAAACGGATTGTGATGAAATTTGGTATGAATATAATTGAAAACCCGGGGTCAAACATAGGCTACTTTTTGACGCAGGCGGAGCTGCGGGAAACAGCTAGTTACAAAATGCTCAAAGTCAATGCTCTTTGCTTTTCCATGTGGCTCACTGTACGTATACAAGGATCCCAAGCTGGGGGTGTGGGATAGAGGTCACGTTCGGAGGTCAAGGTCCTATTGGACGCTTATCGAGCCGAGCCCCCATCGCCGCCACTCCCTAGGCTCCCTCATCTATCACCTTCTTTGTTATATTTTATTTATCGCTGTTGCTAGTAAAGTATTTTGCCGTATATCCCGATATCTTTTCTTGTCCTCTGTCTATAAATTTCATAAAATTTGGTATAGTTGGAATCATCATCATCAGTCCACTGCTCGACATATGCGCACATACTGCTCCTAATGATTTCCAAAATGATCGGTTGGCAGTAGCCTGCATTCAGCGTTTGCCTGTGACCTTTGTCAGGTCATCTGACTATCTGGTCGGTTGATGTCCAACGCTGCGCTTGCCGGTTCGTGGTCGCCATTCGAAAACCTTTCTGCCCCATCGCCCACCGGTTCCCCGCGCTATGTGCCCCGCCCACTGTCACTTCAAAGAAGTAATCCGCTAGTCTATGTCAGTGACTTTTGTTCTCCTACGGATCTCTTCATTTCTGATTCGATCTCGTAGGGAAACACCGAGCATCGCCCTCTCCATAGCTGTCTGGGTGACCTTAAGCTTTCTTATGATATAGTTGGAATAATGTCTTGTAATCATTGAGAAAGGAACTGCGGTTTCTATGTTCTATGCTTGCGATACAATTTTAAGTAATAAACGAGATAAAAGCCATATTAAAAAAAATTGATTTAAAGAATACAATTTATGTCAACAATGACATAGGTAACCAGCCAAATTTTCACAGCGCGTTTAGTACATAAAATAAACCACTTTTAAGCGAGTAAAATGTGTTGACCTTCCATAGCCATCAGTTATATCACTAGATTGTATGGAAGGTCAAAAATCAAAAGCTATTTCAGTTGATTTAGGTATATATCGTAATATTAATTGAGATAACTGCCACGCTTTCTTATAAATATATTTCCTTAGAAACTACATTACATAAAGGCAGAATAAATAAATATACCTAAACCTATAAACAAGATAGCGGTAATTTAAAATATTAAAACACCAGACTGTCCTTCTGTGTAGTTAATTTGGTAACGAAAATCCGCCATTTTTTTTAAAATTTTATGTACCTAACTACCTACCCAATGTCACTCTCACAGTAAATACGAATCTAACGACACCTCTTAAGCTAAAATTAATCTAGCCGTTTAGGCTGCAGGGCATGCTAAACAATTATACATACAAACATACATATATACTCTCGAAAAACATAACCCTCCTTCTGGCGCAGTCGGGTAAAAAGCAACCCCATCTTTTAACTTACCCTGGCTGGAAATCGAACACAAAATATATGATAAGCGTAAAGTTTACAAAACAGAATGCAAACCTTGTGATTACCAGGAAAATCATTTATTCCCATTGAGAAAGAAACGTTTAAGTTTCGATGCTCTTGTTTGTTCCCCCCTATGACGAAAAAAGAGGTTTGCGATAACGAATGGAATTTTAAATTAAATTTATGAAATCACCTTCAAAGAAATGAATTTATACATTTCCTGGCCTCTGTATTCTAATGAAATTTATAACTTTCATTACGTAAATAGGTTATGTCATATTTTATTCATAGATCAATTTTCTGAAAGTTGCACTATGTTAATGAATATTGTGTTTTCCGACATTATTATTTAGAATATTAATTATATAGTTTCTTGTCGGGTCGTTAAGCCCAAGGACATAATATCACAGAAGAAGCAAAATATTTGAAACGTTAAATAGTTTGGATGAGGTAAAAATAAAATATTTTGCCTAAGTGTAACCCCTCAGTCTTTCTTAACAGACATTGTCCTCCTAGTATCCCAGGGTACGCTTTAATTATGGTCCTAGAAAAATGACTAGTTATCACAATAAAGCAACTTTCTGCAAATTTTAAATGAATTAGAGACAGCTTCTGATACGTATGTAGTTTTAAACCAGGGGCAATCACGCAAATTTTAACTTTATCATCAAAACTAAACCACGAACAAGAGGGCTATTTTTGAGATCAATGATTCACTCAAAACCGGTGAGCCGAACGTTCATTTTGAAAAAGTCGATTCGAAATCGAACTAAAATCGACGTGGTTTATTTATAACACGGACATATTAAATCTACTTACACCTTACTAAACTACTTTTCATAAATAAATCCAAAAAGACCTTGACGCATCCAAAAAGTACGTGAGAAATTCTTAGCACCTCGTTGTCGCGTGTTCTTATTGAAGAGGCTTTGTCGGGGAGGCTGCTGGTATGCCGCCCTCGGGGACCCCCGCTATCGGGCCCATTACGCTGAATTTTTTGACAAGGCCGTCAAATCCATATTACTTTCGTGATCATGGACACGGAATATGATAAATGCTTCGTAAAATTACTTTACAGGTGGTTGCGCAGGAATGTTTTTACGATGATTAGAAATGGACATTTTTAAACATAAAATCATTATGATATGTATAATTTACGCATCGAGAAGAGTGCCCGAATATTGGTCAAAGTCAAAACCGGGAAAGAAAAAAAGTTTAATACTCTTACGACATACAAAGCTAGATTTTACAACTGTAGTGGTGTCAGCAATGATTGATCAATTTTGTATTCGACTTTCATTTATATTCTTCATAACTTATGTTATTACAAATATTAATGGCTTTCTATTCTTATAACCTTAATAAATTAATGATATATTGTTATTCTTATAGCTGTAAAAACCGTGCCGCTAGTTTTGTAATAAAGTTGCTGTGCTACGAAGTTCGTATCGGTCTAAGAGCTTCGTATAATATGGTAGAGTTAAAATTTTTCTTGTATTTATCTATATCAAAATATATTTTAATAATATTCTTTTAATCCGAAATACCAGAAAAAGATTCATATTATTGGGTAAAATTTATAAACTTTAATATTAATATTAACCAACCGTAATCTATGATATGGAGTAGAGAAGTTATATCAATTCTACGAACTGAGGTTTATTGCTCTGAGTCACGTGAACTATATTCCATCAGCGTAATTCTTAATGTTTTTTTTATTAAAGGTTTAATAATCTTTAGACCAAAAACATCAATAATACAAGTACTTAACTAGTAGAAAAAAACATTATTATATATAAACAATAAACAATAAATTAGCATTCTATTAAAATATGCTATCTAAATTTTAAAAAAAACCGATCCCAACAATAAAAACAAATTACTACTACCGGTATAAAGCGATAAAAGGGTAGTAATGAAAGGAGTTCTCGCAATTCCTCAAATAATTCAGCTTCCGCCAATGAACGATGAACAAAACCGTCATTCAATCCGAATGAGATAACTGATTCACTTGATTTATTACTAAAAAAAATACAGCAACAATTACACAATTATGAAGTAGTAGATTTTTTTAAAGAAAGTGTTTATGGTAGTTTTTGTTGTATTTAAGTAGTAAAATGGTAGTAAATGAAACTTACCGCGTACGCCGCCCACGGCCGTTCGGTGCGCACTGATAACGGCCGCCCTACCGTCGCCCGCCCGCCCCGGATCGTCAAAGAATAATTCGCAGACGCGGAAAAGCTCTTGTGCTTTCAATGGCTACGTGCGAGCTTTAGATTGACCACTTTTAAGTGAGACATTGTATGTATTTTTTTATAAGACCCAGGCAAAGTACAATTATTATTAAAATATTACAATTGGTATACTTTTTTGATATGCGATATAAAAAATATATTTCGTACTAGCATATCCTGTATATGCTAGTACGAAATATATACTAATATAGTTTTTAATTAAATTAATATTATATATTTATAATAGGTATACAGAGTTTGTGTCACCTTTGTCAAATTGTATTGTTTTTGTTTTTTGCATTTAATTAATTAAATTTGCATAAAGGCGCCAATTATGGTCTTTTTAGTTTTCGATGTTAAGTAGGAAACATTCCTTCAAATTATAAACTTACTTCGCTGCCAATATAATTTGTGCTATTTGTTTTTTATCCAACTCCATAAATAATCAAGGAACACAGTCGCATTTATACTTTTTTGGCATAAGGAAAAAGTCATTTTTACAATGCCAAGCTAAATTTTAAAACAAATGTACAAGTTATCTATGCCCATACGAACAATAGACTAGAGTTGTCTGAAACTCGCCTTCATCATTGTCCCGAATTGGAAAGTTATCCAATTTCCTGCATTCGCTGTCCTCTCTAAACTAAATGGCATATGTATAGTTACGAATATAATTCAATTTCAGTAGGAAGTTACATTGGAAGCTTTTTGTATTTCTTTATAAAATTCATGTCTCTTTATGTCGTATTTCTCTACCCTAAAAGCCCATTTACAACATTTAGTTTCTTGCCTGTTGCATACAATTAAATTGAAGCAATAAATGACTTGGATTGTCTAAACAACACGTATCTAACATTCTTGATCTGTCCTACAAGTTTTGATTCAAAACTTTCCATGGTGTAAACAGCACAAACAATAATTTCCAAAACTATTTTTGTATTCAACTGGAGTACTATTTTTGAGAAGTATGACTCGCCCAAAACGGTGAGTCGGATTGAAATCGTTCGATTCATAGATTATGACGACTGAAAGATGACGACTATGTTAAAAGTTTTGCACGTACCATCCGGTAATTTATAAATTTGTTTTATCTTCATTAAATATTCTTTACTTTTATACCATACTCTATAGATTTAAAAAAAACCGCCATTTTGATTTTGAACATTTGACCTATCTAGTGGTACTAGATCAAAAAAGACCAATTATTAATTTATAAAAAATTGGTTCAGCTGTTTTTTGCCTTCGTGGGGACATACACACATACAAACAGCTTAAACTATGGCACAGTTGGGTTAAATAATGTAATCTATTAAAAATGGATAGTGAAAAGAGGTTCTCGGAGCATAAAAATCACTGTGTAGATTGCATACCGGAATTCCGGGATATCGTAATTCCGGCATCTCGGACAGATTTTTTTGGTATTTCAATACCGGAATTGAAGGGCCAAATACCGTGATACCGGTATTCATAAAAAAATTAACTATAGCGCCGGAAAAGCAAAGCATTGTGGCAGAGGCATTGAGAATCTCTATTCTAAGACTCAGTGAAACACACAAGCGAAGCAATAGTCATCTCACAACCGATCATGGCAATAGTTTATACTTTTAGGGAAGTGATGTAACATCTCAATACATCTAAAGAAGAAACTCGCTTTGGCGTTTTCCATCTTCCTTTATGGCGCTGAGACCTGAACTTTAAAGAAGACAGACTGCATCCGTATAGATTATTTTGAAATGTGGTGCTGGAGAGGAATGCTCCGAATCCCATTGATGGCGCGTCGGACTAATAAATCTATTCTCCAGCAGCTGGAAATATAGATAAAGCTCTCCACGACATACCTCCGAACAATACTAGAATTCTTCGGACACGTATCCAGGAAAAATGGAGACAATCTTGAGATGCTATTACTTACAGGGAAAATAGATGGTACCTAGAGAACCCAGTCCTATGCGTTGGTTCGGCCAGATTCGCTCGACTCTCACGATCAAAGTCAGCGACGCCGTCAGACATAGACATAGACATACCATCACGCCTTTTTCCCCGTAGGGGTAGGTAGAGACTACTAGTCCGCTTTTCGCCCCCGCGAGAAATGAGACGTAATGAGTTGCGAACCGCATCGGCGCCATTTAGATTTTTGTTATTTCCCTAAATCATAGCATTCCCACGAGTGTAGGGGTACACAAACGGTCGCACCCAGCAGAGCCCCCTGTGCCAGGTGAAGGCTAGCTTTTATAGCCGTGCCAATTGGCACGCACGCGACGGAACGGCTTTCGACTAGGCTCGCCCCTAGCCACGCATCTCTCGGCACGTCTTACCTTAGATTGGCGGAAAGAGGAAGGAAGGGGTAATGAAATAGATAAAGGAAATAAATATATATATACTTATACAAGGGATTTATTTGAAAATGGGTAGGGATCAGGGTAAGTGATGCTACAGACTCAGAGGACATAAGGATTGAGTTCGTAACAGCTCGGGAAGCCGGGGTCGCATACCCGATATCATAACAAAGTAGTACTGGATGACACCCCTGACTTCGCCGACTGACGCCGTCAGAGTAGCAGAAAACCGAACTGAATGGCGAAGCATAGTCCACAGGAAAGTGCTCTATAGAGATCACGACCCTCAGCAGTGAGGTTTACGACACAAGGAGGAGGAAACATCTATAGCGAGTGTGCATGTATGCGGTGTAGTGCGCGGCGTCACGCGACTGTTAATATACAATGTAAGTACTTTTATATCTTCTTGTCTATCTGGAAAGCGAATATTTTATGTTATTAATCATTTTAATTCTGTATCAGTCATTTTTGGTAGTTTCTGGAAAGTAAATACACAGTTCGCCTATGGGCACCACGCCGCCGCCGCCCGCGCTCCATGCACTTATTTCCTTCGCGTCTTTTATCGACAAAAGGGTGGCCAGATTTTTTATTAATTGTTAAAAAATATAAAATTACGGTTAAGTTAAAATAAAATAGGTATATTATCAAAACTTTGTCACGATTTTCTATCATCGTGATCATACTCACGAAGGTTATGTTACACAGAGACTTTTTATATTGAGTTTCAATATAAAGGGTGAGACCGGCAATTGAGCCTATATGACAAATAACGTTGAGCGATATGTCATAGTATTGTTTATAATATACCAATATCATGCTTCAGTTTTCAATTGTAGTCTTGAGTCTTTTGATCTGCATCACCCTAAGGAAAACTGGTATAGAATTCTGTTGGTTTTTGTGCATAAAGTTTGTAATAAAAATAAAATAAACAATAAATTAACTAGTTATTTGTTACTGTCAAAAGCATAAATGCTGCTTCACAAAGATATTAAAAGACTGACTATACACGATTGTTCTTTTATTTAAATACACTATGTTATCTTTTATGTATAGAATAAACAAATTTTGCCAATTCCGGAACCAGTACCGGAATTCCGGTATTAGGTCTCTAGTACTGAAAATCAGTTTCGGTATTGATAACATTGAATACGTGCAATGCTTGAAGCAACTCTCCAATTATATGGCACAAGCCTGTGTTTTGACAGGTCAAAATGTGACAGCAAAAATCTCCTGAACATTATTGTATTCTTTTCAATACTGGTACTCGATAATTGTGTGCAACCTTTTTATTATGACCGCATCTAAACAGTACCTTACAATTATTGAAGGTCAATTATTGCGCTTCATTTATTGCATTCAAATATTGCTCTTGTATGTTCAAGAAAATGGCATACTGTAAATGGGCCTTATTTCTAATTTTGAATCTATATAATTAACTAGCAACGGCGGCGTTTCTTTAAAACACGCCGAATATTTCTGAATAAAAAATAATTTGAAATTTTATACAAATTCTAATAATCAAGCTACAAACTGTGACAAAGTTATTATAGTTATACGAAAGAGAGTATGGCAAGGTTTTTTTTACAAAGCGCTTTCGGTATTTTCACATAGAATTATAAAAAAGGCGACAAGGATAATATTAAAAATTACCGGCCTATATCGATTCTGAGCGTGTTTTCCAAATTATTTGAATGCCTAGTCTGCAAGGTTCTTACTAAACATATAACACCGCTTCTGGACAAAGGGCAACATGGCTTTTGTAGTGGGAAATCAGTTACAACTAACTTGCCGGCGTATGTCTCAGATCTTGTCAAAAGTGTCGATAGTAGAAAGCAGGTTGACGCCGTTTACACTGATTTTAGTAGTGCTTTTGACAAGGTTAGTCACTGCCTTCTGCTAAATAAACTATCAGGCTTTGGTGTGTTTGGTTTGATTCCTACCTAAAATCTAGGCAGCTTACAGTAGTTACTAATGGTTACTCTTCAAAGCCATATGTGGCAACCTCTGGAGTGCCCCAGGGTTCGCACCTGGGTCCGATTCTGTTCCTTATATTCATAAATGACATAGGAAAGTGTATAAAATTCAGTAATTACTCATTATTTATTTATTTATTTAACACTTCTTTGCACACAGTGTAATACAAATTAAATGTTACATAAAATGTAAACACAGTATGTATACAAAAGGCGGCCTTATCGCTCAAGCAATCTCTTCCAGGCAACCTTAGCGTAGTTTGAAATATAAAGAAAGGAGAGATACGGATATGGTGCATAAAGAACAGAACAGCGCTAGGCAGAATAACAGAAGTACACGATACATAAACTACTTAAAATAAATACTAATATACGTAAATAAAAAATAAATAATTATGTATATATATTTATATATAATAAATAAACTATAAAAAAAAAAGAGAAAAAAAACACGAGAAGTGGAGACTGAAACAAGATGTACTGAAAAGGAACGAAGCTACAGTGAGGAAAGAAAGTGGGACTTTACTTGCGACTTAAAACTGGTCAGAGTTTGAGCCGTTCGAATAGGCAGTGGAAGGGAATTCCACAGTCGCGTTGCCTTGGCCGTAAAAGAATCAGAGTAGAAGGTAGTGAAGTGAGCAGGAGTTCTTAGGCGTAGATTTTCGGCACTACGTAATTTACGTTCTTGTTGAATCTCACTGAAGAATTCGAAGCGCTCTCTTAAGTAAGCAGGGGATAAAGGATTGAAGAGAATTGAGTATAATAAAGATAGGATATACCAGTCACGGCGAAGTCTGATAGGCAGCCATTCAAGTTTAGAGCGAAATTGAGAAACATGATCATACTTGCGAAGACCAAATATAAATCGAATACAAAGATTTTGAAGACGCTCAAGTTTATCAAGTTGCTGCTCTGTGAGGTTGGTGTAGCTGTTATCAGCATAGTCTAGGACAGGTAGAAGAAGGGAATTTGCGAGCATAGTTTTGGTCTCTATAGGTAGGAATTTACTTAGTCTTTTTAAGGTGTTGAACGTAAAGAAGAGCCTCTTGCTAACCTCTGAAGTTTGTGGAATCCATGTCAGTTTGCTATCCATCCATACACCTAGATTTTTGACCCGATCACTATAATTAATAACAACACCATTAAATTTAAGTTGCGGCAGGACTTCGCTGTCTATCCTTGAAGTCAGTTGAGGGTTATTTGCGGATGACATGAAAATATATAAATCAATATCAACAATCGACGATATAAGAATGTTACAGGAAGATCTAGATAGTGTAAGTGAATAGTGCAAAAGTAATAAAATGACTATTAACCCTAGTAAATGTTACCACATAAAGTTTACACGCAAAAGGAAGAAGTTACATTCAAAATATACAATCAACGGAATTGAACTCGAGGAAGTTAAACAGATTCGTGACCTGGGTGTGAGTCTGGATAGCAAGTTGAGTTTCATCCCACATTACGACGCTATTGTCACAAAATCATTCCAGATGCTTGGCTTTATAAAACGTAATACGGCTAATTTCAGAAACACTCGTACTTTAATAATGTTGTATAATACACTAGTTAGAAGCCACCTTGAATTTGCGAGTTTTGTTTGGAATCCCTGTTACAAAAAGCATATTGACAGCATTGAGCGCGTTCAAAGGGTTTTTACACGACAATTGGCTTACAAAACTTTTAACTTTAGTCATAGAAACGAATACACTTACCGCTTATCAAAATTTAATATGATATCCTTATCTGATCGTCGTAAGTTGCTGGACGCAATATTCCTTTACAAGCTTGTCCGCGGAGCAATCGATTGTCATCACTGTCTCTCAGATATGATCAGTCTTACAGTGCCCCGACCAAATGTCCGTAGAAAGGTTACAAACACATTTATTGTCCCACGAGCAAATACTAACCTTGGCAGACATGCGCCCTTGCCCAGAGTTCTTTCTTCTTACAATAAAATTAATTCGAAATGCGACCTAGATATTTTCTATGACCCATTGCCTAATTTCAAATCGAAAATTCAGTCATCCCACCAAAATGCATGTTAATTTAATGTTAATTTAGTATCGACTCAATCTAATCTTTTAATTCAAATTAAAGTCGAATTTAATTTAATTCCTTATTCAATTTAATTCAAATTCAATTTATATCTAAATTATTTCATTTTTCCAAATTCAATTTACAATTCACAATTTACAATATTTGATTTATTTTGCTTGCTGCCAAAATGTTTATGAGTGCTGTGTTTACCTGTAATTGGGTTGCATGCTAGCACATTTGTGGGAATGTCTATTGTATGTTATTTCATGTAACCTGTTGGTGTACCAAATTAAATAAATAAATAAAAAAGAAAATGAAGAAAACATCCAATTTAAGATATCTTTCAGCTGAAAAAAAGATATCCTCCGTGCGAAGATAAAGCTGACCTTGATAAATAATCGAGGTCCTAGGGAAAGTCAATTTTATAGACCACTAGCTTTTACCCACAGCTCCACCTACGTCAAAAAGTAGCCTATGTTTGACCCACGGGGTTCAACTATACCTATTTATACCAAATTTCATCAAAATCCGTTCAGCGGTTTGGCCGTGAAAGCGTAACAGACAGACAGAAAGACTTTCGCATTTATAATATTAGTATGGAAGTATGGATTACTACGGAGAATTTTATAGAAACAAAAGCACTAATAGAAAACAACCATTCTAAAGATCGCAGTAAACTAAGTTAAAATAGTTGATAGTGCGCCGTTAAGTGCCCACTTTATATCAATAAGTAAGACTACTTCACTGAAAGTACTAAATAAATATGTACGAGTATCTACGTGACCCAATAAGGGTAGGGCAGGATTACAGCCGGATAAAAGAACGAACGAAGACATCCTTCATATAGCCGAGTATAGTATTATGTAATCTGTGATATCGTATAGCTCGCAGGAGTATTTTATAAGCATTAGGTCAAAAGTTCATTCCTCAATGTTCATATGGATAAACGCGATAGACATGTAGATTTTAGTATAGCTATAGGGTATACGATATATGGGTACTGTGGCATGGCTCCGTGTAAATAGAGTTTTCCCCCATGGATACCTCAAGTCGTCTCTAAGCAAATAAAAATGGTCGCATATTGCCAGTTTAAAAAAAATAAAAAATAATTGACTATGTTAAAATAAACCTAGAAACAAAAGCTATTATAGGATTTTTGTTTTGTAATGGGTTATACGGCCACAATATACGGATACAAGTCCTTTAGAGCCCTTCTTAATTTTTCTATCTTCTTCAGTTCTACAGTGTGATTTTGTCAAATCACATAAATCAAACACTGTATCACTTCCCAACTCACGCTTGTTATCAAACACTTTGCGAATAATAAATAGTCCACCATTATCATGCACAAACACTCAAAAAAACACAAATTTTGGAAAATAAAAGACAGACGGAACATACTGCTCTTCACAACTGCCCGCCAAAAGTCTATTATGTCTCTACCAACTGGTTGTAAAAGAATGCCGAATCACACTCAAAAGATAATAGAATATTAATGTTGATTATAAAATAACCAAAAAACATTGAGTTAAATCGTAATTAGCATTGGCAGTTCAATTTATCGATAGTTTACAATCTCGCTAGACAGATTTTAATCTAACGGTTTTTACAATTTTACGGTGACATTTTGTCTCCAGGTGATCAACAACTAGGCTGTAAAAAACAATATTTCGATATTAGAATAGAATTAGGTCATTTGTTCAATTAAGGACAGATTCGTTTTAGGTTCAGGTATTCATCGATTTAAATCAAATACAAAATCGGTGTAAAATTTTATATTCTGCCATAAATTCACATAAATAGTTCATTGCATAAGATTCATAAAATTCTAGATAATTTAGCAACTGAGTGAAGGAGTGTCTCTACTAAAAGTAACATCTTATCAGAATCCATATATTTGAAAAGTGTGACTTACGCAAAATCAGTGGATCGAATTAAAATCGTTTAACTCGCCGAATATGTCGATTAAAAATAGGGGGAAGCCCCCTAACGCCGGACGGCACCTAGTGCCGGACACTCGTATTAACTAGACAAGTTGTAGCGTGAAAGATTCAAACACGGGTGAAAGGGACGCGCGGGGGAGTAGCCGTTCAGGGTTACACGACGCCGTTTGTCAGTGACGTTGGTGGCAACCTCAGGAGCGGTTGATATCTGTTTTCGGCAGGAAAACGCTGCATCACGTAAGATTCAGGTGAGTGTTACAGCTAAATTTCTGTATTTAAATCTTTGAAGTATCAGTTAATTCAAGTAGAGATTCATTATTATTCACAATCTATCACATTTTTTGTTGATTTTTAAAACGGATTAGGTATATATCACATAATGTTGGTATAATTCTGGCCCCTAGTACCGGACACACAGTAGTCCCTGAACTCCGGACAGGCAAAACTTTTTTATATTTATTGTCATCATTGTTGAATTATTATTTTACAGGTAAGAAGAGAAGAGAAGGTCAAAATGGAAGAGAAGAGTAAGAAAGGAAAATGGGACGAAAAAAGCTTAAGGCCATCTACCAGCTCCAATCCAGATATTATTGAGATTGTTCATAAATGATCCCCACTGCCAGACGCTGCCAAGAAACAATCAGTGGCCCGTAAAAGAAAATGTGAAAGTAGTTAATTTCTTACATCATCTCTTTACAAAATTGCTATTGAAGAAAAAGAGAATGAATGAATGAAGAACGCTAAGGAGGAAAAGAAACTAATGAAAACTAAATTTAAAATAGCAAAAGAAGAGAACGAGAAACAACCAATGGCCGTGAAGGCTAAAGGACGAAGTAATGACAAGGGGAAAAACTAAAGGAATAAAAACCAAGGGAAAATGTGGGGATACAGATAAGGAAAAGCAGCCATTAACTGAAATATTTGAAGTTGGAACTACTTGCGTAGTATGCTTAGAGGACTACAACGAAGACTGGATACAGTGCTCCAGCTGCCATGGGTGTGCTCATGAAGCATGTGCAGACACTATAGAATGTTCAGACGCGTACATATGTGATCGATGCCGATTGTTTTAAAAATGTCCGGAGCTAGGGGTTCGAGGTGAAGTCCGTCCGGTACTAGGTGCCACATCCAAGGAACGAGTTTTTTTTTACCAAAGTTTAATTTTTGTTTTTAAATATGATAAAGCAGAGGTTGCATTTTTGTTACTTTGTGTTGACTTGAAAGTTTGTTGACATACCTTATTAATAAAAAAAGTTAAATTTTTCGAAATAGTTTTTAATTTATTTCGTAAAAACCTTAGGTGTCCGCCACAAGGGGACTTTCCCCTAATTCAATACGATTTTCATTCGACTTCCCGATTTTGAACGAGTCCAATCTCAATTAAGTCGGTTCGTGTTAACGTATATAAATCCGAGATTTACAAGACTTTTCAGTTAGGGCTACATTTATTGAAGCCTCCATCCGGACTGCTTAAATTAATATGAGCATAACATATTTGACGAAATAACTAATATCTACATAACAATTCAAATAGTTGCTTAGCACAATCAATTAATGCGAATGTAGGTATAGGAATAATCTAGTATTTACTCTACAAAATAACAGACTAAATAAATGCAACTAACTTTGGAACTAAAATTTGTCTAATAATAAATACTTAAAGGGTTCTTATTTTCGATGTTTTTATTTGTGTATTACCATCATTTTTATTTTCTCTTAGGTTTTTTCGGTTCCACGTTATGTTTTGTTTTGGAGCCTAGGATCTACTTTCCTGACTTTTTATACATTTTATAGCAAAACTACAAATAGTCAATATTATAATATAATACTATTTTGAAGTTTTAAAAGTATGTGTAAAGCAACGAAGCAATCAATTAACATGAACAAAAATCGCATAACTAAAACTCTAATTCAATCACTATTTATTACAATTTCTATTAAAAATCGTTACAAAGCAACATTTCAATAAATACCGAAAGCTTTTCATTAAACTATAAAACCCAAATTTGTCAAAACTCAATAAATCATGTTTCGAGCAAGGATCAATTAAGACTTATTATGCCATTAGTAAAATAATACACAACATTTTACCTTATTTAATTTGCCAAGTATTTTTCATTAAAATACAAATCTTACTTGCTACAAAATCACAAATAATATTCGAATCAGTCATGATAAAAAAATAGATAATAAATTTAGTATTTCTATAATTAATAACTACTAAATATATATATATATATATATATATATATATATATATAGACCGACCAGTAAAATAGCAGGCTTCGCCATATTGCGGAAATATATCGGAACTAATTTCTTTTACTGGCAACTAAGCATTCATGTAACATTCCGTCATCTCAACGTCATCTGCCAAAAAGAGACAGGAGTGGACGTTGTGTATTTTGTGATAAGTATTTCCTACAATTTATTTAACAAAATGGTAAAAAAAATTCATAGTAATGAGAAAAAAGTCATAATAACAATTTTGTTGTTGACATGACACATACATGACATACATGTTGCCACATAAAGGCGATCAGAAGGGACGCCAATGCAGGTTAGCGGGTCTAAAATCGCCACTTAGCACGAATCACAATATGAATCACATTGCAAATTCTAAAACGGCCATAATTTGGCAGTTCATAAAATGAATCACGAACAATTCATTGCATGCAATTCTGCAGTTTGACATTTTTCTATGGAAATACGTAAAATGGCTCACATAAAAGGATTTGCCTTTATGTCAATCAGCAGAATCGGGTCTAAAATCGCCACTTAGCGCGAACCACAATATGATCACAATATGAATGTCATTGCAAATACTAAAATAGCCATAATTTGGCAGTTCATAAAATGAATCACGACCAATTCATTTTATGCAAATCTGCTGTTTGACAGTTTTCTATGGAATTTCGTAAAATGGGTCACTTTTACAGAATTGCTTTACTGTCAAATAGCAGAATCATAAAAAATTACTCTTCAGCAACATCTACAGTTTGTTTCTCCAATTTTCACAAAAATTTGCTCAATTGTGGAGTGAGAATACTTTGTTATTTTGATTTTAGGGTAATTCGTCAAGTTTTAAAACTGTTTCGATTCGTCAAGCGAATTTTTATCATTTATTGTTGTTTAAATTCGTCAAATAAGTACTAATAAGATTTCGTATTAAATTGCAAAGAGAATTATAATCACCAACGTTTGATTAAATTGTTATTATTTCGTGTAAAGATCTCGGTTTGTCCGAATTTTTTTTTAGAACATGTGCCTATATGAGGTAGAAACATGTATTAAAGGTAGGAAAGACGCGTCTAGCTAGACGTTGCCGTCATCGCAGTGCGAATCTAACGACCAAAGCGATACCTATAGGGGGATTACCATGATATATAAAATTCATCTAAATGCGAGTGAGTAGGCGTGATAGCGCTTTAAGGGATGTAATGTAGGGCACACATCTCGCTTACTCATTCGCATTTATTGGATAGAATTAAGAGATCATGGTAGTAGCCCTTTTTTTGGTGTGTGCTTCCTTTTCTTCATAAAAAGTTATGACTTGAGAGGATTAACTGGCCGATACATGGCACTTCTTTTAACTAATCTTATTTCTGTAATCACACAAAAACAAAGCAACCGACTTGCCTTTACGAATTAACATCATATCACCATAAAATAATTACTAGTACTAACGATATCGCAAAAATAAGATAAGGTATCATGTTTGTGTGCCAGTTAAGCCTCTTGAATCTTAATTTTATATGGCGATGCTAAACGTGGACTTCACGTGCGTGGCACGCAGGTAACGCCCACATTGTACTTCTATAGAGATGTACTTAGGTATCGCCTTCCTTAGTTATTTACACACCGTTGTGCGCTATATATAAAATAAGTTGATAGTAAGCCACGACTAAAGAAGAACAAAAAATAAGAAGAGCCTAAAAGACTTGTTTCCACGGCCGTAAAACCCATTTTTTGTTGACAGATGACTGCACTTGATTGACATTGACTGATATATGCTGATATGATAGACTTATCTTTATTGCCACTAATAAAAATAATTATTCAAGTAGTCTCTATTTTCTTTATTGCGTACTCAAATCCTAATGCACGCACGTCAAATAAACAATAATCTTAATTTCCTGTTTCACAGTACGTCTAACATCATTAATAAAAAAGAATAATATAAAAAATAATGAATCAGTTTTGTTTTTGAAGAATTGCTATGGCAATATTAACACGACAAATGATTCACGAAATGAACTGAATTGTTAGTGAATTGCAAATGATGCGTGTCCATTTTACAAAAAAAAGGAGAATTGCAAAGGAATTGCTAGGAATTCACGAAATGAATTCGTTTTGATGAATTGCTCAAAGTGGCGATTTTAGACCTACAGGTATTTTCCTGGTCGGGATATACACAATCTAATAAAAATATTGTAAATAAGGCATTTCGACGAGTTTATAAACATTATAGAGAGCATTGTTCCGTTATAATCAAAAAATTAGAAAAAGAAAAACATTTATTTTTCAACTGGCTAGCATAGTATTTACTAAAGGAATTAGAAAAATATATTTTTTTTTTTTCTTCTAATGTTTTGGTATTCACAGATGTAAATGGGCTGAGTAAATGGTTTTTTTATAGATTACTTTTGCTTTCATCAACCGCCAAGTCACTTAAAGCCAGTATAATAAACGATATTATCACTTTATCTTTTAGTCGTAAAAAAGGCTTATGTAAATATAGCCTCTAATTCTAGGTACAATATTCGAATCGATTTATCACATAATGTGCTTAAAATACAAACTACCTTATTGATACAAATCAAGAAATTATTTGTTGAGCTCATTTTCAATAAAATATGTTGTCTCTTTCTTTCACGTCGAGTTATCAATAAGAGAAAAAAGGGCAAAACATATAATAATTAAAATTGGTTAAAATGATTTTTATGAATAAGGCCGTAAACAATAATATTTAATTGTGTTTCAGAGCACTGGAAAATAATTATATTATTCATAGTTTTTGCCAGTAAAACCTGAAATACAAATAGCACATTAAAATTAAAATAAGCAACGATACTTACTCGCATATATTCGATATAAATTATTTGAGAACCAGATATAGGCAAAATTTTAGGTTAAGATATTGTCATAAATCGCTTTTGCAAAGTGGTTCCAAACTACGCGACTTTTTATTGCTCTTCACTGACGTTCTATGAAAAAACATAATTGTTATTTATGATCTATAAATGTTAACCACCCCATAATTTAACTATACTCCAAACTCTTTTAGGTAAGCTGTTTGCTTTTTTCTTTAGAAAGGTACATTTTTATAGAAAAAAATGTTTACTAATTTTAGGACATAAGAGAGATTTCACATAACTTTTTTAAATATGATCATTTATTTGACACTTCTAGTTTCAAGTAATATTTTTTTTTTATTCGAAATCTAAAGTATAGATCGCGAATATAGTATAGACGTAAAAAGAACGCTGGGAGTGCCGCTAGTGTCTTCTGCTTTTTTACGTGAAACAATCTATACTATGTCCAGCTTAAAAATTAATTAACAATAAAAACATCAGCTAACTTTTTTCCGGCGACAAATTAATTGTAATATCTCCAGCCAAACCATTTTTATCTAATCCA
The DNA here is from genome assembly GCA_947363495.1 of Euzophera pinguis. Taxonomy (NCBI): domain Eukaryota; kingdom Metazoa; phylum Arthropoda; class Insecta; order Lepidoptera; family Pyralidae; genus Euzophera; species Euzophera pinguis. The sequence goes on along the minus strand of OX376170.1, from coordinate 10,787,916 downwards.
TTGCTGTTTATAGTGATAGTGATTCTCGGATCCATGTGTTTTACTAGTTCTGGCAGCGGTTGTACTATAGGCGGTTCTTCCTGAGTTTTGAGCATTAGTACGGGAGCTTCCACACCTTTGCTGATCGGTATTTTTGGTATTTCATCGTTTTTCACGTAGTGAGTTGGATAGTGTTGCTTTAGCTCGCTTATAAGCCTGAATCTCATGCTGCAGACGGTACATCTAGAAATGTGATGAAATAAATAGATATTTAGTTTTCCACCACAACACATTACAAATATTATGTCTTGATCTATTATTTATGCTTGAAATATGGAAAAAGATGGCAAAATTAACCATAAGCGTTCTTACGATTTCATTTGATGCTGAGTAATTGCACTGTTGAAGTTTTGTAGGGTGAGCTGCATTGTTGAATTACATGGAGCAATTTTGTGGAGAAAGGTGGAGCAATGTCGTGCAATTAATAAGTACCTAGTATAAAACATAATTCATACAAATTGCCGGCTGTTGCTCTCTATTTCGTGACGTCATATTTAACGGGAATTACGCCGTTTGGAGCAATTTTATCGCTTGTGTAAGTAATTTCAAGGTATCACGGTCCGTTTGCTTGACTGCTGACGAAGAAGAATTTTATCTATCGTATTAAGAAGTACATCGAACCTCAGGGTCCTTTTGTACTTCTGCAAGAAGAATGTTTCATATTTACTTACTGGTAAATGTTCTGGCCGACATGCGTCCGGGTATGTTTGGCCAAGTCGTTGCTTTGCGAGAAGGCTCGTTCACAAAACTTGCACTTGTACGGCTTCTCTCCCGTGTGTATCCGGTTGTGACGCTTTAGATGTTCCTTGCATGAGAATCTGAAATCGATATTACAATTAGGAAATTAATTTCATTGGTCTCACCTCACAACCTAGGGCGAAGTGGAGGAGTATTGACCTAGCAGTGTTAATTTCGTTTGTAGGATGAGTAGGTACTTAGGAAGGAATGGAATGTGCATTCAGCAGGACTTACTTTTGTCTGCAGCTTCATCGCTGTGGTATTGTTTTGCTTGATTAAACATTGATTGACTGGTTCACAATTAAGATATATCTTATTTATCTTGTACTAGCTGTTTCCCGCAGCTCCGCCTGCGTCATAAAGTACCCTATGTTTGACCCCGGGTCTTCAACTATATTCATACCAAATTTCATCACAATCCGTTCAGCGGTTTGGCCGTGAAAGCGTAATAGACAGACAGACAGACAGAAAGACAGACAGAAAGACAGACAGAAAGACAGACAGAAAGACAGACAGACAGACTTTCGCATTTATAATATTAGTATGGAAGTATGGATTAGAATCATAAATATAAAATTAGCTTCATTTGAATCAACTATTATATACTACATTTCTAAACAAACCTTAGTGGTTTTGTAAAATGTATCTTATGAGAATTTGTTTGTATCAATATTTGGATAATATTAATTAAATGAAAAAAAATGGTAGCAAATCTGACGATGCTTAAGATGTTCCTCGCATGAGAATCTGAAATTGACAACATTACGATTACAAAATTAATTTCATTAGTCTTACAACCAAGCGCGAAATGGAGAAGAAATGGCAATAAAGCTGACCTTGAGCTTCAAAAATATTAGGGGAGGACGCAAACGGAAAAGGGATATGACGAAGATTTAATAATAGCTAAAAAAAGGTAATAGTATTGATAAGGGAGTATCGATACTATAGATAGTATCAACAAATTTCGATACTTTCGATAGCTCTAGTTGAACTTTCGACTACTTTTCATGGTCAACTATCTTAGCAACTTTTAGTTGTTGCAAAACTATTGCAACAACTCTAAGACCAGAGTTTCTTTTCCGCTTTATTTGACGAGATCAAAAGAAGAGCCACTGTCAACATAGCAAGTCAATCTTGCTATGTTGACAGTGGCTCTTCTTTTCAGGCTATAATGCATCTACATATTATTTCATCGAAGACTATGACGGACTTAGGATATCCCGTAAAAGTACTATGTTTATACCCAGTTATTATCTAATTGAGAATTTTGAAATCACTCACCGCATGTTACAAGTCTCGCACGCAAACGGCTTAACTCCCAAGTGAATGAGTTTGTGTTTCTTTAATGAATTAGCTTTTGTGAACGAACTCCCACACTGTTCGCATTTGAATGGATGCACGCCTGTGTGTGTTGTCATGTGAGCAGTCATTTGACCTGACAAAATAAAAGGGTATAATAAAATACAAAACTATTTATTGCACAACAAGGATAAATTGTCTAATATAAGCACTTTCAAGAAAAAACCTTGCGCAAAAGGCGGCCTTATCGCAATAGCAAGTACTTCCAGGCAACCTTTAGGAAAATTGTTTAAGGATAATAAAGATTGTGCACGGTAGGTGTCAAGAAAGGATCACTGAGTAAAAAGACACATAAAATTTAGATGACTTATTTGCCACCTATTCTTCAAATATTTTATTATGATATTTGCTATTTATGAAAATCATTAAAATATATGTTAGGTAGGATCCAGACTGATAAAGATTTTGAAACAACTGTGCAAGCATGCACCCCTTGTGCTTTATCAGTTAAACTAATTTCTTAATTATTTAATAAACTACTGCATTGTATATCTTGAAATCTTTTGTTCTCTTCTCTAAAAATTATAAAATAAAGACTAACATTATATTATATTATTTTATAACACTACAAATAATATACCTTTAGTTGTAAATGATTTGGGGCACAAATTGCAAGTGAACGGCTTCGTTCCACTATGCCGCATCAGATGTTGACGAAGATTGGAACTATTTGCAAAGCCCTTTCCGCATTCTGAACAGAGATACGGAGTTTCCCCTGTGTGAATCCTTATATGGTCTTTTAGACTGCACAGCTGGTTAAATGCTAGAAAAATAAAACGTTTTATTGCATACCATCATTTACTCATATTATGTATTAACAAAGAAAGTTGGGGTAGTTTTTTTCTGCCTTGAAAGCCTATAGCTTCTAACATGGCTCCTTAGAAAGCAACCGAAACAAGGACAAGGATTATGTTCACAAACTAATTCAGTATGAGTAACTTAAAAAAACAGACTTGATGAACACTTTAAATTTTTTAAACAGACAAGTGTAGTGTATACACACATCAGGAGACCTATTCCTGAAAAGTATGTTATATGATTTTCATTTGATATAATTAGTGAGTCAAGCCGAATGTTTTCATTCGACTTACCGATTTTGTGTGAGTTCTGCTTTTCAAAAATATTTCATATATTTCTATTCATATATGTATTTATTTATTTACTTAGACATAAAACACATGTTACAATTTTGTTGCTATATACGATGCCATCACAATCTCTTTTGAGATTTTACGTGCATCAGATGTTGGCAAATGTTGCCAAAAAAAAAATTTCAGCATATGCTGCTTGCATATAATTAAACACTAATAAATTATTGGCTATAGCTTGAAGGAATTATCTGATGGCAGAAGCATGCAAAGGAATTTGAGAAATACATGCAGGTGTAAAAATTACCTTTACTACAGAAACTACAAATATAAGGCTTGACCCCATCATGCCATTTAACATGCTGTAACAGCTGGTCTTGCCGACTATAGCTCTTTGTGCACTTCTCACATTTGTATGGCCGATCTTCACTGTAAAAAATATGAATTATAATTTAATATGGTTTTAAAAAAAAAATTAAACATGTCAGATGTCAGTTGGGTTTACACACCTTGTTCTGTTCTAGTTACTAGCTTTTTGAAGTCCATATTAAATAATTTAATATATTATCTATACTAATATTTTAAATGCGAAAGTCTGTCTGACTGTTACGCTTTCACGGCCAAACTGCTGAACAGATTTTGATGAGATTTGGTTTGAATATAGTTGAAGACCCGGGGTCAAACATAGGCTACTTTTTGACGCAGGCAGAGCGGCGGGAACAGCTAGTTAATATATAAAGACAAATCACACAGATTAAGTTAGTCCAAAAGTAAGTTCAAGACTTGTGTTATCAAATACTACCTATAACTCAATATTTTAACAATTCTTAAATAAACTGCATTATAAAATATATACATTTAATTAAATAACCTTTACCTGTGTAACTTCATATGTCTTTTCAGAAGAGATTTAGTACCATATTCTTTTTTACAAATTATACATTCTATCTTCTTGGGCCCAGAACATGTGTTGTGTACCTTCCGCAAATGTGAAATAAATTCACGTCGTCTACTAAATATGATATCACAATTTGGACATTTAACATTTGCCTGATCTGTATGATTCACTATATGTTCAAACAACAGAGCCTCTAATTCAAACTTTTTATCACAGAAACTACATTCAAATAGTTCTAAACCATGCTCCTTTAAATGCCTTTTAAGAGTTATCTTACTACGAAACACTTTATCACATACATCACAATACATAGAGTTTTCATGTGATTTTATATGTTTTAGAAACTTTTCTCTTTTCATATACTGCTTTGAACATTGATCACAGTTGTAAACCTCAGATTTAGGGTCTAGTTCAGTGAAATTTTCAGAATTTATTTCTTGTTTTGGTAAATTTAGAGGAGTATAGTCAGATAAGTCTTCTAAAAGCAGGTCCATGTTTCCAATATCATTATCATCTTCGAGTTTCATCTCTGATTTGATCACTTCATGTTTAACTTCTTTTGGAACCGAGTCAACCAGCTTCCTCAGTTCAGTTTCGGAGATCAAAGCCCTTATTCTAAATACACACACAGTTTCCAGAGTCTTAGCACAATCTTGACAAAGGTTTTGTGGTAAGCCATCATCTTGTGAGATCTGAAATAATATAAATTATGTGTTCGTTATTATTGTTCAACAATGTCACTGTTGAAATTAAAAGTTTAGTTTTTAATAGTATTGTGCATTGTTATTATAATTGTGTACAATTTAAATTCAGTTTTTGATAATTACAATTTTGTAAATAGATACTAGACTAGGTTTTTTATTTTTTTTATACAGCTAAGTAGGCAAACAGGCGTACGTCCCACCTGATGGTAAGTGGTTACCGAAGGATAAGTAAGTAGATTTGAAGTAATTTTCCAAATTTTAATACCTATTTATTAGTATTTAGTAAAAAGGATGTTATTCAAAAATTTAAGTTAATTTAGCAATAAGCTTAACTAACACTACATAATTAAATGTAAAAATATAAAGATAGTTTATATACCTAGTAGGTAAAAGCAAATATTAAAAGTAAGTATATACCTTCATGCCGGTACAATTCATCAGTGCTTCAGCCATGGAAATTACTTGCTGATCCACCATCAGGTTATTAAATAACGAAAGCAAACTGATATCTGCTTTCATACAAACACGGCAACAATTAGTGATATGAGGCATTTTTGTAGCTGCTGATGATGGTAAATCCATTAATAGGACAACTCTGAGTAGTCAGCGACCGAAATTAATACATCATTGTAACAATAGCCTGCAGGCTGCAGACAATGTTTAATTAAATCAAATTTTGATATTCGTCATCGACAGTCATCGTATCACTACATACAAGAACTTGTATGTATTCAATCGAACATATCATTTTTTTAGTAGTAAGATCCTAATAGCAACAAATTCTACACGTACATCCGTAGATTTAAGTTAGCAAAGGCATGACATTTTATTTTTATTTAATCATCTTCTAAACAGAATCAAAATCCTAAAATTTGTTGACACACTATCTCAAGCGAAATCAAATCAATCAATCAAATCAAAATAACTGTGCACGAAATCCGAAATAATAGGTAGTAGTACATACATTTATCAACTGAAACTTGAAACACTGAACTGAATTGACGCGTGCCTGACGTAAAATGAAATTGACGTTGACGGTCAAGATATGACATTTATTTTATCTTTACAATGTTTTTTACGGCTTTGGATACAAGTTTTTTAAGGCCCTTCTAGATTTTTTTATATTTTTTTCTGTCGTCCTACCCATGGAGTAATTACAAAGAGGAGATGCCATAATAAGCGATTTGTAAGAAAACGTTTGTGAGGCTACACAGGGCGGAAGGCAGACGTGCGGGGTGCTTGGTTTTGGTCGTCGCTCCAATCATGGAGCACGAGCAACGACAAGCTCCGCCCACTTTTGTGTCGGCGAGGCGCCAATGATCATATTACAGCGCCATTTCAAACGGCATCTCCTCTTTGTAATTACTCCATGGTCCTACCTACCGGTCTCCAACCCCAACACAGAAATATTATCACTTCGTCTCTGTGACGAAGTCTTACCGCCATCTCTCAACGCATGAACAAGTAATTATGCGATATGGCGCAATACGAATATTCGCGCGACTATAACTGCTCCATTGTCCCTGGGTACTATAGTGCCCAGCCGCAAAAACTCGTAGATTGTCCGTGGTTTCTATACTACTCAATCCAAAATAAATAAATAAATATATATATATATATACATATATATTTATTTGTTATTACTACCAGTGACTAATTTTTTTTCCGTCTAAAGCCGCAACGAACCGGCTTATTAGAAAAACATAATACTTGTGTCTAAGGTCTGACATCTGTTCAGAAAAAAAATTGAATTTGATAAAGGCTGTGGGGAGAGTGGTTGTCTGACGAATAAAAATTTAATATGTCGCCAGCATGAAGTCCCAAGACCATGACCGAGACTAAAACTAACAAGCTTATAAGAAAAAATAACACTTGTGTCGAAGGTCAGACATCTATTCAGAAAAAAATATTGAAGTAACCATCGCTATCAGTGTCCGTGTCTCTTACGTCCCTGCTTTCTCTAAATGATCAAGTATAACTATATCATGTTTTTTATTTATTGTAATGCACATAAAACTAGCTTCATTTTGGTAAACATATTTTTAGAGGATACGTTTGGTATTTTACTAGTAAAAAATAACAAGCGCGCGCGAGCTACCCCTCGACGTATTTTACGTGAATCGTGCGGGACACGTGAGCGGATAATAATCCACTATTAGCGCTAACACTCAAAAAACACAAAGGAGAATGGTCAAACATATATGAAGCTTGGTCCGAATGTCCACCACTTGCGGCCTAGTCCGAATGTCCAATTGTCCGCACCTGTTGCCTAATAGTCCACTAAATATAGAGTAACTTTTTATTAAGAGACCTACATAAAATCAACTGTCAGTAAAAAGTTACTATGACTAAATGAAAAACTATTTTCTTGAATTTTCGACTTAATTTTTACATACATACATACTTCCTTCATATAATCACGCCTTTTTCCCGTAGGGGTAGGCAGAGACTACGGATTTCCATTTGCTACGATCCTTACAGACTTCCCTCGCTTCTTCTACGCTCATCACTCTCGTCATACACGCTCGTCGATTACGGGTACTCCTGACATCTCCTTTTTTTAATATGTCTGCGATTTGGTCGCAGTATGTTCTCCGAGGCCGGCCCTTAGCGACTTATCCTGTCACCTTTGATTTATAAATACCTTTCGTAAGTCTCCTTTCATCCATCTTTTCTACATGCCCAAACCATCTTAACATGTCTTTTTCTATTTTTAACGCACAGACGTACTCCACACATACTCCGTAAAGCTCTCATTTCAACTGCATTTACTCTGCTTTCATTATTTTTCTGCCAGACCCAACTTTCACTACCATACATAAGAGTTGGCATTAACACTGCTCTATAATATCTTAATTTTTCTTTACTATTAATTGATGTTTGTTTTTATGCGCTGGTTATTACCTTTTATTGCATGATACATTGCTGGCCCCGTGCTAAAAAAGCATTAGTATTTTGGATAGGCCAAAAAAAGTAGTTTATGCAATGCAATAAGACTAAAATAAATGAATAAAAGTACTGTGATACATTTTTTCGTTAGAATAATGATAGTTATATCCCACTTATACCATTATTTTTCGCCCAAGACAAATGATAAAAAATAATAAGATTTATAAATTTTTTATGTAAGACTAGCAAGATATTTAAACGAGGAGCAGTCTCCAATCTAGATTAAAATAATTTAATTGAATGTATTTATGCATTCTCAAAATGTTCACCTTGTTGTTATTATTGCATACAATATTAAGTGAAATAACAAATTAAAAATAGTTTTAGCAGGTAAGTGACGAATCATAGCATTGCAATAAAAGGTAGCTACCAGCGCATAAAAACAAGTAACAATAAATATTAAAGAAAATTCAAGAAAAATAATAGTTTTTCATTCAGTTATAACTTTTTACTGAAAGTTGATTTTTTGGTGGTCTCTTTTTAAAAGTTACTCTATATTTTGTGGACTATTAGGCAACTTAGGTCTCGTTGGTGGTAGACATTTGGACCACTTTTTTCATTCTCCTTTTGGAAAATAAATTACAGCGCCGAAATTGCTCTTCTCAGCTTCCAGCCAAAAGTCTTATATTTTTAAACAACTTTTTTTAAATGTGGCTTTTACTTGTTCATTATTTTTAATTATTGTAAATTTACTTGTTCATAGTTGTAATACTACTACTACTAATTTTTATTTTTTCTACCATTTAAATATTTTTATTTCCAGAAACAGAATTATGAAACAATTTTTGTAATCTGTTCAAACATAAATAAATTATAAGCCTTTGAAATTCGGTGGAAGGGGAAACTGCCAAAAAACAAGAAAAGGATGCACTGTGTGTGCAGCTGTGACGTCACTGCCACTCGGTTTCGTGCGTACAAAAGAGATAGCAAGACGTCCCCACCACGCTTCCACTTTTATTTTAGAGAAAACTTTAAAATCGAATTACTGCCTTAATTAACAACCAATTTTGTTGTTGTTTTCAGAATCGGTTACTTTTTAGTGTATATTTTGTTTAGTATAACAATATTTACCAAGTATGAATACAGTCAAGTAGCCTATTGTAACTGACTAAATACAATTATTAAAGCCATATAGAAAAAAAAATCGAATTTCAGTGTCAATGTCATGTCATCCACTTGTTTGAAGTATTTTTTTTAAAAAAAAAAACAACAAAATGAAAAGGCAGATCAAGGAAGGAAGAAATTTGAGACGACGGCTGGTAATCTTTCCTATAGATATTCGGTTCGTAAGGAAATTGAACGAATGAATTGAAACGATTTACTTCATTAGTCATTTTGAAGTTGTCTGCAACTCCCGCCCACCCTTTCCCTCCGTCCACGGCGTCCTCCATCTTGAGTTTTCTTAGGAATTTGCACGTTCATTTGTTTGCGCATCTTGAAGTTATTTAATTTCGTTTGTTTTAACTTAGATTGTCTGTCGAAGTTTTGTTTATTGTGTTAATATGCCAAAGAACGTTCATTTATAATTTTCTCTTTCCTAGACATACCTAACTTTTGCTTTTAACAACAAAAGTGGGTTCGTGTGAAGTGGACTACTTTCGACTAGTTGTATATAGTTATTTTTTACTTTATTAGTGTAATAAATAATAGATAGTTATACCTAAAAATGAATAAGACATGCTGTATTCCTGCTTGTCAGAGCAAATGAAATGAAGGCTTTTACATGCACAAATTTCCAACTAGACAAAAACAAAGAAAGATATGGCTGGATTCACTTACAGCTAATAAGTTTGTTATTTTAGATTTAGGTAAATATGAATTTTACATTTGCCACAAACATTTTGAAAACAGATTTTATGAAAAATATCCACGCTTGAAGTCTTAACGCCTTCCCGACTCTTTTTACCTCAGAAGAAATTAACAGTGGCCTACCATGCTAATAACTATTAAAGGTATGCAGTTGTTTTTCTATTTTAATATATATTTAATTAAGTACTACAATATTAAATTGATATATGAAAAAGTGAACACTGGGCTTCAAGGCTCTTCCCATTGGACGCAACGGGAAAAAGAATGACATAAAAGATCTTTTTAATTACATAGTCACTAATTTCACCAACAATAGCTTTTATAAGAACGGTTGTCATAAATTTTATAACTTAAAATTATACTATTTGCATACAGTTATTCATTTTATTAACAACTTTATTTGATTGTTCTTAAATTTTTGATTTTCAGCATGGACTTCAGAAAATAAAGTACGTTAATTCAAGAAACCACATAAATCACACCTATTTTAAAACAATCTGCAATGAATATAGCTCTTCACAGAAAAATGAGACTCCACAGGAAAAGGAATTTTTAATGGGTAATCCAAATCTTATTCATTGAAAAATAATTAAAATGGGGCTCTTTGCTAAGTTATATAAATAAATTGATACTCTAGCAGTTACAACACAGTCACACACTGTATATTCTATTTTGTTCATAAACTAAATAAAATATATATTTATTTATTAGGAAGACCAACAATTACTTTAGTATGGTAATAATATCATAATATAATTTTTTTACAGAAAAGACCGATCATGTTGTAAACAATTTAGCCCTTAAGAGCCCCCTTCAAGACATTACTAACTGGAAGTCATCAAAGATGAGGAAATTATATGCTTCTTCGCGGAAAATTTAAAACCAACGGGTAAGTATCAATGAATCAACTTTTAAATGATGGCTACCCCAACCGTCCTAGAACAGAGATGGTTGCCGCAGAAAGGGAGAGGCTTATGCCCAGCGGTAGGTTAAATAAAGCTGATGATAATGAGAACTTTTATACACTTAACTAAGGAGTCATTACTTTTCGTATACTAAAATCAAAGCCTATTTATAACTTGGTTACTTACGGCAAAACTGCTCTTATGATTATGACTAGTATATATTAAGCCATTAAAAATGAAAAAAATGTAAGAGAACTATTCTACATGATTCTATTATTATACAATATGTTACAAAATAACTTAGTTTACATACATACATAAAGAGAATTCTTATTTATTAAGTCCGCTCATACATTGAGAATAATAATGTGGATGAACTAGATTATGCTATGGTATGATATATTTCGAAAATGTACTGATTTATAAAAATGTATGTTTTTATTAGACAGTTTGATGACTAATTTTATTTTCAGATATTAAAACTAATGACCATAATTATGCACTCAAAAGTGACAGTAATATTTGTTCTGAATAACCGAAGTTTAAAAAAGTATATACTTCTCCGCTACAACATGAAAAACTACTTAGTAATAATTGCTAATAATATAACTTAATATACTTTAAATTACTAATTTAATTATTAATTTAGTTAATACAAAGTGAATATTAATTTAGATTAACAATATATGCTATTATATTACCTATTTTGGAAATATATCCATACTAATATTATAAATACGAAAGTCTGTCTGTCTGTCTGTCTATCTTTCTGTCTGTATTTCCGTCTGTCTGTTCGTCTGTCTGTCTGTCTGTTACGCTTTCACGGCCAAACCGCTGAACGGATTTTGATGAAATTTGGTATGAATATAGTTGAAGACCTGGGGTCAAACATAGGCTACTTTTTGACGCAGGCGGAGCTGCGGGAAAAAGCTAATAAAAAATAAATATGAAATTAAAGTTTATTTAATTTTCTTTTTCAGATACCACTAATTTAGAAGTCTCTACAAATTCTGGTTGTCCTCAATTAGCACACTCGGAAATAGTATCAGGTAAGACTACACACAAAATATGATGTGCTTCTAATTTAATAGTAACTGACTCTTGGTCTGGTTTCCCTGTAAATAAGGGTTACGGAGGTCAGATAGCAGTCACACCATAGTAATAACCAGTGCCGCCAAATGTAGGATCATGACTTAAAGCGAAGAGTAAGCTGATGATGCAACAAGGAAACACGCTTAGACGAATAAGATGCTTTTAATTTATTTGTAACTGACGAAAATAATGAATAGACGTTATTTTAGCGTTCATGTATCTTTGCATGTATGTGAGATTCTTTATTCCACCATAAGTCAAGGACGGCTTATCAGATAAAGACTTATGAGGTGTCTTTAGATTCCTTGCTTTCTTCTGAGTGTGATGGGGTCAGTGACGTCATCATAAAAACAAAATGGCGGACTATATACGCAATAAAAGACAGACTCGAAAAAAAATTTTGAGTAACCTAATCGAGTGGAAGGGTATCAAAGTGAAAAGAAAAATGAAGAGCTTTAAAAGGAGATTTTAAAAATGTATATAAGTTATACGTTTTAATGTATTTGTGTGACAAAAAAAAATATTATAAAATTCAGTTTATGATTGTACGAAAAAAGTATGAATTGTATAGCAGTCAGTCGTGTTTTTTATGTTCAAATAATTAAAAAATATATTAAAAAGTTGTTATACTGTTAATTAGGCAATAACGATACGACTAATAATAAAAATTTAAAGAATGCCTCCATAAAACCATGATTTTCTTCATTACAATATGAAAATGAAGTTTAATTGTATTATTTTTCAGATACCACTAATTTAGGAGTTTCTGCAAATTTTAGTCTGCCTCAATTACCACAAATGAAATAAGCATCAGGTAATGAAAACCACATGTTATGCTTCTAAATTTTATACTGACCAAAATAATGCTTGTTTAAACTATACTTTTTAAAGTAAGACGAACAGACTTGCAAGTTATTCATACTGCGAATGTTTTTAATAGTCAGCATGATGACTTTTTTTAAGATCTTTATTCTTCTTCTATGCGAATCGACTCTGGCTGTTATCATACCTCAGAGGACCAAAGCTCCGATCTTTATTCAAAACACATAATCAGTTTCTACAATTATACAAGTGCGCCAGACAACGAAAACCTCTTTGGGTTAATCTGGGTTCCGGCTAGTCGCAGTTAATACATAAGAGAAATTTATTGTTTACAGATATTAAAAATGATGACCATATTGAAGCACCGAAGTTGCAAGAAATATATCCTTCTCAGCTACAACATAAAGAACTAATTGGTAATAACAATAATTGCTAATTTTATTACTTTATATACTTCAAATAACTCATATTTAATGAATCCATTAATGGGAAGCGAAAAATAATATAAATTAACAATATATGCTATTTAGATGTAATTTTTTTTGAAACACACAAAAATTATAAAAAGTTATTTGATTTTATTATTGTTTTAAAGATGAAAGTAGTATCAGGTAATACTACAAGTTATGCTTTTAAATTTAAAGTGGCTGACCAAAATAACGATTATTAATAACAATTTTTTTTCGGGAAATAAGTAGATATGATGGACTTCTTCTAAATTATAATATTATTTTTATTATTCTAGGTATATCAGGACTAGCACCAAAACAAAACCAAACATTACAACCTAAAAAAGTATGTAGAAAAAGATTTGCACCAAACGTAAACCAACTGACACCGAAATGCCATAGAATATCTAAAGAATTCAAAAAATCCAAGAGACAGTTTTTTCGGAGAGGGCCAAAAGGGCAATGGACTTTTCGAAGAAAAACAATTTCGAAAATAAAACAAAAAACATGAATAGCATTACCAAATAATTTTTTAATATGCAAGTAATATGTGCACGAAATCCAAAAAAGGCAGAAGTTTAAAAGGAACACTTCAACAAAAACTTATATCTTTGTCCATTCTTAAACAAAGCCCAAAGGCATATTCATCAAAAAATATTCATTTTGCCCTCTGGAACTACATTGAAGAAAATGACTGCAGAATTAGACTTAAGGACTGGAATAAATACTCAACTTTTCCATGTTATTAAAGAAGAGGTATGTAACAAAATTCTGTGACCATGAGTGCTATTTTTGAAAAATGTGATTCACACAAAATCGGTGACTTGAATAAATTTTGTTCGAAATCGAATGATTTTCGTTCGTTAACGAAGGTTTTTTGTTCAATAACGAAGGATTTTTGTTTCGATAACGAAGGATTTTTGTTTTGATAACGAAGGATTTTTGTTTGTATTGTTAGTTAGAAACTCTTTAATGTACATTAAACATTAAAATTATAGAAAAGAAAAAGAAAGTGCACAAAGGCGGACTTATTCCAGATTTGGATTTCTTCCAGTCAACCAAGTTATTCAAAGGACTAGCATTATAAGTAAAACAGTAATAATATATATGTACATACGTCATTCATTTAAAAATAGGGCTCCTTATTTTAAGATCAAACATTACTTTAGATGAATGATTGTAGAACACCTATACATTATTGAAGCCATATCATATCTTAGCCCTATTATGTAGATATTGTAGGTTTTACTTTAACTACCAATTACCTTGAAATAGACCTATGTTTTGTATTCAACTGTAAAAATGCTTTTGATATTTTCATTTAAAGGTTAACAATTGAAAGGAATGTAAAAAACTGTGCACCGTTATGTTTGATGAAATGTCACTGGAACCTGGACTAACTTATTTCAAGAAAGAAGATAGAATTTGTGGTTTCGTGGATATAGATGAAAGAAGTAATGATATAGCAGACTATGCTTTAGTATTTTTAATTAGAGTTACAAAGTGGCAGCAACCTTTACTATACCGAAGCTACTTTTAATCGGTATAGTAAACTAGGTTATTTTAACTATATAATATTACTAGCAGCCTGTCTTGACTTCGGCCTAGCCTATTAGCCTTCCTCGATAAATAGGCTATCCAACACTGAAATAATTTTTCAAATCGTAACAGTGGTTTCTGAAATTAGCGCGTTCAAACAAACAAACAAACTCTTCAGCTTTATAATATTAGTATAGATAAATGCGAAAGTGTGTTTGTATGTTTGTCTGTCCTTCCTTCACGCCCTAACTAAGCAACCAATCGACTTAATTTTCGGCATATAGTTAGTTGAAAGGATGAAGAGTAACACTAAGTACTTTTGGTCCTGGAAAAACATCATCTTCCCAAAGGAGGTTTAAACGCGAGCGAAGCCGCGGTAAAGCTAGTAATCCATACTTCCATACTAATATTATAAATGCGAAAGTCTGTCTGTTTGTCTGTCTGTTACGCTTTCACGGCCAAACCGCTGCACAGATTTTGATGAAATTTGGTATGAATATGGTTGAAGACCCGGGGTCAAACGTAGGCTACTTTTTGACGCAGGCGGAGCTGCGGGAAAAAGCTAGTTTTATATATTCTAAAAGTATTCGTTTATAAAATGAAAAAACAAAATATCAATAAAATAGTGTGTTTAACTCCGGCCTGTAGTTTCCAAGTGAGGGTGTTATCTTGTACTTATGTATTTGATGAATTTTTCAGGGGAAAAACTGTGTTCGGGTGCTAAGCAAAAAAATTCTTTTGCATTAGCCTACACTGCCGAATTTTGTGAATAACTGAAATACTATTTGTTGATTGATGATGATCGATTTTGAACGAATGATTTTCGTTCAAAATCGAATGATTTTTATTAGTAAAAACCGGTGAGTCGAACGATTTTATTTTTTATTAAGTTTCGTCATATGAGTCATACATTTAAAAAAAGGAAAAGTACTTAATATTATTTACAACGTAATACCTAGCGCAGTATTTCTTTGTAAACAATATTTTTTGTTTTCCTTTCCGGTGATAGAATTACTAGGCTGCTTCGTCAGCTTATTCTGGAAAAAGCCACATATAACTGACCATGTGAAAAGCAATTTTCCCTTATGTTATGCTATGTTGAGAGTTTGGCCTTGAGATTAATTAATAGTCGTGGCAAAGCAGACTTTGAGGGGAACTGCACTCTTTTGATCTCCTAGGGGTAGTTCGATGGTGTTAGCGGAATCCTCGGAATTAAAACTCAATTATATCAAGACAATTTTTATAACAAAGTGATCATTACAAAGATTCAATTTTTTCCTATAGAGGTCCGGAATCCAAAACTCCTATCTTAACCGACTTCCAAAAAAGGGAAGTTCTATATTCGACTTTATTAGATTTTCTTCGTCAATTTTGAACTGATTTGGAATATTCTTTCTGTATTAGAAAGAGCACACTCCAGAATCCAGATATAAATATTAACCCTCGTTTCAAGAATAATTTGTTAGCAAAAGGGACAAAACATATTTTAGCTAACATTTGCTTTAACAAATTATTCTTAATACGGGGGTAAGTACCTAACTTTATAGAGATCTTAGGCTGAGCTGATTTCATGATTTGAGTGTTTATTTCGTGTTGCATGTATGTATGCAGTGGCTAAGTCAATGTAACTAATTACTTTTGGGTTTACAGCTCATTACTCGGACGGCAGACCTGTTAGCAAAACCCTGTCGAACACAGCTGAAACAGTTGGATTTTCGACTACCTGTTTGATAGTGTGAATGGTTCTACTCTTGACAGCAAGAAAAGCGGAGGAAAATCATTAAGAAAAGTCGTGACTGCAAAATCCATTCACCATAAATTTTGGAGAGATGCCATATCAACAATCAAAAATATCAAATTTATAAAAAATATCTTCTCTGAAAAATTGGATTACCACAATTAAAAGTTACCAAAGGATATGGCAATTATTGCTTTAAAAAAATGTAAAAGTTATGCGTCCGCGTTATTTTAATTCGGACCCTATTGAATATTGTGTCAGTCGTGTGAGGGCATATAATTTTAGATATATGATCCAATTGCCATACTTTTGGAAGCACATTTAAATCCTTATTAATGACAGGATTCATAAAGTTTCACTCAGATTCTTATAATTGTGAAGATGATAATTGTGACCAATTAATTAAAGTGCAAACTTTATTTAAAAAAAATCAATGAAGACCCACATATTAAAAAATTTAAATGAAGAGGATGTTAAACCCGGCAAAAACGATATATTTTTGGACAATATTCAGGTGCAAGCGGCCCGAGAAAGGCTAGGTATACATGTGAAAGCATAAACAGTTATATGGGACATAAAAAAAAATACCAAATTAAAATGCAGCTATTGTCAGAATAGCCTCTACACAACAGAGCGCAACACTAAAATTGATTAGCAAAAGAGAGTTTCAAAGTATAAAATTGATAAAGTTGACTTATCCGACTGAAAGTGCTGTAAGATATTTCAGGTATATAGTCGAGGAAACCAACGGATACCTAGAAAACAACGCGCTTAAAGATAAAATTTCAGAAATTTAAAAACCTAGTAAAATATATGTATCCATGCGGTTTTCTTGACTATAACCACCAAGGCTGTCTTGTACCTGAATATTTTGAAAATATTTCAATTAGGTTATCTATATTTCATTGGTGTAATATAATAAACAGAATTTTAAAAGGCACGTGCATTATTAGACTGTCTACAATTGCCAGAAATTAAAGCCTATGTAACAAATAACAAAAAGTTGAAAAATAAATCGTTAATGTTAAACTTGTTTTAATTTTCCATGACTCCATTCACAGAAATAAGACTTAATTTAATATGCTAAAAAAAAGAAAATTTAATATTATACCTATAAACAGGTAACAATGAAATGTTTCCTTTGACAATTGGTTTTACGTTCAATTTCTCGTTCACGGAGTTGTCAAAATGCTTAGGTATAAATTCGTCTCATTCTCAGCCAATCAGTGCCGGCCTTCTTACGATACAAAAAATTTGTACTGACATGTCCGTCTGATACGTAGTATCCCTATGTAGTTTGTGGAGACGACAAACAGGAAAAAGTTGAAATTTCATTAATTTTTTTGTAAAAGTTGTAAAGTGGCGCAATTATGGACAGTATAGTATTTATCGGTGATTGGGTGAGAGATAGAATATTAGGGTCGGGAAGTTTCGGCACAGTAGTTCTGTGGAAGCATCAAAAAACAGACGAGAAGCTTGCTTTAAAGACATGTAAATGGGGCGATGAACTCACATCCAAACACAAAGAACGATGGATCAAAGAGGTAGAGATGTTACAGAATTGCCGCAATCCCAACATCGTCGGAACCAAGGAGCTACCTCCGGAGTTTATCGAAGGCTTGGAATCTGCAAATCCATCAAAATTACCCATTCTCTGCATGGAGTACTGCAGTGGGGGATCTCTCCGACAGTTACTAAATAAACCTGAATCTTGTGGAGGTTTAAAGGAAGTACAAGTACGTCAAATTTTAAAAGATGTAGGAAACGCCATGCAATTTCTTCATCAAAATAAAATCACACATCGAGATATTAAACCTGAAAATATTGTTATACAAATAATTGATGACCATGAATCTAGTAATGTCGGCCTTCATCGGCAGGTGAACATGCAATATAAATTAATAGACTTGGGATATGCAAAAGAGATTGATTCAAAATCAGTATGTGCTAGTTTTGTTGGCACTTTACAATATTTAGCACCTGAAATAATGTACAGCAAAACATACAGTAATTCTGTAGATTTCTGGTCATTTGGGTTGCTTGCTTTTGAAATAATTTGTGGAACAAGACCTTTTCTGCCATTCATGGCACCTGTACAGTGGATGCCTCATGTAAGACAAAAAAGTCATGATGATGTCTGTGTGTATGAAACATTTCATGGTGACATTGAATATTCAACTGAGATTTTTGTAGAAAACTATATTTCTAAACCATTTAAAACACTCATTGAACAGTGGCTAAGAATAGCATTGGAGTGGGATCCAAAATTAAGAGGTAGAGATGCCCCATCTAAAGTCACATTTAACATACCAACCGAAGAACAAGAATCTACAAGTAAAATAGTTATATTCAACTTCTTAGAAGAAATATTGATGAGAAAAATTATCAAAATATTTTCAGTTTATACATTGTCACAACTTGCTTATGAAATTGATGATGAATCTACTATAGCTACATTAAAATTGTGGATACAAAGGGAGCTCAATATTCCAGTTCAGGACCAAATTCTATTGTTGCAGTCTGGTTACAATGAAGTTGATGATAATAGTCTAGTTGCAAGTTATTGGAATGAGAGCTTAAATAATATGCTTTTCCTATACCATAAGGCAAACATCATAAAAGAAAATATTGAACCAGTAGTGCCAAAAATGGTTCAGAGATGCCTAGAGCATCCAAAAGCATTATACAATTTTAAAAACAGTCAAAATTTGTACAGAAATGGTTTATATTTTATAATAAACCAGATAGAACTTTACGATTCGCTTATTAAAGGATTGTTTGCAAGAGGAGAATCTCTTAAGCATGAAAAGACACAAATGCTCCTAAAGCACAATACTGTTGACAAAGATATTGGAAAATTACTTGTTAGGAAAGAAACTGTTTTTAAAATGGCTGAAATGGGAAAGCAACATGTAGAAAATCTTAAAGAAAATGCTGTAGGGACCAATTTTCTTGGAGGCTTTGAGAAGCATTTTAAAGAGGCAGATGACCTTAATGATAAAATTAACAAACTAGAGACTGCATGGACACAACTCACAGTCAGGTTGCAGTCTGCATCTAGAAGAAGCAATGAAGTTTTGTCAGCGGATCTGAACAATTTTGTGCAGAAGTATAATTATCAAAATATTTTCAAAAATGCCTTAAGTGCTTTCATAAACTTCAAAAAAAGTGAATCTTTGCATGAATACAGAGTCAAGGAAAAACAATGTCATGATATTATGAAAGCTTGTTATGACTGCCTCAAAATGAGAGGCAAGATTCTATTGGAGATACGAAACCAGCCATTCATGTTGAAACTTATTGATTTGAGTACTGAATTCAGTAAAATATCTGATGTTATTGGATATGCAGCAAATAATGCTGAAAAGTTAAGCATGGATGCAAATAATATTTTGGAAGAATTGATGAAATGTATGTGGTCTACTATAAGTGTACTTGCTAATGATGCTCACAATTTGGTAGACCTACCATACAGTGTTGTTTCTTTTCAAAAAAGCAACTTCAAAGTTGGTGAACCTGTATCTAACCATTGTATTAAAGTTCCAAAAGTTGATGAAGATGAAGAATTTAATTCTCTGATTGAAGAAAGTTTTAAGTTGAGGATGAGCCATACTAAATTAACTCAGAAAATTAATATGCAGAAACAACTCCTCGGAAGGACCGGTTTCGATTACAGCTTTTTACAGAAAAAGGAGTAATTAAAGACTCTTAAGTATACTAAGATAGATCTAATAGTTAGTGTTATTTTGGAATACTGTGATCTAACAATGAGTGTGTTGAAATAAAATTAAACTAGAGATATTTTCTACAAATGTTTATATTTTACAAAAAATTAACAAATGTGTGTTTGTTGCTTAATGTATTCTAGTCAATCCAAATTTATCACAAAATATTGTTATGTATTTTCATATGCATTTAACTATGTTGTTATTTTTTAGACTATGATACCTATAAGGTGCTAACAAATAATTGTTAAGTATTAATTATTAATAAACAAATGTTAAATATTTTGCAAATACTTGTTACAATAATTTACACATGAGTAAAGTATTATAATTATTATAATTACCACATTACAAACAATCATATAAATTTGTATAACATTTGTTAAACCTGCAGTCTACATGGTGACAATTGGATTCATTTTGAAATATCAAGGCCTGTGAACTCTGACAACCAACACTTGAATTGTTTGAATATTTCTTGTAATTTATTAATATCAGCTGGAGCCCCTAGGTATTCCTCAGGTGCAAATCTTGGTTCAGGACTGCCACTAACATGAAGCCATATGGCCAAAACCGCGTCATCGATATTTGCTATAATTCGCTGACAGAGTCTTGCTGAAGTAAGACATATTGCTACTAAAGCCCCCATACTCCCTACTGACACTCCTCTAGTACCCTCTCTACGAGCTGTCAGAAAGTAATTACGCAAAAGAATCTCTGTATTTTTATCCAAAGACACATGAATACCAGCAACTACATCCAAGTAATCTACCAAGTCTTGTAGAGCCTTTGTTTCTTCTTCAGTTACCTCTGTGGGTACATTTGCTTGTCCTAGTAAAAACTCAATAATTTCATCGTTATATTTACCGTAATCTCCCCTACACACGAATCCAAATACATTAGCAATATTATAAACAAGAATTTTCTTATAATCCATTCCCTGCGCCCAAACTGCGCACTGAATTTGAGTTGTATTTGGATCGTTCATTATTTCTCCTGTTTCTAAATCGGACAGAAGGGAATACATCTGTTTTTGATTATAGACGTGAAATGGTAGAGGCAGCAAACAAACACCGCCAGAAGAGCCAATCAACGTATCAGCTGCTGTCGTATTGGAAGTTCCCATGCTTAAGGATCTTTGAGCAAGTTTGGCAGCCTCTTTCATCAGCTCCCCGACGATTCCGGTGTCGTAACCAGCGGCAAAAACGTGAATGATACGAGAGTTTGTCAACATATTTGATTTTACACTTGCTAAACTTAGCAACAGACTCATCTTCAAATGCATGAAACAAGTCAGAGGGCAGACATTAATGCCAATACTCGAAGCTAAGCAGTATATAAATTTCCAAGAAATACCTTTGCATGCCTTAAAAAGTTCTGCCAAATCATTTGAAATAGGTGCAGTAATTGGTGCACTCGTAGGAATCACTTCTTCTAACGACCAAATTGTAGTAGCTTTTTTAAAAATAACGCCATGGAAAATGTACACTTTTCCGAGCTTTAAAATGGGAATCAAATCATCGGTAATTTTGAAATTCTTCGTAAGTAAAGAATTGTTTAATTTTATTGTTGTTTTTACCTGCTCACCACATCTTCTCAAGCCGCTATTTTCAAATAGAATTGTTTTGCAGACATAACATTTAGGCGGTGCTTTTGGGATGTACTGTAGGACCACTTCACTGTCTTCGCAATCCTCAGGGCAAGACCAAACAGTATGATAGGCGTAACTATCGGGTTTAGATATTGCTAATAATAGGCCTTGGAAGCTAACTAGGCCTTTGTAATAATTGGGATTAACTGAAATTCTCGTCACACATTTTAATCTAATGTTAACAGCTACTTGAGTCTGTCGGATATTTTGAGTCCATTCGTAGTTATCCAAGGAAACTAAGCAGGCAAACAGTATTTCATTGCATATATTTTGCCATTTCAGAGGCTCTTGTAGTAATGTTTCTGCTATTTCAGGAAAAGCGTCATGCAAATCCATTACGTCGATTTCAAGTACAAATCTTAACGGCGGATATTTAATTATGTTCTTATCATTTAATTCGTTTAAAAATTGTTCGCAAGCATTTTTCATGTCAGTTGTTAAACGCCTGTTATCTAAGTACAGCAATATTTGGCAGCGGAGATCCATTTCTTCGTAATGTAAAACGTTATAAATTGCAGAAGAAATTTATTTAAGATGGTTCACAATAAGTAGATGATCATAGATATTCTTAAATCAAACGCTACAACAGAAAGAAAAGGAGGGACATTTTTGAAAAAGGAATGACGCAATTTTTTTATGTTTAGCCTGTGTGGTTCGTCCACTAGTTCCGTCTACATATTCCCAATAAATAAAAAAAAAAAAAAAAAAAACAAATATAGTAAGCCATTCTCGGCAAGTGTTGTATCTCTACCTATGGAAAGCTGATGATGATGATGTATCTACCTAATAATAGATTTAGATTAGTTAGTAGATAAGTAACATTACAATCCATTTTGTGACATTATTCGGCGCCTACACGATGAAGTTAATCCCACGCGACTTAGCAAGGTCAGTAAACAATTAACAACAGCATCTTAGCCTTTGTGAACGGAAATGCCGAATCGAATATGCAAATCGCTCTTATTACTACCTATAGGACGTATCGCGCCTTCTAACTTTACCCTTATACTACAAGCTTGTTAGTTCATTCATTGCAACCGTGTACATTGAGGAACACAAGTGGTTAAGCAGGAGCGCTATTTTTGATATGTATGACATATATGTCGAATGAAAACTTATGCAAGAAATCTTATATTTTTCTAGTGTAGGTACATGTAAGTGGCTCTACATTTTCTAACTCTACCGATCGCAACTTTGCAAGAAATCACATCATAAATCTTACCCAAAGTTTAAAATATGTGACTCAGTAACCTTTGCAGCGCTTGGTATATCCCACTACCTCTATACTATCTCCTTGGTCCAGCTAATAGGACCAAAGTAGGACGACAACAAAAACACTGCCTTCATCTACTATATCGCACAACTAGCTGTATCCAACAGTTGAATCTGGTGCAAGTAAATGAACTTAGAAAATAGACCTAAAAAATTAAGAAAGATCGATCTGTTAATATGCTGATAAGTAATTAAAAGCTATTAAAGTAATTTACTGCATCAGTGTACATGAACGGAGCGGGGCAAGTGGGCGGAGTGAGCGTATTTTTCAAGCGGAATTCGGGCGCGGGCGGCTTGTCGCGTGGGGCGGCTGCGCTGCGATCACACGAAGACTTCACTCCATGCCCGAGCACGACACGTACCAGCTGCGTCCGCGCGCTGCGCGTAGCCGCGAGCCGCGCGCGCGTCGCACGCCACAGCCCCTCAGCAAGTACAGGAGGAAAACGGCTAACGCGCGCGAAAGAAGTCGCATGCGAGAAATCAATCGCGCCTTTGAAGCCCTGCGCAGGGCTGTTCCGGCCGCTGCAATCACAGGCGCTCCCGTACCCTGCGAAAAACTGACCAAAATTACCACGTTACGCCTCGCCATGAAATACATATCAGCACTGTCGGCCACGCTCAGAGAATCCAGCCCCGAAGGCGATTCAACAACAAGACCCGAACGATGGCCGTCACCTTATTGCTCTGATCTCTCAATAGAATCAGAATTCTCCACGGAACATGACCAGGAACTGGAGACAACGTCAGAATGTGCGGAAGACTCCCTTTCACCGTTCCATTCCTTTTTGGCAGAATTCGACTATGATTACATAGACAGGACTTTTGCGTGATAGTGAAGTGTTGTGTTGCCAATGGACTGGTTATCTTTGATTAGGTATTTGCAATTTTCACTTTGCCATATTATTAAATAATTTATATATTCTATGAGATATATTTTTGATTTATTTATGTTTTAATAAATTTGCATTGTTTTTGTTATTAGTTTTGAAATTTTCCTATACTAGTTTTGGTACTTACCGATCTACGTGTTTTCCACCCTCTATAATATTTAACTGAACTACATGTCCTTTTTGAGAACAGTCGTACATTCACTTCCATCCCCCAGGGAACAGATGACATCTATAAATAAGTAAACTGCAGTGTTCACAAACAAAAAAATTAAAAAAGACTTCCAAATGTGTGTGGTGCGGTGTGGATTATTTTTGACTTTATACTTATTTTAGTAAATGTCGTGAATATCAATACCTACTTACTATGAGTAGAATATAAATTATTCCAACTCTTTTGCATAAAACTAAGTTGATATTAGTTGTTCCAGCCAGTTTAAGACTAGGTTTAAAATAACAAATCTAACCTATCAACATTCTTCAGACATTGATGAAAAAAACCCTTGGAAGTCTATTGAGTGGAATTACAAATCGTACAATGTTAACTTTGAGTTTACTAATTAACAAATAATATTAATATTGGGAGTAACAGAGTACCCTATACCTATGCCCCAGTCAGTATCATTGAATCTTACTAATATACCTAATCAATGATGCGGAATAATCACTGATTATGTAAATAATAGACTCCGGAAGCGTGGGCCCATTCGACCTAATAACACATAGTCCCATCAGATATAAAACGTTCTCAATGATAGAACTCTGTCACGGCAAGTTACCGCTGAAACCCACGCGGTTCGATCTCTCTCATTGTTCTTGTAGATTGGGCGTATGAAGAATGGAACAATTTTCTATTTGTCGAAGTTTAGGTTAAGATTTGATGAGTCGATGAGTCAAGCGCATAAAATAGGTACCTTAATACCAACTCTATAACTAAATCTTATTTAAAAATACATTGATAGAATCCTTAATTAGATAATATCTA
Source organism: Euzophera pinguis (assembly GCA_947363495.1). Taxonomy (NCBI): domain Eukaryota; kingdom Metazoa; phylum Arthropoda; class Insecta; order Lepidoptera; family Pyralidae; genus Euzophera; species Euzophera pinguis. Next base: position 10,763,267 of record OX376170.1, on the reverse strand, counting down.
CCTACCTTAAAACTGAATAATTATGGGCTTACTCCAAATTGAGTAATCGATTAAAACTAATGGAAAGGAGAATTATAAATATCTATTATTATCAGACTTCAAATTATGTTTTTATGCAATTATTTATCCACATAGCTACATAATAGGTAAAAAAATAGGATTTTATGTACTTACCTTTACTTATAAATCAAGTAATGTAAAAGAAGAACATAAAAGTAGTAATATACCCACAGATGGAACCCATTATTGTGTAGGCAGAAATTAATTATACCTACATACGATTATTATCCTTATTATTGTTTTCGAACATTTTTTATTTAGAGGAAAATGATTCTAAGAGGAATCTAATTTAAACATAAAATGATATGTAAATAATTACATAACCATTGTTTCATCAATTTACTAACAAAATTATATTTCAAACTTCATTACTTTTAAGACCATATCTGTACAGTTTAATAAAAATGTAAAATTCAGTTTTTTGTCCGAATTATAGATATTGAAGAACAAATAGCTAATTGGGGGTCTTCATTTTTAAGCAATAATGGCCAGAATAAAAATACAATACAATACTCTATATTGAACCAAAAAAGAAAACATTACAGAAAAATACCGAGAGTACCTTTAGTACTACTATATGCAGTGCAGAAATTGCAGTTTTTATCTATTATTAAGAGTTCAAACTTAAAATTCATTTTACCTCAGAAAAATAGCATATTACCAACATAGAATTAACGCTTATGAAGTCGCTTAGATAGCTTGCAATTAAATAAATTTAAATGTTGTGTAAATTTTAACAATAGACTTGAATGTAGAGTATGACAATATCATTCAGATTGGGTAGATATCTCAAATACACGGAATACAAAACTTAATAAAAAAAAAAAAGAAATCCCCGCTACTAAAATGCGGCGACTGAAACTGTAGTTAACAATACAAATGAGTGAGAAATAATTTTCCCGCGCATTTTCCCTTTTCTCTTGACAAGTAAAGACAAGGCCAGGACGTTTCGCTTTAGCAAGCATTCGTCTCCATTGAAGAAAACTGGAATTGTCTTGTCATCTAACGTCACAAAGAAAACTTTGTGATATTTTTATTTCGGCATATTTTTTCTTACTTCTTTTTTTTTGCTTAAGGATACGTTTTAAAATTATAGCGCTTCTTTATTTTCTCTACATTATTAGCAGCTCTATTCCGGTTGCACAAAGGCCTCATGGTTTTGGAGTCTGCCATATTCTACTTAACTATTTATCCCTCTTTACTATAGTAACTCTTTACATTTTTAAGGTTCAATATAAATTTAATTACCGGCCACCTGCCTGATGTCAACTCCAAATACGTGAAATAAAATTTATGGTAGTTCCATAAAAAACATATCTCAGACTTTAGGAAAGCGTTATTTTCATAGTAGAGTCGCAGTTTTTTTTTGAGGATGGCATAAGAATTTTGTATAGAGATTCTTAGATTGGTAACCTTACCGCAGAACAGATAATTGAAGTTCATTCATATCGAGTGCGTTATGCGGTTAATCGACCTGGCACACCCTGGTGTCAGAGTTTTTTTGGAACCGCCTGTCGGGCTCCGACGTGGTTCCTTTAACGACCACCAAGTAGCAGTGGCATGATTGTAGTGCTACATTTGATACTTTAGACCAGATGACACCCAAGGCGATAATAGACACACATCGCAGATGTAATAACTTTGACACCAGGTTGTGCAGGGTCGATCGATTATGTTACTCAGTTAAAAATGTTAAAATGAATGAATGACAGATACTTACAAGATTAATAGCAACTGCGTTAGCAAAATCTCGTGGTAGACTAGACACACCGTTTCACGACATCACTATTTATGACTGTCTATTATTTAGCACGTTTTAGGTAATTTATTGTCTTTTTTTATTATGTTAAACTTGGTCATAAATAATGGTGAAGGCACGGCTACTAGATAAGTTAAGGTAAAATGCATAACTTATGCAACGATCATGCAATGCAATAAAGACGCAAAGATCGGTATCCCAACTCTTTCCTCTTTTGGTATAAGCGGATTGCTTTCCCGCCAAATACGGCCGCCATGACAGTTCACTGAATGTGATTATATGACATGACATACGAACTAAAAACGGCCGCGAATCGTACTGTAATCTCGTCATAATTTATTTTAGCGACAATTTTGGTAACTTGTATTCAATTGTTGTTGATTAGATGTCAATCATTTTGGTAGTCAGTTACCTATTTCTAACTCGTATGTACCTAAGCTGAAATTATTTACTCTGAGCGTGCGATTCGCTATCAGTGGAATAAGAAACCCTATTTTTGAAATAGATGACAATATGCTGAATGAAATTCTTTCGATATCGTATAAAAATACTTTAACGAACGGATATCATTCAATATAGAACAAAAATTTTTCGTCTCGCCGACTTAGCGTGAGTCACAAAACTAGAATCCTAAAATACGGGTAAAAAATATAGAGACTACATAGAGTACAGTCGGCGGCAGATCAATCAAAACCACTAGCTAGTTCAGTAAGTACTTACTAAGTACGGCAAGGAGGTCACGTTTGTCTACCCTCCGCTGTGCAAGTATATTATGTCGCGGATAGAATATTTAACTAGCTAACTAGATCATTCGTAGTACGACAAAGAACCTACACATCCAAAAGTCACGTTAACTGTATTACAAAGTTTTCCTTTATCTTCCTATCTGTGTCTTTGCTAGCTCTATTGAATTAGATAGGATCCGAACCTGACCTCTATCGTTGGTTATCTAAAAATTAAATAGACAAAACTGCTATTTCCCTTGGTCATATAATTCATATTTTTATAGTAATAAAATTCTTCTTAAGGGTTCTCTAAAAAAATGATAGACGCCCATTAACCATACACCTTGACGCCATGCCTATGCTTTTGATATATCGCACTAGCACTACTAGACTACACTACAATACACTCATTTAATTTAGTACACTAGTGCGAAACCATTGTAAGCAGCTAGTAGAAGTTTATTTATTTCAAGAGCAATAATTCAATTTATTTTAGCTTAGTTACGAAGGTTACCTACTTATTTTTCAATGCAAATAAACTGATTCACAAACAGGAAAGTCTTTACTTAAAATTTTGATATATACTCAATTGTCTTAAACTAAACTTCAAAAATGGCTTTTTGACATGTGCACTTGTGTAATGTTAGCGCAGTTGCGAGAAATTATTGCAATTAAATTAGTAAGAAAAATAATTAATCACTATGTTATCTATGTGTATCTAGTTTCTGTTTATTATTAATTTATATGCATTTATGTGCATATATATATTACGTTACGTTATGTTAAAATCTTCTCTATAAATTACGTAGGTAAGAACTGCCAGTTTTAAAGGTCCACGTATAACTTTGGAACAAAATGTACTTTTACAACTAACCGTATTGCGTCTTCTTATCGGCCAGTATGACTTGTAGAAGTACAAACCAATTTTTAAGATTGATTCTTTATCTCCCATCTCTACTTATCTTTTATGTGACAACCTACTTATTGAATAAGCTTAGAATATTCATCGACTTTACCAAATTTATACTAGGTATTATTAAAATAAGATCACTTTAGATCATCATCATTTCAGCCATAGCTCCTCCTGGAAGAGACTTAAAGATTATTTTAAAAGTAGGTATTTAGTTATCTGACAGACATTTTTACTTATAACAATATTAAAATTGTTTGATCTATAGGCCAATGGAGCCGTTATATTGTAACATTTTTATAGACATTTTCATTGTTTCCGCTTTTGGCAATAATTTCCTCCATCTCCTTCCTCAATTTTTATTTCTTTATTCAAACTTTTACAAATGTTTCAGATCATCATCACAAGTTTGCTTTGCACCTACTAAAGATATGAACAAGAGACAGTTAGAATTTTGTGTGGAATTCCTTTGTTATCTTACTATCCCCAGATAACGCAGTTGCTAGCGATTACGTTTTAAATATTTTAGAAGCACTGGATCTACCATGTTTTATAAGTCTGCCTTTAGTTAATTTTTTTTTTCAGATGCATCATAAAATTACAGGATTAATTGCGTATCCTTAGAAATATCTACTTAACTATTAGCTCTACATACATATACTTAGGTGGTTTGTGAATCTAAGTGGATCGAAAAAAATCAAATTAGTTTTCAAAATAAAATTAGATATCAAAGATCCAAGATTTTCCGATTAAAAAATATGCTTTAGGTATACTCCCTGAAACAAGTAGTATATACCAGATAGCAGAATATATTATACACTAAACATAAATTTCAATGACCCTTGCTTTTTAGCCCAGCAGTGAAGTTAACTGACCACCGGAGTTGACCTTTCCGTAAAGCAAACCAATAATAAAGGCAGAATAAAATGACCCACGCGTGCATTGTCCAAAAAGCGAGAAAAGGGTCCACGAACTTTTTGCCATAAAACTTGCTTCAGCCCACGTCTTCGCCCGCGCATTTTGCACAATCATCAAAAATGTTGTTCCGTGGCCTAAAGTAAGGAGTGTACAGAATAAACACTAGGTACTTACTCTATATATTCCATAGGCTATTGGAAATTTGGTTTGGGAAATTAAGATAAGTATGAATAGATAAATCTTAATTCTATATACCAATTTTATCTCTTTAATTTAATAGAGTTGGATCTAAATAATATTAATAATTTCAAGGCAAAATTATACCTAGCTCTGTTTTGAACTTCCAAACATGGACCAAGAATTTTTTTTTTAAAGGTCCCGCACAAAATGGGGGTCCAAATGATTCTAAGCTGTGCAGTCTTCCGAACAAGACCGCTTGGAGTACGATGCCCCCTGCAAAAATAATTATTGTGTTAAACTTAAAAATATAAAAAGTATTAGAATTAGAATTATTGCACTTACGAAAAGGGCTCCCTCCGCTTCATAACTTAAATTACTATTTAGAACACCAAAAGTTAAAATATAGAGTAGGTAACAAGTTACTTTTCTAGCTCTATTTTATTTTACAAGTATGATGTCAGATGGCCTTGCATACAATGTGGTTATTGGAACGTCCTACTCGTTCTTAAACTTGAAATTTATTTAAGACCCTAAGCTTTCTCCCAGAAATAACCCGGGATATAAAATGCAAAGAAAATTTCCATATTAGTGTCAAAAACAAATTAGGTACCAGCCATTATTGTAACGAGGTGTGGCATTCATTCGGCGTAGTCATAATTAATAAGATATTTATGTAATTGGAATGTCATCACATCATTTTTGAATTTAATTTAAAATTGTAAACCCTTGCACATGTCGACATCAGTGTCGAGAAAAATACCTACCAATATGTATATTTAGCTTTGATCAAAAAATATATTATCTACATTATTTTGATTTTTAAAATAAAAATGTAGAGATGTGTATTTACACACTGTATCTAATAAATAATACAATAATAATGAGTTTAAAATAATACATATTACTTTCTGATGCAAGTGTGTAATAAAACCATTAATAGGTAAGTTTTTTAAAAACCGTGGGAACTTTGTCACTGGTTGTATAAAATTGAAATAAACGCACGTATTCGAACGCATAGCATGTTTTATAACATTAGATCGCAAATAAATATCTAGAAACGAGTTTAACTCTAGTAGTTAGTTCTTACTCAATATCGTGAGTAAGAGATAATTCAATTAATTTTATTTATTTGACTATGTATGTAAGTAAACAAATCGAAATTATTATTTACAATCAAATAAAACAGTAGCAGTTGGCCGGAGCTGCACTTTATATGTACTAGTAAGTCTTAATAAATATATTTTTTTGTTCAAATGAGTTAACTAGTTAACTCGTGACCAATTTTTTACAAATTCAATAAAATTGATTTTTTTAGGATTTTCCACAGGAAAGAACATGAGCACAACTAGTATACACTAGATAATATACCTTGTAGGGGTTTAACAAAAAATCTGTCTAAACGATTTTTTTATTTTATAGAAATGATACTACTCAGATATCTTAACTTACACGAATGATGTAATTTGAACGAATGTAAAATTATAATTAGAGGTAGATAGATATTACAAGAAATGGCGATTTCTAATAATTTTACTTATCTCGAGTATTACGTTTATCACAGCGGGTCGTGACTCGTGACGTGAGTAGCAAGTCCATATTTCATGAGTTTCCTAGGAATAAAGTAGCTATTACATTTTTTAAGCCATCAGAGACATTTGGAGTGGCACATAAAGTTTCATACATGGGCTTCAAATTCTTAAATTTTGTGCTGCACACCAAAAAGGGGTCTGGAATAATTACGCCTTTGTGCACGGTATTTTGTAGATTTTCTCATAAGAATGCTGAGCCCTCAATATTCCGCTCCCTTAGGAATTTATTGATGCTATAGTTAATAGTTCATGATTAATAACAAATATATATAAAAAAGAACAAGGGTGGCTGATTCATCAACGCCCAGCCTAAACCATAAAAGCTATACACGTGAAATTTGGACAGAAATTTTATTTTATCACATAGTGCTCAGATAAGGAAAGATTTTTCAAAATTAAGCCCCTAAGGGGTCCAACGGGGGTCCAAAGTAAGTATGAGGGAAGGGGATTAGTTAGTCAGGTTTATTCGAAACTTCACAAGATTATGGCTTTTGATAAATAATTAACACGTGTTTCAGGATTTTTTAAAAAGGGGAAAAAAGATGAAATACACTGAAAATGCAAAACTGAAACGATCACTGATCTCTCAATGAATTGTAATATTTGGGTTCCTGGTTTGGTCAAAAGGTGTACATGAATTATTCAAAATTCACCGCCGAAGGGGGTCAAATGGGTCTCTAAAGTATGTATGGGGGAAGTAGATTAGGTTAGCCCGTTTCATTCGAAACTTCACAAGATTATTTCTTTTGATAAATGATTAGTTACCTGTTTCAGTATTTTTCAGAATTTACCCTGTAAAGGGGGGACAAAGTCAGAAAGTGCAAAAACTTAACGATCTCTGATAACTCAATGAATTTTGGCATGTGGGTTCTTTTTGATTAAGGGGTTCGCTAAGCAAGATTTTTTATAAATGCACATCATATGGGGATTTATAAAATCGAAATAGTTAAATATTGATTTTTAAATTTAACCCTTGAAAGGGAAAATAGGACAAAGTCTGAAAAAAGAGAAACTATAATCAATATATATCATTGGTCGTCAATATATTTTAGCAAATAGTTTTCCAAACTCAGGTGCTAAGAGGGTGAAATGGGGTCCAAACTATGTATGGGGAAATATGACTTTTTTATTCAAAACTTCATAAAATTATTTCTTACTAGCATCCCGTCTCGACTTCGTCCGGGCGTATAGCCTTTCTCGATAAATAGGCAATCTAAATCGGACCAGTAAGTAGTTCCTGAGATTAGCGCGCCACCAAACAAACTGTTCAGCTTTATTATTAGTATTTCTTTTGATGAATGAATAAAATAACTGTATCAGTATTTGAGAATTCCATTTGTAAAAGGGGGACAAGCTCTGCCTCAACTATGATTGATCTGTCATTGAATTTTAGCAAGTGGGTTTCTTTTGTAAACTGTGGGTGCACTGAACAAGAATATTTCAAAATTCACCCCCATATATACGTCATACGTGATATGCTATCAATCCCTATTGGGATCCAAGGGGGTAGTAATCTTCTAACTACATAAAAAGAACATCCTGAAAGACCTGTCATAATATAATCTAAGTGATTCAAATCTCATTGGAAATCCCTTTTGATCAGGCGGGCTACGCCGCGGGCAACAGCTAGTACTCTACATATATTATTAGTCTACATTTTAACTCAAACAACAATGTTTCCTTGTGCTCACAAAAACTTAATTTTATTTATTTTCACAATTCAAGTTTAAAAAAAAACTTTTTGTTTGTTACCAATTACAAAACGTGACAAAATAAAAAATAAGTATAAATAAAATAGAAATGCTCACAAAATAAATGAATTGAAATGAATACCTACAACAACGTATGCTGCAAAAATTGTCTGAGCTAAACAAAATCATGGTTACCATAGTGTCAAGCGGTCAGCGTGGCGCAGGCGCAGTTCTAGTGTGAGAAAAATGTCCTAACCCTCACCTAGATTCACAAGAGTTCGCCGGAGGCGCCTAGCTCTTCGCTCACGACTCTGCTCATGGCAAGACGAGGGCCGATCTCGAGCCTTCACTGAAAAAGTCGAATGTGAGATTTGTCGCAAGAAAATGGTGGTTGTATACGGTTGTCTGAATTCAGTTAGCATGTTTTTTTGACAAATATCCAAATCGACTATGTCTATCGACTAAAAGCAGAAAAAAAAATTTGACGGAAAATTTCAATTAAATCAAGGAACATGTGCGACAAGTTTCGTATAGATCCGTTCAGAAATAACGCTACAGCAAACTTCCCCCTTTTTGTCCTCCTCTTTCCCTCAATCACTCACTAAAACAAACTTTTATGTAATTATTTTCAAAGACTTCCAACAAGAAGGTGGATCCTAATTAGTTTTGTTTTTACTGTGCTATCAGTTGCAGGACTGAACAATTAGCACAATCATATATTTTTTGGGTCATTCATATAAATAGGTGCACCATATCAATGTCATCTTTATCAGGGCATCTCATAAGCTCATCTCATCATCTCATAGCATCTCATAAGGACGTCCTTCACTCACACTCGTATTCTTAAACATAAACGTAAGGACGTCCTTCACTCTAACTTATTGGAGGAAGCTTCGAACTTTCCTTGAAAATGACATTCTCAATTGGTTGCTTGAGCAAATTCCAATGATGAAAGATACAGATTATAATAACAATCCGAAGCACAAAAATTGCAATATTCAAAAGAATAGAGTTTAAAATAAACAAATTAAGTAGTTAACTAGGCAAAAATTGGCAAAAACTGTTTTTTAACCATTTTTGAGGCCGCCTCAAGGTACCTCTCGACCAACCTTATATTTGACAATTAATATACCTTCAATGAGGAAACTCTTTTAGTCAAGGAAGCTAGTGTCGACTAATCATACCAATGAGTTGGAGTAAAGTTGAGTCGAGTTTGAGCAAACGTTTGAGAATATGGGGGTAAGTACTTACACTCACACAACCCACAAATATTCCCACGCCTACAAAGCTCAGCGATTTCTATTCCAGTTAAATTACTACGTGACAATTTGACAATCCATTATGTTCTAGAATATGGTCATGCACCATACATGCGCTCATTTTTCGAGTTTCAAAGAAATACAAATGATCTATTGATTCGTGAGATTTTGCACACGACTGCGTGTGGTGACTTGTCATGCACGATAATAAAACCAATTTCAATTACTATTGTATGTAAACATGATTGTTTTTTTAGGACAGAAAAAAAGATATTCTGTCTATTTCGGATTCAGATTTGCTAATAGATAACCACCTCTGTGTTGTGTTTTTTTTTAAATTTGTAATTGACTTTATTACTTCCAAAATATAATTAGATAATCCATATCCATACTATTATTATAAGTGCGCGTCTGTATGTCTATTTCGCTTTCCCGACCAAACCACAGAACTGATTTTGATGAAATTTGGCATAAATGTAGTTGAAGATACGGGGTCTTGGGGCGAAAAAACATTGTTTGTGTATGTATATATGTATGTATGTTTGTATCCAAATTATGTTTGTTCCGCGATAACTCCTGAGACGTTAGTCCGATTTCGGACAGTAGTTTTGGAGATATGTGCATTAAGGTAAAAACAAATATTCCAAAGCCGTTGGTCGGATTTAGCTGATATTCAGAAAGTATGTAGGAAACGTTAAAATACATCTGGTATAAAAATAGTTTTAATTATTTTTAACCGAATTTCAAAAATAGGAGGTTTTGATGTTTATTTCAAATTTCAATTACCTAATAACACCGTCGTTTTAAAGCCATTTTGAAAGTTGTTTTTATCTTCGAAAGCGTACACTTTCAGTTTCTTCTCCTGAAAATTTTAATACAATCGGTTCAATAGTTTAGTTACAAATTAAAAATAACTGAGAAAATACCTGGATGATTATGTCGTCTAAGTAAACAAATAATCATTTTTTTTATTTTAAAAAACAAGAAAACTTTTTTATTCATTTACAGCTTGGCTACGGAAGAATTTGCCACGGCGATTTTCGCCGCTATGACACCGACGAGTAAAAGAAATACATAACAAATAAATAATAAACCTTCGAAATCCGGTGGAAGGGGAAACAGATACAAGAAATGCACATAGGGTCAAATAACGCCATTGCCACTCTTGGTTTCGTGCGTACAAAAGAGATACCAAGACAAGGTAGCCGACCCCTGATGGCTATACTCAAATGTAGCCTGTTATATTGGGCTAGACTTAAGTTTAGCCCAGATGTAGCCGATCTCTGTTGGCTAACCTTAGGTTCAAAGATTATTTTTACAGTATAGACTGATATTTTTGATTTACCTCCTCTACAAGCAAATCGGATCCAAGTACTACAGACATTTTATAGAACAAGGAGTGTCACTTGCGATTGCTGACCCTCAAAAATGTTATAGGCAAACAAGCATACGGACTGCCTAATAGTAAGAAGTCGTTAATAGTCTATAGACACTTGCAATACCTGGAGTATTACATGCGCATTGCCGACCCCCAAACAATATAGTAGAAAAGTTGCCGGTGCCTATAGACTATGACGAATTCTTACTATTAGGCAGTCCGTATGCCTGTTTGTCTAGCAATGCGCACGTGCCCTTCTAGGCTGTCTATAGACTACTGTGACTACTAATTCATCATTAGGCGGGCTATATGCATTGCCTACTCAATTGTTTAAGGGTCGGTAATGCTACTATTTTGTCCTTTTAGCTGGCAGGCCATATGCTATTTGGATCCTGTCTATATTAATATAGTAAAATAATCGCGAGGTCTATGTTCGCGGCGAACAACTAGTTTTATACAATTAAGTAGGCATGGAGGCGTACGGCCCACTTGATGGTAAGTGTTTGCCGTAGCCTATGAACGCCTGCAACACCTAATGTCGCGAGCGCGTTGCCGACCCTGAAGGAATTTATTCACGCCCATTTTCAAGGCTCCCATGTTATAGTCACTAAAGAAAACCATGGCAGGGAGTTCATTCCATAATAGCAGTGTACGAGGGAGGAAATTCCGCTTGAAGCGTACCGTACGCGATAACTTGGGATCCAAGGTATGTGGATGAAATCCCTGACGCTGACGAGAGGTGCGATGATAAAAAGTGGCTGCTGGAATCATGTCAAACAATAACTCCGAGCATAGCCCATTATTATAAAAGCGGCAGAACACGCATAAGGAGGCGAAGTCTCTCCTGAGACTCAAAGCTCAATACCTCTAGTAATAACGGGATCTTCGGCAATTCTGACAGCGCGTCTCTGTATTCAGTCAAACGGCTTAAACTGACATTCAGGTGCTCCCGCCCACTAGTGACAACAATATTCTATTATGTGGACGCCCTTGCGCCTTAAATAGGAGCAGTCTTTGCTGCGGCGTGAAAAATCGCTTTGGCCTGTTGAGAACTCCGAGCTTTTTAGATGCTATTTTTGCGAGGGTAATTACAAAGAGGAGATGCCGTTTGAAATGGCGCAGTGATATGATCATTGGCGCCTCGCCGACACAAAAGTGGGCAGAGCTTGTCATTGCTCGTGCTCCATGATTGGAGCGACGGCCGAAACCAAGCACCCCGCACGTCTTCCTTCCGCCCCGTGTAGCCTCACAAACACTTTCTTACAAAACGCTTAATACGGCATCTCCTCTTTGTAATTACTCCATGACAATACTGGACATCGCTGGAGATGTCGATGCCAAGAATTCCAATCTTGCCTGATACGGAAAGAGGAGAGCCGAGGAATTGAGAACCATCAACAAAGGGGCCTTTTAGGCGGTGCATGCGCACAAGTGTGTGTCTAAGATGGGTTGCAGTCGACTAGGTTGTTACGTCCCCAGTCAGCAATTTTCTTCAAAACGGACTCGGTTTCGGACACAAGTTTTACCCGATTCTCTTCCACGACGGATCGAGGAATATTTGCATGACCAGAGTAATGAGTACTCCCAGTACTGTCGTCGGCATAACAATGAATGCTATCATCGATAGAAAGCATGTCATTGATATGCAGAAGAAACGGCGTAGGGGATAAAACCGAGCCTTGCGGGACGCCAGCATTAATGTCCATACTATCAGAGCAGCTACCGTCAACTACAGCTCTGATGTACCTACCGGTCAAAAAGTTGGCAACCCATTTGAACAATCCTTCACACAAGCCGTACGATGGAAACTTCGATAGAAGACCCCGATGTCAGACCCGATCGAACGCCTTCGCCATATCTAAGCTAAATGCTAAAGCCTCACTTTGACTCTCGATGGCAGAAGCCTACTGATGAGTCAAAAACAAGAGGAGATCCCCTGTGGAGCGACCATGGCGAAAACCATATTGTCGGTCACAGATTAGGTTCTCGTTCTCCAAATATCGTAACAACTGCGTATCGACTACACGCTCCATGACCTTCGAGAGAAGGGAGGTGATGGCGATTGGCCTAATTCGACGGGTATGATCTATCGCCTTTTTTGGGCACTGAGTGTACGAGTGCAGTCTTTCACGAAATTGGGACTTGCCCGGTTTTGTAAAAGAGTGCGAATAAACGCATTAAGGCCAAACACAACTCGCGAGCACATTTTTCAATACCACCGCTGGGATGCTATATAACCCACTTGACTTGCGAACGTCCAGAGCTAGTGGAAATAAGAAAGTTAAAATAATTCTTATGAAAAAAAAATCAAATGCGTCACACTGAGGAAATGTACCCAAAACACCATCGGAAAAATTAGATCTCAATTAGTCTCATCGAAACTACGGAGACCCAAGAGCTGGCGAACTTTATGTACTTGTACCTTATGTTATTATTAGATGTAATTTTTCTTATTTCCGGATTTTAAAACTCCTTATATATAACTTACTAGGTGTTTCCCGCAGCTTCGCCTGCCTCAAAAAGTAGCCTATGTTTGACCCCGGGTCTTCAACTATATCCATACCAAATTTAATCAAAATCCGTTCAGCGGTTTAGCCGTGACAGCGTAACAGACAGACAGTAGATTGCATGGTTCATGTATTTCGTGGTTTATATGAATATGAAATAGGTAATTCTAAAGTTTTGTAATGAGTGCTTAAAAATAATATAGTTTTAGACATTAATTTAAATTCTATCAGTGAAGTTGCGGAGACGACTAAGTAAGACTGATTACTTACATAATCTTTTAAATGTCACAAAATCGTGATATTTTCCTAAGAAGAGTAACATTACTCATCACGCCATTTATAGGTATAACTAGAATCAGGCAGTAATTATATAAAATCGGATGCTGTCAAGAGCTCAGTCGTGAGTCAAGTGATGTGGTCATGTCTCAGACGGTAGCCGGTGCGCCTACGCCATGTATGGTGTGGTTCTCTTTACAGACGATTTTGATAGTATATCATAATATGCATTTTTTTTATTGAGCCCATAATTTGTGATGTTGATCTATATATGTATATAATGTAGTATCATTGAGTAGGTACATACTTTCTCCTTTATAATCTCTATAAGCGAGAGGAATGGAAGAAGTTCCACCGACAAGAGCCCAGCTCTTAAATTTATGACGATTAATAGGTAGATCTATCTCAATTCTCAAGTATTAAAACTCAAGCATTGAGAATAAAAAGAAAATAATAAAGGTCGATTTTTAATGATAGGTACCTATTACATATATGTTGTTAGGATCCTGCTAGTGGTGACTTCCTATAGCAATCTGACTTAGAAGTGAGTGGTGTGGTGACAGATAATGCATTAGATTTAATCTAACTGCAAGAGAAACGTTTACATGTATTAACCTCGGGATTACGTAGGACACAGATAACAACGTTGATGTCATTGTACATTAAATCCACATACAATACACGGCGGGATAAATACATAAATGTGGATAAACCTTTATTATATTCTTTTACAAGAGTCTTGTCCTAGGTTTGTCTGTTTCAAAAATATCTGTTATTCCGTGAAATGCGACTACTTCTTTCAGAGGTGTGACGTAATTAGTAGGTAGCCGCATTTCGACCACATACGAACGAAAATTCCTTCCTCTATGCTTAAGATGCAGGAAAAATATACTCGAAATGTTTTTTTAAATGGACATTGTAATTAAGTATTATTACGCCATTCTCTAAAATGAATAAAATGAGTGTTTTAGTTATGCTTACGGGAGCATGGCCGATATGCTCATTAATAGGGCATTGAAATAGACTAAAGCAGAAAAATAAAAAAGTAAGTAGATACTTACGAGAACATACATATTTTTGAGTTTGATTGCTCACCAACTGGACTATATTAGTATTCATCACATTTATATCTTTGACTTTTTCCTTTGAGTTAAAATATGATAACGATAATAATACATCAAATAATCACTGATTATTTTATCCCTTCGACCGCAAGTCGTCTTTTAATGAAGTTTCATAAAAAGAGCAAAAAAGAAACCTAGCAAAAGAGCGGGGGAAAGTAAAATGAGAATTCAAGAAAAACTAAATTAACTTTAAAAAAAAAATGTATACCGTATTGTTTGTTGTACCTAACCAGTATAAAAATGTAGGTCAATGTTTTATCAAAATAAACCTGTCATCGAGACAAGGCTATCATCAATCATAGATTGTGTTCAGCCACGTAACTATTGAGTCCTAACTCCTAACTTTATCGCCCTCCTGAGCGCATGTGAATAATGCAGGTTTCCCATATAAAGGATGGAACCTACCTCCTAAACACTTCCAATCGCACAACCAGGAAAATTAAAGCTAAACAATATTAACCTCTATTTTAAATATTATAAGAATGTAAACAAGCTCGACGGAGCGAAAAATATAACTTTGTAATATATACTGGCCCCTGTCTTAACTAAGAAACTGCGTACATTAATACTAACGACTAAAGTAACTTTGTTTACAATTCTGAACCTTAACGTTCGAACAATAGATCTCACAATAGACTAGCGGAATAAAATAGTTAAAAGGGGTTTGTGTACATATATTTGAAGAATGGACTCAATTACATACGTTTATTCGTAAAGGTGATATGCCACTAATTACATATACTGGTAAGGATGTGGTGTGTGATACCGAAATGTAAATAAAATTTTATGGCACCATCACAACAAATTAAATTAATTATCTCCTGTAAAAGCCGATAGAGACCATTTACAGAGAGATTTTATACGGTTTTTTTTTCTTAGAATTCTATTTTAAATAAAATATCTACCGATGGTTCAATAAATAAGCAAAAATAAAAAAAAAAATCTAATATCCTAATACCGCCCATTCCCACCAAAAGGAGGATGAAGTAGAGGGTAACTAAACTTACATACACACAAGTTTGCTAAAAAGAGATTCCAATTACAAACTTTAATCCAATTACATAGGTCTATCTACATATTGTTAACGCATAAACCTGAAAATTTGATTCACATTTGAAACTTTTGGCGCTTTTACACAAAATTCTTTAGAACTAAGCGCACGCAAAACAGGAGATAGACTTCGAAAACAGGAGATAGACTTCATCTTGTCGACGAGGAGAGAGATATTCAACGATGTCTCTGTGATCAGCAAGATTAAAATCGGTAGCGATCACCGGATTGTAAGGGGCATCTTGAACATCGATCTCAGACGAGAGAGAACTCGCTTGATGGGGTCTATACGCCGACCTTCGCAAGCCTATATCCAAAGCCAAGAGTCTTTCCAGCTAGAGCTCTCAAATCGCTTTGCATGCCTTGAGGATTGCGTTTCCGTGGACGAGATTAATAACGGATTTGTAGAAGTTGTCCAAGCGGTGGGAAAGAAGATCTTCAAATCCCGCCCCAAAAATAAACCACAAAAACTCTCACCTCAGACCCTAGATCTGATGGCTAAGCGACGGTCCATGATGCTGCAGACCTCCGAAGACGCCGACGTCTACCGGCAGCTCAATAGATAAATCCGGAAATCTTTGCGGAACGATACTCGCTCCTTCAATACAGAACGTATTAAGGAGACGATAGAGCAAAACAAAGGCTCCAAAGTGTTCGCAAAGGTGGAGTCTATTGGGCAGAGCCGACTAACCAAGCTGAAGACGGAGGACGACAACGTGGTATCGACGAGAGCCGAGGTGCTGAGGGAGATCGAAAGGTTTTACGGACAACTCTACACTAACCCGTTGAAAGCTTGGCCAAAGACCCAAGAGCCAACCTTACCCGACACTATACGGAAGATATCCCGGACATCAGCCTGTACGAGATTAGGATTGCCCTTAAACAGCTCAAGAACAAGAAGGCGCCGGGCGAAGACGGAATCACAGCAGAGCTTCTGAAAGCGGGCGGAACGCCGGTACTGAAAATCCTTCAGAAGCTCTTTAATTCCGTTTTGCTCGAGGGCGCGACGCCAGAGGCATGGAACAGGGGCGTGGTGGTTTTGTTCTTCAAAAAAGGTGACAATACCCTATTGAAGAACTAAAGACCCATCACGCTCCTGAGCCACATCTATAAGCTGTTTTCGAGGGTAATCACGAATCGTCTCGCGAACAGGCTCGATGCCTTCCAGCCTCCCGAACAAGCCGGTTTCCGAAAAGGGTTTAGTACCATAGACCACATCCATACGCTTCGGCAGGTTATACAGAAGGCTAAAGAGTATAAACGGCCACTATGCCTAGCGTTTGTGGACTATGAAAAGACCTTCGATTCGATCGAAATGTGGGCGGTGCTTCAATATCTCCAGCGGTGCCGCATAGACTACCGGTACATCGAAGTGTTGATGTGTTTATACAGCAACGCCACCATGTCAGTCCGAGTACAGGAGCAGAGCACGGGGGCTATTCCATTGCAGAGAGGTGTAAGACAGGGAGACGTCATTTCTCCGAAACTGTTTACCGCTGCTCTGGATGATGCCTTCAAACTCCTGGAATGGGCAGGACTTGGCATCAACATCAATGGCGAGTATACACTCACCTTCGTTTTGCCGACGATATCGTGGTCATGGCTGAGTCGCTGGAGGACTTAAGTACCATGCTCAGCGACTTCAACGTGGTCTCCCAACAGGTGGGCCTTAAAATGAACATGGACAAAACCAAGGCAATGTGTAATGTCCATGTTACGCCATCACCGGTTTCAGTCGGGAACCACACCCTTGAAGTTGTAGACCAGTATGTCTACCTGGGTCAGATGATCCAGGCTGGCAACTCCAGCTTCGAGGACGAGGTCTTTCGTCGAATCCGACTCGGATGGGCGGCGTTCGGAAAGCTACGTAGCGTCTTCTCGTCTAAAATACCTCAGTCCCTTAAAACTAAGGTCTTCGACCAGTATGTGTTACCAGTGATGACATACGGGTCCGAAACGTGGTCCTTGACTGTGGGCCTCATAAGAAAGCTCAAGGTCGCCCAGAGAGCTATGGAGAGGGCGATGCTCGGTGTTTCCCTACGAGATCGAATCAGAAATGAAGAGATCCGTAGGAGAACAAAAGTCACCGACATAGCCCAGCGGATTAGTTCTTTGAAGTGGCAGTGGGCGGGGCACATAGCGCGGAGAACCGATGGCCGATGGGGCAGAAAGGTTCTCGAATGGCGACCACGTACCGGTAAGCGCAGCGTTGGACATCCACCGACCAGATGGTCAGATGACCTGAAAAGGGTCGCAGGAAGACGCTGGATGCAGACTGCTGCCAACCGATCATTTTGGAAATCATTGGGAGAGGCCTATGTCCAGCATTGGACTGACTGCGGCTGAAATGATGATGATGATGATGAAGCGCATGGAGATATTAAGAATTGTAAGATTTGACAATATTTATAGGGAGAAGAAGTCGTGAAGCGAATTAATAAATAAATTAGTAGAAAGAAATTTTATGAATAAAAATAATGATCGCACAAAAACTGACTGTTAGATTTAGAAGATACGTAGGCCGAATGCCACTTGGATCGGGAATCGAACCCGGAAAGAAACTAGTCACATTTTCTTAAAGCCAGCCAGCCTTTATTTATTTACTTGTATGCTTGGTGGTAACCAGCAGGCGACTTCATTCATGAGTTCATTAGGAGCAAAACCTGTACGCGACAAAAAACAAAATATGTTCTTGTAACTAACAGAAAATCACTGTTCATTGAAGAAAAGCTTAGTGTTTGCACTAATTGGACATTAGTTCACGGACGGCATCATAATAAATCAGTTTCGAGAACCTTAATTCACCTTTATCTTTTAACAAATAAGATACATTTTACCGACAGATATCTCACCTGAAACTACAAATCCAGTAAAAAACAAGGCTAGCTAACGCTTGGAACGTACGCTATATGTAATTTATCATATTTTCTCCAGTTAATTGTATATTTGATTCAGCTTTTTAGAGGCATTCTAGCAACCACGCTGAGGACGTGTTATTTCCTGCCTCTGTTTTGTCTGTAAGGGTCCTTGCTGTACATGTAATTAGATACTTAGAATTATGTTTAAATATACCTTTTTTTAAATTCTTTAGGTATTTCTTAAAGGATTACCTTCCTAGGATCTTCCGGATTAGCTTGATAATCTTGATATACTTAAGTAGAAACATAAGATCATCAAATTGCCGGAAAATAAACTTTACCATGGTTTTGCCAAGTGATTATAAAAGTGGGCGTAAAAAGATACCTTCAGGGTTGGCAACGGTTTCATGTACTGAAGTTTAGTTTGGGCTAGGGGATATTAAATGATTATTAGGTGGGTATACCTACGTATTCCTACTCAATTCGAATAAAACATATATCTTATTTAGCCTATCAAATAACGTCTAGCTTAGTACCTGCATCATCTACTCGTAATTTCTTGGTTACTACTAAAAAGCATTTTAATCGAAAAAAATAATGCGTTTAAGCAAATTCCGGGCTTCGAAGAAATCGCTTATAAATAAAGTAGCGTAGCCAGAAAGACAATGGTCAGAGAAAGAGTATTTTTGCAGGGGTTCATAAGAGTCTGTTGCTCACTGCATGAGATTGACCTACGAGGTTATATACCGACTTATATATCGATAGATGGACTTACTGTGTGTAAAAAACACTTACCAAATAATTTTGCGTGCTTACTATGTGTAGTTTTAAAATGTTTCTAACAAAATGTAGGTACCTACCACCAAAGTACATTGACACTACCGACCTATATATTGCTCCTCCATTTCATCAACAATCAAAGACAAAACTGAAAGATTACTTCTAGTCAATGAGAAAATTGCAGTGGTCGGCTCCAATCAAATAATTCATTGTTAAAATATAGGCGCCATGTGATGTTCAGTTCAGTGCCTTTACCTAATTACGAGTAGTTACTAACGACTGCGGTTGTAAAACTTAAAGAGCAAACGGGCCGAGGCGAAACAGCTTATTTTTTGTAGGAAAAGCTTTAGAGAAAAGTACTATATAAAATAATATTCATGCAAAGTCATTATTTAAAGCTTAGATTAATATTGGTGGTTAATTATTAATATAAGATTTAAAGTATAAAGTTCAGAGCATGGCCTATGCTCGTAAATTTGAGTTCCTATGCACCTAATGTTTACATCCATACTAATAATACTAATATACTAATCCATACTAATATTATAAATGCGAAAATCTGTCTGTCTTTCCGTCTGTCTGTCTTTCTGTCTGTCTGTCTGTCTGTAACGCTTTCACGGCCAAACCGCTCAACGGATTTCGATGAAATTTGGTATGAATATAGTTGAAGACTCGGGGTCAAACATAGGCTACTTTTTGACGCAGGCGGAGCTGCGGTAAAAAGCTAGTCATCATCATCATCATTTCAGCCGCAGTCAGTCCACTGCTGGACATAGGCCTCTCCCAATGATTTCCAAAATGATCGGTTGGCAGCAGTCTGCATCCAGTGTTGGCCTGCGACCTTTTTCAGGTCATCTGACCATCTGGTCGGTGGATGTCCAACGCTGCGCTTACCGGTACGTGGTCGCCATTCGAGAACCTTTCTGCCCCATCGGCCATCGGTTCTCCGCACTATGTGCCCCGCCCACTGCCACTTCAAAGAACTAATCCGCTGGGCTATGTCGGTGACTTTTGTTCTCCTACGGATCTCTTCATTTCTGATTCGATCTCGTAGGGAAACACCGAGCATCGCCCTCTCCATAGCTCTCTGGGCGACCTTGAGCTTTCTTATGAGGCCCATAGTCAAGGACCACGTTTCGGACCCGTATGTCATCACTGGTAACACACACTGGTCGAAGACCTTACTTTTGAGGGACTGAGGTATTTTGGACGAGAAGACGCTACGTAGCTTCCCGAACGCCGCCCAGCCGAGTCGGATTCGACGAAAGACCTCGTCCTCGAAGCTGGAGTTGCCAGCCTGGATCATCTGACCCAGGTAGACATACTGGTCTACAACTTCAAAGGTGTGGTTCCCGACAGAAACCGGTGATGGCGTAACATGGACATTACACATTGCCTTGGTTTTGTCCATGTTCATTTTAAGGCCCACCTGTTGGGATACCACGTTGAGGTCGCTGAGCATGGTACTTAGGTCCTCCAGCGACTCCGCCATGACCACGATATCGTCGGCAAAACGAAGGTGAGTGATATACTCGCCATTGATGTTGATGCCAAGTCCTATTCATTCCAGGAGTTTGAAGGCATCTTCCAGAGCAGCGGTAAACAGTTTCGGAGAAATGACGTCTCCCTGTCTTACACCTCTCTGCAATGGAATAGCCCCCGTGCTCTGCTCCTGTACTCGGACTAACATGGTGGCGTTGCTGTACAAACACTTCAACACTTCGATGTACCGATAGTCTATGCGGCACCGCTGGAGAGACTGAAGCTCCGCCCACATTTCAATTGAATCGAAGGCCTTCTCATAGTCCACAAACGCTAGGCATAGTGGCCGGTTATACTCTTTGGTCTTCTGTATAACCTGCCGAAGCGTATAGATGTGGTCTATGGTACTAAACCCTTTACGGAAACCGGCTTGTTCGGGAGGCTGGAAGGCATCGAGCCTGTTCGCGAGACGATTCGTGATTACCCTCGAAAACAGCTTATAGATGTGGCTCAGGAGCGTGGTATAGTTCTTCAATAGGGTATTGTCACCTTTTTTGAAGAACAAAACCACCACGCCCCTGTTCCACGCCTCTGGCGTCACGCCCTCGAGCAAAACAGAATTAAAGAGCTTCTGAAGGATTTTCAGTACCGGCGTTCCGCCAGCTTTCAGAAGCTCTGCTGTGATTCCGTCTTCGCCCGGCGCCTTGTTGTTCTTGAGCTGTTTGAGGGCAATCCTAATCTCGTACAGGCTGATGTCCGGGATATCTTCCGTATAGTGTCGGGTAAGCTTGGCTCTTGGGTCTTTGGCCAAGCTTTCAACGGGTTTGGCTACTGAAGTGTAGAGTTGTCCGTAAAACCTCTCGATCTCCCTCAGCACCTCGGCTTTCGTCGATACCACGTTGCCGTCCTCCGTCTTCAGCTTGGTCAGTCGGCTCTGCCCAATAGACTCCACCTTTGCGAACACTTTGGAGCCTTTGTTTTGCTCTATCGTCTCCTTAATACGTTCTTTATTGAAGGAGCGAGTATCGTTCCGCAAAGATTTCCGGATTTGTCTATTGAGCTGCCGGTAGACGTCGGCGTCTTCGGAGGTCTGCAGCATCATGGACCGTCGCTTAGCCATCAGATCTAGGGTCTGAGGTGAGAGTTTTTGTGGTTTATTTTTGGGGCGACAAATCCGTTATTAATCTCGTCCACGGAAACGCAATCCTCAAGGCATGCAAAGCGATTTGAGAGCTCTAGCCGGAAAGATTCTTGGCTTTGGATATAGGCTTGCGAAGGTCGGAGTATAGACCCCATCAAGCGAGTTCTCTCTCGTTTGAGATCGATGTTCAAGATGCCCCTTACAATCCGGTGATTGCTACCGATTTTAATCTTGCTGATCACAGAGACATCGTTGAATATCTCTCTCCTCGTCGACAAGATGAAGTCTATCTCCTGTATTATTGGAGCTTGGCTCTTCTTAGTGGGTCCTAGCCAGGTCCACTTTCTTTGCGGTGGCTTCTTGAAGCTAGAAAGCTAAAAAGCTAGTAATATATAGTTATATCGTATACTAGCTGTTTCCCGCAGCTCCGCCTGCGTTAAAAAGTAGCCTATGTTTGACCCCGGGTCTTCAACTATATTCATACCAAATTTCATCAAAATCTTATTTAACCGATTCAGGCGTTACTTTGCGGAAGTTAAAGTTACAAGCACTTAATAAATTATTTTGCGTGCTTCTGTTAATAGTGCTACTGTTAATAGTCCGACGTATAAACGACGTCGTTTATACGTCGGACTATTAACAGCTTGGTCTAGTGCCTGAAGATGCCTCGCGTAGAGGCGAAACACGTGTTGCATGTGCAAGCTAGTGGTGGCGGGCATGTTGGGACTAACAGTAGTGGGTGGGTGCCGGCCGGCAATAGTTTGCATGAACTAACTGGTGGCGGAAGCACGCAAAATAATTTATTAAGTGCTTGTTTCATCAAAATCCTTTCAGCGGTTTGGCCGTGAAAGCGTAACAGACAGACAGAAAGACAGACAGACTTTCGCATTTATAATATTAGTATGGATAACTTCTCATGTTATTTTTCGTTTGCAATAAAGGGTTTTGTATCGTTATAATAATTTAACGTAGGTATATTTACGACTCCGCCGGTAAACCAGACTGGCCGATCCTTCCACAACGATTCAATCGAAAAAATCATAGTCGAATTTTTAAGAGGAAGAAGAATCTACAATATGAATCTCACTCACTAGATTTGTACGGGGAGGTCGAATATTTTTCTCGATTTTGCTTCTTAATAGTTATTGAATTAAACAACGATGTGTCATGAAATCAATAGGTTTTTGCTGGATAATTGGATAATGGCAAAAGAAAACAAGGAGGTTTTAATAAATAAATACGTTAGATCGTATATTCAAATATTGACAAGGATGGTACTCGTATAACGTCTGAGTCCTAACACAGTGTAAATCGGAAAGAAGAGAAGTACGAGTGGTTTTTTTTTTACATGACCTACAATTTTAGCTCCTGTGAGCTTTAAAATTTACAGCGGGACAGTTTGAGGCGAGGGCTATTCACCCTCAGCCTTTTCGGCAAATGCGCAAGGGGCTCCCAGTTGGGACGAACCTCGGCCATCGGCTTTGCCTTAAGCAATGCAAACTCGCGAGCGGTAGCAAACGCTCAATGCCATAAGGGCCGACACTATTGTGCCTGTAGGGCTTACTTAGAACCTATCGGTGGAGTACGAGTGGGACTGACCATTTTATTTATACTAAAGGTTTAGTATTGCCAGTAATATGAAACATTAATTTTTGCATGTTAAATTAAGTAAATTTCAACAGTTTTGTAGGAAAAGTGCACTATAATTAGGTATGTATGCGTTTTTAGTAACTATAAGATGGATCTAATATAAGTTATAATTAGTAAGTACAATTAGATAACATTAGCACTATTATTCTGCGCTTTATTACGTTGATTTCATTCATAATTAGTCTGTCCTACTCAACATGTGTAATAAAGCTGTACCTAATTAAATTTTGTAATGATAAACACTGGACCAATTAAATATTTTATTTTAACAGTGATTCAATAATAACCAAGTGCATTACGTCCTACACAATCCAAACATTTTTATGTGTAATTCTACTAGATTCTGGCGCCAAGACCAGTCCAAGAATGTATAAATTAAGTTCACAGTTTTTCTTCAATTACAAGATTTTATTTACGAATCATTAAATTACGTATTTAAGGTGGACTTTTATTAAGTGCAAATATTTTAAAGGGTGGTTTATTAAGGCCAAAGAAAAGTACTGAGAGCAATCTACGCGCTAGTTTTTTTTTCATTTTTCCTAATATTTTTTTAGATTACTGAAAACGCACTAGAAAACTTATTTATCGTAACAATCTATCAATGCTTCCCAAAATACGTTTGAATGGAATTTATTTCCTATTTTCCTCATTCCGTATGTAATAGACAGAGACAAAATGAGTTTTACAACTTATTAGCCAGTATTGCCAGCAAAATAGAAGTAAAACAAAAAAAGGAAAACCACCACTGGATGTCATAATTATTACTATTAAATAAAACATAAAAATTCTTTTATCTCGAAAACTAGCGTGTTGAAATTTATGAAACCAACATAAATCTGTTTTATATGACTTGATTATTTAGCCCTTAAAGTATTTGTATTTAATTTAAATCCACCTTATATATGTATTTTATTTCCATGAATTATTACCTAATAATAAAAAGCTTCTTATAATCTAGAAATTTTGGACTGTTAATTATTTCATCACAACATATATTTTATCTTCGTCTTTCTAAAATTTAGGGGTGCTTGTTATGATCTCTAGAAGAATCTGTGACTTACCTAAAAACGGTGATTTGAATGATAGTTGTTCGAATCACTGGTTCTGTCGAAGGAAAACCGTTCGACTCACTGGTTATGACTAATGAACTTTAAAAATATCACTCCAGGACATACGCAATTTTATTTTATTGTTTTTATTTAACAATAAATCCACAGCCCTTTATTTTTTATAACCAAGTCCTACGGCCAATAACGCTACAAATCAAGTTGGGGCGAAAAAACATTGTATGTATGTAGATATGTATGTATGTATGTTTGTATCCAAATTATGTTTGTTCTGCGAAAACTCTCGAACTGTTGTCCGATTTCGATGAAATTTAGAACGTGGATAGGAGACATGCATAGAATTTTCAAGTTTGTTTGACATCAAAATCGGTTCAGTAGTTTTCGAGGTATTTGCATTAAAGTAAAAAAAAAAAAATAATAATTCCAAAACCATTGGATTTTGCTAATATTTATATGTTTATTTAAATTTTAGCAAAATCCGTTAAAGTTAAAATAAACCTGGTAAAAAATCTGTTTAGGCGTTTTTAACCGACTTTCAAAAATAGGAGGTTTTGATGATTATTTCATATTTGTTGTCTAATAACATCGTCGTTCTTAAGCCGATTATAAAGTTATTTTTATGTTCAAAAGCGTGCACTTTCAGTTTATTCTTGTTATTGAATACAATCCAATATGGTAGTAGTTTCATATAATGTTACCAGTATTATCACGAGTCATTTACTTGTTTACATTGAACCACCAATCGAACAGCTTTTCTAGCAGAGGATTTTAAAAGTTCATCAGATCTGACATCTAGCGACAGCTTTTACAACTAAGACGAATCAATAGTTTTAATCAAGTCTCTACCTAAAATCTATATTTTGTCTAATATACTTACCATCGTTTTCCAGAGAAACACAACGAACAGTCTTTTCATGCCTAGAGTAGAGTGACTAGCAAGTCTCAAGTAAGACTTTTTCATCAAGTAAGAAGATGCTATCTACGAGTGTAGTGCATTCTTTGAATCCCATACGAAGGACCACCTTTCGTATGGCTTCCGAGACTCGAATGCTGGATGGCTTGTAAGGGTGGCCTAGTAATAATAATAATAATAGACTAAATATGTATAATAATATATATATATATAATAATAATAAACACTTTATTGCACCAGGAAAATACAATTTTGAGACAAGTGTGCAAAGCGCCCACCCTAAGACTTAGTAAGATCGTTGTCAAACATTGGTTTAATGCTATCTAATCATAACTGTGTTCCAAATTATTAAAAAAAAAATCGGTCAGTAGCATTGATGTTAGGAACGGGGAGAAGAACGGAAGAATGGAAAATTCAGTATTTCGCATGAAGTCGCATCAGAGATCATAAATAGATGGAACGGTTTTGATTTTTTTTATTTTTAAGATGACTTATTCAAGGTAGTACTAACTAGTTATATCGTTGAATTTATAAATGTCCAATTATTATGTATTAATAAATATTTTATCCTCGTCCAACTCGCTAAAATTATGGTGATAATCGACATATGGAACATTGCTCTATATGGGGATGCAGGCTTTGGTATTTATATTTTAATATGTATGACACTAAATTGACCATAATAGAGCGTATAGATAGCCTAACTACTAAATTATAAACAAGTTATACATACATTAGAACATGTCTATTTATGTACACCCATTTATGATTTTCTTTTCTAGGAATTAATAATTAATAGTTACTGTAAGTAATCGTTAATAGTTTATGTAATTTTGCTATTATAATATTTATTTAAATACATTAAGGATGCAATGTAAATCAATGCCGTATGTTTATCAAAACTACAACCGTCAAACCTAGAATCATGAATGAATGATTGAAGTACCCTTAAGCTGAGGACACAACTAGGAAAAAAACGCTTGGACGAAGAATTGAGCATATAACATCTCTTCAACTGGTATAAGTAGGTACTACATATTGAAAGACACATGTTCATATGTGTTATATTATTGCTGTTTATATTAAAAATCGGACGATATACCAGATATGATGTTGTGTTCCGTCTATGTGCCTTCTATGGACAGGCGAACGTTTCTGCAAGAAAAACTATTGCTATTTAAATGATTCAGGAGTTTAATGTTCTTCATTCATTTTTTACCGTCAAAATTCATTACTATTTCATCTCTTGTAACATCTATTATTACAATTAATTTATTTTAATTAATATATTCATTTCCGCCCACTGTTAACCTTAATATACATAATTTGACAGAGTTCTAAAATACCACCTTTTGCTGTAGATACCAGCGACTTTTAGCGAACAATTCTCTGTTACTGGAAATCCTGACCTCAACGTATGAATCATACGACCTGATACAACGGAGCCTCTTGCAACCTACCACACTTTTAACTTGGGTACAGATTTACTTTTAAACTAACGCTCTGTATATCGAAAACATAAAATACAGGATTAAGTGCGTATTTAACAGCTTTACACGTCCGACGTTTCAACTGTGTCACACCGGCTGTGGTCACAGAACGACTGGCTCAGCGTATCTTCAGCTCCATACATCAATCGTCTTCCACTGGCATATTTTGATTTCTCCAAGTACCGTCACAACCTACACTAACAATGTATCATTGTAATACCGTTGAAACGTCGGAAGAATATACGCACTTAAAACTTGGGTACAACCTTGTATAACTATTTTTATGCTATTTTTATATTTCTCTATATTAATTAATGAGATTGTTTCCGTTTCGGCTAAACTTTTTTTCTGACTCGCCATATTTGCAGATGCAACTAGGAGCGCATTTTTTTTTAAATCGGTGACTTCTGATAATTAGTGATAGTCAAATGATAACTGATTGAGCCTGATTGGATCGGAATGCAACCGCGTATTAGGATTTCAATTTGACATACATGTTTGGTATGCTCACTTAATGGATGTTCGTATTTAAGACTACGTAATCAGTTCTAAGAATTTAATTAATTCAATACGCTAGTCTACTCATTTTTTTTATATTTCATATCATAAATTTCCCTAAATTCGAAAATAGAAATAATTTTTTGAATCCGTTAAATATTAAATAAGTTATTTAGCAGTTACTTAGCCTTTGAAATCCTGATGAATCCTGTCATAAAACATGAAAAGGACGCACTTAATGGTGGAGTGACGTCACTGGCAGATAGCAGGACGTCCCCACTACGCTCCCACTTTTCTTCATTAGAAAACTTTGCTAATAACTGCTTTAATTAATTACCAATTTTGTTGTTGTTTTCGGAATCGGTTACTTTTTAGTGTATGTATTGTTCCGTATAAAAATCTTATTAAAATGTGAACACAGTCAAATAGCCTGCAATTTTTTTTGGACTTCCAAAACTTGTTCTCAAGTCCACATTGACTGTAGGCGAACCGGCAACTTACTACAGCGGCGCCAGACGGTTACACCATACAGATTTCATCTGTGTTATTTTGGCGGCAACAATACGTGACTACCTTTTTCGGACACTTTTTATGTTTTTTGGTGTGCTTTTTTACTGAAAACATTCTTAATCACCCGATATGGTAACATTTATGTGGCTATTGTTCGTTTAATTGCAGGATTAACTTTTTTTTGTAACAAATGCAGACAGAGTGTGGAGCAGATTATAGTACTTAGTAAATAAGTACCTATATTATTTGCGATTATAATTGACATGATTGCTATTTTTGAAAAGTGTGACTTACGCAAAATCGGTGAGTCGAAAGATTTTGATTAATTTTCAATAGTCATAATCGATTTTAATTCGACATATGAGTCTTATCTGTGATGAAAGGAACTATATTTCTTCCGCAGTACGTCTATCTAACAGTTTGTGAAATTTCAGGAAGATGTGATTAGGTTTCGTTGGAACTCAGGTAATGTCTGACATGAAACTGTAAAAGGCAACTGCGCATACCCTTCTATAGTGATAAATAAACAAGGAGCAATCAAGAGGAGAAAGGGTAAGGAAAGCTGTAAGGGATAACTACGCATACCCTTCTTTAGTGACTGATAAATTAACAGAGCTCTCAAGTAGAGAAAGGGCGTTTTGAGAAGTTTAGCCCAGACACCTTAATCAGAGGATTTCCATATACTCCGTTCCACGAAATGCAGCAACGGTGATAAACTGAAGATAAATAAAAGACGTGGACCCCAAAATTAATTACGATTCGGCTGACACAAGCAATTTACGCCTGGAGCTCTTCATATCTTACCTCTGTCCATATTAGGACCCCAACCGGTCGCCTCTACAATTTTGGCAATGTTTTGGAGCTTTCGAAAACGTTGGAAAGTACTTAATGAAATTATGAACCTACTTATTAAAATTTACATATAAAAAATGTATGCAAGCAATTATCAACTAATTTTGTACAAGTAGTAAAACTATCGAATAACATTTTGTTAAAGAATTTCTCATTTTTGTAAATTTCTTCATCCGAGCGTGTTTCCCTTTCCAGTTGCGTTCTCCAGCTCACGCTTCCGATCCCAAAGTTTGCTCCAATAATCGTCCTAGAATTAATGATACTAGTATGGAATGACTATGCCTTAGATTGTTTTTACGTATGTCGCTTATACTACTAAGCCGAAGCTAGATAAAAGTCGATTCGTAATTATAGTCTGGTGTACCTGTGTTTATTATTATTATTTAAGTTTATTTAATTTTCTCTCTCTCAGTCTAAGATTAAGGTTTTAATTGATAAAATTGATGAAATGATGAATTGTTTACGCGGGCTTGCGGCCAAGCGTAAACAATTTGACAAATATGAAAGTTTCAAGTGTCTGGTCAGCGCCATTTGACTTAATTCTATCGCGAGGTCTGTGTATTTTGTTATCTTTTCCGTATGAATTCAAAAACGAAAACATCTATAAGGTATACTGTTTTGTTAATTTTATCATGTAACGTTATGTCAGGTCTATTGTGATGTATCGTCTTGTCTGTTATGATAGTTCTGTCCCAATAAAGTCTATATTTAGGCGAATCAATTACGGTTTGCGGCGAGTATTTGTAGTACGCGGTTTTATTACTAATTAATTTAAATTTAATGGCAAGATATTAATGGAGGATGGCAGCTATCTGATCATGTCTGTGCTTATAATCTGTTTGTGTTATAGTTCTACAAGCGCCAGTTATGTGCTGTATGGTTTCAGAACTACTATGGCAGTGGCGGCAAGCGTCATTTTGTGAATTGATGTCTTTAATGATGTATTTTCTATATTTTTTTGTTTCAATTACCTGATCTTGAATGGCTAACATAAACCCCTCCGTCTCAGGAAACAGTTCCCCTCGCTTGATCCATGTGTTTGACGCAACTTTGTCAACAATCGGATTCATCAAGTCGAGGCGGTGTCTGCCATGAAGGGATTTTTGAAGCCATGTATCCAGTTTCTGTTCTTGTGTGGTTATAGTTTCTTTGTTGAATTTCGAATGATCTTTAAGGTTAAGCGGTGTGTATTTATTATCGGCGTTAGTAATTGATATATGTAACAATGAGTGGTGTGAGCGCTGATGGAAGAAAGATCTGAGTGTTGTGATTTGTTTATTGTGTAAGTTTTGTATGTCTATAAGTCCTCTTCCGCCTTCGTGTTTTGGGAGAGTTAATCGCTGGATGCAGGCTCTCGGGTGATGCTTCCGGTATTTTGTCATGAGGGTATTAATATTTCTTTGTAAGTTTTTGAGGTCACTTTGAGACCAATTAATTATCCCAAAAGAATATGTGAGTATTGGTATTGCGAATGTATTTATTTATTATTTGTATCTCCTTTGTGGATCACGGGTTAAACCCAGTCTTTTGAGAGGCTTGCGCGGGGATATGGATCCAACGCGTAGAGGCCCTTTGGATAAGTTGATGTCATGTGGTACTCCTGCCCAAACCCGTCCTCGGCTATATTAATAGATGACATTTCCATGAACAGGTCTAGGCAGGAGGAGTAATTATTGCTAATGAGTGAAAAGAATAAAATGGGTTATGATTATGAAGTTTGGATGGATTTAAACTGGGCTATTGTAATAGAGATTCGGATACCTACCATAATCATGATTACTGACTATTAGTGGCAGGCGGTGACTCGCCACTCAGTGAATGGGCCCCCAAATAGTCGCCGCGTTTGGCAACAGAGGGGCAACATTGGAATGAGCGGCTAAGGGTGCCGAGAGGTGCGGCTCCGGTTTCGCCATCGCGAGTTTCCTCGTGAGCGGGTTTCCCCGTTATTACGCCATTACGTGCAATACACTTCCACCCTCGAGCATATAGCTCTTGCGATTCCACTCTGGCCGGCCGGCTAAGGCAAGCCAGAGGTAGGGATCCTGTCCCTCATCGGCGTCCACTCCAACCTTGGCGAAGGAAGGTCGGAGGTAAGGGACGGAGGCCTCCCCTGGGAGCACTCAGGCCCGCGGTGTCGCCACTCACCAACAGCTCGCTACAAGCTGTCCTGCGGAGACTGACTGCACTGAGAAGGGAACCCAGTGGGCGATGGGGTCGACGTCACATCCCTACGCCTTAATATATATTATTATTATTACCTACTTCGTATCGTAGTTACAAGGTTTCTAAGCTATTCTGATAAAGAGAAATCACAAGAAAAAAATTACGCTTCAGTCTGTAAAAAATTTAGGTGTTGTGTTTGATGAGAGTCTGTCCTGATTACATCACATCAAGGAAATTAGTAGGAAAACGTTTTCTTCTTTGGCATCACTTAGCAGACTTCGTAATTTCTTGCCTACGGACACTAAAATTGCGCTGGCACAATCCCTTCTCCTTCCTCTACTTGACTACGCCGATGCGTGTTTCCTTGATCTCACAGAAGAGCAATTAAACAAACTCGAACGACTTCAGAACTTATCTATAAGGTTCATTTTTGGACTTCGTAAATTCGACCACGTTTCTGATTTCCGCTCTAAACTGAATTGGCTTCCTATCCGACTACGTCGTAACTCTCACATCATAGGTATGTTATATTCCATTTTGTTTAATCCGCATTGTCCGCAATATTCAAAAGACCGTTTCAGTTTTACCAGCGATGTTCGGGACGGTAATAGCAATACACGTAGCATAGTTGCTCTTCGATTATTATTTCCCATCCATACTACAAAATTGTTCTCCAGGTCTCTGTCCACGCGGTTCGACTTTGGAATGCACTTCCCTTGGACATCAGGAATGCTCAGTCTCTGGCATAATTTAAACGTCTTGTGAAGTCTCATTTCCTCTCCTCTCTTTCCTAATCTGTTGCATACTTGTAAACTACTTACTTATAAATGTATTTTTATTTATGTATGTATATATTTTGTTATATTTGATTGCATATATATATATATATATATACTGCGCCATCGCCTTGTTCAACGTTTTTTCCATCCACCCTAAGGTTTGACTGGAAGAGATCGCTCTAGCGATAAGTCCGCCTTTGTACCTCAATTTTTAAGTACGTAAATTGTTTTGTGAAATTTGTATTTTGGTGCAATAAAGAGTATTTGTATTGTATTGTATTGTACGCTATCCTATATAGAATGTGGCATGGAGTAAGTATGTGTGGTGTCAAATGAATATTCTCGTAATGAATGTGAAATATGATTTGTAGTTTATTATTTTTCAAAGAGCATCCGCACTAAAACGTTCCTTTCTCAATGGTATTCTCCAATGATAAATTTCTCATTTTCAATATCTTTACTTCGATTAACCTAAAACTAACGCCATCTATGGTTATCTCAAAAGAAATTCTGTAGCAGTCGGGTTTCAGTTTATTAATCTTGTTCTAAAACAAACAACAATGAACGTGATCCGAAGTGCCAACACTACACTGTTAGATTTTTCCATGGAAAGAATAAGCACTTCTAGGGTGTACCTACCACAAGACAACAAATTTCAGACAGCTTGAAGATTAAAAAATTAAAAAGGATTTCGCATAAATACAAAATCAAAAGGAATATAATGGCACATGACTGCCATCTTACGATAATAGTCTAGACCAATACGGCTTTACATGCTTTATGAAGCACTGAGAAGCTCGAGATAGAAATGCCATTCGTCGCGCTCGTCGCTTCGTGAGCTCGCTCAGCTATCGTGCTTGCTCAGTATATCCACCACTATCTAACTAATATACCATATACAGCTGAAGTTATATGTTTTCTGTGTCTCTAATATGAGCTTTAATTATTACAACAATTGTGATAATTGTTGTAATAATTAAAACTTAAGGTTCATTCATCAAAATCGATTAGTCAAACGTTTTTCATTCGACATACATTTCAAAAATAGGGCTCTTGATTTCTGTTTAAATAAAATAGGTCAGTGTCCACAGTCTTCACAGGTATAACTAAGTTTAAGCTTAGTTAGGTACTAATAGGAAAGGTATCAGTAGGTTTACGAGGAAAGAGGTGTGAAAGTGTGAACTTACTGCGTATGAAAGTATTAATTCGCCGCTAGAGGCGCTACTGTAGCAGGAGGAGGAGATGAAATGAAGTAAAGTATTCTATTACTAAGAAAAGGTAAACTTTACAACAGTGCGGCATTTTAATCATGTTTTAAGCTTTATTATTTTCACACTTGTAATGACTTTTAGCTCTCAACAACTGATAGGAATATTTTTTTATGGGAACAGCCCAAAAATTATATTCGTATAAACTCCGCCATTGGTACCCCTCTTTAGTGCTATATTTATCAGTTTTTTTTGTCCACAATAGGAGTTTTAGATTATTTTAAATACCTTGTTGCATAGCCTAGTAGTATCTGTCCTGCGCAATCATAAGGCAATGATGCAATGCTGTGTAAATTATATTTTTTGAAAGGGGTTTTAGGACTTTGTATACCTTTAGATTTTTAATTTTATCGCAGATCGTGTTTAGTAGGTATATCGCTGCCACAACAAATGCTAACTAATAAAGTAAGTAGATTTGCTACAAATGTAGATACTAAAAGGATCAATGTATTGTAATTAATAACTTTACAATACCTAGTTTTTTTCATTTTCAACTACCTCTGTGGTCCAATGGTTAAGACGTCGCGGGTTCGATTCCCATGGGAAGCATACTTTGATTAGTTGTTTCCAGTTTGGTTAGGACATTGCAGGCTTTAATTACCTGATTGTATGTGTGTAAAGATGATTTCGTGCTTCGGATGGCACGTTAAGCCGTTGGTCCTGACTACCATTTAGTGGTCGTTAAAGAACATCATAATCCTATTGGTTTGGTTTCCGTATTAAAATGGGTTATGGAGGTCAGTCACTTAGTTGATCTAATGTTATAACCAGTACTGCCAAATCGAGGACCATGATTTAAGCGTACCCTGAGCTCCGTAGCGTAAGCTGACGACTCAATTAGGAATACACGCTAGGATGAAGGAAGTTTTTTTCATTTGCAACTCAAGGAAGTGAACAAGAAGAATATTTTTACCTTACGACTTCGGTACACATTTTCAGTTTATTACGAAACAAGAGAATTTGCAACTTAAATTCATTTTAATTCAACATACTTACACATACATACGTACATTCACAGAGTACATTAATGAAAGCAACAAAACAGCAACACACACAAGTGACACACTTACCGCACAGACAGAACCTTGACAGAACAGTGACAGAGTGACAATGACGCGTCATACTGACAGCAGTGACATCACATGTCAGTGATATTGATTTTCATTGACATTGACAAAAATACGTACCATAGTACCCATGGTGTCTGATGTTAAAGAAGAGCCGTGTATCCAACACCGTAAAACGCATTAAAAAAAGACAATTTGACATCTGTTGTTCTAGAGGGAAACTAGAAATTACGATTTCGACGTGAGTAAAATGTATTTTAGAGTTTTTCACTTTAATTTAGGTTTGAACTATTTTCCCCGAGGCCATAAACATTTATATACAAAAATAAAATAACATTTTTTACGTTTCATTTACATTTTTATGACATGCCCTATTTGTTTGAGCACCATAAGATAAGGTGATCCTTAGGTCATGAATTACAACTTTTATAATAAATAGATGTCCCCAGTCAAGTAAGAAAGAAAATTATCTGGCTCGAAGGACTAAAAACAGTGCCTAACCCTATTGATTCAGTGCAAAACGAGATCAAGACCGGCGATCGGAATCCAAGAAATGGGTGATAGTTTAACGTCTGACATTCATACCAAGGGCTTAGTAGGTACGTATACTGCTGGATATACGTCGTCGGTATACCAGGAGCTATAGATATAGCATGTGTTGACGTCACAAGAAGAAACATGGCCGGCTGCTGAAAGCGCGCGCGTGTCGGAGCCGCAGGTAGTGTGGTCCACGAGTACTCGCGTCGACTCGATCGACTCAGGCCAGCCAGTTCAGTACCCGGTTGACAGCCGGCGAGGCGGCGGCGGCGACGGAGCCCTATCGTGAAATACGCGCACGCCGCCTCTGCGCGATTTTCTATCTGTAAATACTTTTTGTACACAAACGCCTAATGTGCAGTGTTATTAAATCTATACGATCCTGGACTACATGGAAACCTTTATTATCTGTGTTTTAATGGACATCTAAATATCTTTGATATGTTCTTTACAAATGAATAAACAATAATCAACGTAAATATTATTAATCAATGTCTATTTGCGGACAATGAGGTTTTATTAACCCTAGGGTAAATAGTAGATTCAGTGTTGTTAATGAAATTGGTGTAAAGAAACTGACGATTATACCTACTATGGCTAAACAGTGTTACATTTGCTTACTTTGATAATTTGACTTCACCAGAAGAAGAGTTCATATTCTGGTGCGTGTGTTCCAATAGGATTCATGTCGAATCTTGCAATAAAGGAGTCGACAATGGCGGAGCGCGAGCGTCCTGCTAAAACCCCTATCAGGGTGGGATTTTATGACATCGAGAGGACCATTGGCAAGGGAAATTTTGCCGTCGTTAAATTAGCACGACATCGAATAACGAAGACTGAGGTAAGCTATTACAGTATTCAGGCAACACTAAGATAAGATTTATTTGTATCTCCTTATACCATGCCATGCAGGACAAATGTATATCGCATACAAAAGCAAGCAAACTAGCGATATTAGAATAACTCCTACTTTCAAGTGTACGTTTTGCTCTCCATAAAAGACCATCCTCGATACAATCATGTCAATCCATTTAATTCACTGCACTGGTGCGCACAGGAAGAAGTCTTTTTTATAGGCAAATATGATAAAAATAAAATTGTGATTGAAGAAAACGCCAATTTTTGTCGATATAACGAGAATACAATAAAACCTAAACAACAAGACGAGAGAGAGAAAGACAAAGTAATGCGAACTAAATTATGACTACTTAGTGAATATTACACAATACTTTAAACAAATAGTATGCAAGGATATTTCCCAAAGTATCTTCATAGACCAAGTTTTATTTAAATTGCTTAGGCGTGGAGAATTAAGGAGCATCAAATAGTTTGCTTTCTTATTAGTATTATCAGGAGTAATGTATCCCTTATCATTTGGTAGCAAAAAATTTTTTATCTCCAAGTAGATAAAGGATCATTGAAAATGTAACAAATGCTTACACCCCTTATCACAAATTCACGCCACATTATTCACTAAGTAGGCCCTTTTCCCAAATCTCAAGGATTCATAATATCTTAGGTACATTTTATTTCATAAAATAATTCAATAAAAATGAATAACTTTACGATTTAGTAAAGTTATTCATTTTTATTTTATTTCACAATAAATCCACAGTCCTTGTTACAATTTATTTATACATATATATTTTTCTTATATCTGAGTTCTACGGCCAATAACCGATTTTTATTATCTAAAAACAAAATTTAGTAAACAGTGTCAAGAAACTAAGGCATCCACGTACGAAAATACAACAAGGCCTTGTACACAAAAGGTAGCAACATTATAAGTATTATATATAAGTAGTGATTCAAGACTTTGATACGTAAGTACCATAGTCTTTATAAAAAACTAAATTTGAAATAAAACTTCTCCATTTATCGATTGTAATGAAGAGAGAAAATATGGTTAGGTATTGTAAAATTACAAAACATAGACATCTGACGTCAGTGTTTTCCGACCGTGACTAAAATTACAATTTGAAAATTTTGACACCTAAAGTTTTGAATTTAATCAAACATTGAATAGCATGACGACTACGACGTTAGAGGAAAAGTACCCACCCATTGGGAAAACACATTGGGTTTTCTTTGTCTCTGTTATAAATAGATTCATACTGTTCGATAAGGATACTATTTTTTTAGGTACTTTACCAAGTATAAAACCTTTATAACAACCTATACTACAACATTGTGTACTGAAATAAGTAACTAAAACAACAGAAAATACGACTATAAATAATTAGCCATTTAACATATAGTCATTTAAGAAAAATGACTATATGTTATTTTAACAAATTCGGAAATATTGATAAAGGAAATTGCAAAAGAGGACAGTCAAAAATGAAGTTACAACAGAGAAAAGAAAAGTGTGGAAATTGATACAAAACGGAAAAAAGAAGTTGTAGGAAAGAACCAAAATATAGACAGATCATCAAATTTCTTAGCAAAAAAAGACGATACTATACCAAAAATCTTTTCCTCATAAAATAAGTGTAAAAATATACTTGCATCCATGCCCTTTGTCACGTGCACCGGCATTCCAAACAACGAGGACACGAGATAACGATGACAAAACGAGATTTTAAACAGCCGAAACTATTAACGGAAACCTGTCTAGTTAACTGCTTTGATGCATCTTTAATGTATGCATTTTTTAATGTGGCGCAACATCATCTGTTAAAACTATTTACTAAAGATAAGCAAGCGATTTCGTACAATACTCAATAATTGAAATGAAATGTCAACTATGTAGAGCTATGATTGAAAATGTAAGAGGAAAAAAAAATGTGGGAAACTGACACAGACAGAAGCGGGACCCGGACAATTTCAGAAAAATCAAATAATATTTTGAACCTGTGGCAAAGTGTGCCCTTTGTGCAAAGAAAACAGTCTCTACATTTAATATTACGCAGTTTTTCGGTAATTTTATTTATTTGCTATATTTTTCTAGCCACAATAATGTCTAGAATTCTAAATACAGATTTGGTTTTGCATTTGAGATTAATTGTCTATTGAATTGTTGAAATTGGTATCATCAATATCAATATGGAATTGAATAATCATGTTTATTGCTACTATTAAGTAGTACTTAACTAGTTTTAGTAGTACAAAGCCATATTTGACCAATTATGCACTTTGACAAACTGATATTTAGAACCGGTAGGTACTTAATTTCATGACTTAGAATCATCAATCATAGACTTCTATTTAATAAAAAAAAATGGAAGGTACTTAATATTACTTCCAATAAAATTTATACGCGAATACAATTATGAACGAGAATTGAGAAAGGAGCGTTTTTGGTCTGTCAACAGTGCTGGCCACTAACACACTCGATAAAAAAAATAAAAACAAGGCAAGGTTACATATCTTTAGGTAAGGAGGATAGTAAAAACATAATTACAGCAACACACATGAAATTACGAGTCCACGGCACCAAAGTGGGTCATTGGCCGAATACTGAGCCGTCGTCGTCGTGACTCACTCACTGCGTCTGTATAAACGACTTTCTAACACCTGACTATTGATTTTGTTCGCATCTCTGTCATGATTGCACTTGAAAGAGAAATATATGAGTAGGTGTATTTACATTGTATTTTATTGCAAATCTATAAGCCAGCGTGTTGCAACATATTGCTTAATCTGTAAAATATTTCGGAATTTCTTATTTCATTTTAATAGGTTATTACTAGCTATTATTGAAAAGTATGAAGAAAGATAGAATAACCAGCATTGTTAATAAATAAAATAACAGTAAAATAGCATATTATAACTGAAAATAAGTACCAACTCTCAGAATGAGATGAGTAGAAACCAGACCACTTTATATCTATTCACTGTTTCCTTAATTAATATAAATTGTCATTATTTCCTGTATAAATAATACCTACTTTGTTTTCGACATACTATAGCAAAAAATGCTAAATAGCTACCTACTTAGCCAGAATAAGATATCTCAAAGATATCGGCTTCAAATATAAAGGCTTGGGATGTAAATGGAAAAACACTGAGATGATGTAAAATATGGATAGATTTAAAGAGAAGCGACATGTGCTAATTATATCTATATATATTTAATAAAACTACAACTAGAATGGCTATTAAGTACACCATTAAAGTTTATTTATTAGTCAATCTCCTTTATTCTAAAATAGAAATGGTCTAATCAAGTCAAAGGTTTGATATCGTCGCAAACTGAGGTAATGATTATACTTATGTAAACTCTACATTTTCACAATTATCAGCAATGTAGGTACCTAATGCGTCATAAACATGAATTTCTCACGGCGCGAGTAGAAATTGGTTCACATCACATTAACAATGGTTTCGTCATATTTCAAGCAGTTAAAAATCGTGTAAAGTTGCCGTAAATAAGTACAAGTATGTATTACTTAAGCACTTGATGATATTAATTGCAGTTCTTGCCAGGTAATCCTGTTTGTCGACATTTTGTATTGGGTAACTTGTATTTAACTATGCTATGCTCATCGTTTGTTAAATCGATCTTCCATAAAAAGACCTTATTGAATATAGTATAGAGAGGCAGACGTGGCAATGTACGCGTTGTAGGTCAAATCGGTTCAGAAACGTAAAAAATAAAGAGACAAATAAAGAGCTCAACGACATTGTGACGATATCAAAATTATCATTCGCAGAGTTTTCACGTTTTATCCAGCAGATGAGTCTACATTGTATCTCTTTTTGAATTATTTTTAATTTATTTCTCTACTTTCTTGTTTTTTTTTACTTTTAATTTATCCTGTTAGTTAGACAAGACACACAATTGTATTGAAAACTAAGACAGGTAATAGACAATTACACAATGTAAAAAAAAAAAAAAATTTTGAAGTTAGTCAAGTAAAAATATTTATGATTTCAACTTAACAGTTCATTGATAGGCAATAGGACGCGTTGACTTGGATTTTTATCATTACAAAGGTATATGAAAAGCAACAAATTACCATGTCAAGATACAAAAAAATAAACACAATGCTTTATCGTGTTATAATTGTTTTCAACGCATAATAATGTGAATGGGGCTTTAGGTACATGTTCAGTGATCGTTCAACAATTCGGCATGGATGCTTGAGGTCGAATCGAGCGCTGCCGCGTACAGAAATACCTCAGCATCGACCTTGCCTCCGGATGCACGCATCTTGTTTTTATTACCTACTATATATTTTTCCCCGGCGAATAGTTAACGCTAAGGCAAGGTGATGGCCAGTCATTTTTTCCTAAATCTTTATACAATGCAGCGACTACAAAAGGTCGTCAGAGTTTTCATTTTTCTCATGATAAATTATGTAAATTGGATAATAATTTACTGAATTGTTTTTAGTGTAATTGCTTTTGATATGGTATTTAATTTTGGAATATTAAAAGAATGACGTAATAGTTGATATTTTTGTAACTAGCTGTCGTCTTAAGTTTGTAAGCCATTTATCGGACTATGTATTCATTGATCAGCGCGTAAAGTGAGTCGCGACATTCCAATCTCTAATCTAGACATCCGAGATGTATTTAGGTGTTCGGAAAGTTATTGTGCTAAAAAAAGAAAGCGTACAGCTCGAGGATGCGTGATCGGTATATGAGTGTAGCAAATATTTTGCCAGGAAATCATTTCGTACGGCACGCGCTCCGTATACACTGGGCAAGCTTGAAAAATGTACGTTTGACGCCATCTTGACGCAAATGCGTTATCTATTTTGGAGCTCTGCGTCAGAGTCTGTCTTATCTGCATTTTGCAGTCTGCCGGTCGTTCTCACTGCCATCTAAGGCGAAATTTATATATCACCGTCTTCTCTCGTTGTATAAAGCGCATTTATAGAGACGCATACTGATGCGTCTCTGATTTTATAGTAGATACCTTATTTTGTAATTAAACAGCTGATGTCACATACACCCTCATACGCTTTATAAATTTGGTGACACCGATAAAATTACACGAAAAAGGACTTAACCATACGAATGAGATCATCTAACATTATTTTCGGCCCAAGTAGGTAGGATTTTGACAACTAAGTTCGCTGCTTTCTATTGTCTCACATAAAACCGAAAGATTATGGCAAAGTGCTGAAAAAAATTATCTAAGTACACTGTTTTTTTTTAGTTTTAGATCACTGGTCTGTATAATAAAGAAATTAGGTTCAAATATTTTTTTGTATTCAATTTTCTTCAAATTCTGGATATCACGGCTTTATCTACAGAACCTTATTAGGCTTATGCTATTTAGGGTAGAGACGTTGGAACGTGGGCCTGTTCCTTGCGAAAAGTTTAAACATTCAAAGAGGTTTTGGATTGCTTTTGTACGAATAATTTAGGGTAAAATAATTTGAATTGCAACTGACGACTGTATTTGGAGACTACAGAAGGATATAGCTTATTCTGTACAATCCTTAATTTAGTCAGAGGTGAATGGATCGACCTAAGATTGCGTAAGGTTAGGACGTCTTATTCTACCTACTCATTTAGTTTCAGCTTCATTAGACATTTCTGTGCGTCATACTCATAATATTATTTATGTATTTTTTTTTTAAATTCATCGTCATCGTTCTACATACGCAAACACGATATTACCTACAAAAATAATTTGTGTAAAAAAGTTAATACACTTTAGCTATGTTGCGAACACTTGGCTTGATTCTCTAACTAAGTCATCCATCATATGAAGATCGAAGTTCACTACACGTTATTATTCAATACATCGAGAAACATCCTATAAATGCGAAATAACTAATTTTGAAAAATTTGTCATTTCGAATTTAAATAAAATAATTTTAATTCGGTCAAAATCATATAATTGTTTATCAAAATTTTAATTCACTTAGTATTAAAGTAACAAATACAAAGGTTTGAAAATGACTGTAGCTATGAAAAAAAATCTCATGGTAATAGAAGTCATCTGCATCTTAGCGCTTTCCGATTTGGATCCTCAGCTTTTTGCTTCGGAACACAAGGTCCGCATGAAAACAGAAGTAGAGACCCAGATATGTAGTAGAATAACAAGTAAGTCAGGGTGTATCAATTTTAACTTTTTCTGAACCATGCGACAGACTTAGTCGCCACTTGCCTTGTAACAAATAGAAACAAAGTAGACTGCTATATAAGGTGGGTTTAAATTAAATACAAATACTTTCAGGGCTAAATAATTGACTCATACAAAACAGATTTATATTGTTTGTATAAATTTATTAATGTAAAAAGAAAATCGAACTTTTATATTTTATTGAATAGTAATAATTAAGACATGTGGTTTTCCTTTTTTGTTTTACTCCTATTTTGCTGGCAATACTGGCAGAAGTTGTAAAACTCATTTTGTCTCTATCTATCACAAACAGAATGAGAAATATATCAAATAAATTCCATTCAAACGTTCCATAAACATTACATATCCATACTAATATTATAAATGCGAAAGTCTGTCTGTCTGTTAACCCTTCACGGCCAAATCGCTAAACGGATTTTGATGAAATTTGGTATGAATATAGTTGAAGACCAGGGGTCAAACATAGGCTTCTTTTTGATCCAGGCGGAGCTGCGGGAAACAGCTAGTATTCCTATATATACAAAGATTACAGAATACGCAGATGGCGTTTGCAAGAAACTGTTTTATCTCTTCCTAAGAATATCGATAAAAGTAGGAAGACAAAAGTCTAGTTAGGAAGACATTATGAATAAGAAAATAATGCTAACCTTACAAAAGATGCCAGGTATGTAACCTTTGAAGTGTAGGGCAAATTGTGTACTAGCGTAACGCTGCTTTTATGCCACGGTTTTATCCTTAAAGCCTGCAGTAGATGGCGGGGCACTAGAACGGAGAGTACAGTGGGCTACATTGAAACGTATAACACCTTACGCTTACACAAGCCTGGCTGGTTTATACGGATCCAGTGCCGGCAATCCAGTAGCATTCATGGACACAAAATTTATCCATACAGACAAAGAATTTCGTGTCCATGAGTGCGTCTATAAAGACATTTTCGCTACTGGATTGTCCGCACTGGATTCGTATAAACCATCCATTACACTTAGGTAGTATAAATTAAATGTAGGATCCACTTCAAAGTGGGTTTGTGATATTTTGCGTCTAATCCCCGTATTCATTCAAATTATCAAAATCAGAGTTAACGAAAAAATGTTTCGTCTCGTTCTTTCACGACAAATATAGATAAGACAGGAAGGGAGTAAACATATTTTAGCTAATCCAGGCTTAACAAACGTTCACAGATAGTTATGAAAAAGAGGTATAACATTAACAAAAATCACCTTGTATCGTTCCTCATTTCTCCATACTTTTTCATATCATAACCATCCTTCACCACCACACATTCATTTTAAAAATTATTTCATATTTCGAATCATCTTTTATCCACATTGTTTTCACGTCATCTCGTTACATTCCATATTCCTCTCGAAAGAGCAAGAGCTCTATTTTCTATTTTGTGTATTTTTTTTTAAATTATCTAATCTCAGTTATAATAATTGAATCATATAGAAGCAAACTCAGCAAAATCCATCTTTTTTTAAAATTGACCTGTAGACGGCGCCACCTTCTACGTAAAATTCCAAACGTTTCTTTTTAAGTAAAAGTGCTCCTATAACAGCAATATCCCATAGAAAAAGAAGTTCAAAATTTCATGTACAGTGCAAAAATAGCAAAATCCTTGCCTGTCAAAATCAAACGCAGCAATGTCCCAACTAGCCAATCACAGAGCGGCAATCAGTATGGCGAAAACGGTTGCACGGAGTAAAGAGGTGTTATAATTTTATTGATTTATTTTATATTTACACAAGTTTTGGCGTGATTTAGTTATTATATTGTGAAGATGGATTATTTTCCTTCCCCTGTGAATGATAATTCTGCAAGGAAACGTAAGCGGAATCCCGATAAATGGAAACGCAATATCGCCAAAGTAAAGAGGTAAATTCTTATTGTTTATAGTAGCACTAACAATCTTAATACTTTTCTGGTTACCGATTTTGTGATCCAAATACTGATTAATTGTAATAATGTGTGATTGAGATACATATATCGTTTATTTATGATATCTAAATTTCTGATTTCATGTTGCTCCAATAAGATGTTGGCAATTTTCTTTAGATAATAATTACAATATAAGACATTATCGAAAAAAAATTGTCTAATTTATTAAAAAATTAAAAATAATGTCCTATGTTATAATTCTACGGCTAAATGCAAGAGGACAATTAGAACGTTTGTCTGACAATGGCTTTACTTTTAACCCGATTACGGTGAAGCCGTAAGGAAGGGTAATGATTCTGACAGTCTATGTACCTATGTAAGTATGCTTATATACTCCACCGTAGCGCCTAAACTACTGAGCCGATTTCAATGAGTGACATGTTGTTTTTAAACGTAATTTTTGTCTATTTCAGATATTCACCAAAAGCCTTGCCTATGAGACCCTTATGCAAGCACAAAAAGAAATTTAAATGCTTATCTCTTTCAATGAAAGATATTAAAATATTTCATGACAATTTTTATAAATTTAAAAACAAGAGAGATCAAGATGCTTTTATATTAAAGCATTGTGCTATTAAAGCTACTCAGCGTTATCGTCCAACGACTGGTAACCATAAGCCAAAGAGTTCGCAAATTTCTTATTTTGTGTATAGTCTGGCTTTAAAGAAACGTCTACAAGTTTGCCAGAAATTATTTTTGATTCTGCTTCAAATTACTAAATATAGAGTACAGTCAGTGATGGCTGAATATTTTAAAAGCGGTACTTTACTCAAAGAGAAAAGAGGCGGTGATCACGTGTCGCATAAGTTTACTCACAAAAAAAGAGCAATAATGGATTTTATAGGTAAATTAAAGTGTGGAGAACCTCATTATTGCCGCGGAAAATCTAAAAGATATTACCTACCTGCTGAACTTAGCATCAATAAACTGTGGATAATGTACAATAGTTCACAGGCCGACAATTTAAAGGTGAAAAAGTCCTACTTCCGTGATGTATTTAACCAGAATTATAACTTGGGATTTGGTTCACCTCGAACGGATGTATGCTCGACATGCCTGCAGTTTAGTGAGAAAATGAAGACCGAAAAGGATTCTAAAGTTCGTAATACATTGTTAATAAATCAGAGAATCCATAAATTAAAAGCAAGAGCATTTTTTGGGTATGTCAAAGAAGAACAACCTGATTTACTTACTTTATCATTTGACTGCCAAAAAAATTTATGCTTACCGAAGACCCCCGATCAATCTGCATATTACTCACGCCAAATCAATTTGTTCAATTTCACTATAGTACAGGGATCATCCAAAAGTAAACTGGATCCATCTAAAGTTTTTTCATATTGCTGGGTTGAAAATTCGTTTCCTAAAGCATCAAATGA
Source organism: Euzophera pinguis (assembly GCA_947363495.1). Lineage (NCBI taxonomy): Eukaryota > Metazoa > Arthropoda > Insecta > Lepidoptera > Pyralidae > Euzophera > Euzophera pinguis. The sequence continues at coordinate 10,718,424 of OX376170.1, read as the reverse complement.
AATTGCCTCAGCCGTTTACCATAGACTTCGCAACACAGAATTAACCGGAATAAAGACTCTGCGCTTGATCGCGGATGGCTGTGCCGGCCAAAACAAGAATACTACCGTTCTAGCTATGTGTACTAAGTGGCTGGCTGAGGCTCCTCGCCATGTAAAGACTTTGGAGCTAATTTTTCCTATAGTTGGGCATTCTTTTATACCCCCGGACAGGGTTTTTACCCAAATAGAAAAAGAAATAAGAAAACGGGAAATAATTGCAAATCCTAATGAATATTATGATATTATAAAAGATTTTGGACAGGTAATTACTTTAACAGACAACTGCAAGGTATTTGATTGGAAGGATGACGCATCGAAGGTAATGAAACCTGTAGGAAGATGGCATTTCCAATTTAAAAATGCTAAACGTTATATACTGAAACGTTCTAAAAAAGAAGGAAACGTTCTCATTAAAGGAAATATTCATTATAAGCATGAAGATGGAGTTTTTAAGAGCGTCAACCTTCCAGGAAAACTATCTATTAATTTACATCCAATGGAAATTTTGCCTACAAATAAAATTAGTGATTCCAAAGCGTCGGATGTGCGTAAACTTCTAATCAACCATTACGGTGATAATTGGCAGAATATTGAGCGCCTAAATTTTTTCGTTCCACTGATTTCTACACCTAACGATGAAATGCCGTTGATAAATACTCAGGCTGCTGAAAATACAGAAGAGGAAGAAGAAGTGATTTGTGAATATCAGGAAGAGATTACAAGCATGCTTATTTAAAGTGGTCTAAACATCTGATCATTTACTTTGATTTTTATTATTGTAGAAGGATTAATTGTTTTGATTATTTTGAATAAAAGTAAACTTATACTTTTAAAAATAGGTATAAGTAAAGACAAAAAAGTAAAATTATACTTTTTTTCATTTTGTTTAAGGGATAAATAATTTTTATGTTTAAAAATAGGTAAAAAGGAAAATAAGTAAAATGATAATTTTGTTTTATTATTTTTGTATAAGAATTGATAGTTTTGATTTCATCTAATTAATGTGAACTACAGGTACGTTTAAAATTTTGTATGAAGAAAACTGATGTAAAATTTTCATTATTAAATTGTTTTTCTCAATTTTGGTATCTAAAATCATTTTAAACATCAATCTTAAAAAATACTACTCCTTTTTCTTTCAAGTATAGCAAAAAATTACTACTTGAGTACTGACTCCACATTATCTCAATAAAGTATCAAAACTGATACACTGTAGTATATACAGTTTTAAAAATGGCGTTGTTAGTGGCAATTACAGCAATATCCCTAAGTAGCAGATTCAAATACAGCAACATCCTACTGTCAAGAACAAAAACAGCAATATCCAATCATTTTTTCAATATTTCAAAGTTACCGTTTATTTTTAGTAATATCTCTTGTTACCACATGTGTATTATTATATCCTTATGATAGTACAATTGAATTTGTTTGAAAAGCTATAATAAGTAATATGCAAATCTGTTTTATATCATTTTCCCAAAATCACCCTGACTGGAGATTGCTATGTTTGCTTCTGTATGATTCAATTGACTAATGTGTGGAAGACAGTAATAAAATAAATATAGTTCTGTAACGTCACGGATTTGTGCATTTTACCTACCACCACAACACTCCTATTCGTCTACTACGTGTGCCCTTAGTCTCATGCCGAGATAGCCGAGCTGGGGAGCCCGCCACAACCTGAATGTTTGTAAAATTAAGAAAGAAACGTTTTACACACTTTCTTTGTGAACAGAATAAGTTGATAGGCTTTTGTTTCGTTATGTTTCATCGTCATTTTCAGCCAATTTACTTTTGAACATAGACCCCCTTACAGTTAGTAGGTATTACATTTTATTTCCTCAAAAAACTTACAAAGCGTAAGAAATAAGCGGCTAAATAGTTGATAGTTGACACAGTACGGAAAATATGTATTTTTACAAAAGTGATAACTATCTTCTTAGCTATGTATTTTAGTTCCTTTGGTTTGTAGATTAACTGCGTTGCCTGGTTTAGATCTCTATCAGTGATTAGTTCGCCTTTTGTTGTGTCCTATATTCTCTGTATACGTACTGATATTCTATTATTATTATAACAAAGATTTACATACATATGTACCTATACGAAATATTAATACAGGGTTGCGTAAAACCGATGCATAATTGTCGATATCTGAGACAATAGACAGTACATCGTTTGATATCAAATATGTAACCCGCTGATAACGTACGCTGTGGTTATTGAAATTGTCGAGATATTTATACGACTACATCTTGCTTAAGGGGTCCTATACCAAGAAAGTCGATCGAACGTCTGGTTTCTTTTGTACTTATTATACGACTAAAAATTAACTTGCTGAAATATGAATGTATAAAACGAAATGTAACTCACATTAATCTAAAGATACAATTTCTTATTCAGCGTTCAGTTTTACGCGGAGAAATTGCAATCGTACTAAAAACGTGCATACTCCAAATCGCGCCATCTCTCTCGCACTTTCCCGTCTCGCTTCACTCGCTATATTGATCGTCGTCTAGACTTGTTGATCGGCACCCGAGGGCTTTGTGCCCCTGAATTCGGTCGAGGATATGCTTATCAAGTAAAAATTTTTTATTTAAATCTTTACTTGATAAGCATAACTAAGCCTGCGTTGAAAATGTCAACGAACTTTATAGAAATTGGCAAATACGCTCGTATGATGTGAGCATAAAAGTTTATTCATGAGTAAAAACTACCAACATTTAGGATTTGACCTAGATTTGGAAGAACCTCTCATGACGTCAAGACTACAAGTAGATTTATTAAACAAAATAAACTATAACTAATAATAAGCTAAAGGTACAAATGTGATTCTTGTGTTAACCAGAAGTTCTTTCAGTTTCATAGATATGTGTATATTGGAAATTAGAGTGTAGAGCTAGATACTAAAATAACAACGTGCATTTGCACGTTACAAAGCACGCTGTAGAATGCTGTTCCTGAAAGCTACGAGTTTGCTACGCCGTAGCTTAGCTACAAAGCTTATATGTATTTATGTGCATATCGAGGCCTAGATGAATGTTAAGTTTTGTTGAGGCCTAATGTTAATTTATTTTATAAAGAAATATAATAAATAAGCTGTATAATGAGTAAGGAGCTTTAATCATACAATACAAATACTATTTATTGCATCAAAATAAAAAACGCAAACCACATCATAAATATGTGGTTTATGCATATGTACTTAGAATATGAAGATAAGATCACATCTTTGGTGAATTGTTGGAAATTAAGCCTAAAAAGACACAATTTGTAAGACTTCTCCTTGGTCCAAGCGTGTTTTTCCTGTTTGCATCTCCAGCATTTGCTTTGCGGCCTAGGATACGCTGTAAGTCACGATCCTAAATTCGGCGATTTATTTCTAACTTCCATTCATTTCCACTGATGATTTTTTTTGCGAATGAAAATTCACATTACCTTACTTACGCATTTCTCGCTACACGGACGTATAAAAGAATTCTTTACATAAGTGTTAACGTTATCATAATTAGGTATATGATAAGGATTGACGCAAATGTATTCTTATAGATGTATATTATTCATTATTTCTACCATATCTACCTATTTCCCATCTACCTATTAAATATAGTAGGGTCTTTTTAAAAACAAATAATTTAGACGTGTGCCTATGCAAATGTATTCGCTTGAATATCTTACTACGCCGTTTCAAGAATCGAAATGATCTTACCCCTATTGTAGTAGAACGTATAATAAAATTGTGATCTTCTTGTTTAGCAAATGAAGGCTTTATGTGCATATATTATAGATCTATGCTTTACATTAACTTAAGTTTGACGTCCGTAAGTTATTAGCAAGTAGGTGTGATGGCGGGCTGTGTATATATAATACATTTAGATAAATCACGAACTATGCGTTCATGCCTCAAAAATTAACAATTTTTAAATAACATCTCGAATATAAGCACATAACAAAATATTTATATTTTTAATAGGTATTGTTACTAATTGCTTATTATCAAATAATAAGTTAAAATTGTTATTCTAAATTAATTCAAATGTGTGAAATATGCAAGCGTGATAGACATGCGACGACGGAACGAAGCGTCTACTTTAAAGTTTTTCACTTTGAGGACGGAGTCCCAAATATTAACATCGTGAATCTTGAAAGTATCAATACTTAATCATTCTTCTCACCATTATCTGGAGTCTGCCCAATATGTCATTTCTTTCCACAGTTCTCGGCAATTAATCCATCAATCATTCCGAATGCTGACATAAATACGTTTAAAACATAAAAATACAGGACTAAGTATGTATAATATATTATAATAATAATATATAATAATAATATTATGGATCCTAGTTATCTGATAATAAAAGATTTTTATTTTATTTTATTTTTATTTTTATTTAATACCTTTTTAGGAGAGGCCTACGGCCGCTGCTGAAATGATGATGTTGATGAATTTTCGACGTTTCAACCGTGTTACAACGGCAGTGGTAGTCGTTCCGTGACCACGGTAAATAAATGTATTATACGCACTTAATCCTGTAATTTTATGTTTTCAATATGCAGTCCGTTAGTTTAAAAGTGACTATGTTTGCCATGAAAATATCAATACATACACATGTTATATTCGGTCAGTGAGCAGCCTCGTATGTTATCAGATCAATTTCGCATCCGACCATGAAATTAGTCTTCATTAATTTGATATTAGCAGACTCGGAACGACGCTGACGTATCGTCGATTTAGGCCTTATTTCAGCAACCAGATTTCCATTTAATCGTAGTATATTTAGGTCATACTTTCCTAATCAGGTAACAACGCTTTATAGGGTTTACTTGGCAACTTATTGGATAATACTTATTTTTATGCCACCAGATTGTACCTATAAATCAACAATTGGTTGTATTGATAAACTTTTACTCATTCATTCATTCATCCATACTTCCATACTAGTAATATTATAAATGCGAAAGTCTGTCTGTCTGTTACGCTTTCACGGCCAAACCGCTGAACGGATTTTGATGAAATTTGGTATGAATATAGTTGAAGACCCGGGGTCAAACATAGGCTACTTTTTGACGCAGGCGGAGGATAATATAAGCATGCATGGCGTTTCAAGGCTATATCTACTTCGCATATATATACCAACTAGTTTTTTCCCCATCAGAGAATAATACCTGCGAAAATGTTTCTGAGTTTGATAATCTATACACTCGATACGTCACGCACGTCAGTGGGGTTTAATATTTTTATCGATATCGATAAGTTATCGCGACAGGTGAATATACTTCGGCGGTTTAATTTTTATCTGACCTTTAGCGTCTGACAAAAATATTTACTACTTGTAAGTATAGGTGGCTAACTCTTGTTATCTCTTATCCTCTCTTATCTTAAGCTGGTTACTGTGAGAACTTTCACAGTTTTTTTATACAAATGCTTAAAAAAAATTCATCAGTAGAGAGATACACATAGTTCAAATATGATTTCGTCTTTTTGCTGTCTTAGCTTTTTTAATTCTTGCTTTAAAATTACAGCTAAGTAGTTAGAAGTAAAATTAGTTAAGCACCTAGACAATATTGATCATTAGTTACAATCAAATTAGTATATAAATTATAAAATGATTGTCCTAATCGAAAACTCAAAAATTTGACGCGACTATGCTGTTATAGAGTATATTTGTCGATGTTTTGTATTGTAGCTGCATAGGAAAAATAATTTGTTGATATGTACACTTTTATTGTTGGTGCTTCTTTCTTACTTTGTGTAAGTATAATATGTAAAATAAAATAATTTCACAAAGTACGCGAAAGAATTCTTTCAGGTTCAGGAATGCGCTCGTCAAACTCCAAGTATTGCAGTAGTCTTTAGAAAACGGTAACCACTTCCCATCAGGTAAGTCGTAGACGTTGGCTTGGCCCATCAGTCCTTAAAAAAAAATTTGGTCATAATTTATCGTTTATTTACAATCGTTTATAGTTTACTAGCTGTTTCCCGCAGCTCCGCTTGCGTAAAAAGTAGCCTATGTTTGACACCCTTTTCTTCAACTATATTCATACCAAATTTCATCAAAATCCGTTCAGCGGTTTGGCCGTGAAAACGTAACAGACAGACTTTGGTATGTATAATATTAGTATGGATATGGAAGTATGGATTTATAATACCACAAGTAAACGTACGTAGGCGGTCTTAATGCTAAAAGCATTCTCTACCAGTGAACCTTAAGAATAAACAGAAAATTTGTGCGGCATAAAAAGTAATTATCAATCGATCAGTAATATGAACAAACATCGTCACCTTTTTCCGATTTCATCTCTTCTTTTATGTATGTTTATGTATGTTTATGTATTTATATGTATGTATAGTATACTGTATGTAAATAAGTTAGATCCGATAATCTGTACTCCTACTACAGTCACAGACTTTCCTCTATTATAGTGGTTGACTAGAAGAGACCCCTAATAGGGATAAGTCCGCCATTGTACATTAATATTTAAGATATTTTTTCTGTTGATGTTGTATAAACTGTTTTCTTTTATGTACAATAAAGAATTTTACATACATACATACATATGTTTATTTAGCAGTAAGTGTTTTTTTTTTCTCTCATTGTATTTTAAAATTATTTGCGCCGCACATAACTTTTCTGTTTTTCCTAATGGTTGACTGGGAGAATATGCTTTTAGCATTAAGTCCGCCAATCGTAAAAGTATTTTTTCTTACTTGTGGTACAATAAAGATTTATAAATAAATAAATAAATATATAAATAATCCGCGTGTTTTGAGAGAGATCAATTTTATGGCTACAAATACTTTTATCTATACTGTCGGTGCTCGCTGGCATTGAAAAGACATCAACAAACATTTATTTCAAGCATTAGCTCATTTAAACAGATTATACTTTACGAATTACGTTTGGAAGTATTTATTTAACGAATTATTTATATTTATTCATGTTACTTCAGTACTATTGTTTCATTACATGTAGTTATTTTTACAAAAACACAATAATTATTTATCAAATTAGCTACAACATAATTTAATTTTTAGCACTAGTTAGCAAATGATCAAGTTTACGTTACTTAATCAATTTTGAGTGCACTAACCTATAAAATATGTTTTATCTCCTTGTTATTAGTTTTCTTTAACTATAGCACATGACCATTACCAAAAATAAGCCACTACCTAATTTTAAAGGTAATATCGCCAAAAATCATGGTAAGTCATGTAAGTTGCAACTATGTGACGCTGGCTTCTGCTTAGTTATGGCAAATATCGAAGAAGTGCATTGTGCTTCCTATTGAAACGTGAACGCCTAACCCGTTGCAGTAGCCAGTAGCCACGAACAATTCAAAGAAACATTAATAGTACTCGAAAATTTTCCCTTTGATAGCCAAGCATGTCAACGAAGAATATAAACAAAACAACATGTCAAACTATATCACTACGTCTGGGAATAGCTGCACTGATATCGGTCCTACATATGAATTTATGTCAGACAATGCAGCCCAGTGACCCTAGGCTTAGCAACCGTAAAGGTTATCGTCCAATGGGCGGATGTACGTTTGTGCATTGCATTTGTCTGTTTCAAAGGCCGTCCCTTCCGGAGCAGACAGACAAATCTACTTTGATCTGGTACTGTGACCTTCTGGTACTGGTACTTCCTAACTAAATGTTGAGGATTTTTGAAATAACGAAAAACGAGTTCTTGAATGCGAATTCGATTATAGATAGAGGCTTCTGTAACATTTAAGGGTTTATGGCATAAACACTAGCATACATATGAATCAACTTTATGTTACGCTATTCTTAGGAAACCGAGTGGTTTCTCATCACTTACATCCTCGTCACGATTAAATTTATTTTTGAAAGAATTAGGGATATCTCAAACGATTTAATTTTGCATGTTGCCAATTAGAAAAAGTCGGAAACACCTACATAAATTAACATATAGCAAACTTCATACCTGTAGAATAATATGCACTTTTTGTATCTATTCTTTCCTTATTAAAGTATTTGTTAAGTATTTCGCTTTCTTCGTTTCCGTTTTTTCATGAATGATGTGCGACATTAGAAGTTGGGCATTTTGTTATCTCCTAGCTACAACCTTTGATTATGAAACATGACCTGTCTAGCCTAAATGATAAATTTCACGTCTGTTATACCCAACATAGTGTAGTGAGTGATATAATTGGTAATCGAGGTTTCTCATTGACCCACTTTTGTCAAGAGTTAGGATCAACAAGATGATTGTAGCGAGTTTATAGCATGACTAAGTATACCATCGTAAAATTTTAACATGAACATCATTTACGTTGATGAAGAAATGTAAAATGCCAGAAATAGGTAAAGTTATAACTAGAGACAATTCAAAACGATGTTATTCTTATTCCTCAAGGTCACTTTAAACTTTGAAAGACCTTGAGGGCTGGGCTATAATTCTGTAGCAAGGCCTAGGTCATTTTTGAAAACTAAAATTATAAATGTTATTCATCACAAAGTACATAGACTATGCACATTTATGGAATGGAGAATTCGCCTAAATCCGAAGCGACCAGCTAAGGATGCGAGTTGGCGTGGAGATAGAGTCATAATAATATATCTACTTTTTTACATAGTTAGCTAAAATAACCAACGTCTATAGAGATATTTATTATTAACATTGTTTACTAATAACTATGTAGACAGCTTTGTAAAATGGTAAAGATTTTAAATGTTTTTCCGATAGTATTCTCATAAACAGTATCTAGAACAAGTAACGAGTTGTTCGGCCATTGAAGAACAATAGGTAAATAAATTAAATTTGTACTAACAATTAACTTCATGAATATTAATTCTAATTTGTGATAGGATGGGAACATAATAGTGTTAAATGTGATATTGTATTGAACATAAGTAAGTATACATGCCACTGTCTCGTGCCAATCACGTGCATTCGTTAATAACTGCCGGTTTTTGATTTATTATTCCTAGACATTCAAATTATTTTATTGATCTTACAAATACTCAATTTTTACAAGTCCTGCTAGAGGATAATAAAAATTATGCAATATTAGCAGTAGATTACCACTGCTTTGCATGAATCTTCCATAACGCGCTAAAATGACGAGTTACCAGTATGTTAGGAGGTATTGTCGCAAAAGAATTAAGATCCATGTATCTCTTATCTGAAGCCATTCTATCTCTCATCATAAAAATTTTCTGATGCTGCATTCAACATCAGGTAGACATGCATCAGTGGACTTGTGGATATGTGTTGATAAAGTTTTCCCATTTTCAGGGTAATGAAGGAAGTGAAAAAACCTCTTGGCATTGGTCAAGAGGTCTTCCTTTCGAGGCCTTTGGAGAGGATGTCGGGGATTGCCCCAAGTTCAGTATAATTTTTATAGGTAGATATACATTCAAAATTAATGATAACAATTGCTTGCGACGAGGGGGTGCTCGCAGTTCGTCAGTGACGTAAAGACGTGCGTAATTCAGCTATCGCAACAATGGGGTCAATGTCGCCGTCTGACCGCTTATATTGCTGCAATTACAATCTGTATCCTGTTCCTATCTGTACAAAACAATCGTGAGCAACGACCGATACATAGATTCTCACAAACACAAACGCTCTTAATTCACCCGCTTTCGTCAACGAATTCTCACCATTGTATCGCATGATTGCCTTTGCAACTTTTTGTTAATGATCTTGTTGTAATTCATGTATTTGCAATTGTTTTGAACGTCTTATGGTACATGAAGACAATTTTAATGTAAGAGTTTAAATATAAGTACGTACATTTACTTAGTAGGTAATAATGAGTTGCTACCACGATGTGGGGATTGCCTAAACTGACCTCACGAAGAATTGGAAACATGGTGTCAATGACGTAAGGACTCTTTTCGTGTTCCCCGTTACAATGACATTATAAGTATTTTCCAACATGGTCAATTAGAATCAAGATTATACACTCGTGCAGAAATAATATTTTTATCTTCCTGCTTTCTGGTTAGTAATAACTTATCTTGATGTTGTCACATCAATTACTCGGTTGTTCGACTTTTCTTAAATAGAAACCGAGTCCAAGTACAATTTTACTATAGAAACATAAAAAAAAATCTGAACATTTTTAAGATGCAATGAAATCCTGTGCAAAGTCATCTAATAGACCGAGTTGTTGGCACATTCACGATCATCCATCTTATGCGGGCCGTATGCCTACTCTTAGGGCCGCTTTCACCAACATCGTTCCTATCCAAGAGTTACTAATCTAAGAATCAAAAAGGGATGGCAGACATTTTTATTCTAGATACCTAGTTCTTGTACCGGAACTATACATGGATTAACAGTGAGAATATATTGTTAATCCATGTATGATTTCGGTTAACTGTATGGTGAAATATAAACTTCATTACGCGAGAGTAAATTGCCTCATTATTCTTGGAATAAAACTTATCCGACTTTGGTGAAATCAACCCTTAATCGTACAATAGTAATCCTGGACTAGATGAGCTACATTACTAAATATTAAACAAGTTTATATACTCGTATGCTAAACTATTTGGCATTTACCTATTAACGATTTTAAATATTTTCTCAGGAAGCTACCTAGACATAGCATACATTCAGATTTAAAAATGAGAAATATATACTTAGTTCCTCTTAATTGTGGTACAAAAAGTTTTAAAAGCAAGAGTACTCAGTCCGACGAAATTCGGATTAGAGAAAACCAGATTTAAATTCACACAGGATTTTCCATCGCCAGCCGTAGAGCAACTTCAACTCAACTCATGAAATTCCTCGAGCGTGAACTTGTTAAAATTTTACTCGCACATTACTGTATGTTTTTTGTCGAACAGTACCTATTTATTTACCATTAAAATATATCTGTATATCATGTTCTTTACTGTTATTTTATTTGATCATTATAATTTTGAAGTATATATTTATTTCTAATTTACCTGTGAATCGTGGAACATTTTGATGCTGTTTAATATATCGCGGAGAGGGTGGTTTATGTCGAATACTGTCTAAAATTAAATTGCACAAGTATGTGTATTGTACCGACAACATGTCTGGTACAAAAAATATTAAATTTTTGAATATTTTCTATAATCATCAATGTGACATAGGTAATCGAAGAATGCTAGTTTAATAGCTGAATCTGTTTCACCCGTACTAACCACACAATTCTATTCATAGACAAATTCATGGAAATGTAATATATCCTTTCTTTGCTAGAACCTTTCCACTGGGTCGGAACAGCGCGGCGGCGGGTGACCACTCCAATCACGTCAATTGGCTCAATCGTTCAGAAATGACGCTCGGCTTGACGTCATAACCTCTGTCTGTCAGCAAATCTAACGGCATTGTTCCGTTAAGAGTGCTGAAAAAATACAATGCTGTATGTATTTTAAGAGTCACGTGGATAATAGACCAGTCTTCAACATGCTTTACGTATTATTAACCCTCCTTTTCTTCTTTTTTCGACCGATTTGCCACCTAAGTGTACCGCTTCAAGGTCTAGTGTATGCTTTTTAATCGTCACTAAAAGTGGGCTAATCGTACAGTACCGTACGATTATCACAACAGCTTTCCACGGAGCAAACTGAAAACTAAAAAAACCATTTTATTTGAGTGTGTCTTCATTGTTTTCTTTTTGTAAAGATTATATTTGTATCGTACACATTTTATATGAAATTGTTAGTGCTGTTGTATTGTGCTAGTTACTTAATGTGATTCTTTTGTTGTTTCAGGTAGCAATTAAGATAATAGATAAATCACAATTAGATGCCAGCAACCTTCAGAAGGTCTACAGAGAAGTGGACATCATGAAGAGGCTGGATCATCCTCACATAATTAAGCTTTATCAGGTGAGTACCAAACACCTTTACCTTGTGTTTATTTTTTTTTATTACAAAATTAAAAGTCGTTTGGGAAATTCAGCCAGGTTTTAATAATTCTATGACTGTCACGTAATAGAAACTAGATACGAAATATATAATAAGATCTTAAAGTAATTACTTGCAGCTGAAAACTCTTGAAAGGCAAAGGGGGTAGATTTTAAGAAAAAAGGGAGAAGAACACATAACACGCGGTCGAAAAAATGGCGAGTGCATAAAATATAAGTACGGGCTTACGGAGCTTGCGCCCGCCATTTTTTCGACAAGTTTTTTTATATGCGCCCTAATCGGTCTTTACTGTCTTTTTTGAAGTCACTGTCATTACATGGGTGTCTGTTAAAATACTGGGAAATGAAAATCGTTGAAGTAAATTGCGATAAAGCGGTGGGTTCCCGTCATTACATACATGGTAAGTAATCTTGTTTACATTTTACGGTAATGATCGATTCGATCATCCACACAAATGTGATTATGTGGTTTGCGTGTCTCCCACCCCACCGCGCATCATTCTCGTCGCTGGGTTCGGTGACATCGTCACATTATGTCAATCACGTGTCTTGTATTTCCTCATGGTTCCCTCACTAAGTTTCACATGTTTACTTGTTTTTAATAATAAGTTCCGTGTTGTAGAGGACACTACAGGTGTGCTAATCTAAATTCAGAGTCAAGAAATCACGACTACTTGTGACTAATTTTATAATGTATGGAAATATACTACTATGAGTAACCTATTGAGCACATGATTAGTGAAGAAAGACTGATAAAGGAGGTTGATGGAACAATAAACTTAATAAACTTAATATGATTCTTATAGTAGTAGGATGTTGAAATATCAACAGGCAAGTTATTGATATGATAGAAACGATAAGTATGAAATGGTGGAAATGTCAAGGAACAATTGGTGGAAAATTGGAGACGTCAAAAATTTAATATAAAAAAATCTTACTTCACTCGCTCAATATAGTCCTTTTTTCAACTTGGCTAATGTGAACAACTTTTTCTGTAGGCATGACGCACAAAAAGTAAGAGACACTTATTCAATTACCAAGTTTTTATCCAATAAAAACATTGGTAGTCCGTCCATGTCTTGAGAAATGTGTTTATCAATAACATTTTTAGAAATGAACATAAAATATTAGACCTCGCATATTAGTTTTACGTAGTTAATTACTATTTTCATTCATTTCTTTTAAATCATTTGAGTTTTTATAAATCCCCTCCCTCTTAAATTTATGATTTCATATCACGCATAGAGTTGGTAAATTTTCGACACCGAATCTCACGGTACCTTTAATATACACACAGATATTTTTGGTGGGAACATTTTACAACAAATACTTGCAGCATAACGGGTACAACGTACACAAATAAAGGCAATGACACGGACAGAAGGTCATCGGTCGTAAACTGTGCTTACATCGACTACAGCACCCGTTAGCAGTATAACAAATCGTAGGAATTAGTGGTGACTTGCTGGTTGATGAAGCACGATGATTGCACTATTACTGTGTATGACTATGACGACTATGTTTTCCCGTTAAAACCATAGAATATTAGGTACGGACGTAATATATCAAAGCAACGTTTAGCATCTAGATTATCGTCTTAAATTGTATTCATTACTATTGTTTACTTACAGTCCTGTGCGTCATGATGTGATCCCTTCTTCCAGGAATATTTATTAAGCTTTCTTAATCAGGTCATATCCGGCTACGTCATCGAATGGGAATCGGCCTTTAGAGCGCAAATACATTGACGTACATTAGGAGAGGTACGGACTGTGAATTGATCTATCACTAATTCATGATATCTAATTGAAATCTCAAGTGCCTCTCTCTCTCTTTTCAGTGGAAACACACTTTAACAATCCAAAATGTTAGTCTTCTTTTTTTTCTCTCTGAAAATTTTTGAGTCCAATGCGATACAAAAGGTAAAATATTAGTGTAATGTCTTCAAAGGTTCTTCAACGCAGATGAGTCAGTAGTCATTACCTGTGGTTGAATCTAGGATCATATGAACATGTGTCGTTTAAGCAAATCGATTATGTTACATGAATATGACGACAATCATGCTATTACCCCGTTAGTCTGGCGAGAATGAGGCACTGGGACAGTATTAACCGTTAACACTGTCACATATGCCTTCTAACAGGTAGGGTACGGTTATGTTGACTATGACAATAACGATTAAAACGTCCTTCAATGGAAATGAACCTACCTTTACCAAAGAGCATCGACGTTCCTTTCTCAATTACTTTTACGGATAAATTGTACTTCATGACTGAAGTCTTAACAGGCATTGCCTATAACATTTTATCCCTCGCAGTATCGAGTGAAATCGAGATTCTAGAATAAGTTGAATTTATAAAAATCTTTAGTCTTATCTTTTCCGAAATCAATATTTTTTTGATTTCTTGGTCGATAAAAAACTGCATCCCAGGTCCAACATCGGTTCTAACAACTATGGTGAAGCTACTTGTACTTAGCCCACACAATAAACTTACGTATATGAATGAACGAATGCAATCAGTAAATGATAAAGAGTTAACCTATCGTTGATGTGTTTGATAAGCACAATGTTGTGAAACATTATTATTGTGTTCGGTTGAACAAAAAGGGTCATTCATGACTTCGATTGTTTAACACATGCATAATACGCACTCAAGGACTATGGAAACAAAAGGCTCATTAGCGAGTACGTTTTTTAAACAAACTTTAGGCCTACATAACCTTAAGTACCTGCTAATAAATCACCGAGTAGCAACAACATGACCTAATGCTATTTCTGTCTGAATCCAGTTTCCATGGTATTATATATACTTAGTCTTTTATTGTGTTTCAGAGGAAGATCCTTTCACAAAAATCTTGTTTCTTCCGGTGGTTTATTGGCTTCGTTTTGTTTGACCAATTATTAATCCAAAATTTGCATTTTGAATGAAATGTTTAATATTAATTGTGACGTTTTAATCCAGGATATATACGGGATTTCACTAAAAGCCAGTCAACGATCGAAGCATTATCGAGTAGCAAAAATTCAAACTTAGGAAACTTTCTACAACTACTTATGCCTATTTATAATACTTTCAAATTAGCACTGGAATTGGGTTAGGATTTAATAATATGCATTTTTTATACTTTCTACGGCCCATCTGATGGTAATCGTGGCCCATGGACACTTGCAACACCAAGACGTTGCCGACTCCGAAAGATTTTTTTCACGTCCATCTAGAGGGCGTGAAAACGCAATATTTTAATTATAGCTAAGTCAATACATCTTACGTATTCTCATTGAAAGCTTTACAGCTCTGCTCTTTCGCATCGTTTCATCCAACCAGTGATAAACGACAGTAAAATCTAATTATTCATCTTGCAAATGAGACAAAACCAATTTAACGTGAGCAAATACCCTTTCAAGTTGGGATTTCACCTTCATTTCAAACAGAAAATTAATTTGACATTTAAAACTAGCTGTTTTTCTCCTTGCTTCGCACGGTTTGTATTACAGAAAAACAATTCAGTTCTCTTTATTATCTTCGTAGTCTAGCCTATTCTTTAGAACCTACTTTTTTTCCTTCTATAGATATATTTTTGTGTTATATTCGATTGTATTCTTCGTATTTCTTTGGAGCAAGATAAAACAAGGATGCGACCAAAAAATGATAGGATGTGGAACATAAAGACACACTGTTCCGTCATTATCCTCCTTTTAAAACATCTTGGCTTTTATATGTTTCGCAATTTGTGATATGAAATAATTTATTGTTATATTATAAGTGATATGAGGTTATCTACGTAATAATTTGTCTCATTGTGAGTTATGATGCGGGTCTGACAAATAGGTATGAATAGAGTTTATTTACAAATTATGTGTAGGAGATTCAAAGTTTTATTACATTTTTGAAAAAATCTTAGTGCAAGTTGATTGCATATGCGTTATTTGTTATTGTGTTAATCATATTACAGCTAGCTGCTTCACGTGGCTCTATTCGCGTCAAAAAGTAACCTATGATTCATTCCGGGTCTAACCAACTATATCCATATCAAGTTTTATCATAATCGGAAGAGGTTTAGTCGTGAAAGCGTAACAGGATGACGGACAAACTTTCGCATTTTTAATATTTGTGTGGAAGTATGGATATGGAATGTATGGAATATCCAAAATTGTGCATGTGCTATAATATTTTGTACACCCAATGAGAGCAAGATACGATTAAGTTTAATAAATGTAACCTTATAACCTGTGTTTCACAATACGAGTAAAGATAAGTATTGACGCTAATTAGTTTATTAAATCTTTTATTTGTGCCCTTGACCGCAACCCCACCTGACGTTAAATGCTTAAGTGTACCTACTTAATCAGAGTACCTTACTATTTGCTATCTATAAAAATTAATGACTTAATATTGATATTAAGATAATCATGACGTCAATAGATTAAAAAGTTCCTGAGAGTGCAATGACTTGATATTTTTTAAGTGCTTCTTAACAATGTGATGAGAATTATTCACAACTCACACAGACAAAACAGATAACTATCTACTCATTGACAAAATATGTACTTAATAAGAAAAGTAAGTGCTCATCTAAATTATAAATGTAACTAACTATACACATGTACCTAACCTAAAAATTTAAATTTCAATAAATTCTAAACTAGAACGCTATAAGAAACTCCCTATCTTCAGCTTTACACACAAACTTAAATCCTACGAGAACAGTATTTGATTCTGAAAAAAGTATATACATTTTAAAATTTTATAACGATTAGTCCAACAATTAAGATATGACGACGTCTGTAACAAAGATAGGCAATAGGCAGCCTTATTGCTAGTGCCATCTCTTTCAGCCTTTAGGATAGGAAAAAATACAAAGAACAAACCAATTACTATCAACTCACTTTGGCATGAATAATAATCATCATCATTTTGTGTAGGTTACATTGTCTATCGACCAAGTACACCCTGGTGTCAGAGTTGTTTGGAATAATAATTAATAGATATAATGATGATTTCTTATGTTACCAATCAATTATTCACAGACCGTGAAGTACCATTTGCACGTTTTGCACAACAATGTACACGAGATGAACACAAAGTTCACCCTCCACATGTTATCCACCTCTGGACCGAATTTTCAGGCTATAATTATCCATTTTCCTGTAAGTACCTAGTAGAATTAGTATCGAATGTTGAAAGCCCAGTAACTTTCTTTTAAACGACCTTTAAGAAAGTTCGCTCTATTTTTAGCCGACTTTTATATTGGAGTAGAGCTGTGTCGGGGCTTCGGATTTTGGTTTAGCCTGAAACATTCATGTCAATGATCTGACTAAAGTCTGAACAAATAACCTCTTCACTACATTACTTTATTAACTGACTTACGTAATTTCCATAGTGATTCTAGATGTAGACTACATTTACGCTACGAAGATTTGATTAAAACTTTTTTGGACTTTTAATTCTCTAAGACATACTTTTAATTCTGTACCTACTTATGTATTTATTTTTATTTAAATACTTTATTCTTACATAAGTATATATACTTATAACAATTGGCGGACTTAGTACCTACTCGTACTAATTAAATTTACCTAAAATTGAAAATTTTCTAAAACTGTAATTTCTTGTAGATCGTTGACATGAGGATGAGGTTTTATCATAAGCTTATTCAAAAGTCTTGTACTTGTACAATTTATTATTATGAAACTTAAGTACATATACAACTTACTACTATGTAGTAGGAAGGATGGCAAATATATTTGATAGATATTGCATTTAAAATGGACTTTACTCAAAAACGGCTGCATTCCCTAGAACTTGGTAGGTCTAACACGGCTTGTATTGGCCACGTGTGGAAATGTACAATATAGAAATGAACACATGCACAATTGCACAACGTGGTTATATGAATGTTCGCAAATATACCTGTGGAAATACTCCGACGATATGTAGAATGTAGTTTTATTGACGTACTTGAAATAAATCCTTGATTCGCATTCGATTGCAAAATGTGATATGTATGTTATATGCAAAAGTAAATTTAATGTTAGGCTGGTTTTAAACCCGACATTTTGTTTTCGTGTAAATGTTGGGAAACAGTTATAGAAATGAAATATAAAATTAAAAATTATATGTCTTTATTGCTTAGTGCGGTGAGACAGTGATGTAAAATAAGAAAAGATATGGGCCGGGCCTCGTTGCTTGTAATAAATGATTTTTATATTTATTTATTTTTTATTATTTATTTATTGCTTACATCTTGGGAATCACAAAATGGAATTACAACGTTGTTTACATTATCAAGTAAAGGCAGGTTTATTGCTTAGCAATCGACATAGCAAATCCCTTAAATTAATAATTGGTCTCCGCTCGCGCAAACTTTTGTATAGTAAGGGTGGGTCCAGTAGAATATGTCTCAAAAAGCTACTAATCCGTCGTTATTTTTAACATTTGTAATTTTAGTAGGTATTTTTAAGTAAATAAACCAATTAAACTTGTACTAGTTTATAGTATATAATTATTCAATCCGAAAGTAAAACTGATAATACTTCTAATTGGAGTAGTGAATGAGTTACTACTGACTCAAATTTACAATTACTAAAATTAGACCGTACAACAAGCCACGAATTCTAATACACAACCAAATACATATTTGTATGTAGGTTAGTACAAATGTTATTAAATATTTTGGCCTCACTTCCTGCATTCATGAAGCTAAGTACATAAATATATAATTCTATGAACCATTTCGAAGCTGTGTACAAACATTTCTGTCATCTTGAATGGAGTCTCGACTGTTTTGTCCTTAGCCACGGGAAAGGAACATTTCCGTTCATTCAGTACTATTAAACATCCATATCCGTTGTTGCTTTGTAATTAAAACGGTTAATTAACTCACTTGTTCTGTACGGCGAATTTTAGATGAGATCGGTTACAGTCGACAATATGCCGAATGTACGCAGATATATGGATACATTTCAACATTTGTTTACGTAACTCCCTCTTGGTCTTTAATTAATACTTACAAATACTCTTCATTGCACCAAAGAAGAAAAATATTACAGAAACATATCAACAAAAAAAACGGGAGCCACAAATATGGAAATAAAGGAATACACAATAGCGGACTTATTCTTGTGATGGATAACTTCCAGTCGGTATAAAGCTTAACAAATAGCATCAAACCGAATATCCCCACTAATATTATATACATGCGAAAGTCTTTCTGTCTGTTACGCTTTTACGGCCATAATTACGGCGTTGATTAAATTTGGTATGAATATAGTTTACGACCTGGGGTCAAGCATTGGCTACTTTTTGACGCAGGTGGAGCTGCGGGAAACAACTAGTACTGAATATGAAACAATAATAAGATTGGCACGCAAGTATTATTTGATTACAAAACAACAACAAAAGTAAATGAACGTTTTCTTCCGCGATTCGGAATGTTTTGAAGGCGTGGCCTCAGACAGACAGACACAGTGAGTCACGAACATTTCAGATGTATTTTTAGTGATGGTTTACATTTTTACGTCGGCCGAGGTCGGTTCACGGGCACGGTTGAGTTTAAGGTGACCATTCATTGCAGATGTACACTGTGTCTAAAATACTCGTACTTTCATGTACAAGTATAAAAAATATCTATGGAGTCCTGACCCCCTTAGCTTTAAAGATATACATTTGAAAAAAGGATGGTCGAATGTCTTACTTTTACATTCATTTTTATTTGACTTATCGCTAGCAGCATATTATGGACGAACGTGTAAGTAAATATAACTACGTCATACTACCCATTTACGGATACCTACTTCTCATTGTGTTTAACTTATTATAATATATATTATTATTTGATATTCGAATAGAGAGTAAAGAAACTGCGTATTTTTGATTTTGAGCATCATTTTATTACTTTTCTATAGAATACAGTTTATTACCAGTACCATTGAGCACAAAATAAACACTGATTTTCTCGTGCAATTGTTTTAAAGTGTGTTATACACAAATCTTCATCTGCTCATTGATTAATTTATTTGGGCAGCAAGCGAAAATGTTTTCCCGCATTTCACGGCTAGTTGATTTAAAAGTCTAGACGAGTTTCACGTTCTGAATAGTCTGAAAAAAGGTATCCGGGCTGTTTAAAAAAAAAAAAAAAATTTAAAACCTGCATATTATACTACATATATTATTATATTATGCTACATACATTACTACTTAAACCTGCCTTTTGGCCTTATAAATTGTATAAAAAATAAACTTTTATAATGCATCATATGAAAATGAAACACAGATTACATGTCGCAAAACATGCTTACTACTATGAAGTTGCATTTTACACCTCATATTTACACGAGGAACATGAATTTGTGAAGTTTGCCGACGACGACGTTACTCGACTTAATTAAAATGGCTGTGTAGAGGAACGGTTCTTAGAATATTTTTAAGAGCCTTAAACACAGATATTTAGATTAACTACACTATTTTGATCTCTGTTTAACCCAAAAGATGACTGTTCGATGATGCTTTTAGCATTAAGTTCGCCTATTGTGCTATACAACTAAATTATGTACAATAAAGTTTAAATAAATAAATTAATTAGCCACAGTCAAGGCGCCATGTAATTATTAAAATTTTATATTTTACAATTCAATCATGAATAATTAAATAACTTTAAAGCATAGTATTTACCACTCAACCATAAGGCGATACAGATTTGAATGGCAAGAAATTTGTTTCTCTTTTAGATCTTACATTATCCATAATAATTCTAGATATATCCATATCCATACTTGATATTATAAATTCGAAAGTCTGTCTGTTACGCTTTCACGGCCAAACCGCTGAACAGATTGATTTTGAAAGAGCCAGGGCCAAACATAGGCTACTTTTTGACGCAGGCGGAGCTGCAGGAAACATCTAGTACTTAATATAAAGTTTGACAGTGCATAAATAAATAAATAATTTGACTAAATCTAAAGATAAGATGTTAATAGTTAAACATATGTGCAATAAAATGATTTCATCTATGTGTGTACACATCAAAACAAATAAATAAATATTTATTACTTCCTATTACATATTTATAATTCAACCTTATTTAGGCCTCGAGATACTGGAATTAGCGGAAGTCATAATTACGAAATGTTGGTATGAAGTAACTTTTATTTTGAACGGCCTTTGATTTTTGCTATCTAAAGATTTGAACGACAGAAAATTGAATACAGCAATCTTTTTCTTAGTGAATCGACTCTAGCTAAATTTTTGCCATTGAGTCGTGGTGGAAAAGTCACCCAGTCTGCGTTACCAACTTACTCTCCTCGCAGACTGTTGCTCAGGGTGCACCGGACGCGTACTTTTCTTGCATGCTTCACATGGGGGGCTCCTTTCTTGCACCCCAATACAGTAATAACCCAAAGAAAAATACCCATGGCCCTAATGGTGGTAAAAGGCTTCACAGCATCGAGTTCACTTTAAAAAAGTTAAGATTTTATAAAAGACTAAAAATGGGCTCTACTTTCTTTCCACAAACTGATTTCTCCTTTTCACGTTTCCTACCCAATTAAACAATTAAAAGTTTTGGTCGCCGTGATCCCTTCGGGGCTTTTCGATTTAACACAGATATTAAATTACATTTATGATGTGTCATTAATTTTATTTACGGTTTTCCGATACTGATCGTAAGCGAATCAATTACGGCGAAGGACAAATAATAAATTAAGATTTCATTTTATTATAAATAAAATTAGAAATAATTTGTTTCAGGTCATGGAGACGAAGAATATGATTTACATAGTTTCTGAATACGCTAGTAAAGGAGAAATTTTTGGTAAGTACGAGACTTGAATTTATATTCAACTGACAACTACGTTTACTCAAAAATCTTGACAATTTCTATGACATCCACATGAAAAAAAGGGAAGATACTTTATTGAATCGAATTTAATTGTCTATACTTAGGTAGAAAATTCAATGTCACATAAGCTCAAAAAGCATCGAAACCGAACACGTATAACATTTCTTTCTCAATGCATAATTTAGAAGCTAGTACTATTCTTTCTATCCTTTCTTGTAAACACTTCATCGTTAAACGCATTCAACTTTAACCCGAGATCGATTAAGGGCGGTAAGTTCGGGGCCGCTTTGTGTATGACGTCAGCAGTTACCAATGACGTCACTGTGGTGGGTAACGCCGGGGCTTAGATTGAGGGGGGAAGCAATTTCGCGCACAGCTGACTACAATCGCCCCAAAAAATCCTAAAGGTTCATGAATATATCGTTAGAAATTATTTCGACCTGATAATTTTTGCTTGACAAAGGCACGGGCTTAGATTTTTTAGGGTTGGATAGGATTAAAGTACTGAAAAGCTATTGACATTGAAATAAGAGTGTCTGTGTATACGTTAGTATCAATCACGATCAATAAAAAATCATAAAAGTATTTCTGAGTGGAGCCGGATCTGAAAATAAAATTAGATTTTTATTGAGGATAGTATACCTCTATCGTGAAATTTTTTAAAGGCAGCTTAAATGATGTTCTATGGCAAAGTTGCAAAGCGCCTCTAATGAAAAGTAAGGTAACTAAGAAACTCCATATACAGTCCAAACGCAGTTGCATCGTTTGCGTTAATAAAATTTCGTGGTAAAGGCGAACACGGCCACGGGCAACAGCTAGTTTTAACGTTATTACCAAAACTAAACCACTACTAAATGTTCTACGTTACATGAATGAGTTTCATTAGACATACCTGTTTTAAAAATAATAGTACTCTTTGTTTAGTTCCGCTGTGTTTACATTAGCAGGTGTCGCACGCGAATGACGCTAATGCAGACGGCTGGTGGTTGCACCTGTGACAGATGATCTTATGGCTCATGTAATGTTTTGCGTTTTGTAGTTAACTACATACTTAAAATAGTTGCAACATTCTTTTTTTTTCTTTTACACAAGGGCTTTCGAGAGCGCTCAGGGTTCATTGACATCGCTGAATATAAAGTGATGTGATGACTTCGATCGGAATAAACAAAAGACAGCCGGAATTCTGCTGATCATTTGTACGAACTCAACAAATACAAATATCTTTAAACTTTTTATCTTTCAACTCATACCTACTTATTATTTAAATTTATAGATGTGGTTAAACAGTGATAATTTTTAATATTCTGGATTCTATAATATTAAGTGCCTACTCTGAAATATACTAAAATACTTTACAACAAGTGTGCCAATAAATACCTTATAGGTATCGTTATCGATAAAAGTAAGCGAACAGCTCTTGCGGCACGCGTATGGCTCGCGTACGCGTGGCATGCGTCCACATCCGTTCCGGCCCGAGCCGAAGCGAGCCGGTCGGTCTGAATCGTACCTTATTCTGACATATATTATATTATTACATATGCATATTTTTTATTAATATCTCTTTGCGTAATACACGGCAGATGTGCTTTGGGCACATGAAGCGTTAACAGCAATACCTACCATGTAAACAATAAATGAATTGAATTTAATAAAACTGGGCTCTGACGCAACTGGAAAAGCGTTATGATGAGGAGAGAGAATGCGATACTAACTAAACGACCTGACTAGGGATCGAACCCTAGCCCTCTAAGTAGCGGGCAGGCATGTTAACCATTACGCCACGGAGATCGTCAAAAGAATAACTATTAAATAAAATTATCTTTGTTTTAGATTATATTGCAAGATACGGACGCATGGCGGAGCAGGCTGCGAGAAGAAAATTCTGGCAAATCCTGTCTGCTGTAGAGTACTGCCATGAGAGGCGAATAGTACACAGAGACCTCAAGGTAAATTATACATTTGTAGAACATCATACATACACTTAACTCATTCCTGAAGCTAACGTAGTTAGAAGAAGTATCTGTGGCGTAAAATTTCAATATGAAAATGTTGAATTCAGAAACGTGTATTCATGAAATACTGCATCGAACCATGTTAGCTGTTTAACAAATTTATTACATTGCCCTGTTGTGAAATGTAAATTTCAAGTAAATAATGTAAACATAACGATCAATTCTTTAAGAGTTTCAACGATTAATCAAATTGATAACAATTAGATCACCGAGTACGAGTCATGTGATCTTCTACGTAAATATAAAGGTGTACTTGGATACTAGATAGATAAGTTCTTGACGATTCAGATAAGTTTTAGATTAGATATTGTTGTTTTGTCTTGAAGCTACTCTGTAAAGTCTAGGCTCAGCGTATCAACTTACTTACTTTTACCTACGTGTACGTTCTTTTTCGCCTCTACATTTAATTTCAATCTATGTATTTTTCTTGTTTATTCTACGTAATTCTAGGGACTGGTTTGTTAATTTTTAAAATTCCACTTGGCAACACCATCAGTGATGTTCTGTTCATATCTAATATTTTGTATTTCGATTAGGACAATCTATCTACCAATTATCAGTAGACATAAGATTTTAAACTCTTTTAATCGAATATGTGGATACATGATCAATGGAATCAAATTTTTCGGAACTGCCTCGCGGCATTTGACCTGGTTCCTTTAACGTCCAGGAGTTATGTTGAATATAATTAATAATATTTCTTTTTCGTTCTCCTATTTTATGTGGGGCGGGCAAAAAATCGGCATTTACTTAAAAAAAACAACATTCTGCGTGCCAGACGTCAACCCTTCTCAGAAATAAGCAGTAACTAGGTCGTTGCCCATTGCTGCCATAGTTACCGTCCAAACCAAAATCTTATTAGGATTTTTCGTAAAATCACAAAAAAGTACCTACATATTTAGATAACGCTAAGCCTTTAGAATAAAAAAAAATGATACTCGGCAGTCGGTTGGCACTTGGGCCGTGCCGCTTTTATGTAGTCGCACGTATTTTTTTTTTTAATTTTCTCATATAATGTAATACTTTTAATAGATTTTCGTGTTGCCTAAGTATCGATATCGAATAAGTTTCTCGTCGGCAAGTCATCGAGTTTCTTTACAAGCAAACTTTTCCCATTTAGGCGGAGAACTTATTACTGGACGCGAACATGAATATCAAGATTGCGGACTTCGGATTCAGTAACTACTACGCCACTGGGGAGCTGCTGGCCACATGGTGCGGATCCCCGCCCTACGCCGCCCCTGAGGTCTTCGAAGGAAAACGCTATACCGGTCCAGAAATTGACATATGGGTACGATATTACATTTTTGCGTTTCGACTACGTATTCCAGATATTGGAACGCCCGAAATAGTTCAAGTCTCCGCATTTATATCCAAATGTTATTCGACGTCAAATATCTTTATTTATATACTTGTGACGTAATTCTGGAATAGAGCTAATATAAACTTTGGATATAAATTACCATTTTGGCATGCCTTACTCTGTAATTTTCACGTGGTTGCCACGTTTTTGGGAAATTGCCGTCATGGAAACTTTACTCAGAAAATCACTTTTATTCAATACTAAGCTTGTTTTGGGCTACAACTTATAAAGTTGGCAGTTATTATCTCCTGGGAAAAATCACAGAACTCCACTTAGTGGGATAAACTAGTATATATATATGTTTGGAGATGGTTATACTTTGGCGATGGTTGTTTTGTTGAAAGGCATTTTAGCCGGCAACTTAACTAGCAGCCGAGGCCCTTTAGTTATTGTTGCATATTTTTCCAACAAAATATTCGGTTTCCTAAATTTCGCCTAATATTTATCCAAATCCAATTTGTCCATGACATTTTAAGTAGGTAGCAGCTACCGTATATATAAATCAGGCTCAAAAAACATTGATGCTTTTTATTACCAAAATCAAAAACGCCCGTGTCATTTTAGACAAAAACAATGTCATATATGATAAATGGTTGAGATTGGACCCTTAACAATAAACGTTTTGTGTTGACAGAGCCTCGGGGTGGTACTATACGTGTTGGTGTGCGGAGCACTGCCCTTCGACGGCTCCACCCTCCAGTCATTAAGGGATCGGGTGCTATCGGGAAGATTTAGAATACCTTATTTTATGAGCGAAGGTAAGTACATTACTTAAATGGAAGATAATATGTTTCTTCTTTCATATAGGTGTATGTTACGGGCTATGGTTACTTCCTATAAGTAAATAAAAGTACCTATTAAGTTATCCAATGTCGTGATTAAGTGTTTGTTTATAGACTTCTAAAATTAAGTAGGTATACAGGTACATTGGGTTTTCAATTCTTAGAAAAATAAATAGCTTGTTTCGGGCTTAAAAAGTGGCAAATGAATTCCTAAATTAGGCTTAAAGTTAGCCCTTACAGAAGTGTTAGATACCTATTTATTCTTATAGGTATGCACCCGTTGTTTGTAAACTTAGTACGCCAAACAACAGCAGCCGCGTAACGACCTCTCTAAGAAGTTAGATTTATTCATTAAAAATAATTACGTAATTATTTACAGCTGAAAATATTTGGTATCGTGCCAAGTCTACATTTTGCAAGCTACGCCGGACCGTACCCACTCTGACAAAGTCGTTTATTTTCACAATTACTTTCATCCCTTTTATTTATTGCGAATTCATTAGCCTTCCATCGTCCCTTCTAAACTTATGTATTCATCGTCCAAGCCGCAAGACAACCACTGCTGGACATAGGTAGGCCTCCATCATAGAATGTCAACTTGACCGATTTAAATCAGCCCGCAAACTACCTCTACCTGGGACTTCAATAAGGCTGTCAGACCATTTGGTAGGTGGATGTCTCACCCTGCGTTTTCTCTTTTTTCCCTTACACCTTTCTGCGCAGCTGAATCTATTTGATATGCTTTGTACTCGTAATATAATGTACAAAAAGACTAAACTATGAAACTGTCAGTATTACTTATACTGCTTGAGCAAGTCTTTCAAACTACAAGAGAAAGCAAAGCAGGGTCTAAATGGCTTCGGAAAATTACGTGGGGTTAGAATGCCGAACACAATTCTTTGAACTTCGCTAATTTTCTTCTAATTAAGATTCTCAAAGATTCGATAGATCCTTTAATTTGTTCGAGCGCAAAGGATACAAGTTTGAGAAAAATTGGTTTACAAGTTACACGAACTTTAAGTATTTAATTTCTTTGGAAACTTTTGGAAAGTTATATCGACATTACTTTTACATCTTTCGAACTTACAAAGAACCAGTTGTTGCTCCAGGTTTTGGCTGCGTCGTTATTATATCTAAATATTTTAGAAAATTCTTTGAAAGAAGTTTCCTTAATCGTCGCAATATTAACTATGCCTTTGACAGATCTATATAGTTAGTTGCCAAATGAAATATCGTCTTGAAAGCACTTTTTTCTTACATTCTTGAAGTACATAGGTATCTGATATACTCATAGACATCTCAGTATATACATATTACTTCCATGGTTAAACTTTATTACAAAAATGCAAATGGCGATACTTGTGTATTTGCTTCGTTGAAAATTAAAATTTTCGAAGGAAAACAAATGTCTCTTTGAGTGAAAATGTCTGTTTGGTTAATAATTTGTTTTAAAAGATTTTGCGACGTTTGTGAGGTTTAATGTCAACAAGTTGGAAATTCTGGAACCCTCGAGTCCTACTGAATAAACATTGAGAGCCGCATACAAAGTAACTTGAAGAGAAGTTGGGATAGATATGTTATTCATTAAATTAAACTATTTTAATACGGTTTTATCGCGTTTATTACTTATTTATTTACACCTGACGTTTCAAACACTTTACAGCGTTCATGGTCGCAGGCAGAAATAAAACACGAAATACGATAAATAGACGTATTAAAATAGTTTAATTTAATGAATAACAATCGCGAAAACATAAGAAAACATTAGATATGTTATGTTTTGTCAAGTAGTCACTACGAAATTTCATTTACATTATGATGTAGGTACTTCTGTATGTAGAGCTCGAATTAAGCTTACAATCTGTGGTTTGTTTATCATTCTCAAATTATATTCTACATCTTTGATCATTCTATTGGTATTTGTGAAACGAATATTGGTTTGGTTTCTCCTCCAATAAGATTACGGAGGACAGACGGTTCTCGCTCTTTTGTAAAAAACAGTGCTTACATTCTTTAAGACCATGATTATAGAAAATAACAAGGAAATGCGCTTCAATCATTGTAACGACATGTATCGTTATGATTACTACTTCTACTACCATTTACCTCTACTAGGCATTTGTACGACTATGGTTTTCTGTGTAAAAAATCCGTCGACATGTTTTGTCTATGATAAGATAAATGCCGGTGGTTTGACGCGAATAACTAAAATATCTTTTAATCAAAAAGATGAGATACTTTCGGTTCCGAAAAAAATACTGTATCATGAAATTTAAGTACGCGTGTTAAATATATTCTTAAAATTATGCAATGATTTCAGTTACGTTTGACGCAAATGCGAGCTGTCAATTGATTTTATTGATTAATCTTTAACTAGGCTAGAAAGGCGGATGAGGAAGATAAAAATTAATGAAATCGATAAGGGGACGGCTGCTTGTGTCACCGCGCACTCAATCAAGCATCCCGGACGCAAACCAATGTTTCCTTTGAAAAATTTACTAGATAATCGGCATTATTAAGCATATTATTGGATAACTTTCGCATGTTTTCTCATCATGTAATATACAGGTAATTATGTACGTACTGGTTGTTGCTCGCGGCTTGGCATGAACGATGCTTCGGTATATCAAAGAGAAGCGCAATTCATCAATCAATCATTTATTTCATTGTGGATCATATGTTGTACAAGGTGGAAATAGTAAATATATGAGATCGATATGTCCTACCGCTAGGGTTTACAATGATAAAAGGTTTTTGGTTTCTAAGTTTTATTTTTATTATCACATTGTCGCACTGCTAGGCAAAGGTCATTACGAATTTAAAATTCTCTTAGTATCCCTGTATTTATAATTTGTATTTTCCAGTATTAGCTTTAGCCGTTTTGACCTACCTACAAAGTTGTTGAAATACATTAAAAATAATGATAAAGTCGTGACGATTAAAAAAACAAAAAAGGTTTCAAAGGCTACCCCGATAGTACAATATGCTTATGCACATATACATAAAAATAATAACATACATATATCAGACAAAACAGATATTCAGATAGACGAAATAATCTCAAAACTTTACAATACGTCATTAATTAATTCTTAATTATAAAAAGGATTATGTCATGAACTCTTGTGAAAGTGGTAGCATGTAAATAAAACGGACTGCTGGTTGAATTATTATTAACTATGTATGTCCTATATTCTTTAAATCCAACTGAATGTTCTAAAACAAAATAGTCGAACAAACTCTTCAACTATACTTTAGTAGTACAGATAAAGTAGGTGCGTCACTCGCGTTGCTTTCAAATTGACGTGAACAAACATAAAAATATTTCTCAACCTTAAAATAATCCTAGTAAATTAGGTGTTTACCTAGCCTTAACAGGTAAACTGAATTGCCTATAGTAGCTTCATAAAACTTTCGGCACTGACGTCACATTTGACCTACAGCCCTTCATTTGTTTAGTTGTGACGTAGGTTAAGTACATTCGCGTTTTGTTGCTCGAAAAGACTGTGCTATGACGGTGTTTCCAATAATAGTGCTAGGTGTACAGCGTCGATACAAGTCTTCTTTGACGCAACAAATTGTAAGAGTTTCTACAAGTGCTATATCGTTAAGTTTAGAATGTTTATCGTATTGTAACTGATACGTGGGAGCACATTATTGAAGGCAGAAAGGACGTTTATGACGCAGTCTGACTCTTAATACACAAAATATAAATTATCTTTTGCAACTTGAGATAATCGATTCACCACATTTGGTCAATCCGAATCCGGTTGACTTTAAATTCGGATATGCAAACCTATTTCAGCGATTTTTTTTAATCGTTTGTACATTTATACAAATAATAAATAACTATGGGTGAACTAGATATTGAAACATCCTGCTGACCAGTTTGGCTATCAATGATTTCTCAAGTATTGCTATATGATGTAAAAAGTCCATACATTGTTGAAATGCTACAGCTCGCACACCTCATTCATTTTTTTTTTATTTAATTTTTTTCTATTTAGCCTATTCACATGTAATTATTGCGTACATCAAAGTAGTGTAATTTCCTACCACCAGACATAGTTCCATACAGCTTTGATATTTTCAAGGCTACCATAAATACGTTATTAATGAGCATACGAGCTTTATCTAAGTCCCATATCTCTGCCGTTAACATAAGTTGCGATCGCAGTCTATAATTTATTTAAAAAAAAACTAGCTGTTTACCGCAGCTCCGCCTGAGTCAAGTATCCTATTTTTCACCCCGGGTCTTCAACTATATTCATACCAAATTTCATCAAAATCCGTTCAGCGTAGGGATTGCAATCCCACACTGTTTTTAATCCCGCAGGTTTTTTGCTGGTTTACTTCGCTACAGCGGGATCCCGCGTGTTTTTTTTTTATGGTATTAAAAATAATGAACGTTATACGGTTATAATCGACTTATAATACCAAATCACTGACGCGATAAGGTGACGCCTTACTTACTATTTATTGGCTAATTATTTCACTAATTCATCTAATTTTGTATTAATAAAAGGTCCAGAAACATTTATATGAAGTATGAATATGGATACTATGGAAGTATGGAAGTATGGATATTAATATGGACGGATGTTCTGTGAGGTTTTTCCCAGCAACAAGTTTGGTTGTTGTATAGTCATTGGGTATAGCCATCTAAGTGCCTTACCTTTTTTCTGGCACAATAGAGGTTTTAAAGGGGGTGAACGACCTGGCAATAATAGTGATCGAACACGGAGAAAAATATATAGAGTCTATAGGCGCTCTTCTATTATTATTTATAGGTTTCTGATTTTATCCCTAATCGGAAAGGTTGAAAATAAATAAAAATAAGGGTAACTATTTGCAAATTATTTTTCTCACCTATTTTAAAAAAATATATTGAATTTTGTATCGTGTTTTGTACCTCAAGAGTTAAGAACTTTCCAGAACTCTTATAATATTTAAGAAGGGCCAGATATTTTCGCTAATTCATACTTGAAAGTATAAACATAGAGTACCCATCAAATAAATATTTTTGTAAGCTATCTGGATATAAGTACACTGTTTATTGCACAATATGTCTGAAATATAAATGGAAAACTATATCTTTTATGCGTGCAAGATATCAACAAAGTTCAGCCAATTTTACGAGAGTAGTCTATTATTGCTTTTTTTTTTGGCATATGAAAATCTAGAAATTTGTGTATGTCGTAATGTTTATAAGATTAAATGTTTACCGATAAGAGACGTAGAGGGAGAAAATTCAAATTTAATTACTGTTAGGCTTCCTGTCTACAAAAGAATTCGTTATGAATGTGTTTTTCTCAGAGCTTTAGTAAATAATTTCTAGTCAGTTATTCGTTTTATGAGAAAAAGCGTGGCACAAGTTACAACACAATAATGATAAAATCGAATCGCCAAAATAATAAAATCCAAGTTTCTATTGCCTTAGTAGCGGTGACAAACTTCACCAAGCCAGCTGAGGGTTAAGCACTTGAAACTTCTGCTTCTGCGAAACTGAAAAATATTTTTCAAGTGCCAAGTAATGGAAAACGACTGCAAATCGACAAAACCTCGAAAGCAACCATTCACTGTTTTACTCATTATTTAGTTCACAACTGCTCTAGTCACTTGTCATATTTCCCTTAGCTATTGTTTCGTTTTTTATTTCATTCTTTTTAGTTATAATTATGCCTCGTAATTACCTAGAAAGGGAACCGGTTCCATTGCTCTGGAAACCGTAAAAATGTCAAGTATAATCATAATAAATGATGTATGTGTCTGAAAAAATATAAAACGAGTTTAGTTTGAACAATTTGTTACGTAAGATGATTTAGGTATATTGACAAGAAAACTGTCTAATTATTGAAAATTGGTTCGAGCTCTAGAATAAAATTTTGTTTTTTTTTTTTATGTTCTATATTTAAATACACAGTGAAAGAATTATTTTCGCGTATTTTTGTAATTGGAAAAACTATACTGTTCTGTGATTTTCAAACCTCTTTTCTTTGGTGGTGGCCTTTTTTTTTTTATATTATTCAAGAAGGTCGGACATTACAGGCCCTAAAAGTAAGAACCTTTAATAGCATAATACTAACAAGAGGTCGCGTTATAATGTAGAGTTGCTAAACCAATTGGTGTTTGAGGACTCATCATCATCATTTATTTGAAATTTCTTTAAATCCAGATTTAATCAAGTTTGTGAGATCATATTACTTAAAATGAAAGTTAGTGAAAATTCATTTTGTCCACAAATTAACGTTATGTTGATGATATTCTAAATAACTTGCTAAGATTACACCAAACGTTGATTACAAGTCTTAACATCGACAGGTTGTCGGAAAAGCTCATTTTCAGTGAACTTTTGATTGAAATATTGACGATAAGAGTAAATTTGAAAAGTTATCTAAGACATGACATTCAAAGTAGTACTTACGATGATGGTACAATTCCATTTGTGCGCCGAAGTTTTTCTCGTATTTTAGCAGAAGTTTAATATTTTTTTCAGTGTCGACGAAAAGTTTTTCTTTTACGAAAGTTTCTGAAATAACCTTCACTTACGTCTAATTTTACCCGACTACGGCAAAGCCACCAGGAGGATTATGATTTGGACCGGTTTGTATGTCTGTATGTATGTTCATTTGTTCCCGATTTTCTTCACTAGTGATAATTAAACAAATAAGGTATCGTTGGAAAGGTCTTCCGCTGGTTCTTATCTATGTAACTTTATGTTAAATTTTCAACAGCGCCATAACAGGGCATAAAATGAGGACTTGAAACATGTATATTGTTATTGATGCCTAGTGAGGTATCAAATAAAAGGGCGTACAGCACATTTACCTCGCGGGTTTGCTTACTTTTTTTCTGATATTTGAAATAAATATTTAATAATCCATACTAATATTATAAATGCGAAAGTCTGTCTGTCTGTCGTCTTTCTTTCTGTCTGTCTGTCATGCTTTCACCGCTGAACGAATTTTGATGAAATTTGGTATGAATATAGTTGAAGACCCGGGGTCAAACATAGGCTACTTTTTGATGCAGGCGGAGCTGCGGGAAATAGCTAGTAAATAATAAATTATTGTCTTGTTTCATACATTTTAGAGCGAGATTTTGCAGTAGTCGGGTTTTAGTTTTTAACTTTTTTTTTATTACAAATTTGGTTTTATAGTTAAAGAGAAAATTGTATTGCAGCAGCAGTATTTTAATGATTTACTTTGCTATAAATACAATATTACTATAAAGATTTTTCTGTTATCTATAAATACTGATCTCATTTCGTTGCCATATTTTACTTTCACATTCTACTTTAGTATTTCTTCTGGGTAACAATGATAATACGTAATAACAATGGATTGCATTTCAGATGTAATTAACTGATTTTGTGATTGTAAGTGTTTTGTTAGTAGTAGGTAAGTAATAATATTCGTCTTCATTAATACGTCTGTGTACTATCATGCGACTCACACATTGTGTACTCATTTATTCAACTCAAGTGGGTTACGTGATCCATCGAAACTTTACATCCTGATGTCAGACTTTTTTGGAATCGCCTCTCGATCTCTATACGCAGAGTATGGGTTAGTATAGTTTTAGTCATTGTGGTGTAGAGATTAGTCCGCTAGGCTCTGACGTGGTTCCTTTTAAACGAACACCAAATGGCAGCCGGGATCGACGGCTTAATATGCCTTCAGAAGCACGGAATCATCATCATTATCACAGAATTAGGTGATTCAAGTCTGCAATTTCCTTTCCAAATTGGAAGCAACTAAACAAAGTATATGCTTCCCGTCCAGTGTGTGTCGAATTTAAGAGTCTTAAGGCAAGCGCATTTACCACTGGACCACGGAGGCAGTTCACATGCAACGTACTGAAGTCGTTGTATCTTGTAAAATGGTAGGAAATTATGAGTAAAACAGCAATATCGAGTATCCTACACGTGTCATAAACTAGACCGTCAACAAGAGAGAATCAATTTTGAACACATAGAATTATTTACATTTTAGTATTAATATTTGGATGGGATCCTGCTACCTATATTTCAGTGACTTTGAAATATAATTTTGTGATATTTAAAGTTTTTAGTTTCCCAAAACTTTGTTAGTGGCGATGTAAGATAAACTCTGTTTTCTTGTATAATTTTTTTATAACGTCAGGCACTGATTTTTTAAACTGATGGAGATGAAGTACAGTTTCATAAAATGACAATGGATCGCTTTTGCAATATGAACCAGAATCAGTAATTATATCCATCTCTCAATTAGATAGTCGAAGGATATGCTGTGTAGCTAATGTAGGGATACATTGGCTAACGAACACATTTGTGAGATGCTCCTATCATTCATCAATCTTGACGGAACCCTCGTTACCTCGGCTAAATCCGTGATAATGCTGAATAACCAAGCCTGTATTTGATTTATTAGCTTCGTCTTTGTTGCTTTAAATTAAAATATAACATTATACTTACCGATAATATTTTTAAATTTACAAAACATGACAGGCTTTCGCACTTATAACATTAATAATTAGTATGGATATTATTTATAATGTTTTTTAGCTTTACTTTATCCAATAGCGTAACATGTTTTTCTTATCTTAGTCTTATATTGTTAGCCTTAGGCTTAGATTTAGCTAATTCAATTCGAAGTCTGAATTTCTCTGAATTCAGTCTTAGCTAAAATGTGGGACTAACAAAGGGATTATTCCATACTTGTGCCTGCTCAATCCTAGGCGAGCGTGTAGGGATTAGGGATTCAGGGTTGCCAGAAAGACATCGCTTATCCAAGTCCTACACTGGATATAAACCGTCGACCGGCTTGTTTAACGTCAATCGTACACATGGGTATTTTGAAAAACCTGGCCGAATTTTTACAGTGAAAAACACTTCGACCTCCCATACAAAATACTTTGTAAATTAATGTTTTGAAGAACATGCTGCATTGGAATTTGTGGCGTCGCTTCTTCTCCACTTGCACTTTGGAAGTGGTAGTAAATTTAATATTATAATCGTCAATATGTGATATTCATATCATATATTGAAAATAAACAATTTCATTTCATTTCACTGTCAGTTTTTCATGTACATTAGATTTATGTTGTAGGTGAAAAATATTTTCTTGGAATTCCCTAATTTTTTTTTGAAAACTTTATGTATTAAAACGCTGTAAAAGTTTAGCTAATGGTTTCAGAATAACTCTGTAAAATACTTATGACCAAAATTTTCATTCCATTATAGGCTATATTTTTTATGTATTAGATACGTGACCCGTTTTATGAATTATTCAGATTGGTAATAGAAATTTCGCGTCGCATTAATTTTGTTCCATTTCTCGAAAATTCTCGGTAAAGTCCTTTGCTTAAGTCAGAAGGGATCTAAACAAGTATGTTTGAGTTTCTGAAGGGATTGTAACACCTGCGAGTCTGAAATTTTAGTGTTTTAGAATTAATTAAATAGGCTATAGCTAAATCGCAATTTATAAGAATTTTCATTCAGTAAAAAGTTGACTCGATTCGACTCGATTAGAACTTATTGTAGGTATAATAAATTAATTTATACTAGACTTTGCTAAAAATTGATATCTAGATAGTAGTTCGTTGTTATCATGTATATAGGATTGCTACCTCTATTTATGTACCACCTATTGCATTGTAAACTTACCCTATTTTATGCAAATAAATGATTTGATTTGATTTAATTTGATTTGATAGATTTTTCTGAAGTAAAGATCTTTCCACCAATTAACATCCAACGTATATAAAGTACGTTAAGTTTTTGTCTTATTAACTCCTGGGGGTCAATTGCGCTAAAAACTTTAAAGGACCATGCAACTGATATTCAATTACGACTCAATTACGATGCATTTTTGATATGCTCAATATTGGTATTCTGCTAACACAATTTTGAATCTCAATTTAATTGCAACTAAAACTAATTGAATGGTTATAGTAGAAAAAAAATTAAATATAATATATAACAGGTACATTAACGTACTTAATGCTCAATTTACATCGACTGCTGCCCTTGATGCTAATATTAAACAGCATACTCTTAACTCACTTTATTCTCTTCCAACTCCAGATACTACTCCCTTTGTTTTCAAAGCGGTTACCGAACGTGATGTTGAGAGAACTGTACGTTCCATAACTTCGGATGCCATCGGTAGTGACAATATTAGTCGTGTTATGATCATTCCTATCATTGATATCCTCCTTCCCGTCCTTACTTTAATTTTGAACAACTCATTATCTTCTGGTATTTTTCCTGATGCCTGGAAGGACGCAAATATCACACCACTACCAAAGAAATATAATCCCGACTCCTCTGATTTCCGCCCAATTTCAATCCTCCCCTTTCTATCAAAAGTCCTAGAGCGCATAGTGCAGTCGCAACTCAATAATTTCCTCACTGTAAATAATCTGCACAATCCACTACAATCCGGTTTCCGCCCTGGTCATAGCACGACTACTGCGCTTATAAAAGTCACGGATGATATCCGTAAAGGAATGGATAACAAAAAACTAACAGTATTGACTCTGCTCGATTTCAGCAATGCATTTAATACAGTAGATTTCGATATATTACTGGGGTCTTACATTCTCTCAATATATCTCCAACGGTAATTGCTTGGTTTCGATCGTACCTGTTTGGGCGCCGACAGCGTGTGCGCATTGAAGATAATTATTCGTCTTGGTGTGAAATGTTTATTAACTGGGTTTGCTATCTAATTCCTGTCCTCTATGAAATTTGAAGGGAAATAAGCAAAAATAAAATAACAAAAAAAACTTTTACAATATTTATTTGAAGAAGAAGAAGCTGAAAGTTACACAAAGTTAAAAACTCGAATAAAAAAAAAATTATATTGGAAGTTACCTATTTAATGTCGAGTAAAGAAGTAATTGCGATTAAAACGAGAAAAGAAAATTAGGGGCGCAGGAGATCGAATGGCCAATATTTAGATACCTTTAAAGTTTTAAATTAAAAAAATAAATAAAATCAAAGGTTAATAAAATAAAAAATGTAGAAAGCTCAGGCACAGGCTGACCGATAATGCTGGCTTCGGCTGTGTGGTTACCTCAGTTTAAGCAAAAATGTCTATCGCAGATTAAAACGGTAGTATAAGCAGTGTCCTCTTGTTTCAATTAAAGAAATGTGGTATGCACTCCTGACACCTCGGGAAGCTGGTAGAACTCCCAGTGTTCAGCGGAGGGAGTGCTGAGGGAAACTTGAGGTGTTCTTTTTAACCCTGAAGTAGGAATAACAAAATAACTTTCAAAAGACTGCCTATGAAACAATGGTTTACTATAGGGCGGGGCTCTGGAAATTTCTAGGTTTTATTCCTGTTCAAAATCCTTTTCAATATATGTATAATTTTGTTTTAATGGAGTATGTTTATTCCTAAATTTAGAGCTGAATCTTATTTGGTTGTAATTATAAAAAGAAAGTCATAATTCCAAATGGTAGGTTACCCGACAATGAAAAATCTACATAATTTTGTAAAAAAAACGATTTTGTATGAAATATTTCAATTTGAATTTATATATTCTACGCTTATTTATGTGTACCAATGGTGAGAAATCATTTTAAGACCGAAATTAGATAAAATTTTAATAAAATGCACATGTGAATAAAATACACATTCTACCCACTTTTGTAAATTATAAATTTCTCACAAAACCCCCAATTTAACCAGAAAGTTATTAGACCAAATGGAAGAATTAATCGGTTATTTAGCTTAATAGGACAATAATTAAAATAAAATAAATTACCTTTTCAGGGTTCTTTATGAATATCCAACAAAACACTTCTGTCATAAAACGCCGAACGACAACCACGTCGGCGAAAATATTGGTTACGACGGTTGCACTATTAAACTCCAAAATAATCGTATTAAATGGCTATTTAAACCTTTAAATTATAAAAGAAAAATAGCGAGCAACTATCGACCCGCTCCGAAAATCATCTGATTTCGTCTGCCGGTGGCGGCAAGTGTGCTAGCTGTCAGTTCAGTCGTAGTGATGGGGACATCGGGAGTCGACATTTGCTCGAATCGACTCGATGAACTATCTATCGACTTCGTGCCGAACCGTGTGAAAACAACAGGCCAGTGGCGTAGCGTGGGTGGGGCGGAGGGGGCGGCCCGCCCCGGGCGGCAGCCCGCGGGGGGCGGCAAAATGTCGCCGTTGAAGCGGGTTGAGATCTGATCTATGATTCATTCATTTCATTACACAGTATAATTTTCCATTTTTATATAAAATTTTGCGCACAAAGGATTTTTTTAAATTTATTTAAAAGAAAAATTGCTAAATTACTGACAGAGCTCTTTATAAGGTTTGTTTGTTTACATACGAACGGCAACATCGCATCACGCCGCGCCGCCCGCCCGCCGCGCCGGCGAGGCAACGCGCGCGAACCGAGTTGATCTGAATCTGAAATCTTTTGTTTTACGAGTCGGCCCGTGTCGATGCCTCTCTTTCGCACTCATTGAATTAGTACTACGCATTCATTTGTAGGTACTTTGTTTGTTTTAGTGCATCGTGAAGTGCCATTACGCAATCACGCATTACTCGTATGTTTGTTTTGCGAGAGTTTTGGATACGGAACGAAAGTCGTTTTGATTGTGTTTCGATCTTTTAAATACTATTGAATCTTCTAAAACTAAACATTTAGATCTTTACCCAATCTTTGAATTAGTTTTTGAAAATGAAAAGAGTCAAAGAAAGCGGTGCGGAATTCCGCAAAAAAAGGGCTAAGAAAGCAGCAGATGCGAAAAAGTCTCAAGGTGCATTACTGAAATATTTCAGTTCTAGTTCTGGTTCGAAAGCCACGTTAACGTCTTCGGTGGCATCCTGCAGCAGCGGAAGTGATTCCAGTGTAAGTAGATATATGATTCCTCCATCTAGAATCGTGTGTGGCCTAGAATTACTCCAGTTATTTTAGACATTTTATTGGCTGGGTCGCTCGCAATAAATTGCAAGGTTCTTTATCTAAAGTAAAAAATCAAAATGTGTATGTATGTGCGTTTGTTTTTAGTTGTCAGCTCTATAGCCTAAGCCGCTAAACAAAATAAGATGAAATTTTGTATTGGGAATGTTTTGTAAATGTCTAGGAATATTTTCTTTGTTTTTTGATCACTTGATTATTTATGGTAGGTAACATAATTTTTCATTTAGCCGCGCCGTCACCAAAACCACTTTTGTTTTGTGATAGTTAAAATACTTATTTGAAATTCGAACGTGTCTTCTAGCCAATATTCATGGGAATACATAACTTATTTTACAGGCACAAGAAGAAGACGTGCCTGGCGTCGCAGTTGGAAGTAGTTCTGGTCCCACCACAGAGCAGGGTCAAGACGAAGTCGACTCACCAGATGTGCCTCAAGCATCTAGTCATAAGCCTGCAGAAAAAGTGAATGTTGCCAAAGAAGACATAATTGAAATCGTGCCTTCTGCTCCTGCCGAAGTCAAAGATGTGAATCTCGACGATGTAGGTTGCTGGCCTTCTCCTATGACCGACGAAGTCAGAACGCTTCTAGTACGTCGCGGGTCTGACTCAGTACAGCACATCGATTCCAAATTTGCCGATGTTGTTCGCTCAGGGACTTCAACGAAAGGCGGTACCCGAAAACTAACCAAAGAGTGGTTCTACAAACCATTATCTAATGGCGAAAAGGTTCTCCGAACATGGCTGGTGTACTCGCCTCTGAAGCAGTCTTTGTATTGTTTTTCTTGCAAGCTGTTTGGCAATTCCGGCTCGAACTTCGCATCTGAAGAAGGATTCAACAAATGGTGGAAGCTAAATCCAAGAATCGGAGACCATGAAAATAACCTGGGCCATGAACAGAGCTTCTTGAAATGGAAGGAGTTGGAAGTTCGCCTGAACTGTAAAGCAACCATCGATCAGAAACAACAAGAAGTTTTCGAAAGTGAGGAGAAGAAATGGAGGGATGTATTGTACAGGTTGCTGAATATTATCCAGTTCTTAGCCAAACAGAATCTGGCCTTCAGAGGACATCGAGAAGACATTCGAGGAGATGATAGTGGCAATCGCGGGAACTTTCTAGAGTTAGTGCACCTCCTAGCTAAATACGATCCTCTTCTAATGGAACACCTGACAAAGATAAAGCTGGGAGCAAGAGTGTCAGTTTCATATCTGTCTCCAGAAACCCAGAATGAATTTATAAATTTACTGGGACAGCAAGTTCGATCCACCATCATCCGTCGTATTCAAAAAGCTAAATATTATTGCGTAATCTTCGACAGTACACCAGACATCTCCCACAATGACCAAATGAGCCAAGTTCTGCGATACGTACATATCGAAGGAGAAAAAGTCGCTGTGGTAGAATCTTTCATTGACTTCTTCCAACCAAAAGGAAAAAATGCAGAAGATCTCAGCAACGATATAATCGCGAAGATAACATCAGACGGACTGGACATACAGAATCTGAGAGGACAGGCTTATGACAATGCTGCCACAATGTCAGGGATCCACAATGGAGTTCAAGCCCGGATTAAAGCACTAAATCCGAAAGCTCTATTCGTTGCATGCACAAACCACTCACTAAACTTGGCTGGGGTACACGCTGCTTCTGAATCAGTGAATTCGGTGACGTTTTTTGGAATTCTAGAGAAGCTATTTGCCTTCTTTTCTGCATCAACTGTTAGATGGAACGCTTTGGTTGCCGTCACAGGTCAAGCAGTGAAACGAGTCACTGAAACGCGTTGGAGCGCTAGACATGTAGCTGTCAAGATGCTTAAAAATAAGTTTGAGGGAGTTCTTGAGGTACTGGAACAATTAACAGATTCATCTCAAACTTCCGAAACAAGATCGGGAGCCAGTCTTCTCCTGACAGCCATGCAGTCATTTAACTTCCTAACTTTTCTTGGCTTTTGGGCTGCAGTGCTACCTGAAGTAGATGACGCACAGATTTACCTGCAGCAACGAGGACTAAGTGTGGATAAGTGTGCTCAGAAACTCTGCGCTTTGAAAACCCTCTTAGTGGAAAGTAGAGACCGTTTAGTGCAAGAAGCAATTGACTTTGCTAAGACTCTTTGCGAAAAACTCGGAATCGAACTCAAAACGAGAAGAATTTGCAGGAAAAAACGCATGCATGGCGATGAATCTTCTGCAGATGCAGCTTTGTCTCACGAGCAGGAAATCCGTCGAGAGGTGTTCGCATCATTGGACAAGATCATTCAAGAAATGACGACTCGATTCCAGCAAATTCAAGAAATATCGGACAAGTTCGGATTTTTGATGCCAGCAAAACTTTTGGACAGCAAGTTCGAGTGTGATCTTTCCCATGTATTAGAAGACATCGACAAGGACGAGTTTCAGATGGAGCGGAAGCGTCTCCAGCAATTTATTGCCTGTTCTGAATCAGAGGAAGATATAAGTGGTAAAGGACCACTGGAGCTCCTCCAGTTCATTCAAAAACTGAATCTCGGAATTTCGGTTCCAAATATAGTCATCTTGATTCGTATATATTTGACTTTGGCGATTAGTGTGGCAAGCTGTGAGAGAAGTTTTTCGAAGTTGAAGCTAATAAAAAATTACCTCAGATCTACTATGAGCTCCGCTAGATTATCAAACTTGGCTATATTGTCGATTGAACAAGAATTGGCTGCTAATATTGATTTTGACAAAGTTATTTCTGACTTCGCTGCTCATAAGGCTCGTAGAATCCGCTTGTAAAACCGCTCATCCAATTTTTTCTTCAATAAAAAGTATCTCATTGCCTGTGCAATTTAATTTTAATTAAGCACCTATAGAATGGGGGCGGCAAAGTGGGTCTCCCGCCCCAGGCGCCAAAATGGCACGCTACGCCACTGCAACAGGCATGTAGTATCGATTTTTGAGATACGCCGGCGACAATTAAACCAACTCGCACGGATTCAATGAGTGATTAAATAAATCCGGAACAAGTAAGGAATGATTCGATTATCGTTTACCGGCTCGTGGAGTTATTCGCACGGCCAGGCCACACCAGTCGAAATCAAAAATTACCACCCGCGTACATTTCAAAAATACAGAATGTTGCTTCCACGATCGCAATCGATACATCTCACGGAGGAGTCAATTCTCTTATTTTAAATAGGTACCTAGTGCACAATTGAATCGCAATTGGATCGTAATGACTTGACTTTGACGCTTCTGATATTCCGTTACTCATTTTATTTACATTTCCCTACTAATATCATTGAAATACGCTCCAGTCGCAAATGAATAGAGATTCAAAACTGTTTAAGCAGAATACCACTATTGAGTGTATTTAAAAAAATGCAACACAATTAAGTCGCGATTGAATATCAGTTGCGTGGCCTTTAAAAGTTCATTAGCGGAATCGATCCCCTACTCAACAATCGAGCAATTAGGCAGTTAATCGACTTAATATTTATGGCATAGCAAAAATGGCATTACAACACCCCCTTCCCCGGATAAGAATTCACGTAGGGAATTCGCGGGACGTCCTCGGCCTATTCTACACCCTAAAGATTAACATTAGTTTAAATGAACTCATAAAAATAAATCGAGAGAGATCGATATCGACAACGATGAAAATTTTCACCGCACTACTTGACGTTGACAGATGAAAAAAAAAACTTTTTTTATTTTAAGGAATGAAACGGATTCTGGGGAATTGAGAAAAACCTATTTGTAGAGGAAAATACACCGTTACACTACTAAGTATATTACTCTGTTCAGGTAGAAAAAACCACAGCTGGCGGAAATCGGTCAGACGTTGCAATCGATTTGTTCGAAAAGAAATCGATCAAGACTGATACATAAATAAATAAGCATGGATTCTAGAATGCTTAAATATAAAAGGCAAAAATACAAAAAATATGTAATTTGCATAAATTAAAACAAAAAAAAAATCGCCCATGAAGTTCTAACTAGAAAAGACCAAAAGAAGTTGCGTACGCAAAAACTCATGGTAGCAAGTATTGACTTGGAAATTCTGTGACCAATGATTTCTCACATAATTTCCAGTCCGGTGAAACTACAAAAGAATAAGTTTAAGATAATGATGGATTCCTGAAAACAGGAATGAATCCAAAGTAAAAATAAAAAGTGCTTAAAAAAATAAAGTAAAACCCTTATCTAGGCTAGTTAAAATGAATAATTAATTCCTGAAAACAGGAATTAATCCTTAGTAAAAATAAAAATAGTTAAAAAAATTAAACTAATTAAAACCTTTTGACTAGAGGTGGCTTATAGTAAAATATTTAAAATTTAAAGGTGTGACAAGCTAACCACTACTTACAGTTCATTATTTAAAACCTGAAAAATGACTAGTAAGTCTGTCCTAGAAACGCCTCCCAACCCTGGATAACAAGAGAGTAATAGACCTATAAATTTAGTAGAAAAATATTCCATTATTCTCCTAAAACAAATAGACTCGCTTGTATGAGTATATTATAAATGGGGAATAAAAGTAATAATATGATAAATCTACCAACACCGGTAGGGTGTAAATAGACATAATATCAATGCTAATTGTCATGGGATCCCTTAGACAACAAAGCTTAAAAGAGATTAAGTTTTCTTGTTAAACAGGTCAAAATAAATGAGAGAAAATAAGTACAAACTTATGGTTATCAAGTCACTCAAGATATACTGAATGAAATGGTAGATTAATAAAAGTGGTGGTTAGCTTAAGATGGAAAACGCCTAAAATAATCCACAGTCGCCTCTTACGACACGTCCGGACGTCAGACGGGGAGACAATTCTAAAGCCGATCATCCCGCGGCCGATGAAGGCTAGTCTAAACATTTGAAATCTTTTATGTGCCATTTCCCTATGTATTTACCCTGTTCATCTTCTAACTCATACACTAACGGTGAAAGCTTACAGATAATCTTACATTTTTCATATTTTGGAGCAAGCTTTGCGGCAAAGTACTTACTCGCAACGCTCTGCTTGTAGGTACGTTTCCAAACAAAATCTCCCACATTAAAGGACACATCCCTACGTCTTTTGTTGTAGTACTTCACATTTTTCTGATGCGCTTGCTTAAGAGAATTTTTAACATTATTGAAAATTTGTGATAGATGACCCAATCTTTGAACATGTGCATCAGGTGAAGTAACGCTTAATTCGCTGAGATCACTACCATCTTTGTAAATATCACCGTTGGCTACAGCTTCCCTGCCGTGGACTAGAAGGAACGGACTATA
Organism: Euzophera pinguis; assembly: GCA_947363495.1. NCBI lineage: Eukaryota > Metazoa > Arthropoda > Insecta > Lepidoptera > Pyralidae > Euzophera > Euzophera pinguis. Next base: position 10,674,345 of record OX376170.1, on the reverse strand, counting down.
AGATGTGGCTTCGTTTACAGATGTGTTTATGGCAAATTGGATCTTTTGAATGTTTTCATCCCAGGACCTATGGTCGTTTTCCACAAAAGCAGAAACAGCGGTCATTACGGTACGATTATAGCGTTCAACGGGATTAACCTGTGGACAATACACTGGGCCAAGGTGGATCTGAGGGATATTGTATTTTTCATATAAAGCCAAAATGTCACGACCTGTAAATTGGGAACCGTTGTCAGAAATTATAGTTTGAGGTATTCCATGCACTAAAAACACATGATCTTCCAATCTTTGCGCTATAACCTTCCCAGTAGCCCTGCGAAGTGGAAACAAAAAACAGTACTTTGTAAAACAACAAATGACAACTAACAGATAGTTATTTTGACGCCGTGACATGGGCAGTGGTCCGACTAGGTCAATGCTTAAGCACTGGAATGGCCGCGTACAATTTTTTGGTTCTCCCATAAAGCCGGGTGTACACTGTGAACTGTGTTTATAAGCACTACAAATGTCGCAATTTTTAATGAAACTCATGGTATCTTTATACATGCCAGGCCAGAAATATCTCAGCTTCAGGCGTTTATAAGTCTTAGCCACACCAAGGTGAGCGGCAGTAGGTTTAGAATGATTTTCAACAATTATACTTTCCCTCAGCTCAAGAGGTATCACTTCTTTCCACTGGAAATCCTTACTGAGTTGGTTAGAAGTTTTTGTAAAACGGTAAAGCCTACCATCAACTAATTGAAAATTCGGACAAGCCCGAGGTCTCTCGGTGCAACGTTTTACAATATTCAGATACCAAGCGTCCCTAATTGCGGTTAAATCTATGGCATTTACAGACACGGGTACAGCCCGCGATAATGCATCAGGTACTACATTTTGTGACCCTTTTCTATGTTCTATTATGAAGTTATAAGGAGATAATCTACAACCCCAACGCGCTAAGCGACCGGTAGGATTTTCAAGATTTAAAAACCATTTTAAACTAGAATGATCAGTGATTATTCGGAAAGGTTTACTGCCCTCCAGATAAGGACGAAAATGCTCCACTACATGAACTACTGCCAGAGCTTCACGCTCTGTCGCAGAATAATTTCTCTCTGCTGGAGAAAGCGAGCGACTACAATAAGCGATTGGATGTTCTTGTCCGTCTATATTTTGAACTAAGGTCCCACCTATTCCAAAATCCGAGGCATCGCAGTGCACAGAGAATTCGCGCGAAAAATCTGGACATGTTAGAACAGGTGTTGTGGTCAGAGCGAACTTTAAATCATTGAAAGATTGATCTGCCTCAGGAGTCCAACGGAAGGGTGGAGCTCCTTTACGAGTGGACGTGAGCGCGTTTAGGGGACCGGCGCGATGACTGAAATTCTTAATAAATCGCCTGTAGTATGAAGCAGTGCCTAGGAAACGTTTAACATCTTTTCGGCAAGTAGGAGTGGGAAAATCGACAATAGCCCTTACTTTATCCGGGTCGGTACGTAAACCGAATTCATCGACCACGTGACCTAAAAACTTTAATTGTTTTCTAAAAAATTGGCATTTGCCCATATTAACAGTGAGATTTGCCGCTTGTAATTTCTCCCTGACTTTACGTAACAATTCTAAATGGCCGGCAAAGGTTGAATGAATTATGATAAGATCATCCAAATAAATAAAAACTTTATTATCAAATTCCGGACCGAACAACCTGTCCATAAGACGCTGTTGGGTCGCTGGGGCGGAGGTTAGACCGAAACACATGACCTTAAAATGGAACAAACCTCGTGAAGGTATGGTAAATGCAGTTTTTTCACGAGATTCCATCGAATCCAAAGGTACCTGAAAGTACGCAGATTTTAGGTCAACAGATGATAGGTATTTAGCATCCCTGAGTTGATCCAAAATATGGTTAATATAAGGAAGCGGATACGCGTCGTGTTTAGAGATAGCGTTGAGTTTTCGGCTGTCCAGACAGAAGCGAAGTGTGCCATCTGCCTTACGGGCTAGGGTGACGGGATTATTCCAAGCGCTGTTACTGGGTTCCACCACATCGTCTTTCAACATTTGATCAAGCTGCCGGTTCATTTCGGCGAGCTTCTCTGGGGACATCATGTAGTAACGTTGCTTGATTGGAGGGTGATCACCGGTGTCAATACGGTGACTCACCAAATGGGTACGCCCTAATCCTCTCTTCTCTGCCGAAATCTCTTCAAATTCTTGAATCACTTTACGAGCCAATTTACATTCTGACTCGGAAAGCGAATCAAAGTCTCGTAACGCTTTATCTTTGGCGGCTATGGTATGGACTTCGCGGGTAGATAAAAATTGATTATCATCCAACAGAGATAAAACGTCGGGAGCTATATTGAAAGCTTTCCAAAAATCTATTCCGAAAAGTAAGTCAGTGTTTATCTTGGGAATAATATAAAACTTAATAATCGCTGTTCTATCCTTTACTGTAACCGGCAAAAAGATATAACCAGTGACAGGTGCGGTAGAATCATTAGCAGTTTTAATAGAATGTAGATCAGTCGACTCGTGTACCGTAGCAAATTTTTGATAGTATGAAACAGCGCTGGCCTTAATTATACAAATTTCGCTGCCCGAGTCCAACAAACCAGAACATACCATTCCGTATATACTAGCCTTTAGATACGGTCGTCTGTCAAAACAGTTGTCAACGTCGCTTGTCATCGAGATAGGTTTGATATCAGAGTTATGAACATGAACCGACAACATGCGCTGGGAACGGGTTGATAAAAAGAAATTCTTCAAATAATTTAACCAAGAACGCCATTCTGCAGCACAAAAGTTACTAGAAGTTGCGGAAGTTTGTTGTCGATTCACGCTTACTCGTTTTTTGGAGATGACGACGGCGCCGGCGACTTGCCAGACTTCGACGGGGAACATTTAGGACAAGTTTTGGCAGTGACGTCCCTCTTCCCACAACGGTAGCATATTATGATGGCAGGCGCCTTGCAGGACTTCAACGTGTGACCGTCCATGCGACAACGGACGCAGAAATTGCTGCCATCAACCTGTGCCACCGCCGCGGCCACTTTAGGAATAGCAGTGGACCGGTTGCCCTTGTAAATAAGGTCGGGAGCAAGACAAGAAGACGAAAATTTAGGGGGCTCGGAGAATAACTTTGAACGCTCCTTCGCGTCCTCAAGAAGTCGACATTTACGTTTCAAATCAGTCCACGAGTCAACTGGATTTAAACCTAATTGAGAAGTGTAGAAAGGCCTAATATTAAACAACACTATGTTAAGTTTCTCTTCATCAGATAAGGGCTTGGACAAACGACTGAAATAATTTTGCATAACACTAAGATAATTGACTATATTTTCATCGGATCCTTGTGTGCGGGCTCTAATTTCTATCAAAAGTCTGTGATCATAATTAGCAGGTAAATACTCCTCGAGAAGTGCAGATTTCAATTCGGACCAGGCATTCACCTCATCACGCACTCCACGATACCAGTATAGTGCCTCCTCAGTGAATAACTCGGCAGCAGAATTGAAAAGTTTGAAATCATTGATACCGCGAGATAAGCAAAGTTCTTCTAAGCGTTGCAAGAATGCCTTTACACAAGTTTTCCCATTAAAATGAAGATTTAGCTTATAAATTTGAGAGTGAGAATTAGAAGAATTATCAATCTTGCTGGAAAGCATCGGCGGATTGGTTGCCGGGTTAGAAGAGTGATGCTGCGATGAACTACTCTTAAAATTGTCCATAATTCCATCAATTTTATACAAAATGCGGTCTAATCGTCCTTGAATATTATCAATTTCCGAGGTGTATTCCTCCTCATCTCCAGCATCCAATCTACCTAGACGGTGAAACAAATGGTGACCTAAGGTTTGAATTCTATTTAATATTTTAAGAGAACCCGACTTAGTAGAAGTTCCTTTAATTAAATCCTCTAATTCAACCATTTTGGCTTTTATTATGTCCAATTCCTCCCCAATATCCACATCACAAGTGAAAATCTCATCCGATGGGAGTTCTTTATTAAGCGCGCGAACCTGAGCTCTCAGACCTATAACATTATCTTTAGGATGAGTGCCACGGATCCTTACTTCATACTCTAATTCATCTTTGTGTAGCAAATTAAAGCAAATTGGCCTTTCCCCCATTTTTAGCAAGTTGTAAATAGAAAGCAGGGCAAGTAAACAATAGGGTTAAAAAAAAATATTGACCAGACGTTACAAATTGCTTGGTAAAAAAAGAAAATAATACTATATATAACTCTGATTTTATCAGAATGTAATGCAGGTTAGTAAAACAAACTTTATTGCAAAATAATGCAAGGGATCAATATTGGGCAACTAATTCTGAGCGAAAATGACCAGAAAAAAGGGTAATTTAATTAAATTTGAAATACAAGTTAATTTACCTCGATCTCCTGTCCCTGTTCGGGCGCCATGAAATGTTTATTAACTGGGTTTGCTATCTAATTCCTGTCCTCTATGAAATTTGAAGGGAAATAAGCAAAAATAAAATAACAAAAAAAACTTTTACAATATTTATTTGAAGAAGAAGAAGCTGAAAGTTACACAAAGTTAAAAACTCGAATAAAAAAAAAATTATATTGGAAGTTACCTATTTAATGTCGAGTAAAGAAGTAATTGCGATTAAAACGAGAAAAGAAAATTAGGGGCGCAGGAGATCGAATGGCCAATATTTAGATACCTTTAAAGTTTTAAATTAAAAAAATAAATAAAATCAAAGGTTAATAAAATAAAAAATGTAGAAAGCTCAGGCACAGGCTGACCGATAATGCTGGCTTCGGCTGTGTGGTTACCTCAGTTTAAGCAAAAATGTCTATCGCAGATTAAAACGGTAGTATAAGCAGTGTCCTCTTGTTTCAATTAAAGAAATGTGGTATGCACTCCTGACACCTCGGGAAGCTGGTAGAACTCCCAGTGTTCAGCGGAGGGAGTGCTGAGGGAAACTTGAGGTGTTCTTTTTAACCCTGAAGTAGGAATAACAAAATAACTTTCAAAAGACTGCCTATGAAACAATGGTTTACTATAGGGCGGGGCTCTGGAAATTTCTAGGTTTTATTCCTGTTCAAAATCCTTTTCAATATATGTATAATTTTGTTTTAATGGAGTATGTTTATTCCTAAATTTAGAGCTGAATCTTATTTGGTTGTAATTATAAAAAGAAAGTCATAATTCCAAATGGTAGGTTACCCGACAATGAAAAATCTACATAATTTTGTAAAAAAAACGATTTTGTATGAAATATTTCAATTTGAATTTATATATTCTACGCTTATTTATGTGTACCAATGGTGAGAAATCATTTTAAGACCGAAATTAGATAAAATTTTAATAAAATGCACATGTGAATAAAATACACATTCTACCCACTTTTGTAAATTATAAATTTCTCACAAAACCCCCAATTTAACCAGAAAGTTATTAGACCAAATGGAAGAATTAATCGGTTATTTAGCTTAATAGGACAATAATTAAAATAAAATAAATTACCTTTTCAGGGTTCTTTATGAATATCCAACAAAACACTTCTGTCATAAAACGCCGAACGACAACCACGTCGGCGAAAATATTGGTTACGACGGTTGCACTATTAAACTCCAAAATAATCGTATTAAATGGCTATTTAAACCTTTAAATTATAAAAGAAAAATAGCGAGCAACTATCGACCCGCTCCGAAAATCATCTGATTTCGTCTGCCGGTGGCGGCAAGTGTGCTAGCTGTCAGTTCAGTCGTAGTGATGGGGACATCGGGAGTCGACATTTGCTCGAATCGACTCGATGAACTATCTATCGACTTCGTGCCGAACCGTGTGAAAACAACAGGCATGTAGTATCGATTTTTGAGATACGCCGGCGACAATTAAACCAACTCGCACGGATTCAATGAGTGATTAAATAAATCCGGAACAAGTAAGGAATGATTCGATTATCGTTTACCGGCTCGTGGAGTTATTCGCACGGCCAGGCCACACCAGTCGAAATCAAAAATTACCACCCGCGTACATTTCAAAAATACAGAATGTTGCTTCCACGATCGCAATCGATACATCTCACGGAGGAGTCAATTCTCTTATTTTAAATAGGTACCTAGTGCACAATTGAATCGCAATTGGATCGTAATGACTTGACTTTGACGCTTCTGATATTCCGTTACTCATTTTATTTACATTTCCCTACTAATATCATTGAAATACGCTCCAGTCGCAAATGAATAGAGATTCAAAACTGTTTAAGCAGAATACCACTATTGAGTGTATTTAAAAAAATGCAACACAATTAAGTCGCGATTGAATATCAGTTGCGTGGCCTTTAAAAGTTCATTAGCGGAATCGATCCCCTACTCAACAATCGAGCAATTAGGCAGTTAATCGACTTAATATTTATGGCATAGCAAAAATGGCATTACAGGTGCTATACCGCTGCAGGTGTACCGCAGGGTGGCGTGTTATCTCCACTTTTGTTTTCTCTTTTTATTAACTCTATAACGAACCAGCTTCAGTCATCCTACCACCTTTACGCAGATGACCTACAGATCTATATGCAGGCTGATGTTGATGACCTTTCTACCGCTATAGCTATAGTCAATCAGGACCTCGATAAAATATCTACTTGGAGCAAAGCACATGGCCTCCTTGTAAATCCAGGTAAATCTAAGGCTATTATTATTGGCAACCCTCAACTGACTTCAAGGATAGACAGCGAAGTCCTGCCGCAACTTAAATTTAATGGTGTTGTTATTGATTATAGTGATCGGGTCAAAAATCTAGGTGTATGGATGGATAGCAAACTGACATGGATTCCACAAACTTCAGAGGTTAGCAAGAGGCTCTTCTTTACGTTCAACACCTTAAAAAGACTAAGTAAATTCCTACCTATAGAGACCAAAACTATGCTCGCAAATACCCTTCTTCTACCTGTCCTAGACTATGCTGATAACAGCTACACCAACCTCACAGAGCAGCAACTTGATAAACTTGAGCGTCTTCAAAATCTTTGTATTCGATTTATATTTGGTCTTCGCAAGTATGATCATGTTTCTCAATTTCGCTCTAAACTTGAATGGCTGCCTATCAGACTTCGCCGTGACTGGCATATCCTATCATTATTATACTCAATTCTCTTCAATCCTTTATCCCCTGCTTACTTAAGAGAGCGCTTCGAATTCTTCAGTGAGATTCAACAAGAACGTAAATTACGTAGTGCCGAAAATCTACGCCTAAGAACTCCTGCTCACTTCACTACCTTCTACTCTGATTCTTTTACGGCCAAGGCAACGCGACTGTGGAATTCCCTTCCACTGCCTATTCGAACGGCTCAAACTCTGACCAGTTTTAAGTCGCAAGTAAAGTCCCACTTTCTTTCCTCACTGTAGCTTCGTTCCTTTTCAGTACATCTTGTTTCAGTCTCCACTTCTCGTGTTTTTTTTTCTCTTTTTTTTATAGTTTATTTATTATATATAAATATATATACATAATTATTTATTTTTTATTTACGTATATTAGTATTTATTTTAAGTAGTTTATGTATCGTATACTTCTTGTTGCGGACAGCAGCTTCGAAACAGGAGCGGCCGCCAGCAGCCAATCAGGGCGTCGCATTCAATGAACGCGCCTAGTACACGCAGCGAGGATTGATACCGCTCACCGATTGATACGACCGGATGAGTCACGCAGCGGTATCACTCAATGCGTGTACGGGGGGAGCGACGCGGCCTGTGATTGGCTGCCCACTTTCGCCTACTAGTAGCGTTAAGAATAGTTGTAAGTTAGGATAAATATCTGTAAATATGTAGAATAAATTGTAGTGAAATTGTGAATAGTAGTTAAACAACTTGTACTCGCAGTGAATTGTGAAATAAAGAAGATCTGCAGAAACAAACATTTTTTAATTCAACGACTCGTTACCAAGAAAAACGAAAATACCCCTACAGTCCACAACATCTTTGGTCCTTCGAGTAGCCGGATTATCCAGAACAACATCTCTGGACATTTGAAGCAGCGAAGAAAATGGTAGTCACAAGGAGCCAGTCCGGGGAAGAGGAACAACGGGGACGTGTCTTCGAGGATCCACCCAGATCGCCGAGCGCTACCGAACGAAGCACTCGGGCCGGGCGTCGCATCCCAGAGAGGCAATCCACCGCCATCCAGCCCACGATGACAGCCTTGGAACCCACATCAGAAGAGCAGACCACAAGCTTCGCCCACACTTCACGACGGATTCAACGGTCCCACGCCGGGTCCGTCCGCTCAGGACGCTCTCACATGTCCTCCGCTAGTGCAGCCGTCCGTATCAAGCAAGCTGAACTCGCCGCAGAAGAGAAGCTCGCCGAGCTGAGACGCCGGGAGCTGCGACTGGAAGCCGACCTCATACAGAAGAAGTTGGCGCTTGATATCGAGAACATTCAAGCGGAAGAGAGCGAAGCGGCCAGCATCCACGAGCGAGTCGACCGGTGGCTCAGCCAAAACGAGCCAACCGCCACTGAACAAGTTACCTGCACGAGTTCACTACCGCAGCGAGAATACGCCACTGCAGCCGCCGCCGCCGAGCCCGAGCTTGCGCCCCGCCCGCCGATCGCATCGCGGATGGAGACGCCGGCACGAACGCACGCCGACCATGCTCATCCACTACGGGGGGAGCACATAACGCAGCACGAGCAACCGGAGGAGCGCCGAGCAAGACAGAGGCAAACAAGATGGGATGAAACTCCGAGACAGCAACAGTATGAACGCCCGCGTTCGCCGACGCCTGGCCATAACAGAAGCCTCAGCACGAAAAGAGGAATAGAGCAACTCGCCGAAGCTATCTCGCAAATGGCAAGAGTTCGTGCGCCGCCGAGACAAGTCACAGAGTTACCTGTGTTCTCCGGAGCGCCCGGTGAATGGTTGCCCTTCAAAGCAGCCATGAAAGACTCTGCCGCCATCTACAAGTTCAGCAACATCGAGAACATGGCGAGACTGCGCAACAGCCTGAGAGGAGAAGCACGCGACGTGGTACGAGCGATGCTGCATACGAGCCAAGATCCGGAACCCATCATGAAGACGTTGGAACAGTGCTTCGGTCGCCCTGAAGTGATAGTCGACCAAGCCCTGGATGAAATCAAGCGACTTCCGCGCCCGGGAACTAGCGCGGCCGAACTAAACAACTTGGCAGTGAAACTCCAGAACACAGTTCATGTGCTAAGTGATCTCGATCAGCGTGGATATCTCTACAATCCCATGCTGACACGAGAAGTCGTCGAGAAACTGAGCCCACACCTACGCTCACGTTGGTGTGACTACGCCGAGGAACACAGCCAGCGCGACGACCCGCAGATAGTGACGATGTCAAAGTTCCTGATGAAAGAAGCAGATCGGGCTCTAAAACACGCCTACGCGCCGAGTGCCGCGACGCCATCGCGAAGTATGAAGACGACTGGCAACGCACCCGCAGCGCGGCGACATGAACCGAGTCGCAGAGCCGCGACATACTCAGCAACCGCCGATGTCGAAGAGGATCAGTGTCTTCACTGCGGGGGACCACACACAGTCCCACAGTGTGAGAAATTCCGCACACTGACTACGGAGCAACGATGGCAGTGGATCAAGGAGAAGAGGATATGCTTCAAATGCATAAACAAGATGCATCGACGCCTCAATTGCCGAGCCAAGCCGTGCGGAATCGACAACTGCAGACGCCCCCACCACTCGCTACTGCACGCGGCAGCGCCTGCTAGCACTGCATCCGTGTTCGCGCCCGCGCGCGCGCCCCCACCCGCGCCTGCGCCCGCGCGCATACCCGCGCCCGCGTCGCGTACCGTTACGCCCGAAAACAGTGAATCTGTGCTCTCAGTGAGAACGAGAACCAATCAGCGGACGGTACTGCTGAAAGTGTGCCCTGTGACAGTGAGTGGCCCAAGAGGTGACATCAAGACCTACGCCTTGCTGGATGAAGGATCGACCACAACATTGATCGACGCAGAGCTCGCGCGAAACATTGACGCGCGCGGGCCTGCCTCACCGCTCCGCATTCACGGAGTCAACACGACACGACGTGAGAACGACAGCCGCCGTGTCAAGATCCACGTGAAAGCCGATGGTCGCGATTGGGAAATTGGAGCACGCACCATCGAGGGACTTAACCTCTCGAGCCAAACAGTCCCTGCACGCTTGTTGGAATGCAAGCATCTTCGAGACCTCCCTGCGAACGAGTTGAGCTATGACGTAGCTAAACCCCTGCTGCTCATTGGCGCCGACAACTGGGAGATGATCGTCACCCGCGAGCTGAGAACCGGCAGAAAACATGAACCTGTCGCTTCGAAGACTCAGCTGGGATGGGTGATTCATGGCACCGCCCCGAGTGTCATCTACAAGGATGAAGCCTCCGTTCTCCACCTGCACGTGCAAGATGAAGATCGATTGCACAAACAAGTCGAAGAGCACTTTAAAGTCGATGCAATAGGCGTGACACTCACAACCAAAGTGTCGCCATCGAACCAACGAGCACTCGACATCTTCGCCAAGACCGTAACGTGCAAGAACGGCCGCTACGAAGTTGGGCTGATATGGAAAGAAGACGAGCCTACCATGCCGCCCAGTTACAACAACGCGCTCAGAAGGCTGCGAAACATCGAGAGCAAGATGGACAGAGACCCAGACTTCGCAAGAGAATACAGTGCCCAGATTGAAAATTTGATAAGAAAGGGGTACGCTGTGGAGTGCGACGGGTCTGAGAAGGAGTGCCAACACAAATGGTACCTCCCACATTTCGCCGTGAACAACCCGAACAAACCCGGAAAAGTACGACTTGTCTTCGACGCAGCAGCAAAGGCATACGGAACGAGCCTGAACGACAAGCTGTTAGAGGGCCCAGACTTGCTACAATCACTACTGGGCATACTGTTCAAGTTTCGAGAAATGCCTGTGGCCATCTCAGCAGACATAGAGGAGATGTTCCTGCGCGTGAAAATAAGAAGACAAGACCAAGCAGCGCAGATGTTCTTGTGGCACGGCTCCGATCGAACGCTCCCGCCACGAGAAATGAAGATGACGTCAATGATCTTCGGCGCAACGTGCTCACCATTTTTGGCACACAGCGTGCGAGATCATAACGCACGTGTCCACGCGCAAAGTCATCCTGCGGCTCTCAAAGCCATAACTGAAAGCCACTATATGGACGACTTCGTTAACAGCTACGAGACAGAAGAAGAGGCCATCGCGACGATCAAAGAAGTAATTGAAGTCCACGGGAAAGCTGGCTTCAAGCTACGCAGCTGGAATTCAAATAAGGAAGGAGCCTTGAACGATGTGCCCTCCGAGCTGCGAGCACGAACGACGACACAGCTGGGACATGAAAACAAGACACTTGGACTTGTGTGGGACCCGAATGCAGACAAGCTCGGCTTCAACACCACGATGCCTCGAGTCCCTGAAGATGTACGAGCACGACGTCGCGCACCGACCAAGAGAGAAGCTCTCAGTGCGGTCATGTCAATTTACGACCCACTGGGACTCCTTAGCTGCTTTACAATAAGTGCCAAAATCTACCTACAAAGATTATGGCGATTGCAAATTGGATGGGATGAGCAGCTTCCGACAGAACACGCCGACGGAATAATGGACTGGCTGGAAAATCTAGAGCAAGTTGCCACGCTCCGCCTGCCACGATGCTACAATGAAGCCCGAAGCGTCGTCAGCAAGCAACTCCACGTGTTCTGTGATGCCAGCCAGGACGCATACGCCTCAGCCGCGTATTGGCGTCTCGAAAACAGCGACGGAACAATCAACGTCGTCCTCGCCGCCGCCAAAGCGAAGGTGGCCCCGATGAAGAGCCAGAGCATCCCTCGCCTCGAGTTGCAAGCCGCACTGATAGGCACTCGACTAGCCGAAGCAATCAAGCAAGGACACCGCTGGACCGCTGACAAGACCATCTATTGGACGGACTCTCAAACTGTCCTCCACTGGATAAGGAAAGACGCTCAGAAATACACGCCATTCGTCGCGCATCGTCTCGGAGAGATAGCAGAACGCACCGAGGCACGACAATGGAAATGGACGCCTACGCACGATAACGTAGCCGACACAGCCACCCGAACAGGTTACGTGCCTGTGAACGCGGAAGACTGGTGGTTCACCGGGCCCTCATTCCTGCGACAAGAAGAAGAATCATGGCCCGAAGAAATCACGATCCACGAAGATGAAGCACAAGAAGTGATCAACTTGGTGCAATCAGATGCCGAACAACGACCTCTACCAAAAATAGAGAGGTTTTCAAGCCTGTATCGTCTACTACGAGCGACCGCAATGATGATACTTTTCATTGATAAGTGCCGGCGACGAGATAGAAAGCTGAACGCTTCACACATCAACCGCGCCGAGACACTATGGCTTGCTCAAGCTCAAGAAGACAGCTTCCTGGAAGAGTTAACACGCCTGCGCGCTGGCAAATCAGTCGCCCGCGCAAGCAGACTCGCGAAGCTGGACCCAGAAATGAGCAGAGAAAATGGATTGCCGACCCAGGGAAACACATGGCTGAGAAGAACGTCGAACGAGTATTCTCCGGCCCCGATGGAAAAACGTCAAGATCCAAACAAGAGGCGGAACATTCAAGCGGCCTACGTCGAAGCTCGCCGTCCTGCCAAGACAAGAGGCTCCGCCGAGTCTTCGCCGGGGGGAGGATGTTGCGGACAGCAGCTTCGAAACAGGAGCGGCCGCCAGCAGCCAATCAGGGCGTCGCATTCAATGAACGCGCCTAGTACACGCAGCGAGGATTGATACCGCTCACCGATTGATACGACCGGATGAGTCACGCAGCGGTATCACTCAATGCGTGTACGGGGGGAGCGACGCGGCCTGTGATTGGCTGCCCACTTTCGCCTACTAGTAGCGTTAAGAATAGTTGTAAGTTAGGATAAATATCTGTAAATATGTAGAATAAATTGTAGTGAAATTGTGAATAGTAGTTAAACAACTTGTACTCGCAGTGAATTGTGAAATAAAGAAGATCTGCAGAAACAAACATTTTTTAATTCAACGACTCGTTACCAAGAAAAACGAAAATACCCCTACAGTCCACAACACTTCTGTTATTCTGCCTAGCGCTGTTCTGTTCTTTATGCACCATATCCATATCTCTCCTTTCTTTATATTTCAAACTAAAACCTGGTTGCCTGGAAGAGATTGCTTGAGCGATAAGGCCGCCTTTTGTATACATACTGTGTTTACATTTTATGTAACATTTAATTTGTATTACACTGTGTGCAAAGAAGTGTTAAATAAATAAATAACAGTACCGATTATTAAAAGTTGATGATTTTTTTGATTAGCTAAATTTTCTAGTTGCAGTTCAATGGCATGCTATTGGAATACGATTGGTTCTAAGATTAGTAATAGAATACCAGAGACGTCAAAAGTTGTCTTTGCGATCCAATTACGATTCAATTGTGCACTGTGTAAAATAAGAGAATTGATACCCTGCACACATAAAGTTAATTAAGAATTGAATATTCTATGAAACTAATAATGATATGATCAAAACATTAATGAGAAAGTTGATGAAGATTTGAAAATACGCACATTTTTCACGCTGACTTGTGATAGATGGTGATTGCTAAAGAGTCATTTCATGACTGTTGTAGTGGATACCAGTGCGCACGCGACGATTATGACGGATACCTAGTTATAAAAAATTGTCTGATATAGAGCGAAATTATACTTATTAGTGTTACCTTTATTAAAAATACATTTTTAAAACAATGACTTAATTTGGAACTTTTATTTCATAGTTATTTTTACCATACATTTAAGTTTAGACCACAGAGAAAGCTACATTAACTATACGTGTACTTAAAAAAATAAGTATATTTCGGACTATTAACAAAAACTCGAGAATAACGTTCATAAAATAAGCTTTATATTCCTTTTCCGCGACGAAAAGTACCTTAAGTTAGGTGTCTTTCTATGTACTCCTAACTTTGTATACCTATAGGGTGGATTTTTATTAAGCGCAAATATTTTGAGGGGCGGTTTATTTAGGCCAAAGAAAAGCACTAAGAGATTTTTTTTTAAATGTACGCGCTAGTCTTTTTTACATTTTCCTAACAAAATTAATTTCAATTTTTTATGCCTGTAATCGCACTAGAAAACTCATTCAACGTAACAATCTGTCTATTCCCTCTCCCCAAACTACTTATGAATGAAATTTATTTGCTATCTTCCTAATTCCGTTTGTGATAGACAGATACCAAATAAGTTTTACAACTTCTGCTATTATGCCAGCAAAATAGAAGTAAATAGAAAAGAAAAATCACTACAGAATATCTGAATTTTTACTATTCAGCAAAACATAAAACTGGTCGATGACATGCGAATAAACTTCAGGTGCGATGATAATCGAAACATTACTTACGTTTTGTATTTCGTTAAACAATAAATCCGTGTGAGATTCGCTGACGGATCTCAAAAATCGATACTAAATACTTTTTGTTTTTACGTAGTTTCACCGATTCTCGGTTCGACGCGAATTCGATCGGTTATCGATTTTGATTCACCGCAGTTATCGATTCGACGACGTCACCTCACTACACCGACAGTTGATCAGAATAGCCAGATGGTTTTTGCGATACGGGTCGATTTCTGCGTGCTATATAATAAGTGATTTAACAAAATAAATACCGAAATATCTTTTATTTGAAGTTTAATGGTGCCATCGTCGTAGCAGATATTCTCGCCGACGTGGTTGTGGTACGACAATAAAAGACAAAGTGTTAATATACTTTAAAAACCCTGAAAAGGGTAAAAAGTACATCTCTGAAGTTTCCCTCATGACTCACTCAGCTAAGGAGAGTACTAAGAAGTGCCTATTTAGTGTGCGAACCACATTTCTTTTATTGACACAAGAGGACACGGCTTATACTACAGCTTTTTTTTTGCTTTAATTTAGGTAACGACACACAACACACACCTTATTAAGGTAAATGTATTGGAACTCCTAAGTTACCTGTAACTTATTTGTCATCTTAGTAAAGGAACTTGAACTTGAAGACAGCGTTATCGGTCAGACAGTGCCTGCTCTTTCTACATTTTATTTTATTAACCTTTTATTTTAAATTTAAAACTTTAAAAAGAGATCTAAATACTGGCCATTCGATCTCCTGCGCCCCTAATTTTCTTTCTTTATTTTATTTCATTTCATTTCTTTAACCTTGATCATAAAATCAACAAATAAACAGGGTTTTTAATCTTTGTGTTAACTATCAACTTAAATATTTGTATCACAAATTACTGTTTGCAAATAAATATTGTAAAATTATTCTTTTATTTTTAATTTTGTATCTATTATCTTTTAAAATTCATAATAGACAGGAATAGCGAACCCAGGTTACAGACATTTCAGGGTAGTCTGTGGATTTTTTTTCCTTTTTTATTATTATTCTATTTTGTTCTTTGTATTATTATGAAATTTTGTGAGCCTTGAAAGAAGCCTACTCTACTTACTATTTTGAACGTTCTTTTATTAATTCTTCTAACAAAAGATTAATCTGCATGTTCGTATGTATGTTTACAAAACCCCACGTCGCATGTATTAACAACCCCGTTGGAAGTGTATTTAAGGTGCGTATAATTTATTTTCCTCTATGCTCATGTACGTTTACTATTTCCTTTTCGTTTGCGAAATTAATTACCACGCTCGCATGTTCTTTTAGTGCGGATAAACACGAATATAGTATGAGAAACATCAAGTTTGCAAAATGTGCCAAGAAAATATTTTTCTAAAATTGTAGTCGCTTTTGTCACTACAATAGATACTTTTAAATACCCACTAAAGTTAAAGTACTATATATATTTAACTATCACATAAACAAACTATTAAATCTTCTTCTATAGCAATACCTCACGGCTGAGGACTACTTGGTAACTCAGAATAATATGTGGTCATCGTGACTACATTATTCGGAGTTTCCATGTTTTGTGATCCTCTGAACAATAAATTTTATAAAAAATCATTTTGGTACAAGTAGATTTTGAGTTCATTAGAAACAGAGAGACACTATATGCTAATACAACTTTTAAAATGTTGAATAATTGTAGGCATTACTTAGGTTTAATATTCTGTTATTTGGATTCAGAGGATTCTCGCGGCGACGCGACGTAATTTCCGGCTCAACACTCTACAAGCTTTCTATGTAACCAACCAACTTAGATAGGTAAACGTTTTAGTTCACCGGTAATGGTCCTACTCTAGATTTAATAGTCTATTTACTTATAATCTTTACATTAAATAATATACAGTAATCATTTTCCGTTAATATATTAAAACACAGGCGATTTAAAATAATGAAATGGTAGGCGGCACAAAGATCATCAGATAATCTTGAACTGTATAATCACGTTGAGATTAGGCATACTTCAAGCTTACGTTACTACCTAGTATTTTGCGCGTTGGTACTGTCGATTCGAATAAATAAATACGCAAATGGCTTATTACAAAGGACTTATGAAAAATGTATTTTCTTTCAGCGGCGGCTGGTCGCATGACGTCACAAATCCTCGCCATTAGCGTTTCATATCGAATGCTGAAGAATATAAAACAGAATCTGAATTCGCTGGCTGAATGTTTATTGTGTTAAAGGTTACGATGACTTAACAGCGACATTGTACCTACTCGTGCTGAATATATAAGTCGGAAAATTGTATTTATGATGGATGTCAAAAACGATGTTTGTATTTATTTTGGAAATACAGTACTCGTAAACCCATAGAATTCTATATTCGTATTAACAACTTCCGTCTACCATAAAATATTACTTTTTCTAAAAAAATATAACATATCATAATTTAAGTTCAGTTGACCATCGTGACTTTTTCATAATTCTTACGTGACCTCGGCTTTATTAACTAACAAAAGCTTAAATGAAAGTTGCTAAGTAAAACGTTCTTAATGAATATTCATAGAAATCAGCGTCTCTGCTTAAAGGAAAACAACATTATTGATAGAAATGACAAATTTGTCACTGTACATCGCTGTAAATTTTATATCTCCTGTAAACGACGTCGCGAATGCGTCAGCTATAGTGTGGCGTGTTTACAAGAATTTTATGGTTGTAATTAGCCGTTGGCAGCGGACGGCGGGCGGGCGGCGGCGGCGCGGCAATGACGTTGTGACACTGATTTCGATTAATCCTAATAAGCTGGACGTGTTTGTTTCCAATCATAAAAGTGAACAAAACTTCGATAAGTTAAACATTAACTAAAATGTCTTTAATCCCATTCTGTCGTATCATCTATATTTGACGTGAAAGAACGAGACCAAACATATTTCAGTTAACTTGGACTTATCAAGTGTTAGTTAATATTTATGAATATGGCGAATGGCTTTATTGTAGGCTACAAAAACGATAAATAAAAACAAACTTACTTCGATTACATTAACAATACGAAGGTTTTTACTTACTAATATATTTTTGTTTCATATTCAAAATATAGATGACAATACTAATGCAAGTTAATGTCGAAAGAGATTTGTATACTAAATATATACTGAGCAAAAATAAACTTACTACCTTATTTTAAAAAAACTAACTGTATTTTAATTGAAAAAACTAAAAACGTATATGTAATTTTAACGCAACGAATGCCTTGTTTGTTTGGATGTGTTTCGAAACACTCTATATTTTGCATTTCGACTTACTCTAGCTTTACATATATGAATTTTTGTTATATCATTGGTAAGTATCTCTAGTAAAATCAACCGACATCGCTCTATTGACTTCCAGATAAATTCTTTTTTATAATATATAAATGAACAGCAATGTTGGTTTTTAAAGAAATCTTATCAATTAATTCTTCCTCCGTGACACGTGCACACTGAACAGTCCTATGTCCAGCACAGCGCTTTGACATCAGTGTGCCGCGGCCTCTCATAAAGTCACCAAGTTCAGGGAGCTCGCATGACCGTCGCCAGGGCGCCCACCCGACTTTCCAGCGTTTTATAATAATAATAACACCAGACCAACACATTTTTCACGCGATTGCGTCAATGATCAAGTAAAATGCGCGATATTTGCGTAGGAAAACTATTTATAGAATCGCCTGGCAGAAAGACTACTCATCGATTTTATTTTAGAAAGAAGGAAGGTAAATAACATAGTATTCGCAAACTACTCTGGATTGATGCGCTCTATGTTTTGTTTGCGCAAAGTACGTGTTTGAATGCGTCGACTATTTTCAGCATTCGGCGCACTGAGGTTAAACGAATATTTATAATCGAATTCGTCACTCAAATAGAAATCGAATGTTTTGTTAAAGGTAAGCTTAGATCGAGTGTTGCGAATGAAATATTTACTTAAGATTATTTTCGGTATACTCAACGGGCGTCACTCTCCGTCGGCATATGAAAGCAATTACTCGTATTTTCGATGAAATGACGCATGACCCCGATGTTTTCTCATGAGAGACAAATTGGGATATACCGATTTATTAATTATCCTATAAATAGGAGGAAAATCGGGTGCGTATTGATTATTAAGTGGTCGCCAAACATTAATTAGCAGATGGAGATAATATCCATTCAATATAGCTATATCGTTTTGCTGCAATAAAAACTTCTTTTGTTTTGATAAGTTCTAACAAAATTATTTGGTTGTATCTATTCATTGTCGAAAAAATGTTAGATTTCTAAATTAATATGTGGCAAGATTGATCGAGGTTTCTTTTTGATCTACAAGTTTGCGGAAGACTTTTCAATTTGGTCCTTTCAGTCTTAATATATTATTCCTCAATGGTCGAGCTATCAATTTTACTACTTACTCGTATTCGCGTTTCTGCTTACTTCTAACGACGTACCTAATTAAATTTTTTCTTAGTCAAAAATATATTTGATCGTGGTTATATTGGTTGATAACTAGCGAGTTAGCTCAAATCCACTAAGGGATAAAATCAGGCTTTTAAACCACAGAATCGAACTGTTTGTAAGCGTATAATCTTTGCTTGTAAGTATAATACAAAATTTTTGGTATGTACTTGAGATAGAAATAGAATATAATGAGTAGGTGGTGTAGTAATCCTCTTATGGAATCCTAACAAAACGACGGTGGATTATCTGCCTACATTACATTTTATTAGAATTACTTATGGTATTTCAGGCATAAATAATTTGTTTAATTTTCTATTGAAGCCGTCGAAATAATAATTGGGTAAGTAGGCGTACCTAAAACCTTAAATATAATGTGGGTAGTTCATAATAAGGTACATTTTAAATATAATTTTATACGTAGATACACTTAGGAAGTCCTTGATTTTATATTGTCTTTAAATACTTATTTGCTAGATAAGTATTTATTTATCTAGTTATTACTAAAACTACCTAATTTTAAACTATCTGCTAAATTTACCTATATTTACAGCAATTAATTGGCACCTTAATCTGACATCACATACACATATTATGTATTATTCCTGGTGCATTTACCTTTTCACAATCTGTTATATTATTATGTAACTTACATGGAGCAAATACAAAGTGTACTTAGCTAGATGTGTCTCTAGACTGGCGCTTACGATTACATCATATTAAATAACGTACTTATTTTATGTGATTATTTTATAGTGATCCATCGTAAACAGTTATTTGATTAATAACAGTAACAAATGTTTAATATAATTTAACTAAATGTAAATGCTAAAATAATGTACTCTCTCCACGTTTTACGTCATTGTCTGTTACATCGTTTTAACTTACAAAAATCAATTTACATAAATAAATCTATAAAATAGGAATTAACTTTGGTTGGACTGGAATAAAAATCACATGTACCAGGTGAAGGCTTTTTCAATTAAGAATACATATATATAAACTTCTATATAAATTAGGAATTTTAATGAATAATTAATATGCACTTAATTTCATGTCGCCCGACAAACACCTGCTTCACATTAAAGTCAATAGAGTGTCAATTAAAAAAAAGTAATTAAGTCTTGCAGTTATTCCTTTCATTATGATGCGACTGGCTCATGCATAATCAAAAACGTAAACACGCTGTTAATAAGTTTGCTAAAGGCATACTTTGAGCTGCCATTGCCATACATTTACACTCTTGTATGAAGTATCTCAACCAAAAATGGAAATAAATCCATCAATGGAACAAAAAGTGGAAATAAATGTATTATAGAATTAGAATGGAATAGAGAGTGTTTTGCTTCTTTTTTGATTCACTACACTGATCTAGATATAATAAATTTGTATCTTTGTAGATACAATTTTATTATTTACTAATGTTTACCCTCAGATCCGCACGCGTATTTAAATCTCACAGAACCCCTATGAGTTAGCGAAATTTCAGGACGATTAGTTCAGTAGATGAAGCATGATAAAGTAACAAACGGGTAGGATTAGGATTGATGTCGAATATTTTACCTATATTTTTCTATTTTTGTGACTTCATATTTTCAATTTTCATTTAAAAATATAAAATATAGCTATGAAAAATTTTCCGAAATAATTTCTTAAAATTTTTTCTTCATCAAAAAAGTGTCGTTTTTTAAATTGTTTTAAAATGCCTCTGATATAAGTAGTTAACTTCACAGTCAGTCATACATATATATTTGGGGTTAATGACCACGCCGATTAATAATGTCCTCTGCCCTTATAATAGGTAATGCAATTAGCCTCGAATACCTATCAATGCATCGGTCGATATCAAATCTTAAAAAATCAATTGTGACGTCATGTCTAGCCTTTGTGAACAATGATTACAATTGTTTGACGTAATTATCAAAGGTAATTATTTACTTTTTACTTATACTTTGTTACAGTGTCTAGTAAACATATACCTTTTTTATCAGACATAAACGGAAATGTTATCAATTTGACTGTATTTAGTATTGTGTTTTTTTAATCGATTACAATATTTTCGTTGTACCCATATTGTATTTATAGTTTTATACCATAACATAACGGAAGAAAATTAATGAAATGTAATGGTTTTGTAATCCGGATCTCTTTCTCAAATTTTCAACATTAATTATTTACACTTGACGGCTCACGATTTATCGCTAACCTAGAGTCATTGCAATACAATTTTTTTTTTGTCTAAGAAAAACATGTATAAAAAAGTTCATTATCTACGCCCTTTGTTATTTATTTATTTAAACTTTATTATACATAATACAGTTGTATAGCACAATAGGCGAACTATTATCATAAATTATTTTTGTGTACTTACTAAGTATATTGTTATTTATTTTTTCTTTAAAATTAATATTTTCATACTTATATAATGCGCAATTAATTTTTTGTTATGTTTATATTTAAATTTTTAATATATATATATATTGTCACCAATATAGGTACCACGTCGAATCAAATATTAAATGAAGCATCAAAATAAGAAAGTGGCACATTTGTGGCATTCGATAAACTAAACAAAATGTAAGAAAGTGAACATAATTTTCACATTTCAGTCGTCTAATGTTTTATGTGATTCGTTTTTATTACGTTTGCTTCGTGATGATGTCTGCATCCTCGGTCTGAAGTACAGTGAGCAACACAAACAGTAGTTCATTTTCAATTTACTATGCGGTAAAGTTTTCTTTGTAGCCCACTGTACCAATTTATTTTTATATCACAGAGAGTTAGGTCTTAACAATTTATTTTGTAATGAATATTTTTAATGATCGTCTGAAGCTACGAAAGTATACACCAATAGCGTAATAGCCTAAATAAACATTTTATGTATTCACTGGAATTCTCCATGAACAAACAAACAGCTTGGTAAAACTTAAATGATATTACCCAACCGACCTTCGTTGTATTACTTCGAGTGACATTGCGTTGTATGGGAATGTACAGGGAATACGAAGTTTACTATGTATTTAATAAGCCTAAGTAGGTATAGGTAGTGGTCGCCCGCGGCTTCGCACGCGTTCTTGAATCCCATGGGTAGGTATAGTACTTTTTTCCGGGATGAAATGGGGTACCATTCATTGTGCCTATGTCCTTATCCAGTGAAATGAAATGAAATTGTTTATTTTCAATATAAATATCACTTATTGACGTCAATTTTTTTATACCTATTAAGTTTACCACCACTTCCAAAGTGTGGAGAAGAAGCGGCGCCACAAACTCCACTGCAGCATTTTCTTCAAAACGTCAATTTACAAATAAGAAAAAACTTTCCTTAATTACCTAGTACTCTTAACTATCTATATCTTTGCGAAATAATAGGGAGATTTGTTTATTAGATAAAATGTGAAGAGGTAACAAACAAATACACAAACTCACTTTCGCATGTTTGACATTAATAATTAGAAATAAATTAATCTTCATAAACTAAAAATATATTTTCTTTAATTACAGACTGCGAATCATTAATCCGCAAGATGTTAGTGCTTGAGCCTATGAAGCGGTACACCATTGAGCAGATCAAGAAGCACCGATGGATGACAGCGGAGCCCTACGTCGTGCAGTCAGTGGCCGCAGACCCGGCTCGGAGCCCTGCGCACGCGCCAGCGCACAACGAGCCTAACGAACAAGTCCTTAGGCTAATGCAGAGTTTGGGAATCGATCCTGTTAAGACAAAAGAGGTAAATGTAATATTAAATCCTCGATATGTAAGTACAAAACATATAGATAATTAGGGTTTTCTTGAAACTACTAGCAAAATTTTATCATCGTCATAAAATTCATTTAGCTGATCACCCGATTTGTATGGTAGGTAGAAAACTTTCTGTCAGTTTTCAGTTATTTTTTCTTTTGAAAGTGGTTTAGTTTCACGGTCTAAACAGTGTGTTTAGAACTTAAAAATTTGGCCAATATTTTCTAAACAACCCTTTATAAAACTTTGGCTAGAACAGATTTATCTACTCAACAGATGGATTCTTATGAGTCTAAACACTTGAAATCTGCTGTAAGTTGTTAAGGAGTTGAGTATCTCCAACAACTTTCCCCAAAGTGGATGACGTACTTAGGCAGTAAGGCAGGGCCTGGCATAAAATATAAGTCATAGAAATGTTGGGAGTGAAAAAGTGTAAGTACATTTCCTTTGACTGAATTGCTTTGTCATGTAATGATCACGATACGAGTAACTTTGCTGGGTGAATGAAAATCGATGTAAAGCTGCTCTTTAGTAGAGAGTGGCTAATGATGATGACGTTCTGCTTTAAATTTCCAACAACACTAAGTAGCAAATAAATTAATTTTAAATTATATATTTTGTTGTTGGTGGGTCAACGCCATAAGGTTTTTGATAATAAAAATAAATTTATTCATATGACTGTACAATGCGCGGTCAATTTCTTTTTTCTTTTATAAAAACATTATGTGCAGTAGTTGTGACCTTAATACATTTGTGAAGTGAGTACATTGTTATTGTATAAATAACAAACTTTGCGAACATTTTACTGAACTTCGTACTATGTTGTGTATTTTCAATAACAATATTGTCATATCTTTATGAGTCTGTAAGATTTTTTTTCAAGAAGATCCATCAGAGATAACCAATGATAAAATTTCAGTAGAAGTTAAATTTACATAACATGCATAACAGTAATTCAGAAGGTTTTTTTTAAAGTTATTCAACGCATTTGTGTATTAAAAAGTTTTGAACTTTTTGTAGATATCTGACATTACCAGATTTCATCCGATGAAACCTTTCATAATTTTATTAGTACTATGAATAATTCTGTGACTTAACTTTACCTTTAGTCTTTCGGCCCGCTGTTCGTCCAATTTGGCCCTAAGATTAAATATGCCTAACCAAACGCAGGTTAAATACATTTATTTCTTCTCATCACAACAATAAAACAATCTACCCATTTCCAGAGCCTCCGATCGAACAGTTACGACCACCACGCAGCAATTTACCTCCTATTGCTGGAACGGCTTCGTGCCAGGGCCGCTGGTGGCTCCACCATCGCCAGCGCTGAAAGAACTAGGCCTTCCAGGCGACCCTCGTCCGTGGCTGATCAAGCCCTGTCTAGGGAAGTCCATGATGGCAGAAGAGAACATCATACGAGGTAAGATTACTTCCTATAACGTGCCTTCTGCGAGCGTGACCTTCTGATACAGGTGTACACTCACTTACTACAAGGTCACAAATGCAAGAATATGTTGTACTAAATTTTGTTAAAGATAAAGATTTTTTATAAAAGGTCCAAATATATGTATTTCTAGTTAACTTTGTTAACTTACGCTCCGGTATTTTAAGGGTCATCACCTCACTGACAATTCGTTGCATAATAAGTTTTGTCATAGTACCAACTAATTTCCCTGCCTTATTCTGAAACACAACAATGCAAGCGCTACGTTTTGGTACTAGAAGTAGGTGAGACTTAGGTACCTAACCAAGCAGAAGATCTTCATACTAAATATAAGATCTACTTCGGTTATGTTATCATGTCGTAGTATTCACGCACGACCAATTCAGAGGACTAAATTGATAGTTGTCTGTCTAAATGGTATGTCTTGTCTACTATTCATATAGTATCAGTTGCATTCATAAGTACTCATATTACCTATTTACATTTCAATGGTTTCAGTAGGTCTTCTTTTTAATTTCAGGTTACTGCATTCTGGTGATTCTCAATCAAGGGAATACAGTAAAGCAACGCCTACAATATCAGCTGCTCCAGCCGATTCCTCGACTGCTGAGACGCAGCGGTTGTTATCCCTTGCGGGTGTGAATATGACTGAACAAAGACTGCTCCAGCGAAATTCCGACCCAGCGGAGACGCATCGGAGCTTTCTCGTCGGGAATCTCGACGTCGCATCCAGAAATCACGAAGCAGAGTCTACCAGGCATTTGTCGATGAGAAATATCGATGTAACCCAATCGACTCAAAGGTTAGGCAGCAAAATTCCTGAAGGTATCGTCCCTCACAGATTACTCGCTTCAACGTATGAACAGCAACAAAACATCTTAAAGCAATCAAGCGAAGACTGTAGAAGACTACTTCAACAATCGACTACAGTCGGTCCCGAAACCAACAAAAATATGAGTGATGGAACTAGATTGCTGACATCGTCTAGTTTCGATTCAAAATGTGCTATCGATGGTGGGAGAAATTCTTCAAGTAATGATCACAATGTCATTGCAAACTTTATGCAAAATTCTGCTTCAGCCACAAATTTCAACGCAGAAACCGTTAAGTTGCCAAGTTCTACGACATTCACGATGTGTTCTGAAGCAGCTAAATTAATGAATACCCTACAACAGTCTCCTTTGCCGCTGAAAGGAACTCTTAATTTAAGCACTAGTCCAATACCGTCGCAGTTAACTGATACCAAACTAAGTAGTGTTTTAGAACAACCAAAGCCACTAGAGTCAACTAGATTAGTTTCCCAAGCACAGCAACAGGATTTAAGCCGTCTGCAAACCAGCACACCTCCATTTAAAGACTACATGAATCATCATCTTCCAGCCTATTCATATTTGCAAAATCTGCCGCCCATTTCAAATACAAATGAAAGTAATTTTTCTACGACTACCACTGCCACCGGTGATTTATTTCCTAATACATTATACCGGCCAGACAGCAAATTTTCTTTAAACAGATATACGACGGCTCAGACTTTTATGCAAGGACTTCAAGGTAAGGCGACTGAAGCAACAAAATTTCAACAACAGTATTCATCGTCGACTGACGAAGGTTGCGAGACAGACATGGAGGACGTGGTGAGCGTACCCAGCGGAGTCCAGAACAGATTGAGTTCCTGCGCCAGTTCTAGTTCTAGCAGCGGAGTTATTACATTTTTTAACAATAAAAGCCTCAGTCAAAACTTAAGCTGTGATTCGTCGCAAAGTAATTTTTCAACATTTGAAAGTTTGGACTATCAACTTTCGGACTGTTCTAGTGAATTAGCCAGCAGTCTACCAAGCTGCACGTCCAATGATGATAAACTTGCTTATGAAAATAGTTCGTTAGTGAATACAAGTCCTATGCATCCTTGTGTTTATATATCTTCGTATAATAATAAAACTCCAGGAACCGGGTTTATTGCTCGACATAACCCACTTGACTATCAAACAGCTAATAAAAACTGTCCTAGAGCAATCAATCGAAGCCCAGTCGACTTTAGAGAAGGACGTCGAGCTAGCGACGGTCTAGTAGCACAACAAGCAGCACAATCCAATGAAACACAAAAGAATAATTTGGCATTTAACAGTCAGCGATTGAACGAAAATTGTAAAGCAAAAGGAGTATTAGAACTTCATTTGGTTCAAAAAGAAGCACAAAAGTTGAAAACTCAGTATCAGTCTACGATTCCTGTCGAAGAAATGACTCAGAGGCAACTGCAACACAATCAATTCGCTGCCAGCTTTAGCCCTCATTACTTAGATACAAAGAATCCTACTAAACGCATAAGTCTTCCGGAAACTTTCAATTATTCGAGTACGTCACCGCCTATGCCCGCTAGTCCAAAAATGGTGGCTCAATTACAAGAACCAACAGACTTGCCTCACGGGGCTACAGTCTCACAAGTCAGCAAGCCGCCTTTACAACAGCAGTTAATGCAGCACAGATTATTTCAACAGAAACGTCAATTACTGCAAAAGCAGATGACTCCTCCTAACATACCGGCTCACGATATGGGGCCTCTGCATAATCTTACCGTCTCCGGTTTGAGCAGAAGACAAATGCTCCGGCAACAGAGCTACAAAATAGCCCAACAACAGCAAATCTTGCCACCTTTGCCTCTAACCGAGACGGAGAATAGGGATCTTCTGGCATTCCAAGCGATAGTAGAAGGGCCGCGTTGTTCTCCTAAACCAAAAGAGGATCAGGAGGAGGCATCGAAGTTTGCTTATCAAGGGTCGATGGAGATCAGTATAATGAACAAGGAGAGATTGGGGAATGAGAACTGGTCGAACCTGCCGTCGAGTTTGCAGAGCGCATGTCAGATCTCGGAGTTGTCGTCGCGGCGGGAGGCGGGCGGCGACGCGGGCGGGGACGCCGCGCTGTGGCCGGCGCCCGCGCAGTGGAACCCCGCCCTGTTCCAGCCACAGCCCTGCTTCCAGGTATTCCAACAGATCAACTAGTGACACGTTTTTAGACCGGTAGATTGTAGTCAGGGGCATCAAATATTGATTAGCTACTAGGAAATGGACAGATATTAAATTATGGCACAATGCCTTAAATTACTGGATAGATATTTTTCATACTAATACAGAAAGGCAAACGTAGTTTAAAAGAAATATTATATCGATGGGGTTAACTAAAATTGTAATTTTTGAGCATCAGACTTTATCCTGAATAATTGAATGTAAATCTTAACAATTTTATATAATTTCTTATGTCAGTCCATATCAAAGTAGCAGAACTATAGTGAATAAAAAAAATGCCCTGAATTTTGCACGCACGTGAGTCTGAGATGTTAAAGTTGACGATTGGGAGCATTCGCTAGATCAATCAATGGTCTCATGTAGTTTGTATTATAAGCATCGTATTATGAGCATAATTTGACGTTGCATATAAATCACCAGTATGAAATTTAGAATGCATGACAATAATTAGTGCTTTAAAAATTATGTATTACGTTACACAGTAATTGTACATCACGTATTTTATATCATTGATATAGCATTTCGATGTCAGGTAACTGCCATTAATCTGATTTATTAAATTATCACAAGAATTATGAAAATTATTTCTTTGGCAGCTATATACTTAAGCACTGAAAATATTATAAATTACTCAATTTAATTTAAATTATTGACCGTTCATTCCTAGTTAATGGTTCATCTAATACATCATGTTACTCTATTCCATTTTGGATACTTGCCAATGTATTATTAAAAAATGCATTTCATGTATTGCAAGCATAACTTCAATGTTCCTAAGTAATATTTGACTACTTCATGGTACATTAATTTGCTAGTTAGATATATTTATAACAATTATTCTAAGTTATTGATAGTTTCTTTATTAAAGTCTGTATAGAAATTTGTTATTATTTGCAATTTTATATATGTAAGATGTGATAGCTTTACTTAGAAGCAAGTTTTATTTAAAATACTAGTAAATGTAAAATGCATAAAATAGACATTTGTTTTATTTCGACACCTTATTATTTTGCATAAGTTTTAGTAGAGGACACGAGTGCATGATCAATCACTAGATTTAGATAATTTGTCCCAGAGCTCAAGTGAATATATTCTAGGTAACAACATTAAAAGTTATATCTATCGAGGCAATATCTTTGAATTTATCATTTCATGATGTGGTCGGCCAGATCATGATATGATCTGACCAGATCAATGAGCTTCCAACATTATTTAAAAGATATATCTGTGGATTCCAAATCGTTGAATTGATCATTTCATGATGAGGTCGACCATATCATCGTGTGATCTGAACCAGACCAGAGCTTTCAATATTTTAAACTGATACACGACTACATCATGATCTAACCAAGAATCAAGGTGATCATAATATAAAATTGTTACATTTTTACCAGTAGAGGCCCTGATGTTGCTACACTTTGAGTGCGGTCGACCACATCATGAAATGATCGTTTTGGCAACGATATATCCATAATTTATTAAAATCAAGTCGGAGCCATGATATTATATTAAACATTTAAGCATGTTACTAATTGACACAAACCTTATTTACATAAATGAGAACCAATTTTGGATCTTTCTTCAGGCAATTGATCAAGGTTAAAAAATTATAATCAAGGATGCAACTAGGATACAACATTATGGAGAAAGAGGTGCTTAAACGACTGTAACTTGGTACTTACATCCAAAATAAGTATATACTTATGATTGCAAAAAGAGAGTGCTTAAAAAGTATGTTTTGTCCATTGAGAAAGGAACGTCATTCGTTCAAATGACGTTCCTTTCTCAATAGTTTTGTCAAATGAGGTATATTATAATTAGATAGAATAAATAAATTTAAAATATCGCAAATTAACTAAACTTCTAAATAGCAAAAGCATTCAATAGTTTCTTTGTTTCTATACTCATAAAATGACGCACAAAATTAACGTTCTTAGGTCATAAACGACAAATGACGTAAGTACGGAACAAACTGTAGGTATTTCATCGTTCTCATACAAATATAAGTACTTAGTAGATTCAACGCACTTTTACTTTTCTTAGAGCCGACTTGATCCATAATAACACTAGTTTACAATAAAAAATACCCACGGTTGAAAGTTATTTGTATCTTTAGAGTAAAACAAGCTTAGTTCGATACTGAAGTAGAAACAAATTAGCACGTCACAGTTTGAAAATATTTATGAATAAAGTTTTACCAATTTACTGCTTGGTATATGAAAATTCAAAATGACTCAAAGTACTTTTTATTTTATACTGGCCGGGGTTTTAGTTATCTCAGGATAGACAAGCAGTAATCTAACATATTTTTGTCCCAAAAACCTTGGTACCTCTCTTCAAATTACTGTAAATCTTGATGGAAAAGAATTTAATCAACATATACAGGTACTCCCATTTTGTGGTAATTATGTATGCAATTTCTTCAATAGTTCTCTGCTTATGGTTACCTAAGAAAATTTTCACAACCACTTCAAAAGAAAACGACAAACTCTGTTTCGACAGCGGTTAAGTGACGCTCAAAAATGACATCCCATAGGATTTTTCTGATTTGAAGTACCAGGAATTTGAGGTCCCCTTCTAAAGTTTGGCAACAGAAAGACCAGCAATTTTTTTTGAAGTGTTTAAGGGCTAGTCCATTTTTGTTAAGTGCTTATACAAAATTTTTCATCAATACTAGATTTGTTTTGCCAAATGTTTAGTATTTATTTTTCCCTGAAGCGTTTGTAAGCACACTTCTACAACAATCACACTCCACTTCGGGTACCCATTTTTTAACAAGGTTCGATACAGGAATTTAATAGTATTGGAAGCAGAGTCAATCTTCCGGTTTTTTTTTCGAAAACATTTCAAAACTGTTTAAGCTTAGTTTACACTGTCTTATCGACATATTTAAAAGGAAATTACTTTTAACTATTAGTTTGATCTTACAATAATTATAGTCGCAAACTAGACTCGACGTATACATTGGTATAAAACAACTTCAGGGATATTTAAAAAACGTGACGTGATAATAATATATGGCGTACGGTATAATGATAGGTGGATAGACACAAATCAAATGTACTATAAATTATATATGGGTAATATATATATATATATATATATATTAAAAAAAAATTTAAACTAGTGAATTAATTGACATTTGTTCAGTCGCTCGAAGGTAGGTACCTAATCCTAATGGGAAACTGATTTCATATACGAATAGGATTTCGCCAATTTTCACTTTAAACGTGAAATTAAATTACAACTTACTTTAGTGGTATTTCTTAAACCCTATGCTGCCTTCAATCGTCTTTTCAGCATGTATTCCTCCCTTTATGGCAAACAAGCTGTTTTCCCGCAACTCCTGCATCAAAAAGTGCCTATGTTTGACCCCTGGTCTTCATCATATCAAATTTCATTAAAATCCGTTTAGGCGTTATGGATGTCTCTTGTCACTAAAATTTTCATATAGGTTTACGATATAAATCTTTTAAATAATCTACAATCTCTTATAATCGCAGTTTAGAAGATGATCTAATATTTAGTTGATTGCGGACATCGTATTACCAACTTCAAAAATATTTTTTTCAGCAAAATTGGCAAGGACACAGTCTGCCATCGACGGCCGCAATGCTACCTCTCAGCGAAAGTCCGATATTGGAGTTGACTGA
This sequence comes from Euzophera pinguis, assembly GCA_947363495.1. Lineage (NCBI taxonomy): Eukaryota > Metazoa > Arthropoda > Insecta > Lepidoptera > Pyralidae > Euzophera > Euzophera pinguis. The sequence goes on along the minus strand of OX376170.1, from coordinate 10,643,667 downwards.
ACAAATGGAGTCTATTTAACTAGCACCTTTTAATTAAATATAAAACATGGAATAATTTATTTGATAATCGGTTAAATGCAGTTACATTTTGATTCAACTGTCTTGTATTTACAGTCTTGTAGTTACAATCAAAAAGTTACGACGCTCGACAAATGTAAATCGCTAAGAAGTGTTTTTTTAAAATTTGTAACTCGCTCAAAACAGGACTCACAAGAAATTCATTATTTTTAAATGATAACCAGTCAGTGAAAGATTTTAAAAAAATAGTACTAGATAAACAAAAGGGCTAGCTATATTTTATTTTGGACTAAGACATGAAATAGCTATTTGATCGGTTATAACACTACCCTACAATTTGAGGTAAAGGTCCCATACTTTGTATTAGTATTTTGCTACGATTGACCTAAAAATGACTAGATGTATGCAAATCGAAAAACTTTTTAAGGTGATCTTTCATTGGAATAACAAATATTAACATTGTCGTAAAAGAGAAAAGAAGATAGAATTTTTCTCAGTTTCTAATGTGTTGACCAAGTAACATCAGTCTAGTCTACTAAGCTTAAATACCAACGTATGAGAAATTTACCTTAAAATATAATAAACTGCCATAGTAATATTTTAAAACAAGAAAAATTAATGTAATGTTTTATTTGCTAAAACACAATATTAAAGCATTTTTAAACAGTCAATAAAAAGGTACATAGTCATACATTCCATAATCCATTGAAATAATACATTCTTGAACAATAAGCATAGTTATTTAGAAAAATTGTAATCTAATAATGATGCACTGTAAGTCAATACCTATTTAATTAGGAATGAATAATATAAGTAGTGATAAATGATGTGACAATATCAATGTAGGTTAAGTTGAGTATGTTCCAAGGTGCATTTATTATCATTTTTTTTTCAGTAAATGCTGCGTTGATTTTTGACACGACATACAAAATATCCTTTGAAGGTGGTGATAAGTACATCTAAGCATATTTGCGACGTAAACAATATGCAGGCTGTGGCTAATGAATTCTAATGTTACCTTTCGTAGTTGAAAGATGAGACTGCTTTGGTAGGTGCAATTATGTTTATTAAGTACTAGCTGTTTCCCGCAGCTTCACCTGCGTCAAAAAGTAGCTTATGTTTGACCCCGGGTCTTCAACTATATTCATACCAAATTTCATCAAAATCCGTTCATCGATTTGGTCGTGAAAGCGTAACAGACAGACAGTCGGACAGACAGATAGACTTTCACAATTGAAGTATGGATAGTATTGATGGAAATAGTAATTATCAAAGTAATTTCACCTTGTAGCTACCAGAGGAAAAGTTCAGTGATTAAATTGCTTCGAAAAGAGGATATAAAGTGTTCCATAGAATCCCATACCAACTCGATCACTCTTTCCTTTTTCTTCGAGGCCTTGCAATTGAAAAAAGAAATAACGAAGATCTGTTTCAGTCTCATTTTAATACAAAAAACTTAATAACAAAGTACTGGGTGTAAATCAGCAGGAACAAAAAAGCTGGTAGATGTCCGCCGTTTACAAATAAGTAATAAAGTTAAAAATAAACACATTGCATGCCAATGCAAATCTTGGTATTGCAACTTTGAACTATAGTTAGTTCTGCGCCTTTTGTTTTTGCATTTGTTTTATAATAGTACAATTTGTTCTGGTCACAGAACCTGAAAAACGGTTTTTATGTTCTGTGGTTCTGGTACTAATGTTGATAATAGGTATGCCTACGGTCAAAAACTGTGACGAGGCAAACAAAGGCGACAGGTTTTTTTTTTATCTTTAGTAATTTACTAATACGTGTTATTTAATTTCATGCATTCCGTCCATCACAAGTGACATAGCTTGCTAAAAACTGACTTATCCACCTTCAAAATAGTTTAATAAAATCTGCGTGGCAATTTTTAAATGATTATGTTATTGGCGATCGTGTGTAGACATTGAGTTCCCTGTAAATAAAGTACCTCCTAATTATCGTTGAAAATAAGACTGAATTCAGTGTCAATTCAGAGTAATGTGAAGATGTAAACGATCACATTATGTTGGCATGTAATGGTGATGTGTAAACTTACAGAGAGATACAAAAGTACTTATATAAAACAAGTATTATAGTGTAATACTCGTATTTTCATTTTTTAACCATCTTTATCTATTCTCTATCAGAGAAATTGAAAAGTTATATCAAATACCTAATTCTTTTCAAAAATATAATACGACATGATTTCACTATCTGTCAATTTCATATCTAAGTAGGTATATTTTTGGAGTAACAATTAACTAATAAACGATAAATTTAACAGACTCTCGTAAGGTTATACACTATCAAATGGTATTGAAATTTAATCAAAATTATGTTTGTTAGTAATTTGGGTAAATCGAACGTTTATTGTTGAAAAAAGTTGTTTTATGGATAAATAATTACACATATCAGAATATGGATGTAATAAGTTGTGTGTATGGTTTGCAAGATGGAACATGTGGTTTTTGAAATAAAGTAGTAATTAAATTTTACGACGGTTCATATTTTTTGATTACATGAATTTAAAACTGCTGTTAATATCAAACATACTCATGTCTTTTTTCGTGACACATTAAAATCCACGACAAGTAGTTCAATTAACCGGACCATTGATAAACTTTAGTTTGTACTTAATCCGTATATTTAGAAGATCTACATATGCTATGACGACAGGAATCCGCTATCCGCTACAAGTGCTACGACGTAGCTTTTGATAATTGTCGTTGACACTGCTACGAGAGATGACGTATAATATCACCTATTTGGCAACATCTACAAGGATTCTGCTACGTCGTAGCACTCGTACAATCTATTATTTATGAGACAAATCACAAAAAAATCGATTTGATGTTCGAATTTACAAAGATCGATTTTTAGTAAAATTAACCTATGTATTATTATATCATGCAAAAAGATATTGCAATAAAGTCTCACTTGTATCCTTTGACCGGAGTTATCTAGTTAGTTAAATGTATTTCAGTTACTTATTATAATTGTGTGTAGGTGTTACTTGTTAAACAAATAACGATCAATGCGCTGATCACTGAAAGCTTTACCAAACAGTAACAATAACATACGTAAGATTATAATAATAATAGATACCATTCATACGATGTAACTATAGATAAATGTAGCAGAGGTGTTTTGAGGCTTTTACACTTTTAGTAATATTAACAATTTCATTGTACTATACTGGCATTTTAGCATCATTAACCGCATTTTAATCGTACTATTAGAAGTAGTCAATTTTATATAAAACAACAAATTAGTTATGTAGAGACCAGCAATATTAATGTACTACACGACTACACAGCTTAAAATTGGCTTTACTAACGATTTGAGTAGGGTTTTAACGATTTTTTACGTTGTTTATAGTTGTTTTGGTTGTGATGGGGCTGGTTGTTATTCAATGTATAGAAAAGTCAATACAAAACCTTTAAAATTGTTGTCTTTTATTACAAACCCTACTTCATACAAAATCTCAGAATGTATCAGCTTACACTTAATAGCAAATAAATAAGATTAGGTAGAAATGCCATGTTAAGCCTCTCGAGTCATAAATTAATATGGCAAGGCTTAACTATGGCACGCAGGTAACGCCCATATAACACTTCTACCTAATCTTATTTTTGTGGTTCAGCTTCGAGTAGCCTTTAATCATGGACCTACATTTGGCGGTTCTACTTTTAAATGGGTAACACTATTCAATAGGTTGACGATCCGGAAGTGAGTGGTCAACACTGTCCGATGGTCGGCTGCCATCTAGCGGTAACAACACAGACTACGCAAAAGAACTCAAAACCACAGATTAATCTGTAATCGCGTATGCGCTATTGAGCTTCTTAATTTTTTTACATTATTTGGAAAGAATGCCATGTTTCCCGAAGATATTTAAAAAAAAATATCTTGTATGAGTACTGTTAAAGAAAAATCTATACAACTGGTATTATCATAGCTGTATTGTCATAAAAATATTTTTTATCAATTGAGTGCGAGCCGGCAGATACGAACGACGTCAATTGGTTCTTGTTTAGATAACAAAGGTGAGTTCATATTTACATTTACACAACCTATCGAATAACTTGGAACGCAGACATGAAGAATTTTCGAAAATAATATATCAGCTATAGGTACATAAATGTAGTAGGTAATTAATTTCAAACCTATGAATCAATATGGATTTACCTATATCAATATGGCAACATGGAATGACTTGTTCCCTCTGACAAAGTTGTTCAGGTGGCTTATTTCTGTGCTAAAAGAGTGTAATATCATCGACACGCAACGAAGAAGAAGAATATGCCCATTAGATTGTCTGTAAGAAATTGCTTGCTGCTATAAGGCCGCCTATGTACCTTATTATATTTTAACTGTAAGATCTTTTTATGTAGTCTTGGTGCAATAAAGAGTAATTGGTGCAAATAAGATATTATTATTAATATGACAACTTCCATTGAAAAATGAATTTTTCACTGTGTGTTCTGTTTCGATGAACTTGTACAACACTGTGTGTTCTGTTTTTGGCAACTTTTGTAGTTTCACGTAAAAAGAATGTTGGAAGTGGGGCTAGTGTGGAATTCCTCCTTGAAAAAAATATGTAGTTCTAATAATTGCCTGCGCTCTTTTTACGTGAAACGGTCTACAAGTCTCGAGAGAGATTACATTTGCATCGTAAAGGTCAACATTATAAAATTCCTGCGCAAATAAATATTCTATACATACTAACCTACTTAATTCTAAATATTTTTAGATGGCTAAAATATTAGATCTGATCAAGAACAAGAAACAGTTCTCTTTTTCATTCGAAGTGAGCCCAGGACTGTCGGAAGACATATTGGAGCATCTTCCAGTCGAACCGTTGTTCTATTCTATAACTTGGCACGCGAAGACACATCAGAACAAAGATCTTGACATAGGTCCCTTGCAGTTGGCTCGGATGTTACGAAAGAAGAACAAGAATGTTCTATTACACATGTCCTGTGATATGCTTAGAAAGGCATTTTTGGACCAAGTGCTGAAAATGCTCCAAGAAACCGGAATTTGTAATTTGTTTCTCATTTTGGGAGGTTGGTATACTTATTTTAATAGGACTTATTTATTTATTTATTATAAGGAAGACCAACAGCGTATATCTATACAATAGGAAACTAACTTAACTTAGAAGCCAACTATGGGTCCTCACAAATAGAACTAGAATAGTCCAACTAAAGAACCAAACATAGTATACACACTGCATTTCAGAACAGTGTGCTTCAGTAGAGATATAAACGGAGATTCCAGTTGCAATCTCCAAAAAACCGACTAATTTCGCTGACTGTCTGTACCTTAGTCTATCAGGGATACAGCCCTTGATTTCATCAATTAAATCTTTTGGCATTAATCACAGTATCGAACAAAAATCATTGAACTCACGGATTTTGAGTGAATCACTCTTTTCAAAAATAGCACTCCAGGTAGGTACTCGTACTTAGGGCTATAGTGTAAGTGCTAGTATAATTAGTATCTATACGGTGCCTATGGGAAGACAACTAGGTAGGTTAGGTACTTACTTATCTGTAACGTGTTGTTATATACCTTGCACTAACATACTTAATTTGTCATAATATTTACAGAACAATACGATCCCGTCTCATCAGACTTTGCTTCTACGACGCAGCTCATCAAATACATAAAACAAAAAACTGGTGAATGGTTTTGTATAGCCGTGGCGGGTATGCCCGACTGCACAGACGAAAAACTTCAGGAGTTGAAATTAAAAATAGACACAGGAGCAGATTTTGTAATCACTCAAGCTTTTTTCGAGCAAACTTTTTACAAAACTTTTTTGGAGAGATGTACAAAAATAGGAATCAAGGTGCCTATTGTGCCCGGAATATTTTATTTCGAAACAACAAAGCAGCTGTTGGGTTTCGCAAATCTCTGCAAAATTAAATTGTCCCGTGAATTGATTAAAAAAGTTGAAAACGACCAACTTGAACAAGATTTCGGTACAAAATTAACAAAAAATATTATTGAAAATTTAAACAACGACTTGTTTCATCATTTTCACATATTTACTTTAAATAAGTTAGAGAGCGTTGCAAAGTTTGTTAAAGATTTAAGTGCCTAATTAGGTAGATGTTCTAAGAACCTATTCTTTTAAATACATTCCGTCGAATAATTTAGTCCGTGCATTTATTTTTAGTTTTTGTATTTACTTTAATGTTATTTTCTGTGCAATAAAGCTATTATAAACAAACAAATACATTGATTTTTAATAGTAAACTAAACAATTATATTTAGGTATGTTTTAGGTTTTTACATATTGACAGTAGTCAGATTTGTCGCTCTGCTGAAATGACATTTGAACTGAAAATAGATTGTAAATTGGTAAACAAATCCAACAAATTACGTTACTTTAAAAAGCAATAATATTGTTAAGAATTTACTTAGATGTGAAATGTAACTCCGTCTTTTTATTTGTTTAAAGTCCCCGACCTCTTATTACAACATCTACATAACTGAGCAACGGAATTATTTTCAGATATGTATTCAGGCTGGCAAATGGACTCAGTCTAATTGTAAATCCGAGTCTTACTAGTTTTTATACTTGGATATGCCCATTAATGCCCACCCACTACACATACACATATAGACAGAGGGGGTTGATACGCTATGCGTACTACTCCTACAAATGACGTTCCTTTCTCACTGAGTGAACTAGGGTGCATATAATCATTCAGTTGCTAGGATCTTTCTTTTAAAGATAACATCTCTTTTCGTTTCCTGAATGAAACTGACTGATATTAATAAAGTTTTCTTTATTTTTCCCTCAAAATATGATCCTTTTGAACTCGGATTAGGCCTAAAATGAGACCGTTGCTGAAATTCGGTTTCGATAGTAAAACAAATTTCGGTCGGACACTAAATATTTTGCTGCGAATGCAGCAATTTCTTTTTTGTTTTGAGTCTAGTTCCCACCTTCGATGATGATTCCCTTGCAAGATTCATTATCGCTGCGTGTTTATCGCTCCGCTCATTAGCTTAGAATCGCATGTTTTAGACTATTTAACTCTGTGAATTTCACTTTTATTATTTGAAAAAAAGGGTGTAACAAAAACATTATGTCTATTATTGAATTTATATTAAATATCAATAATGAAATTCATAGATCATTCGGATCATTTTCATATGCAATCACAATTAATAAATGTATAAACTACAAATAAAATCTATGTTTTTTACTAGGAATTCGATAATCCTTTCCACATGTGATCCACGAATGATGTAAAATTATGGACACCCTAACATATCACAAGTTAGAAAGAGAGAGGTGGGTAACAAAATGCATTCAGTGGATCTAAAATGGCCACTTTGCACGAATTACAATATGATCACATTATGAATCATTGCAAATCTTAAAATAGCCACATTTTGGCAGTTCATGAAATGAATCATTTCATGGCAATTCTGCTGTTTGACGGAGAGTCGCAAAATGGCTTACTTTTCGTGAATTGCTTTACCTTATTGCCAGGCGTAAAAATAATCTTTATTTTTGCATAGCGTGCGTACTTTTACGATTTTTTTGTGAAAAAAGTTTATCTAACCAATAATGTTGATTTACTATCATAAATTAACTGTAGAATTATAAATATCAATAAAAATATTAAAATTATAAAATCTATTTTTATTTTATTACTATAGCAACACTTACATGAGAAGTGATTCAGGAAATGAATCACGAAATGAATTGAATTAGAGTTGAAACGTCAATGTCAAAATTTGCAGAATTGCTAAGCTTCGCAATTCATGAAATGATTCATTTTGATGAATTGCTCAAAGTGGCCATTTTAGACCTGCAGGTCAAATTTTTTGCCGTCAGCCTATTGTATGTGCGCGCTATCCATTTTAACTTTAGATCCATGAGTCAGAAGAATTTGGCCAAGTGAAGTGGTAGAAAAACTGCACTTAGCGATTACTAGGAGCTTTTGGCAACAAGCATGAAAATCACATACCTAAATCCAACATTGTACCTATCACTTCCATACATTAACGCTAGTTCTCAAACACTTTGCGAATAATAACAGCGCCAAAACTACTATTTTCAGATTACCGCAAAAAGTCCCACCAAACTAAAATTAGACAGAAGTGCTATGTGGGCGTTATTACTTATTTAACTACTAGCTTTTTCCCGCAGCTCCGCCTGCGTCAAAAAGAAGCCTATGTTTGACCCCGGGTCTTCAACTATATTCATACATAATTTCATCAAAATCCGTCCAGCGGTTTAGCCGTGAAAGCGTAACAGACAGACAGGCAGACTTTCGCATTTATAATATTAGTATGGAAATATGGATAGTATGGAAGTATGGATGTGCGTGCAATCAACTAAACTAAAAAAGTGCCTTAAACTCGAGAGGCTTACACCCGTATTCTTAAACAGAACCTTATGAATATGGGTGTTAGTATCCATCGTATCTTACTTGCAAAAAAAATGAAAAAAATCTTTCATTATTATTAAGTAAATTTTTATAATTTTTTGTAGATTTTAGGAATAGGTATATTTAACTAGCGAAAAATGGAAGTGCCATGTGTCGATCAGTTAAGCCTCTTGAGTCTTAACTTTATATGGCGAGGCTTAACTTTGGCACACAGGAAACGCCCTCATGCCACTTCTATCTAATCAATGTCTGTGATCTCTAATCTTATATCTGTGTACGCATTACACCACACCACATCATCACACAGCCTACGTGCGCATATTATGTAGGTACTAGTAGTCTTTTTGCCGAATGTAAGGCAGTTCACACACGATGAAACTTGAGTACACTACCCGTATACTACCAGGGTCCCACGCACGAGTCTTTCATACAAAATCAGTTGTGTCCGCAGACGACGCGACGCGACTCGTGCGACGCTAACCTGCCAAGTCATACATCGTACGCGACTCAAGTTGACTTACTAATCGCATAGCCCCATGTGTGAACTACCTTAAAATATCAGTGGAATTTTGGCGGGAAGTTGTAATGAGCAGTATCGGTGATGCATTTTATTTTCCAAAATTATTGTTTTTTTGAGTGTTTGTGCATAATAATGGTGAATTATTATTCGCAAAGTGTCCAACAATAAGCATGAGTGTTGGGAAGGGATACAATGTTCGATTTATATGATTTTCTTGCTTGTTGCCAAAAGCTCCTGGAAATAAGTAAGTAAGTTTTTCTACCACTTCACTTAGCATAATACTTCTGACTCGACTTGACTTGACTTAACTACTGACTTCAGATTTTCTTGACTAAACGGCTTTATTGTGTAAGTTTTACTTGTTGCTAAATACGAAAGTAAAAGCCATATATATAAAAAAATATATAAAAATAGTGACAAATTGTTATATTATCTGTGGTCAGCCATTTTGGATCGCAAGAAAAATGAATGATTGTGTTTCAAAAATTATGTTTTCAATCTACCTGTAATTAATTTTATAAATTTTATATTCTTTTCAACGTGGTGTACTTTAGTATTACTTAACGGATCAGAGCTAACGTTGCAAGTGCTGTCCTGCCGCTGAACAGGCTAAAATTGTGCCTGAACAATCAGCTGTCAGGGACCTTTGACGTGTAGAGTGTAGAATACAAACAATATCTCAAATTTATCAGTCTGATGCTGTTGGCGCGATGAACGGAAACTTTTATGATCAGCTCTCGGTCATTGCTGGGGTTTTTGAACAATGGGGTGCTTGCGAGAAGGCAGTGGTGGCATGCGCTTTAGCTAGGCGTGTGCCTTGGCCAGGGTTGAAGTTGGTACATCGAGCGGTAGAAGCTGCCCTGCAGAATCATGTAGAAGACGAGAGGATGGAGCAAGAAGCCAATGACGAATCGATGCTCACAAATGTATTTTCGGCCAGATCTGAAGATGACGAAAGTGAGGGTAAGTGGAACTTACGTTTAACCACTTGCTGTATTTTTATGTTATTAGAATTCCGTAATTTTGAGGTCAAAGTATGTCTTTTAGTAACTGGTATTCATTTTTGATTTGAAATAAATACACCTACCTACCTAATTCTAATTGTCATACCTACATTATAACATACAAGTACATTGTAGGAATTTGCAGAAGTTAAAATCCATACTTCCATACTTTTTAATTAAAAACATTGAAAGGTCTTTTTACAAAATAAGTACTCTACCGACTGATAGAATTCTAGTATTATTATCCTGACTATTAACCATGACACCCGAGTGTCAGAGTTGTTCCATATTGCCTCTCATTTATTATCCTGATGTAGACTGATTAAATGTCGCTGTTTTGCAACAGTCATAGTTAATTTACTTGATAGAACCTCACTGACATGAACTCCAAGGACTCGACAAAACTGTTCTGTCCGTTCATCGGAGTTCATCATCATTTCGTGTAGGCTACATTGTCAAACGACCATGTACACCATTTGTATTCAGTCAGCCATTTAGTTATCAAATCTGGTGTTTTCTGGATTTTTCTGCTATAAAAATGAAAAAAAAAAAAAAAAGTATACATACACAATCTTGTAAATAGTTAACAACAGTTTTCCATGGATGTAACTAAACATATGTAATAGGTAACAATAAACTAAATGTTCTCTAAACCTAAAGGTATTAATATTAAAATAAATTTGAAAGTAGAGAGGATGTTATTTTTTGCTCTTAAACACAATCACAACTGAATGGTATTATAGAATACTTTACATTATAGATAGATCACACATGAGAATAAGTCATGTAACTAAAAATGATTTTACAGTTAAGTATACATATTTTTTGGTTTTTTGCCTGAAATGTAAATACTTTCACAGTAAGAATGAGAATTTTAAAACACAACACACACATTGAGCTCATACTCACGGTAGTATAAAAAGACTGTTCTCAAACTCAGTCACACTTTTGTCTGGAACACTATTCGAGCCCGATTGTGCATTAAGTTGTTATCCTATATCGATGACTAAGTGAAACAAAATCATGGCATTTAAAAGTGGTTTAAAGATTATTGTAATAGATATTAATTGAAAATATCTAATGCACACACACACACTTAGGTAAACTTTTTTAACTTTATTTCATTGGCATTATGTTTGTTTAACCAACAGGTACAGAACAATTAAGAAGATTGTTGACATTGCTTCCATTTTTGAGGACAGACAATGAGAGAGCAAAAGACGTTTATGTAGCAGCAGCTCAAGTTTTAGTCCAAAGGTGTGTTGACGCTCCGCGGAGGCCATCAACTGAACCAGACCTGTGCCGGCAGCTACTGTCGTACCTGCTTGTGCATCCTGCACTGACAAAAAGCGACCAAAAGTACGTATTCTGAAATATTATTTGTTGTCATGTCTCCTCATGACTATTATGGTCAACACTTGGTACAATCCTTTACTAGCCTATCCTGTGCTGGACTTTTTTTTTTTGGTTTGACCCTTGAAAGTTATGCCAATGGCCTTCTTCACTTTTCCACTTTTACTTTCCAAACTGTTTTTATTGTAAAAATGTATTACTATATAAAAGGAGGGTACCAATTTTTATTTTATTAAGACATAACTATGCCATTTTTTAAACAATTTTTGGTTTCTTGTGACCCAACTGAAAGTATCATATTATCAACTTTAAATTGTGAACTGGAATAACCATCTTTGTTGTACTATGTCCATGTCAAATGGATTGGGAAAGTATTTTAACTATTAGGTAAGGAAGCATAATACCGATTGTATTTATTAATTTTGATAAACCTAGTTTGGATACCGACATGACCTGAATCTGGAATTTTTGTAAGTTTGTTGAAATTCTTTTTTTCTCCATTATCTTACCATTATCTTACTATTGTTCTATGATGGTAGTGAATATATTTTTACTACTGTATATATTTTTTAAATTAAGTTATATTAGTTCTCATGTAAGTAACTCACAGGTCTTGTTTTTGTGAAATAAAGAATCTTTAAACCTAAACCTATTTTTGATTCTTTTTTTTGCCATCAAGTTTCTTGCTAGATTTGGGAGTATTTCGCAAGGTCAAACGACCCAGTTTGTATGCCATATCATGTGGGTTACAAGATCAATTGATCCTCCACACCTTTGTGTTAGATGGGTTAGAAGTGGTCATTTAATTATTTATATTTTTAAACACACTAGCAGCTTATATTAGCTGATGCGTGTGTATCTTGAAGTTTCGAGAGTTTATTAAATTGTCCAATCTGTTAAATGTGTTGACTGATACTACTTTGTGATGTCATTGACTTTTATTTTAGGTCTTTCTTGTTACGTGAAATTCTGTATGTGCGCAATAAATCTATGTTGGGTGTATTGTATTATCACCAGTAACTAAATCTTGTTTACAGAACATTGACACAATGGCTACGCCACCTGGAAAATCATATATCTGGCAACGTTAATACGGAAACAGTGTGGCAACAAAGGATAGATCCCAACTTATTATCAGAAGCAAATATCTGGGGAGCAAGTGACACTTTTAGACGGACTATCGGCAAAAATGTCGAATTTAGAAGCATAATAGAACCAATTGACACATACTACACTGATTTACTACAGGAATCGTTCTCAAAGAATGGACGGGACGTCGATATTAGTTTAGAAGGTGAAAAGCTGAATTTTGACGTGACAATATCGCAGCCAAAGTCACAGAGATCCAATAGTCTGACGCCACCTTCAACAAATGTCATTCATATGTCGTCATCGGCAGAAAACTTGAGCGACGAACCATTTGTACAGAAGCCCCGAAGTTTCTCACTATCAAGTGAACATAGCTTGAGTCAGTTACGGCCAATTAGTATAATGTATGGAACAACAGGGAGTGAGACACGATTAGATGACTTACGGTCACAAAATTTTGGTGAGCACCCAGGAATGTCGACAGTAACACAGTGGCTCAAGAGTTTAAGACTGCATAAGTATGTGTGGCTTTTCACTAACATTACTTATGATCAAATGATGGCTATGGATGACAAATATTTAGAAAAGTTAGGTATGTATTGGAATGGAAGTTTATATTTAATTTAATAAGGTTAAGTCAAGAAATAGAGGCAAATTTATTGTACAATTCACATTGGGATGGTACCCCCTAGCATTGCACTACTTTAAAGAATTTCAACTTCATCCTCAAACCTGAATGCTTTAAAACCAATCAGTCTTGCGGTCGAGCTGTTCTTATATATAGATAGATAGATAGATATACACTTTATTGTACCAATCACAAAATTAAAATTAAAAGTAATACATTTAGAATATTGAGTACAAAGGCGGACTTATCGCTATTGCAATTTCTTCCAGCCAAGCTTAGGGTAGATAGGATAAAAAGTGAAAACAAACAAAGGCGGTACAGTAATAAAATACTAACACTATCATCTTTATACAACAGTCAATAAATAAACCTACAATCAATTAATACATACTATACCTTTAATGAATATATACATATCATATACCTACATACAACATACAATAATAAAAAATAAAAGAAGAGAAGAAAATGTCTAACGATGAGCAGGATCAGCTTCAATTGCAGAGAGATAATGTTTTCTCACTTGATTTTTGAAAGATGAAATTGTTTTAGCCTTTCGTATTTCAACTGACACAATTTAAGTTACTAAAATTAACTATTGCACTTTCAGTGAGATTTGACTAAGGTACATGGTTAGAAAATTTACACATCATCAAATAATAAATATTCATTTTTGAATTGGATACAATTTATATATATTTTAAGTCTGCCTTTGCTCATTATGTTTAAGTTTTTGTAATTGTTAAACTATTTGTTACTATTTTATATATATATATTGAGCAATAAAGATATTTTGTATTGTATATCCTTTTGGAACTCAATGGTAGTCGGCATGCTATTCTGCTAATAAGGAGTTGTATGTTTTAAAGTTTGAGTATCTCATAACAATATTAAGTCTTAAGCTTGACCTATGTGGTTTGTTCATTTTTAATTTATTGTTTTATAGGCTGCAATGGAGTTATCCACTTGCTCTTTAAAAATGGTGAACTTAATAAAAGGTAATCAATAATTCATAAGAATAAAAATCATGAAGTTTCTTTCTATTGTCTTTTCCAGGCGTAACTAAAGGAGCCCGGCACAAATTGCTACTGTCAATAAAGAAGCTCAGCGAGCGATCGTCCATATTGGAAAGTATTGAGTCTGAGTTGACTGCCTGTGTGTCTGCCGTGACTTTAGCTCGTGCTTTGGAGAAACTCCGGTCTGTACTACTGAGTCCCATGCCGCCTGCGTCAGATCTGCCTAAGCAAATCGTGGCCGTGCTAAATATTGGTAACTATTTGGATTTTATCAGGGTTATTACTTTTTGTAAACTATTCCCATTGACGCGGAACATAATTTAAAGTTTACTTCAATTAAAGTGAAATTTAAGAAATCATTAACTAATTCTGTAGATAAGCTCCAATTTTTTCACACGGCACGCTGACCCGTTCGTCCCGGCTGCCATTAGGCGGTCATTAAAGGAAACGTCCGAAAGACTTCTGACATTGATCATCATCATCATCATTTCAGCCGTAGTCAGTCCACTGCTGGACATAGGCCTCTCCCAATGATTTCCAAAATGATCGGTTGGCAGCAGTCTGCATCCAGCGTCTGCCTGCGACCCTTTTCAGGTCATCTGACCATCTGGTCGGTGGATGTCCAACGCTGCGCTTACCGGTACGTGGTCGCCATTCGAGAACCTTTCTGCCCCATCGACCATCGGTTCTCCGCGCTATGTGCCCCGCCCACTGCCACTTCAAAGAACTAATCCGCTGGGCTATGTCGGTGACTTTTGTTCTCCTACGGATCTCTTCATTTCTGATTCGATCTCGTAGGGAAACACCGAGCATCGCCCTCTCCATAGCTCTCTGGGCGACCTTGAGCTTTCTTATGAGGCCCATAGTCAAAGACCAAGTTTCGGACCCGTATGTCATCACTGGTAACACACACTGGTCGAATACCTTAGTTTTAAGGGACTGAGGTATTTTAGACGAGAAGACGCTACGTAGCTTCCCGAACGCCGCCCATCCGAGTCGGATTCGACGAAAGACCTCGTCCTCGAAGCTGGAGTTGCCAGCCTGGATCATCTGACCCAGGTAGACATACTGGTCTACAACTTCAAGGGTGTGGTTCCCGACTGAAACCGGTGATGGCGTAACATGGACATTACACATTGCCTTGGTTTTGTCCATGTTCATTTTTAGGCCCACCTGTTGGGAGACCACGTTGAGGTCGCTGAGCATGGTACTTAAGTCCTCCAGCGATTCCGCCATAACCACGATATCGTCGGCAAAACGAAGGTGAGTGATATACTCGCCATTGATGTTGATGCCAAGTCCTTCCCATTCCAGGAGTTTGAAGGCATCTTCCAGAGCAGCGGTAAACAGTTTCGGAGAAATGACGTCTCCCTGTCTTACACCTCTCTGCAATGGAATAGCCCTCGTGCTCTGCTCCTGTACTCGGACTGACATGGTGGCGTTGCTGTATAAACACTTCAACACTTCGATGTACCGATAGTCTATGCGGCACCGCTGGAGAGACTGAAGCACCGCCCACATTTCGATCGAATCGAAGGCCTTCTCATAGTCCACAAACGCTAGGCATAGTGGCCGGTTATACTCTTTGGCCTTCTGTATAACCTGCCGAAGCGTATGGATGTGGTCTATGGTACTAAACCCTTTTCGGAAACCGGCTTGTTCGGGAGGCTGGAAGGCATCGAGCCTGTTCGCGAGACGATTCGTGATTACCCTCGAAAACAGCTTATAGATGTGGCTCAGGAGCGTGATGGGTCTATAGTTCTTCAATAGGGTATTGTCACCTTTTTTGAAGAACAAAACCACCACGCCCCTGTTCCACGCCTCTGGCGTCACGCCCTCGAGCAAAACGGAATTAAAGAGCTTCTGAAGGATTTTCAGTACCGGCGTTCCGCCCGCTTTCAGAAGCTCTGCTGTGATTCCGTCTTCGCCCGGCGCCTTGTTGTTCTTGAGCTGTTTAAGGGCAATCCTAATCTCGTACAGGCTGATGTCCGGGATATCTTCCGTATAGTGTCGGGTAAGCTTGGCTCTTGGGTCTTTGGCCAAGCTTTCAACGGGTTTGGCTACTGAAGTGTAGAGTTGTCCGTAAAACCTCTCGATCTCCCTCAGCACCTCGGCTCTCGTCGATACCACGTTGCCGTCCTCCGTCTTCAGCTTGGTCAGTCGGCTCTGCCCAATAGACTCCACCTTTGCGAACACTTTGGAGCCTTTGTTTTGCTCTATCGTCTCCTTAATACGTTCTGTATTGAAGGAGCGAGTATCGTTCCGCAAAGATTTCCGGATTTGTCTATTGAGCTGCCGATAGACGTCGGCGTCTTCGGAGGTCTGCAGCATCATGGACCGTCGCTTAGCCATCAGATCCAGGGTCTGAGGTGAGAGTTTTTTTGGTTTATTTTTGGGGCGGGATTTGAAGATCTTCTTTCCCACCGCCTGGACAACTTCTACAAATCCGTTATTAATCTCGTCCACGGAAACGCAATCCTCAAGGCATGCAAAGCGATTTGAGAGCTCTAGCTGGAAAGACTCTTGGCTTTGGATATAGGCTTGCGAAGGTCGGAGTATAGACCCCATCAAGCGAGTTCTCTCTCGTCTGAGATCGATGTTCAAGATGCCCCTTACAATCCGGTGATCGCTACCGATTTTAATCTTGCTGATCACAGAGACATCGTTGAATATCTCTCTCCTCGTCGACAAGATGAAGTCTATCTCCTGTTTTATTGGAGCTTGGCTCTTCTTAGTGGGCCCTAGCCAGGTCCACTTTCTTTGCGGTGGCTTCTTGAAGAAAGAGTTCATCGCGAAGAGTCCCTCTTTCTCCAAAAAGCCAGCCAGCATATGGCCTCGCTCGTTTCGCTGCCCATATCCAAACCGTCCCACCCTGAGCTCTCCACCGCTTCGACCGCCGAGTCTTGCGTTAAAATCCCCCATAACCACCGTAAAGTAGGTTTTGGAAGCGTGTATGGCTCTACTAATGTCCTCATACACCGCTTCCACCTCTTCATCTGAGTATTTTCCAGTCGGCATATATACCTGTATAACCTTCAAGGAGTATCTCTTTGATACTTTGAGTATCAGGTATATTACCCTACCGGAAACACTCTCGATGGTTTCGACGTTGTTTATGAGGGACCCGTGAACGAGGAACCCGACACCATGCTGGGACTTCCTCAAGTCTCCCTCCCGGTGATAGAGTAGGTTACCAGACTTTAGGGTTGTCGTGCCCTCTCCCTCTCTTCGGACTTCAGACAAACCCACTATGTCCCATCGTAACCTACTCATCTCCTCTTCCACTTCCTCCACCTTGTCGTCTGACATTGATGGTAGTGGATAATGTATTTTTTAATGTACAATTAAATAGGCAAAAAGGCACGCGGCTCACTGAGCGATAGACAAAAGTCAGTTTTTTATTCATGTACATACATTACATTACATGCTATTAATGCTTTAAACAATTAGGCCAACCATGTTGTTTTTCTTATGCAATGAATCATTTTGTTATCTTTAAATGATATTTTAAATTTCCAGCGTCAAACACATTAAACAATGGTTGTGCCGCAAATTCGCGCGTTCCCGCTCAAACGGCCATCGATGACGAACACGAGCCGCCCGTCGATCCGCTGTCACTGCATTGTTGGCTCGTCGAAAAGGTCAGTACTTACTACAGTTTTCAACTAGAAAATAAAAAATCTATATCTGTATATACTTCTTCGTCGGGTCGATGTCTGACGGTAAGAGGAAATTCAAACTATGTCGGACCAGAAATCTGCAACTCTTATTGCATTGTCCGACCCCGTCATGAGGTCCTCGAGGGTGCACTCGTCAGAGCAGGACGGACAATGCAACAGATGCTCCATGGTCTGCTTTGGATGTCCACACAAGTCTGTCACGTCAAGTAGTTGAACAGAAAGTGGCGTTTATCAATTTATTGCTTCGGCTTTTCTACGCGACAGACTACCTCCCTGCGAACTGCAGGTGGGGCTATACCAGCAAGAGGCTAAACCTTGTTGATGGGTGTGGTTTTAGGCACCCCGTTATAGCTCTGCAGGTATCATTTAAAGCTACTTCCACCTGTTTAGCGTGACAAGACCGGTGCCAGACCGGGCATGCGTGAGTACGCGTCACTGCCCAAAAGCATAAAGATATGTCAGTTGTTCTCATGAAGTGACGTCCGAGGCAGCGCCCCAGGAAATCATGGTTAGTCAGCGCAGTATATTATTTCTTGTCTACGTCTTGTCTACGCCGCACCAGTTAAAGTGGAGATGCCGTCTAGCCTTCTGATTGTGGAGATAAAACGCGCAAGACTGCGTTTTTGTTGGGTTAGGTCGGAGGGCGTAGTAATAATCGAGATCTACCAGGGCTCGGTTGAAATTCTCTTCTACGGCTTCAAAGCTTGTTTCTTGTGTTGCCAGGGCCAAGTCATCGGCATTGATAAAGCTAATCGTATTAGATGGACAGGGTTGATCATTGGTGTAAATATTGAATATTGTAGGGGACAAGACGCTACCCTGGGGCAAGCCGTTCGTTTGAACACGCCATCTACTCTTCTTTTCAAGGAGATGGACTTGGAAACGGAACATATCAACCAGATGGTGGTAACCGGTCATTAAAAGTACCTTTGATAACAGTGTCTTTATGTGAACGGTATCATATGCGGCCGACAAGTCCACAAAAACTATCCCAGTGATCTTTTTAGCCTGAAATCCGTCCTCTATGTATTCTGTTGAATTGGTGCACGACTTTTCAGGCCTAAAACCAGCTTGTTGATGAATGAGTAGGTTATCAATTATTGGAGTTATCTGGTTTAGTAGCAGTCTTTCAAATAATTTAAGCGTATGACAAAGGAGCGAAATTGGTCGGTAGTTTTTGGGGTCATTTCATTTCAGCAACGCTATAAACTTAGCCTTTCTCCATAATTTGGGAATCCGAGTGGTATTAAGGCAGTTATTAAAGAGATTATGAAGCCAATACACTGCGACAGGTCCAAGGTATTTCAACTACGCTATATCTCTATATATATACTAATATAATAATAAAGTTGAAGTTTGTTTGTTTGAACGCGCTAATCTCAGGTAATACTGGTCAGATTTGAAAAATTCTTTCAGTGTTGGATAGCCTATTTATCGTGAAAGGCTATAAGCCTAGGCGAAGTCAGAACGGGCTGCTAGTGTTTTGTTAGTGTTGCAAGATATGATTCCAAACTGGGCCGCAGACCACATTGCAGTCAAAATTGGAAATAACTTCATAGAGATACATAGAAACAAGTGGTGTCGCTTGTAGTCTGCGGCCTGCGGTCTAATTTGGAATCGCACCTTTATTCTGACGTAATCACATCATAAAACCAGACAAAAGATAAAAAATAACATCCTACAAATTTAACCACTTGTAAAGAACAAAAAAAAATTACTTAGACGTCACAAAACCTAGAGAAAAGGTAGATGAGGGTTCAGTACCTATTGCATTAAGGTTCATTCATATCGAGTGGGTTACACGGTCAACGGACCCTATACGCTTTGGTGTTAGTTTTTCAGAATCGCCTCTCTGCCTATGACGTTGTTCTTTTAATGACAGCTAGATTGCGACCGGCTCCAATTATAACCATATTGTAGATTGTAGAAACCTTTTTAGCTACAGTTTTAGTTAAATTCCCGCTCCCCCTTTGTCGAAAATGTCGTTGGCCAATTTTCTAGTAATCTACAACATACACAAATCTTCACGCTTCTTTCTTGTATTAAATAACCTATTAAATAAAGAAAGAAAATGAAAATATATTGACATTGACGCAATTACACTACAATAAAAAGAGAAAATATAACACACTTACTAATTTTTTTTTTTTTTAAAGCGCCACCTAACTTACGTCAGATAGCTTTGGCTATCTAACTAGGGAGCTAATTATTTTTCTTATGCAATGAGACCCCAACCCAATCCACAACTTGCCCTTTAGAGCCTAGGGTACTATGATAGTCATGGTCGTTGATTTGGTGGCAGTGGTATATTAATATTGTAATAATGCCTGACGTTCGTAATCCATACCAAAAGCGCTGCTTATTCCTAAAAAAATATTTAAAACATAATGAAAACTTACAGGCATTACACCACGAGGCGTTCAACAATGCAGAATTGCTCGAACAACTAAAGCATTTGCGTCATCGGCTGCCTCCGCGGCAGTTTTTCCATCATGTCAGCGACATGCCGCTAAACAGACGGTGTCCCAAGCCCAGGTGATTATATAGTCTTACTCATCATAGCTCTTTTTCAGACACTTTCCATACTTTAGAATGTTCCACAAGCCAGAATTGCTCAGATAATTAAAGCATTTGCGACATTGGCTGCCTCCGCGGCAGTTCTTCCATCATGTCAGTGGCATGCCGCTAAACAGACGGTGTCCCAACCCAGGTAATTATATAGTCTCATTTATCACAGCGCTTTTCCAGGCACTTTCCATACATTAGAACGTTCCACAAGCCAGAATTGCTCGGATAATTAAACCATCTGCCTCCACGGCAGTTCTTAAATCATGTCAGCGATATGCCACTAAACAGACTGTGTCCCAAGCCCAGGTGATTATATAGTACTAGCTGTTTCCCGCAGCTCCGCCTGCGTCAAAAAGTAGCCTATGTTTGACCCCGGGTCTTCAACTATTCATACCAAATTTCATCAAAATCCGTTCAGCGGTTTAGCCGTGAAAGCGTAACAGACAGACAGACAGACTTTCGCATTTATAATATTAGTATGGATTACTTATCATAGCGCTTTTTCAGACACTTTCCATACTTTAGAACGTTCCACAAGCCAGAATTGCTCGGATAATTAAACCTGCCTTCGCGGCAGTTCTTAAATCATGTCAGCGACATGCCGCTAATCAGTCGGTGTCCTAAGCCCAGGTAATTATTTAGTCTCACTTATCATAGCGCGTTTCCCGTCACTCTCCATACCTTACAACGTTCAATAAGCTAGAATTGCTTCGATAATTAAAATGTTTGGGTCATCGGCTGCCTCCGCGGCAGTTCTTCCATAATATCAGCGACATGCTGCAAAATCAAACCACTATTACGAGAGCTATTTTTGAGAATTCAAAACATCTTATAAATTTAGGTCGATTGCGTATTATTTTTATTTGACATAATCGGTGAATCGAACGATTTTCCATCGACTAATCTGTTTTACATAAGCAAAAATAGCCCTCGCGGTTGAGAATTGATTTTGTAAATTAGGTTGTCTTTTCGAGTCAAAATGCCTTCAACCTACCTCTATTCCCTGGTGATTCGCTATAATAAAGTCCTAGTAAGTACGCTTGGCCTGGAGCCCTATTTTCGAAATGTATGACTCACATGTCAAATGAAATCGTTCGATTTTGCGTGACACTTTTCAAAAATAGCACTCCTGAATGTGGAACTTCTCGTTTGTGTATTGGAGCTCTATTTTTGAAATGTATGACATATAATGTCGAATGATTTTCGTTCGATATCGAATACATTTTTTTTTTTTTTTAAATAGCACCCTTTCATTGGCGTGTCGTTGCAGATGGCGAATGCCCAACAACGGGTACCACAAAACCGTCCACAGACGATCGTGGGTGGGACCGCCGCTCCCGCGAGGCAAGTCCAACTCGTATCCTCCCTTCCCGCCCGCTCTAGCCAGGCCTCCTCCCGCACCTTCCGCGGCCCTCAGTGATGATTATAGCAGCCTTGACGCGTTATGCTTGCAAATGACGGAGCAGGCTATCAATTGATTACTTTGTAAGTCGACTCCTCTTGTTCGTAAACGTTTGTTACCTACTTATGCCCCCTATGGCAACTTCTGCTGCTCTCGGCTATCATTGCAGCAGTTTAAGCGTGTAATGTTTGCAAATGACGGAGCAGACCATGAATTGATCGAATAAATCGTCTTGTTCATAAAGTTTGTTAATAGATAAACGTTTGTTACCTACTTATTCCGCTATGGCACCTTCAGTTTCTCTTAGCGATGATTGAAGCAGCCTTGACGCGTTATGCTTGCAAATAACGGAGCAGGACATCAATTGATTAAACGTCTAGCTAGACATATAATAGACGCTTTACAAAATTGACTGATGATAATCAATTGTTGCATTATATAAAATGGAACCTGAAATTTTATGCCAATGTAGCTAAGATGATGCGCTATTTTGAGGGGAAAAGATTATAATATATATATTTGAGGTGTCATTAATATGACAAAGTTTTGTTAGTCTGTCATCAGGTATGAGACCTTTTAATATTTGCTACCAAGAGTGGCTTGGCTTTTGTTCGATTGTCTCTGATTAGTGCAATACAATACCTATTGTTCATTCATCGAGTGTGAATGTTCTTAAATGTAGTAGCTTATATTTTAATCAAAGATGATCTGATATTGCCAGTCTTGTAAACTGTAAAATATATCTTATTGCAACGATTTAGTTACATTCATACAGTACAGTTGCAAACATTAATATTTGCACTAGATTCTACAATATTATAATTACTATCGTGTTCATAAAAAAACATTAGCTTAATTATGTCATTGTTTTATTTCCTTCATTCCAAATTTCAGAAAACGTTTGATGATTTTTATGAATGAGGCAGATAATGTGTTGATATTTATGTTCGCATTGTGCTATTACCAAAGTCAATATGAGATCATTCTTCAGAAAATTATAGAAGTAACAGTATATTTTATTTAGTCCTAACAATATATTATGTAGTAGTTATAGCTACTTGTACATTTCATGGCATTATTTGCTACTCTTATTACTTTGGGACGTGACCTAAGCTTTAAATAGTCCTTTTGACAAAAATAAAACAAATTCGTTTTTATTTCAAATGTGTAAAAATTATGAATTTTACGCAGACCGATAGTTAATATATTATTTGCATCCCATTTGACGTCTTGGAATTATTTATACAAATTCCGAGCTTTCTTTGAAAGTTGATGCAAATCGCATGTATTTTTATTATGAATTTATTTATAAGATTTTATTTATATCTCAAATGCTTAGCAGAATAATGTGATTATTACAGAATGATGAATTATATCTGTATATTTATTTTGACTGGGTTTGCAATGGGCAGAGCCCTCATTATTTTAAGGTTTATTTTTAAATGTAATTCTTCGCATTTTTTGCGAGATATATTAATTTTTGTTGTATATAATTATGATTTGTAAGCATGCGATCGCTTCGGTCTCAAATTACTTCTAGGTAAGAAAATAATTCTAATATATATAAAGTAATAATTAATCGTATTTATTTTTGAGAGGTAATGAAATGAAGAGCTAGAGAAATGATGCCTTAATTTAACGAAAATACAAATTATATTCGATTTTAAGATGCATGAATATTTGCGTGACCACCCGAGTCCCCAAAGCTATACATGAATTACTAATGTTTATTAAATATAAATAACTTAGCTGCATTTTTAAATAGTAAAAATTAATTTATTCACCATGTTGTAAATATATGAATGTAAGTAATAATAATATTAAAGTTAAATCGATGACATCGACGCGGCCGGCTTGTCGGTCGTCAATGTAAACAACCTGAACTTCCTAAGATTCCTCTGGTGCTAATTTAGCAACTTGATTTCGATAGTCAATAGTACGAATTTAGCTAGGACTAGAGGATATCAGTTTTGTTGTGTACTAAACTTGTTGTAATTCTCGTCACTAGTCATGAACAAAGATGGCGTGACATGCGCAGGTACCATCGGGGTTAATCTTCATGAACATTTTTCCATACTAATTCTGTGAAAATATGAAAAAAAAAATATCTTTTTGTTTTTTTCTCCGAACGTGTGCAATTGATGTTAATGTGCTAGCATTCAGATTCTATTATAATTGTATCTTATTGCATTGTACCTATTTTCATGACTTGTGGCGTGTTCTGTACTAGGAAAATTTAGTCCAGTCCTCTATAGGATGATTCGGTTGTGATTGTGATGTACCGTTCGTCCAAACACTGCTTCGTAGCTCCGATCTCCGCAATTTGATAGTCGCATGCGAAAATATCTCGAGCGACTTGGCCTAATGTTAAACGGTAGATAGACGTGTAATATAACGAAATGGATCTGTTGTCATGTAAATTGTGATCATTGTTGACTAGTTACTGCACACGGCACTTCGTTTCGACACACGGCACTTCGTTTCGAACAATACAAAAGTTATTAATTATTATATGTGAACTGTTGACTGATGATTTTATTGTCATTTTATTTATTCTGTGTTATTCTGTATTTTGACTGGATCAAACATTTTGATTGTATGGTTAAGTGATCTTTAAAAAAAAAATACAAACAAGTCTATGATAAATGTTATGAATGTGTAAATTATGGGATAGATTTCAATGTAATTTAATAAATTGAGAATATAATTATTTTGTACAAAACTTGGGGGTATGTTGATTGACAGACCTAATTATATTAGTGCAATGAAATTACTTGGTTGTAATGAGTAATTATTTTAAAGATTTTTTATTGTATAATAAATAGTAGTACCTATCTACATTATAAATGACACTTTAGGCAATATTTTAAAAAAATATTAAAAATTAAAATTTGTTTTCTATTGCAGTAAATAAACTTTCTAATGTATTTAAATTAATATTTAAACATGTTAAAAATGTTATTCTGTCTGTTTGCACTTTCTTCTTTCACTTCTGTTTACTCTGGACTGTGATATGGTTTATTTTTGGATCACAATATTCATCAGCACCAACAATAAAGAATATTGTAAAGTGTAAATATATTTTTATTGTGACATCGTGTTGCACAAGAGTAGAAATTTAATTATCGCTTATTTTCATTTACTGTTGGTATCGACCAATCAAAGAGCTCTTTATTTCTGTGACTAATATTAACAAAACCGTTGGTTTTGATGTTGCTTTAAAATTTTAATTTTTTCTCTTGTGCCACACTGCTACCTTACCTGCTTATCCCTCAATATATACATATAATGTTGCTTCGCTTATTGATAGTTACAATGAAACCTATAGTATCGCATTTGTCAATTGAATCGATATCGATGGTCATTATAATCATCCTAGCGTCTTCCCGGTTGCATCCTCAGTCCTTCACTTTGGAGCCCAGGGTCTGCTTTCCTGCATTTACGTCTCCACTTCGCCCGGGATCAGCATCCCCATTAGCACGCATATCTTGCTTTGCGTCAAGCCAGCTCTTTTTAGGCGCGCCCCTTCTACCAGACCCCGACGGAGGATGTTAACTATTGATGGTTCTGCAATGTACTAATACGTCTTTAAGTTCGCCATTTACATTTCATATAAGATACATATAAAGTTGAATCAATAAACACTAATATGCACCTAATTTATCTGAGATCTTTTCTGTCTGAAAGGGCTACTCTCTGAATCGTAAAAATATTTTAGTCTCTATTTTTAATGAGAAATTAAAAATACAAACGCTTAGTCATTTCTATAACTTGGGGCACAGGGCATCTTCGATTCTATAGTGACATAGTGACTCCATGTCAACCTGTCTTGGGCTTCACCCTGTACCTACTTACTCGTTTACCTTATGGCATACTTAAGCCCTTAAAATAAAATCTTAATCTTATTTTTATAATACATACTAAAAATAAAATAAAGTAGCCAAAAAAAGATAGGAGATCAAAAAGGTTGCATAGGTACATACTTACTGATATGATTTATAATTTCAATTTTGTGATTTCGTACTGCCCTGCTATTAGAGATGATAGTAAGGCATCTGTTCAGTGCAACCTGCCTTCGAAGGACTTCCAGTTCCTTCACGACTTCGTCACTCCAGCGTTACCTGGGACGACCGACTGATTGCTTTCCACTTAGTCGTCCTCCCGTGTACGGTCCCCTGGCAGCTCTTTCTTCTGCAATCTTCTCCACTTGTCCCCCCTTTGTATTTAGTAATATATTTTTGTTTATTATTAGGATGTATGTATAATACACATACATAGTGGCACGCAATTTTTAGTGTACATACCTCAAGCTTGTTTGTGCTTTGTGATCATCATGCATCCCGAAATAAATCTTCCTCTATGCATTTTTACATTCATAGTAAAATATAGGGTTGGTTGTTAATGAAATAAATGTTTAGTAGTGGAAAGGTAAATAAAAAATATTAATATCCAGTAGATTCCATTTATTAAATTATGTACAAACATCATTCATAAAAAAACATAATAAATAAATAAGTCATACAAACTCAAACTGACTAGCAAATCTTACTAAAGCTCTATTCAAACTGACGCGAATCCCGCGTACTGGCAAGAATATACAGAAGTGCCATTAGCAGGCCAGTTAACTTTGGCACACACTATGGCACTTCTACCAATTCTTATTTCTGTGGGCGTCCCGCCAGTTTGAATGGATTTTAAATTAAATAAGTCTTTCTTTATGAGTTCCTAGCTTATGTCTAGCGAGATCGTTTTTTCTATAGAATCCTCTTGAGCATCTATCACATGGGAAAGGTATATGATTACTGTGTAATTTGGCTGTATGGAAATCAAGCATAGGCCGGGAGGGGAATGCCATCAAACAACCTTCAACTTCGCATTTATATTTGTCAACTTTTTTATGTCGGAAGTTCATGTGATGGCTCAAAGCTTTCAGCTCATAAAAACTGCTTGCACAGAGTTCACACTTTAGTGGTCTTTGCCCTGTGTGCCTCCACATGTGAACCTCAATGTTTGACACACTCTTAGAACATATATTACAATAACCAGACTTTTCAGAGTGCTGCCGTCCTATATGAGTTTTCAAATTCCCTTTAACATTGAATGTACGACCACAGTAATTACAAACAAAGCTATTTGGTTCAGAATGCAGTCTCATATGCTTTCTTAAATTGTTTTGGTATTTGAACTTTCCATTACAGAGTGTGCAAGAAAATTCCTTTTTGCTGGTATGAACTTGAAGGTGGGACTTCAACTCTTCTTTAGTACAAAATTTTTTAGTGCACGTAGGGCATATGTAGGATTTTTCTCCTGTATGTCTCTTTTTATGGCGTAGCAAAGCACTGACTTGAGTAAATCTCATTGGACATTCTGTACATGCATAAGGTGTTTCCCCTGTGTGTACTCTCATATGTATTTTAACATCACTCTTTGAGTAGAAACCTTTGCCACAGAATTCACAAATGTAATTTCTTTCTCTATTCTCGGAATGGTTCCTATCTATATGTCTTTTCAAAGTTCCACCATCCTTGTATTTCTTATCACAGGATAGACAAGGGAATGGTTTTTCATTTGTGTGGGACCTCATGTGTACAGATAATGACGAAGGATTTGCGCACTTACGACCGCAAACAGAGCATTTACATGGCCCTGAACCTTTGTACTTTACCCTCTTTTTGTACACTTTTCTTTTAATATGTACAATATCATTTTTAGTCTCTTGCGCTTCTAGGTTAAATACATCGAGAGCAGTTTGAAAATCATCATGCGAGCTATCGTAAACAAAATCTTCTTCATTCAGAAGTAAAGTGTCTTCTGTTTTAATTTCAATCTTTTCTTTACAATCGAATTTCCGATCGATAACATTCGAACGGAGGGTTTTGTCAGTGGCTTCACATTTTAGAATAAACTGATAAGTGGTTGCTAGTTCTGCTTCACAAGAATTACAGATATGTTCAGGAAGTCCGTCGCCTTTAGAGATCCTCACATTGGCACAACAATACATAATTTTATTGCTGATAATTAATTCTTTTTCATTTTTGTTGAAGATGTAAGAATCTCCTTTGTTCTCACAACATATGCGACACACTTTCAAATCCATTATTATGCTGACTCATAAAAATTGAACAGAAAAATTAAATACTTTTCAATTAACTTCTCGTGTTCATTTTTACATAATATTTCACAGGATCGGCTCGTATTGTTTTGTTGTTAAAATTTTGTGACAAAAATTTTGTCTTTGTTTTTATGGACACGACGTGACAGTGACAGTAATAAGAAGCTGACAAAACATTTTCTTTTGTACCTGATTTTTATATGGCATTGAATATGAGTGTTATAAGGCCCTTTTAATTTATTTTTACAATAAACTTATAAAATATTTAGATGAAATTGTAATAATTATGTGTGGTTTAATTAACCTACAGGATCCAATAATAAAGAATATTAGTTAATAATAGTTTTATTTGTACAAATAAAATCCTATTTAAGGGCACTTTTCAATATCAATGGAAATATATTTTGTTTCAAAAAAGATTCTGCAGCATTCATAACATTTTTTATATAGTTTTCATCAAAGATAATTGTAATTTTTCTATTTGACCATTTTACTCAAAGCTTGGGTCTGCTACGCAAAACAAACTTTTTTTTTAGCAGCTAACATTTGCAGTTGGACTTGACCCATACATTTATTGGATATTTTTCCATTATTAATATATTTTTTTCTCGTTTTTTCTGAAGCAGGGCATTTTATTTCAATAATGAATTCATTGCTGATACCATCAGGAGATGCTCCAAAGAGTCCATTGATTAAAATGAATCCACATTCTGACACTTCTTCATTCAGATCTTGCTGGAGTTTCTTTATTACATTTTTTTCCAGAAGTTTTCCTCTTTTCATTGCCTTGGTTTCTGGCACTTTATGCCCTCCTAATATCTCCTGAACAAGACTGCCATCTGGTGTTTTGCAATGGGCAATTTCATGTATTTTGGAGCCACTTATTCGTCCTTGCCGAAGGCAATGCCAAAGTTTTTAACTTACTTGAGTCTTTGTTTCACTACTTAATTTATCTTTTTGGGCTTCAGTGATGCTGTCACTGAAGCTCCTGAATTTTTCATAACTATGGTCACTTTATTTACAAAGTCCAGCATTATGTCAAATAAACAGTAATCTAGTAAAGATTTATTTATTTGTACTGTCATATCGTCGCGAATTCAGTAGAGAAAAAAACCGTGCTATTTTATATAGGCCGATATTATTATATAAATATATTTATGAAAAATTATAAAAATAGATACATTTTCAGATATTTAAGCTAGTTGTTTCAAAAAATCATTATTTGAATAATTTTTGTGACATACGCGGTGTTGTCACATTTTTTATAATAAAACGAGGGGACTTACGCGGTGTTATAAATAATGCACTGAATAGTTTCAAATTGTTTATTTAAAATAAGATAATAATACACCTTTCCTCTCAGACACAAGCAAATACAAAACATGAAACAGAGGCTTATTCATACTTAAACAAAATTTATCAAAATTAACTTCGTTTTCATTAAAAAAATAAATCACAATCAAACGTCATTGCACAGTTACATAACTTTGACATTATTATTTGGTTTAAAATTATTTCAAAAAGGAACATCAGTAATAGTTTAAATAAAATCAGTCCAACAAAACTTACGAACTATAAAAATAGAATTAAATAAAATAGGTAAAAAATAACAGAAATAAATCAGTCATTAAAAAAACTTCAATAAAGTAAATTATCATAAAAACTATGACAGTCAGGAGGTATAACCGACTTCAGTTCTTGAAGATGTTTCCATTTGGATTCATTTATTTTTTGGTAACCATTATAAAGCTTAGGCCTTGGGCCTGGTCTTGTCCTATTATTTTTAGATCTTCTAGGCAAATCCTTATACTCATCCTCAAAACTTATATCTAATAATACCATTTGGATTATACTCCAAAGCCCTTAAATCCGTGACAGTAGGATCGTTTGCGACTCTGCCAGGCCGGATTGATTCATACAAAAAAACATTTTTATTAGAGTAGTCATTAAAAAAGTCATAAGATAAAAAGTTTACGATAAATGGTTTTTTTGGTCGAGCTTCCTTAGAAATTGTAGCATATTGCGAAGGCAAGTAAATTTCCTTATTTTTGAGCTTACACTCTATTGCACTGTGGCTAGAGTCACATTTTGTGTGTGACCTTTTACAAGAAATTTTGAACTCCATGGCTAAATCTAAAAGCGCATTGGCTAATACGACATTTCTGTTTTGTGATGTAGATCCGTCAGAAAACAGTATAACTGGGATAGCTTTTACTGAAAGAGTTTTCCTCAAGCCGTCAATAACACAGGATGCAAAAACAGAAGCTACCAATCCGAAGATAGATTAAACATAGTAAAATTATGCACACATAGCTTTGTTTTATAATACAAGGCACTAGCCTGTAACATCGGACATAATTTTACTGACTGAAGATCGTGCGTAAATACGTGTGCTTCTCCTGCTAATGCTCGGTCCTTGTCTTTCTTCTTTTCCTCTCTGGCAGCTTCTTTTCGATTGACGTGATCACGATAGGCTTCCTCACTAAGATTACCTGCTTTGAAGGCACAGCATGTGTCACACTGATCTTTTTTTGGCTGAAATAAACTTAGATTCTTTTCTTTAAAAATTTTATCAAATGGCCATCTGCTGACGGGTTGTTTATTTACTGTAATACATTTTTCACAATAAATTTTGAAAAGATGATTCTTGTTTTCTATTATGGGCTCTAAATACTCTCTAGAAGAGGTAGCTCTGCAATAATGAGACGGTATTCTTGGCAAACTATTTAGAAAATCATTTAGAAAAGCTATCTCATCTTTTTTTGAGTGACCTTCTAAAACCTTATGAGTAAGTTCAGGTTTTTTTGCCATTCCGAGCTCAGCAGTCGATAACCAATAGCGCACTGTCCATTCTTTGATACCAAAAGTATGCTTGCAGACTTGAACTCGACCATTCGAAGTTTCTAAAAAATACTCTTTGGTCTCACCACGCCTAGATGATTCTTTCGATTTGACCTGTTTTTTTGGGCATACCTGAACATTTGAAATGACGTATTGTTTACGCTGTTCCCACGTCGACACGAAGGCCAATCGATCATGCTGGCCTAATGGTATCATGTAAAACCTTAAACTTTGCTCCATTGCCATCTCGCCGATACCCTAAGTATTCTTTTCCTTCCATTCTTAGTTTCTTACTATTATTTTTAGCCCACTTCTTTTTATCTGAACATCCTTTTGAGCATCGTTTCCGTCCGGAATTAAGATCACCATATTCAATTTCATCGATCTCTAGTAAGGGACTCGCAATCTGTGGTGGAATATCTGTTGGTTGCTCCATTAAAACATGCTCTACAACATTTATTTGACCAAAAATGGGACCAAGAACTTCATTCTCTAGCAAGGGACTCGCAGTCTGTGGTGGATGGATGGATTCTACCACGTTCCTTTGAGAAAAATGAGGATCCATAGATTCAAGGCTAATGTTGGCATTGTCTGGTATTATAACAACAGGCAAGTTATTGATATCAAAATTTTCTTTGTTAGGGAAACTTACGTTTTTCTTTTTCGGTATTTTTATTCCCAGTTGTCTGCAAAGGTCATAAACCTCTTCATCATCACTGCTATCGTAATCCATGGTGAAAAGATATCTGAAAAAGAAAAAATATTGTTAAAAATGACGTGATAAAAACACCGCGTAACTCATTTTTACATTACGCTGAACATCGCGTAAGTAAAATAACATTTTCATCTCACTTTTTTATGATAAAATACACAATATTTAAACTGAACTACACTTAAAACCAAACAGAAAAATGTATTACCTTAAATAAACACATAGTACTATTAATATGAATAATTTTTACCTTAATTTATGACGATTTTCCTCAGAGCGCGAGTCGTCACCTGTTACAGTACGCAAGTGAAGTGACTTACGCGCTGTTTGCGCGGCAATTCCCGCGGCACGCAGATATGCTATGTTCTTGTTTTTAAAATAAAGTGCTCTCATTGGCTGAAATCCTTGATTCTGATTGGTCTAGGACGTTCGTCTTTTGTTCCTTTATTGTATGATGTGCAAAACTCAATATTCAAATTTTTTGACTTCCGCGGTGGTAGAACTTAAGCTACGATATGTAATTATAAGACTTCTCATGCAAGCACGCTTTCCAGCTTCACTGCGAAATTTTTCTAGCACATTTGTGTCTTTTGGACCCATAATATTTTTTGTTTTGAATAATTTTTTACATTCCAAAATTTGTTTCTGCATACGTTTTAAGTTTGGTTTTACCCAATAGCACTGGACACTTGTGGATGACGGTTGTGAGCTTCGCTTTTCTAACCAATAAAGCAACAAGTATGTTTACACCCACCTGTAAAACGAATGCTTTTTTTAACAATAATGACCGGTACTTAAATCATTCTCTACTATATTATATTTATGATTTGAATTACTCGACTATTTATTTATTGATTACATAAAACTTACCAGCGGCAGCTGCACAACCATCACATGTTGTATTAATAACAGTATTTTCTATTTCGTTTATATGGATATATACAGTGTAATATTTGTTGGTTAATTTGTGTTCAGGTACAACTTTAGCCTTTACGTCGCATAATCCTCCAGCTCGTTTTACTTCCACATATCCAACTGCACTTTCCACATATGATTGTCGTGACGACCTATAAAATATAGAAAACATTAGATCCTGTGCTGTTGCTGGTGAAATTCGGCGTAACACATATTGAAGCATTTTTTAGCTTATACTCACATCAAAGCTTTAACGCCTCTTATTTCAGCAATGTTGTGCTTGTCACAATTTTTCATGAACTCCATCAGCATAATGGTATCTACTTTTGGTAGGTTTGATGAGTCCAGCGAACGAAAACAGCGATATCCATGTCAGAAGCTTCTGAATTCCAGTATGTACTTTTTAAGTCGTCAAGGAAGCAATTAATCTCAAGTTCAGGGTTCAAAGCGTAGTCAGTCGTAGAAGCAAGCGTTATCGGAGGTCCAGTAATTATAAGCAGTAAACAATATAAACAATCTCGAAAAACAAACGTATTAAGTTCGGACGGCAAAGAGCAACAAAGAACAAAGTGAGGTTATTTTTTTGAAACGAATTGTCAAACTGTCAGATGACATTTTTTTTTATATTTTCGCCAAACCACGCAAAGGCTTACCGGCATTCTTGCCGTACCTCTTCAATATTTTGCCCAATAAAATATAATTATTTTTCAAAATTCTAAAAATCTGATATTTTTTTCTGCTAATCTGGAACCTTATTCCTTAAATTATTAAAGCAGCAGAAAAAAATTCAAGTGTTTTTGAAATTTTCATTTGTTCCCTATTGTAAGACGTAAATATGTGGCCGAACTAAAATCGTAGCCCCGTCTACGACATCGATATCACAGGCTACGATGTCGCAGCCGAATGTGCTACGACGTAGTCAAGAGGGGCGTTATGTGTGACGTGATTAGTGTCTGTTTCTTATTATTGAGAAATGTTGTACAAAATACAATAATTAAACTTATATACGAAAAGTGATACGAGGAGCTAGTTAGTCGAGCGCGACCCGCGTATCCGTAGCGAATGCGCGTGTCAAGTGACGACGTGACGCGACCACTATTGGATTGGTCGCCATTTTAGTGGCATTTTCTATCTTGAACTCTTGTCAATTCCGATAATAATCTTTAAAAGACCATGCGACTGATATTCAATTACGTTGCATTTTTGATATGCTTAATATTGGTTTTCTGCTAACACAATTTTGAATCTCAATTTATTTGCAACTAAAACGTATTTGAATGATATTAGTAGAAAAAATGTAAATAAAATAAATAACAAAGTACCGATTATCGAAAGAATTAATGATTTTTTGATTAGCAAAATTTTCCAGTTGCATTTATATAGCATGCCAATGGAATAGGATTGGTCTAACAATTAGTAACAAAATACAAGAAACGACAAAAGTTGTCATTGCGATTCAATTACGAAACATGGGAGCCTTCAAAAAGGGTATGAAAAAATTCCTTTAGGGTCGGCAACGCGATCGTGACATCTCCGATGTTGCAGGCATTCATAGGCTACGGTAACCACTTACCATCAGGTGGGCCGTACGCCTGGATGCCTACTTAGTTGTATGAAAAAAAAATGTGCACTATGTATATTAAGAGAATTGACGCCCTGGGAGCCCCTTGCTCATTTGTCGAAAAGGCTGAGTGGCGAAAGCCCTCGCCTCAAACTCGAAAAAAAAAGAAAAACCATTCTTCACCTCTCGTCTGAAGCTAAGTATTCAATATTGGCG
The DNA here is from genome assembly GCA_947363495.1 of Euzophera pinguis. Lineage (NCBI taxonomy): Eukaryota > Metazoa > Arthropoda > Insecta > Lepidoptera > Pyralidae > Euzophera > Euzophera pinguis. Next base: position 10,609,606 of record OX376170.1, on the reverse strand, counting down.
TTGCTTTCGTCTTGTTAGGATTCTGAGTTTGTGCCTAGATTCCTACGACTCTGTCCTTATGTATTTTCTTCTTAATTTTTCACTCGGAATCTATTTGTTCGAATAATTAATTATCTTTTCCATTTTGTATACTTGTTAACTAATTTCTATATTAGTAAATAAACAACTTAATTGTAAGCTATCTTCAATTTTTTATCTGTCTCAAGTCATTAAATTCTAAAATAATTTTATTTTTATATTGAATACTAGCTATTGCCTGCGGCTCCGCCCGCGGTTTCAAACACAGGATTACGAACAGAGCAAGCTCTGTAGACGGCAATATTAAACCAAATTATGGCCTCGACAGTAAGTAAACTTGTAAGCTTTAACTGCAAAAACGCAAAACGATCTGTTGATAGTGTAAGACAGTTGTGTCTCACTTCGGATATTATAGTTCTGCGAGAAACGTGGCTATTGCCAAATGAGCTCACTTTCCTGCAAAGTATCGATGGGAATTTCAGCGCGACTGGTACTTCCGCAATGGATATCTCGGTGGGTATACTGCGAGGCCGGCCCTATCGCGGGGTGGCCCTGCTGTGGAGGAGTGCGGTTTTCACCAATGTGTCTGTGCTGCCATGTGATAGTGATCGGTTATGTGCTGTAAAATTTGTGACAGGGGAACATTCCATTATAGTAATATGTGTGTATATGCCTACGGATACCACTGCTATTTTACCGTAATTAGCACAGACTGTCTAGGTAAAATAAGTACTCTGGTAGATGAATATGGCAGTGAATCTAATTATGTATTGGGTGATTTTAATGCTCATCAGGGTGAGATAATTCATGATGAGCTCACTTTTTTTTTATATATATATAAGCTTGTACCCCCGATTCGGTTACCGGGGATCTTGGATGCTAATTTCATTTTTTCTTTCACATTTTTCAGTATTTCGTCATGTTGTGTTAATTTTTATTTCTTTTAATTAATAGTTTTTCAGTTAGGATGTTGTTATCTGAGTAAAATTGGTATATTTGGCGACTTACATGCTTTTCTACTATTTTATCTACAATAGATAGTATTGTGATAGGCCGAAAATTGCGACATTCTTTACGAGAACCACTTTTATGAATAGGTCAAATTATACCTGTCTTTAGTTCTTTCGGATAGATACCTGTAGACATACTTAGGTTAATAAGTTTTGTGATTGCTCCGATTATGTCACGACTCAATAGTTTGACATCAATGGGTCTGATACCGTCTATGGCATAGGTGATTTATTAGTGTAATCTTTCCTACGTCATCTTCTCTTGCTCTTTGAAACTTCATAGATAAGTCCACTGTATGTTTATAATCGTCTTTATTTAAAGGAGGAATTGTGCATGTTGGGATGATAGATTTTACATTATCGTCAAAAGTTTTAGCAAATTTGTTGGCTATATCAATAGTTTTCATATTATTGTCAAAAGCATTCGTAATAACACTATCTATTGAGACTTTAATTCTACCTGTTAAATTATTCAATATATGCCACAAACGTTTTGAGTCATTTTTATTCTCTTGAATTTGTTTTAATGTATACATATTTTTAGCTTTTTGTTTTAATTTATTTACATAATTTCTAGTTTGGTTATATTCTAATTTTAAAATCATATTATTACTGTCATTTTTCTACAAGTTAAATAATTTATCTTTGTACTCTCTAGCTTAAATAATTTTTCTACTAATCCAAGATTTTTTCTTGGCATTGAAATTTTTTACATCTTTTACTATTATTGAAGATTTTGTATAACAATCATCAAATGTGTTTTTAATGTTACTATATAGTTGTTTTGGGCATTCTGTATTACACAATTGTCCAATCGACATCTCTAAATATTGAGGTAAGTTTTTTAGCAGTAATTGTATTAAATGTTTATGTATAGGTAACTTACTTGTAATTCATATTGTGCAAACTGCAAAAAAATAAATTTTAAGCTTTTTCATGTACTTAATTTTTAGTTTTACTTCCGTACTAATTACCTACTATTATAAACCAAAACCAACTGACCGCAAAACCGCTGAACTGATTTTGATGAAATTTGATACAAATATTGTTAAAGACTATGAAATGAAATTGTTTATTTTCAATATAGGATATAAATATCACTTATTGACGTCAATTTACTTATATTAAGTTTACCACCACTTCCAAAGCGCAAGTGGAGAAGAAGCGGCGCCACAAACTCCACTGCAGCATTTTCTTCAAAACGTCAATTTACAAATAAGAAAAAACTTTCCTTAATTACCTAGTTAAATGAACGAATTCACATGTTTGTCAACATTTAGCACAATGGTTATTTTAGATTATTTAAATTAAATAAAAAACAGGGTAGGGTCCGGGATGTTGGCTCCCGGAAGACCAACTGGATCCGGCTGCTTGAAATGCTCCAGAACTTCCAATATACTATCACTCATCTTTTTCTCACCCTCGGCAAGTCTTGGGTCTGTTGGTTCTTCATCTGGGGCATCTGAATTAATTGATATGTGTTGTCAGTTTCATTTATAGAGATTACTGTCTAATAAAAATGTATGTCAAACGATCGTAAGTTTTTTAAGAATCTACTTAAACATGTTTTTATATTTTACCGAGAGAATTTAGATGAAGATTGGATACAATAAATTAATTAAATTATGCACAAAACAACAGCACACTTTGTAAAAGAAGAAATACCTTGAGAATGTTCAAGAGTGAGCAATGAGAGTAACAGGATAATAAAGTGGTCCCTCATCCCGACAAATGAATGATTACTAATGACATGCGTACGCGCAACGGGCGGTTATAGGTCGTCGCTTATCGAACGATAGCGACGCTGCTAATTGTTGTTTGTAGTTTGTTTGTAGGATCCTATTTGTTTATTAGTTATGGGAACATTCGATTGATAATGGCCGAATTGCTTTGAGAAAAGGATGGTTTGGCGGGGACAATGTTTATTTATTTCATAATTACCTATAATTTAAGGTGGTAAGTAAAAAATAAAAATCTTGTTGTTGTGTAGGATATATATTACAATATATAATTGCATTTTAAATTCACATATCTATTTCGAACAGAGGCCCACAGGCTATATAATATTATAGGTGGCGACGTACGACATGTAGGTCCAACCTAAGACTTAGTAACGGAGCATCTTACTAAGCGGCCGATACACGGTTGTATAGATTGACTAGAATACAAAGAATTGTAATCTAGATATTTGTAACTACAAAATTTCCATTCTTTATTTCTATTTCTACTTATCTGTCATTTATGCTATTGACCGGTGTCATACAACACCGTTATGATACCTATTGCAATACCTCGTTAGTACATTTTTTCTATTTACTTGTGTAGTACGTGCTATAAGTCATGGTCCTTGATTTGGCGGCATTGGTTATTATAATGGAGCGGCTGCATTCTCATCTCAGTAACACTTTTTACAAGGAAATCAGACCAAGAGGAACATAATCCGAGGTGTTTAACCTCGTATTGACATCGGATGTTTTCAGGCTGTTGAAAAAGGCACCAGATACACCAGCGGTTTAACGTGGCTCCCGAAGCACGGAGCATCTCAAGATAGCATATGCCACTAAAAGGCGACCAATTATTGTTAAAAATATTATTTTAATGCCATGAATATCAGAATTGTCAGGCTTTGAATGCAAATTTGAAAAATTGACTCGGAATACAGTTTTTAAAAGAAAAACACATATAAGTGCATATGACTAGGTTTTAAAGGTAAAATTTCATTGGCCCTTCACAACGGCCAATGAAATTTTTCCTCTCTAGGGTATAATATGACAAACGAAAAAAGAAATTGATACACTCTAAAGAAAATTTTACAGCATGTGTACACAACATCTAATGACAATGACAACTGACATACGTAGGTACCTACTCATAGATTAAAAAAGAAATAAAACGAAAAAATAAAAATATCTACTTAGATCTAAAACAATTACAACGAAATAGTAGTAATAAAGAAAATATAATTTAAGAATTAGCCAATTAAAAAATTTTACATAAAAGAGGACATATACATTAATTTGTTTTATTAGGTAGGTACTTAATGCTAATTTAAACAAAATGTAGTATCTAATGCCTATAAAATATTTATAAATATTTACACTTATTTATTATAAATTACAGTCACTACAACTACAGTGTTTCTTTATACACAGTTATTCGCATCGAGAACAAACACCTGCCTCCAACCTAGACGTGAGGTCGACAGTTTTCTTTTTCAAAAAGGCGACCTCAATATATAGGTCTATTTCCCTCTGTCTCCGTCTGTCCCGGCTTTCTTTAGCAGCCTGATTATTTGCCTCTCTTCTTTTTCGGTATGAATCAGCGGCTGCTGTATTCGAAAGCACAGGACGTCGCATTCGAGGGTTGGTCCTTACTCCAGAGCCATTCATGAGCTTTCGATGAAGGTCAGATTTTCTGAACTCCAGGTATTCTTTGTCGACAGAAGAATTCGAAGACACGGTTTGCGAAGCAGGTGATGATGGCTGGAGAAAGACAGGTATCCGTTGAACCGATAAAGAGACAGATTCTCGGGAAGTGGAAGCTAGTGGTAACCTGTATGTTGGCCGAGGAGCGATGTACGCCAAGTGATATGAGTAATACATTGGCTGCTGTGTCGACGGCAACGGCAAAGAGAAGTTGGAACTCCTAAAAATAACTGCTATTAAAGACATAAGATTTGCCTTTTCCCCTACTCTTTCGAAGCTCCGCCTCCATCATTGGCAGCTCGCTTGTCACGCTTGTCACATAATTTGTCAGTTTTTCTTGCTGCTTTGTCATAGGTAGGTTAGGATAATCTTTATTCACAAATATCTAGAGACGGGTCGCTAAGAATATTCATTAGCTGTCTACTATGGAATTCTGGAAGCAACCACCTCAAGAAGAACCACCAGTCCTAAGAACAAAATCTACCCGTGAGCTTCTAAAAACATCAGTAAAAGCTGTTGCTGTTGGCTCCATTTGAAGGCCCTTCAGCCCTAGCCTTTCCTCTATTTCTTCTTCTCCGGCCTATCGTCAGCGTCGACTGTCTCCAGTCTCTGTGAGTGATCAAGCTCCTGCTGCATCTAGGATACCGCTTCCTAACACCGTCCAGCCAATCTAAACCTTACCCTCAAGATCATTATTTTGAAGATCTTAAGAGGGTTAATTAAATAAGTAGCACTGCTCAGTTGTAAGGAGCAACCCTCGATTACGGCGGGTCGTTCAGTGCCACTCTGAAATGAATCTGAATGAAGTGAATCTGAATCGTGCGTTTGTTGCAAATGTAGACAATATTAGTGTGTGTGGCGAATATTTTATTTAAAGACAATATTAACTGCGATAATTTTATTGATATATTACAAGTAAACATATAAAAATTAAAACTATCTTATCTAAAAATAATAAATACAAATAACTAAATATAATTGCGATAATATAACTGATGCAAATGTGCATATAAACGTAGACGATATTGAAACTTATTAAGTATCTATATTTTTAATTGTTTGGTTTGTTTATAATTGTTTTTTTCTGAAATACGAAATTTGTTTGTGTACACCCTTTTTTTTCCTTTGATGGCAACATTTCATTGGCCACTGTGAAGGGATAGCGCCCGCCTACCCCGCTCATGAACGACCTTGTGCTCGTCAGAGCAGTAACGCTTGTCCGTGCAAGTTTTTCGAAATAGCATTCTGGGCCCCATAATAAAATTAAAATTAAAAAATTAAAATTCATTTATTTCAGGCATCATGATCCATATTAGCAACAAAATTCAATGCAAATAAAATTCTAATAAATAAATAAATAAAATTCAGCACAATAGTTACTTAAAAATAAAATAAAATAATGAATTAATTAATATTAAAAATTACATTAGAATAAAAAATTAATAAATTAACATTAAAATAAATAAATAAATGATCAAATTAATATAAACTACTAAGTGGTCTAAAATAATAAATTAACATCAGTCGTATTATAACTTTATAACAGTTTTAAAATTGCCTCTCCGTCCGGCAGCACGGGACATGTCTGTCGCAGCAATGCCGAATGTAGGGGCAATCGTGTCGCTCGGCTATCATCCCCAGGACGACGTTGGGGCTGTCCCGCACCCTGCGCACCAGGGACGCGGCACGTTTACGTAATGTAGCGTGGAAGCAGTCTATGCGTGCCGCCGCAAACATTCCTGATGCACTACAGTAACGAGGCAGCCCCACCATCGCCCGGAAGGCGTTATTAAACTGAACCCGACGAGCGCTGTAAATCCTCTGCGAGTATCTAGCCCACAGGCTGCAGGTATATAATGACGTGCAGTAGGCTCGAAAAAGTGTTATTTTTACCTCTTGGGAGCATCGAGCAAACCTGCAAGCCAGCATGTTCGCCCGTCTCGACAGCGCTCTCCTCTCCCGCTCAATATCCGCATGGTCCCCGAGATCCGCCGTAACTATATAGTAGTGTAGGGTATATGCCCTAGATATGTGAATTGGTTCACTCTTTCTATATGAACTCCGTTAAGGCTGACAGATGGTAATTTGCCGACTCTGTTTCTAAAAACGAAAATCAAGAGATGCCTCTTGATTTGAGCAGAAATGGAGTAATGACTCAAACAGCATATTTGAAATCAATACATCCCATCTTGCAGGTTGCGCCGTTGTTGGCAACTTCTTCTCCGTGCATTGACTACGCGTACCCTCATTCAAAAGAGTTGTTGTGTTGAGCAGTAACCATCTCCATTCCTGACTCCTCCTCAAAATCAAGCAGATAGTCTGCCGCGTCCTCTCCGACCATCGCAAACTAGCAATGCATCATCAGAGGAGTCCGAAGACGACGAAGAGTATAAGAAAGAGATTCAGAACTAAAATCAGTCAAAGAAAGTGCGGTGGCTCGCTAGTAGTAGCCAATAACCCGCGGATGCATCGCTAGGTGCAGAGTAGCAACGCGCCAAATGATACCAACCGCCAGCAGCGTGATCGTAATAATATGGCTGCCAAAAACAGCCGAGACAAGCGAAGAAAACGAGAAATTTGTCTCAGCATCAAAGTAAGATTTCTTAAAAATAAAATTGAAAAAATTAAGAATGAGCAGCAGGGGACACTATCCTATAGCCCCAAAGGCGACAATAGAATGTATACCTAGAAGCGGTCTCGTGAAATGATTTCGACATCAGGGTGGAAAAGTTTAGTTATGACGCTGGTCCGTTTGGTAAATACTGCCGTCTAAAAATGGGTTATGGTTCAGTTAACTTAACTATCGTTAAACCGAGTGATTGACATATTTAATTGAATATAAAATAATTTTCATCCATTAACCAGCTTTGTGAAGGTCGTTTTATGAAGAGATCCTATACTAGACAGAACGCAGAGAAATACAATTATGCCATTTGCGCCGCTGTCGCAAACAAAGTTCGTGCTCTTGGCTACACCGCGCGATCGCCTTTGTTTTCCCTGAAATAATTATCGAGACATACTAGATTATCGCAACGTAGCGTGACTAATAATGTATGAGTGAGGAGGAGCTCGTTAGTCGAGCGCGACCCGCGTATCCGTAGCGAATACGCGTGTCAAACGACGACGTGAGGCGACCACTATAAGATTGGTCGCCGTTTTAGTAGCATTTTCTATCTTGAGCTCCTTCGTGCTTCGGAAGGCACGCTAAGCCGTTGGTCCCGGTTGTTATCGATAGATAGCAGTCGTGAGGCTGTGTCAGATGCCTTAGGGCAGCCTAAAAAATTCTGACAGTGTTGGCCACTGTATAAATCCCGAGCGAGAGGTACTCAGGACCCTAAAGCAAGGTCAGAAATAATAGTCCAAAATAGCGTAAACTATTTTATTAGACTATTTCCCGTACCGAGCTGATCTGAACTGCCGAGACAAAATCCTCGGAAACCTCTATACATAGAATAAAAAGAAACCATAGGGCGTTCTTAATTCACAATGCTTGGTACAGCGCCATGTAGTGACTAATATTTGAACTATATACGTGTACATACCGCCCACCAAGGACGGCACTGAAGTAACGTCCTTAACAATGAATAATTACTACTTTAATTACTTTAACAAATTATAAATATCCTTGGTAGGAGATATAACAACAGATAACTCAAGAATTTTAATCAAACTCAATGAACTGTAATTATGAACTAAAATCTTAATATTATTTGAGATTAATGAACCAACACACATTTATGGAACTTAACAATGACAAAAGACATTTAAGTAATACTTAAGAACTAATTGAATCTCAAGATTTTATGCACTTCGTAAAATCAGAAAGAAAGAAACTCTTACATTAATATGACTGACCTTTTAACTACTCTATACTAAGTATTAACTAAACTAAATTACCTTTTACAATTTATTTATCTAGTACTGGCAACACAATGATTTTTGATGTTGGTCTTTTTATTGTTGATTTCTCTGTACGTAAGCTTACAACACGAGTAATACCATCGGTACCTGGATGTTTTTGCTCTACTCTACCCATTAACCAGCGACTAGGAGGCATATCATTTTCTTTTACAAGTACAACATCACCAATCTTAGGTTCTAACAAATAATCTGACCATTTATATCTATGAACTAAAGTTGTTAAATATTCTGAAGACCAACGTTGCCAGAAGTTCTGTAACATTTTTTGTACTAATTGCCAACGACTTAAAAGACTAATTTTAGAACTTTCGTAATTTACATCAGGGACAGCCAGCAACGGGCCGCCCACCAGGAAATGCCCAGGGGTCAGTGGCATTGGATTATCATGATCATCACTAATAACTGTCATTGGTCTGGAATTAAGACAGGCTTCGACTTGACTGAGTAATGTACTTAGTTCTTCATATGTTAAAGTGGATTCTCCAATGACACGCTTCATATGAAACTTAGTGGATTTTACCGCGGCTTCCCATAATCCTCCCATATTTGGGGATTGAGGGGGAATGAAATGCCATGCTGTACCCATAGACTCTAAATGCCCTGCTATACTGTTCTGAAGAGTGGCTAACTCTTTCAACTCACGAGCAGCCCCAATAAAGTTGGTGCCATTGTCGCTCCACATTTGCGCACAATGGCCACGTCTCGAAACAAAACGCCTAAATGCTGCTAAAAAAGCCTGTGTACTCATGTCACTCACAACTTCTAAATGAATAGCTCTAGTAGACATACAAACAAATATGCAAATATATCCTTTTGTACTACGGTGACCTCGACCTTTAGAAGTTCTAATATTAATGGGACCTGCGTAGTCTACACCACTATGTAAAAACGGTCTTGATGGGTTACACCTAGGTGAAGGAAGTTCACCCATTAACTGATTACTTATCTTAGCCTTATGTCTAATGCAAGTCACGCAGTTACGCGCATACTGTTTAACTATATTTTTTGCACCAACAATCCAATAGCCTGTTCTTAAATAATTAATCATTAATTGAGGACCTCCGTGTAAAACACGATTATGAGAATCAGCTACTAACAGTTGAGTAAGGTGATCTGAACGAGGGAGAATAATTGGGTGTTTTGTGTTTTCTGGAAGATTTGATTTTTGTAACCTGCCGCCCACCCTGATTATATCTTCCTTGTCAAGGTAAGGATTTAAGGATTTTATGGAACTTGACCTTTCTACGTACCCATTTTTCTTAAGATCTATGTACTCTTTATTGAAAGATCTTCTTTGACACTCTTTTATTATACATTGTAATGCTTCTTGAAGTTCATCATTGCATAGATAAGACGTCTTGTTTTTATTCGGCTTAATAAATCTTCTACAATAAGCTACGACTCGTTTCAATTTATTCAACGATGAGAATTTACTCCAAGGAGACTCTTGTACTTCCTTTGTATTTACAGCTGTGGTAAATGCTTTAACGTTTACTTCTAACTTTGTTTCGGTGTCTGGCCTTCGATACTCTATTTCTGTGTTTCGTAAAAACTCTGGACCTTGAAACCATAACGTCTGTTCTATGAGTAAACTTGGTTGTACTCCTCGTGATGCGCAATCAGCTGGGTTGTATTTTGTACTGACGTGAGACCATTGATCTGCATCAAGAGTAGTTAAAATTTCGGAGACTCTATTGGCAACAAATGTTTTCCATTTTGATGGGTGACTATTTAACCAAGCTAGGACAACGGTGGAATCTGTCCAAGCATGTACCATGTTCTTTGGGATATTCATCACCTTTGCTGTTTCTGCGAGAAGACGTGCTAACAACAATGCGCCACATAACTCAAGACGAGGGATACTGACTTGTTTAATCGGAGCTACTTTAGTTTTAGCTACTAACAAAGAGACACTTACTTGTCCTGTATTTTTATGTACCGTTCTGGTATAAACAACTGCGGCATATGCTGCTTTCGACGCATCGCTAAACCCATGAAGTTCAACGTATTCGTCGTTTCCTGACATACCTAACCATCGAGGGACACGTACTTCTGTGAGTTTACTTAAATTATTACGGTAAGTATTCCATTCTTCCTTTAAAGTTGTTGGTACTTCATCATCCCATCCTACACCTGCCAACCAGAGTTTTTGAATCATTATTTTGGCGAGTACTATAGTGGGTGCTATCCATCCTAAAGGATCGTATAAACGCGCGATATCTGATATTATAGTTCTCTTGGATTCAGGGCCCGTTCTAGGCGGAAGCTGTACTGAATACTTAAAGACATCTTCGGAACGAGACCAGGTAAGTCCTAATATTTTAGTGGTGTCAAATATATTCTTTTCTTCTTTATAGTTCTTGCTTTCCTCATTCTTCTTTTCTTCTTGATCTAAACCTTTACTCTTTCTTTCATTGAACTCTATTTTTCTCAATAATTCTGCGTTATTACTATTCCATTTCTGTAACTCAAAACCAGCCTTCTTCAATAGCTCTTTCATTTCTCTATATAACTGTTCTCCTTCTTCTACGGTGGAACATCCTGTCATCAAGTCATCCATGTAGAATGAACTCGTAACCTTCTCTGACGCTACAGGGTAGTTTTCAGCTTCATCTATAGCTACTTGATGTAGAGTTTTGATTGCAAAAATGGAGCTGAAGCTGTACCAAATGTCACCGTTATCAACTCGTAGTCTTTAAGTTCTTCTTCAGGATTGTCTCTCCAAACTATTCTCTGAAACCTAGTGTGTTCTTCTGCTACTCGGACTTGTCTATACATTTTAACAATATCTGAAACAATTCCTATAGCGTGTTTTCTCCAACGGGATACAATATGGCGAAGATCCGACTGTAATGTAGGTCCAACCATTAATGTATCATTAAGCGAGACCCCATTTTCATTCTTACAGGAAGCGTCGAATACCACACGTACCTTCGATGTGCTCTTGTCTTCTCTTATTACTGCGTGATGGGGAAGATAAACTGATTGTTTTTTCATATTATCATTTTCTGGAACTAACCTCATATGATCTAACTGTAAATATTCCTTAATTACTTCAGTATATCTCAACTTCAATTCCTCGTTTCTTGCAAACTTGTTCTCTAATGCTTTAAATCTTTTTACAGCGATCTCTCTACTATTACCACCTAAACATTGTGGGTTTTGTTCTCTAAATGGCAACTGTACTACATATCGTCCGTCGATAGATCTCTGAGTAGTGGACTCATAAAGTTCTTCACACTTTTGTTCTTCAGCTGTTAGCATTTTTTCATTATTTGGAACTTTGTCTTCTATTTCCCAGAACTGCTTTAATAAATCATTTTCTATAAGTTGTGCGTGCATGACTGATATTTTATATTTACTATCACCTACCTTATTGAGGTTTGTATTTTTAGGATAAACTATACCGGAAAGAATCCAGCCTAGGCTTGTGCATTGCGCAATTAAAGATCCGTTGGGAGCCTTCTTAACTCCATCTTTTAATATTTGACTATAAATATCAGCTCCCAATAACATATCTATTTTGTTGGGTTTACTGAACTGTGGGTCTGCAAGTTCGAGTTGTTCTAGTTCTAACCAATGCAAAGCCTCGAATGTTGTCTCTGGTAAGTAAGAAGTTATGTTTTTCAAAACGTAAGCTTGCACTTTTATCTCAAACTTAGGATCAGATAAAGACTGGAGTGTAACTGAAACCATAGATAAAGATTCTACTGATTTATCATTACCTAGACCTGAAACTAAACTCTTCATTGGTGTTTTCTTTAATCGTAAGAACTGAACTGTAGATTCTGTTATGAATGAGGCCTGTGAACCTTGGTCTATCAGGCAACGAACTGTCTGCAAATTATTCATTGAGGATTTAGCCTTAACGAGAGCGGTTGCTAGCAAGACCTGTTTATGTCTGATATTTACAAATTGTTTAGCTGAATGACATGATACTAGTTGTTGAGTACTATTATTACTACTACTGTTACTTGCACTATTATTTGTATTTGATTGCTGCTGATTATTATCTTGCTGATATCTAATAGAATTTGCATTATTTGGTGGATGCAAAAGTGTATTATGATTTCGCTTACAGATGCGGCAAGCGGTTGGTTTTTTACATTGATACGTTGTGTGATTACCACCAAGACAGTTAAAACACATCTTATGCTTTATCACGAATTCGCGTTTATGTGCGTAATCTAAAGCACTAAATTTGTTGCAGAAGCACAATTTATGAACTTCAGAACAATATTCACACTTTAAATTCGCAGAAGCATTTGTGTTACGGGCCAACATGACTTTTGGCTTCCTGGTAGGCGAACCGTGATGATGAACTGGTGCTTTTTTAGGCTCTATACATTCTAAAGCTCTGAACCGACTCTCTAAAAAGCTCTTAAACTGACTAAATGTAGGTAAATTATTATCATTTGAAATATGTAATTCCCATTGCTTACGGGTTTCATCATCTAATTTATTAGTAATTATATAAATTATAATTAAATCCCAGGTGCTTACGTCTATTTTAAGATTACTAAGGGCATTAAGACAATCGGAAGTAATGTCTATGAGCTCTTTTAATGCTGATGCCGACTCTTGATAAAGGCGTCTTTGTGAAAACAGTCTTTTAAAAATATTATTAGTAAGGTACTTAATATTATTATATCTATTTTCTAATTTATTCCAACAAATTAAATAATTGGCATCAGTTATAGGTGTGTGCCGAATAAGCTGCTCGGCCTCACCGGTTACGTGGCTTTTTAGATAATGAAGTTTTTGGACGTTATCAAGAGCTGCATTGTTGTGTACTAAAGATGTAAACAAATCTCTGAATGTTGTCCACTCTGAATACTTCCCTGAAAATGTGGGAATGGAAATTTTCGGAAGTTTAACTTGTGATAGACGGTTAGTTTTAGAATGATCACTCTTCTCGGGTTTATCTACTAAAGCTGTACTAAATTGTTTAAAATCTGCCATAAGTAGGCTTTTATATTCCATATAAATATTTTCTACTAACTCAAAAATTTTGTTTTGGAAATATTCATCATCGGCAAATTCTTCAGAAAATTGATCAAATATTTTTGCATGATTATCACGGAAAAGTGACCAATCTTTCTCTAAAGTATCAATTCGCACTTGAATATATTCTTCAGTGATTCTTTGTTTGGGCGATTTTTTATAATTGATAAGCGCTTTTTCTATACAAGTTTTTAAATTTAATTGCAGTCGCAAAAGCCCTTCTGCCATTTTTAATAAATACTTATTATACTGTTACAAAATGAAATACAGATCTGTCTTATACTAGGTAGTTAAACAATTATTTTAATAAAAAACTGTTCTTTAAACACTATTAGTACTTCAATTTAAAGTCAATCTTTATAAGCAAATAAAACTTTATGCACTGCACAATATTAATAAAATTCGCTCAGCTGATTAATTACTTGAATGTACTTACAAATTTCTTCACTTTATCACTGCACAACACTTACACACACTTGAACCTTGAAGACCGTAGACGTAGTCGACGGCTCGTGCTAACAGCTGTTTACCTCTCTCGAACTGTAGACCTCTGCACTAAAAGGAGGTTGTTCACTCTGGAACCTGGTACTAAACCTCTGCACTACGGAGGTTTCTTGAACTCTGGCTTTTGGGATCCCAACTAGGTGCGGTAGTCGACTTCAGCACTTTCGGAAGTCGCTGTTGTGTCTAGACGGTGGTTGACCTCAGCACTGATGGAGGCCAACGAACTAACTTAACTTGGGCGGTTATTAACCTCAGCACTGATGGAGGTTAATGCACTTAGATGGACCTCTGCTCTGATGGAGGCCAATGAACTTGCACTCTTGTCCTGGGTCTAGGTCGTTGCTCTTCGGGCCCTAGACGTTTATTGATCTCAGCACTGATCGGAGATCAATGAACTCTATTCTGTTCTCACGCTTCCGGGGTGAGTGAATCCGTGGGAATCACTGTCCTTGTGCCAGCACTTCCTCGTGGGAAAGTTCAGTCTTGTTCCCACGCTTGGGGGTGAACGAACTCGTGGGAAAGTCCAGTCTTATTCCCACACTTCCAGGGTGAATGAACCCGTGGGAAAATAGTCCTGAACACACTTACGTGGGGTCAATGACCTCGTGGGAGACTCCAGTCCGGCCCACGCACGCACTGCACTCCGAGTCCTGAGCACTGCAATCCAGGTTTCACGGCACTGCAATCCGAGTCCGGGCACTACACTGTCACTGTTCACTTCACTTCACTAGCACTTACTCACTAAGACTCACCACTTACCGCACTAAACCGCCCGACCGAACCCGCACTTCTAGCCGATCCCGGTATCCGGACTAGAAGGACCTTGTATAAATCCCGAGCGAGAGGTACTCAGGACCCTAAAGCAAGGTCAGAAATAATAGTCCAAAATAGCGTAAACTATTTTATTAGACTATTTCCCGTACCGAGCTGATCTGAACTGCCGAGACAAAATCCTCGGAAACCTCTATACATAGAATAAAAAGAAACCATAGGGCGTTCTTAATTCACAATGCTTGGTACAGCGCCATCTAGTGACTAATATTTGAACTATATACGTGTACAGCCACTAACACACCTCAGGTCATGTTCCTGTTGGTCTGGTTTCCCTGTAAAAAGGTCAGGCGGCAGTCGCTCCATTATAATTACCAGTTCCCCCAAATCCAGGACCATGACTTACAGCACACTCTAGGCTGCGAAGTACACTTCGGACTGAGCTGACGACGCAATTAGGCATTCACGCTAGGATGATGATGATGAGCGTAGTTAATAATGTGGCCGAGCACTTCGTCATAGATCGAACATGAAGTTTTATCGCGACAACGCAAACATGAATCTTCACGACGCGACTTCGTCCGCGTAACATTCGATTGCATACCTACTTTCCTTACATAATATCATTTATTGCAGAATTTGACACGCAGTCTTTAATGCTATAAATATTTAAAATGTTCAGGAGGTCGCTATGTAAAATATTGCGATGGAATACTGTTTGGCTTAAAAAAAAGTCAAACAATCCTGATTTGTACATGAACATTATCCTCCCATAAACTCTTTCCAGACCTTTAAAATCATGATTCGGGTGTGAAAGGTTCATTGACAAACACCAGAGTGCTTAGTGCGAGTCTCCAAAATGAACTCGAATTACTTCACCGTTGCGTTAAACGAATAAACAAAGTGAGAAGTGAGCATCGATTTATTGTGAGTGCGAGCTACAATCGAGTGTTGACGTTTACTCACCGTGAACAGCGATTATATTAATTTCTATGTTGGTAGCATTCTCACCGTGTATTCATTGCAGTGTGCCCTGACTTGGTATTTTATTACCTTTTCGGCATATTTTATTAACTTTTCTGGGCATCTTTGTAGGGTAAGCGAAAGTCAGTATTTTTTTGTATATGTTGTAGAAAATGTAATCATAGCATCGCACTGATCCCCGCTAATACTAATTGTTATGTATTAGTTAAGGCTTTATGTCACTGCGTAATGCGGGTGGCCAAATAAATACTCAGTCTGCATTCAACCGTCGTTTCATTGTCACGTATATAACACTGGCGACGATCGGAAACTGGCATAAACACGCGTGTGCGGATTAATTATTTCGTTCAAAATGCCTATCGGTCATATCGAACCTTACAATTTTGCTAATAACAACTGGGATGCGTACGTTCGGCGAGTGAAACAGTTTGTAGCATTAAATAAAATCGACGACGCGCTGCAAGTGGCAACTTTGGTTACGGTAGTAGGCGCCGAGTGTTACGAGTTGATGTGCGACCTGTGTTCTCCAAATACCCCAGAATCGAAATCGTTCAACGAACTCGTCTCGCTAGTTAAAGATCATTTAGAACCCGATAGATCTGAAATTGCCGAAAGACATATTCTGCGTCAGCGCAAACAGCGTCAAGGTGAAACCGTTCGGGAATACCTTCAATCCTTAAAACATTTGGCAAAAACTTGCAATTTCGGAGATAAATTAGAGGAGAACTTGCGAGATCAGTTCGTGTCGGGTCTGTGCAATGAGGACATGAGATCTAGGATCTTCGCGGAGAGAAATGTGGATTACAAGCGCGCCGTGGAGCTGGCGCTGGCGCTGGAAGCGGCGGAGCGGCACGCGGCTGTGGCGGTGCGACCGGCGGCGCTCGAGGCGCACGACGACGGCTTGCATCGGATAGACGCCGGCGCCGCCAGGGGGCGCGGCGTTCGCCCGCAGCGCTCTTGTTCACGGTGCGGTAAATCAGGGCATATCGAAGGCAAGTGTCGTTTCAAGTATTATAATTGCGATGCCTGTGGTGAAAGAGGTCACATAAAGGCGGTTTGTGTAAAAGTGAAAAGTGATCAAAATAAAAGTGGTAAAAAATCTGCAAAGGGTCAATATTTTCTAAATGAACCGGACACGGATGACGAAGGTTGTAATTTTTATAATTTAGTAGTAAGTAGCGAAGGTGATGGACCTTATTTTACTTTGTTACAAGTAGAAAACTTATTATGTAAGTTTGAGATTGATACCGGAAGTAAACTATCTGTAATTTCGAAAACATATTATGAAAGAAATTTTTCACACATTCCTGTCAAAAATAAACAAATAATATTAAAATCTTATACAGGAGACGTCATCGAGACCCTCGGTTTTATTGTCGTGAATGTCCGCTGTGGTGAAAACGAAGCCAAATTAAACTTATTTATTGTTAAAAACGGAGGGCCACCTTTAATGGGTCGTACCTGGATAAAACTTTTAAAATTAGCTATTGTAGATGTAAATTGCCACAATTTGACAGAGGTTAACTCGATGTCGTGCTTACTGCGCAAAGAGTTTCCAGAGGTTTTCGCAGAGGGTTTAGGGACTTTCAAGACAGAATTCAGACTTTACCTTAGGGATGAAACACCTATTTTTATTAAGGCGCGGCCAATCCCATTAGCACTAAGGCAACCCGTGGAGAAGGAACTCGAACGCCTGCAGCGGGAAGGAGTCATATACAAAATTGAACGCTCAGATTATGGTACACCTATTGTGCCAGTTATTAAAGCAAATGGTAGCATTCGATTATGTGGTGACTATAAAGTCACAATTAATCCTCTTTTAAGGGACTATCATTACCCGCTGCCGCGCATCGAGGACCTTTTCGCAGCTTTAGGTGGTGGTGAACTGTATTCTAAATTAGATTTATCAAATGCTTTTCAACAATGTTTATTACATAAGGACTCTCAAGCAATGACAGCCATCACTACCCATGTAGGTACATTTGCGTATAAGCGAGTACCGTTTGGCATCAAATGTATACCCGAAAACTTTCAAAAAATCATGGAAGAGACGTTAACTGGTCTACCATCGATGGCCGTATTCGCGGACGATATTTGCGTAACTGGGAAAAACAGACAAACCCATTTAGCTAACCTAAGGGCGGTGCTACAAAGACTGAAAGAGAACGGTCTAAGAATAAATTTTAATAAATGCCAATTTTTCCAGGAAAGTGTTACCTACTTAGGTTACAGAATTGATAAATTTGGGTTGCATACGGACAAACAGAAAATACAGGCTATTGTAGCAGCGCCGCCACCAAATAATATGACTCAACTCAAAAGTTTTATGGGGTTGGTATAATATTTTAAAACCAATGTATGATTTATTAAAGAAAAATGTGCAATGGGAGTGGACCGCCGCTTGTAACAAAGCCTTTAATAAAATTAAAAATGTGTTAAGCAGCTCTCCTGTGCTCGCGCACTATGATCCTACTCTTGAGTTAATATTAGCTGTCGATAGCAGCGCGTATGGCTTAGGGGCGGCTTTGTGTCAAAGATACGCGGACGGTTCGGAACGAATAGTTTGTTGTGCTTCACGTACGCTCAATGCGGCTGAAGTGAATTATTCCCAAATAGACAAGGAGGCGCTCGCCATAGTGTTTGGTGTATCGAAACATCACCAATACCTTTATGGTAGACATTTCATTTTAAGAAGTGATCACCGTCCTTTAAGTTACATTTTTGGTAAAAATAAGGGGTTACCTGTAACCGCTGCATGTAGACTTCAACGCTATGCAGTTAAATTAGCGGCATATGATTTCCGAATCGAATTTGTGACTTCGGCAAAAAACTGTTTTGCTGACGCTCTTTCCCGTCTTCCTCTGGACTTGCCAGAGAAGCAACATAGAAGAGAAGAAGAGAAGGGCAGTTATCTAAATTATGCACAAGAAAACTTCCCGATTTGTTTTAAGGATATTAAAATAGAAACTGCGAGAGATAATTTACTCAGTAAAATTTATGGTTTTATTATGCATGGTTGGCCGGATCACAAAAATTTTAACGACATAGAAAAAATATATGCTAATAGGAAAGATAATTTACACATCGACCAAGGCTGTATAATATGGGGGTATCGTATAGTGGTCCCCAACATTTTAAGAAATTATATCTTAAAAGAAATCCACGATGGCCATCCTGGTGTAGTCAAGATGAAACAAATCGCGCGTAATTATGTATGGTGGGAAAACATAGATCGCGATATAGAAGAGGTCGCGCGCGCATGTGTCCCATGTAGGGAGCTGCGGCCCGCACACCCCACCGCGCCGTTGCACTCGTGGCCCTGGCCGGCCGAGCCGTGGTCACGGTTGCATATGGATTTTTTAGGGCCGTTTAATAACAAATATTACTTGGTTGTGATTGATGCACATTCTAAGTGGATCGAGGCTGAAAGGGTAGCAACTACGTCTGCTAGTGTTGTCTGCGATAGCTTAAGGCGTTTATTTGCTCGGTTTGGTCTACCAAAACGTATAGTAAGTGATAACGGACCACCATTTTCTTCAGCGGCTTTCGCTCAATACTTAGAAGGTAACGGTATTAAGCACACACTAGTACCACCATATCACCCTTCTAGTAATGGTGCCGCGGAAAACGCTGTGCGCACGATCAAAAGGGTCCTTAAAAAGGCGGAGTTAGAAAGAGACGACATTAATAAAGCGTTAAGTCGTTTCTTATTTATGTATAGAAATACGGAACAAAGCACCACCGGGCGGGAACCTGCGGTCGCTTTGATCGGCAGAAGGCTGCGCGGGCGCCTCGACTTGCTGCGGCCCGACGTCGCGGAGCGCGTGCGCTCGCGTCAGCTGATCGATGAGCAGCGACAAAGTGCACCGCCGTTACGAGTGGTTGAGCAAAATGATCCAATTTTAATACGGAACTATACAAAATCTGGCAATAAATGGACGGAGGGCGTGGTAGGTGAGCGTGTAGGTCCAGTCTCATACACTGTTAAAACGAATGATGGTAAAATGCATAAACGGCATATCGATCAAATAGTTTCACAGAAATCGCGCCACTCACTTAGTCAGATCGTAACTAGTCCACGAAACAAAACTGGGTTAGGTAGTCAGTCAGATGGTGAAAAGGATGAGTTTTTTGATAGTGTACAGGAGGAGCCTAACGTGGCTTCGACATCACAGTCGCTTGCCGATACGCCGCTGCTATCGCCCAATCCGTCATTTACCCGCCCACCACCCAGGGAAGCTGCATTACGTTGTCGTAATAAATTGAAAGAAATGAATAAGTGTACTTATTAGTTATTATAATAGTTCTTTTGATATTTCATAATTTGTCGTCATACTTTCAAGTAACTATGTTTAGGGGATTGATTATGGATTACCTAAGTATATGTAACATTGTATCTTTTATTACTAAATATAAACACCTGTAATCATATTTTGGAAGGGAAAAGTGTTATGTATTAGTTAAGGCTTTATGTCACTGCGTAATGCGGGTGGCCAAATAAATACTCAGTCTGCATTCAACCGTCGTTTCATTGTCACGTATATAACACTAATATTTCTTTTTATTTATTATTCGGGAATTTCATCAAAGGTTTAGTACGTTTTCATTATAATGTAAATAGAACGCGATTTTTCTTTATTTTCATTGAAGTTTTCATCCAAAAAATAAGTTTAGCGGTGGAAAGCTTAAAAAAAGCGGTATTATTGGTAAATTTTCACAGAGCAAAAATGTATGCTCTCATTATTTTATTGATATCCATCGGTATTTTGGTAACACTGACTCATTGCAAAAAAATCGTTGTCGGTCGGTGGCCATTGTTTGTTTTGTGGTTGTTTATTTTAAAATTCATTGCTTTATTTTAAAAAAAATATACCTACAAATACATTTCTTAACTGTGAGTTAATTAATGAAAAATTAAGACAAGTCATCAACAATTTGAATTGTTAATTAGTAAGTAGATGAAACTACGTACAAAGATTTTTATTGTTAAACATCATTTTGAATTTTACATTTAATTTTAGCCAAATTCAAGCCAAATAATAAGCTGACATCGTTTCGTTACAGTTAAATCGCCTTTTTATAATATTTTTTACTTTCTTCACCTGTCTCTTACCATTAAATTTAAAGTGACGTTACAGTTAAATCGCCTTTTAAAAATATTTTTTCTTTCTTCACCTGTCTCTCACCATTAAATTCAAAGTGACGATTTTACTTTGCGAACGTGAGAACGTTTACCGAACGAGCTGTCTAACTTACACCTCGCACTCGCAGAATGTCCATAAACGCCCGTTAAACGCGGTCACTTGTCCATCGCCGCCGCAGTTCGCTCGCTCGACACGAAGTTTACTTTGTATCTCGCACTCGCATATTTTAATTCGCGTTATGACCGCTTGGGGCGCTTATTCAACGCTATATATTTCTAAGTTAACACTTTCGCGGACAGTAACGTCTCTCGACGTAGATAACAATTGAGTGCCATTGTTATTTTCTTGACTGTCCGTGAAAGTGTTAAGGTAAGCGCGGTGAGCACGTAAGAAATCTCGCACTAAGCACTCAGTTGGTAATCTTGAAATATACCTATTTTTAAGAAGTATTCATTTGATTCACCGGCCTTCGACTGCATTGTAGGCTACATAACGCCTTGAAATATACCATAAATAGGTGTATTTTAAGGTGTTTCTGAAAAACTCTGACAACAGGGTGTGCACGGTTGATTGACCAAGTAACCCACTCGATAAGAATGACTAAAAAGTCATAATATAGAACCTACGTCAGAGGCCGAAAGGAGGGTGTGCAGGGATCTCATGACCATGTAACTTATTCTAAAAGAATGACTGAAAAGTAATAATGACGAATACATGTCTGAGGCCGAAAGGCGTCTCCGAAAAAAAAAAACTGGCACCAGGGTGTGCAGGATCGATTGACCATGTAACTTATTTTATAAGAATTACTGAAAAGTACTAATAAAGAACCTACGTCAGAGGCCGTTAGACGTTCCCGAAAAAAACTGACACCAGGGTGTGCAGGGTCGATTGACCATGTAACCCCACTCGATAAAACTTTGACACCAGGGTGTCAGTACTCGCCATTTTGCGACAGCATTAACATCTAGCTCCGCGCAAAAAATTCGTAAAAATAGGTTTTTTCGGCGATACGGTGTTTAAAGTGTGTTCCTTGGTATCTGGCCTACCAGGATTCGTGTTTGCAGCGACTTCGCCATCCAGAATTCCAGAGGGGAAGCAGCAAAACTTCGATGCGAAATAACTCCCATAAGGCAAGTGGCACAATTTTGTTGCTTATATAGCCGCATAGTCCTCGCCCGACGCTACAAAACGCTTTTAAGAGCTTTAGAATCGGACGAGAATTGCGGAAGATACAGGCACCGAAACATCTGCATATCTGCATACACATAGAGGGAACGTCGGCCACAGTGACGTCTCGGCAAACTCGCGGCAAGGCTGAGACATACGTATAGCGCGTCACACAGCCGTCATAACAGCTGGCCAGCGGACCATTGCACCGCTCGTGGAGACTTGGAAGCCGGCTCAGAGACTTCGCCCCTTTGAAGATCAGCCCATCATCAGGCGGTAGGCCATAATCGAGGGATCTCCGGAACAAGGAATCATAGAAGACCTGTGTTTGGACTCAAATAGCACGGGAGGAAACGATCCTTGTACCCCTACAATAAACACCCCCACCCCTGCCTCGCCCCTCCCTCCCATTCCACCCTCCAACTCCTTCCTACAACATAAACCTGGGACTGCAAAAGACCCACGTCTACTTTTACTCGACTCGGAAAGAAACGCATCCCACAGGCATTTACAACCTCTCCCCCGCCCCTCCCCTACCGCCTCTCCAAAGTTCACAGCAGACAGCGGATCTATCCGTTTCAGACCAAAATAATTTTACCACGCCACCGGAT
This sequence comes from Euzophera pinguis, assembly GCA_947363495.1. Lineage (NCBI taxonomy): Eukaryota > Metazoa > Arthropoda > Insecta > Lepidoptera > Pyralidae > Euzophera > Euzophera pinguis. The sequence goes on along the minus strand of OX376170.1, from coordinate 10,587,047 downwards.
CGGAAACCCCAGTGGTAGCGGAGGAGCCTCGCGACCTCACACCGGCGTCGCCGGAGGACTGCAGCAGCCAGAAGGAGGCTCCGCGCCCGAAAAAGGACACACAGGTAAGCAACCAAACACTTATTGGCCAACATAAACCGACCACCACAAACACAAAACCGGACCAAGCGAGATCACAACATTCGCAAAAGCAAAAATGCTCGGTCCGAACACAACACAAGGCCGCTATTAGCACTGGCAGAGGTCCATTAGAACTCTGCCGGACGATTGCGGCCCACAAACACAAGACAAAAAAAATAAAAACTGGCAGCCTACGGAGGGTCGCTACAATTCAAAACGCTTAATCGACCGCGAGACGAACGTAATTGGATGAGACGAGGAAAATTGCGGATGTCTCGATGCTGGATAAGACCATGGACGAGTCCATAACGATCACAGCGCCCGATGTGGAAACTACCACGCCCCCTCTCCAAAAACTGGTTCGCGTCGAGAGGCCCCACTCGAGGGAGCTCAAAAATCAGAGGGAAGAGTTCGACAGGAGACTCCAGGAGAACAAGGAAGCCCTGTCAAACTGTCACAAATCGGTAACCGGCGTCCAAAGCTGGCTAAATTTCGAGATGGATGACACCATCAAGATGGTGAGAGCCATCCATCGCGAAATGACAAAGCCAAAGGAGCCGCCAGCGGCACAGGAAAAAGCCAAACCGAGGCGCAGACCAATAAGGAGGAGCATCCTAAACAAAAAAAAAAACCAGAATGGCAGAAACACTAACAAATCTGACCACCACCGTCAGCGCCCTTGTAACAGACATCCATTACCTAAAAATGGAATTGAAGGATGACGATTCAGGGCCCGCTCCCCGCAATCTCCGCCACCACTACCAACAACGGAGGCCAGCGAAACCTTAGAAAAGCTGAGGGACGAGGTAAACCATCTTAGGCAGGAAATAATCCACCTAAGCCAAGGCCTCCTGAGCAGGCAGCCGCCATCCAAGGAGGAGATTGCGGAAGAAATAAAGGAGGCAACGGCCCCCCTAGTATCGAGAACATCCCTGGATGTTCCCTCTAGTATCCTGATACTAGAGGGCCTAGAAGAGGTTAAGGACGCCACAGTGCTGGGATCGCATCCATGAACTGAAAGGCCCGTAAGTTCGGAGATAGTTGTTGCCGATGCGGCGGCCCAAATTGAGGGTATCATAAAACCTCTGAGGGCCGACGTAGCGGTAATAGCGGACCAGTCAAGGGCCCTAAATAAAAAAATTGGAGTGGTGCAACAGCTCCTTCACAAGAAAAAGCACTTCCATGCCAGTACAGCCTACAACCTATGCGGCAGTAACGAGCATAACAGCCCGAGACCCCCCGAAAGCCTCCAATCATACCCTGATCGTCCCGCAAGGCGTAAAACAGCAGGGTCCTGCTAAGCTGTGAGGGCAGGAAAGAGATAGGGATAGAAAAATTATAATAAATAATAAAAAAAAAATTATTTCAATTTTCGACGACGTAGCTGTAAGTTAACCTTTTATTGTGCACGGAACTAGATTAAACAAAATAAACACAGACCATGAGTCACCAAAAAGTACAGACCATGAGTCTGTAGGAGCATTTTTATTTAAATAAAAAAAAAAACCCCACTCGATAAGAATGACTGAAGGGTCTACCACGTCAGAGGCCGAAAGGTGTCTCCTAAAAAATTCGGACACCAGCGTGTGCAGGGTCGATTGACTATTTAACCCCACTCTATAAGAATGACTGAAAAGTCAGAATATAGAACCCAGGTCAGAGGAGAGGTTTTGGTTAACGTTTTTCCATTTAGCGGGATTGCCCTTCAGTATTTAATGGCCAAATTCTGCAACACGTGCTAATTCAAAAGACATAATGATTCCATGCTTCGGAAAGCACGTTAAGTCGTTGGTCCGCCCGGTTGCCAGGTGGCAGCCGGGTGGGACCAAAGGCTGCTGCTAAGCTGGGTTAAAGGAGAAGGAAGAGGATCTCAGAGGAGAAAGTAATTCCGAAAAAACTTTATCACCTGGATGTGCACGGTCGATTGGACATGTAACCCACTCGATGTAAATGAATGAAAAAACATTTAAGTAACTACGTAATGAGATACATTTAAAAATAACTTACATTATGAACACCAACATCAATTATTAAATTTACAAAGCATGGTAAAAAAGAAATTCTGTCTTCATAAAGGGAAAAACCCCCGTTTTTTTGTTTCCAAAAATTGACAGGGCCAGTATAATTTGACCTCTCATATAGATGCACGCCATACATTTTAGGAGTAATTTAAGTTGGTTATAACTCCTTCCAGAACTGGTAAATTTTTCGGGATAAATTAATGTCTTAGCCGTTGCCGAGGACTAATATCCATCCATACTTCCATACTCCATACTAATATTATTATAATATTATAAATGCGAAAGTCTGTCTGTCTCTTCGTCTGTTACGCTTTCACGGTCAAACCACAGAACGGATTTTAATGAAATTTTGTACGAATATAGTTGAAGACCTGCGGGACAGCTAGATAAATATATATTTAAAAAAGTTCATTTAAATCCCTAGTAGTTTTTGCGTGAAAGATACACAACGGACAGACAGACAGACATAATACCTAAAAATCACATTTTTGCTTTCTGTTACATCATTTTATATTCAATGTACATAATTGACTACAGTTTTATTATATGTACATAGATGTAGATTATAGAATATAGACGGTGGGGCAACGCTGAAACCGTCATACCAAGGCATACAGGATCGATTGACCCTTTGACACCAGATTGAGCAGCTTATAGGATATGAATTGAATGAACCAAGATAAACACATCAAATGAACCTTGAGAGGAAGTGATTATGAATCAATAACACCATGACATACAGGGTCGATTGACCGAGACAACTTCTTCATAATCAAAGCAAATAACTCGGAGGAAAATGCTGTAATTATGTGACTTTAACGACTTAACCACTTACTCCGCTTATTATTTTTAGCTATGAAATTTTTATCTGGGGAAATTGAAAAAAACTCTAAATGATGATAACTTTCTTTCCTGATGTCCGATTTTGACGAAACTAAGATTAGATGCTGCCCTTAGCTACGACTAATCAGTTTGTGAAAACTAAATTCAAATCTGTCTAGTAGTTCTTGTTTATCAGGAGAAATTGAAAAAATCTTTATGTGATGATAACTTTCTTTCCTGATGTCCGATTTTGATGAAACAAAGATTAGATGTCGCCCTGAGCTAAGGTCAATCAGTTTGTAAAAATTTAATTCAAATCTGTCCAGTAATCCTGAGATTAGCCTGTGCAGACAGACAGACAGACAGACAAGATTTATAAAAAAACATATTTTTATAATCTACTATTCATCTTTGGTCGTTTCTTTCATTTTTTACCCAAAATAATAAATGTACAGTGTAATGCTATTTTTACTATGCCATAAATATTAAGTCGATTAACTGCCTAATTGCTCGATTGTTAAGTAAAGCGTCAATTCCGCTAATAGGCTAATATAATAAATAAAATAAAGCTTTAAAGGGCCATGCAACTGATATTCAATCGCGACTCAACTATGTTGCATTTTATTAGAAATTATGTTGCATTTTTTTTTAGATATGCTCAATAATGGTATTCTGCTAAAACAGTTTTGAATCTCTATTCATTTGAAACTAAAACATATTTTAATGATAATAGTAGGAAAATGTAAATAAAATGAGTAACGGAATATCAGAAACGTCAAAATTGTCATTGCGATCCAATTACGATTCAATTGTGCACTAGGTATTTAAAATAAGAGAATTGACGCCCCCGTGGGATATATTGATTACGATCGGGTGGTAATTTTTGATTTCGACTGGTCGATGACATGCAAATGGCTCCACGAGCCGGTGAGCGATGGTTGAATCATTTCTTACTTGTTCCGTATTTCGTTGATCACTCATTGAATCCGTGTGAGTCGAGTTAATTGTCGAATGATTCGCCGATGGATCTTTGGAATCGATACTAAATGTTTGTTGTTTTTACGTGGTTTCATCGATTCTCGGTTCGGCACGAAGTCGATAGTTCATCGATGCGATTCACGCGAATGTCGACTAGGCCCCCATTACTGCGACAGAACTGACTGAAAGCTAGACACTAGTGGCGGCTAGTGTGGCTAGTTGCTTTTTCATGGTAAAATCGGGCTTTTGTGACAAATTTATAATCTCAAAGTGGGTAGAAAGTCACATGTGTATTTTATTAAAATTTTATCTAATTTCGGTCTTAATGATTTCTCACCTTTATACACATGAATAAGCGTAGAACATATACATTTAGCGTGAAATATTTCATACAAAATCGATTTTTTACAAAATAATTAATTTTTTTTCCTTGCCTGGTAATCTACAATTTGAAATTATGACTTTCTTTTTGATAATTGTAACTAAACAAGATTCAGTACTAATTAAGGAATAAACATACTGCATTATAACAAAATTTTACATATATTGAAAAGGAATTTGAGCCGGAAATAAAACCTAGAAATTTACAGAGCCCGCCCTATAGTCAATCATTGTTATTTAAGTCTTTTATAAAGTTAGTTTGTTATTCTTACTTCAGGGTAAAAAGAACACCTGAAGTTTCCCTCAGCACTCACTCGCCTGAACACTGGGAGTTCTACCCGCTTCCCGAAGTGTCAGCAGTGCATACCATACATATGTGCGAACCACCTTTCTTTTATTGAAACAAGAGGACACTGCTTATACTACCGTTTTAATCTGCGATAGACATTTTTGCTTTGATTGAGGTAACCACGCAGCCGAAGCCAGCATTATCAGTCAGCCAGTGCCTGCGCTTTCTACATTTTATCTTATTAATCTTTTTTTTTAAATTTAATAACTTTAAAAAGGTATCTAATAATTGGCCATTCGATCTCCTGCTTATTTTGCCCCCTTATTTTCTTTTCTCATTTTAATTTCTTTTATTTATTTTTTAACATCAAATAGGTAGGTACTTAAACTTTCAACATAAAATCATTTTTTGTTTTACTTGAGGTTTATTAACTTTGTGTTAGCTTTCAACCTGAATACTTGTAAAGATTAACTTCTATTTCCAAATAAACATTGTAAAAGTTATATGTTCTTTTGTTTTAATTTTAGTACTTTATTTTCTTTCAAATTTCATAGAAGACAGGAATTAGATAGCGAACCCAGGTAACAAACCATTCAACAGACACGTCGATTCTACTCTTTTATTATAGTACTAATAATATATAGAAAACAGTGTGTGTACCTAGTTAAGAACTGTTAATGTACAATATGAAACGCAATAAATGATTTGAATTTGAATATGGATATTGTGAATGATAAAAAGTATTCTAATAAGAATTTTATTAGATAAAATAAATTTTAAGTAGTAGTTCTGTGGACAGTAGACCTCGCGAGCAGTGCCATTACAATGACATTGTAATAACGTAGACGCTACCGACTACGTCAACAAATTCGTATATAAAGTAAAGCAGTCATGTGCGAGTCGGACTCGCGCACGTATATTAACATACGTATATTGCAGAAAAAGGGTCCCGTTTTAACCTTTGTATTTGGTATTGAATCCGAACTAATTAAAATAAAAGATTCCCCGCAAAAATAATTAAATTTATCTGCTATATATATGATTACTAGCCGTTTCCCGCAGCTCCGCCTTCGTCAAAAAGTAGTCTATGTTTGACCCTGGGTCTTCAACTAGGTATACAAAATTTCATTAAAATCAGTTCAGCGGTTTGGCCGTGAAAATGTAACAGACAAACAGACTTCCGCACTTAAAATATTAGTATGAAAATGAATATCGATGGAAGTATGGAAGTTCTCGACCGAGCGAGACAGTCTCAGTTTTTTATATTCATCAAAAAAATTCTTGTTAGACAAATTTCTATTCAAAGTCAGTGTGCCTTAAGGTGCAAAGTCCTCAGACCCGTGTCATTTTCCCTGCCTCTAAATAAATTGTCATTCAGAGGCGGGGGCTTCGGGTAGGCCTTTGCATTGCCATCGCTTGAGATAGGAAAGATACCTACAAGATTTTTGAACGATTTCAAAATTATTCCAGATTATCTGACAAAGAGACCTTAATTAAATTGACTAAAAGAATGAGACTGCTTGAAAATGAATGCTACAATATTTATATAGAAAGTGTTGAGGATCCATTAAGCATTATGCTTAAAGCTTTTTGGTTTTTTCACAAGGAGCGTAAAAAACCAACAGATTTGCTATCAGTTATGAAATATAACTTTTGGCAAATCTGTTCTTTCATTCAAATTTTTGGCAACAATCTGAATCTGATGCCACTTTTTCTTCTGGTTCGGCTGGTGATTGTTATTCGTCAATGGACGCAGATATTTCAGCTATTAAGATTACCAAAGATGTGGTTTACGGAAAGTTACGCAACCTAGATCTTACAAAGTCAGCTGGACATGACCATATTTCCGCCGTTTCCTTTCAAACCTTGGCTAAGGAACTTACGGTACCCTTATTCATAATTTTCCAGAGATCTCTCACTGAAGGTCTGTTACCAGAAATCTGGAAAAGCGCTTTTATAACTCCAGTGCACAAGGGAGGTGCAAAACATAAAATCGATAACTATCGCTAAATTTCAAAATTGTGTATAATGGTTAAGATTCTTGAGAGCATAGTGTATAATGATCAGGTGTACTCTTCACATTTAAAAAAAAAAAACCTAATTAACATGTTTTTTTAGCGGGACGATCAACTGTAACCAATTTAATCTTACTACACGATGATCTTACTTACAACATGAAAAATGGTGCACAAACAGACGTAATATATACTGATTACAGTAAAGCTTTTGATCGCATAGATCATTATATTCTTCTGAGAAAGCTCTTTTTATCGGAAATTAGAGGAAATTTGTTGAGGTGGTTTACTTCCTATCTGTAAAACAGGTCCCAAATAGTTGTGTTGGGTAACTAAAGTTAAACTCAAGAGTAAGACCCAAGCAGAACTAAAGTTCTGCTTGGGTCGATATTCCAAGTGACGTTCCACAAGGTTCGTTGCTGGGTCCCTTGCTATTCACCATATTTATATCAGATATATATGAAAATTTTCAAATTTATATCAACAATGGATGACGCCCTAAAATAACAAGACGATTTGCATCGCTTGGAAGATTACTGTAAAAAGAATAAAATAGATCTTAACGCGTCTAAATTTTCTAGCATCACATTTACGAGAAATTTTTTTTCCTGTCAACTTTAACTATAATCTTAATAATCATGAACTTAAAATTGCAATAGCATTAGGGACTTAGGAGTATTATTTGACAGCAAATTGTTATTTATAGATCATTTTGACAATACAATCAATAAAGCGACTAAAGGATTGGGATTTATTTTGCGAAATTCAAAAGACTCTAAGAATATTAAAACACTCAAAATTCTGTATTGTACCTATATAAGGACCCACTTGGAGTCACGTCCCAGGTTTGGAACTCAATGTATAAAGAATATGTCAAACGTATAGAGAGTATCCAAAAGAAGTTTATCAAACATGTCAATTATCACACGAAATCTAATATAACTGCTTATATACTGTCCTGCAAAAGCCACCATCTGCTACCATTGGTTAATCGTCGGGAACTGTCAGATTTAACTCTTCTTCATCGTATACTTAGCTCTCATGTGGATTGTTCGGAAATACTTGGTTCTATAAATATTTATGCTCCCTAAAGAAGGTTTAGACATATTAATGTATTCTCTATGCCTGTAGCTGTTACCAATTATCGCCAGAACGCTTTTCTCGATCGAGCCTGTGAAGGATACAATAAGCTATCTCCTCGGTTAGGTGTTGACATCCTTGGTGGCAAGGTAAGCTCTCTAAAGAAAAGTTTAAACAATTTATTCTTTTCCAACATGAATTAGTGCACTCTTCTCTCAGCAATACATATCGTCACACAAGAATGTAGTACTTAATTTGAGGTTATCATTTGGTCAAATTGTCGGTTCAAAATTAGATTAAGATAATTCTATCAGTGGAGACTTTTAAATGACTTTTTTGAACTTTATTATAGCAACCATGTATAAATAGTCGATAGTCTTCCAAAAGTAAAAATAAAAAAATATGTTGATAGTATTCAGTTATCGTTCGAGCAAGTTACGAGAAAGAGCTTTCATAACATCACCATGGCTTTCTGGAGACCATTTTTGTAAGAGGAGCCTCTAGACTTGAGTACAATGGCTAGAGATTTAGAGCCTCAGCAAAATGCTGATTTATCTTTGCCGTCGCCGTCGTCACAACAGCCGATGTACTACCCATATTACGTGGAGTGCTACATCGCGCCTCGGCCAACATACGGGATACCAGCAGCTTCCACTTTCCGAGAATCTGTCTCTTCGTCGCTTCAATGGACACCTGTCTTTCTCGAGCCATGGTCACCAGCTTCGCAAACTGCGTCTTCGGATTCTTCTGCTGACAAAGAATACCTGGAGTTCAGAGAATCGGAACTTCACCGGAGACGCATGAATGGCTCTGGAGTAAGGACCAACCCTCGAATGCGATGTCCTGTGCTTTCGAATTTAGCAGCCGATGATTCATACCGGAGAAGGAGAGAGGTTAATAATCAGGCTTCTAAACAAAGCCGGGACAGACGGAGATAAAGGGAAATAGACCTAGAAATTGAGGTTGCCTTTTTAAAAAAAAAAATTGACGACCTCACGTGAAAGTGAAGGAACTGTGGAGAATTTATGATGATTTCATACGAAAAGCATTTAATTTTGAAGAAAAACTTACGTGGACGCATACAGTTCTAGTTCTACACAAAGATTTGAAAGAAAATACTGTTAACTATGATTTTAGGTTGAGAAGGAATGATAACATATTTTTAATAAAAGTACCAAAAGACATCATTCCAGTAATAGAACCATGAATTACTTTGTTGAACAGACTTTTTTGTCCCTTTTATAAAAGTTATATATATATATATATATGTATAGATTATAAAGTAGGTATACTATTTCTAGAATCAACCTCTTTTTCCAACCTATCAACATAGTCATGCAATTTTTCTATTTTATAACAATATTTTCAAGATCTGCATGAAAAAATTCAGCTGCTGCAACAGCTCCTCAAAGTAATTTGACCTTCGACATTTAGATATGAATTGGCGTAATGTTGTTGTGGTCAATAAAAATATGTGATACGTCGCGCCTGTCATTTGCGAACCCCTACGCGTGGACCTGGGAAATACTCCTCTGGGATTACAGGACGGACAGCAAAATAAATCATTGTATAATATAAAATCTATTTATTTATTTTATTTATAAATCTTTATTGTACTAAAAGTAAAAAAAAAGTACTTTTGCAATTGGCGGACTTAATGCTTAAAGCATTCTCTTCCAGACAACCATTAGGAGAAACAGAAAAGTTAGGTATGTGCGGCGCGAATTATCTTTATAAACTTACTGCTAAACTTACTATACATATACATACATAAAACAGAGATGAAAACGGAAAAAGAGGACGATCTATGTAGGTACTGTATGTTTCCTGCTAGTAATAGTATTTTTTTTTTATAAATAAATAAATCAATATGCAACACTAAGTAACGTAACGTATACTATACAATCTATTTAACAAAATCTGGATGCGACTTTTTCTAGTCAACGTGCCAGTTTTTCGTCTTACAATACTATCTTGTATTCTTTTTAATGCTAGAAAAAAACCTTTCACATTGTGACACTACATCTGCCATTAGATCGAAAAACATGGCGGCGAGGCAACGCGCTCTGCGGATCTTACAGGTAAATATTTATTATTTTGTGATTTTGACTTAATTTTTACGTAGATTATTAGTTTTGATAATGTACCAACGATTGAACAACTTTTTTTTTTAAGCAATAATAACTAGATATCCACACCACAGGAACACACACACACACAGGTAGACATAACGTATACCTAGTAGGCTATACAGAATTTATTGTGTATAAGTCAAGTCGACGGAGTGTGTGTATAGCATACTATACAAAATGCAATGGTGAGCATTTATAAAATAAGGTATTTGGGTAATGTCATGTTACTAAAATTTTATAAAATTTGGGCTATGTTTTATGTTGGTTATATTTGGCGCAAGTGCTTGGTTTGTTGGGATTGTATTTTTTTACCTATATTTTACTTTTCTGAGTTTGAATTATTATTATTATATTATTATTATCTACTAACCTCACTAACATAGTTGTTTTCCTGATATAGACTAAAAAATATGAATGATAGAGATACCTGATGATTTTATGAATTATTTACTATTTAATTTTTTGTCTGCTGGTTGTTTTCTCTTTATTTTTTTGCAACCATGAAACTTATTTTCAGAATGTACGCTCGAAACAAGCTTTGGTGCTTGTTCCTGAAAGGAATGCGCCTTCAGACGTTAGCGGTGAATCAGACACTGACACTGAAGAATACCATGTCAATCGCCGTGATTCAACATCCGAAGCCCCTTCAGTTGATTCATCTCTTGAAAGGCTAAATATGGTTGATACTTCTGATGTAAGCCAAGAGATCCACATACTACCTTCTGACGAAGATTGCAGCACATCTGATAGAGAGCAAACTCTAGAAGATGAGCGGATCCTATCACCATCAATATTCGCAACTGAACCAAATAATGAAACGCCAAATGAACAACAGCTGAACTGCACAGTGCCCTCTTTGCCGACAATGTCACCTATGACGAACATTCCTTTAGTGATAATTTCATTTATTATCGACCAAGTCTGCTACTCACCAGAGCCGTCTCTAATGTTGGCTTCGACCTCTCTATCAACGAATGTCACTGGAGTAGACCGTCGTCCTAGACAAAACCCACAGTGGAGATTCAATCTCAATCAAGTAATTGATTCACCGCAGCAGTCTCTCCAGACCTCGCCTTCAAATTCACAGCGGACGCGTAGTACTCGAGCCACTCGCCGTAGGCAAAACCCACAGAATCAACCTCGGCTAGTGACTAAAAAGAAAATTAATCCGAAATTCGAATGGTCTAAAGGTCGTTTTCAACATCGCGCCGAAATAGAACCGGATGTCTTTGAAACTCCATTACCGGAAGATAAAATAGCGCTGGATTACTTTACAGATTTACGTGTGTCAATTCATCAATATGTACGCTATTCAAACAAAAGGGCTACCATTAAAACTGACAGTTGCAGAATTGCGTAATTTTATTGCGATTAAAGTTACAATGGGAGTCGTCTCCATGCCTCTGTATCTTGACTATTGGTGCTCAACGCACACGTTTTCCATTAGTAGTAGATGTTATGCCACTAAAGCGCTACCAGCAAATACGGCGATATTTGCATTTCGTTGATAATGACCTAATGACCTCAGACCCATACTTCAGAATAAGAAGATTTGAAAAGCAAATTGAAGAGGAGTCTCGATTTAGTATAGATGAAATGGTTATTATTCCCTATAAGGGCACTAAAGCAGGGAAAAGGCGGCAAAACAACCTCCAAAAACCTCGTAAATAAGGATTCAAAAATTTGGTAGTAGTAGTTACATAAATGTTCCGTATTTCGTCAATAAGTCATTAAATCCGTGTGAGTTGAGTTAATTGTCGAATGATTTGCCGGCGGATCTCAAATATCAATACTAAATGCTTGTTGTTTTCACGTAGTTCCACCGATTCTCGGTTCGGCACGAAATCGATAGTTTATCGATTCGATTCAACGCAAATGTCGACTGGGCCCCAATCACTACGACTGAACTGACAGCTTGCCACACTAGCTAGACGAAATCAGATGATTTTTGGGACTGGTCGATTTCTGTTTGCTATTTGCATAATTTAAAGTTTTTTGAAGTTTAATGGTGCAACTGCCGTAGCAGATATTTTCGACGACGTGGTTGTGGTACGACAAATAAAGACAAGGTGTTTTGTTAATTTACTATTTCCGTGTTATTGAGCTAAATAACAAATTAATTCTCTCATTTGGTCATATCTTTTTGGTAAAATCGGGTCTTTGTTACAAATTTATAATTTCAAAGTGGGTAGAAATTCACATGTGTATTTTATTCAGATTTTGTCTAAATTAGGTCTTAAAATGATTTCTAACCATTTGTACACATGAATAAGCGTAGACAGAGTAAAATATTTTATACAAAATCGTATTTTTACAAAATAAGTAGATTTTTTCTTGCCGGGTAATCTACCATTTGGAATTATGACTTTCTTGTTGATAATTGCACCCAAACAAGATTTAGTCCTAATTAGGATGCAATAAACATACTCCATTATAACAAAATTTTACATATTTTAAAAAGGAATTTGAGCCGGAAAAACCTAGAAATTTACAGAGCCCACTCTATAGTAAACCATTGTTTCATAAGCCGTTTTTTAAGTTATTTTTGTTGTTCCTACTTTAGGGTTAAAATGACACCTGAAGTTCCCCTCAGCACTCGCTCGGCTGAACACTGGGAGTTCTATACGCTCCCCGAGGTGTCAGGAGTGTAGGTATATTTAGTGTGCGAACCACATTTCTTTTATTAATACAAGAGGACACAGCTTATACCTAGGTACTACCGTTTTGATCTGCGATAGACATTTTTTTGTTTTGATTGAGATAACCACACAACCGAAGTCAGCATTATCGGTCAGCCAGTGCCTGCTCTTTTTACATTTTATTTTATTAAACTTTTTTTAATTTAAAACTTTAAAAAGTGATCTAAATATTGGCCATTCGATCTCCTGCGCCCCTTATTTTCTTTGCTTATTTTATTTCTTTTCTTTTCAACATAAAATACTTAAACTTTCAAATACTTGGATCGATTAACTTTTTTTAAATACCTAAATATTGTAAAAGTTATTTGTTCTTTTGTTTTAATGTTAGTATCTATTTTGTTTCAAAATTCATAGAAGACAGGAATTAAATAGCGAACATAGGTAACAAACATTCAGCGTCTGGTATAATCTATGATTTCTTTTTTTTACTCTGGCAATGATATGTTTGCTCAGGTTATCTTAAACCATCAAGAAGAGGGCGTATCATATATTATGACATTTTTTTCTCATCGTTAGAGCTGTTACCTCAGGTGTATGAATTATATAGCCTGGGCACAATGAGGAACAACCGGCAAGAAATGCCACAAACCACCTAAAGAGTGACAAAGTTCTGAAAACCAAGGGTATTAGCCAATAGTAACAGGTATAAGCCAAATAGGTGCATTCAGTCAGGTCGTTTGCAATAAGACCAAACTTTCCTTAGTGAAGTGGAATAACAATATGTGACGTTAGCTTCCAGCAATGCCGATGCGTATCCAACCAGTAAGGTGAAGCGGTACTACAAAATTACGCAACGCAGAACGGATATTGAATACCCCGACATAGACAAGCACTAAAATGCCCATATGGACGGCGTAGATTTAGCCTTTAGATTTGCTATAGCGTTGTACCGAACAGAGATAAGGTCAGAGATGGTATTTATCGATCTTTTCCTAGTTTCTTGATATTTGTGTCAACAATGATTGGTTGATTTTTAGACGGGAGAATAAGAGAAAAAGAGTCACAAAAGGCAAGCGTCTAAAAAAATGTCGTCTAGAAATTTAGGCTTCACTAAAAAAGAAAAAAATCGTAGAAAATGCTAACGTAGCGCAAATTAAAAGAAAATAAACAAACCAATGTGCTCGTGGCCTGCCAACGATGTTCAGTACGACAGGATTGACCATTTCCCGGAACAGGGTGATGAGTATGGTCGATGTTGTTATTGCAAAAAAGGACAAACCAAGGTCATTTGTCCAAAATCAAAACAAAACTTTGTTTTGTTAAGGATAGACATAGTTAATACAACTATCATCACAAATAGAACACAACAAACATGTTTGTATCCAGCGATGTGCTCGGGCACATATTAGAAAAAGTATAATAGAAATGGCACCAAAAATCTATAATAAGTTACCGAATAATCTAAAATCAATTAATGGCATAATAATGTTTAAAAATAATTTATTTGAATTTCTGATTGACAAATGTTACTATAAAACTAATGACTTTTTGAATGATGATAACATACAATTTTGATTTTTTGTAAGAATTTCACATAACTAGCATGATGTTATTAATCTATTAAACGACTTAATATTTGTACTTTAATGGCAAAATATAGCGTTCCCTATTATCTGTAACTAGCTGTTTCATAGCATATGTTACTCAGGAAGAATGTAGCTTTCCAATGGTGAAAGAATTTTTGAAATCGGCACAGTAGTTTTTGAGTTTATTCATTACAAACATACACACAAAAATACAAATCTTTCCTCTTTATAATATTAGTGTAGAAGTGTAGACTACAACTGCATGTTCATGTATACCTATTTTTGCACAAATATCTAAATTATTTGATTTGATTTGATAATAGTGCCGCACTGGAGTGTCACATATAGTTTTTAGTTATTGATTGTTTTCTTTTTTGTTTTGTCGAGACTTTAGTTCACTTAGATATAGAAAAACGAAATTAAACTTGTATGTTTAAATAAAATAAATAATTTCATTTTATACCCCTAAATTGGTTTTGTCAAGTAGGTATACATGAAGTATTTCCAAATTTTCTCTTTATATAATTTTGTATAGTATGCATTCTGTTTCCAGGAAACCTTACATGGGTTTTATAAAATTATTTTTCTAGTACATCTTGAATACCTATAAACATAATATATAAAGTTCAGAACCCTGCAACAAAATTCTTCTTGCTAAAGAAAGGGTAAGTCACTTAAATCTTATCAAAACACCAAGACATTATATAATTACAGATTCAATTCACGTCTTTATATTTTCCAACTAACTCTGACTGATTTATTTTTTGATTATACCTATTTCATTTCGGTTTATAGCATTTTTTTTTTGGTTAATTTATTTTGGTTTAATTTATTTTTACTTAAAAATACTTACATGTAAATATATGAAGTTGCTATTAGCATATTTAATGAAACTAGATTTTTAATTACAAATTTAAAATAATAACATTACAAATCATTTAGAACTACGAAAATCTTACATACTTACACACTGCAACAAAACGAATCTAATAAATTAATTAAAATTATTCTTAAATTATTTTACTGACGGTTCTGAAAGCCAGGGGGCTGGTCCACGAGGAAGGGTTCATAAAATAAAGGCCTTTAATATCAACATCACTAGCAAGTATTATTGACCACAAACCAGAATATTTGTGTGTGTAACCAATTTATGTCTTATTACGTAAATCAGACGGTATAAATTGCGTGTGAATTAAAACAAATGGGATATTTGATGCAGATGTTGATTACAAGCGTTTGAAATTTTGTTACGATATAAAATGGAACTTTTACACAAGTTTGTAAAACAATTGCTAACGACTACTTTCGTAGGATTTCAGATCGTTCTGTCAATATATGTATGACGGAATATCGAATCAATGTGTTTGAGTTACCCGTACAAAAATTGCACAATGTTCTGATCGGACGTTTGCGCGAAGGCAACAGTCTGCTATTGGTGCTTCCACTCACCCTGAAGTTACATTATATGCGTTGCCGCGAGGTCGCGAAGTGGTTACCGCCCAAAAAAGTAGGCAGGCAGATGACAGCCATTTTTAAATGTATTCAATTCACCTTTTTAACAGCGAATGATTTATGAAACATGACAACGAAGTACGTTGTAGCTAAGGGGTCACATCATTTATAATATCATCATTTATAGTTTAAAAATCTTTAATTTAATTACCTGGATGGAGTAATATGATTTACGTTTTATAAATGACAAAGTAAACCCTCTTCTGTAAAATGCGAATCCTTTCATTAATTTTAAATCAATAAAATCATTCATCCTTTCAATAATTTAAATCAAACTACAACGAGAAAGCGGATCCTAGGCTTCATAGTAACCAACTGAAAACGCTAATTCAAACTCGGAATTATTAGATCTCTGATGTGGTTCTTATCAAGATTGATTGCCCGGCTCAATATTAAGTTAATATATAATTTACTTATTTTTTTTATATTAGTATCATACATTTTAAATTAGCTTGTTTTGAATGTACCTGCTATTTCTAAACAAACCTATGTGGTTTTGTGAAATGCATCTTATGTTAATTTGTTTGTATCAATTTTTGGAAAATGTTAAATAAATAAATTATAGAATTCTGAACTAAAGTATCAATAAGTAATAATTATTGTTACTTTTAAGTAACTTATAAGTTGAGATGACACATTATTTTAATACAAAGTGATGTAAAACCAAATAGCATCGAAACCGCACAACGTTCCTTTCTCAATGTGTGTAACAAAAGGACAGATACAACTATCGAACGGCCTACGTTTTAAAGATACATTATTATAGTATTATTTTGGCAAATATAGTTGTTTCAAAAACTATGCTTATTGTTTCAACGTTAGACATAACGTTTTTGTTAACAAACCTTTTTATTACTGTGAGTAGACAATTTGCATAGCGAATTTCCTAATTTTTTAACAAAATATGTTTGATGTTTTGTTTTGAGAATGAAACGGATTTTATATTTAAACATACCATCGTGCACATCGAGTTTTTGAGTATTTAATATTTGTATGCTCGATATTATTTAAAGAGGCTTTTGTCTAAAACAGCCATTTACTTATTTGATTTCTTTTTCTTCAATAATTATTATGAATAATTCTTGTTTTTTGTGTTAACATTAACTTTCAAATAACATATATTTGCCCTAAATTTGAAGATAGAACTAGCTCTGCGTATCTTATTGCGATAAATGAATAATCAAATCTAAATACCTTAATTTATTTAATACAAATAAACCATAAGCATATGTAGCACAGCTACTCGTTTAAAACTAGAGTGCTATTTTAAAAAAATACACGCAAGACGAATAATCGAATCGAAAGAGTCGAATAATTTTTGTTCGATATCGAATGATCATACTATCAAAAATAGCTTCTGGCCTGTTTAAGTACATTTTCTAGAAATTTCTGAAGTATAGGTACTAATACCTATGTACATTTATACGATGCATATGTAAGACATTTGAAGTTCATAGATAAGTGATAATACACTTTGTATTTCACCTTGATTTCAGTGAAAATAGGTACAAAAGAGCAAAACAATCAGTTTCCATTGTAAAGCGTGACGAATGTGTTTACAGCTAGGTTTGAGCATCCGCAAAAGAAAGATTTTGTCGCAATGTGGTGGGTTCGCGATTAGATTCGCATAAAGAGGCTGTTGTGTAAGGATAGCGGGAAACGAATGGCTGACTGACAGCGCCCGCTGAGAATGATTGATGGATATTTTGGCGCATTTGTGCAGTGCGGTGAATAAATTAACCCGTTAGTTCAAACCAAAGAAACAAGAGAGTTGTGACCATGCGAAATAAATAAACGCACATAGGAAAAGTTATTTACATGGGATTTTTTTAAGTACAATTGCTTAAATTGATAATAAAATGAGCTCCATTGTTCCGCCCATAGACAGCTTCAAATGTGCCCGATTTTGGAATTTGAATCAGTGGCTTTCAAATTTACATTTGAATAACTTTTCACATGTGAATTTGTTTTCACATAAGCGTATTTGACTCGCTAGTTTAGTCATAGCACAAAAATTAAATAGGAATAAAAAACAACCGACAGTCAAAAATATCACTTTTAGATGTAGTTTTAGAATAGTAATGATTTTTGTTAGTATTTTTATAGATTTTATTTTAGTTTTTTCTTATGCCTCACTTTAAATTGTTGAGTCGATTTCAAACGATTTTCATTTCACTCATCGATTTTGGTAGGTTTAGTGAGGCATAGATCTTACAAATAGCAGTCCTGAAGCCATGCAATTTCGGACGACTAAGAAAACGCTAGGATGATGATAATGATATTTATGCGGGTTCCCTATGTGAATTCGAAAGATTTATAATCATTTTTCACTTTGACGAACAACACTGAACAATAGCATACTTTGACAGTGTTTTAAATCTAAGAATCATTAATTAATCTTTAAATAATTAATTCGATTCACATTTCGATTTTAATTTATTACAACTTAGTAATAAATTAATAAATCATTAAATGTAGATGTTATAATACACCGAAAAATGTTCGTTTTTATACTTCTCTTGAAACAAAAAAAGATTATTAATAAAAAATTTAACCAATGTCAAACTCGACTATAAAGGAATAAATAACCAATCAATCAAACTATTTTA
Organism: Euzophera pinguis; assembly: GCA_947363495.1. Taxonomy (NCBI): domain Eukaryota; kingdom Metazoa; phylum Arthropoda; class Insecta; order Lepidoptera; family Pyralidae; genus Euzophera; species Euzophera pinguis. Next base: position 10,568,863 of record OX376170.1, on the reverse strand, counting down.
ATACGATTTGAAACATACAAAAATTACTAAAGAACCAATACGGTTTTAATTTTTTAATATTATTCCTCATTAAATATTTTAATAAATTTGAAGTCTTCGAAACGAATTAGGCTATTAGCCCAGGGAATCAAGAGTTATGAGATAACCTAGAAAGCCATGTTTCAATATTCATCGATGTTACCAAGAACCTAAAATGCAAATGATACAGGCCATCGACTTATAAAATAATACCAAAGTATATGCCGAAGATATTATTATTTACAACAAGAAGATTTAGCCAGCTGTCATAATTGTCACATAATCTTATTAAAACTTCCAAATCATTGCCACATGCCGCATGGCGTGTGCGCAAACCAAACAATCCTTGGCCAGGTACTAACAGATCTGATACCAACACACACCAAAACCTCAGAAACACCCGTAAACCCGGGTGTCGCCACATTTCTCGTGTCGTATTTTTGCAATGCCACGCGCCAAAAGTTTATATGAAAGCCGGTTGGGATTAAGATAACAATTTCATGGGTGATATTTGACACTCGCAGATGAACAGGGTTTCACAAAATACAAATACTTAAGAAGGATAAAGAGTGAAACTATTTCACTCTTTATAAAAACAGTTTCTTACAATCGAAATCCATTAAAGTTTTCGTATAATTGTTAATTATGTGTGTTGCGGGTAGATTGGTATTGTACCTATTGGTATTGTAAGGTAAACCTTAAAAGCACATTTTTAGAACAAAATCAATATACTTTTAAGGCTGACCATACATCGATTTACCTGCAACATACATCTTTATTTTTGTTATATAATTATTAATTTGTTATGACAGCACTTTGAACTCGTTTTTTATTTTATATAAGTTCATATTAGTTTTTGATTTTTAGTACATACAGATTTTTATATTTAGTTTTGAAATATTTACACAAAATATCAAAAACACTGTAACGATTTGCAGGGACTGTATAACTGTATAACTCGTAAATATTCATTTATTTAATCTTTATTGTATCACATACAAAATTGTAAAGCACAAGCAGGTTTATTTAGATATATTCTAATTATTTTTTATTTATTTAAACTTTACTGAACAAATATACAATTATTTATCGCAATTGGCGAATAAATACCTACCACTAAAAATGAATTATGGGACTCGAAACGAAATGAATATCTTTATTCAGAAACTAGATCTTCGCAAACACTTTTTTTCGTTTTCATTAAATTATTTATCATGTTAATCATTTCAGTATTATTTTTTATTGTGATAATTTTAATTAAAGGAGAATCGGTTAGATAGAACAAAATTGTAAAACAAATACTTGAAATTGTTTCTTTGACAGAAAACAATTGAAGAAGAGAACGAAAGACAAAATGGTGATCATAAAACAAAATACCACCAAAATCATTCAAAATTACCTCAAAAGAATTTGCCGAAACAAAAGATACAATAAAAATAAAAAAACAAACAAAACAGAAGGAACGAACATTTAAAAACACCTCGTTCGAACATCAAATTTAAACGGATCAAACTAAACAATTATCTGCCCGTTGTAATAAAAAAAAAAAATCTTTGTCAATGCAACTATAGACGTGTGATCTAAACGCGTCGCAAGCGCAAACTATTCTGCTGGCTGCTGCATATCTAATGATCTAGCTACAGTACGCGCAAAATACCTAACTTGGCGGATAACTTGTATGAAAACGTGAATGCGCACAGCGCGAAATGACACTGACAGCTAACTTCCGAGCCGGCAAGTTATTTTGCGCGATTTGTACCTTCGTTGAAAGAAGGAATGTTATGGATATGATGATCAGTAAATTTGAAGATTGCAGGAGCAATACATAGAGAAAGACCATAAAATAGGTATTAAGATCGCAACAGGGAAAATATAGGTATGAGTAGCAAAGGTAGAGTACCTAGATACAGAACTACAGAATAGGTAATAGTATGTACTATTACCTTACAATTTTGTACGAGTATGTAGTAGGTAACGTTAAAACTAAGTGGAAGAATCTGACATACTAGGCAGATCCCGCGTAATAAAGTGGGATAAGGTAAATAAAATATATAATTTAGTCAACCTGAAATATATAAAACGATTAATTCTTATGTTGTATTTATTAAGATTTTTTTTTTCGTGACTAAGAAAGAGATGTTTTTAGTAATATATGGATGAATGAAGTGATTTAAAAGTACTTTTTATGCAGTGATCTTGAAAATTAGAAACCTTGAATAATTGCTAAAAAGTTATCGACTTGTAAATTCAGATTTTTTTTAAGTACCTACTTAGTAAAAAACAAAAGATTTATTATATTTTCAATCCAAAAATATACCACCCCGAACTGCACCGGGAACAAAGGTACCTATTACGCTAACAGCGTTCCTACTCGGAGCGATAGTCAAAGCCTCTGTCTCTTAAGCGGCGCCCTATTTTGCTCGAAAATTTCTTAGCCTAATAAATAATAATAAAACCTAACCTAATAAACTAGTTGTTCGCCACGACATAGACCTCGCGAATTTCACTCAATAAAGTTTAGCCACAAAAATAAAAATAAATCTTCCCATCATTTACTGGGGCCCTATATATGATATTCTAAACTCAAAAGTTTCATATAGATGGGAGAGATTTATCGTAATCCTGTGTCAGATGCCCTTAGGCAAAATCTGACAGTGTCAGTAACTAAAACACCTCTGACCATGTTTCTGTTCATCCCGAAGGTCAGAAGGCAGTCGCTTCATGGGAATAACCAATACGTTCCGAAGCGTAAGCTCAGGACGCGATTAAAATATTTTAAGATCAAGAAAGTGAATTTAAAAATATGAAAGATCAAAAATGTTGAATTGAGTTTATTTGGATGATTGTATTGTCTTTCATATGCCAGTCATACTGACTTTCTACGAATTAAAATATTTTTATATTTTCGCGATTGTTACACATTAAATTAAACTATTTTAAACTATTTTAGCTGCTGTTGTGAGAGGCGTTATTAATTATTAATATATTATTAATCCATACTCCATTATAAAATATCTATCCATACTAATATTACCAATGCGAAAGTCTGTCTGTCTGTCTGTCTGTCTTTTACGCTTTCACGGCCAAACCGCTGAACGGATTTTAATGAAATTTGGTATGAATATAGTTGATGACCCGGGGTCAAACATTTGACGCAGGCGGAGCTGCGGGAAACAGCTAGTACTCGTAAGTAATAAACGCGATAAAAACCGTATTTAAAATAGTTTTTACGATTTTATTAAAGTTGTTTGTTTCTACTAATGTGGAGTTTCTATGGAATGACATTCATTTTCATGAGATACTGCCTGGTGATAGAAGGACAATGAACTCTCAGCAACAGCAGGTCCCGTTTTTTTCATTGGGTATAGAACCCTAATAAAAACATGTGTCAAAAAATTGTACCATGCTTAAGTACGATTTTAGGTTGAGAAGGATAATGATGCATAGATCTACCGAAAATAACAAAAGACATCATTCCAGTAATAGAACCATGAAATTCTTTGTTAAATATATTTATTTATTTTGTTTGTCCCTTCTAAAATAAAAACTTGGTGGAAATTAAGCATAACTCAATTTCTTTCTTGTTCCTTGTGAGAAAGCAGATAAATTGTCTATTGGATTGAAAGTATTTTTGCACGTACCTACCAGGGAGGTACTACAATAATTGCTTTTAGAAGACAGGTGCGTCATGTTACTTGGAATGGCACGCCACGCCAATGGTCTCGGTTGTTATCAATAGATGGCAGTCATTAGACTGTGCAGATAAGATGCTTGATTGAAGATTGAAAAAATTTGACAGTGTTTCTGTTGGCCACTAACACTCCTTGGGTCATGTTCTTGTTGGTCTGGTTTCCCTGTAAAAAGTGTTACGGAGGTCAGTCGGCAGTCGCTCCATTGTAATAAACAGTGCCACATAATTTAGGACTATGATTTGCAGCGTACCCTAGGCTCCGAAGCGTAAGCCGAGGACGAAACTAGGAAAAACACGCATTGACGAAGAAGATGGCTGCTAAGAACTTATTAGTATTCAGTGAACGAGTGAAAACAGAGTTTTGGGTTCATGTAATAAAGAATGTTAATTTCCTCATAAATAATCTACATCAAGATATGTATACTATTTCTATTTATACTTACAACATTCTAATATACGCCAAAGTAACAGCGCGCCACGATTACTGATGAGTGCTACAACAACTCGTAGACCTTCGTAATCTCGTAGCACATGTTACGAGATGTGCTACGGGAAAATGTACAAAACATATGATACATAACATGATATATAATTACTAGCTGATTCCTGCAGCTCCGTCTGCGTCATAAAGTAGCCTATATTTGAGCGCGGGTCTTCACCTATAGTCATAGCAAATTTCATCAAAATCCGTTTAGCGGTTTGGCCGTGAAATCGTAACAGACAGACAGAAAGATACTTTCGCATTTATAATATTAGGTACAGACCCCTATAATGTTTTATAGTTTTTTATATGCCAAAATACCATGGACTTAATATATTAAACAGGACTGAGCTTTTTGACCTGAAACCCGAGCAGAAAAAGGGTTCCCTTTTTAATAGGGTAACCATGATAATGTTTTTAACTGGGACAAACTATTTTAAATTTCGTAAATACTGCACATAAGTAGCTAGCTAGATAGCTGGACGTGATTGTTGGTGACGAGTTAAGTAACAGCAGGTGCGATCTCACTTGTAGTGGACAACACTTCGCGTATTAAGTTTAGCAGTTAGTCCTGCTTGTCTAGTGGAGCGAAGGCCACTAGTAAAGTTTCCTTGTCTTCCCCGAGGGAACCAATATGTCCACGACATGTTTACGAAATGTTATTTTCGACTAGACTCAAACTTCCATAAAGTCTGCACAGAACTACTTGGGAGGAGGTTAGCACCTCTTCACGTGGAACATTTTATTGCGTCTGTTAAAAAATCTGCATACAGTGTGTACCACCCTTCCCCTTTTTTTCCAGAGGAGCGTGGTCACCCTATTTTGCACAAGTACCAACGTCATAAAGCTTGTATTTGCTAGAAAGAGACAGGTTCCTCCACTATTTCTATCTCGCTTGGCTCGGCCTTGCCTCTATGCAAATTTGCAGAATTACTCAGTCCTGTTTAATATACTAAGTCCATGCAACATAATTACTTTTGCTTCTTGACTTAAATATCTATCCATATAATTTAGGCGGGTAAGCATTGACACATATGTTGTTGAATTGCATTCAATAAGGATCAGATGAAAATTTCAAATACGCTTGATTAGTTTGTCTGGTCTTGAGAATAAATGTAAACAAAAAAATCTGTAAATTAAAAATCTTTTGATTTTGATACAATTCCAGAATTGTAAGACTATCTAATGAAGATGTTTATGGCCGTTTGCCGTGTCACATTAATTTGCGATTTATATTTCGCATTCGCTTCGGATACGCGCGTCGCTCGGCTAGCGAGCTCTTCACCATATTCCTCGCTAGGTAGGGTAAGGTATTCACACGAGCCTCTGCGAACATTCCTGATGAGGAGCAGTATCTTGGTAACCGCAGCAACAGAGTCACGGTAATATACTATCTAAAATAGTGTAGTTTAGTAACGAACTTAATTTAAAAGGGCTTTTCAAAGTGATGCCATTGAAATTAATGCGGGTTGGTAGAAATAAGTTTTAAATTAATTCAAAATTTCGACATTTAAACTTTTATGGTCATTTTCATTGATCATTGAAAAAAGGTGTTCACTTATAATTGTCACAAAAAATTGCATTCATTTAACCGTTACTTTCATTAAGAAAGGAACTTTGTTACTTTGAATATTCTTTCCATTGTTCTACAAAGCCAACCCTTGTCCGTAATAAATCGTTGCAAATAATAACAAAATTTGCATAATGGCTTTTGCTACAAAGTTCTTATAAATATAATCTTTTCTTCTAGGACATTTCTTTTTCAATAACAAAAATTTATGGCCCTCCTTAAAATAATGTTATATCAAGAAAATGTTTGTTATGAAGTGCCGTTGTCATATTATTTTTAACACATTCTTCTTTGTCTTTAGCCGGTTTTTTAAATGAGGAAAAATTTGGACCTTTAGAATAGACAAAGTAGAAGAAAACTTTGCCACTTTATTATAAAACATGGATTTAATTAAGTAATCGTAATAGAGTCTATGAAATTGTGATGAGGTTAATAATCTTTCCTTGATTAAAATGATTAATAAGCCATAATATTGTTTTTCAAATTACCCAATAAAAAATAGGTCAGTCTTTTCTTATGGCAAGTAGGCAAGTTTAGCAATAGTTAACCTATTAGTTAGACATCTAACTTAGCTTTACGTCTGTAAGACAAACTAAAATGAGTGGAGTAGTAAGTTAAGTTAAAAATCAACACTTAGTCTCCTAAGTGTTTCCTACCTAGAATTTTTTTGTTATTGAAACGATAATAGCATAAGAATATACTTGAACCTACTGCACATAGTTTATTGTAATACAGTTAAGCTTTGTTTTGTAATGTTATATTTTATTAATAAAATATTGATGACACCCTGTGATTTTTGCTACACACAACTTATAAAAATGATGGTCAGACGATCTGAAGAAAGTCGCAGGCAAGCGCTGGAAGCAGGCCGCTTCCAACGGGCCATTTTGGAAATCTTTGGATGATGCTATTTACCAGCAAAGGACTAACTACTGCTGAAATTATGACAATGATCTAAACTTTAAGGTAGGAATTATGTAATTTCATAATTATGTGTATACAGCCCTTCTTCATAATTCATAGTTCAATAGTGACGTTGACATTTAATGACTGAAATGCAAGTTACCATAAACTATAATGACCGTATTTTCAACACTATGCATAGTAGATTATGCAGACTAACTTTTCTATGTAGCTAACTGTATGTACGGCTAAAATATAGGAAACTTTAATAACTGTCAACATAGCGGGCATCGCATTGCGATTCCAAATTGACATAATGCAGGCAATGCCAGCTGCTTTTATTTTACAATCGAAATAAGGCCATCCAGGCCAATGAATAAGGCTTTTTAAAAATAGTATTCGTGGACCGATTTCCGTGAAATTTTGTATGGAAATAGTTAGAAATATTATAAAGACCAGGAGTCAAACAAATACTTTTTTTTAATTGCGGGCAGAGCCTCGGGAAACTGCTAGTATGGAATAAACACAGATGTTAGCATTGTGACAAGACATCGCCGATAGATATCGCTTAAGTTAAAGTAAGTTGTATAGTTTTACTTATAAAACCCCTTAAAAATATATGTTTTTAAATCGAATTTTGCAAACCATACTCTTGAACAAGGGGAACAGAAGGGTGCAATGAGTCATCAGAACAGTAACTGACCACCGCAACACAATGATACAGACGTCATTCACACATTCCTGTATTTTGCACATTGTGTGAATCCTTACTTTGCATTTAATTCACATAAATTTAATCTCTTACGCACAGACGCGACACGGATTGTGCATTTGCATTGGTTTGTGTCTATTGAAAAAAAAAATAATTCTAGCTTAATTTCTTATAAAATAGCAACATTCTATTATTACACAAGAACACAATAATAATAAATGTAACTTAATATTATTATGACTGTTGTAATATTGTTTAGATGTATAAAACTACCTAATATAAATAAAGATAATTGGATGTTCACTCTGCTGATGATATTTAATTATCTGGTTTATAAGTACAACTTCATAGTACAATACAATACAAAAAAATCTTAAGTATTTTAACTTATTTAACTTGCTTGCTCATCAAATTAGTCTCGAAAAAAAGTTCGATAATTATTGTCACAAAATAAGTGAAATTTATGTGAAGACTACAAATCATTTGAAATGCTACGAGGCTACGACACGGTCTACGAGTTGTAGCACACACACACAAAGGCAATCGTAGCAGTTCAACGTAAGCACGTGGTAAGCACGTCGCTGTAAGTCAACGACGTAGGTAAGTCACTGTTAATGTAGTAGTATCCAAATGTTCTACAGAATAATCTAATATAGAATACTTACCAAAACTACTACTTAAACTATACAGATACTTATTTATTACACGGTAATAATAATCGTCAACTTACTGTAAGTTACTTCCTTAATTCACATTTACGTAAGTATCTTGATTTGCCAATTTTAAACAGGTTTTTTTTTGCATTTTATGTTATTTGTATTAAGCGAAACTTGAATGCAACCATAATTTATCCTTCACACAATAAAAGAACCCATAAAGTTATCATTTTTGCCATCGGTTTTAGGATTATTATTAAGAAAAAAATGCATTACACAAATACGATTTACAAATATTTGAGAACTGTTGTGGCTTAACTCTTGCCCATTCTCGCTTTGCCTTTATATATTATTGTAAACAAATCTGTTTGACCATCTGTGGACAATGTCCACTATTAGAGGATTATAACTTACAAAAAGAGCAAGGTGTAAGGCATAAGAGCAATTGCAAGTGTCCTAAAACATAGGCGAAAGGCGCAGATGATGTTTTTATAATTGTTATTTTGTTATATTCAGGAAAACTTTCTGTGAATCATATAGCTGTAATATTTATTTTATGTTACTTAGGCGCAACAAAACGGGTAAACTAATACATACTTGGAAAGAGTGTTTATCATTGACATATAGAATTATATTGAAAATAATTGTGGAGTGTTGGCATGAAGAGCCTAACCGCGAGGACGCGACTAGGAAATTACGCTAAGATGAAGAATAAGAGAAATGACAAGGACAAAATTATAATAGTTGTATATTTAATACATTATTCCAAGTGGTAAATGTAGGTAACGTTATAGCTGACACCATATTTGGAAGTATTGAAATGGTCTGTTGACTTGAAACATGACAGGATGACACGAACACACACACACACACACACACACACACTTGTTTGCAAGCCGAGTGCTTTAGTTTGACAATAAAATCCGCTAATCGACTTTAAATTGTACCCAACTACGATATTTTCTTTCGTTACGATTGATGCGTCTTCCTCTCTGTCCCACGGGATACTTTCGCATCACAGATTATGAAAATTTATAACGACAATAATGCCGGACATCAACTGAACTACGCCTAAGATTATAATTAATTAGTTGTCAGAATTATAACTTCTGAAATACCTCCAATCCTGGAAATATTTTACCAACATTCCTTCAAAAAATGTAAGATTCTAAAATAAATATTTACTTTAACGAACGTTTTTTTTTTTTTTTTTATAAACTCCAACCTTTGTTCAAGATAGAGAAATCAATCATCTTTTTACTTCTTGCTTTCTTCCTACACGCGTTGGATTATGTGAAGCTAATTGCAAACCCTTCCTCATATAATTAAGTGACATCAGCTAAGAATGGCGAAATTTTCTTGGAAGCGACCCCCAAGGCGTCTGCTATTAAGTTCCTTTTACATACATTGGCATATTACGTCTAGTTTAGCGTAATAATCACACAATTGTGAGTGGAAATAAAAATACATTTTTGACCATGAGTGTTGGCGACGCGCTCATATGATTTCCATATTTTTTGCCAACGAAAGCTATATTCATATTCTAATTTATTTATGGTGCTCGTATTAGTGATCCGAATTGAGTTCACGATATATTTTTGTATAATTTAATATGTGCGGTACCCACCATATTATTAATATTTATTTTAACTTTTATTGTAAACTTCAGGTAGTTTAAAAACCGTTAGTTAGATTCGCACAGAGGAAGCGAACGAGCGTCTCTTGACTATTTTCTCTGTTTTCCGCGATTTATCAAATTTCCTTCTGTATTTGTGCTCAATATAGCATTTTTAAACCTACAACTCGTTTTCCTGGCACCGCCGAGACCCCACAGCTTACAGAGTGGTCATTCGGCCGGATCTATATGTACCGTACACCAGCGAAACCGTCGATAATGGTTGGCACTCGAGGCGCCGCGAGACGCGAGCTTGAACAAAGCGAACGCGATCAGAAGTCAGCTGTTGTAGTGGAGGATTGCAGTTCCGTGAATAGTGTCACAGCCCAGAGAGCGCAGTTCAAGACACCCGCCGCTACGCCCAGTGTTAAAAGTGCCGCCACCCACAAGTCCAAAGGTCATAGCGCCACATCGTCAGCTAAAGCCAGGAAGGCGCAACTGCTTTTAGATGCCGCGAAACAGAAAGCACAGATAAGAATGGAGTTGATAGATATGCAATTAGAGGCGAATTTAGCTGAACTAGAGGATGAAGAGTTGGAGAAGAAATACAGTCCACACGATGAAGATCACATTCGTGATGTGGAGCAATGGCTAAACCAGAGTCGCCCCGAATTGATGGAGTCGGCCCCCGATCATGGTAAATCCACGGGTCTGCTACATCAGCTGAACGTACCGGAAATCGAACCTGAACAAACTACCGCTCCACCAGGTCCCCCAAGGCCACATCTGTTCAATCAGTTGCAGCCACAGGTGATGTCCGTGCCACCATTACCTGAGGAGGCCACCAACATCAACGGCACCATACAGATGCTAGCCAGCGTAGTGAGGGATTTAGCCACAGCTAGTGTACCTAACAAACAAATATTATCTAGACTGAGTGCTCCGAAACAACTACCAGATTACTCAGGAGATCCATTAGAATGGTTGCAATTTAAACAGGCTTTCAACGAGTCCACCGAGCTCTGTAACTTCTCACCGCAAGAAAACTTATGGAGATTGAGGAAATGTCTGCGAGGAGCTGCAAAGGAAGCAGTAGCGGCTTTGCTTTGCACTGCGAGCTCACCATGCAAAATAATGGCAACCTTAGAGCTGCGCTTCGGTAACCCAGAGCTTGTTATATCAAGGATATTGCAAGATATCAAGAAAATTCCTCCTATATCGCAAGACTATCACAAAGAAATTATACAGTTTTCGGTGAAAGTGCAAAATATGGTAGAAGGAGTACGTGCAGTGGGACGAGAGGAATATCTACAAGGTACGAGCATTGTATCTGTTATCTTATCTAAGCTCCCTACAATACTGTTATCTAAATGGTCAGACTATAGTTTTCCACTAATAAATAAAGGAGGAAAGACACGAATGGAAATACTGTCAGATTTTTTGCACGATGAAGCCTTAAAGATATCTGCCACCTCAAATATATACTTCACAACATCATATGATAACAGTAAACAAAGAAGGAATAACACTGATAACATAGGAAATCGTACTCAGACCATATTGGTACAGTCAGACACACAGAGGTGTTCTCAAAATGAAAATATATGTCAGTTTTGCCGTACTTCAAAACATATATTAACTGATTGCACGCAATTTAAAAAGGCACTTCGAAAAACGAGATGGCAATTTGTAAAACGTAACGGGATTTGTTACCAATGCCTATTATCACGACACAACAGATCGGAATGTAAAGCAGCTGTGTGTGATAAGGAAGGATGCGGTCAAGCGCATCACAATTTGTTGCATTACAATGTAAACAAACCAGGAACGACCAGTCAGCAACGCGCTTCCGAGACGTCGACATCTTCGGCCGTCGATAGTCCGCAAACAGTGACGCACATCAACGCGAGTGAGAGCAAAGTGCTTTTAAAAGTAGTGCCAGTGCGTATCGTTACTAAACGGGGTATTATAAGTACCAATGCGATCCTCGATGACGGCAGTAGTGTCTCCATAATGTCGTCTAAATTATGTAAGCGCGCGGGACTTAGCGGAGTTTCTGAGACCATGCACGTGCGGGGTGCATGGACTGATAACGAACTGGTGTGTAAGGCAGTGGTTACGAACGTCAACCTTTTGAGTATGGACAATAAGGTGCACAATATAAAAGTACGATGCATTGATAAATTAGATTTACCTGTTCAATATTTTTCTGTTGTCGATTGTAGTCAATTTAAAAATTTGTTCGATATTAAAGATAAATTGTGTACTAAAGATGTCAAACCTGAGTTACTCATAGGTCAAGATAATTATCACTTGTTATTACCTCTCGAAGTTAGGCTGGGTAGGTCAAATGAGCCGTCCGCTACGTTAACTCCCTTGGGCTGGTGCATGCACGGTATGATGCGTCCGATACGATCGGAGCGCGTTTCCCGGTCGACGTCTGTGTCGCACGCGTCCTTGCTCGTGTCCGCGGGGGCCGCGCCGCCGGTCGCCGCCGCCAGCGCCGATGACAACGAGCGTTCGCTGAGGAAGCTTCACGAGGAGGTGAGGCAGTCGTTTGCTGTCGACGCCTTAGGAGTGACAAGTAAGCCACGTCAAAATATTAATAGTGTTAAAGCTATTAACCGTTTAGAGGAAACCGCGACTTTGTCGGATGGTCGCTGGTATGTCAGCCTACCGTGGAAGGACGATGTTTGTTCCATGCCTGATACTTATCCTAACGCCTTGAAAAGGTTAAAGGGGATAGAACGAAAAATGGGAAGGGATGCAGGGTTCGCAGAGAGATATAGGGAACGCATAGACCATTTATTGGTAAATAACTATGCGGAAAAATTGGTAAATGTTCGACCTGCACCCCGAACTTGGTATTTACCTCATTTTGGGGTTGACAACACCAATAAGGAAAAATTAAGATTAGTTTTCGATTCTGCAGACTCTGTGCATGGTAAATGTTTGAATGATTACCTACTGACGGGACCAGATTTATTGTCATCTCTTTTAGGTATTATGTTGCGCTTTAGGGAAAATGCAATAGCAGTTACAGGTGACATTAAAGACATGTTCCTGAGGGTAAAAATTCACTCTGAAGACCAGCACGCGTTTAGGTTTCTGTGGCGCGAGAACCCTACAGCACAAGTGGATACGTATGTAATGACTTCTTTAATATTTGGAGCCAATTGTTCACCGTTTGTAGCTCAATTTGTGAAGAATATAAACGCGCGTCGGTTCGAGTCGTCACTGCCGGCCGCAGTTAATGCTATATGTAATTCGCACTATATGGACGACTACATAGATAGTTTGCCAGACGAATCGACTGCTATCGAAATGGTAAAAAATATTTCTCACATACATCAGCAAGGTGGTTTCGAAATTCGCAATTGGACAAGTAACAGTTCTGCAGTATTGGACAGCGTACCGAAAGAAACCTTAGGTAAAGCTGCCATAAGGTTTAAAATTGATCAGCAATACCAAGGTGAGCGCACTTTAGGACTTGTTTGGTTTCCATGCGACGATACTATGGGGTTCGATACTTCTATGAAGCGTATCCCTAAAAATATAATTCAGGACAAAGAGAGACCTACTAAACGAATCATGCTACAGGTAGTTATGTCGATTTTTGATGTGTTTGGTTTTCTTACGCCGTACACTATTCAGGGTAAGATCATGTTGCAAGACACCTGGCGATTAAACATAGGCTGGGACGATAACATACCAGACGATATTTATAAAAAATGGTGTAAATGGGTCGATCTACTTCAAGAAATAGATCGTATACGCATACCTAGGTACTACGCATCGAGAGTGAAGGACGCATCATGTGCAAGCGAGGTGCAACTACAGTCAGCTGTTCGATGCCATGGCAATGACCTTTCTACAATGGAGCCTGTAGGCACTGCGTGCGAGTTACCGTCTACGAGTCACAGCTACGAAAGTCGTAGTGGGTCTACGAGCATTCCAAGCGATGCTACGACGGCGCAGTGCGCTACGAGGCCTACAACGGTAAGTAGAATGTCCTATGCAGATCTCGAATTACATGTATTTAGTGACGCCTCTATTAAAGCAATGTGTGCTGTAGCGTACTGGCGTTGGGTAGATAATGGCGTGACACATGTTGCGTTCATAGCAAGTAAATGCCGCGTAGTGCCAGTTAAACCGTTAACTGTACCTCGAGCCGAGCTACAGGCAGCCTTATTGGCGGCCCGTCTTGCTAACACAATAATAAAGGAACATCGAATAACTCCAGTTCAGCGATTTTTTTGGTGTGATTCTGTAACGGTCCTACAATGGATTAGGAATAATAAGCGATCATACAAAACATTTGAAGCTAACCGTTTAGGTGAAATCGATGAACTCACACAAGCTACCGAATGGAGATACGTACCTACGAAAATAAATGTAGCCGATTTAGCTACGCGTGAGGAATTCGATAATACGGTTTTTCAGGACTGCTGGTTTACGGGGCCTGCATTTTTATATGAAGATAGGATGTCATGGCCTGCAAATATTATTTACCCGGAGAAGGACAGTAGCATCGAGTGTGTTGCTACGATGTACGAGTCATCTGCCAGCCTGTCGGTTCCTGATGTGCGGCGCTTTTCCTGCTGGTTTCGCTTGCTTCGTGCTACTGCCGTGGTACTGAAATTTATTGACAGGTGCCAAAAACGTAATGGCGACGTGGATTGTGACGCATTAGTCAAGGCCGAAGTTTTGCTGTTACGACACGCGCAGGCTGACTCCTTTCCTGCTGAATTATCAGCAATAAAAAAGGGTAAATGCATATCAAGAGAAAGTAAACTTCTTACCTTATCGCCTTATCTTGACGAGAGCGGGTTACTTCGGCTTGGAGGGCGTATCGACGCTGCTTCTGACTTAGACCTGGAAACTAAAAGACCAATAATATTGGATGGTAAGCATCCGGTGACGCGTCTTCTTGTCAGATACCATCACATCAAGGCGGCTCACGGAAACCAGGAAATGGTAGTGAATAATCTGAAACAAAAATACTGGATTATTCGTTTGAGGCCTACTATTAAAAATGTTGTCTCAAACTGTATGTTATGCCGTTTAGGGAAATGTAAACCGGAGGTACCGAGGATGGGTGACTTACCTCAGGCTCGTGTAGCTCATCATCAACGTCCTTTCACGTTCTGCGGACTGGATCTTTTTGGACCAATAGACGTCACAGTTGGTAAAGGACGTCATGGACGTCAAAAAAGGTATGGCGTATTATTCACTTGTCTCACGGTCAGGGCTATACATATAGAGGTAGTTACATCGCTCACAACGGACTCCCTGATCATGGCCTTAAGACGTATGGCAGCACGCCGCGGTTGGCCTGCACATCTCTACTCCGATAACGGTACTAATTTGAGAGGGGCTGACAAAGAGCTGCAGCAGGCTGCACAAGGGCTCGATATAGATAATTTGAAGGCAGCTGGTGCCAACAATGCTATGAAATGGCACTTCATACCCCCTGCAAGCCCTGAATGGGGTGGGGGGTGGGAACGGCTTATTCGAAGCGTCAAGGATACTTTACGTGTCATAATGAAGGAACGTGCTCCACGAGATGAAGTTCTTGCGACATTGTTGGCAGAGGTTGAAAATATGGTTAATATGCGTCCGTTGACTCATGTTTCGGTCGACCACGCTTGTCCGGAAACCCTAACTCCGAACCACTTTCTTATTGGTAGCTCATCCAATTTGCCCATCATTAGTTCATTTAATGACTCTGATTTATTTTTGCGAAAGCAATGGCGTATCGCACAATGTTTAGCAGATATGTTTTGGCGTAGATGGGTCAAAGAGGTTTTACCTGACTTGCTGCCAAGAAGAAAGTGGAACCAGGAAGTGAAACCCCTGCAGGTCGGTGATCTAGTTTTTATTGTGGATCCTGACAGTCCTCGAAATACTTGGCCAAAAGGTATAATTGAACACGTGTACCCAGGTAGGGACGGCCGTGTCCGAGTCGTCGACATAAGGACGAAGACAGGTGTGTGGAAGCGATCGGCGGCGCGTGTCGCTCGTGTTCCGCTAGATGTTGAGTGCTGTGCCAGCACTGGGGTGGGGAATGTTGGCGACGCGCTCATATGATTTCCATATTTTTTGCCAACGAAAGCTATATTCATATTCTAATTTATTTATGGTGCTCGTATTAGTGATCCGAATTGAGTTCACGATATATTTTTGTATAATTTAATATGTGCGGTACCCACCATATTATTAATATTTATTTTAACTTTTATTGTAAACTTCAGGTAGTTTAAAAACCGTTAGTTAGATTCGCACAGAGGAAGCGAACGAGCGTCTCCTGACTATTTTCTCTGTTTTCCGCGATTTATCAAATTTCCTTCTGTATTTGTGCTCAATATAGCATTTTTAAACCTACAACTCGTTTTCCTGGCACCGCCGAGACCCCACAGCTTACAATGAGGTTCTTCAGTTTCCAGGCTCACAGCAATAATTAATGTAGCGCATATGATTCCATCTTTGAGAAAAACCAACCAGGCGACTGCAACGCAGATGTCATGGTGGTCTGGTTGTGATGTAAAAGATTTTCTGGTAAATTTACTTTGGATTAAGTTGGAAATTATGAATAAATAGCTATTAATTAGTCATAACTTTATATTAAGGTACTAACTAAGTCATTACAGGAAGGGAATACTTAGATTGAAAATAAAATTGGCTGAAATATACTAAGGTTTGTATAGTAATTTGTTACAGTTTGTTGTTTGAGTAACTTAAAATTGTTTGGTTTTCCAAAACGTGGGTTAAATGTTATTCATATCTATACTTACATTTTTACATGCACAATGTGTGCGTGTGACACAAATCACAGGTGGAGGTCAACAATATTGTCGCACAGGATTATACCTGGCGAACTGTACATTTGCAGCTTTAGATAAACATCTACCAGATCTATTTCTATTTCTCCAAACTAAATCTAACTTTATTGCAATGCAATAGAGTATTTGCAAAATGCAGTGAAATTGGCCCAATGGAGGCTTGACGAAAGGGCTTAGTGAATACCGTTAGTCATGAGTTTCTGTGCCATAAATGTTATGAAGGCGTTCTCGCAACTTACTTTTGTTGGTTATTCTATCAATTGTATCATTGTCAAGCCTTTTCGACTAGATTTTTATAAGCAGGAGCTGTGGATCTGGATAGTGGGAAGTGAATGGTTGACTGACGTCACTCGTTAATTGATTTCAAGTTTTTTTATAGCATCAAGTGTGGCCTAATGCTCATATAATTCTCACATTCATTTTTATTTAATGTATGCGAATTATCGGAGTTAGAAGTAGGTATTGTGCATAATGTAATCTGTTAGTAAGGTATGCTTCAAATCATGGCCTTTTATTCTGCAGCACTGGTTGTTACAATGGGGCAACTGTCGTCTGACCTTCATACGACAAACATAACCCGAGATGCGTTAGAGGCCAACACTGTCAGATTTTTCTCAAGGCATCTGACACAGCCTAACGACTGCCATCTATCGATAACAACCGGGACTAACGGCTTAAGTTTATTAGTAAATGTATGGTAATGATTATTGGTAAAAAGCAGTAGATTTAGTTGGTTTTTATGAATACTTTCTATACCGATACTACCAAGATGGATTGTATCACCGCTGCATAGTCATAGAAAACGTAGAAAGAGTACTAATAACCTATAAGGTTAAATGTGTGAGGATTTTTCAATTGATTAAGTAGGTATTTATCATGCTCGCACATTCCCTGCTCTTCCCTATCCTTGATTACGCTGACTCGTGTTACTTGGACCTTACTAAGGAGCAACTAAATAAACTTGAGCGTCTTCAAAATCTCTTCATTCGTTTCGTATATGGCCTTCGCAAATACGACCACGTTACCCAATTTCGCGCTGATCTCAAGTGGCTCCCTATTCGTCGTCGTCGAGATTTACATATTCTGTTTTTACTCTTCACAATCCTTTTTAACCCTTCCTCGCCCAGCTATCTAAGAAGCCTATTTCAATTTCGTGGTGATGTTGAGGATCGCTCACTGCGCAGTGCTGAGAGACTTCGCTTATTAATTCCAACTCATTCTACTCAGTTCTACTCTGGTTCCTTCGCTGTACAAGCCGCTCGTCTATGGAACTCACTGCCATTCACCGTTCAGTGCGCCGAAACGTTTGCAAGCTTCAAATCACAAGTCATGTCGCACTTTTTACGTGATACTACTACTTAATACTATCCTTACTTATCATGGCTATGGTATTCTACCTTGTTTGTAGTAATGGTGTGTGTATGTGTAGTGAATATGTTGTTATATTGTATGTATATATATAGTTGTATATAACGGCGGGTTAGTCCCGTTTAAATTTTTAGAAAGCGTGGCATCAGCGTTGCTGATGTCACCCTCTTCACTATTATTTTCAGACATCGCAAAATAATGAAACGCTCAACAACAATGGAACACTTATTATTCAACGTAGGTATTTTACAATTTCTCTTAAACAATTTAACACAATAAACTAAAACACAGCAAGTAAGCGAATTAATGAAATTAAGTACTCACAAAATAAGTTATCTCCGCCCTGAACCACTCCAAGCAAAAAATGTGTTCCGCACGACTTCCCACCACACTTAAGTCAACGAAAAAAGTATGGTGAGAACTCGCGTCAAATGCACACTGATAAAATTAAACAATGTGTGACAACGTAATTGTTGTCTCCAAAAATATTAAATTAATTAACTATTAATTCTAGAATTATTAGAACACTCCAATTCTTGGTCGAATGTCATTAAAATTTAAATAATCGGATGTGCTTTCACCACGCTACGCAATATGGCGGACATAGCCATAAATGTTATTTTACGTGTAAAAAGATTTACTTGCTGGCATGATGAAATCACCCCGACCGATGTTTATAAATCGTAATTTTAATTATTAATTATTTTAAAGAACAGTTTATCCTTCATTACCGAAGTTACAAATTACAAAGATTGTCTATTAAGTGTTACACAAATAAAATCAAAAGCTTTTCAAATAAAAACAATTATTTGCAATTGATCGCTATAACCACGTAATAAATCAATAATTATTATGTTTTGATTATTTTAACTGTAAGTTTTGAATTTTAATTAACGATTTGGGTGCTCGAATCTTCTCACGTCGGCATATATAAGTAAGTGTGTAATATACATTATATGTGTAAGTTTATGTTTTGATATTTATAAAAATATTATGTTTCTTCTTACTCTTGTTGACACCTACCGCGCACAATCTTTAATATTTTTACTCAATTTTCCGTAAGGTTGCCTGGAAGAAATTGCTATTGCGATAAGGCCGCCTTTGCGCAAGGTTATTTTTCTTGTAATTACTTGTATTTAACAATGTATCCTGTTGTGCAATAAAGAGTTTTTGTATTGTATTGTATTGTACTTAGATTCTTATAAGACTTAATCTGGATTTACAAGAAGATATAATGTTAGCAACTAACTAAGAAATTTTACTTAAACCTCAAGACCATTTCATAAAAAAAGATATGCAGCAACCAGCAGCATAGTTTGCGCTTGCGACGAGTTTAAATCACACGTGTATAGTTGCATCGACAAAGATTATTTTCAAATTACAACAGGCAGATAATATAGTATTAAGTTTGAACGAGTTGTTTTTAAATGTTCGTTCATCCTGTTTTTTTTCGTGTATTTAGTTTCGGCAAATTCTTTTGACGTAATTTTGAATGATTTTGGGTGGTATTTTATTTTATACTCACCATTTTGGTTGTCGTTCTCATCTTCAATGGTTTTATGTCAAAGAAACTATTTTCAAGTACTTATATTACAATTTAGTTTAATCTAACTGATTTTCTTTTTATTAAAATAATCACAATAAAAAAAAAAAGAGACCATAGTTAGACCATCGGTTGCCCGACACTTTTTGCTGGTTATAATCCTCTAATATTGGGCATTCTACGCAGATGACGTGCCAACGGGTTCCAAATAATTTTCTTTATAACACAAAGATTAGTCTGAACCGACAAAAGGCAAGAGTTGCGCCACAGAAGCATTATGAGTTCCCAGAAGTGTAGGTCACATTGTTTTAGAACAATTCTATCAGCAAAGTCCAGAACGTTAGAATATTGTAAAGAATTCCATTTCCGCAATTATATATGTATGTGCTTCAAATAAAATCGCCGCCACACTGGGCGGTTGATGACTGACTGGTTATCTTTATATAAATACAACATTATTTACCATTGAACCATACACATATACAACACTGCACCTTCTAATGCTAGCTAGAAGTATAATGATCAGAAAAACTACGTTGTTTTACCAATAGCACAAGTTCTACATAATCGAAGTTTGGATTATCTAGAACTGGATAAATGAAGATAGTCTAACGAGAGAATAGAAAACATATAGATAATTCTATGTTTGGTATATTTTAGTTCCTGTCTATTTCGAGTTTTGGAGAAAGTTCATTATGTCGACTTCGAATATCTCAAAGAAGAAATACGCTTCTAGCAGAAACCGTATTTTAATACCTTGTCTTCTTAAATTTCAAATATTTATATATTTATTTATAAATCTTTATTGTACCACAAGTTTACAATTGGCGGACTTAATGCTAAAAGCATTCTCTCCCAGTCCATTAGGAAAAACAGAAAAGTTATGTGCGGCGCGAATTATTTTAGAATACAATGAGAGAAAAAAAAAAACACTTAACTGCTAAATAAACATACATAGATTTACATACAATATTCATAACTATACATATACATACATAAACATACATAAAAGAAGAGATGAAAACGGAAAAAGATGACGATTTAGGGTGATATTATGCTAGTGAGGTGAATTTTGACTTTTCTTTTGAGAGTGAATTTAATAATGGTCTCTTTGATGTCATCGGGTAGAGCATTCCAAAGCCGTGTGGCTTGTAAGGTAAATGAATTAGACATAAAACTGGACCGAAATAGGGGAGTACAAAGGGTAAGTTTTTTGGAAGATCTAAGTTGCCTATCGTGACCGTCAGAAAGATACTTGAACTTACACCTTAGATACTCCGGGGACTGAGGCTCCTTGAGAATTGAAAAAAGAGAAGTAAGCAACCGAAGTTGACGACGTTGGCGGATCGGAAGCCATTTCAGTTCGGATCGATAAGAAGAGATGTGGTCATATTTACGTAGACAGAAAATACAACGAATACAGTTATTTATGAGACGATCCAGTTTATTGAGAAGATCTTGATTGAGATCAGAATAGCACACATCAGCATAGTCAATAATTGGAAAAACTAACGTTTGGACTAATAAAATTTTGGATTTAATCGGGAGAAAGTTTCTTAGACGATTAAGTTGTTGGAGAGTAAGGTTAATAGAGCGACTAATTTCAGTAATGTGAGTGGTCCAGCTAAGAGTGGCGTCAATATAGAGTCCAAGATTCTTCACGCATTTACAGATCGTGATGACGTCATTGTTGTACCTTATAGGCGCAATTGTACTCATGTCAATCTGACTAACCTGCCTAGAGCTACCCAAGATGATTGCTTGACATTTTGAGGGATTAACCATAATGCCATAGTCATTAGACCACGCCAAAATCGCAGTCAACGCTGTGTTAACGCTATCAATAGCCGATTCAATATCATCAACTGACGACTGAGCATAGATTTGCAAATCGTCAGCGTAGAAATGATGAGCGCAGCCAATGGAAGAAGAAAGAAGATTAATAAAAAGGGGAAAAAGTAAAGGTGATAGATTTCCTCCTTGTGGCACTCCGGTTGAAAGGGGATTCCAGTTAGACAACTGACGGTCTAGACGTACAGCCTGCTGTCGATCGCAAAGATGACTACTAAACCAAGATAGCGCCGAAGGAGAGAATTGCAAATGACGCAGGATAGTAAGAAGAATATCGTGGTCTACCATGTTGAAGGCGTTAGAGAAATCGATAAGAACCAGAATGGTGACCAAGGTATTCTTCATGCCTAAGCGAATGTCTTCAATGACTTTTAGGAGAGCAGTAGCAGTGCTGTAACAGGGGCGAAAACCAGACTGGAAAGGAGTAAGAAGAGAATTAGAGAAAATAAAATGAGACACCTGAGCCTGTACTACTGCTTCAGGTATTTTTGAAAGAAACGATAGGATGGAGATTGGTCTAAAATTATTAAGAGATATTGGAGAGGAAAATTTTGGTAAAGGGATAACGCATGCTTTCTTCCAAACTAAAGGGAAAGTACCAGTAGCTAGAGAAGAATTTATGATATGAGTTAAAACTGGAAGAAGTATAGGAAAGATATTCATTATCATTTCTCTGCTCACCTCATCGCACCCGACTGCTTTCGATTTGATTGAAATATCGTATCATACTACTGTTGCCGCAGTTTATGTTTACCTCTATCGCAATGGATGTTGATGGCATGCGCCCGTGTTCGGTGTAGGTAGGTACTAAACGAGCATGTAACCCGACGACAGCTAAGGCAGCAGCGGCAAAGTAACAAAAAGTCAAGAAAAATTATATTACTAAGTCTCTACGTCTTCGTCAAATAATTTGAGATAGTGCCCAGAGGTGGCACTAAACTTAAATAGTATGCCTATTTCCATCGCTTGTAATACTTTACCTTGGACTTATTGTTTGCTTTTCATAATGAACAGTCAGTTTTAATGTCTCCAGATTCGGTTGGTTATTCGTAATCGTATTCGTTATAGGCGAATATAAGATCATTTTTGTTTTGGCAGTATTTATAAATAACAAAAAAATCATTTTAAGTTGTTATTTTATTGTTTTTATTTTGTAATTTATTTTATTAGTTTCAGTTAATTATCTTAAAATTTTAATATTAATAATATAGTAAATTTTCTGTGCAATTCATCTATGTAAAAAAGCACACATTCGTCACGCTTTACAATGGAAACTTAATTGTTTTGCTCTTTTGCACCTAATTTCACTGAAATCAAGGTAAAATACAAGTGTATAATTACTTAAAAAACCCATGGTCTGTATTTATATAAGTATTATGCGTCGTGTAATATTTAGGCAATTTAGAACTTAAACATAAAAACGAACGAAAATGTACTTAAACAGGCCAGAAGCTATTTTTGAATAGGATGACATATACTTATGTCGATTGAAAATAGTTCGATATCGAACAAAAATCCTTCGATTTCGAACGAAAATTATTCGATATAGAATAAAAATTATTCGACTCGCCGATTTAGCGTGGGTCATACTTTTTCAAAATAGCAATCTTTTTTAATAGCTATATATACCTACTACATAAGCTTAGGGTTTAAATATTTATAGTTAAAAAAATTGTTATTTAGTTTTGATTATTTATTCATAGCAATAAGATACGCAGAGTTGGTTTAATTATCTTCAAATTTAGGCCAAATATATACTATTTGCAAGGTTGCGTATTATGATGACACAATAAAACAAGAATTATTCATAAGATTTATTGAAGAAAAAAAAATCAAATAAGTAAATGGCTGTTTTAAATAAAAGCCTTTATAAATAATTCATGTTTAAATAAACTTAAAATCCGCTTCTTTCTCAAAACAAAACATCAAACATCTTTTTTTAAAACATTAGGAAATTTGCTATGCAAATTTGTCTACTTACAATAAACAACCCTTGTTGTTAACAAAAAATAAGCAATGTTATATGTAATGTTAAAACAATAAGCGTAGACAATTTTTGAAACAAATATATCTACCAAAATAATACTTTGTAAGTACCTAAGTATCATTAAAACGTAGGCCGTTCGATAGTGGTATCTTTTGTTTTGTTTCACACATTGAGAAAGGAACGTTGTGCGGTTGCAATTTGTATTAAAATATTCTGTCATCCCTAGTTTGGAACATAATGTTTACTTAGAAGTAAAAATAATTTGAATTATTACTTATTGATACTTTGGTTCAGAATGTTTTATCTTGGCGGTACTGTTAACACGCTTCCTGCATTCTGTTGCCAGTAATAGTGTAATTCTAGTCATTGCATACCTAATATACTTACTTGCAATGTAATAGGTCCTTGCCTACTTACAACAATCAATTCTAATAATTCCGAGTTTGAATTAGTGTTTTCAGTTGGTTTCTTCGAAGCCTAGGGTCCGCTTTCTGTTTGTAGTTTGATTTTCAACGTCTTTATTTAAAGTTATTGAAAAGGATTTCGCATCTTACAGAAGAAGATTTACTTTTTCATTTGTAAGACGTTGTACGGGACACGTACATAGCCATCTCAGCAAATTCACGCGGGCGACATTTACGTAAACGAATCAAATTGCATTTAGTCCGTAATTAGCATTCATTCATATCACTCATACCCATTTTAATCTAATATTTTGGAACTAATAAATCGAGTCTTTATAAAGTTCACTTCTATCATTTAACTAAACAACTAAAATCTAAGGTGTTCGGTCCTGGACTGTACATCTTTGTGGTCCTTCGAGCAACTCGCTGCGGGACCTCGCGCGCGGTGAAACACGTGGCCGTCGGGCGAGGAACTGTAACGTAACCAGTGAATAGTGGATTATCTGTTCATTTTGGAACAAACATCGAGTGTCAGTGTTGTGGAGCATTTACACTTGAAACAAAAACAATCATCAGCATCAACATCAACGGTGGGCACTCAGCTCGCCAAACAGTCACTGTGGTAAGGAACCAACGTGGCAAACAGCAGCAGTGGTGACGTCAGCGGCGCGCACCACAACTAACAACAGCATCAACTCACTTTGAACAACAAGTAAGATCGTTCAATTTTCTTACTTAACAAACATCAATTTAATTCAACATGGAGAATTTATATTTGTCTCAGGTTGAAATTAACGAAGCTATCTTTAAACTTAAAAGGAACGTAAAGAAAGATAGTAAAGATCGTAAGAACATTAATTACTTTAAACGTCGTTTTGAAACATTAGAAGCCTATTGGGCGGATTATCAATACAATCATGATCGGATGATAACGGAAGGAAGCCGTAGTCATCAATATTTTACGGACTCACATTATGAAAAAACTTTAGCACTTTATAAATCAACTAAGCAATATTTCATGCAAGAACTACAAGAACTTAAATCTGAAGCGGTAGCAGTATCAGGTCAGCATGGGATAGCTTCGCAAGGTAGCGAAGAACCCCAGGGAACAAGTAGGGCGCAGGAGTCTAACGATAACAAACCTTCATTTTTAAGATCTTTTGGGTCAACTAGCAAACTCGACGAAATGTTGCGTAAACAATCAGCTAATTTTAAGGCTTTTAACAGAACAGTAGCAAACATCGACATCGATTCTCTAGCTGATAAATGGGAATTTGATGACGCATTAAAAACTTTACAAACAAGATGGGCGGCTATCGACACTCTCCATTGGGAGTTAGATAGTGAGTTAAACGGAGAAAACGAAGAATATGATTTGCAGTACATCCAAAACGAAGAAAAATTTAACAAACTGAACAAAGAAATTAACATTAAACTGTGGTCAAATTCCCACCGGGAAAAAACTACTCCTAAGTTGGAAATACCTGATTTTTATGGACAATATAACCAATGGGTATCATTTAAAGATTTATTTTAGGAAGCAATTCATAACAACCCCTCCCTTTCCAAAGCACAAAAAATGCAATTTTTAAAGGGAAAAGTAAAGGGGGAGGCCGAACGATTAATTCACCATTTAACTATTTCTTCTGAAAATTATCAAGCATGTTGGGATATACTTAATCATCGTTTTAACAATAAAAAATTAATATTTACATCTCACATAAATATTTTATTAGGTTTACCTACTTTACAACAATAATCATTAAATCAAATCAGAAAAATGCATGACGTAACTAAAGAATGTCTACATGCAATAAAAAACCTTGGTGTTAATATTAGCAATTGGGACCCTATTTTAGTGCACATAATGTCTCAAAAATTAGATTCCGATACTTACACCGAATATATAGAATCCATTAAAAACCCTCGTGAACTTCCAATTTTGCAAGAATTTTTGGACTATTTGGAAACAAAGTTTACATCTTTAGAGTCTTCCCGAAGGAAGCAAGACCTAAAATCATCTCAATCAATTCATCATCATTTTAACACGCAGTCGTCAAATAACAAAAAACCTTATATAATAAAGTTAGTACTGTACAATCAAAAAATACTAATTTAACTACATATATATGTCCACTTTGTAAAAAAAATCATGGCATTTATAACTGCGATAAATTCATTAGCATGTCAAATGAATCTAAATTAAAAAAAATTCGTGACTTACAATTATGTCGAAACTGTTTATTTAGTCATAACGGAAATAAGTGTATTTCTACAAAACGATGCCGCGTGTGCGCATCAAATCACAACACTATGATACATGATGCCTGCACAAAGGCTAAGCATGAACAATCAAACGTAGCGTCAGCAAAACCTAACACATCGAATGCGCCACTCGCGACACATATTTCTCAAAATGATTTTTCCGAAATTCTTCTTGCAACAGCTAAGGTCAAGGTCAGGGCCAACGACGGAACTCTTTTAACTTTGAGGGCTCTGGTAGGTCCAGGCTCCTAATTATCCCTAATCAGCAGTTTTGCAGCGGCCAGATTAGGCCTAAAAAGAGAACATTTCAGCGGAGTTGTTTTCGGAGTAGGACACATGAAGAAAAATTGTAAGGGTTCACTCTCTATCCAATGTCAGTCTATGTATAACGATTTTACTTTCGATACTCAAGTATTAATTATGAACGAACTTATTAAAAACTTACCTAACAAATCATTTTCCAAACCATCATGGCCTCACATACAAAACTTAAATTTAGCAGACCCGGAATTTTATCAGAGCGGTCCAATAGACATTTTATTTGGCGCGGACATTTATTCTGCAATCATGATGGGCGGAATTATCAAGGGCGAACTGTCAACGCAGCCTATAGCACAACAAACTCACCTCGGATGGTTACTATGCGGGACCGTCAAAACATTTTATCATTGTAATGTAGTCATTAACAACCTAGAAGACATAAAACAATTCTGGGATATCGAAAATATAAACGAACAAACAAACATAACAAGCAATGATCAAGATTGCGTCGACTACTACAAACAAACAACAAAACGTCTTCCAAACGGTAGGTACGAGGTAAAACTGCCTCTACACTCGGATATTGAAACAAAATTAGGATCATCAGAACATATAGCAAAAGCACAATTTCGAAATTTAGAAAAAAAGTTCAATAAACAACCTGAATTAGCAGAAGGTTATAAACAATTTTTCAGGGACTATGAACAATTAAATCATATGACTTTATCAACGGGAAACATGAAACCAGAATTTGTATTACCTCATCATTGCGTCGAACGGCCGGGAAGTACTACTTCTCGGTATAGAGCAGTCTTCAACGGATCCCTTAAATCGTCTTCGGGTTTCAGCTTAAATGATCTGATGCATAAGGGACCGAACCTCCAACAGGACCTTCAACTACTCATCATGAAATGGAGACAGTACAAATATGGATTTGTTTCGGACTTGTCTCGTTTGTGGACATGTTTCGTTAAATTTTATTATCAGAAGAACATCAACGATATCAGAAGATCTTTTGGAGATATGAAGAAAACCAACCTCTTAAACAATACCAACTAACAACAGTCACCTACGGAACTAAGGCGGCACCCTTCCTAGCAATGATGACGTTACGTCAATTAGCATCTGACGAACGGAATACCTATCCAGAAGCAGCACAGGTCGTGGAGGAGTCATTTTTTATGGATGACCTTGTCCATGGCTGTTCAGATATAGATAACGGCAAAAAATTAATTAAACAACTTCAGTTACTTTTATCATCTGGAGGTTTTAATTTACGAAAATGGTCCACTAATGAACCTCAATTATTAGAAAACGTTAACAATTAAAACAAACAAGATATTTACAACTTTAAAACAGAAAATACTTCAAAAATATTAGGCCTCGGCTGGAACCCTAAATCAGATAATTTTATTGTAAAATACGAAATTAAACCTTTATCGGGAAAATTAACAAAAAGGGAAATTTTAAGCGAAATTTCAAAGCTATTCGACCCAACAGGTTTTCTTACACCATTATTAACAAAGTTAAAAATATTATTTCAAAAAGTATGTACTTTAAACTTAACTTGGGATGACATCATACCTGACGATATAAACAATGAGTGGCACAAGTTACGAGCAGATATGATGAACACAACTAACTTTGAAGTACCTCGTTGGATCGGTAGTAATGAAAACGATAACATACAACTACATGGCTTTTGCGACGCATCGCAAAACGCTTACGCTTGTGTAATATACGCCCGCCTGGAAAAGACGAACAAAATAATTATATTTGCATCCAAATCCAAGTTAGTTCCATATAATAAAAACATTTCCATGCCACAACTAGAACTTTGTGCAGCTCGGTTACTGTCCAAATTAATGAAAAAAGTTACAAAAAGCCTAAAACAACATTCATTAGAAATTTATGGTTGGAGCGATTCTATGGTTGTTTTGGCCTGGTTACAGAACGATCATGGACGTTTCAAACCTTTTGTAGCTAACAGAGTTAAAGATATTTTAGCAGTAATTCCAGAAAAAGCATGGCGGTACGTAAAATCAAGTGAAAATCCAGCAGATTCAGCAATCAGAGGAATATTGCCTTCCCAACTTAAAGAACATACTTTATATTGGCGAGGGCCACTGTTCCTTACAACATTTAAAGTAGAAGATAGTAGTAACATAAAACGATTTCAAACAAATGAACAACAAAGAAAAAAGAAACAAGTTAACGCAGTAACAAATTACAACAATGATAATTCTATTATTTCATTATTAATTAACAAATATAGTTCATTATCTCACGTTATGCGTGTACTAGCATGGATGAAAAGATTTATAAATAGAAAACAAAATCAAAAACAACATTTAACACTAAGCGAAATAAAACAAGCAAATGATATGTTAATTAAGCACATGCAAAACGAAGTATATAAAGAAGAAATTACAAGTTTAAAAGCAAATAAAAGCATATCAAACAAAAGCAACATATTAAATCTTAACCCTTACCTAGACGCTGAAGGCATTTTACGAGTCGGCGGAAGATTAAAAAACGCGAATATACCTCTTGACATGAAACATCCTGTAATAATAGCAAAAAATAGTCTTTTAGCAGAATTAATAATATCATACGCACATACACTTACTTCCACGGTGGTGCCCGTGTAACAGCCGCGTTTATCCGCCAAAAGTACTGGATCGTCGGTGGTAATAGGGAAATTAAAAAACAACTTTTTCGCTGTGTCACCTGCAAAAAACATGACCCTATAAAACAACATCAAATAATGGGAGACTTACCATCTTGTCGTAGTAATCCTTCGCGGCCATTCTATCACGTCGGTTGCGATTATACCGGTCATATCTATATAAAATGTAACAAAGGTCGTGGCATAAAAACTTCTAAAGGCTACGTAGCAGTATTTGTGTGCATGACTACGAAAGCGGTGCACCTAGAATTAGTTTCCGACATGTCAACATCTACATTCTTAGCGGCACTACGGCGTATGGCAGCTAGAAGGGGTACGCCAGGCCACATATACACAGATCAAGGCACTTGTTTTGTAAAGGCCAATAGAATATTACAAGAAGAATTTAACGAATTAACTTCAAACAACAATGAATTTATGTCGGAAATAACCGAAATGGGAATAACATGGCACCTAAATCCACCAGCGTTCCCGTCAGCCGGAGGTTTATGGGAAAGCTGTGTAAAGAGCCTAAAATATCATACAAAACGAGTTATAGGCGAACAACATTTAACATATGAAAAATACAGCACATTGTTGGCTCAACTAGAAGCAGTACTAAATTCAAGGCCTCTCTGTCCGTTGTCGGAAGATCCCGACGACTTAAACTTTTTAACGCCCTCTCATTTTTTAACGAACGGTCCAACATTAACAATATATGAAACAGAAAAAGATCTTAGGACCCGGTGGTATTTGACACAGAAAATATTTGAAGATATCTGGAAAAGGTGGAAGAACGAATATTTGTCACAATTAACAATACGCAGCAAATGGAAACAATCACAACCAAACATTAACATCGATGACATAGTCATTATACATGATGCAAATCTCCCCGCCGGAAAATGGGCTCTGGGGAGAGTTGTTCAACTACATACAGGAAGCGACGGCAAGGTGCGAGTCGTCACTCTCAAGACTAAAATGGTTTTCTAAAACGCCCCATAATTAAACTATCAATTTTGCCAACAAAACCAAAGGAAACGGAAATGGTAAATAAGGATGAAAATACGGAAGAGCCGGAACAAAACACCCAACAAGAAAAAATAGAAACTACTATCAAGGAGAGAAGAACAAGAAACAAACCCAAGAGATTATGCTTAGCAACAACATTGACTTCGATTTTATTATTCTTCATGACCTTGTTATCATCAGCTGATTGCAAGTATAACATTACTACGCTACCTACAAATCGAAGCCTTTATTATGACAAAGTATCACACATGAATGTAATAAGAGAGTTCTCTAAATCATTTGAATATCTAGAAAACATATGTTCAACGATAAAGAAACACGCACCATGCAATGGGATTATATTACAACTACTACACGGGGAGACGGAGTTAGAACATTACAACAAAATCATTCTTGATCAGCATTTCGGTAAACACACAAGACAAAAACGAGGACTAGTAGACGGAGTCGGATATTTAGCAAACAGTTTATTTGGAATTTTGGATAAGTAGATTTGCCGAAAATTATAAGCAGAATATTGAACTACTTAAAACTAACGAAAATCATTTAGCCGAATTGTGGAAAAACCAAACAACAGTAATTGAAGCCCAATTCAACCTACTTAAGAGAATCGAAACAATAATGTTCAAACAACATAAAGAACTTAACCTAAGAATTAATCAAATGGAAAAAGCCGTAAATAAATTAGAATCAGAATTGCAAATAATTACTATTGTAAGCGACTTCAGTATGTGCAGTCTTATGTCGAGCAACATTTTATCTCAACTTAAACAAATACAAAACATGATTTTAGACAGCGTAACTAATCTTTATCAAGGACATTTTGACCCACATCTTTTAACACCAAATCAATTAAAAAAAGAACTGGATATGATTTCTGGGAAACTGCCTAGTGATCTATCCCTGCCGGTCGATACTGCTAACCTACCAAAATTATATAAATTATTAACAATACATGGAAGAATTTTTGATAACTACATGATATTTGAAATGAAAATACCACTTATCAGCCGAGACGCATTGGATATTTTTAGAATTATACCTATTCCTCAAAAATCTGGAAATAATATGATTATGAACACAATACGCAGCTATTAACATCAAGAAAGATTCTTTATTAACTTTAACAGAAAACGACGTAATTAATTGCTTATATTTAAATCCTGAGACACAACTTTGTAAACAAAAACACCCAATTTACCACATTAAAGATAACGAGAGTATATGCCGAACAAACGACAATTTAAGAACCTGTAAAACAAAAATTTCACCCTGTAGTAACAAATGGGAAGTATTGAATGTACCTAACCATTATTTTTATTTTTGCTGTAACATATGCTCAATTAAGTTACTATGTGACGATCAAATGACAACGTTGCAACTTACACTCGCCGGCCTGATGATTGTGAGTCACGGTTGCATTATCAAAACAAAAGATTTTACTGTTTACTCTCACAGACAATTAACTAGCAAATTAAGAACGAAACCTGATACACTTTCTTTTAATATAGCACCTATTAATCACATTATGAACATTGAGATAACACATGAATATCAAACTTATAACTCATATGAACAAGAGGAAGCATTTAACATTAAAGTATTAGAAAATATACAGAAACAAATTGATGAGTTACATAAAAATAACCCCTTGATTGAAACAGTCTCTTACCATGACATACACCACTACGCAGCAATTTACGTAGTAGTGGTTATAATCATAGCTCTTGGATTATTCTTTGGCTGGAGGAGGATGCGTCGCCGCTCAGCAGCGACTGCCCAGCAACAACTACCACCTCAACAGCAAAACAGTGATAAATGTGAAAGTGTAGTTATGTCCGAGTTGAAAGAGTGTGATAGTGTAACTAACTTACGGCCGAGCGTTCACGCGCGGAAAATTAGAAAAGACAGAGGCACATCGCCAGTGCTCCGATCTGTCCGAATTATAAATGATGACAGTAGCAATTAAAGCCATCATTTTAGCATTGTATAATTAACTAACATTTTCAGTTTAGATCTATAACAAATTGTAGTGTATCATCTGTGTAGCACGTCACTTATTCATACTAACTACTCTAATTTGTAAAACATTTCTTTAGCTGTTATCACTAAATTCTTATCATCTTTATCTTTTCCCCCCGGGAGCATGTACGGGACACGTACATAGCCATCTCAGCAAATTCACGCGGGCGACATTTACGTAAACGAATCAAATTGCATTTAGTCCGTAATTAGCATTCATTCATATCACTCATACCCATTTTAATCTAATAGGTATTTTGGAACTAATAAATCGAGTCTTTATAAAGTTCACTTCTATCATTTAACTAAACAACTAAAATCTAAGGTGTTCGGTCCTGGACTGTACAGACGTAAATCATGTTATTCTATACAAGTTAATTAAATTAAAGATTATTTATTAAACTATAAATATAAATGGTGTGACCCCTTAGCTACAATGTACTACGTTGTATCATATCTTATAAATCATTCGCTGTTAAAAAACTAAATCGAATACATTTAAAAATGGCTGTCATCTGCCTGCCTACTTTTTTGGGCGGTAACCACTTCGCGACCTCGCGGCAACGTATGTAATGTAACTTCAGGGTGAGTGGAAGCACCAATAGCAGACCGCTGCCTTTGCGCAAACGTCCAATCAGAACATTGTGCAATTGTTGTACTGGTAACTCAAACACATTGACTAGATATTTCGTCATATACATGTGAACAGAATAGTCTGAAATTCTACAATAGGAGACGTTAGTAAATGTTTTACAAACTTGTCTGAAGGTTCTTTGTAAGCTTAGGTAACGATTTTACATCGTAACAAAATTGCAAACGTTTACAATCAGCTTCTGCATCAAATATGCAATCTGTTACAATTCACGCGCGAATTTATACCATCTGACTTACGTATTAAGAATTAAATTGTTGTGAAATATATTCTGGTTTATGGTCAATAATATTTACTAGTGATGGTGATATTGAAGGCCTTTATTTTGTGAACCCTTCCGCGTGGACCAGCCCCTAGCTTTCGAAACCGTTAGCAAAATAATTTAAGAATAATTTGAATAAATATTAAATAGAAATAGATTCGTATTGTTGTCAAATAGGGTAAAAATTGCTTGCTGATAAAAAGAAACAGAGAGAGGAAGCTAGGAAACTTAAGCAATCTAAAATTACAGAAAAAAAGGCGGATATATAAATAAAACGAAAACAATAAAAGAAAAAAAAGAAAATGAATGTCCCAAAAACAAACCGAGAAAGATTTCAGTAAAAAACCAAAGAAGAAGAAGAAGGTAAGATATTCATCATCGTCAGAGAGCAACGATGAAAATTCGAAACCGTTAGCAAAATAATTTAAGAATAATTTGAATAAATATTAAATAGAAATAGATTCGTATTGTTGTCAAATAGGTATAGATAGAGTTTTGTTGCCGTGTGTAGGTATATGTTAGTTGTAAACGATTTGTAATGTAATTAGTACTTGATTTGCAATTAATAAGCTAAATTTAATTAAAAAGATAATAGCAACTTAATTTATTTTCGTGTCAGTATTTTTTAAGTAAAAATAAATTTAAAATCAAAGTAAACCAAAATCAAATGTAAAAAGAAATTAAATCTAAAACAAAATCACTTACCTTACACTTTCTATTGAAGATATGGATTTATTTTAAAAAAACCGCCCAAGTGCGAGTCAGACTCGCCCACCGAGGGTCCCGTATAAACCTGTAGCTATATGAGTAAAAGTTCACCTATCACGAAAATCATGAATTTCGATTTAATAGATACCTCTACGCGTTCACGAGAAAAGGGGTAGTAAGTTTAAAATTATTAGATATATTTTTATTATATGATGTAACTCCATAGCGCGCGGGAAGAACTTGATAACTCGACTTAGATGATTTTTTTTATTTGTTAATTCGCTTTCCATGCCTATGGTTCACCTAGTAAAAAATTGACAGCTCAATTCGTTCATAAATTAATAGAATTTTTCTTTTATTGTCAAAATCTAAATTAAAATGCTTTATTGTCACAAGTTATACAAAAACATACATAGGTTGGGCCTTCCTTGTAAGTTATTAAACCTGTGTCAAGAAGGCCCGCTCTTAAATAACAAGATGTATGTTATTTTATGACAAGAAGCAAGACAAATTCTTCAAACAGAAACAGACAATATATAGACAAATAAATTTGACATTCAAAACATATCTATTTTGCACCTTTTTCACATAGGTAACACATAGGTATACAAATGTGTGCTGAATAATTTCAGTGTTGTCTAGTAAGTATGAATACGTAGATTTATACGCAAAATACCTACAATTTCATATATAAAATCATTCCACTTTATGCAAAAGTACTTCCGTATCTTCATATGTTTGAGAGTTTAACCATTTGCTAATGACCCCTTTGCAATTATAGCGAAACAATGGATATACAGTCAGTTGTCATATAAATATGACGACATGTGAATAAATTGTCTTTCTGCAAATGAACGATTGACTACAACTATAGGAGCATAGCGAAAATTTGCTTTTTTCACAGCTCCAAGAGACAGTAGACCTGAGTATTTGATAAAAAATCCAGCTTGATTCCTCCATCCATTACTGAGAAAAAGCAACAGACTTGACAGACAGACAGACGGACGGACGGACAACTAAGTGATCCTATAAGGGTTCCGTTTTTTCCTTTCGAGGTACGGAACCCTAAAAACAATTTAAACACATTACTATTTCTAGCAATACAGAAAACATACAGTATATACCTAGATAGATATTACATTAAAACAATGATTTATTTTGCTATCCGTCTTATAATCCCAGACGAGTATTTCCCAGTTCCACGCAGTTCCAAATGACAGGCGCGACGTAACAATCACCACATATTATTATTGACAACAAGTTGTAAAGGTCAAATTAGTTTGAGAAGCTGATTTTTGATGCAGATGTTGATTTGATTGCAAACGTTTCGAAACGGAATAATTGCATTATTATAATTTCACAGGTTGGACGAGAGGTTGATTCAATAAATAGTATACCTACTTTATAATCTATACATATGCACAAATAAAGTTAATGATTCGCGACCATTACTCTGAAATTCACTGTTTTAATACGGTTTTTATCTCGTGTACTTATTACCTAATTATAAATAATTACACCTAATATTTCAAACACATTGTATCGTTCATTCAAATAATGTTCTTTACATTTCAAATTGTGATTGCAGTTTTATATGACATGGCTATATTTCGTTAGTTCTAGTACTATCTTCGTTATGTTTCAATATTATTATGTTTTGATAAATCTTTTCGAGTCATGAAATTTGATTGCTTATGTGTGTGTGAGTTATATGTTTAAAATTAAGTTTCTACATAGGATATACTTAAACTATATATACGTAACGTAACTGAGTTTTAATTTAGTCGGTAGTACTAAAAAGTATTGTAAATAAATATATTTAAAAGTAGGTAGTTCTTTTTTATTTATCTTATGCAATATTGTAAAGTCGTATAAATTTAGTGTCACAAAGAAATTAAACTGGACGGTTTCTCGGAACTTTTATGTTTGAAGTGTCTTTGCAAACCGAAATATGCAAATCATCTGCCTGCAATATTTATTATTTTTTTTCAAATAATTGTAAAGACGAAACTTTTGTTTATCCTCATTGTCGGCAAAAATGCGAAAAGGTAACTGTATATTTCAACAAACGGCTGCTAACAAGGAAACAATAAACCAACTACCCCGTTCGCAAATTTCTAAAGCTCTACATTGTTAAACTAATAAAATTGTTAAAGCCGTTTTATACTACCGGCATAAGTATATTCTCTTGCGTATTCTAAAAGTTGAATTGCTCTCCATAAACTAGGCTTATTTAGCTGCCAGTTTAAAGTACAATAAACCAATAAAAAATAATATGATAACATGACCCTCCTGTCTTCTAAAAGAAATTATTTTAGTACCTCCGTGCAAAAATACTTTCAATCTTTAGGGATTGAACGAAAAATAAACATATCATATCAGTTTTTTCACAAGGTACATTACACATATTGCCGAAATATTCAGATTGAATGAAGTTGAGTCGCGATTACTTTCCGTCGAGTTTTAATTCTATAAAAGGGACAAAAAAAGTTATGTGTTCTGTTCGACGAAGAATCACAAGGTTCTATTACTGGAATGATGTGTTTTAGTATTTTCAGTAGAACTATGTTATTATAATCCTTTTCAACCTAAAATCAGAGTTAACCGTATTTTGTTTCAAATGTTCGTTTAGAACTGTATGCGTCCACCTAAAAAAATATTCTAATAAAATTATTCTATTCTATTCTATTCTATTCTATTCTATTCTATTCTATTCTATTCTATTCTATTCTATTCTATTCTATTCTATTCTATTCTATTCTATTCTATTCTATTCTATTCTATTCTATTCTATTCTATTCTATTCTATTCTATTCTATTCTATTCTATTCTATTCTATTCTATTCTATTCTATTCTATTCTATTCTATTCTATTCTATTCTATTCTATTCTATTCTATTCTATTCTATTCTATTCTATTCTATTCTATTCTATTCTATTCTATTCTATTCTATTCTATTCTATTCTATTCTATTCTATTCTATTCTATTCTATTCTATTCTATTCTATTCTATTCTATTCTATTCTATTCTATTCTATTCTATTCTATTCTATTCTATTCTATTCTATTCTATTCTATTCTATTCTATTCTATTCTATTCTATTCTATTCTATTCTATTCTATTCTATTCTATTCTATTCTATTCTATTCTATTCTATTCTATTCTATTCTATTCTATTCTATTCTATTCTATTCTATTCTATTCTATTCTATTCTATTCTATTCTATTCTATTCTATTCTATTCTATTCTATTCTATTCTATTCTATTCTATTCTATTCTATTCTATTCTATAAAATTAAACTATTTTAATACGGTTTTATTGCGTTTATTACTTATTTATTTACACCTGACGTTTCAAACACTTTACAGCGTTCATGGTCGCAGGCAGACTAAGTTAACATTTGTCTTTGATGTCATAAGATTACAAAACTACCGCCTTAAATTTTTATTGGGAACTATTCCGATTCACGCAGTATTGGCTCACAGTATCTAAGGGTCTTGCAGTCTGCTTCCGAGTTTGCGATTTTATTAAGTTAATGACTGGGTCCCAAGCTGGCGGTACCTGCCATCCATCCTTTCTATTGAAATTAGGATGTTTTTTAATTTCAATAGCTTCACGTAACATCCTTGGAATGAATCTGTTTTCCTTTGCAAGGACTTGAGGATTATCAAAACGCATATAGTGGTTGGGTTTGTCTAGCTAGAGCATGTTCACAGACTGCAGACTTGGTTGAGCGTCTATTTTTCATGTCAGCAATATGTTCTTTTATACGAGTATTAATGCTTCTCTTTGTTTGCCCAATGTATGATAAACCACAGTCACAGTCAATTTTATAAACTCCAGCATCTTGCAATGGGATATTGGATTTTACAGGTCTTAAAAATTGGTTTATTTTCTTATGCGGCTTGTAATAGGTCTTGATTGAAGCTCGCCTAAGTATGTTACCAATCTTGTCCGTGACTCCCTTTATGTATGGTAAGATGGCAGGAAAACGATCAACTGTGTGTGGCTTGGGTCGACACATTAAACTTAGACATCACGTCGCTCGTGCCTTCCTGTGTGAAACCACCAAAATTATATGGCCTTCCAAAAATACACAAAAAAGACCACCCATTAAGACCAATTGTAAGCCAAATAGATTTGCCAACTTATAAACTAGCACAACACCTGGTGAAGATATTAACACAACTTCGTGGTCATACTGATACTAATGTCAAGGACTCTTATCACTTTATCAGCTTAATTAAAGATCTACGATTAACTGATGAAGACACAATGGTCAGTTTTGATATACAGTCATTATTTACCAGCCTACCTTTGCATGACTGTATTGATATTGTCAAGAGAAGGCTTGAGGACCACCATCTACCTCAAGAGTATGCAGAGTTACTTGAGCATTGCTTAACATCAGGCTATCTCTTCTGGGAAAACAAATTCTACATGCAAAGTGACGGTGTAGCTATGGGGTCTCCAGTCTCTCTCATTGTTGCCGACATTTTCATGGAAGACCTTGAGGAGAAGGCTCTTTCAAGCACCCTGGCTATGCCGAAGATGTTCAAACGGTACGTAGATAATACTTTTGTTGTACTCCCCAAAACTCAAGTCTCTGTTTTATTAGATCATTTAAATTCCATTAATAGTAAAATTAAATTCACTATGGAACCTGAGATCAATAATTCATTAGCCTTTCTTGATGTTTTAATAACTAGAAATCTTGACAATAGTATCAGTCACACTGTGTACAGAAAGCCCACCCACACAGACAAATATCTCAACGGTAAATCTCACCATCATCCATGTCAGTTAGCTACCGTAGGCGAATCTTTGTTACATAGAGCACACGGCATCTGTGACACCCACCATCTTAAGGAGGAGCTTCACCGAGTCAAGTCTGTCTTAAGAAGCAACAATCTCAGCCTCCCACACATATGTCACAGAAGTCGACCCAAGCCACACACAGTTGATCGTTTTCCTGCCATCTTACCATACATAAAGGGAGTCACGGACAAGATTGGTAACATACTTAGGCGAGCTTCAATCAAGACCTATTACAAGCCGCATAAGAAAATAAACCAATTTTTAAGATCTGTAAAATCCAATATCCCATTGCAAGATGCTGGAGTTTATAAAATTGACTGTGACTGTGGTTTATCATACATTGGGCAAACAAAGAGAAGCATTAATACTCGTATAAAAGAACATATTGCTGACATGAAAAATAGACGCTCAACCAAGTCTGCAGTCTGTGAACATGCTCTAGACAAACCCAACCACTATATGCGTTTTGATAATCCTCAAGTCCTTGCAAAGGAAAACAGATTCATTCCAAGGATGTTACGTGAAGCTATTGAAATTAAAAAACATCCTAATTTCAATAGAGAGGATGGATGGCAGGTACCGCCAGCTTGGGACCCAGTCATTAACTTAATAAAATCGCAAACTCGGAAGCAGACTGCAAGACCCTTAGATACTGTGAGCCAATACTGCGTGAATCGGAATAGTTCCCAATAAAAATTTCAGGCGGTAGTTTTGTAATCTTATGACATCAAAGACAAATGTTAACTTAGTCTGCCTACGACCATGAACGCTGTAAAGTGTTTGAAACGTCAGGTGTAAATAAATAAGTAATAAACGCGATAAAACCGTATTAAAATAGTTTAATTTAATGAATAACAATCGCGAAAACATAAGAAAACATTATTCTATTCTATTCCTACTCTACTCTACTCTACTCAACTCTACTCTACTCTACTCTACTCTACTCTACTCTACTCTACTCTACTCTACTCTACTCTACTCTACTCTACTCTACTCTACTCTACTCTACTCTACTCTACTCTACTCTACTCTACTCTACTCTACTCTACTCTACTCTACTCTACTCTACTCTACTCTACTCTACTCTACTCTACTCTACTCTACTCTACTCTACTCTACTCTACTCTACTCTACTCTACTCTACTCTACTCTACTCTACTCTACTCTACTCTACTCTACTCTACTCTACTCTACTCTACTCTACTCTACTCTACTCTACTCTACTCTACTCTACTCTACTCTACTCTACTCTACTCTACTCTACTCTACTCTACTCTACTCTACTCTACTCTACTCTACTCTACTCTACTCTACTCTACTCTACTCTACTCTACTCTACTCTACTCTACTCTACTCTACTCTATTCTATTCTATTCAAAAGCTTCAAGGTGATGCAGTCGTTTTGTTCTCTTATTGCCTTAATGTCATTTGGTATCTTTAGTAACTAACTTATAAATATCTATTCTTTTTATTCTAAAACCATACTTTCTCAAAGCATCATACATCGAAGTGGACTCTTCCTGTAAGTCCAGATCAAAATCCAACATGTTCTGTATAAAATCATCATGGGGCGTCCTCTCCTCAACCTGCAGTTCATACGCGATTACTACGTTCATCCTATATTAAGCTTTCAAATATTATTGTTTGAAACCTGCTGAGACAGTTTTAATTTTCTTGTAGCTGTCAGTCGTAGAGTTACATATTTGATATTAAAATAATTAATTCGCTTCTGTTTCTTGCAGCCATTTTGCTTGAATAATTTAACAACTTCAACCAAATTTGATACTGTAATTTAAAACATAGATAGCGAAACCTATAAATAAAATTCAGTCAGTGCATTTTTGTGTTCCGTTTTCTCTATTTTGTTTAATAGAAGTGCCACATTTTGATGGCTCCATAAAATTGATCTGCGCCCATTTTCTTTATTCGGTTCTATTCTAAATCCATGGATTTGATAATATTTTTAGTAGAGTTTTGTTATTTGAATGGATAATATTCAAATTTTATGAAATCGTGTTTGCGCTCGACGGTCCCAATTTTTGCAGAGTCCATATTTTGAGAAATTATGGGTGATTTCTTTGAGTCAGTTGTTCTCACAAGTTACAAATAAAAAATATTTCTAAACTTGTGGCTCGATTTCCGCAGAGTTCTTATTTCAGAAGGGACAAACAAAATATAATGGTCTGTTTTAGGAATAATTAGATGGTTCCATTTCTGGAATCATGTATTGTTTAAGTTACAAATAAAACTTAAAGCTCCTTGGGCCAGCCTACTCATCACTCTGACCGATGGTCCGACAGCCTTGTCCGATTGATCGGACGTAAACGAAATTGCAAATAAAACAAATATTTCAAGAAGGATGCCAAAAACAAAGAGCATCGAATATGTAATCGCATAGAGAAGTTGTAACATAAAAAATAACATGACAATTTTTTACATTTCATTGTAAATATTATAATGATGACCAATTTATTTAAAACTAGCCGTTTCTCACAGCTCTGCTTTCGTCAAAAAGTAGACTATGTTCGACCCTGGGTATCAACTATATTCATACCAAATTTCATTATAATCCGTTGAGCGGTTTGGCGGTGAAAGCATAACAGACAGATAGACAGAGACAGACTTTTGCATTTATAATATTAGTATTGAAGTGTTGATTTGAGAGTATCTTCATCTTCGGTGAAAATAAAAAAAGAAAAATAAACAAAAAATAAGTTTTAATTGACGTAATATCATACATTTTACATATAAAAATATACACAAACAAAATAAAATAAACAATTTAGAAGTCTTAGAGATATGTACATTATATAAAATAATATAAAGTAAAAAATACACTTCATGATAGTCCACTAGTTTATAACAAGTTAATAATAATAACAACAGCTTATTAAACAACATTAATTTCAAACGTAATAAGTGTGACTAGACGCGTCTAGATTGTATAGACAACATCAAATGACATCTGACGAACCTATGTACTCATAAATTAAAAAGAAATAAGAAATAAATTAAAATATTTGAAACTACCTAGTCATTAGCCAATTTACTAATATCTCTTAAAAAAGAATATTAATTAATTTGTTTTACTTAATGCTAATTTAAACACAAACTATTTCCAATTGTCCATAAATTATTTAAATATATTAACACTTACTATAAATTACAGTCGCTTCACACTTATAGTCACTACACTAAAACAGTCACTTAATTCTATATTATACAGTCATTCGCATTGGGAACAAACGCCAG
Source organism: Euzophera pinguis (assembly GCA_947363495.1). Taxonomy (NCBI): domain Eukaryota; kingdom Metazoa; phylum Arthropoda; class Insecta; order Lepidoptera; family Pyralidae; genus Euzophera; species Euzophera pinguis. The sequence continues at coordinate 10,527,278 of OX376170.1, read as the reverse complement.
CTTCCAACCTAGACGTGAGGTCGTCAATTTTCTTTTTTAAAAAGGCGACCTCAATGTCTAGGTCTATTTCCCTCTGCCTCCGTCTGTCCCGGCTTTGTTTAGCAGCCTGATTATTAATCTCTCTTCTTCTTCGGTATGTATCGTCGGCTGCTAAATTTGAAAGCACAGGACGTCGCATTCGAGGGTTGGTCCTTACTCCAGAGCCATTCATGCGTCTTCGTTGAAGCTCAGATTCTCTGAACGCCTTGAATTCTTTATCGGCCGAAGAATCCGAAGACGCAGTTCTTGAAGCAGGTAGCGATGGCTGGAGAAAAACAGGCGCCTTCTGAAGCGACGAAGAGACAGAGTCTCGGGAAGTGGAAGCTGGCGGTATCCTGTCTGTTGGCCGCGGACCGATGTAGTACTCCACGTAGTATGGGTAGTACATCGGCTGCTGTGATGATGGCGACGGCAAAAAGAAGTCAGCAGTCAGAGACTCTGAACCTCTAGCCCTTGTACTCAAGTCTAGAGGCTCCTCTTCAAATGGTCTCCAGAAAGCCATTATTTTGTTCCAAAGGTAAGTACTTATACGTAACTAGCGCAAACAGTAACTGATTACTGTCAACGTGTCCCAGGCGATGGCAACGCAAAGGCCCATCCGAAGCCCCCACCTCTGATTGGCATAGAGGCGGGAGAAATGACACGGACCTAAGGACTTTGTACCTTATGGCACCTGATTATAAATAGAGATTTATCTAACAGAATTTTTTGGTGAATTCAAAAAAAAAATCTTAAATTATTGTTATATTTTCTTTATTACTTTTGTAAAGACAACTATTTCGTTCTATTTTTTTTAGAACTAAGTAGGTAATTTTTTTTTATTTGTTATTTCTTTTTAAATTTTTGAGTACGTAGTCAGGTCATCAGGTGTCATTGTCAATTGATGTTGTGAACACATTCTGGAATATTTTTTGTAGTCTGCCTCTAATCCCACTTTGTTTGAAATTTAATGTTAAGTATAAAGCTGATGTATTGAATACGTCATTTTCAGGCTACTAGAAAGTATTAACTTAAGTTATATTATAACTGTTTTTACTTCATAATATTCACAATAATGTATCTCCATGACTTCTAAATTATGATTATTTTATTTTGTTTTTGTGTATATTTTATATGTAAAATTTATGAAATCAAGACAATAAGAACTTTTGTTTATTTTACCGTTTTATTTTCACTGAAGCATAAGGTACACTCTAATCTTTATTTGATATATACTTCGATTATATATTTCGATTATCCAATAATATTTATTTCTGTTTTAGGGTTACCTACGAAGTTACCACAAGGAATCCTTATAGTTTCATCATGTCTGTCTGTTTTTAAATGGTCATATTACATTTTCTCTTTTGTTTTAGTGAATTAATGCGACACGCTAAGAAGAAGAAGAATTATTTAAATATCAAATAGGTAACTCTACGACAGACAGCTACAAGAAAATTAAAACCATCTTACCAGTTTTAAAATAAGATGACAGAATGGAAGCTTTTAAAAGAATAAACGAACGCAGTAATAGTGTATAAACTACGGATTTACGAGAGGCGAACCATGATGGGTTTACAAAGAACATGTAAGATTGATCTGGACTTACGGAAAGAGTCCACTTCGATGCATGATACTTTGAGAAAGTATAGTTCTTCCTATGATTTTAGAATAAAAATAATAGATAGATAGAGATTTAGTTTTGTTACTAAAGATACCAAATGACAGTAGAGCAATAAGAAAACAATACGCTTTCAAACTTTTGAACGAGTCCGACAAGAAAAACTACCCATTATTTCACCAATGCTAACAACGGATGAACGAAGAAGACTGAAGAGTACTTGTGAAAATTTCATACGAGAAGAGTTTGAAATGACTTCTTACAAGAATGTTGCATGTTAATTCTAACAACTTGACATTTATTTAACTATATTTGTGTGCTGTGACTATTAGCAAGAAAAGCTACCCTTAATGTCACTAAGGATAACAACGTATTGTGTATGAATGAAGAGGACTTATGATCATTTCATACAAGAATCGTTTGAAATGATTTCTTATAAGATGATCTTGCATGTTAATTTTAACAAGTTGACATTTTTTATAATTATTTGTGTATGATGTAATTATAAGCAAAAAATATTGATTCTGAATTGCTGAATTGCTTGATGCTCTAATACTTCTATGTACTACCTATGTTGTCACAAAAAATGATTTGATTGATTGGTTGAATTTTGAAGGAAAACTTACGGTGTAAGTAGACGATGCATACAGTTCTACACGAAGATGTAAAAGGAAATATGCTTAACTATGATTTAATTTGAGAAGGATAATGATATCATAGTTCTACTGAAAATACCGAACCCGAGTCGAATCAGACTGGGCTGGGCGACGTTTGGGAAGCTCCGTAGCGTCTAAGCGAGGTATTTTGGACGGACCAAAATATCTCAGTCTTGTATTTTGGTAATTAGTAAATGGCGGCTGAGGCTTAACGTGACTTTCAAAACATTATCAATGGCCGGCAATGGCGCAAACAAACTGGAAACATACTGTATGTAGTAGATATGTTTCTCGTGGGTATCGAACACTCGAACACACGATCTTTAGAAAAACGCAAACCACTACACCCAGAATTAAAAACAAAGAAATATGTTAAAAAATTTTTTAAACACATTTACTCATAAATTGTCTTTGATTTCATTGTAATTAGACGATTATTGGGGGTTGTAACAACACATTGTTTATATTATAATCGCACTTGTAAAGTAATGGTTTTCATGAGTCCGGTAATTAATTAAATGTACGCCAAGAGGATTTGAAGTCTCAAACCAATTCATTGTTTCTGCAAAAAATATAAACTATTTTAGCTTCCAAATAATAAATCAAGACTAAACTTCACACGTATTTGAAGATACCTAGCAATGCAATAAGAAAAAACACACAAGCCCAATTTTACTCTAATGATGGATTGTGAAAAGTTTTCAGAGTGTGTACAAACAAAAATTAATGTGAAGAAATGTTTTGATATCGCTTGAAAACTTTTGTTTATTGTGTAAATAATAAAAAGTTACAAAAGTTAAAGTGGTTTTCCTCGCAAATTTGGTGAAAATCGTCGTACAACTCCTGAGCGAAATTGGTCATATACTCGGCTTCTATAGGCTCGTAAATAATGACCAAGTTGGACTACCAAGTAAGACCACCCTTGTATCATAATCAACTATTACACAACAGAATTTCCTAAGTAAAACCTTTACAGCAAAGCCATCAAATATTTAAAATATACTACCTGTTCTCGCGGCTCTGCCCGCGTTGAAATGTAACGTATGTTTGAGCATGTGTATTCGACTATATCAATACCAAGTTTCATCAAAATCGGTCCAGAGGTTTAGCCTTTACTAACAAAGTCTAAAAGATACAGACATTCGCATTTAATAATATTAGTATGCAAGTATAGCAACCGAACAACTATTTCAATGATTCTAATTGTAAATTTCTTATTAGAATAGCAAATATCATATTCCATACATTTCATACTAATATTATAAGTACCAAAGTCTGTATGTGTTAGCTTTCACGGACCGCTGAATAGATTATGATAAAATTTGGTACGATTATAGTTAAAGACCTGGAGTAAAACATAGGCTGTACAAAGTAACTTGTACCTATTAGGGGTTTGTTACAAAATTAAAATTACTGTAAATATTTACATTATTATTAAAATTAATCGTACAATAACGCCTATCTAATAAATTTAAGGACAGAAATCTTAAACATCAATAAATACAGTCTATTCGCTTGAATTCGAGGACACTTGCAATCGTTCTGAACTGACTTTGCTCATTTTGCAAATTATAATCCTCTAATAGTAGGCATTGTCCACAGATGCACAAACAGATTTTTTTAAATTTATAAGGCAAAGCGACAATGGGCATGAGTTAATCCACAACAGCATAAGAATGTTCTCAAAAGTGTACCTATAGATATATGAATTATATTTGTGTAATTCATAAATTTTACGCATCAAAATCTTTATAAAAACGTAAGCGATCAGCAAAATGATAACTTTATACTGTCGTTGTGAAAGGAATGGGTTACGGTTGTAATAGACAAACAAAAAATTAAAAAAAAACTATATGCTACTAGCTGTTTCACGCAACTCCGCTTGCGTCAAAAAGTAGCCTATAGGTATTTAACCCCGGGTCTTCAAACCAAATTTCATTAAAATCCGTTCAGTGGTTTGTTTGGCCGTGAAAACGTAACAGACAGACTTTCGTATGGATAACGAAGGCTTGATAAGTCCAAGCTCACATTAAATATAGATAAGTCAGAAAGGTACTAAACATACCTACTTATACCGTGTCGTAGCCCCTTGCTTACCTTATGAAATTATCAACAAAACAGATTCACAGAGCCGAATAAGCTTATTCGTATTTAGTGTTTTTACACTTTTCCTTGAAATAAATTAACAAAAGTTAAGAAAATGGAGCCAATATTCACAAAAACCGCGTGTAAGAGAAAGAGATGCAGTGTAAGGATTCACACAATGTGCACAATACACGAATGTGTGAATGACGTCCATACATTGTGTTGCGGTGGTCAGTTACTGTTACGGTGACTCATTGTACCCTTTTCTTTCCCTTGTTCATATGAACTTTGCACGTAGGTATGGTTCGCAAAATTATTTAAGATTTTTCATTTCGTACTACGTACATCTACAAAATTCAATATAAATAAATAATACTTATCTACTAATATTACAACAATCTTCCCTTTGTCCGAGCGTGTTTCCCAGTTGCAACTTCAGCTTGAGCTTCAAAGCCCAGGGTACGATTTAGTCATGGTCCTAGATGATTTGGCAGTTCTGGTCATTCGCGACTGGTGACTGGCCTGGACTGGCCACAATGGGAGTTTACAATTACAATGTTATAAAAATTATTAAATATTCTACGACGCCTAAATTACATGGGCAATTTTTTTTATGTATATATATATGTAATACTTCTTGTTTTTTAGTGTTTATAACTAGTTAATTAAATTTATAGTTTATTAATAATTTTAGTTCGTTTATTACATTATTATAGAAAATGTAATTTAACACTATTCTTATATTTTGAATCGTTTTTTTGCATAAAAAGATTTGTTTTAAATATATAATTTTAATCATTAGAATGTCAGTGCAGATAGTGTATATAAGGTACAATAATGTATTGCTAATTATAGGAATTTAAGATGGCGTCATAAATATCTGTCGCTATTCTCATAGCCGAGTTTCGTGACAACCATATATATATATAAAATTAGGATTTGTTTGTCTTCTGGATAATTAATACAATTGAATATACTTATTCACACATTGCTGCCATGAAAGGATTGGGCATGTACATGCCAAGAAACAAGTGTTAGAAAGAATACAAAAAAAATCCAAACAACAGTCCATAACACCTCCATAACAGAAAACAACGGTATTCCACGAAAGTGGTATTGCATTTGAATTTTTTGCTGTCTGTCCCAAATCCCGGACGATGTAATCCTTATCCACGCGGAAGGGTTCGCAAATAACAGGCGCGACGTAACCATCACTAAGATATTTGTTTCTAGCCACAAAAACCTGCACGGAAAATTAAATCTAAACTTTGTAGTCAGATGGTCTTATTTCGATTGAGAAATAATAGCAGCTGCAATTTTGAATTCACATATCTATTTCGATCAGAGGTCCACTGACTATTATGAGTATCGACGTCCGACATGTTGGTTCAATCTAAGACTCAGTAAAGGAGCATCTTACCACAGGGCCGATACACGGATATAAAAAGATAGATTGTAGAAAGGATTATGGACTAGATAATAATATTTGGAGGCAGCATCGCCACATAATAATTAACTACAAAATTTCAATTCTATAATTCTAATTATCGGTCAATTATGCTATTCACCGGCGTTGTATGTCGGTATGATACCTATTCCAATACCTGAAATTTTTTTTTATTTACTTCTGTAGTAAGTGCTATAATGTCATGGTCCTTTATATGGCGGCATTGGTTATTATTACAAAGCGACTTCATTCACACCTCAGTAACCCTATTTACAAGGAAATCAGGCTAACAGAAACATGATACTAGGTGTGTACTAACACACCTCGTGCCTCGTGCTGACGTCGGTATTGTTCAGGCTGCCGAAAAAGGCATCTGATGGTGCTCCCACAGTGCCGTTACAAAATGTTTACAAACGTTAGTAAACATTTGTAAACAAATAAAAGGGGTTAGGTGTTCAGGGACACCCGGATGGAACGAAGTTTTGTTTTTTTTTTCGCATTGAACACCACACTGTTCAATTCGAAATAGAAAGACAAAACGAAAATAACTGGCTTGCTTTCTATGAGAGAGAGAGAGAGAGAGAGAGAGAGACAGACAGAGAAACACGCGCACGCCGCACGGCTTACAACTATAGCAAAAAGTGTCGTTAGTACTTTTGAACTTAATTTTTTTCGTCTAGCCCCCTTTCGCAACGCGCGATAAGGAACTTCGTTCCAAAATTTCATACATTATAATTAATGTTAGTAAATGTTTAAGTGTTGGAAAATGTTTGTACCTAAACATTTTCTAACGACAGTTTTGGAGCACCATGACACAGCCTCCAGACTGCGCTCGATCTATATCCATATCCATACTAATATTATAAATGCGAAAGTCTGTCTGTCTGTCTGTTACGCTTTCATGGCCAAACCGCTGAATGGATTTTGACTAAATTTGGTATGAATATGTTTGAAGACCTGGGGTCAAACATAGGCTACTTTTTGACGCAGGCGGAGCTGCGGGAAATAGCTGGTTAATAATAACCTGGACCAGCGGTTCAACGTGCCTCCCGAAGCACGAAGCATCTTGCATGCTATCTATCCCGAATGCTATCTTGCATATTATTATGCCACTAAATGGTGAACAAAAATATTCTTTTAATAATACCGGTACCAGTACTAATACCAGAATTATCAGGATTTGACTGGTAATGAACCCGGTTATCAGTGGAAACAGGCCACATATTATACCTGAGAATTGGTCTCGGAATGCAGTGTATACCTAATAGAAAAACTAAAGATAAGTACATATAACTTAAAATTTTATTATTTACATATAATGAGGATTACAGGTACGTTTTTATTGCATAAATGTTTATACATAAACATTTATGCAATAAAAAAACAGATAGCGCCGCAATAAAAAAAATTGCAGTATACCTAATATTAAATAACCTATTGTGCTATACAACTGTTTTATGTACAATAAAGTTTAAATAAATAAATAACTAGGTGTAAAAGTTAAATTTCCAAAATATTTTAAATTATTTGACGAAAATAATAAAATAAAGAAATATTTTTTTTACAGTAACTACAATTTTAAAATAAAATAAAAATATAAATTGTGAGCATATTTAACTAAAATTACTAACGCTGTGACTTGACACTGGACTTATTTACACAAAGTAGAATTTAAGAAAACAATTTAGATCATTTTAAAGACAATTAACAATAAAGGAAACCTAGTAAAATACACAAACACCTACATTAGTAAATTACATTTGTACAAAACAATAAAGCGGGTTATCTACCTATATACTAATAAAATTATTAACTGTTTAAACTACCGCAGCACCGCCGGCAGCGCGATCTCTGCAGCTCGTTTTGCAGCCTTTCAAGTTTGTTTCTCAGAAATTCGACTTTGATGCCGAGACTAATTTCTTTTTTTCTTCTCTTGTCTCGGCTGATCTTGGCTGCCAAATTATTGCGAGCCCGCTGCTGGCGGTAGGAGTCGTCCGGCGCGTTGGTGGACTGCACCAAGCGACGCATCCGCGGATTGTTTGATACCAACAAGCCTCCGTTTTTTTCTTCTATAGTTTTAACTGCTGCATCTCTGAAGGCTTTGAACTCCTCGTCATCTGATAAGGGGTCTCCGGACTTATCTGATTTCGCGCTGCTTCTTTGCGGCGGTGGACGGAGCGGACGCAACAGATTGTCCGTTTGATATTGAGGAGGAGTCAACAAAGCAGGTGGTAAGTACCCTGTTGGCTGCGGGTACACGTAGCCGAAGTACGGAGATGGAGCAGCTAACAATGATCCTGGCGCTATCGGTGGTATTATTATGGCCGGAGGAGAATAGATGGGAAGTGTTCGGTTCGAACACCCTCTTTGAGCAATTACTCCTGTCCTGCTCAAATCAAGCGGCTTTTCTTTATTTTCTTCTTTTGAAATACAGTCGGCATAAGGGGTCCAGTATGCCATGACGAACAACTTGTACGAAAATTTGGTCGTGAAGAATACACACAAATTTAACACTCTGAAGTGACGAGCTTTACAGTTTTGTCGATTCCATGATTGGACTTTATATACCCCCGTGCCTATTGTCGTTTAAAGGGGTAGGACCCTTTCGGGGTAGGCGGGCGCTTCCCCTTCACAACGGCCAATGAAATGATTCCCTCAAACGTGTATTATAACAAACGAAAAAGAAGGTTGTTACACTAACACTTAGGGAGGCTTTTATTAATTAAAAGATATAAGAATGGCCTTGATCATAAAATACCTGTCTAAAATATGTGTCTAATTTATCTTTTTTTTTTTTACTTGTCATAGTTTTTTGTACTGTGTAATTCTATATCTGGAATCCGCTACAATTACATTGCACAAATATTTGAAATTTTGTATCTCTGTCCTAGTTGATAAGATGATTTGATGTTGTGTAAGTACCAGGGATTTACCTAAACGCTAGGACGAAGAAGAAGAGGGCAATACTAATATAATAAAATATTATAGACCCCATGGAATTAGAACATAAATCGACCGAATTTCAATCAATCAATTCATCAATTTTATGAAATGAAGGGAAACGAAATTCAACAAAAATGCATGACTTATTACTTTTATAGATTTTGCTTTGCTGGAGAACTATGTGTTAAAGCTACAACAGCATCTAATCTGGTTCAAATTGTTGAGTCATTCAAGTAAAATGGCTGCAATAAACAGAAGCGAATTAATTATTATTTTAATATCACATAAGTAACTCTACGACTGACAGTTACAAGAAAATTAAAGCCGTCAATAAACCGAATGCATCACTTTGAAACTTTTGAACGATTCTGACACGAAACACTACCCTTAATTTCATCAACTAAACAAAGGATTGTGCATGGGAAGCGTTGAGTTTCAAAGAAAAACTTACGGTGAAAGTAGACGCATACAGTTCTACACGAAGATTTTAATAATATATACCTAATTAACTACCAGAATTTGAGTTGAGATTGATAACATAGTTCTACTGAAAATACCAAAAGACATCATTTCAGTAATAGAACCATGAAATTCTTCGTTGAGTAGACAGTATACATTTTGTTTGTCCATTCTAAAATAAAATCTCCGTAGAAATGATGCTCAACTCAATTTCATTCAATCGGAATATTTCGACAATATTATACTTGTACCTTGTGAGAAAGCAGATAAAATTGTCTTTCTTTCGTCGAATCCCTAAGGATTGAAAATATTTTTGCACGTAGCTATTAGGGACATACTAAAATAATTACTTCTAGAAGTCAGGTAAGCCATGCTACCATATAATTATAAAGGCTTATTGTGCTTTAAACTGCCAGGTAAAAAAGCCGAGTTTATGAAATGCAATTCAACTTTTAAAATAATACGCAAGAGAATAAACTTATGATGGTATTATAAAACTGCTTTAAAAATTTTATTTGTATAACAATATATCTTAAGCTTAACGGGGTAGGTGGTTTATTGTTTCCGTATTAACAACCGTTTGTTGAAGTATTCGGTATTTTGCCGACAATGAGGATAAACAAAACTTTTTCCTATAAAATTGTCTGAAAAAAAAAAAATGTTGCAGGCGGAAGATTTGAATATTTCTTATTACAAAAAAACTTCAAATAAAAATTTCCGAAAAATGTTTCAGTTAATTTTTTGTTTGTGACACTAAATTTATACGACTTCCCAGTGTTGCAATAGATAAGTAAAAAAGGGGCTACTACTCAATGCATTTTTTCATAAAACATATAATAGTATACCTACCGATTGAACTTTATTGAATCACAAATAAAGAAAAATACTCAATATAAAGTATGTGCCATGTGGGAACTTTATTGAAAACATTTATTTTACATACATATAAGCAATTAAATTTTATGATTCGAAAAGATTAACTGGAACATAATACATTGAAACGAAAATTGTACTAAACCCAAAGAAATACAGCCGTAACACAATGAAACTGCAATCACGATATGAAATAGAGGAACTTTATTTGAAACGTTAGGTATTAATAATTACGTAATACACGCAATAAGAACCGTATTAAAATAGTTGAATTTTAGTGTAATAATATCGCGATAATGATCGCGAAAACAAGAAATCATTAACTTTGTTTGTGTATATGAGATTACAAAGTAGGTCTTACTACCAAATCGAGAAGCATGATATAAAGCACACTTACCCTGGGATCCAAATTGTAAGCTGACGACGCAACTAGAATACCCGCTGGGATGAAGATAGATTACGAAGTAGGTATACTATCCACACTAGGAATCAACCACTTCTCTCCAACCTATGAAATTATAAGCACGCAATTATTCCATTTCATCATTATATCATCTTTTTGCAACCTAATCAAAATCTGCATCATAAAATTCAGCTGTTGTAACTAATTTGACGTATACATATTTAAGTCGTTCTTGATTTCACAATTTTAAAGCTTCGTCCTTATTTCTTGCTTTGAAGTTTTAAGTCAGCCTACTTAATCAGTGATCAACATTCGATTTTCGCGCGGTTTAGTATTTCTGGCGGAGTCAAATTTAGGTATTATTCCCTAAATTAAATCGACATTTGTTATTAATAGTAAATTGAACACAAAAACAAATACATTTAATAATGGCGCCATTGATACAGACAGAGTAGTACAGACCTGATAGTAATTAATTATTTTTAGCAATGGATATTACGGCCGTGGATAGGTACATGTCCTTTATAGGTAGCCCTTCTTATTTTTTATACACAAATTGATATTTACGGCTTATGTTCAGTAAAATAAATATAAATATGAAATTTAGTGTTGATTTATCATTTGGAGGATTTGAAATAGAAATTAATTTTTTGCAAATAAAAAACAATTAAATGTAAAAAAAAAATTCTCATTAATTGGTTATAGACCCAAAATTCTCTTTGAACATATTTAAAAAAAATGCACCATAACCATGGATACCATTACTTTACAAATGCGATTATAATATAAACAACGTGTTGTTTATGAGCCTTATAATAATGAAATAAAAGACACTTTATGAGCAAATGTGCTGAAAAGATTATTATATTCATAACAACTTTGTTGCAAAAACCATTATGCAAATTCTATTATTATTTGCAAAGATTTGTTACGGACAAGGGTTGGCTTTTTATAAAAAAAAGAAACAAAGAAAGTTCAAAGTAACAAAGTTCCTTTCGTAATTAAAGTAACGGTTATATCAATGCAATTCTTTCGGGCAATTATTAGCAAATGCCTTTTCTCCTTCTTTTCTATTATTCCGTACTAAACGGTAAAATAGAACCATATTGCTGACTTCACTGTCCGTCTGTCACCAGGCTGCATTCAATGAAAATGTATATAAAAGTTTGAATGTCGAAAATACTATTTCAAAGGTATCACTTTATAAAGCCCTTATAACTTATTCTTTGAAGAATTAATATTCGTTACTATACCGTTGCTGAGGTTACCGAGACACTGCTCCGCATCTGGAATGTTCGCAGAGGCTCGTGTGGATACCTTCCAAGCCATAGTGAGAAATAGGTGAGGAGCGAACGCGAAATAGAAATCTATAAATCTCATATGCTATCAGTTAAATCATCGTAACATCATCAGTAAACATGTCTTACTTCATTAAAATAGTCTTACAATTCTGGAAATGTATGTATGCATGTGAAAACTTTATTGTACAGAAATGTTTAGAAATGTTTTAGAACATTTCTTAATTTATAGATTTTTGTCTCAAGCGGTAAAAAATATTATACTTTTATGATGGACATAACATAAGTAAATTTCCGTAAATGTTCAACAAACTCCATCTTAGGCCTAGTCTGTATTTAACATCAGATACGATTCTGATCAATCGCTGAACATTAGGTATATCATAAAAAATGTCTGGTAATAAATATATCTTTCCCATTATTCAATTTCTTAAGGTGTTAATATACTTATATTATAATAATACATAAGAACTTGAAATACCAAAATTTAAAAAATCGATTTAAATGTCAGAATAAAATTTTCGAGCTTACCTAATATTTTTCAAGAAATAAAATATGTCATTCACACATTGTTCATTTTATTCAATAGGTCATACGTAATATTCATGTATTTTATTGACATGTCATGTAATTATTCATCCATACTATCATAAGATTTTTTCTTTGATATTTCTTGAAATTTCACTTTCTTTCTAAGTCTAATATTTCATTAAAATATACATAATATTTATTTATTTATAATATGGTTAAAAGTCTAATATTTCATTCTTTTGAATAATCTGTGAATTAATGAAATAGTTTTGGTCGCATCATATAAAGATTTCTTTTTAATGTCAAGGTTGGGCGTATATTGAGGAATAATTTATATTTAATTTCATCTCGGAATTAAAAATACTTTCACTGTTATGAAATACGTTACTGTCGGAATATCTTGTTTTCTTTTGAAAGAGCTCAGTTTACCAATACCTGTATATACAAATATAAATTAACCTAAAATTTGATCGTTAGGAAAGGATTTAATATTTTTTATAGAAAATGGCTTGTAACTTGTTATCTTTTTTTTTTCTTTTCCAAGAACAATATTAAGTTCTAACAACACCAGGCCCCGTCTAAACCGTAAGAGATAAAAATACGTGGACAAATATAGAATGAATTTGAGACTACAATGATTGTGGTATGCAAATCTGGAAATATCATCTTCATGGAAGGTAGATGGCCAAATATTGATTTCGATGAAGATTCCTTCTTCAGCAAAGCGTATTTTTCTAGTTGCGTCGACAAATTACGCTTTGGAGCCTAGGATACGCTGTAAGTCATGGTCCTAGATTTGGCGGCACTGTTTATTACAATGGAGTAACCGTAACCCTTCTTACAGCGAAACCAGACCAACAATTTCGATGAAGATTAATCTACCCTAGAGTATCTACTAACTCCTTGATCTACCTTAGAGTATCCACTAGTCTACTACCCACAATTAATGTCTAATATTTTAAACATTTATTTACTTTACGATGTCGATCAAAAATGCGTATGTGTTCCACATCATAAGAGAACTAATGTATCGATTTCTTTATATTCTCTTAGCCTTTTCTTCAACTACAACAACTAGTCGATACTGGAGCTAAGCCTGGTGCCAGGGTCCACTTTCTTGTCCAAGATAGTTACAGAAGTTGAAGGAAGCTCCTACGTATTTTATTCTTTTGTAACTCTTTTTTTGCATTTGTTACTCTGAAGAAGTTCTGTTCATGACTGAAGTGGCTATATTTCTAAAACCAAATCTCTTTCGACTTTCAAACTAAAGGTGGTAGGGGCCGTTACCTGATCCTCATCTGGTATTTAGCAGCATAATATTTAAGGTATGCTTCACTAATTGTTAGCTATCTCCTCAGGGTGTATTTTTATTTTTCGCTTAGTATTCATTAACCAATGTGAACCACTTGAGCGTTCATGAGTCGCTAATTAGTTAGTCAGAAGCCCAAAATATTGTGTAAAGGATAAATATATATTAAATTTCTCATCATAAAAACCATAAAACACATTTTCCAAGCATCTGTAATTTCATAAACAATGTATTGTGCATAGACAAACATACCATGTATTATCCTACTGTCCTAAATGTGGTACATCACTTTTCCCCTCAAATTATTTTCATCTTACGAAGTGAAATTTCAATCAGATTTAGATAAGTAGTGATAAGTGGTAATTTAAGAAAATATTAAACGTCAAGTTTTTCACCTAAATATAACAATTTTATAGACACGTCTTTCAACAGTCATATTAAGAAGGTACATTTATATGCTTCTTAGTTTAACATATCTATATGAATTGTACGAAAAACATCGATTTTATATTTTTTTGTAATGTTACCTTTTTTATTTGGAAAATGATTAAGTCCTTTTACAAATTGAATGTGAATTGTCTTTATATTTTTTTTTGCATTTGTACTGGCCTACATATGGGACAGTAGGCTTATCTGGGTTAATTATCGTTTGCTCCACATAGACACACAATAACTCACTCGCACACTTGCAGAAATAATAAAATTAACAAATATGATTATGCCTATGGTTATTTGAAACTGACTCTACCTACCCTGCCTAAATAAAATGGGTGATTAATTAAACTAGAAGCAAAAGTGTGTTGGCATATGAAAAGCTATAAAACATATAGCGATATCATTTAATGTTTTGTAGATTTTCCCGTAGCACATCTTGTAACATATGCTACGAGATTATGAAGGCCTTCGAGTTGCTGTAGCACTCATTAGTAATCGTAGCGTGTATTGCAACTTTGGCGGACCTAAGCATGTTATATCCAAGTATGTATTGTATATAATAGTATACATATTTAAGTTTTAACTTAAGGTATTAACATTTTTTATTACATCAACCCAGGACCGACAATTCAATCGCCGAATTACGAGGAGGCTTCCTACTTCATCATAATGAACTAGGAAGTCTGTCTGTTAAGCTTTCACGGCCAAACCGCCGAAAGGATTTTAATGAAATTTGGCATGAATATAGTTGAAGACCCGGGGTCAAACATAGGCTACTTTTTAATGTCCCCGCCTACCGCCACAACGGCTAGTTCTATAAAAGTAATAGAATATGTTTTAAGAATTATGAAAAAATGGAGCAAAAATGCACTAATATTGATTCACAAATAGATCAGTCATACACAGCGGGCGCTCTGCCAGTCTTTCGTTTCCCGCTATCCTCACACAAAAGTGTCTCTTTATGCGAATCTAAACGGGAACCCTCCACATTGCGACTACTTCCTTTTATGGATAGGTACTCAAACCTAGCGGTATTCAGTTCTTTCATAAACACATTTGTCACACTTCTACCGTGCCATTTTCATCATCATCATCATTTCCTAATGATTTCCAAAATGATCGGTTGGCAGCAACCTGCATCGAGCGTTTGCCTGCGACCTTTTTCAGATCATCTGACCATCTGGTCGATGGACGTCCAACGCTGCGTTTACCGGTTCATGGTCGCCATTAAAGAATCTTCCTGCCTATTCTGCCATCGGTACTCCGCGCTATGTGCCCCGCCCATTGCCACTTCAAAGAACTAATCCGATATGCTTTGTTAGTAACTTTTTCCTCCTATGATCTCTTCATTTCTGATTTGATCTCGTAGGGATAGCTCCGTGCCATTTTGTTTGTATTTAATTTGTTTAAAATTATTATTCGTACCTTATTGCACGCTGTAATTATGACATAAAATTGTGCAGATAATTTGATAGCGGTTATTAATAAACCGAGGCTATTGGCGTAACTTGCCTTCCGAGGAACGAGGAGCTTCATATAGAAAAGGCCAATAAATAGCGACCAATCCAATACGGGTAGCCATAATCTACTTCTAATGATTTTTAAAACTTATTTTTAAATTGAGGCAACGCATAAAATCGATATGGATTTCCTGAAAATGCTATAGTAATTTATTTTAAATAATAAATTGTACTGCCTTCTTTTTCGTTCTAGCGTTTATCCAGTTGCATCCGCAGCTTGGCTGTATTACAGCGAATCCCAGGGTCCGCTTTCTTACTTTGATGTCTCCACTTGACATAGAGTCCTTTACTTTGGCACGCATATTCTGCTTTATTATATTATAATATTATATATTAAAATAATTAAATATACAACTTCACCTAGCAGGAGGTGGCGCAGAATAGATCGAAGTGATCTATTCTGCGTTGATCGAAGGTCAAGACTCACTTTGGGTCGCTGCGCCGTCTCAGTAATTAAACACATAGGTACAATCAATTTCTATTAGAAACAAAATTTAAAATATTTGGGCAAAGTAATTGTAGAGGATACAAGAGGATACATGCGGTGCCGCATTGACCGTGTTGAAGTGTTTGTACAGCAACGCCGCCATGTCAGTCCGAGTACAGGAGCAGAGCACGGGGGCTATTCCATTGCAGAGAGGTGTAAGACAGGGAGACGTCATTTCTCCAAAACTGTTTACCGCTGCTCTGGAAGATGCCTTCAAACTCCTGGAATGAATAGGACTTGGCATCAACATCAATGGCGAGTATATCTCTCACCTTCGTTTTGCCGACAATATCGTGGTCATGGCGGAGTCGCTGGAGGACTTAAGTACCATGCTCAGCGACATCAACGTGGTTTCCCAACAGGTAGGCCTTAAAATGAACATGGACTAAACCAAGGCAATGTGTAATATCCATGTTACGCCATCACCGGTTTCTGTCGGGAGCCACACCCTTGAAGTTGTAGACCAGTATGTCTACCTGGATCAGATGATGCAGGCTGGCAACTCTAGCTTTGAGGACGAGGTCTTTCGTCGAATCCGACTCGGCTGGGCGGCGTTCGGGAAGCTACGTAGCGTCTTCTCATCCAAAATACCTCAGTCCCTTAAAACTAAGGTCTTCGACCAGTGTGTGTTACCAGTGATGACATATGGGTCCGAAACGTGGTCTTTGACTATGAGCCTCATAAGAAAGCTCAAGGTCGCCCAGAGAGCTATGGAGAGGGCGATGCTTGGTGTTTCCCTACGAGATCGAATCAGAAATGAAGAGATCCGTAGGAGAAAAAAAAGTCACCGACATAGCCCAGCGGATAAGTTCTTTGAAGTGGCAATGGGCGGGGCACATAGCGCGGAGAACCGATGACCGATGGGGCAGAAAGATTCTCGAATGGCTACCACGTACTTACCGGCAAGCGCAGCGTTGGACATCCACCGACCAGATGGTCAGATGACCTGAAAAAGGTCGCAGGCAAACGCTGGATGCAGACTGCTGCCAACCGATCACTTTGGAAATCATTGGGAGAGGCCTATGTCCAGCAGTGGACTGACTGCGGCTGAAATGATGATGATGACAAGAGGATACCAAATATAAAATAAAACAGTACAAGAAAGTTAAAAAAAACGTCTTAAGTATTTTAAAATCAAGTATTTCAATATCTTTTAAATAACAAAAGTCCCGATATAGTATATAAAGACTGGTAAAAACAGGTAAAAGTGTTAGTGTATCATAATATTTTTTTCGTTTGTCATATTATACCTTAAAAAGGAAACATTTCATTGGCCGTTGTGAAGGGCTAGCGCCGCCTACCTTACAAGTGTTCTAATACCCTATTGTACAACAATAGGCACGAGGGTATATAAAGTCCGATGTTGGGATCGACAGAACAGAAACGCTCGTCACTTCATAGTGTCATATATCCTTCGCGACAAATTTTTTATCCAAAACAGTCATGACATTGTGGAAACCTTATGCGGATTGTGTAGCCAATAACAAAAATCAAGAGATGCCTCTTGATTTGAGCAGGACAGAAGAACAGGGAACACTTCCCACCTATTCTCCTCCCACCATAATAATACAACGAATAGTGCCAGTACCGTTGTTAGCAGCTCCTTCTCCGTCCATTGGCTACGTGCACCCACGGCCAAGCCAGAAATCTGAAAACTCTGGAGACCCCTTATCAGACGACGAGGAGTTCAAGGCATTCAGAGATGCAGCAATAAAAGCCATTGAGGAAAAGGACGGAGGCTTGTTGGTAGCTAACAACCCGCGGATGCGTCGCTCGGTGCAGTCCACCAACGCGCCGGACGACTCCTACCGCCAGCAGCGGGCTCGCAATAATATGGCCGCCAAAATCAGCCGAGACAAAAGGAGAAAAATAGAAATAAGTCTCGGCATCAAAGACGAATTTCTGAGAAAAAAACTTGAAAGGCTGCAAAACGAGCTGCAGAGGTCGCGCTGCCGGCGGTGCTGCGGTAGTTTAAACCGTTAATAAAGTAAGTGTAGTATTTAGATGGGGGTTATCTAAATACTACACTTAGGTACTTTATTGTTTTGTACATATGTAAATTACAAATGTAGGTGTTTGTGTATTTTACTAGGTCTCCTTTGTTGTTAATTGTCTTTTTCTTTTGTATATAATTTTAGGTAGGTTTTAAATATCTTGTGTTTACTTAAATTCTACTTTGTGTAAATAAGTCCAGTGTCAAGTCACAGCGTAGAGATGTTATGTAAAGTTAACCCTTTAGTAATTCGAGTTAGTTGTGCTCACAATTTATAGTGTTATTTTAGTTTTAAATTGTAGTTACTGTAAATAATTTGTTTCTTTATTTTATTATTTTTATCATTTTAGTACGCATTGTGATATTAATTGTTAATTGTCGTTTTCTATAGTATAAATTTAGGTAGGTTTTAAGTATTTTATATAAAAGTTTTATCTGAAATTTGTGATTTCAATTGTTTTCATAAATTCTACTTTGTGTAAATAAGTCCAGTGTCAAGTCACAGGGTAAAGTTTGCATGTAAAGTTATCCCATTAATAATTTAAGTTAGTTAAGCTCACAATTTATAGTTTTATTTTAGTTTTAAATTGTAGTTACTGTAAATAATTTATTTCTTTATACCTATTATTATCATTTTTGTCATTGTGAGTAGATAATCTATTTGTACAAATCGAAATGAAATTTAAAAATTAAGTCAAATAATATTATATAATTTTTGGAAATTGACATTAACTCAAAAAACCTAGTTATATAATAATATGCTAGATTTTTTTTTATTTAGTACCTACTGTTAACTATTCATTCCTTGCATTAAATGTTTATAAATACCTAATGTACCTGTAATCCACAAATTGCAAATAATAAATTTTAAGTTATATGAATCTTTAGTTTTTCTATTATACACTGCATTTCAAGTCCATTTCTCATGTATAATCTGTGCCATTGTTTACACTGATAAATGAGTCCATTCAAAGCCTGATAATCCTGGTATTAAAATGAGAAGGCTATGTCAGATAACTTTTACGGCACCCTGAACAAATCTGACGTCAGCCCGAGGCGTGCTGAACACACATCGGATCATGTTCCTGGTGGTCTGATTTCCTAGTAAAAAGGGTCACTGAGGTGGGAATGCAGTCGCTCCATAATAATAAGCAATGACGCCAAATCAAGGACCATGTCTTACAGCACGCACTTCAATAGTAAATAAAAACATGTACTTACGAGGTATTGGAATAGGTATCATATCATGACCAGCGTCCTCCTCTTAGTATCAACGCATTTCGCCTTAAAACTCCAACTCATACATCTGGAGCATACTCTTAATCTTTCACTGTACAAGCAATACGTTTTTGGAATGCTTTGCTTGAAGATATTCGCACTGCTCAGACCATAGCCAGTTTCAAGAGTAGCTTGAAAGAATACAACCTCTCACTTTGACTTGACACTGTTATTTTCGCATAGATATTCATACAGTATGTATAAATGTTACATTATATAAACGTTATATTATGTATGTTTATTTTATAAGCCATATTTGTGTATCTTTATAATTTTTCAACTATTTACAGTAGGCAACTTACTATCTAATAAATACTGCTAAACTGTTTTTGTTCAAATATATTTACTTTGTCGCCAAAGAGAGTTGCAGGAATACTTTTTGTTGTAAAGTAACAAGAAAAGGGAGTAATGATTTCTTACGTTTTCGCGATTGTTACACAATATATTAAATTATTTTAATACGGTTTTGAATGCGTTTATTACTTACTTGTTTATTATTATTATTTTGAAACTTTAGGTGTTATTGATTAACTAATAAACGTGATAAAAATGGTATTGAAATAGTTTAATTTAACATTTGAAATACTATGAGGCTACGATACGGTCTGTATACCGCATCGTAGCCTCGTAGCATTTCAAATTATTATCAAGTTCAATATAATATGTATGTGTGTTATTGAAAAGGTAATCGTAGCATAGTAAGAAGTAGATCATAAGTATTTTCCATATTTGTGCCCAGAATAGATAAAATTATATATCACGAGCTGTTTCCCGCAGCCCCGCCTGATGCGCTTAAAAGAAACCTATGTTTGACCCAGGGTCTTCGACCATAGTCATACCAAATTTCATACAAATTCGTTCATCGGTTAGGCCGTGAAAGTGAAACAGACAGACCTATACTACAAAAATAAAACCTAAATAGTACTACAAAGTAAACTTAGGCAATATAAAAATGGTTTCTGTGGCATTATGATGCTGGCAGCATTTCCTCGTTGAATTGTCACACTAATTCGTTGGCCGAGAAAAGCGCTCTTTGGTATCTATTCTAATTATACAACAATACAAGATCGATGAAAATTATTTATTTAATTGTATTCTATTATTATCCATCCATACTTCGATATTAATATTATAAACGTAAAAGTCTATCTGTCAGTCTGCTACGCTTTCACTGCCGAACCGCTGAACGGATTGTGATGAAATTACGAACTACTTTTTATTGCAGGCGAAGCTGCGGGATACAGCTTGTCTAGTTCTCATTTGCTGGCCAATTTATATAAATGTACAGATACTTCCGTCCGTCTATTATTTTGTTTTACCTAATTTAAACCAATAAGATAATTTTTACAACCTCAATTTTTGTTGCGAATTCTTTTAAAAGGTTTCTCAGGTTGATGACGCCAGTCAGACCCGTACCTGATGTCTGTTGAGTACCTAGTTTACAGCCTTTATCCCTTTGTTCCATTGTCTCATTGTAAGGATAGTTGCAATGCAACCATAAAAGATTAAAGCGAAATGCCAAAGTTTTTTAATGGAAGCGCACAAATATTTCTACCTAGCAAAATTTTCAAATTTTTGTTCGGATTGGTTAAATGCCTTTTTGGGTTCCGTAGTAAACACAAGGAACCCTTATAGTTTCGTCATGTCTGTTTATCCTACATTTTTCTCAGAGACTACTAGACCTCCAAAAATGTTGGTATGCCTATGTACATTATATCACTTACGTGAAGCGAACTGTAAAATAAAACTATGAAAAATATTTTTTAGGGGACATACTTCCCCTACGTATAAAGTGGGGCTCAATTTTTTTTTCGGCTATCCTGTAGTGTGTGGTATCACTCGATAAATATGAAAAAAAAAAACATTATGCGTATTCCTTAAGTGTTTTCCGATTAACGGTAAGTTTTCACCGTCATTTCATCCTGGAAAAACGGTAGTACCTATTTGGAAACCCGAAAAAATTCATGACAAATAAAACTCGTTGAAATAACACGTACCTAAGAAATTTTTTATCAAAAATAAATTAATGTTATTTCAATATCCATTGGATAAGCGACTAGCGTCACGCGGTAGATGACTGAATGATGTATGGTGTACTAGTCAGACTAGATGATGATTAAAAAATTAAATAAAAAAAATTATCGGGTACTTCATTAAATACTTCACAAGAATTAAAAAACCAAAATGTCCGACTGCATTGTGTGTAATTTTTTCTTGTAATTAGTTTTATAAATAGATATATCAAAGTTTTTTTATTCCATACTAGCTGTTTTCCGCCTGCGTCTAAAAGTAGCCTTTGTTTGACCCCGAGTCTTCAATTATATTCGTACCAAATTTCATCAAAATCCATTCGGCGGTTCGGCCGTGAAAGCGTACCAGACTTTCGCATTTATAATTTTAGTATGAATAGTATGGATAATCGGTGAGTCGAACGATTTTTAGACAACTCATCGCTTTCAAGTGAATCATACTTTAAAATAATATGGCTCCTGGAAATTACATACCTACTGAAAGGAACTTTCTTCTTCTGAAGAAGGAACTTACAGTGGCATACCATTGGAGCGCAACCATTTGGTGCGCAGAGTGACATAAGTCATTACATAACGTCCTAACCATGGAGTAATTACAAAGAGGAGATGCCGTAATAAGCGTTTTGTAAGAAAGTGTTTGTGAGGCTACACGGGGCGGAAGGCAGACGTGCGGGGTGCTTGGTTTCGGCCGTCGCTCCAATCATGGAGCACGAGCAAAGACAAGCTCCGCCCACTTTTGTGTCGGCGAGGCGCCAATGATCATATCACTGCGCCATTTCAAACGGCATCTCCTCTTTGTAATTACTCCATGGTCCTAACCATTGTTGTTCATTGGGACTGGTCCTCTGCATCTCTATATCTGTTCTACTTAGATATCTTTACCTAGTTTTCTGATGTATACCTAACGTGACCATTTATATTTTTACTCAAAACGGGACATAAGTTTATTAAAGTCAATTGTCACGAAAACTTCTAGCTTAATTTTATAATTATTATGTTTACATAACTAGTTGACTACCACTACTTACTTACTTAATTGGCTTGTTGATCAAAAGCAACAATTATTGTTATTGCCGTGAATTGCACGATTTTATTAATGGGTATGTATTTACCTTATGAATTGTTCTAAATGCTGCATTATACGATTTTTTTAATATCTTAAAACAACAATTAAGAATTTAAGGTGTGCTTAGCAAAATTGATAAACAAATAAGTATGTATTTGTTGCGTTTGATCAACAAGTTAATTTATGGTTGTGTAGGTTTATTCGTTTAAGTATATATTTTACAAGCCGTTCCCGAGGTATTTTCAGTACACCCACATTTAAGCTCTCTGCTATACCCAAAGGTTGACTGTTAGATAATGCTTTTAGCATTAAGTCCGCCTATTGTGCTTTACAAATTGTAATTTGTACAATGAAGGTTAAATAAATAATTAGATAAGTAAGTGGTAGTCAAATAGTAATGTAAACCAAAACTTTGCATACTTTTACGTGGCGTAACTTTGGTGGCCAGCAGTGGTCGATCACATTAGAGTCCGAAAGGCGATTTCAAAAAGTTCTGATACCAGGGTGCACTGGGTCGATTGATAATGCAACCCACTCCATAGGAGGAGCGGTCGATAAGTCCCGTTAAGTAATCAGAAAGCCAGGTAAATAATTGTATTCAAATGCAACAAAAAATTTTTTGGGTGGGTCGTATTGTCACAGATTGTATTTCACTGGTCCCTACCGTTTACCGAGGTCCATCCTCTTCAATTATTTACCTAGTTGACTTGTTGATCAAACATAAATACATACCTAGTTTTTATATTTATATTTATTGATTTTGCTAACAACATCTCATTAGTTAAATAATTGTAATAAGTTCCCATGAAAATAATCCCTATAATGCAACATTTAGAATAATTTAATAAATAAATAAATATCTAGATACAAATCGAATACTTTAACTAATTAAGTACTCTACAGATATGAATTCAAAACAAACGTGTAACTTAATTATTGATTGTTTTAGAATCGTTGTGATAATGCAAGCCAGTTGTTGCTGAATTTTAATATTAAAACATTTTATTTTTTACCTCTATAGATGCACAATTGAATCGTAATTGGATCGCAATGACAATTTTTGACGTTACTATTCTGCTCTTCAATATTATCACAGTTGAAAATCGATTTTTCAATAATCGGTATTCTGCTATTTATTACACTTACATTTTTTCTACTATTACTATTCAATTACGTTTCAATTGCAATTAAATTGAGATTACAAATTGTGTTAGCAAGAATACCAATATTGAGCTTATCAAAATTGCATCATAAGAATATCAGTTGCATGGTCTTTTAAGTATTTTAGAATTGAAATCCAGTACACTCGCCCCTGTAATCAATAACTACAAATCGCTAAACAAACTTAGGTCTCAATAGTGCCAATCTAGATCAATAGCCCAGGCTCCAGCTCCATAGATAGCGACGCCAAGCGCATCCTACTGTTTTGTTTCCTACTGTATTCAGATTTTAATTTGTCAGATGGATGAAAACACAGGATGGAAATTTTTCCACGGACTGTCCATTGTTTGAGTGTCCACGAAACATTTCATTTTACCGTTACATGATATCCATACTAATATTATAAATGCGAAAGTCTGTCTGTCAGTCTTTCTGTCTGTCTGTCTGTCTGTTACGCTTTCACGGCCAAACCGCTGAACGGATTTTGATGAAATTTGGTATGAATATAGTTGAAGACCCGGGGTCAAACATAGGCTACTTTTTGACGCAGGCGGAGCTGCGGGAAATAGCCAATATGATATAAATTTGTATGTTTAAATGTATTTAGATATATATCATAAACTGGCTCTGTGGTCCAGTGGTTAAGGCCTTTGACTCAAAGGTCGTGGGTTCGATTCCCACGGGAAGCAAACTTTATTTATTTGTTTCTGGTTTGGTTAGGACATTGCAGGCCTGAATCACCTGATTATCTGTCATCTGATGATAAAGATGATTCCGTATTTCGAAAGACACGTTAAGCCGTTAGTCCCAACTGCTATTAATGGTTGATAAAGAACATCATGATCCTATTGGTTTGGTTTTCCTATTAAAAAGGGTTACGAAGATCAGACGGCAGTCGCTCCATTCTTAATTAGCCTAGCTAGTTTAGTTAGCTCTTATTAGCTTACCTAATCTATATATATATATATATAAAAGCGAAAATCACTCACTCACTCACTCATCACGAAATCTCGAAAACTACTAAGCCGATGAAGATGAAATTTGAATATAGATTGTGGCTAGGAGACGTCCGCTAAGAAAGGATTTTTGCAAATTCCATCCATAAGAGGGTGAAATAGGGGTTGCCAATTTGTATGAATGAGAGACACATGAATTTCGTAATTTATATTAGTAGTTAGAAGAAAAAGATAATGCATTTATTAGATTTTGAAAACTACATCCCTATAGGGATGAAATAGGGGTTGCAAATTTGGATAAATCTTTGTCATGTTTGAAGCGAGATACTACATATTTGAATTAATGGTTAGTAAAAAATAATAATTCATTAACTGGATTTGAAAAAATCGCATCCCCGGGCGTGCATTTGGGGTTGCAAAATATTATCTATATATTGACTGATTAATCAACATCCAGCCTAAACCTAAAAGCTATAAACGTAAAATTTGGAAAGAAGTTTTATGTTATTACATAGTGCTCAGATAAGAAATTCACCCTCTAAGGGGTCAAACGAGATTAGTTAGTCCGTCTCATTTAAAACTTCATAAGATTATTAATTTCGATAAATTATTAGTTACCTGTTTCAAGATTTTTCAGAATTCACCCTCTAAAGGGGGAAATGTCCCCCTTCACAAACTTAACGATCACTGATATCCCAATGAATTTTGACATGTGGGTTCTTCAGAAATTTATTTCTTATGATGAAAGAGTACCTATTTCAGAATTTGCATTTACCCATAAAAGGGGAAAAAGGCTGTTTGGTTGTTGTTGTTTTTTAATTAGGGGGTGCACTAAGCAAGAATTTTCAAAATCATCCCTCATAAGGGAAACTGTAGTCCAAAGTATGTACAGAGAAAGGAGATTAGATAGTCCTGTTTAGTCGAAACTTTACACGATTATTTGTTTTGATAAATTATTTGTTTTCTGTTTTAAGGTTTTTACAATTTTTGTTTTAGTGCAATAAAAAGTATTTGTATTGTATTGTACACTAAGGAGCTCGGTAGTCGAACGCCACTCGCGTATCCGTAGCGAATGCGCGTGCGTCAAGCGACGGCGAGACGCAACCACTATTGCATTGGTCGCCATTTAGTAGCTTTTTTTTCTCGAGCTCCTACGTGCTTCGGAAGGCACGTTAAGTTAGTCCAGGTTGTTATCGATAAATAGCAGTCGTGAGGCTGTGTCAGATGCCTTTAGGTAACTTGAAAAAATCTGTCAGTGTTGGCCACTAAAGCACTTCGGGTCATGTTACTGTTGTTATGGATTCTCTGTAAAAGGGTTACGGAGGTCAGACGCCAGTCGCTCCATTGTAATTACCAGTGCAGGCAAATCTGGGAACATGACTTACAGCATACCTTAGGCTCCGAAGCGTAAGCTTACGACGCAACTAGAAATACACACTAGGATGAAGGAGTATTATATTGTACAATTCAGCCCCTGAATGGGAGACAGGGGTGTTATTTGTATGGTTAATCGGGTTGCTGACTACGAAATTAACAGTGATATAATATCAATCCCTATTGGGATCCGATGGGGCTGAAATCTTCTAAAAACATAGGAAAATCCTGAGAGACCTGCCATAAATAATCTAAGTGATTCAAATCTCATTGAAAATACCTTTTGATCAGGCGGGCGAAGCCGCGGGCAACAGCTAGTTAATCTATAAATATGACTAGGTTCTTATAAGATTTAGCTTGTCTTGTCAACATAAATTAATATTTCTACGTTGTTAAATTAAGTGTACCTACTTATGTGAACCTAAGTAAAAAATATTTATTGCACCAAATACAATAACTATCCCTCTTTTAGCAATTTGTTATGGAAGTACTTCGGCGTACCGGGTTTGGCATAATAGCTCTTGTTAGACATCTCCCTCTTGGCATCAGAAGTATATATATTATTGCAACAAAACCATTAAAGTTACTCCAATTGTATAACTAGAATATGATTCAAAATAAAATAGTAACATGATTAGGGATTTATATTTTTTTCATACTAACATTCACCCACGGCTTCGCTCGAACTCTTATGGAAAGGAAAGGCATCCTATGTTCTTCTTAGTACTCATACCCACATAGGTTTCGCATACACTGTGCTCATTTCTTATTGGAATAGCAAATAAGTATATATATAAATGATGTAATGTATTATGCAAAACATGATTTGATTTAAGAACCCATAGGCTTCAACTACATGTTTTCAGTACCCTTTTTTCTATTCCTTTTGATCCCAAAACTCCATCATATCTTAAATTAAAATTTTATTGAGTTTATTTGTTAACAATTAATTAAAGAGTTGGTAGTGCCGTTTTATAGTTTAATTTTTATTTTTACGGTTAAATTATATTTATCTGTTTTGATGATGATGAATATCAAATTGAAGTTACTTGCTTTCTTGCAAAATTTAAATTAATTTAAATATTAACATAAATATTAAAAATAATTGTACAATATAACGCTTATTCCAATAAATTTAAGGACATAAACCTTAAACATAAATACAGTCCATCTGTTTGAATTTGAGGACACTTGCAAACCTTGCTCTTTTTTACAAGCTATAATGCTTTAATAGTGGGCATTGCCCACAGATGGACAAACTGATTTTTATAATAAAAGGCAAAGCGACAATGGGCAAGAGTTGATCCACAGCAGAGGGGAATGTATAGGTATGAATTATATTTGTGTAATGCATTACTTTTACTTCAAAACCTTCCCAAATACGACAGCGATCAGCAAAATGACAACTTTATGTTGTCGTCCTTTCTGTAAGGACCCATTCCTTCCAAGAGCATTCTGAGCATCCTGTCGGAAAATACTTATACATGTGGCCGGGCTGAAACGTATACGGTACTGCCCGGCCACTACAAGTGCTTTTTTTAACGAAATATATTTGTGGTACATTTAATCTATTCATTAGTACTGCCCGAACAATAAATGAACAATTAACTGATACGTATATAAATAACAAATTCGACTATGGCCGGGCTGTGGCGCAACATTCAACATATTCCGAGGTGTGTTCTAACATACCTCGGGCTGACGTCAGATTTTTTCAAACTGCCGAAAAAGGCACCTGACACAGCCTCACGATTGCGCTGTATCTATCTATAACAACCGGGACCAGCGGTTTAACGTGCCTACCGAAGCAAGGAGCATCTCTAGATAGCATATGCCACTAAATGGTGATCAATTATCGTTAAAAATATTTTAATGCCATGAATATCAGGATTGTCAGGTTTTGAATGGTAATGGACCCGGTTACCTATCAGTGAAAACAAAGGCCACAGATTATATTGGACTCTGAATGCGGTGTATAATAGAAAAACTAAATATACATATAACTTAAAATTTATTATTTGCATTGTGGATCACAGGTACATTAGGTATACATAAATATTTATACACAAGAAATGAATAGTCAACGACACAATAAATTAAATAAAATTGCAGCAAAATAATAAATAACTAAAACCTAGTTAAAGTTGAAAGTCAATTAACATTTATACGAATAAATTATCTGCTTATTAGTGACAAAAAAAAGAGAAACTATTTACAGTAACTACTATATAAAACTATAAATTGTGAGCATAAAACGAGCTAACATTACTAAAGGGCTAACTTTACATAACATCTCTACGCTATGACTTGACATTAGACTTATTTACACAAAGTAGAATTAAAG
Organism: Euzophera pinguis; assembly: GCA_947363495.1. Classification (NCBI taxonomy): domain Eukaryota; kingdom Metazoa; phylum Arthropoda; class Insecta; order Lepidoptera; family Pyralidae; genus Euzophera; species Euzophera pinguis. The sequence continues at coordinate 10,498,991 of OX376170.1, read as the reverse complement.
AAAATATATTTAGATCACAGATTTCATATAAACTTATTAAAAGATTAAAAGATTAAAACCTACCTAAAATTATATAAAAAAAAAATACAATTAACAATAAATGAGACCTAGTAAAATACACAAAGACCTACATTAGTAAATTACATATATACAAAATAATAAAGGGGGTTAACTATATATATATATATATACACACTTACTTTACTTTATTAACTATTTAAACTACCGTGGCACCGCCGGCAGCGCGATCTCTGCAGCTCGTTTTGCAGCCTTTCAAGTTTCTTTTTCAGAAACTCGACTTTGATGCCGAGATTAATTTCTTTTTTTCTTCTCTTATCTCGGCTCATCTTGGCTGCCATATTATTGCGAGCCCGCTGCTGGCGGTAGTAGTCGTCGGGCGCGTTGGTGGACTGCACCAAGCGACGCATCCGCGGATTGTTTGATACCAACAAGCCTCCATTTTTTTCTTCGATTGTTTTAACTGCTGCATCTCTGAAGGCCTTGAACTCCTCGTCATCTGATAAGGGGTCTCCGGACTTATCTGATTTCGCGCTGCTTCTTTGCGGCGGTGGACGGAGCGGACGCAACAGATTGTCCGTTTGATATTGAGGAGGAGTCAGCAAAGCAGGTGGTAAGTACCCTGTTGGCTGCGGGTACACGTAGCCGAAGTACGGAGATGGAGCAGCTAACAATGATCCTGGCGCTATCGGTGGTATTATTATGGCCGGAGGAGAATAGATGGGAAGTCCTGTCCTGCTCAAATCAAGCGGCATTTCTTCATTTTCTTCTTTTGAAATACAGTCGGCATAAGGGGTCCAGTATGCCATGACGAACAACTTGTAGGAAAATTTGGTCGCGAAGAATACACACAAACTTAACACTGAAGTGACGAGCGTTACTGTTCTGTCGATCCCAAGATTGGACTTTATATACCCTCGTGCTATTGTTGTTTAAAGGGGTAGGACCCTTTCGGGGTAGGCGGGCCCTTCCCGTTCACAACGACCAATGAAATGATTCCCTCAAACGTATATTATAACAAACGAATAAGAAGGTTGTTACACTAACACTTAGGGAGACTTTCATTAATAAGCAGTATAAGAATAGCCTTGATCATGAAATACCTGTCTAAAATATGTGTCTAATTTATCTTATTATTTTTTTTACTTGTCATACTTTCTTGTACTGTGTAATCTTACACCTGACATCCTCTACAATTACATTGCACAAATATTTGAAATTTTGTTTCTCTGTCCTAGTTGATTAGACGATTTAATGTTGTGTAATTAAGTACCAGGGATTTACGTTTGCTACTAAACATAAATACTTAAAATTTTAAAGTTACAGTGATATAAAAAATGGGTAGTACCAAATTTTTTTAAATAAGATTAGATTCGCTTAATGAAGCTGTTCTGTAAGGATAGTGGGAAATAAAAGTGATAAAGCGCCCGCAGTTAGTTTAAATCTAGGAGTTGCATTGAAACTTAATAAAATCATATCTGAGTCATAGAAAACAACAAACAATGTTATAAAGAATAAATATGAAATGTAAACTCGAAGAAAAGTATTATTCTCAGTCTAGAATATTATTAACTAGATCCATGCAAATAATTTAAATTTAATTATATTAATGTATGTATGTTTATTTAGCTGTAGGGTTCTTTTTTTTCTGTAATATCACACGAAGCCTTTTTGCGCCGCTTTGTATTTTCTCTGTTTTTCCTAATGGTTGACTGGGAGAGAATGCTTTTAGCATTAAGTCGTAGCGTTTTTATTGATCATTGAAAGAAGGCGTTCGCTTATAATTGTCACAAAGAATTGCATTCATTTAACCGTTACTTTCATTAAGAAAGGAACTTTGAATATTCTTTCCTTTGTTCTAAAAAGCCGACCCTTGTCCGTAACAAATTGTTGCAAATAATAACAAAATTTGCATAATGGCTTTTGCTACAAAGTTGTTATGAATATATATGTATAATCTTTTCTTCTAGGATCTTTCTTTTACAATAACAAAAAATTATGGCTATTCTTATAAATATGTTATAACAAGAAAATATTTGTTATGAAGTGCCGTTGCCATATTATTTTTAACACATTCTTCTTTGTCTTTAGCCGGTTTTTAAAAGGAGGAAAAATTTGTACTAAATTAAGGTTCTCCAAATATCGCCTCTGGTGCTTTTAAATAATAATTATAGTTCGAGGACCGTTAGAACAGACAAAGAAAGAAGCAAAATTTTCAATTTATTATAAAACATGGATTTAATTAAGTAATCGTAATAGACACGTCTATGAAATTGTGATGAGGTTAATAATCTTTCCTTGATTAAAATGATTATTAAGCCATAATATTGTTTTTCAAATTACCAAATAAAAATTTGGTAAGTCTATTCTTCTGGCAAGTAGACAAGTCTGGAAATAGTTAGACCCATTAGTTAGACATCTAACTTAGCTTAACGTCTGCAAGACAAACTAAAGTGAGGGAAGTAGTAAGTTAAAAATTAACAGTTAGGAGAGTGTTTTCTACCTAAAAATTATTTGTTATTGAAACGATAACAGCATAAGAACATACTTGTAACTCATATACCTACTGCACATAGTCTACAGAAAAAAATACTGAAACGTTGTGAATTGTTCCACTTGATACATAAAAAAAAAACCTTTAACCAATAAACAAGCAATATCAGTTCACCATTTATTTTCTGATAACATTTGTTGTACAATATTCCCCATTTGTCTCACAATTGAGGCGTGTGTGTGATTATTATTCAACTTTTGTTAAGCTATTTTGAATCTATGTGTGAGGAGGGCCTGTAGTGCCTCACTTGCTTTATATAATTTTTACCTTACTACTTTTATACAAAAGAAGCTGTTGGTCTTCCTAAAAAATAAATAAATTTACACGCGTTGGATTATGTGAAGCTTTCAAACCCTTCCCCATATAATCAATACGAATGATACAATCGGTTACGAGAACATTGCGAGCACCAAGTCCTAACTGAAACATTCATATAATCGACACAATTCTCGTTAAAATTGGGTGTAATTTTTTACTGCTTCCTGTATAATGTATGTGATAAACGACGATGGTTTGAAAATACTTGTAAAGTTAATTTTGGAACTAATGGTTTTTTAAAGTTCCAAGTAAAACAATCATTTGCTGGGTTATACATAAGAGATACTAAAGAGTTCCACTAGTTCTACTATTTTAAATCATAGGACTAGTGAGAAAAAAAAATACCATTAGTTCTACCATAGAAATGTTCAATAGAACAGGTGGGAACAAATCCCACATGTCACACAGCCAATGAAACGATCAGTTTATTGAAAACGAAATTTCCCGATCACATAATTTCACGAAATTCAGCGGTTAAGTGGCCAGCCAGATCGTGTGATTTAACACCACTGGATTATTTTTTGTGGGGCTATGTTAAGGACAGAGTCTATACGGAGCCAATCGAATCGATTGCAGCCTTAAAACTCAAAATCCGTGATGTGATTAACGAAATAGACCCGCCATTTTGCCAAAAACTTTTTAAAAACTTTGATGAAAGAATCGACATCTGTCAGCGTGCTCGTGGTGGACATTTGCCAGACATCATTTTCATTCATAATTGCCAAACTTTTCTCTTTGTATTTGAAAAGAAAGTTCTTGTTGAAAAACCCTTTACATAGCCTTATATTTAGGTACTGTCTAAGTCATTACAGGAAGAGAATACTTAGATTGAAAACAAAATTGGCTGATATATAAGGTTTGTTTAGTACTAATTTGTTCAATTTGTTGTTTGAGTAACTTAAATTGTTTAGTTTTCTAAAACGTGGCTCATAATTCATATCTATACTTACTTATTTACCACAGGTGGAGGTCAACAATATTGTCGCATAGGATTATACCTGGCGAACTGTAGGTACATTTGCAGCTTTAGATAAACATCACGTACCAGATCTATTTCTATGTCTTCAAACTAAGGGCTAGCAAATGACATGCGCGACGTATTGTTACGTACACTATCACATATTACTATTAGACCACAACAACATTACGCCAATCCATATCTAAATGTCTAAGTTTTAAATTTCAAATTAGTTTGAGAAGCTGTTAAAGGAGCTGAATTATTTAGTTGCAAAATGATGTAATGAAACGGAAAAATTGCACGACTATGTTGATAGGTTGGAGAAAAGAGGTTCATTCTAGAAATTCTCTCATTTCTTGTTTTCACAATCGTTAGGTACCTACACTAAAATTCCAACTATTTTGATGCGGTTCTTATCGCGTGTATTACTTAATTATTTACACCTATCATTGCAAACACTTTGAATCGTTCATTTAAATAAAGTTCTTTGCATTTCAAATCGTGATTAATGTAATGGCTTTATTTCGTTGGTTCTAGTACAATATTCGTTATGTTTTAATATATATGTATCTAAATCTTTTCGAATTATAAAATTTGATTGCTTAAATGTGTGTGAGATAAATGTTTTAAATAAAGTTCCTACATGGGATATCCTTACGTAAATATAATGTTACTGTTTTTCTTTAGTCGGTATGCTACTTTTATAAAAAAAGTATTGTTTTTAGATACATTTAGTTGTAGTCCTTTTTTATTTATCTTATGCAACATTGTAAAGTCGTATAAATTTAGTGTCCCAAAAAAATTTTACTGAACGGTTTGTCGGGACTTTGTTGTTTGAAGTTTCTTTGCAAATATAAATATGCAAATCATCTACCTGCAATATATATTATTTTTTCAAATAATTGTTAAGGCAAAAGTTTTGTTTATCCTCATTGTCGGCAAAACTGCGAAATTGTAACCGTATATTTACAATACAACAAACGGCTGCTAATTAGGAAACAATAAACCACCTACCCCGTTCGCAAATTTCTAATGCATACATTGTTAAACTAATAAAATTGTTAAAGCTGTTTTATACCACTGGCATAAGTTTATTCTCTTGCGTATTCTAAAAGTTGGATAGCTTACTTCACTGCCAGTTTAAAGTACAATAAACCATTAAAAAAATAATATGATAACATGACCCTCCTGTCTTCTAAAAGAAATTATTTTAGTACCTTCCTAGGAGCTACGTGCATAAATACTTTAAATCCTTAGGGATTGAACGAAAAATAAACAATATACCTATCAGATAAATTAAACTATTTTAATACGGGTTTTTATAGAATTGATTTAATTATTTACACCCAACGTTTCGAAGACTTTACAGCGTTCATGGTCGCAGGCAGTCGCATACAGACATTTGTCTGTATCATTTGTTTTTAATGTCACAATAATACAAATCCATAGCCTATAATTTATTGAAAACTATTTAGATTTACGCAGTATTGGCTTACAGTATCCAAGGGACTTGCAGTCTTCCGTTGAGTTTGAGATATTTTTTTTTAGAGTTTAATTATTTTAAAATCAAGTACCTACATATTTGAATATCTTTTAATTAATAAAAGTCCCGATATAGTATAACAAAGATAGGTGAAAACAGGTAAAAGTGTTAGTATAACATAATATTTTTTTCGTTTGTCATATAATATTATACCCTATAGAGGAAACATTTCATTGGCCGTTGTGAAGGGCTAGCGCCGCCTATCCCGCAAGTGTTCTACCCCATTGTACAAAAATAGGCACGAGGGTATATTGTAATGGTATTTTTACTATGCCATAAATATTAAGTCGATTAACTGCCTAATTGCTCGATTGTTAAGTAAGGGGTCAATTCCGCTAATAAACTTTAAAAGACCACGCAACTGATATTCAATCGCGACTCAATTGTGTTGCATTTTTTAGATATGCTCTATAGTGGTATTCTGCTTAAACAGTTTTGAATCTCTATTCATTTGCAACTGGAGCGTATTTTAATGATAATAGTAGAAAAATGTAAATACAATGAGTAACGGAACATCAGAAACGTCAAAGTTGTCATTGCGATCCAATTGCGATTCAATTGTGCACTAGGTACCTATTTATATAAAATACTGACATTTCCTTCACTATACATATATGAAATGGCTACATTTGTTAGACTGAATTTAGGATTGTTTGTAAAGTTATCAACACTGAAAAAGAATCCGACACGGTCCTTTCACAGGCACACATTATGCAATCAAAAATTAAATTTTAAATTAGTCAAGAAAAATGTTCTGGGTATGGCGGTAAGAATTTATAATAAGCTACCAAATGACCTGAAGGATTTAAATACTTATCTGTTTAAGGAGCAACTTCTACAGAAATTAGTTGACAAATGTTACTACAGCGTTAATGAATTTTTTAATGACAATTTATAAGTATTGACATCACTATTGCATAATTAACTATATGGCATGTTTATTATTCGCCTATAATTACCATAATTGTTTTATTGTTTGTGCATGAAATTTATATTTTTGACTTTAAATTTGGAATTGTTTTGGCTGTGAGCCTGTAACCATATTAGTATGAAATACTTATTTGTATGCTGTGCAAAAGTAGCAAGACATAGTGCGTCTTAGACTCTGTAAAACATCTAATTATGTAGGTACCTATGTTTAACAAATAAATAAATGATTGATTGATTGATTGATTAAAATAAGAGAATTGACTCCTCCGTGAGATATATCGATTGCGATCGTGAAAACAACATTCTGTATTTTTGAAATGTACGCGGGTGGTATTTTTTCGACTGGTCTGGTCTGGTCATGCGAATAACTCCACGAGCCGGTGAACGATAATCAAATCATTCCTTACTTGTTCCGTGTTTCTTTAATCACTCATTGAATCCGTGCTAGTTGGGGTTTAATTGTCGAATAATTCGTCGGCGGATGTCAAAAATCGATACTAAATGCCTGTTGTTTTCACACGGTTCGGTCCGAAGTCGATAGATAGTTCATCGAGTCGATTCGAGCAAATGTCGACTCCCGATGTCCCCATCACTACGACTGAACTGACACCTAGCACACTTGCCGCCACCGGCAGACGAAATCAGATGATTTTTGGAGCGGGTCGATATTTGCTCGCTATTTTTATAATTTAAAGGTTTAAATCGCAATTTAATACTTTTATTTGGAGTTTAATAGTGCAACCGTCGTAACAAGTATTTTCGCCGACGTGGTTGTCGTACGGCGTTATAAGACAACAACAACAAGTGTTTTGTTGGATATACATAAAGAACCCTGAAAAGGGTTAAAAAGAAGACCTGAAGTTTCCCTCAGCACTCACTCCGCTGAACACTGGGAGTTCTACCCGCTTCCCGAGGTGTCAGGAGTGCATACCACATTTCTTTTATTGAAACAAGAGTTTTTGTTTAGAAAAGTTTTAATCTGCGATAGACATTTTTGCATTAATTGAGGTAACCACACAGCCGAAGCCAGCATTATCGGTCAGCCAGTGCCTGCGCTTTCTACATTTTATTAACCTTTTATTTTCTTTAATTTAAAACTTTAAAAAAGGGATCTAAATATGGCCATTCGATCTCCTGCGCCCCTAATTATCTTTTCTCATTTTAATTTCATTATTTATTTTCTCAACATTAAATGGGTACTTAACTTTCAATATAAACGCATTTGTTTTAATTGAGTTTTTAGAAATTAAATTGGCTCTCTTAAAATATTAAATAGAATTCAAACCTTAGGTCACCATTTGTTTCACCGTTTAAGTAGATTGGATGCTGGAGATGAGGAGGAATACACCTCGGAAATTGATAATATTCAGGGACGATCTGCATTTTGTATAAAATTGATGGAATTATGGACAATTTTCAAAGTAGTTAATCGCAGCATCACTCTTCTAACCACTCCGCCGATGCTTTCCAGCAAGACTGATAATTCTTCTATTTCTCACTCTCAAATTTATAAGCTAATTGCGTAAAGGCATTCTTGCAACGCTTAGAAGAAATTTGAGCCCGCACACAAGGATCCGATGAAAATATAGTCAATTATCTTAGTGTTATGCAAAATTATTTCAGTCGTTTGTCCAAGCCCTTATCTGATGAAGAGAAACTTGACATTGTGTTGTTTAATATTAGGTCTTTCTACACTTCTTAATTAGGTTTAAATCCAGATAAGTCGTGGACTGATTTGAAACGTAAATGTAGACTTCTTGAGGACGCGAAGGAGCGTTCAAAGTTATTTTCCGAGCCCCCTAAATTGTCGTCTTCTTCTCTCGCTCCCGACCTTATTTACAAGGGCTACCGGCCCACTGCTATTCCTAAAGTGGTGGCACAGGTTGATGGCAGCAATTTCTGCGTCCGTTGTCGTGTGGACGGTAACACGTTGAAGTCCTGCAAGGCTCCTGCCATCATAATATGCTACCGTTGTGGGAAGAGGGATGTCACTGCCAAAACTTGTCCTAAATGTTCCCCGTTGAAGTCGGTCAAGTCATCTCCAAAAAACGAGTAAGCGTGAATCGGCAACAAACTTTCGCAACTTCTAGTAATTTTTGTGCTGAAGAATGGCGTTCTTGGTTAAATTATATGAAGATTTTCTTTTCATCAACCCGTTCCCAGCGCGTGTTGTCGGTTCACGTTCATAATTCTGACATCAAACCAACTATATCTATATCTATACTCAATGACAAGCGACGTTGACAACTGTTTTGACAGACGACCGTATCTAAAGGCTAGTATATACGGAATGGTATGTTCTGGTTTGTTGGACTCGGGCTGCGAAATTTGAATAATTATGGCCAGCACTGTTCCATATTATCAAAAATTTGCTAAGGTACACGAGTCGACTGATCTACATTTTATTAAAACTGCTAATGATTCTACCGCACCTGTCACTGGATATATCTTTTTGCCGGTTACAATAAGGATAGAACAGCGATTATTAAGTTTTATATTATTCCCAAGATAAACACTGACTTACTTTTCGGAATAGATTTTTGGAAAGCTTTCAATATAGCTCCCGACTTTTTATCTCTGTTGGATGATAATCAATTTTTATCTACCCGAGAACTATAGCCGCCAAAGATAAAGCGTTACGAGACTTTAATTCGCTTTCCGAGTCAGAATGTAAAATGGCTATTAAAGTGATTCAAGAATTTGAAGAGATTTCGGCAGAGAAGAGAGGATTAGGGTGTGAGTCACCGTATTGACACCGGTGATCATCCTCCAATCAAGCAACGTTACTACATGATGTCCCCAGAGAAGCTCGCCGAAATGAACCGGCAGCTTGATCAAATGTTGAAAGACGATGTGGTGGAACCTAGTAACAGCGTCACCTTAGCCCGTAAGGCAGATGTTACACTTCGCTTCTGTCTGGACAGCCGAAAACTCAACGCTATCTTTAAACACGACGCGTATCCGCTTCCTTATATTAACCATATTTTAGATCAACTCAGGGATGTTAAATACCTATCATCTGTTGATCTAAAATCTGCGTACTTTCAGGTACCTTTGGATTCGAAGGAATCTCGTGAAAAAAATTGCATTTACCATACCTTCACGAGGTTTGTTCCATTGTGTCATGTGTTTCGGTCTAACCTCCGCCCCAGCGACCCAACAGCGTCTTATGGACAGGTTGTTCGGTCCGGAATTTGATAATAAAGTTTTTATTTATTTGGATGATCTTATCATAATTCATTCAAACTTTGTCGGCCATTTGGAATTGTTACGTAAAGTCAGGGAAAAATGACAAGCTGCAAATCTCACTGTTAATATGGGTAAATGCCAGTTTTTCAGAAAACAATTAAAGTTTTTAGGTCACGTGGTCGATGAATTCGGTTTACGTACCGACCCGGATAAAGTAAGGGCTATTGTCAATTTTCCCACTCCTACTTGCCAAAAAGATGTTAAACGTTTCCTAGGCACTGCTTCATACTACAGGCAATTTATTAAGAATTTCAGTTATCGCGCCGGCCCCCTAAACGCGCTCACGTCCACACGTAACTCTGAACTCCTGAGGCAGATCAATCTTTCAATGATTTAAAGTTAGCTCTGACCACAACACCTGTTCTAACATGTCCAGATTTTTCGCGTGAATTCTCTGTGCACTGTGATGCCTCGGATTTTGGAATAAGTGGGACCTTAGTTCAAAATATAGACGGACAAGAACATCCAATCGCTTATTGTAGTCGCTCGCTTTCTCCGGCAGAGAGAAATTATTCTGCGACAGAGCGTGAAGCTCTGGCAGTAGTTCATGTAGTGGAGCATTTTCATCCTTATCTGGAGGGCCGTAAACCTTTCCAAATAATCACTGATCATTCTAGTTTAAAATGGTTTTTAAATCTTGAAAATCCTACCGGTCGCTTAGCGCGTTGGGGTTGTAGATTATCACCTTATAACTTCATATTAGAACATAGGAAAGGGTCACAAAATGTAGTACCTGATGCATTATCGCGGTCTGTACCCGTGTCTGTAAATGCCATAGATTTAACCGCAATTAAGGACGCTTGGTATCTTAACATTGTGAAACGTTGCACCGAGAGACCCCGGGCTTGTCCGAATTTTCAACTAGTTGATGGTAGGCTTTACCGTTTTACAAAAACTTCTAACAAACTCAGTAAGGATTTCCAGTGGAAAGAAGTAAAACCTCTTGAGCTGAGGGAAAGTATAATTGTTGAAAATCATTCTAAACCTACTGCCGCTCACCTTGGTGTGCATGTATAAAGATACCGTGAGTTTTATTAAAAATTGCGACATTTGTGGTGCTTATAAACACAGTTCACACTGTACACCCGGCTTTATGGGAGAACCAAAAAATTGTACGCGGCCATTCCAGTGCTTAAGTATTGACCTAGTCTGACCACTGCCCATGTCACGGCGTCAAAATAAGTATCTGTTAGTTGTCATTTGTTGTTTTACAAAGTACTGTTTTTTGTTTCCACTTCGCAGGGCTACTGGAAAGGTTATAACGCAAAGATTGGAATATCATGTGTTTTTAGTGCATGGAATACCACAAACTATAATTTCTGACAACGGTTCCCAATTTACAGGTCGTGACATTTTAGCTTTACATGAAAAATACAACATCCCTCAGATCCACCTTAGCCCAGTGTATTGTCGACAGGTTAATCCCGTTGAACGCTATAATCGTACCGTAATGACCGCTATTTCTGCTTTTGTGCAAAACGACCATAGGTCCTGGGATGAAAACATTCAAAAGATCCAATTTGCCATAAACACATCTATAAACGAAGCCACATCTTATAGTCCGTTCCTTCTAGTTCATGGTAGGGAAGCTGTAGCCAACGGTGATATTTACAAAGATGGTAGTGATCTCAGTGAATTAACCGTTACTTCACCTGATGCACATGTTCAAAGATTGGGTCATCTATCACAAATTTTCAATAATGTTAAAAATTCACTTAAGCAAGCCCATCAGAAAAATGTGAAGTACTACAATAAAAGACGTAGGGATGTGTCCCTTAATGTGGGAGATTTTGTTTGGAAACGTACCTACAAGCAGAGCGTTGCGAGTAAGTACTTTGCCGCAAAGCTTGCTCCAAAATATGAAAAATGTAAGATTATCCATAAGCTTTCACCGTTAGTGTATGAGTTGGAAGATGAACAGGGTAAATACACAGGGAAAGGCACATAAAAGATTTCAAATGTTTAGGCTAGCCTTCAGCGGCCGCGGGATGATCGGCTTTAGAATTGTCTCCCCGTCTGACGTCCGGACGCGTTGTAAGAGGCGACTGTGGACTATCTTAGGCGTTTTCCATCTTAAGCTAACCACCACTTTTATTAATCTACCATTTCATTCAGTATATCTTGAGTGACTTGATAGCCATAAGTTTGTACTTACTTTTTCTCATTTATTTTGACCTGTTTAACAAGAAAACTTAATCTCTTATAAGCTTCGTTGTCTAAGGGATCCCATGACAATTAGCATTGATATTATGTCTATTTACACCCTACCGGTGTTGGTAGATTTATCATATTTTTGCTTTTATTCCCCATTTATAATATACTCATACAGGCGAGTCTATTTGTTTCAGGAGACTAATAGAATATTTTTCTACTAAATTCATAGGTACTTTCTCTCTTGTTATACAGGGTTGGGAAGCGTTTCTAGGACAGACTTACCAGTCATTTTTCAGGTTTTAATAATGAACCGTAAGTAGTGGTTAGATTGTCACACCTTTAAATTTTTAAATATCTTACTATAAGCCACCTCTAGTCAAATTATGCAACTTCTTTTGGTATTTTCTAGTTAGAACTTCAATGGCGTTTTTTTGTTTTAATTAATGCAAATAACATTTTTTTTTTTTTTTTTGCCTTTTATATTTAAGCATTCTAGAATCCATGCTTATATATTTATGTATCAGTCTTGATCGATTTCTTTTCGAACAAATCGATTGCAACGTCTTACCGATTTCCGCCAGCTGTTGTGTTAAAGTAATATACTTAGTAGTGTTACGGTGTATTTTCCTCTACAAATAGGTTTTTCTCATTAAATTAAACTATTTTAATACGGTTTTATCGCGTTTATTACTTATTTATTTACACCTGACGTTTCAAACACTTTACAGCGTTCATGGTCGCAGGCAGACTAAGTTAACATTTGTCTTTGATGTCATAAGATTACAAAACTACCGCCTGAAATTTTTATTGGGAACTATTCCGATTCACGCAGTATTGGCTCACAGTATCTAAGGGTCTTGCAGTCTGCTTCCGAGTTTGCGATTTTATTAAGTTAATGACTGGGTCCCAAGCTGGCGGTACCTGCCATCCATCCTCTCTATTGAAATTAGGATGTTTTTTAATTTCAATAGCTTCACGTAACATCCTTAGAATGAATCTGTTTTCCTTTGCAAGGACTTGAGGATTATCAAAACGCATATAGTGGTTGGGTTTGTCTAGAGCATGTTCACAGACTGCAGACTTGGTTGAGCGTCTATTTTTCATGTCAGCAATATGTTCTTTTATACGAGTATTAATGCTTCTCTTTGTTTGCCCAATGTATGATAAACCACAGTCACAGTCAATTTTATAAACTCCAGCATCTTGCAATGGGATATTGGATTTTACAGGTCTTAAAAATTGGTTTATTTTCTTATGCGGCCGACTTCTGTGACATATGTGTGTGACCCAAGCCACACACAGTTGATCGTTTTCCTGCCATCTTACCATACATAAAGGGAGTCACGGACAAGATTGGTAACATACTTAGGCGAGCTTCAATCAAGACCTATTACAAGCCGCATAAGAAAATAAACCAATTTTTAAGACCTGTAAAATCCAATATCCCATTGCAAGATGCTGGAGTTTATAAAATTGACTGTGACTGTGGTTTATCATACATTGGGCAAACAAAGAGAAGCATTAATACTCGTATAAAAGAACATATTGCTGACATGAAAAATAGACGCTCAACCAAGTCTGCAGTCTGTGAACATGCTCTAGACAAACCCAACCACTATATGCGTTTTGATAATCCTCAAGTCCTTGCAAAGGAAAACAGATTCATTCCAAGGATGTTACGTGAAGCTATTGAAATTAAAAAACATCCTAATTTCAATAGAGAGGATGGATGGCAGGTACCGCCAGCTTGGGACCCAGTCATTAACTTAATAAAATCGCAAACTCGGAAGCAGACTGCAAGACCCTTAGATACTGTGAGCCAATACTGCGTGAATCGGAATAGTTCCCAATAAAAATTTCAGGCGGTAGTTTTGTAATCTTATGACATCAAAGACAAATGTTAACTTAGTCTGCCTGCGACCATGAACGCTGTAAAGTGTTTGAAACGTCAGGTGTAAATAAATAAGTAATAAACGCGATAAAACCGTATTAAAATAGTTTAATTTAATGAATAACAATCGCGAAAACATAAGAAAACATTAGGTTTTTCTCAATTCCCCAGAATCCGTTTCATTCCATAAAAAAGTTTTGTTTGTTTTTCATCTGTCAACGTCAAGTAGTGCGTTGAAAATTTTCATCGCTGTCGATATCGATCTCTCTCGATTCGTTTTTATGAGTTCATTAAATTTAAACTAATCATCATCATCATCATTTCAGCCGCAGTCAGTCCACTGCTGGACATAGGCCTCTCCCAACGATTTCCAAAATGATCGGTTGGCAGCAGTCTGCATCCAGCGTCTGCCTGCGACCCTTTTCAGGTCATCTGACCATCTGGTCGGTGGATGTCCAACGCTGCGCTTACCGGTACGTGGTCGCCATTCGAGAACCTTTCTGCCCCATCGGCCATCGGTTCTCCGCGCTATGTGCCCCGCCCACTGCCACTTCAAAGAACTAATCCGCTGGGCTATGTCGGTAACTTTTGTTCTCCTACGGATCTCTTCATTTCTGATTCGATCTCGTAGGGAAACACCGAGCATCGCCCTCTCCATAGCTCTCTGGGCGACCTTGAGCTTTCTTATGAGGCCCATAGTCAAAGACCACGTTTCGGACCCGTATGTCATCACTGGTAACACACACTGGTCGAATACCTTAGTTTTAAGGGACTGAGGTATTTTAGACGAGAAGACGCTACGTAGCTTCCCGAACGCCGCCCATCCGAGTCGGATTCGACGAAAGACCTCGTCCTCGAAGCTGGAGTTGCCAGCCTGGATCATCTGACCCAGGTAGACATAATGGTCTACAACTTCAAGGGTAATTAAATTTAAACTAATGTTAATCTTCTTTAGGGTGTAGAATAGGCCGAGGACGTCAGCCAATTCCCTACGTGAATTCTTATCCGGGGAAGGGGGTGTTGTAATGCTATTTTTACTATGCCATAAATATTAAGTCGATTAACTGCCTAATTGCTCGATTGTTAAGTAAGGGGTTAATTCCGCTAATAAACTTTAAAAGACCACGCAACTGATATTTAATCGCGACTCAATTGTGTTGCATTTTTTAGATATACTCAATAGTGGTATTCTACTTAAACAGTTTTGAATCTCTATTCATTTGCAACTGGAGCGTATTTTAATGATAATAGTAGAAAAATGTAAATAAAATGAGTAACGGAATATCAGAAACGTCAAAGTTGTCATTGCGATCCAATTGCGATTCAATTGTGCACTAGGTACCTACTTAAAATAAGCGAATAGACTCCTCCGTGAGATAATTATATCGATTGCGATCGTGGAAACAACATTCTGTATTTTTGAAATGTATGCGGGTGGTAATTTTTGATTTCGACTGGTCTGGTCTGGTCATGCGAATAACTCCACGAGCCGGTGAACGATAATCAAATCATTCCTTACTTGTTCCGTATTTCTTTATAAACTCATTGAATCCGTGCGAGTTGGGGTTTAATTGTCGAATGATTCGTCGGCGGATGTCAAAAATCGATACTAAATGCCTGTTGTTTTCACACGGTTCGGCCCGAAGTCGATAGATAGTTCATCGAGTCGATTCGAGCAAATGTAGACTCCCGATGTCCCCATCACTACGACTGAACTAACAGCTAGCACACTTGCCGCCACCGGCAGACGAAATCAGATGATTTTTGGAGCGGGTCGATATTTGCTCGCTATTTTTATAATTTAAAGGTTTAAATCGCAATTTAATACTTTTATTTGGAGTTTAATAGTGCAACCGTCGTAACAAGTATTTTCGCCGACGTGGTTGTCGTACAGCGTTATAAGACAAAAGTGTTATGTTGGATATACATAAAGAACCCTGAAAAGGGTTAAAAAGAAGACCTGAAGTTTCCCTCAGCACTCACTCCGCTGAACACTGGGAGTTCTACCCGCTTCCCGAGGTGTCAGGAGTGCATACCACATTTCTTTTATTGAAACAAGAGGACACTCCTTATACTACCGTTTTAATCTGCGATAGACATTTTTGCTTTAATTGAGGTAACCACACCGCCGAAGCCAGCATTATCGGTTAGCCAGTGCCTGCGCTTTCTGCATTTAATTAACCTTTTATTTTCTTTAATTTAAAACTTTAAAAAAGGGATCTAAATATTGGCCATTCGATCTCCTGCGCTCCTAATTCTCTTTTCTCATTTTAATTTCATTTATTTATTTTCTCAACATTAAAAAGGTACTTAACTTTCAACATAAATTCATTTGTTTTAATTGAGTTTTTTTAAAATTTTGTGTTGGCTTTTAACTTCTGTTTCCAAATAAATATTGTAAAAGTTATTTTTTCTTTTATTTTAATTTTTGGTACTTATTTTCTTTCAAATTTCATAGAAGACAGAAATTAGATAACGAACCCAGGTAATAAACATTGCAATATATAGTCCGAACTTGGGGAAAAAATAATTAAAATCGACAGAACAGTAACGCTCGTCACTTTATAGTGTTATCTATCCTTCGCGACAAAATTTTTATCCAAGTTGTCCATCATAGCATTGTGGAAATCTTATGCGGATTGTGTAGCAAATAACAAAAACCAAGAGATGCCTCTTGATTTGAGCAGGACAGGAGTCATTGCTCAAACAGGATATTCGCAATGAACACTTCCTATCTCTCTTCCGAGCATAATAATAGCACCAATAGCGCCAGTACCGTTGTTAGTAGCTCCTTCTCCATACATTGGATACCTGTACCCTCAGCCAACAGGATATTTACCACATGCTTTCCTGACTCCTCTTCGATACCAAACAGACAATCTGTTGCGTCCGCTTAGACCACCGCAAAGGAGCAATGCTTAATTAGAAAAGTACGGAGACCCCTGATCAGACGACGAGGAGTTCAAGGCATTCAGAGATGCAGCAGTGAAAGCTATCGAGGAAAAGAACTGAGGCTTGTTGGCACCTAACAGCCCGCGGATGCGTCGCTCGGTGCAGTCCACCAACGCGCCGGACGACACCTACCGCCAGCAGCGGGCTCGCAACAATATGGCCGCCAAGATCAGCCGAGACAAGGGGAGAAAAAAAGTCTCTGCATCAAAGTCGAATTTCTCAAAAACAGACTTGAAAGGCTGGAGAACAAGTTGCAGAGATCGTGCTGCAGGCGGTGCTTTGGTAGTTTGAACTGTAAATAATTTTAGTGAGTATAATATTTAGATAACCCCCCCTTTATTGATATGTACATAATACGTAATTTACTAGATACTCGTAATGTTACTGTACCTCATTTTGTTTATTGTTAATTTTATTTCTATTTTGTGTAATTTTAGGTAGTTTTTAAATAATAGGTTTATATGTAATCTGTGATCTAAATTGTTTTCTTAAATTTTTTGTGTAAATAAGTCAAATGTCAAACCACAGGGAGATGTTATGTAAAGTTAACCCTTGAAAAATTTAAGTTAGTTAAGCTCACAATGTATACTTAGTTTTATTTAAGTTTTAAATTAAAGTTACTGTAAATAATTTGTTTCTATATATTATTATCATTTTTGTCATTGTCAATAGATAAACTATTCGTACAAATCTAAATTGGATTACAAAATTAAGTCAAATAATTTAAAATATTTTGGATATTGACATTTACTTTCACACCTAGTTTTTAATAATTATTAAGCTGCTAATTTAGTACCGTTAACTATTCTTTCCTTGCATTAAATGTTTATATATACCTAATGAACCTGTAATCCACATCAAATGCAAATAATTTTTTTTAAGTTAATACATCTTTATTTTTTTCTGTTACACTGCACTTCAAGTCCATTTCTCAGATATGATCTGTGGCCATTGTTTCCACTAAAAACTGGGTCCATTACCATTTAATGCCTGATAATCTAATATTAAATGAGGAGGGTGTGTCAGATGCCTTTTTCGTCAGCCTGAACAAATCTGACGTTAGACCGAGGCGTGCTAGAAACACCTCGGATCATGTTCCTATTGGTCTGATTTCCTTGTAAGAAGGGTTATTGAGATGAGCATGAAGTCAGTCCATAATACTAAACAATGTCGCCAAATCAACGACCATAACTTTAGAGGCTGAAAGGCGATTCCGAAAAGCTCTGAAACCAGGGTGCACAGAGTCGATTGATATGCAACCCAATCGATAGGAGGAGTGGTCGATAAGTCCCGTTATGTAATCAGAAAGTCAGGTAAAATAATTGTATTCATATGCAACAAAAGAAATTTTGGGTGGGTCGTATTGTCACAGATTCCTTTCACTGGTCCCTGCCGTTTACCGAGGTCCATCCTCTATCTACTTACCTAGTTGACTTGTTCAAACATACATACATACCTAGTTATTATACTTGTATTTATTGATTTTGCTAACAACATCTCATTAGTTAAATAATTGTAAAAAGATCCTATGAAAATAATCCCTATAATGCAACATTTAGAATAATTTAATAAATATCTAGATACAAATAAAACTATTTAACTCATTAGGTACTTTACAGATATGAATTTAAATTAAACGAAAGTATAACATAGTTGACTGATTGCTCTAGACTCGTTGTGATAACGTAAGCTTTCTTTTAATATTAAAACGTTTTATTTTTTTACTGTTAGTACTAGTAATAATTCTGTACCCGTACCAGGGTGTCAATTATTTTATTTTCCATAGTGCACAATTGAATCGTGATTGGATCGTAATGGCGATTTTCGACGTTGCTATTCTGCTCTTCAATCGTAACACAGTTGAAAATCAATTTTTCAATAATCGGTATTTTGCTATTTATTATACTTACATTTTTTCTACTATTACCATTCAATTAAGTTTCAATTGCAATTAAATTAAGATTCGAAACTGTCTTAGCAAGAATACCAATATTTAGGTTATCAAAATTGTATCGTAATAGAATATCAGTTGCATGGTCTTTTAAAGTAATTAAAATTGACACCCAGTAATAAACAAATGTATGATCTTTGATGGTCGCTAAACAAACTTATGTATCGTCAATGTGTCAATCTCTAGATTGATCTATCAATAGCTCAGGCTCCATAGGGGCACGCGTACCGATAGCGACTCCAAGCCCATTCAACTTTTTTTGTTTCCTACTTTATTTAGAACTAGCTGTTTCCCGCAGCTCCGCCTGCGTCAAAAAGTAGCCTATGTTTGACCCCGGGTCTTTAACTATATTCATACCAAATTTCATCAAAATTCGTTCAGCGGTTTGGCCGTGAAAGCGTAACAGACATACAGACAGACAGAAAGACAGACAGACTTTCGCATTTATAATATTAGTATGGATTTCATTTTTCATCAGATGCATGGAAACACAGGATGGAAATTATTCGACTGACTGTCCATTGTTTGAGTGTCCACGAAACATTTCTTTTTACCGTTACAAGATATATTATATAAGTATATTTGAATGTATTTAGATATACATAAACTGCCTCTGTGGTCCAGTGGTTAAGGCGTCTGCCTTTGACCCAATGGTCGCGGGTGCGATTCTCACGGGAAGCATACTTACTCTATCACACCTAAAAGATGGTACAGCGAATTCAAAATGCATGTTGTCGCTTCTATTTTAATGTCCCCCCTAGAACTCACATATCCCCAATTGTACATAATGCAAATTGGCTTAATATTGAGGCAAGAAGACGTTTACATCTGTCATTGCTCATGTTTGACCTAATGAAATACAAAGAGGCCGGATTATATCTTTATAAAAATTAAAACTCCTGATTCTTCACAAACGGTATATCATGTATTGTAGGTATATATGTTTTATACTTATTATATTTATAAATAGTTTTTTCCCGCAGCTTCACCTGCATCAAAAAGTAACCTATGTTTGACCCCGGGTCTTCAACTATATTCATACCAAATTTCATCAAAATCCGTTCATCCGTTTGGCAGTGAAAGCGCAACAGACAGACATACAGACAGGGCAGACTTTCGCATTTATAATATTAGTATGGATATGTAATCTTATGTAGGTATTATATACACATAATAGTTCTTATTAGACATATTCTTCTTGGATTCGGAAACCAGTCCAACAGGAACATGATCCGAGGTCTGTTACGTGTAGTAGCCAACACTGTCAGATTTGTCAGGCTTCCTCAAGGCATCTGACATACGTAGTCTTTGACTATGAATCTCATAAGAAAGCTCAAGGTCGCCCAGAGAGCCTACGAGATCGAATCAGAAATGAAGAGATAACAAAAGTCACCGACACAGCCGTTGGCCGATGGGGCAGAAAGGTTTTCGAATGACGACCACGTACCGACAAGCGCAGCGTTGGACATCGGCCGACCAGATGATCAGATGACCTGAAAAAGGCCGCAGGCAAACGCTGGATGCAGACTGCTGCCAACCGATCATTTTGGAAAACATTAAGAGAGGCCTATCCAGCAGTGGACTGACTGCGGCTGAAATGATGATGATAATGCATTTTCTGTCGTAAATAATGTACCTAATTAAATATTTTTAAAATAATAAAACAATAGTGGTTAGGAAGAATATAAGTGTTTGTTTCCACATGAAAAAGAAACAAAAATAATAAAAAGCGTCTTTTTATTACCTAATTACATTAGCTGTGATTCTACAAAATTTTGAATGCAGATGACACTTAGATGATGATGAATCATTTTAGTAAACAAGATGTGTTTGTATAAAATTAAATAAATGTGAGCGTTGGCAAATCCAACTGCCTTCTCAACTAGTTAGGATACGAATAATCAGTTCCGAATGGAAATATTACCGAAAATGACCGATCAAGTGCGAAACGGACACGCGTACGAAGGGGTACCATTATCTAAAAAATCGCAAAAATAATCACGTTGTTGTATGGAAGCCTTCTGAAATGTTTCAATTGTTTTGATTTTTAGTATTAGTTGTTCTGCGGCAATTTATTATATTTTCTTTTATATCTAAGATCTTATTTGTGTCTATTTACCATGTTATTTCAAATAAAGTTTCATTCATTCATTCACCTGCGAAAATTTTAATTATCTAACTATCACGGTTCATGAGATACAGCCTGGTAACAGACAAACACCGGACCTTTGCCCTTTGGATATAGCACCCTAAAAACCCCTATTTGTATAGAACCATGTTTAAAGGATCTTGTTCGATTTGTTTAAATTTGTCACCCGCTAGTAATTTTCTTACACTGTGCACATTTCTTATTGGAATAGAAAATATACATATAAATAAATGATGTAACATTTTAAGCAAAACACGATTTCATTCTAAAACCCATAGGCTTCAACTACATGTTTTCATCACCCTTTTTTCTATCCTTTTTGATCCCAAAACTCCATCATATCTTAAATGAAAATTTAAATTTCTTAAAGACACTCATGACAGAAATCTACAGTCATCCTGATAGTCTAGGTATATACACCTGCACATCGAACTTTTGTGTACCTACATTATTTGCAGTACAGGTTGGGTTGCTCTAGAATGACCTCTGGTGGAGATCCGGAAGGCTCGGAGACGATTTTCATTCAAAAAAGCAGTGCGTTCTCGTTATTTTCGGGAACTATCTCTTGAAGCATGAGACATTGCATGTGTACATATAAAAATAAAATATTTTTCATTTATTTTTTATTTTTATTTATTTACATATTGTATGTACGTTTATTATATATGTCATTTAGTCTAATTAATATATATATATATTCTTAATTATTGTTGTTTAAATTTAAATATTCAAAAATTTTGCTTTCACTTACATTCAAAAATTAATCTCTCCGCGCCACCTCTTGTTTGACTGGTAGAAAAAGCCCCTGGCTTTAAGTCTGCCCTTTACATTATTGAATTAAAGTTGAATTAATAAATAGGCTTATGACGATGTTTTGGAGGCCAAAGAGCGGTTTCTTGGCCAAATTAGCAACTCAACGAGGAAATGCAGACAACATCTTCCGCACAATGCAACATTTTTTATTAAGTTTATTTGTTAACAACTATAATTAAATACTTGGTAGTTTCTTTTTTTATAGTTTAATTTGTACATTTAAGGTTAAATTATATTTATCTGTTTTGATGATGATGATGATGATGAATATCAAATTAAAAGTAACTTGCTTTCTTACAAAATTAAAATTAATTTAAATATTAACATAAATATTAATAATTAATCGTACAATGCTGGAATTTGAGGACGCTTGCAATCCTTCTGATGCTTACACCTTGCTCTTTTTGCAAGCTATGATCCTCTAATAGTGGGCATTGTCCACAGATGGACAACTGATTTTTTTTTTTAATAAAAGGCATAGCGACAATGTGCAAGAGTTGATCCACAGCAGCGTGGAATGTTCTCAAAACTGTACAGGTATGAATTATATTTGTGTAATGCGTTACTTTTACTATACAATATTCCCAAAAACGATGTGATCAGCAAAATGACATCTTTATGTTGTCGTCCATTGTGTAAGAAATGGGTTAATGCAATGCAGCCAGCATTCAAATTCTGAATGAATGGACAAACTAATTCTCAAAGAAAATCTTTATTGAAAAATTTTAAAACCTTTTAAACGTCGTGTAAGTAGAATAGTATTTTCTAATTCAAACTGACCGCATTTAAGTCAAATAGAAATTTCAAGGTGAAATACTTTAACTTTAGTAAAAATATATATACTTCTGTTCTGCTGTTTCCCGCAGCTTCGTCTGCGTCAAAAAGTAGCCTAAAACACTAAATTATGTTATGGGTATATTATCGAACCCTTTTATTCATAAAAATTACCGAACATTCGTGAGGCCTACATAACTTAAATATGTTTAGTGCCTTCCTGTCTTACCTATCTGTATTTTATGTAAAGAAACGAGACGAAACATATTACGCTTAACTTGGACTTATCAAGCGTTCGTAATTTTTTATTAAGTACCCCCTGTACTTAAGCAATAAAATGCAATACTTACTTATACAGAACATGTGGGGTTTTGATCTGGACTTAAAGGAAGAGTCCACTCCGAACCATGATGCTTTGAGAAAGTATGGTTCTTCCTATGATTTTTGAATAAAAAGATTAATTTATAAGTTTGTAACTAAAGATACCAAATAACAGTAGAACAATAAAGAAACAAGCCGAACGCGTCTCTTTGAAAGTATTGAACGAGTCCGACAAGAAAAACTACCTTTAATTTCTTCAATGATAACAATAACTACGCATGCACACATGAACTATGGAGTGAAGAGTACTTATGATGATTTCACATGAGAAGCATTGCATTTTGAAGAAAAACTTACGTGGACGCATACAGTTCTATTTCCACATGAAGATTTGAAAGAAGATAGTCTTACTTAACTATGATTTTAGGTTGAGAAGGATAAATATTAACATATTTCTAATGAAAGTACCAAAAGACATCATTCCAGTAATAGAACCTCAACAGATCACATAACTTTTTTGCCCCTTTAATAATATTAAAACTTGGCGGAAATAAGCCACAACTAAACTTCATTCAATTGGAATATTTCGGCAATATTTGTATTTGTACCTTAAGAAAAAACTGATAAGTTAAGTCGAATTGAGAATAAAAAAAAAAAAAAAAACCACTATTAAATGTATCTAAAAACAATACTTTTTTATAAAACGTAGTATACCGACTAAAGAAAAACTCAATAACTTAATATTTAAGTCTATCCCATGTAGGAACTTTATTTAAAACACAATAAGCAGGCAAATTTTATGATTCGAAAAGATTTATCGATACAAAATATATTAAAACATAACGAATATTGTACAAGAACCAACGAAATAAAGCCATTACAATATAAAACAGCAATCACGATTTGAAATGTAAAGAACTTTATTTTAATGAACGCTGTAAAGTGTTTGAAACGTTAGGTGTAAATAATTAAGTAATACACGCGATAAGAACCGCATTAATATAGTTGAATTTTAGTGTAACGATTGCGAAAACATGAAATAAGAGAATTTCTAGAATGTACCTCTTTTCTCCAACCTATTAACATAGTCGTGCAATTTTTCCGTTTCATAACATCATTTTGCAACTGAATCAACATCTGCATTAAAATATTCAGCTGCTTTAACAGCTCCTCAAACTTATTTGACCTTTAAAACTTAGACATTTAGATATGGATTGCCGTAATGTTGTTGTGGTCAATAGCAATATGTGATAGTGATTGTTACGTCGCGCCTGTCATTTGCGAACCCTTCCGCGTGGATCTGGGAAATACTCCTCTGGGACGGAAAACAAAAGGAATCATTGTTATAATATAAAATCATACTGTATGTTTCCTGCCCGTAATAGTAACGTTTTTCTTAAATGTAAATCAATCAATTAATATGCCTCAAAATGTATTATAAGTTAAGTCACTTAAATCTAACCATTGTTAAAATATAAAATCTATATACTGTATGTTTCCTGCCAGTAATAGTAACTTTTTTTAATGTAAATCAATCAATCCATATGCCTCAAAAGGTATTATAAGTTAAGTCACTTAAATCTTATTATAACTCCAAGACGTTATAATAACAGATTCTCTTTAGGTATGTCATTAAACTTTCCATCTGTGACTGATTTTATTTTTGGTTATATTTCTATTTCATTTCGGTTAACTATAATTTTAAATTTATTTTGGTTTCCTTTATTTTTACTTAAAAATACTAATATGTGAATATATGAAATTGCTTTTATCATATGTAATTAAATTCTATTTTTAATTACATATGAATAAATAATTACATTATCAATTATTTAAAACTAGTAAGTACTCTTACATACACAACACATATAATCTACATGCAATAAAATGAATATAATACATTTATTAAAATTATTCTTAAATTATTTTACTGACGGTTCCGAAATCCAGGAACTGGTCTACTAGGAAGTGTTCATAAAATAAAGACCTTCAATATCAACATCACTAGAAAGTATTATAGACCACAAACCAGAATATATTCCACACCAACTTAAGTCTTATTATCTAAATCAGATGGTATAAATTCGCGTGTGGATTGAAACAGATGGCATATTTGATGCAGATGTTGATTTCAAGCGTTTGCAATTTTGTTTCGGTATAAAATCGGTACTTATGCTTACCAAGAACTTTCACGCAAGTTTGTAAAACAATTGCTAACAACTACTTTTGTAGAATTTCAGACCGTTATGTACGGAATATCGAGTCAATGTGTTTACCGGTACAACAATTGCACGATGTTCTGATTGGACGTTTGCTCAAAGGCAGCGGGCTGCTATTGGTGGTTACCGCCCAAAAAAGTAGGCAGGCAGATAACAGCCATTTATAAATGTATTCAATTCAGCTTTTTAACAGCGAATGATTTATGACACATGATAAAACGAAGTATGTTGTAGCTAAGGGGTCACACCAATTATTTTATAGTTTAATATTATATTATAATCTTTAATTTAATTAACTTGTATGGAGTTACATGATATAGGTACGTCTTATAAATGACATAGTAAACCCTCTTCTATAAAATGCGAATTCTTTTTAATAACTTTAAATCAAACTACAAGCAGAAAGTCCCCTAGGCTTCGAAGTAACCAACACCAACAAAAAACTCAAACTCGGAATTATTAGAGTTAATTATTGTAAGTAGACAAGGGCATAAACGTTGCAAGTATATTATGTATGCAAAGACGAGAATAGGTAACACTATGACGGGCAACATAATGAAGGAAGCGTGGTAACAGTACCACCAAGATAAAAAATTCTGAACCAAAGTATCAATCTATACTGCTGTTCGACTATATATATTGCTGTTCGGTAGTCTCGCTAAAACTCGAGAACGGCTGGACCGATTTGGCTATTTTTGGTTTTCAATTATTTGTGGAAGTCCAGGAAAGGTTTAAATGGTGAGTAAATATGAACAAAATGCTTGGAATAAATTAAAAACAACAATTTCGCTTTCCCTTAGAAGTTAGAAACTATTCCTTTCGTTTTGAATGTCAAATTTGACATTTAGCATTAACAACCAACAATTTCTGAGCTTCTAATGGAAAGTGTTGGTTGTCAATACCAAATGTCATTCAAACCAAACGAATAGTTGCTCAAGGGAAAGCGAAATTGTTGTTTTTACTATATTTCAAGCATTTTGTTCATATTTTAAGGAATTTGATGAGAATCTAGGTGTAAAGGTCGCGTTGTCTCGGTTGAATATTTAATCTACAATTTACAATGCCAAGGAGAAAACGACCTGACTTAAGTCGTCGAAGTCAATCAAATGTGCGAAGACACCTCACGTGCTAACCGTACTAATAACCTGCGAGAGGCAGATAATATAAATAGTCGTATTGGTATGTCAGAATTGCGTTCTAAAGTAAGTGAAAATGAAGTAGATAGGCATAGAATGCAACGAGTTCGTTCACATCAAACACAACAACAGCGAGCACGACACAATGAAATTGAGCGAAACCGTAGACGTAGTGCTCCTGTGATCCTGGAACGAGTAGCATTCCACAACGATCCGGAAATAGATTATTATGCCGACAAATCAGTAACAATTGGGGAAATGACAATCATTTGTAAATATTGTAAAGCATTAAAATACAGCGGCGAATCTACTGGATCATGTTGTGCTGGTGGAAAAGTAAAATTGCCACAATTGGTCCCATCACCGATCTATTACGCTCATGAGTTTCTGGGATGGGAAATTCAGGTTTTGACTACATTTTTTACTAAATTTGAAACATTCTGCAATTATCATTCAGCTTTTTTATTTATTTATATTTGGAGACTGTACGAAGTTTGCCGGGTCAGCTTTGCAGGGTTCGCGGGGATATCGATCCAACGCTTAGAGGCCCTTTGGTGAAGTTGATGTCATGTGGTGCTCCTGCCAAGACCCCTTCTCGGGCATATCAATAGTTGACATTTCCATGAACAGGTCTCGACAGGAGGAGGAACTGTTTATAAAGAGAGAAAATAATAAATGTGCTATGGTAAGTTTGGGTGGTTTAAATCTGGGTTATTAAATAGGAATTCGGGCACCTTCTAGTAATTATAATAATTATTACTCATTTTGTTCCAAACAAGGGATGACACATTATTTTAATATAAAGTGATGAAAGAGAATGGAAAAGAGCTAAAGAGCTTGGAAACCGCACAACGTTCCTTTCTCAATGTGTGAAACGAAAGAAACGATACCACTATCGACACTATTAATAATTCTGTGCTATCGAACAGTAGGCTGTTAAAAAACGTAGGCGTTTTAAAGATAAATATAAAATATTATTTTGACAAATATAGTTGTTTAAAAAAGTGTAACTTTTGTAACGTTAGACATAAAATTGCTTATTTTTTTTGTTAACAACAATTTTTTTAGTGTGAGTAGCAAATTTGCATAGCGAATTTCCTAATTTTTTATCAAAATATGTTTTGTTTTGAGAAAGAAATTGATTTCATATTTAAACATAACATCGTGAACATTGAGTTCTGGGGATAAAATTTTTTTTATACTCGATATTATTTATAGAGGTTTTTGTCTAAAACAGCCATTTACATAATTGATTTTATTTCTTAAGACTCCTGAGTTCATTGATTACATACCTAGGTGATAATACACTTGTATTTCACCTTGATTTGAGTGAAATTAGGTACAAAAGAGCAATACAATCAGTTTCCATTGTAAAGCGTGGCGAATGTGTTTACAGCTAGGTTTGAGCATCCGCAAAAGAAAGGTGTTGTCGCAATGTGGAGGGTTTGCGATTAGATTCGCATAAAGAGTCTGTTGTGTAAGGATAGCGGGAAACGAATGGTTGACTGACAGCGCCCGCTGAGAATGATTGATGGATATTTTGACGCATTTTTGCAGTGCAATGTACAAATTAATCCGTTAGTTCGGACCAAAGAAACAGGAGAGAAGAATTGTGACCATGCGAAAACAAATGCACGCACATGGGAATTTTAAATACAATGGCTTGAATAAATAATGAAATGAGCTCCGTTGTTGCGTTCATACTCGTAGAGTGCTTCAAAGGAACTCTAGTTTGGGATTTCCACCAGTAGCTTTCAAATTTACATTCGAATAATTTTTCACATGTGAATTTGTTTTCGCATAGGTAAGCGTATTTAACACGATAGTTTAATAGCACATACAGATTTAATTTGTAATGTAATTAATTAAATAAAAACGGCTTTCCGTACAAGTCGAGTGATCAACTGACCGAATTTTGTACGAGAGGTCGAAAAATTTTTTTTCAGTTTTCACTTATTTTTTTTATTAAAAGCGGATTAGTTTAATGATCTAAACATACTTCAAGAATTTGGCCAGTAGTTTCAAAATCATCCTGTATTTCAATGAAGAATATAGGTTTATAGGGTTACTTAAAAGTAGGTAGATAGTGCTAAGTAGCCTGCAGATGGAGTTTCTTGCTGCGCATAATTGATATATAATACCGGCCCCTTTTCTAGTTTCTCGCAAATTAAAATAATACCTTCGATCTACGCCTGCGAAAACAAAAAAAAAATAGTTTTCGTGGCAGAAGTCACAAGTTTCTTGATCAGGTACCTAGACTTACTGCTTATAGTTAGGCTATTAAATAACCCAAAATATTCAATGTGTTAAAGTTGTCCTAGCTGCGGTAGGTCTATCCAGAACTCTCAAAATTTTATGTCAAGGAACGAAGTAAAAGGATGAACAGAAAGATCTATTCTGGGAACCAGCTAATGATGACTTAGGTATGAATACAATTTTGATTTCTTAATTTTTTGAGGAAAAAGTTACCCTGTTATGGTTAATATCCAACATGCATTGTTAAGTTATGGTGGCTTATTTTGACAATTGCGAAAATGGAATCCTTTACAATATTCGAACGTTCTGAAATTTGCTTATAGAGTTGTTCTTACACAATGTGACTTACACTTCTGAGAACTCACAATGCTTCCGTGGCTCAACTCTTGCCTTTTGTCGGTTCAAACTTCAGTCTTTGTGTTATACTCAAGGAAAATTATTTGGGACCCGTTGGCCTGTCATCTGCGGACAATGCCCACTATTAGAGGATTATATCCAGCAAAAAATGTTGGTCCACCGATGGTCTAAGGTAAAGGCGACAGATGTAAATTAATCATACCCTTATTTGAATATAACTATGTAGAAATTGCAGTGGAAACATAGGATGATGAAAATAATTTATGAGCACTTGTCGATGTATATGATCAAAGAAATTCTGTAGTAGCGTAGTCTGTCTAATTTACACTCTGAGCTGCTTCTCGCTATCATCTTATACCACGCCACAAAATTCGCTTGCGTTACGGCAGATGCAAATTCCATCCCCGGAATACTCCTGGGACGGTGACGTTTCAGCATCAGTGGCCGTGACGATTCCAAACAATAACAAGCCGGACAATGTATGGACGTGACGTCCGCTAATCTTCAGGGAGCAAAAACTCAGTTGCGTTTGTTATTTTTGTTGTTTAAATCATAACTTCTGCAAAAGAGTTCTTAGAATATTTTGCGAGCAATCCTTCGGGGAAAATATTTTAGATTTATGTGAATTATGATAAAAATTAAAAAAAGTTGTTTCTGATTAAAGATAAATACTATCTGTATTTGAAATTTTATACGAGTTAGTAATATAAAAAAAAACTGACAAGAAACTAATCTGCTGAGGCCTACCTACTCCTGAGTCTTGAACAGATTAATTCATTAATTCATTCAATTCAAAATACAATTCATTCATTACATTCAATATTATCAAAGAATTCGTTTAATGCCCAAATGTGGGCAGTAAAGATATATTGTATTTAATTGTTTTATTACTTAGAATTATTATCAAATAGTTTAAAATTAGCCACAGCTTATTTACCATTAATGAAAGTTGCATTTTTAAATGTCCATAGAAATGCATAGATTCTTTTATGACGTGATAATATGTTTGGTCAAGAATATGTCCATTTGAAAAATAAAATTACTTAAATATCTCGGTTTGTGGTACAAAAGCTAATAATTAATCATGCGCCTGATTAATTATTAGCTTTTGTACCACAAACCGAGACACTTTGTCCGTCCAGATCACATCATTATCAGAAACCGGCCAGGCGACTGCAACGCAACTGTCGCCGGACAATTCATTTCGTCTATTGTATCTGATACTTCCGCACAGACGGACAATCAGACGACTCTTTACTCTGTATGAGGATGTCACGGTGGTCTGATTTTGTCATTTGAAAGGATTGCTGGTCAAGATATGGATACGGTATGGTAGTTTTTGCAAGATTATCTACTTTGACTTTGATATTACAGACGAATAGTTTTTTTACTGAAATAACTAAATTACTATACGATTCCAGACAATGACAGACAATGTCATTCAATGAAATAGAAATTAATCCTACGTTTTCATTTGAATCAAATATGATAACATCTTTTATATCACTTTTCTCTCATGACTACATATTATTTTTACCATTTTGATAAATATTTTTATTTGATAATCACAAAATATAAAACGTTCACTTCTGTCTCTTTTTGCAGATGACAGAATGTTACTTGAATACGTCGTTTCCAGTAAAATAAATTAGTTCTAATATTTTTCCGCAATGGCCATAAGGCTGCCATTTGCCATTGGCCACTTCCGTGACGTGTTCAGTGTAGATAACAGATAATTTAGTTATAAGGCCACTCAGAGATAGGTGACTGCATATTTATATTAGTGAAATTTTAATTAATATGTACCTATCGCTTCACTAACGACCGTAATATGACAGTGAATAATTAAGTATTTAAATATGTACTAGAAACGTTTGACTCAAAGTGACTATTCAGAAGATAAAAATCGTCAACGTATTTGTTTTTGTAATATTTTGATTGTTTTATTTTAATTATGTTGGCATGTTAACGATAAATGCAATAAAAAAATTATTGGGTATTGTCTTAATTTGAATGATTTGTATTCGCAAACCGGTGTGGCGTTTAAGGCTCAACTTGTTCCTCTTGTACTTTAATTGGAATTCTGATTCAGATAATAACAAGATCAGTCCAATCTTGATGATGATCATTATTTCGACTAGGTAACATTGCCAATCGAACATACACACACCTTGGTGTCAGATTTGTGCGTGTGTTGTTGATGATGATAAATCCATAATAAACGACGCAATCCAAAAAATGTTTATTAACCATTTTTTTAACATCGACTTTATAATTCTTAGAAAATCGTTGGACTCTTCAATACGACACAATTTAATGGCAATTGGATTAATTAGTTCTTTTCATTTTATGCATCGATTGTATGTGATTACTTTGTAAAACAGAATTAAAGAAAAAGTACTTTAAATTAATGTAGTACAAAACGGCAATTTCAAGAAAAATGTGCCTTATAAAAGTTAATTAAAACCTCACTGGTCCCCGCGACGCTACGACCGAGACCAATAATTAATAAAGATTATATTTTTTTAAAATTTTAGATGCATTTCAATTACAAGAAGCAATAATAATTTTAAATGCAGCATTTGAAGTCTGGTAAGAACCCACATGGAAGATCATTTCAGGTAATTCGACGTAAATGTATTAACGCACATGACTGCAACCAGATAAGTGAACATCGTTTGCGAATACTAATTCCTCACCGATACACCACGCGGCTCTGTCGAAGAGAAACTTCTCTTAGACGCGTGTCTCGTGGCAGGATTTTGCATGGACTTCGTGCTCGTGTTAGGTATGGATGTTCGTGTTCACCAAAAACTTATACGACAAAGTGGTGGCAGTTTTCGTTTTAGACAAACGGAACTTTGTGACAATTACTCTTCTCATTTGGATCATAAGTTTATCAGTAGGATTCATTTTTCTAATACTCGTAAAGCAGTTTATCAGTTATTTAATTTATTACTTCCGCACATATTATTGTATTAAATTTATTATACTTTAAATTAACGCTCTATTTTTTATTAGAATTTTGTTTGAGGCGAAAATCAAAGTCAATAATAATGTAGGCAGAAATCTTACACGTGTAATTAGGACAAGTGTAGTTAGCATTAATTTTGGTTTTGGCTAATGTTTTACAAGTATTTACTACAGATTTGTGTGTTGTATTCTACGGCGCCAACAGAATATTAACTTTTTCTTCAGCTGTATTGAATTATTTCATGCAATTCTTGTAATAGTTATATTTGTAATACCGATAAGACCGAAATTACGTAGCCCTATCTTCAGAAAGATTTCTGCAAAGTCACGTCCACATACCAAATATTACAGAACTATTAAAGACTATCATAATGTTATTTTGCTTAATCACACAAATGAGCCAAGGTTTTGAGTGATGTTGAGAACATAAAAATAGTTTTTGTAATTACTTAATTATCATTTTTTAAATGTCAAATAACATTTTTTTTTTTTACATAAAGTGTCACAGAACCAATTTGAATTTTGATTAGTTCATCACCTGATGTTTTTTTATTTGAACCAAAATACTACAGTTATACGCAGGCAAAGAATAGTACTAAATTATGATGCATCAGCTCAAGTTCTTTTTATTCATTCATTAGAAGTAGCTCCTTCTCCTGCCGAGAACCGTATTCGGCTAAATAAATACTTAGATGATATTCATTGGCAGAAGCACCCATATAATACCACTTCTCCAAAGGGGGCCCTTACTAAGGGCTAAAATGTATAGAGGTCAATCAGAGGTTTATGTGTAAGTATAATCAATCTATGTATATTTCATTACTAATTTTTAATTCATAATTCGTACAGATGGTCAAAATAATCAACAGTGAACCTAAATAAGGAAGTTATGTATGTATTGTACGACGTGAATTTGAATAATCTAAGTATGTTTACGTTTCTTTTTCTCTTCTCATTGTTTTTTAAAGATAATTCGCACTGCACATAACTCATCAGATTTCTCCGAGGTTTTACCTAATTGTTGACTGGGAGAGAATGCTTTTAGCATTAAGTCCGCCAATTGTAAAAGTATTTCTTTTATTTGTGGTACAAAAAAGATTTATAAATAAATAAATTACAAACTCAAGGGATAATTTTTTTGTTTTTTCTTTTACTAAAAATAATTATTAAATCCACTGACAACCCAAACCCTACTGCACAACCCCTGCTTTAATTGAGTTTGTGCAGGAAGGGATCTACCCTATCACGTAATGCACTATGCAACCCCTTCCCCTTTTAAATAGAATCGGATCAATACTCCTAAATTCACTCTCATATATTTCATCCATTGATAAATATATTTCAACTAGTCCCATATTATCATAGATTCTGTTTAACTTGTTTTCTTTTAACTTAAACTTCATTACAAAATATGTAGTTGGCGAATTTAAAGCTTTGATCTACCAGTCAAACAACGGACCGTTCTGACTATCTGGCTGAAACAATTACTACTATTTCCACTCTAAATTCCCACTCTTAATTTTTGAGTAGATTTCAAACGATTCGATTGTCATTCGATTCATCGATTAGAGTGAGGCATAGATCTTAGAAATTCTTGAAAACGCTAAACCAATGACACTGATATTTGTGCTACCTTCTAGGAAACCATGTTTCAATATTCATCGAACAAAGTCAACAAGAACCAAAGATGCCATAAATGAAACAGGCCAACGACTAATAGAATAATATCGAAATAGATACCGACAAATAGGCATTCGATAGAGAAACATGAAATATATTTACAACGAGAAAATTTTGCTAGCTGTCATAATTGTCACATAATCTTATCAAAACATCCAAATCATTGCCATATGGGTGTGCGCAAACCAAACAATCCTTTGGCAGGTACTGGCGGATCTTATACCAACACACACCAAAAACTCAGGAACAACCGTAATTGAATGAATAAGTGAACGAACACTTTAAACCCGGGTATACTTTAACTGTAAACCCGGGTGTCGTCGCAGTTTCGTGTCGTGTTTTTGCAATGCGCGTGCCAGATGTTTATGAAAGCCGATTGGATTTAAGATAACATAATTTCGTGGGTGATATTTGACACTCGCAGATGAACTGATTTCACAAAATAGAAACACACAAGCAGAAGGATAAAGAGTGACACATTTTCATTCTTTATAGAAAATAGTTTCATACATTCAAAGTAACTAAATGTATCAAAGTTTTCGTTTTAATTTTTAATGATGTGTGTTGCAGGTAGATTGGTATTGTATTGGCATTGTAAGGTTAGCCGTAAAAGCATATTTTTTTAAACAAAATCATAATATATACACTTTTGAGGCTGACCATACATTGATTTACCTGCAATACACATCTTTATTTTTGTTACATAAGCTCTTTGGGCTCCTTTTCCTAAGTAGGCAAACAGGCTTACGGCCCACGGGTATCTTATATCAGTATTAGTTTAATATTAGTTTTTTAGTACAAACAGATTTGGAAATTTAGTTTTAAAGTATTTACAAACTCGTTTAATAAAACAAAATATCCATAACACTAACGATTTGCGGGGACTGTATAACTCGTAAATATGTATTTATTTAATCTTAATTGTACCATATACAAAATTGTAAAGCACAAGCAGATTTATTTAGAAATATTTTTTTTTTTATTTAAGTAAAGTTTATTGCACAAATATACAATTGTGTATCACAATTGGCGAACAAATGCCTACCATTACTTGAAAGATTATATTTATCATCTTTATTCAGAAACTAGACCATCGCAAACACTTTCTCGTTTTCATAATCATTTCATTTTCAAATGATCATTAAAATGAGAATCGGTTAGATAAAACTACAATGTGAAACGAGTACTTGAAAATAGTTTTTTTGACAGAATTGAAGATGAGAA
Organism: Euzophera pinguis; assembly: GCA_947363495.1. Lineage (NCBI taxonomy): Eukaryota > Metazoa > Arthropoda > Insecta > Lepidoptera > Pyralidae > Euzophera > Euzophera pinguis. The sequence continues at coordinate 10,464,571 of OX376170.1, read as the reverse complement.
CGACAGCCAAAATGGTGACCATAAAACGAAATACCAACCAACATCATTCAAAATTAATGTCGAGACGATATACACAAAAAAAAAAACAAAACAAGAGGAACGAACGTTTAAAAACACCACGTTCAAACTTAAAGTAATATTATCTGCCTGTTGGAATTTGAAAATATTCTTTGTCAATGCAACTACACACGTGCGATATAAACTCGCCGCAAGCGCACACTATGCTGCTGGCTGCTGCATATTTTGATCTAGCTATTCTTATCAAGATGGCGGACGATGACTAAAGGAATATTATGGATATGACGGCCAGTAAATTAGAAGGTTGCGGGAGTAAGAATTAAAAGAAGACCAAAAAAGAGATAGCTGGATTGCAACAGGAAAATGACGAGTAGGAAAGGTGTTCATTAAATTATTTACACCTGACGTTTCAAACACTTTACAGCGTTTATGGTCGCAGACAGACTAAGTTAACATTTGTCTTTGATGTCGTAAGATTACAAACTACCGCCTGAAATTTCAGGCGGTAGTTTGTAATCTTATGACTAAATAAATAAGTAATAAACGCGATAAAACCGTATTAAAATAGTTTAATTTAATGAATAACAATCGCGAAAACATAAGAAATCATTAGGAAAGGTGTTGTTCCGGAAATGCCTAAATACATCATAATAGGTACCTAACCTACCTACTCACGACTTATCTAAGTGGGAGAATCTGACATACCTACTTAATAAAGGCCGACCCCACGTAATAAAGGGGGATAAACCTAAAATCTATAAAACTATTTTTATGTTGTAGTTATTTAGAAATTATGTCGCGGCAAAATAGAGATGATTTTTATAATGTATGTATGAATGAAGTACTTTTGAAATACTTTTTTTTATGAAATGATCTTGATGTTTAAGTAAAACTTCTTAGTTAATCGCAAAAATGATATCGACTTGTAAATTCAAATTAAGTCTTATAAGAATCTAAGTATTTACGTAATCAAATGGAAGATCCACACATATCTAACGAAATAGGTTAGTAACCCTGTTACTCTTTCTACTTTTCCTATGACTTTGCATATGCGGTGAATACAACCCATCTTGGTTCGCATCGGTATAAACTAATATTCATTGAAATTTAATTTACTTCAATAATAAATGAATATTGATACGAATTAATGAATAGTAGCTTTGTTTAATAATTGAAGAAAAAATAAAACAAATTACCTTTATAAGTATATCAGTATCGATACAAAATAGATAATTAAAATATATAATTCGTAGTATAAGAATATCTTGAAAAAATAAGAGAAAATGATAAGATTTCGCGTTTAGGAAGCCGTGTGCTTAAAATTAAACTGGGACAACGCTTAGATGATGCCTTTTGTGAGCGGTTGGCGCATCTACGCTGGCAAAAACGCCAGTTACGGGTTTAATTGATATACTATCAATTTTTTTTAATAGAGATACAGATATAGATAGTCAGATTTATTTGTATAAACCGAGGGACACAATTATACATAAAACTGGCTGGAAGAGATTGCTTAACAATAAGTCCGCCTGTGCTCCATATTGTTAACAATGTTATAATTTCAGTTTTGTGATTTCCCAGATGTGGGCAATAAAGTTATATTGTATTGTATTGTAACATGGTAATCTTTTGTCTTCACATAAGTTCTTAGAGTATGCGAAATTTCAGGAAAACAGGTTTGCTACCTAAAGTACCTATGAAGAGGTAACTATAATAAGTAGTCATTTGGTATATCAGTTTGAAATAGGAAGCATCGCCTAAATATTCGTACTATTCAAACAAGAGAATTTTCCTTTCGGTAGCATTTTCTGTCTCGAGCTCCTCCGTGCTTCGGAAGGCACGTTAAGCCGTCTGATACAGCTTATTGACTGACATATCGTTAAGCTGTGTCATGCAGTGAAAAAAAAATTTTGCAATGTACACTAAGACATCTCGGGTTATGTTTCTGTTCGTGTGGTTTCCTTATAAAAAGGATTACGGAGCTCCGACAGCAGTTGTTCCATTGTAACAACCAGTGTTAGAAGAACTACATGAACATTGAGCATTAGGCCACACTTGATGCTATAGAAAACCTTTCAATTGAACCATTCACTTCACGCTATCCAGATCCACAGCTTCTGCTTATATAAATCTAATCGAAAAGGCTTGACAATGGCACAATTGATAGAATAGCAAACAAAAGAAACTTGCGAGAACGCCTTCATAACATTCATGAGACAACTCCGACTAACGGTATTCACTAAGCCCTTTCGTCAAGCCTCCACTGGGCCAATTTTACAGCATTTTGCAAATGCTCTATTGCATTGCAATAAGGTTGGATTTAGTTAGAAAAATATACAGATAGATCTGGTTGATGGTTATCTAAAGTTAAATTTACAGTTCGCCAGGTATAATCCTGTGCGACAATATTGATGGCCGCCACTTGTGATTTGTGTCACACGCACAAACTGTGCATTTTGTGTTTATAACGGGAGACAGATAATATAGATTTGAATAACGTCCCACTTTTTAAAAAACCAAACAGCTTTAACTTAATAATTCTATAAATAGAGGTAATGAGATTTTACGTCTTGTAAAGTCTCATTACCTCTCCTCTCTTTCCTAATCTGCTGTATACTAGTAAACTACTTACTTATAAATGTATTTTTATTTATATATGTATATATTTTGTTATATTTCATTGTATGTGGTATATATAGATAGATAGATAGATAGATAGATAGATATACACTTTATTGTACCAATCACAAAATTAAAATTAAAAGTAATACATTTAGAATATTGAGTACAAAGGCGGACTTATCGCTATTGCAATTTCTTCCAGCCAACCTTAGGGTAGATAGGATAAAAAGTGAAAACAAACAAAGGCGGTACAGTAATAAAATACTAAAACTATCATCCTTACACAACAGTCAATAAATAAACCTACAATCAATTAATACATACTATACCTTTAATGAATATATACATATCATATACCTACATACAACATACAATAATAAAAAATAAAAGAAGAGAAGAAAATGTCTAACGATGAGCAAGATCAGCTTCAATTGGAGAGAGAATGTTTTCTCACTTGATTTTTGAAAGATGAAATTGTTTTAGCCTTTCGTATTTCAACTGGCAAAGCATTCCATAACTGAGCAGCCTGCACCGCAAAGGAATGGGAATAGAAAGAGGTAGCAGCAGGAGGGATAGCTAGACGATGAGTATAAGATTCACGCGGTTCGCGATTATTAAACCTCACTGAGAAATCTGAAGCGTTCCTTAAGGTAAGTAGGAGTCCAGGGAATGAATAGGATAGAGTACAAGAGTGAAAGGATATGCAAATTTCGACGAAGTCTAATGGGGAGCCACTTGAGTTGAGAGCGAAAAGAAGAGACGTGATCATATTTACGTAAACCGAATATGAATATTATACAAAAGTTTTGAAGGCGCTCAAGCTTGTTTAATTGGTCTTCAGTGAGATCTAGATAGCAGGAGTCAGCATAGTCAAGGATTGGATGGAGCAAGGATTATGCAAGCGTGATTTATATATTGTAAGATCTGATAGATTTTATTAATATTTTTAAAAGAATCTGTAAATAATCTTAACGATGAATGTGCCATTTTTGGGGCAACACTAATAAATTTAAAAGTAGGACTTGACAGTTGACAGATGTCAGTGATGAGCCGGTTGTATTGATTCAGAAAAATTCGAAAAGAAAATAATAAAAGTTTAAAAGTGAATAAGATATGAGAAGAATAAGATATGAGAAAAAGATAAGTAAACAGAAATACAAATTTTCAAGAGATTATTAGCAGTTTTATTCGACTTTGCAATATATTTATACTGCGCCATAGTCTTGTTCAACGTTTTTTCCATCCACCCTAAGGTTTGACTAAAAGAGATCGCTCTAGCGATAAGCCCCGCCTTTGTACCTCAATTTTTATGTACGAGTACATAAATTGTTTTTGTATTTTGGTGCAATAAAGAGTATTTGTTTTGTACCATGCATACAGACTCAGAAAAATTCCAGCTAAACAAACATATAGGTAATTGATAATCTGCTTTCTTTTTCAAGTATACTTCCCGTCATGATTTATCTTTATCCTAGCGTGTATTCCAAGTTGCGTCGTCAGATTACGCCCATGGTACGCTTTAATCATGGTCCTAGATTTGGCAGTACTGGTTATTACAGTGGAGCGACTGCCATCTGACCTCCGTAACCCTTTTAAATAGGGAAACCTAACTAATAGAATCATGATGTTTTTTAACGACCACTAAATGACAGTCGGGAACAACGACTTGACGGGCCTTCTGAAGCACGGAATCATCTTTATTATCAGATAATCGGGTGATTCAAGCCTGCAATGTCCTTTTTTTTTTTTTTTTTTGTTAACGGAGGGGAAATGCATTTACGCACAAAGTGTGGGACTCGCCGGGCTGCTAGTCAGCCCGGAATACCCACTAAAACCCCTCCGGCGTTTCCGCACCGGCTGTTGAGGGCGCCATGGGGTCGCGTTAGCATTCTACCACGACGCCCTCCAGCCATGGCCTTGCGGCCCCCTCAAATGGCCTTTCGGCCCCCTCCCCAAATCGGACGTGGCCCATAAATGGACCACGCCCGTCCCCCAGACCCACATCCATTCGCCGTCTCATCATAGACGGCGGTGGAGTGGGCAGTTGGCAGAAATTGGCCGACAGTCAACAAGACCCCGACTACCAGGGAGTTGTTAACTGTCACCCAGGGTGCACCGTCCCGAATCCCTTGTCAGCCCGCCCTCTCACCGGATCCTTGGGATCAAGTGAGAATGCAAAGCTTTCAAAGGACCGGGCACTCGAGGAGGTTCTCTGCCCTGCACCCCAAGCCTGCAATGTCCTAACCAAACTGGAAACAACTAAACAAAGTATGCTTCCCGTGGGAATCGAACCAGCAACCTCTGGGTCAAAGACGCCTTAACCACTGGACCACAGAGGCAGTCTGTCCTGTCATGATTTTAAAATTACCTAAATATAAGGTTAAGCTTCTTAATAAGTATTATAGTCTTTTTTTATATAAATTGACTCAATCCAAAACACTGATTAGAATATCTTTCACATGATAATCAGACACATGATATATTTGTACAAAGAATGAGTTGTTGATTGTCCGTCTATCTGAAAGTATCGGACTTAATAGTTGAAATGGATTATCTGGTGACAGTTGCGTTGCAGTCGCCTGGTTGATTTCCTCTGAAAGATGCAATAATATAGTATGCGCTTCATTAAATATTGCTGTGAGCCTGGAAACGGAAGGACCTTATGGACAAATTTGTATTTTAAGTTTCAATCACAATTGTGTGATTATTACGCTAAACCAAACGTAATATGCCAACGTAGGTATGTAAAAGTAACCTAATAATAGACACCTTGAATCTCGCTTTTAAGATAATTTCGCCATTTTTAACTCATTTCACTTTTACTTAAGCCAGTTTTTGTCATTCAGTCATTATTTTTGTTATTGTGTAACTACACGCGTAGATAAAAATTATGTAGTAGTATCAAAATAGTCTATAGAATAATATAGAATACTGTTTATACGTGTTTTATAAATTATTTTTTTTAGTAATGGGTTTTACGGCCTTAAATACAAGTCCTTTATAGCCTCTTAATTTTTCAATCCTCTTCAGTCCTACAGTGTGGTTTCGTCAAGTCCTAAAAGTCGAGTCGGTAGTCAAGTCTAGTCAGAAGATTCAGGCTAAGTGAAGTGGTGGAAAAACTGCACTTAGCGATTACTTGGAGCTTTTGCCAACAAGCATGAAAATCACATAAATCAAACACTGTATCACTTCCCAACACTCACGATTGTTAAAGAACTCTTTGCGAATAATAATCCACCATTATTATGCACAAACACTCAAAAACACAAATTTTGGAAAATAAATACCGCTCTTCACAGCTCCCGCCAAAAGTCCTTTTATAAATGCATGTAGATTTTATATTTATTGGACATAAAACTATACCCATGTATAAAATATTAATAATAATCGTCAACTAACTGTTAGTTACTTCCTAAATTCACATTTACGTAAGTATCTTGAATTGCCATTTTAAATTCGTATTTTTTTTTTGCATTTCATATTATTTGTATTAAGCAAAACTTGAATTCAACCATAACTCATTCTTTACACAATGGACGTTCGCATAAAGTTATCATTTTTGCCATCGCTTTCTTAAGAAAAAAATGTATTATACAAATACGATTTACAGATCTTTGATAACTGTTGTGGCTCAACTCTTGCCCATTGTCAAATTGCATGGCATTGGGGAAAAAATCGTTTGTCCAGCTGTGGACAATGCCCACTATTAGAGGATTATAACTTGCAAAAAGAGCAAGGTGTAAGCATCAGAACCATTGCAAGTGTCCTAAAACACAGGCGAAAGGGTTGATTATTGTTATAGAATTTAAAAAGCTAAGAATTCATCTGTATGATTTCTTTTAGTTTGTGATACCCGGGCGCGAATAAAAGGGAAAGCTAATAAATGTTTTGAAATACACTGGTTAAAATATATCTTGATTAGAATGACAGTTGTCAAATCGCATACATTTTCTTGTTGGTCTCTGTCGCACTTCAAAATTATCAATACATCTGTCCTGTTGCCATTCATATTAAGCTATATTTTAACTAGTGTAGTGTATAAAATTGACAAATATAATTTGGATATAATTGTGGAGCGATGAAATAAAGAGCCAATCCCAAATAGATGTATTTGTCTAATCCACAATTCCAGTATAGGTGACACCGTGAAACTGGTTTGCAAGTATTACTCTCTTGACTTGAAATATGCTAGAAAGACATGAATAAGTACACTTGTATGCAAGGCGAGCGTTCTAGCTTCAAAATGAAAACCGCTAATCGCATTTAAATTGTGCTAAACTACGATATTTTCTTGAGTTACGTACGACAGATGAGTCTTTGTCACTGTTCCACAAGATACTTTCGCATCACAAATTATGACAATTTCTTATGATAATATTGCCGGACATTCACTGAGCTACGTGGAACGATCAAAAAATTGTATTCAACTGTTAGAATTAAAACTACTGAAAGGCTTCCGCTTCTGGAAATGTTTTTCCAACATTACTTAAAAAAATGTAAGTACTAAAATAAGGTTTTACCCCAACAAACTAAGTATATTATGTTCGTTACAAACTCCAACCTTTGTTCACGACAGAGATGTCAGTCATCTTTTCTTTCACATTTTCTTCCTACACGCGTTGGATTATGTTAAACTAATTGGAATCCTTCCCTATACAATCAATAAAAATGATACAATGAAAATGAAAAAAACATATTTATTTGACTACAATATATACAATTTTTTTTTAAAGGTTTAATTTATTTCTGTAGGTATATTAAAGAGCTGATTAATTTGGTAAAAAACTATTAACATCAATAACTTCCTCACTAGGCGAACCTGAATCGAGGAAGTCATTTTAGTTTACTTTGTTGGTTTAATTAAACCAACAAAGTAAGCTAACACCAGATAGACAGCGATTATTAATTTAAATAAAAAATAAAATAAGATAGGTACATTTCTGAGACTCAACTTTCTATGTGTAATATTATTTTCGTTTCGTCATAGGTTAATGCAGATAGCCATTTACAAATCATTTAGTGGGCTTCACTTACAGTTTTGCAGGATTTCGATACAACGTTATAAATGTGAATCTTTATGAAGACGCCTAATCTTTGCGCAAACTTTGTTTTTACCTGGGTATTGGAATTCTTAAAGCTCTTAGATTTATTAGAACTCGTAGTTACTTGAGGAAAGAACAGATTTATGAGTAGAAACCATGAAGTAATTACAAAGAGGAGATGCCGTTTGAAATGGCGCAGTGACGTGATCATTGGCGCCTCGCCGACACTGCAGTGGGCGGAGCTTGTCATTGCTCGTGCTCCATGATTGGAGCCACGGCCGAAACCAAGCACCCCGCATGTCTGCCTTTCGCCCCGTGTAGCCTCACAAACGCTTTCTTACAAAACGCTTATTACGGCATCTCCTCTTTGTAATTACTCCATGGTAGAAACCCATACTATAACTACATACAGCTCCTCAGTCGGGTATCTGAAAGGTCTACTAAGCGTTGTTTTCAGCACCGAACGTTGAGCTCTTTCTGCTCGAATAATGAAGGTTTTGGCAGCAAAATCGCTTAGAAGATACTAAGAAAGGAACTGTAACATTCATTCATTTTTTTTTGCTTGTTGTCTAATGTGTGTGTGTGTGAAACTAAATTGTAAAGTTAATTTGGTAATTAATGTGAACAAGATAGTTGGTTATTTAAAGTTCCAAATAGAACAATTAACTTAATTACGTCTGTGCTCTGTGATATTGTTTTGTTTTTTATAAATTAGTTTAAATACTAATGGTTCTATGAGAATAGTAGACCTCGCGAGCCTTTACCGATATTTCAAATTCAAATTAATTAAAATGTTTGAAAAGGAACCGTATTTAATAACCAACAGCTAATTGATTTTTCCTCTTCAGATGAGGTTATAGTTGGTTCAGATTTCTAATCAAACTTTTATTTCCCCCTTTTTAGTTTTAAATGCAATACCTATTTTTAGAAGTCGGTTATACGTTCCAGCATCGGCTCAGATTCACTTATTCAATTCATATCGAATGGGTTACAAGGCCAATCGACCATGCATGCCCTGGTTTCAGAATTTTCCGGAACCGCCTTTTGGCCTGGGTGTGGTTAATTAAACGACCATCTAATGGCAGCCGCGCGGGACCGACGACTTAACGCGCCTTCCGAAGCACGGAATCATCATTATTCGAGCAATCAGGTAATTTGGGTATGCAATGTTCTAACCAAACTGGACAGAACTAAACAAAGTATTCTTCTCATAGAAATCGAACCCAAGACCTCCTAAATATCTGACACAAACGACGTGGCCACTGGGCCACGGAGACAGTATAATACTAATAATATTAATTCCCCAATCATAGTGTAATAAGTATGAAAAATTCCCTCGATTTCCCCTTGTTTCCATCATCATCAGGACCTGATATGAATACTTCAAGACCATCAGGGAAGTTTCTTTTAAAACTGAATAAGAATTCAGTAACCAGGTGAGGATACAGAGAAATATCCTCCTACTCCTTACATAAAGAGTTCATAACTCCCAACATAAGCTCATCAACTTCAAAAAAAATGGCACGTTAAAAAAATTCTAGTTAATACCAAACCTGCTCACAATATTTCATGAGAATCGGTTAAGAAATGCGACCTGGAAGCGTGAACAGACAGATGGTCAAAATAATTTTCGACCAGTCGAAACTGAGACGCTTCGCTCGCTCGGTCAAAGAGTTAGCATGTTTTAAAATAATAATTATTACTGTACGTCCTTTTTATCCTTTTTTATTACCTAAACAACTTTTCATCCGTGTTTCACTTAATAAAGTATCTTGATTTGATTTGTTTATTATTATGTTGTTGTGTAGTAAGTTGATATTTTGAACGAACTAAACGCATTATGTATGATCTAGCGGTGCTTTCTGGCATCGTAGCTGGATGCCACAAGAACATAATAATAAACAAATGTTACATAATATGACTATTCATTTTATTTAGACGTAACTATCTAATGTAATTAAAAAGATTTTATTTTTCAAAATATACTTAAATTATTACAATACATACACATTGTGTCGTGTTTGTGTGTAAGAGATACAATTTATGTGACTTAAATATAGGGTAAAGATTCACACAATGTGCTAAATCCACGAATGTGTGAATGACGTCTATATCATTGTGTTGCGGTGGTCAGTTACTGTTCTGATGACTCATTGCACCCTTCTGTTCCCCTTGTTCAAGAGATTTCTGGACGTAGGTATGGTTTGCAAAATTATATTTATACACGTATATTTTTATGGATTTTGATTAAAGTATAGAAATATCGATGTATTGTATAATGCCAACGCCTTTTTTTATTCCATACTAGCAGTTTCCCGCGGGTCTGCCCGCGTCTTAAAGTAGCCTATGTTGGACTCCGGGTCTTCAATACAAAATTTTATCGAAATCCGTCTAGAAATTTAACCGTGAAATCGTAAACTCGAATATCTAAGGGTACAACAATAGAAGTATCTTTGTATGTTAAAGGATTTTGGGACCTATGTGTCAGTCATTTCATTTTTTTTTTGTAAATTGTAAATGTTAAATGTAATATCCTCTCTAGTTTTGTGGGCATTTGGCAGCTATTATACTTATCTATATTATATTTAGCTCTCATTTAACTGTTTTCATTATTTGAATTAGCTGTATACACATATTGTGTCGAGTTGTTGCCTAGATTTATATTTAGTCATAGAAATATTGTTAACTTAAGGGGACAATTTGTTTTGTGTATCATAATAAATAAATAAGTCGCTATATCGTAATAGTTGAGTGTATTGCAAATTAGTTTCTTCTAGGCATAGAATATATTTCATTATGTTATTTTCAGTGTACGGCCATTGCTATCAACTAAGAATCAGTTGGAAATAAATACCTATTACGAACAAGTCCAAACTAAAGTCAGAAACAAGGAAAATAACGGTACTCCACGACAGTGGTTTTGCATTTCTTGTTTTTTTGCTGTCTGTCCCAAATCCCGGAGGACGTAATCCGGGTCCACGCGGAAGGGTTCGCAAATGACAGGCGCGACGTAACAATCACTAGATATTTGATGATAACCTGCACGGCAAAGTATACCTAAATTTGTTAGTTAAATGGTCTTATTTCGGTTGTGAAATAAAAGCAGCTGGCATTGCATGCATTATGCCAATTTAGAATTGCAATAAGATGTCCGCTAAACATATTTCATGATAGTTTCCTATTTTTTGCCTGTACATGCAATAAGCTATATAGAAAAGTTAGTCTGCCTAATCTAATATGTATAGTATTGAAAACATGGTCATCAGAGTTTATGGTAACTTGCGTTTCTGGTACTCACCGTCGAAAGGGGCTTTATACACAGAATTATGCAATTACATCATTCACCTTTTTAAGTTTAGATCATCATTATCATTTTAGCCATAGTCATTCCACTGCTGAATATTAGCCTCATCCGAAAACTTCCAAAATGACCGGTTGGAAGCGGCCGGCATCCAGCGCTTGCTGGCGACTTTCTTCAGGTCGTCTGACCATCTGGGCGATTGATGTCCAATGCTGTTTGCCTGTACGTGGTCGCCATTCGAACATCTTTCTGCCTCATCGGTCATCAGGTCTCCGTGCTATGTTCCATCTGTGATGTTGTCTGTGTAATCTGTGTATGTTCCATCAAAATACAGATACTGTGAACAAGTGCCCTATTTTTATAAGATGTGTGTGGCAGAAAATGCAGGTTGTCATCAATATTTCAATAATAAAATGTAACATTGTGGCGAACTGCAAAACAAACTAATTTTAACTGTATTACAACGCAATAAAGCATTTGAAAAAATGCGGCATAATGCCACTAAAAAGGCTTGATGTATGGGTTTACCAAAAGGATTGCAGAGAATACCGTATTTGTACAAACAATATCATTTGTATCAAATATCAAGGGTTTAAGATTACATTCATATTTAAGTGGGGAATATTGTATAACCAATGTCACTGAAAAATAAATGGTGAACTGATATTGCTTGTTTATTGATTGAAGTTTTTATGGGGTACATCAAGTGGAATAATTCACAAAGTTTTAGATTTTTTTCTGTGGACTATATGCAGTAGCTATTTGAGTTAAAAGTAGATTGATAGATAAGTACATAGATATACTCTTTATTGTACCATTCAAAAAAATTATACAAAGCAAAGTAGGTTCTTAAGCAGTAACGTTTCAATAACAAATAATTGCTAGGTTGTAGGAGTGTTGGTTTTTATTTATTTATTTAATTTGGTACACCAACAGGTTACATGAAATAACAAATAATAAACATTCCCACAAATGTGCTAGCATGCAATCCAATTACAGGTGAACACAGCACTCAACATTTTGGCAGCAAGCAAAATAAATCAAATATTGTAAATTGTGAATTGTAAATTGAATTTGGAAAATGAAATAATTTCGATATAAATTGAATTTGAATTAAATTAAATAAACAATTAAATTAAATTCGACTTTAATTAGAATTAAAAGATTAAATTAAGTCGATACTAAATTAAATTAACATGCATTTTGGTGGGATGACTGAATTTTCGATTTGAAAGTAGGCAATGGGTCATGGAAAATATCTAGGTCGCATTTCGAATTAATTTTATTGTAAGAAGAAAGAACTCTGGGCAAGGGCGCATGTCTGCCAAAGTTAGTATTTGCTCGTGGTACAATAAATGTGTTTGTAACCTTTCTACGAGCGTTTGGTTGGGGGTTTTTAACTCATTACGTCTCTATTTAGGCAATAAAATAGATGACGTCCAGCATATGAATCAAGTTATGCGAAGGAGAGAGAGTCATTTATTAGGAGTTTGTACGTAAACGTTAGTGATGTTGAGTGGTAGGTATTTTGGCATACTGTTAGAACCTATATCTGAAATAGGCAAGTCATTTATAAGCATCTTTTTGTCAGAATGACAATCACTACGGTACGTGTATGTAATATTTTATTGCACAAACTGTTCTTCATGAAAATTGTATTTGTAATGGATAGAGCACGATGAGGTTGACATATCTGCTTCTCAGATAAAAATAATCACAAATGAGTACAGGGTTCATTAGGTTTCTTTCAGTGAACTCGTGAGGTACCCAAACATGCTTTTTTGTATACCAAGTTTTTTTCAAATGCGATAAAACTGTTTTGTGTTCATTTCTCAGTTCTTCAGCTACGTCGTAACTATTAATATGCCGATCTTGCTGTTTTAAAAATGGCATCCATTTTATCCGTCATAGGGCGACCAGAGCAATAAGCATCTTTGACATCAAAATTTCCGGATTGAAAACGCTTAAACCAAATTTGTGCTACTTTCACAGACACTGCACTAGATCCATAAACACCACAAATTTTTTTCGCGGCTTGCTTTGTATTTTTACCTTTTTTGTAGTAAAATTTTAATATTTATCGATATTCGAGAAATTCTTCCTGGCACGACCATGAAGGATTTTCATAATTTAATTTCATATTTATGAAAAAAGGTGTACTTTAATATATTTTTGAACAAAAGAGTTGTACTCTTCTATTTTCGACGTTCCAGCATACCTAAAGTGGTCGTGCCCGGTATAAACTTTCTGACACGACCACGTAAGATATAATGATCAATTTAGGATATTAAGAGGTACAAATTATAGAAAACATATGTACTCAACTTTACAAGTCAAATTAAAGGTTCATTGAGCGGTTTTAGCAGGTATATTCATCAACCTCTTTTGATAGGTTTCATTAGCTTCTAATGACATCTACATTTAAAAAACGCCTAAATAGATGGCAGAAAGGTTTTTATTACTTATGAACCCTTTAAACGCATTATGAGACGTCACTAGTACCTACATGTAATATATGTCATTTAAATCAGATATGCCATTGAAAATGTTGAAATACTCGGCACCAACACTCTGCAGTAAAACCGAGTTTTTCAACCGATTACGAGTACTGAAAAAGGTGCCGAGTATGCCGAGTACCGAGTAATAACGGAGTACTCGGCCCATCTCTAGTATTATATATAGACAAAAAGAGTTTATTACAAGTTCATACATACTATATGCGAAAAAGCTTTTTCCCCATAATATAAGTATCTTCTTCATAAAACCACAATAGCGATATTACGGCTTGATAATCATTATTAATAAATCTTATATTAATTTTACACGTCACATATACATAAACTAAAACATTTTGTGGTTACTTGATATATAATAAAGTGGGAGGGTTGGTCGCTTTCTTTGTCTATTATTACGGTTCTGAAACGGTTCCGAGTCGATATTTAGAGAACCTAAATTTAGTACAAATTATGTCTGCATTTCAAAACCGGCTAAATAAAAAGTAGAATTGAGTTTCCGATTTGTAATAATAAGACAGAGGCACTTCTTGACAAATCTTTTCTTGCATTTATTTTAAGGATGGTCATAAATGTTTGTTATTGAAAAAGACATGTCCTAGAAGAAAAGATTATATTCATAGCAGCTTTGTTGCAAAAGCCATTATGCAAATTTTATTATTATTTACAACGATTTGTTACGGACAAGGGTTGGCTTTTAAGAAAAAAAACAATATCCAAAGTAATAAATGTTTCTTTCATAATGAAAGTAACAGTTAAATGAATGTAATTCTTTGTGACAATTATAAGCGAATGCCTTTTTTTAAATGATCAATGAAAATGTTCATAAAAGTTTTTGAATGCCGAAATTTCCAATTAATTTAAAGCCCATTATTACTTACTCGCATTGATTTCAAAGGTATTACTTAGAAAAACCCTTATAAATTATTCCTTAAAGAAAATTAATTTTAGTTACTATATCGTTGCTGAGCTTACTGAGACATTGCTCCACTCCAGGAATGTTTGCGGAGGCTCGTGTGGGATTCCTTCCAAGTCATAGTGAGGAAGAGCGAAAGCCCGTGTCAAGCAACGGCGAGACGCGACCTGTATTAGAATGGTCGCCATTTTAGTGGCAAGTCCATCTCGAGCTCCTTTGTTTTTCGGAAGGCACGTCAAGTAGCGACTAGGACCAATGGGTCCCAGTTACAATTGATCGATGACAGTCTTTAGGCTGTGTCAGATGCCATTAGGCAGCTTGAACAAATTTGACAGTGTTGGCCACTAACACACTTCAGGTCACGTTTCAATTGGTCCAGTTTTCTTTGTACAAAGGGTAACGGAGATCAGACTGCTGTCATTCTATTATAATAACCAGTTCCCCCCAATCAAGAACCATGACTTACAGCGTTAGGTTCCGCAGCATAAGCTTCAGAAAAAGAATAGTATGTTTAGAATTCTTTATTGTACTCATACATTATAGAACATACCTAAAGGAACATCACTAGATCTTTTGTGAGCGGTTGGCGTATTTAAGCTGGCTTTTTGGGTTTAATTGTTATACTAGCTTCTTTTGATAAAGAGGTAGATAATAGCTTTATTTGTATAATAAACTGAACCATACCATTTACATAATACACAATATTAAATTAAAGTCGGTAAGGGCCGGCCTCGGAGAACATATTGCGACCTAATCGCAGATATATTAAAAAAGGGAGATGTCAGAAGTACCCGTAATCGACGAGCGTGTATGACGACAGTGATGAGCGTAGAAGAAGCGAGAGAAGTCTATAAGGATGTAGCATGGAAATCCGTAGTCTCTGCCTACCCCTACGGGAAAAAGGCGTGATGCTATGTATGTATGTATGTTAATTAAAGAAAACACTTTTTGCCCGCTGATTCGCATGCGTGTTTAAACGGGAATAGGGAATTTGGTAATCTTTTTTCTTCTCATAACTCCTAAGAGTATGCGAAATTTCAGGAAGATAGGTTTGCAACTTAAAGTATGAAGAGGTTACTATAATGTCATTTTGGACTTTAATATTAGTTTCAAATATGCAGCATTTCCTAAATATTCGTTCTATTCCAACAAAAGAATTTGCCATTTGGTGGCATTTTCTATCTCGAGCTCCTCGAAGTGCTTCGGAAGGCACGTTAAGCTGTTTGTCCTGATTATTATCGAAAGATAACAGTTGTTATGCTGTGTCAGATGCCCTAAGAAAAATTTGACAGTATTGGACACTAAAACAACTCGGGTTACGTTTCTGTGGGTCTGGTTTCCTTATAAAAGGTTTGGTTTGGTTTCCTTCCTTACGAAGGTCAGACAGCAGTTGCTCAATTGTAACAACCAGTACTTCAGAATTAAGTATCATGATTAACAGCGTACTTTACCTTACTAAAAGGTAATTTATAAAACATTGATTATAAGAATTACATTAGCATTAGGCCACACTTGATGGTTTACAAAAACTTTCAATTCAACCATTCACTTCCCACTCTCTAGATTCACAGCTTCTGCTTAAATAAATCTAATCGAAAAGGCTTGACAATGATACAATTGATAGAATAGCAAATAAAAGAAAATAGCGAGAAAGCCTTAAATTTTTTTTTTTTATATTCATGGCACAGAAACTCATGACTAACGGTTTTCTCTAAGCCCTTTCGTCAAGCCTCCACTGGGCCAATTTCACAGCATTTTACAAATGCTCTATTGCATTGCAATAATGTTAGATTTAGTTTGAGGAATATACAGATAGATCTGGTACATGGTTTTCTAAAGCTGCAAATTTACAGTTCGCCAGGTGTAATCCTATGCTACAATATTGATGTCCGCCACCTGTGATTTGTGTCACACGCACAAACACACAAATGTTGTGTATCTAACGGAAGGCAGACTAGTATAGATTTGAATAATGCCCCACGTTTTAGAAGACCAAACAATTTTAAGTAATACAAACAACAAACTGTAAACAAATAACTATTACAAACTTAGTATTTCAGCCAATTTTGTTTACAATCTAAGTATTCTCTTCTTGTAATGATTTAAATAGTACCTAAATATAAGTCTATGACTACTTAATAGCTTTTTTTCATAATTTCCGATTCAAACCAAAGTTATTCTACCAGAAACTCTTTCACATCACAATCAGACCACCTTGACATCTTTGTACAAAGAATGAGCTGCGTGATTGTCCGTCTGTCCGGAAGTATCGGACATAATAGTTGAAATGAATTAACTGGTGACAGTTGCGTTGCAGTCGCCTGGTTGGTTTTTCTGAAAGGACAATAATATAGTATGCGCTTCATTAAATATTGCTATGAGCCTGGAAACGGAAGGACCTTATGGACAAATTTGTCTTTTTATTTATAATCACTTGTGTGATTATTAGGTACGCCAAACTAGACGTAATATGCCAATGTGTGTAAAAGTAACCAAATAGCAGACGCCTTGGGTCTCGCTTCCAAGAAAATTTCGCCATTCTCACATCAGCTATGTCATTTACTTAAGCCAGTTGATGACATTTAGTCATTATTTTTGTTATTTCCTATACACGTAGAAAATTCAGTAAAAAATTGTTGTAATTTGGAGCTATAAATAACATGCCATACGGACAGGATTTGCTAAATTTTTTTTTTTTAGTTTTTTCGTTATTTTTTTTTATTCTGTTTTACTGCAACAAAAGATACTTAGTTTAATTAATAAATTTAGAATTTTTTTAAAACCATCATATAATATGTTTGTAAATGGTGCAATAAAGTTTTCATTTATACACATCGTACAGGAAGCAGTAAAACATTACATCTAATTTTAACAAAAAATGTGTCGATTGTATGAATGTTACAGTTATAATAACTGGGTTCTCGCAATGTTCTCGTAACCGATTGTATCATTTGTATTGATTGTATGGGGAAGGGTTTGCAATTAGCTTCACTTAATCCAACGCGTGTAGGAAGAAAGCAAGAAGTGAAAAGATGATTGACATCTATATCGCGAACAAAGGTTTGGAGTTTGTAACAAAAATATGTTTGTTGGAGTAAAAATTTATATAAGTACTTACATTTTTGAAGGAATGTTGGTAAAATATTTACACAAGCGGAGGTATTTCAGTAGTTTTAGTTCTAACAACTAATTTAATATAATTTTCAGTCTACTGAGATGAGCAGACGCAGTCCACTTGATGTCCGGCAATATTATTGTTAGAAATTTTCAAAATCTGTGATGCGAAAATATCCCGTGGGACAGAGAGGAGGATGCATCTGTCGTAACGCAAGAAAATAATCGTAGTTTGGTACAATTTAAGGGCGGTTAGCGGCTTTTATTGTCAAACTAAAGCACTCCGCTTACAGACAAGTGTGTGTGTGTGTGTATTCGTGTCTTTCTGTCATGTTTCAACAGACCATTTCAATATTTCCAACTACAGTGTCAGCTATGACGTTAAATTTGCCTCCGGAATAGTGGATCAAATATACAGCTATGATAAATTTGTTCTCGTCATTTCTCTATTTGGGTTTAGCTCTGCATGCGGCGGAGTAGCATATATCCTTAATATAAAAAAATATAACAATTATCAAAACATCATCTGCGCTTTTCGCCTGTATTTTAGGACACAGGTTACACCTTGCTCTTTTTGCAAGTTATAATCCTCTAATAGTGGGCATTGTCCACAGATGGACAAACAAATTTTTTTACAATAAAAGGCAAAGCGACAATGGGCAAGAGTTGAGCCACAACAGTTCTCAAATATCTGTAAATCGTATTTGTGTAATGCATTTTTTGCAAAAGAATATTCTTTACTTTTAGCATTCGTCTATTGTGTAAAGAAAGAGTTATGGTGCATTCAAGATTTGCTAAATACAAATAAAATGACATTTAGAAAAAATAAATCAGAACTCTAATTGATAATTTAAAATACTTACGTAAATGTGAATTTAGGAAGTAACTTACAGTTAGTTGATGATTATTATTACAATGCAATAAATAGTAATCTGTATATTTTTAATTCCTATAAATATAAAATCTACATGCATATAAAAGACTAAGGGCCGATTTTATTATGATGATTCCTATCTAAGAGTTACTAATCTCAGCATAAAAATAAATGGCAGACATTTTTATTCTTATTTTAGAGTGCTTATACCGGAATTATACGTAGACTAATAGTATATTCTCGGGTTAACTGTATGGTGAAATGTAAGCTTCATTATACCAGAGAAAATTGCGTCATTATCCTTGGAATAAAATTAATCTCACTTTGGTGAAATCGACCATAAGTATTCTAGATTATTCTATAGACTATTTGGATACTTCTACATTAACATCAACTTACTTACGTGTGTGTTTACATTGAACTGCTACGACTACCTTCCAATGTGTGTGTGCTACAACTCACAGTAGTAGACAGTGTCGTAACCTCGTAGCATTTCAAATGTTTCGTGGTCTTTACATGCATTTTACTTACTTTATGACCAAACTAGCGGTTTCCCGCAGCTCCGCCTGCGTTAAAAAGTAGCCTATGTTTGACCCCGGGTCTTCAAGTATATTTATACCAAATTTCATTAAAATCCGTTCAGCGGTTTGGCGGTGAAAGCATAACAGACAGACAGACTTTCGCATTTATAATATTAGTATGGATATCAAGAACTTTTTTCGTGACAAAGTTAATGAGCGAGCATGTTAAATAAGTTAAAGTATTCTTTTTTATCATTAATACAATGGATTTGTATATATTCAGAAAAATCTTTCTAGATTAACCAAACCAATGCAAATGCACAATTTGTGTCATGGCTGTGTGTAAGAGATTAAATTTATCTCAATTTAATGCAATGTAAGGATTCACACAATGTGCAACATACACGAATGTGTGAATGACGTCCACATTATTGTATTGCGGTGGTCAGTTACTATTCTGATGACTCTTTGCACCTTTCTGTACCTCTTGTTCAAGAGATTTATGGACGTAGGTATGGTTTGCAAAACTATATTTATACACGTATATTTTTATGGGTTTTGATAATGTAAAGTATACAGATATCAATGTATTAAAAATTGTCATGATGCAAACATCTTTGTTTATTCCATACTAGCTGTTTCTCAAATCTCTCCCTAATTGTTGACACGACTTTGTTCGCATCAAAAATTTGCCTATATTTGACCTCGGGTCTTAAGCTATACCCATACAAAATTTTATCAAAATCCGTCCAGAGGTTTAGGCGTGAAAGCGTAACTGACAGACAGACTTTCACACTTATAATATTAAGTATTTTGCTCTTATAATATTAGTATGGAAGTATGGATATTTATTTCGTGTACAGAAATTCTATATTGAAGCTCGAATAGCTATGAGAACAACAACAGAAGTATTACAATCTTTGTATGTTAAAGGAATTTGCGACCTATGTGTCAGTCGCTATCCTAATAGTTAAGTGTCTTGCAAATCAGTTTCTTCTAGGCATAAAATATATTTCATTATCTTATGTTCGGTGTATGACCATTGCTATCATCTAAGAATCAGTTGGAAGTAGAAATATTACGAACTAGCTGTTGTCTCGCAGCTCCACCTGCAGTATATAACCTATGTTACTCAGGTTGAATGTAGCTTTCCAATGGTGAAAGAATTTTTGAAATCGGCACAGTAGTTTTTGAGTTTTTGAATTCATTACAAACATACACACAAAAATACAAATCTTTCCTCTTTATAATATTAGTCCAAACAAGGAAATAACGGTACTCCACGAAAGTGGTATTGCATTTCGATTTTTTGCTGTCTGTCCCAAATCCCGGAGGACGTAATCCGGGTCCACGCGGAAGGGTTCGCAAAGGCGCGAAGTCACAGTCACTAGATATTTGATGCTAGCCACAAAAACCTGCACGGAAAAGTATACCTAATGTGTTAGACAGATGGCCTTAATTCGATTGTGGAATGAAAGCAGCTGGCATACTTTGCGTGCATATGTCAATTTGGAATCGCAATATGATGTCCGAAATGTTGACAGTTATTAAGAAACCTATATTTTAGCCGTGTTGCGAAGTTGAGAATATCTGCTTACTATAAAACACTTACATACGATAAATGTCTGAATATAAATATCATACATACAATTAACAAAGGGATTACAATCTCCAGGAATTACTGGAATCGTGGAGTATGAGAAGGATACAATAACATGCATTCATTGAAAGGTTCACTAACCACGTACGCTCTTGGGTACCTTACCCTTCTAAGGTGGCGCTAGAACCGTGCTCGGCATTTCCTTACTGAGTACGAGTTCTAATGGCTTTTAGCTGAAGGCCTTAATCCCTTTAAAGAGCTTAGCATTGCGCTCAAGCAAGGCCCTGCTTTCTCCTTACTGGGTACGCTTTTGAATGGAAAGCGTATTCCCCGTGATGAGCCTCCAGACCAGCCACTACAGCTCAACCCTTTACCACCGTGGCATACGTCTCCGTACTCAGCCCCAAAGCCAATACTCCAGCACAGATTTGTTATATACATACATGGCAGACATACGCCACTGCATATAAACTCCGTACTCAGCCCCAAAGCTAAACTTCATGCGCAAATTTGCCATGATTATTACAATCGTATCCTAGTCATTCCTAGTACGGGGTAATTAATCCAATTAATCTACTCACCGAGGTGACACATCATGGTAGCCTTGAACGAATCACGGCTTGTGGTTGCAGTTCCAACAGAAAACGAGCCACGGCAGCCGCAAACGAAACCCGGCTCGTTTTTGCGAATTATTTTCCTCTCACAAATACATTACTTTAAAATCCATGACTTCTTCCAGTGCAAGCAAATACACGACTCAGTATATTTTTTCTCTCACTTTAAATTAAATAGGTGGGTAATCACTGTCATCTGAAAATCGGTTCTCCGATGACAGATTGGACAAGAAATAAAATTAGCTTATAGACAAAATGTGGCATGAACAAGATGACAGCACAGACTGTCTTACATTTGTACATAAAAGATCGCGGACTTTGCGACAAGCCGTACGTACATACAATAGCAACAAGCTACATAAAAAAGTTAGTCTACATAATCTAGTATATATAGTGTTGAAAACATGGTCATTAGAGTTTATGGTAACTTGCGTTTCTGTCAGTCACCGTCAAAATGGGATTTATTTATACACATAATTAAGAAATAACATCATTCCTACATTTAAGTTTAGATAATTATTATCAGCCGTAGTGCCCGTAATCAGTTTACTGCTGGTCACTAGCCTCATCCAAAGATAAGGTAAAGAGAAAGCGGCCACCATCCAGTGGTTCCCTGCGACTTTGTTCAAATCGTCTGATCATCTTGTCGGTGGATGTCCAACGCTGCGCTTGCCTGTACGTGGTCGCCATTCTTTCTGCCCCATCGACCATCGATTCCCCATGCTATGTCCATATGTAATGTTGTCTATGTAATCGGTGTATGCCCCATCAAAATACAGATACTGTGAACGAGTGCCCTATTATTATAAGTTGTGTGTGGAAAAAATCACAGGTTGTCATCAATATTTTATTAATAAAATATAATTTTCTGAACTCAAACTGCATAACATACAAAGTTCAACTGTATTACAATGCAATAAATCATTCAAAAAACATCGTAAAATGCCACTGAAGAGGCATGATGTATGGGTTTACCAAAAGGCTTACAGAGAATACAGTTTCTGTACTAAAATTAACATTACATTACTTTGTTGTTGGTCCTCAGTTCCTGGGCACGCCCCTCTCATCAACAATAAAATTGGGATCCTTGGCGTCGACATACCCATCTCATGACGTCCAATACTCTAGTTATTTGGAAGATAAGGCAAAGCTGGCATCTAAAAAGCTGGGAGTTCTCAATAGAGCAAAGCAGTTCTTTACTCCGCAGCAAAGGCTGCTACTATACAAGGCGCACGTACGGCCACATATGGAGTACTGCTGTCACCTCTGGGCGGGAGCTCCCGAATGTCAATTAAAGCCTTTCGACTCCATTCAGAGGCGTGCTATGAGAATCGTCGACGATCCCAAGATAACATGTGGTATGGGCTCACTGAGCCTAAGACGTGACTTCGCGTCTCTATGGGTTTTCTACTGCCTGTATAATGGGTTGTGCTCCGAGGAACTATTTGAGATGATGCCAACAGCCACCTTCTACCATCGCACCCTCGCCATCGACAGGGGCATTCATCCGCATCAAAGGGTTCTAGTTTACATTCATATTAATTAGGTTGGGGAAAAATCTTTTTGCATATAGTATGTATAAACTTGTAATAAAATCTCTTTGGCTATCCTATTTGTATCTGGCTGGTTTTGGTATCATTAAAAGTTTAAATTTTAAAGAAGTTAATACTAAATTCAAATTAGGAAAATGTGTGATTTTCATTTGTTCTTTTTTTTCTGTTAAGATGAGTGAATCTAATAAAGAAATTCGATATATTTTAAAATTTTACTACAAAAAAGGTAAAAATGCAACGCAAGCCGCGAAAAAAATTTGCGATGTTTATGGACCTAGTGCAGAGTGTTAGAGTAGCACAAATTTGGTTTCTGCGTCTTCAATCCGGAAATTGTGAGGTTAAATATGCACGTAGCTCTGGTCGCCCTATTCGGGATAAAATAGATGCCATTTTTGAAATGGTGGAGCAATATCGGCATATCAGTAGTTACGACGTAGTTAAAGAACTGGGAATTCACAAAACAGTTTTGGCGCATTTGAAAAAACTGGGTACACAAAAAGCTCAATATTTGGACACCAACGAGCTCACTAAAAGAAACCTGATAAACCGTGTACTCATTGTGATTCTTTATTACGACGTAATGAAACCCAACCATTTTTGAAGAAGTTAATAACTGGTTATGAAAAGTGGATCACGTACGACACGAACGCGCAAAAAAGAACATGGTCGAAGGCCGGTCAGGCTTCACAGACTGTGGCGAAACCCGGTTTAACTCGCAACAAAGTGATGCTGTGTGTGTGGTGGGATTGGAAGGGCATTATTCATTATGAGCTGTTACCACCAGGCAGAACCATCGATTCTGAACTCACTGCTACCAACTGATGAGATTAAAGTAAGAAGTTGAAAGAGAGCGGCCGGAATTAATCAACAGAAAGGGTGTGGTTTTTCATCATGAAAACGCTAGACCTCACACATCTTTAGCCACTCAGCAACAATTAAGAGAGTTTGGCTGGGAGATGTTAATGCATCCGCCGTATACTCCTGACCTTGTACCTTCAGATTTCCACCTGTTTCAGTCGCTTCAGAATTCTTTAGGCAGTGTCAGGTTAACATCACGAGAGGACTGCCAAAACCACTTGTTGCGGTATTTTGATCAGAAGCCTCAACATTTCTATAGCAATGGGATCATGTCCCTACCTAAAAAATGGCAAAAAGAAATCGAACAAAATGGCACCTACATACTTTAGTTAAATGTAAATAAACTATATTATAAAATGTTTTGAATTTTCTTAAAAAATGCGAAGAAACTTTTTCCCCAACCTAAATATAAGCGGGGAATATTGTATAACTAATGTTATTGGAAAATAAAAGCTGAGCTGATATTACTTGTTTATTGATTGAAGTTTTTTTATAGATACATCAAGTGAAATAATTCACAAAGTTAAAACTTATTTTTTTCTGTAGACTGTGTGCAGTAGGTTTTTGAGTCAAAAGAAGGTTCTCATGCAGTTACGTTTCAATAACAAATAATTGCTAGATTGTAGGAGTGTTGGTTTTTAACTTAACTTATTACTTCCCTCACTTTACTTTGTCCCGCAGACGTAAAGCTAAGCCAGATGTCTAACTATTGTCACGTTTGTCTAATTGCTAGCAAATTATACTTACGTATTATTATAGGTAAGTAACTACTTCATAAAACCACAATAGTGGTTCTAACTTATTTGGTAATATGAGAAATATTACGGCTTTATAATCGTTTAATCTAGGATATATTAAATCATTCTTATATAAATTTCAGACGTGACCTAAATATAAACTGAGTTATGTTGCGGTTACTTAATATATAATAAAGTTGGTTTCTTTCTTTGTCTGTTCTTATGGTTCTGAAACTATTTAGATTTTAAAAACCGGCTAAAGACAAACTGTTAAAAATATTATGACAAAGGCACTTTATAACTAAAATTTTCTTATAATATTTTTTTTTTAAGGATGGCCATAATTTTTTTGTTATTTAAAAAGAAATGTCTTAAAAGAAAAGATTATATTCATAACAACTTTGTTGCAAAAGCCATTATGCAAATTTTGTAATTTTTTGCAACGATTTGTTACGGACAAGGGTTGGCTTTTTAGAACAAAGGATAGAATATTCAAAGTAACAAATTTCCTTTCTTATAGAAAGTAACGGAATGCAATTCTTTGTGATTATTATAAGCAAACGTCGTTTTTCAATAATCTATGAAAATGTCCATAAAAGTTTGAATGTCGAAATTTTGAATTAATTTTAAACCCACTTCTAATTTTACTTTGAAAAGCCCAAATAAATAAATGTTCGTTAATATACCGGAATATCGCATTACCTTACCCTACGAGGAATATGGTGAGGAGTTCTGTAACAATGCGCTTGCATCGTTCCTCATTTCTCCATACTTTTTCATATTAAACTCTCCTTCACCATATTTTCATTTAAAAACTTTTTCCCACATTGTTTTCACGTCATCTTACACATTCAATATTTCTTTCATAAGAGCAAGAACTCATTTCTATTTTGTGTATTTTTTATTTTGATTATCAAACCTCTACCAGTTATAATAATTGATTAATTTATGGAAATCTACATTTATGTCACCGGAAAATAAAGTTAGTTGATCAACTTTCGAAAAATAATAATCTGCAGTTGAAACGAATTATTAAACACATGTAAATTGAATAATTTACGGCGTCTTAAATGATCCGACGAAGGCGAAGTGTACGCTGATTCGTTGGACGACTATATTTGTGGGCAGTATAAATTAAATTTCAAATTTCGAACTTTTGGTCCAATGATCAAACTACTAGCTGTTTCCCGCTGCTGCACCTGCGTCAAAGCTTATGTTTGACCCCGGGTCTTCCAACTATGTTATGCAAAATCGGTTCAGCGGTTTGGCCATGAAAGCGGAACACACAAACAAACAGAACTTCGTACTTATAATATTAGCATGAATATAGATTTATTTAGTATAAGTGAACTTTCACATAACTATAAAATATCAATAATAACAGATCTAAATGTTAACTCTATGAATAAACATTTGCCAAATGCTTACGTAACCAATATCATCGACCAAACAGATAACAGTGTATTATTTGACGGGATTGACGGACGGATTTGATTTACTTGCGGCAAAATCGGTAATTAGTAATTTCCTGTTAGGCACCGAAAGTAAATCAACTAGCTGAAACTTATCGCGTTAAATAATATATTTCAACTGCAGTTTATTATTTTCCGATAGTTGATCAACTAACTCGTAAACTGATCAACTTACGATTCTTGTTATTTTTTAGTGACGTATATAAAGGAACAAGGATGACTGATTCATCAACGCCCAGTCTAAATCATAAAAGCTATAAACGTAAAGGAGTAAAGTGTTAGTGACCAACACTGTCAGATTTGAGACAATGGTCTCGGTTGTATAGGTATAAATGGCGTGACGTGCCTTCCGAAGCACGGAGGAGCTCGAGATAGAAAATACCACTAAATGGTGATCAATCCAATACGGGTATCAAGCGCGGCCATAGACTGCTTCTATTAATTTTTAAATTGAGGCATCGCACAAAAACTAAGTATCGGGGCGGTAATCAGTCAGTGCGGAGCCGACCATCAGTTATGCCTCACAAACTCAACGCGAGGCACTAGCTATTATATTTGCTGTAAAAAATTTCACCATACGGCAGATTTTTTTTATTACGAACTGATCACAAACCGTTGATGACAATATTAGGTCCAAAGGCAGGAATTCCTAGTATGGTGGCTAGTCGCCTCCAGAGGTGGGCAATAATTTTATCGGCATACACATTTGATATTGAATACGTGAGAACAGATAGATTAATGCAGATGCGTTATCAAAGTTGCCTTTGCCATCAGAAGGAAATGTCAGCAAATCGTCAGAACCGGAACAAACATTTTTACATTTTGCTGGGGACGCGTTACTGCTAGATTACCAAGAATTAAAAAGAGAAACAATGAAAGATCCAGTGTTAAGTCGAATTGTAAGTTACGTTCAAGATGGTTTGCCAACAGAAGCTGATAGTAGCGAAATTAAACCTTATTTTAATCGTAGGAAGGAATTATATTTAGAATTAGGTTGTTTAATGTGGGGTCACTGGATAGTCATACCAGAAAAGTGTCGTAGTCGAGTGCTCAAACTTTATGAGACACATTTAGGTATTGTTAAAATGAAGGGTTTAGCCAGGAGCTATGTATGGTGGGCCGGTTTGGACGAGGAAATCGAGGCGGTGTGCCGCTCTTGCGACACGTGGCAGCGGCGCCACCTGCTTACGCGCCGCAGCCCTGGCCGTGGTGCGGCAAGCGGCTGCACATAGATTTTTTAGGCCCTTTATGTAATTACAAATTTTTGATTGTGGTGGACGCTACGTCTAAATGGATAGAAGCATTTAAAATGACTAGTACTAAATCTACAGAAGTTATAAAAGTTCTACGAAGCTTATTTTCGAAATTTTGATTGCCAAGAATGATATTGTCGGATAACGGCCCCCCATTTCTAGTAATAGTTTTAAATCATTTTTGGGAAACAATAGAATTGAGTATACGTTTTCACCTCCATACCACCCTTCTTCTAATGGAGCTGCTAAAAATGCGGTGAAGTTATGTAAGTCTGTTATAAAAAAAGCTATTACTGATAATATCGACGTGGAAACGGCTTCACAGAGGTATCTATTGTTATACAGGAATACCGAGCATGCCACCACTGGCGTTAGC
Source organism: Euzophera pinguis (assembly GCA_947363495.1). NCBI lineage: Eukaryota > Metazoa > Arthropoda > Insecta > Lepidoptera > Pyralidae > Euzophera > Euzophera pinguis. Next base: position 10,437,187 of record OX376170.1, on the reverse strand, counting down.
CGTGCTCGAATACTGCAAGGTAGGAATTTAAGAACTAGGCTGGATCCTCTAAAACCGGACAGATACATATTTGAACTACAGGCCGGTGATCCGGTTTACTTGAAGGATTTTAGAGATAAACACAAATAAATGAAAATTTTACAAAAATTAGGATCCACAGATTACAAAGTAAGGGACAGTATAGGTAGGGAGGCACATCGACATATTGACCAATTAAAGAGGAGGTCTTTAGTAGTAGCTCCATCTTTATCTAAAGAAAGTAGGGAAGGGAGTGATACAGGTTCAGTCGTCACGCAGAACTATTTGGAAATACACCAAAAAAACAATTCAATACAGAAGATAAACCGCAGTGTAGTGAGTGTGAATCACCAGGTCCTCATTTATCAGCCAGCACCGCGTCGCCTGCAGCGGTGCCCGCCCGCGCCGCGCCCGCCCCGACTGGTAAGAGTTTAGAACACAACTCTGACCCACCGGCTGTAGTACTTACACAACATCAAATCATCCTATCAACTTGGACAGAGAAACAAAATTTCAAATATTTGTGCGATATAATTATAAAGGATGCCAGGTAAGATTACATAGTACCTACAAGAAACTAAGGCAAGTAAAAAAATAAATAAGATAAATTAGACAGGTATTTTATGATCAAGGCAATTCTTATATCTTATAATTAATGAAAGTCTCCCAAGTGTTAGTGTAACAACCTTCTTTTTCGTTTGTTATTAATACACGTTTGAGGGAATCATTTCATTGGCCGTTGTGAAGGGGAAGCGCCCGCCTACCCCGAAAGGGTCCTACCCCTTTAAACGACAATAGGCACGGGGGTATATAAAGTCCAATTTTGGGATCGACAGAACAGTAACGCTTGTCACTTCATAGTGTTAAGTGTGTGTGTATCCTTCGCGACAAAATTTTCATACAAGTTGTTCGTCATGGCATGCTGGACCCCTTATGCCGACTGTGTTTCAAAAGACCAAAATGAAGAAATACCGCTTGATTTGAGCAGGAGAAGAGTAATTGCTCAAACAGGGTGTTCGAAAAGAACACTTCCCATCTGTTCTCCTCCGACCATAATAATACCACCGATAGCGCCAGTATCATTATTAGCTGCTCCTTCTCCGTACTTTGGCTACGTGTACCCGCAGCCAACAGGGTACTTACCACCTGCTTTGCTGACTCCTCCTCAATATCAAACGGACAATCTTTTGCGTCCGCTCCGTCCACCGCCGCAAAGGAGCAACGCGAAATCAGAAAAGTCCGAAGACCCCTTATCCGACGACGACGAGTTCAAGGCTTTTAGAGATACAGCACTAAAAGGTATCGAAGAAAAAAACGGAGGCTTGTTGGTATCAAACAATCCGCGGATGCGTCGCTCGGTGCAGTCCACCAACGCGCCGGACGACACCTACCGCCAGCAGCGGGCTCGCAATAATATGGCCGCCAAGATTAGCCGAGACAAGAGAAGAAAAAAAGAAATTAGTCTCGGCATCAAAGTCGAATTTCTGAGAAACAAACTTGAAAGGCTGCAAAACGAGCTGCAGAGATCGCGCTGCCGGCGGTGCTGCGGTAGTTTAAATCGTTAATAAAGTAAAGCAAGTGTAGAATATGTAGATAACCCGCTTTATTGTTTTGTACATATGTAAATTACTAATGTAGGTGTTTGTGTATTTTACTAGGTCCCATTTATTGTTAATTGTCTTTTTCTTTTGTATATAATTTTAGGTAGGTAATTTAAATATGTTAAATAATAAGTTTATATATGAAATAATAGTTTATATGTAATATGAAATCTATGATCTAAATTGTTTTCTTAAATTCTACTTTTAAGAGATGTTATGTAAAGTTAGCCCTTTAATAATTTTAGTTAGTTATGCTCACAATTTAGTGTTATTTTAGTTTTATATTGTAGTTACTGTAAATAATTTGTTACTTTACATTTTTTTTTGTCACTGTAAGCAGATAATTTATTCGTACAAATGTAAATTGACTTGAATTAACTTTAACTAGGTTTTAGTTATTAATTATTTTGCTGCAATTTTATTTATATTTTTGTGTTTGTTGACTATTTATTTCTTGTATTCAATATTTATGTATAATGAACCTGTAATCCACATCATATGCAAATAATAAATTTTAATTTATATGTTTGTTTAGTTTTTCTATTACACACTGCATTCCTAGTCCTTTCCTCAGGTATAATATGTGGCCTGTTTCCACTGATCCTGATGATTAATAATAATTGTTCACCATTTAGTGGCATATGCTATCATGAGATGCTCCGTGCTTCGGGAGGCACGTTAAACCGCTGCCGCTGGTCCCGGTTATTATAGAAATAGGTATATAGATCGAGCGCAGTCTGGAGGCTGTGTCATGGTGTCCCTACACTGCCGTTATAAAATATTTACAAACGTTTTCTAACACTTGAATATCAACATTCACTAACATTAATTATAATGTATGGAACGTTAGTAAACTTTTTGTAACGGTAGTGTGGGAGCACCACCAGATGCCTTTTTCGGCAGCCTAAACAAAACCGACGTCAGCACGAGGTGTGTTAGTACACACCTCGTATCATGTTTCTGTTAGCCTGATTTCCTTGTAAATAGGTGGGTTACTGAGGTGTGAATGCAGTCGCTTCGATAAAATAACCAATGCCGCCAAATCAAGGACTATGATTTATTATAGTACTTACTACAGAAGTAAATAAAAAATGTACTTGTGAAGTATTGGAATAGGTATCATAACGACATACAACACCATTCAATAGCATAAATGGCAGATAATTAGAATTATAGAATTGAAATTTTGTAGCTAATTATTAAGTGGCGATGCTGCCTCCAAATATTCCATAATCTTTTCTACTCTAATCTATCTTAAGTAAGATGCTCCTTTATTGAGTCATAGGTTGGACCATCCTGATGGACGTCGACACTCATAATAGTCAGTGGACCACTGTTCGAAACAAATATGTGAATTCAAAATTGCAATTGTTTATATTTCTCAATCGAAACAAACCATTTGACTACCTCAAAGCTAGCATCAAATATCTAGTGACTGTGACTTCACGCCTGTTATTTGCGAACCCCTTCCGCGTGGACCCGGATTACGTCCTCCGGGATTTGGGACTGACAGCAAAAAATACAAATGCTATACCACTTTCGTGGAATACCGTTATTTTCTTTGTCTATGGACTGTTGTTTGGATTTTTTTTGTATTCTTTCCAACACTTGCTTATCCTTTCATGGCAGCAATGTCCGAGCATAGTATATTCAATTGCATTACTTATCCAGAAGACACGATATCCTCTCGTACTCTGGGGTCTGGAGCTCAAGCTGAAGTTGCAACTGGGAACCACGCTCGGACAAGATTATGGTAATGTTAGTAGATATGTATTATTTATTTATATTGAATTTTGTAGATGTAGTACGAAATGAAAAATCTCGAAATCGAAAACGAAAATCTTTTCTACTTAATATAATTTTGCGGGCCATGCCTACGTGCAAAGTTCTGAACAAGGGGAAGAAAAGGGTGCAGTGAGTCATCGTAACAGTAACTGACCACCGCAACACAATGTATGGACGTCATTCACACATTCGTGTATTATGCACAGTGTGTGAATCCTTACACTGCATTTCTTTCTGGTAGTAGACACGCGGTTTTTGTGAATATTGGCGCCATTTTCTTATTAACTTTTTAAATTTATTTCAAGGAAAAGGGTAAGAACGAGATGAAACATATTTTACTTAATTTGGACTTTTCAAGCGTTCGTTATCCATACTAATATAATAAATACGAAAGTCTGTCTGTCCATCTGTCTGTCTGTTATGCTTTCATGGCCAAACAAACCACTGACGGATTTTGATGAAATTTGGTATGAATATACTTTTAAGAACCCGGGGTCAAACAAAGGCTTCGTAAAACAGCTAGTATCATATAGATTTTTACTAAAGTTTAAGTCTTTCACCTTGAAATTTCTATTTGACTTAAATGTAGTCAGTTTGAATTAGAAAATACTATTCTACTTACACGTGAATAATCGTCGAAAAAGTATATAACAGAATTGAAGTGGTTTAAATTTTTTCAATAAATATTTTTTCTGTGAATTAATTTGTCTATTCATTTAGAATTTGAATGCAACCATAACCCATTTCTTAAAGGCTTAAACAATGGTCGACAGGATAAAGATATTATTTTGCTGATCGCTGAGGTTTTTAGAAAGATTGTGATGTAAAAGTAATGCATTATACAAATATATTCATATCTTGACACTTTTGAGAACATTCTATGCTGTTGTGGATCAACTCTTGCCCATTGTCGCTTTGACTTATAATATTGAAAAAATATGTTTGCCCATTTTTGGACAATGCCCACTATTATTGAAGATCAAACGAACTTCCAAGTGAAGTTCGATCGTAATTATGTGAACAGCTTCATTCGAAGCGATTTACTTAATGTAGTAGCGCTACCTACTGCTACTTCGCACGCACATAGTTTAGAGGTTTTTTTTTTTTTTGCACTCCCACCCTTACCATAGTGGGAACAGACCGTTAACATTTCCATCATTTAGTTTAAAGCTAGCTTCAGCATAAATTTCTTTTGTCATTTCACCATTTTAAGGGCAGGGAAAAATAAATTTGTAATTTATTAGGGTGGGTGATGGTAAATCGCTTCGAGAGCTTCGAGCTCGTGATGTTGAGGGCCGAAGAGGTGGCCCGCGCCTCTGAAAGCCTTCCGCTCTGTTCGGAGGCTTTCGAAATTGGCCTTTGGAGTTTAAATTATTCTTATTCATAAATTGTGTTGTATTTTTATTATTTGGCTTTGGAACAACCTTTTGTAGGGATTCACCTGTCTTTTGAACGTTTTTAGCATATTTTAATCTTTCTGATACACCCTCGCCGAACAAATATTTGTCTCGGCTGGTATTAGTCAGATGTTCGCGCAAGCTAGTGTTGATCGCGTTGAGAAAAATACCACGACGCGTCCTTGTTTCCGCATTATGGCTATCGCACAGAATACGACAAGCATCACTTAAGGGCTGCAGGAGCTTTTGTTTCGAAGTTTCGTTAGAAATCACTAGTTCCATCACCGTTGAAAGAGCAGCCAAAGCAACGCCGATTTGATTTTGTTTTTGAAACATCGTTGTGTCTCTTTTAGCGATCATATCTGGCACCACAGCTTTAGCTTCGGGATTTAATAATGGTGCCAACAGCAAGTTGCAGTTGGCGGGTATTAAATACTGACCAGTGAGTTTGTCCCTCACTTCTTTTGACAAACCATTTTTCAGTATTTCTTGCCACCTTGCCGCTATTTCCTTATGTATTTCTTTTCCTAGTATAACATCTGATGGAGGTACGTCGCCTAACATCTGTAATATATCTTCCTCGAGGGGTGGACATTCACTTTCTGCATAAGTATTTATATTCGATGCAGATGAAAGTCCAGGGATCGGATCGGAAGGTAGTGGTTCACTCGGTATGGTTTGTGCAATGGGTGAAACAAAACTAGGAAGTTTTAGCGGATCATAGTTGTTCAAAACTGCAGGTGGCGACGAAACTTCTTCTTCACCAGCTTCAACGATGATAGATTGATCTGCACAAAAGCAGAAAATTATTAGAGCAAATGAAACATACGACGTATGATATTAAATACGTGAGCATACGACGTATGCTTAGAAATAAGATCAGTGAATCATGCACTCGAAACAAACACACGACGTGTGTTAAACTATGCGTTTTGCATACGACGTATGCTACCATATTTTTTTGTGTTCGGGCACGACTTGAGGTGTATATCATTGATAAGCAAATATTATATGATTACTTACGATCTCCTTCGTCTTCAGAAGACGAGGAAACTATTCTTATTCTTTTCCTTTGCAGCTTTTTCTCCAATTTTCGGATCTTCTTCTTGATTTCGGCATCTGATAACGAACCCTTCCGCTTGCCCCCCATTATTTAAAAGCAATACAATTTTTTTAAATTTAATTTAACTTTTAATTATTGTAAATATTTTACAATATATTTTTATTATTACAATAAATATTTATTTTTTTAATAAATCTTAAATAGGGCATAGGTAGACGTGCGAAGGTTACAGCACAGAAACGCAGAATGGTGGAAATGTTAACGGTCTGTTCCCACTATGGTAAGGGTGGGAGTGCAAAAAAAAAAAAAAAAAAAAAAAAAAAAAAAAAAAAAAAAAAAAAAAAAAAAAAAGAAACCTCTAAACTATGTGCGTGCGAAGTAGCAGTAGGTAGCGCTACTACAATAAGTAAGTCGCGAAGAATGAAGCTGTGAAACATAATAGGATTATAACTTGCAAAAAGAGTAAGGTGTAAGCATCAGAACGATTGACTGACTGTATTTATTGATGTTTAAGATTTATGTTCTTAAATTTATTAGATTTTATTTATTTATTTATTAAAACTTTATTGTTCCACAAAGTACACATATACTTATAATATAACAATTGGCGAACTTAATGCTAAGAGCATTCATTCTCTGCCAGTCAACCATTGGGAGAAACGGAAAGATAGTTTGGCGCAAAAAAGTTAAGGGGGAAAAATGTATTACATAATAGAGCAAATGTTATCAAAAGCTTAAGTGCACTACGACCTACGTAAAGAAGTTTTCATTAACTGAGCGAGTCCAAAATGTGCGCACGTACCCGCTTTTTAAATAAAAAATTGTTAGGACTTTCCTTAATATCAGCAGGCAAAGCATTCCAAAGTCGAGTAGATTGTAAAGTGAAGGAATTAGCCATAAAACTGGTGCGAAATAGAGGAGTAGGTACTTAGTAAGAGAGAATTAGAAGAACGAAGTTGACGGTCATTAGAGTCGGATTTAAAATTACATTTTAAATATTCAGGAGATTGAGGATTTATTAGAATCGAAAAGAGTGTACAGAGAAGCCGAAGGTCTCTGCGTTGACGAATTTGTAGCCATCTAAGCTCGGAGCTATAAGGCGATATGTGATCATACTTACGGAGGCAAAATATGAAGCGGATGTGGTTATTTACTAGACGATCTAGCTTATTTAGATCTTGATTAAGGTCCGGATAGCATACATCTGCATAGTCCAAAATTGGAAAAACTAAGGTTTGAACCAAAAATAATCTTCGTTTTAATAAGTATAAAATTTCTGAACGATTGAGCTGTTGGAGAACAATATTCATAGAGCGGCTGATTTCAGCCACATGAGTAGTCCAACTGAGTGTGATATCAATATGGAGACCTAAGTTTTTTACAGAATTACGAAAAGGAATAACGTTATAGGTGAAACAGAGCTAAGTTCGTAGATTGGCGTTATTGTACGATTAATTTTAATATTTATGTTAATATTTCCATTATTTTTTATTTTGTAACAAAGCCCCTACTAATACAAGTTACTTTAAATTTGATATTCATCATCATCATCAAAAAATCAATTAAAAGTTAAATTATATTTGTCTGTTATAATGTACAAATTAAACTGTTAAAAAAAACTACCAGCCATATAGTTAGTTGTTTCTTACCTTAACAAATAAACTTATTATAAAAATGTTAAATGTTGCACTGTGCCAAAGATGCTGGCTGCATTTACTCGTCAAGTTGCCAACTAATTATGTAAACCGCTCTTCGTTTTCCAAAACATCAATAATTTTCGATCTGGGTTTTCAAATCTTATCATTTATTTGCATAATACATTACATCATTAATAATGAACTAGCTGTTTCCCGCAGCTCAAACTGCGTCAAAAAGTAGTAAAAATGTTTGACTCCCGATCTTCAACTATATTCGTATCAAATTTCATCATAATCTATTCAGCGGTCCGTGAAAGCATAACAGACAGACCGATAGATATACAGCCAGACAAACTTTGGCACTTATAATATTAGTATGGAATATGCATATTTGCTATTCCAACAAGAAATGTACAATTAGAATCATTAAAATTGCAATACTACTATACTTATATTATAAAATGCGAAAGTCTAAACCGCTGGACCTTGGTATTGATAAAGTCGAATACACGTGCTCAAACACAAGTTACATTTCAACGCGGTCAGAGCCGCGAGAAACAGCTAGTATCTTAGAGCCTATAGAAGCCGAGCCGAGAGATGTACAAAATGGTTTTAAAAAACATTTGAATACAAAATGCCAAATACTTTTCAGATTTACTATTTCAAATGCAAAATACCAAATAGTTTTGCGTTTTGTATTTCAAATGATAAATGCAAAATAGGTATTTTCAAAATACTTTTTCAAAATAAAATACGTTTTGACCAAATCTCAGATATTTTTATTTAGTTTAGGTATTTATTATGAGAAATAGAAAAACTTTTTAAGCATATTTTTTTGTTTTTAATCCTGTTTGTAGTAGTTAAAGCGTTTTCCTAAAGATCGTGTGTTCGATACCCACGAGAAACATACTACATACAGTATGTTTCCGGTTTTTTTGCGCCATTGCCGGCTTTTTGAAATGATAATGTTTTGGAAGTCACGGCCGCCATTCACTAATTACCAAAATACAAGACCGAGGTTAGACACTTAGACGCTACAGAGCTTCCCGAACGCCCCCAGCCGAGTCGGTTTTGACTCGGATTCGGATTTTCAGTAGAACTTTGTTATCATTATTTTACTCAAACTAAAATCATAGAAGCATATTTCCTTTCAAATCTTCGTGTAGAACTGTATGTGTCGTCTATTTACACCTTAAGTTTTTCTTCAAAATTCAACCAATCAATCAAATAATTTTTTTGTGACAATATAGGTAGTACATAGAGGTATTAGAGCATCAAGCAATTCAACAATTAAGAATCAATATGTTTTTGCTCATAATCACAGCATACACAAATAATTATAATAAATGTTAACTTGTTAAAATTAATATGCAAGAACATCTTGTAAGAAATCATTTCAATCAAACGTTGCTCGTATGAAATAATCATAAGTCATCTTCATTCATACACAATACGTTGTAATCATTGGTGAAATTAAGAATAGTTTTACTTGCTGATAGTCACAGCATACAAATATAATTAAATAAATGTGATATTTTTAGGATTAACATGCAAGATCATCTTGTAAGAAATCATTTCACACGCTTCACGAATGAAATTTTAATAAATACTCTTCAGTCCTCAAAGTATCATGCATCGAAGTGGACTCTTTCTGTAAGTCAGACAGACAGACAGACATGATGAAACTATAAGGGTTTCATGTGTTTACTACGTAACCCTAAAAAAATAAATTTGATGTAAAAATTTGAGTGTACCTTCTGCTTTAGTGAAAATAAAACGGTAAAATAAATAAAATTTCTTATTGTCTTGATTTCATAAATTATGCATATAAAACATACACAAAATTTAGAAGTCATGGAGATACATTATTGTAAATATTATGAAGTAAAAACAGTTATAATATAACTTAAGTTAACACTTTCTTGTAGCCTGAAAAGGACGTAACCAATACAGCAGCTTTATACTTAACATTAAATTTCAAACATGATTGTGATTACAGGCAGACTAGAGAAAATATTCCAGAATGTGTACACAACATCAAATGACAATTACACCCGATGACCCGACGTACCTACGTACTCATAAATTAAAAAAGAAATAAAGCAAGTAAAAATAATTACCTACTTAGTTCTAAAAAAACCACAACGAAATAGTTGTCTTTACAAAAGTAATAAAGAAAATTTAACAGTATGTTTTTGAAATCGGCACAGTAGTTTTTGGGTTTATTCATTACAAAATACACAAAAAAATACAAATCTTTCCTCTTTATAATATTAGTGTAGAAGTGTAGATGTAGATTAGAGTAGATAACAACGGATTGTGAATGAACTGTGGAGTGAAGGGAATTTATGATGATTTCTTACGAAAACCATTGAATTTTTAGGAAAAACTTAAGTGCACGCATTTCTAGTTCTACACGAAGTACTGAAAGAAAATACGTTAACTCTGATTTTAGGTTGAGTAGGCAATATTTGTCTATGTACCTTGTGAAAAAAGTTTATTTTCCGTTCAATCCCTAAAAGAAAGTATTTTTGCACGTAGTTTCTAGGGAGGTACTAATATAATTTCTTTTAGAAGACAGGAGGGTCGTGTTATCATATTATTTTTTATTGGTTTATTGTACTTTAAACTGGCAGCTAAATAAGCCTAGTTTATGGAGAGCAATCCAACATTTAGAATACGCAAGAGAATATACTTATGCCGGTAGCATAAAAAGGCTTTAACAATTTTATTAGTTTAACAATGTAGAGCTTTAGAAATTTGCGAACGGGGTAGTTGGTTTATTGTTTCCTTGTTAACAGCCGTTTGTTGAAATATACGGTTACCATTTCGCATTTTTGCCGACAATGAGATTAAACAAAAGTTTCGCCTATACAATTATTTGAAAAAAAATAGTAAATCTTGCAAACAGATGATTTGCATATTTGCAAAGAAATTTCAAACATCAAAGTTCCGAGAAACCGTTCAGTTAAATTTCTTTGTGACACTAAAGTTATATGACTTTACAATGTTGCATAAGATAAATACAAAAGAGCTACTTTTTATAAAACGTATTATACCGACTAAATTAAAACTCAGATACCTAATATTTAAGTATATCCCATGTGAAACTTTTATTTAAAACATTTATCTTACACAGCCATAAGCAATTAAATTTCATGACTTAAAGATATTTATCAAAACATGATAATATTGAAACATAACGAACATAGAACAAGAACCAACGAAATATAGCCATTACATATAAAACTGCAATCAAGATTCGAATGAAATTTAAAGAACTTTATTTGAATGAACGCTGCAATGTGTTTGAAATGTTAGGTGTAATTATATATAATTATGTAATAAGTACACGCGATATAAACCGTATTAATACAGTGAATTTCAGAGTAATGATCGCGAAAACAAGAAATCATTTACTTTATTTGTGTATATGTATAGATTAGAAGGGGTTATACTATTTATTGAATCAACCTCTCGTCCAACCTGTGAAATTATAATCATGCAATTATTCCGTTTCGTAACGTTTGCAACCAAGTCAACATTTGCATCAAAAAATCTGCTTCTTAAACTAATTTGAAATTGTGACGTTGTTGCTCTACTGTCCCTTGAAGCTGTGAAAAGCTTATTTGCGACACTCGCAAGGGAATCAAAACCTACTTCCCCTACTAACTCAGAATCTTTAATTATGGCACGAAGTAACGTCTTATAGCACAGAAAAAGGAAAAATTGCGAAAACCGTAAATAGGAGTTAGGGGGTATCTCGTCCCACCCTTGATCTCGTCCTATTTTATATTTCATAGGGGTAAACTCGTGAATTTGACTCTGGGACCACATTCCCACATTTTAAACATTTTATAAGGCGTTCTCGTACCTCTTGCGATCTTTAATATATTTTGCGGAAACCCTGGACTGGAAGTTTCACGTTTGTATCTATGTGTCTGTCTGCGGCTTCATAACAAAATTATAGGATTATTTTCAGCTCAATAAGTTATTTAGGCGAGAATATTGTCATTTCTCTATGTAAAAATAAAATAAAATTGACTTGCCCTGACTGATCTGACTAGGGATCGAACCCGAAATCTCCATACTAGCGGATAGGTAGTACTTATTACTTCCATGCGTAAGTTTAATAATAACTTTTACGCTATAGATGAGTTCATCAAACAAATAGGTCAACAAGATGTCAAAAAAATAATTAACTTGACAAATAAAAACATCAAATTGTTCTGTTTGAGGCTTTTTACTTTTACCAAATTTTCATTTTCATAATTTGTTATAATCCCCGTTATCACTGATTTGTTAAAAAGGTGAGTTTTACAATTGACTTGTTTTACTCATCTAAAACTTATTTTGGATTCCAATGTACTGAATTTTACATAATTTACTTTCTTTTTTAGCATGTCGTGCATGTCGGTTGAAGAAACTGATAAAACTTATGAAATTATAAAATATCAAAGAAGAGGTGAATTGTTGCTTAGCAATGGATATCGATATAGAATAAAACGAACAAGTCCTAAGAGCCATATAGTATGGAGATGTATAAAAAGAAAACAATGTAATTCTACTTTGGTGACTAGTCAAAATGTAATTATAAAAGAGCTAAGTCATACATGTCAGTCAGATGTAGCAGGGAATGAAGTTATTATAAAATATTGAGCAGCACGCTGGAAAAATTCGAAAATGAGTTGACTCCTACGGCCATTTTATATGCAGATGTAGTGGAGCAACTAAATGACACCGGCTTCAAACTAATTACAAAGATCCCGAAATACTACTCTATTAAAAAAACTTTATATAAACACAGGATTATGGCGTTAGGTGTAACAAAAACAAGATTTTTTGCTGCAACAGAAGTTAGAGTTCTCCAAAAATTTCAACATTTTCTTTTCGCGGATTATTCGTATGATTATTTATTTAAAGGAACAAATTACTATTTAAAGGAACTGCCAAAATTGTAACTATATAAATAAAAATGTGCAATAACGAAAATTGGTTCTGTATTGATCTAAATTAAACAACTAAATTTCCACAACAACAACTAAGTTCCAGTAGAGAAAATATAAATTTTCGATAATACAAATGCACATGTCAAGTTACAAACTTAACCTCGAATTCAGGTCGTGAGTTGATTTAGTATATTAAAAAAAATATTGTGATGCGTAAATTGATACATGGTTTTGTCCAAAATTAAACACTGATTGTCGAGTCATTAAAAAAACAAAAGAAATATCTCTTTAATTTATGAACGAATTATGCTGTCAATTATTTACTACGTGAACCATAGGCGTGGAAAGCGAATGAACGAATAAAAAAAACAGAATTATTAGTACTAACTAACGTAACAAAGTGATGTAAAACCAAAAAGCATCGAAACCGCACAACGTTACTTTTTCAATGTGTGAAACAAAAGAAAAGTTACCACTATCGAACGACCTACTTATGTTAATAAAGTATTATTTTGACAAATAATTGTTTCTAAAACTGGCTTTGCTTATTGTTGTAACGTTAGACACAACATTGTTTATTTTTTGATAACAACTATTAGGTTTCTTTTCTTTTCTGTTCTGTGCCCTTCCAGCGAGTGTTTTAAGCTGCAAGAGTACAGAGCTGAGTTTCAATTCGGGGAGGTTTGCCCTATCTGTGGACGGGGATGGCTTTTTCTCGTCAAATATAGCTACGTCGCTCCGCCCTGAAGCACTATGTAAGATTCGAGAAACCAGATGGGCACGTAGATAGGGACGGAAATGTAGGAGGTTGAAGTGGACGAAGTTTCAAGAGATGGAAGTGTAGAACTGGCCGGATACTAGCATCAAACCAGTCTTCTCGCATATAGTACGAGTGTATGAACTCGTAATAAAATATCGTGGCTATACTATTTGTATCTGGCTGGTTTTGGTATCATTAAAAGTTTAAATTTAAAAAAATATAATTTCAATTTCAATTAATGTAATTTTCATTTGTTTTTATGTACTGTCAAGATGAGTGAAACTAATAAAGAAATTCGATACATTTTAAAATTTTAAGTAAAAATGCAACGCAAGCCACGAAACAAATTTGCTATGTTTACCGACCAAGTCCAGTGTCCGTGAGAGAGCACAAATTTGGTTTAAGCGTTTTCAATCAGGAAATTTAGATGTCAAAGATGCACGTCGCTCTGGTCGCCCTATTACGGATAAAATGAATAAAAAAATACTAGAAAGAAACCTAATGAACCGTGTACTCATTTGTGTAGTAGTGTAGAATTGCAGGGAACGCATCTTAACCATATTTCACATTTTCAGGGATAAACCAAGGCTCGAATCTTGGGCCCTTGCAGTTTTTACGAATGATAAATGATCTACCAAAAAATGTAAGACATGCGCAGTGCTTAGATTGCTAATGACCTGCTGGCTATGTCTATAGAGAATTAGGAGGATTGCATGAAAAATCCGAGTACAGAGTGACATCGATAGCGTTGTAGCCTGGAGTAAGAAAAATCTCTTGGAATTTGAAATGTCCTAAGCCTAACTAACAGTAGGAACTAGATATTAAGGTAACTAAGAAGAGCTATTAGTAAAACACGCTTATTACGTCGTAGATTTATTTCCAGACTGCCAAGACAGAAACGGTTGTTACATACCCGCACCGATAAATAATAATATTTGTCCAGCTACCTGCCTAATCACATACATTACAGAATTTAACAACCATCACACCACACCCATTCAATATATTTATACGATGGATGGGCTAGCGATACCCAGAGTGACAGAGGTAAGAGACTTAGGAGTGAGGTTCACGACAGACTTATCTTTCCGGAAGCACATAGTAAGTGTTTGTAAAAAAGCTTTTAGAAATTTGGGTTTTGTATTGCGTACAGTCAAGTTTTACAAATTTTTAGGCTATTATTGCATTATATAACACATTGGTGAGGAGTAATCTGGAAAGTAATGCAGTGGTATGGTCTCCAAGAGAAATTAAGTACATATTAATGTTAGAGAAAGTTAAAAATAAGTTTACAATAGTTCTATAACTTAGATTGTACGGTGTTTACCCACAATATCCTTTAATGTACCCAACTTTGTTTGTACTGGGCGGGAACTTCCACTTAGCTTGTATATATTAAAAAAGTGTTGCGAGGAAAGTTGGATAATCCAAGTTTATTGGAAAGTTTATATTTATCTGTTCCAAATGAACACGTATTCAGGTAAGGACAGCCGCAGTTGTTGGTAGTGCCACGCGCTCGCACCAACTTATTGAGGAACGCGCCGCTGTCGCGGGCTCTTCGTGCTTTGAACGCTGTAGCACTGAAAACTGCACGGAAAACAGATCTATTCTGTTGCATTCACAAAAGTACATTTATTGATATTATGTTATAACAAATAAGTAGTTAATTGGTCGATTGTTTGTATCGCAACTATTGTATTGGGTTAGCCTGTAAAAATAGTTGTAAGTTGGAAATAAATTAATTAATTCAAGAAGACAAGGCATTGGATTAACTTACACACCAAACGTAGAATTATGAGTTAGATCAATTTTATATCAATGTAGCCAAATCATATATTTTTCAGAAAGCCAAACATAGATTATCTAGAACCTGTGCTATTGGTGAAATATACTTCTAGCTAGCATTACAAGATACTACAGAGTCCTTTGCTGCTGGTATTTATTGTGTATGTGTATGGTTGAATGGTGAAATAATATTATATTATTATATCTATGGGTTATCCCAAGTGTGGTGGCGATTTTTTTTATTTTATTTTTATATATTTCACATGTAAATGATTTTTAGGACTAGAATGCATTTTTTTTTGTTTGTTTTGGATGTGTATTTCAAGTAATCTAGCTGCGGTAGGTCTATCCAGAACTTACAAAATTTGATGTCAAGGTACGAAGTAGAACGATGAACAGAAAGACTCATTCTGGGAACAAGCCAACGAACGATTAAACTTGAATACAATTTTTATTTCTTATATTTTTGAGGAAAAAGTTATCCTGTTATGTTCATTATCTAACACGCATTGTTATATTGTTAAGGTTTTTATGGCTTATTTTGACAATTGAATTCTTAAATTGAATTCTTTATAATTTTCGGACATTCTGAAATTCACTGATAGAGTTGTTCTTACACAAATGTGACTTACACTTCTGGGAATTCGCAATGCTCCCTTGGCTCCCCCCTTTTGTCGGTTCAGACTTCAGTCTTTGTGTTATGAGGAAAATTATTTGTGGCCCGTTGGCTCGTCATTTGCGGGCAATATAAGAAGGTTATACCTAACCAGTAAAAATAGTGTCGGGAAACCGATGGTCTAAGGTAAAAGCGACAGATGTAAATTAATCAGACCCTTGTTTGAATATAACAATGTTAAATTTGTAGTGGAAACATAGGATGATGAAAATGATTTATGAGCATTTGTCGATGTATATTTTGAAGTAATTCTATAGTAGCATAGTCTAATTTATACTCTTATACGCTTCTCGCTATCATCTGGTACCACGCCACAAAATTCGTTTGCCTTACGGCAGATGCAAATTCCGTCCCTGGAATACTCCTGAGACGGTGAGGTTCCAGCATCAGTGGCCGTGACGATCCCAAACAATAACAAGCGGGACAATGTATGGACGGGAAGTCCGCTAATCTTCAGGAAGCAAAAACTCAGTTGCGTTTGTTATTTGTGTTGTTAAAGATAACTTCTGCAAAATATTTCTTGGAATATTTTGCTAGCAACCCTTCGGGGAAAATATTTTGGATTGATATGATTTACTTATAAAAAAATGGGTAGTAATTAAAGATAAATACTATCTGCAGTTTTATCTTTTGATATTTTTTAAATTATTAGAAACTAATCATCTCAGGACTATAGTCCTCCTATACCTACTCCTGAGTCCTGAACAGATTACATGGAAAAACATTTTTTTTATATTATCAGAGATAAATAAAGATATATTTTACAAGAGATTCCTCACAGTATAGAAGGAAATATCTAATCAATAAATATGGAATATATAATCGTCATCTTTTTCCGTTTTCATCTCTTCTTTTGTATAGTTATGAATATTGTATGTAAATCTATGTATGTTTATTTAGCAGTTAAGCGTTTTTTTTTTCTCTCATTGTATTTTTAAAATAATTCGCGCCGCACATAACTTTTCTGTTTTTCCTAATGGTTGACTGGGAAAGAATGCTTTTAGCATTAAGTCCGCCAATTGTAAACTTGTAGTACAATAAAGATTTATAAATAAATAAATAAATAACATTAAATACCTCGCATTTTGATAATAGTAAAAATTACGGGTCCGCCCGTTACGCGCCCGTTCCGGACGACCGGGCCGCTCACTATAATTTCAAAATTCACTAAGCTTAGCGTCCACGGCCATACCGCGCCCGGTCATAAAATAATATATTTTTTTATTTTAAATATTGAAAATTATTGTTGCAAACAAAAGTGTCATTGGTTAATTATTTATAGTTACGTTTAATAAAATACTATTACTTATCTGACCACATGGTATTAAATAAAAATTTAATAAAATAGGTATCAAGTCATAGTAAGTACATGATGTTAAATATCATAAAACTGGACTACGTACGTATTAAATATTTTGCACACCAACAAAATAACAATAGGATAATATAGTGCATTATGCCACCCCAAAAGTATTTTAGGTAAAATAACTGGTGAAATCTGGTTTGATAACAATAGCCATTTTTGAATAGGCCTTTGTCTATCTCAATTACAATTGTAATTACGCTACCTAGATTCGATAATTAAATCTATAGGTGTTTTATTTCTCACCATAAATACAAAATGCTGAAAAATAAACATAAAATAGAAAACAAATATTACGAATAAAGAGAACTCTTATATTTTCATTTTCATTAGTCTTTAATTTACACTTTTTTGTTCTCAACAGTATTGAGTGTACTTTTACCAAAAAAAAAAAACGGGCGCGGTCTGGCCGTGGGCGGTTTGGATAAGCAAATTTTAAAATAAGTGAGCGGTCCGGCCGTGGGCCGTCATCAATGAAAGTTGCTCCAAATGTCCATAGCATCTTTTAAAGCATGATAATGTTTTTGATGAAGAATATTTCCGCTGTGTACTTATAACTTCCGTTTGAAGAATAAAATTACTTCAATATCCAGGTTTGTGTAACAAAAATTCATGCTAATAATTAATCGGGCGCATGACACTTTGTCCGTCCAGATCACATCATTATCAGAAACCGGCCAGGCGACTGCAACGCAACTGTCGCCGGACAATTCATTTCATCTATTGTATCCGATACTTCCGCACAGACGGACAATCTGACAACTCTTTACTCTGTATAACAATGTCATGGTGGTCTGATTTTGTCATTTGAAAGGAATGCTGGTCAAGATATGGATACGGTATGGTAGTTTTTGCAAGATTACCTACTTTCACAATATAGATATTAAAGACGAATAGTATTTTTTTTTTTTTACTGAAGTTACTAAATTAGTATAATTTTCAGAGTTAGTATGCTTAAATCATACAAATATTATAAATGTGAAAGTGTGTTTGTTTGTTTGTCCTTTCACGCCCTAACTAAGCAACCAATCGACTTGATTTTCGGCATAGAGTTAGTTGAAAGGATGGAGAGTAACATAGGCTTCTTTTGGTCCTGGAAAAACATCATGTTCCCAAAGGAGGTTTACACGCAGGCGAAGCCGCGGGCACAGCTAGTAGATAATAAATTTTCATTGGTTTCAATTGAAATGCACGTTGTGTATGTAGTTGATTATGTGCGTTATGTTATTAAATCCAACCAACTTTTTAATAATTGACGACAATGAAATATTCAAGTAATTTGGCCGCACAGTTTGCAGCAAAATTACTTTTAGTTTTCATGTTTGTTTAATTCACGACTAAGCATCCTGTAACAAAATTTAGCTGATGTTTAAAAAGTTACCCTGTAGAAGTGGGTACCTGGAGTGCTATTTTTCAAAAGTGTGGCATATTGGTAGTATCGAATAATAATTATTTGTCAACGAACAAAAATCATTCGACTAGCCGATTTTGCGTCAGTCACACTTTTGAAAAGAGCACTTCTGATAATCTCATAAAACTTTATTTCGTTTTAGTTCGGGTAATAAACCCTGTCTATAAAAACAATAATGACCACCCCACATGCAAATAGCAGTTTCTCCTTGCAAATCATTTGCAAATAAAGTAACGGGCCCAATTATTTTTTTCTACTTCGTATGCCTACTGAAGTGGAAGTACTATAGACGACAACTTTGTTGTAGTACCTGCTATTATCACTTTGTGATGTCTTACAGACTTCATATTAAATACGAAATACGGTATACTTTGATGTGACAGCACAGTAAGTTTTTTTAGAAAGTAAAATAGTAACGAAAAAAACAAGAGTTATGAGAAAATAAAGTAGCAAGGCTAGTAAAGCTACGTTATTTATTTAAGCCCCGTGCAATTGTTATGAACGGATATTCTGCTATATATTGTTACCTATTCTTAGAGTCGAATAAAATACTAAAATGTAGTAGGTATATTTTTTGTTCAGAGTGAATACATACTAAATCAAATCAAATAATTTATTTGTGCAAACAGGTATTCATGAACATGCAGTTGTTACAGATACTCGTAATAGGGAACGCTACGTTTTGCTATTAAAGTATGGCGTACAAATATTCAGTCATTTAATAGATTAATAACATCATTCTAGTTATGTCAAATTGAAAATAAAATTTATATTATAATAGTCAAAATTGTATGTTATCAATCATCATTTAAAAAGTCATTAATTTTATAGTAACATTTGTCAATCAGAAATTCAAATAAATGACCAAAGAACTTACATAACGCGTCAATACTTTTATGTTTTCCGTACCTAAAGTGAAGTTAGATCAAAATTATCCCGTCTTCGCTGAAGAAGATATAATGTGGAAGAAACCATAAAGCACCAAAAAGATGGTGTCCTTTGATAACTTCCCATCGTCATTTTCGGTTAATTACGATGTATTTTTGATATATGTACTTAATATTGGTATTTTGCTAACAAAATTTTGAATCTCAATTTAATTGCAACTAAAACGTAATTAAATTGTAATAGTAGAAAAAATGTATATAATATAATAAATAGCAGAGTACCCATTATTGAAAGAAATAATTATTTTTTGATTAGCAAAATTTTTAGTCGCAGTTCAATGGCATACCAATTGGTCTTAAACTTAGTAACAGAATACCAGAAACGTCAAAAATTGCCATTTCAATCCAATAACGATTGTGCACAATGTACAAAAGGAGAAATGACACCCTGCTTCGCGAATTGATTCTTCTGATTCGTCTGCCCATAAAGAATATCTACCTGAAGTTCAGACAATCTGAACTTCACCAAAAATGCATGAATGGCTCTGGAGTAATGTGATATTTTATTTAAACAATTAGAAATGCCCTACAGCAACGTCGTTAAGTCCATCACCATCACATTCACCATCAAGTTCTGTATATTTTGGGTCAAAAGTAAACAGATCGAAATGGCTGAACTTTGTAAAAGGGAGTGAGACGGCTCAGTCCTGAGGAGCAAACCTCGAATGCGACGGGACGTTCAGTGCCACAAGAGAACACAGAGAGAGGAATAATGAAGTATCGAAGGAGGCCGCTAGAGGAGAAAATGAAAGGAGATCGAACTAGAAGTTAAGGTCTCCTTTCTAAAGAGCAAAGTGTCTCGATTGAATGTATGAGTCCTGTGAATGTGAAAAATGAAGACAGTATTAGTAGAAATGTGAGTATCAGATTTAACATATTTATTTTTATTTAATCTTACATTACGAAGGATTACAGATGAAAAAGGTTATTGTGAAAATCACGAAAACATAACACATCAATAAAAAATAATTATTCATTATTTTAATAATTAATTGAAGACGCCCTACAAAATTACGAACATCGTGAGGACGCCGTTATAGTCTCGTAAATAATTTTAGCATGGTTCTTAATTATTACTTTTTAGTCGCGTTGAAATACTTGCTGGAATAAAATACCTCTCCAAAAACTTGTCAGAAGCTTATTCGGTAAATCAACGAGGAATGCCACATCCTGCCACCATCTTTTGTCTTCGGTACATACATAGCCGGAGGTGGCATATTCTTATAATTTTGTTTATTTTATTTTTTTACATGGTGTTCATTTACTAATTTTATTTTTAGTTACTTGGTTAATTTCAGTTTTAAATAATTGTTTTTGTTATTATAATAAATGTTAAGGGAGTGGTTTGACTCGGTTATGAGGAGCAACCTTCGAATGCGACGGATCGTTTAGTGCCACTGGCCTGACGCTTGCGGCGCACGCTCACAGAGAACGCAGAGAGAGGAATATTGAAACATCGAAAAAGAACCGCGAGAGGAGAAAAATTAAGAAGATCGAGCTAGAAAAGGCGAAGTTACTTCCCCTGAAAAGGATGTGTATTAAAGTTTTTATCCGGCGCGCCCCTGCTTTTCATCAAATGAATCAAATGATTTTTTTGTGAAACATAGATATAATACATTACCGTAGAAGAAATTGTCAAATAAAGATGATATGCATGAGAAAATGGTATATCTTTTAACCAAGGCAGCTAGAAACCGGCTAAGAATGCATAGACAAGAATTTCGTAGCAAATCGATAATACATCTCATTAACTAAATTCTTTAAGTGAATTTGGTGAATTAGAAAAATAATCTAATATTAATGTACTGATATAAATTGCGTCTTACGGGCCCAAATTAATATAGTATTATGCCATTGACACGAAAGAAGAAGAATTAGATGTTGAATGTTGACCAATTGTTTTAAGATATTTAATTGATTCAGGCTTTACTTTGCGGAAGTTAATGTTAGGTACAAGCACTTGCTTGCAATTGTTTTAAGTTTCTCATGATGGACCCCAAGCTTTCCATTTAAATAAAATCCTCTCAAATTATTTATTTCACACAAAACATATTCGCATACAACACATTCAAAGATGAACAAAAACATTTATGGGTTTTAATATTATGAAGACGATCGTTTTCATATAAGTTCACTCACTTATGCTCAAATTATGCTTAATCTGAATCACACAACTATGACAACCTAAATATGAATTTATTTTGTTACTTGTATTACACAGGTAGTTTACAGTAGTAGGTAAGTACTTACCTACATAAAAATACTCGTACCTATGAAAACCGAACTAATTAAAATAACAGCAAAAATAATTTAACTTGAAAATATGTCATTATGTACTCGACAGAGCGAGAAGTTCAGTTTTTTGAATGCACCAAAAAAGTCTGGCTAGATAAATCTCTATTTATAACCAGTGTGCTTAAGGTGCAAAGTCCTCAGGCCCGTGTCATTCCTCCCGCCTCTATGCTATTGAGAGGTGGGGGCTTCGGATGGGCCTTTGCCTTGCCATCGCTTGGGACACGTTGACAGTAATCAGTTACTATTTGCGCTAGTTACGAGTAAGTACTTACTTTCGCAACAAAATAATGGCCTTCTGGAGACCATTTTTGCAAGAGGAGCCTCTAGACTTGAGTACAAGGGCTAGAGGTTCAGAGTCTCAGCAACATGCTGACTTCGCTTTGCCGTCACCGTCATCACAGCAGCCGATGTACTACCCATATTACGTGGAGTACTACATCGCGCCTCAACCAACTTTCGGGATACCACCAGCTTCTACTTCCCGAGAATCTGTCTCTTCGTCGCTTCGACAGGTGCCTGTTTTTCTCCAGCCATCGCCATCTACCTCGCAAACTGCGTCTTCGGATTCTTCGGCCGATAAAGAGTACCAGGCGTTCAGAGAATCTGAGCTTCAACGAAGACGCATGAATGGCTCTGGGGTAAGGACCAACCCTCGAATGCGACGTCCTGTGCTTTCAAATTTAGCAGCCGACGATACATACCGAAGAAGAAGAGAGATTAATAATCAGGCTGCTAAACAAAGCCGGGACAGACGGAGGCAGAGGGAAATAGACCTAGATATTGAGGTCGCCTTTTTAAAAAAGAAAATTGGCGACCTCACGTCTAGGTTGGAGGCTGGTGTGTGTTCCCAATGCGAATGACTGTATATATAGATAGCTAAGTGACTGTTTTAGTGTAGTGAGTGACTATAAGTGTAAAGTGACTGTTATTTGTAAAAAGTGTAAATATATTTAAATAATTTATGGACAATAGGAAATAAATTGTGTTTAAATTAGCAATTCTTGTTATTTTGTAAAGATTTACTTATTTTTAAAAACTAAAAGAAGGTAGTTTTAATTTTTTTTATATTAATTTCTTTGATTTGTTTATTTCCTGTTTTTATTTATGAATAAGTAGGTACGTCAGGTGTCATTGTTATTTAATGTTGTCAACACAATCTAGATGCCTCTAGTCACACTATTTAATTATGTTTGAAATTAATGTTATGTTTAAAAAGCTGTTGTCTTGGTTACATTCATTTCAGGCTATAACATGGTATAAACTTATAAGTGTACTATGAAGTTAATTTTTTACTTCATCAATAATGTTTATTTTGTTTTGTTTTTGTGTATATTTTATAGGTATGTAAATTTATGTTATGTCAATAAAAACTATTTTTTGCGTAACAGAGATATCATAAGTGTATAATATTAGTGAGTATGGATGGATTGTGGGCTTTGTAATTGCTTCATGGCGATGCTAGATGGTAGATGCTTGCATATACAGAAAATGCAGTAATACGTAGGTTATTGTAAATATTTGAAAAAATATTGTTTGTTTGTAATATCTTTATTGTACAAAAAACAAATCATTTACATACACAAGCATGGAAAAACAATAAGTTCCTACAATGGCAGACTTATCCCACTTATTAAATATATTTATAATTGTCACGTTTCTTTTCCCTTTTGCAATCGTTTTGATGCTCTTTGTTTTCGGCATACTTCTTAAAAATTTTGTTTTCGTTTGCAACATCGTTTACGTCCGATCAATCGGGCAAAGCTGTATTCTAAGGTAAATAATCGAAGTGTCGCAGTGATGAGAAGGCTGGCCCAAGGAATTCAAGTAAGTTTTATTTGTAAGATAATACATACATACATCTACGCAATGCATGCGACGACACAGCTGGGTGAAAATAAATGCGTACACTGTTTTGCTTTGAAAGAAAATATACTAACTATGATATTCATTTATTAAACCTTTATTGCAGTTTATAAAAAAAAATACAAACAAAGGCCAAGTTTGATGATGATACCTAATGAAGTGCTACTGGAAATTCCAGAAGAAATCATGCCAGAAATAGAACCATGTAATTCTTCGTTAAACAGACTATATATTTTGTTTGTCCTTTCTGTAATAAGTGACTCAATTTCAGTCGATCGAAATATTTAGCCAATTCGCCGTACCTTGTGAGGACACTAACCTAAAGAAATCATCAATCATTTCTCAAAAATAAGGAAGGCACGAGAACTCATAAAAAATAATGTGTACCTACCTGATGCAATCCAAACAAAATATGACACAAAATATTTCGGAAACCATACAATTCGGTCAATATTCCGCAGTAAGTATCATTTATGTACTTCAAAAAAATAGGAACAGAACTCGACAAAAATTTCATGGAAAGCAAAAAAAATTGTTAGAAAATATTATGGACTGGATACAATTAGAACAAAATTCGTCAGAAAATATCATGGACATCATGCAATTGGAATAGGTCTAGTCAGAAAGAAATGTGCATTGGTAATTACATCGTTGTAATTACCAATGCACATTTCTCCTATCAGTGTGGTAATTCTATTTTTTGTTAGAACTCGACAGAAAATATTAAGACTTCATGCAAATAGAACAGAACTCGATTGATAAAATGGGCACAAGTTATTACAATGAAGCCTTAAAAGTGCAAATATTCAATTTATTGGTAATTTAACAAAAATGAGACAAATTAATTATAAAAAAAGCATAACTTATTACTTTTATAGATTTTGCTTCGCTGGAGAACCATGTCTAAAGCTACAGCATCTAATCTGGTTCAAGTTGTGAAATCATTCAAGGAAAATAACTGCAACAAACAGAAGCAGAATTAATCATTTTAATTTCAACTAACTCTACTACTGACAGCTAAAAGAAAATTAAAGCAGTCTCAGCAGGTTTCAAGCAATACTGGTTGGAAGCTTTATTAAAAATAAACGTAGTAATTGTATATGAATGGGTTGAGGAGAGGACGCTTCATGATGACTTTATACAGACCATGTTGGATTTTAATCTGGACTTCCGGGAAGAGTCCACTTCGATGCATGATCCTTTGAGAAAGTATAGTTCTTCCAACCACTCTTTCTCAAATTATGATTTTTAAATAAAAATAATAGAAAGTTATAAGTTTGTTACTAAAGATACCAAATGACAATAGAGCAATAAGGGAACAAGCCGAACGCGTCACTTTAAAAGTACTTAAAGATAACAACGGCTTATGCATGAACTATGGAGTGAAGAGTACTTATGATGATTTTATACGAGAAGCGTTGAATTTTGAACAAAAACTTTCGTGGACGCATACGTTTCTAGTTCTATACGAAGGTTTGAAAGAAAATACGGATAACTATGATTTTAGGTTGAGAATGATAATGATAACATAGTTCTACTAAAGACATCATTCCAGTAATAGAACTTCAGCAGACCACATAACATTTTTTTGCCCCTTTTATAAAATTAAAACTCGGCGGAAATTAGGCACGACTCAATAGGAACATCTCGGTAATATTTGTATTTGTACCTTGTGAAAAAACTGATTTATTGTTTATTTTTCATTCAATCCCTAAGGATTTAAAGTATTTTTGCATGTAGCTACTAGGGAGGTACTAAAATAATAACTTTTAGAAGACTTGCGGGTGTCATGTTATTTTTTTTTTATTGGTTTATTGTAGGGGAGGCCGGGGTTCGAAGTTCCGATTTTGATGTAGAAAGCAATATGAACGTATTAAATAAGTTTATTATCTATGACTCCTTTATAAATTGACGCAGAATGTATTCTAGTTTCAAATTATATAGTCAAATTCATTGAAATAATAACATATTTTAGCTCAGGATCATTTTTCTGTAGCAAGTCGACAAAGAACAACTTGCCCCACGATGGGGCTGGTTGTTCCTCAGCTGAGGTAAGTTGTGCCGCTTGTCAACTCCAATCATTAATAACATAAGATTAGGTGGAAAGGTTTGTATAAAATAAATAAGGCACATACAACTGAATGTTTATTAAAGTTTCTTTCATAAAAGTACAACATTTGAATGTTTTTTCATTTATAATAGTACAAAAATTTAAAGTTTTTGACAAATCAACAAACTTAAATGTTTTAATGAAAACAAAACTAAAAAAAATAGTAACAAATATTAATAATAATGTACTATGACCTAATGAAGCTTATGACTAATAACCATCTTTAACATTAATCAACTTTGACAAACGTTTAAAATCAACAAGAGTAGGTACAACATTATTTATTTTAATTAAAACGCAAATAATACCTAATCAACTAATTTTAACATTTCGAGCTGTAGCTTATTTATTCAGTCTCATAGCATTTACTTTACTGAGATCAATAATCTAATTAATAATGGCTTACTGTGATAACAGTTTTAATTCAGTCTTAAATAAATTAAAAAATAATTATTCAGTGGATTCGTCGTCAGAATTACAATTCTGACAAACATAGGAATGAACATCTTTGGATTTAAGGCATTTTGAATGTGCCCAATTCTTACACATGATGCATTCAATCCATTGTTCACCTGGTTGTGAATTGGAATATAAGTCGCAACATATTAAACAATACCATTCCATGCTGTCTACTTCGCTATCACTTCCATCAGTATCTTCTTGCAGGACTTTCCGTTTTACATTTTCTTTATCATTTGAGGATTTATTTGCTTCTTTATAATTTCGCTTGTTTGTACCAGCCGTCTTTTTCTTTCCGACTCTTTTTCCAACTTTGTTCTTCTTTATTTTACTATTGCTCTTTCCTCTTCTTTCTTTTTCTTCAGCCAAAGCGTTCTTTTCAGGCGTATCTGTCAGTATTGCTGATTTTCTTATTCGTCGTTTAGTTGTTGTAGACAACCTTGGTGGTGCTTCAGGTAAAGGTTTGACGGCTTCAGGAGAGAATGTGCTAGATGTGGCTTGAATGACATTTACATTTGGCAAATTAGCTATATTCGAGAGTCCTGGTTGAGGTTCGTAGATCGCTGATCCTGTTGTTGCTGGACGTAGCTCGCTATCTGGGATGAATTCCATGTTATGGTCCACCTGAGGCTCTTCAGGGTCTGCTAATTCTTGAAGCTCTGATTCCATATTTTGACCCAATTCCAATGAAATATTAGTGTCGGGCATAGGTCGGTCGGTTACGAAAGACGGAGCAAAATCTTCATCCGTAAATATGTCAGGGTTATATGGACTTATGCCTGCCTTTTTAAATGCATTCATAATGTTATTCGGAGTCGCTGCTAGAGGCCATGCATGTTTTACTATTCCAGGTATCTCATAGATAGATATTGTCTTGCCTGGGTTATTACGTAGCCAGTTTTCTTGAGCTTTGGCACAATACGTTTTAAACGGTCCGTTAACGCCAACATCAAGTGGTTGCAAATTATGGGTACAATGTGGCGGGAAAGACAACATTATAACCGAATTGGCCTTTGCCTTTTCAACCACATCAATATCAACATGTGATTGATGGTTATCAAGCAATAACAATACTGGGTCCTCGGGAGTGGGCTTTGTGTGCTTTATAAAATGGTCCATAAAGATGAGGAATTCTTTGGCTGTCATCCATCCAGAGCTATTTCCAGCTCCAATACTTTCTGGGGGGCCATCACGGATGAATAGGTCTTTATACTTAAGGCGAGGAAAAACAAACATAGGCGGAACAGTATTTCCAACTGCATTTGCTGCTAATTCGACGGTAACTAAAGTTCCTCGCTCCGCAGATACTATAGCACCGACTTGCTTAATGCGCTTTGCAGCTACAATTTTCTTTGGCTTTAATACAGTGGTGACTCCTGTTTCGTCTAAGTTCCATATTCTAGATGGTAACAAGTTGTGTTTCAATATAACGTCTCCGAGCTTGTTAAAGAATTCAGTAACATTGTGCCGGTTAAAAGAAGATGCGCGACCTGCACTTGTGGCTTCCGGAGATCTTATGGACAAAGACGCATTTCTTTTCAGAAAACCCGTGAACCAATCAGCTCCTGCTTCTTTATTTCTATGCCAAGAGTCTGGAATATTAGTCATTTCAAAATTGACAGCACAAGTATATGCTAACTTCCTCACTTCTTCTGGCAATAGACCATAGTAAATTGACGCGCATTTTAACAAATAATCCGCCAATGTTTTTGGTTGAACACCTGTCTGGAATAGTAACCAACAGTTGGCGTTATACCGGCTTTCAACTTTTTGACATAGCGAAACAATGTCATATGACAAATCTCTAATTCCCGGGCTACCGTCTTAAGCTTACGACCGTCTTTAATAACAGCATCAGCTGCCCGCTGCAAAAGCTCAATCGAAACCTTGCCCCGTTCGGTTTTCCGTTTATAGTTTCTCATCCTAAAACAAAGTATTAATTTTATTATTATCGTATTTCATTACGGGGCACGTTGTTCCGCGGAACAACTAACCCCTAGTTAAGAGGAACTTTTAACCCCAAATCACATTTTCAAAGTAACCTTCAATTATAATGAAATTGGTTATAAAAAGCTAACAATGATATTAAAAAGATAATCACCATAGTTTTCCCAACTGATAATAGCAAGTCATAAACAAATAACTATAAAATTGATTGAAATAGACCAAAAAGTTTAAGGACGAAAAAATTTACTTACGTGATGTTTATGGTCACAAATCGACTACCACTCTAACACGCCGTCACACTGTCACTAAAATGGCTGACGCAATCGCGCGATCATTTTACGTTTTGCGACGCATTTCACACTTATTGCTATCTCTTTTCGTCGCGGAGCTATTTGGATCGGAACAACCTACCCCCGGAACTTTGAACCCCGGCCTCCCCTACTTTAAACTGGCAGCTTTAGTGTAGCGATGGATAAAACAAAAAAATATTCATATATATGTATAGGTATACTATTTCTAGAATCAACCTCTTTTGTCAAACATATCAACATAGTCATGCAATTTTTCCGTTTCATACATCATTTTGAAACTAAATCAACATGTGCATCAAAAAATTCAGCTGCTCTAACAGCTCCTCAAACTAATTTGACCTTTAAAACTTAGACATTTAGATATGTTGTTGTGGTCAATAATAATATGTATAGTGATTGATACGCCGCGCCTGTCATTTGCGAACCCTTCCGCGTGGACCTGGGAAATACTCCTATGGGATTACAGGACGGACAGCAAAATAAATCATTGTTATAATAAAAAATCTATGTACTGTATATTTCCTGCCAAATAGTAACTTTTTATTTTTTTTTTAAATATAAATCAATCAATCTATATGCAAATAAAAGTATTCAAGTAAAGTAGTAGATACATATCAAAACATAATTACATTAGAAATCATTTAGAACTACGAAAATCTTACACCCACTATAACAAAACGAATCTAATAAATGAATGAATGAATGAACACTTTATTGCACCATTTACATACATTTAAGAAAAGATACATCATTGAAACCAATTAACCATTTAAATTAATTTAAATTGTTCTTAACTTTCAAACTAACGCACGGCATATTTAAAACATAAAATCGTCGGATGTATGAATGTATTTTACGGGCTTAATCCAGTAATGTTATGTTTTAAAATGAATCTTAAATTATTTTACTGGCGGTCCCGAAAGCTAGGGGCTGGTCCACGCGGAAGGGTCCACAAAATAAAGCTCTTCAATATCACCATCACTAGCAAGTATTATTGACCACAAACCAGAATTTATTTTACACCAATTTATGTGTGAAATATTCAATTCTACGAGTACAACGCCTAAATTACATAGGATTTTTTTTTTTAAATTTATTTATGATATGTAATACTTCTTGTTTTTAGTGTACCTATATACCTAGTTTATTATTTAAGTTAATAGTTTATTATTAATTTTAGTTAATTTAATTTAATATTAACTTGTACCTATTAAAGTAGGATTTTGTTACTAGCGTAAGAAGTTATAAGAAATAAAAGACCACACAGGATAATAGAACTTATTTATGATCAGATACTTATGAGAATTGTGAAACACGAACTGTTTGTATGTAAATCAGATGATATAAATTCGCATGTGAATTAAAACAGATGGCATATTTGATGCAGATGCTGATTGCAAGCGTTTGCAATTTTGTTACGATATAAAATCGTTACCTAAGCTAACTAAGAACTTTTACACAAGTTTGTAAAACAATTGCTAACGACTATTTTTGTAGAATTACAGACCGTTCTGTACACATATGTAAGTAGAATATCGAATCAATGTGTTTGAGTAGCATCGCGGGAGTATTGTGTACTTACCGGTACAACAATTGCACAATGTTCTGATTGGACGTTTGCGCAAAGGCAGCGGTCTGCTATTGGTGTTTCCAGTCACCCTGAACTTACATAAAATGCGTTGCCGCGAGGTCGCGAAGTGGTTACCGCCCAAAAAAAGTAGGCAGGCAAATGACAGCCATTTTTAAATGTATTCAATTCAGCTTTTTAACAGCGAATGATTTAAGAGACATAATACAACGAAGTACCTACGTTGTAGCTACCACCATTTATTTTATAGTTTAATAATCTTTAATTTAATTACCTTGTATGGAGTAACATGATTTATGTCTTATAAATGTAAAGTCTTTTAAAGTGCCTTATAAAGTAAACTCCCTTTTGTAAAATGCGAATCCTTTTCAATTACTTCAAAATCAAACTACAAGCAAAAAGCGGATTCTAGGCTTCGAAGTAACCAATTGAAAACGCTAATTGAAACTCGAAATTATTAGAATTAATTGTTGTAAGTAGGCAAGGACATATTCATCGTAGGCAGGTTTATCTAACTCACTACTATCACAATCATCTTCTAAAGATAAGACATGATTAGTATTTAGATTCTTAAGCCTCTCTTTTGCTTCTTCACACTTAGTTTTAACCCCGTCATTTGTACAACGGTCAAATTTGTTCACTGAGATTATAACTAGATCCTTAATTATGTTTTTAGCTTCAACGTAGTCCATACAAGATTTCAAGGCCAACATATGTTTAACATTAAAATACTTTACTCGTTTGTCAACGTATTTAAAGCAGTTTAGGGCGTACAAAATCTTGATAAAATGAGAAGTATCTAACCGTACGAAACAACTGGGGAGAAATTTAGTTTTTTGGTGACCTTCTAGAACATTGAAACAAATATTTAAATATTCTTGAGTTGATTGGCAATCTGTGAATGCTTTGATAACTGCCCCAAGTAATGCCGAAGAATCATCACATACCACTTCGTTAGGTTTTATCATTTTAAATATCCAATACTTAAGCCATCTATAAATATCTTCCATTTTATGTGTAGCAGATACCATTTGGGTCACTGGTATAGAACCACTTTTTATTTTCATAACTGTAACATACAAAAACAAATGTTTTGGTTCGTAAGTTTTACTTGGATCTATTGGTGGCAAAATATTCTTAAATATAGAACCAGTTGCATCAATACTTAAACATGTGTATATCTGCGAAGAAAGTTTTTTGTATACATTGTATTGTAATTCCGTCCAATAGTATATATATAAAGGGTGCAATGACAACTGTCTCAAAATTAAATTGTAAGGAGGTGTAAAGGTAATATCCATAATCCACAATGACAATACAGTTGTTTTGTGAAAATATTTTGCTGTGAGGTTTCGGCTTTTGATGTTTTGTAAACATTTGAGGGTTGAGATAAAAGGTGGCTCTACAGTATCATTATCATTAAGTGTTGAATTAAGTATTTTATTTCGGATCACGACCGGATACTCATTTTCCAGTTTGGATATCAGTTCCTTCTTTTGAAATTTAGTTATTTTATTTTTGAAAAATTTATGGTTTTGTTGAGAATCTATGCCGTTAAATTTGCACGTAATTGAAATAGAAGATTCACTGAGTTTTTCCGTTGTGGCATGTAGTTTTCCAGGACAAATCTTACATGATCCATTTATTTGTACACAAAAATCATCTGTCACGTTATTGCCCTTAAACGTCCACACACATTTGTTTGACGTATGTTTCCATATCCACTCACTGAATATATTTGTCCATTTATTATGTACCAAACTTTTCCTCCTATAGAACTTAACCGCAGGTTTTTTCGGATCATTTCTTTCTCTGACTACAGTTATAGGTTTAATTTGATTCCAATCTTCTATATCAATAGTAAATTGGCCCTCTAATATAACGTCATTACAATCACTAGTATCACTGTCAATCGAACTGGTACTACTGGTATTAAGGCTTCCAAGGGCTGGGTTAGATTGGGATAGATCAGGGGTGCAAGGCAGAGAACCTCCTCGAGTGCCCGGTCCTTTGAAAGCTTTGCATTCTCACTTGATCCCAAGGATCCGGTGAGAGGGCGGGCTGACAAGGGATTCGGGACGGTGCACCCTGGGTGACAGTTAACAACTCCCTGGTAGTCGGGGTCTTGTTGACTGTCGGGCAATTTCTGCCAACTGCCCACTCCACCGCCGTCTATGATGAGACGGCGAATGGATGTGGGTCTGGGGGACGGGCGTGGTCCATTTATGGGCCACGTCCGATTTGGGGAGGGGGCCGAAAGGCCATTTGAGGGGGCCGCAAGGCCATGGCTGGAGGGCGTCGTGGTAGAATGCTAACGCGACCCCATGGCGCCCTCAACAGCTGGTGCGGAAACGCCGGAGGGGTTTTAGTGGGTATTCCGGGCTGGCTAGCAGCCCGGCGAGTCCCACACTTTGTGCGTAAATGCATTTCCCCTCCGTTAAAAAAAAAAAAAAAAAAAAAAAAAAAAAAAAAAAAAAAAAAAAAAAAAAAGATTGGGATAGATCAGACTGTACTTTTTCACTTACAGGGTCACTCGATGTTTCCTCGAAGAAGTACGCGAAGTTTCTTTTAGCGGACAAATAAAGAGCCTTCGGAGTCATTCGCGATGAAAGTATTTTACTTATTGTTTTATATACACTACTTTCGGAGTGAGGTATAGTATTTTTGAAATAATCATAACATTCTCGAAACGCACACTTTTGTTCATCTAAACTGACCGAAAGTCGTTTTCCTCGTTTCCTTTTTTTGCCTTACTTTACACAAAATAGCACTACTAATAATAAACACAAGAGCACTGCAGAAAATGTCTGACATTAAAAAAAATTACTAATTACAATAGTCAGTGTAGGGTACTTAAAAAATAAATTCGATGTTCGACTTTGTTACGTTCTATTTTATGCCGGTTCGTAGTTCAAAAAATTATATGTGCCCACCTAACCAACATTATGTTTGATTTACGATTTACGAAGTAGTGCAATGGGATATTCCTTATAATCATTTGCATTGCATTACCTACTCAAATGTATGAGTAATTATTTCTAATAATAAGGACTATGTGTATTCTTTAAATAGCTTCGCGATTTCATATGCGTGTTTTTATTATCCTATTTCCTGTCCCTAAAAATTTAACAACACTTATAATTGTTTTGCTTTCCTTATTTTCAACACATAAAAATCAACAAACAAACAATTTGATTTTCGATACATATTAAACAAACAAATTATTTGGTTTTCTAGTGAATCTGTCCAGTAATTTGATTTTACTTAACCTACAAGAACGATACAATATGCAGGTTTAAAATATTATAATGGGGCTACAATAACACTTTAAGTTTTGTAATTTTTAATCGACTTTTTAAATTATGGAGTTTATATGTTCGATTAATGTACTCTCCATTGGTCTCATTGTCACTAAGGCAGGATCAGATTATAGAATATCAGGGAAATTAAGGGCAGGAAAAAGTAAAAATAAAACTTGTTTCATCATCTCGTACTGTTAACGATGGTAACCAAATCTGATGGAAGTAGGTTGTGATTTGTTTTTTTTTTAACAATTTTCACTGCACACAAGAGCATAATGGTGATAGTTGTATTAAATCATTAAAGGAGGTCAACCGTATATTTAGTTAAATGATTTACTTACTTTGTAATTGTGAAGAAAATATATAAATTTAAGACGTTTACAAGAATTAAACTGGAAAAGAAAATAAACAATTAACGTAAATTTTTTTCTCGTTAACCAATCCTGATAATTATATAAGACTTCAGAAGTGTGTGTGGTACCGCGGTAAAGCACGCTCTTTGGCGGTACCACGACCACCTATTTTCTTGTAATAAATACATAACGTACAATTTTTATTTTTAACTTACAACTACGTACATTGTATGTACATTTTTATCATATATTAATGAAATCAGTTTAGCACTGTGGTACCGCGTCGGAGCACCACACCATATTTCATTGTTTTTCCCAAATTTAAAATCGCAGGTGTTATAACACCCTGTAGGAGTATGCACTACTATGGTATGTACTGAGGGTAAAGTATAGAATTTATGTTTAGCAATTGGAAAAAACTATAATAAATAATAATGTGTCTATGTTTTCTCTCACATAAACTTGCACCAGTATCTGATATGCTATCTAACGACGAAACTCGGGATGGTACCTGGTCCAAAGGATATCCATTGCTATTCAGAGAGGCAACGCAGCTAGCGTAATGGGTACCTTTGAACCGGGTACAATCCTGGCGGAATATTTGAGTAATTGTAATTTTTGTCTTTTCAATATATTCTTTGCTATCTACCTAATACTTTTTGATGTAAATGAACAGAAAGTTCTTACTACAATTTATTTTATTTTATTTTCAAAATCAATTTCAAATTGATTTCCTTGTATTTAAGGAATTGATGCAATTTGTTAAAATGAAAATTTTCACTATGTCAACGGGATTCTCTATCAAAGATTGTAATAAGACATTTTAAAGAGACATCATAGAAAGAAAAAGAAAAGGTACAAGAACCAAGACGTGGTTACGTGAAGAAAATGAAGGAGAAAGCTTATGATAGTTAATTCGACTCTGATGACAGAATTCACCGACAAGAGGCTTAATTTAGCTCTCACTAAACCTCTTTCTAGCAAAGTAAGATGCTTACTAATTATTCGTCATAGTTTCGATGGTACACTTAATTAGACAGAACAGAAGGAAATATAACTTTCTTATCATTTGCAAAGTTGTTTCTAGGAGTGAAATTTATAAAATGTAAAAATAAAACTTAGGATCAAAAAAAAAAATATAGGTAATGTATAGATACCAATCCCATCAGGCAAAAATAAACTTTTACTTTTGACAAATTTCACCAATTCTTGAATACGAGGAAATTGCCTTGAAATTACTTTTGAAAAACATGAGATAAGCATTTTGACATTTAATAACATCTAAAATATGTTCTATAGCATATCAGGCTCCAGTTTAAGTTCACGAGGTTGAAAATAAATACAAATCATTATTTATTTTCGTTTTTCCTCATTTCTCTACTTTAAATTCTATAATTTATCCTCAGTACATACTGTAGTAGTGCATACTCCTACCAGGTGTTATAACACCGCCCATTTTCAGGCTTTCCCGGGATACTATGATTTTTTTTGTTTCCGGAAACTTTTACCCCTTAAACAACAACATATTAAAATATTTTATAAATCGGTGCTGAAAAATAGTTTCAGGGTTATCTGAGTTAGAAAAATATCAGTTTGCACAAACAGTCCAAAGGAAACACTCATTGTATTTTTTTTTAAATATAGAACTATATTAAATACACTATCACCCCTGCCCCTACTGCACAACCCCTTGCTTGCATTGCGAGCCCTGCTGTAATTGAGTTTGTGCAGGAAGGGATCTACCCTTTCACGTAATGTGCTATGCAACCCTCTTCCCCTTTTATATAACATGATTTGGATCAATACTCCTAAATCCACTTTTCATATAGGTATTTCAACATGGATTCTGTTCAACTTGTTTTCTTTTATATTATACTAGTTTACTTTTTATTAAAACTTCATTACAAATAATGTAGTTGGCGGATTTAAAGCTTTATCTACCAGTCAAACAATGAACCGTTCTGACTATCTAGCTGAAACAATTACTAAGATTATTTATTTTATTACATAATTTTATTTGGTTTAATTTATTTACAGATTACTTTTTGCTGGTTATATTTTTAAATTTTATGAACATAATAATTATAGATTTTATTGTAGATATAATTTCAGGACGATATTTACTGACTTATAGTTTATCTTTTTAATTTTTGACATTTATCTACACTCTAAATCGTTGAGTCGATTCTAAACGATTTCCATTCGACTCAATTATTTTGATTGAGCTATAGGTCTCACACTTCTGAAGCCATGCAATTAGGGACGACCAAGAAAACGCTAGGAGGATGATAATGATATTTAAGCAAATCTAGGAAGTAATGTTTCAATATTCATCAAAGTTAACAATAACATCAAATGACTTATGAAACAGGCCATCGACTTATAAAATAATTTCGAAGTATATCCTGGCAGAATAGGCATACGATAGAGAATCATGGAAGATATTAACAATGTGAAGATTTAGTCAGCTGTCATAATTGTCATATAATCCTATCAAGACTTCCAAATCATGGCCACATGCCGGCGTGTGCGCAAACCAAACTATCCTTTGCCAGGTACTGACGGATCTGATATCAACACACACCAAAAACTCAGAAACACCCGTAAACCCGGGTGTCGCCGGCCGCATCTCTCTTGTTGTTTTTGCAATACGCGTGCCAAAAGTTTTTGAAAGCCGAGTGGGACTAAGATAACAATTTCATGGGTGATATTCGATACTCGCAGATGAACAGGGTTTCACAAGATACAACAACGAGAAACACTTATGAAGGATAAAGGGTAAAACTATTTCACTCTTTTTAGAATATTTCCTTACAATCGAAATCTATTAAAGTTTTCGGTAAATTTTTGATGATGTGTGTTGTGGTTAGATTGGTATTGTATTGGCTTTGTAAGGTCGGCCGTAAAATCATATTTTTTTGAACTAAATCATTGTACATACACTTTTGAGGCAAACCGCGACATTATTAAATCGACCTGCAACACAAATCTTAATTTTTGTTGCATAATCATTAATTTGATATGGCAGAACTTTAGGCTCCTTTTTTATTTTATAAAAGTTTAATATATTTTTTTTGATTTTGAGTATAAACAGATTTGGATATTTCGTTTTAATGTATTTACAAACTCGTTCAATAAAACAAACTATCCAAAACATTGTAACCATTTGCATGGACTGCCTACCTCGTAACTTTTAATAACTAGTAAATTTTAATTAATTTAATCTTTATTGCACCACATACAAAATTGTAAAGCACAGGTGGACTTAGTAACAAAATGTATATCCATCATATACATTGCCATAATATTAATATAGTTTTTAGATAGATTATAAAAATATTATAGTTTTTGAATGATT
This sequence comes from Euzophera pinguis, assembly GCA_947363495.1. Classification (NCBI taxonomy): domain Eukaryota; kingdom Metazoa; phylum Arthropoda; class Insecta; order Lepidoptera; family Pyralidae; genus Euzophera; species Euzophera pinguis. The sequence continues at coordinate 10,400,209 of OX376170.1, read as the reverse complement.
GGATGTTTGTTAGCCTACCATTAAAATGCATTATGGGATTTGAAAGGAAATGAAAATGTTAATCATTTAAATGTTTTTTATTGTTATTATTTTAATAAAAAGTGAATCAGTTACATTAAACTAAATTGTAAAATAAGTACTCGAAAATAGATTCTTTGACATAAAACCATTGAAGATGAGAACGACAACAAAATGGTGACTACAAAACGAAATACCACCCAAAATTCAAAATTACCTCAAAAGAATTTACCGAAACGAAAAAAAAGAACAAAATGGGAGGAACGAACATTTAAAAACACCTGGTTCAAACTTAATACAATATTATCTGCCTGTTGTAATTTGAAAATAATCTTTGTCGATGCAACTATACACGTGTGATTTAAACTCGCCGCAAGCAACTACACATTACATTATGCATAATACCTACTTCTAACTCCGATAATTCGCATATATTAAATAAAAATGAATTTGAGAATTATATAGGCCACACTTGATGCTATAGAAAAACTTGCAATCAATTAACGAGCTACGTCAGTGAACCGTTCACTTCCCGCTATCCAGATCCACAGCTCCTGCTTATAAAAATCGAATCGAAAAGGCTTGACGATGATACAATTGATAGAATAGCAAACCTTCATAATATTCATGGCACAGAAACTCATGACTAACGGTATTCACTAAGCCCTTTCGTCAAGCCTCCACTAGGCAATTTCACAGCATTTTGCAAATGCTCTATTGCATTACAATAAGGTTAGATTTAGTTTGAAGAAATAGAAATAGATCTGGTAGATGTTTATCTAAAGCTGCACACGCTTTACAGTTCGCCAGGTATAATCCTATGCGACAATATTTTTGACCGCCACCTGTGATTTGTGTCACACGCCCACATTGTGCATGTAAAAATGTAAGTATCGATATGAATTATGACCCACGTTTTAGAAAACCAAACAATTTTAAGTTACTCAAACAATAAACTGTAACAAATTACTATACAAACCTTATATTTCAGCCAATTTTGTTTCCAATCTAAGTATTATCTTCCTGTAATGACTTGGTACCTAAATATAAAGCTATGACTAATTAATAGCTATTTCATAATAATTTCCATCTTAATCCAAAGTAATTCTACCAGAAAATCTTTTACATGACAACAAGATGTCATTCTTTGTACAAAGAATGAGTTGTGTGATTGTCCGTCTGTCCGGAAGTAACGGACATAGTAGTTAAAATGAATTATCTGATGACAGTTGCGTTGCAGTTTCTGGTTAGTTTTTCTGAAAGATGGAATTATATGCGCTTCATTCAATATTGCTGTGAGCCTGGAAACGGAAAGACCTCATGGGAAAAAATTTATTTTTATCTTCAATCACAATTGTGTGATTATTACGCCAAACCAGACATAATATGCCAATGTATGTAAAAGTAACTTAATAGCAGACGTCTTGGGTCTCGCTTCCAAGAAAATTTCGACATTGTTAGCTGATGTCACTTACTTAAGTCAGTTGATGTCATTCAGTCATTTTTTTTGTTATTTCCTATCTACACGTTTAACCCAGCAAATGATTGTTATATTTGGAACTTTAAAAAACAATTCGTTCCAAAGTTAACTTTAAAAGTATTTTCAAACCATCATCGTTTATCACACACAATATACAGGAAGCAGTTAAAAACTACATCCAATTTTAACGAGAACTGTGTCGATTAAATGAATGTTTAATGTATTGATTGTATGGAAGGGTTTGCAATTAGCTTCACATAATCCAACGCGTGTAGGAAGAAAGCTTTGATATCTCTATCGTGAACAAAAGTTGGAGTTTGTAACAAAAATATGTTTGTTGGAGTAAAAATATATTTTGGTACTTAAATTTTTTGATGGAATGTTGGAATTTTATTTTCAAATGTTATGTTACAAATCAACAGACCATTTCAATACTTCCAAAATGGTGTCAGCTATAACGTTACATTTGCCACTTAGAATTTAGGTACAACTGTTATCATTTTGTCCTCGTCATTTCTCTATTTTGGTTTAGCTCTGCACGCCTTATTTTTCGTCTTAGCGTAATTTCCTAGTCGCATCCTCGCGGTTAGGCTCTGCACGCCAATGCTCTACAATTATTTTCGTGCTTACGTTGAATTGCTACGATTACCTTTCAATGTGTGTGTATGCTACAACTCGTAGACCGTGTCGTAGCCTCGTAGCAGTTTCAAATGATTTATAGTCTTCACATAGCTTTTACTTTTTTGTGACAAAAATTATCGAACTTTTTTCGAGACTAATTTAATAAGCAAGCATGCCCAAGTTAAATAAGTTAAAATACTCAAGATTTTTTTGTATTGTATTGTACAATGAAGTTGTACTTATAAACACAGAGAATTAAATATCATCAGCAAAGTGAAAATCCAATTATCATTATTTATTTAAGGTATAAATATCTTAATAATATTACAACATTTATATTAATATTATGTTACATTTATTATTATTGTATTTTTGTGTATTAATAGAATGCTACTGTTTTATAAGAAATTAAGCTAGAATATTTTTCTTTCAATAGACAGAAACCAATGCAAATGCACAATCTGTGTCGTGTCTGTTTGTAAGAGATTAAATGCAATGTAAGGATTCACACAATGCAAAATACGAATATGTGAATGACGTCTATATCATTGTGTTGCGGTGGTCAGTTACTGTTCTGATGACTCATTGCACCCTTCTGTTCCCCTTGTTCAAGAGTATGGTTTTCAAAATTTTATTTATAAACGTTTATTTTTATGGGTTTTGATAAGTAAAACTATACAACATTAACTTAAGCGATATCTATCGGCGATATCTTGTCACAATGCTAACATCTGTGCTTATTCCATACTAGCAGTTTCCCGAGGCTCTGCCCGCATCAAAAAATAGTATTTGTTTGACTCCGGGTCTTCAACTATTTCCATACAAAATTTTACGGAAATCCGTAAAATTTTGTTAATTATATAAATATATAAATACTATTTTTGAAAAGTGTAGCTCACACAAAATCGGCGAATCAAATAAGTTTTGTTCGACATCGAAGGATTTTTGTTTGACAAATATGTCATACATTTTAAAAATAGGGCTCTAAAGGTTTAGCCGTGAAAGCGCAATATAAAGACAGACAGATTTTCGGAAGCATGGATATTTAAAACGTATACATAAATTCTTTATTGAAGCTCAAATAGCTAAAAGTACAACAACAGAAGTATTACTATCTTTGTATGTTAAAAGAATTTGCGATCTATATGTCAGTCGCTATCCTAATAGTTGAGTGTCTTGCAAATTAGTTTCTTCTAGTCATAAAATATATTTCATTATGCTATGTTCGGTGTACGGCTATTGCTATCATCTAAGAATCATCATATCATATATCCTACGAACATTGTTTCTGGAGAAGTGTTGCAATAGCGTTGATGAATTTTAAATTTTTCTTTCAAGTATTGACATGCCATATAGGTACCTAGCTAGAATATAGAATTATGATTTATTTTGTAATAATCGAATGCAATGTATTTTGTTTATGAATAAATAATAAATAATATAAATAAATCAGTTAGAAGTAGAAATATTACGATTAAGTCCAAACTAAAACCACTACGACAGTGGTATTGCATTTCTTCTTTTTTGCTGTCTGTTTCAAATCCGGGAGGACGTAATCCGGGTCCACGCGGAAGGGTTCGCAAATGGCAGGCGCGACGTAACAATCACAGAGATATTTAATGCTAGTCACAAAAATATGCAGGGAAAAGTATGCCTTAATGTTTTAGGCAGATGGCCTTATTTCGATTGTGAAATAAAAGCAGCTGGCATTGCCTGCATTATGTCAATTTGGAATTGCAATGCGATGCCCGCTATGTTGACAGTTATTAAAGTTTCCTATATTTTAGCCGTACATATAGTTAGCTACATAGAAAAGTTAGTCTGCATAATCTACTATGCATAGTGTTGAAAAGGTCATTAGAGTTTATGGTAACTTGCGTTTCAGTCACTCAACGTCAATATAGACATAATTATGAAATGACACTTAAACTTGAACTTTAAGGTAGAAATGATACTACCTTAAAGTTTAGATCATCGTCATAATTTTAGCCGTAGTCAGTCCTTTGCTGGACAATAGCATCGTCCAAAGATTTCCAAAATGGCCAGCCAACTGGCCATTTTGGAAATCTTGGACGCCTGCTGGAGCGGCCTGCTTCCAAAGCTTGCCTGCGACTTTCTTCAGATTGTCTGACCATCTGGGCGGTGGATGTCCAACGATGCGTTTGCAAGTACGTGATCGCCATTTGAGCACCTTTCTACCCCATCGGCCATCTGTTCTCAGTGCTATGTTCCATCTGTAATGTTGTCTATGTAATTGGTGGTTGAAGCTTTATTTCATTAAAATACACATATTGTGAACAAGTGCCCTATTTTATAAGTTATGTGTTGCAAAAATCACAGGTTGTCATCAATATTTTATAAATAAAATATAACATTCTGGCGAACTCCATAACAAACATAGTTTAACTGTATTACAATGTAATAAAGCTTTTAAAAAAAGTAATTTCGGTAAAATGCCACTAAAGAAGCTTGATGTATGGGAGACATACCAAAAGAAAAACCGTTTGTTCCAAAAAAAAATTTCAATTCATATTTAAGTGGGGAATATTGTAAAACTAATGTTAGCGGTAAATAAACGGTGAACTGATATTGCTTGTTTATTGATTGAAGGTTTTTTTTAATGTATCAAGTGGAATAATTCACAACGTTTCAGTATTTTTTTCTGTTTGTTTTTATAGTAAAGTGACAAAGTTTGCTTCTTTCTTTGTCTGTTCTAACGGTCCTTGAACTATACTTATTATAATAATAGCACTAGAGTCGATATTTGGAGAACATTAATTTGGTACAAATTTTTCCTCATTTTCAAAACCGGCTAAAGACAAAGAAGAATGTGTTAAAAATAATATGACAACGGCACTTCATAACAAATATTTTCTTGTTCTAACATTTTTTTTAAGGATGGCTGTACATTTTTGTTATTGAAAAAGAAATGTCCTAGAAGAAAAGATTATATTCCGAACAATGTTGTAGCAAAAGCCATTATGCAAATTTTGTTATTATTTGCAATGATTTGTTACGGACAAGGGTTTAGAACAAAGGAAAGAATATTCAAAGTAACAAAGTTCCTTTCTTAATGAAAGTAACGGTTAAATGAATGCAATTCTTTGTGGCAATTATAAGCGAACGCCCTTTTCCAATGATCAATGAAAATGTCCATAAATGTTTAAATGTCGAAATTTTGAATTAATGTAAAACCCACTTCTACTAACCCGCATTAATTTCAATGGTATCACTTTGAAAAGCCCTTTCAAAATTAATGTTCATTACTGTACCACACTATTTTAAATACCGTGACTATACTGTTGTTAAAGTTACCGAGACACTGCCCCGCATCAAGAATGTTCGCAGAGGCTCGTGTGAATACATTACCCTACCTAGCGAGAAATATGATCAAGAGCTCGCTAGCCGAGTGCGACGCACGTATCCGTAGCGAATGCGAAATAGAAATCTATAAATCGCAATTTAATGTGAAACGGCCATAAACATCTTCATTAGATAGTCTTACAATTCTGGAAATGTATCAAAATAACAAGATTTAATATTTTAACTAATAGATGTTTTGTTTACATGTCTCAAGCGGTAAAGAATACGTATATGATGAACATAAGTAAATTTCAGTACATAGCCTCAGCAAAGTCCACCATAAACCAAGTCTGTACTTAACATTAGGTAGGATCCTGATCAATCGGTGGATAATAAATATATCATAAAAAATGCCTGGTAATAAATATCTCTGAGATTATTCAAGTTTGAGTTCCATCATCAATGTATATTTAGAGTTAACAAATAGGTGAGAAGTTCCATTGCATTTTATCTTATTAAGCTGTGCATATTATTATGCGTTATCTTCTAATCTATCATTACAAATTTATTTATTGAATTTTAAATAATAAAATTTGTTAAATATATTTTAATGTCAGGATAAAATTTTGAGGCCTACCAAGTATCTGTCAAAAAATAAAAATGTACTTCAAACATTGTTTAATAACTCATAAAAAATATTTATTTCACTAATATGTCTTGTAAATATTTATCTATACCTACTATTTCTTTTTCTTTGATATCTCTTGAAGTTTCACTTTCTGAAACTTTAAAAAGTTAATTCTTTTAAATTTATCTGGGTCTGTTGAGGAAACATTTATATTTTATTTCGTCTGGGAATTGCAAATACTTTCATTGTTATGGAATACCGTTACTTGTCCGGGTGTTTTATTATCTTTTGGCCATAGGTAGGGTTTATAATCAATACTTCGACTACTAATGGTAGCCATAAAATGCAAATTTTAATGGTACGTCATAAAATGTAATACAAATGCTGCCGGAAACCAAACTTGTAATGTATACCTGGAAACAAACTACTGCTCGCTTATTTTATGGTTATCCTACTTGAGTCATTGCCGGATCATAAAGCTTTTCAATATGCACACTTGTTTTCAATATGTTAAATATATATTTTTTTAACACTTTCTGACTGTTAATGAAAGAACAATAACACTCAATTGTTATTACGTCGAGTGACGTTACTGTCAGCTAAAGTGTTAAATAACCCACCAGGCTTCTGCTACATTGCAAGTAAGCCTTGATTAAATACACTTCTGGCTGGAACAATGGCGAATCAAAGCAAGCGGCACAAAATCGACCCATGTGACTTTCGCCCTAATGAAGGGTGACTGTCCACGGGTGAAACTGGGAAGTAACACCCTACCACAGGAAGATTGTGTTAGATATCTCGGTATGCACTTGGACCGCAAACTGACCTGGAAAAATGTTGATAGTAATAGACAATATTAAAACTGTTTTTATTATCTATGGCAGTTCCCGCTTTTTACAAATGTCACTACTGTCAGGTTAGCGTCCTCTTGTATCGGTACATAAAAATGGTTGTCTCTATCGCTGTGCGTTAAATAGTTATTTCATTGTTTGTAATACTGGAAGTACTGGGTTGTGTTCCCGAAATAAACGTTAAAGTCAAGCCCGTGTTTTTCTTAAAAAAATCACATTAAAACAAAAAGAGACGAGGACAACTTGAGATACAAAAACATGTATTGGTTAATGGCAAGGAACTCTATTTTATCAACAACAAACTCTTGATTTATTAGACTATCCTTAAACCAACATAGACCTATGGGCTCCAATTATTGCGCAGTGCATGTGATTTGAGAATTGCCATGATGCAAAGATTGCAGAACGGCATATTAAGAAACGTCGCCAACACACCATGGTTCATCACGTATGCCGAGATTCACGATGAATCTACAGATCAAGACAGTAAAAAGGGAAATAAACTCATGGCTGGATGATACAAAGATCGTCTAATAAAGGGTGGTTAACCCTAATGAACTCGCATCAAGTCTAATAAACATCAGTTATCAAAAGCGCATAAAGCGACGTAATATACAGGAACTGGATTCCAGGTCATAGTAATGGTTGCTGCCACTGCGAAGCGACCTTGCCCTGACTCACTCTTACAACAGATCCGCTAAAAGTCATCGACTGATTGCAGATAAATAATACTAAAAAAATAACTCTCCAATGAAATATCCTTACGGATATTTCATTGAATTTTACAATATTGAAAAAATGTGTATTTACTGTTTTGGATCAATGTAAAGTTACAAGCATTAGCATGTATAGACATTGGTTCTAAAGTCATTGAAACAATGTCTTAAATAGGGAACAGATTAAAAAACGCTTGATAGTTTCTCTGATAATAGAAAAAAAATATCAATTTTTTAGGATAAGCCAAATAATTATAAAAAAATCTAATTTCATTTTCTGAAAAAATACTTAGGTGATCAATCTTTTCGGCCCTATGTCCACCAATGTGGCACAGTCTTAGGATTGTGCAGCCGTCAAATTAGATTATTCACGAGAATAAAATGTGATTATTTTTTAAATTAAAAAATTAAATGGCTGATCTCAGGATCTGATGTTTTTTCGGATGATGGAAAAACTTATTCACAAGACCAGAAAAATAATATAAAATAATCTATAAAAATAAAATAATCAAACTTATTTGAAATTTTCATCTGATTCTTATTGAATGCAATGCATAAGTGTCAATGCCCGTGAGAGTAAGTACTTACCCTGCCTAAATTAAATGTGTAGATATTTAGTCGAGAAGCAAAAGTATATGTTTTGTGTTGTATGAAAAACTATAAAACATTAAAGAGATCTGTACCTAATATTGTAAATGCGAAAGTCTGTCTATCTTTCTGTCTGTTTGTTACGGTTTTTACGGCCAAACCGCTGAACGGATTTCAATGAAATTTGCTATGAATATAGTTGAAGACCCGGGGTCAAACATAGGCAACTTTTTGACGCAGACGGAGCTGCAGGAATTAGCTAGTATAATATTATATCATTTTATGTTTTGTACATTTTCCCGTAGCACATCTCGTAACATGTGCTACGAGATTATGAAGGTCTACGAGTTGTTGTAGCACTCATCAGTAATTGTGGCGCGCTTTGTTATTTTGGCGGATATTAGAATGTTGTAAGTAAGCATAAAGAAAATAGTATACATATCTTGATGTAGATTTTAATTAATATTCTTTATTACATCAACCCATGAGAGACAATTCTGGCGCCGAATTACGAGAAGGAAGTAAAATAGACCTCCATTTTTGAATTGAACAAAAATTATTCAACTCGCCGATTTTGTGTAAGTTCGAAAATAACACTACCAACCTAAGATGAACTAGGAAGGTGGTAGGAGAGAGAAGATTAATCACTGCCCTTTTATTGTATTATATTTATACTGCACTGAAATTAAGGCATATAATAATTTGATGCCTTCTTTAAATCCTGTTTTGTTCATGTTCGTTTACTGTTTCTTAGCGGTCATCTTCTTTGTCAATGCGTGTTTTTATTAGTTTCGTCCTCGGCTTACGCTTCGGAGCCTAGGGTACGCTGCAAATCATGGTCCTAGATTTGGTGGCACTGGTTATTACAATGGAGCGATTGCCGACTGACCTCCGTAACACTTTTTACAGGGAAACCAGACGACAAGAAAATGCCCCAAGGAGTGATAGTGGCCAACACTGTCAGATTTTTCCAATCTTCAATAAGGCATCTTATCTGACACAGTCTAATTACTGCCATCTATCTATAACAAACGAGACCATTGGAGTGGCGTGCCTTTTCAAGCACGAAGGAATTAGAGATAGAAAATGCCACTAAATGGCGACCAATCCAATACGGTTATATGCGCGGCCATAGACTACTTCTATTGATTTTTAAAACTTATTTTTAAATTGAGGCATCGCATAAAATCGATGGATACTTTTAAGAACATGTATTAGCATGTTGTTGCATCCACAGCTTGCCTGTATTATCCCGAACCCCAGGTTCCGCTTTCTTACTTGGATGTCTCCACTTCGCCCGGCATCCTTCACAGAGAGTCCATTAGCACGCATATTCTGCTTTGCGATGTCTAATAAGAGTCGTATAGGTAAATACCTGATAATTACACAACATCTAATCATCTTATTAATTAGGACAGAGAAAGACAATTTCAAATATTTATGAAACGTTAATGTAAAGGATGCCAGATGTAATATTACAAAGTACAAAAAACTATGACAAGTAAGAAAAAAATTAGATAAATTTGATAAAATCTAAGGTATTTTATTGTCAAGGCCTAACTTATATCTTTAATTAATGAAATCCCCGAAAAGTGTTAGTGTAACATTCTTCTTTTCGTTTGTTATAATACACGTTTGAGGGAATCATTTCATTTGCCGTTATGAAGGGAAAGCGCCCGCCCACACCGCAAGGGTTCTACCCCTTTAAACAACAATAGGCAAGGGGGTATAAAAAGTCCAATCTTGGGATCGACAGAACAGTAACGCTCGTCACTTCATAGTGTTAAGTGTGTGTGTATCCTTCACGACAAAATTTTCGTACAAGTTGTTCGTCATGGCATACTGGACCCCTTATGCTGACTGTGTTTCAAAAGAAGAAAATGAAGAAATGCCGATTGATTTGAGCAGGACAGGAATAATTGCTCAAACAGGGTGTTCGAAAAGAACACTTCCCATCTGTTCTCCTCCGACCATAATTATACCACCGATAGCGCCAGTATCATTATTAGCTGCTCCATCTCCGTACTTCGGCTACGTGTACCCGCAGCCAACAGGGTACTTACCACCTGCTTTGCTGACTCCTCCTCAATATCAAACGGACAATCTGTTGCGTCCGCTCCGTCCACCGCCGCAAAGGAGCAACGCGAAATCAGAAGAGTCCGGGGACCCCTTATCAGACGACGAGGAGTTCAAGGCATTCAGAGATGCAGCAGTAAAATCTATTAAGGAAAAGAACGGAGGCTTGTTGGTAGCTAACAACCCGCGGATGCGTCGCTCGGTGCAGTCCACCAACGCGCCGGACGACTCTTACCTCCAGCAGCGGGCTCGCAATAATATGGCCGCCAAGAACAGCCGAGACAAGAGAAGAAAGAAAGAAATTAGTCTCGGCATCAAAGTTGAATTTCTAAAAAACAAAATTGAAAGGCTGCAAAACGAGCTGCAGAGATCGCGCTGCCGGCGGTGCTGCAGTAGTTTAAACTGTTAATAATTTTAGTAAGTGTAATATTTAGTTAACTAGTTTATAGTTTTGTACATATGTAATTTACTAATGTAGATGTATGGGTATTTTACTAGGTCTCGTTTATTATTAATTGTCGTTATCTTTTGTATATAATTTAAGGTAGGTTTTAAGCATCTTATTTAATAGGTTTACATGAAATCTGGGCTATAAATTGTTTTCTTAAATTGTGTAAATAAGTCCAGTGTCAAGTCACAGAGTAGAGATGATATGTAAAGTTAGCTCTTTAGTAATTTTAGTTAGTTTTGCTCACAATTTATAGTTTTATTTTAGTTTTATATTGTAGTTACTGTAAATAATTTGTTTCTTTACATTTACTAATTTAAATAATAAAATATTTTGGAAATTGGTATTAACTTTAACTAGGTTTAAGTTATTTATTATTTTGCTGCAATTTTATTTTTGTTTTTGTTTCGTTGACTATTCTTTTTTTGCATTAAATGTTTATAAACTATGTACCTGTAATCCACATCGTATGCAAATAATAAATTTTAAGTTATACGTATCTTTAGTTTTTCTATTATACACTGCGTTCCGAGTCCAATTCTCGAGTATAATCTGTGACCTTTATTTTCACTGATAGGTAACCGGATCCATTACCATTCAAAGCCATACCATTGATAATCCTGATATTGGCATTCAAAGAATATTATTAACAATTATTGGTCGCAATTTTGTGGCATATGCTATCTTGAACTTAGCACGGAGCATCGTGCTTCGGGAGGCACACTGCCGTTAGAAAATGTTTATAAACATTTTCTAATGTATGTCAAATTTTTGTAAAGAATGTTTACTAACGTTAGTAAACATTTTGTAACACCAGTGTTGGAGCACCAAGCTGTGTCAGGTCCCTTTTTCGGCAACCTGAAAATAAATAATAATAATAAATAACTCTTTATTGCACCAAATTGTAGAAAGTACATGAATATTATTATGAAAATATCCGACGACAGCCAGAGGTGTGTAAGTACACACCTTGGATTATGTTCCTCTTGGTCTGATTTCCTTGTAAAAAGTGTTACTGAGATGAGAATGGTGCCAAATCAAGGACCATGACTAGCACGTACTACAGAAGTATTTTATAAAAAAACATTTACTACGGAAGTAAATAGAAAAAATGTTCATATGAGGTATTTGAATACGTATCATAACATAAAATACCGGTCAATAGCATAATTGACAGATTAGTAGAATTAAAGTTATAGAATAGACATTTTATAGTTAATTACTAATGTCTTCAAATATCTAGATTACAATTCTTTATATTCTAGTCTATCTATAAGACCGCGTGGTAAGATGCTCCGTTACTAAGTCTTAGGTTGGATCTACATGTCGGACGTCGACACTTATGATATTAGTCTGCGGACCTCTATTCGAAATAGATATGTGAATTCAAATATTGCAGCTGCTATTATTTCTCAATCGAAATGAGACCATCTGACTACTACGTTTAGATATAATTTTCCGTACAGATTTTTGTGGCTAGAAACAAATATCTAGTGATTGTTACGTCGCGCCTGTCATTTGCGAACCCTTCCGCGTGGACCCGGATTACGTCCTCCGGGACTTGGGACAGAAAGCGAAAAAAAAATAATTTGAAATGCAATACCATTTTTGTGGAATACCATTATTTTCTTTGTCCATTGACTGTTGTTTGTTTTTTTTTTTATTTCTGACACTAGCCTATTTTTTCATGGCTGCAAGGACCGACCATAACATATTAAAATGTATTCCATATACAGAAGAAATTAAGTAATTTTAAGTATGGTTGTCACGACACTCATCTTGTGACACAAGACGCGATCTTAAATTCCTACAATAAGCATATATATTTTTTTTTATTGTAAACTTAGCTGTAACTGTTATACAATGATTAATGTAGCCAGTCACTCCACTGTTAAAGCGTACCCTGATATCTGGAGTGCAAGCAAAGTTGCAACTGGGACAGTTGCAGCAATTATGTATTATATGTAGAATTTTGTAGACGTAGTTCTTTAAACTAACATTTACCAGAATCCAACAAAAATCTTTTCTACTTAATATAATTTTGCGAACCATTCCTACGTGCAAAGTTTTGAACAAGGGGAAAGAAAGGGTGGAATGAGTCATCGTAACAGTAACTGACCACCGCAACACAATGTATAGACGTCATTCACACATTCATGTATTGTGCACATTGTGTAAATCCTTACACTGCATCTCTTTCTGGCAGTAGACATAGCGGTTTTTGTGAATATTGGCGCAATTTTCTTATCAACTTTTTAAATTTATTTTGAAGAAAAGTGTAAAAACACTGAATAAAGAATAAGCTAATATGGCTCTATTATACTCTTTTGTTGATTATTTCATAAGTTAGGTAAGCAGGGAGCTACGCTACGACACGGTCTACGAGTGGTCGTAGCACAGACATTGAGAAGGCAATCGTAGCAAATAGTAAGTATTCAGATATTGCTGACATAAAGACTTACCCCCTTATTAATAAAAAGTAACGAACGCTTCTTAATACAATTTACGAATAATTACAAATGTACGAATTTTCTGTGATTATAACATGAATATGACCTCTGAATAATGCGAGTGAAGCGATATCGCAAACTTAGTAGCTTAATTTAATTTCTCATAATAATAATAGGAGCCCAATTTGCTGGGCCAAAATAGTGCTAGTTCCACTTCCACAAATGGTCATACTGTTTGGATTTTTAATGAAGGATTTGAATGATTTTAAACAGGCCAGAAACTAAAATTCATCCACCTACTCGAAAATTCCAGTTACCCGCAGGAAGGATTTTTAAAGATGATGGTAGTACGGTTTTAATCTGTTCTTTAGCAGGTTGGATATTGAACTGCCTGGAACTTGGATGGTTTATAAAAAGTTCATGGTAGGCCCCCAGGTCCACGCGGAAGGGTTCGCAAATGACAGGCGCGTCGTAACAATCACTATCACATAATACCATTGACCACAACAACATAATAATAATAATAATAAAGGCGTAGGGATGTGACGACCCCATCGCCCACTGGGTTCTCTTCCCAGTGCAGTCAGTCTCCGCAGGGCAGCTTGTGGCTAGCTGTTGGTGAGTGGCGACACCGCGGACCTGAGTGCTCCCAGGGGAGGCCTCCGTCCCTCACCTCCGACCTTCCTTCGCCAAGGTCGGAGTGGACGCCGATGAGGGACAGGACCCCTACCTCTGGCTTGCCTTAGCCGGCCGGCCAGAGTGGAGTCGCAAGAGCTATATGCTCGAGGGTGGAAGTGTATTGCACGTAATGGCGTAATAACGGGGAAACCCGCTCACGAGGCAACTCGCGATGGCGAAACCGGAGCCGCACCTCTCGGCACCCTTAGCCGCTCATCCCAATGTTGCCCCTCTGTTGCCAAATGCGGCGACTATTTGGGGGGCCCATTCACTGAGTGGCGAGTCACCGCCTGCCACTAATAGTCAGTAATCATGATTATGGCAGGCGTCCGATTTCTATTGCAATAGTCTAGTTTAAATCCATCCAAACTTCATCACCATAACCCATTTATTCTTTTCACCTATATAAATAGTTCCTCCTCCTGCCGAGACCTGTTCATGGAAATGTCAACTATTGATATAGCCGAGAACGGGTTTTGGCAGGAGCACCACATGACATCAACTTCTCCAAAGGGCCTCTACGTGTTGGATCCATATCCCCGCGCAAGCCTCTCAAAGGACCGGGGTAACCCGTGAATCCCAAGCGGAGATACATAATAATAATAAAACTCTTTATTGCACCAAGAAATTAAAATTACAAAATTACATAAGAGATTTGCAATGTACAATGGCGGCCTTATCGCTATAGCAATTTCTTACAGGCAACCAACGGGTAGGATTTAATAAAATAACATGGGTAAGGCGCAGACATAATAAACAGACACAAAAATAAAGAATATATAAGTTAATTTACACTTAAAAAAGTAATTTAAAAGTAAATCCATACTCAACAATTATGCGTTCTATATACATTCAAAGTACATATGTAGACACAAGTATTGCACAATACTTATTGCAAAACAAGACACAGGTTTATCAAGCGGTTCCAATGGTGAGGTAAATAAGTTGTTAACATAATCATATAGATAGGAAATGGGTTTTAACAAGTGACTTAAAAACGGGAAGAGTTTGAGCGCGTCGAATGGTAACCGGAAGAGAATTCCATAAACGGATTGCTTTGACAGTAAACGAGCGGGAAAAAAATTCAGTAAAGTGGACAGGTGTTCATACGGTCGTCTAACCGTAGGTTACACGAGCTGCGTGTTCTATTTTGTTCTTCACTACAGAACACAAAACGATCTTTTAGATAATGAGGAAAAGAGGGATTAAAAAGAATAGAGTAAAGCAATGAAAGGGTATGCCAGTCGTGGCGACGTCGAATTGGGAGCCACTCGAGTTCATTGCGGAACTGTGAGACATGATCATATTTACGAAGGCCGTAAATGAATCTGATGCAGAAATTTTGAAGACGCTCGAGCTTATTAAGTTGCTCCTCAGTCAGATCTAGGTAACAGGTATCCGCGTAATCAAGGATGGGAAACAGGAGAGACTGGGCAAGCATAACTTTGGTCCGAAAAGGAAGAAAATTTTTAAGTCGTCTTAGTGATCCAACAGCAGCAAACATTTTTCTACTGACTTCAGCCAACTGAGGAGACCAGGTGAGCGAATTGTCGATGATACTTAGTACCAGATTTCTCACAGACGCACTCAGCTGTATAACAGTATCGTCAAAAGTGAGTTTGGGTAAGTCAGATACGCCAATCCATATCCTAACGTCTAAGTTATAAAGGTCAAATTAGTTTGAGGAGCTGTTAAAGCACCTGAATTTTTTGATGCATATGTTGATTCAGTTGCAAAATAATGTTATGAAACGGAAAAATTGTATGACCATGTTAATAAGTTGGATAAAAGAGGTTAACTCTAGAAATAGTATACCTTCTTTATCCTTACTTATCACGGAGTAATAACAAAGGAGAGACGGGGCTAATCAAGGCGGAAGGCAGACGTGGGGGGAGCTCGGTTTGGCCGTGGTTCCGCCCCTTTGACGATCCCCTCTACTTACCAATAGATGTCGCTAATCAATCAACGATTTCAACATAAAATAATACATTTATATTTCTTTATATTACACATATTTTGAACTAAAACAGACACATATTTTGTGTAACACTAAATCAACCAAAAAAAAAATCGAAAATATGTTATTGACTTAAGTTTATTGTGATCCCCTTAATAGTACATCATTAAAACAATTAAAACTGAATGGTTAAAAATATTTTACAAATATTCTAAGCTGAAACAAAACGTAAATTAGAAAGTTGAAGACCAGAGGTCAAATATAGGCTAATTTTTGACGCAGGCAATACACACAATTTATTTTTGTATACATATACAAAAATTAAGTTAATGATTTCTTGTTTTCGCGATCGTTACACTAAAATTCAACTTTTTTAATACGGTTTTTATCGCGTGTATTTCTTCATTATTTCCACCTTACGTTTCAAACAGATTGCAGCGTTCCGTCAAATAATATTTTTTATCTTTCATGTCGTGATTGGAGTTTCATTATGTTACGGCTGTATTAGTTTGAACGAACATTATGTTTCGGTAAATCTTTTCTAATAATAAAATTTAATTGCTTATGTGTGTGTGAGACATAAATGTTTTAAATCAAGTTCCCGCTTGAGACACACTTTATATTATGTACTAACAGATTTTTTTATTTGTATTTCAATAACGTTCAATCGGTATACTATGTTTATAAAAAAAAAAGTATTGTATAAAATGCATTTAGTACTAGCCCTTTTTTACATATCTTATGCAACATTGTAAAGTCGTATAAATTTAGTGTCGCAAAGAAATCTAACTCAAATATTTATCGGTGTTGTTTGAAGTTTTTTGCAAAAAGAAATAGGCAAACCATCCGCCTGCTATAGGTATATAATTTTTTATATATAATTTTTTCAAACAATTGTAATGGAGAAAGTATTGTTTATCCTCATTGTCGGCAAAGATAATGGTAACCGAATATTTCAACAAACGGTTGTTAACACGGAAACAGTAAACTACCTACCCTGTTTGCAAAATTCTAAAGCTTAAGCTTCATTGTTCAACTAATAAAATTGTTAAAGCCGTTTTATAATACCAGCATAAGTTTTTTCTCTTGCGTATTATTCTAACTCTTCATAAACTTGGCTTATTTACCTGGCAGTTAAAAGTACAATAAACACGACACACAACACGACTCATCTGTCTTTTAAAAGTAATTATTTTAGTACCTCCCTAGTAGGTACATGCAAAAATACTTTCAATCCTTAGGGATTTGATGAAAAATATCTGACGATCCCATTACGGTGGCGAACCTTCCCTTCGAAAACCACTCGACTCAACGGAGTCCTGGGTTTTCCATAGGAACATATAACCGTACTCGGCGGCGAGTACGACGTAGTAGGAACAGTAGCTCGTTTTCCAGGTACCAAAATGTACCAGGGCGCTTCACGCCACCGATAGGTTCTTAGTAGGCCCTTCAGGCACAATAGTGTCGGCCCTTATGGCATTGAGCGTTTGCTACCGCTCGCGAGTTTGCATCGCTCGCTGGATCAAAGGCAAAGCCCATGGCCGAGGTTCGTCCCAACTGGGAGCCCCTTGCGCATTTGCCGAAAAGGCTGAGTGGTTAATAGCCCTCGCCTCAAACTGTCCCGCTGTAAATTTTAAAGCTCACAGGAGCTAAAATTGTAGGTCCATAACAAAAAAAAAAAAAATGATGAAAAATAGACAATTTATCTGCTTTTACATAAGGAACAAGTATAAATATTGTTAAAAATTCCGATTGACTTAATATGAGTTGTTCTTAATATCCACCGCGTTTTTATTTTAGAAGGAACAAACAAACATATAGTCTGTTCAATAAAGAATTTCATGGTTCTATTACTGGAATGATGTCTTTTGGTATTTTCGGTAGAACTAGGGAAAACCATGTCACTCTTGTAAACTTATAAAAAACATAACCCTCCTTCTGTCGCAGTCGGGTAAAAAGAACCATAGCGAGTTCTGCGAGTATTAAAAGCTTTGCTATTTACTAGCTATTTCCCACAGCTCCGCCTGCGTCAAAAAGTAGCCTATGTTTGACCCCGGGTCTTCATCTTATTCGTACCAAATTTCATTAAAATCCGTCCAGCCGTTTGGCCGTGAAAGCGTAACAGACAGATAGTCTTTCGCATTTATAATATTAGTATGGAGTATGGATATGGATTGAAAAAAAAGGTAATAATTTTGTCAAACCTAGCTGTAGTCAAGTTCTTTGTATCGTGGGCTATTTGAGATGTAAAATTGTGCAGGGGCGTAAAAAGGCGGAGCTCCTCTACTCCTAGGAGTCACACCTACTTTTCAAAAATAGAGTTTCAGTAACTCAATATAAAGCTTATTTAGGCTATAATAATCAGTACAGGTTCATCTTGCTAGCAATATTTATTTAAGTATACCTATAGCAATTTTCAATTTAATAAAATGCTCTTTACGAAGCCACAGGTTTATTTAGAAAAATATACTTTTTCCTTTGTAATTACTCCATGCTTTTTCCCAACTCTTTCAAAGCTCGCCTTCATTAACGGCCACGCTTGTCACAACTTTTTGTCCTTTTCTTCTTCCAGGGCCTACCATCAGCATCGCCTCTCTCCTGTCTCTGTGAGCAGCCAAGCTCCTGCTGCATCTGGGTTACCGCTTCACAACAACATCAAACTTTACTATGCAAAGCAAAAGACCTCTTTAGAAATTTGTAAGTAGCTTATTAGGTCCATCATCGAGGAATAGCTGCCAGCATTTTCTATCTATTTTGATAATTTTCTAATAATTTTCTCTTATTTTGTTTTTATTAATTGTGTTAATTTAATACCTAATTATATGTTAAGTTCTTGGTTAGTTTCAGTTTTAAATAATTGTTTTTGTTTTTGCCTTTAACATTTTTTTCCCCTTGCCATTAAGATGGCTACTCGTTATGAGGCGTTTTATTAAATTTCAACATTTTTGTGGGTCAATCCGACCTTCACCATCAAGTTCTGTATGTTTTTGGATCAGAATGTGATCAAGAGGGCTGAAGTAGCTAAAAGGGAGTAGGACGGCTCAGTTGTGAGGAGCAACCCTTAAATGCGACGGATCGTTTAGTGCCACCGGCCTGACGCTTGCGACGACGCTTACAGAGAAGGCAGAGAGAGGAACAACGAAGCATCAAAGAAGAGCCGCGAGAGGAGAAAAATAAAGGAGATAGAACTAAAAAAGGATACTGTGTATAAAAGTTTCTATCAGCGCGCCTGCCTTTCACCAAATGGAATCAAATAATTTATTTGTGAAACATAGATATACGCTACATAGAAGCCAAATTGTCAAATTAAGATGATATACATGAGAAGATGCCTTTATTTTATCAAATAAGTAAAAATTTATATATTTGTCAAAAGCAAACAACGATTAGTGTGGCATACGTGTGTACGTTATGACCAAATAAAATCCCCTTTTTAGACTTTTGTATAAACAGACACAAAAATATCGTAGCAAATTGATGATACATTACACAAATAATATACATTATACAATAAAGATTTTTACATACATACATACATACAAATTCTTTAAGTGAATTTGGTGAATGAGAAAAAATAATCTAATAAGAATCTACTGATATAAATTCCGTCTTGCTGGGTTAGCCCAGCAAGACGTATGGTTAATAAGTATGGTTTTATGCCATTGACACGAAAGAAGAAAAAGTAGATGTTGATAAATTGATTTAAATTTCTTATGAAATTATGAACCCCAAGCTTTCCATTTAGATGAAAATTCCTCCCAAATTATTTATTTAATACAAAATACATTCTCTTATGGCACATTCAAAGATGAACAAAAACCTTGATGGGTTTAAATAAAGACAATCGTTTTCATATGAGTACTTATGCTTAAATTATGCTTATTTTTAGCAAAATCTGAATTACACGACTAAGTTAATCTAAACATAAATTTATTTTGTTACTTGTATCACGTAGGTAGTATAATAATAATAATATATTCATTTATTTCAGACCATAGATCCATATTAGTGTTAGTACGAGTAACAATGATTGACCTTATAAACTAGTATATATAACCTTATAAACTAGGTATATAAAATATTATACCTACATAAAATATTATATTTATTATTATTATTAAAAATAAAGGAATATTATTATTATTAAAAATACTCGTACCTATAGAAACCGAACTAATTAAAATAACAGCAATAAGAATTAAGCTACAAAATATTTGATTAAGTACTGGACCGAGTGAGACGTTCAGTTTTTTTAATATTCATAGCCAGTGTTCCTTATGGTGCAAAGTCCTCAGGCCCCCGTATCATTATCCCTTCCTCTTAATGAATTGCCATTCAGAGGCGGGGGCTTCGGAAGGGCCTTTGCGTTGTCATCGCTTGGGACACGTTGACAGTAATCAGTTACTGTTTGCGCTAGCTACGAATAAGTACTTACTTTCGGAACAAAATAATGGCTTTCTGGAGACCATTTCAACAAGAGGAGCCTCTAGACTTGAGTACAAGGGCTAGAGGTTCAGAGTCTCTGACTGCCGACTTCTTTTTGCCGTCGCCATCATCACAGCAGCCGATGTACTACCCATACTACGTGGAGTATTACATCGGTCCGCGGCCAACAGACAGGATACTGCCAGCTTCCACTTCCCGAGACTCTGTCGCTTCGTCGCTTCAGAAGGTGCCCGTTTTTCTCCAGCCATCGCCACCTGCTTCACGAACTGCGTCTTCGGATTCTTCGGCCGATAAAGAATTCAAGGCGTTTAGAGAATCCGAGCTTCAACGAAGACGCATAAATGGCTCTGGAGTAAGGACCAACCCTCGAATGCGACGTCCTGTGCTTTCAAATTTAGCAGCCGATGATTCATACCGAAGAAGAAGAGAGATTAATAATCAGGCTGCTAAACAAAGCCGGGACAGACGGAGGCAGAGGGAAATAGACCTAGACATTGAGGTCGCCTTTTTAAAAAAGAAAATTAACGACCTCACGTCTAGGTTGGAAGCTGGCGTTTGTTCCCGATGCGAATGACTGTATAATATAGAATTAAGTGACTGTTTTAGTGTAGTGACTAAGTGTGAAGTGACTGTAAGTTATAATAAGTGTAAATATATTTAAATAATTTATGGACAATAGGAAATAGATTGTTTAAACTAGCATTAAGTAAAAACAAGTTAATTTATATCCTTTATCAAGAGATTGGGCAATTAACAATCATTCAATTATTGTTATATTTTCTTAATCACTTTTTTAAAGCCTACTATTTTGTTATTTTTTTAAAACTAAAAGTAGGTAGATATTTTTTTTTATTTATTTATTTAATTTGTGTTATTTCTGTTTATTTAATTAGAACATAGGTATTTCAGGTGTAATTGTAATTTGATGTTGTCTACACAAACTAGAAAATTTTCTGTAGTCTGCCACTAGTCACACTAATTATGTTTGAAATTAATGTTATGTGTAAAGCTGTTGTGTTGGTTACGTTCTTTTTCTGGATACAATATAGTATTAACTAAAGTTGTAAGTGTACTATTATGAAGTGTTTTTTTACTTCATAATATTTTAAATGTTGTTTACTTTTTTTTGTATATATTTTATATGTAAATTTATAAAATTAAGTCAATAAAACTATATTTTTGTTGATTACACCGTTTTTTTCTCTGTAGCACTTCTACTCGTAATACTCATCTTAGCGCCGTCCCGGTTGCATCTTTGGCTGGTGTAAATAATTAAGTAATACACGCGATAAGAGCCGCATTAAAATAGTTGAATTTTAGTGTAAAGATTGCGAAAACAAGAAATGAGAGAATTTCAAGAATGGACCTCTTTTCTCCAACCTATCAACATAGTCGTGCAATTTTTCCGTTTTATAACATCATTTTGCAACTAAATCAACATCTACATTTAAAAACTGCAGCTGCTGCACCAGCTCCTCAAAGTAATTTGACCTTTAAAAGTTAGACGTTTAGATATGGATTGGCATAAATGTTATTGTGGCCAATAATAATATGTGATAATGATTGTTACGTCGCGCCTGTCATTTGCGAACCCTTCCGCGTGGACCTGGGAAATACTCCTCTGGGATTACAGGATGGACAGCAAAAAAAAATCATTGTTATTATAAAAAAACCTATGTACTGTATATTTCTTGAAAGAAATAGTAACATTCATAACGATTTTTTTTTTATATAAATAAATCAATCGATTAGCAAAAAAAAATAGTATTAGGTAAGTATAAGTTTTCGGTTTACTTTAATTTTAAATATATTTTGTTGAATTTATTTTGACTTAAAAATACTTTCATGTGAATATATAAAGTTCCTTTTATCATTTTTAATCAAATTTGATTTTTTAATCACATATCAAAAAATTATTACATTACAAATCATTTAGAACTACGAAAATCGTGCATACACACTGCAACAAAACGAATCTAACAAATTTATTAAAATTATTCCTAAATTATTTTGCTGACGGTTTCGAAATCCAGGGGTTGGTCCACGCGGAAGGGTCCACAAAATAAAGGCCTGACATATCACCATCACTAGCAAATATTATTGACCACAAACCAGAATATATTTCACACCAATTTAGTTCTTATTTCGAAAATCAGATGGTATGAATTTGCGTGTGAATTCAAACAGATGGCATATTTGATTGCAAGCGTTTGCAATTTTGTTACAATGTAAAATCGTTACTTAGGCTAACGAAAAACTTTTACACAAATTTGTATAACAATTGCTAACGACTATTTTTGTAGAATTTCAAACCGTTCTGTACACATATGTAAGTAGAATATCGAATCAATTTGTGAGTAGCATCGCGGGAGTATTGTGTACCTACCGGTACAACAATTGCACAATGTTCTGATTGGACGTTTGCGCAAAGGCAGAGGTCTGCTATTGGTGCTTCCACTCACCCTGAAGTTACATTACATACGTTGCCGCGAGGTCGCGAAGTGGTTACCGCCCAAAAAGTAGGCAGGCAGATGACAGCCATTTTTAAATGTATTCAGTTCAGCTTTTTAACAGTGAAAGATTTACCTATGAGACGTGATACAACGAAGTACGTTGTAGCTAAGGGGTCACACCATTTATTTTATACTTTAATAATCTTTAATTTAATTAACTTGTATGGAGTAACATGATTTGCGTCTTATAAATGGCAAAGTAAACCCTTTTCTGTAAAATGTGAAACATTAAAAATCAAACTAGAAACAGAAAACGGACCCTAGGCTTCAACTGAAAACGCTAATTCAAATTCGGAATTAATTGTATTTTTAATAATTAGAATTAATTCTTGGGAGTAGGCACGGACCTATACATTGCAAGTATATCAGGTAGGTAGTAGAATAACACTATTACTGGCAACATAATGCAGGAAGCGTGTTAACAATAGCTACCGCCAGGATAAAAAAAACTGAACCAAAGTATCGATAATTGATAAGGTAACTATATTTGTTATTGCCTATATGTAACTCATTATGTTCCAAACTAGGGATGACACATTAATTTAAAACAAAGTGATGTAAACCCAAAGAGCATCGAAACCGCACAACGTTCCTTCCTCAATGTGTGAAACAAAAGAAACGATACCACTATAGAACGGCCTACGTTTAAAAGATACTTACATAAATAAAGTATTATTTTGGCAAATAATTGTTTCTCAAACTGTCTACGCTTATTGTTGTAACGTTAGACATAACATTGCTTATTTTTTGTTAACAACCCTTTTTTTTATTGTGAGTCGACAAATTTGCATAGCGAATTTCCTAATTTTTTAACAAAAGATGTTTGATGTATTGTTTTGAGAAAGAAACGGATTTTAATATATTAAACATAATTGTGAATATGTTTTGTTTCTGTAAAATTATTTTTTTTAATATTGGATATGGTATTTTTATAGAGTTGTTTTTTTTTTATTTAATTCAGGTTTTATTGTGTTAATATCTTACTATAAACTTTCAAATAAGTAACATCCATACTATCCATACTAATATTATAAATGCGAAAGTCTGTCTGTCAGTCTGTCTTTCTGTCTGTCTATCTGTTACGCTTTCACGGTTACGCTGAACGGATTTTGATGAAATTTGGTATGAATATAGTTGAAGACCTGGGGTCAAACATAGGCTACTTTTTGACGCAGGCGGAGCTGCGGAAAACAGCTAGTTTAAAATATAGCTCCTAGCCATTTTTAGTTCATTCTCTGAAGATCTGAATTACCTTAGTATACTATATACACTTATACGCATATCTGACTCCTACAGTTCCTTACTTAAGTGATTATACACTGGTTTTTCACCTTGATTTGAGTGAAAATAGGTACGAAAGAGCAAAACAATCAGTTTACATTGTGAAGCGTGACGAATTTGTTTACCGCTAGTCTTGAGAATTCGCAAAAGGAAGGTGTTGCCGCAATGTGGAGGGTTCACAATTAGATTCGCATAAAGAGGCTGTTGTGTAAGGATAGGCGGGAAACGAATGGTTGACTGACAGCGCCCGCTGAGAATGAGTGATAGAGTTTTTGACGTATTTGTGCAGTGCGGTGTATAAATTACTTAATCCGTTAGTTTAAATAGAACTGACAGGAGAATAAGAAAGAGGCTATAACAAAAAAATGTGACCATGCGAAAAGAAATGCACATGGGAAAAGTTATTTACATGTGAATTTCAAATCTAATGGCGCAAATTGATAATGAAATGAACTCCGTTGTTGCGTCCATAGACTGCTTCAAAGGAGCTCAATTTGGAATTTTCACCTGTGGCTTTCAAATTTACTTTTGAATAACTTTTCACGTGTGAATTTGTTTTCGCATGAAGCGTATTTAACTTTATATTTAGTCATAGCACATAAATGAAACAACTGATTATTTAAAAAAATGTTTATTAGAATACGTATTAGAATATTAAAAATAATGAAATTCAAAATAAAAGTAATCAAATAACAACTTAAAAGTAACGTTTGTTAGATCCTAACTTTGAACATTGCCAAAACAAAAATGATCTTATATTCGCCTTTCACAAATACGATTATGAATAACCGAATTTGTAACATTAAAACTGACTGTTCATTATGAATAGCAATTATAAGTCTAGTTGGCTACAGTACTACAAGTGATGCAAATAAGCATTCTATTTGGGTTTAAGGCCACCACTGGGGACTACCTCAAATTATTTGACGGAGACGCAGATATAACACCGCCCAACCATAAGTAGTCATCCAATTTTCTTGACTCTTCTTTATTAGCCGCTGCTGCCTGTAGGAGTCGTCGGGTTACATGCTCGTTTAGGTACACCGAGCACGGGCGTATGAGGCCAAGAATGCAACGAAAAAGTAACCAATACGCAATATCCATTGCGATAGAGGTAAACATAAACTACGGCAGTAGTATTATGATACGATATTTTAAATTCAACAAGAGCTTTGGAATTAAGGTTTCTGCTAGAGGCGTATTTCTTCTTTGAGGTATTCAGAGTTGATAGTTGACCTTGATGAACTTTCTCTGGAACTTAAACAGACAGGAATGAAGTAAATGGATGAACAAAAAGATCTATTCTGGAAACAAGTCAACGAATGATGAAATTTAGTTACAATTTTTATTTCTTATATTTTTCAAGAAAAAATTGTTGTCCTGTTATGTTCAATATCTACCACGTATTGTTAGTGTTATGGTTATGGTATTTTGACAATTGCGAAAGTGGAATCTTTTACAATATTCGAACGTTTTGAAATGGGTTTGGGTAAAGTTGGCGTCGTTTTAAATGCTGGCGGTCAGTAATGAAACTTAGCTATTACGAAACAGCATTTAAAAAGAAACCATTTTTGTTATGGAGTGCAAATAGCTAAACCATATCAGAGCCGAGATATCTATCATACTTCAAAGTTTTACCGGAAAAACTAATAGTTTTTTGTTGTTTTGTGTAAAATAGTCTAGTTCTATGCTAATCTGGAAGCTAACAATAAAACAAGCTGCTGCTCATCGCGCCTTTAGTTCTTATTACTTTGGGCCCTTTGAAATGAGCGCGTAAAATTATTTATTTTATTTAGCTATATTCTGTTAACCAAAGGTTGCCAAGGACCACAGGCGTATTGTATGTGTATATTGTGCCACTACTGTATTGTGTGTGGTTGGGGAAAAAACGCTAGGTTCTTGTTCACATTTGATGTCAATCATATATTTCTTGGGTGGGGCAATTATCAAGAGCATATTGCACCTCCAAAACACTTTTTATGTGCAATTATTCGCCAAGACATTTAAAACGGATAAACCTAAAAATGAGTGAAAGTTATTTGTATTGATATCTAAATAACTGGTGAACTGATATTATATGTCACAGATTAAAATATTACGCGTTAAATCTAAATCAATTTGAACGTATTTTGAGGTACGGTAGATGACCACACTTTGTGGATGGAAACATTAAATGTCATTGTGTTGACGGTTAAGGTTCGCGGACGGTCGTTCACTTTGAATGGGGACGTCAGAGAGTACACTCCAGTCCACCCGGTAGTGTTGTGTTCTTTGGTGATAATACGTGTTTATGTCTAAGTGTATAATCGAATTCGGAATCTAGCTAATCCATGTTATCTTGTGGGCGTTGTGCCTGGAGTTCAAAGAGGCGCTGAGATGTGCAAGTAATTATGTACCCTTGACCCTTGTTTACCATTTGATTGGTATTTCATGTGTTAGCATGGAAGGGATCCAAGTAGACTATTGGTTGTGGATCATCGCATGACGGGGGGAGTCTTGGGCGTCTGCTTTTACCATGAAATAAGGGATTTGTCCCCCTGTCGGGACAATATGCCCTCGTTTGACCTTTGTGATACTATGTAAAGTTACCCTGTTGAAATTTTGCTCTGACCCATCATCCTGACAATCCTGACATCAAATCATGCCCACCATTATATAACCAACCTTCTCCCTCCCCGCCAACAAATATATATTTTTCAGTATTTTTGTGTTTGTAGTATGATTTTGTGGTAAAGACGTGTAGCACGTCTGATAATAACAGCTCCAGTGTCAAATAATAGCATGTGCATACGACATTTCAGCCCCAGTCAGTCCACTGCTAGACATAGGCCTCTCCTAATGATTTCTTATATGATCAGTTGGAAGCGTTCTGCGTCCAGCGCCTCCCTGCGATCTTGCTTGCTTAACCTGACTAACTGACTAATATTGACTGTTCATTAACCCGTCAGAGTTAGGTAGGTGTTTTTGTCAAAAGTGTGTGTAGTAGGGTAGCACCAGGCTGTAAATATTAATTTGTAGATTGGCATTACTCCTGTCATGGACAAAATGTGGTAATTACTCATCAAATGCACAATCTGTCGATTTTGGCTTAAGATTTTTCGTATAATAAAAAAAGATCTTTATAAGGACATAACTCAGTAAAGTAAGTAAAGTTACAAATAAGTGACCAAGTATGTTTGGCCGCTTAAACAAATGACGCCACTAGTCCATACAAAAGTACCCAAACCCCTTTGCTGATAGAGTTGTTCTAACACAATGTGACTTACATTTCTAAGAACTCACAATGCTTCCGTGGCTCTTGCCTTTTTTTCCGTTCAGACTTTAGTATTTGTGTTATAAGGAAAATCATTTGGGACCCGTTGGCCCGTAATCTGCGGACAATGCCCACTATTAGAGGATTATATCCAGCAAAAAGTGACGGGTAAACGATGGTCTAAGTTAAAGGTGACGGATGTAAATTAATCAGGTCCTCGTTTGAATATAACTATGTAGAAATTGTAGTGGAATCATCGGATAATGAAAATGATTTATCACTTGCCGATGTGTATGATCAAAGTAATTCTGCAGTAGCGTAGTGTGTCTAATTAACACTCTGAACCGCTTCTCGCACCACGCATTACCTTGTACCACGCCACAATCACTTTCGTTACGGCAGATGCAAATTCCGTCCCCGGAATACCAGTCCCAGAAGGGACGGTGACGTTTCAGCATCAGTGACTGTGACGATCCCAAACAATAACAAGCCGGACAATGTATGGACGTGATGTCCGCTAATCTTCAGGGGGCGAAAACTCAGTAGCGTAGTCGGTCTAATTAACATGATGACAGAAAAAAATTGTTACTCATTAAAAATAAATGCAATTGAATCTTTTGACGAGTTAGTAATATTTTAAAAATATTACAAGCAACTAATGATCTGAGGACTATACCTACTCCTGAGTCCTAAACAGATTACATTCAAATAACAATTTTGTATATCATCATACCATGACCACGTGGTGGTCCACTAAAAGAGAGACGTGAAGAACTTTTCCGCGACAACCCAGGACAGACAATCCTGGCGCTGATTTACGTGAAGGGAAAACTGGGAAGGTGGCAGGAGAAAGAAAGAAGATATCATGATACTATCGTATTTATTATATTAGTCGTTATTATACTTATCGTCAAACGCAGAGAAGCGATTTCGAACAACTCTGACACCATGGTGTTGTACATGGTCGATAGACAATGTAACCTACACTAATGATGATGATCATACTTAGAATTAGTTGAATACCCAGATGTAGGCAATATTGTATTGAATTGTATTGTAAATTCCAATAGATTTCTCACAGTATAGTAGGAAAGAACATTAAATTCCTCGCATTTTGATACTAGTAAAGATTACTATCAATTAGTTCAATATTAAGCCACAGCTTATTTACCACCAATTAAAGTTGCTCCAAATGTGCAAAGAATCTTTTAAAACGTGATGACGTGTTTAGTCAAGAATATTTCCGCTGTGTACGTAGGTATAATTTCCGTTTGAAGAATAATATCACTTAAATATCCAGGTTTGTGTAACAAAAACTCATGCTAATAATTAATCAGGCACATGACACTTTGTCCGTCCAGATCACATCATTATCAGAAATCGGCCAGGCGACTGCAACGCAACTGTCGCCGGACAATTCATTTCGTCTATTGTATCTGGTACTTCCGCACAGACGGACAATCAGACAACTCTTTACTCTGTATAACGATGTCGCGGTGGTCTGATTTTGTCATTTGAAAGGATTGCTGGTCAAGATATGGATATGGTACGGTTATTTTATGCTAGATTACTTTGAAATGTTATATATATCACGAGCCGTTTTTTTTTTACAAAAAATTATAAATCACTACAATTTTCAGCGTTGATATATAAATAGAAAACGAATTCTCAAGGGTTTGCACGTAGTGTATGTAATTGATTACCTTTGTGATACTAAGGAAAACCTTTTTTCAAAAACTAGCCCCATTGGCGTAGATCCAATCCCTGAAATATCAGATTTCAGAAGAGTGAAATTTACACGTCATGTGTAATCTAAGACGCTTTGCGAGTCTTAACTTATACTTGAACTAAGTGTATTTGCAATGAAAAAGTGCATTCGGAAAATTTATAAAATACATACATACATACATACATACCATCACGCCTTTTTCCGTAGGGGTAGGCAGAGACCACGGATTTCCATTTGCTACGATCCTTACAGACTTCCCTCGCTTCTTCGACGCTCATCACTCTCGTCATACACGCTCGTCGATTAGGGGAATTTATAAAATACCATTTAAATTTAAAAAATGGTGTGGTCCGAGTAGACTATGCCATTATTTGTAAGTAGCAAACTTGTCCCATATCAAACAAAACTTGGTCCGAGTTGACGTTTAGCAAGATTTGAAATAGACAACTCGTCCCTGGGACGACGTGACATATCACGCTGCAGCTCAAACCCCTGAGACGTTTGGTTCAGAAATTGGCACGTGAGTTTCTTTTGTGGACCAAGGGTGCACTAATAAGGGATTCTGCATAATTCATACCCTCCCCTGAGGGGGTTTGATGGGGGGGCCAAACGTTGTATGCAGAAAGGAGATTAGTTAGACCAATTTTGTGGAAACTTCGCAAGAGCATTGATTATAATAAATGAATACCTGTTTTATGATCAACCCCTGAAAGGAGGAAACCAGGTGACTATGTCTTAAAATCGACGCGGATATCGTTTTCATATGGTTATTGGGGTCGCAGACTACGAAAACACACATTTTAAAATTCTTCTAAGGCAGATGGACGCGGGTGAAGCCGCGGGTATAAACTAGTTTATTTATATTTCAAATAATTTTTATTTAAATTTCATAGATATAAAATGGACGAAATGATCAACAATTAATCTAAATAAGGCAGATTATCCAAAGTCAAGGGTTCCAAATTTTTTGGATTCAATATTTTGCAAAGTCAACATCGTACACCAGAAAGTTTTTAGAAAAGTAAGTAATTGTTTGCACAAATAGTCTAAAGGACTCTTTGTGTTTTTTTTTCTTCTTTAATATAGAATTATTATTAAATACACTATCACCCTTACCCCTACTGCACAACCCTTTGCTTGCATTGCGAGCCCCGCTGTAATTGAGTTTTTGCAGAAAGGGATCTGCCCTTTCACGTAATGTGCTATGCAACCCTCGTCCCCTTTTACATAACATGACTCGGATCAATACTCCTAAATCCACTTTTCATATATTTCAACCATAGAAAGACGACTTGTCCTATAGTAACATAGATTCTGTTAAACTTGTTTCCTTTTGTACTAGTTTACTTTTTATTACAACTTCATTATAAAATATGTTATTGGCGGATTTAAAGCTTTATCTACCAGTCAAACAACGGACCGTTCTGACTATCTGGCTAAAACAATTACTAAGATTATTTATTCTATTACATAATTTTATTTGGTTTAATTTATTTATAGATTACTTTTTGCAGGTTATATTTTCAAATTTTATCAACATAATAATTATAGATTTTATTGTAGATATAATTTCAGGACTATATTTACTGACTAATAGTTTTTTTTTTAATTTTTGAGATTTATCTACACTCTAATTGTTGTCGAGTCGATTACAAACAATTTTCCTTCAACTTAACGATTTTGAGTGAGGCCTTACAAATGACACTTCTGAAGCCGTGCAATTAGGGACGACCAAGAAATCGCTAGGACGATATTAATGATATTGAATGCAACATATAAAATTACATATGAAACAGGCCATCGACTTATAAAATAATATCGAAGTATATCAGGATACAACAGGCATACGATAGAGAATTATGGAAGATATTTACAACGTGAAGATTTGGTTAGCTGTCTTAATTGTCACATAATCATATCAAGACTTTCAAATCATTGCCACATGCCGCATGGCATGTGCGCAAACCAAACAATTCTTTGACAGGTATCTGATACCAACACACACGAAAAACTCAGAAACGCCCGTAAACCCGGGTGTCGCCGCATCTCTCGTGTCGTGTTTTTGCAATGCGCGTGCCAAAAGTTTATAAAAGCCGGTTGGGATTAAGATAACAATTTCATGGGTAATATTTGACACACGCAGATGAACAGGGTTTCACAAAATAGAAACACATAAAAAGGAATTACTTTACCTTACTAAAAGGTTACATTATGCATAATACCTTCTTTTAACTCCGACAATTCGTATACATTAAATATAAATGAATATGACAATTATATGAGCATTAGGCCACACATGATGCTATAGAAAAACTTGCAATCAATTAACAAGCGACTTCAGTCAACCATTCACTTCCCGCTATCCAGATCCACAGCTCCTGCTTATAAAAATCGAATCGAAAAGGCTTGACAATGATACAATTGACAGAATAGCAAACAAAAGAAAGTCGCGAGAACGCCTTCATAACATTCATGGCACAGAAACTCATGACTAACGGTATTCACTAAGCCCTTTCGTCAAGCCTCCACTAGGCCAATTTCACTGCATTTTGCAAATGCTCTATTGCATTGCAATAAGATTAGATTTGGTTTGAATAATGTTCATATAGATCTGGTAGATGGTTTTCTAAAGCTGCAAATTTACAGTTCGCCGGGTATAATCCTGTACGACAATATTGATGTCCGCCACCTGTGATTTGTGTCACACGCACAAACACACAAATGTTGTGTATCTAACGGGAGGCACTAGTATAGATTTGAATAATGTCCCACGTTTTAGAAAACCAAACAATTTTAAGTTAAACAAACAACAAACTGTAACAGATAACTATATACAAACTTAATATTTCAGCCAATTTTGTTTACAATCTAATTATTATCTTCTTGTAATGCTTTAGATAGTACCTAATTATAAGGCTAAGACCACTTCATAGCTTTTTTTTTCATAATTTTCAACTCAATCCAAAGTAGTTCTACCAGAAAAACTTTCACATGACAATCAGACCACCATGACATCTTTGTACAAAGAATGAGTTGTGAGATTGTCCGTCTGTCCGGAAGTAGGTACCGGACATTTAAGTTGAAATAAATTATCTGGTGACAGTTGCGTTGCAATCGGTTGGTTGGTTTTTCTGAAAGATGCAATAATATAGTATGCACTTCATTAAATATTGCTGTGAGCCTGGAACTTCCGTTTCCTTATGCAAAAATTTGTATTTTATTTTCAATCACAATTGTGTGATTATTACGCCAAACTAGACGTAATATGCCAATGTATGTAAAAGTAACTTAATAGCAGACGCCTTGGGTCTCGCTTCCAAGAAAATTTCGCCATTCTTAGCTGATGTCACTTACTTAAGCCAGTTGATGTCATTCAGTCATTATTTTTGTTATTTCCTAGCTACATGTATAATCCAGCAAATGATTGTTTTATTTGGAACTTTAAATACCTCTATCTTGCTGACATTAGTTCTAAAGTTAACTTTACAATTCAAACCATCATCGTTCACTACACACATTATACCTACAGAAAGCAATAAAAAATGACACCCAATTTTCACGAAATTTGTATCGATTGTATAAATGTTTCAGTTAGGACTGGGTTCTTGCAATGTTCTCGTAACCGATTGTATCATTTGTATTGATTGTATGGGGAAGGGTTTGCAATTAGCTTCAAATAACGCGTGTAGAAAAAAAGCAAGAAGTGAAAAGATGATTGATTTCTCTATCGTGAACAAAGACACAAGTTTACAAAAATATGTTTGTTGGAGTAAAAATTTATTTTAGTACTTACATTTTTTGAAGGAATGTTGGTAAAATATTTCCAGAATAGGAGGTATTTCAGAAGTTATAATTCTGACAACTAATTATGTACAATCTTAGGCGTAGTTCAGTTTTTGTCCGGCAATATTATCGTTAAATTTTTATAATCCGCGATGCGAAATTATCCCGTGGGACAGTGACGAAGACGCATCGATCGTAACGCAAGAAAATATCGTAGCTTGGTACAATTTAAAGTCGATTAGCGGATTTTATTGTCGAACTAAAGCACTCGGCTTGCAAACAAGTGTGTGTGTGTGAGTTCGTGTCTTCCTGTCATGTTTCAAGCCAACAGACCATTTCAATACTTCCAAATATGGATTAAATATACAACTATTATTATTTTGTCCTCGTCATTTCTCTATTTGGGTTTAGCTCTCCATGCCTTATTCTTCGTCTTAGCGTGATTTCCTAGTCGCGTCCTTGCGGTTACGCACTGCATGCCAACGCTCCACAATTATTTTCAATATAATTCTATATGTCAATGTTATACACTCTTTCCAAGTATTTATTAGTTTACCCGTTTCGTTTTTTACGCCCAAGTAACATAAAATAAATATTACAGCTATATGAATTCACAAAAAGTTTTCCTGAATATAAAAAAATAACAATTATCAAAACATTATCTGCGCCTTTCGCCTCTGTCTTGCAATCGCTCTCATGCTTACATCTTGCTCTTCTAGCAAGTTATAATCCTCTAATAGTGGGCATTGTCCACAGATGGTCAAACAGATTTTTTTTTCAATAAAAGGCAAAGCGAGAATGGGCAAGAGTTGAGCCACAACAGTTCTTACCTAAATATTTGTAAATCGCATTTGTGTAATGCATTTATTTCCTAATATTCCTAAAACCGATGGCAAAAATGATAACTTTATGCGTTCGTCCATTCTGTGAAGAATAAGTTATGGTTGCATTCAAGTTTCCTTTAATACAAATAACATAAAAGCAACAAAAAAAAACTGATTTAAAATTGGCAAATCAAGGTGCTTACGTAAATGTGAAGTAAGGAAGTAACTTACAGTTAGCTGACGATTATAATTACCGTGTAATAAATAGGTATCTGTATAGTTTGGTAAGTATTCTATATTTATATATTCAGAATAATCTTTATTCTGTAGAACATTTGGATACTACTACATTAACAGCGACTTACTTACGTCTGTGCTTACCACGTGCTTACGTTGAACTGCTACGATTACCTTCCAATGTGTGTATGTGCACAATTCGTAGACCGTGTCGTAGCCTCGTAGCATTTCAAGTGATTTGTAGTCTTCACATGAATTTTACTTATTTTGCGACACAAAATAACTAACGATAATAAGTTAATGGGCAAGCATGCCCAAGTTAAATAAGTTAATATACTCAAGATTGTTTTTATCCTACAATGAGGTTGATAGTAATACAGAGAATTAAATATCATCAGCAAACTGGAAATGCAATCATCTTTATTTATATAAGGTAGTTTTATACGTCTAAATAAGTCATAATAATTTTATGTTACATTTATTATTATTGTATTCTTGTGTATTAATAGAATGTTGCTGTTTTATACGAAATTAAGCTCGAAATATGAGCTAAAAGATTAAATATATGTGAATTAAACGCAATGTAAGGATTCACACAATGTGCAAAATACATGAATGTGTGAATGACGTCTATATCATTGTGTTGCGGTGGTCAGTTACTGTTCTGATGACTCATTGCACCCTTCTGATCCCCTTATTCAAGAGTATGGTTTACAAAATTCTATTTTTAAACGTATATTTTTATGGGTTTTGATAGGTAAAAATATACATCTTACTTTAACTAAACAGATATCTATCGGCAATGTCTTGTCACGATGCTAACATCTGTGTTTATTCCATAATAGCAGTTTCCCGAGGCTCTGCCCGCATCAAAAAATAGTCTTTGTTTAACTCCGGGTCTTCAACTATTTCCATACAAAATTTCACCGAAATCCGTTCACGAATACTATTTTTGAAAAGTGTAACTCACACAAAATTGGCGCGTCAAATAATTTTTGTTCGACATCGAATGATTTTTGTTCGACAAATATGTCATACATTTTAAAAGTAGGGCTCCAGAGGTTTAGCCGTGAAAGCGCAATATAAAGACAGACAGATTTTCGCACATGTAAAACTAAGTACGGAAGCATGGATATTTAAATCGTATAAAGAAATTCTATATTGAAGTTGAAGCTCAAATAGCTAAGAGTACAACAATCTTTGTATTTTAAAGGAATTTGCGACCTATGTGTCAGTCGCTATCCTAATAGTTGAGTGTCTTGCAAATTAATTTCTTCCAGTCATAAAATATATTTCATTATGCTATGTTCGGTGTACGGACATTGCTATCATCTAAGAATCAGTTAGAAAAATTACGTATAAGTCCAAACTAAAGCCAGAAACAAGAAAAATATACATAATGTTTCATTAAAGTACTGGACCGTCATTGGAAGCTTTTAATATGAGATAGCATTTCCGTTTCCGTCGATTTCATATCAGTTTTCGTACTCTTTAGCTTGTAAGTTCCGGTCCAGTGGCGCCACCTGGCGGCGTGTCACGTTTAGTTTACTTGAAAAACGTGCCGCGCCATTTTTGTTCATTGGCGTTTTGTTTTCCGTCGATTAAACATCTAAGTAGCAGCTCTGCTCGACGTCTGTTACAAAATAAGAAGTATATTTTAGAAGTGATCAAATCTAGTTACAAAGTGAGTGATAATAATTGCAGTGCAGAAAACCGTTAGTACTGTTATGATTTCTAGATTAATGATCGAAAACGAGAAATTCGTGTTGTTTTTGTGATCTTGTTTTATCGGTGTTTGCCGTTCGGATCACAAATAATTATTTGTACTCTTTAAAGTTTAAATTATATAAATACTGATATGCTTATAATCGACACATTGTTCGATTTTCTTTTCACATACCGATACCCTCAGTATTAGTAATGTATAATTATTATTGATTTTTATTAAAAATGTAACGTCTCTGATTAGAATATGGACACAAATATTGAAGCCGGCCCGAGTGACGAGGCTCGCAAGCGTAAGCGGGCATCTAGCAGCTCCAGCTCCAGCAGTACCAGCAGCGACTCGTCTAGCTCCGTGAGCGGTGAACAAGGGAAGCGGTCGAAGCGCATCCGGTCCAAAAAGTCCAAACGCAGTCGGCATTCTAGGCGAATGATTGACAAACTTTTTAAGGAAGTGGGTGAGTTGCGAAAGCATTTGTCAAATTCTAATAATAAAAAGTCAATTTGTCATGATCACGACAATGTATCACTTTGTTCAGAGGTTAGTGGGGCGTTATATGAGGA
Organism: Euzophera pinguis; assembly: GCA_947363495.1. NCBI lineage: Eukaryota > Metazoa > Arthropoda > Insecta > Lepidoptera > Pyralidae > Euzophera > Euzophera pinguis. The sequence goes on along the minus strand of OX376170.1, from coordinate 10,364,043 downwards.
TGATAACGTTGCTTTTGCATGCGATAATGCTGCCCTCGCTTCCGATAATGTCGATCTCACTTCCGGCTTAAACCCTGTAGTGTCGAACACATCTGAATTCACCTTTGATTTAGAGACAAAGTTAAAAGAACCATCTGTTCTCAAAACCACGGACAATTATTTAGAAATGCTTAAAAATGTGCAGCGTCTGGGCTCTACCACATGGTCGGACGTAAGATATTCTGACACGCAGAAATTATACAATCACACTCCTGGTTTTATAGACTTGGAAGCCAATGAGGAAGTTAAGATGTATGACAATACACGTCATGCTGCCTATTCTGACAAATCGTATGCGGCTTTAACTTACTGTGTACTGAAGCAAAAAGAAACCTTACAGGAAAGTATTCGTAATCTTTTGTCGTGGGTTAAAAATTCTGATTTTATTAGCTACGATAATTTGAGTGCAAAGGTTGAGGAGTTATTTCAAAAAGGTGACTTACAAAGGGTTTCCTCAGACCTACTGCAGTTAGTTTGTGGTCACCGGGCAGAAAGTATCGAAATAAGACGCGAATCCATCTCAAGTCAAATTAAAGACCCATTGATTAAAGCAGCAGTTAATAGAATACCACCTTCACATACCAATTTGTTTGACTCTTACAGACTCACTGCCGTTTTAGAAAAAGCTGGGGGGGTCCGTAAAGCCTTTTGGCCTATTAAAACTGAACCTTCCTCTGAAGAGAAATCTTGTCAATCTATCAGCCGTCCCTCGCGGGGACAAGGCGTGCGACATTCAACAGTTCCATCGCGTGGAACTCAAAACTGTTTTTATGAACCAAGTTCATGCACACACAATATGCCACTGCAAACTTGTAATAATACACCCTCGCGGGGTGGACACCAGCGATCTGGCAAAGGGCAATCCTTTCATCACCAATATGAACAGCCTTTTTTCAATGGAAGAGGCTCATATCACAACCACAATCGAGGCTCGCGGCCATACCGTGGTTCCTTTCGAGGGCGTTCAGGATCCAACAATCAAAAAAGTGCCAAAGGCAACCATAAAAGTCAAAAACAATGACTTGAAGCCTTTTCGAGCAGGTCAATTAGCTCAATACCTCTCACAGTGGATAGAGATGGGAGCACCAGAAATAATTTTAAAATTGATTCAAGGTTACAGGATACCATTTATTCGAAAACCCCCTCTTGTATACCCTATTGTAGTCAAAGGTCACATTCAAACTCCCATGTCGGACGAAATGTCTTCAATTATCCACAAAATGAAACAGCAAGGCATTCTAAAAATAGCTCAACTGTCACAAAGTTTCATATCCCCGATGTTCTTAGTTCCCAAATCGGACGGGTCAGCCAGACCAGTTTTCAACCTGAAAGCTCTGAACAGATTTATAAATGCAGAAACATTTCACTTGATAAATGTACACCGACTTCCGCGGTTCCTACAACCCAGAGATTACATGAGCAAAATCGATCTGTCACAGGCCTATTTTCATTTGAGCGTCAAAAAATCTCACAGACGCTTTCTTCGCCTAATTTACCTTCGAGAGCATATACATCTAACTTTACAAACCTTAGAAACACTAGGTTGGCAAGTCAATTTCGAAAAGTCTGTACTTTTCCCTCAGAAGAGCATTGTTTACCTCGGAGTAATGTGGAATCCCTGGGACAATTTGAAAACCTTGCCGTCAGAGAAAAGTGCTGTTATTATCCAAGAAATACAAACAATTTTGCACGAACAGAAAGCGACCTTAAAAGCTCTTCAAAAAATTGCCGGGCGGCAAAATTTTGCAAGTTATGTTGTTCCGCGAGGACGACTCAATCATCGCCACTTACTAAGGTTCATGCATACGTTAACGGAAAGGTCATCGAAGACTTACCCAATACCTCTTCAAGTATTGGAAGAGCTAAAATTGTGGACAAACAATTGTCACTTATCAACTCTTCTGCATTACCCACCTCCGATGAACAATGTGGCGTTGTCAGGAATCTGGACCCACAAAGAGCAGTGCCTACACAGCAACCAAAAGGAAATGCTGGCAATATTGCACGCCTTACAGAATCAAGTTCATTTCCTGAGGGGCAGCTTAGTACTCATACAGTGCGACAACAAGACTGCAGTCGCCTACTTACGAAAGGAAGGAGGCACCAAATCGGTAGCATTGATGGAAATTACTCATCAAATTTTGAATTTAATAGATCACAATCAAATTCACATAGAGATACACTACATCCCAGGAAATTGCAACAACTATGCCGATCAGTTATCACGTCATCGCCCTCCTCCGGAGTGGCACCTGTACCCGTCGTGCACGAAAATAATATTTGCCAAATGGGGAACCCCTGTCATAGACTTATTCGCCTCAGCAACGGCTCACGTCGTTGAGAATTATGTGTCTCGAGACCTGAGGAACGCAGGAGCCATTTTTCACGATGCCTTCAGCATACCCTGGCACTATCCCCTGGCGTGGGTGTTTCCGCCGCCATTTCTGGCCCCAAAGGTAATAGCACACCTAAATCAATCCATGGGAATATATCTACTAGTAGTACCTCGGTGGTGAAAAGTGTTTTGGCGGGTGGAACTGAAGAATCGAGCACTTGCAGCACCGTACACGCTGAAAAACCTGCAGAAGCATCTGATAGACACATCAACAGGGTCTCCACCCCAGTACGTAGAGAACATAGTCCTCGAAGTCTGGAAATGTGGGGGTGGGGCGATGTAGTTTCAACTTGGAACAATGAACAATTGTCACTTCTTAAAAATTCCTGGCGCCAATCTACTTTGAAAACATACAAAGTAGCTTGGGATCGATGGTTGTCTTGGTGTATTACAAAAAAGGTTGACGTCAAAAACCCTTCAGGTTCACAGCTTGCACAGTTTCTATCTGACTTACATTTAATTAATAACCTCTCATATAATACCATTCTCCTTCACAAGTCTGTGGTTTCTACGTTGTGTAACACAGAAACATCTGGTCGTTTAAGTTCACACGTATTAGTTAGGCACATTTTAAAGTCTATATCTATTAAGAGCCCAAAAACCTCTAAGCCACCAGTTTGGGATACCAGTAAAATAGTCTCGTTCATATCTACATACACAATTGATAGTAACAATTTGTTTCAAACGACTCGTCATACTGCTATATTGTTGCTCTTGTGTTCAGGAAGGAGAATTCACGATTTAACTCTGCTTCAAGTTGATCCTAGACACTATATAAAATCAGAGAATAGTATTATTTTTTGGCCCCAATATGGATCCAAAACTGATTGTCATGACTATCAGCAATCCGGATGGAAAATTATTAAAAATAATAGTAATCAGAAATTGGATCCTTTCTTTTGGGTAGAAAAGACTGTGACGATCTTAAAAGAGAGACGTGACAAAGCAGGTTCTCTTAATTTATTTGTCACCATTAAGGGTGAGCCAAAATCTGCATCACGTGCAGTAATAGCCAATTGGATAAAAACTCTTTTCAACGAAGCTAACATTGACGCTCCTCCAGGAAGTGTTCGCTCGGCTGTCGCTTCCAAATGTTGGTGGGAGAATCATTCCCTTGATGAAATCATGGCTCGTGGAAATTGGCGATCAGCCGACACTTTTAAACGTTTCTATAGGCGAGAAGTGAATCGGAACGTTGATTCAATTAATGTTAATAAATTATTCCAATCAATAAATTAGTAATGACTTAGTTTTGGTCAGTCGATGCATAACATATACTATAACATGAAGAACTTTATATGTAAACTTGATACAGTAATTAAATATTAAGATTAGGTACATTTTATTTTGATTATACCTAATATCATATAAGTTATATATATTGTCAATACAATGTAAAAATGAACATGAATAAAACGAATGATTCTGGAAAACTTGTGTATTTTACTACTGCATCACATTGGCGTTAACCAATCTGTTATATGCATCACATGTGTGGCGTCACCAGGCGATAACAAACAGGTCTCATATTAAAAGCTTCCAATGACGGTCCAGTACTTTAATAGCAGCGTTTTACCTGAAATAAAACGCTTATTAAAATACTTACCTCATTGGAAGCTTTAGCTTTTATTTCTGCCTGGTTATTTGAGCCAATGAACAAAAATGGCGCGGCACGTTTTTCAAGTAAACTAAACGTGACACGCCGCCAGGTGGCGCCACTGGACCGGAACTTACAAGCTAAAGAGTACGAAAACTGATATGAAATCGACGGAAACGGAAATGCTATCTCATATTAAAAGCTTCCAATGAGGTAAGTATTTTAATAAGCGTTTTATTTCAGGTAAAACGCTGCTATTTTATGTAACATATTTAATTTTATTTTACTGTGTGCAAAGAAGTTTGTTTGTAATATCTTTATTGTACAAAATAAAACAAATAATTTACATACACAAGCATGAAAAAAACAATAAGTACAATGGCGGACTTATCCCACTTAGGGATCTCTTACAGTCAACCAGCGAGTGGCAGGAGAAGATATGCTTACCAGAAGCGTAAAAGTGTGTACAATATAATATTAAAAGTGTTAAATAAATAAAATAACGGTACTTCACAACAGTGATATTGCATTTCTCTTTTTTTGCTGTCTGTCCCAAATCCCTTAGAAATATTACGAATAAGTCCAAACTAAAGCCAGAAACAAGGACAATAACGGTACTCTACGATTGTGGTGTTGCATTTCTTCTTTTTTGCTGTGTGTCCCAAATCCCGGAGGACGTAATCCGGGTCCACGCGGAAGGGTTCGCAAATGGCAGGCGCGACGTAACAAGCACCGAGATATTTGATGCTAGCCACAAAAATATGCAGGGAAAAGTATGCCTTAATGTGTTAGACATATGGCCTTATTTCGATTGTGAAATAAAAGCAGCTGGCATTGCTTGCATTATGTCAATTTGGAATCGCAATACGATGTCCGCTATGTTGACAGTTATTATAGTTTCCTATATTTTAGCCGTACATATAGTTAGTTATATAGAAAAGTTAGTCTGCATAATCTACTATGCATAGTGTTGAAAATACGGTCATTAAAGTTTATGGTAACTTGCGTTTCAGTCACTCAACGTCAATAGGGGCTTTATACACATAATTATGAAATTACATCATTCCTATCTTAAAATTTAGATCATCATCATAATTTCAGCCGTAGTCAGACCTTTGCTAGACAATAGCATTCAAAGATAGACAAGACAAACAATCATTTGTCATTATGTTTTTTATTTAAAACGTAAGATAAGTAGCTTGACAATGTTATACCTTGTTATTTTTCAGCTACAATGATAAGCTTTAAAATGGCCCAAAAAACAAAAAATAGTCAATGGTATAGTGAAAAAAGAATTTAAAACGAAAAATCTATAAATTCTTTCAAATTGAAACTAATGGAAATAAAATGGCACGAATTACTAAAAGAAATTAAAGATGTATCAAAAAACTATGAAATTTTCCACAAAAAAATGATACAAATTTTAGATCAATGTATACCAAAAAAACGCATCAAAATAAACAAAAACTTAAAAAAATACTGGTTAACAGTGGGCATAAGAAAATCGTGTAAAAATAAAAGAATATTAAAATTATTGACAATAAAATCTAAGAATAATGAAATACTGACTAGCTATTACAATAAATACGAAAACATTTTGAAAAAATCTGTACAAATAGCCAAAAAAATGTATTATAAAAACCTTATAAAAAAAAGGGAACTTACGATGAACTGTCCAGTAGAAAATAGCATATTCCTTAGCCCTGTTAACACTACTGAGATATACAAAATTATCAAAGGCCTAAAAAATAAAAGGAGCCACGGCATAGACGAACTGCCATGCGACTTGTTTAGAGAATGTGCGGATGAACTGGCTTTACCGTTTACTTTGCTGATAAACCAATCTTTTAATGAAGGGATATTTCCAGATTTATTAAAAATTTCTATAATAAGACCCGTGCATAAAAAAAATGAAAAGACGGACTTAAATACGCTTTTTAAAGCATTTTGTACCTCCTTGTACACGTGCAGCCTATGGACACGCTATACCGTGGGGACGTACAGGGCCATGCGCACTCAGTACAATAACGCCTTCAGGGGACTGTTGGGGCTGCGACGTCACTGCAGTGCGTCAGGGATGCTAGCTGAGGCGTGTGTCGATAGCTTTTCAGCCATTATCAGAAAGCGTATCGCATCTCTGATTAATAGAGTGAGGAGCAGCTGCTGCAGACGGTGGCGGCGAGACTGGATGTGGACAGTGGCATTATGTTGCACTGGACCCGCATTCAGCTTGCCAAAGACACCAAAATTAATTATCGTGTTTGTTACTAACATAGTTTTAAGTGTATTGTATGACTAACATTATATGGGCAATGCCTGAAATAAATGAATTTTATTTAATTTAAATAATTATAGACCGATAGCATTATTACCGACAGCATCAAAAATTTTTGAAAGGGCCATGGCAAATCGCGTGTTTAGCTTTTGTGAAAAATATAAGCTGATCGATGAATGTCAACATGGATTCCGAAAAGGTCGATCAACCATTTTAGCCATTTATAAATATATTCAAGAAATTTTAAAAACGCTCGACAAGGGAAATTACGCTGTTGGGATATTGCTGGACATGACAAAAGCTTACGACATGGTCCAGTACAATATTTTACTAAATAAATTATATAGGATTGGTATTAGAGGAATAGCACATAAATGGTTTACTTCTTACCTCAGAGGAAGAAAACAGTTTGTAGAAATAGATTTTTTAAATTATGAAAGTAAGACAATTCAAAATATCCGTTCCGAATGTAAATCAATAAATTATTCAATTCCTCAAGGAAGCGTACTCGGGTGTCTCTTATTCCTTCTTTATATAAATGACCTTCCAAAAATAATGAATGACGAATACTGTGTTTTGTTTGCTGACGATATCTCGGTCCTCACGGAAGTTGACAAAAGTGTTAAAGATATTGACGAACACATAAATAAAATTTTAGTGAAAACGACCGACTGGTTAGAAAAACATAATTTAAAAATAAATTATCAAAAAACTAAATTAATGGTCTTCCACCCATACCAAAAGCCACCACTAGAAATAAACATAAATTTTAATGGGACGGACCTAGAGATTGTAAAGAAATTCACCTTGTTAGGGGTAGATATAGACAGTAACATAAACTGGAAGTCCCACACACAAAGGCTCTGTGCCAAGCTTTCTAAATTTGCATACGCTTTACGAGAGGTAAAAAAAACCACGGATATCGAAACCGCACTAGTCACCTATTATGCGTACGCATATTCTTGGCTTACTTACGGAATATTGCTCTGGGGTAATGGGACAGACTGGGAAAAAAATCTCACACTTCAAAAAAAACTGATCCGAATAATAGCCAATATAAAGCAAAAAGATAGTTGTAAACCTTTTTTCTTACAATATAAAATACTTACTTTACCAGGCATCTACATATTAGAAACATGCAAATTTGTAAGTAAGCATACACATTTGTTCGAACAAAGGAAAGACATAATAACAAAATATAATCTCAGGCACCGAAATAGGCTACAATTTCCAATCTCAGTCCAGTCACTCCAGTCCATAAAAATTTACAACAAACTTCCAGAATCCATAAAAAAACATAAAAAGCGATAAAACATTTTTACACCAGCTTAAAACGTTATTGATCAGCAAATGCTACTATAACTTAAACGAATATTTGACGGATAAACTTTAATGTAATAAATATATTTGTGTATGTGGTCTATTATTTAAAACAAAATTTTAATTTGAAAATGTGAATCCAATATTAAATAAAATAAATCATAAATACATAATAATTATAATAAATAGGTACATAATAAAGAAAATCAATGAAAAAGCCGCAAATATAAATTTGTTATATATTTTATTAAGGAAATAGTTAAATGTAAATGAAATGACTTGTCTATCAAAATAAAAAATAGATTAAACTAATACGCCTAAATGACAAATTGTTTATAATATAATTACAAAATTTGAATAATGGATACATAATACCTAATGTAAATCGCAGCCCCTCTCCCATTGCAGCGCCCGTCTGGGTCCTTAATTGATTCTATAAATATGCCTGTAAACTTATGTACATTAAGGAAGCAATAAAGTATTGAGTATTGAGTATTGAAAAACCAGTCATTATTAAAATCACTCATTTCACAAACTAATCGAAAGATAAAAGTCTATTATACACCAAAACATTATTTTAGAAACTAATAATTTTATAAATATGCCAATTTAAAAACCAACGTATAGCAAGCATTATAACGTTAGAAAATTGCATTGTTTGATAATTGATTCCATTGCCTTAAATATCTAAGGAATCTGTTTTCTTTGGTCTGACCAAAGTACAAAAAAGGTACAGGTCAAAATACGACTTTATGTCAGAAGATAGTAACCTATCTAACCTAATGGTTACAGTTATAATAAAATATAGTGACCAAAACAGTGACCATAACAGTGAGCGAAGCTTGCGAGCAACTTTGAGGCAGAAGTGACTGAGTGTAAAAAGAGGGCTTTATGACAAAAAGTAGGTTAGGTTATGGTTATTCAATGACCATAATAGTGAGCAAGCGAGCGAAGAGAGCGAGCGACAGACTTTGTGACAGATAAGATAATATCCACCATTATTATTTACAAATAGTAGAAAATCGCAAATTTTGGAAAATAAGACACAGCTCCGATCCTGCTCTTCGCAACTTTCTGCTCAAAGTCCGATCCTTTTTATTAAGTATCTATCTATCGTTTTCTTTAAATCTCAAATTTTATAAACGTAGTACTTGGTCAAATAATATTTTTCAGAATGTTATTTTTTTTTTTTACTAATACAACTAAGTAGGCAAAAAGGCGTACGGTCGACCTGATGGTAAGTGGTTACCGTATGATGGCAACAAAGGAGATGTCACGAGCACGTTGCCGACCTTAAAGGAATTTTTCACGCCCTTTATTGTTATAGTCACTAGGGAAAACCATGGCAGGGAGTTTATTCCATAATCGCAGTATACAAGGGAAGATTTTCTGTTTGAAGCGTACTGTACGCGATAACATAGAATTAAAGGAATGGGGATGAAATCCCTGATGATGGCGAGAGGTGCGATGGCAGAAAGTGGCTGTTGGCATCATGTCAAACAATTCCTCCGAGCATAGCCCATTATACAAGCGGTAGAACACGCATAAGGAGGCGAAGTCTCTCCTGAGGCTCGGAAATTCTGAACGCGCATCTCTGTATTGAGTGAAACGGCTAAAGCTGACATTCAGGTGCTCCTGCCCACACGTGACAATAATATTCCATATGTGGCCGCACTTGCGCCTTATATAAGAGCATTCTATGCTGCGGCGTGAAAAATCGCTTTGCCCTGTTGAGAACTTCTAGCTTTTTGGATGCCATTTTTGTCTTGCTCTCTAAATGACTACAATACTCGACATCGCTGGAGATGTCGGTACCAAGAATTCCAATCTTGATATGGAAAGAGGAGAGCCGAGGGATTGAGGACCATCAACGAATGCCTTTTTGGCAGTGAATGCGCACAAATGTCTCTTAGATGGGTTGAAGTCGACTAGGTTCTTACGTCCCCAGTCAGCAACTTTCTCCAAAACGATCTCGGTTTCGGACACAAGTTTTACGCGACTCTCTTCCACTATTTAGGAATATTTGCACGGTGAGAGTAATGAGTACTCCCAGTACTGTCGTCCACATAACAATGAATGCTATCATCGATAGAAAGCATGTCATTAATATGCAGAAGAGATAGCGTAGGGGATAAAACCGAGCCTTGCGGGACGCCAGCATTAATGTCCATACTATCAGAGCAGCTACTGTCAACTACTGCTCTGATGCACCTGTTAGTTAAACAATTGCAATATAAAAAAAAGAATACATTTGTAAAATTTGTGTCTTGTCAAATGTTTACTTATAAGGGAACAGTAAAATAAGTAGTTTATTGTTATAAATTTATTTTATTTTATTTTTAAGATAATTAGATATTTAATACATCATTGATTCACGATTATTGTTATTACTAAATTTCGATTGTCTGTTTTATTTACATTTTGACATTTAATAATAATTATGTTATATTATTAATTTTGGTTGACAGCTTATTTATACTTAAGCTATCTTGTTATTATTATGTTTTTTTTCCTGAAAAATATAGAAAGTTCATTTTTTTATTTTTCTTTTAAGTAATATGCATGGAACAATTACGAAGAGGAGATGCCGTTTGAAATGGCGCAGTGATGTGATCATTGGCGCCTCGCCGACACAAAAGTGGGCGGGGCTTGTCATTGCTCGTGCTCCATGATTGGAGCCACGGCCGAAACCAAGCACCCCGCACATCTGCCTTCCGTCCCGTGTAGCCTCATAAATACTTTCTTACAAAACGCTTATTACGGCATCTCCTCTTTGTAATTGCTCCATGGTAATATGTTTGGAAAATGTGAGGTTTGACAAATGATTGGTTTTTGGCTATGATTATTTTTAAAATGATAATTTTTCGTGATCGTTTTTTTAAGTTTGTTTGAACACGCAATTGAGTTGGCTTTATATTTCATAATACACATAGATTTATTTATAAAATACTAGCTGTTTCCCGCAGCTCCGCCTGCGTCAAAAATTAGCCTATGTTTGACCTCGGGTCTTCAACTATATTCATACCAAATTTCATCAAAATCCGTTCAGCAGTTTGGCCCTGAAAGCGTAACCGACAGACAGACAGACGGACAGACAGACTTTCGCATTTATAATATTAGTATAGATTAGGATGTAACATTTAATGTAAAAAGTGAGTGCATTAATTCGCCAACAAACTGTTATAAAGTTTGGCGAAATTTTTTAAAGTTAAATCTGTTACAATTTTATGGATAAATAAATGAATCCTATATAATGACGAATTTGACGATTCGAGGATAAGAAAAGGTTGTTGGAGCCCTACAACTGCAACTTCAACTGTGGCGGCAGTTTCTCCATCTCCGGCCTACCATGAAATCTCTGTTGTCCCTATAATCAACCAAGCGCCTGACGCAATTATCGCGTAACCTGACACTGAACGTGGACGCATACAGTTCTACAGGAAGATTTGAAAGAAAATCCATCCATACTTCCATACTAATATAAATGCGAAAGTCTGTCTGTCTGTTACGCTTTCACGGCTAAACCGCTGAACCGATTTTGATGAAATTTGGTATGAATTTAGTTGAAGATCCGGGTTCAAACATAGGCTACTTTTTGACGCAGGCAGAGCTGCGGAAAAAAGCTAGTATGTATGTAAATGTGGAGCGTAGTGTAAAATGAAAACAGTGAAAAATTCTGTTAAAGATGAGTAAAACATAATCTATACATTACTAATTTCTAATAAGAATTTCTAATAAGAAATTAGTCATTTTCGGTCGAACGCCATCTATGGTTATCTCATAGAAAGTTTCAGTTTTTAAACTATCTTTCTGTTTTAGTCCGTTATTGTTACTAATTCTCTCATACTCACTGATTTTGCGTGTGTCACACTTTAGAAAATAGCAATCCTGCCACATTCTTTCAGTTGTAAAGAAATATGTTTCAATATACTGTATTCAATTTCATAGACAAATAGCAAGTAGGTAACCAACATGCAAATGTTCCTCCTTTTCTTAACAAATTTATAAATCTTGTTTACAATAAAATGATAGGTAATTAGCGCTGCATGTTGGTGTGAGCGAACGGCAACCACGGCACGCCACGGCCACTTGGCCAGCGAATTTTGTTTCGTGATACCCTACAATAAGTATAAAGTATGTACCTATGCTAGTGACACAAACTGCAGTGGGACATGGGATAAATAATATTATGTACTTATTTTGTCTTGTTGCAGTCGGATTGGTTACTATTTCCAATTGGCTTGGTTTTATCCAAAAATTATAAAAATAATAAAAAATGGCCTGTGCTAAAAGGACATTCTGGAACATAAGTGAATGGGAGTGTGTATTATTAAACTCAAGGGTTGTGAAATACCAAAAGTGACTATTTCCGATGTTTTATAGCCTCGGCCTTAATAATAAAAGACTATATTTTTCCTAGATTGATGATTCTGTGAAATTATTGTTTGCTTTTTTATTTTGGTTGGACGTCGCGACAAAGCGACTAAGTGTATGTACCTGCTCGTCGCAGTGTTCAATAATTAATTCATTCTATGGATTGTTCTTTTTGTTTTGTTTTTTTTTCTGTGTTAGTTTGTAAATTGACAGGTAACCTAAACATTTTAAAAACTATTCGTGCACTGTATTGTATATGTATAGGTACAATACCTAGGTACTTTAAAATAATTTATACGGGGGTTTTTGACTCCGGTTCTTACGAATGTGGGGGTCTGGGAAAAACTGACAGACACAATAAACACACCTACCTACATTACGAGTGCACTATGATTTCCCAAACAAATTGAGAATGCAACCGGGAAAACGCTACGATGTGCTTGAAATAGGGGTTTTATTTTTAATTCTTTTCTTTCTATTGAATAGTGTTTGCCAATGGAAATGCTCTTTATTTTATTTTTCTCTTTATTATTAGCTAATAATGCTTTGAATTATTTTGTAAATGGCGGAAACACTAGAATTTTACCTAACTCGGTATAGTTGTATAGTTCTACTATATAACATTTTCACAAAGTGTAAACAAAACAATTGAAATGCACCTGTGTTTTCGCCATATTAAATATAAAACAAAAAACTTACTTACATTACTTAATTATATTAGGTACTTAATAAGTTATCTCTAGTACGAAAGAGTGGAGGCCCCTGGCACAGGCATCTTGTCTAAAAGGGATCTCCGACCACGTTAAATTGGAACACTAACTTATTAACCAATAAATTTAATTTAATTTTTATTTTTTTTATTCACTGTTTTACGTGGGGCGCACTATAAGTTTCCGGAATGAATGTGAAAAAATACTATTAAAGGTACAAAATTAATTTATTGTTTTTCAAAATAATCTCCCTTGGCGTCTATGCACTTTTTCATTCGATGAAACCAGTTTTGAAAACTTTTGTGCCACTCCTCTGTGGTGACCTCTGAAACGTGTTTTTCATACTCCTCGACAGCCTCTTCTGGTGATGAAAATCGTTGACCGCGTAATTGGTTCTTAATTTTTGGGAACAGAAAAAAGTCACAAGGTGCCAGGTCGGGACTGTATGCAGGATGACTCATGAGTTCTACATTTTTCGCCTTCAAAAAGTCGTTTGTCTGTCTGGCCGTGTGAGAACTAGCATTGTCGTGGTGCAGGATGATACGGCGTTTACGGTTATTTTTACGGAGTTCGTCGATAACTTCCGGCAAACAAATGGTCGTGTACCAGTCACTATTCACTGTACGACGATTCTCTAAAGCAACAGTAGCCACGTGTCCAGTTTTATTAAAAAAAGAAGCAATCATCCGCTTAGATGCACTTTTCACGCGCGCCACTTTGGTTGGTTTCCACTCATCTTGAAAGACCCATACGCTCGATTGCTGCTTTGTTTTGGGATCGTAGCAATAAATCCATGTTTCGTCACCTGTTACTATGTCCCACACCAAATTTGACGCACCTTCGTTGAATCTGGTAAGCATGGCACTGCACCAAGTGACGCGGTCCGTTTTTTGAGCCTCGGTCAAGTTGTGTGGGATCCACCGCGAGCGCAGCTTTCTCACACCCAAATGTTTGTGTAGGATTAATTGTATTTGACTCATGCCTATTTCTAAGGATGCGCGAATTTCATGGTAGGTCACATGCCTGTCTGTTTCAATCATACGGCGCACAGCATTGATGTTTTTGTTGGTCACAGCGGTGGACGGCCGACCATCGCGAGATTCGTCACTGAGATTGATACGACCACGCTTGAATTCTGCAAACCAGCTATAAACAGTTGTATTGCATGGTGCTTCATTGCCAAAAGCTGTTTCAAGCCGAGCGATGCTCTGTTGAGCTGTCAAATTACACTTAAAATCGTAGAAAATCATACTACGAAAATTTTCCCGAGTTAAATCCATGTTAATGCAGACACACAATTTTTTAAATGGCGCCACAAGGTAAAAACAAAAGACAGTCAGATGAAACAAACTGCATTCTACAGCCAAAGAGTTCTATTTTCAAATGTTGCAATAAATTTTTAAATATTGTTTATGTAAGTGGCCAGTTCCGGGAACTTACAGTGCGCCCTATGTATTGTTGTAGCGTTTCAAAAAGCAAGTACTTACTAAAAATAACTCCATTACAAGGCAAATGGTTCGCCTTTTTCCCCACTCTTTCGATCCGCCTCCATTATCGGCAACTCGCATGTCACAACTGATTCGTCAGTTGTTCTGACTGCTTTGTGAGTGGTGAAGTTGCTTCACAAATATCTAGAGGCGATTCACTTTTTACCATGGATTTTTGGAAGCAACCACCTCAAAAAGAACCTATAGACCTCAGCAGAAAATCTGTTCGTGAGCGTCCAGAGACGCCGACAAAACCTTCTGCTGCCATTTGGAGGCCCTTCAGCCCTAGCCCTTCGTCCGTTTCTTCTCCGGCCTACCATCAGCGTCGACTCTCTCCAGTCTCTGTGAGCCACCAAGCTCTTGCTGCGTCTAGGGTACCGCTTCCTAACGCCGTCCAGCCAATCCAACCCTCGCCTAGATCATCATCTTTGGAAGATCTTAAGAGGGCTGAGCTGGCTAAAAGGAAATGGGACGGCTCAGTTGTAAGGAGCAACCCTCGAATGCGGCGAGTCGTTCACTGCCACCGGCCTGACGCTGGCGACGACGACGCTTACAGAGAACGCAGGGAGAGGAATAATGAAGCCTCGAAAGAAAGCCGCTACAGGAGAAAAAGAAAGGAGATCGAACTAGAAGTTCAGGTCTCCTTTCTAATGGGCAAAGTGGCTCTGCTGAAAAGGATTTCCGAGTCGTGCGTTTGTTTCAAATGTAGACAATATTAGTGTGTGATGATATTTTATTTTAAGACAATATTAACTGTGATAATGGGACTGATGCTAATATGTTGATAAACATAGACTTAATTTATTGAAACTAGTTAAGTGTATTTTTTAATTGTTTGGTTTTTATTTGTTTATTCTTTAAAACGAAAAAATATTACTTGTAAATAGATTTATATATGATATTATAGATTAATCAGAGAAATTGAGTAAGTAGAATTATTCAATAAAATTAGTTACCAGCACCTAAGTAGGTAAGTATGTGTTTATTACGAACTGTTTTGTAATTTTAATAATTACTTTGCTATTGTTGGTTTTTTTTTCTGTATTTATTACAGTGTAATATTAATTGTCTGTTAACTTAAGATTTTTTAGCTTTTCATTGTAGCGTTAAGTTTTGTTTGTGACTTGTCTATTTCGGTGAAATAAAATAACTTTCAGCTCACTTTGTTTATTATATTTGTCATATCTTACTTACTTCACTTATTTAGAGTAAATGCAGATAAAACATTTTTATTATTGAAGAACAATTTAATGTCTAAAATTTTTTATTAATTTTAAATTCTTGTATATTGATTTTTTATTACCTGTCCTAGAGTATGTAATAAAATTTGGCCTGATCTCATCGTAGGGCTGGCATATGAACCAGTAGTTACAGCTATCGAAGCAAATATCAGAGAAAGGCTTATGCCCTGTACATGCACAGTGGTCTCGCACACTACAAGGAGATGATTAGTGCCGAGGTTACCGGGTTGCATAAAAAGATCTGTAAGTACAGCAGACAACAGACAGGGATTTTAATAGGAGCCCTGAGTTTGAAAACCGCAGTCGTCTTTTAAATTGCAAATTGTCGAAAGCACTGAGTGTAGAGCATGTGCAGAAACAGAGCCACGTTTTGTCATTGCGTCATTGGCTACCAAGCGAATGGACATCTTTAGAACAGCTCATCCGGAAATAGAAGACTCCTGAATCCTGTGGTCCTCTTCTTCACTGCGCACCAGATGATGTTCTGAAGCTCATACAGTCCTTCAGAAATCCTAATTATTTATTTTATTATTATTTACTTAAAATTTTACTATTTTTAGATATTATTATACTGTTCTAAAATGTGTAAAAAAATTATATGGATTTTACGACATTTAGTCTTACATTTGCAAATAATAAATGACGGCGATTTCATTGCACATTACCTAAAAAAAAAAAATCTATACACTACATTGTAATAAACTTATTTATCCTTTCAAAAATAACTACCCATTATTATTGTCCTAAGCATCGTTTTTGAGCCTGTTAAATAATAAAATAATATCCTTTTTTTTTTAAAAAAAAAAGAAGGATTTTCCAAAAGAATATGCCAGGAAATACAACATACGTGAAGTTACAATTGCTAAAATTGAAAACTAATCTAGAAATCGCAGTGTAAGTTATTAGACAATTCCAGCTATTATCTGAGTATGAATTTGATTATTTCGTTATAACAATAAAACTTTATAAAATAAATTAGTAGACGACTATAATTATTCACGTCAATCACGAGCATTGACTAGTGCTCAAAGATTTACGTATTTTGAGAAATTTCTATAATAAGCTTATGTATGTATGTATGTAAAAATATTTACTGTACACAAAGAAAAGTACACCTAACTAGAAGTAAATTGTATGAAACAAAAAAATGTGCTTAATCTGAATTATTAAGTATGGACCTGCATGGACCATTTCAATTATTTATACCTAGAACTAGCTGACCCGGGAAACTTCGTACCGCCTCCGAATATATTCACCTTAGATTAATAATTGGTCTCGCGAGCTCGACTAGATACCGTCGGCATACTACAAAAATTCGCAAATAAAACCATGCCGAATTCGGCATGGCTGCGGCATACCTGCGTCAGTCATGCCGCGACCGATGAGTGAGTTGGATGTCTAGATAAATATAAAATTTAATGTAAAAGTAGACGCAAAATGTGCAGTTTGCGTAGTCAAACTGTGTAAGAATAATACTAAAAGAAATAAGAAAGATACTGGTATTACATACCATCAATAAGTATTGTATAATTTCGAAATATGGACATAAATTACTCACGAAAATAATATAACCCTAAAATATGGCGCGAAGTACCGCTCGGTGCTCAATGTTGCCGTGTATTAAAAAATCCCAAATTCCCCGAGGTTTCGATTTTTATTATTTAGATATTTTGTTTTTTTAACTCCCGACCCTGAAAGAGGGATGTTGTAATTTTGACTTTTTCTGACAATTTTACAATACAATACAATACAAAATATCTTTATTGCCCACATACAGTAACAAATAATATAACATTTACAAAGACTTCAACATAATATGAGCAAAGGCGGACTTATTGCTATGCAATCTCTTCCAGTCAACCCTTACGAGGTGAAAGAGAAACAGTTAAGTTAGGGTGGGTACAGCAGGGGTGCAGGGCAGAGAACCTCCTCGAGTGCCCGGTCCTTTGAAAGCTTTGCATTCTCACTTGATCCCAAGGATCCGGTGAGAGGGCGGGCTGACAAGGGACTCGGGACGGTGCACCCTGGGCGACAGTTAATAACTCCCTGGTAGTCGGGGTCTTATTGGCTGTCGGCCAATTTCTGCCAACAGCCCACTCCACCGCCGTCTATGATGAGACGGCGAATGGATGTGGGTTTGGGGGACGGGCGTGGTCCATTTATGGGCCACTGCCCGATTTGGGCGGGGACCGAAAGGCCATATGAGGGGGCCGAAAGGCCATGGCTGGAGGGCGTCGTGGTAGAATGCTAACGCGACCCCATGGCGCCCTCAACAGCCGGTGCGGAAACGCCGGAGGGGTTTTAGTGGGTAGTCCAGGCACTCTGCCTGGGAGTCCCACACTTTGTGCGTAAATGCATTTCCCCTCCGTTAACAAAAAAAAAAAAAAAAGGGTGGGTACAGCAACAGATATAGTTGAAAATTATAAACATACACAAATATTGCATACAAAATAAACATACTTAAATAACTTACATACTGTATGAATATTTAAGCGAAAATAACAGCAGTATCAAGTCAAAGTGAGAGATAGTATTCTTTCAAGCGACTCTTGAATCTGGTTATAGTCTGAGCAGTGTGAATATCTTCAGGCAAAGCATTCCAGAGACGTGCTGCTTGTACAGTAAAAGAATTAGAGTATGCAGCAGAAGTATGAGTTGGAGTTTTAAGGCAAAGGGCGTTGATACTACGAGCAGGTCGCTGGTCATCTTGATGGAGAAAGGTGAAGCGCTCTTTTAGATAATGAGGCGACGAAGGAATAAAGAATATAGTGAACAGGAGCGACAGAATATGATAATTACGACGAAGTCTGATCGGGAGCCACTTGAGTTGCACGCGGAAAGAAGAAACATGATCATACTTTCGTAATCCAAATATGAATCTAATGCAGAAGTTTTGAAGGCGCTCAAGTTTATTGCAATGCTCTTCAGAGAGATCGAGATAACATGAGTCTGCATAGTCTAAGATAGGGAGAAGTAAGGTCTGTGCAAGTAAGGTTTTAGTAGCAGTAGGAAGAAAATTCTTAAGCCGCGTAAGTGATCGAGCCGAAGCAAATATCCTCCTACTAACTTCCGCAATCTGAGGAGACCATGTTAGACGTTTATCGAAGACTATCCCAAGGTTCTTGACTTTCTCACTATACTCTATTTGCTCACCATCAAAAATAATGGGTGGAAGGGAAAGCCAATCTATTCTAGACATATTCCAAGAACCACCCAGAATGATAGCTTGAGTCTTAGCAGGATTGACGATAAGTCCATGTGCTTTACTCCAATCAGAAATCCGAGAAAGATCTTCATTTATTTTATTTATATTATTGGGGAGATCATCTAGATTGGCATGGCAATATATCTGTAGATCATCTGCATAGAGGTGATAGGAAGTGCGGAGCTGAAAGGAAATAGAATTGATAAATAAAGCGAAAAACAGAGGGGAGAGCACGCCACCTAGTGGCACACCTGAAGGAGTTAAACTCCAGGAAGAGAAGTCATTTTCAATGCGCACTCGTTGTCGGCGTCCACATAGATAGGACTAAAACCAGTCAATAGCTGAAGGACATATGTTCAATGTTCGCATCAAAGCTAAAAGTACATCAAAATCGACAGTATTGAAGGCGTTACTGAAGTCGAGTAGTGCTAATACAGTCACCTGTGAGTTTTCAAGGCCGTATCGGATGTCGTCTGTGATTTTCACCAAGGCAGTAGTCGTACTATGGCCTGCGCGAAATCCAGATTGAAATGGATTAAGAAGGTTGTTTTTGATCAGAAAGGAATTAAGTTGTTGTTGGATTAACCGTTCAAGAACTTTTGAAAGGATTGGGAGTATAGAGATAGGTCTAAAATCTGACATTGAAGAGGGATTGGTTTTTTTGGAATAGGGGTTATATTTGCACTTTTCCAAGCTGAGGGAAATATACCAGATGACAGGGAATTATTCATGATGAGAGTGATAACAGGGAGAAGGATGTCAATTATTGGCAGGATAATATTACGACTAATGTCATCAGTGCCAACCGCATTTGAAGATACTGATAGCAAACATTTATGAACATCATTATTAAGGTCATTAAGGTCAAGATGTTTTGAAGTTATTGGTTTATTTTTTCCAACTCCGAGAGATTTGAGAAACTTACAGACTTTAGTAGGATCGCCATTTTCAACTGAGCGGTGTATATGTTGGCGCTGTGCCTCCCTGCACTTCCTATTACTTAAATTGCGTGCATGAACATATTTATCACGGTATCCATCTGGATTCTGTTTAAATTTAGACTTTAGCGCATGTTTTCGCTGGATTGTAGATTTGAGATTTGATTTTTGTCTGTCTTTAACATCTTATTTCTTTAATGCTGATCTGGGAGAAAGTAAATACGTGGAATGTACTAGCTGCTTCTCTTCCCGCGCAGACCATATAAGCCGGCCGAGGAAGTGGGCGAAAATCGAAGAACCATACATATCAGTAGGCGATGCGACTAGCAACCTATCACTATTTTGATTCCATTTCCACTTTACGCCCACCAACATTCTAAATATGGCCTTTAGGTAGTTGGTACCCCGTAGGGTATTGTTGCCGGATAATCGATTAATCGAATTTGGTTTTTTTTAAATAATCTAGGATATCGAAAGTATTGATATAATAAATTTAATCGATTTTTGACAATTAATCGATTATTAACTGCAATATCAAACAATTAGTCGATTATTCAATTCGATTTAATCAACATAGGTAATCGTTTATATCAATGGTTATTAATCGATTATGTATTTGTAGTATCGATATAATCTAATCTGTAGTATTGATTTTTGAGAATTTATGAGAAATAATCGATTAATGGATTAACAACAATACCAAGCATTTCAGGCACCGATACTATACAGATATACCGGAACTCGGCGGCGGGATGTACAGCGGGAATAACACAAATCATCGTCATTCAACTCATACAGAAAAAAATATTGTACTTACAGAAATATATTATCGATAGTATCAATATCGATACTATCAATATATGATCACTATCGATACCTTAGATTATATTTTCAACTATCAAAGAATCGATTATTATTCGATGTGTAATCGATTTTCCGGCAACACTACTGTATGGAAAAAGGCCATGATAATATCTACTCGTATGTACAAGATGTTTACCGCAGCTCCGCCTGCGTCAAAAGGTAGCCTATGTTTGACTCCGGGTCTTGAACTATACCATATTATGTACCAAATTTAATAAAAATCAATTCAGCGGTTTAGTTGTGAAAGAGTAACAAACATCCATCCATATTTACAAACTTTCGCGTTTATAATATTAATAGGATGTGTAAAATTAAAGTAACGTTTAACATACTGTACTGTGTAATAATAAATAAAAAGAAAGTTTTTTTGCAATTTTAGAATTCTATATTAGAATTATAAAATAAAGTAGACAAAAATTAACCATTTCCCCTACCTTATCTCCGAAACTATCGATTCCAGAATTTCGATTCATAAATTACAGGAAACCTATGAGATAATTTTAAATTTGTTTAGGAGGTCCAAATGGAGAAAAATAAAAAATAGTACAGAACCCTCTCCATGGGAGCCGACTCACACTTGGCCAGTTTTATTTTAATTTTATTTTAAAGGATTTTCTGAGCTACTTTTTATAATACGTAACAAGACCACAACAATTAATAATTTTCCCATTGGTCGGGCACCAGTCAAGTAGCTGACAACACCATAATCGACGCTAGTGTGCGTCTTTGCACATTGTTTTACACACACTTTCCTATTAAGTGGCCGCATTCTGGAAACTGATTTTTCTTCACAGCGCGGTATCTAGTCGTAGCGCCGCGGAGACCAATTATTAATCTATGATATTCACCTTTTAAACCTTCCCTGGACTTCTTCTTCTTTCTTCTTTTGATCTTTACTTATCCGAGACCTCCTTTTAAGTACACACTAAATGCAACAGCCAGTTTGTGCATGTGACACAAATCACACGTGGCGGACTTCAATACAGCACAGGATTATACAAATACAAAATATCCTTATTGTAACACAGGTAGTTTACAAGGTTATACAGTTTTCTTTTTGGTATCACTGTGCTTTGCCCAATTTGGACGTACAATATATTTAAAATTAATAAAATCATGTACTTATACCTAATAAACTGTAAATTTGCAGGTTTAGATAACCATCTACCAAATCTATCTGTATATCATCAAACTAAATGTAAACCTTATTGCAATGCAATAGAGCATTTGCAGAATGCGGTGAAATTTACAGCTTGACGAAAGGGCTTAGATAATACCCAGGCTTAGTAACAAATATTCCTGAAATTTCGAATACCTACTCATAGGAGTTAAGCGAGTACAAAGATTACCATATTCCCAGAAAAGAACTATTTTCACATTTTATGCAAGCACGTTACGCATGCAAACCCATGGGAAATAGCTAGTAAAATACTAAAACCCAAAAAGCCAGCATAGTTACGTCAACCGCTCATCGAAGGTATAATCTAAGCGTTGTTCCAGTTGCATCCTAACAAGATATCTTATGATTTTATTCTTTTAGGAGATAGTATGTATACGAGATATTACTTAGGAGATATTATATACTACCTTTGGACTATGCATGTATTACGAGTATCTATGTCAATACTCAAAAATAAAACTTTCATTCTCTATTCAACTTGCTGTTTCCCGCAGCTCCGCCTGCGTCTAAAAGTAGCCTATGTTTGACCATGGGTCTTCAACTAGGTATATTCGTATCGTACTAAATTTCATCAAAATCCGATTCGCCGTGAAAGCGTAACAGATAGACATACAGACAAACATATAGACAGATAGAGTTTTATAATATTAGTGTGGATTTAAAGTATTAGGTAGTACCTATGGAAGTATGGATTAAACATACCTACGTACTATTAAGTAGCAATCATCATTTATTATTAAAGATAACAAAATATTAATAAATATCACGTGTAAAGCAATAGTTGTTTTATAATTTTTTTAAGGTAACTACGAATATGGTTTGGGTAACCCCACCATAAAGAATTCTGTGACCCCACTGCTGCCAAGAGAGAGTAGCAAGACGACTTACCTATATCGTTAGATATTTGTGGATCTTCCAATTGATTTAGTACTTAAAGATTCTTACAAGACTTAATCTGAATTTACTAGTCGATATCCCTTTTTCAATTAATCAAGTTTTAGTTAAACTAAAGTTAATTACAATAAAATAAACATATAAATATTACAAACATTTAATTTTATCTTTGAATTGCACAAAAAATCTCTAATTTGTTACGACATAACTTCTAAATAACTGCAACATATTAATTGAATGTTTTTTTATATATTTTAGGTTTACCTAATCATCTTTTTACTTACTTTATCTTTTTATTTACTCTTAACTTTATCCAACTTTATAAGGTGGGGTCGACTGAGTTTGTTAGATTCTTTCACTTAGTCCGTAAGAATATATTAAGTATTATCTATTCTGTGGTTCTTTATCTAGGCATTTCCGTAGTATAACCTCTACTAAGTACTCATATTTTGCCAGTCGCGTCGCAATCCAAATCGCTTTTTTTGTCTTCTTCTATTTCTTACTCCTGCAACTTTCGAATTTACTGATCGTCATATCCATAATATTCTTGCTTTCATCGTCCGCCATCTTGATAGTAGCTAGATCATTAGATTTGCTGCAGCCAGCATTACAGTATGCGCTTGCGACGCAAATAAATCACACGTGCATAATTGCATTAACAAACAATCTTTGAATTTACAACAGCCAGTTAAATTGTTGTTAGTTTGAATTTGATGTTCGTACGAGGTGTTTTTATAAGGTCGTCCTTTCTCTATTTTTGTCTTTCGTTTCGGCAAATTCTTTTGAGGTAATTTCATTGATTTTGGGTATATTTGTGTTTTATGGTCACCCTTTTTGCTATCGTCTCGTCTTCAACGGTTTTCTGTCAAAGAAACTGTTTTCAAGTAGGTCGATTCTATTTTTATGAATAATCAAAATGTTAAACTAACAATGAAATTATTAACATGAAAAATAATTTAACGAAATCGAGAAAAGTGTTTGCGAAAGTGTAGTTTTTGAATAAAGATTTTCATTTCCTTTCAAGTCTCGTATTTTGATTTGGTGAGAGGTATTCTCTGTGATTTGTTTTTTAATAACAAACTTTCTATTGTAAAAATCTAAAAAAAATATAAAGAAATCTGCTTAAAAACTCATATTTATATAATGTATAGATATGTCCATCTATTCTGCTTTACAATTCTGTATACTTTTAAGGTACAATAAAGATTAAATAATTAAGAGTTATGTAGTCTTTGCAAATCGTTACAGGGTGTTGGATATTTTGTTTTATTAAACGAGTATGTGAATACTTTAAAATGTGTATGTACTAAATATTAATAATCTCTTATTAAAATTACATGAAACGGAAATTAAAAATAATAATTTCATAACAAACATAAACATTTGTGGTGCAGGTAAATTAATGTACAGTTAACATCAAAAGTGCATGTATAATAATTTTGTTCAAAAATTATGCTAGCAGTTTTGAGGCTGACCGTACTGTACTACAATACCAATACAATTCCAATCTACCCGCAACGCACATCGTTATAAATTAAACGAAAATTTTGATAGATTTATTTAGATTGTAAAACTATTTAATTTCGAAATTATGGTATCTTAATCTCAATCAGCTTTCATAAACTTTTGGCAAGCGCATTGCAAAAACACGACACGAGAGATGCGGCGACACCCGTGTTTATGGGCGTTTCTGAGTTTTTGGTATTTTACTTATTTCGTTGAAAAGTAGTAGTGTTATACTAATTAAATATACACACCTACACTGAAACATTGGGCTGGTACTTAAAATGTCGTTTATGTGGATTCGATCATGAGACTGAGTATTTGCAATAAAAAACTGCCACTGGAAAGTTTATAAAATACCATTAAAAATTGAAAATATGATATGGTCCGAATAGACTACATTATTAGTAAGTAGCAAACTCGTCCCATACCTAAGAAAACTTGGTCCGAGTTGACTAGCAAAATTTGAAAGAGACAACTCGTCCCTGGGACAAATTTTAGGTGGAGTAACCAACTGACTCGATAGTGATAGTGTGTTCATTATTATTTCTATAATATAGCAAAAGAAACACAATGAGCTCTCTATTTATATTGTCTACCTATTTGTGCAAAATTTCTCTTTCCTAAGAAACTTCTGGCTGAGGATGATTTGGTTGGTTGTTTAGCCGAGAACGGGTCTTCTACTTCTAAAGAATATGGGCTGTGGCGTCACAATTTATCACTATTCTATGCCTGAGTAAAACTGTTGTATCATACATATATTATTACAATTAGTATTGGTTCAGATATCAAACATCTGGCGATAAGCTATACTTAGGATCAAAATTCAAATAAGTTCTGCAACAATTTATGTAAATAAAATGTTATTTGACACAATGAAAATGATAAGTCCCAAGTTAATTTGAATTTGGATGTTAGGAACAATGTTAAATTAAAATAGTGTTTTTATTTAATCATTCTTCCTTACATCTGTTAGTAATATAATATAATAAAAAAATACGTACGTAATTAACTAACAAAACAAACATTACTGTTTTAAAACAAATCCAAAATATTACTCGCTTTTTGGTAAACTAAAAAGACTTTGTTAACTTGTTCTCCCATTTGCCCGGGCAGGCAAATAAGATTCAGATTAGTTTCCAGCAGTTTTATATAATCTGTGGACGTGACAACTTTGTAGAAATATGCCTAAGGACAGGGCTACGTAGTTTTGGTCTTATCAATATTACAAATATAACCATAATAGGAATTACATGAAAAGAATTCAATACGCCTGAAGACAATGTCAATATTTTGTTAGCGCCATAAAATACAACACACAGATCTGTACTTAATACCTGTAAAACATTAGTCAAAACTAAACTAAATGCTACTACACTTGTCCTAATTACATCTGTAAGATTTCTGCCTACATTAGTATTGCCTTTGATTTTTGCTACAAACAAAATTCTAATAAAAAATAGAGCGTTAACTAAAAGTATAATAAATTTGATACAATAATATGTGCGAAAGTAATAAATTAAATAACTAATAAACTGCTTTACGAGTATTAGAAAAATGAATCCTACTGGTAAACTTATGATCCAAATGAGAAGAGTAATTGTCACAAAGTTCCGTTTGTCTAAAACGAAAACAGCCACCACTTTGTCGTATAAGTTTTTGGTGAACACGAACATCCATAACACTAGCACAAAGTCCGTGCAAAATCCAGTCACGAGACAAGCGTCTAAGAGAAATTTTTCTTCGTCAGAGCCGCGTGGTGGATCGGTGAGGAAATAGTATTCGCAAACGGTGTTCACTAATCTCGTTGCAGTCATGTGCGTTAACACTTTTTCGTCGAATTTCCTACAGCGTGGTACGAGTACCAAGACACTTATCTGCACAAGCAGGCTGACACATGATATTGTGATTCCAAATATCCAAGCCACTTTCAAATAAAATGTAGTAGTGGAGTGATCTTCCATGTGGATTCTTTTCAGACTTCAAATGTCTCATTTAATAGAATTGAAATGTACCTAAAATGAATAAAAATATATTTTTAAATTCAATTTCATAAAGCACTAATTTCTAGACTAGTAGTCACTAAAATGTGTCGTATTGGAATACCTAAACATTAAACTAAAGGTCGTAAGTAAATCGATGTTGAAAATATTTGTTTTTTTTAAAAATTAGTTTGCGTCTCGTTTTGGTTTAAATACTAAGATCAGACCATGGTTATTAACTACAATCAAAATGATGTTTCGTTTTATTACGAAGTTCCTGTGGCAATTATTTCCACAGTCAATTTAATTACACACAAGGGTACACATAATTAAAAACACAACAAAGACTAATTTGCGTAAAACACCTACGTATTACAGTTTTAAAACTGTATATATAAAGAAACGCATTTCAAAATTTAGATGTTCAATCATTGTTTAGTACAGACGTATGATTAATATAGCGAGTTGAGAAACTATTTTCATCTTCAAATTCGCTCTGGAACGCCAGGCCTGTTCGCGTATACGAAACAGCTTATTAATTATTTCTCATTCAAAGTGAAAACTCCATTTATATTTGGACATTTAAACATTTTTGGCAAATCTAAATTATTTATCGCCGCACATACCAACACAAATAAAATAAAACAATCAAAATATTTTTATAACATACGATGACGATTACCTATTTTATCTTCTCAATGGTCACTACGGGGTCACAAGTCTATCTACTATTTAAAGTCTTGAATATTTAATTCATTTGTCATATCGCGGCCGTTTGTTAAGCGAAATATAAGTATTTAAAATTTCTCTAATATAAATACGCACTCACCTATCTCTGAACCTATAACTGAATGGGCTGTTATCTATACACTGAACACATCACTGTAAGTGGTCAAACATAGGTGCAATTTAAATTTAGATATGGACGGAATAGTTTCAAATTATACTTGTTATGGAGCTGCGCGTAACCAAACTGTGTTATTGAGTGATACGGCGACACTGTCTGATCTGTTTTATGACGGTAAATTACCACCCGCTGGTACAATTTATGTTAATGTAAATTAATAATCGTGAGTACGACTTATTTCGTATCTCATTTAGCGCCCAATCAACTAATAGGTCGACGTATGAATAGATTTGGACAGAACATCGCTTTAATCATTGAAATAGGCATCATAGATGTTGCGTTGTTTTAACGTTATTAATGTTCTACAGGCAAGTTTGTTAATTCAAATTTGAACTGGCAGTTTATTCTTCTTTCAACCACAATTACAAAGAGGCATTAAATTCTCACATTCATACTTGTTAAAGTCAATCAGTTTATGGAATGGTATGTCGAAAAATTTATTTTTGTTTTACGTACTAAACACATTTACGGTTTTTTAATTACCTATTTTCAACTTTGTACTTAATACGGTACGGCCAAAGATATTTCGACTGTCGTAAATTATTAAAAAGTTGGCTGGATGTTGTTTATGTTTTTAACATATATAATCAATCACAAGCAGTAAACTTAGCTTACTAAATACTTATATCAATTTTAGAACGAAATATAATAAAGAATAGAAATTGAGTAACTTATGAAAAAACCCATTCTTCTTTTATATCTATAGATTTCAAAGTAATCCTACAAATTCTATAATATCGTATCGATGACCACCGTGTTATCGAGAGTAAAGAGTTGTCTGATTGTCCATCTGTGCGGAATCTATTTTTTTATTATTTTTTTGTATATTGACGTTTTAAAGAAAATGCTACAGTGAATTTTGTGGCGCCGCTTCTTCTCCACTTGCTTTTTGTAAGTGGTAGTAAACGACGATATCCCCTATATTGAAAATAAACAATTTCATTTCATTATCGGACACAATTGAACGTCGCCAGTTGTGTTGCAGCCGCCTGGCCGGTTTCTGATAATGATGTGATCTGGACTTGGTATACAAACCGGGTTATTAAGTTTTTTTTTTTCATCAAACGGAAACAAAAGTACATAGCGGAAATATTCTTGACCAAATAAATCATCATGTTTTTAAAGTTTCAATGGATAATCTTCATTGGTGCATAAAGCATCTTTCATTGGTGGTCTTAATATGTGGCTAAATTTCGAGCGTATTTATATTTAATCGTTTGAAATCGAGCTAGGACGATGTATTTATTTAATATATTCTTCCTTTATACCGTAAGGAATCCCTTGGAGTTTACTACGATTAAAATAAAATATGTAGGTGAAGTACATCAAATTACAAAATTAAATAATCAAATTTAAATTCAACTAACCTAATTCTACAGTGTCTAATAAACAAAATTGTTAGCTAAATGTACCTAATCTCCACAGGATTGTTTCTCAGTTGATTCATCTCTTGTATTTTTTTAAATATAACCACGGAATATAACTCCTCAAGTAGTCAGGTTTTTTAAATTGTCTATATATCTAAGTAAATTAAAATATCTTCCCCTAACGGTTGCTCTCAAAATATTCTTAGAACTCTTTTGCAGAAGTTATGATTTTAACAACAAAAATAATAAACGTAACTGAGTTTTCGCCCCCTGAAGATTAGCAGACGTCACGTCCATACATTGTCCGACTTGTTATTGTTTGTGATCGTCACGGCCACTGATGCTAAAACGTCACCGGCGCAGTATTCCAGAGACGGAATTTGCATCTGCCGTAACTAAATCT
The DNA here is from genome assembly GCA_947363495.1 of Euzophera pinguis. Classification (NCBI taxonomy): domain Eukaryota; kingdom Metazoa; phylum Arthropoda; class Insecta; order Lepidoptera; family Pyralidae; genus Euzophera; species Euzophera pinguis. The sequence goes on along the minus strand of OX376170.1, from coordinate 10,335,362 downwards.
ACCGACGATGATAGCAAGTAGCGGTTAGATTGTAAATAGACAGACTACGCTACTACAGAATTACTTTGATCAGTAATTTGAATTTGGTGACCAAAGTATATAGAGTATAATTTTTATAAGTGAATATAGACTCTTTAAAGTTGATTTCATAATCACACGTAATAAACTTTTTCCACATGAAATGTTTTGATTGTCCTCAATTTAATTCTTCTGTTTCTTCAATTCGAACTAACGGATTAATTATACACCGCACTGCACAAATGCGCAAAAATATCCATCAATCAATCATTCTTAGCGGGCGCTGTCAGTCAGCCATTCGTGTCCCGCTATCCTCAACACGCCAGCCTCTATAAGCAAACCTAATCGCGAACCCTCCACATTGCAACAACGCCTTTTCCGGATACTCAAGGCTATCTAATTTTTGTCTCCCATGGAATTTAAAAGAAAATTTTACAATATTTATTTGCAAGCAGTTAATTGTGAAACATTCAAATATGTGAGTTAAAACAAATTTGGAAGAAACGGTAGTAGGCTGCGTCCTCTTGTATGAATAAAGTAAATTTAGTTTGATCGCTAATTATGTGGTCTGAGCGCTTCTAAAAGCGTGTAAAACTCTAAGCGTTTAGCTGAACGAGTGTTGATAGGGATTTCAGGCGTTCTTTGGACCCTTTTTCTGAGTTTTCAAAGCACTTGATGAACACAAACTCTTTGCTTTATTGTATTTCCCGTCGGCTGAAATAGTTGTGACGAATTTCACCAGTAAACATTTAAACAAAAAACAAATCAGCACTTATTTTGGAGCCAAAACTTGATCTGTATCGATCATAACGAAAAAAATCATCTCGCTAGCTAGTAGGTGTGATGTGACAAGTCCAACGATGAATTAAATTCTTCTATTAGAAAAATCATGTCCTTCGAAATCTTTAGTAGCACTATATTATTATCGTCAACCCTGCTAAACTGGAAAAAAATGCTAAGCATATTTTCTTTCAAATCTTTGTTCAAAATACTGTATGCAACCACTATCACTATGTTTTTCTTCAAAATTCATCATCTTATGGAAACTGTCATCACACATGATTAGTTTTCACTCGGTAATTCATGCAAATTCTATATTTATTATTTATAAAGATCAGGATTGCTTACAACGAGTACTGTTTGAAACCTACTGAGAGGGTTTTATTTTATTTTTTCTATTTCCTGCTTGTTGGATCTTATATACTTGAACAATTTTGTAACTTCAGCCAAGTTAGATTTTGTAGCTTAAAAGATGATTATCTGTAAGACAAAATCATTATAATAATAAGTCATGCATTTTTTTTTCATTTTCAACCGTTTTGTTACATTGCCAAAAATAGAAAACGACACTTTAATTGCTCTAATATAATATGTAACAAGTGCTTATTTAATATGTCGTGTTCTGTTCCATTGCATAAGTCCATAATGTTTGTCTATTGATTTCCCTATTTTGAGAAATTGTTGATGATTTCTTTGAATCAGTGTCCTCACAAGGTACAATATTGGTTATACTGCTGAAATATTCCGACCGACTGAAATTGAGTAGTGCTCAATTTCTGCAGAGTTATTTTTTTTCAGAAGCGACAAACAAAATATGTGGTCTGTCCAACGAAGAGTTAAATCCTTCTATTACAAAAATCTTGTCCTTCGAAATCGTCAGAGCACTATATTATCATCGTCAACCCTGCTCAACTGGAAAAAAATGCTAAGCATATTTTCTTTCAAATCTTTGTTCAAAATACTGTATGCAACAACTTTCACTGTATGTTTTTCTTCAAAATTCATCATCTTATGAACTCTTAACTGCAAAGTTTATACACAATCCGTTGCTATCATTCAAGTAGTTTACAACCAATATTTTTAATAAGTTCTAGATAGAATTATTTTCAATTTGTCGGAGTCCTTCAAAGGTTTCAAAGTAATGCGTTCAGTTGAAATGTTTTTTACCTGGGTTTGCTATCTAATTCCTGTCCTCTATGAAATTTGAAGGGAAATAAGCAAAATTAAAATAAAATAACAAAAAAAAACTTTTACAATATTTATTTGAAGAAGAAGAAGCTGAAAGTTACACAAAGTTAAAAACTCGAATTAAAAAAAAAATTATATTGGAAGTTACCTATTTAATGTTGAGTAAAGAAGTAATTGCGATTAAAACGAGAAAAGAAAATTAGGGGCGCAGGAGATCGAATGGCCAATATTTAGATCCCTTATTTAAAGTTTTAAATTAAAAAAAATAAAATAAAGGGTTAATAAAATAAAAAAAATGTAGAAAGCGCAGGCACTGGCTGACCGATAATGCTGGCTTCGGCTGTGTGGTTACTGCAAAAATGTCTATCGCAGATTAAAACGGTAGTAAAAGCAATGTCCTCTTGTTTCAATAAAAGAAATGTGGTATGCACTCCTGACACCTCGGGAAGCTGGTAGAACTCCCAGTGTTCAGCGGAGTGAGTGCTTCAGGTGTTCTTTTTAACCCTTTTCAGGGTTCTTTATGTATATCCAACAAAACACTTTTGTCTTATAGCGCCGTACGACAACCACGTCGGCGAAAATATTTGTTACGACGGTTGCACTATTAAACTCCAAAATAACAGTATTAAATGGCTATTGAAACCTTTAAATTATAAAAATAGCGAGCAACTATCGACCCGCTCCGAAAATCATCTGATTTCGTCTGCCGGTGTCGGCAAGTGTCTAGCTGTCAGTTCAGTCGTAGTGATGGGGACATCGGGACATCGGGAGTCGACATTTGCTCGAATCGACTCGATGAACTATCTATCGACTTCGTGCCGAACCGTGTGAAAACAACAGGCATGTAGTATCGATTTTTCAGATACGCCGGCGACAATTAAACCAACTCGCACGGATTCAATGAGTGATTAAATAAATCCGGAACAAGTAAGGAATGATTCGATTATCGTTTACCGGCTCGTGGAGTTATTCGCACGGCCAGACCACACCAGTCGAAATCAAAAATTACCACCCGCGTACATTTCAAAAATACAGAATGTTGCTTCCACGATCGCAATCAATATATCTCACGGAGGAGTCAATTCTCTTATTTTAAATAGGTACCTAGTGCACAATTGAATCGCAATTGGATCGTAATGACTTGACTTTGACGCTTCTGATATTCCGTTACTCATTTTATTTACATTTCCCTACTAATATCATTGAAATACGCTCCAGTCGCAAATGAATAGAGATTCAAAACTGTTTAAGCAGAATACCACTATTGAGTGTATTTAAAAAAATGCAACACAATTAAGTCGCGATTGAATATCAGTTGCGTGGCCTTTAAAAGTTCATTAGCGGAATCGATCCCCTACTCAACAATCGAGCAATTAGGCAGTTAATCGACTTAATATTTATGGCATAGTAAAAATAACATTACACAGTCTGTACTAAGATTCCTTTACTGCAATTTGGTATCTTTAGTTGCACAATATATTACTATCTATACCTTATAATCTAAAATCATAAGAAGAACCAAATTTTTTTACATCATGCAATAAAAAGGACTTTTCTATTTTTTAATTTAGTTTAAATATATAAACTGTTCTGAATAAAATTATCGTGATTGGCTTTCACTCCATAAGTGATGAAAATTCTATGTTTATTATTTATAAAGATCAGGATTGCTTACAACGAGTACTGTTTGAAACCTACTGAGAGGGTTTTATTTTATTTTTTCTATCTCCTGCTTGTTGCAGCTAACATGCTTGAACAATTTTGTAACTTCAGCCAAATTAGATGCTGTAGCATAGAATATGATTCTCTAGAAAACAAATTATTATATGTCATGCATTTTTTTTGTTTTCATTTCTATCCGTTGTGTTAGACTGTCAAAAATAGAATAACGACACTTTAATTGCTCTAATGTAATATGTAACAAGTGCCTATTTAATATGTCGTGTTCTGTTCCAATTGCATAAGTCCATAATGTTTTTTCTATTGATTTCCTTATTTTACGAAAGTTTGATGATTTTTTTGGATCAGTGTTCTCACAAGGTACACTATTGGTAATACTGCTGAAATATTCCGACAGACTGAAACTGAGTAGTGCTCAATTTCTGGCGAGTTATTTTTTTTTTCAGAAGGGATAAACAAAATATATAGTCTGTCCAACGAAGAGTTAAATCCTTCTATTACAAAAATCTTGTCCTTCGAAATCGTCAGAGCACTATATTATCATCGTCAACCCTGCTCAACTGGAAAAAAATGCTAAGCATATTTTGTTTCAAATCTTTGTTCAAAATACTGTATGCAATAACTTTCACCGTAAGTTTTTCTTCAAAATTCATCATCTTATGAACTCTTAACTGCAAAGTTTATACACAATCCGTTGCTATCATTCAAGTAGTTTACAACCAATATTTTTAATAAGTTCTAGTTAGAATTATTTTCAATTTGTCGGAGTCCTTCAAAGGTTTCAAAGTAATGCGTTCAGTCTGTACTAAGATTCCTTTACTGCAATTTGGTATCTTTAGTTGCATAATATATTACTATCTATACCTTATAATCTAAAATCATAAGAAGAACCAAATTTTTTTACATCATGCAATAAAAAGGACTTTTCTATTTTTAAATTTAGTTTAAATATATAAACTGTTCTGAATAAAATTATCGTGATTGGCTTTCACTCCATAAGTGATGAAAATTCTATGTTTATTATTTATAAAGATCAGGATTGCTTACAACGAGTACTGTTTGAAACCTACTGAGAGGGTTTTATTTTATTTTTTCTATCTCCTGCTTGTTGCAGCTGACATGCTTGAACAATTTTGTAACTTCAGCCAAATTAGATGCTGTAGCATAGAATATGATTCTCAAGAAAACAAATCATTATATGTCATGCTTTTTTTTTGTTTTCATTTCTATCCGTTGTGTTAGACTGTCAAAAATAGAATAACGACACTTTAATTGCTCTAATGTAATATGTAACAAGTGCCTATTTAATATGTCGTGTTCTGTTCCAATTGCATAAGTCCATAATGTTTTTTCTATTGATTTCCTTATTTTACGAAATTTTGATGATTTTTTTGGATCAGTGTTCTCACAAGGTACACTATTGGTAATACTGCTGAAATATTCCGACAGACTGAAACTGAGGAGTGCTCAATTTCTGGCGAGTTATTTTTTTTTCAGAAGGGACAAACAAAATAAATGGTCTGTCCAACGAAGAGTTAAATCCTACTATTACAAAAATCTTGTCCTTCGAAATCTTCAGAGCACTATATTATCATCGTCAACCCTGCTCAACTGGAAAAAAATGCAAAGCATATTTTCTTTCAAATCTTTGTTCAAAATACTGTATGCAACAACTTTCACCGTATGTTTTTCTTCAAAATTCATCATCTTATGAACTCTTAACTGCAAAGTTTATACACAATCCGTTGCTATCATTCAAGTAGTTTACAACCAATATTTTTAATAAGTTCTAGTTAGAATTATTTTCAATTTGTCGGAGTCCTTCAAAGGTTTCAAAGTAATGCGTTCAGTCTGTACTAAGATTCCTTTACTGCAATTTAGTATCTTTAGTTGCACAATATATTACTATCTATACCTTATAATCTAAAATCATAAGAAGAACCAATTTTTTTTACATCATGCAATAAAAAGGACTTTTCTATTTTTAAATTTAGTTTAAATATATAAACTGTTCTGAATAAAATTATCGTGATTGGCTTTCACTCCATAAGTGATGAAAATTCTATGTTTATTATTTATAAAGATCAGGATTGCTTACAACGAGTACTGTTTGAAACCTACTGAGAGGGTTTTATTTTATTTTTTCTATCTCCTGCTTGTTGCAGCTAATATGCTTGAACAATTTTGTAACTTCAGCCAAATTAGATGCTGTAGCATAGAATATGATTCTCTAGAAAACAAATCATTATATGTCATGCATTTTATTGTTTTCATTTCTATCCGTTGTGTTAGACTGTCAAAAATAGAATAACGACACTTTAATTGCTCTAATGTAATATGTAACAAGTGCCTATTTAATATGTCGTGTTCTGTTCCAATTGAATAAGTCCATAATGTTTTTTCTATTGATTTCCTTATTTTACGAAATTTTGATGATTTTTTTGGATCAGTTTTCTCACAAGGTACACTATTGGTAATACGGCTGAAATATTCCGACAGACTGAAACTGAGTAGGGCTCAATTTCTGGCGAGTTATTTTTTTTTTCAGAAGGGATAAACAAAATATATGGTCTGTCCAACGAAGAGTTAAATCCTTCTATTACAAAAATCTTGTCCTTGGAAATCGTCAGAGCACTATATTATCATCGTCAACCCTGCTCAACTGGAAAAAAATGCTAAGCATATTTTCTTTCAAATCTTTGTTCAAAATACTGTATGCAACAACTTTCACCGTATGTTTTTCTTCAAAATTCATCATCTTATGAACTCTTAACTGCAAAGTTTATACACAATCCGTTGCTATCATTCAAGTAGTTCACAACCAATATTTTTAATAAGTTCTAGTTAGAATTATTTTCAATTTGTCGGAGTCCTTCAAAGGTTTCAAAGTAATGCGTTCAGTCTGTACTAAGATTCCTTTACTGCAATTTGGTATCTTTAGTTGCACAATATATTACTATCTATACCTTATAATCTAAAATCATAAGAAGAACCAAATTTTTTTACATCATGCAATAAAAAGTACTTTTCTATTTTTAAATTTAGTTTAAATATATAAACTGTTCTGAATAAAATTATCGTGGTTGGCTTTCACTCCATAAGTGATGAAAATTCTATGTTTATTATTTATAAAGATCCGGATTGCTTACAACGAGTACTGTTTGAAACCTACTGAGAGGGTTTTATTTTATTTTTTCTATCTCCTGCTTGTTGCAGCTAATATGCTTGAACAATTTTGTAACTTCAGCCAAATTAGATGCTGTAGCATAGAATATGATTCTCTAGAAAACAAATAATTATATGTCATGCATTTTTTTGTTTTCATTTCTATCCGTTGCGTTAGATTGTCAAAAATAGAATAACGATACTTTAATTGCTCTAATGTAATATGTAACAAGTGCCTATTTAATATGTCGTGTTCTGTTCCAATTGCATAAGTCCATAATGTTTTTTCTATTGATTTCCTTATTTTACGAAATTTTGATGATTTTTTTGGATCAGTGTTCTCACAAGGTACACTATTGGTAATACTGCTGAAATATTCCGACAGACTGAAACTGAGTAGTGCTCAATTTCTGGCGAGTTATTTTTTTTTCAGAAGGGACAAACAAAATATATGGTCTGTCCAACGAAGAGTTAAATCCTACTATTACAAAAATCTTGTCCTTCGAAATCTTCAGAGCACTATATTATCATCGTCAACCCTGCTCAACTGGAAAAAAATGCTAAGCATATTTTCTTTCAAATCTTTGTTCAAAATACTGTATGCAACAACTTTCACCGTATGTTTTTCTTCAAAATTCATCATCTTATGAACTCTCAACTGCAAAGTTTATACACAATCCGTTGCTATCATTCAAGTAGTTTACAACCAATATTTTTAATAAGTTCTAGTTAGAATTATTTTCAATTTGTCGGAGTCCTTCAAAGGTTTCAAAGTAATGCGTTCAGTCTGTACTAAGATTCCTTTACTGCAATTTAGTATCTTTAGTTGCACAATATATTACTATCTATACCTTATAATCTAAAATCATAAGAAGAACCAATTTTTTTTACATCATGCAATAAAAAGGACTTTTCTATTTTTAAATTTAGTTTAAATATATAAACTGTTCTGAATAAAATTATCGTGATTGGCTTTCACTCCATAAGTGATGAAAATTCTATGTTTATTATTTATAAAGATCAGGATTGCTTACAACGAGTACTGTTTGAAACCTACTGAGAGGGTTTTATTTTATTTTTTCTATCTCCTGCTTGTTGCAGCTAATATGCTTGAACAATTTTGTAACTTCAGCCAAATTAGATGCTGTAGCATAGAATATGATTCTCTAGAAAACAAATCATTATATGTCATGCATTTTATTGTTTTCATTTCTATCCGTTGTGTTAGACTGTCAAAAATAGAATAACGACACTTTAATTGCTCTAATGTAATATGTAACAAGTGCCTATTTAATATGTCGTGTTCTGTTCCAATTGAATAAGTCCATAATGTTTTTTCTATTGATTTCCTTATTTTACGAAATTTTGATGATTTTTTTGGATCAGTTTTCTCACAAGGTACACTATTGGTAATACGGCTGAAATATTCCGACAGACTGAAACTGAGTAGGGCTCAATTTCTGGCGAGTTATTTTTTTTTTTCAGAAGGGATAAACAAAATATATGGTCTGTCCAACGAAGAGTTAAATCCTTCTATTACAAAAATCTTGTCCTTGGAAATCGTCAGAGCACTATATTATCATCGTCAACCCTGCTCAACTGGAAAAAAATGCTAAGCATATTTTCTTTCAAATCTTTGTTCAAAATACTGTATGCAACAACTTTCACCGTATGTTTTTCTTCAAAATTCATCATCTTATGAACTCTTAACTGCAAAGTTTATACACAATCCGTTGCTATCATTCAAGTAGTTCACAACCAATATTTTTAATAAGTTCTAGTTAGAATTATTTTCAATTTGTCGGAGTCCTTCAAAGGTTTCAAAGTAATGCGTTCAGTCTGTACTAAGATTCCTTTACTGCAATTTGGTATCTTTAGTTGCACAATATATTACTATCTATACCTTATAATCTAAAATCATAAGAAGAACCAAATTTTTTTACATCATGCAATAAAAAGTACTTTTCTATTTTTAAATTTAGTTTAAATATATAAACTGTTCTGAATAAAATTATCGTGGTTGGCTTTCACTCCATAAGTGATGAAAATTCTATGTTTATTATTTATAAAGATCCGGATTGCTTACAACGAGTACTGTTTGAAACCTACTGAGAGGGTTTTATTTTATTTTTTCTATCTCCTGCTTGTTGCAGCTAATATGCTTGAACAATTTTGTAACTTCAGCCAAATTAGATGCTGTAGCATAGAATATGATTCTCTAGAAAACAAATAATTATATGTCATGCATTTTTTTGTTTTCATTTCTATCCGTTGCGTTAGATTGTCAAAAATAGAATAACGATACTTTAATTGCTCTAATGTAATATGTAACAAGTGCCTATTTAATATGTCGTGTTCTGTTCCAATTGCATAAGTCCATAATGTTTTTTCTATTGATTTCCTTATTTTACGAAATTTTGATGATTTTTTTGGATCAGTGTTCTCACAAGGTACACTATTGGTAATACTGCTGAAATATTCCGACAGACTGAAACTGAGTAGTGCTCAATTTCTGGCGAGTTATTTTTTTTTCAGAAGGGACAAACAAAATATATGGTCTGTCCAACGAAGAGTTAAATCCTACTATTACAAAAATCTTGTCCTTCGAAATCTTCAGAGCACTATATTATCATCGTCAACCCTGCTCAACTGGAAAAAAATGCTAAGCATATTTTCTTTCAAATCTTTGTTCAAAATACTGTATGCAACAACTTTCACCGTATGTTTTTCTTCAAAATTCATCATCTTATGAACTCTCAACTGCAAAGTTTATACACAATCCGTTGCTATCATTCAAGTAGTTTACAACCAATATTTTTAATAAGTTCTAGTTAGAATTATTTTCAATTTGTCGGAGTCCTTCAAAGGTTTCAAAGTAATGCGTTCAGTCTGTACTAAGATTCCTTTACTGCAATTTGGTATCTTTAGTTGCACAATATATTACTATCTATACCTTATAATCTAAAATCATAAGAAGAACCAAATTTTTTTACATCATGCAATAAAAAGGACTTTTCTATTTTTAAATTTAGTTTAAATATATAAACTGTTCTGAATAAAATTATCGTGATTGGCTTTCACTCCATAAGTGATGAAAATTCTATGTTTATTATTTATAAAGATCAGGATTGCTTACAACGAGTACTGTTTGAAACCTACTGAGAGGGTTTTATTTTATTTTTTCTATCTCCTGCTTGTTGCAGCTAATATGCTTGAACAATTTTGTAACTTCAGCCAAATTAGATGCTGTAGCATAGAATATGATTCTCTAGAAAACAAATAATTATATGTCATGCATTTTTTTGTTTTCATTTCTATCCGTTGCGTTAGATTGTCAAAAATAGAATAACGATACTTTAATTGCTCTAATGTAATATGTAACAAGTGCCTATTTAATATGTCGTGTTCTGTTCCAATTGCATAAGTCCATAATGTTTTTTCTATTGATTTCCTTATTTTACGAAATTTTTGATTATTTTTTTCTATCAGTGTTCTCACAAGGTACAATATTGGTAATACTGCTGAAATATTCCGACAGACTGAAACTGAGTAGTGCTCCATTTCCGGCGAGTTATTTTTTTTTTCAAAATGGACAAACAAAATATGTGGTCTGTCCAACGAAGAGTTAAATCCTACTATTACAAAAATCTTGTCCTTCGAAATCGTCAGAGCACTATATTATCATCGTCAACCCTGCTCAACTGGAAAAAAATGCTAAGCATATTTTCTTTCAAATCTTTGTTCAAAATACTGTATGCAACAACTTTCACTGTATGTTTTTCTTCAAAATTCATCATCTTATGAACTCTTAACTGCAAAGTTTATACACAATCCGTTGCTATCATTCAAGTAGTTTACAACCAATATTTTTAATAAGTTCTAGTTGAAATTATTTTCAATTTGTCGGAGTCCTCCAAAGGTTTCAAAGTAATGCGTTCAGTCTGTACTAAGATTCCTTTACTGCAATTTGGTATCTTCAGTTGCACTAATATATTACTATCTTTGCCTTAAAATCTAAAATCATAGAAAAAACTATACTTATTTTTAAAGCTTCATGCTTCTTCATGAAATGGACTTTTCTATTTTTAAATTTATTTTATAAATCCAAACTGTTCGGAATAAAATTATCATGATTAGTTTTCACTCCGTAATTCATGAAATTTCTATATTTATTATTTATGAAGATCAGGATTGCTTACAATGAGTATTATTCAAAACCTACTGAGACGGTTTTTCTCTAATTTTTTCTAGCTTCTGCTTATTGCAGCCATTGTGCTTGAACCATCTTATTTAAGCCAAGTTAGATGATGTAGCTGAGAGTGCAGCTGGCTGGCTACTCATAGCAGGACAAATTTGTGCCATAATCCGGGAAGAGAAACAACGAAGGCGAAAATTTTCCGAACTGTTGTATCTTAATATTTTTCTCCTGCACTGGCCGACATGGGTTCGGAGTATGTTTAGTGACTTCTATTTTATTTCTCGACTGAGAAGATTCGCCAATCGAAGGTTGCAATTCTTTGGCAAACTGTGTCGGCTTTTCAATCTCTGAGTAACCAACACAAACGAGTATACTAATGAATTAAGAAAAAATACTCTTTTCTCCGTTTTCTGTGCTTATTTTCGTTTTTAAATTTTATATTCTCGATGCTACCGAAAATAATCAACTTTCGGTAAATTGTTTATCCCAACTGGTTAAAAATTATTTCAAATAAAAGACAAACAATATATTTAATTATTATGCACCAGACTACTACGGTCTGTTTTATGGCTTCTTAAAGTTTTGCTAGGATGATTTTCAAGAAAACTACTTTTTCTCTTTAGCGAGTTAACTCTAGCTAAAATAAATTTGTCAAAAACAATATTCCGTTAGTGGCTTTGTAAATGCCTATGACATTTCAGGTAACGTAGTGGACAACAACAACAACACGCCAATTTTTTCTTTTTTTTTTTTTACTGGTTCACATTTATTGTAATTAAATACTAAGAACAAAAGTGAATAAGTGATCACTAATATGCATAGGTACTTATATAGAATATATTGAATCATTATGCGCCAGACATATAGGGCTTGTATTTAAGGTTTCTATACGTTTTGCTACTTTGTCTCCTTAGCGAGTTGACTCTGGCTAAACTATATTTGTGAAGACCCACTGACTGCTAAGGCATTAATTATCAGTGGCTTCGCAAATGTCTTTGAGAGTGCAAGTGGCGTGGAGAAAATCAACAAGCCAACTTTTTCTTTTTTTTTTACTGGTTCACATTTATTGTAACATAAACACAAATAAATGAAGTAAATAAATGAACACTAACACGCATAAGTACCCATATAGAAATTATTGAATCATTATGCGCCAGAGTTCTACAGCTTGTTTTTAGGGCGTCTACAAGTTGTGCTACTTTGTCTTTCAAGAAATCTACTTTTTCTCCTTAGCGAGTTGACTCTGGCTAAAATATATTTGTGAAGAAAAATATTTCTTCACTAACCGCCAAGGCATTGTCAGTTCCTTCGTAAATGTCTTGGAGAGTGCAGGTGGCGTAGTGGACATCAATATCAACACGCAAACTTTTTTATTTTTTTTACTGGTTTAAACAAATAAAGTGAATAAATGTACACTAACACGCATAGCTTTTTCCATAAATTAAATAGAATTATTATGAACTAGAGTTCTACGGCTTCTTTTTAATTCGTCTTAAAGTTTTGCTACTTTGTCTTTTAAGAAATCTTTTTTTGTGCGTGCAGGTCGCGTGGAGAACACCAACATCAACACGCCAACTTTTTTCTTTTTTTTACTGGTTCACATTTATTGTGATTTAAACACAAACAACAGAAGTGATTAAGTGAACACTAACACGCATTAGTACCTATATATAATATATAGAATCAATATTCGCCAGAGTTCTACGGCTTGTTTTTAAGTCGTCTTCAAGTTTTGCTACTTTGTCTTTCAAAAAATCTACTTTTTCTCCTTAGCGAGTTGACTCTGGCTAATATATATTTGTGAAGACCAACATTCCTCCACAGACTGTCAAGGCATTAATTATCAGTGGCTTCTTAAATGTCTTTGAGAGTGCAGGTGGCGTGGAGAACATCAACATCAACACGCCAACTTTTTTCTTTTTTTTACTGGTTCACATTTATTGTAATTTAAACACAAACAAATAAAGTGAATAAATGTCACTAACACGCATAGCTTTTTCCATAGAATAAATAAAATTATTATGCGCTAGAGTTCGACGGCTTCTTTTTAATTCGTCTTAATGTTTTGCTACTTTGTCTTTTAAGAAATCTTTTTTTGGTGCGTGCAGGTCGCGTGGAGAACACCAACATCAACACGCCAACTTTTTTCTTTTTTTTACTGGTTCACATTTATTGTAATATAAACACAAATAACTAAAGTGAATAAATGAACACTAACAAGTATAAGTACCCATAGAAAATTTTTGAATTATTATGGGCCAGAGTTCTACGGCTTGTTTTTAGGGCGTCTTCAAGTTGTGCTACTTTGTCTTTCAAGAAAGCTACTTTTTCTTCTTAGCGAGTTAACTCTGGCTAATATATATTTGTGAAGACCAACATTCCTCCACTGACTGCCAAGGCATTAATTATCAGTGGCTTCGTAAATGTCTTTGAGAGTGCAGGTGGCGTGGAGAACATCAACATGCCAACTTTTTCCTTTTTTTTTTTACTGGTTCACATTTATTGTAATATAAACACAAATAAATGAAGTGAATAAATGAACACTAACACGCTTAAGTACCCATATAGAAAATATTAAATCATTATGCGCCATAGTTCTACGGCTTGTTTTTAGGGCGTCTTCAAGTTGTGCTACTTTGTCTTTCAAGAAATCTACTTTTTCTCCTTAGCGAGTTGACTCTAGCTAAAATATATTTGTGGAGACCAACATTCCTCCACTGACTGCCAAGGCGTTAATTATCAGTGGCTTCGTAAATGTCTTTGAGAGTGCAGGTGGCGTGGAGAACATCAACAAGCCAACTTTTTCCTTTGTTTTACTGGTTCACATTTATTGTAATATAAACACAAATAACTGAAGTGAATAAATGAACACTAACACGCCATACCCATATAGAAAATATTAAATCATTATGCGCCAGAGTTCTACGGCTTGTTTTTAGGGCGTCTTCAAGTTGTGCTACTTTGTATTTCAAGTAATTCTCCTTAGCGAGTTGACTCTGGCTAAAATATATTTGTAAAGAAAAATATTTCACCACTAATCGCCAAGGCATTGTCAGTTCCTTTGTAAATGTCTTGGAGAGTGCAGGTAGCGTAGTGGGCACCGACATCAACACGCCAACTTTTTTCTTTTTTTTACTGGTTCACATTTATTGTAATTTTAAAAACAAACAAATAAAGTGAATAAAAGTACACTAACACACATAACTACTTATATAGAATAAATAGAATAATTATGCGCCAGAGTTCTACAGCTTCTTTTTAATTCGTCTTCAAGTTTTGCTACTTTGTCTTTCATGAAATCTAATAATCTAATAATCTAATCTTTCTCCTTACCGAGTTGACTCTGGCTAAAATATATTTGTGAAGACAAATATTCCTCCACTGACTGCCAAGGCATTGTCAGTAGCTTCGTAAATGTGTGGCAGGCTCCCCAGCTCGGCTATCTTGGCATGAGATTAATATGGTTTGGATTCATATATGGAAGATTAATATACTTAATAATATATTTTCAGTAAAACTGAAAATCCGAGACTTCACAGAGCTATTTTTATTTTAATACTGACTTTTACACATTAATCAATGATTATAACTGAAGGTATAGGTACTTATTGAATTAAAAATACACAAAAAGAAGTGGAGCTGTTGCTCCTTGGAGTGGAAAATGGAATGTGCCACATTTATTGTTATTTAAACACAAATAAGTACTTATATGGAATATACCAGACTTCTACGGCTTGTTTTAAGGCGTCATCAAGTATTGCTACACTTTCTTTCAAGAAATCTACTTTTTCTCCTTAGCGAGTTGCCTGTGGCTAAAATATACTTATTTGTAAAAACTGGGGCTCTCATAAAACGAACGTGTTTTTTGATGGAGCTCGATATTGATAACGGCCACGGGCACGTAGATAGACGCTTGAAATATTCGCAGAATAATAAGGAAAATATAGGTATACTTATTTAAAATTCATCCCGAAAGATGGGCCTGCATTTTAACTTCTTGGGTCCCAACTGATGGGTACAGAAAGCGAGGAAGGCCAAGAACACGATGAGCACACGAACTTCAAACTTTTGATAGAAACTGACAAGAGAATGCTTTGCCCAGAGACTTATGGAAGGCAAGTGGGGTGGCTTTTGCCCAGCAGTGGGACATAAATAGCCAATTAAAAAAAATATTTAAAAATAAATAATTAAATTAAAATATAACAAATATTTAAGAGGTGCTCCCATACCACAAACGTGTTTCGTTTTGCTATTTTTATAGTTAATATGGTAAGGAATTCTTCAAGCTAAAGTCCGACTCGCACTTGATTTATGTAGGTGTCGTCACTTTACTTTGAAGTGAAATCAACAAGGATCAGTAAACCCAGGTTTATTATGAAAGGGTACCAGGCGCCCTATTTTTGAAAATCAATAAAGTGCAATAAAGGATAAATAAATAAATATATTATTACTCGAGCAAAACCGAGCGAGTTGAATGATTTTCATTGTCATCGTTGTGTGAAATTATTTCTTTGATGTATACGATAGCAATTGAGAAAGGAACATCATTCGTGGCGGTTTCGATACTCATAGCACAACTAGTGCTCACATAGGCCAGGGTGTTAATTCTCTTATTTTACATAGTGCACAATTGAATGGTGGTTATTGGACCGCAATGGCAATTTTTGACGTTTCTCGTATTCTGTTAGGTACTAATTTTAAGACAAGGGCGTACCCAGGATTTTAGCTAGGAGGGGGCAGGGGGCTGCTTATACCTGTTTCGAAAAGATCGTCGGTCGGGTATATTGAAACAAAAAATCATAAAAATTGACTTTTATTCATTAATTTTGATGATGACACAAAACAAAATATTATACATAATTATACTATACATTATGTATAATATATATATTATGTATGTATATACTAATTTAACAGTAATCTTCTCGGATTTGCCGAAAATTTGTCTATGACAGTCTTTTCAATAAACTCACTGTTGTCTTTTAAATAATTGCGATGTACGCTCATCAAACATAAACCCAAGCCTTTCTTCACCCATGGTGCTTCTAAGCCACGTTTTAACTCTTCGCAGCGTACTGAAGGACCGTTCTACGGTCGCCGTGGTGCATGGGATAGTGATTAAAATAATTAATGCCTTTCTGACAGCAGGGTAAAAAATGTTGGATTTAGCCATGGGTAATCTCGACTCCGACTCGTGTTTCGGCTCACTAAATCTTATTCCGCAACCGGTATCGGCTCCTCTTAATGATTCCGAGTCTCTTATCGGCTCCCGCTCACGGGCGTCCGTTCTGGTACCAGATTCAATACAGAATTTATTGAAACCGGTACTGGAAAGTGGAATCACAGTCTGGTGATTCAATAGAGTCAATCTTAAGCAAAGTAAACTGATTGATTTGTAATTTGCAGACTTAGGACTGTCAATCTAATACCACTTAAGTATTTTTATTGCATCGTCTCGTCAGTCGTACATTAGCATTCGTTTGAAATTTTCATTAAAATAAAGATAAAACTGTTATGTGGATTAAATTGGCGTACCTACATAAAAAACAATCAGCTTTTATATACAATAATTCTTTAAACAATATCTGCCTGTTATTTTTTGTTTTTCTTTATTTTTCCCGTTTTTATTTTTATATATTTTTCTTTGGTTTCTATGTTTTTATTTTATTTACACTAGGTAATTATATTTTTTTATAAAAAATGTGTAATCGGCTTTTTTACATATTATGATTCAAAAATAATAATTGACTCAGTTTCGTCGAAGTGAGTCTCGAACGTTTTTCTATTAAAATTTGTCCAGCTTTAGAGAAACCCCGTTCATGCGAACGGGTATGTATCCGTCTCGCTCTTTCAGAATAAAAATCAGTTCGCATCGCATCTCAACCAACATTCAACATTGTGTTGCATCTCACTCTATTATAGGCAATGGCGGCTTTCGCACACCCGCATATCCGCTGAATAAACGAATTTAACCGAACGCTCTCCGATTCCTTCGGAGTATTCGGCGGCCGCGGCTCACGAGTACTAATACGAGTCGCGACACGAAAGGTATCAAGAACACGATGCGATTCAATAACTCCCGGAGTTGATAAGAATTGCTCGGACTAATTAAGGGAATCGGCTCCTGTCGGTGTATCGGCTCATTTAAATCTTCTAGTCCGGAGTTACCCATGTCTAGTTGGCTTCGTTGAACAGATCAACTACTTCTATGCCCCTTAATTGATTATCTGATAAAGCCTTCGTCACCCATAAATTATGCCAAAGGTTTAGTTCTCCGGTGATATCCAGGTTATAAAATTCTTGGAATGATTCTGCGTTTTTGTGTAGGTCTGTAATGCTGGTTTTTGTCATATACAAGGGATGTAGCCTGCTTAAAGCAAACGCCGGAGTATTTTCTTGGGAGAATCGAATATTCAATGATGAAATGAGTGAATCAATGTATGTACGTTGTTGAATTGTTTTGATTGTAACCTGTTGTGTATACCTACCTTAAATAAATAAATAAATAAATATGGTATTATCAGGGAATGCCGACAATATTCGTTATCATTGTCTGATGGCGGATTAAGTAATCCGCCATCAGACAATGATAACGAATCCTCCAGTGTTAGGAGTATAGAAGTCTATGTGTTTGCTTGTGAGCAAGACGTGGAACCGAAATTTCTATGTTCAAATCCATTGCAACAGCTCGTGCTTTTTGAAGTATTTCATTACTTATTCTATTAGGAAACTCCCGCCTAAACACTGGAGGACACGCGAAAAAAGAAAAAAATGTCGGGAAAGTAGCAGTGGAAGCGATGAAAATGACAACCATGATAAAACCACTCATGTAATGAGATCATTGCATGCTAACATTGGACAAGCGTCAAATTCTCCAGCAGAACCTGATAATATATCTGTTGCCGACTATTCTTCTCCATCAACATCCCAACAAACTTATGACGTCAACGTCGATCCTGAAATTATAGTGGACGATGGCTGTCATGAAAATGATCTGGGTCGTTATGTTGGGTTGGCTACCCAGCTATCGACGGAAAAGAAGAGGGAGTTGTTACAAAATCCTTGGATCCCGCCCAGAAATTACGATTTTGAAAGTGATGCAAGCCATTTAAAAAGAAAATTTAATCATGCTTGGTTGGATCAATATTCACCATGGCTAGTATATTCCAAGCGACTAAAAGGTGCTCTTTGTAAGCATAGTGTTTTGTTCCCTCCGCCCATTAACACTGTGAGAGGAATTTTGGGATCGTTTATGGTCAGGCCATATATAAAGTTCAAAAATATGCATGAAGACTGCCGAAAGCATGCAACGACCAACCTTCACCAAACGGTGACAAATGCTGCAAAAAATTTTCTTGAAAATGTTCCTGTAGACATCCAACTGCAAAGTGGACACCAAAAAGCAATCGATGAAAACAGACAAATATTGTCATCAATTATTTCTTGTATAGTATTTTGCGGTACACATGATATGCCTCTTAGGGGCAAACAAGCAGATGAGGGTGTTTTATTAGATTTATTGAAGTTGAGAATCAATTCAGGGGACGACAAATTAAAAAGTCACCTGGAAAAGTGCCGTCGCAATGCAGTTTACACATCGCCAAAAATACAAAACGAATTGATAAATTTATGTGGCGAAGTTATTAAGGAGAATATAATTAGTGAGGTTCAGAAGACCATGGCTTACGCAGTCTTAGCTGATGAAACAGCAGACGTATCTGGGAAAGAACAGCTGTCAATAGGCGTGCGGCTCTACGACGAAAACAAAAGTAAAATCAGAGAAGAATTTGTAGGGTTCGTTGAACTAAAAGCACAAAATGCTTCCGCAATTGACAATTTCTTAATTAGTTCTAACCTCTCAACCGAAGATTGCGTAGGGTTTGGATTCGATGGCTGTTCTACAATGGCAGGGAAAGAGGGTGGCGTACAAGCCATTTTGAGAAAAAAATATCCTCGTGCTTTATATTTTCATTGCTCAAGTCACAAACTCAACCTTGTTGTGAATGATGCGAACGCAGTGCCAGAAATTAGAAATACTGTCGCCACTGTAAAGGATGTTTTAACGTTTTTCAGGGAATCGACTACACGTCGAAACTACGCTCCAAACCTATCACGATTATGTGAGACGAGATGGTCCGAAAAATATAAATCAATCAGAAAGTTTTCTCAACATTTTTCAGAGCTTGTGAAATCTCTAGAAACGTTATCCGTAGAGGGAAATTATGCCACCAAAAAATCTGCATATCAGTTGCATTCAGCCGTTACAAAACCAGTGTTTATTGTTACTCTACAAACAATTGCCAAATATTCAGCAGTTTTAGAACCAGTAGTTAACGCACTGCAAGCTAAATCGATCGACATGATCTCGGTAGGGGAACACATCAAAAATATCAAGGACATTCTCAGAAATGACCGCGAGTTTCCTGATAGAATAAGTAATGAAATACTTCAAAAAGCACGAGCTGTTGCAATGGATTTGAACATAGAAATTTCGGTTCCACGTCTTGCTCACAAGCAAACACATAGAAGTAATCCGCCATCAGACAATGATAACGAATATTGTCGGCGTTCCCTGATAATACCATACATCGATTCACTCATTTCATCATTGAATATTCGATTCTCCCAAGAAAATACTCCGGCGTTTGCTTTAAGCAGGCTACATCCCTTGTATATGACAAAAACCAGCATTACAGACCTACACAAAAACGCAAAATCATTCCAAGAATTTTATAACCTGGATATCACCGGAGAACTGAACCTTTGGCATAATTTATGGGTGACGAAGGCTTTATCAGATAATCAATTAAGGGACATAGAAGTAGTTGATCTGTTCAACGAAGCCAACATTTTTTACCCTGCTGTCAGAAAGGCATTAATTATTTTAAGCACTATCCCATGCACCACGGCGACCGTAGAACGGTCCTTCAGTACGCTGCGAAGAGTTAAAACGTGGCTTAGAATCACCATGGTTGAAGAAAGGCTTACGGGTTTATGTTTGATGAGCGTACATCGCAATTATTTAAAAGACAACAGTGAGTTTATTGAAAAGACTGTCATAGACAAATTTTCGGCAAATCCGAGAAGATTACTGTTAAATTAATATATACATACATAATATATATATTATACATAATGTATAGTATTATAATATTTTGTTTTGTGTCATCATCAAAATTAATGAATAAAAATCAATTTTCATGATTTTTTGTTTCAATATACCCGACCGACGATCTTTTCAAAACAGGTATAAGCAGCCCCCTGCCCCCTCCTAGCTGAAATCCTGGGTACGCCCTTGCGTAATTGAATATCAGTTGCTTGGTATTTTAAAGTTTATATAGTTTTATAAATTTGCGGGTTGACACCCAGTTGGTCTATCAAGGAAAACGGGAATTCAAAAAATTTCGCGCATTAGAAATATCCATGGAGTAATTACAAAGGGGAGATGCCGTTTGAAATGGCGCAGTAATATAATCATTGGCGCCTCGCCGACACAAAAGTGGGCAGAGCTTGTCATTGCTCGTTCAAAAGCGTACCGAGAAACAGATCGCGAGCTTCTATGTTTATCACGATTTTCTACGACTTTTTTAGGAATTTCGCATTGAATAATTTTGTTTCATATAAATATAAAGGATGAAGTGTTGTGTGCTTCAGTGTAAAAACTTTTCTGACAAAAAATTGGAACATAATCAACAAATATCTTTCCACAGGTAAGTTGTACTTAGTTACATTTATTATATGTATAAATTAGAACTAATTTTCTTTGGTTTCTGTTAAATAAGATGTATTTAGCGCTCTAAAAGTTATACCTAATATTAAAAACATTCATAATTTATGAAATATCACAATGTTTTTAAGATTGGAACGACGTGCTAGTGACATCTATTGACAAATAGCTGCTAACATTTTGTCAACAATGGTCAGGGCTGGCAAAAGTTCAGGAATATTAAAATAATTATTTACATGCACGGTTCACATCACATCGATTTCATTTTTACGCGACTGCCCAAAAAGGAAGTGTTATGTTTTTAACATTAATTTATGCTTCTTTACATAATTGTATATAAGTGAGATTTTTTTTAACTTGTATTTTTTGTTTTAGATTTCCTTCCGATGATACCCTCAAGGAAAGTTGGAGGAGAGCTTTGAATAGAGAACCTAGATGGTTTCCCACAAAATACTCTAGAGTTTGTTCAATCCATTTTGATGAAAATGTGTTTTACAAAACTAGGGTTGGCATTAAGAAGATAAGGCTTGGTGCCATACCATCATTAAATTTACCGGAGGTATAATACAACCATTATCCAAGCGTATTTTTTTTTATTTCTATAAGTTACGGTAAGTCTGTTAGGATCGTAGCAAATGGAAATCCGTAGTCTCTGCTTACCACTACATCTGAGAGTCCCGCGTCTTACTAGGCTACAATTTCACTTAAAATTTTAATTATGTATATGTTCTGTTTTTAGCCAGAGTCAGAAGAGATTATAAATCAAAATGAAGAAGATAAGGGCAAAGAAAACCATTTCAGTGAATTTTTAATAGACAAAGATACTCCCCGGAAAAAGATATTAAAACAGGAAATATACCGTTTGAAAATACGAGAAAAGAAGTTAGATTTAAAAGTTCGAAAATTACAAATGATTAAATCTCGGCTAAAAAAAAGGTTGGTAAGAGTCCTTCTTTATGATAACGTATCTATTATTACTCATAAAAAAACAGAACAAATGTCAGTTTTTATACAAATGCTATCGAATGCTATTTATTTATTAAAATATCCATATTGTTTTCAGGTGATAAGTTTAAAACATATTATCGAAGATTTAGAAAATAAAAATCTGTTGTTGGCAGAACAATCAGAAGTTCTGTCATTAATTAATATTCAAGTAAAAGATTTAGTCAAAAGGCAGATAAGAAAAGCAAAAAAACTTCCTGTAAAGAAAAAATACTCAGCCGAGATTAGATCTTACGCTCTGACGCTTTATTATTATTCGCCAAATGCTTATTCATATGTTAGGAGCTCTTTCGACACTTGTTTGCCCCACCCCAGTAACTCTCCACTATATATAATAGCCATGCTTATGTACAATGAAGTACGATGCGATGGCGTGGAATATAATTTATAATGCCTATAATTTATAAAAATATAAATTATAATAATTTGTTGCAATTGAAATATTAATAAATGTGTTTTGTTCATAACAATTTTTGAT
Source organism: Euzophera pinguis (assembly GCA_947363495.1). Lineage (NCBI taxonomy): Eukaryota > Metazoa > Arthropoda > Insecta > Lepidoptera > Pyralidae > Euzophera > Euzophera pinguis. The sequence goes on along the minus strand of OX376170.1, from coordinate 10,313,123 downwards.
TCAAATACATCCCAGAACTCTTTCCCATAAAAGGCTGAAAAAGATTGTAATATTTCAGTTTTTTAAAATTCTTCATTGCACTTTATAAAACAAAATGAAAAAGGTGGACTTCTTGCCTTATGTCAAAAATAATAATCATGCATGTCAGATTCTTCAAGGAGTCTTTTTAAGAAATTCCTTATTATTTATAAAGGTGATGGAAGGTGTGGCTGACTTTTAAAATACCAGCCAAATTTTTGCATTGTGTTCAAAAAAGTAAGTGAGAAGTAATTTACACCTCCCATACAAAATCCTATTAACCGATCATTAATCATCATAACGATCATTAGATTTGTGGTTCCAAATACTCTTTTATAACTCACTGTAAACATTTGGTCACTTGTTTCAATCACCCTTCTGTATACCTATATAAAAATATTTAATTTTTCTTGAAATTTGAAAAAAAAAAACGATTAAATAAATTTGACCCAATAAATTGTTGACAACCCTAATGTTGTAAATATGTGAATAATGTGACCGGCCAGGTAAATGCTCCTCGGGCCAGCTCGTAAACAGTAGTGACATCTAGTGTTGGGTGTCTGAAGTACTTGATAATTTGTAAATAACGTAGTACTGCTACTTTCCGTAAGATGGATATCATTATGTATGGAGCCACGGCCGAAACCAAGCACCCCGCACGTCTGCCTTCCGCCCCGTGTAGCCTCTCACAAATGGTTTCTTACAAAACGCTTAGTACGGCATCTCCCCTTTGTAATTACTCCATGGAAATATCTATCAATCAATCAAATCATTTAGGCATAGATTAATAATTGGTCTCGCGTCGTAGCGCCTAGTAGCGTAGATCTAAGCATACTTTATGAAAACATTATCATTGTATGAAATATTATCTAACGGCTTCGAAATAATATGAAGGACGTTTAGATGATAAACCTACTATGATCTTCAACTTTTATGATGGTTACCTACAATTATATCTATCTATCTATCTTGTGTCAGTAAGTAAAGGGCGAGCGTGTTTATTTTCTACGGTTTACCTACACTTTGTACTTACCAAACTAATAATTTGATTTCTGGTTTATCAAAATAAATTCATGCGACGTCAACTGGAAACAAAAAATAATACTGTTAGCGACGCTTATTTATTTTACGACTAATCTAATAGATTTTAGCGGCAGGCAAAGTGGCAGAACAGGTATATCACTACTACCCCCTCCTATTTGATGGGTATTTAATGGTAGTATCAATATGACTCGGGCTCTCTTCGCTTCGCTGGGCTTCGAGATGGAACATTGGAAACGTCATGCACAACAGACGTGTGTTTGTATTCCATAAAATTAACCGAGGCCAAGACTAGTATTTGTTTATAGTTAATTGCTAATTGGTAAAGTTAATTTTGATATTTATTGTGTAAAATGTAAATTGGGTTAATGTGTAAAAGTGCCACCTAATATTTATTTAGAGTGAACTGTAGTTAATATTAATGTTTTTGAGAATTAGCAAGCCGTAATTACGGAAGAATACCAACATAAGGTTGAGGTATATTGTGAAGTGCGTGGAGTGGGCGCTTGACCTTGCTAAACACCTAAAATGTGTATAAACATGTACGTTAAAGTTGACCATATTGTGATATTTCTCAGAATACTTACAAAGATAGAACAAAATTACCTAAATACTTAAATACCTACCTAATTTTAATTACACTGTATACTAATAATTGTATATTTATTTTTACCCACCTGCGCCACAAGGAGGGTTATGTTTTTCGAGAGTATTTATTTAGGTATTGTTAGGTATGTATGTAAGTAGATATGTATGTTTAATTGTTTGGTACGCTCTGCAGCCTGAACGAGTCAATATCTTGAGAGGTGTCATTAGATTCGTCTCTAGGTACCTACTGTGAGAGTAATAAAATGGCGTATTTTTTCGATTTATTTTTTTATTTCCAAATTACACAGAAAGGCAGTCAGGTTTTTTAAATTACCGTTTATATAAATAAATGAATGAAAAATTATGAATGAAAAATTATTTATTCATGTGACCAGGACTCATTTGTTAGTAAAACTTATGCTATGTTAGTAATATTTTAATGAGTTTACGGTAATTTTACTTTATTGCGGAGGCCATTCCCGCACTAACCCCCGGCTATAGTGCAGCAATGGTTAACATAAGCACTGTCCAGCCTGCTTGTGACCATACGCAGGATGCCGTTGCTGCTCTCCCGCACTCGGCGCACCAGAGCCGCACATCGTTTACCTACGCATTATTGTGTTGAAACAATCCACCCGTGCATCAGCGAACATCCCTGATGCACTACAAATAAAGTATTACGATTTTGAATTATTGTGATGGATCTGCCGTGTCAAATTGGCAAAACCTCCAAAATAAATAAAGATTAAACAAAATATATTCTTTAATAAACAAAACAGCTTTTACGTTCTCTGGTGGTATTTTTTCGGGTCCCTATGAATATAGATGTATTATTGTTGCTCGTAAAAGAAAACATTACAATCCAAATGACTTTGCAAAACGCATTATGCAAAATTCTTTTTTGTAACTGAATAATTTGTCACTGAGAAGGGTTGCCTTTTCAGAATAAAGTGTACCCTTAAAAGCAACGGTAAAATTTGTAGATAATGCAAAATGCGTCAAAGGACATGGCCATAAACACGCAATTGTTTGTTTTTTTTATTTTCAATAAAAAAAAATCCATGTAGTTTCAATTGTCTAATACATAACAATTCAAATTTTATCCATAATAAGAATAGTACAAAGCCGTACGTATTATTTTTATGACATAAAAGCCAACAGGACTTCCCATGTACACTTTAATATTCTACTACTAACAAACTTATCATGTACAAAACCAATACTAACGCTAACAAACTTACTTTTATCTAATGTACCACAACATTGTAAATACACACATTGAAGCCCTCAACCGGGGTTTAATTTCTGCCAATTTCTCCTTGAGATGTTGCACCTCTATCTGGAGACCGGCTTCCCGTTCTCTTCTTTTCCCCCTATTTCATACATGTTGTTCATCATTCTTTTCTTTATACCCGCCAACATGTGTACTGCCATTTGCAACACATCGCCTCAACCTTGGATTATACTAGCAAGATAAGAATCCCCGTTTTTCTTTTTCAGTGCTGCTAATGCGGTTTCCTCACATGCAGCGATTCCTTATCTTTCATTAAGGTTGTTGAGTTACTGAAGCTGAAGCTACTGGTGGCTGTGGTTGTTGCAGTAAACGGAGAGAATGATCGCCGGCGGTACACAATATACCGGCTGATAATAAGGGTGCACAAAATAAGCTGGGTTGACCATAGGGATCACGAGCGGAAGAATATTAGCACTTCAAGAAGGTGCTAAGATAGTCTCCAAGTCGTCATTTCGAAGTAAAGGACCGTTCAAACTGAAGCTAATCCCGCGACTGGCGGGACGCTCATAGAAATAAGAACATATAGAAGTGTCATTAGCGGGCCAGTTAACTTTGGCATACGCTATGGCACTTCTAACGATTCTTATTTCTGTGGGCGTCCCGCCATGCGAGCGGTTTTCGCGTCAATGTGAACGATTCTAAATCGCTTCGATGTTCAAGAGGAATTGATAAGCGTCCAATTGGCAAGTGTCCTGCCGATTCCATAGCTAAGGTACAGAATGCTTGTCCGAGCTCCGCCCTGTTTAAATAAACGCCACCTCTTTTGAAGGTACTTATTTTGTTTTTTTTTAGGGCTAACACGTTTCATTGAACGCCCACTCTTTTGACGGTAAGTATTTGTTTTTTTTTTTACGGGCTAACGCGAGTTTACAGCGGGACAGTTCATTCAAAGGTACTGAATGGAATAAAGATGTTACGGATTTCAGAGGAGTGGGCGTGCAAATGAATTAAATAGTGGTTACAAAGTAAGTCTGCGGCGCCGCAGAGACCAATTATTAATCTAAGGTAAGTAAGTACTTAGTCAGAGGCCGAGAGGCGATTCCGAACAACTCTGACCCCAGGGAGCACAGGGTCGCTAGACAATGTAACCTACACGAAACGATGATAGTACTTAAAAGGTAAGTATATTATGCATATGTCACCGGAAAATAACAAGAATCGTAAGTTGAACAGTTTACGAGTTAGTTTATAAACTTTCGAAAAATAATAAACTCCAGTAAATGTATTATTTTACGCATGTATTTTAGTAAATTGATTAATTTACGGCGTCTTACCGTTAAATAATCCGACGAAGGTTAATTACCAGCTGTTTTCCGCAACTACACCTGCCTTAAAGTCTATATTTGACACCGGATCTTAGAAATATGTTCAAATCAAACATCAAAATCAGTTCAGCGGTTTGACCGTGAAAGCGTAACATACAAGCAAACAGACTTTCGTACTTTTTTTATTAGTATGGAAGTTATGGATATGGATTTAGTAAGTGAACTTTCACATGACTATAAAATATCAATATTAAAATAACAAATCAAAATGTTTGTTAATTATATGAATAAACACTTGCCAAATGCTTACATTTGATGGGTGATAGTGTACCGTAAAATAGTACGCTGAGCAACGATTGGCCCATTCGTGTATGATTTTACTTGCGGCAAAATAGTTAAATACTTAGTAATTATAAATAGCGGGATGCTAGGCACCGTAAGTTGATCAATTAGCTGAAATTTATTGCGGTAAATAATACATTTCAACTGCAGTTTATTTTCCGAAAGTTGATCAAATAACTCGTTAATTAATCAACTGACGATTCTTGTTATTTTCCGGTGACATATACATTCGAGTATTGAGTGAGAATGACTGGTTACATCTCAAATCGTTTAACGTAACATTCTGTTCATGTTTGATTTTCCCAGATACTTAGTTATTTAGCGAAGTAAGTTTCAAAATCTGTCGAAAATATTTGCGAATTTGCTGGAATGTTTTTTTCTCTCCTAATTTCTAAATTTCCTTTGAAGTTAGGTACCTATTTAAATCAAAGGATAGTTAGAAAAAAAAAATACTTATGAATTTCGACACGAAAAGAAATATAAATGAATGAATGAATGAACACTTTATTGCACTAATAAATAATATAATAGATGCAAATAAAATCTATCTAAGTAAGTACTATTAGTTTTGAAGGTTGCCATTGGCTAGTCACCGACAAATCAAGAGGTAAACCATATAATTGTTTATTCCACTTGAGTCACCTGGGTGAAAGCTACAGATCAATCCTCTAAGAGATACCTGCCCTGTCGCACGCGATAGCCATATTTTGCAGCATAGGTACCTCACATCTGTTGATATTCTTGTTAGAATAACTCATGCTAATTCGTTTTGCAATTATATGCGTCTGATGTTTCAGCTGAGCCGATGTTCACACTCTAGCAGATTAGAAAACATCAATAGCAGGAACATTACTTGCATGCTTTTTCTAGACGTGCAATGCGCGTTGATCAAATATTTAACTTATTCAAAAATGTTTTTAGAACATCAGTCTGCTTTCTCATGTCACAGCCAAATTTTTCACATTCTTATATAATAATTTTAAAAAAATATAAAAATAAATAATAATAATAAATACTTAGTCCTTTCCATAGCCCTAAAAACTGAATCACTAAACCTATCAATGTAATAGACCGGTATTAAGTAGAGTGTCCATTTCTTCTCATAGACTTGCACCTTCTGGGAATTGACCTCTAGTACATCTCTTTGATTTGCTTGAGGCCATGCCTTGGATTGTGCTCCACCCCAATTATAGTAAACGTCTCACAAGGCCTCTACATGTTGGACCTGTGTCCCCATGCAAGCCTCAAAGGACCGGGCTACGGCCCGTGAATACCAAGGTATAGAGACAACATAATAATAATATAACTCTTTATTGCACCAAGAAATTAAAAGTACAAAGTTACATAAGAGGTTTGCAATGTACAATGGCGGCCTTATCGCTATAGCAATTTCTTACAGGCAACCAACGGGTAGGATTTAATAAAATAACATGGGTAAGGCGCAGACATAATACACAGACACAAAAATAAAGAATATATACGTTAATTTACACTTAAAAACCTTCAACATGGTAGACCACGATATTCTTCTTGCTATCCTGCGTCATTTGCAATTCTCTCCTTCAGCGCTATCTTGGTTTAGTAGTTATCTTTCCGATCGACAGCAGGCTGTAGGTACGTATAGACCGTCAGTTGTCTAACTGGAATCCCCTTTCAACTGGGGTGCCACAAGGAGGAATTCTATCACCTTTGCTTTTTTCCCTTTTTATTAATCTTCTTTCTTCTTCCATTGGCTGCGCTCATCATTTCTACGCTGACGATTTGCAAATCTATGCTCAGTCGTCAGTTGATGATATTGATTCGGCTATTGATAGCGTTAACACAGCGTTGACTGCGATTTTGGCGTGGTCTAATGACTATGGCATTATGGTTAATCCCTCAAAATGTCAAGCAATCATCTTGGGTAGCTCTAGGCAGGTTAGTCAGATTGACATGAGTACAATTGCGCCTATAAGGTACAACAATGACGTCATCACTATCTGTAAATGCGTAAAGAATCTTGGACTCCATATTGACGCCACTCTTAGCTGGACCACTCACATTGCTGAAATTAGTCGCTCTATTAACCTTACTCTCCAACAACTTAATCGTCTAAGAAACTTTCTCCCGATTAAATCCAAAATTTTATTAGTCCAAACGTTAGTTTTTCCAATCATTGACTATGCTGATGTGTGCTATTCTGATCTCAATCAAGATCTTCTCAATAAACTGGATCGTCTCATAAATAACTGTATTCGTTTTATTTTCTTTCTACGTAAATATGACCACATCTCTTCTTATCGATCCGAACTGAAATGGCTTCCGATCCGCCAACGTCGTCAACTTCGGTTGCTTACTTCTCTTTTTTCAATTCTCAAGGAGCCTCAGTCCCCGGAGTATCTAAGGTGTAAGTTCAAGTATCTTTTTGACGGTCACGATAGGCAACTTAGATCTTCCAAAAAACTTACCCTTTCTACTCCCCTATTTCGGTCCAGTTTTATGTCTAATTCATTTACCTTACAAGCCACACGGCTCTGGAATGCTTTACCCGATGACATCAAAGAGACCATTACTAAATTCGCTCTCAAAAGAAAGGTCAAAATTCACCTCACTAGCATGGTATCGCCCTGAATCGTCATCTTTTTCCGTTTTCATCTCTTCTATTATGTATGTTTATGTATGTATATATATAGTTATGAATACTGTATGTAAATCTATGTATGTTTATTTAGCAGTTAAGTGTTTTGTTTCTTTTTTCTCTCATTGTATTTTTAAAATAATTCGCGCCGCACATAACTTTTCTGTTTTTCCTAATGGTTGACTGGGAGAGAATGCTTTTAGCATTAAGTCCGCCAATTGTGGACTTGTGGTACAATAAAGATTTATAAATAAATAAATAATAAATAAAAAAGTAATTTAAAAGTTAATATGTAATTTGGATGGGTAAAGGCTATTTTTATTTTATTTTAAGAAGAGTAGATGGCTCTGCCCTTAGTCACAAAATCATTAATTGTACTAACGTACAGAACGGACACTCACAGCATCCCATCCGAAACAGATACCGCACCTCACCGGGGTAAAAATCGAGAGCAAAACAATGTAAGTAATGACATTTAGGCACGCGGTCGCGGCGGATAACTATGACGCAGATTAAATAACCAACCCTACGAGTGATACGCACACATCACTCACATTGACGCGCGTTCGAACGCGGCTGAATCGTAGTACCTAGTTGTAATCTCGGCCCTGTTGTGTGGAGTGTCCGGAGCGTGCCTTAGTAGCATATCTCTAAACTGACACCTTCTTTGGGCGTTTGTGCACTACAAGGAATTTTACTGTTCGGCACTCCGATTTTTTACGGTCCGATATGACAAGCCATCAATTTATATACTAGTTTGTGCACTATACGTAATTTTACTGTCTGAAATTTTACTTTTCCCCATTCCGGGCCGTTTTTTTCCGGTCCTAGATGACAGCAATGCAAAACGTATCTGTGCTTGTGCACTGCGTCCGCGATCAGTTTTATTCATGATTGGGCGGGGCGGGTGCGGGGGATGGAGGATGTATCACGCACATCTTTCCTTTCCTCACCTCCTCTGCTAACTGCGCCTAGGGATAATAATAATAAACACTTTTTGCACCAGGAAAATACAATTTTAAAACACATACATGTAGACATAATGATGTGCAAAGGCGGCCTTATCGCAATAGCAATCTCTTACAGGCAACCCTTTTTGTAGGAAAAATGGATGTCGGAAATGCAATAAAATATTGATATACTTATATTGTATTGTATTTATTGTATCATTACATTATGTACGATATTTTCATCGTTTTACACGTTACTCATGCATGGCGTGTAGCTTCAAAGAGAGCTGACCTTTAACTGCACTTTACCGATCCGAGTAAAAACGGACAAGTGCACAAGCCAATCATTCGTGTCTTTCATGCCAAATCGGACCGTGAAAAATCGGAGTGCCGAACAGTAAAATTCCTTGTAGTGCACAAACGTCTATTGTGTGCTTTTATCAGTTAAATAGACCGAGATAGAACTATAGAACTGAATACTTAGGCAAAACTCTTTTGGAGCCCTATTTTTGAAATGTACTTATGACATATAATGTCGAATGATAATCGTTCGATATCGAACAAATATCATTCGGCTCACAGATTTTGTATGATTCATAGTAGTTTTAACGAATTTCTTTGTAATATCCACCTACTATATAATAATTACTAAAACCAGTCAGTACTTAGATATTACGTAATACCTACACAGATTTCTAGGAAAACTATTACGGTAGTAGTACCAGCTTAATCCTAATGCGCGTAATTCTACGACGTCACTGCAATGGTGATATAATAACCATACTATCTACCATAGATTTGGAATTTTTTTGACTACGTCAACTACTGCACCAATCATACCTAATAGACGCACTCAGAGACGTCAATTATTACCTAAGCAAATTCTTCTAACTAAAAAATATTTTTTCCCAAAAACAAAATCGAGTGATTTTTGTTCGATATCTATTTTCATTCAACATATGAGTCAAACATTTCAAAAATAGGGCTTCTGTACGCATCTTGAAGACATTCTGAACCCAAGAGGTTCAGACGTAAATACGTACACCAGGATACGAAGAAGATACCAAGGCAAACACAGTCGATAGACCCCTCTGATACAAGGGTGTAAAAGATCAATTGACCGTTGAATGAATGAATGAAACTTCATTTTCAATAAACATGGTAAATAGACACAAATAAGATGTTAGATATAAAAGGTAGATACAATGTAGGTATCACATTTTTTTTTGAGTTGGATTTAATTCGATACTATATGGATTTTAGCCAAGTAAGACGGACCTCAAAAATACCATTATCCGTGATTATAATGGCCGTGAGGTGGTTTGGTAGTACCTACTTACACCAGGGCATATGGAATCAATTGGCCTTAGAAAAATATTTAGATCAAGTAAAGATCAAAAATGTTCAATTTAGTTTATTTGGATGACTTCATTATCATTCTTTAATTTTTCAAGTCATATTGATTTTACAATAATACAAAACCGATTTTAATAATGTTTTATGGTACCTAATTGGAAGTAATATTCTTTAAAAAGAAATAATTTAATCGGTTGAGACATGGCGGAGCTATGCAGTAAAAAAATAAAACATTCAATCGAAGTCTCGAATTGAGAACCTCCTCCATTTTGCGCAGGATAGACTAACGAATAGCAATGATAAAATGTTTTTTTAATACGGATGGGTCACTGAGCAGTGAGCAGGTACATACAGTTTTTTTTTTTCAAATGGACTAACGCTATGAGACGGTTTGGGACGTGCCTCTTTTTTGTTGCCACATGGTTGCCACTCCTACCATTTACGTCTTTTACAAGCTGCAAAAAAGAGGAGGTTCTACTGCATTATACTTATAATACACTAGCTGTGCCCGCGACTTCGTCAACGTGGAATAGTTATTTTGGGAATCATATTTATTTTTTGTTTACAAACCTACCTCCTCAGCTTATTAAAAGTGGGCATTAAGTTTCCCTCGCGAATTTCTTTGGCACCAAATGAAGTCACTGACAAATAATTTGTAATAATGCATTAATTTCGACCAAATTTGATTTTCATAAAAACGGTTATTGTGAGTTAATCTTATAAGATAGACATATACTGTCGTGGACATTTTTAAAGATAATTTAAAGAGGAATAATTCTTTCATACATATTTTTTGGGTATGTCTAACGGTTTTCGCAGCGCACGCAACGGAAGCCCTCAAAGATGAATAATTTTCCCCGTTTTTTCCACATTTTCGACTGTTTCTCCGCTTCTATTAGTCGCAACGTGATGTTATATAGCCTAAAGCCTTCCTCGATAAATGATCTATCAAACACAAAAAGAATTTTTCAATTCGAACCAGTAATTCCTGAGATTAGCGCGTTCAAACAAACAAACAAACTCTTCAGCTTTATAATATTAGTATAGATTTATGTGTTAACCGATTATTCCGATTGACGGAACCAGACATCAGACATCCATACTATTCCGTACTAAGTATTTAAATGACTATAAAATATTATAAATGCGAAAGTCTGTCTGTCTGTTACACTTTAACGGCCAAACTGCCAAACAGATTTTGATGAAATTTGGTATGAATATAGGTAGTTAAAGACTATGACGTCAAACATAGGCTACTTTTTGACGCAGTTAGTTGAAGAAACAGTTAGTTGTTTATAAGTTTTCGTTTTTGTTTATATCGTCTTATGTACGAAACATTTAAAGCTTTTATTGAATTAGTAGCTGTTTCCCGCAGCTCCGCCTGCGTCAAAAAGTAGTCATGGTTTGACCCCGGATCTTTAACTATATTGATACCAAATTTCATCAAAATCCGTTCAGCGGTTTGCTAACAGACAGACAGACAGAAAGACAGGCAGACTTTCGCATTTATTATATTAGTAAGGAGGATAGGATTAAGTTTAAGACCGAGAAAAATTAGATATTTGTAAATGTAGAAGCATAGAATAAATAATATTGCCAATTGAAAATAAAGTTCATACAAGGCGCCCCATGAACGATGTACATTTTTTTAAGTAACACTAGCTTTATCCCGCAGCTCCGCCTGCGTCAAAAAGTAGCCTATGTTTGACATCGGGTCTTCAACTATATTCATACCAAATTTCATCAAAATCCGTTCAGTGATTTAGCCGTGAAAGCGTAACAGACAGACAGACTTTCGCATTTATAATATTAGTATGGAATGGATAAGCGCAATGTGTTCTGAAGGTAATTCAATTTATTCTTTGGTTGAAGTGCGGATGTGTGGGGTGTATCAGACAGACCTCATAAGAGAATAGGAGTGCTATATTTTTGTAAAGTGGGACTCACGCAAAATCGACGAGACGAATAATTTTTGTTCTAAAACGAAGGATTTTTATACATTTCAAAAATACACCTCTTGCTCCCGCATAAGGCCTGCCGGTCGTGGATTCGATTCCCACGGAAAGCATACTTTCTTTATTCCCAGTTTGGTTAGAACATTACAGGCTTGAATCACCTGATTATCTGAAAACACGTAATGATGATTCCGTTTCGGAAGGCAAGTTAAGCCGTTGGTCACGGCTGTCATTAGGTGGTCGTTAATGGAACCACGTCACAACCCGAAAGGGTGCACAGGGTCGATTGACCACGTAACTCACTCGTGTAATGCCATTTTTACTATGCTATAAATATTAAGTCGATTATCTGCCTAATTGCTCGATTGTTAAGTAAAGGGTCAATTCCGCTAATAAACTTTAAAAGACCATGCAACTGTTCAATTAGGTACGACTCAAATATGTTGCTGGCGGAAATATGTCAGACGTTGCAATCGATTTCTTCGAAAAGAAATCGATCAAGACTGATACATAAATAAATAAGCATGGATTCTAGAATGCTTAAATATATAGGGCAAAAAATTATGTAATAACTAAATAAAAATCGCCGCTGAAGTTCAAACTAGAAAATACCAAAAAAGAAGTTACGTACGCAAAAACTCATGGCAGGTCACAGTAGTAATAAATATTGATCTGTGGGGTGAAATTAAGTGAAACTATAATCTACTGAATTATTAGCTAAAATTGTATCAATTTGGAATTTTAAACAGAATATTTTTGGCAAACATTTTGAAAGTTACAACAGGTACTACCTACTCTAAAAGGATGATTTATTGCTTTTTTTTTTTTACGGAACTCTAATTTATTATTAAGGGCCTAATGGTTTCTCACATAATTTCCAGTCCGGTGAAACTACAAAATAATAAGTTTAAGAAAATGATGGATTCCTGAAAACAGGAATGAGTCCAAAGTAAAAATATAATGTACTTCAAAAAAAGTAAAACCCTTAATTAGGCAAGTTTAAAAGAACAACTAATTCCTGAGAACAGAAATTAATTCTTAGTAAAAATAAAAGTAGTTAAAGGAATAAAAAAAATTACTAATTAAAACCTTTGACTAGAGGTGGCTTATAGTAAGGTATTTAATAATTTAAAGGTGTGACAAGCTAACTACTACTTACATTCCATTATTAAAAGCTGTAAAATGACTAGTAAATCTTGCTTAAAAACGCCTGTATACCAAGAGAGTAAGTATGAATTTAGTAGAAAAAATATCCTATTATTCTCCTTAAAACAAATAGACTAGCTTGTATGAGTATATTATAAATGGGAAATTAAAGTAAAATAGGATAAATCTACCAACACCGGTAGGGTGTAAATAAACATAATATCAATGCTAATTGTCATGGGATCCCTTAAACAAGGAAGCATAAAAGAAATTAAGTTTTCTTGTTAAACCGGTCAAAAGAAATGAGAGAAAGTGAGTACAAAATTATGGTTATCAAGTCACTCAAGATATACTGAATGAAATGGTAGATTAATAAAAGTGGTGGTTAGCTTAACAATCGAGCAATTAGGCAGATAATCGACTTAATATTTATGGCATAGTAAAAATAGCATTACACTCTCGATATAAATGAATGCGACACACTTCATGAGAGCCGCCTACGATGGTTAGTTAGACTCTGACTTACGGAAACTGGCAAATTACCTACCTATTTGGGAAACAAGTATTATGCGTTCTGCCCCAGGGCACAGAATCATTAATAGTTCTAACGTAAACAACGGACGCTCACACCCGCCCACCCGAAACTTATACCTCACCAACCGCGCAGATTGAGGGTAAAATCGATCCTTGCATAGTGATGACACTTCGGCGCGAGGTCACGACGGATAACTATGGCGCAGACACGGTAAATTTATAACCAAACTTACGAGTGTCACACAAATTGACGCGTGTGCACAAATTGACCGAATCGTAGAAGTAATCTCGGCGCATTTGTATGGAGTATCCGGGGTTTGACAAGGGTCTGGTAGAAGGGCCCTAAACTGGTTCTTTAAATAATAATGGTGGAAATCTGATCTTGGATTTCGAAGCAAGAACGGAGTCGCTAAGAAGATAGAAAGCGGAAATTTATAAATTGTGAACAGCAGAAATACAAACCATAGCATAATACTTTGACTTTACACATTACATTCCTCTTTTTCGTCGTGGATAAAAAATCTAAATACATAAAGGAAGGCACTGTTAAGTAAAAAGCATTGCTATTTAAACTACACTTGTATAATTTGGATAACGAATAACGTACGTAACATAAATAAAAAACTAAATATTTAAACTTTTTGTTTCACTACATGTGACAGGTCGTATTTACCACGCACACATTTTAGTTTTACTCCCGGACAGTCCTTTAACCTGAAACAAATTGTGGTAACCTTACTGAAAGTACAGATTCAAAAATACAATAGATGATACAAAATACAATACAGAATAGATGTTCAGCCGCCATATATGGAAACGCGCTAACTTTATTGGTTATTCCTTGGGCACGCACAAAATCATTGTTACGCCATCTATCGGAAAGAGACATTGTCTTTCTCAATGTATAACTTTCATCTTCGATAAAATGGCGGTACGTAAAAAATGGTGTTGTTCCTTTTTTTTTTTGCAAAAAAATTGACATAAGTATCAGTAAGTACCTAATTTAAATATAAATTGTTTGTAGTGCCATCTATGTGCAGAGGAAAAGTAACTAATCTTTTATCTTGGGCAATAGGACCCAATGGTGAAACGAATAAAACACCAAAGAAAAGACTTTGGTGTTGTGACCACAGACATCAAATAATTGGTATTAACTATTTCTCAAAACAATTAATTTGATTAACAGTCATGGGGTTCCATTGCCTAAGAAAAAAAGCTAGTTCCCCTATGTAGACAATAGATGGCGTTTTAGGTAACAAATGTTTAAACTATACTTAGTTAGTAGTAAGCACTCTTACTGATCTCACTAATTTTTGGTAAAATAAAGAAATAAATTCTTAAAATAGGTACCATTTATTTACCGACATATCTCAAGTAACTTTAGTGCTACAGCACTAAACATGAGTCAGTCATATAGTTTTCGATAGATGGCGTAACAATGATTTTGTATGAGTGTCCAAGGACTGACCAAAAAAGTTGAACCATTTTCATGAATGGCAGTTGAACAATTCGTAAAACAGCAGGTTGGTTAGGACATCGCAGGCATGAATCACCTGATTTCCTTATAAAAAAGATGACCTATGCTTCAGAAGTCAGGACAGTCCTGACTGGTGGTCATCAAAGTACATCATTATTTCACTGGTTTAGGTTCCATTCATTTGGATTCTATAGTAAACTCACTTCATCTCTGAAAGGCAAGCTTAATAGGCTAACATTTATCATACTATTTATAAAATGGATGTAAGTCTTCCTAAGAACAAAAAATAAATACATACATACCATCACGCCTTTTTCCCGTAGGGGTAGGCAGACTACGGATTTCCAGGTCACGATAACTTACGAAAGGTATTTACAAATCAAAGGTGACAGGTCGGTAAGGGCCGGCCTCGGAGAACATACTGCGACCAAATCGCAGACATATTAAGAAAGGGAGATGCCAGGAGTACCCGTAATCTACGAACGTGTATGACGAGAGTGATGAGCGTAGAAGAAGCGAGGGAAGTCTCTAAGGATCGTAGCAAATGGGAATCCGTAATCTCTGCCTACCCCTAAAAAAATAAATAATATTATAAAAAAATCTTATCTTTGTTCTAAAATGTTTACTAGTTGCTTTCCCAGTTTAAGCATTATGCAGAGCCTAATCATGTCCTAGATTTGGCGGTACTGGTTATTACAATGCAATGACTGCCGCCTGACTTTCATAGTAACCCATTTTACAAGAAAACCAGACCAACAGCAACATGACCCGATGTGTGTTAGTGGCCAACACTTTCAGATCTTTATTTTCGTTTAGGTTGTTGCATCTGACTTTTGACTGCCATCTATTGATAACAACCGGGACTAATACTGGAGGCAAATTCCGATAAATTTTGTTATCATATGTACCAAAACCCAAACACAACTGCGAATACTATTTTTGAATACGTAAAATAGGTGAGTTGCCAATGTTGCCATTCGACTTCGAATGATTTCCATTTGACATAATGTGGCAGACGAACTACTTAGTTATTTTTAATCGACTCGCCGATTTTACATACTTACTCAAAAATAGCCATAGAGGTTATGGTTTAGCTTTGGTAAATATGTTAAAATTATCGCAAAAGCTCTCCTGCTTTCAGAAACATGGATATTTTGATGTTTAATTACAATGTACTAAAGCACATACATACCTTACACTGTCAAGTTAAAGCAGAGGGAACTGTTTTTTTAAATAATTAGGTAATGTGTGTAAGTACCTGCCAACTCTAACAAGGACAATGTTGTGCTCCTGTAAGTTGTGACCGATGCCAGGCACGTAAGCAACCATTTCCTTCCCATTGGACAACCGCACCAATACACACTTTCTGTTCGCTGAATTCGGCTTCTTGGGCTTTTTGATCAGGGTTTTAAGCACCACACCCTGGAAAATGATGGTGATATAAATATATTATTTGCAATTTTTAATGAAATTAATTAATTTTTATATAATATCACAGACAAATTGGGAACATGGCAGGAGAAAGAAATAAAGAAATTAATGTTGCACTGAAGGATTATGTATGCATTTATACAGTCACGTAATATGGAAGCCGATGACCAGGTGAAATATAGGTTTGAGCTATTGTTATTGTACAATTATTTGTTTTTGTTAGTGGGCTATAAGGATATTTTGTATCATATTGTAAAAGCTGGATAGTAAAATGAGCTCTGAAGCAACCAAAAGGAAGAGAAGGATTAAATGAATTGCAGAACCTACAGTCGTACAATTTGTGGCTGTTTCTCTAAAGCACTTATTGTATGGAATTTATTTAATACTAAAGACAATAGAGGCAGACCACGTACAAGGTGACGGGATGACCAGGACATATTCGACAGTGGATAGCACCAAACTGCACTTGGCAGTAATTACAGTATGTTGTTAAAGACCATTGATTAACAAACTAACTATTAAGTAAACTAGAAGTAGAATGGAAATGCAAGTGGAATTCCGTGATCTCTGTCTACTCCTATGGGAAACAGGAGTGATTATATGTATGTATGAGAAGTAGAATAACATTTACACCTAGTTAAGACAGTAACTTTGTTTTACCTTTGCAAAGGGGTTTCCATTGAGTGGATTTCTTGACTTCCTTACTTTCATATGAGGGCCGGTTCTGTGCATTTGAGCGAGAGAAGCCATAGCTCGAGCCAGCAGTCCTGTGGGGTGCATTACTTGTGGAGGAGTCATAGGCACATTTGTAATAGCTGTAAATAATAAATAAAAATAAAAAAATTACCTTTTACTTTTTGTTTGAATGTTTTTTATTAATTAATAAAATTAATTTTAATTTACTTTTGTTTGAGTACAGGGGTATCATGAGCAGGTAAACAATGAGACACAGCTTGAAAATTAATGTGTAAACAACTGTAAAACTCGTGCAAATCTAATTAAATGAGATAGGGTGTTGGTTACCTAGGTACACCTGGAAATGTAAAGAGAGTTGAAGATGTTTATTGGGAACTATCGAAGTGTGTTAAACTTAAACGTACCTTTGTGTTGTATATTCTTTATCCCAAATGTTAAAAGTGAGAAGCCTTTTCTAATAAAGTTCATGCTGAAATAAAATACACATAAAAGTTTTTTATTTAACATTTTCCAAAAATTGATACAAACAAATTAACATAAGATGCATTCCACAAAACCACTGAGGTTTGTTTAGAAATAGCAGGTACATTCAAATCAAGCTAATTTAAAATGTATGATACTAATTTAATAATAATTTATGAAAAAGTATTAGTACTCATTCATACTAAACGTGATTTCGTAGTTTAAGTAAATCTACTTTGTCGGTACCTAACTTACATTGATTAAATGAATTGATCAATGAAAATATTATAACACAGCCTCAATTTCAGTGAGAAATTCCAAAAATAAAATAGGATACTTTCTGTGGATGAGAGGTTAGGCTAAACTATTGACAATTACTTTTTGTTTACAATTTATTCTAACGGAGTGACATTGACATATCATAGTTTTTTAATTCAACCATGCCTGTCAAAACAAATCAGTAGGTACTTACTAAATCCATATCCATACTTCCATACTAATATTATAATTGCGAAAGCCTATCTTTCTGTCTGTTACGCTTTCACGGCCAAACCGCTAAACGGAATTTGATGAAATTTGGTATTAATATGGTTGAAGACCAGGGATCAAACATAAGCTACTTTTTGACGCAGGCAGAGCTACGGGAAAAAGTTAGTACTGCATAAATGCTTTCTAGAAATTAAATACGCCTTTGCAACCTCGCCTTCGCGCGTAACGACTTTATCAAGTACTAGCTGTTTCCCGCAGCTCCGTCTGTGCCAAAAAGTAGCCTATGTTTGACCCCGGGTCTTCAACTATATTCATACCAAATTTCATCAAAATCCGTTCAGCGGTTTGGCCGTGAAAGCGTCACAGACAGACAGACAGACAGAAAGACAGACAGACAGACTTTCGCATTTATATTATTAGTATGGATATACACATACTATTAGGTATTATAAATGCGAAAGTCTGTCTGTAAAGCTTTCACGGCCGAAGTACTGAAGGGATTTTTATGTTTGTTATGAATATATCTGAAGAACCGGGCTAAACAAAGGCTACTTTTTGACGCAGGTGGAGCTGCGGGAAACAGCTAGCTATATAATACAAATGTAGGTAAGTACCTTTTCTTAAACATGCGCGGAAATATTGTCATTAGATACTTTTGAATAAAGAACACGCGAAGTAACATATTTACGTAGACTGAAAATCAAATTCACTTCCCGGCACGTTCTTTAAATTTGGAACGAAGAGCGCGCCGGCAATGTTGTATGAAACGGTGTGCTGTTTGAATTTAGAACTTTTTCATCTATCGTACACATTGCGTTCTCATGGCTGTATCTGAAAAACCAAAATCACTTCCCGGCGCGTTCTTTGAATTTGGAACGAAGAGCGCGCCGGCAATGTTTTATACCTATGAAACGGTGTGCTGTTTGAATTTAGAACTCTTTTATCTATCGTACACATTGCGTTCTCGTGGCTGTATAGCCACAGATGCGTTTACCTTTCGGCACAAACTGTAAAATAAATTAAATTTATTATGTAAAAGGCCCTTTTTTATTTCCTTGCACTTTTTTAAGAAAAGCACTATATATGCCTCGGCCTAAATGGCAATTGTTTATTTTGCTGCCTTTGCAATAATGTACTATTACGTAATGTTCGTCAGTGCCGCCATCTACTTATAATTATTGCAAGAACAACATTTTTTGAAACATTTCCTGTGTAGCCAGCAATGGATGTAGCTAAATGAAACTGATAACTTGGTTTTTAATTCCACTGTTTGAAGCTAGAGGGCTCTAATATTAAATGTGCAGAAGCGCAGAACACATGGATGAATTTCGATCACAGCACAGCATACTTTTACTTTAATCCTATGTAGGTAGTTTAGAAGTATCTAACTAGGACTATTTGAGGGGTATATTACGGGTAGATTCTACTATCTAAACTATAAAAATTTGGTAGGTACCACCACGATACCACAAAACTTACAACAATGTTTACTATCTTTTTGCCTACCTACCTTTAGTATCCATTATCTATATAATATAATGGATTAAAAAATAGGTAGTTAAGGTAAGTCAAAAATAATAAATCTACCTAGAGAATCTAAGAATGTAACAGGGAATTCGCTTTGATTATTCTAGTGCGTAGGTATACCTACACTCAGCCCCGTTGGGAAGGGAAGTGGGCAGGTCATGACCATTTGACCCATTGACAGCGTGAGTAACTTAAGTACCTATGTGGAATACCTACTCGTCTTATAATAATAGTTGAAATCTGATGTGACTCAAGATCGATTAAGTACCTACTTAGTCGAACGATTTTCATTCGTCGAAACTGGTGGGTCGAACGATATTCATTAGACTCACCGATTTAGCGTGAGTCATACTTTTCAAAAATAGGGCCCCAGGACTAACACATGGTATTATAATCGAGAACAGCCGACTAAGGATTTTTTCATAACACCAAACTTTGTAAACAAATGGGGTTTCTTACAGTCTTACTCTGATAACTTTTTTGATTATGTTGCAAGTAGGCTTAGGAAACACACAAGTAAATTTTCTTATTTCTTTTCTCAAGATATTCGAATGAATAAAAGAATAGATACAATTGCTAAAATTTTATTCGACAATACACTCAGGATTGAATTAAGAAACTTCAGTCGTAATCTTTCCAAGTTTTATTGGGCCGCTTGGCGAATATTTGACTTTAACATTTATATTGGAATTTTAACATAATCCAGGAGAAAGCGGATTATAAAATGATTCGATGTTATAGATGACTGAGCAGTATAAATGATAAGTTCCTACCTATAGGTACTTATAATTTTGATTTCATTTTACGATTTTCACAGAGCTTAAAGTTTCTGCTAAATTTTTAAGAACTTTAATTTGATGTGAATTTCTTGAAATTAATGCAGAAGTTTTATTTAAAAAAATGTTTATATGGTACGTTTCATACTTCTTATCTTGCAATTGATGTGTTTTTTTGTTTTCACTAGATTTTAATTTTTAGGGACACTGTTGTGACAGTTGTGGTATAGCTGGTTTTAAAGATTTTATTTAGTTTGCTTTTACATTATGGTAAATATTACGATAAAGTTTTTTCACAAATGTATGGCTTCGTGCAATGACACCAACTGTCTCTAAGTCCATAAGATATGGGGTCCATGGTAGCACAGTGCGGTTCCAGCGGGCTGTTGCTGTAAAATTTATGTAAATAAATAATTTATTTATGTAGTTACACAAAAAGCAGGACACAGGAATATTAAACATAAATTAGTATAAAGTTGCTACCTATTTGAAATGAAATCTCTTACAGTAGACCATGGAGCAATTACAAAGAGAAGATGCCGTTTATAATGGCGCAATGATGTGATCATTGGCGCTTCGCCGACATAAAAGTGGGCGGAGCTTGTCATTGGTCGTGCTCCATGGTTGGAGCCACGGCCGAAACCAAGCTTCCCGCACGTCTGCCTTCCGTCCCGTGTAGCCTCACAAATACTTTCTTACAAAACGCTTATTACGGCATCTCCTGTTTGTAATAGCTCCATGTAGTAGCCCCGTGAGAGTAGAAGTCGTTATTAAAAGCAACTGCAACTGTGCATAAAATAGCCGGGCCGGACTAGAAGTGGCGCACCCAAAAAATGCTGGCTCGACGTCGCAACGGAAGATATGCGTGCTAATGGACTTACAACCAAGGATGCTGAAGATCAGGGGAAATGGAGGAGAAAAAGTAGGAAAGCGAGCCCTGGGCTCCGAGGCAACCAGCCGAGGATGCAACCGGGACGGCTCTAAGATGAGTAGTAGTAGTAGGCGTGTGCAAAAAATAAAAATACATACATTATGTTAAAGTTTACAAAACTATTGAACTGTACCAACTATAAGTCTAGGCGGACTTAATGTTTAAAGCTTAAAGTTTGGAGAAATAGAAAATTGGTGCGGTGTTTGGTTGAAAATAATGTTCTTTCTTTTTTTGATTCAAAATGTCTAACTTGACATGAAAATCGCCTGGGTCAATAGGCTGGTAATTAGCAGGATATCAAATCACCCACTGGCCTGGCCCACTTGGGTAATAAAATCTACCAGATTGTTATAAACGTTTTTGCAGATTTACTTAGATGAAAAGTTTAAAATTTACCTAAAGGTTTTTCCATTTTCCCCGACCCATTTATGAAATGGGAATCTTATTATGTTTTTACCTGAAAAAAAATATCAATAAATAAAGATATTTTTTAATATAAATAAATATAGCTTTCGCACGAGGATTCGCTCCCTTTCATTGGGCTCATAATATATTGTACGCCTGGAATGGCAGAATTTCGAGATAATTGTTATTTTTATTAACATCTTACTTGTACCTAAATTCAAACAATAAAGGCTTTTTATCTTTTACTAAAAAATAGCTATGTACTCGTTATTTCTTACTATGTACACAACTATAACACTAGGCTAGATCAAAGTAATCGTTTTCATCCTCGTATTACTTTTACATGTAATTATTTACTTATTTACGTGTTTCGAAGCGAAGAGGAGACTCTCCAATTTTGCGTGAGTTACACTTTTCGAAAAAAAGCACTCCAGATGCGAGTTGTGGAACAAAGCATATTATTCCGATATTACTAAATGTATTTTTTTTTGGGACTGAATTTTTGTGAGGGCAACACCGTGAAAAAGTTACACCTAATTTGGCAAAAAAAAAGACTTTTGACAAGAAGCCGATAAGAATAGTATCGGCGCTGTATTTTATTTCCAGAATTACTGTGTGTTGAGTGTTGGTGCATAAAAATGGTGCATATTATTCCCAAAGTTTTCGAGAACAAGCGTGATATTCTTGTTTGTTGCCAAAATCTTCCGGAAATCGCTAAGTGCAGTTTTTCTACCACTTCACTTTAGCCTAATTCTTCTGACTCGACTTGACTACTGACTTGACTTTAGACTTGCTCTTGCTCATTTCATTACTTACTCGTTGACGGTGGAAACCGGGGAGTGCGTAACTATAACTAATAACTTACCATCAACATTTACCCATACTTTAAAGTTGGCCAGATTATTGATTCCCAACCATACAATTTCAGGATTGAAAGATCCAGTAACGTCGGAATAGTTCAATTTACGGACGAATTCCTGTATGGTATGGAACTCTTTCTGAAATAAATGGTCACTAAATTAAACTATTTTAATACGGTTTTTATCGCGTTTATTACTTATTTATTTACACCTGACGTTTCAAACACTTTACAGCGTTCATGGTCGCAGGCAGACTTAAAATAGTTTGATTTAATGAATAGCAATCGCGAAAACATAAGAAATCATTATAAATGGTCAAGTCAAAAAAAAAAAAATGATTTAAAATATTGTATTAATTTAATTTTTATAAAACACTACACTCAATATTTTAACTATATTTCAACTTAGTGTCGGCCCTGAATGGGTGAAGCAAATCACATTATTTTGACTAGGGTAAACATACATTTTGTAAAGTTTTTTCTTAGCAAGTTTACTGTGTTTTGTTTGATTTTCCCTTTACAGGGACAGACAGTATTCGCTCATTATAATACCAGTATCACTAAATCTAATTGGGACAAGAAGGATGTTACTGGGAAACACGCACTTTGATTACTTCTTCTTCTACTGACTGCATTAGGTATATTGTATTTGCTCCTTTCTTTGTCCCTATGTTGCCTGGTAATTTGCCATACTTAATTACTGTCTTCCATAGTGCAAGACCCCTATGGGTTTTCTGGATACAGGGGGTTGCTACATTGGGCTTCTTAACATAATGGCCAAGAATATAGCTTATCAAGGGAAATCCTTTTATATTGATGGAGATGGTAACATAAGAGAAGGATTTGAAAGCCCTTGGTTGTTTGGCGCTGAAAAGTGCCTTTGTTGGTTTTTACTATAAATATCCATTTTGTCTTGAGATGATCAGCCAATCTATGTTACCGACTAGACTCTCTCTCTCATCTCTCGCGTCCTCGGCTGTTTGCGTCGGAGCCCAGAGTCCGCTTTCCTGCTCTTTCTTCTCCACTTCGCCCGTTACCGACTCGGCTGTCCACGCAGATTACTAACCTCTGTTTTAGGAACAGCTAATTTTCCACCTTCATCGAGGCATACAAGTCTCGCATCGTTCCAGGTGCGAGCGTGGTACATTACCTTGTATGCTTTTTTGACATCATTTCGTATTGTGTATCCTGTAAAAATTTAATCAGCGATTGACATCGGCATCTTTAAGATTTTTACCAAACCAAAACCGATTAGACAAAGGACTAAAATAGCTAGTACTTTAGATTTGTACCTACCTATAGTAACATATTTTAAAGCGTAGACAAGATAAGAGCAAACTAAACTAATGACAATTGATGTTAAACAAATCTTTAATCTTAAAGTTGACCAATGATCGACGACTCTACTAATTATTTTTTATCTAGCTCGTGCTCATAACAAGTTACGAGTAGTAATGATAAAACCTTATATTTGAATTTAGGTTACGGACAGCAAATAAATGAACTATGGAGAGATATTAAGGGCTTGGGCATAGACTTAGCATGGCCCGTAGCATTTTCTTTACAGGATTATGTAAGTAAGTAAAAACATTGCACCATAGATAATTACATACAAAGATATGTTGTCTGTAACAAAGATGTACAATAGGCGGCCTTATCGCTAGTGCAATCTCTTCCAGGCTACCTTTAGGATAGGAAAAAAAACTTATTACTATGATTAGATAGAATATTGATACTTATACCAAATATATATTTATACCAAATTTTATTAAAATCCGTTCAGCGGTTATGCCGTGAAAGCGTAACAGACAGATTTTTATACTTATAATATTATATTAGTATGGATTATATGGTTTGTCTCCACTTTAATCTATAAATGGATTCAATAGGAAAAAGAGTGAAATAGAGGAAGTGGTTTAGTTTCACTTGCAACACAGTGTAAGCAATATAATAAAAATACATACCATCCCGAATAAGGTAGTATAAACTGCATTCGATATATCCCAACAATCCGATTAACGTTGTCATGTAGAGGATTCTGTTACAGAAGGTATAAGTATTAACTTAGCTACATATTACTTCCATGCAAAAAGCAGCGAAACCGAAGAAAAAATGCTTCCATGGAGTCCAAAGAGTATTAATTATGTTACGTGATTGGTATATATTACATATCACATGAATAAATTGCCTCTTATTTATTTATCGCATGGTACTCTTTCCGTTATGCGTAACTTTCCCCTGAAACTACACCTATTCAAATAATCTACAGCTTCGCTCTTGAGGTCCTTGAAATCTTTCGACTCTCCCAAGTATTTGGCCTCTGTCAGCGATATACTTAATTTACTATATGTCATGTTGATTACACGAAAAAAGGCAGACGATAGCAACTGCAACATGTATATAAAATCTTTAAAGCGCACTTATCGGATGGTAATCATATCTAGTAGTAGACAAGAAGTTCAAACAAAATTCTTAACGCAGTCGCTAACGTTCGCGTTCTGGAGATTTTATCTCGAGAGGTGGCGGAACAGATAGAGGTTTGGAAGGACTTGGGGGAGACCTTTGCCCAGCAGTGGGATAATATAGGTTAATTAAAAAGAAGATGCTCAGAATGTTTAGTGTCGATTGATCTAGCAACATACTTCACTGGATTATTTACTGTAAATAATGACTGTACCTTCCTTTTCATTATCAAATAATTTTGAAAATCCGTCTGCTAGTTTCAAACTTATAGGAGCATAAATAAGTTCTTTAGCTTCAAATTATTAAAATGCTTTACATTACTTTTTTAAGTATAAATTTACGGACACTTGTTCCAATATAGAGCCTTGTAGGGTTTTTATGATTCCGTGATGGGGCATGTTTTTGTAAAACCGTTAGGTAACTCAATTATCACAAACTCCAGCACTATCTTGGGGTTATCTCTCCATGTCAATAAAGAGGAATTACCTCTAGGTATCAATTATGTACTAATTCCACTTATCAGTGCATCCAACTCTTAATAATAATTATCATAAACCGGCTGCGGTATAGAAAACAGATTATGTCATTTCCCGGCACTTTCAATATTCCATACAAAACTGGTATATAAGTGGCACTTATTTCAGTTTTTCTTATTGTAAGATAAAATGAACATACCAGATTAATCAATTCGGAAGCATTTTCATTAAACATTTAATGGGACTTACCTCATTTTCTTTTCTTTTATCCGATGTCTTAATTTAAAATTTCACGATTTATCTATGTACCTACAACCGTAGCTATCGTGGCTTCTTTAAAACTGTGATGAAAGTGTGACACTCGTCGCATCACAAATGCTTGAAGTAAATAGGTACTGCGTATTAATTAAATCAATGAGTACATATTCTCTAGTTATTCTAAAAAGTGAAATTTTTGGCTGAAATAAGTATATACTTATTTTGAGATCAGCTCCCTCTAAATCAAAGACTAATAAATTTCAATCATCAATTCAATTCAAAAATCAATTTATTAGTACTAACAATTTATGACTCAATTTTTCAAGCTAGACATCACATTAGAGTATTTTTACTAAAATATTTTTTTAAAACTGATTCAAATCTGACTCATACTAGTTTTCACTAAAATTAGGTGCAGTGCTTTTATTTTTTTGAGATTTAATGAAAAAATATAAAACAGCTTGACGTTGCCTATATTTTAGCAAATACTTTGTAATTTATAAGGCGCTTTGTTAGTCAAGAGTTACTTATCTGTGCATTGGACGACTGTGCATTTGTCAACTGTCTACTGAGTAATGGTTCTCACACGATAACGGTGAAAACGAAATGTTTACTCATACATAAAATATTACCTACATCGCCATTTGCATGTATTTCGGACGAGAGTAACTGTATGTTGATGTTTAAAAATTGGGTTTTGATAAACTAGCAAAGTTCGAATTTGGTTCAGTGGAAGGGAAAACGCAATAAAACAGAATTGTATACTTTATTGCACCAAACTAATATAATAACTCAATATTATGTGCGATGATTAAAAATACATTATTGTGCTTTACAATTGTATTTGTACAATCAAGTTTAAATAAATATCTTTTTAACTAAATTATTTTATAACGCTGTTAAGTGTTAAAATCGTAAGGTGTACAATAACTAAGCAATAAACGCAGTAAAAATCGAGTTAAAATAGTTTTATCATAAAGAAAACAACATATTTTTATTGTACATAATACAAAACAATATGGTTGAAAATAAAATTATAGATATGTACTTAACAACTATGAAGCAAAAGGCTTTATATAGTGCAAAGAATTTAGGTGTTTTGCATTGGGTAAACCAAGTTCTTCCATTAATGATCCACTCACTAACTCAGTACTTCAATGATTTTGTATCATATAATCAACATCGATTATTGATCTAAGCTTGCAATATCCTGTTACTTAAGATTCATCTAAATAAATAAAATATCTTTACTTCGACCTACGTAGGCACATCATATACATTTCGATACCTCCTAGTTATAGTATCGTAAGTTTCGTAAGTGCGTTTTGTCAAGTTTACAGTACATTGTTTTTTGGGCATTGTTCAGGAAGATGACCACCAATGTTTTTTAAAATTTTCACATGCCTTACTAAACAGAAGGGTGATAATCTAGCTTTGTAGGTTAATTCATATTTTTTCTGATTTCGAAAACAAAAATCACTTAAGATATTTTACATTTACTTTGAACATTAACAAAGCTATTTATCGTATGTCATTATTTAGTAATAATGTAGTACATTATCCTGTGTATAAATCATAAATGATAGATAATTTATTTTTCTCCGATAAAAAGTGAAAGCGTAACAGACAGACAGACTTTCGCATTTATAATATTATTATATATTGGAATATTTTTGAGAACAATACTTACACAGATCTACATGAAATGCAATTTTTTATTTCATGTGGGTTTATGTGTAAGTACCAGAAAGTGGAGCTTAAAAGGAATATTAGTAACTTGCTTTTCCGTTTTCAGTACCCTATGTTTGACCCCGGGTCTTTAACTATATTCATACAACATTTCATCAAAATCCGTCCAGCCGTGAAAGCGTAACAGACAGACAGAGAGAAAGACAGACAAACAGACTTTCGCATTTATAATATTAGTATGAATTAGTAAGCATACTAATACTAGAAAATTCCATTTTTATGAGCAAAGTTGTCAATTTTCTTTACATTGTAGTAAGTAAATTTTTTTTTCATACCTTGTATGATTCACGGCTCTTTCTTTTTCGGTATCTATATGAAAGCCGTCTCTCTTCTAATCTTCAGCTTTCTTTATAGATATAGTCGCCTTTGGTGTGGGCATTACTGATAGATAACTCATATCATTATCATTAACAAAAAAATCATCAGTTTTATTGACTACACACGGCATTGTCAAAAAACTTTTACAGCGAATAAAAAACAGTTATTTTTTTTCACTTTTAAGTAAATTATAAAAATAGAGACAAATCACATAGGTAGATTTAAATTAATAATAATTAGAAAAACTAGACAAAAATTTAAAAATATAGATTGTACGGTAGGTATAAAAGTACGATGTCTAGTCTATGCATAAAACTTCTACGCTAACATTTGCAAGGCTCAACACACATGGTATGGCACTTTTAATCAGTCATTCGCATCTTATTAGTATAAAAATAATCACAAGCATAAAATACAATTTAGCACTAACTGTAACTAAAAGTACGGACTCAATGGCTCATTCCAAATGAACACTGCGAATACGCGTAATATCAATAGATTGATTAAATTTCATCTTGTTCTTTATACGTCTTTCTTTTATTTATTTGAACTATGATCCGTAAATTTACATATTCCTACATTTCATTAAAATATAACCTAAAATGCTCGTAAATGCCCTGAGATCAACCAACATCAACCATAAGCGTAAAACCCATGTCCCGCTCCGTGTCCACCAAAAAATAGTCCAGTACCAAAACCACCGTAAAATGTTCGAAATCTGTTCATTGGTTCTTCATCATTTTCTTTCTTTTCCATCATTCGAAACTGAGCTTTATTATCATTGTGAACACGACCATGCAATGGTATTACAGTTAGATCATGTACCGGTACATATTGGTTGTGATATGGATACGGTATCAGAATTGGAACTAATTGGGTTTGATGAGTTGCATTAGTCGGGGTTCCAATGTGGGTAATATACTGTATTCTCGTATTATCCTGAAAAAAAGGAACAAAATAAATCACACAGCAACACGTTGGATGAGCTATGTTCAAATGGATATAATAAAAATATTTGTCACAATTGGGTATTCTACTAATTTTTATTTTTCTTTCGTATCAATATTTTTATTTCCAGAAACAGAATTATGAAAGAATTTTTGTAATCCGTTCAAAAATAAATAAGTTCTAAGCCTTTGAAATTCAGTGGTAGAGGAAACTGTCAAAAAACAAGAAAAGGATGCACTGTGTGAGCTGTGACGTCACTGCCACTAGGTTTCGTGCGTACAAAAGAGATAGTAAGACGTCCCCACCACGCTCCCACTTTTGTTTCAGAGAAAACTTTAAAATCGAATTACTGCCTTACTTAACAACCAATTTTGTTGTTATTTTCAGAATCGGTTACTTTTTAGTGTATATTTTGTTTAGTATAACAATATTAACCAAGTATGAATACAGTCAAGTAGCCTATTTAATGGCGTTACAATAGAGCGCGGGGTCAAGACAAAACTTGTTTAAGATATTTAAACAACAACAACCCGCAACAATTAATTTATGTTGTAGATTTATTTATAACGATTATCTTGAGCTTTACTATCCCATCCTATTTATCGTAGATACAACGTTTACACGTTGAAAATATGTACTGAATTTGTTGATCACTTACTTCAGTGAAAGCAAGAATCAACCACACGGAAGATAAATCAAGTAGATTCAATTTAGCCTGAACAACTGCTCATCGGGATAATTATTATTTACCTGTGGAGGCACATGATGATGCTGCAGACTTGAATGTATTGGAATCACATGAAGACTTGGTACTAGGAACTGATGTGATATTTGAAATGCTACCGGTAAATTTATACCCTTATTCTTTCTGACGTTAGTAGATTTTTTTGGTAGCATTTGAATATGGTTGACGTGCGAGGTGAAAATAGATGCCTTGGTTCCGTGATCGGGGACTCCTATTGGAAAGGCATTACCATGTATCTTCTTATCGCCATCGATATCATGGTTTTGGAGAATACCATGAAGACCCTGAATGTGAGTGATTGTGAGCAGGACTGCTAGTTTTGAAATCATCTGTAAAGAGAAAAATAATATTATCTGAATATGTATAGAAATATAACGCGTCGATGACGAAAACTACGATGACATATTTGTTGAACTTTGAGATAACTGAATTATAGACATGTAATAGGTTATCTTCAAAAAATTTAGTTTTTATTAGGTTATTTATTCTGTTCACAATACATTTAACCTAAGAATATAAATAAAAACGATTTCTATTGCCTTGACAATGAAACGTCATTCGTTAAAAAGTTACTTTAGTAATTTTACACAGCTTATGTGTTCCAGTGGTTATGGAGGTCTGCTTTTGACCCAGTCTGACTTCCGTGCTACGGAAGGCACGTTAGGTCGTTGGTCCTGGCTGCGATCTGGTGGTCGTTAAAGCAACCACGTCAGAGGCCGACAGGCGGTTCCGCACAACTCTGACTCCTACTCGAAATGATGATGATAATGAGTACTTTTATCATTGTTTGTAATGTTTTCCTTACTCGAAATCTAGTGTAACAATAAATCAATAGGAATGCATCAAATCTTATCAAGCATTTTATTTTGTGTCACAGATTATATTATTATCACATTAATATGATATCTTAAATGATTTGATATCATATTTCTTCAATCACACATTCTGTTTTGTCGTGTAGTTAATTCGTAGAGAATGTTCACTATTGAAAACTTTTTAATTATTAATAAATTTTAAACATAAAATTTTAAATTAAACTATTTTAATACGGTTTTATCGCGTTTATTACTTATTTATTTACACCTGACGTTTCAAACACTTTACAGCGTTCATGGTCGCAGGCAGTCTCTCCCATTGTTGCCGACATTTTCATGGAAGACCTTGAGGAGAAGGCTCTTTCAAGCACCCTGGCTATGCCGAAGATGTTCAAACGGTACGTAGATGATACTTTTGTTGTACTCCCCAAAACTCAAGTCTCTGTTTTGTTAGATCATTTAAATTCCATTAATAGTAAAATTAAATTCACTATGGAACCTGAGATCAATAATTCATTAGCCTTTCTTGATGTTTTAATAACTAGAAATCTTGACAATAGTATCAGTCACACTGTGTACAGAAAGCCCACCCACACAGACAAATATCTCAATGGTAAATCTCACCATCATCCATGTCAGTTAGCTACCGTAGGCAAATCTTTGTTACAGAGAGCACACGGCATCTGTGACACCCACCATCTTAAGGAGGAGCTTCAACGAGTCAAGTCTGTCTTAAGAAGCAACAATCTCAGCCTCCCACACATTTGTCACAGAAGTCGACCCAAGCCACACACAGTTGATCGTTTTCCTGCCATCTTACCATACATAAAGGGAGTCACGGACAAGATTGGTAACATACTTAGGCGAGCTTCAATCAAGACCTATTACAAGCCGCATAAGAAAATAAACCAATTTTTAAGACCTGTAAAATCCAATATCCCATTGCAAGATGCTGGAGTTTATAAAATTGACTGTGACTGTGGTTTATCATACATTGGGCAAACAAAGAGAAGCATTAATACTCGTATAAAAGAACATATTGCTGACATGAAAAATAGACGCTCAACCAAGTCTGCAGTCTGTGAACATGCTCTAGACAAACCCAACCACTATATGCGTTTTGATAATTTTCAAGTCCTTGCAAAGGAAAACAGATTCATTCCAAGGATGTTACGTGAAGCTATTGAAATTAAAAAACATCCTAATTTCAATAGAGAGGATGGATGGCAGGTACCGCCAGCTTGGGACCCAGTCATTAACTTAATAAAATTGCAAACTCGGAAGCAGACTGCAAGACCCTTAGATACTGTGAGCCAATACTGCGTGAATCGGAATAGTTCCCAATAAAAATTTCAGGCGGTAGTTTTGTAATCTTATGACATCAAAGACAAATGTTAACTTAGTCTGCCTGCGACCATG
Organism: Euzophera pinguis; assembly: GCA_947363495.1. NCBI lineage: Eukaryota > Metazoa > Arthropoda > Insecta > Lepidoptera > Pyralidae > Euzophera > Euzophera pinguis. Next base: position 10,281,773 of record OX376170.1, on the reverse strand, counting down.
AACGCTGTAAAGTGTTTGAAACGTCAGGTGTAAATAAATAAGTAATAAACGCGATAAAACCGTATTAAAATAGTTTAATTTAATGAATAACAATCGCGAAAACATAAGAAAACATTATAAAATTTTAATATTTTTAACCAAGCTCAAGCAGAAAGCTTGCATGCAGGAAAAACATGTTGGAAGAAAAAAATAAAATAATGAAGCAAGTAATATTCATTTATTTCTTTCTTTCACGGAAAATAAGCGGTAGCCCACCATCGATGGCTTGAACAACATCAGCTCTGGTTTCCACTTGCGGATGCCTCTTCGTTTCTGGTGCTGGTTCTACGGAAAATCGTGAAAGCACTGCGGCCAAACCTGCTAATGACTGCATCAAACCAAGGCGCTCACCTAAAATAAAATGAAGTTGATATATAAATCTAACTATTGATTTGTATGAAAGTAAAAATGAATTGTTTGTTTTGTTTTATCTAAACCAATTTTTCTAAAATATCGCATACTCATAAAGAAACTGAGAGTATCAATCAGTTTATATAAATTAAAAGTTCTCAAAAAAATGTTAAACTCATACATTCACATTTTCTTAAAATTGAAAATAGTCTAAAATTGATCATCATAATCATTTCGTGTGGATTGCATTGTCAATCGACCATATACACCCTGGTGTCAGAGCTGTTGATGTTTGCTATAAAATCATTTCCTGGAATATAAACAAAGAGAAAATTACCTATACAAGCTCGTGGGCCTTCGCCAAATGGCAGGTAAATGGATTTTGTCACATCATTAAATTCGTCTGGATGAAATCTTTCAGGCCTGAATTCTTCAGGTTTGTTCCAATACTGAGGATCCTTATGAAGAGCTTGTACTGGGATGATAACTGTTACTTCTTTATCTATAGATAAATTTAAATCTTTAAAAGTGTACGGCTTAACTGAGGTTCTCACTAAGTAACCTAGAGATGGGAATATCCTCATTGCTTCCTTAAATGTCCATTCTAAATATTTCATCTCCTTTATTGCATCGTAACATAATTTATCGTCATATTTATTTAATATTCTATCAATTTCTTCTTGAACTTTCTTCTGTACCTCTGTATTAAATGCTAACAGATGTAACGTATAACTAGTTGCTGATGAAGAAGTTTCAAATCCAGCAGCAAAGAAAACAAATACTTGTGCAGCCATTAACACATCATCTAAGTCTATTTCAGCTTCTTTTGGCGACCCACTTTTATCAAAGTTCTCAATAGAATCTCCAATCATTTTACCCTTTTGCTTGCATTCCAGCATTAAATCAATGAAATCATTTCTTTTGGATGGTTGATAATTTCTTTGTTTTTGAATATCAATAACAAGATCTATAATTTTGTCTTCGAGACGCCCAAAAAATTTGAGATTGTCGGTATATTCTGGGAAAATATCTTTTATCATCATTATAAGATTTTCTCTAAATCCAAAATGGAAAATGTCAACTCCAAGTTTTCTGAAGGCAGAGTCTTCTTCGTTCAAAGAGTCAGCATCAAGTCCAAAGCCACAAGCTCCAATGAAATCTGTTGTGTATCTAGCCATAAGGTCTCTAGCGTCTATTGCATGTCCTTTGACAGCTGCCTTCAATGTGCGAGTCCGTAGTTTTTCGGCCCTTTCGGTAATTAATGGAAACATTGCCTTCAATTTACCGCTTGTAAAAGCAGGAGTTAATCTTTGTCTCAATAGACGCCATAGATCACCTTCTGCGAAAAATAGATTGCGAAGTATTGGTTCTAAGGTTTTGCCTGGTATAATTCCACGTTTATAGAAATAGTAGAAATCCGTGAGCAAAATACTTTTAATAATTTCTGGGTCTCTTATGATTAGCGCTGGTTTTGTTGACCAGAACATCCCCACCACTTTCTCATTAGGGTACTGGAAATATGTTTCTGCAGCAGTTTGCGTTACACTTTTCCGCTGTAGGTATACATCTGTTATTGATCCGAAGAAAATCACAGGTTTAAGAAATGTCACTCCTCTCTTTTTCCAATAGTCAAAATTCCTTACATTGTATAAATACAGCAAAACAATGCCAACAAGAATAGAAGCCAAAAGTAACATATTTGTTTGTTATAATACAAGCATGTAATCAACCAAGGATATAATTAACGACTGATTCGTACTTTTGTATGTCCGTATTTATTAGGGATACCAGATAAGTATTATCTTATCAAAATAGTAGCGTACGCAATTTATTATTAATATTGTATTTAAATAAACATTATGGCTGTACTGAAATAATTGACATTAAAACATTGTTCATACCGCTTATATTTTTAGTTGAACAAACAAATAAAATGAAAATCTAAGCTTAGTAGTTACTAGTTTGTTAGTTAAGTAGTTACTTAGCCACCGACAATTTAAGTATCTAGTGTGGAGAAAGTAAGGTAGGTAATGGAAATCCTTAGTATTTGCCAACATTTAAGGAACAGGCGGAATAATGTGCATGTGTACCTATAAGTTTTCATAACTTTATGTGTTTAGCTTTGCCGCAGCCTCTTATGTGAATAATTTAAAGAATGTTGTAACAAACTTACTCTACCTCTGAGATCCTTACAAAAAAGAATTAATTACTTAAATCAAGAACGTAAAGCCGTAAAATGTGATTAGTCAATGAGTAATTCAATTTTTAAATTTTTATATCAGATAGCTTGAAATAAACTACAGATATTACAAACCCGAATAATCATTCTTAATGTACTTTGGTTTGATCAGATTTATCAAAATAACGTTTTTCGTATCAAAGTTCAAGTTTGATAAAAAAGTAAACAATGGTTATTGATAAATTTTTAGGACTAAATTTATCGAACTATAGTAATAATAATGCAGCATGCCATTATTATCTTTCACGTAGAGATTGATGTGGTTAGTGATGCAGAATTTACTGCACTATTATGACGCAATATAATTTAAGTAATCCATCTATACATATAAATAAAATTGGAGTGTCTATTTGTAATATTGAAATAACGGTTTTTTACTACATACATATGAATATATATATAGTACATGCACCAAAATAACATTTTTCACAATTTTTGTCTGTCTGTCTGTCTGTTTGTTCCGGCTAATCTCTGAAATGGCTCGACCGATTTTGACGGGACTTTTATTGGCAGGTAGCTGAACGGATTTTGATGAAATTTGGTATTATGGAATATAGTTGAAAACCCGGGGTCAAACATAGGCTACTTTTTGACGCAGGCGGAGCTGCGGGAAAAAGCTAGTACAAAATAAAGATAAAAATTCGACTCTGAATTATGATAATGTTGAGTTTCATTGCTTCAGAAAAATAATTCATGATCATTCATAATATAATTATTATTGAGTAAGGAACGTTTATTTCTTAGTCATTCATTCATTCCGAGTGAGTTACATGGTCAAATTCTTGATGGCGCTACATGAATCGAATATTTGAATTAAGGATTTTTAAAACACCAATTTTTTACGTACCAACAGATCAATATGATGCTTTATTTATAACTTACTAGCTATTTCCCGCAGCTCCGCCAGCGCCAAATTGTAGCCTATTTTTGACCCCGGGCCTTCAACTATATTTATACCAAATTTCATCAAGATCCGTTCAGGGATTTGGCCGTGAAAGCGGAAGCATGGATGCTCGACATTTAGAAAGACTATATCTCATGTTCTCAATAGATGGCGTAACAATGATTTTGTATGAGAGTGTCCAATCAGTACCAAGGTAACCAAAAGAGTTAGCAAGTTTCGGTATCTCTGCTATTTCGCTCTCCTTTTAAGTTATATGCCTTTTTTTAGATTTTTTAGCATTCTGAGGTCATGATTTTGCATTGTTGACCGAGAGAGCGAAGCGAGTGAGGTCTCTAAATCGAGTTGGGGCAAAAACACATTGTTTTTATGTATGTATGTATGTAAGTTTATACCGCGATAACTGCCGAACCGATGGTATAATTTGTAGAAACTTTGTAGGCATGTAGGAAATATCAATAGAATTTTCAAGTTCGTTGGGAATTAAAATCGGTTCAGTAGTTTTGGAAATATTCATAAAAAATGTCCGCGATTATATAGTAAACGAAACCAACGCGTATTTTAAATTTGGATAACGCCATCTAGGTGTTACTTAGGGAATTAATTGTATTAGAAATGTCGAAATCAGTTGTAAGCAAGCGATTGTAGATGATTTAAAAGCGAAGACATCGAAAAACTCAATATTAGTTTTAAATCCATTTAGTAGTTTTTGAAATAACTATAAATAAAAAAAATCTGGATTATTAACCGACCGATTGATTGAGTGAGGTCTCCAAGTCGAGTTGGGGCAAAAACACATTGTTTGTATGTACCTATGTATGTATAAAAACACATTGTTTGTATGTACCTATGTATGTATATTTATACCGCGATAACTCTCAAGCTTTAGCAAATTTTAAGTGTGTATAGAATAGGCATGTATAGCATTTTTAAGTTCGTTTGGCATCAAAATCCGTTTATGTAATTTATGTATTTATGTGTTGTAATTTACGGCATGAATGTAAAAATAAATATTTATTGCTAAGCTGTAAGTCGTTTTCGTTGATAATCAGAATGTATGTAGGAAACGTTATGATACGTGGGGCGCACTATAAGTTTCCGGAATGAATATGAAAAAATACTATTAAAGGTACAAAATTAATTTATTGTTTTTCAAAATAATCTCCCTTGGCGTCTATGCACTTTTTCATTCGATGAAACCAGTTTTGAAAACTTTTGTGCCACTCCTCTGTGGTGACCTCTGAAACGTGTTTTTCATACTCCTCGACAGCCTCTTCTGGTGATGAAAATCGTTGACCGCGTAATTGGTTCTTAATTTTTGGGAACAGAAAAAAGTCACAAGGTGCCAGGTCGGGACTGTATGCAGGATGACTCATGAGTTCTACATTTTTCGCCTTCAAAAAGTCGTTTGTCTGTCTGGCCGTGTGAGAACTAGCATTGTCGTGGTGCAGGATGATACGGCGTTTACGGTTATTTTTACGGAGTTCGTCAATAACTTCCGGCAAACAAATGGTCGTGTACCAGTCACTATTCACTGTACGACGATTCTCTAAAGCAACAGTAGCCACGAGTCCAGTTTTATTAAAAAAAGAAGCAATCATCCGCTTAGATGCACTTTTCACGCGCGCCACTTTGGTTGGTTTCGGCTCATCTTGAAAGACCCATACGCTCGATTGCTGCTTTGTTTTGGGATCGTAGCAATAAATCCATGTTTCGTCACCTGTTACTATGTCCCACACCAAATTTGACGCACCTTCGTTGAATCTGGTAAGCATGGCACTGCACCAAGTGACGCGGTCCGTTTTTTGAGCCTCGGTCAAGTTGTGTGGGATCCACCGCGAGCACAGCTTTCTCACACCCAAATGTTTGTGTAGGATTAATTGTATTTGACTCATGCCTATTTCTAAGGATGCGCGAATTTCATGGTAGGTCACATGCCTGTCTGTTTCAATCATACGGCGCGGACACACACAGCGGTGGACGGCCGACCATCGCGAGATTCGTCACTGAGATTGATACGACCACGCTTGAATTCTGCAAACCAGCTATAAAGTCTTGCATGGTGCTTCATTGCCAAAAGCTGTTTCAAGCCGAGCGATGCTCTGTTGAGCTGTCAAATTACACTTAAAATCGTAGAAAATCATACTACGAAAATTTTCCCGAGTTAAATCCATGTTGATGCAGACACACAATTTTTTAAATGGCGCCACAAGGTAAAAACAAAAGACAGTCAGATGAAACAAACTGCATTCTACAGCCAAAGAGTTCTATTTTCAAATGTTGCAATAAATTTTTAAATATTGTTTATGTAAGTGGCCAGTTCCGGAAACTTACAGTGCGCCCTATGTACAAGCCAAATAAACTCAATTCAACATTTTTGATCTTTCATATTTTTAAATTCACTGTCTTGATCTTAAAATATTTTCGTTTATGTTTTCTAAGGCTAATCGATCCCATATTACGACGAAATCAATTCACGGCCATTATTTCTATTTTTAGAGTTAGTCTTACTTGGGTGTAATCCATGTAGGTTGAACTACAATGGTCAATCAATAGTTTACACCCTGGTGTTAGAGAGGTTAATTGACTCTGTTTGCCTTGGTCTACTTATATTTTTTTATCTCCTTCGTCCAAGCGTATTTCCCAATCGCGTCCTGAGCTTACGCTTCGGAACGTAAGGTATGTTGTTAATCGTGTTCCTAGATTTGGCAATACTGGTTATTCCTGTGGAGCGAATGCCTTCTGACCTTCGGGATGAACAGAAACATGGTCAGAGGCGTTTTAGTGGCTGACACTGTCAGATTTTCAGTATGCCCAAGGGCATCTGACACAGGATTACGATAAATCTCTCCCAGGTGTATGAAACTTTTGGGTTCATAATATATCTTAAATATGGCCCCAGTAAATGATTGGAAGATTTATTTTTATATTTGTGGCTAAACTTTATTGAGTGAAATTAGCGAGGTCTATGTTCACGGCGAACAACTAGTAAGTAGGTAGGTAATTAGTCAAGAATACGAATCCTGTTTCAATTAATATTGAGTGTGAGTCACAATTTTATCTATCCAGGTGACCGGAATCAGAACAAAGAATTGATTTAAACCCAGGTCATAGTTTCAAAAGATCGACGTGTAACATGTATGTCAAAATGACGCTATGATTAAGATCATGCTCACATTAAAGACATTTACCAAAACTGAAACAGGAGTGCTAGTTATGCTATCTAGAACTCACTTTTACCATAAAATATAGGAAATATATTTTTGTACCATTGACACGAAAGAAGAAGAATCTCATAGAATATCAATAAAATATGTTCCAACGGCAAGGGGAATTTAATGCAATTATTCCACTTAGCGCTCATGCAAAATATTTTAAGAATGTGCGCAATAATTTAGTGCGCACATTCTTAAAATATTTTGCACTTTTTATACAACAGAGAGTACCTGTGAGAAAATATCCTTACCGAATACCGCAGAACTTTAGTTAATTAGTACTAACCTAATACTATCTTATATTATTACTATATCAATGTCAAACTGAGTCTGTACATTTGTTTGTTACCTGTTCACACTTTATATTCCAAACCAATTTTCCTGAAGATTTTCGTACAATATAGTAAGAATTTAAATACACGTGCCGACCCATGCGTAAAAGCTTAAGTAATCACATAAATTTCAGCTCAAAACTTTAACTTCGTAGACGCAATAAAATACATTTCCAACAAAAACAAAAAAGAGTTTAAGTTCATATTTTTTCGTCACCTCCTTGACTTTTTGCGGACAGATCCCACGAGATGTTATTAGTATGAAGCCACGTCTCATTTATGTCGTTTTTATGCCATGTGCCTTGAAAGATATTAATGTTTGTAAGAAAATAAAAATGCTATTCGCTACAAATTGCCCTTTACCTTTTTTCTTCTGTGTCTCTCATCATTATCTTCTTCTATCGACTGCGTTAACAATGTTGTATGTAAAGTAAAATCTATAAAGCGCACCTGGTGGATAAGGCGCTAGATATCTAAGAAACTCTATAGAAAATCTTATAGAAGTCGTAATCGCTAGCGTCTGCTTTAATCAAATCTCGTGGTAGAGGGGTTGCAGACTTATTTTCTAAAAGTATAACTCGTATGTCGAACGAAAATGATTCGACTCACCGATTTTGTATGTATGACGATACTTTAAGAAAATAGAGCTGATGGTCTAGTCCATTTTTTGTTGTGCTCCTGTTGATTGACTATTCTTTATCTGCAATATTTTTCTAACATCCAAATTAGAATACTTTCAATATTCCGGTTTTTTATCTGAAAAGACCTACTTAATTGAAGTAAAATAATTCATTGCGTTCCAAAGATAAAGGAAATTAATAAGCTTCTTTAATGCTACGAGTATTATCGTGAGCGTGGTGGTGGTGTAAAAAATTAGTAAGGTTTAAGGCATCTCGTTTTTTTTTTCTTTCTTCTTCATCCTAGTGTTTTCCCGGTTGCGTTCTCAGCGGTTTGCGTCAGAGCCCAGGGTCCAGCATCTTGTTTAACCGAGCCTACAGAAACCCCTCTTTTTGTCCTTATTATACCCCAATCAAAAAATGAGCTAAGTTTCGTAAAAATCCGTTCAGAAATGTGACCTCTAGCCCGGAACATACATTACCGATGCAAAAGCAAAAAACGGGAAGTAGAGACGCGTCGCTCGCTCGGTCAATAAATCTATCATTAGGTTACAACAAACGTGATTTTTTTGCCGTGTTTGCTCGATATAAATAAACGGCAACACTTGAAATACTCACAGACTATGGGTACGGAACCTTACGTGCGCGAGATCGACCCACACTCGGCCAGTTTTATTTACAGTATTTAACGGACCACCAAATATAAAAGCTTGTAAATACACCAAAACCACTGAAATATTAATAGTACAAAAGTACCAAAATTTTTCAGATCAATTTTATTACTCGCATACACAACTTACCGTAAAAAAATTAAAAAAGTCACACGCACTTTTTGAAAAATTCACATGACACGCATTATAAAACTTTTTTCTAACGTAAATTTGTTGAGTGATACCTCCAACTGTTAAACTTTAACTGCACTCAAAATACTCGAGAGTCGCAACAGTTGGCACCTTACTGTTTTGAAGGCCATACAATTAGCCACTTATAAATTTAAATGTGAAAGTCGAATATGTCAAAATAAAGAATCACTTAATAAATTAAATTAGGATCCAAATTTGAGATATCTTCAAAAATTTGCAGCTAGGAAGTATGTCAGTGTAATTCATTAGTCAGAAATGCAAAACAACTTTTATAATTAATACTTACCAGATTTTTAGTTTTGGCAATAATTAAAAAAAACCTTTTTTATTATGAAGTTGGGTGTGAGAGGTATTTAAAAATAAAATATTGACATGTGAAACTTACATTGGTCTATATAAATATCTTTGTATTTTAGTGTTACATAAATTTAAAATACCTTCTATCACATTTATCGTTTGGTACAATAAAATTTATTTTATTCCATTGACTTTTGTAATAACAATCGTATGCATTAATTCACATACACTCAGTTTCTGATATGGTTCATATAACCACCAGGAGGAACTAGATAATTTAGACGAGCGTACTCAAAATTATAAATTTTTGTTTCAGGCATGGGTTAACCCAAAAGGCAATCAAATACAAACTCTATTTATTGCACCATAGAATATTACAGAAACATCTTTAAAAAAACAGTAGAGACGACCAATGCATGCACATAACGTATCAAACAAGGCCAAGTAAGGGCGTTGAATGCAGTTTCCTTGGACAATAAAATCTGTATTCGATTGTATCAACTACTTACCATACATTCTGACGCCGAAGGCGTATGAACTTAATGTCTGGCTTAAGTATGAAATAAAAATCGTTGAATAATGATTTATGTTAAAATTTAATATTCCACAACAATAACACATATTAAAATACGTATTGTAATGTTATTTCTAAAAAAATCTTAAAAAATAGTAATAAATTTATAAATAAATTGTAACAATTATATTCACGGCACTCCGGTGTCGTTCTTGCATATCAGCTAATATAATAATAAAATTAAATATGTGATACCTACATTGTACCTTTTATATCTAAGATCTTATTTGTGTCTATTTACCATGTTTATTGCAAATAAAATTTCATCCATTCATTCATTCATATGAATAAATCGCACTGAGCTAGCTCCAATGTTAGTTAGAGACTTGTGTTAAGGGATACTAATTTAACGTCACGGATTAAAATATAATGTGACGAAGAGTAAATACATGGTTTTACGCAGGTTTGCCAGATGCTCCCTTGAGGTGAAAATTGCTCTTATCAAGGCAAACTGCACCTCACTGTACACGTGCAGCCTGTGGGCTAGCTATTCACAGAGGGTCTACAGCTCCCTCCGTGTCCAGACACGGAGGGAGCATTATTGAACTGGTTCAATAATGCTTTCAGGGCGGTATTGCGTCTCCCGCGTTTCTGTAGCGCATCAGGAATGTTTGCCGAAGCGCATACAGACTGTTTTTACGCAACAATGCGCAAGAGAGCCGCATCCCTGGTGCGCAGAGTGCGGGCCAGCTCCAGCGCTGTCCTGAAAATGATTGCAGCGAGAGAGGATTGTCCCTATATCCGGCACTGCCGCGACATACATGTCTCGTGTTGCCGGGTTGAGAGACAATTTTAATCATTATAAATATTGTCTAAAGTTTTATTATTATTATTTTTTTTATATTTTTATAATTTTTATTTTTATATGGTAGTTTTAACATATAATTTTAATGGGTTTTTAATGGTATATATTTATTTTAATTTAATTTACTTTTAATTAATTATTGTTGTACAATTTTATATGGGTTTTATTACCTGAAAAAAGTTTATTTTATTTTATTTATTAACGATTAGACTAATTAACGATACTACATAATAAACTAAATACATATATGGAATAACATCCGAAAGAGTAATTAGAAAAAGATAATTTAGGTGTATAATAAAGGATCGAACCTGGGACCTACAGAGTTAAGTAGCGGACAGACGTGTTGATTATTAAGCCATACAGGTCATCCTCATCGTCTTTAATATAAATATAAACATGATCTCGAAACCATAGTGAAATTGCTACATCATAGAGAGCTAGACGACGCTGTAGACATACGTTCCATGTTTCAATATTTGGATCATGTTCAGGAAACATTCGTTTTCCAATCTGGTGATTCCTGTCCTTATTTCGCATTCAATGAAAGAGGAAATTCAAACCGGCAATGCGAGCGTGGAATGGAGCGTTGCAGTGGTTATTGATAATAATGCATACACTTTTTGCATTCATTCCGGTTCACATCCGGCCATATTTCAACTTTACTCGTTTGGGAATCGTCGATTGTGATATTTTATGAAGCGATAAATTTAATTAACTGTTAAATGTCATTGCCACTGACACAATGTTACTGATGGTGATCTTTCTTAATGAAATAGTTCTGGAATCTATATCTATACATATAATAAAATTTAACAGGTCGATGTTAGCACATGGAAGATTAAAAAAAAAAACAATATAAGGGGTCATTATTGGACCAATAGAACCCAAAACAATCATTTTTAGAATTTTTGTCTTTCTGTCTGTATATTTGTCATCGCATCACGCGAAAACTACTACATAGAATTGAATGCGATTTTTACAGTTGTATTGCTACAGGTCCAACTTAGAAATTAGGCTACAATTTATCCCGAATTTTTCACCAGTTCCCGTAGAAATACCACAAACTTAATTGACCACTAAAATGTATGGCATGTATACTATATGAAAGATCAAACTAACTAACTAACTTTTTTCACTTTTTGCAATGTTATGTACCTAAAGATTTTTTACTCAGCAATAATATTTATTGAGTTTGTAAATTCAAGTTTGCCTGTAACTATTTGTGGAAATTGGTTACTAATGCAAATAAGCGTAAAATTCAGTATCAATGATTTTTAGTCGAATAATTTAACTTTCTGGGTTTTGATGAGGTACATCTTCTTCGGAAATGTGTTAGCCAATCACATTGACTATTTGATTGTTCCACAAATTATTATTATAGAAAATTACATATGTCATTGTAGTAAATGTAGTACATTGTAGTGCAATGAGATCTGCGCCATCTGTTAAGTTATTATTAAATAAAATATATGCAAATTTTTATAAAGCCTATAACCTAAGTAAGGCTAGCAAGGTATAAAAGGATTACGACCTACATATCTAGTCAAAAATTTAATCGGCCCAATACCGGCAAGGTCAAATAGAGTTGAAAGGAAGGCCGGCCGATTTACATACGCGTAAGATTAACATAATGCTGACTACGGAACCACGTTCGTGCCCCAAAACTTGCGGAATAAAGGGTCGCTACGGTCGGCTAATCGTTGCTGTACCTTACATTTTCATATTTGGATGTTTACACAGAAGGCGCCTATGTCGTTGGGAACTCCCATATATTTTTATTTATTCTTATCTTAATGATAGGGTACATTCATAGGATTGAGCGAATACCTTTAATGATGAAGAAACTTTAGATTGATGAAGGACCATTCCTTTTTCCCGACAAAGGTATGGGGCGGAATCCACCGATTTTCATATTTTGTTTAAACATTGGTAAGTAAGTAGGTAAGAAACAGTTGTTTTTGTTTGTTTGTTTTTATATTCAAATTCAAATATTTATTGTGAAACACAACACAGATAAAAAAGAAAAGGTCACATAGTTATAATTTGTACCACTGTGCCATGCCTATATTGGACGTATGATAAAATAATAATATTCTAAGTTTAGACAAAAAAAATTTACTTCCATATTATGAATTTACCGTTTGGTACATAGAGTCACCCTGCCTTTAAGGGTAAGTTAGACATATTTAGGCATAAAGTTTATTTTTTTCAATGAATTCATTAAAACATACTTATTTCAACTTAATATGTATAAATACGGTGACTGCTTTTTAGTTTAAGTACTTTTATAATATTTTTTTTCTCATGTAAGTGGATTTGTTGTAATCTTTTATGACAATATATTCTTTAAACCTATTTTATATTTTTTCTTGAGTATGAAGTTAGTATTTCACAAAAACCTTCGGGACAAGTCGGATTAAAAGTGCAAAAAAATTATATGAACTGTTCAAGTACATTGATATTACCTACCTAGTTATTTTTAAATATTTTTTTGATAACATATAATAGATTCATAAGTTTTTAATGAAATTCAAAAAATAATCTATTTGCACACTTCGTGCACTCAACTTATTATTGCACTAAAAAATCTTGAAAAAATTTAATATTATGTATATGTGAATATGTGGAAACAGGGAGAGGAGGCTTATACCCAGCAGTGGGACCTAATTAACTAAAAAAATATCAATTCATATATATTTTTCAATATTATATGAATTGATCGTAATTATATCAATATTTTTATTAAATTCTAAAGATACAATTCGGTAGTCGAACATTTTCTACTCTTTCTTCGTAATCTTCATCGGTTCCTATTGAAGATCGTAACCACACACATGAGTTTTTAAGATATGCGATCATTAGAACTACGGTCCGCTCTATATGCTATCATTCTATATTCTGCAATCCTTCTCACACTATCATAGGTAGAGCATATTATAGACCTTGAATGGCTTCTTACGACATCTACAAGATTAGGTGGGGAAAAAGGTGATATTTTTTACAATTGTGCTGAATGTTATTGTAAATATGGGTGATGAAGGCTGAAATAAATGAATTTTATTTCTTTTACCTTAGACCACACAGCTAATTCGAAGACCACCTAGTTGACTCACCTTGATGAATGTTTATCAACAACATCTATGCAAATGAACACAACTTCAAATGAATCATTGTCCATATTTTTCCTGATCAAGGTGAAAGTATCTATAACCGAGTTAGAATCTAAGGTTATATGGCAAGGTCAACGGAAACGTAAAACGATCCTTTTTGGAATATAGACGTGATACTTTTATTTCTAGATAAAATGCATACTAATATTATAAATGCGAAAGTCTGTCTGTCTGTCTTTCTGTCTATTTGTCTGTTACGCTTTCACGGCCAAACCGCAGAAAAGATTTTGATGAATTTGGTACGAATATAGTTGAAGACCCCGGAGTCAAACATAGGCTACTTTTTGACGCAGGCGAAGCTGCGGGAAAAAGCTAATATTTCATACCTATATTTTGTCTCCTAGCGATCTTTCGCTAATATAGTTATACTGTAAGAGATCCATGGAATAATCCATCAATGGAAATATTAATTCTTGTATATTTCATGTAATTTTGCCATAGCAACACTCTGTCTCCCATATAGCTCTACCAACTTTGTGGTTATACGAGCCAATTAACAACCAATGTAAGCACCTCAATAGTCATATTCGGCTAATTAAAACTAAAAATAGCCCGACTACCACGATTCTTAATTAACCTAAATACACTAGATGTGACATGTGCCATAAAGCGGGGTACGCATTGTCTTAGCTCTATTGTTTTGGAGACACGGGTTTTGTACAATTACCATGATATGATAATAACAGAACGGGCTTTTAAAGGCCGCTTTAAATTTACAACTTCATTATTACAGATTTATTTTTAAGATGTAATTAGTGGTTGTTTTGTAAATAAGACTTTTATTGCAATTAGAAGTCAACATAAATATTGTTAGGTATTCGAAAAGGTTCTAATAACAAAGAACTTAAAGCAATTATCTTTGCAATTGTTATAAAATATTACCTAATTTTGCGTAAGTATTTCGTATTTACAACTATCTAAATGAAATAGTTGATCAGTCCTCTTTTACAACGATATTTTTTTCTGAATAAATTGATTTAAAAATATAGACCACTACCCCCATTCCTGGGCTTAAAATGCATTTTTCAAACTTTCAAGTATGTATGATACTTAATAGATGTCATAAAGTCTAAGGTCGACCATAACTTTGACCAACTGAAGACGTTCTTACGTAGTCATCATATAAAATAGTAGAGTTGTAAAGTAAATACAATGACAATTATAGTAGAGTAACGCGAACAGAAGAGTAGTAGAAGAGTAACAGTAGCAGAAGAGTAACGCGACTGCGAAAATACAAAAATACTCTACAAACTTTTTGCATATTTAAAACGTAAAGTTACAGGATTACGCAGATTTTATACTTTTGTCTTTCCGACGTTTCAGCCGTGTTACAACGTCCGTGATCACGGGACGAGCGGCTCAGCATTTCTACTGCTCCGTACTTCCAGCGGAATCACCTCCCACTGGAATATTTAGATCCCTTTAAAAATCCTCCAACCGATGCTTCCGAATATTCGTATGATTTCTAAATCCTGTGATTTTATATTGTGAAAAAACCCTCCTTAAAACTTTTAGAGGCGAGTCATTTGTCAAAAGGCCCCGATCACAGACAGGTGGCACCTCATATCAATAAATTTCATTCATATTACTTTTGTTTTGACGCATTTCTATTATTAGTTACCTACGATCGAAACTACAATAATTCTTAGGATTTCATCCCATTTTGACCTCAATTATCAAGTTTGCTACAGCAAATAAGTTGAAGATACTGATTTATTTGATTCGGTAGGGTCCTGGGATAATTTTCCTTACTTAATAAAATCGGTCAATTTTCTTTGGAAAATCATTTTTTAACGGAAGAAATAAAACAAACAAGTTAGGATTGTTTCCATAAGTTACTTCTTAGGTGTTGTACGACGTTGATTTCCAATGAAATCATCAATGGGCTAGTACGACATCTCATGATTATACGGTCTGACTAAGAGGTTTGTTAAAAACTTATGAAAAATCGTGTCTAAGGCAAAAGGCATTTAATCGAATCATATTCCCAAATATCATACCAAAAGAGGGCCAAACCCTAGGGGTTAGCTTGCAATCTTGACAATTTGGTGTGTAGATGTATCAACATTCATTCATTACATATGCATGTACATGTTTATTCGGGCGGTTCCGAATAACTCTGACACCAGAGTGTACATGTTCGAAGGCCACTCGAAAGGAATTCATGACTAAGACGTTCTGTCGTGGACAGGATAGAAAAAATGGAAATTCTTCTAAATTTATTTTTGACCATCGCCTTTTACTTCTCTTTTGGTGTTCTTATTACGATTTTTTTGTTTTTAGAAATAAAAGAAGTTATGTTTTGAGTTCACAAAACTTACGTCGCCTAGCAGAAGCAATTTCCTATTTTATGTACTGAGTTTATCTTATCTTAAATTAGAGGTCCGACCGCTATTCGGGTTCGGAGACTTCGGTCCCAGGGGTACTGTCTCCACCCCGCATTGCCCTTAAATCATGTAACTCAATTATCATCTTAATTGCTCTTAATAGATAGACATTACCCATCATCTCTCAGAGTGTTAATTTATAATTAATTGGAACGATGTTTTGATTAGTAATAATTTGATTTATGAATAAATCACACGGATTGAGAGCTTAAAAGTAAGTTTAAACTTGTATTAAGTTTAAATGATGCTGACGAAAAGATAATATTCTTTCTTATATAATTTTATAGGCTTTACAATGATGCAGCTATGAAGCATATATATGGTAGTCTGTGTACACTTCTTAGCACCATATAGCAGTGTTATCAATGTGGTTTTAGGTAAATGATATGTATGTTTTATTCTAGCTGTTTTCCATTTATATCTCTGAAGACTTTGAGAGAAAATGGTTGAAATACTTTAAAATATAAAATACTAGCGGTTTCCCGCAGCTCCGCCTGTATTAAAAAGTAGTAGGGTAACAGCTAGGTTTACAACTAGCTGCTACCCGCGGCTTCGCTCACGTGATCAAGGAGAAGTGTCAACCCAAGTAGCAATTTTAGTCATATAAAGGTCACAGATGGGTTACATAAGCTTTTTATAAAAGACAAAAGCCTATAAATATTGCTTTGAAGCATTCTTTTATGCTTCAAAGTTATTTTCCTAACCCGAAGGGACCAAAAATGCTACTTGGTAAAAAAAGGTTTTAATATAACTTATAAGCCTCATGGCTTGCATATGTACAGAAGGCTACGGAAGAGTTATAATTTAGTTAGTTAGAGGTTTCAAGTTATATTTAGGTATTTGATTTTCTAAAAAATAACCTATATATGACCAGTTTATAACTATGTAGTCATAGGCGTTATTGCTCTGGAAAACGATTTAGAATAACGTTATATTAGCTTTATTCATTTAATTACCAAAAGATATTATAATAAGATTAATTAATAAACATGAAATATAAAAAACAATCTTCAACCGAATCCCATCGAATCAACGTACCCTGAATGCTGGCAGCGTTTCCGCGCTGTATCGCTAATCTTATTAGTTGGTCGAAAAAGCTGCCAGATCTGGGATCTCCTGTAGCCTCGGTGAGGAGAGTTGCTGTGTTTACAATACAAATACTAAACCAAAACCTAAAGAAATATCTTACCTGTAGAATTGAAACGACATCAAAATCTTATTGTTGTTTAATTCATATTTTAGGAGTGAGAGTGAGGAGATTATCTTAGCAAACTAATTTTGACTCAAATATATATTTTTTTAAATAAAATCCTATCTATATCATATTAGCTATTTCCCGCAGCTCCGCCTGCATCAAAAAGTAGCCTATGTTTGACCCCGAGTCTTCAACTATACCTATTCATACCAAATTTCATTATAATCCGTTCAGCGGTTTGGCCGTGAAAAGCGTAACAGACAGACAGACAGATAGAAAGATAGACAGACAGACAGACTTTCGCATTTATAATATTAGTATGGATATGGATTTGTTGCCATAGCGATAGTTTCGGGTCGGTAAATGACACAATGTTTAATTTGACGTAGTCGAAAAAGTTCCTAAATAGCTAATAGTTAAAGGTAGCGGAATGAAATTCATAGTAAAGGTCATAGCCCGCTAACAGGGCTTGGCTCCAATACAGATCCTACCCAACACCGCCCAAACCTGAAACGACTCGCGATTCACGCACTAACTTCTAGCAGACGCCCAGCCAACATAGCACCGACAGCTTATAGGCGCAGCCAGATACTCTCGCTTGTCTCGACAGACACAGATCTATACCGCTAGCAATAAAAGACCAAAAGAAATAAAATTTTATCAATGTATAAAACAGGGAACATTTTAATTTGATTGGGAGCGAAATCGTGTAAGTGGGCTATACCTTAAAATGCCGAGAACATAAGTTTTTGCTTATCCCTCGGGATTTTATGACTTTATCTGGATGAAATATATTTTAAACGCTTTCCTATACATTGGTTCCACACATTTTTGCTTATCCTTCGGGATTCATTTATTTTGCGGATATGATTTGTACTTAAGATGTTGACCCGGTACATAAGATTTGCCTACTTAGTTGTATAAAAAAAATTTATAGCAAAAACGCATTTTTGCTTCTCTGCCATGCAAAACCATCTAGCGATCGAAAACCTTGCTAAGTTTTAAAAGTTTTGCGAGAATTGCAATCGGATAACTTTACGAATTCTTCTGAAAAAGATGTAGCGATTTCTAGGATAGAATCCTTGCAATCGTTATAAACCTATTGTGTATTGTCGTATTTCAAAAAGTTTCTTGATAAAATCTCACGAGAGAGATCTTTCTGGCAGATGTTTAACAAATAAAGAAATCTGATCGCTTTAGGTTTTAAAGCAACTCACTTGTAAGTAAGTACATATTAAACTTAATCTTACTTACTTACTACTACGATGGCGCAGAATCCCAAACCGGACCTGGGCCTCCGACACGACACGGGAAGGCGCCATTTCTTACCATTTCTCTTTTTTTCTATCTCCAGCCATTTCCATCTCAACACCGTTCCTACTTATATTTTCCCTGATACAGTATAGCTTCCTCAACCTTCACATTTTAAAATTCTTTGCGTGATATGACTCTCCTCCCTTCTCAACAATATGTCCGTACCATACCAACTTTAACTTTCCATATTTTCTGTCATAGGTGAAACATTCATGTTTTCTCTTACATGCTCAGTCCTTATTTCGGTATCTAGTCTTGTCACTCCACACATCTATCTCAATGTTCTTATTTCAGTTACCTGCAATCTCCTTTCATCCGTCGAATATTTTTGAAGTATGATCGTAAATGCCACTTTGCATGCAAGGGATGTTAGTGAACTTGTTGTGTCATGTTCATTCTACTACTACTACGAGTATGTTCGTACTATCTATTCTATGGTTCTACTAATATAAAAAAAAATCTTCCTATACCAGCAGATAATCTTGAGTGTTAATAGTTATAATAGCACATAAACAAGGCACTAATGAAGTCGTTACACTTACATGGGATCTCGGAGCACATTAAGTTAAGCTGCTTCTTCGCTGCCTCGAGGCGATATTAGGGATCCGAACTTTTGTGGCTAATATGTATTAACGAAAATAGTTCATGAAAGCCCTTTCATGTTTTCTTGTTTAGTATAACATAATTTGGGATTTTGTAATAGTAATACTTTCTGGATTCGGAATGTCTTTTCGGGATTTGCGTTATTAACAATTCTAATTTACCTTGTTTTATAACAAAAGGGGAAACTCATCACATGAATAGGTACCGTAATTTTTTAATAAGTCTACTTTACATCTCTTAGCGAGTCGATTCTGGCAAATTATATTTGCAAAAACTAATAGGCACTTCGCTACTAAACCTTAATTTCATTGTCATAGTACATACAAACCCATGATTCTAATTATAGCTGCAGCTAGAGAAGGTATTTTCAGAATTTTGACGAGCAATAAGTTGTTCTGTAAAAGCACTCATCTCTTTTATTTTGGCTTTTGATAAATTCCTAAAAGGACCGTTTTCTTGATGACAGTAAGTAATTGTAATTGATAAGAACTGTACCATTTCTTATCGTACATATTACTAGTTGTTCGCCGCAAACATAGACCTCGCGAATTTCACTCAATAAAGTTTAGCCACAAAAATAAAAACAAATCTTCCCATCATTTACTGGGTCCATATTTAAGATATTCTGAATCCAAAAGTTTCATACACCTGGGAGAGATTTATCGTAATCCTGTGTCAGATGCCCTTAGGTATACTGAAAAATCTGACAGTGTCAGCCACTAAAACACCTCTGACCATGTTTCTGTTCATCCCGAAGGTCAGAAGGCAGTCGCTCCATGGAATAACCAGTACTGCGAAATCTAGGAACACGATTAACAGCATACCTTACGTTCCGAAGCGTAAGCTCAAGACGCGATTGGGAAATACGCTTGGAGGAAGAAGATAAATATAAGTAGACCAAGGCAAACAGAGTCAATTAACCTCTCTAACCAATGAGTTCAAGCTACATGGATTTTACCCAAGTAAGACTGACCCCAAAAATAGCATTAATTAATGGCGGTGAATTGATTTCGTAGTAATATGGGGTCGATTAGTCTTAGAAAACATAAAAAAAAATATTTTAAGATCGAGAAAGTGAATTAAAAAATATGAAAGATCAAAAGTTTTGAATTGAGTTTATTTAGATGATTGTTTTCACGAATTAATGATTTTTTACATTTTCACGATTGTTACACATTAAATTAAAGGGGTTATTAATTATTTATATATTATTAATCCATACTTCATATACTATCCATCCATATAATACTGTAATATCCATACTAAATGCAAAAGTCTGCCTGTCTATCTGTTACGCTTTCACGGCCAAACCGCTGAACGGATATTAATGAAATTTGGTATGGATATAGTTGAAGACCCGGGGTCAATATAGCCTTTAAATAAACGCGATAACAACCGTATTAAAATAGTTTTTCTACGATTTTATTAAACTTGTTTGTTTCTACGAAATTTGGAATTTCTATGGAATCGAATCTCATTGAAAGTAAGTATTTCCTTTCAGACAAAAAAGAAATAAATCGGTTCAGACATTTATTTATTTAACTTTATTACATAATTGTAAATGGCGGACTTAAAGCCTGAGGCTTTATCTACCAGTCAACCAAATGGGTGATGCTGAGAAAGTTAAGCGGTAAGACAATGTAAAATAACAAGCTGTAATGGAGATCCATAAGAAATATTACGCATAAACTACTTACAAATAATACATAATATTATTGTATACTTATATGTAGACATACATAAATATATAATATGAACAATACATAAACTACATATACAATTACTAATCGTCTGACAAACTGTGGAGAAACTGATCACGTACTTTATTCTTAAAAGCCATCCGGGTTTGCGCGTTATGGAGTTATACTGTCTGTCTTCTCCATATCTAGAGACAATTTGCGGCGACGCCCTATCTATAGACGCATTCCTTCTTATTGTAACCATTCCTATAATTTGGCTAATATTTATCAACCGGCCGCCTGCCTGACGTCAACTCTCTTTAGGAATGCTGTTGTTTTCAGAGCAGTAAGTCTTAATTGTACCCGTTGCCCGCCTCCTACGTGGGTCAGATGTTGATGCCCGGACGAGAGGTTGTGTTGGAGAGCTATGCTGTCAACATTCACTCGAATTGAGAACCTCCTCCGTTTCAGATTTTGGAAGAACCTTATTGTAGGTCAATCAACTCTTCATATTTGAGAGATTTATCTACTTTTAAAAGCACCTCCTTCTGATACCGTTAATTTTTAGTCCGTTAGACTATAAGGTCCATCGATCCTTCTACTCCCACCCTAGTAGATTAATATCCCGACTTCAAAATATCTTTACGATTGCCCCACTAATTTGAGAGAAAAACATTATTTTTGTGATTTGGAAATAAAAGATGATTAGTTTACATCATCACTATAATTCTACGTGTTTTACAGTTATTATTATTTTATTACTAAACTACTGAACCAATAGCTTTAAAAAATTTACTGGACTAAACTGAAAGTATGCCTTAACGGGCTTAAAAATAGTTTTTTAATCGTTTCAGTAATAACGGAGTTACGAGTAACAAATACGAAAAAAACATTAGATTTTTTTTAAAGTCAGTTGAATATCACTAAATCTATTTTGATATCATACGTATCATAATGTTTCCTACATATATTCTGATTAACAACGAAAACGGACTTACTTAAACGAGCTTTGAAGTTATCAATAAATATTTATTTTTAAAAACTACTAAACGGATTTTGATGCCAAACGAACTTAAAAATTCTATACATGCCTACTATACACACTTGGAATTTTATCGAAATCGGACTAACGGCTCGAGAGTTATCGCGGTATAAACATACATATATACTTACATACATACATACAAACGATGTGTTTTTGCTCCACATAGAACTAAAGGTTAAGATGGAAGCCGAGCAGGCATATAACAGGCTGGTTCAAGAAAAATTGACTTGGAGAAACCCCTGTTTTCCTCAAAGTATTAACATCACTTAATATAATTATTAACATCACATAAAAATGTCAGTTTGCTTAATATAATTGGGCTATAAATTTCTATATCAAAAACAAGTATAATTATTTTTCATGTTTAATAAAAATCTGCCTCAAAATAAAGATTATATTGCTACGTAATTATTTATCATTTTTTCCAACTTTTGGGGTTGTTATCAAGTGCTGTGATGGAAACCCAGATTCACACCCTAACACATCACGAATAGAGAGAGGTGGGTAACGAAATGCATTCAGGTCAAATTTTTTGACATTAGTTATCCATCTTGATCTATATATACATGTTGCCCCAACTCGATTTAGAGATCAATAATCCAGGAAATTTTTATTATAGTTATTTCAAAAACTATTAAACGGATTTAAAAATAATATTGAGTTTTTCGATGTATTCGCTTTTAAATTATCTACAACCACTTGGTTAGAACTGATTTCGACATTTCTAATACAATCAATTCCCTAAGTAACACCTAGATGGCGCTATCCAAATTTAAAACGCGCTATGGTTTTGTTTACTATTTTTATGAATATTTCCAAAAGTACTAAACCGATTTTGATGCCCAACGAACTTGAAAATTCTATTGATATTTCCTACATGCCTACAAAGTTTTAACAAAATCATACCATCGGTTCGGCAGTTATCGCGGTATAAACATACAAACAATGTGTTTTTGCCCCAACTCGAACTTAAATCAAAGCAAGGTTTAGAATAAAAAAGTTTCAAATACGACTTAATATTTTATTGGTAAAATTTCTTACACATGTATAGATTCATATGGCATCACAGCTAAGTATTTATAGTACGCAGCACCTTCATGACTCCCGTTTCTTACATTAAATCGATTTAGGCTAAATTTACTTTTATTCGTTCTAATAATCTGCCGTCGTAACAAAAAAGGGCACATCTTACATTGAAAAAATATAAATTGTGCCCTTTTTTGTTACGACGGCAGTAATTGTGTTCCTAGGATATTGTAATGATTGGGACTTGCAAAATGATGTAGATACTAATCAATGAATAGAGGGATAGAGGGTTTGTGCTCTAATACAAAGATAGCAAATAGGAATAATTTTGCAAAAAATCAATCGAACATCATACTGTGAGGGTTGTAATTAATTTGCGTGAATATTTAAACATGCTAGACAACTTATCTATTACTTTAATATTGTATTACAGACTTATTCATGTTATCTAATAATTAACGTTGTGGTTGTTGACTATATCTGGCAAATATTTTTTGAGCGTGCTTGCCGAAATATTGTACAGGGGGGAAAGTTGGTGACGCAGAGTTCAGCGTTGGTGCCCCATAGCCAGGGTTTGGTATCAGAAGTTGTTGTTGAGGAACTTGTTGTTGCACAGGCTGCAATTGAAGAGTAGCCCCAGGCCTGAAGTATGAAATAGGCCTCAGAGATTTAGATGATGACGCAGCTAGATTTTCGTCTCCATCAGGTTTCACTTGTGTATTCAGTGGTTGACCTCTGAACTGCAAGGTTATGCGAGATTGTTGCAATTGTTGGGCTTGTTGTTTTGGTTGGTAAGTTGACTGAGGCTGGCTTTGCGAGAAACTTGCGAAGCTGACAGCTCCTTGAGGTTGACTGTAACCTTGTATATTGACGACGGGTTTCTGAAAATGTTAGAAATTATCATGTTAAAAGGAATAAAATCGGTCTTTATTCAAAACATTAAATAAAGTGCTAGAGGTAATCGCAATTGGCCGTTAATTTGCTACTATTAGTATTGCAGAGATTTGTATAGTGTATACTTCACTTGATATATGTTATTTCTTCTTTTTTCGTAATAATGCGATATGGGATTGTAGTATGGGGAAATTCAGTAGACTTGGAAAGAGTATTCATTGCTCAAAAAAAAATGTGTTCGCTTTCTATGTAATATATCCCAGAGAACTAATTACAGACCGCATTTCATAAAATTACAACTCTTAACGGCCCCGTCAATATACATTTATGAAATTTGTAAATTTGTTAAATCACACATGACATTATTTATTAATGACATTATATATAGAAACTGTGACATTAATAATAATTATCGTGGTAGATATCCAAATAGGCTTGTACTGCCTCAGATGTCGACAACGTTATACGACCAAAGTTGTTACCCAATGGCTATACGAATTTTCAATAAGCTTCTAGATAGTTTTAAGGAGCTACCTTTAACAGAATTCAAAAATAGCCTACACACATTTCTCATTGGCAAATGTTACTGAACACTTGACCAATATTTAAATTAAAATAGATTTATTTTATTGATCCTGTTTTTCACTCATTATATGAATTATTACGAGTATTACGTAACAATTAAATATATTAAATTATTATTGTAAAATTCTAAATACGACATTATGTGAATTGGATAAAAATGGAACGGAAATATGAAAAAATGATATTATATCTCTGTTTTTTCGTGAATAAAGATATTATTATAAATTAATTGCAGTGTATTGTATAAAAATGACAATATGGTTTTGCATGCCTATGATTCGGTTAGAAGTGAGAATCAGTAAAAATATTGTGTACTTTTAATGCAAATAAATGATTTGATTTGATTTGAATGCTTAAAACTAAATTGGTATGTTTGGTTTAGTAGGCTGCCACAACCTAATCGCGATTTGTTATAACTACTTTCTTCATTAGAAAATATACCTGTTGTTGCTGTTGAGGTTCTTGTTCCTTCACGACGATTTGTTGTAGTTGGGGCTGCTGCTGTTCTTGATTGTTTTGCTGAGGTTTGTTAGCAATTTGTTGATTTTGATTGTCGTTGTATTGAGCGTAAACTACTTGCTGAGGTTGCGGAATTTGAACCGGAACCAATTGTTGTGGAGCTTGAAGATACGGGAGTTGATTTTGATTTCTAAAGTAAAGGGGTGGAGGAGGCGCAGGATAAGCTGCTGGAGGACCTTGAAGGTACTGAACGGGTCTGATTATTTGAAACTGGGGCGCTTGATAATTTTGAGGAATTTGCTGTAAGTATTGGGCTTGTGGCAGCGACTGAGGATGCACTAGTGGCTGAGGTTGGACCAATATTTGTTGTTGGTAGGCTGGTTGGTAATTGGGCAATGCTTTCAGTTGAGGAGCTGGTGTAGCCACTTGTATGGCATTTGGCTGAGATTGGTAAGCTATTTTGTGTTCTGAATACGCTAGTTGAGATGGGATTGGTTGCGATATTTCGTATGTTGTGGGCGCTCCTAGCTGTGGAACAAAATAATAGATTATGAGAGATTTTCATACACTATAATTACGAAGTATAATATAATGAAATATATACTAAAATATTTTTTTTGTATGTTTTGTAATCTTAAAATACACTAAAGAAATAAAGAAAGGTGTTAACGTCCCATAGTCCTAGCACTGGTTTTGTAAAACTCATTTTATATAAAACGTACCCCAATATTTATACCGAAATAAACCCTTCTGAAAACACGACTCAATTATATTTTATTCATAGAAATCATTCGCGAAATATGGGAAAAATGTGAAAATAAAACGGAAAACACATTTCATTTATTTAATCCGTAATAATAAAACATGAAAATTGGTTTATAACATAAAAAGACACATTTATTTTTTATATTAGAAAAATAACCTCAAAGAAACACCACCTAGGTCCCGGCACCAGTCCCGCTGTGGCGGTCGTAGGAGAAACCCGTGTCGCTCTTGGTCATAAAATTTCAAAAAATAAAATTTCACAATACGTCAATCACAAACTATGTAAGACTAAAAATACAGAAAACAGTCAAATATTTTTTTTTCATCTTTATATCTACTACTAGCTGTTTCCCGCAGCTCCACCTGCGGTATATAGCCTATGTTACTCAGGGTGAATGTAGCTTTCTAATGGTGAAATAATTTTTGAAATCGGCACAGTAGTTTTTGAGTTTATTCATTACAAACATACACACAAAAATACAAATCTTTCCTCTTTAAAATATTAGTGTAGATGTAGATAAAACTTTGTTTGATTTTCATCCGGCTTCCAAAAATCAAAACCCAGGAGTTTCTCAATTTATGTTTTAAAGAATGGTAATAATCAGACGTCCTGTACTGATTTTTCTTTTCTTTTTTCATCCATTTTGCTGGCAATACCAGCCGAAGTTGTAAAACTCTTTTTGTCTCTGTCTGTCCCAAACGGAATGAGAAAGATAGCAAATAAATTCTATTCATAAGTAGTTTGGAGGGAGGGGGAGGGAAATAGATTGTTCCGATGAATGAGTTTTCTAGTGCGCTTACAGCCATTACAAAAAATTGAAATTAATTTTGTTAGGAAAATGTAAAAAACTAGCGTGTAGGTTTTTAAAGTTTTGCTCTTAGTTTATTGTTTTCTAATTTTGCTTTTTTCAGTCTAAATAAACCACCCCTAAAATATTTGCACCCTATCAAAGAGTAGAATTACATTTTTAACAAATATTGTTTGATTGGTATAAATATTTGATACTTATTATATTCTATTCTATGTATGTTTATTAAGCAGTAAGTGTCTTTTTTCTCTCATTGTATTTTTAAGATAATTCGAGTCGCACATAATTTTTCTGTTTTTCCTAATAGTTGACTGGGAGAGAATGCTTTTAGCATTAAGTCTATTTAAGTATTTTTTTTTTTACTTGTGGTATAAAGATTCATAAATAAATATATTAGGCCACTCAATTTATTTTACCAAAGTTTAATTGTTGCAATTGTTCAAAATCATACTTCTAATAGCTTAGTTTGACTTATTAGTACTTTTTGGGGCTTCGTACCCAAAGAGTAAAATGGGATCCAATTACTGAGACTTCGCAGTCCCTCTGTCCGTCTGTCACCTGGCTGTAAGTCATGAACCGTGATAGACAGTTAAAATTTTAACAGATAATTTATTTCTGTTGCTGCTTTAACAAAAAATATTTAAACAAAGAATAAAATAAATATTTATTTCTTATACAACACACGATCGATCGATGTTTTGTGATTTTTAATCGATAATGATTTAAATGGCACGGAACGCTACATGCGCAAGTCTTTCTTCTCAACTCGCACTTGACCGGTTTTATTTATGTATATGAAACTAAACCACATCCAATTAAAAAAAACTGACTATGTTCTTTGTGTACAATAAAGATTTTTACATACATACATACATACAAATACCAAACTATGGTATCTAGACTAACAGTTGTTCGGGCCGATTAAAAATTCTGAAAATTGGATCTAAGCGTCTGGGTCCTATATAACACAACATCTCCATTCGTAATTATTACTTCTTCAATTCACAATATCTCAAAATTTTGGCAAAATCTCCATAGATTTTTGAGTAATTCTTTGACATCGTTCTAAATTTGAAGAAGAAAATATTTTTTTTATCTCACCCTAGGCTGGTAGATAGATATTGGTGAGTAAAGATGGCTGGCGATGGCAGCTGGGAACGGAGGTCCCTGCCCAGTCAGCACGTCAGATATCTTGGTGATTTGGGGCAGTGGCGTCACGTACACTTGCTGTAAAAAATAAATTGTATTTTTAAAAAATAATACGGGTCATATGTTTATTTATTGACCAGGCCCAGGCCCACACAGCCCTGTGTGGGCCTGGGCCTAGTCAAGTAAATTTCTCCAGTATGTTCGATTTTAAGGTCTCTGTTTCCAGCTCCTTACACCCTTGTAATAAACCAGTACCACCAAATCTAGGACCAGGATTAGCCCGTACCCTAGGTACTTTTGGTTTAACTCACTACCTAAATACTACATTTTTTACAAAATGTATTATTTAATGTGTGTAATGCTTCGTTCCCTTCAAATATAGAGAAAACTCAATTACGTTTATTTGACGTGTTTACATTTTGGGATATTTCTATGACCACTGAAGCGTTGGCCTAAGTGACATTTTCACGATTATGGGGTTGATATTAAAGGGCACCTGTCCAAAACAAGTTAAGGAAAACGAATCAAAATAAATATTAATACGAATGTTGTAGACAAGTAAAATAGTTAACGAGAACTTTATTGCCAAGGATTTAAGAATAAGTAAGCAAAAGCAATACTAATGGTCAAAAAGTCCCGAATCGTACCTGAAGGCAAAGTACACATCACACATACTGCGTTTCCCCGCTGTATTGCGAAGGAGCCTGATTTTTTGTGTTCAACTCAAACTTGAAAAATTAAAGCCATTTACAACTCAATAGTT
This sequence comes from Euzophera pinguis, assembly GCA_947363495.1. NCBI lineage: Eukaryota > Metazoa > Arthropoda > Insecta > Lepidoptera > Pyralidae > Euzophera > Euzophera pinguis. The sequence goes on along the minus strand of OX376170.1, from coordinate 10,253,694 downwards.
TTTAACAAAACATGGGAAACACGGTTGGACGAAGAGTAAGTTATTAACAAAACATGTAATGCACATAAAGTAGTATTTTAGTGTGTAATTGTAGAGAACTAGTTTAATCTCCCAAACAACACAAATTCATACTAAATTGCAGCATCCTCTACCTACAATCATGATGACCGTAGACAAAGTTTGAAGGTCTCTTAAAAGTTACTCGGCATTTATGTTTACATGTAGGACAATTCCATCTAAATCTGTACATCACTACAGACCCATTGTATACGTGACCACTTACAAAGGGTTGCCATAATATGAGCCAAGATTATAGTCCGTAAAATTAGACAACGGTAGAGAATAGGCTGTAGTTTTCTCGAAAATTTGGTCGCATTTTCCACTTGAAAACATACGTGAAATAAGGTGAAAGTAAAGTACCAACTCAAGGATGTTAGTTTTTTTTCATTTGCTAACTTTTGTAAGCTGGAAGTTTAGGATTTCTCAACGGTTTGCACTTTGTTAACAATTAAGATGAAGACTGGTCCTAACAGATTTAAAAAAACAATCAAATATATTATGAGTAATTTATACTTCGTTAGGCAACATCGATAATAAATTTTAACAAAATTTTGAACTATAACTTTCAGAACTCAATGACAGCAACATTTGGTTGATGTTATAAAGAGTGGTTTTAGTACTAAAGGAAGCTACCTAGTCCATTTCCGAAGGTCGTGGGTGGCAGAGGGTGTCCCTACTCCCGGGCGTAGATAAGGCGATTAGTGTCATAATATTATTCCAGGGACCAAGGAATGTGTCACAGAGCCTTCGGGAGAAATTTACTGAGGCAAACTAATTTGTGAAATGCCTCGGACTGCGTGCGATAAAAATTCAATACGGCTTTCTTTAATGTGCTTTAGTTGGCACTTTTTTCGATCCTGTGTCCCTTAGAATGATGCGTTAAATTGATATCGAAATCAATTTAGGAAAAACCTGTTATTTTAATGAATGAGACTAAGCAGTGTATTTTGTCACTTCGACTAATATGCCACTTATACAGGTACTATTTGCAATTTAGTTTTTTGTTCGAGAATTCACTTCTTCTATTTTAATTGTCGAAAATGTGATATAGGAACAAACGTCTCGATTTTTGAGTTTGCTAAATACCTCTATATTATTGTAAGGATATGTTATATGCCCTAGTTGTCGAAACAATAAGAAAAACGTAAAACAATCATGATGAAGCGAGGCTTGCACATAAATTATAAGGAAATATTCTTAGCCTATCTATCACTACGAGTATTAATTTCTTCTTCGCTACATTTTTTTTACTTCTAATTTAATTTACATACCTATTTCCCAAATTTAATTTTAATTTCTTTTCCGGATAGTCGTATATTATTACCAAAGATAATCTGGCCATTTTTTAAAAAAGACACGAAATTATTAAAGTAATTGCCTTAACAAGCGCCTCAAATGATTAGCAAAAAATTGCTTTTCCGCTTTTATAGATGTAATTTGCAAAATTTCCTTATCTAGAAATGTAAATGCAAATGGACAGAGCTTTTTACAGTTTCCGTATATTAAGTACCATCGTTTTTATTTTCAGGCGGGAAATCTTTCTGCAGACATGCTTGTGGTGCGGTGCCGTATGTGTAGGCGGTGACTTGCGATTTTTTTAAAAGCTGTTGAGTACGTGTCTGTAGAATACGTGTATTTTTACTAAACATCTCAAATATAGGTACATAATATATAATAATATCGAGCTTCCATACTTCTTACTAAATAATCTTACTACATATATTTATATGCAATAGTCTATCTGTTTTGTTTTTACGGCTCACGGACAGACTATAATCACAGAATTATCAATAGTAATCTATAATAAAAAGTTCGGTGTAAATACTGTCTAAAATCTGGCGTTAAAAATAGGCATTATTTTCAAAAAATACAATATAATAATAATGTAAGAAAAACAGACAAAAATAAATTATTCCAAGTTTTTCAGCTCAATTTAACATGGAACTCTACGAGTACTAGGTGGATTTGGAATTGTCTGTATTTACATATCTATGTATAAAAAATGTTATGCACTGACAGAAAATTTAAACAACAAAAACTTATTACAAGTAATCGTAATTACAATAGCAAACGTAATTACAATGACCTATTACAAAATGTCAATAGAATTTCGCATGGTTTTTTCTCCTCTATTCAAACAAAAAAAGATTTATTTTTAATTTAAATGGATAGACTATAGATATTCCGCCGCTCTGAGCCGTGATTTGTGTTCCAATTGCGCGAAAGTGACTTTCCACTTAGGATAAGTCTAACAAAAAATACGTTTTACCATATTAATCTTACGTGTTGATGCATTTTCACAGGTAATTTTCATTTTTGAATAACAATAAGTATTGTCTTTTGCTGGAATTAAATATTTACTTGTAATTTTTTGTTTTAACCGCTGGTAATTTGTGTGTATCTAACACCTACTACAGTAAACAACACAATTTTTACAGTTTCTACTTAAAAATTGTTTTAATTTGTAATATGTTAAGTGACGTTTTGTTTTCACATAAACTAAAGTTCAAGTTTATATCCATACTAATATTATAAATGCGAAAGTCTGTCTGTCTGTCTGTTACGCTTTCACGGCCAAACCACTGAACGGATTTTAATGAAATTTGGTATGAATATAGTTGATGATCCGGGGTCAAATATAGGCATTTTGCCGCAGGCGGAGCTGCGGGAAACAGCTATTATTTTATAACTACCTTTTGTCAATGCCTGTATTAACAAAAAACAAAACTTTTGTTTATTTTTCTTACTTTGGTAAATTTAAAAGTATTTATGTTGTTGACTCTACTATAAATAGCCTAAGAACTAATATCGATTTTCATGATGGTATATTATAAAGTTCAAATTTTTTATATATTATGTACCTACTTCTCTCGCTTTTGTACAAACATAGACACCGTCAAGCATGTCAAATAATAATTATATCTTGACTTACGTCGGAAAAATAGAAATATAAATAAATGAAGCAATTTGATTTTAATTGTATCTGGAATTGCTCACGAGATTACTGTAACAAAATAGATACCGGATTCAAACCGCAAATTGCAGCTGCGGCTTCTAATGATGTTGGATTTCAACAAATTAACAAAATCTGAATTTCACACGTTAGTAAACCTAAATATTACCAATTAGACTTTTAACGCCGCAGAGATTATCTGGTTTCTTCTTGTGGTTTGTAAAAATGCAATTCTATAAGTTTAAAGGAACAATTATAAACAATTATCCATACTTATATATATTTTATATAATATTATAAATGTGAAAGTGTGTTTGTTTGTTTGACGTTCTTTCTCGTTAAAACTGAGAAATGGATATATGTGATTTTTTGTGTGGAGATAGTGGGAGACCTGGAGAGTGACATATGCTACTTTTTTCCGTGACACAAACGGAAATCTACGCTGGCGAAGCCGCGGACACAGCCAGTTATCAAATAAATATTTACAAAAAATCAATTCAATACTTATAATAAAATATTAACCTGACCCTAATAGGAGGAAAGGTCTGTATAATCTCTTCATTTTACAGAAATGTATTAATAATTATCAAAACTAGAGTTTTATAGACTGCATTGCGAATATTTTGTTAAAAAATAAGTTAGAGTTAGTAATTGATATAGTACGTAATGACATCTGATACAGATACCTACTTTGACTGTCCAATACCTTAGATACAGCAGATTTCATGAAAATAATAAATACTTATATATTTCACTTTATTACAGCTACCATTACGGACATATTTTCATCTAATGCGATAATATATACATATATATTTTTTCTCATATTTTTTAAATATTATTGTACATCTCTAAAACGAGAATCTTATTTAAAGTGTACACTTTCTTGCCATTCGAAAATAACATTTTTATGTGTAACCCTATACCAGCACAGTTTCACTATAATTTAATATATATTCAAAGAGTGCCATAAAGCCTATAACACACTAGAGAACCGTTTAAAGCTCTTATAAGTCCACAATGGAGGCCCAAATCGTCCCCTCAGTTGTAAAGTTGCCGCCGATTCGGGGCGAATTCGCGACGAAATGGGGGATTTCTTTCTATGGTCCGTAATAACCGGTTCAAAATATAGAGAGTACAGAATTTCCCCTAGCATTTTAACCGTTTGAATATGACTTGCATCCGGATTACGACTCCTGTTTCTCTTTTTCACAGTAATTTGTTTTAACCGAACTATAATACTTTTCAGTAGTAGTCTGATTAGTATAATAGCCAAGAACCATAAAGATGATCATTTCCATTGGACTCTTCTATCCTGTCCTGCGTGCCTAGCCACCTGCACGCTCAGGGACCTCTACGAAGCCACTGACAATGCCTTGTCGGTGGCGGAGTTTTGGTCCTCTGAAGTTTGATAACAGCCATTGTCGACTCGCAAAGATGAAGAAGAAGATTGGGCTCTAAACAATGAAATTTGATAAAATGCTGGCTCTACATTTGCTTAGCTTATTTACGAACACAAGAATCAATTACTGCTAAAACGACAAGAATCTTTTACAAAACTAACGTATGGATGGAGTTGTACAGTATCAAAATATTCTTATCTAAACTTTATCTTACTGTGCTGAATATAAACCTAAAGTTGATAAACTTATTTTAACATAAGTATATATAGTTTCATATTTGTTAAGTGCCAATCATACACTCTTCCGTATTCTCAGTAATTCGTATAACCGGGCCGGGTTTATAGCTCGGTGGGACGAGACGCCTAACGCGCTCGGATTATGAGGTAATCTTAGGAAGTTTCACACGAGTGCTTGAGTGATATCCGACGTCTTGCAAATTGCAAGGCAGAAAATTTGAAATTTCTATAAAAAGATTTTTCATTTGTCCGGCTTAAAGTACCAAATAATTTGAAGATATTCTCATGGACCGTGAGTTTTTAATTTGAATTGTTAGCCTGGCTGTCTGCCGTAATCGCATAGTTTCTGTATACTTCTGTAAATTTATATATTGGGAATGCGCACAGAGTAAATGAGAAAGCGGTCGTATTTCTGAACAAGCCTCAGTGGTCCCGAAAAATGATTCACACGTACCGACCTAAGATTTTGTTTTTAAATCTGATTAACAAAAGATCGCTGTATCCCTGCCTTTCCAGCTTGCTATCATAATAAATATTAAATTTTATTCTATTCCAGAAGATTTTTAACGCTGCCTTCATAGGTCTTAAAACGTCTTTCTTTTATAAATAAATAAAATAAAATAAAAATCTTTTATTTCAGGCTTAAGAACCCATATAGTGTTAGTAACAAAGAAAACTTATAACTATGTTAGTATAATATTATCCACATCGAAATTTATTGACGGTCTAGTGTCTTTGACTAGGTGAACGTGAGTCCAGTGCTGCATGATAGCACTATCCACGTCCAATCTAGCCGCAACAGTCTTTACTAGAATGTTGGCGCTACCCCGCACCCGGTGAATCAAGGATGCTGTGCGCTTTCTTATAATTGCTGACAGACTATCAACTCCAGCCTCCGCCAGCATCCCTGAGGCACTACAAGGGCGGCGCATCCCCAACATTACTCTAAGAGCATTGTTATACTGAGTGCGAAGAGCCCTGTATGCTACTTGGGTGTAATGTGTCCAAAGGCTGCACGTGTACAAAGAGGTACAAAATGCTTTGAAAAGCGTAACTTTTACCTGCCTGGTACAGCGTGCAAATCTTCGGGCTATCATATTTGCCCTAACACACAAGGCTCTCCGCTCCCTTTCCATGTCCAAATCATCCTTGAGCGAGTCAGTGATCCAGTGTCCCAGATATTTAAATTTCTGCACCTGGTTCAGTGGAACTCCATTTAGTTTTACTACTGGAACTTTATAGTTTCTCTCTTTAGCTTTAAAGACAAGGAGTTCACTCTTACCAGTATTAAATCCAAGACCATGCGACACCGCGTATCGCTCACAGATGCCAAGCAGCTTGTTGAGTGCACTGATAGAAGGGCACAGCAGCACAATATCATCCGCATAGGCTATACTGTTGACAAAAGTACCATCGATAGAGCATCCAACGCCGGCGCTGCTGAGCTCCTCCATCAGCTTATTCACATAGAGATTGAAGAGCATTGGTGAGCTAATCCCCCCTTGCCTCACCCCGCTCTCCAACCTGTACATACTCGAAAGCTCTCCTGCCCATTTGACTTGGTTCTGCTGATTGGAATACCAATACTTTAATAACAAGATATACTGATAAGGTAGAGTAGTATCTTCACACAGCTTTTTCCACAACACATTATAATTAACTAAATCAAAGGCCTTTGACAGATCCAAAAACACAGCATATACCGGTGTACCTCTATCAGTATAATATCGGACAGTCTGCTTGAGACACAACACAGCCGTTTCAGTTGATAGATTTGGTCTAAAACCAAACTGTGCATCATGCAATTTTATATGTGCACTCAGCCGTTGCTCAAGCAGTCTGTCCAATACCTTAGCAACAATAGTAGCCAAAGATATTGGTCTATAGTTGGATTTGTCACTAATATTACCTGTTTTATTTAGAATTTATATAGTGCCTATTTTAATATTGTTTATTTCACAATAAAATTAATATTAAAAAAGTCTTGTCAAACCACTTCCGTAGTAGGATGCATGTACGTATTCCTAAATTTATGGATTGAGTAGGAAGCTCGAGACAGAATTAATTAAGACCGTTTTGCACATGTACGCGAAGAGAGATAATTAAGTACCAAGTATGAAAACTACGTCTGTATGTTGGAAGACATTTATTTGTAGTTTGGCTGAGTATGAGAATATTCTTTATATAAGCATTTTCCTAGATGAATTCTTAGCTTACGTCATTTTGGAAGGATCAGAACTTTTTTTTATTTTAAGACCACCATATTAGAAGCTTGAAATGCCGCATAAGTAAAAGTATGATATTTAAAGTAATAAAACCCATGACCTCCAAGTCATCAGTCTAATCACAGACGCTGAAAATCACTGTATAGTGACAAATTAATAAAAAATGTATGGATTTCCTTTCAGCAAATTGGGCCACATAATATAAGCTCATATCGTTACCATTAACTTAAACAGTCCATTTTTTAAAATTAGATACACTTTAGATTATTATCTCAGCGTCCTGAATAAACATTACAGCTAAAATTAGACTTTAGAGCGTTAATAATTAACAAAACGGCATTTATTTATATTATCATAACAAGGAACGGCACGGTCCACGAAAAATTATTTTTAATATTCAAAAATATTATGTGTAGAATTTGAAAAAGCAATAATACGTCGTTCTTTTTATTGAAAGTAAATAAATACATTTTAACTTTATAAAATTTGCCATACAAACATATCCCTGAAACACAATCCGTAGTCAGATTTACCTTAGTACCTTGCGCCATATAGTTTAAAATGCAAAATTAGTGTCATAGAAATTTTCCAGCGAGAAAATTAGAAAAAAAGTAATTATCTTATTTTACAAATTCTCGAAAACTATAAATAAAACACAGCGACGACAATTTAAAAATTTATCGTTGCGCATTGTAGTATTCCATAATGACTGGAGCTGTGGAAATACCTCGGGCGGTCTGGCGGTTCTTCTTGCTGGACCTAACGTTTTGCCTCTTTTAAGAATTTCTCACATATAAAAAGAAAGGCCTGGTGCCCCATTTTTTGAAATGTATAACTCATATATCAAATGAACCCTATTTTTAAATGTATGACTTATATTATATCGAATGAAAATAGTTCGACTCACCGATTACCTACCTGAGGGTTGCATGTAAGAGATTGCTATTGAAATAAGGCCGCCTTTGCATATTTTTTCATTATGTCTGATTATATGTGTCTGAAAATTGTATTTTTCTCGTGCAAAAAAGTGTTTATTATTATTATGTATCCCCGCTTGGGATTCACGGTTTGCCCCGGTTCTTTGAGAGGCTTGCGCGGGGATATGGATCCAACGCGTAGAGGCCTTTTGGAGAAGTTGATGTCATGTAATGCTCCTGCCAAAACCCGTTTTCGGCTATATCAATAGTTGACATTTCCATGCTACTATTAATAAATGAAAAGAATAAATGGGTTATGGTGATGAAGTTTGGATGGATTTAAACTGGGCTATTGCAATAAAAATCGGACACCTGCCATAATCATGATTACTGACTATTAGTGGCAGGCGGTGACTCGCCACTCAGTGAATGGGCCCCCCAAATAGTCGCCACGTTTGGCAACGGAAGGGCAACATTGGGATGAGCGGCTAAGGGTGCCGAGAGGTGCGGCTCCGGTTTCGCCATCGCGAGTTGCCTTGTGAGCGGGTTTCCCCGTTATTACGCCATTACGTGCAATACACATCCACCCTCGAGCATATAGCTGTTGCGACTCCACGCTGGCCAGCCGGCTAAGGCAAGCCAGAGGTAGGGGTCCTGTCCCTCATCGGTGTCCACTCCGACCTTGGCTGCTGAAGGTAGGAGGTGAGGGACGGAGGCCTCCCCTGGGAGCACTCAGGTCCGCGGTGTCGCCACTCACCAATAGCTCGCCACAAGCTGCCCTGCGGAGACTGACTGCACTAAGAAGAGAATCCAGTGGGCAATGGGGTCGTCACATCTCTACGCCTTTTTATTATTATTATTCACTTTATTTATTTTATTATCTTAAATATAGATATATTCTACAATATTATATATATAAAAAATATTATAAAAAACATCTACATTTAGCAGACCGACGGCAGCGGAGATGTGCTCAAGCTACCGGCAGTAGGGTTCACAGAGTGAGGAACCTCCTGACAATGCGGGCCGTGTCGAGGATGACCGCCTTCTGTATCCGACCCCTGATCCAACCATCAAGCGAGAGTCTAGAGAGTTGTTGGTTTAGACTCTTCGCTATGAGACCGTTCGCAGATACGATTATCGGCACAATAATCGTCGTATCGACATCCCACATTATTATTATTATTACTTATGACGAATGAAAATCTTCGACTCACCGATTTTATTAAGTCACGATAGGTACTGCTAAAAATAAATTATAATATAGTTTTCTAACGCGGAAATATAATGTACACACGATTACGCAAACGTTTTAATCCTGTTTTGTAACCTTAACAGATTAAAACCGATAATGTGAAACATAAAATTGGCTAACCAGCCACTTTTTGTCCGTTCATTCATTTAAAGTTGTGAGTACTGCTCTTTCATTATTGCGCAATATGTTTATCCTATGAATTATGATACGCTAATCCATTTTGTTTAGATAAATGCAACAAATCTTATACCTATTTAGATCAGTCTCCTATGTCTGAACAAATCAATTTAGTATGCAAGTGCAATTTGAAACACAAATAGAGTACAATCATTACAATCATCTACTAAATATTAGCATCAGCATCACAATTTACGAATACTTACTCAAAGTAAAAAGAGGTGATGATAGCTTTTGACATACTGTGACCAAATCGCAGATATCAATAATGGGAGATGTTAGGAGTAACCGTAATCGACTAACGTGTATGACCAGAGTCATGAGCGTAGAGGAAGCGAAGGAAGTCTCTAAGGATCGTAGCAAATGGAAATCCGTAGTCTCTGTCTACCCCTATGGCAAACAGGCGTGATGATATGTTGTATATATGTATGATAGCTTTATTAAAGGTGACCTGAAGAAGATCACAGACAAGCTCTGGATGCAGACCGCTTCCATTGGTCATTCTGTATATCATTAGAGGCAGAGGACTACTACGGACTAATGAATTCATAGTCTGTAGAACAAAGAGGAACGCGCCGACCCGCCTTGTGGATTTGTCACTGGGTGCAAACCTGAACCCTCGAGAAATTAAAGTCCCTTTTAGTCGTCGGAATGCTAGCATGATGAATTTGTTGAAATCATTAAAGGGCCTAGTAAGAGTGAAGGGCGAAGCCTCCTTAGATTGGCAAATTAGGAAAGGATTTGAATTGTATCTTTGTTATTGCTATATAATTTTATGTTATTGTGGAATCGATAATAACTTGTTCATAACCTTTTGTAACGTGGAATCGACAGTTCTTGGAATTTTGTTGCATTGCTTGTTTTAGTTTCAAAGTTTACGTTTATTAGTTATGGCGTCATTAACTTTGTAGTTATCTCAATCTATTTAATGCGCCCGACCAATGTAAATATTGCACAAGATAATGAAAGTTTATTTATAAGAAAGTATTTTTTTTAGTAAAATTTTGAAAATAGACAAAAATTTAAGTATTTTGTCACTAAACATTTTCTTTTAATTATCTCAAGAGTTCCCAATTTATTCGATTGTTTTCCCAGCAAAATTCTTGGGCCGGAAAAAATAAGATTTGTTGCTTTTTGGAACCTCTATAGCAACAATGTATGTTTATGTGTAATTATTAACTATGTGTGTTTAATAAACATGTGTCTTGTTCGCAATAATTATTGTGTGATAATACTTTTGTCTACATAGGTATGTACTTTATGTGTATATGGAACACAAAGTTATTAAATATAAATTAACTTTTAAATGTAAATTGACGTATATATTCTTTATTTTTACATGTCTGCGCCATACATATGTTATTTTATTAAATCCTACCCGTTGGTTGCCTGTAAGAAATTGCTATAGCGATAAGGCCGCCATTGTACATTGCAAATCTCATATGTAATTTTGTAATTTTAATTTATTGGTGCAATAAAGAGTTATATTATTATCTCTTTATTTGTTCTCTTTTCTTTCTAAATACATTTTTAAATATTAATAAAATATAAACATTTAAAAATATATAAAAAAGAGGGCACCCATCGGCAGCGGAGTCAAGACCCAAGTTGCCGGTGGTCAGGGCTCCAAAGTGAGGAACCTCCTCACAATCCGTGCCGTGTCAAGGATGACCGCCTTCTGTATCCGACCCTTGATCCAACCACCTAGCGAGAGCCTAACTAGGTGTTGATTTAGACTCTTCGCTATTAGGCCGTTCGCAGATACTACTATCGGCACAATGCTAGTCGAATCAACATCCCACATGGCGGCAACCTCGTGGGCCAAGTCTAGATATTTTGACAGTTTATATATATATATATTATTATTATTATAATAAACTAAATTCGTGTCATATAAAAACACAAATCAAGTCTTGCGCCTTTGTATGACATAATAATTATGATTGCTAGTCCATTATAAAAATAAATTCACTTTCATCCGCGACCGGTTGGTCCTCAGACGGGTTCAATGAATTACATCCTCATTATATAACACATACGGCAGAATTACAAACTCCACGCGGAGAAACTCTATCGACACTTGTCAACGAAACGCCATTTATTGCACTAGTTTGAGTTATACCTAACTATGTTAGTGTCACAACTAGGCAACATGTTGCAGAATTTGGATGAATTATGTAAATTGATTGAGAGTTTTATGCTCATCTAGATTTCTTAACGAATCGTCTTTTGATTTATTAAACGTGACCTACTTACTGGTCGTTAATTAGATTTTCTCAATGTTTTAAAAAAGTCAAAGGAAACCGAATGCAAATAACCTATGAAAGACTGTACCACTTTTTATCTAACAATTTTTTCCAATCTGAATAAGTTTTGATTTAGAACGTTCAAATAATGTACCCATTAAATTTACTAATGTATTATACAAACTAAAATTAAGTTGTAACAAGTAAAGATGTCTTATTTTCGCGATCGTTACGCATTAAATTAAAGACACATTACATACAAATGTTAACTTAGTCTACCTGCGATATGAACGTTGTAAAGTGTTTGAAAGTGTACAATAAATAAATATATAAACGCGATGAGAACCATATTAATAATAGTTAAATTTAATGTTGTAAAAAGTAGTTTTTGATCAAAAAGTTGTACACACAAAATTATGTCGTGACAATGTATCTTAAGTTTTCTTTTTTTTTTTTTATTTAGAGTCGTTTATGATTAAAAGCAAAACTTAATTTATGTGATTGATCCACATAGATGAAACTGAACATTTCATATTGCGCTCTTTCGAAGACTGACGTAACATTATTAGCAAACTGCACACTAATGCGTTATCTATTCATATATTCATGATTAGAATGATACAGTTCTGATTTGGGTGCGCCGTGAAACTTTCACATATTATGAGTTCACATGTGTCCAAGTGAACTAGACGGACCGGTGCGCATGAGTGCTTTGGAATCCACATTTTATCTTAGCCAAGCTAAGGCCGTTCTTCCAGTACTATAAGTACATTTCGCTACGATCATTGATAAAGGAACATTTGTTTGTAGGAGGTTTTGATGCTCTTTGGCAGCGATCGGCCATTTTTTAGATGTACTCGCTAACAATACTCAGTTAAACATTTAACATATTGTTTAAAAAAGTAAAGAAACGTTTGACCATTTAAAAAATATGTTTAGTCTTTTTCTCTCTTAATAATTTTGGATGTTAAAGAAGTAAACAGGATTTATTTTAGTTAAAACTGGCTTAAGAAACGTTTGTAAATTTGAACAAAAAATGGTGGTACCGTTCATATCAGGTATTTAAAATTCCCAAATGTAAATACAGAATACTAGACGCTTGTACTCTATTTTATGACTTACTATATAATTACCAAATCAATTTGTTTACTACTACATCGTGCATTTAATTTTATTTACAACAAAGAATAAGTACATACTCAACTTATTTTTTTTGCAAAGCATAATTTGATGTAATGGATTAATGCCTTTTTATATGTCTGCGAATATCATAATCTCAGTTTATAATTAGGATTAAATATTATTTGATTACATAATTTTTTGTACATAAACAAGAAGTGAATAAATGATAATGATAAAAGACTATTTTGCGTGGTGCGTAAGTAATACTTTGCTAACGAAGTCATCATCTAAGAGGCAGTAACTGTTTGTTATTTTTCACATTAGAATAGACATGGACGCGAAATACTCACATAAACGAAACTGAGACTAATTGCGTGATAAAAAGAGAGGCAACTTCTATTTTATCCTGTTGTTTTCTCGGTTGGATTCTTAGTTCGTTGCTTCAAAGACCTAGATTCGTTAACTTCCTCCTTCTTCTTCGATTCGTTCTCTTATTTTTCATCTTTTTGTTTTAGAATCTATACTTAATATTATAAAGCTGAAGAGTTGGTTTGTTTGTTTGAACGCGCTAATCTTAGAAACTACTAGTTCGAATTGAAAAATTCTTTTTGTGTTGGATAGATCATTTATCGAGGAAGGCTTTAGGCTATATAACATTACGTTGCGACTAATAAGAGCGAAAATACAGTCGAAAATGTGGAAAAAACGGGGAAAATTATTGATCTTTGAGGGCTTCCGTTGCGTGCGCTGCGAAAACCGTTCGAGATACCCAGAAAATATGTATGAAAGAATTATTCCTCTTTAAATTATCTAAAAAAATGTCCGCGACAGTATATGTCTATCTTTTAAGATTAACTCACAATAACCGTTTTTATGATAATCAAATTTGGTCGAAATTAATGCATTATTACAAATTATTTGTCAGAGTTGTATCAACATAATAATATTAATCTTTATCCAAATATTGCATACAATTATACATACATACAATTTTAAAATAACTCTGAAACAAAATTCACACGCGCCGCATTATGAGCGCTCGCCCATGATTCCCAAAATAACTATTCCACGCGGACGAAGTCGCGGGCACAGCTAGTGGAATATATTTTTATTTGCACAAACATAGTTCTTCACAAGTGGATACATCTTAATGTAGTACACGTGTTCGCATGCAAATATTATTACACTATTTGATTCAATCTACTTCGATTACCAATCATTTCTATAATCATTCCATTGCAATAAAAAAGATCTTCGAAAAAAATATGGTACTTTCTGTCGAGAACTATTTTAGTTTCATACATTTTGATTTACTATGCGAACTCCTACATGTAAAATGGCGTCAGCCCGCACTCATATTAAAACTGAATTCAAATACGAAAATTTTCCACTCCGAAAAAGTTAGATAAATATTGTCCAAAAGTTACGGAAGGTGCGAAATTGCATTATTTGAATATTATGAAAATTTACTATTTTCGTGCATTTTCAACCTAAAATTTGCTTTCATATTAAACATTCTTTTATTTATCCACTAAACTTTACTAGCGGCTTTTCGTAATATCAACGCAAAGGCGATTCTCAAATTTTCCATAAAAAATTGTTAACGTACCTAGTCGGTGCCTATGTTACAAAATCACTGACCATTAGATTTCTTGTTGCAGTTTTTTTTTGTATTTGATTTAAAAAAAAATAAACACAAATTTGTTATTTACCTTAGCTATGCCAGCCAGGCTCTGCATATTCGACTTTAGCTTACAAGAATAATCTATGATAAATGTTGCGACTAATGTTTTGTTAGATCTCATACTTGTTATGTACGTATACTTAGTTGTCTCACAATTGTGGCGTGTGTGTGATTACTATTCAACTTTTGTTAAGCTATTTTGGATCTATCTGTGAGGACCTGTAGTGGCTCACTTGCTTTATATAATTTTTACCTTACTACTTTTATACAAAAGATGCTGTTGGTCTTCCTAATAAATAAATAAAGTGTTATGAAAATTTGACGCCGATTATTTGAGAGTAACTTTTTTGTAAAAATTTAATATAGAAGTAAAATTTAAAATAACAAGGGGATTGAACGTAGTACGTGCATTTATCGAGCCATTTATCATAAAGGACCCTCCTAAGTCTTGTAAGGGTACAATAAGTACCTACAAAGGGTAGACTACCCTCACAATTAATCGCCATCTTGAAATTGGAAGTACACATCCGTTTCCGGAAAAGTTAAAGGAAAATTAATATCTTTTGGGCTTTAATTAAAATTAGATTGGGATTAAATAGGAATCTATTCTTTATCAATTAAATGAATCAAAATTTTTGCTTGAGTTATCAAAAAAAGTATTGCAAATTCTATATTAATTACTAGTTGCCACCTACGGTTCCGCTCTTGTTTGGTGAAAAATGGTAATCTTTGGCCGTTGCAATAAATATCCTATTATAATTGTTGTACGTTGTTACGTAGTGTTAGTAGACAAACAGGCGTACGGCCCACCTTATGGTAAGTGGTTACCGTAGCCTATGAACGCCTGCAACACCAGATATGTCACGAGCGCGTTGCCGACCCTAATTTCAACGCAATATTTTTAAAGAATTAAAAAAAAAAAAATTATTTGGTTTTTGAGTTTTACATTTTATTTCTTATCCGATACATACGTATGCACATGGTTGTTTTAATTAATTCACAGTATATTTAGAAATATACAAGATAAAGATTTTTTTTAAGTAAACAACACCTTTTTAAGAATTATGGAGACATGATATGTCAAATCTGCCGCTAGTCACTTGTTGACGAAGGCAAATCTATATTTTAACAAGAAAAACAAAATAAAACTGAAACGTGGAGTGGCAGCCGTAAAAAAAAATTCCTAACAAAAATTTATAGGGCGAGTCGAGGCGTCTAACAACTTTTATATTAAATTTCTTTGGAGTCGAACTTGTCTCATAAGTCGAGGTTCGTCATGCGCTGACGTTGACGCTTTGTTATGTGGCACACAAACAAATTAGCAGACCTCAAGACTGTCGTTTATTTGAGACGCTTTTGTGACGTCATTGATAAAATTATGTGAATCCAAACTTCATACTAATATTACAAATGCAAAAGTCTGTCTGTTACGCTTTCACGTCCAAACCTCTGGACCGATTTTGATTTAACTTGGTATAGATATAGATGAAGACCCGGGAACAAACATAGCCTACTTTTTGACGCAGGTAGAGCTGGAAACAGCTAGTATAAAATACATAGGTAAATAGATGATGTTTACTGAGGATAACCTTTAGACACTATAATGTGCTGATAAACATACCTACTAGTGAAAAAAAATCTAAATCTATGACTTAAGTAAAAGCATCCACTAATCTCTGACTTGGCTTAAAACTTAAAACAAATATAAAATCTTATCGCTGGTTTAACTTGCTGCCTGAACAGAGCACGTCGAGTAGCATTTTAATGAAAATAAGTAATAAATTCACCGGTTGTATAATATTACTACTTACTTATTAAAAAAGAGTTTAGATAAAAAAATCACTCACTTGTGCCGGTGACTTGTCCTGCTGAGATTCTTTGGAGTCCGCATATACAATCCCAGGAGTGGGGGATGGGGGCGCTGAAACAAGATGAAAAAAATTATGAACTAAAACCTTAATAAATTGGTACCTAGCTTAAACTATTTGTTCAAAAATAATGACGATATGATATTAATTTAAATGCAATATAAAATGGCCGCTCTGTTATTACTGTAGTAACAATAACAAAACATAAGGGAATTCACAAAATAAAATTGTAAAGACGGACCCGTAAGAAAGAGTGACGGATCGTACCTATATATGGATATGCACAGGATACTGTCTCTACCTTAACCTAGCTTTTACCCTCTAGATTATTTAATTTACTTTACTACTTATATGAATACAAGACTATTCGTCAATCTGGGACATTGGATTATTATATAACCAAGTATAAATGTTAACCTACTCATATCGTTTCTAACTTTAGATTGTTTTACTTTTACAGTTTTATATATATTTTAAGAAACTTATTATTCCTTGAGCTACTGTATCAGATATTATTCAGGCAGCCTGAAAAATGTTTAAAAATTCGTCTTTCGTCTTTTAGGTAGTTCGTATCCCTTCTAAAACAAACCCGAAACATAGCGAAATACAAATGCATACCAAAACAAACTATAAACAATATCAAATTGTCTCATATTTCGGATACACTTTCCTTACCCTTTCCGCCTTATTATCATAACAAGATCGACAATTTGCTACAAGTATGAAAATTGTTTCAAAGCAGTTTGTAACATTAACTAAAATCAATTCGTGATTATTATCTTAAAGAATAAGGGTTATTTTAATATTTTACAAAATATAAAGTGTACAGTACAAAAGGCCAACTAAGTTTAAAGTTTAGGAAGGTTATTATATTCTCTGTGCGTAGATAGTACTTACGTGACTGCTTTAAATTAGAATAACATATTATGATTATACACAAATATTATTCTGTGATATTGGTTCTACAATAATATATGAACGTAAGGCATTGAATTAAGTATTAAGACTATAGTACTTTTCTACCTTTGAAATCCTATAAGTTTATTAATCGTTATTTAATGCAGTTGTACCGATTCTATACTTAATTACTAATTCAAAAGCAATCAAAGGAACAAAAGACGGTCTTTACCAAAATTTCTAAGTCTAGCATTTGGGATCTGTTCATGTTACAAATGATCCCTAAAAGGCTGAATACGTCGTCGATCCGTCAATGTCAATGTCGAACGCCCAAATTAGGTTATATGGGTGAATATCCTTTGAAATGCAACGTATGGCTTTTAAGTCCACGATTACGATTGTCGTATAGGATGAAGTAAGCAGGTAAGTGGAGCATGGACTTAAAGGCAACCAGCCGAGAAAGCCAACAGATAATTGAATCGGTAGTAAACAGGAAATAAAACATGATTAAGCTCTCGGAGATCTACAATTATATTCATTATCTGCGATTTTTTCTCTAATAAAAGCTATTAACCAATATCTGAGCTAGTTAAATACACTACACGTTTTTTTATTTACGATTTTTTTTTTTCGTTTTGTTTGATGTACACTCGTGATTAAAAATAAAAGGTAAACATAATATAAAAAATAGTATTAAAAAATAAGGAGAAGATCTAACCTGGATAGTACTCGTAAATATGATATCTACTTCTTCTTAGCGAGTCGAAGTACAAGGCATTGTCAGGGACTATGTCTTTAAATGCAGGTGGCTAGGCACCAACATATTTACTTACCGGTAGATAACGCAGATGCTCTCTTGTCTACATTCCCATTTCCTTCTAGCTCCCTCTTCTCTGTGTTCAGGGTATCCCTGGTCTTCTGTCTTGCTCTGTACTGCTGTTCTGCAGCGTGGCTTGCAGCCGCCAGGAGAAGTATTGCTACCTGTAATCAGTAACAATATTGATTATGGATATCAGTACTCAATATTTTATTTGCTGCCTTAATGTACTTACTTTTATGCAACAAATTGATGAATACAATCGTATCAAATGTTGAGTTATAGTAGGATATGATCAGAAATAACAAGTAGTTAGTAGGTAGGTTTATTTTAAAAAAATACACGAAAGTAAAGACCCTGGCAAAATCTAGTGAGTAATAGAGTAGACTGAAAATAAATGTATTAGACACTCTAGATGATTGCGGTTTTTGTTTTTTTTTTAATTTTTTTTTTTTAGAGACTAACTTAAGTTTATTTTAATGGCAATATGGTACCTGTTCTAATTTTTAAATACTTTACCTTTTATTATTATCTATATCCATACTTCCGTACTAATATTATATGTGCGAAAGTCTGTCTTGTTACGCTTTTACGGCCAAACCGCTGAACGGAATTTGATGAAATTTGGTATTTATATGGTGGTCAAAGACCCGGGCGCATAACCTAGGCTACAGTTTTATGCAAGTAGAGCTGCGGGAAACAGCTAGTTGTCATATACAATTCATAAAAATCGGTAGAGTAGATATTTACGTAATATTTATAACCAGATGGATTTTCTTATCTTCTACTTTTATAAAATTGTTTAATAATTTAAGTTTATAATTTCTGAGAAAAATCAAATTGCGCAGAAAAAGTTGTCATCCATCATTTGAATTCTAGGAATATCGTCTGTAATATGATTTCGAAGCATCGTTTAGGATTACCTTGAGAAATAATAATATATTATTTAAAACTTGCTTAAAAGAATATTTTTTAATGATAAAGATCATCTTTCTTATTGTAATAAATTCAATCATCTTCTTCATAGGTCCCTCACTGCTTAGAATCATATCACATCATTGTTTATTCAAGCTGCAAGATTATTTGATAAAGGCCATTTTTTGCCTTGGGACTGCACCCAGAAACTCCATATTATTGGACTAGTGTGTTAACCATCCCGCCGCCACGTAGGTCGAAAAAAATGTACTGCTTTTGAAAAAAGAAGTGTTTTAAGTTTTTTTTATTACTAATAGCTCTGTAATCCTGTTGAACACATGACTTAATAACACAGGTTTAGCAACAACAACTTGAGCATGTCTTTAAATGGTTACTGAGATTGTGGCATCTCTTTACTTTGGATGATAGTTTAAGCCCACCATTAATGACAACTCTTAATTAGCTTGTTTGTAAAATATCGGCATATGTATTGTCCATAATGGCCATGTATGTGACACTCTGGAAAAGATATTTAAAAAAAAAGATTTGAAGAAGAACATTTTTATAAAGTTTTTTTTTTTTTAGTTTTAAAGTATGTAGATCCTATGTAGCTTTTATATCTAAGCTAAGATTTTACTTATACAATGTGTACCATTCTTTTATGAAAATTGTACATGTTGTCTTACACTCGTACCAGATTCTTTTAAGCTACTTAAAAGCTTATAACACTTTAGTCAGAGTTAGAATTTGTCATCGGCGGCTAAATTAGCTAACCCAGACTCTGAAAAATTATAACCGCTAAGACATAATAGTGTGCAACTTGCACATTCACTTATTGTTTATAACAGGTATCACTAATTACACTTATAGAAAACTAACCGTAAACTTCATTTTCACTATCACCGTCACTGATATACTCTGTGGTACGCGACCACGGTACCCACTCTCGCGCACACTAGTTTGAATGTGCGAGATTTAATGTGAGAAGGGGCTTATAACGTCTTGTCATGTCACTTGAAGGGTGCTATAGTCGCAACGTTGAGCTTTGGTCAATAGTGCTTGATACGAAAATGAGGGTGATGAAAATTAAGTAAATCATATCCGTTTTTCATTCAGATTCAGTTTGTGTCCGATTTCACCTCGTTCTTGTTTTCATTTGTTTTCATTTATGTCATTATTAATAATGCAAAACAAAGAGTCTTCTCACATATATTTTCAGATTGTAACGAAAGTACTAAAATATATGGTTGAGTCAATCTAATCTTCAAATCTATCAAGTACGTTTTATTTGAAAATCGTATCTTATACTTCTTTTGGCTTATTTTTATAGTTAAAAGTTGAATTTATATGAGACTATAATATTATATATGCTTCAAACTGTATTAGTAAAAAATTGGTTAAATTATGTCGTCTAAAATATATAAAATGTCAGTTAACTTTGCATAGGTAGGTACCGAGCGGTGAATTTGTTAAAATGCAAGAAAGACACTTTGACCTCCGAAGCGACCAGCTTGCAGCAGAAATCAACCCATAGATTTATTAGCAATATGTTTTTCATGTCCAATGCAGGCAAAACAGACTAACTGGGCCATATGTAGCAGCTGTTGCCTCACACCAGAGTTCGCCAAACATACTGACCGCTTGTCTGTCGAGCCAGTAGGTACTCTCCTAATTGACTTGACTCAGGTAAGTGCCAGTAATTAGGTCTTTGCTAGATTCCCGAGTTGGGAAATTTAAATTCCGCAGTTATAAATATATGCTGGAAATGTTTTTATTACTGCTAATTGGAATATGTTATGCATATTTTTTGGGAATGACAATTTTGTAGTTCTTACAGAAAAATGCAAGAACGGTATGCATATAAACAAGCTTATCAATGTCGTAAGAAAGACTAGAAGAAGGCCGACGATTTAACAAAGCGTAAGCTGGGCTATATAAAAGAACTACTTTGATAGGATATACGTAAAAGGCACGTTAAGCCGTTTGTCCCGGCTACTATTTGGTGGTCTTGGTCTAAGAGGAACCACGTCAGAGGCTTAACTCTGACACCAGTGTTTTCAAGTTTAACCAACACCATGTAAAACTTACTTACTCGAATGAACGAATGGTTCGTAAGAAAGCTTATCATATTCTACAAATAAATTGGATTTGAATACATGCTGAATTAAGTAAGTTGTTTTACATGATTGAGTTGCAATACGACTACCAATCGAGCGAGTTGAGAAAGACGTGTATAAGATATACAACATATTCTTACTTACAACTAGGAAAGCGGACCACAGCAAACCTCTGTGGATGCAATCGGGATAACGCTACGATGATGATGATGACTGAGTATAATACTTTTCTTTTTGATTTAACATCTCTAATGATGTTCTATTTAAAAAAAAATATTTCCTTCAATTGCCGGACATATTGTGTTCTTCGGAAGGCAAAGTAAAGCCTTTAGTCTACGCCAGTACCGCATAAGAAGTGTATCGTATGACTATGCCGATAAAACACTAAAATTGACTCTGAATAAGCCGAGCATGTTTGCTGGTCTTAAAACGAAGTTTTTTTAATATAAAATGTTTATACAATGTGCTTAGCACTCAAACAAATGCATGCCCTTAGAAGAAATCATTAAATCGAACGTATTCTTAAAATCGACAACATAAAATGAAAACACAACAAATGCAATTTTATATGCGCATTCACCTAAATCGGTGAAACTTCTACCTCCTCAGTAGAACCCTCACAACTGCTTCTGAATTCGGATTTCTTTGAAGTAGTCATATTCCAGTTGTACCTTCCAGTTTGTTCCTATTGTATGTTTAATTACAGCAAAAAATGTTAAATCATTTTTAAGAATGAAAATTTGTTGATATTTAATGAAATTTACACAAAAAATTAGCAAAAAGATAGATTAAGAATATATTTTCATCTTAAAACTGAAAAAACATTACAGAATGAAATTAACATTGAATAATATCAATAAAATAAACTACACTTAGTTGAATCCAATATCTAAAACCACAACATTTAAGTCAGAAAGTAGCTGAGAGATCTAAGTCAATACTTTTTATCATCTACGCGTCACTCCGGTCGCATCCCAAGCTATAAGTAAATATAATATTTGACTAAATACAAAGAGAGGAAATGTCGTTCACCTCAAATGTAATTGTACCGCATGATCAGTCAAAGACTATGACGTAATATTTATAGTTAAAAAGTTTAGTCTTTCATTATGAAACAACTTTCAATATCCTAGTGACCAAGATACATACATACATTTATTTATTATTTGATAGGAAATTATAAAACGAGGATAAAGGACATGATTTCATGAGCTGAGAAAAAGAGTCCTTTATTGAAAGTCAATTGAAAGTAAAAAAAAATCTACAGATATTTAGAATAACTTAAGGTTATAACTAATAAATAACTTAAAATATGACGGGTAAGTGATTATTTTAGTATTTTCTTTAGCGGCTAGAAGGATGAGAAGTAAAATGTATTGTGCTAAACGATTTTATCGACGTCAGCGCGCATAAAATTGACCATGTTGCCTTGAACTCTTTGATTGTCAATCTAATTTCTATCTATTCAGGCCTAATGTCAAATGCATCCTCTTTTTGGTTCCACACTTGATTTGTTAATGTAAAAATCCTACTTTCTTGGTCTACCCTTTTCCTTGCCCATTTAGAGCAAAATTTGTAACATTATTTAACATAAAGCCATTTCAGCATGCATCCTGTTCAACGGCTCTATTGAATTTGACTACTTTCAATTCATCTTTTAAATTTGTTGGTAAAGTTCCATGCGGTGTTTTAAGAGCTATTTATTAACGATATTATTTATTTTATTTTTCACTAGTTGTTTCCCGCAGCCCTGCCTTCTTTAAAAAGTACCCTATGTTTGACCCCGGGTCTTCAACTTTATTTATACCAAATTGCATTAAAATCCGTTCAGCGGTTTGGCCGTGAAAGCATAACAGACAGACAGACTTTCGTATTTATAATATTACGAGTAGTATGAAAGTATTGATGTTCGATTAAAAATGGATCTAGTTTAAACGCTCAAATAAGAATGTATTGATGTAAAGACACTTGGAGAACAAGAACTTCACTGTTACGGCTCGGATATCGGGAACTTCTGCTCCGGTTTTTATCCGTAAAGTTTCAAGGTTCAGTGGTTTTGGCACACTTTGCTTATCGATTACCAAGGTCTCTTCAAATGTTAGAGTGGGTTTATTTGGGATTCACTTTTTTCAAATTAAAATTGTTTTTAATCTTAATTTTTTCAGCTCTTGTATGTTTTTTTAAGGACAGGTAACCTAAAAAGGAAATTAATTAAAAACTAATCAGAAACTAATTAAAAAAATATATATTTACCGGTTATGTAGTCCCAAATCGAATTGAAAATTATGATTTAAACTACATTTTACCATTGGGTGTCCAAAATTGAGATACGTAAGAAAAATCGCTTTATTACACCACAGAAATTACACTCAAAGATATGTTATCTGTGACAAAGATAGGAAAAGAAAGAAAGGCGGCCTTATTGCTAGCGTAGTAGATATGATGAATTATTTGGTCGGCGACACGTACCCTTTAATAGTAACAATCTGTCTAATGATATGTAATATAACTTAGCACTGATTTCACTAAGCAAAAATATATTTATGTTTTAAATAAATTAAACTACTTTATTACTGTTATTATCGCGTCTATTACATATAGTATTTCAGAATACTTCGCAAGTGTTTTTGCCAAAGGGCGTGACACCGAATTCGAACTGAACTAATTCTGACGATGAATTTCGAAGTCTCCAGGGTATACCCCAAGCTGACCTGATTGATTGATGGAAGAGCCCAAAATGTGGCAAGATACATCCCATGACGATTAAATATATATTATGTAAGTGTTAAGCTTTGCATTGAATTTACTGCTTGATTGGCTTGGGATAGATTTGATGTCCAGTTGCATATAACATACCATACTTTGAGCATTTTTACCTAGAAGGGAGTGTACTGTTTTTAATAATTATTTTAATTTTAATTGTTAGTAAACATAAAATTAAAACAATTAGAAATTTGGTTTATTCCACTTGAGCAGTGAGTCACCTAGGTGATATCGCTAAATAAAATTAGGTAAAACTTGTAATTTTATTTTAAAAAATTTGAACATTAATTTGTTTACTATCTCTAAATTAATGTTATCAAGTCAAAGAGGTTTGTTTCGAGTTTCTGTTATCGTACGGAATCATTTTTTTAAATTCTTTGATAGTTACTTTTCTTTCATATGTCACATAAGTAGGTAGATAGGTACTTATGTAAATATTTTTTGTATAAAAAAACATCAAGTGACAAATTCGAGCCAATATTTCACCGACGCTCCCATTATGTTTCTACTCAATAATGTGAGATGTCACTATTACTCAATCTGATTTCCTTTGTAGAAACAAGGGCACTAGTGGCGTAAAGTTGTTACATTTGGGCTAGTTTTGTATGTTTAGCATTTTTATCGTGCAAGCTCAGTGATTTGTGGTCGATATTCAAATTACTCAGATATTCGTGACATTTTAGAAATTTGTGTGTTCGTCGCTTTTGAATTGTGAAATCATTTCTATATCATCACTCACTAAAGAATGTTTTTATTTATTTATTTAACATCATTTCAATAATGTAAAGGGCGGACTTAAAGCCAAAGGCTTGTTCGTGGTTGCATCTCTACACTTGAGTTGAAACGCAAACCTCTTTATTTTTTTAAAAATTTAATATTCAAAAATTTTATGATGTTTTTAGTCCTATTCAATTGTGATGCAAAACTTATCAGAACATTTCAGTCGACAGTTCGTGATACCGTCAGTACCATTATATATTCTATATCTAGACGTAGAAGGAGTAACTTGGTATGAAAATAACTGCTCTGACTAATTAAAAATCAAGAAACATTTAACCAAATTGAAAACGGATCTGGAAAACGATTCCAATTGAAAGTCGGTTGAAAATAAAAGGATGAAAGAGTAAATACCTACTCTAAGTTAGCTCACTTTTATATACACAAGAGGTCGAAAACAGTACTTGATTGACAAAACCTTTAATGTAACCATCAAGAACGTTCGGAAAAGTTTACTAATGGATGTTTTACTATCAAGGAGCCTGCTAGAGACAGGCAAGATCCAAAGACTAATGTTTTCGATAAACATTTTCGGAACAAAGTTCAGAGAAGACCCCTGAGCATCTCATGATTTTCTTTTTAAATCGTCTGTCGTGTGGTTACTACCTCATTATCTGATAACATCAGAATAAAAACCGTTGTACTGAAAACAACACGATGTTCTTTATTTGACATTCAGATTATTAAAGAAGGTGAGGAAATAATTTAAAAGCTAACTGTGGCGAGTCCTAGACAGACATTGCGATTTTAATATAATGAATAGGTAATTTATTCATATCTAGTGGGTTAAATGGCCAATCGACCTAGTATATCCTGGTAGAGTTTGATTTAATTAAAATTAGGTAAATACATTATAGACGAACCTATGTCAAACTATTGAAACTGTTTGTGACATTTTTTTACCTCATAACTTTTGTCCAACAATTTTTGTTCTCAAATTTTTCCTCAATTTATTTAGACATCAATGACTAACCTATTTGTCAAATTTATAGTTTTCTTATACTCCATATTTGTGTTAATTCGTAGAGCAAAAAAAAAAACAACAAATCTTGTCAAACAATTAGATTCGCTTGACTTAAAAGTTTTGGCTTTACATTGACCAACTCGACATATATTTACTTAATACCAGATAATAATAATAGCTTTTTTAAAGCCTCACTGCTAGGCAAAGGCTTTTAACTTTTACTTTTATAAAAGATTTTTTTCCAAATAACGTCTTGTAAAGATTTGATCTTACGTTTTATATTCTACCTTATCTCCGTATACATTTTTTTTTTTTTTTTTTAAATCTTTTATTCAGTAAATATCAAATGTACACATAAAACAGTTACCGAACCGCGGAAACCTCGATGGGTTTATCTGTGTTCGGTGAGTCGCTATTACATTCAGAAAGTACTCAAGTATTTTTTCAAACTCAATTTAAATTTTTTAAAGTTATTATTATACAACTCCTGAAGTTCTGAGGGAAGCTTATTTAGATAGTTTGGTATCATATAATTAGGAATTCTTGTCCCATACTGATTATTAAATTTTGGAAGACTATATTTATTTAAATAACAAAGTGTTCTTAGGTAGCTAGGTCGCATTTTTTCCATTAAACAATTTTTTTGACATGATTCAGTTAAAATAAGATATTGAATTTTATCATAGACACTCATTATATTGCAATATTTAAATAACTCCGCATCATCCTTAGCTAGCTTTTTTAAGATTTTATTTGGAACAATTATTTTGACATGATAATAGATACGAGCTACTAGTAATTTTATGGTTTGAGTGAATGCCAAAATTATTCATACGGTAAATTTTTGGCATTTCTGCAACATCTATTTCTATGATCAAACGTTTGAAACGCAGACGATGTAACGAACGGTCGGCTTTGCAATTCGGCCATACGGAACGAGTATGAGAGCCGGTAACTCAATTTCATACATCACTAGCGGTATGAAGGATTGACGTTGACGTGTCAATAGAATGATAAAGGGTTTACTTACTGAAATCCTACTTGTATTGAATAGCGAATGTACCATTTTTACGATCTGAGTATAATCTGTAAAGATACTCTAGCTGTTTCATTTATTTTATTTCCTGTCTTAAACTCATTTCTTGTCTTAACTTGCCTGTAAAATGTTAGTTTTTAATATTATTTATTAGTGTGTAATATTTATGTGTATTGTGTGTAACATTTCGCTTTTAACTACTGTAGGTAGTTTGTTGACTATTAAGATAAAAACCAAATCCTGTCATTAAGCTGACATAGAAAATTAGCTAGATAAATTACATCAAATTTTGGGTCGGAAGTGACGAAGTAATAACAACCAAAGGGCTTATGTCGCCATAATTTTATTGATTACTTACTAAAAAGGGTCAATTAGACTATAAAATCTTACTTTTCTCGCGATACACTTACAAATATTAGAGCAAGTAATATTCCACATGTAAGCACAAACTGGAAGTCATTAATTATGCAATTATATTCGGAATTGTTGAGACTAGATCCTATACTACATTTTAATTCGACGTTCGCACCGACTTTTTAAAAAACACGCAATGCTTTGCCGCAAGATTAAAAAACACATGTTATTTTTTAAAAAATAAAAAAATATCGTGAATCTTATTAAAGTAAAATAAGGTTTGCAGAAAACACTTTTTAAAAATAATAAATTTAATCCTCTATGAAAATGTCATTCTTTATTTCTGAGATAAGAAATAATAACCTCTTTGTAATTTTAATTTTATCGTATTAACTTTTTAATTCAAGTTGCTTGGAGACAATAACTGTTTGTGCTATTTTTGAAAAATGTGACAGACATGTGTCAAAATTTATGTTCGATATGGAATTATTTTTATTCGATATCTTAGGATTTTTATGCGATATCGAACGATTTTCATTTAACATTTGAGTAAAACCATCCATACTTACTACTTACTAATATTATAAATGCGAAAGTCTGTCTGTCTTTCTTTCTGTCTGTCTGTTACGCTCTCACGCCCATACCGCTGAACGGATTTTGATGAAATTTAGTATGGATATAGTTGAAGATCCGGGGTCAAACATAGGCTACTTTTGACGCATTCGAAGCTGCGGGAAACAGCTAGTATTTCTATATGTCGACGAAACGAGACCAACTTTCACTTTTATATCTTAAGCATTATAAAATAATGTACTGCTAATTTTATGCTATAGTAACTTGTAACAAAATAGTGAAATTTATATTGAGGATGATATAATCTCACTTATGTTTTATTTTTTGCCTTAATTTGTTGCAAATTATTACTTAGAACTTTATTGGATCATAAGTTAAGTTGTTTTTACGAGTTAAATACAATAATCCACTGCTGAAATAAGTACACTTTTTGTATGCCCGAATGGTATTCGTAGCAGTTTCTAATCTTCATAGTTCATCTTGCAGAAAGATATATATGAGGATTTAAGAGGAGATAATGGTTTATCTATATTTACCAGCAGAACTACTATGGGATTGAAAAGGAAGCAAAAGTAGTCGGACAAACTCTCTGCCTGCACCCACCATGTACTTGTATCTTCATGTGGATCATCGATGATGACTCGAGATGGGATTTTGGTCAAACGCGAATACAAAACTGTGACATCGTAAAATAAATATTTGAAAAAAAATTATAGCTTAGCTCTTTCTGGAGGGCTGTACAGATAAACGTCAAATAGAGAGAAACATTTGTTGATAAAAAAAAACATAATCCGTTTTACATTTACCGTATTCAAAGATCAGCCTTTTATTTCCGGTTAAAATCTGAGCGTAACTTGTAGTATGTTATTTTTCTGAAGCGTCATATGTTACGCAAAAATATTCATAGGTTAGAACGGTAGTATGATTGAAGTATTCAACCGAATATTGTACTTTTCGCTTCAGATAAAACTCCAGTGAAGCGAAATTAGGATTGTGCGTAGGGTTGCCAACCGTACTTTATTATATAGTATTTTACTATATTTCGGGTCTGCGATATATACTGTTGAACAAAAATATAGTACGCAAAAATACTATATTTTCAGCACCGAAATCTACAAACAAACAAACCCTTATTTTAAAAATTTTGCAACGCGCCTTTATATTAGCTTTTAGGAGAGATTAAAAAAATGCTAAAACTATGATTACTTCCGAACTTCTCAATATTAAATTGACAACAACAAAATATTATTTTAAATAAAAAAAAAAAACATTTCGTTTAATGTTTGCTATGGGATTTTAGTAATATCATAATTCCACTTATTAGGTAGTTGTTGTTTCTTAAGAAAGCTTAAGGTCTTAAACGAAATGAAATAGATATGCTAAGAGAACTAGGACATCGTGAAGAAGATAAGATTATTTCAAAAAATGTGGCAGTCAATAAGTAAAATCCCCACAGATAGTTTTATACAAAACATTGTTAAAAATTGCAAGAAGTTTAGTTTCACCTACAAAATAAATAGGTAAAAAGAAATAGGTATATCTTTGTCTATTTTGTCATTTTTCCATAAAATACTATATTTTTTAGAAATGTACTATATTCTTGATAGCTTATTTTCAAAAATACTATATTTCGCCAAAAAAAAGTTGGCAACCCTAATTGTGCGTGCTATCACTTTAACCTTTATATTGATTTTTGGATAAAGAAATTTTGTTAGGCTATTAAGTTATTAGATAATGATATTTTATAGCACTTAACCTGATATTTGGTACCTTTTTCAGGTCATTCATTGATATCGAGAGATAACCCTGTACACCCTGATGTCAGATTTTTTTCGGTACCGCCTTTCAGCCTCTTATCTGGTTCCTATAACGACCAACAAGTGGCAACCGGGACCAATGGCTTAATGCGCCTTTTGTAGTACGGAATCATTATTATTATCAGACAATCATGTGATTCAAGCCTGCGATGGCTTAACCAAACAAGAAACATCTAAACAAAGTATGCTTTTCGTGATAACCGAACCTACGACCGCCGAGTCTAGGGCAAACGCTTTAGCCACCAGACCACACAGGCAGTTCCACATTGCGTCCTCAGGTAGTTGATTCGGATGGGATCCGAAGTCCGAAAGATCCGGGTTCGCTTTCCTGTTTTTATCCATTTCGCCAGGTCTTCAGCACCCTTATAGGTATAAATACCAACTTAAGGTGGCCACAGTAAAATTTATCTGTATCAATAAAACTAATTTGTAAATGAAAATTGCAACATATAAAAATTAATGTATAACGAATGTTTTACCTAATCAAATCGAATCACATTTTACATTTAACTAATAAAAAAATGAAATAGACATAGTAAATGCAATTAAAGATTGTGAAATAAAAGATGAGATGGTTTATGATACGATAGAGTACGAGAGACACGATGTCAATCAAAATCCGTTAATTGGCTGACTTGTAATGTAGATTAATTACGTTTTGATCTTAATCTGTGTCAATTTTGAGAAATGTATTCGAGACAAGGCAGGCGAGATACTTTTAAGACTTTTTAAATTAAAGTTTTTAGTTAAAGTTTAGTCAGCTTATACAAAATCTGTACAAGTTGACTGAGTTTCTAGTGTGTTATACACTAATCATGTCATGGTAAAATGAGCACGCCTAAAAAGAGCTGGTTTGATGTTGCAAAGCAGTTCTGCTTTGCAACATCAAACCAGCGTGCTAATGGACTAGCTGTAAAGGATTACGAAGACCGGGCGAAGTGAATACGTAAAAGCAAGAAAGCAGAAAAACAGATCCCGGGAAGTGAGGCAAACAGTTGTGGATGCAACCGGGAAAGCGCAAGGATGAAAAAGAATATTAGAAACTCTTTAGAGATATAATTTATTAGATTTATATAGCGACTTTTCATACAATTGTTACACAGTTCAGTCGCAGGTCTAGCTCGTTTCTTTTTGAGTAAATCTAATTTCTTGATTATGAATTATGATTTGCCATCTTATCTTCGACACCACTGCTGACTACTTTAATTTAAATCTTGTTGAGTAAGTTTGTATGAAATAATGTTTATTTGAATCACTATGTTATGAGACATAGAAATGAATGACCCGGTAAATATAAGATTACTATTTCATAAAAATAATTAGATTTAACAAACTCTGGTTTTTAAAATATCTAGTTAATTTATACTTTTGGCTTCAACAGAGACACAAGCAATAGCTTTCATTCATTCATTCATATCGAGTGGTTAATGTGGTTATTCGACCTTTCACAATCTGGTAGCCGGGACACGGAATTATCATTAATATTAGACAATCATGTGATTCAAGATTCAAGGCCTAATCAAACTAGAAACAACTAAACAAATTATGCTTTCCGTGGAAATCAAACCCACGACCACCGGGTCGAAGACAAACGCCTTAACCACTGAGGCAGTTAGCAACAGCTAGTATAAGTTTGAGATTTTTTTTTAAATAATACTCAGCAAAAGTCTAGTTTCTTCATGTCATTTAAAAGGTCCTGCCATAAGTGAACGAGTCATACCATTAGTGATACAAATGACGCCAGCAGAGTGTAATTTCTCTTTAAACGTATGAACGTATGATAAATACAGGCTTGACGTTATAAAGTGCGAACACATGATCTTAGATATCTTACAGAGTTACAAGCAAGAATACCCACCAAATTACTCAAAGGTCGAGAGTTAGAGATGGGCGCCTTCCCGGATAATTTCCCATATTCTCCTCGAATTTTTAAAAACTCCCGGGTATAAATGGGAAATATTTATTTTTTCCCTTTTCTTCCCCTTACATTTCATTTTTTCCCTCTTCAATTTCTTCCCGCTGCTCATCTCTATCGAGAGTTATCAGTTAAAGGATAAAGGTATTAATTTTGTTATTCTCTTCTTTTATATCGTTCGATTTACAGGGGAAATTGACCATGCATACGATGGTATTCAGAACCGGCAGCAGCCTTATGTTCCTGCCGGATTAAGGTATTATTTTTCTAATGGCCGACTAAAGACTTTTGCATTTTTGACACAACCTGATAACAATCAAGTGGCCACTGTTCCTTAAGAAGCACGAAGGAGCTCTAGATAGGATGCCTTAAGTATTGACTTGGATTGCCAAGTCATACAAGTCATCAATACAAGTGACGCTTGCCGTAAATGACTCACGCGCTTGTTTCACACAAGCTAGGGTAACGAACTATTTGTTTTAGTTTCGACGCCTCTCAATAATGTATACTTCATGATTTTATAAACACCAGGCACGATTTAACGTTGTGTTAGTACCTAAAGTAGTTTATATATTATATAGTACTTTAAACTTTCAATAAAATAAGTAGTCAAGTGCATGTCGAGCCACTTCACGCGCAATGTAGGGTTCCGTAGTAATCCAAATAATAAAGAAGCCCAAAAAATCCTTAAGCAGGAACGCCGCTTTGGTTAAGACGAATGTATGGAAACCCAAAACCGAACTGAACCCGGGATACTAGAATACGAAAGGCACGTTATGCCGTTGGTCCTTAGTCATATAATTGATGGCAATCGTTAGGCTGAGTAAGATGCCTTTAGGCAGCCTGAAAAATCCGACAGTGTTGGCCACAAACACCTTGGGTCATATCATGTAGGTCTATTTTTCGTGTAAAATAGCTTACGGAGATCAGACGGCAGTAGCTCCAGTGTAATAATTAGCACCGCCAAACCTAGGACCATGATAAATAGCGTACCATATTTGCTGAAGCGCAAGCTGTGGATGAGGCACAGGCGCAGGGTCAAAGAAGAATACTTTAATAAAAAAAAAACTACAACAGTTGGACCCAGAAAAAATTTCATTCAAAAGTTTTCAACTTTCTTTACAAATCAAGTGGTGGGAGATCGATGATTTTTCTAGTTTTTCATTTAATTTCTTTAAGTACTCTTGTTTTAAAGAGACACCCATATTTACTCTGGGTGACTTGATATGCTTATTACGAGAACGCAGAAATGACGAGCGACGACCGCTTTTCCTTATTGCACGAGTTGCATTAATATATAATTTCATTCAGTATAATTTTAAATATTAGATTGCAGCTGTCGTGTTTGATGTGATGTCTCTTTACACAAATTTTGATACAAATTTTAAATTTTAATGAGAAATATAGTACGCTAATAGACGACAAGGATAAAAATACTGGTTGTTACCAGCGACTTTACCTGCGTATAATTAAATTATACTGTTTACAGCTGGAATGAGAAATGTAGATATCCGTCGAAGAACAAAAGTCATCGACATACCCCAGCGGATTAGCTCTTAAAAGCCCTCAGTGGCAGTGGGCGGAAAGTGGCGGAGAACCGATGGCTAATGGGGCAGAAAGGTTTTTGATTGGCGAACTGGCAGCGCAGCATTGGACATCCACCTACCAGATAACCCGAAAAAAGCTCGCAGGCAAACTTTGGATGCAGGCCGCCTTCAACCGGTTATTCTGGAAATTATAAGGAGAGGCCTATGTCCAGAAGTGGACTGACTGCAGCTGAAATGATAATGGCGGTGATGGTCACCTGGAATAATTTAATATTTGATTTGTGCATTTTCAAATCGATACAGTGTTTTTAAAGTTGTCACAAAATTTGCGTATAAAAATAAGTTGTAAGACTCTAGGCTATGTAAGCACACAAGCTAACGACAAGTCATATTCATTACTATCACATACCTCTTTTATAGGTAAGTAGGTATATGATAGTAGCGAATATGACTAAAAATGGTGAGCAAGAACTCTATGACGAGATGAAGTGGTTGTATTCATAAAGTAACGAAATTCAATGTATCAACCAGAACAATTGGGTTTTCCGCAGCACGTCCAAAAGCAATAAAAAGCGGCAGTTTAATTCCATTTAATTGGGCAATGTTCGTAGTTTGGTTCCCACATGTGGGCATTCCAAGTTGGCTCGTAAAACAGTCTACGGAGGGGCTTATCGCTCATAAAATTATAACTGTTTTCTGTAAGGGTTGGTTTCCACCTGATTCCAAGTATGACGTCACTCGTGATTAGTCGTGGGAGTCATGAGTGGTATTCTGTTGGCTAGAACCATGGACCTCTTTGTTTACAAAATCTCTTACAATACAGATGCAATACCAAATAATAATAATAAATCCAAAACTCTTATTAAACTAACTTGAGGGTAAATAATAAAGTTGGATATTTTTGAAACACTCTCATTTTTTTGTAAACATACATGATTCACATATATTGATTGCTATGGTACTTGAGGGATACTCGAATTCTTAAGGTTGAGTTCCAACGATGTCTTTTATAACTAGCCAAAATAATATATTTCATAACACTGTCTCTACCATGATTTTTTATTAACGCAGACGCGAGCAGCTACTTAATATGTTCTATGGAGTTTCTCAGTTACCTTACAATCAGCCAGATATTACAGACTTTACTACAAAATTGTTTATATGACATCTATATGTTTATTAAAATTTTGTGGTAGAGGCACTGAAAATTACAATAAGTACATTGGACGTCTTCAAAGTTGGTTGTGTATTTAACAAAGAAGATCAATCCAGTGTGAAAACTCCTTAATCGTCCAAATATTTTAGCTCTTGCCGTTTGTTTTACGAGGAAGTTTGCGAAAACGAAGGTTTTGGATAATCAGCAATCGATCAATTTCGCTCACGACTGCGTACATTTATATAAGAACGTCAGAGAACACCCCATATAAACCACAGAGTATTATCATTAGCATGAAATGCATTATTGTGTGTATGATTAGATCATCTTGTTAAGAAAAAAAAAAAAGTTAAAAACGGATGAAAAGAAAAGTTTGAACTGTATACTTACATGTGAATGTCATATGAATAAATTTCACCGATTGAGTTAGTTCCTAAGTAAGTTCAAGGCTTGAGCTCATCATCATCATCCTAGCGTGTATTCCTAGTTGCGTCGCCAGCTTACGCTTCGGAGCCTAGGGTACGCTGTAAGTCATGGTCCTAGATTTGGCGGAACTGGTAATTACAATGGAGCGACTGCCGTCTGACCTCACTAACCCATTTTACAGGGAAACCAGACCAACAGGAACATGAGCTGAGGTATGTTATAGTGGCCAACACTGTCCGAATTTTTCAGGCTGCCCCAAGGCATCTGACACAACCTCACGACTGGTATCTATCGATAACAACCGGGACCAACGGCTTAACATGCCTTCCGCACGGAGGAACTCAATATTGAAAATGCAACTAAAATGGCGACCAATCTAATAGTGGTCGCGTCACGTCGTCGCTTGACACGCGCATTCGCTACGGATACGCGGGTCGCGCTCGACTAAAGAGCTCCTCAAGTTCATGGCTTGAGCTATAAGATACTAACTCGACGATACTCTATTTTTAACAATAACACATAAAGAATATCCAAGACCAATCAGGAAAATATTATTAAATAATATATATTATATAATTTCCGTCTTAACCTGACCGAGGATCGAACCCTGGACGGAGAACTCCTGAGTATCGAGCAGGCATGTTATTTATTACGCCACGACGTCGTCTTTTCTACAAACAAAATTCTTATTCAAAAGGCAAAATGTTTGCTAAGACAATAAACTAGTTTATAGTATACCTGCAGAAGCTTATCTCACTTATCTAGTATACAGCGCGCTCAAACCAAATGAGATGTAATCTCTATGATCCTCACATATTGGCTGTCGAACCAGTTACAGGTCCGAAAGGTCCGGGGTCACTCGCTTAGATCTCAATTCGGACCGAGTGATATTTCGCATGTGTTAGTTGCAACATACTTAACATACAAAGGTGCATGGCACGACACACCTTAAGGAAATGCCTGATGGGGTACCACGTGCAAAGTAGGGTTGGAAGAAATATTAAATTTATTAGTTTCATGTACGAGTAGGTAGTTACATCATATTCTTACGTAAATTGAGGTTTGATTATGCTTCTAAATTTTATTTTGAACTAGCAGCTCGTCCCAGCTTCCCAACAGTGCACTGGAACGGGTAAATTTGATTTCTTCAATCAAATTTATTACATTTCACTAAATTTATTATAGAGCTTAACAAAAATATAACCACAGAATAAATATTAGTACTAAAGTAATATAAAAACAAAATAAGTGGACACATCTAGAAAACTGACTCGAATTAAATTGGTTAAAAAAAACAGGTCACTGGCAAAGTATGTTGTTGTTATTTCTTTTAAAACCGGTCAAGTGCGAGTTGGACTCGCACACTTAGAGTTCTGTACTATTATCAATAAATACAGCAAAAAAAAACATGTCTGTCATACGACAGACCATACGGTCCACTTCGGGTCCCGTCTTAACCTATGGGTACGGAAGCCTAAAAATGACCTCTCTCTATATTTACTTGATAGGTATACTAACCCTACTCATTAAACTTATTACACACATAACACTCTGCAAGGCGCAACGCGGCACGCAGTTAAGATCTAAGTAGACCCTTCAGAACCGCAAGATTAATAACCTCCACATATCCTTATCTTTCCATTTCGTAACTGAGTCGAGCTAACGAAATATTTACTATAACAGAAGTATACATGTATATGAGTAGTCATAAATAGTGCCAAAATAAGAAGGAAAGTTCACTCTGGACTCCGCAGTAAATAGCTGAAATTGAAATCGGAAAAGTGCGTCATATCATATCATATACAAGTGCGTCTACATACACAATTTCGCTACTGGACTGCCAGCTCTGTATCCCTGTAAACGAGCACTATAGTGTTATGTCTGTTGTATGGAATCGGGAATACTATTCATTTTTTTCTCGTAACGACTAACTGAATCACAGGGGCCTTTTTTGTACTTGTGCCTACTCCTGTCCGACTTCTGGAGGATTCCAGAAACAACAGCTATTATATTAGAATGTTTAAAGTCAAACATGTGGCAATACAAATTAATGAAAATCTTTTTCGCCCGCGCGTGTTTCAGTTCTCGTCCTCCGCTTACGCTATTGAATACAGAAATAATTGAGAATAATAATAGCTTAATTTAAGTATAATTTAACAAAACTTAATGGGCATACCTTACGCCTTTACACTAGAACAGAAAATTAAAAAATGAATTAATGAATAAAACTAAAATTTAGTACATTTAATATACCTAAAATACCTATTTCACTTCAAGCTAGACCACACCATCAGGCTTATGTGTCAGAAGCGTACCTTTACCCTAGCGTAAAGATAAAACCGTAATCTATGGTCACGTTTAACCAAGCAACACTCGACCAAAGTGTGGGCACAGCATAAGCACTTGATCGTGAATCGATAATTGGGTTTACGCTCGAATAGCTTTTACGAAGGCCGCGGTCAGTCCGAAATAACAGAATAAAGATACTGCAGAATGATTCACTTAAGTAATGGAGTCTTGTCATTACCATTGTTATATCGAAAAGTTTATTGTTACTTATTTATTTCTAATATTTTCGCGATTATTACACATTAAAGTAGCAGAATTTCTGTGAGAGTCGACACCGTCGACTATAAAAAAACCATACTTATATAGTTTAATTTAATTATTGTTACTTGTTTCTATTTTTTTATAAGATCCCCGAAGAGTTAATAAATTTTAGCCGCAACCGCAACTGCCTTTCGTAACAAATTTTCTATGGTTACTTTTTAGTATTTACTGGAACCCAGTTAATGTAGTAGATCATTTAGCC
This sequence comes from Euzophera pinguis, assembly GCA_947363495.1. Taxonomy (NCBI): domain Eukaryota; kingdom Metazoa; phylum Arthropoda; class Insecta; order Lepidoptera; family Pyralidae; genus Euzophera; species Euzophera pinguis. The sequence continues at coordinate 10,216,662 of OX376170.1, read as the reverse complement.
TTTTTACACTACCAGTTGTGAATAGGGACAATCTCAAATTTTATGTTATATGGATCCTTACCTACCTATTTCATAGCGTTTATAAAGTATGTTAGAAATCCTTTTGGCCGCTACTGCAACTTAGTGGGTTAATATTTATGTTACGTTTGTTTAATTTAAATAAGTAAGTGTTACAGAAAACCTCTTCAGAAAAAGTTGTGTGACTGTACTGACAGATCCACGGTTAGCTGAATTAGTGTACATTATAAATATAAGTAGTTTTTGTTCACTAGTTGTTAAAAGTTTGGTGTAAAAAAGTTGAAAACAGCAGGTAAATATTTACAGAGCGTACTTCATATTTAAATAATGAAGAGTAAAGAAAAAATAATGCTGTGATTACTTATTGATATAACAATGATAATTATGATAATGAGCATTTTAGCAAATAATTATTGCTTATCTTAAAATTATATTTTTTATAATATTACATTTGCGTTACATTGTTATGCGGTTATAATTCTATGTTCTTGTATTTTACAGCGTAAGTGCGCTTCTGATATCTGGTCATTTTATACCAAAATAGATGGAGGGATGGATAATGTGGATCGCATGAATACTGAATGATATGACATATGCAGGTACTACTATGTTGCTCTAAAATCATAGTTAAACAAATTTTAGAAATTTGTTTTGAACTTTAATTACTTTTACTAAACCGTATTTAATGCAAAATAATAAATAATAAATAAGCTGGTTAAAAATTAATTTAACCTAAAACTATGCATCAAATGCGGATTTTGGTTAATATCAGAAAATAGATATTAAGTAAAAACTTTCAGGGTCTGTACCCTTTTCAATAAGTTTTTTTTTATACAATTAAGTAAGCAAAAAGGCAACAAAATAAGTAAATAAAACTTAAAATAAGTTGTTTATATTTGAGAGATACACATAATATAGCATAAATAATTACGTTCGATTATTATTATGTATATTACATGATTTATGACTGTTGACCTACATTTACTAGTGCTAGATAGCTAAACCGTTGTTTTATTCTACTTCAAACATGTTTTGTTAGCCGAAAGGAGTCGTGATCAACTTTTTATTAAAAGTAATATGTTGAAATGTTCAAATTGTGTAAACAACAAGACTATAGCAAATTTCTTAGTGATGATTTAGTGAACGTTCCCTGTTTTCCCGTGCGTATTTAGGAGTCACTGATATGAAATTGTAAAAATGAGCTTGTCATTCAATCAAATGCAACATTGCCATTGTTACTCGTATAGACATTTTATTGTCAAAGAAGGTTGGCAAAGACAGCCGAGGGCTTTTACCCCACAGGAAGTTGTTGAAAGCTGGTAATAATAATATAGTCAATCGGTTATCTGTCATTTCGAGTAAATAAACATAATGTTGTTTTAATTATTATTATTAATTGCATATTTAACAATTTAAATACATATACCATTAGATCTATGTTCAATTGAGAGTACTGTAAATTGCTAAAATAAAGAAAAATGTAGACAACCTAAAATGTCACAGGACTAGTACCTCCGTACATACACTTAGGTAGTGCTATTTAATTTTGGCACAGCTCAGGTGCCATTTATTAAGGTGTCATTTTACGGGTGCCCAATATGGCATGCTTCTTAATTGACTCTTGTACTTCAGTTGGCGCAACTTAACTTTTTAGTAGCCTACCCTGCGTATTCAATTCACATCAGTGCTAACATAGCATGTGTCATGTGGTCGTTACCAAACCGCAAGATTGTCAGGTCAGGGCGTACGGGGAATTTGGTCGCACATAAATTCTCTTCTAAAACTCGACCTGTAATATTTAGCTAGAATGTTTTGCAACTTGTGGTACTATAAATAGAGCGTACACCGATAAAAAGATGTAGATTCAAAAACAAAATCTAAATCATTTAATTTTTTTTAATTTTGATGTGATGTACATATAGATGAAGGTATAAAACGAAATCCCTAACACAAGTTTCTAACTTACTTTGGAATTTATTTAATATTTGAGAAATGTATTTTTGAAAAAGAAATTGTTTCGAAAAGTAATTTACCTATAACTTTTTTACTTTTTAAGTAATTGATATTCTTAGAATCAGATATACATCAGAAATTTGGTATATCGTAGATATAATTTTTTTTCATATTTAATATGATTTTTTTACATAGTTGGTATTGCAGAGTACTGGGCTCACAAAATTTGAGAGTCGTCGACACAACGAAACAGAGCATAGTTTAATCAGAAAATAAAAAAAAATATTAGAGCGTAAAAATATATTTAATAGTGTAATTACCAAAATAGTTATTAAGTAGGTTAATGATATTTACGTCTCTATTAATCTTATCTCATAAACGCTTTTTGCTATAATATACTTAAGACGTAAAGTCACGAATTAGTAATACCTATGTATATTTAAGATAATTAAAATTGACACTGTTATACAAAGACACCAAAGCTCGTGATTGTATATAAACTAATCGTAACTCAATGAACTAACTTTACAACAATGCGATGTTACAGTCAATAGTTTGAGGAGCTCGTTAGTCGAGCGCTACTCGCGTATCCGTAGCGAATGCGCGTGTCAAGCGACGGCGAGACGCGATCACTATTGGATTGGTCACCATTTAGTGGCATTTTTAATCTCGAGCTCCTCCGTCCTTCGGAAGGCACGTTAAGCCGTTGGTCCCTGTTGTTATTGATAGATTAGTGTAGTAATAGATAGCAGTCGTGAGACTGTGTCAGCAGATGCCTTTAGACAGCCTGAAAAATTATGACAGTGTTGGCCACACTAACACACCTCGGGACATGATCCTGTTGGGCTGGTTTCCCTGTAAAAAGGGTTACGGAAGTCAGACGGCAGTCGCACCATTGTGATAACCAGTGCCTCCAAACTAGGACCATGACTTACAGCGTACCCTAGACTCCGAAGCGTAAGCTGATGGCGCAACTAGGATGAAGAAGTCAATAGTTTGATCATTACAACTAAAAGAGTGTCTATTTAATAATTTCATATACACCCGAGTATAATAACTTCATAATAGATTGGTCAATCAATCTTAATATCACATGTCAACATGCTGTTGCACCATGTCAATTTGATTGTACTGACATATTGACAATGGATTATGTTAATATAGAGTTAGTAATACTTGTTAACATTTTGTATGTGCGTATTGTATTGAGCAGGTGATTGGTTAATATTATAACATAAAAAGTTACGTATAAGCTTCGCGATATAGCGAGGACAGTCAGGCAGTATTCTCGGCACATTGTCTCCATGCGGCGTATTTAAAGACAATTTTCTTATCATTTTAAGATGAAGTCTTTATATTTATAAATAAAAAATATTTAAATTATTATAAATAATTAAATATTAATAAAAAATAATGAATCAGTTAAACTTTCGTGAATTCGTATTATATTAATTATAATTATCATCAATTAGTAGTTGCAATTTAAATAATTTTAAAGAAAGGTAATACTCGTAATATAATAAAATAATATTGCTCTTTTTGCTTACACGACAAGGTATATTGCATTTTCCCTGATCAAGGAGAGTCTTGCCCCAGGTTGAGACTGAGGAGTACTGAGAATGGTATAATACATAAGAATATTACAATTATTTGATTTTTTTATTGCGGTTAATTGCTTTCGAATGGCGACCACAAACCGGTAAGTGCAACTTTGGACATCCACCAACCGATGGTCAGATGTCCTGAAAAAGGTTGCAGGCAAACGCTGGATGCAGGCCGCAACCAACGCAGTTTACCAGTAGACTGACTGCAGCTGAAATAATGATGATGATAATTTTTTTAAGTAAAAAATCTGGGAGTACAATAAAACTCACGCCAAGCCAAACTTCAAAAAGAAGTCATTAGTGTTATTTTGACTCTCTGGCTCTTCTTTTCCATCGTGTCGATGACTCAAATCACACCTAAATAGCACCCGTTGTCGCCCCCATAAGATTCTCTGTGACTTCGTCTCAAATAAAGATACAATCCGTTTTTTTCTCTGAAAAAGAGATTTTTTGATTGAAAGAGAGCTTTACATTTAACTAATAGCTAGGTTGTAAATATTTTAATTTCATTTTCATAATGGGTGACTAGTAGGAGAGACTACTAGTGAGGGACTAGTAGGAGATCATGGATAATGAAAATATATGACATAAATTATATAGGTAGTCTTTTATTTAATTCCCTCTGAACATTAGGCGAATTGAATCCTGTGACTTCTTCTGCTCGTTAATAGTTGACTTACGTAGAGTATGTTCTCAACAAATCGAGTACTATTTTAATAGTTTTTTTAATAGTGCTTCTAGAACATTATACATATAATCAAAATCTTAATAATATATTAAGTATTTGCTGAAATCGGTTAACCAGTATTGGTTAATATTGTCGTTGATAAAACCAACTGTTCAGAAAAACTTTCAGTTATAAGTTTTTTACCAAAACTAATAACTACCTAGATAGTTAAAATTGTAGAAAATCCGTGATATGACCTACAAAGGGTTTTATAAGAGAAAGTAAGTAATAATTATGCTAATAGAGCACCGCTACCCGCTTCAGTGTGTGACTTGCAAATATTGCGGGATGCAATAGCACCGTAATAAATAACAAGGGATGCAGGCGGCCGCTAAATTAGCTTTGTTCTGGATCTTGTCTCCGCACTGGTTCACTTGTGGTTGAGCGGGCTCTAATGGTAATTATTTCTCTAGATGTCAGAAACCCTTTATAGGGATAAATCAAATCCATACTTCCATACTAATATTATAAATGCGAAAGTCTCTCTGTCTGCCTGTCCGTCTGTCTGTCTGTTACGCTTTTACGGCCAAACCGCTGAACGGATTTTGATGAAATTTGATATGAATATAGTTCAAGACCCTGGGTCAAACATAGGCTACTTTTTGACGCAGGGGGAGCTGCGGGAAAAAGCTAGTAACAAATAAATCTTGGTTACTTTTTTTTCTTTCGTTTCTATTTAGATAAATTAGATTTTAAAAAAATAATTGTGAACTATTGATACTCGTACTTTTCCGCCCGTTTAAGAGCTTTATGTACTTAATATCGGAACTTCACCAACTCACAGTTCCCTACCCCCTAACAAACCCCTAACCCCTATCAAATGGTTAAAAAACATAGATGTTTTATCCGTGCAAGATAAATTTAGTACACAATGACATGATCCTCGCAAAGTTTGGGACTGCTATGTAGCTAACAAGACGATCTTTTACTGTGTTTCAAAAAAGGCATCGTGTTAGCTACATAGTGTAAGTGAAACTAAGCGACTTTCATAGTAATTTATAAAACACGACAATAAAAATTTCGACGTGCATACAAAAACGTAGTAATCAGCTGATAGATTTTTGGAAGTTATGAAATTTGCAACTTAGACTTTGTGATCGGGAGGAAAATTTTGCACGGGCGAGCGAAAACTAATTTGGAAAGGAGTCGAGTTTCGAGTAGGTACTGTACTGAATAGAATAAATACTTTTAAAGGTTGGCTGGTGTTTAAAAAATCATTCTGTATCACTTTACACCTTTGACCCAACCAAAAAACTAAAACCTAGTCTACTCTGTCACCCTTTTTAATAAACAACCGTGCAGCGTTAACATTTTTTTTTTTTTGCTGAATAAACGGCGACCATAGATTCCCTCCTGTTTTGGAATTGATGATTTTTGCAACGCTATATTTTTAACCCTCGTAAACAAGATTTATGAGATCCCCTTCACATATGTTTGTTTGTTCGTTTTTCCGTATTCAATTCTCGTCCTGAAAATTTCCCGCAGTTTGATAAAATTAGATTTGGATGCCGCGTCACCTGTTTCCGGATGCGTTCGAAGAGTTACTTCGGTGACGTAAGATTTGTTAGTAGTGAAAAAAATCTACCGCAAGCCCGGAGAGAATTGCGATGTTGAATAAGCTATGATAAATATTTGATATCCCGTTACGTTATAATTTAATCTTATGTGTTAAACGCTAGAAATTTTCATCATCTGAGTTTGTATCCTAGTTAAATCCTTAAATTTGGAGCCCATTAGAGAGAGAGGGAGCTTTCATCATGGTCAGGTCTATATCTAGTATCAGCACTTAATTTTTTCTTGGACCAGCTACCGTCTGACCTCCGTGACCATTTTACATGAAAAGCAGTTCAATAGGATCATGTTTTCAGTGGTTGTTAATTTATGATTGGCACTGTTAGATTTTTCAGGCTTCTTAAAATATCTTATTGACTGCTACGACTAATCGTGACATCTAAAGTTCAGAAGCTGTTTTGAATGCTAAATAATTTATAAAACCTTGCTTTTTTTAAAAAAAATCATAAATTATATCCAAACTACGGTGGGACGAGCAAGAACCCCGACTAAACTTAGGTCCCAATATCGTTGACCAGCTTTTCTGTCACGTAGGGTAATAAAGGACCCCTATTATTAGGCCTGCAAGCCTCTTAAGGTACACTTCCGATGGTAGTGTGATCGGTTACAGAGGCGTTCAACAATTGTTCTGCTACACTTTATGATAAAATCTTAAAAAAGTTCATTAAATAGACATGAGTAAACTATTATATTAAAATTTTAAATATTCAGTGTATTAAAAATGTTATTGTAATTTTATAAAAAACGTTATTGAGCCAAGCTATTATATAGTAAGTATAGGTATATAACACTTAAAGCATTCTCTGCCAGCTATGTTTAGTATGAGGTTCAAAATTTAAGGAAGAAAGTCGCATCTTACTTTTTTTCTTAAAGGAATCCTAACTCTCCCACAGCGCGATTTCTAAAGAAGAATTAGATAATGTTTAGAACACCACCTCTGGATACGCTGCCCCAAAATGGTCCATTTTTATTGGCTCTATGGTCTCTTGAACTTCTCTGCCTTTGCACAAGCCCTATATTCAAAAACATTTTTAAGCGTTTTTCGAAATACTTTGTTTATTATAGTTTTTGATTGTTTTCTGTTGTACGTAGCGTAGTATGCGAACGGAGTCGCGAGCAACAACTAGAGCGCCTTTGTCGCAGCGACGACACTGTCGCTTTATTTGAAACCTACCCTTAACTGCCCTTATATTTTAGTGACTAAATAAAGGTGGCCCGGAAATTTATCACCATTGTACCCCATATGAACCCTTTTACCCCGTGACAATGTAGTATGAAAATTAATTAAAAATACGACAAGTGTTTTTGCAGACAGTCAGTATGGTAGGTTTATCGTCATTGTCGGGTACTATCTGCTTCCTGGACATTTGGCCAGTTTACGAGAATTTTAATGAGGCAAAAATGAGGAGTTGGGTCGACTTATAAACGCGATTAGGATAGGTATATTTTATAATGGATTGTACTTATCTATCCTTTTTAATTATAGATGTTCAATGCTCATTAAGAATGTCATGAAACCTATTCCTTTTCTAGCAACAAGACCACTATTTGGGAAAAGTAATTAGTTTTGTGATAAAATAATACATACACTTTTTTATTCCGTTTACTTATTATTTCGTCACTGGAATGCTATTTTTTGTAAAGTGTGACTCACGCGAAATCGGTACCTAAGTCGAATAATTTTTGTCCAATATCGAATGATATTCGTTCGTTAACGAAGGGCTTTTGTTCGATATCGAACGATTTTCACGTGACATTAGTCTATGTCATGCATTTCAAAAATAGTCCTGTACTTTTAAAATTTGTCACATTATAATATGATTTATAAGAAATAAAATCAAGTGGCAAATAGCGATGGGAAGGGTTTTTACATAAATTTTCTATTTAAGTCTACTATCCATATTCAAACTTATCAAATCTATTTAAGTAGGAGATGTATGTTCAGCAGTGAACGTCTTGTTAGGTTTATAAGAACATGGCTTTAGTTGATGTAAAATAAAGTTTTTATAAATAAGTACTGCTAGATGTTATTTGAAGCGTTAACGACAGCCACATGATAGGGCTGTGCCTAAGATAAATAATTCAAAGATATCGAACATCGTTGTCGGAAATGGAGCATAAAATTGTTATGTGAAATGTGATTTTGCACCTTAGAAATGTCGTGATATAACATCTGTAATTGTTTTTCTCGTTCGTATATATTTCGTGTATAAAAACTGTTCTAATTTAGTCAGTTACAAGTAATAATGTGTCTTCTTAGGTAAATCGTTTAAGTACCTAAATAACTTTGAAAATAGTAGGTTCTAATATAGCTTTTATTTACTCCTATGAAAATTCAATTTTTTCACATGTGTCTGTATAGCTTAACATCAAATAAAGAAAGGAAAGCCAGCAAAGCAATTTGCCAGCAAAATCCAATTCAGTACGGTTAGAAATGCATACATGTTTAATTAAAAAATCTCGCAGTTTTTACTAACGCCTGGGAAAATATTCGTTCAGCCAACTCATCTGCGTATATTTGCTTGTTATTTTTTGTAGGAGTTGTCATTCTCCGCCGGGCCGTGGTTCAATTGACGCATTGTTTGTTACTGTATTTTCAATTTTGCGGTTTATATATACCATGGAGTAATTTTGTAATTGCTCCATGAAATATACCTGTGACTTTATAACACCAGTCAATTTTTAACAGTCTGTTAAGTACGTACATCCAAACCAGCTGTAAAAATTTGGTTGGTGTTTTAAAGTCAACCTGTATGTATACATTTTTTTTTAATTTGAATTTCGTTAGGCAAGGAGCGTCAAAAGTAGCGTCTTATTGCTTAGTGTTCTGTATCTACGGGACCCACCCTATCAGATTTTAAAAAATTATCACTAATGCCACCGGCGTCTAAAAGAAATACATAACAAATGCACTAAAAAGCCATGGGAACTGATGACTGGCGAGGCGAAATGAGGAGTAGCAACGATTAGTGCACTGAAACAAATCCATTTGTATGTATTTAGTTTAGTAGCTGGTGGCATCGCGGCGAAATTTGCCGCGGCGGATTGCTCCGTGGCCGGGCTGTTATGCCCTCTACCGGCAATTAAAAAAGTTTTAATCATATTTCATATTTTTTCCTTAATTAAGTATTTCTACCTGTTTTAACACAATATCTAACGAAAAAGTCTTATTTAAAAATAAAATTATGGTTATTCTGATAATTATTTACGTATATTAGGTACCTACCTACTTAGTTTTATTAAAAACCCTTAGTTTAGTTTTAAAAAAATAATAAAACTCAAAATAAAATCTATAGGGTAGGTACTCAAGCAGGTATATGAGCTTAAAAATTCAACTAAGTATCGTTAATTGGTTATTCTGGAACAGAAATGCATTGCTGATTCTTTAAATGCGGGAGCATTGTTTTCCTTTTATTCTGTTCAACGACAATAATCGCGTTTCCTTTGTTTCTTTTCCACGTGTCCGCTAGTTTTCCGCGCAATTTCGACGAATGTGGGCTTGTAAAAATATGATAACAGGGCTCTTTGTGAACTCAATGTTGCATTTTCGAATTGGCAAATTGTTTTAATAAAAATGCGAGTAGGGTAAGGACTACTATTTTATTGTAAGTACTTATCAAAAACCAGTGGATCTTTTTGGTCTTGTAAGTATTGGTTTCAAATTACGAATACAATTAATCTTTATTGCGCCTAAATAAAAATATAACAAAACAAATATTCATTAAAATTAGGTGCCAAGGCGGACTTATCTAGAGCAATTTCTTCCAGTCAACCTTGTCATCTCCAAAAACTTATTAGGTACTTGCGTAAGCAAAATAATGATGAATAATTAGGACAGATGTGGCACAAACAATGTATGATTTTTTTTTGTTTGGATCTCTAAAGTTAAGAGCCCTGTGAGCCACGAGAATGGCATGAGAATGAATGGTATTCATTCTCATGTCATTCTCGTGGCTTTAGAAACAAAGTCGAATTTAAGATTTGTCTTTAATCAATGGCGGACGCATGTAAGGGTAGGGTTTAGTTAGCCCTTAATTTTTTTCGTTTATGAGTAGATATTATTCGACTGAATTTATTTTTATCATTCATAACAAATATTTCACTACCAGAAACTAAATTCGGTGGAAGGGGAAACTGTCAAGAAAAAGATGCACTGAGTGTACAGTTACTGCCGCTTGGTTTCGTGCGTATCTACAAAAGAGATAGCAAGACGTCCCCGCCACGCTCCCACTTTTCTTCTTGAGAAAACTTTATAATCCAATTACTGCCTTAATTAACAACCAATTTTGTTGTTGTTTTCGGAATCGGTTACTTACTTTTTAGTGTACATATTGTTTCGTATGCAAATATTGCCCAAGTTTGAATACAGTCAAGTAGCCTATTATGAGTTAAAAGGTAACCTAATGCTATAATAAAATGCTTATATTTCTGCTTTACTTAATGCTAAAAACGTATTTGTGTATAAATCACCTTTAATTAATATACATAGTTATCTACAAGTGCTTTAATTGATAACTAACAAACCAAGAGACGACCACGAGTGTTGATTAAACAGAGTTGAGCTGTTTACCTGTCAATTGTGTTGCCTGGCGCTAATTAAACTAAGTAGGCAAATACTTGTTTAGATACACTTATTTACTGCATTAGTTCATTCGAAATATATCTACTTATTAGAACAAGTAATATTCAGTGTAGTTACTAGGTATACTTACCTATCTTAGTACGTGTAATTAACAAAAGGTTTTAGTTCTTAGTAAATTTTACTACATACTGAAAACTTAAGTCTCAACATTTAATCAATGCTACTTGATTAACAATTAAAAGCTTCTATCTTTCTCAATAATGTAGATGCGCCTACGAAGGAGTGGCGGGCGACTGGCGGCAACTGGTCGAAGATTGCAAGAAATGGTGCCTTCTCGTGCCGGAGGCAATATGATCATCAATTTCTCATGCATAGTAAAAACTTTCTTGAACTATGTCAAACGCCCAAATAAAATAATCTCAAGTTAAAATGAGCCTAGTTGAATATTGAAAGCAAAATGTGCGTGCTGTAGGTAGGTAAGTCGAAAGAAAACTGTGAACTTTAAAAGGCGCTTGAAACTCACCGTGCCTCACACACCATTTATCCCGGTTTTACCCTAAACTTGGGGACTTACATTTGTGAATAATACATTTTTTTCTTCGGCAGCCGCTTATTTTGCATGGTGTCAATAATTCATTTATGCTAATGTGCGTTTGCTTTGCGCTTGGAGGTGCGAGAGCGAAGTAAAATCGGGAGTCGCAAAGGTTAATCATAAAAAGTGTACTGAAGTGTGTCGTAGCATTATTTTTTTTTTTGCTCTGATCTTATTACACCTAATTGCAGTCACAGTTTCCAATAACTCAATAAATTTCAATAAGTAACTACACATCCATATCTACTAATATTATAAATGCGAAAGTCTGTCTGTCTGTCTATCGGTCTGTCTGTTACGCTTTCACGGCCAAACCACTGAACGGATTTTGATGAAATTTGGTATGAATATAGTTGAAGACCCGGGGTCAAACATAGGCTACTTTTTAACGTAGGCGGAGTTGCGGGAAAAAGCTAGTATCTAATAACTAAGTACTATGAGTGACCTATGTACTGAAAATAGTTTAAGCAAACCTTTTTCAGTGTCTACTTATTTACGTACCAAACTTTTTTTCAATATTATGACTTGTGTATTTTTATCTGGGGGCACGGCAGTGCCCCCCCTGCCAAGTCAAGCAGACAAGCGGCACGGCCATCTTTTCTCGAGGCAATTCAGGTCATATTCGGCCCCCTATAACTTCATAGTGGATAAAGCTAGAAACCTAAATTTTCAGTATATAAGAGAGCATTGTATAGACACAGTATTTTTCAAATTTGATTTAATTTGAACCAGTAGTTTAAGAATGTTAACTAATCTAAGTTTCTTAATTTTGTCACTCACTGACTGACCGATCATCAGAACTCTGAGAGTGGAATACACGAAATTATAATTAAGTAAAGATCTATGTATGCACTGTATTCTTGCAAATAAATAAATAATCTTATCTTATCTTATCTCTAAGGTACTTCGGTTAAGTGTATAAATTAAGGAAAAACTAAAATATACATATACAACTTCTTTACGGTTTTCTAGATATACTAACTGCATAAATAACTTTGTAATCCCATATAAATATATAGGATAACAAAGTTACATTTGCAGTGAAATAATTATATATTAAGTTATCCTGGTACAAAGGTACCAGGTACAAAAAAAAAGCAAGAATGGGACATGTCTTATTACTTATGAAGTTGTACCAATCCCGCAAAGTATTAAGTAGACTATTGCCCAAAAATGCCATGACAGAAAGATCACTAATAATTTTCAAAAATAATTAGTATAAAAAATTTGGATTTTAAGGAGTACTTTTTACAAGATGGTGTTTAGGTTCTGATGATGGAGCCCGTAGGTGGCCATAGGAACTCTGTCATAAAACAAGAATACCCAGTCGAGTCTGGGCTCGTTTGATTTGTCTTCAGTAATACTTTGTACCGAGATGGTATTCAGGGTCTGAATGTAGAGCCGGAAGTTGTCCATAGGACCTAATAGACTAAGATGCATTTACCGTCCATACTTGATCAAAATTGTAACATTAAATCCTCCGAGAAAAACCCATAGGAACAAGAAGTGGGGTTTTGAGAAAAAACTGTAACTAAATCTCAAGAAGTAGTACTGGAAAAGAAAATGAGGAAAACTACCTACAAAAAGAAATGAGATACCTTCAAAAACAAAACTTGTAAAAACCCAAGTCTCGCTATTTAGTTCTTCTGCCGTAAAAAGTTGTGAGATCTATGTAGTACCAAGTCGGTTTATTTATTCAGACCCTACTGAAGGGACGTTCTGTCTTAAGTTATTACTTAATTAGCTAACCTAACAACATCTTAAAGTGACCATATCAATATTAAATATCTTCTATGTTTTAAATAAAATAGATTGACTTGGTAATCGCACTAAACAATCATAATTAATATTTTATGTATTACTTGTGTGATGAGATACATTGTTTATTTACGCGATAGCATGAATCTCACAACTTTTTACGCCAGAAGAACTAAGTAGCGAGACTTGGGTTTTTTACAAGTTTTGTTTTTGAAGGTATACACTATTTAGTTGGAACCAGGCATACGTCTCAACTAATGGCATGTGGTTACCGGAGCTTATGGACGCCTGTAATACCGGGAGCATGACTGAACATGAAGAAATCTTTCAGCCTCTTTTGGAAAAACCCATATCCTTTGGGAAAACTGTGGCTGAAACCATTTCAGAACATAAAAGTATGTAGAAGGGAAAACTTTAGTGCATACCTCTCCTTAACGAGTCGACTCTGGCAAACTATTATATATTTGTGACTAGCTTTTACCCGCAGCTCCGCCTGCTTCAAAAAGTAGCCTAAGTTTGACCCCGGGCTTTCAACTATATTAATATTAATACCAAATTTCATCAAAATCCCTTCAGCGGTTTGGCCGTGAAAGCGTAACAGACAGACCGACAGACTTTCGCATTTATAATATTATATACTATAAGTATGGATGACCAATACTTCAGACAACCGTTGAGAAAGGAACTTTTGGTCGGGTTTCTCTCTTAGCTGTCAAGAACAATCATTAAACACATTTTTGCTTTAAAAATTGTGTACCTCTCTAATATTGCGTAATAATGATGTATTACATTGAAATCAATATTTCATGCCCAAGTATAAAGAATGGGTAACTGGATAATACATCCAAGGGTGCGACATACCTATGCTCAATTTATATTATGCCGTCGAATCATATATCAAGGGGTAGGTGTTTGTTAATGGTGTTATGGGAATTCGGATAAAATTTCAATCCCATTTTATGAGAAAGATTTTTCGAAGAATTTTTTTTAATGTTTGACATACAGGCTTGTAAATATATTTGAAAAGTAAATTATTAAATTTAAAAGTTCAAATTAAAGTCGGTTTAATTTTATAATTTATTTATTTTAATATATTTACATAGACTCAATTGCATATAATTTGTTATACAAAATACTCTACAAAAAAAAGATAAGGGTATCCTTTATCACAACCATTAGAACTTGCCAATTTTGAATGTTAAAAAATGGCAGTGGGACTTACCCCGAGATTATTGAGTATTTGAAAAACTGAACACAATTTTGGGGGCGCGAGGTATTGAATTTAGTGATGTCCATAGTAGCCGAGTCCGCCGAGTCCGCCGTAGCCTCCGTAGCCGCCGAGGCCGTGTCCGTAGCCACCGTAGGCACCGCCGTAGCCGATCTGATTGGCGTAGCTAATAGCTGGGGCAGCGTAGTATCCATGTCCGCCGTACCCGCCTGTTCAAAATATGACAATATTATTAAGTGGTCGATGGGGCCGATTCTCACATATTTAAAATAAAGTCGGGTGCGACATTTCTCAAAAAAAATAAAAAAATGCGGCTTTCTGTAGAAAACTCTACATCTTCACGACTTTAACTCTAAAGGCGCAAGAATTGCATACTACGTCTAGCAATTGTCCATTGTCCACTGAACGCATGATTATATTCAAATTATCGATATTATTATATCTTTCGACGTACATTATAAACCATGAAAAACAATTTGAACAGAAAAAATCTTGCATTGCAGAAAAAGGATCGTGAAACCTCTTAGACATTTTTAAACCTACTTCGACAAGAATCTTAGTACTGTTAAGTACTCGTACATCGCTAATTTAGTAGAATCTAAAAGAATACTATTGTCTTTATTATAATTGGCTTCGAACAAGGGAGCTGATAGCACAAAATTATGCATAAGATTAAGAGGTCTGATATCTTGTACAATTCCGCGAATGGTTCGGCTTCTGTTATCAGATTCAAGCAGATTGGAAGATATATATTAGTTTGAACTAGGTTACCGTTGAAGTTAGTAGCTTATGGGACAAATTGACGTTTGAATTTGTAGGAAGCTAAAGTTATAAATGGAATGACTTTGCTATGCTTAGAATTCTCAAACTTTAGCTCTACGTCTATTTACATACCAACAAGATAGCTTTAAGATGAAGCTTAATAAACTTGTTTCAATGACAACTTTTGACCGGAAAGAATATACGCCAAGTAATTTGAATACTATGTTTAAACAATTGTCTTCCTATGTCCTTAACATTGTCCAAAATATTGTGAGAAATTGTGTGTTCACACATTCTTAATTCATTGTTTCGGTTTGAAGGACAAATAAAAATGCAGTGTTAAGTTGATTAGTATAAGTACATTATGATGATGATATTAAAGAATATCGCCATCACCAGTTAATCAAAACATGACTGCTACTAATTACTGATCCTATTTAATTACAAGCGTATTATGAAGGTTTTTAATGTAACATTGTAGTGAGAATTCATTAGTTTTGTGAAAATCGACAAGAAAAAGCCAGTGCCTTATTTACGTGAAAATGTCCTACACTAAATTTCAGCAATTTACAATCGAACAGTCCCTACTAATATTATAAATACGAAAGTCTGTCTGTCTGTTACGCTTTCACGGCCAAACCGCTAAACGGATTTTCAGGAAATTTAATATAAATATAGTTGAAGACCCGCGGTCAAACATATGCTACTTTTTGACGCAGTCGGAGCTAAGGGAAACGGCTAGTATCAAATAAAACAGGAAGCGATTGGTTCCCCATTCACTCTACCGCTGAAAATTCGTCCCGTTTCACTCACCGAGGCCGGAATAACCGCCGTGTCCTCCGAGACCATTGTAGCCATAGCCGCCGTAGCCTCCGTAGCCACCGAGACCATGTGCGGTAGTGTACGCTACTTTGCTAACAGCGACGGGGGCAGCTGAAAAAGAAAAATATTGACTTATTTTTTTGCCAATGAAAAGAGTTTGAAACTGGATTGAGAGCAGAGAAACTATTTTTTTAACCTATACTGTCCCATTGCTGAGCATAGGTCTCCGCTATTCTCTTCCACTCTTCTCGCTCCATAGCGACTGACTCCCATCCACTGTTATATCTCAAATCACCGCTCAAACGCAGCCTTAAGAAATTATTAAATAAAATTGTATTTTTGTTTTCTTTTATAGGATAAAGTATATCAGTTACAAATAGCTTATGATAAATCGGTTGACTTATTTACAAACTGCTCAATTTGGGTAAAATACTTTACATTCCAATGTGTTTTATTTTAAGTCGTTAGTTTTTACATACATATTTACATACATATTCTATAAAGTTTTATCAATATCAAAGATATTTTAGAATTCGATCGGGTATAAATTTAGCTTTTCTTTTCTTCAGTTTGATAGCATTTAAACACAAAATAATTCACGAAACCATAATAATATCGCAGAGGACCTCGAACTTATCTGAACTTGCTAAAGTGATTATTCATATTGGAGAATAGATTGGTCAGGGAGTTTTTGTCGCCTTCAGATATTCAATGACAAACAATATTATAACTCAATTGGACAAAGAAGGAAGGGTTATCGTTTCTTGCACAATAACATTGGCTTTTTTTGTACAAGTGCCGTGGCGAATTATAAATCGAACGCTTAATGTGAAGGTTACAAGAATTTTGTTAATGAAAAGTTATAAATACTTTGTTTTGGTATTTTTGTTCATTCATAGGAATCCTTGAGCAGGTGTACTAAAATAAATAAGGGCAGGAAATTCCTCCATTGATTAATAAAATGACTTATATACCGTCTCTTTCTTTTTTACTGGATGAACTGTATACCAATCGATCTTGTACTTCCTGGTATATGCAAATGGAATGGGTAAAGTATGCTAAAAATACCAAACAAGAAGTGGAGTTAACTGAGTCAAACTCTGGTTGACATTAAAAAGTAGGACGAGACACAAAGCTATCTATCTATACTGTGTGTATTCTAATACACACTGTAAAGTTAGTCAGCAACTTTACATTTTCCATCAACCGATTGATATCAAAACATAAAATTGGGATGCAATGTCAAAAGTTTTTTGGAATCTTCGTGTACTGTACATATACAACCATTCTTGTCGCAGTGTAGAAACTGTTACCAGTGTAGTAGTGTACGTACACAAAATGCTATCGTATCTACTGGACTACTGCTACTGAAGGAGTACCAGTAGTCCGGTGATTTGTACCAGTCGGACTGCTGCTACTGAAAAGTGGCATTAGTTCGGTCAATCGGGCTAACAATACAATACAATATAACTTTATTGCCCACATCTGGGAAATCACAAAACTGAAATTATAACATTGTTATCAATATGGAGCAAAGGCGGACTTATTGCTAAGCAATCTTTTCCAGCCAACCCTTGTACAATAGGAGAACATGATGTGGGTGGGCCCAGTAGAATTAAAAATAAAAATAATGTCTAACAACCGAATTACTGCGAATAGGGGATTTCGAGTAGCTTGACAGTTTGTCAGATCTTATTATTCGGCTCATTTTCGGAAATAACAATAAATTGTATAATTAAAATAGTAAAGAGTGGACAATGACAAACGTTAGATTGTGTGCCAAGGATCCTTTGTTTCCCACGTGTGTCATTACACCCAGTGACATTGTGTAATGGTCATTGTAGCGACGGTAATTATGTACACTGTACTTATTTCTTACCAATATCAACGACTGCTTTACAGTTTCCTATGTGATGACATAGATTATTATCTTAATAATTATCGTCGGGACTGTCCTTACGATTTTGTAGTTGTTGATTGATCGTTTGTTGATTATCCAATTTTCCAATAGAGTTTCTTATAAAGTTGATTATTTCTTAGCTTACTTGTGTAAGTATATAATGATGTTAGATAATGTGCAAAATTACTTGCTGCATAGTTGACACAAATATTTTGATTATTGTGTTTTTTGATTAATTTAGGACTAAATTTTGTTAATTAATTAGCTGGTTATCGCAACTTGTGCACATTATACATATATTTGAAACTCCTACGAAAATATTTATAAATGATCATTGAAAAAGGTAGTAGGTAAGTACCTAATTAATTTCGTGAAACTAATACATATTTTAGTCTATAAATTTAGTGTTCGGCTGATAGGATTTTGTATTTATATACTTTTTACACACTGTAAAAAATGCAATTAGGTAGTTTCTAAACAGGGTTAGTTTAAATAGAATAAACATAATTTCATAATTTTATATTCGTTAAATACTTTTTTTTAGAATGAGAAAGTGGTCATTTCATAATAAAAAAATCTTGACATCATTATCATGGTAGTAACTAGACTAGTTCTAGATTGTGAGCATAATACTCGTATTCGTGTTATTAGAGTCGGTGCAGTGATTACGGAACCCAAAGCCGTCGTCCAATGCACCAAACCCTAGGTTAAAGAGGTAATGAGCGTTGGAACAACCATTTCATTTCGCTTAGTGTTGCAGCAAACGTGATATTTTCGAATGAAGGTTAGCGAGTTTTTGAAAATTCAAATGGATTTTTTTTTGTGCTTAAAAATCTACGTTTTTCTATTCAGACTGTACTTTTGGCTCTAAGACTGTTTACAATATCAAGTTATACAGGTATAGATATATATTTTTTTTAATCACGTGTAGATGTTTGATTTTACTGCTTTCTTTGTCTACATTTACATACTATACTTTTAATTTATTGTTATTCTAGTAAAAACTTGCGCCGAACTACCTATTTTCTGTTTCTCCCAATAGTTGACTGGTAGAGAATGCTCTTAGTATTAAATTCGTTATTATAAGTATTTGTAATTGTGGAACATAAAAGTTTTATTAAATAAATAAGCTATAGGGCCGAACTAAATATGTTTTATATTTCGTGGTACTTACTTAACATAACTTTAAAGGTAATGTTAGACCTAAGTAGCTCGTCTATGTGACCGTTAGTATTAATCTCCCAGAACGATTTGCTCCCCGTGCACTTAACTGCCGTTTTATTGCACCACTGATGCAAGTTTATCGTGTCTTTTGTTCACTACTTTAAATTTAAAAGATCGTTTAATAAGAGTAATTATTGGTCGACAATTTGCAGATTGGACGAAAATTCGTGCAATTTTGTAAAATTAATGATTTTTGCGTCTTCGTTCTACGTTGTTTTTAGTTTCATGCCTACTGATTTAAATTGTTGATATATAAAATTATACTTTTATGTTATTTTATGATTTTGATTATAAGTGGATATTGAAAAAGCCTAATAATTTTCTAAATTATATTTGTGAAGACCAAAATTTCAAATGGAAAAATGACATGGGTAAACATCTAAACCGTGAATACTGGACACATAATGACCCTTTTATGAAAGCCATCTTCTAAAGAAAAATATAGGTGATTGAAAAATTTAAATGCATAGTTACAAACTCAGTTACGTAGGTGGCTATAAGGATATTTTTGAGGATCGAAACTCAAAATTTTAGATTTAAGTATTTCTTGCTTCTCAGGTATTTATTAGGCATTTTAGATTATAACATAATCAATACATGAAATTATTATTCCAACAATTTACAATTTGAAATATCCAAACTCTACAATGGATAGATAATTTATAGTGATTTTGATTTTGACATTCAAAAGATTAAATTTCAAAATGAAAGCTTCTAAACATAATAATATTTACAAAGTATATAATATGAAGCCTTTGATTGCCAGTCGATATCTTTTGATCAAAGATATAATTATATTTAAGACATTTGAAGTTCATGAAAATTTATTAATGTCTCTTTTAGTACTATTTATTTCAATATGGCAACCTAATTTCATTTACTCATCTCTAGATCAGCCTTGAATATCACTAAAGTCATTTCGAATATTCTGTGTGCCTTTATCCATGGATATTATTTGTTCGATTCGATGGATTATATTTGTCCTAAGTGCGATAGCGAGTCAATATAGGTTGTGGGCAAGAACATTGTGAAAATTGTGAAATTTTAAAGAGTTTATAGAGTATTTTTAACTTTATAGAGTAGCAATTAAGAAAAAAAACTGAATTTCTAAACTTTCTCCTTTTTTACGTCGGGAATATAAACCCTGTAGTACTTTTACTATTTACTATATTGATTCGAGCGCAGTCCTTTTCCGTTCGACGTACTATAAATTTTTAATCACAAGTGATACAATAAAATGTCTTGAAATGGGTAAAATTCATGTATTTTTTGCACGTTCTAATTAGAAATAGAGCAGTAAGGGGGTAAGTAATGGCATCAATAAATCAGGTTAAGGCTCCACTTTGTTGTAAGCGCAGTGAGACGGAGATAGTCGGGAATACTCCGTTACTATTTGCAGGGACGTGTTACTACTTCCAAGTAGGGATGCACAATACGATACATTGCTTTGTCGATAGTTCGAGTAAATACCAAAGTCTTGGTACAATAGTATTCGTATCTTAAAATTCACCATTATCATTTATCAGACCAGCGAAACAGCTCGTTTGAATCAAAAATCCAAATTCAAATTTCTTTTAGTTTAGTGTAAAAATATTTATCAAGGTATTCTTGTTTTTAGAAAAACAAAAAGCGTCAAAAACAAAAAGACTGCTCAGCCGAAAAAAAAAATCGATTCATACTTGAATTAGCTTGGAATAGTATTAAGTTTAACCTGTAGCTGTGCATTTAAAACTATCAAGCTAAACTAAAGCGGTATTACTAGTAGAAAACTAGATTATAATATTAACATCAAAGTATTCGATAGGTTCTTCAAAATTATAGAATAAAACTATCGATAAAATTAAAATATCGACAACCCTATTTCCAATTAATCTAGTAATGTTTAGAACAGAGAATTATAAGGTACACTTGGGTTTATTACATGAACACCATGTTTGCTTTATTAATCATAAAATAATATTACTATTCGCCGTGTCGGAACCGAATACGCTTCATATAAATAAATGGACTCTAACTACTGAGATAGATACTAATCTATATAGAAATATAGAATTCGTATATTGATGTGAACTGGCCATTGGATTATGATATTTTCATTGAACTATATAAATACTTTGATCACTCTGAAACTGTCATTTGTTTGATTAAAAATACTATTTAGGATTTATTCATTTGTTTGATTAAATATTATACTGAAAAATACATCACGTGCATATTGCCAACCAGTGGCCACTAGGAAGTTCTTCCAGTATTATTGTCTATTCTGTGCTTCCCCCATTGAGCAGCAGAGTTTCCACTATGCAAGTAAAAAGGAGCACTTTAACAGGCTAATCGCTAACTATTTGGATAGCCACCCATAGAAGAAGTGATAATACCACATAATCCTGTCAATTAGTGCTAGCACTTTTTTACAGGAACACAAGAGAGTGTCGTACTCTTACGATTCTACTTTCACGTCGTAATCGAAATTCACATACCATATCCGCCGTATCCCAAACCGCCATTGTATCCGCCATATCCAAGCCCACCGGCGTATCCTAGGCCATCATAGCCTAGTCCGTGGCCTCCATAGCCCAGGCCTCCATAGCCAAGGCCAGCTAGGCCACGCTTTTCGGTTTTCTTGGCCTCTTCCGCGGCGACCGCGACGGCGGCAAGGGCGACGACAATCTGTAATAAAAAAACAAAAGGTAAGCAATTTTATTGATTAAGTAATTTAATGAATTTGATACAAACTTGCTATATTGTATGGGCATGCGAAATTTATAGGAAAAATTTAACAGAGTAAAAGTAGTTGTATCATAAGTATAAAAATCATTACAATTGCCGGTACATATTAATGTTAAAAGTATTTTCTACCATTGGGATGAAATAAAATTTAATAGTGCAGTTATAATAACTTTGACTGATTGCATTCGAAGAAAAAGTTCTTTTAAGTTTTTAATTTACTAAACTTTACGCGATAGAAAATTAAGACGAAATACTACAAACATCCGACACTTGATAACGTTATAAAGGGATCGACTTTTTTAAAATATTTGTAGAAAAAAAATGCAAGATATTTGTGTTAGTTACCTAATTCTATTCAATATACTAAAATCAACTTCGAAACATCCCAAGTGACCTCTCATATCACCTTGCAAAGTTTCGTGTTCCCGTTAATTAGTCCAAGAATCCCCTAACTAATTTCCAGGACATTGTCCATTGTACCAGCTGGTAGCCATGTGGCAATATCAGCCGGGAACTAACGTGGTTAATAGAAACTTGGAAAACAAAGGGTGCTGCAATCTCCGACTTCCTATATGACTCAAAGATATAGACAGAGTTACAGTATAAAGTCATTGAGAGGATAATTATCTAATTACATGACGGCTTGTTTGAAAAAAACTGCTTTCTTAAATAGTGTAATATTTTTTGAAAAATCAATGTTTTGATTAAATATTATGTGAGAAATGTACAAAAATATTTGGACATAAATAAGCTTTGAGTAAGAAATTTTTTACACTATAGGACATTTTGTTTTATTTTAAACGAATTAAAGTGTTAGACCAAATTGGAACAACATAAAAAAATTTTTTAATTCTTTAATTAATTCAAAATATTTTTTTCATTTTATGTTGTATATAATTAAAGAAATATGATTTTGATTTGAATTTAAATATTTTTGTATTACAGGAAGTCCATATCCTGTTTCGGTTTAATTTTACTGAGAGTAATACATAATTATAATGACAGATACAAGTGGTCTATTTCTTGGGAAAGACAATTGTATAATTTGAGCTATTACATAGAATTAATTTCTCATGTGTGCCAATAGATAAACATAGTATCGCCGTAGATCGAAACATTTTATATGTTATCGAAATTCAGCACAGAAAATAATTGTAATACCTAATTAATTTTAAATAATCTATAAGTGATATATTATGTTTTTACAAAAAAATTAATAATAACACTTTAGTTTTGATAAATCTTCTGCTTATGCGATTGGTAGATTTATGTCATGTTTTCAATACTCACTTTATGAAATAGGTAGGTAGTCATAATTATTAAAACTCTTTCCGTTATACTACTAATTACAACGAAGTAGAACTATGATAATGTCTATGCCCAGTAGAGTTAATAGATTCAACAAACTAACTGTTTCATCTTTGTAATATCTTTCATACATTATTCCTTACTCTTTCAACCCCTAGTCTAGACTCCCAAGTGGCGTTATTCACGTGAACGAAGTTATATTATTCACTCCTGCTTTCAATGCAGTCTCTATAATATCATTAGGGTTGCCACTTCTCATACTACGTTGATATGTAATACTAGAGGCTCGCTCCAACTCTGCAAGGATACTCTCAAACGGGTGAATATCTTTTGGGTTCTTCCTTTCAAATTATCATCTTTCACCCAAATATTAACAGATTTTAATGCATAACATACTTAAACACCAAGAATGTGTTTGTGAAAGTGGAAACCGCAAGAAAAAACCGATTGGTAGTTTTTAAGTTTTTCGCGAATGAACAGCCCGATTGCGGGGATGAGTTCGATTTTATATTAAAGATATATATAGATGCAATATATCGTAGAAAATTTCTACCACATGTTCTAGCAATAATCTGGGCTCTTTTTAACTTGCCTTGGCTAAGTCATGATTTATGAGTTACGACCACGATAATTTGAGTTAGTCTGTGCAATTTTCTGCTATTAATAAATTGGCAACGAAAAGTGTCTTGGAAATAAGGTTTTAATATTAAAATGTTTTATCATTTTCGAGACTTGTTTGATATTCCATTTAGTTTTTTTTACAATTGTAGAGGAATTTCATTTTTACATTATAAATGAGTGAAATATGAAATTTTAAGCGACTACAATAATACATATTAAATTTTGATAAAAGGAAAAACAAGTACCGATAATTATGCTTATAAAGTTGATATCACTTGATTTCTGATGAAAATAATTATTACCTATCTAAAAGTCTTACAATATTTTTAAGGATTAAAAAAAAAATATTCAAATAAATCCACTTCAAATTTAGCACAAAAAATCGTTTTCAACACAAATCCTTACCAAGAATTTCATGTTGAATGTAAGTTTAGTTGTTCCACAGCACTGAACACTGAGTGACTGATGACCAACTCCGGCGCAGCCAGCTTATATAGTCACTGTTCTGTACGTACAGGTCCAATTATTGTGATTTTTTTATTGTCAAGGATACTCTAGCCATTGGGGTGGCCGAAGGAGCTAGGAATTTGAGTTTGCAACAATACATTGCTAATATGTTTTTTGTTAACATGAACATATGTTTTAGGGAAATTTGAAGTTTGTTCTTTAAGATGCTATGCTTTGTGGTGAACTTTTTGAGTTATTGACAAAAAAAACTCACTTTTTATTTAAGTTTGTTAGAGCAAGAAGAATTGGAGTAATTTAAAGAAAAATACGTAAGTATTTATGGTTAAGGCTTAAAAAATGAAGATTAAATTTATACTGTAAAGGGTAAAGTCATGAAGCGCTGTAATATTCGCTTTTGATATTTGTTATAATTGGAAAATTAATACTTTATGCTTACTATTGAAATTGCTGCATCTGAATCTGTATGATAATTACATTAATAACTTTTAGATTTTATGCATTTGACATGGATTGATAACTATAGATCATTTTATGAATAAAATGATTTGAAATATATGTTTATACTGAATCAAACTGTGTTGAATTTATTCATATTAATTGACTTTAGATGTTTTTTTAAGATTTCGGTTTGGTAGATAGAGCCAAACCCTAAATAAATTATGCGATACGAGAGATAAATAAACGATCAACTACCGTATACTTTTTACGGGGAACAAAACCAATAATCATCATTTCGTGTAGGTTACATTGTCTATCGACCATGTACACCCTGGTGTCAGAGTCTCTCGACCTCTGACGTTGCCCCATTAACGGCTACAATATGGCAGCCGGGACCAACGGCTTAACGTGCCTTCCGAAGGACGGAATCATCTTTATTATCAAACAATCTGGTGATTCAAGCCTGAAAAGTCCTAACCAAACTGGAAACAACTAAGCAAAGTATGCATCCGGTGGGAATCGAACCCACCACCCCCGGGTCGAAGGCGAACGCCTTAACCACTGGACCACGGTGGCAGTTAAACCAATAGAAATATGATAACGACATGACAAAAATGTTTGTCCCTCACTGTTATTAACTATTTAATAAAATGATAATAGTTGTTTGACCTACGTTTGGAGGTTTTATTAGAAAACAAAGGTTAGGAGTTCATTTCCCACGACAATATTATATTTTCATTGTTGTTTTAATGCACATCCGCTTCAATTTTGTACTTATACTTTTAGGACTTAAACAGATCAAAATACCTTTAGCATTAAGAATACCTTTTGCTTTACCTAAGGAATACAACTCATTAAGTCATTAAGCACATGAATCTCAAGACTAATAAAAATAATTTAATTGTAACGTTAATGCGGTTGCTTTTTAAGCCATCTTATTTTTTTCTCTTAGTTTCAGGACTAATGTTTATAAAATCCATCTTCCTTTAAAATTTGATAGCAAGGAAATAAAATTGTGTTATGTTTATGTGTCTCTCTTTTTATGACTAAAGGAGTTTACACTAACGAATGTTTAAAAATTATGCAAAAATATAGTATTGATGGTAGGTACGTACATCTTTTGTTTTGCTCTGCGTGTCCCACCCATCTGCACCTTCAGAGACCTGTACGAAGCCACTGGCAATGTATTGTCACTTAAATAGCCATTTATTTATTATTTACTTACCTACAGAAATAAAGTAAAAGGTATCAAAGAATTTTTGTTTATTTCTGTTTCGTTCCAGTTATTTCTCTCAATTCTCAGATGTTTTTGGAATACAAAAATGCTGAAGAAAATCCACAATAAAGCTTTCATGTCAATATGGCTGTTTAGTGACTGGTTTTACTGTGTGTGCTTTATGACTTTAAAGCTCCCGAGTCCAGAGTGAAATTCTTATAAGTTCGTTTTACGACCGGTCTCGAAAATATAGTTTTAGTTTCAACACTTTTATCACGCTATTTAAAACTTATTATAAAAGTTGCCGCTTTATTAAATTTTTTGTTAGATATAGGTATACAGTTTAATGGCTTTTCTCTTTACGACTGTTTAGAGTTCTGTACATAAAAAATTGTTTTAAAATAGGGAAACTAAATGATCTAAATATAGGGCACGGACTTAATGATAAGGTAGTAATAAAATGCCATTATGGGAATAAATTTAATCATTTTCGATTATGCACCTAAGTATATTGTCAATTGAGCCAAACGGAACTAACCCAAAAATAGGTATTTATTTTTAGAACAAGATTGTTAGTGGTGAATTGTTTAGGAAAAATGAAAATTGCAGTACCTAGTGTCCTGAGCTTTTTGTACGATGATGATGTTTTATTTTTTGGTACACTTATAACGTTGGAACTTAGCACGGGGTTACAAAAATGTTTAGCATAAAGCCTACTTAATTCTTAGAAACAAAGAGCATGTAGTACACAAAATAATAGGGTAAAGACAGAGGCAACGCTAACAGCAAGTTATGTGCAATTTATAACGTTGGTAATTGGGTTGTCAGTCTGAAGTGTACTGGGATTCGGTCTAGAATAGACCAGGATTACCCATTTGATATTTGTCTTCTACGGTGACGGGAGTTAGTCCGCAGGTCATCACGCCACTTTAATTAATTATCGATTTGTTGTTGTTGTTGATAATTATTAATTTTGATCAATAATGTTTTATTAGGATGTCGATTGCTCTAAACAGTTTATATACTACTCTACCGTTCACCTGCACGGAAACCATATTTAGTTTTTATCAATGGAATTTGTATTGTTCGCTAAATTGTTGCAGGCACAGGGTTAAACTATTTTTATACTATCCATAGATAGACTACGGTTACCATACAGGCCTACAACCTAGGTATGATAGATAGATAATTCCTCAAGATGTGATTAAGTTGGTATCGCAGACGGACCGATCCTTCCACCACGACAACACAATAGCAAGATGTGATTTTTTTCCACTTTGGGCAAAAACCTGTTTGTTTCTACACATTTCTGACCCCTGTCTGCCTTCCAACCCTTATCGAAATCTTTCAAATCATCTGTCCATGTTTTTTGTGGTCTGGCTCTCTTTCTTCGTCCGTCAGGAATCCACTCTGTAGCTGGGTATGCTCACCCAATGTTTATACCTTTTAGGATGGCTTCGATTATATATTTTTACTTATATTATTTAATACTATATACTTTATTGCTCAAAACACAATGAGTATCATAAACATGCGAACTTTATATTTTTATCTAAACTTCTAATAAAGCTCAATACCTTGTTTTTTCTTTCAACATTCGATCTGATCTATTATTTTTCCGTTTTTTGTAGAATAGTGTAATTGTAAAAACTAATACAACGCAACTAATGCAACGCGGGTTACCGCGAGATAAACTTAGCTTATAGAATGAAGCAGACAGATAAATAAAATAAAAAAATTACAATTGTATATTTGTACAATAAAATTCATACTATTATTATAAATGCGAAAGTCTGTCTGTCTGTCTGTTATGCTTTCACGGCCTAACCGCTAAACGGATTTTGATGAAATTCGGTATGAATATCGTTGAAAACCCGGGGTCAAACATGGGCTACTTTTTGACGCAGGCGGAGCTGCGGGAAAAAGCTAGTATTGAATAAAAAATATTGGAAAATTTCTTCACATCCCTTTTAAAGTCGTTATAGAAGTTGAGTACTTCGTCCTGTTTACCCATCTAGATTGTTTTGCAAATCAGAGAGTTTCATCAAGTTCATTCAGTTCTAAAAGGTAATTATATCTGAAATTGACATTAATTTGGGCGTTAAGATTGGATTTTCGTGATTACATATATTGGTTAAATGAACTGAGCAGAATTTGCGTTTGAAATTTAAGACGAAATCAAACAAAATTGTTTGCAATCTAACCATAGAAGGATGCTTCGCTCATTTGGTGTGTGTTATAACATTCTAGGCCTGCATTGTATTAATTGTTAGATGTTATTAGCAGATACAGTGTAAGCTTAGGCATTTTGAGTTCATGTTGTGCAATTGTTACAGCTTGAGCTGAATTCAAAGTTGTGCTGTTGTAATGTACTTATCAGAAAATTAGATTTAGCTCGGGATGTAAGTACTTGCTTAATATTTCCTTTACCTAAAGTATGAGTAAGACGTATTAGTCCTCTACACATTTCAGATACTTTTTTGGTATCGAGATTCAGAACAAACTATTCTCTTCACGTGGATATCAAAAAAGAGGTAGAGATAAAGATAGATTTGTAAATCTCTCATCCGATTGATGAGAGACATTCAAAATAATAAAATATAAATAGTATTTATTTATTTATATTTTATTAGCATTGTACAATCTTCCGAAATTGTTGTCATTACTGACAACAATTAACATAATTTTAATACGAGTCTTTTGTCGCACCCATTCTCATAAAATGAATGAAATATCTTCATACAATTAACCGTCGTTTACAAATTACGAAACTGTGTTATTTTTTAAAGACCGCACTTACAAAAAGGTACAAATCATATTTTTTGTATGAAACCTTACTTCTATGACACAAACGTAAGGTTGTTCTCACAAAAACCTCGTGTGCGCGAAGTATTTACAAAATAGCTAAAAGTTAGAATTAGAATTTCACTTCATGCGTATTTAATTCGTTTTATATGCAATTTATTTTAATCTCTATTAGAAATTTAGTTAAATTTGGTCAAATTTAAAACGCAAAAAAGTACTGCTTAACACGTATGTAACAAGTTTCCTCTTTCTTTTTTCTTCTGGAGACACAAAATCTAAATGAATTGGCCATTAGGGCCACGAAATCTTTGACGTTTTTTTTTAAAATCATAGCAATTTTGACTCAACGAGAAGATGTCAATGGCACCGTTTTATTATTCCACTTGAGTCCACTGGGTGCTATCAGGCAGCTTTTAGATCTAAACTAGTTACTTCGTAAGTGTTGTTTACATCTTTAGCATTAGAATGTAAGTTTTCCCAATAAAAGACAATTATCTTTGAATGTTGAACTTACCTTTTAATGTTAACATATTATAGTGCAGGTGTTATTAAATACCTATTATAAGTTATGCTTCTATTTGCTCGTTATTTTGTATCGTTGTCCTTACAGAGGTCGCCCCAATTATTTCTATACAACAGTAGCTATTATTTTCACACTTTGAGTAGGTATTTCTTTGTCTGTTAATCTTACAACTACGATGATGATTTATTTGTGTATTTGTGACAGATATCAGGGAAAATAACAACATCTTCCCATTTCAATTCAGAGTATTTTAGTACACTCACACCCATATTCTCAAACGTTTGCTCAAACTCGACTCAACCATACTCCAACTCATTGTCGTCACTAGCTTGACATAAGGAGATTCCTCATTGGAGGTGAGTATCGAACTGTCAAATATAAGGTTAGTCAAGAGGTACCTTGAGGCGTCCTTGAAATGAAATATAGTGAATATAAATCGTTTTTAGATAGAGATAGCCATTACTTTATTTAATTTCTCTATTCTTTTGTAATTTTAAATTTTTGTGCTTTTAATTGTTATTTTAACCTGTGACGTTCCTCATTGGAGTTTGCTCAAGCAACCAACTAAGAATGTTTTCAAAGAAAGATTCCTTAAGGCGTCTTCCAATGAGTTTGAGTGAAGGACGTCTATAAGGTTATGTTTAAGAATACGGGTGTCAGAGTCTAAAATTCGTGGATACATATAATAATTCAGTATCGAAAATGTCCATAGTATGACCTACCTGGTACAGTATAAACATCGTCATCCCAGTGATTTCACAGTTGCACCAGTGGTTTCGCAGTGTAAGGTCTACTTAAAATCGATGTCTTATTAGTTTCCCCCATGAAGTGTTTATGTTTACTAAATAGATATATAAATACCTGTGCGTATCCATTAACACCTATCTACAGTTAGCAAAGTTTTGTAAAGAGGAAATACAAAACTTAATATTTAAGTTAATTTAATAATTACCATTAGGAAAATGAGGCATTCGGAAAACTAGATATTGCAATTGAGACTTTTCAGAAGAATCGTCTCGACAATAATTGGTAAAATTAGAAATAAGTAACCAATATGCAACTTGAGAGGCAGGTTTATTTCTTTATCGTCTATTACAATATCAATGTTACGAGAAGAAGTGTTAAGTATATTCATAAGCCGAATTAATCTTCAGCGGTTGATGTGTTTGCATAAAAAGGTGAAAAAGAAAAACCTGACTTCACAAAAACAAAATTTTCTCTTTTCAAGGCAGCCTACAAGATTACTAAAATTGCTAATATACGCAAAAGCCCGTATTAGCATACCCCAGTTGACTAATAAAACGGCACAAGGAAAATGCCACGCGAATCCCTAATTCCAGAACCCAAACGTGTTATTAGAAAAGTGTCTTGTCTAAAATATCGCGAAAGAAAATCGAAAAAAGATAAGAGCGGATATAACTATACGATGAATGCGAAAGTTGTTTGTTCCCTTTGGTGCTGCAGGAGGAACGATTTAGTTATTTTATACATAAGTAGAGAAAGATTCCTGTCGAGAAACGCCTTGCATTTTCGTGTATATGTACGACGATACGTACGACGGCTACGCTGGTACGTTTCAGTAGACATATTTCCTTATACTTATCCTTATACTTAAAAACTGATAAAAGTAAATAGACTCATAATAAGCCAGCGAGCTCTATCTTGACCACATGAGGTGGGATCGTTCTATGTACTATGTTGTATTCATTTACCTTACAAACTGTTTTAACCTATTCAATCTATGTAAATGGTGCTATAACATGGGGGCCTTCATAAAGGGCGTGACAAAATTGCTTCAGGGTCGGCAACGCGCTCGTGATATCTCCGGTGTTGCAGGCGTTCATAGGCTACGGTAACCACTTACCATCAGGTGGACCGTACGCCCGTTTGCCTACTTAGTTGTATAAAAAATAATAATAATAATAAAGTGTGCATTCATTAATTCATTTAATTTCTAGGTATTCTAACATTTATATAAAACATAAATTTACACTTATAGAAATCGTTTCTTACCCGTTGCTATGAGTTTTTGTGCATACTCCAGTTACTCTAGAGTAGTGGTTTGTGTAACTTCTTTTGCCTTCAGTATCAGTTATGCCATTGAGATATTTTACACCTAATTCCAGTGGAACATTTTACGAGATTAAACTTTCTGAAATTAATTTAGATAGATTTTTAATTCCTGCGGCTTTAAGTCCGCCATTTACATGCTTTATAATAAAGTTTAATAAATAAATAGATCCAAAAGGAAAACGACAAAAAATCGAGTGAATCTCAAGCAGCGGCTGAACATGATCGTATGTTTATCGCGAGCGCGGAGATCGAATACAAAGACCAAAGACTTAAGTTTTGCGTATAGGAAATTTTTCTCAAACTTACGCCAGTTCTTCGTGTTGCGAAACAATTTCTTTTCTTCTTTTTTATTTTCGATTCATGACTGTTGGAAGGTAGTCTAGAAGAAAAAAAGACTGGAAGTTGATGTAACTTTGCTCGTTAAGTTTCTTGCCTAAAAAACTTGTTTTGATAATATACAAGGCGTTTGAAACATTGATGGAATCCGATAACAGTTCTAAAGCTATAAAGAAATTGACATCTTATTTGTCTATCTGCATGGATATATTATTGTCAAAGGTGTTTGGAAAAGTTTTTCGATCTTTGACGGATTATTTTAGCTAACGGGATCAACCGCTTAATAAGCCTTATATTAATTATTATACTAGCTGATATTTAAAGAGTCGGCTCATCTATCCTAAATCTTCTCAGAGTGGAGCTCGGATTTGTTGATAAATACAAATTAATCTTAAATTTCAAATCCTTAAAATCTAGAAAGCGTTGGAAAAATGAAGTAAATTTCCAAAGTCGGTGATTGGAGTTGACTTTGGATAGAGACATGTGGAGGGAGATAGGGGAGACCATTGCCCAGCAGTGAAACTTTGATGCCAAGTTTCTTATCAATTGTAATTATTTCAACACTAAATTCCTGCCATGCAATAATCATCAGTATTGCCTTGCCATAAATTGTATTTTTTGAAACAAACACTCGTATATCACGTCAGCTTTTATCATTGGACGGACACCTAAAAATTCAGCTGTCGCTAAGCTCCGATGCATTCCGAATATCACATGGCCACACGCTGGCAAGCCGGTTGAATAGAACTGGCAATCGTCCGAAAAATCAGTTTTTAAAAAGGCCAAGAGAGAGTCGCATTTGACCAAATATATTTTACTTAAATTGACCTTAGAATGATTATTTAGAATGAAGCTCTTAACGTTTTCATTATTTCTAGTATTAAGAGGTGGAGAAGACAACAAGGAGAAGAACGTAAATTTTTTAACTATTTGGCCTTTCTATTAGTATGACACTTGCTGGAATTAGATATTTAGAAAATTAACTTTCTGCCGCACTAATTATTAAAATATGTTCTTATAGTAGAGACTGGTAGAGAATGCCGTCATTGTGTATAGTACGATCTACTTGTGGATTAGTAGAAGAGATAAAGTAGGTAGTGATGCCGAAAAATGTACTAGCACGATTTACAGATTTACTTACAGATCAACATTATAAAAACAATTTTAAAAACGGTATAAAATTTTATAAAAATACCCTTTGTTGCAATTATAAAAAATTTATCATAGATCGTGACGTAGAAAGCCTATTGCGCTGCGCCGCGCCACATCGAAAATCGTCCAATAAATCACCGCGCAAATCCTGCAGCGATAAAAAAGTAGACACACCTTACTATACAACAGGTATACAATAGCTTGGGGTTGTTTCTATGAAAATTTTGAAACAAAAAGTACCCAATGTACCTATATGTTCGGGGAGACGAGAGTCGCAAACTCAAGGGTTAATTCTATTGAAAATGTGACATTATTAGTCCACATGTCCTTCTAGAGGTGCAGATTGGTAAATATTTTGTTTTTTGCTCATTAAACGTTGCAACATAAACTCTCCTAAGAGATAATAACTTTATATGTATAATACAAAAAAAAATCATTTCACACACAACACAGTTTTCGTTTTCAAATTCCCTTCTCTTCTCGCGCTTGTTTCAAATTAAAACAAATTTCTTTCAGTTTAGGGTGTCTTACAAAAATCTATAAACATTTAGATATTGTACGATTATCTGTGTATGATATTTATTTCCATAACTCTCTAATCTTCTAAGCGTTATCCCGGGGTCTATTAAAATATCTTATTTATAATTTTTCTCTTTAATTCGATATTTTCTTTCAAATATGCTGCCTCGGAAATCAACCCTTCTTGAGACAACTTAACCAATATTGATGCAATAAAGTTACCCTCGGTTTTTACATCAGTGTGTGAAATCGCTGGCCCCAAGTTTTACTTTATCTACTAGCTACCACTAACTACTACGTAAGTTATTACGCGTAACACTGTTAATTAAACAAATACATCAATGAAATCGACCTGCTTACATTTACATTACAATTTTGAGGACTCATCCTCCGCTTACTATTAGCAACAAAATACCAAAATAATTAATTTCAGCTAATTAGTAACAAACATCGGAATAGTTTTAATGGTCTGTATCGAACCTTGAAACAAATAAAAAATAAATGAAAAGTATTACCGTTTTCTAGATTGTCTATAAAGGGGACGTAAGTGGTTTTAAAAATATAAAGTTTTTATAGGCTGTCGTTTCACGCTATGTAGGTAGGTACAACGTCGCTTGAGTTTTAGTACTATGATACTCGTGATAATAAAACAGAGGCGAGGGAAATAGGAAATTCATTGCGTTTAAACTTGGTAATGAGGTAAAAAGAGAGATATTAAATTATTTTAAAACTTAATTCTTAAATAAATAATTCTATATAGTTTTACATTCTCTTACAATTAATAAAAATCGAGTAGGTATACATATACGTATACACACGCCGGTAGGTATGTAAGTTGGCCATAATGTAAGCTGGACACACTTATGCTAATCCAATTATCGGTATTGATTCGTCTTGCTCACACTGTGGCCTACTTATATGCCGTGTATTATTTAATTCTGGATTCCATAGGTCCTACCTAGAGTAGTGGTAACTATTCTGTGGCTAGAGACCACGTTGAAGTTATAGGGATGACTTGGGCGAATTTGACAGTGTTTGGCAGATACGACACTTTAGCAAGAATGATGCGTGAAAAGCGAAACGGAAACCTTTGCCCAGCAGTGGGTCATCTGAGACTAATAAAAATAGAGGTTTTATTCAAATAATTAAAAAAAAACAGCTATCTAATTTCTGTTCACTAGTAGAAACAAAAGACGTATTTTTAGGATATTCCAAAATATTCGAACCTAATCTATCATATAAATATTGACCCATCACATCAACAACCTAGTAGGTAACTGCTTGACTTGCGTGATCGATGGCTATACATTTTGCACGCACAAGTGATCTTATAAAACTCACCTTGCCCTTGACACGTCGATTCACAGATCTGTGGTTATTTGATTACTACGTGCAGTCTGTGGGAACGTAGTATGATTCATTTTTAGGATTCCGCATTCAGTTCCGCAACGAATGATTTGTAGTTTATGTGAAATCCTTGCAGTTTTACAAGTATTAGTATTCGTCCAAGCGTGCTTTCCTAGTTGCCTCCTCATTTTAAGTTTCGGAGCCTAAGCCTAAACCTTAATTTGCCGACACTAGCTATAACAATGGAGCGACTGCCGAACTGAAGTTAAAATAAATACTATTCATTTAATTGTTCAAAAAATTACAGACATAGTAAACCTCACATTTATCTGTATAATTTAATCAAGTATTGGGTCTACGATTTTTTATCGAAGCAATAGCCTTAAAATAAGAATTCGAACTCTAAGCTCCGAATCAACTAGGTGAGTACGCAACCAGAAAATCACTAAAATGAGATAAGTAAAAATCATGCTTCAAGCTTAATATAAAGTCCTTAATTTCAGTTAAATGGTGTACTACAAGGTCAAATCTCTTGCACTATTATTGATCTATGTGAAGTACCTACGGAACCACAACCTATTAGCAAATGCGACTCGCGCATTGCGTCGGATTTCATATCTTTTTATTAGCCCACTAATAATGCGTAACAAAAACACCTGTATTGTACAATGGCAATAAAATTGATCTAGTTCCTTTATCATTTTAAATGTTGTATTTTTTATCAATTTAATATTAAGGTTTGTTTTATAATTATAATGAGTAAGATACAATATTTGAACGAATGACAACATCGATTTTGCTCTTTAATAAGTAGGCCTTCATTGCTCAATTTCATACAAATTTTGGAAAATCACCTTTAGTTGGACATGCATGCCTATACCTTTAATAAGTATGGGCCCATGACTTAGCTTAAATGGGACTGAAATGAGCATTCAGTAGAACTAGCTGTTGTCTGCAGCTTCATTTCTGTGGTTCTTATCAGGATTGATTGCCCGGCTCACTGTAAGATTTACTTCATTTTATTATTATTATTATATGAATATCATAGATTTTGAATTAGCTTGATTTGAATGTACCTGCTATTTCTAAACAAACCTCAGTGGTTTTGTGAAATGCATCTTATGTTAATTTGTTTGTATCAATTTTTGGAAAATGTTAAATAAATAAATAAATGACTTTGAACCCATATATGCCCAGAGTGCTTTTAACGACCCATTCGACTATCAATGATAAAAACGTGTTTTGTTAAGAACCTACATTGTTTATCAAAAAAAAAAAAACAATACCATATGTTAGACTAAGGTATTACTTCTAACTCGAAAACTTGTACTACTTCGAAAAGATTGTTAAACTCGAGAACTAAAGTTTCAAAGATTAGGTTAATTTTTTCAAGCCAAAATTTGTCACCCGCGAGCATTATAATTTATCTAGTTTTTAAACAATGCCTTATATTACACACTTTTTAATTGTTTATTGAAATAAAGATAAATATTTGAACAATTTATAATGTAATTTCATAATTTAAAAAATGTCATGAAGTAATTACATGAAATATAGCCGTGGGTCACTATCGACCCCATGGGCATAAATGTGTCCTTTTATTAGGTACTAGCTGTTTCCCGCAGCTCCGCCTGCGTCAAAAAGTAGCCTATGTTTGACCCCGGGTCTTCAACTATATTCATACCAAATTTCATCAAAATCCGTTTAGCGGTTTGGCCGTGAAAGCGTAACGGACAGACAGAAAGACAGACAAACAGACAAACTTTCGCATTTATAATATTAGTATGGAAGTATGGATTATCGATTATTTTCTACTAACAAAATTTCAGATTTTTTGACGCTAACACAAAAAATCCGATGTTTAGCTTAAAGGCCGTTTATTATTGTCCACTATTGTGATTCGACGGTGATTTTGTAGAAGTCTGTTGCGATATTTATAGGTGGAACCATCATCATCATCTTACTCCAACTCAGTAAGTAGTTTATGAAAAATCAAAATGACTAGTAATCAAAAATTGAAATGGAGGTAAATAAACTCGAAAACTCTTCTCTGAATTCCCTGGCGTCAAGACGTCTAAAAAATATCGACAAGCAGTCATGGTCATGAGCCGATCAAGAGCGTCAGTTTACTTACCTACAGTGATGGCTCAGCAACTTTATTATGAGTTTATCAATACCTTGGATTTTCGGCCCTATGGTATTTTCTGAAAGCTTGACTACTTACAGGTTTCTAATACAATTCAACTTCTCAGTTAGCTACCTAGTTACCTACCACCGCCCACTAATAGATTTCACATTGCAAGCTAACGTCCTGCCCCCCTTCTGATCCCAAAAATTGTTTTTCATTTCAATATGTTTTATTTGAGATTATTTTTGTTGTATCCTGGAAAACTTCATTCTTAATATTAACTGTCTGTAAGTCCAAATGGTACAAATAACTCGATTTTAAACAATCCAAAACAAAATCTGTGTGGTATTTCAACAATATAAAAATACTATTTAACGGCTAACATATAAGACAAGTGTGGTTTTATACAATATTCATATAACAAATAATTATATATGTACTGCTATTAATTATTTATAAACATATAACCACCAAATTTTACTTTTTCATACAATTGAGACCGCGTATATGCCCAGTGGGTCGTCAATGACCCATTAAAAGAAATACATTTCCCATTAAAATATTTAGTTTTTAATAACCGACATCAATAATAGACATCACTTTATACATTACACCCTTATCCATAAAAATTAACAAACGTTAGATAAGCCTAGTTTAACAAAAAATATGTTTAGTCCCTTTCCCTTTTTTTCGATAATTTGACGTAAAAAACGAGCCAAAATATATTTTAGTTAAAATGGGCTTAACATACGTTGGTATTTTTTTATGAATAAGTGGGTTATAGGTAGTATAATTATAACTTCGTTTTTATTATGTATTTATTTTATTTGTATATTTCTAACTACCCTAAGTTTGTCTGGTAGTGCATTGCGTATGCGATAAGGCCACCTCGAATACATACTATTTTCTTACTTATATTTATATTAGCTGTTGCCCGCGGCTTCGCTCGCCTGATGAAAAGGGATTTCCAATAAGGTTTGAATCACTTAGATTTATACATGACAGGTCTCTCAGGATCTTCTTTTACGTATTTAGAAGATTACTACCACATCGGATCCCAATAGGGATTGATAGTATATCATATCCGACAAGTCGGATTTTAAAATAATTTTTATTCTTGTAGTCAGCAACCCGATAAACCATACAAATACGTGGGGCGCACTATAAGTTTCCGGAATGAATATGAAAAAATACTATTAAAGGTACAAAATTAATTTATTGTTTTTCAAAATAATCTCCCTTGGCGTCTATGCACTTTTTCATTCGATGAAACCAGTTTTGAAAACTTTTGTGCCACTCCTCTGTGGTGACCTCTGAAACGTGTTTTTCATACTCCTCGATAGCCTCTTCTGGTGATGAAAATCGTTGACCGCGTAATTGGTTCTTAATTTTTGGGAACAGAAAAAAGTCACAAGGTGCCAGGTCGGGACTGTATGCAGGATGACTCATGAGTTCTACATTTTTCGCCTTCAAAAAGTCGTTTGTCTGTCTGGCCGTGTGAGAACTAGCATTGTCGTGGTGCAGGATGATACGGCGTTTACGGTTATTTTTACGGAGTTCGTCAATAACTTCCGGCAAACAAATGGTCGTGTACCAGTCACTATTCACTGTACGAGGATTCTCTAAAGCAACAGTAGCCACGTGCCCAGTTTTATTAAAAAAAGAAGCAATCATCCGCGTAGATGCACTTTTCACGTGCGCCACTTTGGTTGGTTTCGGCTCATCTTGAAAGACCCATACGCTCGATTGCTGCTTTGTTTTGGGATCGTAGCAATAAATCCATGTTTCGTCACCTGTTACTATGTCCCACACCAAATTTGACGCACCTTCGTTGAATCTGGTAAGCATGGCACTGCACCAAGTGACGCGGTCCGTTTTTTGAGCCTCGGTCAAGTTGTGTGGGATCCACCGCGAGCACAGCTTTCTCACACCCAAATGTTTGTGTAGGATTAATTGTATTTGACTCATGCCTATTTCTAAGGATGCGCGAATTTCATGGTAGGTCACATGCCTGTCTGTTTCAATCATACGGCGCACAGCATTGATGTTTTTGTTGGTCACAGCGGTGGACGGCCGACCATCGCGAGATTCGTCACTGAGATTGATACGACCACGCTTGAATTCTGCAAACCAGCTATAAACAGTTGTCTTGCATGGTGCTTCATTGCCAAAAGCTGTTTCAAGCCGAGCGATGCTCTGTTGAGCTGTCAAATTACACTTAAAATCGTAGAAAATCATACTACGAAAATTTTCCCGAGTTAAATCCATGTTGATGCAGACACACAATTTTTTAAATGGCGCCACAAGGTAAAAACAAAAGACAGTCAGATGAAACAAACTGCATTCTACAGCCAAAGAGTTCTATTTTCAAATGTTGCAATAAATTTTTAAATATTGTTTATGTAAGTGGCCAGTTCCGGAAACTTACAGTGCGCCCTATGTAACACCCATGCCCCTCATTCAGGGACTGAATTCTAAAAATCTTAAAACAGGTAACAAATTATTTTTCAAAACAAATAATCTTGTGAAGTTTCGACTACAACGGACAAACTGATCTCCTTCCCCCGTACATAATTTGAACATCAGTTTCCCTAATGAGGGTTAATTTTTAATAATTCCTCCTGAGTGCACCTATTGACCAAAACAGGAACTCACATGCCAAAATTCATTAAAAGTGATCGTTTAGGTTTTGCATTTTAGGCGTCTATCCCCCTTGAATTGTGAAAAGTCTTGAAACACGTATTTAATCATATCAAAAGAAATAAACTTGTGAAGTTTCTCATGAAACGGACTACCTAATCTCCTTCCCCAATACATACTTTTGACCCCCATAAGGGTGTCCCTTAGGATGAATTTTGAAAAACCGTTCTTAACTGAGCACTATGTAAGTATGTAATAATATAAAACTTCTGTCCAAATGTCACGTTTAAAGCTTTTATGATTTAAGCTGGGCGTTGATGAATCCCTTGTTCTTTTATTTACATAGGTATATATATATTACTTGTTTATTTTATATATGTACTGTGTGCAAAGAAGTGTTAAATAAATAAATGTATGTTAAGCAGTCTACCCTGTTAGACCAGGTTCTTACTTATTTATGTACTAACAGTGTTTCTTTATTGAAAGGACAAGCCTGTCATTTCATTTACCTATACTCCGGTCTATCAAACGAAAACGGAACATGACCCCTTTACTACCGAAACACCCACCTGTACACCGTACCTTCTTAAATTTTATAGGTTTTAACGTTAAAAGTAAACAATTTTCTTACTTTAAAAAATTTGCACCTATATAATTTACAGACTATACGTTTTGAACGTGGCTTTGTTAGTGAGGAATTTAGGTAATACAGAAAAATATATATATCAAGTTAGTTTAAATTGTTGATTATAAAGAAAGATGGATGAATCACCTGTTTAAAAATAGTGTTGAATGATTCCGTGCTTCGGAAGGCACGTTAAGCTGTTGGTCCATGAGTAGGTATTTGGTGGTCATCATCATTTCGTGTAGGTTACATTGTCAATCGACCATGTATACACCCTGTGTCAGAGTTGTTTGGGACCACCTCTCGGTGGTGGCAGAAGCCGAAAGACAGTTCGGGAAAACGCCAGGGTATGTAGGGTCGATTAACAATGTATACCTATGTAACCCACTGATATATATATATAAATGAATAAGATAGATGAGTAGAGAGATGCTTTTTCTTTTCTGTTTGATCCCAGGGTTTGACTGGTAGAGAATGCACTTCTCTTGTACAATTTCCACTTTTTATTTTTTTATTCAAAGTACAATAAAGTTTGAATAAACTACGTTACGGTGTGAAAAAGTAATTTAAACTATTTATTAAATAAGAAAGTAGTATAATGGTATGGTTGTAATTGGTTCTTTATAGGACTGGGTTGACAAAACCAAAAATATAGTTCTGTGTTTAAAATTTTATAAGTAAATAATATTCACACGCTTTATACATAAAAATATAATTAATTCTCATGACCTGTTCAAGAACGACTTGATGACAAGATAATGTAATGACATAAGTATAACACACTTAACAAACACACCTACTAACTATTAGTGGTATTATTCATTACTTAGTCATAGTATCTAAACTGCATCTATGGTCCAGTGGTTTGTCTAAATCAGTGGTTTTCAAACTTTTTAAGCGACGGAACCCTTTTGAAAAGCGAACTATTTGACGGACCCTAAATACACACATTACTTGTTTCAATCAAACAATTCAGTTTGAAACTTATTTGACTCGTTTTTAACATATGAATTAGTTATTATTTAAATCTTCAATTAGTCTCACGGAACTCTTACTGAAACTTTGCGGAATCTCAGGGCTCCCCGGAGCACATTTAGAGAATAGCTGGCTAAACAAATACCTATAGGTTATGGGCACGATTTCCACGGGAAGCATATT
This sequence comes from Euzophera pinguis, assembly GCA_947363495.1. Lineage (NCBI taxonomy): Eukaryota > Metazoa > Arthropoda > Insecta > Lepidoptera > Pyralidae > Euzophera > Euzophera pinguis. Next base: position 10,175,836 of record OX376170.1, on the reverse strand, counting down.
TTGCCCAATTGTTTCCAGTTTGGTCACAATGGGACACTATCTTACTTACGATCTTGTCTTCTGGGCCCTAACACCTGCCTGTACACGGGACGACCAATGAGAGAGTTTAGTAACTCGTTGGAAGATCGATACGCAAAGAAAGAAGTCCCGACTCCCATCAGGTAGTGGTTAAAAAACATTATTTTCTTTTAGAAGGGCTACCGAGGTCGGACGGAATAGTATAGTCGTTATATTGTAATAACCCGTATTATTGATCCTTCGATCACGAAGGCAACTGGGAAAGACGAAAAGATAACCGCTTAACGCTGCACTCACAATATCGTTAACACTTTCACAGATAGTAACGTCTCTCGACGTAGATAACAATTGAGTGCCATTGTTATTTTCTTGACTGTCCGTGAAAGTGTTGATGAAACTGAAAGTAAATTCCTCAAACTTAAATAAAAACTACTTTTAAATAATATAATTTTTACATTTATTTTCATTAGTTTATCAGTTGTCGTGCCATATCTAAAAATTAAGAACTGGAACGAAGAATGGAAAATCCTCTACCGACTAGACCCAGCTCTTAAATACGAACGAAGTATATTAATTAAATTTAGATAATTGTAGACTTAAAAATTCTCCTTATAAGGGAGAATTTTTTATATGACGTTGTAGAATTTGCATAAGTAGTCATTACCGAGTCTGAGTGCGGTTGTTATTCATAGTTCAAATTTTTTTTTTATTCGAGACGTAACTACCTCCTTTTTAAGTTACAATGTTCTTTAGTCTACATATAGCACTTTCCCCTTAAAATTTAGGAACTGTCAAATGATAGGGAAGATGAAAATTCCATCAACAAGAGACCAGCTTTTAAATTTATGATGATGATGACTCATAGTCATTCAGCCATCCGGATTTGAGTCTAATAAATACCCTTTGGCAAGCAATTCAATTATTAGAGATACTATTATGATATCAATGCATAATTTAACGCTGTAATATTACGCCTTTACTAATGTAAATAAGACTTAGTGAGAACCATAATTTAGCAACGGTGCGTCAAATCGTATATCTTCGTGAATATGACAGAAAACGCGATGTCTATTCTTACACCACTCTTCAGACCACACGATTTTTTAGCTACTTATAATAATATTATTGTTTATAGTAAATACCTAATCTATTCTTTTGCTACATACATAAAACGAAGTATAGAAGGATAGTGTTGTTAAGCATAATCATTATCATCATTGCGTATGGAATTGATCCTGCGCGGATCAAAAAGCTACATCCAAGTTTCTCAGCCAGCTTGCGGCAGGTGTGAGATAGTACAATTCCGTCATGCCACCGGGAAAATGGCGAGTGGACATTCGTTGACCACGTGAGATAGGGGCTGGGTGTCAATTCCGCTAATAAACTTTAACAGACCATGTAACTGATTTTCAATTACGACTCGATTACGATGCATTTTTGATATGCTCAATATTGGTATTCTGCTAATACAATGTTAGATCTCAATATAATTGCAACTTGCAACTAAAACGTAATTGAATGGTAATAGTAGAAATAATGTAAATATAATAACAGAGTACCGATTATTGATTGGTGATTGGTGATTTTGATGATTTTTTGATAAGCAAAATTTTCTATTTTGCGTAAGCCACACTTCTTATAGTATCCTTATTTATGTAGATGGTGGTTAGTTTTTCTTCATAGTGATTAGTATATCGCACTATATTTTTATGAGGCCAATATACTTACACACTTTTTGTAAGTGTTTCACCTTCGATTGTGTAATATACTTGTAGGTTGGTTAATTAACTAACGCCCCAGTTACCTAGTGTGAATCATCGATGTTAAAGCTTTGTTCTAATGAGAAAATGCACGCATCCAGCAGTTTACAATTAGTTACTTACTTACTTTGTACATCTTTATCGATAAACATGAAGTAGGTATCAGTTGTGGACTGTGAATTTAAATTCTTTTTCATCCAAGCGTATTTCCTAGTACTAGAATGTTATAAAGCTTATAAAATAGGAGTGTTAACTTTCTTTATTCCCTTATCCTTTTAACAGGGAAACCAAAACAATTTCAATTTCTTGTTACGTTGGTAATCATAATTATTATCTCTTAGTAGGTAACTGGTAGTGAAAAAAGATACACCTACCATCTTTGGTTGAGTAAAACACAACATTACTATTTTAATAACAAATATAAATATATAATACGACAGGTACAGTTAAACATCCGGCCAATCAGAAAATATCCTTTTATATCTCGACCTGACCGGGGATCAAACCCGTCTAATCAACAAAGAGTAGGTATATCTTAAAAAAAAAATATTTTCAGGTAATCCTTAAACATAGTGAATAAATAGAATAGCAAAACAAATAAAACCGTAGACTGTTCAAGCGTAAATCATGATATGAATCAGAGCAGTGGACGCCGCCGCGCGAGTCTTGGTCGCGTTCAGTGTCAAGTTCACAACTATTTTTTTTTTCTATTACGCAACCTTGCTTTGTGTCGATAAAACATTTGAAATGTGCTTTGTTTTGCTCGTGTAGAATTTATTTTTGGAGTTCATTAAGTATTTCGTTTAAAAATTGTTAAATAGTTTATGATTTCAAGGTTTTTATGATAGAAATATGTTCCAGCTGTTTATGAAACAATCGCTTCCTCTCTGATGACGTTGCCATACTCATTACGTCTAATTATGTCTAAAGCCTTATGGCTCGCATTGTCAAAATTGATAGGTTCTCATGTAGAGCTAAGCTTCTTAGGTACTCTACGAGTCCTAATTTCACAAATTCTACACCTTAATTTGATGTATTCTGGAGGGAATAAACTATGTAGTTCTATAGAAACAAGAACGTAACCAGCGGGGAACTCTTAGATGAACCCTCTCATGATAGTTCACTGATAGTCAAAACTTATTACTCAGACATTAAATTATTCTAATCATCATATATTCATGATACTTATAATGGTTATAATGAATTTCATACCCCGGAGCATACTATCCAGAGTTTATTAAATCGATTGATAGTATTTAAGTAGTTATAGTTAAGTAAGCATCTAAATAGGTAAGTGCTTGTTTGTACTAATTATCTGCTATTATTTTGTATTACTTAGTGATAATTTTTATAACTGGCATGACGAAGCTATTAAAAGTGGAAACCTACCTCATCCGACAACCTAGGACAGACTGTCCTGGCGCAAATTAACTAGGAGAGCCGACCCCACCTGAAGTGGGAATGAGCAAAGACGAAGAAGAAGTGATTATGTTACCCAGCCCTTACAAGATCATTCTCCACACCTACTCTAAATTATTATGATTTAATTAAATATTATATTTCATTATATTTTACGAACTGGGTGTCAATTCTCTTATTTTACATAGTGCATTGAATCGCAATAGCAACTTTTGACGTTTCTGGTATTCTGTTACTAATTTTAAGACCAATCGTATTCCATTGGCATGCCATTGAAATGCAACTGGAAAATTTTGCTAATCAAAAAGTCATCAAAATTATCAATTTTTTCAATAATCGGTACTCTGTTATTTAATAAATTTAATTATTTTCTACAATTACCAAACCAATTACGTTTTTTTAGTTGCAATTAAATTGAGATTCAAAATTTTGTTAGCAGAATACCAATTTCGAGCATTCAAAAATGATCGTAGCTGAATATCAAGTTGCATGGTCTTTTAAAGTTTATCAGCGGAATTGACACCCAGTATTACATTTTAAAAGTGGCCAAAAACAGCGTCAGTTATTCGACAAGCACTTCTGCGATAGTTGAAGTGCAAGCGAGCGGAGTAGAATCAAAGATATTCATATCCTTATTCATCACTCGCTGTTCAGTCGAGTCAGTTAAGACCCTCCTGATGGCAATGATAAAAATAAATAATTTATGTTATGTGTATTTATGACGCACCAAACCATACCGAGTTGTATTCTTGTTACAACGCCATCTAGCGGCGAAGATTGGAATTAAGCATTTGAGCGAAAATAGCACAGAGTATTATTAGTACTTGAATTATGTAGATTTTTGTGCTTCCGTAATTACATAATTACTTTTTGTCGAAAATAATAATATAGTATAATGTTACTATAATTTTAATCAAACTGGGACTATATTATATGGTTAAAGACACATTTCAAACACATTACAGCGTTGATGTTCGCAGGGAGAAATAAAAAAAACTGTATTGAGTTATTTTATTCTGCGTAATACTAATAACTTCATTGGGCAGTTAGGAGGCGTCATTGCATTTTTTTCTATGGAGGCATTTATTACTACAAAGGTATGAATAACATGCAGATTATTTCTAACTGAGAGTATGAAGAGTATTTTTTTCCTTACAACTTACATCGAGTAAGAAATATAAATTCAAAGAATGCAATAACTCACGTAATTTTATGAAAACAATATATTAGGTATACCTACATTGTATCTACCACTTGCGTGTTTCTAACGGAGAGTGTAGAGTTTTTTTTAGTTTACAATACAATCTACCTCGAGTTAGGAATAAAAATTCTAAGAATGGAATAACTCACGTTATTTTTCGTAAAAATGTATTGGCTATCTGTTGCGAATTCCTAGCATTACTACGAATCAATCAAGTTCAGTTCGGACTTGATTGAATTGTTGAGCAAAGGATTTTATCAAACCTGCAGTGAAACACGGCTGAATGGCTTTTGTATCAATTATCTTGAAGATAGAAAAAATAAAATTGATGCATAGACCTACGTATTACTAGCGAAAGGATGTGGTTAACGCAGCTACAAAACAGCGCTTGTTTTACGGCTCGTATTAGTGCCGAAGGGACACAGTCTTCTATTATCGCATTTTAAAAATTCCGGTGAATCCAATGTATTTTTTTCGAACTTGCTGTTTTCCGCAGCTCCACCTGCGTCAAAAAGTAGCCTATGTTTGACTCCGGGTTTTCAACTATATTCAACCAAATTTCATCAAAATTCATTCAGCGGTTTGGCCGTGAAAGCGTAACAGACAGACAGTCAGACTTTCGCATTTATAATATTAGTATGGAAATAGTACGGAAAGTATGGAATAGTATGTATGGATATGGATAGATATGGATTATCAAGGAAGTGTGGATTATAAACACTCACTCATCACTAGTTTTGAGCGAGTTAATTATCAAAAAATTCGAAATTGTATATTTTATTTCCAATTTTAGTATATCTACTTAGATACCTACTTAAAATTGTATGTTAGTAGTGTTGATCATTTATACTTATAAAACAATTGTTGTGTAGTTACAGGCTCGAGAGAATTGAGTTAAGTGATTAAATAATAACAAGCAAGCTGGCATACAGCTTGCTTGACGCATAGTGCAAGAAACGCAAAGTGGGCCTATCCAGAGTTGAAATCATTGTATTGATAGCATTTATTTCCAAGTCGGCGTAGGCTGCGTAAACCCAAATTGCAAGGGGATTTGTTCGGCATCGAAGCAATAAGAAACTTTTTTATGTCTTTAAGTATTTGTCCTACCTGAAAGCTGTGCTGGAAGTAAGTCGATATGAATTGAATGTGATTTTTCGATTACGGTAATATCTACTACAGTGAGTTGTTACATAAAATCGAAGTAGTTGGTACTTATGAACATAATTAATAACAAAAAATTATATTTCAGCTAAACCTAGGTGTAGCCGATCTCTGTTGGCTAATCTTAGGTGCAAGATTGTTTTGACCGTATATTACTATTTATAACTGATGTTTTTGATTTAGATCCAAGTAGTCTATAGACAACTATAAGACAATGAGTGTCACTTGCGTGTTGCTGACCCTCAAACAAGCATACGGCCTGCCAGATGGTAAGATGCCGTAATAGTCAATTCGGACGATCGGACGTATGATGTCTAATACTTTGACCTTTTAGCTGGCAGGCCGTATGCTTGTTTGCCTACAACATGTTTGAGGGTCGACAACGGCCTACGACTCTTTGGAACCTACAACATTAATATAGTAAAATAATCGCGAGGTCTATGTTCGCGACGAACAACTATTTTTTTTTAGGTCTTTGTCATATAACGTCATGACTGATAAGAACCGGCGGATAACTAAGACCTTTCCAACGTTACCCCATTTATTTAATTATCACTTGTAGTTTAGAAGAAAATCGTGCACAGATGAACATACGTACAAAAACATACAAACCGTTCAAAAATAATAACTCTCCAGGTAGCTTTGCCGTAGTCGGGTAAAAACAGAATGTACTGAGATGTACAAGTTTTTATGTCTATTTCTCGCAAAAATAAACAGAAAAATCAGGACGTGGGGTCACCCACGACCCCATGTTGTGGTTGTAGGGTTCATACTTTAATTTTGTAAAATTTATAACAGAATTATAATGTTGAAATTGTAAAAAATAATACAACATTAATTTAGGATCTTTAAAGCCATTTTGACTTGAAAGAAGAAGAAGACTGTGAAAAATACTTCGTAATTATTTATAAAGTAACTTATGCAATACAGAAATATAGATTAATACAACTTGTCTATAAATTATTTAATGTGAAATTGTGATTATATTTAAACACATTTGACGTAAAGCAATACATGTCTTTAACCTTTGTACGACGCAAAAATTGGAAACAAAGGGCAGTCACGGATTTAACAAAGCAATTAAAGGAAATCATGAATAATTGATTGCCTCTTATTTGAGGACGTCTGTAAGAGCCTTAGGTCCTTTCTCAACTAACAATTAAATTACAAGGATGGAATCTTATTTCTTTTCAGTGATCTTTCTTAGAAGGGATTTTGATAAATTTATAATTTGTAAAGTAATATTGTATTGAACCTTGATAAAAATAAAATTGAGGTTTTTTTTCCTTTGATTTTAATACTATTTTTTGTCATAATTAGTACATAAATCGAAGCATGTTATTTTTGATTTTAATTTAATATTTTATATATTTTCTTTGTTTACACCGCCCGCACAACTTGGCGAACACCTTATTTATGGTGAACAACTTCTTATGAAGGGGCATGGAGACTAGAGAATAACCCTTAAATTCTGCATGATAGAGAAGATTGGCACAAGAGGAGAGCCGACCCCAATTTATTATATTTATTAAAATTCTTCTTCTGAATATAATATTTAGCTCTGGGTAGGCTGAATGAAGGCTCATAAATTTAATATTAATAATGCTATCTTTATAGACTTTATCAAGTAAAAAATTATAAGAACTCCCTTGGTGGTACCATTGATTTAGTAAAAATCGTTATAGGGCAAAAGTATTTTTTATAATAGAACACTGTACACTTCATACTAATGTATAACACAAAAGAGGTAGCTAAAGCCAATATAATACAAGATAAAAGATAAAATTGGCTTGAAGATGGAAAAAAATCAGAAATAGAGTTTGCTAAACGATCATAATACGTTTTCCTACGTAATAATCCTTACTGACGATAACCAAAAGTACGTGTAAATTCAAATGTAGTGCTGACAAAGGGTCTCTGGGGATGATACTACATCAACGGAAACCGAATTAGTATAGGAATCACCTTACAGATCCGAGTCCCTTAGTACTTATAATTATTACAAATTTAACATAATCCTAGATGCCATTACATTGCTAGTTTTGTAAAGAATAGTTTTCAAATTCAAACTTTTAAAGCGGCAATGTACGATGGCTAGTTTGATAGAGTCGTTGTACTAATAACTTGGAAAAATTTGTGGTACAAGTAGAACAGGATGTTGGTGCAAATTGGTATTGAAAACCGGAAATAGTATATCACAAGCTTTGTTCTGAGGAAAAGTCTATATGAAGTACCTTTTTGCTCTATTTACTTGTTGCTGCCTTCAGTTAGTACTTAAGGAATTTATCATATTACTACGAGTATGTTATTAACATACTAGGTACTGTTTGTTATGTTAAACACAGTATTTTTATGGAAATGGTAGTTCTACAATACAAAACAGAAATAGTATAATTGGAAATCCTCCCTATTTTCTGAATCTTAGTATCTTTCATTTATTTAATGTACATCCATAAAATCATTTAAAGCTAAAGTTCATCATTTTCAGTTGCTTAAACAATAAAAAATATTAAAGCAAAATGTCTCTCGAAATAATTTGCTATAAAAATTTACGTTGTGACTTTGTGTTGTAGGCATTTTTATTTGCATCAAATTTAAATAACTTTACATTAATATTAATAGAAAAATACTAAAACTAAACCCAATAAAACTAGTAAAAAAGTAAAAATGCTATAAAAATCATATTAAATAGTTTAATTTAATATAAAACTAAAAAATAAAGAACTTAAAAATATTTAGCCACTACCTGATGCTAGTACGAAAAATGGTCACGTCAGCACAGATTATTTGTCTAGCTTTCTTCCTTGACTTTAGTTCCTCTATCACAAATTTTTCAAATGATCGCATACATTGAGAAAAAAAGTGACGTGCCATACAAACTAAATGATCAGCAACAGCATTTTATTTATTCGAGATCGAATTTAATTTTCAGTTTTATCAATTTTTTTTTAATATTCAAAAATACTTAATAACTTCACTCTCTCTTTTCTTTATCTGGTGGTCATAAAAGCGAGTAAATGGACAATAAGTTTATGGAGGTGTACAGTACATTTATATAAATTTATTTATGTACACAAAAATATATAAATAAATATGTACCTCTTACTGCTAAGAATTTCTCCTACTTAATTTCAAAATATTCCCAAATAGTTGAAAAGTGAGTAAATACGATAACAACATTCAAAATATGGTTTTACGGACCTCGAGCTTGAATTTTAGATGCAACTGGGAAAAGATTGTAATGAACGGAAATAGATGGCTTTTACTTTTATTAAACGTCTATTTTATTAAATGCTTTATTTTAGGTATAAAGTACGTAAATAACTAAAAACTTTAAACTTTTTTCTTTCAAACTCATGATTCTATTATGTATTTTAATAGATGATTACTACTACCACAAGTTTTATAGAAATCTACGCCAACAAACCCAACCTACTTATATGATTTCAATGGTTTCCCAATAATGAATAGGGGCCCTTTAAAAACAGGTATCAATTCACGGACCACCTTAGACCCTATGATTATAGATTGCAAAGGTCTAACCTAGGTGTAGTAGGTGCTGACATTTATTGAGTAGGGTAACAGAACACTGGCCAGTGAGTCATATCACAAATTGGCTCAAGTTATTGCCAATATGATGTTTGTATCGCTACTTAGCACAGAATTATTATCAGAACTATAGTGGGGCTTTTCAAGCAATTCCCTGTGCGACGGCGGGGCTGTCTAGTCTAAGGCCCACCAATTGGAATGTCCCGATTGCCTAGTCTTCGATATGGCGAAGGCTAACGACGAGCAGTGTTATAAATAGAAATTTTGACTCGCAGATTATCAAAACTGAAGCGCCTACAGAATTTTATCAGAAAACTATCGTTTTTGAGTTTTATATAATAACTGCAATAGGCGTTACATAACTCCAAATTTTCTCCTCACAATTCTAAAATTCACTAAGAAAAATCTATCGAACAAAAACAGAAATAAAAATAATTACATGTTATTCAAATCCGTGTAAATCGGTAAAATCCTTTAGTTTTGGATAAAATAATATGAGCTGATTTATCTTTAGGTATACATATTTTTTCGATTTACTCGTCACAACCATAACCTACATTTTGTTAATGAGTTTTCAATCAAAATAAATATTATCATATGTCACATAATTTTCATACACATTTTTGTCATAGGGGGTTAAAAAGAAAAGCGATTAATTCGTCATACTCAACCTGTGTAGGTAGGTACCTCACAAATCAACATTACGGTAATGACCGAAATAAGATAAGTAAAAAACCGGTTGCAAGTATAATCTCACATGTGTTGTAATTTAAGTATGTCATTTTTTACGCTCTAATTTTTCAATGTAAGTATACAAAATTAAAAAGAGCATACATATTAGGTATTTCATGTAGGTATTTATTTGTACTCGAGATTTGTCATAACAATTATAGTTGCCTACTTCACAAAATATTGTTACTCTATTCATTACAGATATTCATGATAAATCACTTACTCGGATAACAAAAAATACGTTAAGAAGACCACCTTTAGTACCAGTCTTATTATCAATTTTTTGCGTTTTTGGCACTGAAGAAAATAAAGCAAAATAAAAATATGTTTTCTGTTATTATGGGTGTCACATTGAATGGCTTTAATAAAAACTATTCTTACAGATAAAGACTTAAATATGTAGAATGCAAAATCCGTTTTGATACCACAAGAAAACGCTTTGATACCTATTTACATTAAGTACTGGAAACGCACTCATCATCCTAGCGTGTATTCCTAGTTGCGTCGGCAGCTTGCGCTTCGGAGCCTAGGGTACGCTGGAAGTCGTGGTCCTAGATTTTTCGGAACTGGTTATACAATGGAGCGATTGCTGTCTGACCTCCGTAACCCTTTACAGGGAAAACAGAGCAACAGGAACATGACCCGAGGTGTGTTAGTGGCCAACACTGTCAGAATTTTTCAGGCTGCCCCAAGGCATCTGACACAGCCTAAAGACTGCTATCTAACGGCTTAACGTGCCTTCCGAAGCACAGAGGTGCTCAAGATAGAAAATGCCACTAAATGGCGACCAATCCAATAATATTTTTTTTCCCAATCGCTACGGATACGCGGGTCGCGCTCGACTAACGAGCTCCTCAAAGTAAGTACCGGAAACGCACAAAGTGCGGCGTAAACAATTAAAAATGCATTGTTATTATTCCTTTGCAGCGAATGGGTTATTATAACTTATGATAAGGATATCAAGACTATAGGAAGGAGATATCTTCAGTTGAAGAATAAGTACTCTAGACCAGTTTCTATGTACATTGACTATTATATCAACATGTTTAAATATATTAATACTGATTTATTGACTTCAATAACCATTCGTTAAATGACCTATTCAAATATTTTCACCCTTTTTTTAACTGTTATAGAATTCTTAGCAGATTCACCTGAGTCAATATCAGCACTATTAATCAAGTTGAATAGATTTCAGTTTTAATACAGATAAATAAAATAAAAGTAAATATCAATAAAATTAACACAATTTTAATTTATATCTATACCAATTACCAGATGGATTGATGATGGATGACCTAGTCAAAACTGCAAGAAGGAGTTAGATGAGACAGGCACAGGACCGAGGGTAGTAATTTAGTCTGAAAGGGACAATCGCCCAGTCTCCCGCACGGTTGAGGATTTGGAGGAAACTAAAGCCAGAGCGGTGAAGGTGGCCATATACTGGTCTATAAAGATTGGAAGATCTGGAAGATAAATGGCCAAATCAAATGGCCAAGTGCAATGTGCCATTGGAACCAAAGAGCTTTAAAGCCGCAAGTAAAACGCAGAAATTGATTATGTACCGAAGAGCTGCAAGATAAGGAGAATAATATATAATTATAATTGTTATACTGTTTATCCGATGACTTTTGATGAGAATTGGAAAGAAAAGCACTATAGGGATGAGTGGAAGAAAAAAGGGAAGGATTTTCTTTAGCAGTGTTACCCAGACGATGTAATTTGTTTAATTAAACACATCAAAAGAATGACTATAATGCTATATTTGCTGTAATGCTTTGTTCCTGTGCAATAAAGTTATAATAAACAAATAAGAATTATTAATCAAATCCTATCAATATTTACAAGCGAACATATAAACAAACACTATATTATATTAGAAGGTATTTGTTATAAGCATTTGCTCTTTTTTTTGTTATAATTTACAGATAAAAAAACAGTATTATCAAATACTTTCCGAACTTACCTATCGGTAGTTACATTAGCCTTCCGGTTCATGTTTTGAAGTTTTTGGGAATTCATTTAAATGAATTACAATGTAATGAATTTACTCACTGAAGTTATTAATTTAATTTCATTGAACCCTATAATGTTAAAAGATTTATGGAAGGCGAGCGGGGAGGCTTTGCCCAGCAGAAGGGCATAAAAAGTAAAAAAAAAAACATAAGAATCAATAGAATAGAATTGCAGAATAGGAAGAAGAAGAGAATTCTTGTGTTGAATAAGTTATCTAGAATAAGTTTTTTTTTAATTAAGTTTTTTTTCTTTTTCTCCAACTTCTCTGTGTTCATCTGTGATAACAAAAGCAGATAAATAATTAAATAGTAGACTTTCTCTATGACCCTTCCTTGTGGACAATGTGATTGCCTGACGACTAAGATCTAGTAGGTTCGATTCATAAGGTATGTAGTTTTTTTATGACTCTGTTAGTTTTTTTTTTTTCTTGTTTAGGACATTGCATGAGACTCGAATCGCCTGATTGTCTGATTATAAAGATGTTGGTCTCGGCTGCTATATTTTTATGTGTATGCTGTTCTGCTCTACTGCCCATGCTCAACCATTTAAAATAAATATTTAAGTAATATGAATAACTTTTGTATAGTACGTTAAATCCACTAATTCTGAAAAAAATTGTAATTAAGTACTATTACGAAATAGTTTTTCCTGTCGGCATCGACTGAAAATAAAAAAAAACTTACTGCAATTTTTTTTTTAAAAGAAATAGAATTGCGCAAACTTACGGCTACACATACATTTAAAAAAAAAACTATGCGCCACCGCTTATTTTTATGTCGTATTTCTATACCCTAAGGTAGCCAAGAACAGGTTGCATTGACGATTAGGCCGCCTATTATTTGTCACGAAAAAAATTTTGTTTTTGTATTGACTATGGTATTTAAAAAGTTAACTCTTTTTTTAGTTTTTCATTACGTTTACTTACTAAAATAAAAATACAACCAGTATTTTGAGATGAGAAGACAGCCTACGCTGTAACGGAAATGTACCTCTAATTAGTTTAGAATTTTTAGATCGTCAGTCTATATTGTCAGGCTTATCTTACTGCCAGTCTACTAGGCACTTAACCCTGCAGTGGTCGCGCATCTAAATGAGACGCAAGTGGTCGCGCGGACTACATATATATGTAGGTATGTAGTCCAATTTTAAATCGAACTAAAAAAAAATATTAAACTATAACTTATTCATTGTACTTATTTAATTATAATCAGTACAGTTTTCTTAACAAGAAAAAATCAACAAATTAAAATTTTAGCTTCTGTGGTATCATTTAAAATAACAAAAATAAAAAAAACTTCCCTAAATTGGTACAAAAGTCACAGGTTTTGTTTAAATTGAGATCCTTGACCTTTAAATTTTTCAATAATCATATTTTCGGCGCAGCAAAGACACATTATTTTTGCATGATCCCCCCACAATAGCACATGCTCTGCACGACTTTCTGGTATCTAAAATTATTCAACTCGAGTGTAAAATTCAGTTCACCGTCTTCGCTAAGGTAGCTCATCATCATCATCATCAAAGTTTTCATCCGAACCTTCATCTGTGACATCTTGCTCCTGTTCTGATTCAGACATGATTCTGCACTTCCAAGTTATCAAATTCCTCGGTAGAGCTTGATAATCTGCGTTCTCGTCATCCACTTCATTCAACCACGCCTCAATCTGTGCAGCTTGTCGATCGTCCATTTTTAACCTAAGAATATAAAGTGACATCACTTTAAAACAATAATAAAACAGAGTTTAAATTACACGTTGATAAAAAAATTAAGATAAAATATACGAAAATAAAAAAAAATGTCACATGAAAAATACTTCCGTAATTGGTCGCGCGGGCTACATGTGTAGTCCAGAATCTTTGCGAAGCTCCTGTGTCACGAACGAACGCGACTATGATTGCGCTCGATTGTTCATTTAAAAGTACGTAGAGGCACAAGGGACAAACGCTTATAGTTTTTGAGAAATTGTTGATTTTGTATACGTGGATTACATATGTAATCCACGCGACCACTGCAGGGTTAATAAATAATGAATAAAAACCCGTTCGTAATTTCGGTGATACGCTTCGAAGATCAGTTTGTCGGTCTTTGTGTTGGTGGAAAGTTGTGAAGACATGGACGCCCCTGACGTTGATAGAGTCACATTCAAAGTCAATGGGACCGTTTGTTCTGGTATGTTCTTTCCTTATTTTTTTTTTTATTTTTTATATAAAGTGACTTATTCACAAAAACAATACAGAGTAATAATTTTAATACGACATTCAATACTTTATACCTAATATGGTATAAGTTTGTTTGTTTGTTTGTAATATCTTTATTGTACAAAAAAAAAAAAACAAATAATTTACATACACAAGCATGGAAAAACAATAGGTACAAAGGCGGACTTATCCGGAGCGGAGTATTTAAAAAAGATAGATATTTCTAAAACTATTTTTATTTTTAGAATTTAAAAACAAATAATTATATTATAAAAACACGACATTGATGTGTCTAGTAGGACTGACAAAAAATATATTTAGGTACTCATTTTATTAGTAACTAGCTTTTTCCCGCAGCTCTGCCTGCGTCAAAAAGTAGCTTATGTTTGACCCCGAAATTTAATATTAGTATGGATTAGTATGGATTGAGACATCCATACTTCCATACTAATATTATAAATGCTTAAGTCTGTCTGTCTGTCTGTTACGCTTTCACGGCCATACCGCTGAACGGATTTTGATGAAATTTGGTATGAATATAGTTGAAGACCCGGGGTCAAACATAGGCTACTTTTTGACGCAGGCGGAGCTGCGGGAAACAGCTAGTCACATATAAGTAAATATAAATACTAACTTGTTTAAATAAGACTTGTGTTTACGAAAGTAAACACTGTAAAGTTTTATCTCAAAATTCCTAGCTTGCAATGCAATGCAAATACTTTTTGTTGCACCAAAATAAACATTTTACGAAACAAATATACATGAAAACGAGGTAAGTATAAAGGCGGACTTATCGCTAGAGGGATTTTCTTTAATCTACCAATTAAAGAGTTTTGATAATATTGAGGGATTCGAGAAAGCCTATTTTTTAAACCTATGTATTATGTATTTCCCATAGAAAATTCTCTTATGTCCTTCTCAATTCTCAGTAGGTACTCTCAAATATGAGTCAAATTTCAGGAAGATCAGTAGATAAAGCGTAAAAAGGTAACCAATAAATAAACAAACTTACTTTCTCATCTATAATTAGAAAGGACGAACGATGTTGATGTTAAAGTTATTATTGCGCCTAAAATTTATCTAGATGATCATACATTAAATGAAACTATTTTGATCGTTTCAAAATCGAATCGATATCTCAAAGAGATTCGCATGATCATTTAATTATTTTATTTTTACTTTTGGAGGACTATCGACTGTACATGGTTGGTATTATACATGGTTGCTACAATATAGTTCTAAAAATTAATTTAAAAGTCTCCACTGATAGAATTATCTTTATCAAATACGGCAAAACACTGCAACTCTAGGACGTATTTTCGAACTCTTACAGCCTGGGTATTTCTAAGCTAGAGTTAATATGCTTTTAATTATAGACCACATCTGCACTTAGCATCAGGTGATGTTGGGGTCAATTGTTGGACATTTTAACATAAAAAACTTAACGTTTGAAACACTAAAGTGATTGAAACTTTAGGTGTAAAATATGAATCATATTTAAATATCTCGAAAACGTAAGATAACATCTATCTAGATGATTATATTTAATGAACTATAATAAATTAGAAGTGAAAGGGAACATATGCTTATGTAATAAATGCATTGCTTTATATTAAAGTAAAAAAATAAAGTAAGCAAATTAGATAATCAGTGATTGTGCAGCAAGTTTCTAATGTATAAATAAAAAAGTTGACATGAAACATGTCTTTTGATTTAAGAAGAATACCTATCTATACTTATAAATGTAAAGTACGAAGTATACATGATATGACATAATATTTTTTTATGCAATTTATTAAATGATGATCCTAATGATATTTTAATGAAGTGTAGAGGTTACAATCTTGAGTTCACGTCGGCGTAAATTATACTTTTCTGTATGACGGTCAATTAACCCCGATTCATTTTTACTAATGTAGCCCTTACTGTGTTAACGTAAGCTGTGGACGCAACTGGAAAATATTTGGACGAAGAAAAAGGTACAGTTAACAAAATTATTAAATGAAAGAAAGTAAAATAATATGTTTATTTGGTACCTACTTACTACTAAATTAAATGTACAACAATAGATAATGCTCTTTGCATTAAGTTCGCCTATTGTGCCCACAATTGTATTTTGTACAATAAAGTTTAAATACAAAAATAAATAAACAATATATTTGATAAAAAATTAGTACCAAAAAGGTTTCCGCACAGCATAGGCCTGAGCCTCGACTCAGGTCCTCCGCGGATGCCTTAAACTTTTAAGATAAACAAAATTAAGACAACAAAGTATAATGTTGTCTTTATTTTGTTATGTGATTTCAGTTGGATGTGAAGTGACTTCCACGTTGACTTTAGTGGACTATCTTCGCAATGTCCTGGAGTTACGAGGTACCAAATATATGTGCAGAGAAGGTGGCTGCGGGGCATGTATTGTGGCTGCCGTGAAATCTCCTGGTGGTCAACCAGTTGCAGTCAATTCAGTAAGGAAATATCTTCAAAACTAAAATCGGGTTTTTCTTGAAAACGTATGATTTTTTTGCCTACCATGTGAAGATAATTAGAACACTATCAGAACGATACCAAGCATAAACTATCTGAAAATAATTTTCGACCATACGAGTGGGTATTATTTTTTTATATACCCACAGAAATGTAATAATATAGGTACATTTGGGTTTTTGAAGTGTAACTTTTGATTTAATTAAATGCAAATATGTATCTGTTTATGTCTCGTAGTGGACACAATTGAATTTAAAGTTATAGCGCAGTGAATGCCGAAAAGTAAGAGAATATAAAAATAAATTAGGTAGTGACATTATTAGAAATAAAAATTATTTGTTCCTCTTTGAATTCATCACGAGTTTGATCCTTAACAGTATCTATTGCAACAAATAAAGATAACAGTTATGAATCATACTAATTAGATAAGATACGTTTTATTGTTATGAGCTATTAATAACTTTCAAGGTCACTTTTAAATTGAAACCATTTACAAAGTTTGTGAAAACAACACAGACTAGACTTGTTTTGATTTCTGGGATTATAGTAGGAACTATCACCAAGCACTAAAACATAGATTAATAAGAATTATTTATTATAATATTTTTATTAGACCAATTGGTCTCGCGCGCGCTCAACAACAATAGCGCGCTAACAAAGATACCGTCGGCGTACTAGAAAAATGCTGCAACTAAAACTACGCGAATTCAGCGTACTTGCGCCATACCCGCGTCAGTTCCGCCGCTACCAATAAGTGGGTTGGACGAGGAGATAAATTTAAAATTTTAGTTTAAAAACAGAAGCAAAATGTTAGTTTGCGTATTCAAACTACGTACAAGAAATAACTCTTTATCGTTTCGTCTTTGCACATTGTCTTACACACACTACAATATAAAGTTGCCGCACTAAAAGCACTAAAACAATATCATAATAACCTTGTTGGGAATTGCTGTATTAAATCCGAATCAGCTGGTGTGACGGCAAGTAATTATAAAATGACAATTACAGTGTTTAGTGTCGGTGACATCCTGTCAGGGCTGGGAGATCACGACGGTCGAGAAAGTAGGCAACAAATTGGAAGGCTACCATAGAGTGCAGAAAACATTGGCAAAGTACAATGGTACTCAGTGTGGGTACTGCACTCCTGGGTGGGTGATGGCGATGTACAGGTAATTAATTGATTTAATAAACAGGTACATGTGACAATAAGGTTATAACTATGTATCGATGCCTTAGAATCTTAAAATGAAATAACGTTGTAGTGTGAGAAACTAAAGGATCGCTTAAAATCGAGAGGAATGAACGAAGTCGAAGAACGAAGAAATATTGTTTGACTAGCTGTTTTCATACCCGTTATTTCACTTGCCTGTGATTTAGACGACCTAACTATAATTAATATTCTCAAAGAATCAAATCAACTGAGAAAATTTTGATAATAGTTGAGTTCTTAATTTTGTTGTGTTAGTAAAAACGATAATAAAAAAATACTAACATATCACAATTTAATTTTCAGCCTTCTTCAAAGTAAAAAGGAACTAACCATGCTTGAAATAGAAAAATCCTTTGGGAGTAACCTATGCAGATGTACAGGATACAGACCCATACTTGAAGCATTCAAAACATTTGCCAAAGATGCTCCCGACACAATACCTGATATAGAAGATTTGTCAGTTTGCAATAAAACTGGAAAAAAATGCAATAAAGATACAGATTGCAATGAAGATGACTGGTGTTTGATATCGAAAGACGAAGTTGAAGTTGTAAACAATATTTTTATTAAATTAAAAGATGGCAGACTCTGGTTTACAATATCAGCTATCCATGATATTTTTAAAGTATTGACAATAACAGGAGACGATTCGTACATGCTGGTGTCAGGAAATACGGCTAAAGGTAATTTGATCGTTGTCCATTGAATGCTAGAGTAAAGTTCGAATTTGTTATTTGATTCCATAAAGAGTGACAAAGAAGAAATTCTTAAATTAAAAAATTACAGCTAGGTTAGTAGATAGTATAAATAATTTTGTTCCTAGATTGTAGCGGAAGAGAGTTTAGAACACAAGACTTAAGATTAGTTAAATTGTATTAAGAGTTTAATATGTTTTAAATCAGATTGATCCAATACGTACTTATTACAGCCATGGATTCATTAATTTGATAATAATGTAATAATTTATAAATATTTATGTAATTGAAATAACTTACTGCGACGGCTCAACGAATCAATGAGGATCTTTGCCTCCGACACAAGAGATCTCCGCTGTTCCCTATTCAGCACAACCTCCTTCAGCCGGCTTTTTGGAAGGCTTCCAGGTCCTTCACTAATTCGTCTCTTCAGCGGTACCTGGAGTGTTATTTTTGAAAAGAGTGACTCATATGTCGAATGATAGATATCGAACATACAAAATTATTCGGTATCGAAAAAAAATCATTTATATAGCCGATTTTGCGTGATAATTTAAAAAAATAGCACTGCTTGGGTGACTTATTGGCATAAATTGAAATAATGCAAATATAAATTGTAATTAAATATATTTTATTAAACTTATTTTTAGGCGCATATCCAATTGATGAATATCCAAGAGTATTGATAGACGTGAGTAATGTACCGGAGTTAAAAGGTTATATCATCGATCAAAATTTGATTATTGGTGCCGGAAATACCTTGACGGAACTTATTAATATCTTCCAAATAAAAAGTCAAGACGAATATTTTTCTTATCTGAAACAGTTTCACGAACATCTTCAGTTAGTTGCACATATTCCTGTTAGAAATGTGAGTATTTTTTTATTAATTTAGACTAATTATTGCAAAAAATTTGAGTGATGTATACCCTATCATCTAACTACTTTTACGATATATAAAATTAGTTTGTAAACTTGCACTTATTGTTTTAGATTACATAAATGGATAAACTTACGACGTATCTGTTTTTTGAGTTATTCTTAGTATGTTGAGTCCCACCACATCGACCCTGTAGTACTGAAGATCTCCCAAGTCAATTTTTCATCACATCGACTCCAATTGAACACCGGATATGGATGCGTGATGTCATACATTGCGCAAGTTCCTCATTACCTCATATAAATATTATTTCTTACAAAAATTATGTTATATTTCAGTTAGGCTCTATGGCGGGTAATTTGATGATTAAACATAAACACAATGATTTTCCGTCGGATATTTTCCTTTTGCTGCAGACTGTCGGTGCACAGATGACTATTTGTAAGTAAATAAAAAATACTTTGCAATCAAGTATTTATTAATTTAATTATCTATTAATGTAATGTATCTACTCGTTACATAATTGTAGCGGTATTTTTTACTATCTATTTTTATAAGAGAGGCAAGTGGTTTTTTACTGATAAATGAATGTGACTGGAAACCTTTAGGGGTTTTAAAGTAAACAGTTAACTTGTTAATCATCACCATTTTGTCAATTTTGAATCATATTTTACCTTTCGGTCTCCGGTTACAAAAATACCTTAGTTTCATTTTGAATGTTGAATAATATTGTGTTTTGTTTTCAGTAAACAGATGGGGTACGCTACAAATAGTGTCCATGGAGCAATTTTTGAAAACAAATATGAGGTCGAAAGTGATATTAAATGTACTTTTGCCACCATTGAACAATACGACATGTCATATAGTTACATTTAAAGTAAGTGGTTTTATCATATACTCACACAGTCATATCCTTTTAGATTTAAATTAGTTACCTTCTTCATCCAAGCGTGTTTCAACTAGGTAGTTGTGTCGTCAGCTTACGCTTTGGAGCCTAGGGTACGCTGTAAGTCATGTTCCTAGATTTGGCGGCACTGGTTATTTAAATGGAGCGACTCCCGTCTGACCTCCATAACCTTTTTACAGGAAAACCAGACCAACAAGAACATGACCCAAAGTTTGTTGGTGCCCAACACTGTCAGATTTTTTCAGGCTGCCAAAAGGCATCTGACACAATGTAACGACTGCCATCTATCGATAACAACCAGGACCAACGGTTTAATGTGCCTTCTACAGCATGGAGAAGCTCGAGATAGAAATTCTAAATGGCGACCAATCCAATACGGGTCGCGTCTTGCCGTGCGGCGCATGACACGTGAATTTGCTAAGGATACGCGCGTCGCGCTCGACTATCTAGCTCTTCAATTTAAATAAGTTACGTAGTTATTTCAGTAAATTACTGCCCGTCGGCATGTTAAGATTTTTTTCTGCAAGTTTTTTGATACATTTTTTGTTTTTTTTTTCAGATCATGCCTAGATCACAAAACGCACATGCCATAGTAAACGCCGGTTTTTTCTACAAATTTAGAAATAACAATCAAGTCGTACAAACAAGACTGGCATTTGGTGGCTTATCTCCTTCATTTTTACGAGCGTATCAGACTGAAAGATATTTACTTGGACGATCGTTGTTTACTAATGAAACACTACAAGCAGCTTTGAAGGTTTTAGATAATGATTTGGTGGCGACGGAAATGGCCCCAGAACCTTCTGCAGCATATAGAAAGAAATTGGCGCTTGGGCTGTTTTATAAAGTAAGTTGATTATGTATGACATGCATAATATCATCATCATTTTAGGCGCAGTCAGTCCACTGCTGAACATGGGTTTCTCCCATAACATGAATGAGTTTAAAAGAAATAGAAGAAGACAAAAGAACAATGAGCTGGCAATAAAGTACAGTGGGTCAAGTATAAAAATATAACAATTAACCCTTACACCTGTTCTTGACGAAACCACGCTGTAGCACTGAAAATTTAAGACTGGCTATAAAAGGCTTGTATCCATGGGCGTAAATCACATTATTAATAAAAAAAGGTTAACTTTCTAAAGTGGCCCTCTCAACGTTACGTTATAGCACTTCGTTCTATACTGATTTCGAGGATACCTCGATTTTAATAGTCCTTTAATATATATTGTCCTATTTTTTAAATTAACTTTTCATCATGAGTAGATTCAGTCTAAGTGGAGATCTCTATAAAATGTATTATCAGTATTACAATTTTAATTTGTTACAGAGTCTACTCACTATCTATCCGGGAAACTCTCTTGGTAATCAGTTGAAATCGGGAGCAGTGAAGTTGCACGAGGCCCGTCCAGTATCGGATGCCAGGCAAATATTCGACACTAATCCTTCACTGTGGCCTCTAAATCAGCCTATGCCGAAAATTGAAGCTTTGGTAAGTCTTGTTATTCCAAGGAATTGCAGTTTTGGATAATAATTGATAACATAATAAACATATTTATTATTATTATTATTATTTTTTAATTTTTTTTTTAATATTTTCTGTTTTTTTTTTTTTGTCGTTAAAGTAAAATACAATCGATGCACTTTTGCCAACGCATTGGCAGTTTACTGATCCACTTGCGACCAAATTGGCAAGGTAAAAAAGTTAAATAGAGTGCCCCACGAAGTTAACGATCGCCAGCGCCATTATATCTTAAAATTAGAATGTTCCTAATTTTAAGGGAATATGGAAGCTCTCTGACATGGTTTTTCTAAAATACTTAAAAACGAGATCTTTCAAAAAGAGCATGAAATGATTTATCGAGGCTCGGCAACGCACACGTGAAGCCTATGCCAGCCATTACTTAAAAATAATGCAAAAAAAAAAACAAAAATACAAAATTTTAAAAAAATGGTGTGCTTATTGCTTACTCTAGCTGTAACTACTTAATTGTAAAAAAGTCGTACAATTGAAAATTAAATATGTTTTTCTAATAAAAAAAAAATATATACTTATTTAACAATAACACACATTTACTTATTTTTTACAGATACAGTGTTCGGGAGAAGCGGAGTATACGGAAGACTTGCCTTCCTTCCCGAGAGAGGTTTTCGCTGCATTCGTTCTCACAACCGTTGCTAATGGCAAAATAGAAAACATTGATTCTAGGGAAGCCTTGGTAAATCCCGTATTTATTTCTAAATAAACTTCATAATTATTTATACTAAGAAATAATTTATAATTCGTGTCATAATTTTACAAAATCTTGTTTTTTCAGAACAAGCCCGGAGTTTTAGCATTTTATACGGTAAAAGATATACCTGGATTAAATTCTTTTACTCCATCTGAATCAGCATTATTTTCAAACAACGAAGAAATTCTTTGCGATGGTGAAGTGAAATATTACAATCAGCCCTTAGGAATTATTGTAGCCGAATCCCGAGAACTAGCCGATAATGTAGCTAAACTTGTTAAGGTAAAATATAGTGGTACAAAAAAACCTGTCATAGATCTTAGAAGTGCCAAAGAAGATCAGAAAAGATTACAAACATTTAAAACTGATACGGCAACAAAAAGTGGTACTGACGTGAAAAAAGTATTAAATGGGGCTAACTACATACTTGAACAATACCACATGTGTATGGAAACTTTAGTATCTGTGACTCGGCCTACTGAACAAGGTTTAGAAGTTCATTCAGCTACACAATGGCTAGATGGGACGCAGTTGATGATATCCAGAGCTTTAAAAATTGAAGAAAATAGGTGCGTATTTTTTTCATTTTGCAATTCCTCGAAATTTTGTCAATCTTATTATACTCAAACTAAAGCATTTAACTATTATCTCCGCTTGGTATTCACGGGTTGCCCCGGTCCTTTGAGAGGCTTGCGCGGGGATATGGCCCGTTGGAGAAGTTGATGTTATGCGGTGCTCCTGCCCAAACCCGTCCTCGGCTATATCAATAAATGACATTTCCATGAACGGACCTTGGCAGGAGGAGGAACTATTGCGAATAACTATAAAGAATAAAATGGGTTATGGTTATGAAGTTTGGATGGATTTAAACTGGGCTATTGCAATAGAAATCGGACACCTGCTATAATCACGAACCCTGACTATATGTGGCAGGCGGTGACTCGCCACTCAGTGAATGGCCCAAATAGTCGCCGTGTTTGGCAACAGAGGGGCAATATTGGAATAAGCGGCTAAGGGTGCCGAGAGGTGCGGCTCTGGTTTGGCCATAGCGAGTTGCCTCGTGAGCGGGTTTCCCTGTTATTACGCCATTACGTGCAATACACTTCCAACCTTGCGCATATAGCTCTTGCGACTCCACTCTGGCCGGCCGGCTAAGGAAGCCAGAGGAAGGGGTCCTGTCCCTCATCGGCGTCCACTCCGACCTTGGCGAAGGAAGGTCGGAGGCGAGGGACGGAGGCTTCCCCTGGGAGCACTCAGGTTCGCGGTGTCACCACTCACCAACAGCTCGCCACAAGCTGCCCTGTAGAGACTGACTGCACTGGGAAGGGAACCCAGTGGGCGATGGGGTCGTTACATCCCTCCCTACGCCTTATAATAATATATTTATTATTAATTATGAATTGAGGTTCAGTTTCATTATAAATAGTTACCAAAATCCTGCAACTAAAAGCTAGAACATAAATAACTTCAAGAATAATGAATTATTATTATTACCTGTTCTGTGGTCAAATTCAAGAAATACGTATTTAATAATTAAATATTTATCTCATACTAAAAAAGAACTTGATCAAGGCCGTTTCAATGTAAAAAATGCTTTCAGAGTTGATGTATATGTTCGTCGCTTAGGTGGAGCCTATGGTATAAAGATTTCTCGCTCTATTCAAGGTGCGATTGCAAGTAGTCTCGTAGTACAAAAATTAAACAGACCATGTCGGTTCATACAGTCATTGACTACTAATATGAAATCTGTTGGCAAAAGATATCCTTGCCTAAATGAGTATGAGGTACGTAAAACAGTTAACAATTTGAAAAAATTAATACTTAGTTCTTGTGATTTAAGTAAATAAGAAGTAAAAGTGTTACATAATATCGTGAGAATGTATTACTAGGTAGAAAATATTGCACATCTACGTTTCTCAAAATATTTTTGTCTTTGTAAAGCGATTTTAATTTTGTACATGGTCTACGCAACCTTAATGTCAAAACTTTACTTGTAACTAAAACCATTTATACTGAGTAACAAGATAATAAACTTTTTACAAATTCTAAATTCGCCTTTTATTTTATTTTAAAAGTAGATGTGCAAAATTTGTTTGTCGAGAACTGTTTATACACAAAAAAAATTACAAATTGCAATTTCATACCAATTAGGCAGGAGTCAATGCTACTGGCGAGATACAGTATATTAACTACAAGACATACGAAGGGAATGGCTATACATTTAATGAAACTCTTTCTATTCTTGGAGCTGATCTCTATTACAACTGTTATAATAAAGAAAGATGGAATTTTAACGGGTATGATGTCAGAACTGATTTGGCAAAAAACACTTTTTGTCGTTCTCCAGGTAATATAGCATTTGATTCAATTTTCTATAATCCATACCTTAAAATGTTAATTCTAATTGTTTTATATTTTATAGGTACATTTGAAGCTGTTTCAATGGCTGAATTACTTATGGAACATATTTCATATGCATTATCTTTAGATTCTGTTGAAGTAAGATTAGCCAACTTAGATACCCAAAATAGCAACGATTTAAAAGAAATGTTTGAAACCAAATTCCAACTATGATGAAAGAAAATCAGAAGTACAAAAATTCAACAAAGAAAACAGATGGAAGAAAAGAGGTTTAAGAACCTCTTTTAGCAGATGGACTCCTGTGGGTGGACAGTTATTAGATGTTAATATTTCAGTTTACCATGGTGATGGAACAGTAGTTATTACACATGGCGGTGTAGACATGGGACAAGGCGTAAACACGTTAGCAGTTCAAATATGTGCCTATCTATTAAAAATTGATGTAAATAAAATACAAGTCAAAGGTAACAATACAATTATTGCTCCGAATGGGTTTGTATCAGGTGGTAGTCTCACAACTTCAAATGTCAGCATAGGAGTACAAAGATGCTGTGAACAATTGCTTAGTAGATTGGAACCGGTAAGAGCTACATTAAATAATCCTACTTGGGAAGAACTGATTCAAGCTGCGTATACTGCAGACGTAGATTTACAAGCTCATGGTTTTGTCCGTATAAGTGATGCACAGAATTACAATATATTCGGAGTAGCGTTTGCCGAAGTGGAAGTTGATATATTGACAGGAGAATCGGAAATCCGAAGAGTAGATATTTTACAAGATGTAGGGCGTAGTGTCAATCCCGAAATTGATATTGGTCAAGTAAGTAGAACTGATAAATAATAGGACGAAACTTTTAAAATGAATAATGTCACATATAAAATGACTTTATTTAATATGTATGCCTTATATTTTTCACAAAAAAAGATAACAAACGTGACGGTAATTTATTCTATTGCAGGTCGAAGGTGCTTTTATGATGGGTCAAGGATATTGGACCAGTGAAAAAATTGTCCTCGATGCTAATTCAGGAAATGTTCAAACAGACAGAACGTGGAATTATTATGTGCCTCAAGCCAGGGATATACCTCAAGATTTCAGAATTTATTTGAGAAAAAAGTCATATAGCAACGAAATTCTTCTTGGGTCGAAAGGTATTATAGTTTTGGTTGAAAGATTTTATTTTTTTCTGACTTTAAGATTAATATTGAGACATTAATTGATACATTAATGGCCTTATTTCCTTGCAGCAACTGGAGAGCCTCCTATGTGTTTGTCAGTTGTTGTAGCTTTAGCTATTAGAGAAGCCATCACAGCAGCTCGACTGGATTCAGGAATACCAACTACAGAGTGGTTTTCTATGGGTAAGTTAATATAAAAAAAAAACATATTAATAATTAAGGCTACTACTGTATTAGAAGTGCACACGAACACAAACGCATGCTTTAATCCGTTAAAAGATTTATTTAGACTTAATAAAGCTATAAATGCCAGTGTTGCTATCAGTTTTTGTGTGAAATAAATAAATAAATAGGTATTATTGTCGCCGAGTGTTTCGCAGAAGATGTGTCTTGTGCGGTTTTTTAAGCTGTTTATCTAGCTCAGCTAGAGAAATTCTATTGAACGAAAGCTTTAAATTTGGTAGATCCTACAAATAATAAAATGTTTAAAACGATGGAGCGACATCAGTCTGACCTCCGTCAATTTTTACAAGGAAACTAATATAAAAGTCACGATTTAGACGAAGAGATTGCCTAGCGATAAGTCCGCCTTTGCTCATATTATGTTGTATTATGTAAATGTTATATTATTTGTTACTGTATGTGGGCAATAAAGATATTTTGTATTGTATTGTATTGTAGTTCTTTACCAACAAAATACAATAAATTTAATAGGGAACTTCCAACCATGAAGGCGCTAAGATTAGTAGTAGTACAATAAATTAAATAAGTAATTATATTAATGCAACAACCCTGCATGTTCAATTATTTTCACTTTTTTACAGATGGACCATTTACTACTGAAAAAATATGCATGCTATCACAAACGAAAATAGAAGACTTTAAATTTTATTAGATTTTGATAAACATATTATACTAAATAATTTTTTTTTTTAAATGTTTTGTTTCACTACCATCTATGAATTTAAGTAGCAAAACTCCGAAATCAGCCTACCCAGCTCGTGGATACCATCGGAGAACAGTCGATATTACGAAATATGACAAAAACAACTTATCGATGAGCTCTAACAACCCAACCCTTTTCAGATAAAACTTTCAAATCTATATGATCTCAGTACTCCCAAAAACTACAGTTCTTATAAATTAAAGTACCTATTCCGGTCCTGAAGAACGGTAGTGTACGTTTCACGTACATTCATTATCGCGCGAAACCAAAATCCACATTATTTTAACTAAGGACGACCTCACACAGCTCAACGTCATTGAGAAAGGAACGTTTTCGACGCACAACATGGACATAATGAAAGGGATATAATTAAACGGCCGAACAAAAAAAAAACGTGTGGCACTCGGGGACTGCTGAGGTACAACTATTGCATAGCATTTTTTATCAACTTATGCAATTATAATTATTTATTTTTTATTTATGCAGTATTTATTGCAACGGACGTAAGCATAAAGTACCTAGGTAGGTACTTACATACCTACATTTTTGCACAGAATGATAAAGATTCTAGTGTCCACGACGATTTGTGATGAATTTGCTTGTAAATCACATAGTAAGCGGAGTGGGGGGTGTTAGGTTTTATTTTCGTTACGGAATTTCTTGATTCGGTCGCCGTGCTCAAATCCCGCGATAAAAGCTATGCAATAGTTAAAAAATCCAAAATGAGCTTGAAGACTTTAAGAGGCGAATAACCCTACTAAGTGATCAAATTACTTATTGAGTGGCTAAATTATAAGCGACTATATTACTAAATGATTGTCAAACTAATAAATAAACGTCAAAATTACTACATTAAATTGTGACCGAAGCGACTTAGTTAAAAAACGACTTTGTGACAGAAAGTACTTCAAATTTGGATTTACAGTCACACGTTTAAACTAGCCATAATGAAAAATGTCAATGCTACAAATCTTCATTCGATAGTCTCACAATTCTTAAAATGTTTGATAATCAAACCGAAAATTGTCAGAGCACGTAGAATCAATTTAGTAAACCTAATAGTTGATATGTCGATAGGAGTTACTGTAAGTGAAATGGAATACCTTTTTTGTAACAATTTTGGTAGTGTCATTGCCAAGGTTTAAAATTAGACTTTTCATAAACATAATAGTTTTTTAATAATATATTTCTATTATTATACTTACATATTTTTATTTACAAATCAAACTTAAGTCATCTAAATAGTAAAAAAAAAAGAATTAGTTTTAGTATTTTCGCATATTTACTAAACCTATTAATTTAATTCTGTCAAGTCAATGATAATTGATTTCATAGTTACAACAGAAAATGTTCTATCAACATCTACAATACGTGATTATTCATCACGTATTGTAAATGTTTAATTAATAATATAAATGCATTTGCATTTTAACTGCATACGATGGCAGACGTAAATCGCATACGATTCAAAATCAACGGAAAAGAACATGCAGGTAAGAACTATTTTAAAATGATTAACCTATGTCGTGGGTTTGATTCTTGCGGGAAGCATACTCTGTTTAGTTGTTTCCAGTTTGGTTAGGACATTGCATTGCAAGCTCGAATCAACTAATTGTTTGATAATAATAATGATGATTCCGTACTTCGGAAGGCACGTTAAACAGTTGGTCCCATCTGCCATTTGATGGTCGTAAAAGGAACCACGTTACAGGCCAAAAGTCGTTTCCGAAAAACTCTGACACCAAGGTGTACAGGGTCGATTGACCATTGAGCCCACTCGACATGAATGAATGAATTTAAATATTTCATTTCACTCATGAAATCATTTAAAAAAATTACATTCTGAAAAAAATAATTACCTTACCTTATAGTGGGTGGAGAAGTATCATCGGATGTGACGTTGTTAGACTACGTAAGAGACAGTGCTGGTTACAAAGGTACAAAGTTCATGTGTCGGCAAGGAGGATGCGGTGCTTGCATAGTGGCAGTGAGAAAGACACCTGATGCTGATATTATGTCTGTAAATACAGTAAGTGCAAATTGATAATGTTTATTTGTAGGTTTTTATGAAACTACTGGTCAAATTTGTGCAGTGTGTGCAAATACTTGAAACCAAACCACTCCAATAGATAAAAGCTATGAAAAGTGTCAAAAATTTTTGAACCTTCCATACAGAATCGTATCAGCTGATTCGTAGGTTGTAAAAATTTTGAAAGTAGTTTTAAAATCGTGTTAACAGTCACTGCCAAAGGTCTCTACCTGATTCTTCAGGGAACATTTAAATAGGTTCCCACTTCTGAGGCACTTTCTCTATAGGCCTTTCTCTATAGGCTAATTGCCTAGAATTAAACTGATGTTAGTAGAAAATCTTTTAATCTTATAAGAAATACCGGGGATTATTAATAAAATAAACTACCATTCCAGCAGTGTTATACATAAAAAAAAAAACAATTCCAACATTTCAGTGTCTAGTTTCGGTGACTTCTTGTCACAACTGGGAGATAACTACAATAGAAAAAGTTGGAAATAGGCTAGATGGATACAATCCTATACAAAAAGCCCTCGCTGAAAACAATGGATCCCAGTGTGGATATTGCAGCCCGGGATGGGTTATGGCATTATATAGGTGAGTTAGAAATATTAACAATTAATATATATTTTTTAATTAATATTTAATTGAAATTCGTCATAAAAGTGTTGAAACCAACTCTAATAATCATGTTTTAATAAAAAATAATATCTTGACGACCTCTGTGGCGTAATGGTTAATATGCAGGCCCGCTACTCAGGAAGATCGATTCCCGGTCAGAAGTGCTATTTTTGTATAGTGACTCACGCAAAATCGTTGAGTCGAATAATTTTTGCCCGATATCGCATGATTTTCATTCGACAAATATGTCATACTTTTTAAAAATAGGCCAGGTTAAGATGGAAAGTGATTTTTTACCCGGCAAATGGCAAAGAAAATGGCAATTTTGACCGATTTGTATGTATGTTCACCTGTGCGCGATTTTCTTCTATCCGCTGGTTCTTATCTATGTGACATCATGTCAAATTTACAATTTGGTATTACTTGCTTTCATTCGATAATTAGAAATATTCGTCTTCAAATCGAGCAGAACCAAAGAATGTGTCTTGGTTTTTTGCTGGTCATTTCGCTGTATAGTTTATTTAAATTTTCAGCGGTTCTCTTTATGAGCAGTGGACAAAATAATGTGTCTTAATGACCTGCAAACTAATTTAATAAAAATAAGTTCAAAAACTAAAACCTGACTAGTCGGGTTTTAGTTTTTGAACTTATTTTATTCTGATTATCTGGATCTAGTGTTCAGTATTTATTTCAGATTGTTTGGACTATCTTATATTTTACTAAGATTTCAATTCTATTATTTTTTATTTTAGTTTACTTCAAACCAAAAAGGACTTGACAATGCTTGAAATAGAACAATCTTTTGGAAGCAATATTTGCAGGTGTACTGGTTATAGGCCAATATTGGAAGCCTTTAAAAAGTTCGCTAAAGATGCTCCCGAACCTGAAATCATACCTGATATTGAAGATCTCAGTATATGTAAAAACAAAGTAAATAATCATAAGGAAAGCTACAACAAAGTTACTGACGACTGGTATGTTGTTACAAAAAATGACGTCACAGAAAGTAATGTTACAGAAGTTATATTGAAAGATGGAAAGAAATGGGTGAGACCAGAAAACGTCGAGGAAATTTTCGATGTACTCAAAAAAAGAGGCAAAGATTCTTACATGCTGGTTGCTGGTAATACGGCAAAAGGTTGTTGGGTTTTTTGTACTCTAGGTACTTTAATTTTAACGTTAAATTAAGACTAGCTGTTTCCCGCAGCTCTCCCTGCATCAAAAGGTAGCCAATGTTTGACCTCGGGTCTTCAACATCTGTTCAACGGTTTGGCCGTGAAAGCGTAACAGACAGACAAACTTTCGCAGTATGAATAACATTGTCTATGCTATAGTAGCTTAGTCTGTTAACCTAGAAACTTAATTTTGTATTAATATAGGTGTAGTTTTGGTAAACTTTGCGGCAACATTTACAATGTAAAATTTAGAATATGTCTATTTACATAGCGATAAACCTAATTTCGTTATATTTTCCTACGCTCCGGTACTTACTTATATACTAAGAAAAACTAATTTAAGATAGCTTGAGTGACGTGTTTTTTAGCCATGCTATTTTAAGTAAGATCAATAGCAAAGTCCATTCTTTGGAGTGAAGCCAAAAATATACGAAAAACACTTGAGCCTGTTTTATTAGTAAAAATTGAATACATTTTATATCATAGTTCTGTTTTTGTTGATGTAAATGGCTTTCAAAATTATTTATAGACCTTAGTAAATAAATGTACTTACTTCAAGTCTTTCTTTTTAAAAGACTTATCCGCATCATTTAAAATTTAAGAAACTGAATTTTACAAAGCGTTTCTATGTCATATAAATTGACATGAACAAATTGTGAACTTAAGACGTTGATGTCTACAAAACAACGGATCAAACATTTACGAGTTTGAAAACATACTTATTTTATAGGTGTTTATCCAATATTTGAATATCCCCAACTATTAATTGACATCAGTGGGGTAGCAGCATTAAAAGGATATATACTAGACCAAAACCTGATTATTGGAGCTGGTACAACACTTACAGAACTTGCAGACATATGTAAAGTTATGTCGAGAACTGAAGAATTTAGATACCTAGATGCTTTTGATCGTCATTTGCAAGAAGTAGCTCATATTGCTGTTCGAAATGTAAGTAAAGTATGAAATTTATTTCGATAGATGAACAAGTAAAGGATTGGATAAACGTCTTGATATTTAATATGATGATTGATGTGAGCTGCAGCAGGCAGGTTGGGCCGGTTACGTCTGTTGACCAACAACGTGCATTAGCTATCTGCCAATCGGCAACCAGAGGGAGGATGGAGAAGAAGAGGAAGATGAAGGCTGTGTTGAAGCGATGATTTGAATATATATTTTTTATGCTTTTATTTAAATCTCCATTTAAATTTTAAAACATATTTACTGCTTGGAACCGTTGCCGGTAATTTAATGATAAAATATCATCACAATGAGTTTCCATCAGATATTTATTTGTTACTTGAAACTGTTGGTGCATACATAACTATTCGTAAGTAAAAATTACGTTTCAAAATTCTCTGCTATTATTTTCTAATAAATTTTAATTAATAATGAAATTTATTTCTTAAATAGCTTTAAACAAATTAGGTGTTTATTATTTTACTAAGCCTTGTATTTTTTCAGTGAATTGTTGTGGAACTACTTCGCAAAAACTATGCATGCCACAATTCCTCAAAAGTGATATGCAAGGTAACCTTATTTTTAACATCTTGTTGCCACCATTAAATAATAACTATAAAGTTGTTACATTCAAGGTAAGACTTAATGATAATCATCATCCTAGCGTGTATTCCTAGTTGCGTCGTTAGCTTACACTTCTTAAGTAAGACTTCATGATAATGAATTATTAAATAGACTTAACTTAACCATCATTAGGATTGGTTTAGTACCAACAGCGTATAGATCAATATTGTAAATTGTGCATGTGAATGAAAAAAAAATGGTTTACATGACATGATGGCGGTGCGTTGGTAGGTAGAACCGATGAAACAGTGTTATGGTTCGGTAAAATAAAGTATATTAAGAAAGGGTTATCTACAACCTTGCGGATGTAGATATGTTGAATAAGCTTTTAATTACCTTTTCTTTTACCTGTTTCTCAAATAGTAACAATTAATTACATTAAATATATAATTAAACAATAATTAAAACAATGCTGAAATATTTCAGACAATGCAACGAGCACAAAATGCATGTGCAATTGTAAACGCTGGTTTCTGCTACAAATATGAAAGTGATAATAAAGTGAAATCGGCAAGAATAGTATTTGGGGGTCTTTCTCCAAATTTCTCAAGAGCAAGAACCACTGAACGTTGTTTAGTTGGAAAACGTTTATTTGATAATGAAACACTACAATCATCACTTGAACTTCTGAAACTTGAATTAATAGTAAAAGAAGCCCCACCAGAGCCACCAGCAGCTTACAGAAAACAATTGGCTTTAGCTCTTTTTTACAAGGTATTTTACCAAATGTTATTAGTTTGCCTTCTAATAAACCTTCCCCTTAAATATTTTATTAGGTAACAATACTTATCTTTGCCTTATTGTCTGTCAAATGAAACCAAAAAAATACAGTCTGAATATTTGATTTGCTATTAATTAATGGATACAGGGACTGGATGAGAAAAGCAGTAGACCGGGGAGAATAGCGTGCATTGCTAGATGCATTATTACTCAGCATTGGGTGACATTGGCCTTAAGAAGAAGAATAATGGATGTCTGTCTTAATTTTAAATGAGCTGAGATTTTACCACTATATTTAAGAATGTAATGTAAAAGTAAGTAAAAAGTATTATCATCTTCAATACCTTCAATAAGGTGCCTTTATATTGGTAGTTGACAATGGATAGATGTGCACCACAGTCGAACGACGTCGGCAGTAACAGACATGGGGTTAATAATGGGTTTGTTTTAGTTTTTAGTCTAAGTCACAAATAATCATTTTGAATTTAGACAGCAAACTGGTACCAGCAGCAGAATGGTATGATTTCAAACGAAAAAGATGATCATTATTTTGTATACCTACTTATTATAAATTATTGCGTGCTTACAGGGATTATTAACATTATGTCCAGAAGAGACACTAAGCGGCTATTATCGATCTGGAAAAATACAAGTTCGCAAATCCAGGACCGTCTCCAAAGGAAGTCAGTTGTATGACACTAAACCAGAATTATGGCCTGTGACTCAACCAGTGATAAAGACTGATGCCTTGGTGAGTTTTTCAAAATATTATATTAGTTATGTGACGCAGCATTACTTACTCATCGAAAGCATATTTACGTACAACAAATTAAAAAAACTTAATTGTCAGCCACTATATCACGCCGCATGCTTGTTTGCCTAAAAATAAATGAATATAATAAAATAACATATTTTTCTACTGAACTTTATGAGAGTTAACATCGTCAAAAAGGTCAATAGCTAGTATTATTTTTGTTAATATTTTTTGCAGATTCAATGTTCTGGCGAAGCAAATTACACTTATGACGAACCATCATTTCCTCATGAAGTTCATGCAGCATTTGTTCTCAGTACTGTACCACTTGGAAAAATAGTTTCATTTTACCCTGAAAATGCTTTAGTAAGTTATTTACACGCGAGCAAAAGTATCTCCGGTGATTTATTAGTAATATCATGTCACCTATTTATATCAAAATGTACTGAAATGTAGTTTTAATTTCAGAGCATACCGGGAGTCATAGCTTTTTATACTGCAAAAGATATACCAGGTTTGAATTCATTCACACCTACAAATGAACCTACAATTAGCATTGATGAAGAAATTTTGTGTAGTGGGCAAGTGCAATATTATAATCAACCTGTTGCTATTATTGTAGCCGAATCACAAGTATTAGCTGATAGAGCAGCAAAAATGGTCAATATTAGCTATTGTGACATTGTAAAACCTGAGATTAATATAAAAGATGTTAAAAAAGATCCTAACAGACTAAAGTTGGTCAAATCAAATGATGCAACTACTAAGGGAAATGAATTAGACTATATTTTTATACACAGTGAAACAATTTATGGGCAATATCATTTTCCTTTGGAAAATTTGGCATGCGTTACACGGCTTGTTGAAGATTCCTTAGAAGTTTATACTACAACGCAGTGGATGAGTGCAGTGCAAATAATGATATCAAGAGCTTTAAATATCGATCAAAATAGGTTTGTACGTTAAAATATTATTATAAAAAGTTTTTTATAAAAACTATTGATCAGTTAAATAAATAATAATAAATAAATGTCTTCAAAGTCCTGGAATGGGAAGGACTTGGCATCAACATCAATGGTGAGTATATCACTCACCTTCGTTTTTCCGATGGTATAGTAGTCATGGCGGAGTCGCTGGAGGACCTAAGTACTATGCTCCTCGACCTCAACCTCAATGGTCTCCCAACAGATGGGCCTTAAACCTTGAACATGGACAAAACCAAGGCAATGTGTAATGTCCATGTTACGCCATCACCGGTTTCTGTCGGGAGCCACACCCTTGAGGCTGTAGACCAGCAGTATGTCTACCTGGATCAGATGATTCAGGCTGGCAACTCTGGCTTCAAGGACGAGGTCTTCCGTCGAATCCGACTCGGCTGGATGGCGTTCGGGAGGCTACGTAGCGTCTTCTCGTCCGTAGTAATTTTACTTCAGTCCCTTAAAACTAAGGTCTTCGACCAGTGTGTGTTACCAGTGATGACATATGGGTCCGAAAAGTGGTCCTTGACTATGGGCCTCATAAGAAAGCTTAAGGTCACCCAAAGAGCTATGGAGAGGCAGATGTTCGGTGTTTCCCTACCAGATCAAATCAGAAATGAAGAGATCCGTAGAAGAACAAAAGTCACCGACATAGCCCAGCGGATTAGTTCTTTGAAGTGGCAATGGGCGGGGCACGTAGCGCGGAGAACCGATGGAACAGAAAGGTTGACGGACACGAACCGGTAAGCGAAGCGTTGGACATCCACCGACCAGATGGACCAGGCCAAAAATAGGTCGCAGGCAAACGATGGATGCAGGTTATTGCCAACCGATCATTTCGGAAATCATTAGGAGAGGCCTATGTCCATCAGTGGATTGACTGCGGCTGAAATGATGACGATGACGAATTAAATGTCTGCTTTGAAAATTATTTTAGTAACAAGCCAAAAAAAAAATACGCATGTTTGTGCAATATAAAATATGCTTAGAACAAGGAACGAATTAAAATATAGAGACCAAGGCTTCGATGATTGATTTTTACCCAAGTTATATAAAACTGTTGTAGAGTGAACGTCTATGTACGGCGATTGGGAGGTGCTTTCGGAATAAAAATAAATCGAGCAACTCAAGTAGCTGTCGCGTGCAGTTTGGTGGCGTTCAAACTGAATAGGCCATGTCGTTTTGTACAGTCTATTACAACAACAATGAGAGCAGTAGGCAAAAGGTTTCCTTGTTCTGCTGATTTTGAGGTATTTATTTATTTGCATACCCCATGGATGTAATTTTTCCATTAAAGTATTTCTTTAAACACGTTCTAAGTTTAGTTTTCCTCGCAACCCGTGTCTGCTTACATTTTTTTAATTCTTACTTATATACATTAATATGAGGTCTTATTTAAGTATTAAGTACTACTGTTCCCCCATTGCTTAACCAAACTGCTTAACAAGGTTAGATAAAAATATGTTTTAATAAGAATTTGGTATTTTCAATAATATTTCTAGAAGATTTCATAAATAGATAGATTTCATAAAAAGTTCATAAATAATTAAGCAGATATTCATTTTAGTTTATTAGCGTACATTGTAGACGTATACCATAAAGTGATTCAGCAATCGGTTGGGCATTGCGGGCAAAAGGTTAAAGAAGACCATTTAATAGTAGTGAATTCTGCGTCTGCATACTTTGATATTTTAAGAATTTTTATAGAAATACTTACTGCTTCTCGGGTCTAGCGAGCATTTCTATAAAATATTTTTTATTTGATCCAAATTGTATTAGATATATAATATACTAATACTAACACAGATTTTTAATTGACATCAACAGGTTGGGGTTAATAAAGAAGGTGTAATTCAATTCATGGATTTTAATATATTCGAAGACAACGGACATGCTGTAAATGAACAATTAGCTTTATTAGGGGCCAAAATTTATAATACCTGCTATAATGGCTCAACTTGGAATTATAAGTGCTATAATGCTACTACTGATACTGCGAAAAATACATGGTGCCGCTCTCCCTGTAAGTAACTTACGTAGATCCGTAGATCCTTTTTTAGTAAATAATGCCTTTTTTTTTTTTTTTTTTTTTTTGATTTCGCAGGGGAATGCGTTTACGCACAGAGTGTGGGACTCCTGGGCCGAAGCCGGCCCAGACTACCCACTAAACCCCTGCGGGTGCCGTCGGCCGCATTGCAGGGAGGCGCCTCGGATCTGACTAGCA
This sequence comes from Euzophera pinguis, assembly GCA_947363495.1. NCBI lineage: Eukaryota > Metazoa > Arthropoda > Insecta > Lepidoptera > Pyralidae > Euzophera > Euzophera pinguis. The sequence goes on along the minus strand of OX376170.1, from coordinate 10,138,801 downwards.
CAAGACGCCTCTGCGACTGGCCGGTTTCTCACCAGAAACCGGACTCACCACTCTCAGAGGCCCTCCGACACCTGGAGGACCTCTGCCACCGGGTGGGACTGTTCCAGTCCCACCGCTTACGGGGGCGCTTCCAGGCGCGCCAAGTAGCGCCTGCGACGCACCCCCCCTCTCCGCCGCCGGATCGGGTCCGCGAGTGTGTATGGCAGTGTCTTTGACGTTTGCCATAAGAGAGGCATTGGTATCAGCTCGAGCAGATGGCGGTATACCTTCAACGGATTGGTTTGAGATAGGTTGGTATTTTGTTTTTAATTTAAGTACGAATTTAAAGACTTGTTAAATGATTGTAATATGCTAAATACAAAATCACATGCGAAAAAGAAATTTGGCTTTCTTGGTTTGGCGGTCTTATAAAAACGTCACGTTGAGAATCCTAAAGCTGGATCAAACTGGACGGAGCTGGAAAAATATAATTACACATGGAAATAATGAACACATCAACTTTCCCACACATCTTTTTATTTCTGGTCCGAAAATGTTTATTTTCTAAAAGCACACTGGACAATATATATATTGTCCAGTGTATGTGTAGGTCAAACATCATATGATACTCGTAGCTATAGAAAATGCTAGGCTAAGAAGTTTTTACTATGTAGAAATAATAATAATTTTTTTGTGAACAAAGTTTATTTCTTCTTCATCCTGGCGTTTACCCGGTTCATCTTCAGCTGATTGCTTCGAAGTCAGAGGTTCTCTTGCGAATTATGTTTACTTGGCACATTTTGATAAAAATATATTTGTTATTTTCTCTTATTTAATGTCTATCTGGAGACATTTAATTTATCCCGACTGCTGAACTTGTGCAGCTGAGTTGAGCAATCAGTTGGTTAGGGGGGAAAAAGGGAATCTCCTGTCAGCGGCAAGAAACCGTATATTAAGCAGCCATGCCTATGAGCAGTATTAGAGTGAGCTTTTAACGTAATTCGTTATTTTTACAGATGGACCGTTTACATCATCTAAAGTTTGCATGGCGGCTGTTACCAATACTGCAGAATTCAAATTCAAATAAATTTATTGAAAACGTAGTACTGTACGTATTTACTAAGTGAAATAAAACAATTAATAATAAAATGACTCTATTATAAAGCTAATAATAAAAATTAAACAACAACTGCAAAATGTTCTAATAAGAAAACATCTAGACTCCTGCTGTATTTTTGTTATATTTTGCAAGTTTTTTTCTCATGTGATTCGCTTTCTTTTTTCTAATCATGCACATTTTTTTCTCATCTTGTATATTATTTTTCGCACTTTGTGGCTTGTGAACCATATTTGTAGTAGTTGTCATAGTTTCAATCTTAGTAGTTTCATTTTCTTTATTTTCTATTTTAGGATCCTTAGTAACTTTCTTAGATTTGCTATCGCTCATCAGCTTTTGGTAATATTGTCGACTGTTATGAAATATTGAATGACCAAGTCCTCTCTTGTCGTTTCTAATTTTATCTTTTTCTTTTTTAGATTTCAAGTAATTATATTCTTTATTGGCACGTTTCTTGATTCCTCTTTGTAACAAATTTTCGTTATTGTAAGTATCAATATAATTATATAAATCAAGTTTATATTGATGTTTCTTTGTGCTATTGGCATCGCTTAATTTTGGCAAGTTGTTTTGTCTACGGAAAAAAAACGGAAACTTCAAATTGTTCAAGTCCTGGCGGGAACTAAAAATAATAAAATAAAATAATTCAAAAACAAATCAATGAGCGTAATGTTATGAAAGAAATATAAGTTGTAGTTATAGTACCTTTTCTTGTGGGGGACGTGCTTTATATTATCTGAACCAATCTCACTTTCAAAAATATTTTTGAAATCATCTTTATGAAATCCATTTTCCTTGCTATTTGTAAAGAATTCTCCAAAATGATAACCATTAAAATAATTCAAATCCTTATGAGCAGGCGAACCTTCATTAGATTTTAAATTTTTTAAATCATCCATATTCAAATTATCCTCCTTAACTTTCATATAACTATTGACATTATTAAAATCTTCATAATTATTAAAGTGTTTTGGAATCGGCTGACTGAAATAAAAAATAAAGTAAGATAAAATGAATTGAAAATAATAAGTATCCGACAATTCAGACGTCAAAGTCGCAAATCACTGGTTTGTGAATTAGGATATTTAATTTTAGTAGGTAAGTTGCTTTTAATGTACCTATTTTATACAGTAGGTTAGCTGCTTTTCTTATTATAAATTTATAACTTCTATCAAGCTTTGATTTATACTATTTACCAGAAGAGGATAAACACGGGGTCCCATGTCTAATAAAAATATATTTGTATTTAAAAAGTCTTCCGATCGTCCGTGATTTACCTGTATGCTTAGAAGAAGACTCTACTATTTGATATTACTTACGAGTTCCCTTGAAATTACATTTACAAAACTATTAGCAAAGACAAAGGGAGATGTCAGAAGTACCCGTATTCGACTAGCGTGTATGCCGAGAGTGATGAGCGTAGTGGAAGCGAGGTAAGTTTGTGAGGATAGTAGCAAATGGAAATCCGTAGTCTCTGCCTAAAAAGGCGTGATGATATGTATGAATGCATGTATTAGTAGAGACTTATATAGAACCAGTTTCGAAACATTAAAGGTTTATAAGTGTTAAGATTCTTTTAATGGGGTTCTAATAATCCTTTTAACCATTATTGCTATGTAGGAGGTACTGTACTTACTTGTTGAAATTATATTGCTGTGAAAGCAACCTATCGTCATCAGCATATGAATCTGGTTTTTGGATAAAACTTGCCACATCTATTTGCGCAAATTGTTCATTTTCGTTAGGTTTTCCTTGGCGTCTCTGTATAACATGAGCTGGTTGAATCTTATTATTTTCATTATTTGAATCTTCAGTTTCTCGTAATCGTTTGTCGCGTTTAGATATTAAATGGCGATTTAATTTAATACGGTCATAACAAACAGTATCTTTTACATAAATTATTATACAAAGTAAATAAAAGTTTCGTAACATTTTGTGTCATTTTCTTTTTCATGACAGCCGTATGACTTGAATGTCAATTGTATTATTCTTTATTTTTTGACTTTGTGATTCATCGAGAAATGAACAAAACAATATGAAAAATAGACTAAAGCATGAAAACTTTTTAAACTAAAGGTAAAGCACATTTCAGACTACGCTTGATACTAATTGAAACAAAAGTCATTTGTCCTGCAGTGAGTCACTTCAAATAAAAGTCAAAATAAGTACCATTCAAACACGTAGTGATTATATTCTCTTTTCAGTCAAATAACTTCATCACAATCCAAACGTGTTTACCAATTGCATTCCGTTTTCGTTTTTAGCCCAGGGTAAAATGTACAAGAATCGATCCTGATTGTTTTTTTTATAATAACCTATATCGTTTCACGACTGGGAAACGTTTTTTCAATTCTCTTCCATTTATTTGACTGTCCATAAATGAAGGGCTGGTTTAGTGAGTGATGGCAAGTGGTAGTTAGTATGTCTGTAAACTAACAAGGATCGCTTGGGTTTCTTATGGTCGGAGGCCGGAACCCCTTAAAACCCAGTAAGTTTTAACAATAGAAAGAAGAAATAATTCGTTAAGCATAGTGCTGAGCTTGAGTGTCATTTCTGCGTATGGAAGGCTTTGCAGAGTGTCCCTTAACATAAAATAAATAAAGTACAGAAACTAGACATAGGTCTAGAGTATGCTGTTTTCAGGTAGACTTCTTGGGTTGCAACCATATAACCGCATGTATTTCATATTCCTCAAGGCGGTGCAAGTTAAATGGTGCGACTGGCCTCCGTAATCACAACAATATGAATATAAACCTAGTTTGAAGGCGTTTCTCTTCCTTACGACTGCTAACTTAGCAATAGTTTTGACATAACCAATGGCTTATGATGACTTCGGGTGCATGGAAGTGCTCAAGTAAAAATGCTTCAGCGGTGAGCAATCCAAGTTGGGCTACGTTTGTCATGGCCTAAAAGGCGCAATGGTTATAAAGATGCTTGGTTCGCTATGCTATCTCCTTATCTGTTTTCTATATGTTGTATCCGTTAATGCTCTCTAATTTATGTTCGCCGTTTGTCCTGGCTTCCCGGACGGCGGGATGTGGAAAAGGTTTCGCGAGATTTAGATCTTCGTGATAGTATGTTAAATAGGTGTGTTACGTTACGACACGCATGTGATTTTGTGCTTTAGTATTGTCTTGGTCATTTTCAACGACAATATTCGGCGGGCCGTTATTTCTGGCTTATTAATAAACCCCATTATTAAAGAATAGAATAGAATGGAATAGAATGTTTTAAACAATCCCTTCGGGAGCTACTCGTCCAGAAATGTTATTATAAATTAGATGAGCTTTTAAAAGACAAACTCGATTGAATCTTATTGACGAATGAATCATATCACAAGTGAACTAATGTTACGAGTATTTCTTGTAAATTTGTACGCCAATCTGGCAGAAACAGAGTACCTACTTATTTATTAATTGCATGTCTATTTATTTGACCTGTTTTCACAAATAAATATTATTTGATTTGATTTGAATGGAATAGAATGGAAAAGTATGGGATAGAATGGGGTAGAATGTGATAGAAAGGGATATAATGGGATTGAATGGGATAGAATGGGATAGAATGGGATAAAATGGGATAGAATGGGATAGAATGGGATAGAATGGGATAGAATGGGATAGAATGGGATAGAATGGGATAGAATGGGATAGAATGGGATAGAATGGGATAGCATGGGATAGCATGGTATAGAATGGGATAGAATGGGAAAGAATGGGATAGAATGGGGTAGAATGGGATAGAATGGGATAGAATGGGATAGAATGGGATAGAATGGGATAGAATGGGATAGAATGGGATAGAATGGGATAGAATGGGATAGAATGGGATAGAATGGGATAGAATGGGATAGAATGGGATAGAATGGGATAGAATGGGATAGAATGGGATAGAATGGGATAGAATTGAATTGAATATGACAATGATGGAATGCATGAATGTGTCTCTACCCGGTTAGGTTTCGGAGTGCGCGATTTACTTATTGATTCCAATTATAATGTTATTGATTTTCCGTGAATTATTTACATAAAATAGAACTTTGTATTCGTATAATTCGTTTGAAAAATATGTAGCTCGCGGACGGTCAGTAAAATGCTTTATATTTTATTTAATATATCATTGTTATTTAATAATGTCCGTATTTAACATTATACATCCAAGTCAAAACTATTTCACTGAGGCATTTTCAGCAGTAAAATACTTGGTATTGCCAAATATTTTTATCCTCAAAAGTTGCAAAAGGTAACCTTTAAAAGTAGGGGATTAGAAAAACCCAGAAAAGACTACAAGAAAAATACAATCGTCATTATCTAAACCATTAACGTAGCTAGATTAACATTCGAGATTTAACCAAACCCTTGTTAATGGGGTCTTTCGGCGAAATAATTATTTGGCAGTTATATTCCTGTATCACCAGGAGCTCGACAGCTGAGCGCGGCCTGCGTGTTCGTAACTATTGCGTTTCAAGCGACAGAGAGACGGCTTGTCTTGGATTGGGCGTTATTAGTGGCGCTACTATCTTGAGTTAATTTCTGATTTGCAAGGCAGGCCATTGGTACCGGCTGTTAGTCAGATGCCAGTCGTTGGGCTATGTCAGATGCCTTTAAGCTGCCTGGAAAATCTGACCGTAGCCAACAGGGTTATAAATGTTAGTCTGCTGTCGCTTCATTGTATTGTAATACCACGAAATGCAGGGTAATTAATAAAATAGAAGGATCTTTCGTACTATCTGAACCGACAGACGGGCTAATAAAGATATTCCTATAGTTATTATTAAATGTAAGAACCTATTTATTTTAGTTTCATATATACGAAGCTTATTGCGTCACCGCAGCTGGCTTTTGATGAAATTTGTAACAAGCTGCAGGTGAACGCTTTTGCTTGTTAATCAAAACTTCGACGCTCCGATATTTCACTCAGTCGCTTCTTGCATGGCAGGTGGATGAATTTATTTATTTATTAAAACTTCATTATAAAAATGTAATTGGCGGACTTAAAGCCGTAAGCTTTATCTACCAGTCAACCAACAGAATAAAAACAATTTTATGAACGTATGATCAAATTACACCACAACCAGTATGAAAATATACATTAATTCAATGGTGTCTTAACTCCAGTATTAATCATAGTATAAAAAGCTACAAGATTATGCTTATTTCAACTCTTAACTCGATAGTCGAGCGCGATCCGCGTATCGGTAGCGAATCCCCGTGTCAAGCGACGGCGAGACGCGACGCGACTGGATCGGTCACCATTTAGTGGCATTTTCTATTTCTCTCCGTGCTTCGGAAGGCACGTTAAGCCGTTGGTCTCGGTTGTTATCGATAGATAACAGTCATGAGGCTGTGTCAGTCCTTTTACGCAGCCTGAAAAATTCTGACTGTGTTGGCCACTAACAAACCTCGGGTCATGTTCCTGTAGGTCTGGTTTCCCTGTAAGAAGGATTACGGAGGCGACTGGTTATAACAATGGTGCGACTGCCGTCTGACCTACGTAACCCTTATTTTACAGAAAATTCAGAAAATAAATTGATCTACAACTTACAACACAAAGTAATAATAGCATTATAAGGAGAGGAGATAAATATAACAACTCCTTCTTTTCGACTTATCACGGAACAAAATTAAATAAAAACATGCGGTACTGAAAAAACTCATCTGTAGTCAGTTAGTTAGTTAGTTAAGACGTTTATCATCATTCATCTGTAACACACATATACATATAATTATTACATTCAATCAACACAATAGACACACACACACAGATACATGACAAGCTTATATGCCACAGCAGCACAAAAAGGCTACAGCTCAGCATAAATGTTACTTTATTTAAAGCAACTGCTGATTTTCAACTGGCACCTTTGAAAAAGAGAGAGCGACCGCGTTAAATTTCAATACATGCACAAAAAAGAAAGACAAAAAAAGGAAAATAATAAGTCACTTTTATTTTCTCACGCGATTACGAGCCAATGTAGAGTCATCAATTATTTATTTTCATCTAAATCGAAAAAAAAACTTGTCAACATAAATTAATTACTTTTGACGTAATTAATAAGTTTAGAGAGATCGAATTTTTAAAAAAGTTGATCGAATAAAATCAAAAAGAGTACACCTAATTCAGTTATTTAATTTAAAAGGGAGAGCAAATAGCTTGTTTTATTATGAGATCCTTCGAAGCTCGAACGCCGGGAGACACCCCAATTGAGCTTAATTGTTTAGAGGAAAACGGAGGTCCAAAATAATAATGATCAACACGTGTATGATTTAAGATTTTTTTTTATAATGTGATTTGCTTTTGACAATTTCACGTAATACAGATAGTAATTTTTACATTAACTAAAACTGCCAGGGAGTTTGTCTTTCTCCAGACTACAGCGCATCTTCTATTCTGTCCAGCTCTGCAGGGCTTGCAATCTCAGGGTTAATATGAAGTCACTGAGGATGCCTTGTCGGTGGCCAATATTGACTCTTCTTAATTCGATTAAAAAAACTCTAGGCACTCGATTTTTCTTTCTTACGGCCGCCATAGTTTTTGATTTACACTGACTGTTCTATTCTTAGATGAAACTACAAAATTTAAAAAGTCATGTCTTCCATTATTTTACTCATATTATTTATGTTAATAAATATACTTTCAAGAAATGGAAACAAGGATTTTGCAAATGGTATAAAAGTTCTTTGCAAAAAAAGTCTTCGCGAAGTTTTCAAAGATGAGGAGTTCCGTTGAATCTAATTTCGAAAGGCTTTCTGTGTCAAAACTCCGTCTGTTTACATCAGGTAAAGAACTCAAATAGCAACTAAACTCTGCAATTGAATCGAGTTCTGAATACACCACTACCAATGGTTTACGAAATAATTTGTACCTGTTTAAAGAAGATTTCTTACATAGAACTGATTATAGATAAATTTATTAATGATCTATCTACAGACTTATGGATGTTACAAATTGAACCGTTAATTCGAAGATCATTATTGGAGCGTACCCTGGGCACTGGGCGTATATTAAGGACGCATGCGTATGTTAAAGAGCCTTCAGGCACAATAGTGTCGGCCCTTATGGCATTGGCCGAGGTTCGTCCCAACTGGGAGCCCCTTGTGCATTTGCCGAAAAGGCTGAGTGGTTAATAGCCCTCGCCTCAAACTGTCCCGCTGTAAATTTTAAAGCTCGCAGGAGCTAAAATTGTAGGTCATTTAAAAAAAAAAAGTTCAGGAGTCGTTTGAGAAATACGATGGGACAAGAAGAAGACGATTTTCATTCCAACATATTAAATGATACATAACAACCACATAACTGTTCCCAAATGTTAATAAATAAATAAATAAATATTAGTTTAAAGGAACCTGCTAGCGCAGCAATGGACATTAATATTCATCGACCAGATCGTTAGGCCACATGAAGAAGGTAGCAAGCAAGCGCTGGAGACTGGCTGCATCCAACCAGTCATTATAGAAATCATAGGGAGAGGACCTATGTTCAGCTGTTACTACTTGTGACTGTAATGATAATGATAAAATTGCATTAAAAGATTTAAAATAAAATGTTATCGAGAAAATTTACAATAGGTGCGCACCAAAGCTTTAGCAGACGGTTCGGTTCAGACCCTTCCAATGGGAAATCAGAACACTTTTCCCTAAGCTAAGCGATCAAAGACGGATTTAGGTATTATCAAAAAATTTAAGAACTGGCAAGGAATAGGATAGAATGGGAAAAACTCCACCGACAATGAGCTTACAGCTCTTAAATTACATACAAACATATTTCTATTAAAAACATTTAGGATTTATAAGTAAAATCTGACGTGGTTTCTAAATCATACGATATTTCTAAAGCTTTGATGTGGTATTTTTTTTTTAATAAGCACAATCTTATTACTTTATCTCCTTATCGGGGCAGATTCTGAAAGTGACACAAAAACAAATTATAGGGATAACTATTTTCTCACTATTTTATATATTCAAATAGTCAATATGAAACAAAATTTCCAGTAGGATCATTTTATTATTGCAAAATGTTCGTAGCTTTAAAACATAAATATTAATTTAACTTTCAAACTTCACACGTTATCAGACTTTTCAACAATTTTCATCAATAGATCCATTACGAGTAGTAACTCAACTTTAAAATACTACAACGGGTAACAGCTGTTAAGCAAAAACTATTGAGTCGGGGTACGAGTAAGTTACTGAATTAAAGCTGAAACTATTCGAAACACGATAGGTACACGGCCGACTCGATCTGTGAAAGGGAGGCAGCGAAAGAGGAATGAATTATCACCACGGTAACTAGGGAGATTGTTTTTTTTTTAATTTATAGTAATTTCAAAAAGGTTTAATTCATTAATGATAAAAAATAAATTAATAAAAAATCTTCAAAATCAGAGTGTGCAAAGTTGATTGACCAGATAACCCAGTCGATATGAATGAATGAATTAATCACACTTCGTTACAAAATATGTTAATGCCGGACGTAAAGTTTGTGGTTTGTCCTACCAGGCAACCAACGGTTTGATAAAGTCATGGTTGCTTCCAAAAAGCTCCTTGCTTATCCCAAAGGTTAACTGACAAACAATGCGTTTAGCATTAAGTCTACATATTGTGATTTATGATTTTGTAAGTCGTACAATTTTATAGATATCAGGTATGAAAAAGTGATCCTTTCGGCGTGATAAAAATATTAAAATGTTCGGTTTAACATTTGAAATTTGTTTTTTTTACAAAGTACAATTAAATAATAAAGTGAATAATTTAATAAAATCTATATAACTATGAAAATATTATCAAAACCCCATCATTCAAATACCGGCTCCATACAAAACACACCGGTCAATTATTACTTTGTGAAAGATTCGTTCTTTATTTCAACCAAAGAAAAGTCTCAAGTTCGAATTTAAGTAATCAGCGTCTCCGAAAAAGTTGTATTCATAGGTATTAAATCTACATGCAGAATTAATTAAATGAAATTCTTCAGAAACTACAGGTAAGTTCACATTATTGAATGAGCTAGCAAATATGCTTTGATTACCTAATGAAAGATTCAGCGCAGAATAAAGTAATTGAAAAGAAGAAAAGACAAAGACTAAGATTTTCATTTTATTCACAAACGCTTTTTATTTCAATAACTATAATCCTTTAGTTTGAGAGGTTACCATGATCTCTTGATTCCACACAAATGCAACAATATCTAGTCGTGTTTAAGGTTAACACGCTGGTCTTGAGGCTCTGGGTTCGATCCCCCCCCGTCAGGACAACCTTTTTCAAATTGTACTGGATCTTGGGATATATTATTTATTAAAAATAGTATCGTTGGATTAGTATCCCCTAACATAATAAAGTAAATATAAGATCAGTAATTTCTTGACCACCATAATTTTGGACTTTATTGTAATCTTATAGTAAAAATGGAGGTTTTCACAACTTCTATGGCGGACTTTTGGCGGGAAGCTGTGAGGTAGGAGCTGTGTTTTATTTTCCAAAATTTGTGAGTGTTTGTGCTTATTAATGGTGAATTATTATTCGCAAAGTGTTCGAGAATAAGCGTGAGTGTTGGGAAGTGATGCAGTGTTCGATTTATGGGATTTTCTTGCTTGTTGCCTAAAGCTCCTGAAAATCATTATACATGTGCAGTTTATCTACCACGTCACTTAGCATAATACTTCTGACTCGACTTAACTACTGACTTGATTTTAGACTTGCTTGACTAAACAACTTTGTTGTATTAGATAATTTTTATTTGTAGCTAAATACGAAAGCAAAAGCCATGAAAAACAATATTTTATACCGTCAAAGTCGACCGTTGACGTATGAAGCAAACGTTGCCAGATTGTTACGTCAGAGACAGAAAGAGCCGTAGTAGAGCTAGGCCTAGTGACCACTACACAAAGAGCCATCTCATGCACGTATGTATTAATTAACATAGAAAGTATGTTAATCCAAGTATTTTTTAAATTTTCATGTTCCAGTACCTATGGTATATGATTAGATGCTGGAGCTTTTATATTGCCTAAATAAAGGGTAATGAAATGAGATGTAGACATCATTGTAAAGTGTTGAAATATTGAACTTGTTCATTAGTCATCCTGAATTTTGATAGATGACCGTCAACATTACATAATACTCTATTGGTTGCAAAGCAAAATAGCTTACGGACTTTTGGCGGGAAGCTGTGAAGAGCAACATCGGCGCTGTATTTTATTTTCCAATATTTGTGTTTTTAAGTATAATAATGATGGATTATTAATCGCAAAGTGTTCGTTAACAAGTATTGGGAAATGATACAGTGTTTGATTTATGTGATTTTCATGCTTGATGCCAAAAGCACCTAGTAATGGCTAAGTGCAGTTTTTCTACCAATTAGCCTGATTCTTATGACTAGACCTGACTACTGATTAGACTTAGGACTTGACGAAAACACACTGTAGGACTGAAAAAGATAGAAAAATTAAGAAGGCCTTGTATCCATGGCCGTAAATCCCATTATTGAAAAAAAAAATCAAAATAGCTTACAGCTAATCATTCAAACCCACTCATTTATTATTACCTGACTACGGCAAAGCCACCAGGTGGGTTTTGATTTTGACCGGTTTGTATGTTTGTATGTATGTTCATCTGTTTCCGATTTTCTTCTAAACTAAAAATTATATTTATAGCTTTTTCTCACGGGTTTGCATGCTTTGATATTTAAGAATATTTTCATACAAATCGTAAATACTTCGTCTGTTCTCGAAATTTATTCTAAACTACTACAGATAATCAAACAAATTGAATAACGCTGGAAAGCTAATTGAGACCATGTGACGTTTTGTTCAATTTGAAACAGCGCCCTCTATAGGACAAAGGAGTTATGGCAAAAAAATGTGCTACTGTCGTTTGGGTTAAATAATGAAGTACCATAATTAGCACATTTAAAAAATATATAATACTTAGTTAGCTTTTGCTGGTGGTTTTACTTGCTTTCATTCGATAATTAGAAATATTTGTTTCCATATCCAGCAGAACCAAATAATGTGTCTTGGTTTTTGCTGGTCATTCAAATTTTAAACGATTCTACATATGAGCAGTGGACAAAAGAATATATCTTAATGATGGACCCCAAAACTAAATAAATATAAATAAGTTCATAAACCAAAACCCGACTACTGCAAAATTAGATCACGCTATATATATATATATATATATATATATATATATATATATATATAGCGTGTTTCATATTTATATATATATATATATATATATAAATATGAAACAAGACAATAATGTATTTGTAAGCTGTGGGGTCTCGGCGGTGCCAGGAAAACGAGCTGTAGGTTTAAAAATGCTATATTGAGCACAAATACAGAAGGAAATTTGATAAATCGCGGAAAACAGAGAAAATAGTCAGGAGACGCTCGTTCGCTTCCTCTGTGCGAATCTAACTAACGGTTTTTAAACTACCTGAAGTTTACAATAAAAGTTAAAATAAATATTAATAATATGGTGGGTACCGCACATATTAAATTATACAAAAATATATCGTGAACTCAATTCGGATCACTATTACGAGCACCATAAATAAATTAGAATATGAATATAGCTTGCGTTGGCAAAAAATATGGAAATCATATGAGCGCGTCGCCAACAGTATTATTGATATCATATATTGATTCAGTAGTTAGTAATGTACAGAAGACAGCCGTGGTCGTATGCCACACTAGAATAATTTAAAAATACTTTGAGAGCAAAGTGAACAAATGTAAAGACACAAAAAAGAAAAAAAATGTAATGGTCTATTGGGAGATAGACCATATGTCAATGAAAAGTAACTCAAACTAATAGTTTTATTAGGTTTATGCAATTTCAATTCCTCCACTTCAAACTATTGTGAGACCCAGGAATGGGACCAGAAGATATCTTTATTGTCCGTTTAACAACAAAGAGCACAAAAGAAAGGTGGAGGTATTCAATTCAGATCTATCGCGACAAATATTGAATTTACAATGAAATTTTGACAAAAGGGCCGACTTTAATAAAAATCCTATTTATAGGGCGACGTCTCTTATATATATTTTTTTCAAACTGCCTGTGTAGAATGGATAGGATATAAATCGAGATTGTTATTTTTTCGTTTGAAATATTGTACACTAGCTGTGTCCCGCAGCTCTGCCTACCTCAAAAATTAGCCTATTTATATTATTATCTATATTATAGCCTATTATTAGCAAATTTTATTAAAATCCGTTCAGCGGTTTGGCCGTGAAAGCGTAACAGACAGACATACTTTCACATTTATAATATTATATTAAGTATAAGAATGGATACTTTTGCTTAGACTCCAAAAATTATTTCCAACCTAAACCTTTCCCTCTCGCATCGGACCTCCAAAACCTTTTAATGGGAAACCCGCGGAAATAACGTCAATTAGTGGTCAATACTGTCAATTTTTTTTCTGGTATCCTATGGGTAGCCTTTAAAAATCAACTTTCAATCAAGACTACTAATTCAAGAGTTATGCGTTTATTTTAAAAGAAATGTGCCTTTGCGTTGGCGAACAAACAAACCCAAAGTGGATCTTGGCCTCCGAAACGAGAGAGTGCCAGAGTGTTTTAATCTGCGCGATGGCTCGCCAATTGTCAACTCTCTCTCGCAGACCAGCCTGCATCGTTTTGGCAGTATCTGGGACGTCCTATTCTGCCTGATATCTTCCACAGATAGGCTAACAGTATCATAATTCAGTATATTACATCCCAACTCATTATCCTTACATAATCTAAATTTGAATTATACATACTTAGTACTTATACATCTTAAGCTACTTGCATCATCGGGACGATCACGCAAAACCAACAGTATATGCTTAGGGCTGCCCTTAACAGTCTTTAATGGTATTGGTGACGCATTATAGATGTAAATTACTGGATTATGATGCATATACATGTTTTGATTAGCCATTGAAAATTATGAAGCAAGTATATTTTTAAACGAGTATTAATACAAGTGTGAGAAACATCACAATATGGTCAACTTTAACGTACATATTAGTTGTTTAGCAAAGTTAGGTGTCAGAATGATGGCTTAGAGCGAAACTTCGACAGGGTATCCAAAAGGGTAGCCAACTTCCGTATCCTAATACAATCAAATTGGTTTAACGCGTAATACTTTAATTACAATAAAATAAGTAAGCTTAAAATAGTGTCGCTAACACAAGTACAAATTAGAATTCTACTCAATGCAGTTTTCAGACGAGCCCTGTTAAACCTGTGGTGCTATTGGTAGATTGTTTTTTGCCCATACTACTACCTTGTCTGGTAGTAACAGCAAATTCGATGTTTGTCTGGATAGCTAGTAAAAAAATCCTTTTTTCTGTTATTTAATAAGTTTTTTTTATGGAAGACTATTTTAGGCTAGCTAGCCTGTGTTTTGTTTGATTATTTTGTCTACAAACTACATGTATATTATCAAGTTCTGGGTGTCCGATTGCACTCTGGTCCATTAGTTGTCTTATTTGTCTGGACTGACAATATTTAATTCCATCGAAACGAAGAACAGAATAATAGTAGTGCGAAAAAAAATCTTAATATTTCCGGCGTTTAGACCGGCAACATGTTTTATGGTTAAATATATGTCGGAAATATATGTCGGAAGAAACCTGGAAAATACTAATATTTCTTCAATTCCTAAGAAGGCCAGTTGCGCGTCGGGTGCGCTTAGTGTAAGCCTACATCTGAGGCTGCATTCTTGGGGTTTCTCCGAACGATATTTTGAATCCTTACTCAAGGGAAGATTGAAAAAACTTTAAGAATTTTAAGAAATATAAGCAAAACGAGAACTGAACATATTAAAAATCTAACGATTAATTCTTAGCTTTCTTAATTACCTACTGCCTTTTAGGTTCATGCTATGAATTTAATTAGTCCCGAGACCTATAGGATCCCGTGATTATTCAGATACATAAGGGAGTGAATGATATATAAGCAAAAAGGTAAAACTATTTAAACGAATGTGTGTGCGTGTAAGTAAAAAAAACAGTTAATAATACACAAATTTAATAAAGGTATACTTAAAAAGATTACGTGATGTCCCTACTGTTATAGATATTTTTTTTTAAGTTATTTTTTTATCAAAATAAACATAAATAAAGCTAGTTACGCAATAAAGTATGTAATTTCAGTTAAAATAATCTTATCAAACTAGCAAAACCTCGGGAAATAGCTAGTGCTTTAAAATGCGAAGATACACAACATTTCCTGCACTAATGTGCACCAGAGAAAGCACATATGTAACTTTTATGTCATCATAAGCCGGCTTTGAGGCGGACTTAAAGTCAAGTCTACATTATTATGGTATCCGACCTTCGGTATTTCAGCAGATTTCTATGGAAATTAAGTAAGAACTTATTGATGCGGACTTAATTCAGAGATTTATAAAGAGAAATGAAATTTTGCGAACGAAGATAAGAACTTGTTCAGTTATGTTAACTTGATTTATTTTTGAAATTTTTTAAAAGTTATTACAAAAGATTTTGAAAATCATTGTTTATCTAAATGGGGCATCCTCAGTCCATGAATTTGCCACTGAAACGAGAGGTCATTTGATGATCGATAAGGAACTATGATTAAAACTCTTCTTCTTCATCGGGTCGATGTCTGACGATAAGAGGAAACTCAAACTATCTCGGACCAGAAATTCGCAACTCTTATTGCATTGTCTTATTATAACTCTGACAGCAGTTTGTACATAAAACGTACAGGATCAATTGACTATGTGACTCACTATATAAGATGATGACCTAGAGGCTCAGTAGCTTAATTTTTTTCTATTGTTCTAAAATTAAGTCCGCCTCTTCTTGTGTTCTATTTTGTTGTAACAATGTTCTTTCTGTACAATAAAGTTTTTATGTACATACATACAAATATTTTACTTATAATTTATATCCTTCCAAACTCATTTAAAATGAATCTTATTTAAAGTCAAATGTAATTTACGCGATGCATTTCTATGGATTTCTCGGAGTCGGATATCAGGTTGACTTACAGATAGTAGGTGAGATTTATACTTGCAATAGTAATATCTTTTCCTTCGATCTTATTAGACTTGATATCTTACAGAATAATAGCGTTCCCTATTATTCTGTAACAACTGCATGTTCATGTATACCTATGTTTTCACAAATAAATTATTTGATTTGATTTGATTTACCTACTTTTGTACGGAACTCTGAAAACAAATATTTTAGACTTCCGTACATAATACGCTTTTGGAGTTTTGGAGATTTAAGTGACAGATAATATATATTTTTTTAATTGTACTATGCAAACAGCATCGAAACAGGAACATGGATCGGTTCTCAATGCAACCATGACAACAATAATTAAGAATAACGAAAAGGTTAACGCAACGTAGTTTCTCAAAATTGAAAAACGCCAATAAAATTTATGTTTCTTCTGACCAGTGGTTGTTGTTATAAGAGAAAAATAAACATAATTGTTTAAAATTGAAAAATTGTACATATTGAAAGGCTATGTAGGAGCCTGTGTTGAGATAAGGCCGTTGGTTCCTGTCCAAAGCTTTACTTAAGAAGTGTAGTACAAAAATACCAATTTTTACATACCTAAAAAGCAAATACCTAATTTCACTAACTAGAAGTGAGAAAGATGTTCACTTCACTTTCATTATCAATTATGCCCTTAGAGTAAGTGGTCGTAAAGGCCCTTTGGGGCATAGCAAACAAGTTGGTCCGAACGATGGGTTAAACTAAATTACAGCGATGCGAACCCCCGAGATGTATTACATTCTAAGGATGGTTTGCTGACATCGCAAAAATTTTCACGTAGGTGAGTACCTATCAGGAGAGTTCCTGATAGATATTCTACTTAATATATACCACCATCTAAGAAAAATCTATCTGTAAACTATAATTTTATTGATTTACCTACGTACATTCACGTAATTTTCTAACTACAATAATAATTCTTTTTTTTTCAGACAGTCAATAATCTATAATGAATGTTAGTAACAATGTTCTTAAAATTTTACCTGACATTAAACTTGGTAGACCTTCATTATTTATTTATTAGAAAGATTAAAAATAGTTCCGAATACTGATAACTTGCAATAAAAACAAAAATGTCACGTACTAAATAAAAAATCTACCATTTACCTAGACTATTTTTGATAATGGGCTGGATTTGTATCAAGTAGTAAAAAGTCCTTTCGGCCGCGTACGTAACTGAGTTTTGTAACTGGTTACAAATGAAAAAAAAATTCTCTTTTCTCGTAACCAGTTACAAACTAGTAAAAACTTCATTGGACTTCGAAATATTTTTGAATAGTTTAACTTATTGTACGTCTTCTTTTTAATTTTGTAAAAATATAAAGTGTGAAAATCAAACAATTAAATATCACGTTCCAAGCCGACATTTATTTCGTAAGTATCTACTTGGAAAAGGGTTGGTATTTGCACAGAAATTAACAAACAATTTCATTTCGCCCAAGTAAATACTCAGAATGATGGCCGAGTATACTTTTCCGTAATTAGCTTATTTGAGTTTCGCAAAATGATAATCTATTTGGAATGTTAACACGAGTAGGTACCATGACCAATTAACCGATTTTATTTTTTTAGAGATCTTTCATTTGAAACTAGTGTTAATTAATTTTGGCGTGATTATCAGTGTTCTGGCGCACAATCCAGCACAAAATGCATGAGATCAGAATGCGATGGTACGGACGCGTGATGCTCAGATAGGGAAGATTTGCGCAAGAAGATACGGAGAGCCGACTCGAATTGTAATGGGAAAAGGCCAGAATTGATGATGATGATATTAATGTCCAGGCGCAGCGTAGGATACCATCCAAGTGATCTGAAGAAGGTCACAGCTAAGCGCTGGATGCAGGCCGCTTCCAACCGGTCATTTTGGAAATCCTTGTTACAGCCGTGGACTGACTACGGCTGAAATAATGATGAAGATCAATGTCTTGACCCTGAAAATATTTTAATAAGTAAATCGTTTTATTCTTCCTGTTCAACGTAGGTATCTATTAATTGACAAATATTATTGAAATTTGCTAAAAGTAAGTGTTGTAAAGAAAAAACTTACTTCTTTTTTTATACATAAATGGATTTTACGCCTTTAGTTAAATTTAAAAAAAATATTTATTAAATCCAGACACAACACGACTCTCTCAGATAACTTAACCACTTCATAAAGAGAAAGTCTATATACATAAAGTTAATCCACGATGTAAGTAGGTCAGGCTCGATTTATTGACCCTTTAAAGGGCACCTAAACAAATTTTTTAATTCACTATTATATAGTGTTATTTATAATTACATTTATTAACAAAATTTTCAGACAATTGTTATTTTCCGATAAAATCCAAAAAAAAAATAGTGGCCAGTATACTGGACCACCGACCGTTCTGCATCTCTTACTTTCCCTAGAAACTATGCGTAATCAGTCATAAATATCGGCTATTTTTGTGACAATAACATATATACATATCATAAAATTCTAATAGGTCAAAGTCTGCACATTGAAGATTTTGAAGAAAAACTAATATGAGGGATTTTTATTAAAATAAAATGAAATAATTGTGTATTTCAAAATCACTTATTATTCAGTCTAAAAATATGAAAAATTTGCATAATTCCAAACAAAATTAACATTATTAACAAAACAAACAAATTAAAGTCTTTCTTTTCTAAAATTCAAAAAAGTTATAAATTAATCATAATGATAAAAGAACAGCTTTGTGTCCAATCATAACTATAGTAGGGGTATATGTGGTGGTGAAAGCTGTGATGGAAGTTCTGGTGGAAATGCTTGAAGATAAAGTTCTCTATGGGGATTCTGATGAGAAAAACATGATTTGTGACAACAAACACGGCTGATGGTATTCGACATAACGTCTTCAAAACTACAGAAAAAACAATAGCAAAAACAAAATAAATCGGGATTAACATAGATCTATATAAATTGAGGTGAAAAAATACCTAAACAATTACGATAGCTGGTTATAACTGCCGAACCAATATAAATATGCTTATTGTATCGTTATATTATAAAAAGACAACATACATGTTTTTTCATTGAACTATACTGCTTGCAATGATAGTGAACACTAGTCGGAGTGTGCACAGTGGCTAGTTTACAGGCCACCGTCAAAAAAGGCGCGAATTTTGTATTGTGTGCGACGTCTTTCAATGATGACTAGTTAGCTGGGCAGTACGCTTCATTCGATATCGTTTATAGTCATAAAGTTCCTATATTGCTATAAAAATCTCTGAATTCTCGACCTAAGTCACATACTGGCCAGTTTACTAGCCACTTTGTATGGGCCGTCCTATAAAGTTTAAGGGACCTCTCTGAATTTTAACAGCATACCTTACAGTTTTACAACCCATGTATACTGAACCCTCGCACTCTCTCTTTACCAAACAGCCTATATAAAAATACTGCCTATAGGTACAGTGTTTGTCGTAAACCTTACACGGCAAATAGGGTCAAAAGTAGGGTCAGAGTTATAACGTTATTATGTTAGGAAAGTGGTTAATTAAATTGCTACCTACTTTTCTATTTACTGAAGCCACTTGTTGTACACACGGTGGTTTTTGAGGTTCCTGATATGAGAAAGATTCTGTTGGTCTAGAAGTCCGTGAAAGAGTAACAGACAGAGAGACTTTCGCATTTATAAAATTAGTATGTATATGGAAGTATGGATTGATGGATGATAAATAGGGACTTAATTATTATTATTAATCGTATGGCCAAATTTAAGTCGTTCCTTAACTAATAACTATAAAGAAACTTTTAGTGTCTGCATCCATTGAATTGCGTTGGAATTTATAAGGATGGGGCTCTACCAGTAAGCTCTTAAATTTTAGCATTATCATACGTTATTATATGTATTCTATTCGATTATTGCGTTCCACTGTTTCTATAAGTTTTAAAGAACAAGAGAGATTTAAAATTACTAGTTCTCATTGAACTAATTGTCAGTGAAGCTAGTATCAATGCTCCTTCTAGTGGACTAATACCATCTTTTATGTTTAAGTTCCAATTAAGTAGCATTATTAAACTGATACGTCATCAATAATAATTGTCCGAAATAAATAAGTTTCTGGTCAAATAACCAGCAAAACCATATACCTACCATTACATACATAGACATCACATAGAAGCTCTTTGCTAAGAAACCACACCTAAATTCCTTAATGGGTTGCGGTGGCGGCCTTACACGCATCCTTTATAGATATTTCAGATATTTTACCATGGAAACATATCTTTTCATACTATATATCTAGTATAGAAACTTAAACACGAAGTGTTTGTAAGTTTGTGAGATTGTTGGTAGAGGATAATCTTGAAAATTGAAACTACTAATCCGATTTCAAAAATTCTTTTTTACACTGATAGGATGTTCCTTAGAAAAAAAATTCTCAACTTTATTCACGCTATTTTAAAAAATATTTATAGTAGGAAACCGCGACGAATAGCAATAAATATAACATATTTATTTATTAACCTGTATTGTCCCACAATTTTTGACGCAACTTCGTCAAAAATGGCAAGGAGAGAACCCACTTCTGGGCAAAGGTGTCCCCGGTCTTCTTCCAAACCTCTAAAAATGTAATAAACCAATAATGAAATATGTCGAAATAGAAAAAAACTTGTAGCTTTTACCAGTCTCCCTTTTTTTTGTTTTTTAAAATTTTTTTTATTCAATAAAATAAAGATAGAAAATTACGTTATTATAAGGATAACAAATGATCTATTACGAATTACATCCATAAATGAATTAGAGACATTATAATAGAGATTCCGGACGGGGCAGGGCTTCATCAATATTAATACTACAGTATTAATTCAGTAATCCTGAGCAAATTGCAACCCTTCAATTGCTTTTGGTAGAAATCATTTAGGTTACGATAAGATATAGTATAGCTCATGTATTTAAGAACAAATACGAAAGAAGAGTAAGAGATGACTAAGTTTTGAGTATTGTCTTAAACACTTTTCTAAATAAGGTACATAATGAAATTCATATTTGCGTAGTTCAAAATTTGTAAAGGCTGTCTTATCTTACAACTGTTGGTGCAATCTCTTTTCTATGTGTGTAAAAACTTTGTTGTACAGAAAGAACATTGTTACAACAAAATTGAACACAACAAGAGTAAATGTGTGATCTGTTATGAATTATATAAGGTGGATTTTTATTAAGTGCCAATATTTTGAAGGATAGTTTATTAAGGGGTAGTTTATTATTTACAAAGAAAAGTACTAAGTGCAATTTTTTTTTAAATCTACAAGGTTGTTTAATTTTTTAATAAAAAAAAATACAAAATAGCCATAAAACAAAAAAGGAAAACCACTACAGAATGTCATAATTATTACTATTAGGTAAAACATAAAAGTTCGATTTTCTCAAATACTAGCGTGTAGAAATTTTATACCAAAAAAAAAAAAAATTATATGACTGAATTATTTAGCCCTGAAAGTATTTGTATTAAATTTAAATCCATCTTGTAATATATAATTTTATGAGACAATGTTCCGTTAGTGCTATTCTATCCTAGATGATAAATTCTACGATTTTGAGGTTGAGTGTAGATCTCCTTATGCTTAGCCTATTTTCTGCGGTCCTTTATCAACTCAGACCTAAAAGGCTACAAAAAAGGTGGTGGTAGATTGGACTTATAGATCAACGGAGTCAAAAATTTTCTTTTAAAATAAACGGATCACATTATTTAGTAACGGTGCAAGTGTAAGATCGTAAATTTAAAATGTATGTTACGAGTATCTTTATTTTTTAAAAACTTTACAAAACATTTAACATTTCCATGTCCTGCAAACTAGCATTAAGTCCGCCAATTGTGTTTTTACTTGTGGTACAATAAAGTATTAATAAATAAATAAATAAGAGGCACACGAAGGAAGTCGAAAACATCAAAAGGTAATGTTGTTCACCACGATGCAAATATTCTACCGCTGATGGTCGGCCTTAGTGTTTAATGTATTCCGTTATTTTGAAAGATAAATATTCAGGTGGGTGGCCTATGGGTCACTGAGAGCTTTACACCTGCAGAGTTGCAAAAGGATCCAATAGAATTGGCATTTATGTTTAAATAATTTAGTAATGTGGATTACATTTATCAAATTCATCAAATTTTAGTCATTAGTTTTTTAGCCAAATTAATCGCCAGTTAAAAACAAATTGGTTGAGACGGATTTTATAACCCACTGCTGGGTATAAGCCCCTATCCACGCCAACTATCTCTCTCCAGGGCCATAGCAAAAGCAGGATGCTTTTGCCATCTATTTTCCTGATATCCTCGACCCAATTAGCAGCTGGATTTCCAGTAATTCGACTTCATGTTTATGTAAGTATTACTAAGTAGTCCGTTCTAATATTATTTAAATATCTACATTTAATAAGCTATGCAAAGCAAGCACTCTAAAGGAAATATGTAACTTCTGAAACATGAATAAAATGTAAATATGGTGCCCAGATAAAATACGACATTCAATTTTGGTGTAAAGTGAAAATTCAATGTCAATGACTTGAAAATAAAATGAATTTAAAGATACAATTTTTTTACCGTGTGTATCAATTACCATAGACACGTTTTTCCTTTTTTTAGGATAAAACAGCAGCCTGTCTGACGTTACGCTATCTTGAGAATGTTTCTAATAAAATAATGGGATCGCTATCATTTGTCTAAGTAAGTACGTAAATATTTTGGGACATCCTTATCTAATAATCTACAAATTAACGTGTAAGTACAAAATTGTAACTTTATAGATCAAGTAGTATAAATATTTAGTATTTATTATGATTGAGGCCAAGATCTTTTGTTTTATTGAAATCCAACTTTTACTTGCCAAGTCTTATATATGAGTCGGTTGTCAGAAGAATCGACGAAATGGAAGAAGTCATATGGAGACTTGGAAACCCTCCAAAGATGAAGTAGCCTTGGAAATCACAGTATAGAAAACTATTCCTTTACCATGAGAAATTCCAAACGCATTCACATGCGAATGTTAATTCTATAGGTACAGCGACTAGAAAAAGTAAAAACTGGTGAACAGTAAGATATCTCATAGAAAATCCTATCGCGCTGCCATTATGAAATCTCATAGTAGAGTAAGGGCACTGTAGTATTTAGAGACTAAAGGTTCGGTCAGAATAATTTATAAAAGTCACTTTTTGTTATGCCTAGGGTAAATTATGGCCCCAAGTTGATTCCAATGATAGCGTAAAATCATTGAGAGAGAAAGGTTTTACTTGAGTTCGAATTCGATGCTTTTGGGTTATATTAACCTTTTGGTACATTAAAACTTCATAAATAAAGAAATTACGCTAAAGAAATATACTTAGCACGGACGTGATTACATTAACCCACATAAGCCTGAAACTTTTTTCTTTGCAGAAATATGCAATTTTTTTATATTTGTTTTATTATGTCCCTAGTACCTTAGGAAAAATAGTAAAAAAAAATTAACTCTTCTGGAAAAGCTGGAAAATGACATCCCATATATGGGTTGGTCGGCACTAGCGCTCCGTTTTACTTTTTCTATAAAATATTTTGAATTAATCAATAAAATGTTAGTATAACATTTGTTATCAATAAAAATAGGTTTAATCTACGTTTTAAAGCAAAATTGTTGACATTAATTTAAAAAAAATATCTTTTAGTAATTTAAAAATATTTTTAGTATGGGAGTCCATGATACACATCATGCGAAAAATAAACAAAAATATCATGATTTTTTTTAATTTCAGTAACTTTTTATTGCAGTTTATTGTATGACAATGTAGCCCCTTTAAGTTAGAACCTGGTAGGTAATCAAATTTTGGAAATATTACGCTCTTCTCCAGAACCTTCAACAGTAAGACGCTAGGGTAATTTAGTGGACTAAATGTTAAATATTGGATCACATTCGTTACAATATACTATGTTTTAATTAAAAGGGTATGCAATGTAATGATATTTGTTGAAATTACACCAACTAGATTTTTTTTTTTTATTTGAATTACTACTAAGGTTGTACCATCTTGTGCCGACGGACCCATATATGGGATTATGAAATTAATGATGATATAAAAGATGCAGAAAACAAAATTATTAAAACTTTGTTCGCAATATTGATTGGTTATGTTTTGTAGTTTTTTATTTTGAATATAAGATAAAAAAATATTAGTTAGCATCTTACCTAAGCCGACCTATTTGAAGACATGTTTTACAATTCACAATTCAAATTTATTCACTTGACAAAAAAGAAGACAAGCTATACGATCCACAAAGTTTTTTGTACATTACATCAACTGTCAATTAATAACGTTTCTAAAAATGAATGTAACTTATATTTAAATCATCAAGTATTGGCGGTAGAATTTTTTATTTTACAAATCCCACCTATGGGTTGGTCGGTCTATCTGGGTTAATTGCATGAGTAAAAAAATTAACGTATTTGCATTAAGACATTTGCTACAGGTAATAAAGGTTTTATAGGCTAAAGATGGCTGGAATCCTATTAAAAGTAGCATAAAATGTGGCCAGCAACTTTGTTAACGAAGCGCATTTTTAATTTTGCCCGTAGCTGCTAATCGCCACATTAAAGCGGATCATGAGAATATTCCTTCACGGACAGGAAGAAACCTTTAAAACCAACACAGAGATAGAAGCCGCGTTGTAATAATAATAAATCATTTATTTCAGAACAACCATATTTTGTTAGTAACTCATAATCTACTGTTAGTTAATGCAAGAAAATACATACAATTAAATCGAATAAAAATACAGTTTCAATACAGTTACAATAAATAATAATATTGTTATTGGGTTATGCGGTAGTGATCCAGGTATATTGTACCAAAGTTTAAATTTATTTATAAAAATGATACAAAAAAACGTCTTATTTATCAGTAAACTAAAAACTTTGTTTTCCCTTAGATGAGACGGTATTTATTTTTTATTAATAAGAATTTTTTGAAACAAAAGAAAATCACACAATATGATCAGCCCATTTCAATTTGCCTTCGATAATCAGATCCATATATGTTTGTTTTCTCACTACCTTCAGTAAAATAATGAATGAATTATAATGTTTTGTAATGTTTGTGTAACTATGAGTATCATACAAATTTGAAAGTGCGGTAGTACTTACGTAGTCGAAGCGAAAATTAAAAAAAAAGGCGACGGCCGTACTATTTTTTATGGAAATTTGTTCCGGATCTCTTACCTATTTAGAAGTTTTACTATGCAACGAAAATCATTATTTTACTAGCAAATGTGTCACCTCAGTCATTTGTAATCAATGCTTTCCTCGTATTAATATAAATCTCAAATATCGTATACTAACACAAAAATATTGCTTAATGATGCAGGAACCGTAAAAGCGGAGTTTTGTATTCCTTGCCATTGTTACCGATAGCGACACAAAACAACGAGTGTACAGAAGTTGTAAATAGTACAATTTTAATCAGTTTTAATTGTTTTACTAATAAATAATTTCGAATGTTTTCGCAATTGTTTTTTTTATAAAAACCGTATTAAAATAGTTTATTTTAATGTGTTTTACTGGTTATTTAATAATAATACGTAACATCAAGAAAGTGTTATAAAAACGTATCTGGGACATGCGTCGATTCACGTCGATGGTTAATTTTTTTGTTAATAATAGGACAGTAAAGAAAGATAAGTTTTATTTCTTACAATACCTGAGTATTGTTGAAAACTAAGAAAACTGTGACACAAAGGAGAAATTTCTTACAGCTTTCAGAAGTCGTTTACTTTGTCTTATTTTTATTATGAAGTGTTTTATTGTAACTGATGTATTAACTGTTAATTCTTCGCTTCTTCCACATGATCTCGTTTCATCGCAGTGAAAACAGATAGGTAGACACGCACTGACGTAGTGACTCTAACAAAGGTTGCTTTTTCTGTCTCCAAATTTACTAAGGTCTACGACGCATACGTACAACTACTCCTCAAATTATTCAAACATATTGATTTGTGTACCACAGGTTATACCTACCAGATATCGATTTTTATAATCAATTTAAGTTCTACTTCTAGTAGCTTTTTGATTTATGCTGTCGGCGAAAACAAAACGTGTAAAAAATTTACACGTCACCGGACTTTGAAGGCAGATAAGGCGTACCTTTTTGCTTGTTTGTGTTTCGGGGTATAATGTGGAATGTTTATTTACTTCATGCGAAAAATAACAAGGTAGGTGCGGTACAGTACAAAGCGAGGGTCGGTATATGGTTGGTATTTTAGAAATAATGAATCGCCATTTAAATATGGTCAAGAATCATTATTGTGATTTTTCAGTTATTCTATTTTCTCTTGATTGCTACAAAGTCTAATATATTTAAACTCACATTTTATTTATTTAGTCCACTCCACTTGTATAGACAAGAAATTTTTCCCATTTTAAATACGAGTAAAATTTTGCACAAGATAATTTTTATAGCAGGTCTTTTTTTGACTACAGAGAAGGAAGATAAAGCAAGCGGTTCAATATTTCCTCTATATATTAAATGTTTATACAATCATTACATTATATTACAAGTCTCAAGTATTTTAACATTATATAAATAGGTCAAAACTAAAGTAGCTTAAAAACCAGCCAAGTTTCTCAAAACTTAATCCAATATTTCCTAGTTATAAGTAAACTAAGGCTGTATTTTATCATTTAAGTCGAGAATTCAGTTCATAAGACGGGTTCCCTAAGCTCAGTTACTCTGAAATGAATAAGCACCTCCAAGTGTAAGTTAAACAAACTAGGGACTTCAATTAGGTGTTTTAATTAAGGTACATTTTATTCGCTGAGAGCGTCGTAAAATGCGTTAGCAACTGGAGCTTTTTAGATAAGTATAAGATAATTAATAGAAGAATAAAGTTTTAGCCAGTACCCTGGTAATTTGTTTAGTCAAAACAAAATATATACCTTAGTGACTGCCTCCAAGGTCCAGAGATTAAGTCGTTTGCCTTAGACCCGAAAGTTGTGGGTTTGATTCCCACGGGAAGCATAATTTATTTGTTTAGTTGTTTCCAGTTTGGTTAAAACCATAGAGCAAGTACAAAGAGGAGACGGCACATCGACTGGTTCACCGGCACCGCTACGGTCATTGGCGCAGTGACGTCGAAGTGGCGTGGCTTACGTCATTTTTCTTTCAACTGTGAAAGATGCGTAACGTGGAGCGAGCTCTAATGTTGTTCTTTACGTTTCGTTTCAGCTTAGAATATTTTGTAAAATATTTTAAACTATTTAGTTTGAAGTGTTTTAATGCTGTACTGTTATGGGATCAAAGTAAACGTAAGTAAATAACACATTTTCGAATTTATTTGATTAATTGAGTGTTACACAAAAAATGTGTCTGTTTTTAATGTTCAAAATATCTGTAATATAAAGAAAATTAAATATATATTTTTATTATTTTGAAATCTTTGATTTGCTAGCGACATTTATTGATAAGTAGAGGTAATCGTCACTAGGGGCGGAGCTTCGGCCAAACCGAGCTCCCCTTACTTCTGCCTTCCGCCCCGCGTAGCCTCACACAATTTTTGTAAGAAGTTCTCGATACGCCATCTCCTCTTTGTTATTACTCCGTGGTTAGAACATTGCACCAATGAGTCAAATAAATACGATTCCGTTCTTCGAAAGGCACATTAAATATATATAATTGCAAATAAAAGTTTTCTGATTACTGGTTGCTGAAAGAACAGTTCTGCTGGTTGCTGAAATAACCACGCCAAAGTCACAGAGGCGGTTTCGAACAACTCTGACACCAAATTAGGCTGGGCTCATCACACACATCGTTATGAACCTCATGCCCCGCTCGGCTAACGAGCTTGATCTAGATCAAAGTAACGAATCAGTTTTTTTTAACTGGCTTACCAATTAATAAAATTGTAAGTATTTATTTATTTACCAAATTCATGTATCAGTAAATTGATCAGGATACAACATTAAAATCAAAAAATCTGAAATGCTTTATTGTCACAAATTTACAAAAACACACATAGGTTGGGCCTTGTAATTCAAAAAACAGAACATTAGTACAAATGTACTACTTAACCGGTGGATCCCACTATTTCCATTGCGGGCGACGGCGGCAAAAAAACGCTATATCATCCGACGTGCACATAGAAACTATTTGATTCCTCTTTAGATAAAACCTCTTGAACATATTGAATGGCAGCTGCCATTATCATTGTAGTTCTTTTATTGCACTAGGTATTGCGTTATTGATTCATTGACTGATATGGTGGAATAAGGTTTTACAACCGTTTATTTTCAAGTAATTTTATTAATCAGTAATTTATTCAAGCCTTCATAAATGTTGAAGTGGAAACAGATACTCAAATAACACAACTGCGTTTTTTGTCGCAATAGAAATAATGGGATATAAATTTTTTTTAAAGTTAGTCCCACGATTTCCATTTTGTATTTCCATGGAAATAGTGGGATACACCCCTGCTTAACTAGCTGTATCTACATATAAATGCTATTTTTTTTTTTTGTAAAATTAAACTATTCCTTTTGTAGCTTGAATTCAGTTAATTTATACGCTGTAAATAAACATGGACGCAGTAGCTTCAAAAATGCAAACAGCAATCTGCATCACAAATTATGTTTCGCTTCGCAACTGTCGTTTTCGTACGTTAATTGCCTGTTTAACCAGCACCTTTGATCTGTTTGCACCAATTCACTGTGACAACAGCTAATCAGTAAACAGTAGTTTGTTTTACCGATCGCGTAGAAATAGGGTTTTTAGGCGTGACTATAATGAGCTAAGAGTGCTTGTTGATGCAACTTAGACGTCTTGTTATATAGGCCTCTTGATTGTTAAATGTTTTTCTACATGAGCGATTAGCTAAGACAGATTGATCATTAGATGTTTTACTTTATTGGACGTTTTGCTACTAGTAGGGATCGAATAAGGTTTAATCTGAAAGAGTTTCATTTACATACGCCTCATATAAAACTATATGGGAAGAGTAGGGTGGTCTATTCTTAATCCAGAAATCGTTCTGATAATAAAATGATAATAATATAGAGATAGGTATAATGATTAATTGAAAGAAATAAGCTGACATATATTTTAAGGAATGTTAGAAACGATAACAAAGAATTAAAAATATAAATATAAATAATAGTTTTAATAAAATATAAATTATGTTTTATCTACTCTTTTAAAACAACCAACCCCAAATTCAAAATTTAGATGCTATTATTATGAGGTAATGGTACACGTTGGTTGGGGTAACATTTTATTCAGTGCAGGTATACTTGTTAGGGTTCCGTACCTAAAGGGTAAAAATGGGACCTTATTACCGTGACTCCATATTCCGTCTGTATATCTGTTACCGGGCTATATATCATAAACGGTGATAGCTGGACAGAAGTTTAAAAGATTATGTATTTCTGTTGTTATTGTAACAACAAATACTAAAAATAAATTTTAGTTTTTTTTTGAGTAGAACTTCCATAAACATATACATTATGTGATCTTTTCTTCATCTCAAGTACTGAAGACATACCGTAGCGTATGTGTTTGCGGTGAATAATATCTTAAATTTAACATTTATATTTGGTGCTCTATGAGATGCAAATCTACTTTTTTTTGTTCTTGTACTTATAATCATTTTAAAATAGATCACAACAGTTATGTGGTACCACAAGTCATCGCTTGAAATATTCATATGTTATGATTATACCGTAAAGAACCTACCGTGCGCGAAACCAAATCACACTTGGCCCGTTTTTAATAACCTCTGAGCAATCACGTAGAACTCGGGTTGTAAACTTCTATGCACAATATCTAACTCGTCTACAGTTTATCTCGGATATGATACCTCAACTTCTTGTTATTAACCCTGACTGCATTGCGGTATTGTGTATATTTGGTATTCTGTCTCTTCGTAATAAAATCTCTGGGGGTACTGAACACATAGCGTGGCGTAGCTGTTTGCGGGGAATAAGATTTTAAATTTTATATATTTATTTGGTGCTCTATTCGCCGCACTCAGATTCTACTACTTAAACAAAATCTTCAAACTTAAATAAAATTCATCCCTTTGAGAGATAACTTTTAAATCTGTACTATTAAGTTACTTATGTCAATCTATACTTCTTCTTTTTCTCCTTTACCTTGTCCCACTTGTTTTTATGAGGTCGGCACAGTATGTTCGTTCCTTTCACTTCCCTCTATCTCTAGCCATTTCCTTCTCAACGCCCTTCCTACTCATGTTCTCTTTGACACACACCAGACATCTTGTTTTAGTCTTCGTCTATTTTTTGCTTCCGCAACCTTCAAATTTAACAATTTCTGCGTAATATGATTTTTCTCCCTCCTTAAAACATGTTCTTACCATCCCAACCTAAAGCCTTCCAACTTTGCATTCATAGGTACAACTTTCATACTTCCACTTAAATACTCACTCATTATTTTATTTAATCTAGCCACTCCTCTCATCCACCTCAACATTCTAATTTCAGTTACATTCAATCACCTTTCATCCTTCGCTTTCGTTGCCCAACATTCTGATTCATACAACATGACCGGCCTTATGACAGTTTTATATATTACCTTTTAATTTTAGGGCATGCAGGTAACCTGTGACCTGCCACTAATTTGCCCAACCTGCACTAATACGGTTGTTTATATCCCAGTCGATATCTCCAACTACTGACCCTAAGTATCTGAAGTTAGAGCACCCTGGTAAGGGTACTCCTCACAAGGCAATCGGTGAGAAACTGGAGAGATCGCCGAAATCTAGGAACATATGTTCTGTTTTGGTCCTACTTATCTTTATACGCCAACTCCTTCTCAATTCTCGCTGCAAATCTCTGGAACAAGCTTCCTTTGGAGATAAAAGTCAGGAACCTTGGGATAGTCTTCGATAAACGTCTAACATGGTCTCCTCAGATTGCGGAAGTTAGTAGGAGGATATTTGCTTCGGCTCGATCACTTACGCGGCTTAAGAATTTTCTTCCTACTGCTACTAAAACCTCACTTGCACAGACCTTACTTCTCCCTATCTTAGACTATGCCGACTCATGTTATCTCGATCTCTCTTAAGAGCATTGCAATAAACTTGAGCGCCTTCAAAACTTCTGCATTAGATTCATATTTGGATTACGAAAGTATGATCATGTTTCTTCTTTCCGCGTGCAACTCAAGTGGCTCCCGATCAGACTTCGTCTTAATTATCATATTCTGTCGCTCCTGTTCACTATACTCTTTATTCCTTCGTCACCTCATTATCTAAAAGAGCGCTTCACCTTTCTCCATCAAGATGACCAGCGACCTGCTCGTAGTATCAACGCCCTTCGCCTTAAAACTCCAACTCATACTTCTGCTGCATACTCTAAATCTTTTACTGTACAAGCAGCACGTCTCTGGAATGCTTTGCCTGAAGATATTCGCACTGCTCAGACTATAACCAGTTTCAAGAGTCGCTTGAAAGAATACTACCTCTCACTTTGACTTGATACTGCTGTTATTTTCGCTTAGATATTCATACAGTACGTATGAATGTTACAGTACCTATGTAAGTTATTTAAGTATGTTTATTTTATATGCAATATTTGTGTATGTTTATAATTTTCAACTATATCTGTTGCTGTACCCACCCTAACTTAACTGTTTCTCTTTCACCTCGTAAGGGTTGACTGGAAGAGATTGCATAGCAATAAGTCCGCCTTTGCTCATATTATGTTGAAGTCTTTGTAAATGTTATATTATTTGTTACTATGTGTGGGCAATAAAGATATTTTGTATTGTTTGTACTGTATAAAAGAGCTGTCTTCTCACTATTTCAAATCTCGGGTTAGGGAATACTACGAACGATCGGACTTGAGCTGAGCTTTCTGTTTTTATGTGTAATTGAATTTGTATGTTAGATGTAAGTCTATGCACCTAAGATTTCTTTGCGTGTTGTGCCCTCTTCTATGCCCATATGTCTATGTCCTATGTTAGTTTGGTTGACTGGAAGAGATCCCTATTTGGGATAAGTCCGCCTTTTGTTGTAACCTGTATTCTGATACTATGTTTTTTACATACAGATTTTTACATACATACATACTTACGTTCTCTAGTCTCTCTTGCCATTTTCCCAGCCGGCTCTCTACTACAGACGCATCATCTCTGACCAAGAGAATATCGTCTGCAAACATCATACACCAGGGTGCTTCATCTTGGATGTCTGATGTTAGTGCATCCATAATGAGGATGAATAAATATACAGATGAGGACTTAATACCGACCCTTGGTGCAGACCCACCTCTACGCTTAATTTCTCGGTAACACCAGCCTCAGATCAGACGCAAGTGCTGGACCTACTATTAATACATTGCCCGTATTAGTTGCAGTCGCATGTCAATCTATACTAATGAGTTTTATTTTAAAGGTTCTCTCCCTAACAATTAACTGTTATTAATGATTCTGAATGCGGCTCTAAATCGAATAAAAATACGTAAAAACTTTGCTTTCTGTTCCAAGAGAATAAAAAAACTTACATATTACATAATAATACAGTACAAATAATCCAAGGTACCATAGCAAATCTATTATTTTTCATAATTAAATTAACAAAAGATACACATTTACTTAACTTCTGCCCAGAAATTCTAAGTTGCCCTATGGACCACTAAAATTTAATATAGCGCTTGTACCGTTAGTTCCAAGTAACAATAATAAAGGACTTTACAAGTTTAAGGTCTGGGGCGAGTCGAATTGTAATGAAGATAACAGTTAAGTTAGAGTTAAAATGTGCTTAAGTTACATGCAGCAGTTTGAGCCAACCTTAAAATGTCCCTTCATCATAATCATGTCATATTTATCAAATTGTGTCATGAACATATATTTTATTCAATAAAAAAAAAGAGTTTGGGTGTAATTGTAACTTATCCGACCTTTCTTATATTAATGAATCTATAAATACTGATTAAGCACCCAGACTTACAAATCATATGAAGGTCCCACTTTTACTCAAGCTAAATAGAATTCGCTTCATTAAAGTTGACAAATTTTCAAGCCTTTTTAACTAGAGAACTAAATATCCCTTTATATTCTAACAATAGTAAAAAACTAGACTAAACATATTTTAGTTACAATGGACTTTAAAAACGTTTGTATTTTTTTTATTAATAAAGAGGTCTTTTCTTTTAAACATTTACTATATGATACTGTAAAAATATAATAAGTATATTTCTTAACTCCTCTAGGCACCTACATAGGGCGCACTGTAAGTTTCCGGAACTGGCCACTTACATAAACAATATTTAAAAATTTATTGCAACATTTGAAAATAGAACTCTTTGGCTGTAGAATGCAGTTTTTTTCATCTGACTGTCTTTGGTTTTTACCTTGTGGCGCCATTTAAAAAATTGTGTGTCTGCATCAACATGGATTTAACTCGGGAAAATTTTCGTAGTATGATTTTCTACGATTTTAAGTGTAATTTGACAGCTCAACAGAGCATCGCTCGGCTTGAAACAGCTTTTGGCAATGAAGCACCATGCAAGACAACTGTTTATAGCTGGTTTGCAGAATTCAAGCGTGGTCGTATCAATCTCAGTGACGAATCTCGCGATGGTCGGCCGTCCACCGCTGTGACCAACAAAAACATCAATGCTGTGCGCCGTATGATTGAAACAGACAGGCATGTGACCTACCATGAAATTCGCGCATCCTTAGAAATAGGCATGAGTCAAATACAATTAATCCTACACAAACATTTGGGTGTGAGAAAGCTGTGCTCGCGGTGGATCCCACACAACTTGACCGAGGCTCAAAAAACGGACCGCGTCACTTGGTGCAGTGCCATGCTTACCAGATTCAACGAAGGTGCGTCAAATTTGGTGTGGGACATAGTAACAGGTGACGAAACATGGATTTATTGCTACGATCCCAAAACAAAGCAGCAATCGAGCGTATGGGTCTTTCAAGATGAGCCGAAACCAACCAAAGTGGCGCGCGTGAAAAGAGCATCTAAGCGGATGATTGCTTCTTTTTTTAATAAAACTGGACACGTGGCTACTGTTGCTTTAGAGAATCGTCGTACAGTGAATAGTGACTGGTACACGACCATTTGTTTGCCGGAAGTTATTGACGAACTCCGTAAAAATAACCGTAAACGCCGTATCATCCTGCACCACGACAATGCTAGTTCTCACACGGCCAGACAGACAAACGATTTTTTGAAGGCGAAAAATGTAGAACTCATGAGTCATCCTGCATACAGTCCCGACCTGGCACCTTGTGACTTTTTTCTGTTCCCAAAAATTAAGAACCAATTACGCGGTCAACGATTTTCATCACCAGAAGAGGCTGTCGAGGAGTATGAAAAACACGTTTCAGAGGTCACCACAGAGGAGTGGCACAAGAGTTTTCAAAACTGGTTTCATCGAATGAAAAAGTGCATAGACGCCAAGGGAGATTATTTTGAAAAACAATAAATTAATTTTGTACCTTTAATAGTATTTTTTCATATTCATTCCGGAAACTTATAGTGCGCCCCACGTATTATCATGTAACCACTTATTCATACGAGAATAACATTATGTTATGGATTAAATTTTTCCCTCCAGCGCTGAGATTTTAATTTTCAACTTCAATTCTAATATATTAATAGATTTAAAAACAGGAAAGCGGAACCTGTGCTTTGAAGCAACCAGAAAAACAAACGATGACTGAAAAACTATATTTCTGCAATTAAAAATTTTGAACAAAGAATGGAAAAAAAGAATAGTACCTAATGAATTAGAAACTGCAAAACTACGTAAGAAATGTAAAGGAAGTTTGAAGACAG
This sequence comes from Euzophera pinguis, assembly GCA_947363495.1. Lineage (NCBI taxonomy): Eukaryota > Metazoa > Arthropoda > Insecta > Lepidoptera > Pyralidae > Euzophera > Euzophera pinguis. The sequence continues at coordinate 10,103,898 of OX376170.1, read as the reverse complement.
TTACGCCAAGGCCAAATTGAGGTGACTCAGTTCGTAGCGGCTCGTTTAGGGTATTGGCACGTGCCTATTCATAGCTTCTGTGTATTTCTGTGAATAACTTTTCAAATTCGTGGCATATTCTGTGTTCTTTGTTATCTCTACCTGAAATAATAAAACTGGAGTGTTTAAGTTCAAGTCTAGTTGGAGCTAATTAAAAAAATATTTTTTACATGAGACTGATTTAGGATGCTGAATGACACAATTTATTATTTTATGCTTTTTACAGTTGGATTTAGTAAGTAATTGCTACATAAGTGGTCACTTATAAAACGTCAATAACGTAAAAGCTTCTATTACCGCCAGTTTAAGCTGCTTTACGATTCACTTAAAAAAATTAGATATAAGCTGTCATGTTAAGAAAAATATTATAATTTATAATTAATCTCAACGAAGTATTCTTTGAAAATCAGTACTTAAATTAAATATTAAATAACACAATAGTTGTTAAATAATTATTTAATCCAAAAGTGTAGTTAATTCTAATACCGACCCAAAGAATGCTGCAGATTCTATTATCGCTTTTTTGGTTTCTTTTACCGACCGCAAGAAATTACTCACTTTTTTATAGGATAAAAAAAAATAAAAAAACTTTTTTGAAATATTTATTACGATATTTTTATCTGTCTGAATTTCACAAAATATCTTCTAAACTGGATAGCAAATATGATTATACAAATAATTTGTTAAATTCTCCTAAAAATAAGCCAATTTGTTACAAAAATATACAACTTATTTTTGTGAACTAACTACTTAGTTTCAGAAGCAGCAGGACTTTTTATACGTAAAAAGTACGTCTAAATGTAAAAATTTCGGAAGTTTGTGCAACTTTCCTCTAGCCATAAACACATATGGCACTCCCCAGACACTCCATACACCAGCGGCGAACCCGACACCTATTGCGCCTACTACGATTCGGTCGCGTATGCACACGCATCAATGTGTGTGTTACCTCGTAGGGTTGATACCTACAATCAGCGTCATATTCGTCGCTTACGTAAGCGGCCGAAGCATCATCCTTGCATTATATATTACCAAAAATATTGTCACAGCTGCTGTGAGTCGGTAATAGAATTATGTATGAAGATTACAATATTCTATTAGCGACTAATAAAATTAATAAAAAACAGCTAAAATATCTACTTTATGTAAAACTGTTCAATTCGATCTCATTGCTATCCATTTTATTTTAATATCAATTAGTAATTAACGCAAATAATAAAGTTTATTTAAAGTAAAATTTCATAAAGAAATAGGGATAATGGTTAACGTTATATCTAGTATTACCCAAAAACCATAAGAATATGCTTTGTCGTTAATTGATCTAAAAATGTAAAATAATTTAATGAATTAAACAAGCAACAAATAATATCAAATGAAGTAGTTTAATAATAGATATTATTTAAAAATACGAAATGTTCTCAAATTTCTAACAACGTCATGGGTCGTTAATAGAATCAAGATTTGAAATATGGATTCTATTACCGCCTTAAATTAAAACATGATTTTATAACATAAAAACCATTAAAAAGAATAATATTTACAGTTAGTTTAGAAAAATAACATATTTTTAAAAGTTGTAATATGATAGCAAGAAGACAAATCATTTTTAAGTATGTTACTTAAGTAATATTGAAGTATACTTACGTGGCTGGAGACGCGTCACTATGAAACGTGCGTCCGCTTCGGGCGCGCCCCACTCTCTCTCAAATTATTTCTTTCACTGGCTATTTCGACACGTGAACTTTACTCTATTTGATGTCCAACAAAAGTACCTAACTAATTTTTAAGGTACGAGTTTTCTAAAACCTATATTATGTCTGATATAAAAGATTTAAAAATTAGATCGTTAATAGAATACAAATTTTGGGGGTCGTTAATAGGAGCTTTTACGTTACTAAAAATAAGTACACAATGAGATCTCCCATAATATCATTGTCCTATTTCAAACTGTCATAACATCATTCATAATAATGAATTTAATTATATTATCTATTCGGTGGTACAGTTCCCATAAATTAGCTACCAACTATTGAGCAATAATAATTAAAATAGTGAGCTCCTATTTCAACATCGTCTAAAGTAAATGAAAATGGTCTACTCCACAAGGTTTCTAATAAAATTGACTTGATCCTACATTTAGCTTTATTCCCTCGGGATGTCCTTCTCTACTCCGTCTGTCTACGGGACATTGCTCTGAATTGACTTCGGGATTCGAGAGAACTGTGCCATTATTTCAGTAATGTGGTACAAAATCTTGAAGGCAGCGTTTATTTTGTAATTTTCATTTGCTTACTATTATTTGAAAATATGTTTACCTTTGAGGAGCTTGTTAGCCGAACGCTACCCGCGTATCCGTAGTGAATGCGCGTGTCAAGCGACGACGTGACGCAACCGCTATTAGATTGGTCGCCATTTAGTGGCATTTTCTATCTTGAGCTCCTCCGTGCTTCGGAAGGTAAGTTATGTCGTTGATCCCGGTTGTTATCGATAGATAGCAGTCGTAAGATTGTGTCAGATGCCTTAGGGCAGCCTGAAATCTGACAGTGTTGGCCACTAGCACACCTAGGGTCATGTTCTTGTTGGTCTGGTTTCCCTGTAAAAAGGGTAACGGAGGTCAGACGGCAGTCGCTCCATTATAAAAACCAGTTCCGCCAAATCTAGGACCATTGACTTACAGCGTACCCTAGGCTCCGAAGCGTAAGCTGACGACGCAACTAGAAATACACGCTAGGTTTATGATGATTCTAAATTTGTTTACCTGATGCCTGATTTTGCTGCTTTGTTGTGTCACCCAAAGTCTTCAGATACTTACCTCTACCACGCAAGCGATTAAGACAAGATTCAATAAATATTAAATTGACTTGAATTACGTAAGTATTACTTATTTTTTTTCTTATAGTAAGGCATTAGAATAATACAAGCTTGAATATCTGATACTTTCCGACCAGAAATGTGCTTTTGTGCTTCAGAAGCCACGGAAAGCTGTTGATTTTGGTTGCTATCTATAAATGCAGTAGCTAGTGTTTGACAAAAGTGTAGTGGTCAAAGCACAGCTAACAAGCTGTGAGGCAAATTCTAAAACCTCTGATACCCTAATGTACAATTGACCCACTATTCCGATTAAGCCTCATTTATTATTTCATGAAGGTGTCATTTTGTGATTTTCCTTCTCAAATATTGTCAAAAGCTTAAAGGTTTTTTACTCCATTTAGCTATCTTGTATCTATTTAAGGGCTAATAGAACCAACGCTATTCCTATTTGTTGTCCTAAAGAGCATTTTTATTTGCAAAAAAATATTAGAATTGATTTCACTAGTGTTCAACTTGTCAAAATAATTACAGTAATCAAAGAGCATCGAAACGAATAAACGTTAACGACAAAGGTCAAACCACATCAAGAGGTTTTCAGTTATACTTGTTTTACAGAGTTTTCAATATGTGTTTAGACCACAGACCACAGTCTAGACTCTTTGTGAACAACAATAGTGTATCGCTCAGTAGGTTGAGAATTAGCCCCTACCGGGGTTATAAAATGACGATGGTACAGAAACCATTCTTGTTTGATAATGACAGTCATGGTAAAACAATTGAAACGACTAGTTTATAATTATTAGAGAACTTGTAGCTGTTTAATTTTAAAAAGCTTTATATTTTGGAAAGATGCGTTTGAAAAGTTAAGATTTTTGTGAGATTTTATCGAAATTGAATACTAAAAATATAGTTGCATTATTTAGTTTTGGATTTTAGTTATAATTATAATGTATTGTGATCTGTTATTTTTACCTATCTACCTCAAAAAAAATTGTCAATAAATTTTTGACGGTACAATGAAAATCAGTGAATTCAAGTTTTTTTATTTGCTGCTTTGAGTGACAAAAATAACGGTTTAAATTTATTTTTAATTGTAAAAATTCTTATAAAAAATAATCAGTCTTAAATCATGTTTCAAAAGACACATACCTGAAGTATGCCCCAGCTGCCATTCGCCGAAAGGCGGTTCCTAAAAACTCTGACACCAAGGTGTGCACATATACCTCCACTCGATATGAATAAATTAATGACTCTAAAATTTCACTATCAGAGTGGTTGGTATTTTTAATAAATTAATTTGCCTAATAATATTTCTGTACTCTATTTATTGTGTGACCTGATTCTACCATAAGCTAAGCCGCAATATCAATATAGATTACAGACATTCACAGGTAATTTTCGGTAATATGTTCAGTAATAGGCCCATTCATTCCATTGTGTTGATATAAAAGTGATACTCTATTAAGGTTTTCTTTCTGAGATCGGGCTAAATATAGTTGTAAGTATCCAATGAAAAAAAAATATTGCTAATCTTACAATAGAATATATGTGATATAACAGAAAGTAGTAGGTTAATAAGATTACGTAGATCTTGTCGTACGTCTTTTCTTACGTATCGGATCCATTAGGAAGCCTTTGAATCATTTTGTACTTACCCCATTCCAAAATACGCATTACATCAAGCATTATCTGTATTGTATGTAAAAACTAATAAGAAATGTCAATACTATACTCGATACAATTTGTATCCAGTATTTTGATATAGTTTGGTAAATTATTATGATTATGAACTTGGAATATATTTGTTTAAAATGAATCTATAACTTAGTTTTTTGTTGTCGATAACAAGGAAGAGTGTCATTGATATTTGAAACGAAGAATATTGTTCATTATTTATGGTGTATTAGTTGAAATACGAGTATGTAGGAAATTGTTTGCGTATACATTTGAAACTTTATCAATTCTTACGTATATTCTCTAACAGATTTGTAGGTTAATAAATTGATTTTCGTATGACTGGAACTTATTTTAAATTTACGGAAGAAAAAAATGTCTATCGTCAAAAAAATATGATACTTTTTTGTGATGTATATGACGTTTCCCTCTTTCCGACTGCATGTATTTTGTGAAGAAGATCACAAACACGCACTGGATGCAGACCGCTTTCAACCGGTCATTCTGGAAATCCTCGGCCTATGTCCAGCAGTGGACTGACTGTGGCTGAAATAATTCTCATTTGACAGCGTAACAATCTTATATTGTTATTCAATTTATTAGGCAAGTAAGTGCGCGGGGTAAGTGGTTACTGCAGCCTATGAACGCCTATAATATCAAAAGTATGACGAGTGCGTTGCTGACCCTGAAGAAATTAATTCACTCCCGTTTTGAAAGCCCTCATGATGTAGTCACAAAGAAAAACCAAGGCAAGGAGTTCATTCCATAATCTAAACGTCTGCGGAGTAAAATTCTTCTTGAAGTCAGTTTAAAATCAGTAGGGTTTCATTGTGCGGCGAACAGTAAAAAATGGGTGGGCTGAGCTAAATTGGCTAATCAATTTCCCTCGGGTTATTCATGAGTCCTTGGTAATATTTCCTTTGTCAGGGTCCAATAATTACATAAAATCTCGTCATTAATCTCAAACTAACGATTGAAAGTAATGATATCTACTTAAATATAATTAAAAGATATTCAGTTTTTATTCATCAAAGATTTTTTGATTACGCCGCATCAAAGAGCATAAATAATTTTATGTGAATTTTATTTCTAAATAGTTTTACTATGAGTGTTGTCATCGCTATCATTTCAACTCATTGGGAAAGGAACTTTACAAATGACGTTCCTTTCAGAATGTTTAAACTATACAAATTTCGAGGTACTTATGTTGCTCAAAAAGTCATATATGGACTACACATTATCATGGTGCAATGCTTCCACAAATCTGGGGGCACGGGAGTGCGTTTTATTTCACACACGATGAACGAATGCCTATGAAATCTTCGTAACGGTAGTAAAACGGCCAAGCCACACGTTTTGACTAAAATGTAGAGTATGTGAAGTTAGGCCTGTAAGGACGCATAGATCAAGAATCTTGGCTCTACATAAGATCTGACCACCTTTTCGTGTAGAGCTTGTAGGTTTAGAGCGTGTAGTCTTTAGAGCTTGGCTTTATATGAGATTTGATAACTTTTTCACAGGATAAGCTATGTAGACTCGTCTTGGCAACATTTTCACATGAAAATGTTTTTGGTGGGATTACATTAGTTAAGTTCCATATTATATTTATAATCTGTAGTTAACATGTGGAGTGAAATGAAAGATTTCGTATTTGTGTTAGATACTGTAAGTATCCGTACTAATATCAAAAGTGTGAAATTCTATATAGCTATACACTTTTACACAAAAAAAAAACGACTTACCATACAAATGCAGTGGTCAGCTAACAGGATTGTACGGGATATTGAATCTTTTAACTCGGTTTTTACCTATTATTTTTTTAAAGCTAACACTGTATATATTAGGCTTGTGTTCAATTTATACGGGATGAGAAATAAAACAATTTTTAAAAACAGAATAATTTAAATCATCACAATTCGCATAGAAATTTAAAACACTACCTCACTTAAATAAAATATTTTACACGCTACGCAACATACCAATTCATGACGAGTACAGTCAGTTACAAATTTAATGCTAATGAGTACATAATTATAATTACATATAATCTAAATTCATATTGCCGTAAATACATTATTTTTAATCAAATTGGTGAATATTTGTCTTTATACTTTTAACATTTTTGTTACTAACTGTACACGATTCTACTAACACAAACAAAACATTTTTTTTCTCGTAAATTCGGTAACATTCACATTAATAATGCTTTATAATTATATTATTTTACTTCATAACAATATTTTATTGCACCTAAATATTTACATAAGATTTGATATATCTCGATAGCCTAATATAACATAAGTTAAGTGAGGAACAACTATCGCGGCCTGATCATAATTAACGGTTGCCATTTCTTATTGTGATCCTTCGAACTTCGGAAGGAATGTTACTTTGTTTTCGCAGTATATACAATTGTCTTTTAACTGAGAACTTTTATAGGATTTCAAAAAAACTCAGCATTTAAATTATATATTGAAATTTACTGGATAAGAATAAATATTTGTACGCTTGTCTAGAGGCTGTGCACATCTGTTGTTAAGCACTCTATTATGTATGTGTATTTTTAACTTGGGTACTCAAGAAGGTATTTTTTCTTTCTTTCTGTTGCAAAATATTTTAACGGATTCTAATAATTCTTATTTTACCATGAAATTCATCTATGTATTTAGAATGTCGGCAGAAAAATAACTATACTTTTTTAAATAAAAAATTGGTGTTGCTGTATTTAGCTGCCTTTAAAAAAAAAAATTATAAATACTTTTTATAGACATTTTTTGCCAAAAAAGTTTAATGACCATTTAACTCGATGGCAAAATTCATTTATCAATAAGTATTGTATTAAATAATTAAAGAATGTAGTTATGTAAGGACATTTTATAAAATCATCACTTTATTTATGAACTAAATTATCCAATAATTAATGAGCATTCTAAAGTACAATAATAAATTCATTATAAATTGAGCAACGAATAAAGAGAGATAATGTATTATATTACAATTATGCATACACAATATTTAAGTTTTAATACTTAACTGGATTGCATTAAAATTGACATGAAAAAAAAAATACCAAATATTTGGAAGATCAAAGATTGTCACGTCGTAGATTTAAAAATTTAATTCTACCAAATAATACATTTCAATAACATTATTATTTTTAAAATTTATACATTATTCTGTTGATATGATCAGAATTACTATTTGGCAAGTAATTTTACAACTACCTTATCAAATCACGCAGTGCAAAACGTTTGTCCTTTTTAGACTGATAAAATTACATAATAATACTGAGTTTATTTACTTATATTACTATATTATAATGATGACATGGATAAATATTATATGTTTTGTAAAATGATTGTTGGACGGAGAAAGCGAACGCAAAAAAACTTATGAAAATTGAGATCAAAATGTAGTTTACTAGTCATAAATCCTTTTCAATAACTATAGATGATAATATAAAAAAAAATCTTAACAAAGATATTATCTCCCTATTTGAATTGTAAAAGAAAAAAAAAACACGACTAATAGATATAGACTTGACTAGATAGATAAGTAATAAAATCACAATTGCAAAATGTATTTATTTCCAAAAAACAATCATTACATTACATCATTATTGTTTGGTGTTTTACAATTTTATCAATATAATACTTGTACTAGTTACTGAATCAATATATTATTTTTAAAGTATATTATAGATATTATATACATAGACATTTTAATTTTAGCGTAACATTTTTGTGTAAGGTTGTACCTTTTTTTTTTAACAAACGTTATTTTACAGCCGCAGTTATTCTTATAACAACAATTTAACATTTAAAATTAAAATAATCACAACCTTAAAATAACTCAAGCTTAATATTATATTTTTTGGCATGATAAGTTAATTTGAATTTTACAATACTGATCAATGACTAGAAATATTTATTTCATTATTTACAAAAGCGCGAAGCATTGTACGTTCTCGTACATAGTATATTTTAAAATAATTATTACTCATTTAGAAATTAATTAATGTTTATTAATATCAGAGACTATTTTACTACGTATGCTTTCTAATATATATTTATACTTTTATATGATATGCTATCAATCTAATTCTAATATACACTACATGAAATATGAATGCAGTTACTTACTGTATACATATTAATACTTATTGGCAATTTGGTCGTCTAGTAGATCTCATAAATCAAGAAATTTCGTTGTTCTAATTTAATAAGTAGAATCAAAATAATAGTCGTGCGAGTTTAAAGGCTATTTTCCAAAGATATGTCTTGTCAATGTGATGAAATTCGCATTAGCACAAAGTTTTCATTGATATAGGTTATATAAATTTTTCAAAAAAAGTACTGGGACCCAGCATTCTTGAAATAACATTTTCAGCGTTATTATTTCGAAGAAATATTTTCGAGACGCTTAGCTAGATTTTCCAAATCAAACTCGATGGGCATGGCAAATAATGCTAGTTTATCCAGCCTGTTAAATTCATGACGAGGCATAACTAAATATGATTTGGCAAAAATCCTATTTAGTTATGCCTCAATTGGAGCAAGATTTTCATTGTTTTGTCAACGCTGTTCATTTCGTTGTAACTCACTTTTGGTTGTGATTTTCATATTTATTGGAAGATTATTAGGTGTTAACTATAGTTTACAATTACGAATTATTAATAAAACAATCTAAAGGGCTATGAGCAAATCATAGCTAAGCACGTGCTAAGCACTATGTCAATTAAGACGGCTTTCAAAAATCCCTCTTTTAAAAAAAAATATATTGAGAAGTGAACTTTCAACTCTTTAATGTAGGTAATAAATAGAATGCGAGTAGTGTGATTTTTAACACATACGTCTTGAAAATAGGGTCATGTTGTATACACACACATGTAACATTATCAAATCCAAAACTGAAAAAAATATATGAAAGTTGTCCAAAAATTTAGACAAGAAAATTTATAAAAGTATAAATTAATAAAGACTAAATGTTTATAAAAGTAAGTTACACTCTCAAATAAATATATTATTATGTTTGAGATCTACTGCGTAAAGACGACCAAATAATCTAAAGGCTAGGTGCCACATTTCAAAATTTTCCGGAATGCCTTTCGGAATTCCGGGTTGAAAATGGTATAGATGACTGGGTTAAGGAAAGAATTTATGTAACCTAGCCACGTAGTTAATATAAAAGTAGTCACTCCTGGTGAGAAGGGCAAGTGGAACTTGTCACAAATAGCACCTAGTACAGAGCACGTGAAGAACGGCGCCCAGCAGAATAGGAACACACCTGGAAATAAAAAAGAAGTTAATTGAATCAAAATTAATACACAAATAAGAAATAAGAAATTGCGCTGTATTCCATCTTACGAGAGTCTGAAATCTTATTTAGATGCGGTACATACAATTCTTGTAAAAATAATCAATTTTATATCTCCCAATTTTACACTAAAATTTTGCCTCTTAGAAAAAATCGTAAACATCCTCCAAAATGCACCAATAAAATATATAAAAATCAATGAGAAATAAGAGATGACATAAAGCTCTGTCATGAATAAACTACCCTCTGCCTTCTTGTGAGTATTGTAAAAAATAGTTAAAAAGAGGGAATAAAGAGGTCTCAAAACATTGTCTTAATTTAATTGTGTCTTAATTGGACTGATGTTTACGAGTATCCCAGAAAAAACATTACCAAAGAGCCTTAAGCTATATAAAGTTGTCTGTAGCCAAACATGTTGGCCGCATGAACGAAAATATTATATAACATTTATCTTTGCCTAATCGACTGTTCACTAAATCATGGATAGCTGTAGACTTCCTTCTCCACAGGCAACCGTAGCTAACATTTTTGCTACAGTATGTATCAAAATCTAATAATTATTCATGTGTGTATACAAAAATCATTTTGTCGAGGAAATGTCTAACAAAACTTTAGCTTATAAAATGTATTGTTTATGTCGACTATGAGACTTTCAGACGTGACTCAGTATTAAATTACACAATACTACTTTTAAGTACATTACAAAACTCTTTAGTTCCCAGGGAAACATTTACACATTACACATTTTAATATACAATTATCTTGATCAATTCATTTTCAAACAAAATGGAACCGCGTCTAGTACGGATTTACTGTGTCAATGACATACATATCAATAGACATACACAACCAACTTATAACACTCATTTTTCCGCCCGGCATTAAACATTAGGGAACATAGCAATTCTTACCTAAAACAATGGCTAACGTCTTAGTAGCCTTTCTCTCTTTCTTAGCAGAAGACTTTTCTCTCTTCTTTTTGCTTGCCTTGTTCGCCTTGTAAATAGTGAAGCGAGCTGTAGCGGCACTGGCTTTCCTCTCTTTCTTCGCCGAAGACCCATCACTGAGGTCATAATGACTTGTTTCGTGTTCGTCCTCCGAGCGTACAGCTAAGGAAACGTTTCTGAAAAAATAAATTACATTAATTTTATTTGGTCAGCGTTTTTTCTGTTGCATCTAAGTAGTTAGACGTTTGTGCGATGTTTGTCGAATAATTACCGAGTAGTGTATTTGAGTTTATATTTCCTCTAAACAAGGCTAACTCTAAGCCTACTATTTATGTAGATCTTATTTTTTTAAATATTTTGGTTTGATGTGGAATTCTCACCTCTCTCCGTTGAGATAAACGGAGTTTAAAATTTGGTCAAAAGAGTCAAATCGTATTCTAATTAAAGTTGTATGATAAGAATAATGAGCAGTAATTTAAAAATCAAATTAAAAACTATGCAAATTAAAATGAAAGCATAAAATGTTACCTTGAATCTGTTACTAACTTCGCACTTTTCCCATTCTTCTTCCATTTGGAGTTATCACAGCTCATATTCTTGAGTACCGTCGCGTCTTTCAACCCTGGCGACCCTGGTGGAGACATGTGTTCTCTGATGGTATCCTCTAGATTGGACGGCGCGTATCCTGAATCGTTGTTCCCATTCGGGTCTGGAGCTTGGGACTTGAAGTTTCTTTTAGGAGTGCTGGAATAAATAACAATCTCTATGGAATGAACGCAAATAAACTGTTTAAAATATTTTTAATCATGATAATACTATTTCTTAATGTTCCGATGCGATAAAGATAGGTTTTTATATGAAATTTCTTTTGCGATTATTTTTTATTATTTTATCTTTTCTTTTTAATTTCAGTGTATTAACTTTACTCTATTTGTCTATTAACCTAAAAATCAATCACTTGTTCTCAATGTAAGTTGCCGGTTTTCGTTACACGTGACCATCGCAGGCTATTTTCCTGAAGCTTATCTGCTTTGTCACGGACACGAAGGCTACACCAAATGCGCGAGTTTTTTATGCGGTCCTTCTGCATCACTCCGTACATCCAGCGCAGCATCTTCATCTCCGTGACACGCAGCTCTTGCTTGTGCCGCTCAAGCACGGGCCACGACTCACTGCCATGTAGGAGGGCAGTCCTAATGATAGATTTATAGACCTGACCCTTAAGCCTGATCGGCATTCTGGGGTCACAAGTGACACCAATCACCTCACGCCACTTTGCCCATCAGTCAGTCGAGTACAGACCCCAAGTAGTTTATCAAAATCGACTGTGAATGATAAAATAATAGTAAGCCCTTTTTCTTTACCCTTAAACGGATACTCTTAGGGCCGATTTCAACAAAGTCGGATAAGTTTTATTCCAAGGATAATGACGCAATGTGCTCTATACCGAAGTTTACATTTCACCACACAGTTAACCCGAGAAAATTTTATTAATCCACATATAATTCCGGTACATGGACTCTGTGTATAGAATAAAAACGTATGTCATTTTTTATGCTTAGATTAGTTGGTTACTCCTGGATAAGAACGATGTTGGTAAAATCGGCCCTTTGTAGGTAGGTTATTAGAGATTGTTTTCAATGCAAACCATTACATTACAGAAAAAAAAAAACAGAATAAGGAAATATCTAAAGAATAATCTCGTTACTCTATTCTGACAAAGGATAATAAGTCTTTTCATTTGGACCCCTGAATAACACTACTAAAAGATGAATCAGTGAATCGTTAACGACAATTGGATCAGAGATATCAACTTTCTCAAATCGGAATCCATTTCAAGTTAAAATAGAATTCGAAAGTCATAAAAAGTTAAGTATCGCCAGTTTCAGCTATTTTCCGCGTTATTTTTTACGTCCCTTTGCATAATTAAGTTATTGAGTTCCAGGTGGAGACTTTGCTATGGTTTCATGTCAGACTTAAATAATATAATACGAAATACGAATTTCATTTGTGATAACGATGGACGTCGAGATGATAAGAAACACAGATTGAGTTAGTCCTAAAGTAAGTTCGAGGCTTTTGTTAAGGGATATCAACTCCATGATACTATATTTTAGAACTATATTATATACATAATATAGATGATACACATATTGAGATGATAGACATATTTAGAAAATATCTTAACCTGGCCGGGGATCGAACCCAGGACCTCTTGATTAGCGGGCAAGCATATTGCCCACTGCGGCACGTTAGCTAAACATTTACCTGAAAAAATAACATGGCAAAACCACTTAATGAAAATTAAAAAAATATATCTTACATTGCCGTTTCTTCAGCAACAGTAGCCAACATGAACTCCGTGGATTTGTCATTCGGTATCACGTGACAGTCATCGGCATCCGCCTCCAAATCAGCTGATCTTTTATCAAAGCTGCGCAAAAAGATAAAATCTATAAATATAAATGGATCGTGGAGGATCTGGAAGCGACTGGCAGGGGGTTGAACTGGGAACAGTGGAGATATCGTGTCGGAGGCCAAAATTCTCTTTGGGTCGTTGTGCCATCGCAGTAAATAGATGTACTTTATGCAAAGAGGATTATTCTTTTCCGTTTTTATTATTGCTTCTTCATATATATTCTTCCTAACCCATAGCTCAATTTCCTGCTTTTTATTATGCATGTCAAGGATTGTGAAATGATTAGCATGCTGGAAAATCATAGTAAGTAGTTTTGGTCCTCAGAAGCATAATAAATGCCAGAGTCGACTCGCTAAGAAGAAGAAGATAGTAAAATCACAATAATAATATGAGTTTACAACATTATTTGTCCAATTATGCACAAATGTTCTGTTTTTTTATCTTCGCAGATCGATATAACCTCTTTCTCTCATCTTAACACCTTCGCGGTTGCGTTATCAGCTAGTTGTTTTGAAGACTCGGGTTCGCTTTTCTACCTTTTTCCTCACTTTCCCCAAAATCAATTCCTACCAATGTTGAGAATGAGTTTACAATAAAATCAGCCAATTTTTAAAGATTGTTTTACTCGTCGAACAATAAAAAATAATATCGCGATGTTGTATAATAATGCAGGAAGAATATTTCTGGAACTCAATGCCTGCAACGGTTCCCTGTGGCGGACGATTACTGATCCTGGAAAATTAAAGCATTCTTTCGGGAATACCGTCTAATATAAAGGAAAGAGGAATGCTTTGAACGGTTCCCCAGAGTGTAATTATAGGTAAGTCTATGCAAATGTTATGATATTCTGTTTTCGTATTAGAAAAATGATGGTTTATTGCGGAAATATTTTTCATAGTTATTTGTGGCATAAGGTATTGTCGCAGTATTTTACTAGTATAGGTACGTTTTTTTATATGAATTTTCTATGAAACTTGGAATCAGGTACGTACTATTTCTTAAAGATATAATTGTTATTAGCGCGGTATTTTACTTGTTTAAGTACATTTTTGTAAATAATACTTTATTATTTCCTTTATGAATTTTCTATAAAACTTGGAATCAGACATTAATGAATTGATGTTCAGAAATATTGAAAAAATTATGAGAGTATGTTTAGGTTAGCTTTTTTATTGTTCATTGTATTTTTAATCTAGTGGAAACAAAGTCCCAGACAAATGAAAAGTTCTACAGCCGTTTTGTGGCTTGATATCGAATGTAATTTTTTTTTTATAACACAGTAATACGACAATTCGGAAACAACAACTTTCGTAATGTAATATGCTGACATATTATTAAAATACACGAATAATATATTTTTTTGCATTTTTGCTTTTGTATATTTTAGCGTCGCTAAGCAAGAAACGAAAAACCTATTTGAATAAGAGTCATATAAGCATTATTTATTGCGACACTGCTTCTTTTGAGGCAGAAGTAACTATGCCGTGTAGTAATTTGAATTATATCTTTTATAGTACTGATATATGACAACAGAGAATATTTACTTTCTCTCGTTTAATTGTCGCATGTTTCTGGATTAGTTTTTTAATTCCGACATAGGGTAAAGATACTGTTTTTTATTATGCAATAAAAAATGCAAGTACATGCAAGTACATGCGTACTTGAAATACCTAACTATTTACTATCTATTTTAGGGGATGGCTTTAATATGATTTGTCATGATTAATATAAAAATGTTAAAAATCAAAACATCAAAATTATTTACATTCACTACCTAAGCCGACTCTGTGCTCTGGAGCAAGAAGCTGAGATTTCAACCATAAAAAAGAAAAAAAGCTCTGGAAATTATATAGTAGTGATATCGAACAAAGTACAGTCCCCATTTACTGGTTTAGGGTTACGGAGGTCAGATGACAATCGCTCCATTGTGATAACCAGTGCTAAATCTAGGACCACAACTTACAGCGTACCCTAGGCACCGAATCGTAAGCTGAGGACGCAACTAGGAGAACACGCTTAGATAGTATTTAGGACATGCCACTGACTCCAGTATTTTGTCACGGAGATATGGTGCTGTAGGTACGTTCACTGTTCACTGACACGTAACTAGGTTGAATTTCGACTTGAAATTTGTTATTGGTCCAGTTCCAGTGCAGCCAACACACAACATTTGTTCTACGATATATCACCAATTCATAAATTACCTGTCTTCATGATCATCTTCATTACTCCCCGATCCAGTATTCGTGGGTCTATCATCATGCATTGCTGTCTCTGTCAACCGTCTTGTTTGCGCAACATTTTCTATAACTACTGCTGTGGTAGCACCAGTCGTGGGATCCCCCGATACGGGAGGTTTCTTTGCTGCCCGCTGTTTTTTGGCTCGATTTCTTAATGCCTGAAAAAGTCAATATTTGAAACAGGTGATAAAAGACCCGTACGGATAGCGCCTGCAGGGCTCTGAAACAGCCACACACACAGCACAAACTCTCTACGGACTCTACACGGAGTTGGTCGCATACGGACCAATCCGCGTCGCTGTGAAACGATGTTCTAGTGCCTCAAGTGTTTGTTCCGGGATCCGTACAGTCGGCCGTACGTGTCTCCTGGATAGCTATGAAACCAGCCTTTAACCTAGCTGGTCATGTGAGCAAGTAACGATCGAGCGAATCAAGCGCCAGATGTTCTGCTATTATTGTATTGGTTGCCATTTCTAGCGCTCCTCTCTGCTTTGGAAAAGACTTCAAGATATACACATTGTTTGAATTTGTATCCACATGTAAAATTTAAATAGTACAAAAAAGTCGTTGGTCTCCTGTAGCCGAGGAGAGATGAGGTCAGCCCATGTAGAAGTTGAGGCAGCTTGAAAATTTTGACGTGTTGGCAGCTACATGCCAAGATAATATTTTTATTGGTCTGATTTCCCGCCAAAAAGGGTAATAAACCTTAGTATACTGTCAAGTAATTAAATTGTGTTCTAGTCTGAAAAGCGTAATTTAAAGATGCAATTTCAAAATCATACTTGTACACCTCACACATTTCATAACAATTTTATTTCTTCAAAATCTCTTACATTTGCATACGATGTAATTGTTTAATTTTATGACTTGGGTAATTAAGGCAACATAATTCTTCCTTTCATGTTACATCTTATTATCTCAACGAGGCTTTTGAGATACTTTACGGGAAGCGTATTAATTTTCATTCGAAGCAAATAAATAGGTACATTAAAACATAATCACGTGTGACGCAGGTATTATAATTTAGTCAAAAATAATGGTTCGTTAAAGGCGGCTAACTAAATATCGCAAGTTGTTATTAAATACTACAAAATCTTATTTTAATAAATCACGAGTTCTAATGTGTTTTCTAGGCGATGATGAATTAATAACCTTTATTATTATAAAAAGAAAACAGTCACCATCAACCCTTCCTAAATAAAAGCTCTTGTTGTTACAACCAGCTAGACACAGAGATATCGCAAAATGCTCACATAGATAAACCATGCGAAAACTTTCTTTCAGAACTAAAAACATACCTTAAAAATGTTGTAATAAAAACACATCATCATAATACAGGTATGTAGTAGGATTTCAACGACGACTATAATTACATAGTTCTAATTATTAAACTTGTTGGTGCAATTTACTACCAGTTAAGACAGACAGATCGCAATTAGTATTTGGAAAAGACCATGCGAAAAAAATCTTTGAGAACTCAAAACATACGAATATGTAAAACCCTTGTACCAAGTTTTCCGAATATTCAGTTTCTAGTCTATTAACAGTGTTTACATGAAATAAATAAGTACAACAAACATACCTTAAAAATATTGTAGTAGAGAAACATCATCATAATACAGGGTATGTAGAAGGATCCCAACGACGAATATATTACATAGTTTTGGCTATTAAACAGGCATTCATCGAAGTTACGGTCCGGCGTGTCGTTCAGGCCAAGGACAATAGGTGCCCCTATCGCAGCGGATATCAGCCAGACCAATACAATTGTGAACCATACACGTCTGTTGTTCTTGTGCTTCGCGTATTTTATTGGTTGAGTTACAGCTATGTACCTGTTGAGGAAAACAAGTTCTTAGGATATTGATTAATTAGCTATTTAGGTGTCACAGCTATGCAAAAGCCGGAGGAGCTTGATATGTGGCGTCCAGATTCATGAGAAAAGCCCGAGAACTGTGAATGTGAACAGCGTTCTCGTACTCTTCTCGGACTTTTCTCGCCGTGTTGTCGGTATTTTGACTCGAGCTAAAAGAGCCGAGAACGAGAGAAAAGGGACGAGAAGCGAGGAAGCCACATTCTCGTTGTGATGACGACGAATTCTCGCGAGAGTATGTGTGACCTTCGTCGCCGCGGTTCTTAGCAAGATTCTCGCGTAAATCTGGACAGCCCTAGTAGACACGACGTGCGTATCTGTAGCGAATGTGCACGTGAAGCGACGGAGAGGCGCGACGTCGAGCGTTGGTCTATAAATGGCAGTCGTTAGTCTGTGTGGGATGCCTTGCGCCTTGAGGCAGTCTGAAAAAATCTAACAGTGTTGGTTATTTACACACCTCAGGTTCGTTATTTTGTAGGCCTGATTTCCCTTTAAAAAGATCAGATGGCAGTCGCTCCATTGTAATAACCAGTGCTGCCAAATCTAGGAACATGGCAATGAAGCTATGTAAAAGCGCCATTTGTTATTATATTTTCTGATTCGTTGTTCAATAGGAACATTGTTTAAAAAAAAGGTGATTGGAAGTGAACTCTAACCCCGGATAAGGTAATTGTTAGACAGTTATGTTCGAAATTTCCCGCAATTATAGTATGCTCTCTGTTGCGTTATAAAGATTTCACATAGATATAAAATCAGACTACATTTTAACACTTTCGCGGACAGTAACGTCAAAATTGAGTGCCATTGTTATTTTCTTGACTGTCCGTGAAAGTGTTAATAAACATAAATAATTACCCAACTATGGCAAAGCCACCAGAAGGGTTATGATTTTGACCGATTTGTATGTTTGTATGTATGCGTATCGCGTAGGATGACTAGGCGATTTTCATCTAAACTACAAGTGATAATTAAACAAATGGGTTATCGTTGGAAAGGTCTTAGTTATCGTGCCGTGTTCGTATGCCACACCAGAATAATTAAAAATACTTGGAGAGCAAAGTGGCTTACGACTACGCTGTCTTCTGTACATTCCTAATTACTGAAACAATTTATGATATCAATAATCAGTTATAGTCTTGTTTTATACATTTTAGAGCGTGACTTCGCAGTAGTAAGGTTTTAGTTTTAGAACTTATTTTTATTTTTATAATTGATGCTGAATCTGTCCAAACGTAAAGGCTACGAGTAACGACAACTGAATTGGTCATTATTAAAAATAGGGCGTTAGTTTTTAATTTTACTTTTTATTTCTTTTCAAAAAACCATGGCACGTTCATCGTTATCTTTAGTTTAATAAATATCATGTCCCTAAAATTATATGGTCGCAACGAAATGTCAACCTCTATGATTCTCAGAAAGAAGGCATACTTATTACATAGTAAGGAAAAAATTACCTATCAACAGAGATAGCGACTAAGTTGAATATACTGGAAGTAGAGGATGTGACGTCCATCGCGATGTACACGTCGCAAACAAACGCTGGCAGTCCCCAGGAACCATTCACCTGAAAAGAACAAATTTAATGAGTAAATATATTGAAAACTTTTTCGCGATATGAAGAGTGCTTTGCGATCACGTTAGGAATGAAGAGATCCAAAAGTTCACAAATAAGTATGGCCTAGCCATCGATATAAGATAATAACTAGATACAGTCACGAAGAAACGCCAGTGAAAAAGTGTCCGAAGGGGACTGTAGCAGGTACTTACACACACATACATACTTGCTGATTGCTTCAAACGTAAACAGTATTACTTTCACAGTAAGTATGAGAATTCTAAAATATGACACACACATTGAACTGGCACTTACGTTAGTAAATAGACTGTACTCAAACTCTGAACATCGGCAAAATGGGCAGACTTTTGGCTGGGACACTATTCGAGCGCGATTGTGCATCTAGCTGTTATTCTATATCGATGGGCCTAGCCTAGCGGATCAATTAGTTGAAGTTCAGTAGTCAAGGCGTTAGACTTAAAATCTTACGTACTTGATTTTGTTGTTTCTAGTTTTATTAGATCATTATTTTCTGATTGTCTGTTAATATATATGATTTCGAATTTTGGAAGAGTCGTTATACCGTTGATATCAGCTGCCAACTAGTGGGCCATAGTCATAAGTTCACAATTAAAATCCAAAAAATAAAACGAAAATACGTCAGTTCACATAACTTTTTATGGAATATTTCCCACAAAATACCCCAGAGTGTCTAATACATATGACCTCTGCAAAATACGCTATAAAAACCTTCTTTTTAGATTCCATCTACACGACGACCATCCTTTACATATATGTGAGTGATTCACAGGATATTAGGTTGTATGTCTGCTTGGCGTGTTTGAATATTGATCATATTGCCTATAACTTGTTTTACTTGAGTTTGTCACCATATTTTACGCGCAAAAGCGACTACATTTCTTGATAAAATGTTCGAACCTTTCGCAACAAAGTCGCCATTTTATGAAGCTTATTTTTCGTTATTTCAAAATTTTTGTACTGTATTTTCTTAAACTTAATATACAGGTAGGCTGAACTGCCATCGTGCTCCAGTGGTTAAGGCGTTCGCCTTCGACCCAGAGGTCGAGTGTTCGATTCCCACGGGTCGCATATTTTGTTTAGTTCTTTTCAGGATGGTTTGGACATTGCAGGCTTAAATCACATGACTGTTAAATAATCACGTCCTTCGGAAGGCACATCAAGCCGTTGGTCCCGGTTGGTATTAGGTGGTCCTAAAAGGAACCATGTTAGATACCAAAAGGCGGTTCCGAAAAATTGTGACACCAGGGTGACTTGGTCGATCAATCATGTAACCCACTCGATATGAATGAATGATAGACTGAATGCAGCCATATCTAGCCAATTTCGAAGCAAGTACAACTTAGTTGTAAAAACTGTGATTCGAACCAATCGCGTGAGAAAAGAGTAATTTTTCATTGAAGCATTTAGACCGGAAAGGCAGCTAAGTGGAGCGATTCGCGAAGATATTCAAAGGAACACTCCTAAGAAGTTGGGGGAATTTCGCAAAGATAAGCAATTCATAACATTGGATTCCCATTATTATTTTTTCAGTGATATTTTGCTTTTAACCCAAGTTATGTGAAGCTTAGGACTGAATAATGTTAAGGAGGCTTGAGATATCTTCTATTCTGAGTCCGCGTTTTATATTCTTTATCCAAAGACAATATATTATGAACTTTCATTTTTTAATATACTGTATTTTTTCATTGAAAAAAACATAATTTAATTAAAACTAAATAAAAACTAATTAAAATCTAATATTTGTCCTTGCGGCACGGTGCCAAGAACCCCGGCAGCATTCCCGCGTTGGATGGCGATTGCTATCCTCTGTGCGAGAAATGAGCCGGCCCTCTTGTCACCAGCGGCGTCGACAAGTTTGAACTTTTTCAAATCTGACAATCTTTTTATTAGCTTTTAACTTATTCGCTTGACCTGAATATTTATGATACATAAATAATTTCTTTTACATTGTAAAAACTCGCAAAAGGTTGGATCTGTTTAAGTTCAGTAAGTTCTTTCTATTTTTATAAGTAATTAGTTTTTGAGATTGTTAAACGACAAGTCAATAGCAATTTTCAAATTTCTACACACCTGAAACGTCATCTCTCTATCTCTAAACAGTAACTTCTACTTCTATTCAATTTGATAAATTCACTTAATATCAGTTACAAATGTGCTACATAATCGATTGAAAGGAAATCCACTTGCTAAGCCAAGTGTATTCAAAGTGAACAGAAACAATCGGTATATCTCCATTTTCATAGTCAAAGCACAGATTACAGAATATATGCTATAGTCATAGACATAGATAACATTGATACCGAAGTCACATGAAAATGAGGCATTCAATTTCATAGGATCTATTTTGATTTGACACTTATAATTTGATACTGTTGGAACGTTTCATAGATATGTGTATTTCATACTTACGTACCAGTACACAAATGTTTGATAATGATTCAGTCGGTCTGATGATGGCTCTCTTCGACTATACAATTCTCTCTAACAAAAAAAAATAAATGTTTCATTCGTTTAACAGCTCCAAAGTATCAAGATTTCTTAGAATTAAGCAATTAAGTAAGAATTAAGAAATGTTTATTTGAGCCAACTATAAAGATAGAATCAATTTAATCATTTAAAACTAAAAAGGACGACTATAAAAAGTTCGGTCTTCTGAAGCAGTGCTAAAACTTACACAATAGCACTTATAATAGAACTAGAAAAGAAAAATATTGAAGTACTTAAAGTTCGCAAAATACTCACTTTTACGATTGAAACTATCTCAAAGTTAGATCAAGGATCGCACTCGCCCCGAAAATAGGGTGTGAGATTTCAACGACTGCGACGAAGTGGGTCATGACTATTCCAGTGTTGTGGGGTGGTCCCCGTAAATTTTATTTTTCTTGCCATTGAAAAGTGTAGAAATAGACAACACATTGTAATTAGTAGCTCAGGGGTCTTATTATACCTAGGATCCGAAGCGTAAGCTGCTAACGTAAACGTAAGCTAACTAGGAATACACGCTACGATGAAAAAAGGGGGATAAGAAAATTCAGAAGCGATTGAGTGAGCAAGATATCGTCTTACATATTGTATCGCGCCATCTCGCTTACTCACTCGTTTATGCTTTAGGATGTAAGAAAGTAGTTAGGTCATTTTCATATTTTTGGCTTTGAAAACAAAGAACCGCTTTTTATTTAAAACTAATTGTAATAAACAACATAACAAAATTAAATATAATCAAGACGTTACACAATTTCATACATTTTTTTTCACAAAATATGTTTTTATTATTTTGCGTGAGGTGAGTAATAAGTACTTGACTTTTATAGGATTGCGTTTTTACTGTAATTTAGCCAATCACAAAAATAGTGTAAAAAAATTATGCATCGTTATTGTTCAGAACAATCCTCCTCTATTAGATGCCAGCACCGCGTCCGTCAGTGGAAACCTTTGTATTTGCTGCTCCATGGTGGAAACGCGGCCTTACGTTATGTCTACATGTATGTGCTCAGTAGATAAACTGTGAAGAGGTTACAAATTAATTAATATATATACTTATTTTTGCTTTTAGTTAGCTTACTTATAGCATTTCATGGGAGGTAGCATTGAATAGGCAGACGGTCTGAAAAATTTAGCAAATGGTGTAATTACAAGTAAGTGGAGAAGGGGAAAAATGACTTTGGACTACTTAGATTCAATTGGAGTATACGATATATATATTAATTATCTACGATTATATTGGTCTATGTGGTCACCTCTCGTCATTTCGCCACCAAGCAAAAACGTTTTTTTTCTCGCTTCTGCCTGAACAATAAAATTCTCCACTTCAGCTTTTCAAATGACATTGTCAGACTTCGTATTTAATTTTCTTGCTAGTTCGCCGTAATGTTTTCTTTATTTACTGTGGGATTAAATTTATGATGATGTAGGTAACTACAAATTTATATATATAAACATCCAAGACTCAGGCCAATCAGGAAAAGAAAATTTTTGGCGAATTGAACCTGTTTTCGTCAGGTATGACGGTACAAATTAGTATTGCATACTTTTCCACCGAATATATTCGACACAATGATTCCATACTCTCTGGAGATCCTGAATAAATTTATTATAATTTATACGAAATTTAATATTAGATGATCATTTTATTTGAATTAAACATGTCACGACTGGTCGGGCTGTTAGCTAATGAATCAAGAATAGAATTTGGAAATTATAATAAAGCTATTTTTAAATAAATTATTTAAATAACCAGCAAATTCTGGTTGTTAAGAACAACACAATTTGCTCCACAACTCACATAAATAAAGTCCACAATTCGACGTTCATAATTATGTTCATGAATCACAAAAGTTGACCTAACTCTGAAACGTATTTTCTACCTGTCCCATATAGGTGCTATATATGGCCCAACACGTTGATTTTAAGGTCGGTTGTAATTTTTATTGACAAATCTGTTCACCTGATTATTAAATTTTAAATTAACACACTGCATGTTTAAAACATAAAATTACAAGATTACTTACTTACTTAATGCGATGGCTCAGTCAGAAACAAGATATCTCCACTGTTCCTTGTTCAGCGCAACCTCCTGCCAGTGGGCTCTTTGGACCGATCTTAATGTATGGTTGCTGGGCTTTGACACTGACAAGACGAGAAGAAAATAAACTCTTGGTTGCGGAAAGGAAGATCTTGCGGAAAATTCTAGGCCCAATCAGGAGGGAGGACGGTGGATGAAGAATGCGGAAGAACAAGGAAGTGGAGGACCTAGTGTAGGAAAATTACAGGATTAAGAGCGTATTATCCTGTAATGTTATGTTATTCACTGAATCGCTTAAGTTTGAAGTCATAATTCCTTAGTTATATATAAAAATAATAAAAAACAAGCAGTTTTTTTTTCAAGTTTATCCGGTCGCTTCTTGAACGTACACAGAATATTTCTTTTACTGTGAATTCTTATATTTAGTGGAAAATTTCACCAGCCGTAGAGGGGTATAAAACAATGTAGACCTATGTTCACTGCGGCACCCACAAATGGAAAAGTGTGATTTATTCTTTTTCAACACATTTGCTCATAAAGTGTATTTAATTTAATTGTAATTAGGCCATCAATGGGGGTTGTAAACAACACGTTGTTTATATAGTAATCGCACTTGTAAAGTAAGGGTTTCCATGGTTACGATACATTTTTTAAAATGAATGCCAAGAGGATTTTAAGTCCAAACCAATTAATTATTTTTGCAAAAAATATAAACTATTTATATATACTAACACTAAATTTTATATTTTTATTTATTTTACTGAACATTAGCCGTATTGGACCACAAATATTAATTTTTATAGAAAAATTAAGAACGGCTAAAAAGGACATTTCCATAGCTGTAAAATCCATTGCTAAAAAAAAAGACTATCAGGATCTGCTCAATCTGAATCAGTGGCGCCATTTCTAAATCTTTTTGCTTTTGTCAAGTATTTAATTTCCTACTAATGACAAATTTTAATTTAATTTAGGGAAGAATACCTAAATTTGACTCCGCCAGATATACTAATCCAGGCGAAAATCGAATGTTGATAACTGACTAACTAGGCTGGCTATAGCTACTTAACTTAAATCTTCAAAGGATGAAATAGGGACGAAGTATGGACGAAGCTTTAAAACAGAATCAAGAACTACTTAAATATGTATTTTTTAAAGCTATCATGCATTATCAAACACACAAGCCCAATTTTACTCTAAAGGTGTATTTAATTGTGAAAAGTGTTAAAAGTGTACCAACAAAAGTAAATGTGAAGAAATGTTTTGATATCGCTTGAGAACTTTTATTTATTATGTGTAATAATCAAAAAATAATAATATAAATGTGTTTTTCTTCGCAAATGTGTTCAAAAAATCGTCGTATGACAACTCGTGAGCGAAACTAAAAACCGCCTCGTAAATAATGACCAACTTCGCACCCTTGTATTACAATCTACTAATAAATATAAATCCCGACTTCGGAACCCGGAGTTATACAAATTATGTAGTAGTAGGTTGAAGCTAATCTCTTCATTTAGCATTTCTTTCAAAACCGGCTACATAGATCTCCCTAAGGCCGAGTCAAGTAGTCCTATTAACTGATAAATACCACATATTGTATTCATCTCATAATGAGGTGGTGAATCCCGCCACCGAAAGTATTTATTTCCCAACAAGGTCGAAACATAAAATAAACTATCTTTATGGTTCTATGGGCATATGCCTCTGCCACTTCGGTATACATATCAAAATTTAAAAAAGTAAATGTCAGTGTCAAAGCCAAACTATCAAAACGGTTAAATGTTTGATAAGTATGTCTACCGATGTGCCCCATAGAGCAGTCAAGATAGATTTTTCAAGTTCAGTTTACTTTCAGGGGAATCAAATGTGATTATTGTTTTCTCGTCCCTCCAGCTATACCTGGGACGAGCGACTGGTCCTTTCCACTTGGTCGTCCCATGTATGTTCTCTTAACATGTGTCTACCCAGCTGACTGTATCAGAACATTCCTTTTAAAACATCCACGAAGAAAACACTAAACCATAAATATTTACTACAAAATTTTTAACACTTCCTCAGTTTCGTCATCAGCTCCCGCTTTTATGACGCATGCGTCTCGGTTGCATCCATTCCTATCATTATCTTGGCATATTTTTACGACTGGCCGCCTGCCTAACGTCAACCCTCCTTAGAAATGCGTCTTCCGCTCCCGCTTCCGTGACGCTTTTCCTACTGGAGCCCTATTTTTAATACAGGTTTTTATTAACTCAAATAGTGAGCCCTTACTACCTGTTTATTTTTGTAGAATTTGATTTTTGAAATGTGTGAAAAACTTTCGATGTCGAACGAAAATCATTCGATATCGTACAAAAATTTGTCGACACGCAAATTTTGCGTGAGTCACACTTTTCAAAAAAGCACTCTTGAGTTATTCCATTCCTATTATTTTGTTTTGTTTTACGACTGGCCGCCTGTCTAACGTTAATCTTCATTGGGAACGCAGAATGTACGTTTAGATTGATACCACTTGTTTTTCCTCAATTTGACGACACCTAAGCGCCACGGGAAGAAAACGTGCATTTCGCCACGCGAAGGGATAGTAACACAAAACAAAATCCGTCATATCTTTGGAATGGAATGTCCGACTTCATTTATTCATAGAGTAATTTACAGGTATTAAACATCCTTGAATATGGAATGATTTATTTGGATAAGGATCCGTACCGAGAAACGAATAATATGGCCTAGTTTGTACCGGCGTTACTATTGCAAATTTTAACATGAAAAAGTTAGACATATGGTACCACGGACTTTTTATGTAGATCTTTTAAAGATGTACAATACTGTAGAACATTTTTTATTTTCTATTTATTTATTACGGACCATAAACAGGTTTACACAGAGTTATTACAATTGTGAACCCAACAACAATGGTCACAAATAATGTTTAAATAATTTGTACATGTGCGAGACCAGATTTTACTTAATACCAAAAAAATGTTTTCACGTATGTAAAGCTTAAACACAAAGCCGAAACATAATCATATTTAATCAAAGTTTTAAGCATTCCAGTCACACCCATAAACAAACAATTCTAAAATAGATTTTTTAAAAACGTTATGTCACAAAGCTATAATGTCGATGTGGGATAATTTATTATTGTACAATTTTTGTATATGTTTTAAAGGAATATGAATACCTGCATTCATTCGACTGGATTCAATGAAAAACAAAGGATGAGGACGTGACGATCTCATCTGGGCTCTAATTGGCACCCGATAAGATACTTTACTGGTGATTTCAATACAGTCATATCTATGATGAACAATATCATGTAAAGCATAGAACCCAGCTGTGAGCGTCTAGATTTGAGATCTAAGATCTTATAATGTTTTAATAATTGTTCATATGGTAGGCGACTATGATGACATTTATAATGAATATGTCGAAGACATTTTTTGTACCATTTCTAGATTGCAGACATATTTTTCATAAAAGGGGTTCCAAATTGTTACAGCATACTCTAGTTGGGATCTTATAAGAGACTTATAATGATAAAGATACGTAGAACTATTTTTAAACATACTACAGGTTCTCATGACAAATCCATACATTTTGTAAGCTTTATTTATAATGTTTTGAATATGTATATCAAAATGTAATTCACTATCTATTGTTACACCGAGATTCTTGATAGTTATTTCTTTATTTAGAGGAGTGCCAGAGAAAGTATAGCTAAAGTCATTTCTTTTTGGAAAATGTTATACGTTTACATTTATTAATACTAAGTTCTAGTTTATTTCTGCTACAGTATTCTGAGAAGCGATCGAGATCTTCTTGAAATTTGATGTGGTCTTCATTATCATTAATTAAATGAAATATTTTTAAATCGTCTACATATAACAAAAAGTTACAATTTTGATATATCTCTTATGGTATAGCCCGCGTTTGCAATGTAAGAGCAAAAAATGTGTCAATTTACGACATCACATTAGAAACCTCTAAAATTATCAGTGTTCTTCTACTATATTATGCATGGATTATACATATAAACTTTCCTCTTGAAACACTATCTACTTGAAATCTATGAAAACAAACCCCATCTAAAACCGATGAGTAGTTTTTAAAGATTTAAGCATACATAGGGGCAGACAGACAGGAATGCGACTTTGTTTTATACTATGTAATGACAATGATGACGAACGCGAACACTAAATAATTATATTTAGAAAAAGATTATTTAAAAATCACTCAACAATTTAAAATATTTTGTATAATACTGGAAAATGTATTTCGGGCCACGTTGTAAATAATTAAGGCATGAACGAATAGGTATAACTCTGCAGCAAATTATTGTAGCATTCGGAGCACGTATTCGATTATTTCCCGATTGATGATCCGAAGAGAGTTATTAGTACAACATCAATCAGGCCATGACTGTACCAACTAAATATGGACTTAGACTTATTGATTTTTATTCTTCAATGTTATTTATTTCTAAATTATAGTAAAATAAACAAACTCACTCATCGCAATATTTTAAGTTACTTATTACTCAGCTAGAAAGTAATGAAAAAACTGCAAGTACCGAAGCTGTACTCATTGCCTAAAATACAATAATTTTAATTAATCCTAACTTTTCCTCCTCATAGCACTGCTTCATTATCTCATTCTTTTTCTGTTCAAGCAGACAGGATATGGAATACTTTACCGCCTAGCGTTCAAGAGTCCCAAACTCTGTCCACATTTAAGAAGCGAGTAAGAGTTCATTATTTCTCCTTTTATTATACATATAGTATTATAAAATAGGTTTAGATTGAGCCTATTATTTTTGTTTTTTTTTGTACGCCTCTTTGCCTTTTTCTTTCGTAATTCCTGTCGCGGGTCTGCTGGAAGAACTTCTTTAGAAATAAGTAGAAGCCTTGTACACAGTTTTCGTAATGTTAAGTTTCCAGTGTATATTTACAGCGTGTACATATAAATAAATAATAAATAGATTCTATTAATAACAGTAGTACGAGTTTCGATAAAACATATCCCGCAATAAAATGTAGTACCTACTAAACTACTGTCGATTTATGAAGATAAGCGCCATGTTTAAATCTGAAATAAGAGCTCCATGGGACCGAAAAGATATTCACGAGAAATCCAAACACTATATCACTTAACCATTTTCGTATTCAACATCAGTAAGGTAGTTCCATAGCGCAGTAGCTTGCAAATTTCAGATGTGAATCGGTTTGACGAAATTGAGCTTTATGTACTTAAGTAATAAGGTTGGACGGATTGTTACAAGTCTGTGCTGCCCTATACCGTTGTGACCGCCTATAGCAATGAAGAAGAGTCATTCCGTGCCACGCTTTTATTACAAGAAACCATCTTTTTTAATATAGGCTTTACTTTTACCCTTTGAATTTGAAATAATACTGTCACGTACATTGTGCGTGCTTCGAATAACCCTCGCCTATAGAACCAAATACTAATATTGTCGAAATTTGCGCGGATTCATACAAACCATACATTATTAGGGTCGTATTAGAACATAATATCACCCATAAATAGCACACGCTCCGTTTAACAAAAACAAGAGATTGCTCATAAAAGCCTGAAATGATAATATTATTATGGTCATTAAAAATAATTAAAATGATAGCAATTTGATAAAATAAATGTAAACATATAGCGGTGTGATTTTTGGCTTTAGGGAAATCATAAAAAGCGACTATACTAAAGAGTTTTTATTTATTTACTTAAGCTTTATTGTACAAATACAATTGTAAAGCACAATAGGTGGACTTAATGCTAAAAGCAGTATCTAACAGTCAACCTTTGGGTCAAGCAGAGAGCTTTATGTGGGTTAAGTAGGCAAACAAGCGTACGGCCCATTTGATGGTAAGTGGTTACCGTAGCCTATGAACGCCTGCAACACTGGAGATGTCACGAGCGCGTTGCCGACCTTGAAGGAATTTTTTCACGCACTTTTTTACTTATTCTGAAACACCGGACTAAACTCCTTTGTAAGACCTCTTTTCCTTCCACTTTCCGTTAATCGGAGAGGTTTTCAGTTTTTTTTGTTAATTGATAAATATAAAGTAAAAAAGTAAGTATAAAAAATTTATAACAACTTTTAAATTGTTTTAACATATTGATAATTAATTAGAAGGTTTTTGACGATAATTACTTATTTTATACTTATTAGTTTTATGAAAAACTTATCTCGTATTTCTCATAGTATTCATTGATATTACTTTCTGTGTTTAGCCCATGGAGTAATTACAAAGAGGAGATGCCGTAATAAGCGTTTTGTAAGAAAGTGTTTGTGAGGCTACACGGGGTGGAAGGCAGACGTGTGGGGTGCTTGGTCTCGGCCGTCACTCCAATCATGGAGCACGAGCAATGACAAGCTCCGCCCACTTTTGTGTCGGCGAGGCGTCAATGATCATATTACTGCGCCATTTCAAACGGCATCTCCTCTTTGTAATTACTCCATGGTTTAGCCAAACCCTAAAGAGCCCTATACTTACACGATTCTCAAGTGACAGATATAGTAGAGAGTAACTATGATGCACCTGCGTTTGTCAATTTCCTTGAGTAGGAATTATGAGACAGTACTGCTTTCGATGACAATATATGGGCGTAGACTAAAAAGATAAAAAAAATTGTTATTGTGTAAAAAGTGACTACCATTTTGAGATACAGCTTCTTTTTTACTTTCTTTAAAGCAAACATTTAGGCAACCTAAGGTCCGCAGATTATCTTCAATGGGTTTCACATATGGGGTCGGTATACGTAGACTAAGGAAAATATGACAGCATATACAGATAAAATAAAATAATTGACAGACTGACCCCGCTGGCAATTCTTACGAACTAGTACGTTGGGTTGGCCAAAATCCATCAAAGAAACTAAAATGTCATGTATGTAAATGATATATGTATTGTCATAGGGTCGGGATTGGTGTACCAATTTGCTGATGACACGTGTCTTCTAGTGAATAGTAAGAACTTAACCCAAGCCGAATATATTTTACACCAAAACTTTACTAGCATGCGTGTATGGGCACACGATCACGGCCTTGTGACAAACGCTCAGAAAACTAAAATAGTTCAAATACGCTCATCACATAATAAAACAAAAACCGCACCAGCTGTTAAGGCCCATGAACACGCCTGCTTGCATTCGAATAACTTATCCGATTGTGAATGTCCCATACTAGAAATAGTAGATAAACATAAATAATGTCTGGATTGATAGCCTTTTTTGTTGGTGTCCACATAAAGATCATGTTTGTAACAAGCTGAGGTCAGTAATTAGCAAGATTTACTTACTCAAATATAAATTACCTTTAAAGATCTTGAGATTATTGTATTTTGCCTTGGCGGACTCTGTTATCAATTATGGCCTAAGTAGTTATAGAAGAAGGTCTTCGACATACATTGAATCTATTTATAAAGTACAACTAAAAATGTTAAAAATAATTATTCCAAATAAAATCTTAAAAAAGCTAGCTAAGGACGATAAGGAGTTATTTAAATATTGAAATATAATGAGTCTCTATGATAAAATTCAATATCAAATTTTAACTGAATCATGTCAAAAAATTTGTTTAATTGAAAAAAAAAGTAGCTACCTAAGAACACTTTGTTATTTAAATAAATATAGTCTTCCAAAATTGAATAATCTGTATGAGACAAGAATTCCTAATTATATCTATGATACCAAACTAACTAAATAAGCTTATTTCAGAACTTCAGGAGTTGTATAACAATAACTGTAAAAAAATTAAATTAAGTTTGAAAAAAATACTTTCTTTCTAAATGTAATAGCGACTCACCGAACACAGATAAACCCTTCGAGGTTTCCACTGTTCGGTAACTGTTGTATGTGTATATTTTGACGTTTACTGAATAAATTATTTAAAAAAATGGTCATAACTACCACTGTATGCAGGGTCGATTGACTTTGTATCTGAAATAATATGAATAAATTAATAATTTATTTGTATTATTTTTTTTGGGTGCAGTAAAGAGTATTTGTATTGTATTGTAATATGAATGAGTTAAAAGCTAATTTATAAAATTCATTCTCTAAAAGTAATAAGTTATCAATGTCCATTATATAATTTAACAGTGACATCCCAAGACTAAGATAATACACTAAAGGGTTGGTTTAAGCATGTAATTAATGCAAATTGTGTACTATTATGTCTCGTAAGTGGCATATTGGATGTGGAACATTGAATAACAATAAACACTCAAACGCTAGATTTTACCGATTATTATCAACGCTTTTTTACTCATTTAAGTATTAAATTGGCAATTCACCGTATTCCAAAACTTTTCTTCTTATATTTCTTCTATGGAATTTTCTAAAAGTGATTGTCATACTTTCCCCAGACTTTCGTTGACCAAATACTGTCTACTAGAATAAAAGTAAGAAAGATTATCCGATAAAACAACAAATTTAAATTTGTTCTGTCGCTTTAAGGGCATTTGTGAATCTACACGTGTTCCAATTAAAATCCACATCAATTCATCCATTTTTCCGTGATTGCCTAACAAACATAATTTCTAAAGAAAATTAAAACATTTAAAACTTTCGGATTAACTTCCTCTAAAGGTTACGAGGTAGACAATGCTTATGAATCGCAATCGATACAGGTATATGCCTTCGTACAATAGGTATTCTGTGACAGAAACATCAGATATAATTGGACGTGTCAGTCAGCCCTGGGATCCGCCGCTCACAGATGTGGAGGGCCATAAATCGTGTCAGCAAGCCCTCTCGAACCGCCATGGCAGGCCGCCAGATGACTTTGTGTTTAATGAACTATTTATTATATTCATAACTTTAGCATATAACAGTTGCCTTAGTAGCAAACGTGTTAAAGTAGTATTTTACTCTCATTCCATTAAACCCCTATGATTCATCAGTGGACTCTAATATACTTGGTGTAACAATCGCAAAAACATACGAAATCATTAGCAAATCAAAAGTATTTCCATATTTTTGTAAGCTATTCACTTAGTCTTCAAAAGTAGCATTTGAAGGCTACTTAGATTGAATATGCTATTGACAGTATGCTCCATTTCACACATCTGCATCTCTATCACAAGATTTTATTTACGCAGATGCTAGTGACCGCGTCAAGAACGCGGAGTAGTAGCCTCTGATAAGAGAAGCTGTACAGGTTTGCCATACTAAATTGTAGCAAATTGTGCTCATGGTTGACGTACTGCACATAACATCAGGTTGAATAGAAGTCAATTGGTAAACAGTTTAATTAGATATATAAATAAGTTGTTTCCCGCCTGGAAAGAGCACTCCCGAAAAAGGCTTTGTCATTTTTAAGCCCTCCAAATATCTCCATAGAAAAAAAAATTTTTTTTGGCCCGTTTTAAGTTAAATGAAAACAAACTTACCTTTACCACCTCATTTATAATATTTGTTTAAGTATTGGATACCGTACTGAAAGAGAGCTCATTTTCGACCACACATAACTCTCCTCTTTTAGGAATAGCGTATATACTCGTATTTACTATTTATTAAAGATGTTTTGCTCTCAACTCCAGACTTTAGCAGCAAAATTTGCATTTCCGTAGTGTAAGAGACGGGTTCGTATTGAATACGTATTTACATAACAAGTTCATATTGCCTGAAGCACTTTGAATTCTATTTGTTTTGCGAAATATATCGTGCGTCATTTAATATTTGGCTTCTTGAATAATTATACTCGACATGAATTCCTAGGTTATAATTTTTGGATGATATAATGAAATGATGTGTATAAAATATAATTTTAATATTTTTTTCATCAAATGCAATTATTACCTGTAACTCAACCACATTTTATAAAATTTAATTTTTACACATGTATCAGATGATAATGTTATTACTATTTTGTACTCAAAAATTTTTCGGTTAACAATAATAAAATATTTAACAGTTATTCAACAAATAAATTAAAAAATAACATTCGCCCGTTAGTTAACTTCCATAATAAAACATTCACATCCTATAAATAATTAGATTAATGATTATTATAGCTTAAAAACTCTGATTCATAACATCATCTTGACCTGTAGACAGTTCTTTCAAAAGTCGGTGTTGTTCTGCTGACAGTGAACTCCTGAGGCTGGAAACTCCCCAAGTCTTGCTCCTCCGCAATGGCGGTCTACCTCGGATCTTTCCTTCGTACTTGTGACGTTTGTGGTTCAAAGGACTCAGTTCAGGGTCTGTCATCTCATTGCATTTCCGTTTTGACGCTGATGATGAGCCGGAGTCACTCATGTTTGACTTGTATGGTGTTGTTATAGCTAAAATATTTTAATTAGATTAAAGGTAATTGGATAAATGTTTTTATATGTATAGGCCGAAGTATATTCCGACTTCATAGTAATTGCATAGTTTCAAATAGTGCAAACAAACACCATCGAACGGAAATTTCGTAAATAGGTAAAAATGTTGGTATTGTTGAAAGACATTGTGTTTTCCATGATTGTTGACTCCAAGTAGGTAATTAAGGTGCATTAATTATAATTTCTTTAATTATTTTAATTCTAGTAAGATTATTCACTAGCTTTTTCAGCAGCTCCGCCTGCGTCTAAAAGTAGCTAATGTTTGACCCCGGCTCTTCAACTATATTCATACCAAATTTTATCAAATTCCGTTCAGCAGTTTGGCCGTAAAAGCATAACAGACAGACAGATTTTCGCACTTATAATATTATAGTAGGTATATAGTATGGATTATTCGTCTCATCGTGTGTCCCAGTTGCATCTTCACCTTGCGCTCCTTTGAATTTATTATTAACGTTACCGTACAGAAATAATAAAATAATTAATGAAATAACAAAATTTTGCTCTAGATCCATTTCATATTTATGAGCAAAACATCAAAGAACAAAATGATTTCGCAATTGAAACAATCGTAGGTACTTGTGAATAGAAAAATGCAATATTGCAGCAGTCGAGGCAGAAATATTCTGTTTGAGTTTCACTCGGTTCTTTTAGTTCTTGTTAAATTACATAAATTTTCATGGCAAAGAGATTTACATAAAAATTTTTTTTGCATAATCTTAACACCTGTCTGGCTGTTTTCACATTATCTAAAAAGTCATTAGCAAACAAGTTAATTTTTAAATATATTAATATTTGTTTCTTTCTTATTTTAATTAAACATGATTTTATTTATTTAATTTTTTGTAGTTATAACACATATCGCGTGTTTAGTTTTTAGGTTCTGCTAGGGATAATTGTTTTTGTATTGATAATTAATTAGGGTCGGCAACGCATTCGTGACATCTCCGGTGTTGCAGGCGTTCATAGGCATAGGTAACCACTTACCATCAGGTGGGCCGTACGCCTGTTTGCCTACTTAGTTGTTTGAAAAAAATTGAATGTAAAATTTAAACTTTAATTTTATAATAAATTCTAAATCACTTTAAACCTATTTTTAAAACCACAAATTGCCAATTCAATCATCTAACTGGTTTAATTTTGTCTAGTGATTTATTGTTGTAAACACAACATGTTGTTATAAATTATTTATCAAAAAATAAGTGCATGTCAGCATATCATTAATCTAATTAATTAACTATCATCAAATTAGTATTGAAAGTAATAGGAGAGGGGTATGGCGCATTGTTGTAAACAACACGTGCGTCTGCCACCTCCTCCAATGCCCCTACTATTGCCCCTCCTTTTGTAACGTGTATAAATCGAATGCACAATGACTGA
This sequence comes from Euzophera pinguis, assembly GCA_947363495.1. NCBI lineage: Eukaryota > Metazoa > Arthropoda > Insecta > Lepidoptera > Pyralidae > Euzophera > Euzophera pinguis. The sequence goes on along the minus strand of OX376170.1, from coordinate 10,068,746 downwards.
ATCTTGATGACAGCCTTTTCGTCATTTCTTTACTTATTATTTTTTTTTACTTACTCTATATCCAGTTGCAAAATATAAAACATACTGCGAAAGACACGATGTATGCACACTCTGTATTATACGGTCTAAATTTTTATAGGTCATTACAACCATAAACACTTTTATCCCGCATCTTTCATGGGAGTAATGTTACTTCATTAATAAAAGTTAGGTAGGTAATAAAAAGCACGCACCGAAATTAGTCCCTTGGTCTCCCCAAAATACATTTTTCACAGCTTTTGCCACGCTCGACCAAATGTTCTCTTTATTGTAGCCTAAGTTTCTGTCAATTTCACTTATTCCCTCATCAAGGGCTTCTCCCTCACCGAGTCTTTTAACGCTTACTTTTTTCTTTGTTATAACAAATTTGAATTGAATTTCTGTGTCTTCCTCATTAGATCTTAGCACAGAAGATAAGCAGTTTTGTAATGAACCAGCAATATTAGTGGTCAGAGCTGATATTGCATTGTTGACATTAGGCTGTATGGGCGAGTCAACGCACGTCTTGAATAATTCATTTGATTCCTTTGAGTAGTTTTCTGTTTCCACTATAGGACTATCCTCTTTGAAATTTATTGCTCTCGCTGGCATGTTAGCATGGTCACCCACGGGTGGCGTGCTTTCGAGAGATTTCTCCTTGGGAGGGTGAACTGGTGTACGAGCTAAAGTAAACCCTTTGTTCTCGAAACGATTTATGAGTGCTTGAAAGCGGGGATTGTGAACGAATCTTGGTTTTTGAGGGCCTGGCGTGAGCATCCGTTTAGGTTTGCGGTAAACTAAAAACAAGGTAAAAATAAGCAACATTGTGTACGTGAAATAAAAATAAATACCTAGTAAACTAAAGATAATAAAAATTGATTTTATTTCAATATCGAAAATAGAATTCGCTTCAAAGAATTTATCATAAATCATAATAGAAAAACTTTGATAGTTCTGTTAAATGATATGAAGCTACACTAACTCAAAACACTATTATTTTTAGTCTGTGTTATATTTTGTCTATCAAAAAATCTTTAATTTTTTTAAATTTTATTCCATTAAATATTCTGATAAGGTTAAAATAAAATAAAAATTCTTTTAACATTTCACCTCTCTTAACTCTCGGCTGCTGCTCAAATACGGTATCTTCCGCAAATTTTACTTTCTTAGTTTTCACAGACGAGGATTCCGTATTATTCATGGAATCTTGAAACGTAACTTGCTTTTCCGAACTATCTTGACTGCCAAGTCGAATGCGACTTCCAGTAACAATGATGCTCTTAAGTTTTGGAAGCACATTTTCAGTTTCCGTCTTGGAAGGCTAAAGAGAAAATAAAGTAAGTTTAAACGACTGATATATAAGTTCAAATTGCAATTTAAAGGCTTGCTACTTAGTCTAAATTGTTTGGTTATATAGTCACCATAATTTATTAGAACAGAACAAATACCTAAAATAATATTAATATTAAGTATCAGATAAAGGCTGTCCCAACAATTATGTTCTATTTGTAAGTCTTTTTATTACTTACTGTATTTGAATGTTCAATTAATATTCAAATCGAATTTAACTTCTACTACTTATTTCTTTCGCCTACAATATTTAGTTCGTAATGGTTTCACATAAGACGCTAATGCTACTATAATCTATACCTAAGCAATACTTTGTTTATTGGTTTTGATAATAGGCACTAGGCATCGTTAACTTTCAACTTAATTAAAATGAGTAAATCCAATCTAAACTCCTATTTGTGTACAAGTCAGTTGCTTTGATATAAAACAAACAACATTCATTGAAGCAAAATGATACCTCAATATTGGTACTTTGAGCTGAGCTATCGGCATTCTCAATTTCCGAGAGCGGAGAGTCAGCCCCTTGACCAGTAAACATGGACCATCCACTATTAGCTGGATGCGTTGGAGTACTAGTAGTAACAGCTTGAGCAAGTTTCAAAAGATTTGGCTGTACATGAGAAGTGGGGGTGGTCATCTCCTTTTGTGTTTCTTGACCTGAAGTTAGCAAATTTTGGTATTAGTAAAACAATATATAACAACATACAATTCATTTACTATATATGTACTTATATACGGACAGATTAAATAACAGTTGGAGAATTTACATGAGAATATACAAAAAAAGTTTTACACGATTAACAAAGTATTAAGTAGTATAGTGATCTGAACTGACTAATGCGAGGCAAAAATTGATAAAACTCCACTGATAAGCATTTTATAATCCCTTTAATGCCTGGACATAAAAGGATTATTTATTTACACAAAATATATTAGAATTACTGTTTATAATTAAATTGAATGTAAAGTTCATCGCATAAACTTACTATCTGTGACATCGGGCCTAGATGGTGTTGTTTTATTAGTATTTATTGGCGATCCATCAAAATCGGCATCATCAACTGTTTCCTCGTATTCTTCTATTACTTTCTGCCTCATCAGACTAAGAAGCTTTTTAGCATGAGGTGTTGCAGCCCTCTGTCGTTTTAATTTAGGCGTTTTCGGTACAGTCTTTGGGTGAGGTGTTTGTTGACCAAGTTTATTTTCTTCTTCGCTTTCACTAGATTCGTAGTCTACTATGTTATTCTTCCTAACAATAGGTGTTATCACAGCCGTTTTACTGTTTTTGTTAACAGAAATAATGCCCTCGACATTTTCCGTTTCATTATTCTTCGTTTTCTCATAAATGGAATCAAATTTTTCATCTACCAAACTTTTACTAGGTTCCTGATCATTAGGAACTAATTCCGATATACTCGTACATTTGTCTATGTTTAGGAAATCATCAATGTTTTTGAACATTTTATCGCACTTTTTACACTGTAGTGGTGAATGTTCTTCTGTCAAATGTTTTAGGAAGGCTTCGTTTAATTCGTCGGGTCGGCAAAGAAATCTGTTGCCTCTACAGATGGGGCAATCAAAGAGAAGCCCGTGGGAGTTGCTCTCGTGTTTCCAGCGACACTCACTACAGCAGAATACCGACTGACAAATGATACAGACGGTCTGAAAAACATAATTTTTAAACTTAAGTTTATTTTTGAACATGATTTAGGTGTAGTTATGTATGTTTATTTAAATTAAAACGTCAATTGGTTTATTACGGCACCTCCTCTTTGTAATTGCTTCATGGATGGGTCTGAAATGGGCGTATCATTTGCATACCTAGTAGATAGACTGTATAACATATTAATATATACCTACGCCTACAAAAAAAACATACACACGAATGAATCATACTCATTCGTTACGCTGACAGCAATTACTGAACGGGTGCGGTACGGACGTATCAAATTATCGAGTATAATGCTAAAGCCGTGGACCAATTAGATTGGCTTGTCAAAAACAGGCAAATTTATAGGTTTAATATATAATAACAACCTACCTACAAACTAAACTACAATAAAAGCACGTTTATATAAATAAATAAAAAAAAGTACCTATTAAATGAATTGATTGGGAACACAATGCAAATTTTTGTATTTAGCTTTCAGCTTCTGAAAAGACCGTTTTCTTTATGCGATGTCATTTGGCGATTGAAAAAAAAGATTCACAAGGGCTCGTTTAGACGGTCTCAATGCTGACAATCCAATATTGTTCATACAAGCGCCACTCATAGACAAATTCGCTAGTGGATTGCATTGAATCCGTAACGTATACGAACCCTAAAATTACGACTTTGCCGACACAATCCAAGTAACTACTACAATAATCTAACGAAAAAAACATACTATATTCCAGATGCTCAATTCAGATCCATGGAACGGGCAGCTATTATCGTACGGATCATACACATTTGAAAAAATGAATAAAAAAACAACGTGGTAACGTAACTTACTGCAACGCACGACAATAACTCCGCCATAATTCCACATAAATGTGAGAGAATTGGGGAAATACACTTATGTACAGGGAAAAAGGGTCCATGGACGCAATACTGACATTCCTCGCACGCGGTAGCCGTGGCAAAAAGCGAAAACGTGTTTCTGGGCAACCGCATTACGACTTCACTCTAGTACACTTGCGACAAATGAAACTTATACAATCAAGTGAAACTGAATTCACTAACTGTACTGAAAAGGCATAAGTAGAAGGAGGATTTATAACAGTTAATGAAAGTTGTTTATGAGGTCAAATATGTCACGAGTAAACGATAAATCGTTTTTATGACTGGCTTGTTTAAAGATACCTTGACATCACGTCTATTCTTCTTCTTCTTAGGAAGTCGACTCAGGCAGTTCTGAGTGACTTCTGAGGGAAAAAACTCTGCCAAAACATGTCTTCTAATAGGCACTCAAAAATTGCTATAGGGACGGTTTATGTTTTCAAGACAATATGATAATTATTTAGATTTAGTTTAGTATTATGTACCTAGGTTAATTTTAGTTCTCAAGTTTTTAAGATTTGGTGAATGAAAAAATATTAGTTGAATTTAACATCACACTCTCAAAATGTTTAAATTTCTAAAAAGAAATAAAAGACTTAAACCTAAATTTATTCGGACTTTAATACATTTCTATAAAATAACTTAATGAAGAGGTTTATAAGGGATGTCTATATTAATTGATATTATACATTTTAATTACATTTAACTCCCATAATTATCAATTTAATTATTTTCTCCTTGAGCTAATTTATTAAATTTATCTTTGTTTTAAATTACAAATTAAAAAAAATAAGTTTATTTTGAAATTAAACTGGGCATGAAAGTCTATTCTTATCAATTTATTAAACCTTTATTTAAAACAGAAAATATAAAGCACAATATATTATTTAAGTCTCTGTTAAATGACCACAATTAGATTCATCAGTTGGAGAACATTTTTTTTATTGTTTCCTGCTTATAAATAGACTACTACATACATTATTACTTCCCGACCAAACCACTGAACAGATTTTGATAAAATTTGGTATGAATATAGTCGAAGACCTGGGGTCAAACATAGACTACTTTTTGGCGCAGGTAAAGCTGCGGGGAAACAGCTTGTTTATATACCAATAACTACGCATCTAGTTATTCTTATCCGCTCCTCAAAACAACGAAATTGATATGACTACCTATTTTTTTTAGTCCGCCTTTGTGCCAAACGAAGTGTATGTTTGAATTTGTATCGAAATGTATAATTTGTGTGCATGTTTCCTTAAAGAATATACATCTACCTAATCCTATAATTATGTAATAACCTGAATAGTAGTCTCCTTGACTGTATCCAAATTTGGTACATAATTATTTCGGACGTATTTAAAAAATATTTCTTTTTTCGAAACCTTGTACTCAAAATTTGCATATTCGAATGATAAAAAAAAATACAAATTTGATTTTATCGTTTTGAAATAATGAATTTTAAGCAAAAACAATAAGCAGATATAAGTTAGTGTACTATTTGAAAAAACCATATTGTTCAGTTTATTTTCTAGAAAAAATAATACACGCTCAGACACTTTCTAATTACCAAACGCATTCAATTAAAATAAAATTTTTACTTACATCAGGTGAAGGTTTCATCTTTTATTTGTGACATATTCCAATCAAAATTCCAAAATGTGCAAACACAAACTTTATCGCAAATTTTCACTGACAAGACACCGAGCACCGTCGACAAATATTACTTTTACCCTCACTATAAAAGTAAGATGCAATGTTTTTAAAAACAAAACTGGCAATGGAATCAAAACAATACAGCACGCAGAGTATAAATATCTTTTTAAATCTTTGTTAACGTGAAAGATTACTTAACTAAATTATTTAAAAAAAAACATTGACACTCGCAAATATCGACAACATTCTACAATAGAACTGTACCAACAAATTGTCTTTGCGATTCTTCATAGTTAAATCGCATAGGTTTTAGGTATAATTTTTATGCGTTAGAACCAAGTACTGCGCTTAGGCACAAGTCTTTTAATCATTACGTTAAAAATAGATATTCAAAATTGAGCCTGTACGCACGCATTCGATAAAATATAAATTAAAAAGAGCAAAAAGGTAATATTTCACTCTTGCAATCAGACAAAAAATAGAAAGCAGAAAGCGCTTAAATCCCAAAATCAGTGGCCAGGGACAGAGTGGCGCGGTAATTCGCAAATTAGATAAAATGTTGATGTAAAGCCAACTCCCCACTTGGGAGCCATTTTCCGGCTATGTCCGACAATACGGTTCAATATCAACTTCATCTGGATGATATATTTTATTTTATGTTCAAATTCTCACATCGTTTTTTATTTATTTATTTGCTGCAACATTTTTCTTATGTTTTTACAATTTATATATGTTTTGCGCGGGAATGCTGCCTGCGTGATGGGAACCCTGCCAAGGGGGCCCACTTTATATTAAATTTTGTTTTTAAGTTTTCTTTTTGTTTTAGATATAGTTTAGTTTTGTTAAATAAGTTAGATTATTTTTTTTATTACTATTGTCCATACTTAGATATTTTAAGACCTGTTTAATACTATCTAGTTTCTGGTCCATCTAGGGGAAAATAATTAATAAACGACCTTACACTCCAGGCTCTAGGAATTTTGATTTGCGATTGTTACACATTTGTTTATATAATATTATTAAAATTAAAAACTTTTTTATTGCACCAAGAACTACAACAATGATTACAAAAAAAAGAAATGTATGGACATAATTATTTGGCTAAATATGGCTTTTATAAAAAAAAATGCACGAAGTATTTTTTATGGCTTTTACTTCCGTATTTAGCCAGTAACAAGTAAAAATTATACAAGAAAGTCGTTTAGTCAAGAAAGTTTAAAGTTAAGTCAGTAGTTAAGTCAAGTCAAGTCGAGTCAGAAGTATTATGCTAAGTGAAGTGGTAGAAAAACTGCAACAAGACACAAAAATCGCATAAATTGAACATTGTATCACTTCCCAACACTAACGCTCATTCTTGAACACTTTGCGAATAATAAACCACCATTATTATGCACAAGCACTCAAAAAACACAAATATTGGAAAATTAAATACAGCGCCGCACAACTCTTCACAACTTCCCGCCAAAATTCTTCAAAGTATTTATCCATGTTTTCGCAAAATAAGTATTTCATTTCATTTTATTTATTGAAAAACTTCTATAATTAATTCATACTGTGCATGGCATTGTTACGCGAACTCTGGGTTCTGAAGCAGACAGCTGAGGCCGGAAAAACGCTGAGACGAAGAACTGTGCATTACACCAATATTTCGCTCTAGAGTTTAACGTCAAAGTAGTAAAATATCAAGCCTCAAAATTACGTCAAGATAGTATGTAGTTATTATTTGCGTATGTTTAATGTTCTGTGTGCAAAGAAGTGTTAAATAAATAAATAAATAGTACAATGTCTATAACTTACAATGTCCAAGTCCTTTAAAGATGGATTAATTATGTTATGTACCTAGCGGTATGCTTAAATCGTGAAAAAAAACCTGGCATTATGATTATTAATATGCAGAATCTAAATATGAAAGTAGTTATTGCTTATGATGCAGCGAATTTAGATGGTGAACGAGACGCTGTCAATTCACTCACTCGGTCACTTGTTCGTCCGTTTTGTGGATCAGAAACAAACCACCTTCGATGGAAACAAGGGAACACAAATCAGTGAGATGTTTCATGCTTTGTAATTCTCCACAGGAATGCTCCGAGATGTTACACTGGCATTTAAGAGTTCTGCACACAGGTTCCGCACATCTTTCCTGTGAAATTCTGTACCTATTGATTTGAGTCCAATATTTGCCAGATAGATTGAAGCGAAGATTGGGTACAACTGGTTTGGATCGAATATGAGCTCTTTGTTTGTAGTCTCAGAGTTAGTCAAGGTCATGAATGTATTCAAAAGTATTTGAAAGAAAATTCAAGAAATCTGTTTTTGTTGTAATGCTAGTGTTAAATTATTTTATCTGTAACATTTATTAAAAACATTCCTTCCTGTCTCTTTCTGTAAATTAATTGTAAAATTAATTTAAGTTAAATGAATCCCTAAAACTTGGACAAAGTAATTAGTCGTGATGTTGTTTAAGTCTTGTTTTAATTAAGTTCCGACTTCATATTTCATGATGTTGCAAATTGACGATGGTTTAAAATTGTGTACATTAGATACGTAGCTGTACCAATATAAACAATTGAAAAACATACTTACAATGCACTTCAGCTCGTCTGGCCCACCGATATATTTAAAATGTTATATACCTACAAATTATTCGAGTTTTTTTTTACATTATTCAACAGTCTTCTATGATTAAATAGTAGTTGTGTCACTTTAGTTCTACTACAAAAATTTTAAAGCCTCACTACCTTTGTTATTACTCCGTGCTACCCAAGCAACAGCCGGCTAACGTTATGGGTATTGTATGCTCCGGCAGCGGAAGGATTTAGGCCGAAAAACTGAAGCGATTTCGTTGTACTATTTGCCGGTTCATCCAGGGATAGATAAACGTTTACACAAAAAATTTTACATCAAAAAAATCGGATATTTAAAGTAAAAAAAACAGAAAATGACAGCCCTCGTTTGGCCGGAAACTGGCAAGGAAATATATTACGGTACTGAAACTATCACTTTAAAAACGTTACCGGGGGCATAAATTGAGTGCCATAAACGCGCAGGCGTTTGACAAGATATATTCTCCAGCCATATTTTTTTAGATTGCCATAGTTTTTTAGATTGCCACATACGGGCAAACGGGGTGGTGTGGTGCATGGAAAATATATCTGCCGTGGATGCCACAATTTGTCGAGTAAATTCACTTCGTGTTATATTTTCAGATTTTTGTTTGATTTATAGTTTTTTTTCGTCATTATTTTAGCATTACATTATTATTTTTGAAGCTTGCTAAGTGTCGTGGACTGTATAAGATGTATGTAGGTCTGGTTGCTAGTATCTCCCAAATAAAAGGACTATTTAGAAAATAATAAAATATTATTGGCAAAGACAAAGAGATCGTAAGGAAGGAATGTACGCAAGTAAAGCGACGTGAAGTAAAGCTCGTTGCTTTTGCTATGTTCGACTCAATGGTAGTGGTGGGATCCGCTGGCCGCAAATCAACGGATTTAAACTTGTACACTAAGCTATGTCTTTTATTTAGACGAATTTAAGGCTTATGAAAATTTGACTAACCGATGTATCATTCAAAGTCGAAAGTTCATCATTTCACTTAACAGTTTTGAGTAGGTCCATTTTCAAAATGGTTTGTGTCCACATATAAAACAGCACTTCAGAGCTAAAATACCGGGTGATATTGGTTAATCTAATGGCAACATTATGGTAATAGCCTGCTAATAGGTGTAAAGTATCCAATTCTAATTAATGGCTGTAAATTTATTAGTTCCGTTGTTAATTCGGGATAATGTGGGAATTTTGTACATGAATTGTATTAGTTTAAATTAATCAAGAACCTTCCTTCTACATGCAGTACAACATATTTTGTGATATATGCCATCGCCAGAACTCTACATGAAGGTGTGTAGGACAGGTTGTCAGGCCCGTTGGGGTCATTCGAGCATATATTTCCGGAACACAAAGCCACTAGCTAAAATATAAATGTAGGCTAGTAAGGAATATATGCATTTGAAAAAAATACAATTTTAAATCAATTATTTTTTACTTAAGAATATATGGACTGAAGGAGCTCGAAAGCCAAGCGCGTAACGATTACGGGTGTCAAGCGACGACCTTGTCTTGGATTGGTCGCCATAAGTGTCATTTCTATCTTGACCTCTTCCTTTCTTCTGAAGGATCGCTAAGCCGTCGGTTCCGGTTATTATCGCTAGATGGCACTGATCTCTTTCAGATACTTCGCTTATAGACAGCCTGAAAAATATTGACAGTTTTGGCCACTAAAACACCTCAGAATCATATTCTAAATTGGTCTGGTTTCCCTGAAAAAATAATTACACAGGTCAAACGGCAGTCGCTCTATTCTGAGAATACTTGATATTTCGGGTATTGCAAGCGATCATATGCTGCCGTAACCGCGTACCATCAGGTGGGCTGAATGATTGTTTGCCTACTAAATTGTATGAAATAAACTGCAAAATTAGGCGAAAAAATGAAAGAATGAAAATAACTGTATCGTGTAGGTATATCCATACTTCCATATACTTATTCTAATATTATAAGTTCAAGTCTGTTTGTCTGTCTGTCTGGTACGCTTTCACGGCAAACCCTCTGAACTGATTTTGAAGATATTTTTATGCATATAGTTGAAGACCCGGGGTCAATCATAGACTTATTTTTGACGCAGACAGAGCTGCAAGAAACAGCTATTAATGTATGAGTCATAGTGCCCAGCAAGGTAGGTACTTATTGGATTTGGGAATAACAGCAAACGTTGTACTGTTTAGCTCCCGCTACAGTGCCATGCAAACATTTGAACTGCGAATGTGAATTAAAAGCTGCTTTGTTATTTGTATTTGAGTTTATTTAGTAACGTTTACTTAGTACTGGTTCGGACTTGTTTCTTGTTTCCGTCATTGATCGAGGATAAAAAAAATATTAAATAACCACATCACACTCATTAGGTAGGCGCAGCAACCCAAATCGGATCTTGGCCTCCGATAATGAGGATCTCCATTTCGATCTGTCCTGCACCACCTCTTACCAGTCATAAACATGCAACTCGCGTAAATTACTCATCACGTCGTCATTCCAGCTACGATAATCTGGAATGGCCTACTGGACGCCGTCCCTCGGTTTTTCCACATATGCTACTTACATACTTAACTTAAAGCTGAACATACTAGACTCCTTTCATTGATAAACCAAATCGTTTTCAGAAATTTCTTTATCTCATTGATAAGCCAAATCGTTTTCAGAAATTTTATGTATCTAGAAAGTATACTGTTTTGATATAATAATGTTAAAATGTAAGTTAATTTATTATATGTTTGTTGTCAGATGTGTGTTTTTGTAGCTTCTTGCTAAGACAGACGACGGATAGCTTGTGACGAAATTATAAGAACACCTTATACCTACTTGAGAAATTAAAATAATTGTTATGTCATTTGTTCTTATTTTTGACATAAAAAATAAGCATAACATTTGTGCTCAAATTATTATGTGGCTAATCTTACTATTACTGTAACTTATATTTGTCAAGTAAGTACTTAAAATTCCTATACTGATTAAGCCATTTATGGATGCCACTAGACTAGCACCCCGGATTATTTATAATGTACATCTTACCCAAGTTTAAGTAATTTAGAAGCGAAAGTTAATTTGTACATTTGTTTCTTACATTTTCACGCGTCATGTACTGAACAAACATTTCTGAAATTTTGCATACACATAGTTAGGAGTACTTAGAAGGACAAAGGGTACCTCTCATCCCGGTAAATAGTACTGTTCCCGTGAGATTAAGTACGCCAAGCCGCGCACAAAGTAAGTTAAGCTAGGCGAAAGTCTGTCTGTATGTCTGTTCGTTTGTCTGTCTGTTATGCTTTCACGGCTAAACTTCTGGACCGATTTTGGTTTGATTTTGATAGATATAGACCCGGGGTCAAACATAGGCAAAATTTTGGCACGAACAGAGCCGAGGGAAACAGCTAGTATTCTATACTTAAGCCTTTGATATAATGTAAGCGAATGCTTTTCTTTGGACCACCTGTTGCCATAGCAACCTGTTGGTTGTTTCAAATCTCATTTATTATTTTGCAGGTAAATGTTCTCCAAGTGATTTCCTTGAAAGCCTGTGTAGTCTTAAAGATAGCAAGATGTTGCAGTTGTTTGTTTGATTTGGATATAAAACGTTTACCTCATTACTTATCTTCGTTTACTTTGTATACTGTTTTATGGAGAAAAAAGATTTTAACGTAATTAAGTTTACTTCTTAACCCAATAGTTGCTATTAAAGGCTAGTTCGTTAAAAGTAGTTATTTTCTGGTCCTACAACTCGTATAAAAATACATTAGTAATATACTAAACCTACTTTTCAAATAATTTGATAGGCAGGCACAACATAGGGCTGTTATATGAACGAACGCAAAGAGAGATCAACTAATAAGTAATAATGGATTAAAAAAGGAACTTACTTAAAACCAACTTACTTAAAACCTGATAACTTAAAAAAACAAAAATCAAAACTTGTGATAGAACGTGAAGTATTATTATATTTGCTTATTTAAAAATGTTTGATATAATTTTTGCTAGAACCCACACGAGTGGTAATTTGTAATCACGTAGGAAATTAATTTGAATACATCATAATAATATCTCGGATCTACATAATGAGATTATGATTGCGTTTTGTTTCTGAGAACATGTCACTACGGTTGTGTGACCCGAGTTGACAGAGCATGTAAGTCAATTAGAGGACCCTAATTCTAATTAGGTAGCACTTTAGTCATAGGAGGCAGCGGAAACTCTTCTCATGTGCAAAAATCTTAGTACAATTAGAAATGCTGCCAGTCTACTTGGTACACCAAGAAGGCTACCGCAAGGCACAACGTTAAGGGGACTAAAATTTGTTCATAATATTATTTTTTTTTTGTTATTTTCTTTTAATAAAATGTGTTTGTCGAAAGGACGAAAAGGGTAGGCTGTCATCAAGTGACAGGACAGGATGGCCGTAATGAAAGCCGTCTTTAATGAGAGAGATATGATTAGGTTAACAATCAGTTATCATTAAGATCTTATTAAATTGGACAGAGGGCCTGTTCGTCCCGATAGTGGGACTGATCCCAAATCATGATTAAGGCGCTGCGCATCAGAGGAATAGCGTTAAACGTCAATGTTTTTTGTCGCGCAATTTGTCTTATTTTACATGGAATACTAGCATGAAAAAAATATGAAGTACAGTTCAAAGATCAAAATAAATGATATATTTTCAAAAAAGTATTTAAAACGTAGCAAAATAAAATAGCAAAAAAGCTATATCCAGAAAAAGTTTCGTCGCGAATTACTTGATATTTTCAGCGACAACTACCAACTTTTTTGCGTCTATAAAAAGTATAACTTAGTGAGCAAGAGGGATACCTAAAAAAATTACAATATTTGGTTATAATTATTGAATTATTAAATTAAAACTGAAAAAAAAACACCGAAATTGCAGACACGGTTTTAAAACTGAGACTGGTGACAGGCCAACCGGTATCGCCACTTTCAACCTTATTTCATTACGAGTACGTACTATAATCAAATATCGCGATATAAAATACCGATGGGTTAAGGGGTACAGCGCCTTAAAGCAGACACACAGGACTTCGACGACGAAGAGTCAGAGTTAAGCAAGGTAAGAACAAAACAACCTCAACCTTCAATCATTGTGCGATCGATTTATACCCGCTGCAAAAGACGGGGCAACAGTAGAGATAATGGTCATAATCATAATCATAATCATTTATTTTGTCAAACACAGTTAGCATAGGTGTTAGTATGGTACAAAGTTCACTGTGCGCACCGTTAGGCATACAAAATTTTTTGTGGTAGTTTAATGATAACAAAATAATAAAAAGTACTGGCATACAATTTTGTTCAAATAAGACGTTTATCATTGAATTCATAATATTAAACTTATTTATCGTATTACGTTAAGTATAATTAAGAGTGATTTGAGGTAGTAGGCACGCGTGTTGTTTACAACGACGCGCCATACCCCTCTCATTTTACTTTCTATATTAAATTATATGGATAGTTATGAAACCGACATGTTTGTTTTATAAAAAAAAAAAAACAAATAAAATGATCATTTTTAAGACGCAGAAAACCTCTTATTGAAATGACGTATAACTAAATAAATACTCACCAAAAATAATTCGCGATCCAATTTTCCGCTACTCAGACATCAACAAAATCTAAGTAACCGAGCCAAATGAGTTTTCTCAGTTTCTTTGCAGCAAATATTTTGGAACCTACGTCAAATCCAATTAAATATGCTAATTACGTGTACATACTCATTACTTATTTGCGAAAATTGAGTAAAACAAAGTTTGTTTTGCAAAAAGGTGGATTTAACAAAAGTATTCATGACGTATGGGATTTCGAAAATGAGGCCATTTTAATTAATGAAGGGTGCCTTAACCCCGATTCAAATTAAATAGAAAGTTATGGCTTTGCAAAATGGAAAAACATGAAACAGAGTGATGCCTTATAATGGACATTTATGTTTCTAATTACGAAGTATTAGAGCGATAATGGGGCGCCCCGATATTATTTAAGCCTTAAATATGTGTACTTCTTTGTTGTATTTTTACTTCACGCATTTATATTGTTCTTGTGTACGCTGCGTAATTTACGCTGGATGCAGGCCGATTACAACCGGTCATTTTGGAAATCATTAGAAAAGGCCTATGTTCACCAGTGGACTGACTGCGGCTGAAATGATGATGATGAATGATATTGTATGGGTTACTTAGTCAATCAATCATGGTATACAGGTGTCGGAGTTTTAACTAATGGAATAAGGACACTGTTAGTCTGTTTTGGGACGATACTTGGAGAAATCAAACTATGCCGGTGGAAGACGATTCCGCTGGAAGTATGGGACTGTAGAAATTTTAACTAAAATTCAGTATTGGAATTATTTACATCAACATAATTTTCGTCCGGACACACTTAACTTGGGCATTTTAAGGCTATTTGGCTCGGTACTTAGATTTTGTTGATTTTTATTTTGTCTGAGTAGGGGAAAATTGCTTTGCGAATTATTTTTGATGAGTATTTATACAGTAATACATTCTGATGAGAGCTTTTCTGTGCCTTGAGAAATGGTAATTTTAATTGTTATTTTTTTTATTTATCGTCTACTTCGCGGACGAAATGAAGCCTGTTGTGTCCTCAGCTTACACCCCAGGGCCCAAAGTACTCAAAAAGCGAGCTCAGTCATACACTACATCTAATTTTAACATCATCTGATATAAAAAAACATTTAAAACTAGTACAGTTTACTTTTCAAGCCATAATATTTCAATCGGAAGTTCAAGGCAATTGCGCTAATTTAAGTCATAACACGAAAACATGACGACGGATTTTATTTGATGAAAAAAAAAATGTAAACAATTTAGCTTTCTTCGAAGTTACTAAAATGTTTTGAGATCTCTCGGCCGGTTGATTGCATGTTCGATTCTCGGCCATTCTCAGGGCACCTTTTGTCAGAATTCTTTTGACTTTTTCAAAGAATCTTTATCTCTTTAGATTTCTGAACGTGATGTTTTAAAGATCGCCCTAAACAAAGTTAATCAAAGTGTTTGTTGTTTTGAGACGGGGAAAATGTGCATGAAAATGGTGTTTTGTGAATCAAATAGATATCTGCCTATCTTTCTACAATTAGTAAGTTTGAGGAGTCACAAGATACATTTAATTAATAATTTCTAGATTCCTTAAAAAATATATTCTGTTGTTAGTTGGGTCCGCCCGAAACATTGCTCGTGATTTTTTCAAACACTTAATTACTAAGACCTTGACTATAAACAAAAAGTGGTATATAAATGCTGACGCATAGAAATTTCGAAATGTTAAGCGCAATGAGTTCGGAGGACAGAAGGACATATATAAATTAGTAATTGCATCTAATCCTAAACGAAATCCAAGAGTGACGTCACCATGAAAGGTAACGTTATGGTCGTGTGTGACCATAGGATAAAGGACGTGTACAAGGTCAATTGACCATGTAACCCACTGTGATATGATGATGACAGGCCGAAAAAGAGTTTTCTTTTTTTGTTGAACCGTGGTCGTAGCACTCGTCTGCCGTCGTATCAATAAAAGGCCGTTAAGTGATTAAACAACTTTTTGAGTTATGGACAAAAAAGCGGGAAACTAAAGTTTCATAGCTGTGTTTTAGACTTTTATAGAAGACTATTATAGATAGAAAAACGTGGCATAGACCAGTCAATAGAGAAAAATTTACTCTTTCGAACTGTATATAAAACTCAAAATCGCCTAAATGTCACTTAACGGTCTTTTAGTAATAGGACGGCAGTCGTAGCTATATGACTAGAAAATGTGTTAAATACGCAAATGACTGTCAGGTGTCACAAACAACGCCAAAATAAGTGTAACTTTGTATTTACGCTACTTTTGACCTTTCTTTTTCTCTAATTTTGGCTAAGAGTTAATTCTTCATCCTAGCGTTTTTTCGGTTGCGCCCTTAGCTGTTTGCTTTGGAGCCCAGGGTCCGATTTAAGCTAAAGACTTCTAAGCTTGGTCAATTAATGTTACCTCGACATCCATACTTGCGTACTTCCATACTAATATTATAAATGCGAAAGTCTGTCTCTCTGTCTGTTACGTTTTCACGGCTAAACCGCTGAACGGATTTTGATGAAATTTGGTATGAATATAGTTTTCTCCGTCAACAACCTCCTTACATCTTCCGGCAGTTCGAATCTGTGGTTCGGATCCACAGAAGGGACCTGCTTGGAGCAGTCATTAATGGCTGCTTGCAAGTGGTTGGTGAGGGAGGAGATCGCCGAGTCTGTCTGTTCGATGGACGTTATCGAGTTTCTTCCAATCAGTAATCGTTGTTGTAAGACTCGAGGTCAAATATAGGCTACTTTATGACGCAGGCGGAGCTGCGGGAAACAGCTACTAATATATAAATACTTTTACCTTAGATTAATGATTGGTCTCCGCGGCGCTACGACACAAATTATTAATCGAAGACTTTTACTATGATTGATTTTAGATCGATACATACTGAAGAAAAATTAGATTATTCAGAATACAATGGATATCTATAAAAAAAAGCTATTAGGTCCATCAATTTTACATCAACATAAGATCATTTTATCACAAAAATTTTATATTATATTTATAGGTATGCTATAAAATGGACTTAACAAACATTTGTTAACATAAGTTAAGATATCTAGGTATTATGTACACAAACAAGTTTTTTATAGGTACAAATAAATTATATTAAGTCATAGAAACTAATGGTTTTCAATAGTTGGAAAAAAAAATCCAAAAATATACTTTCTTTTTATAGAATTAATTACAACGCAATCCAAAATTTAAATTGAAAACGACCAAGAACTAATTACTCGAATTTAAATAAATAAGCAATAAGGAAGGTGGCACTTTTTATACAGTAGCCATTTTAAGATGTCGGAACCTCCAAGAATTATGGTAGGTAGCCGAATTTACGAGAGAACCCATTAATTTACAAAGACAATATTTAAAATTTTTACCCGAAATGTTTTTATAAGTATATATTTATGAAAACCTGTCGCGATCAGAAAGCTTTTTATGTTAGTTGAATATTGCAGATATCTTATAAATTAAAAAGTTAAAAACAAATAGTGAAAAAGGTCAGTCAATTTCAAACACTTTACCTATTCCAAATCAATAGCAAAAATTTTGTACAACGAGTGAAGATGATGATGTCCGATTTCGTCCACGGCGACTGTTACACTATGAAGCGAGCAACGTTGTGTAGCTCTTTTGTTAGAAATCAATAACGTTTTAAAGTATTCTTTCAGTAGCTAAACTGGAGTGCAGAGTCACAGACTTAAAAATAAATGCAGACGAATCATCATTGAATCAATGATGCACGTAAATGGCCTATGTGTGTAGTGAGACTTTGTCTTCAGTTCTAAGTCTGTGCCCAGCCAGAGTTCCTAAAAAGGAGTATTTTTTCTACTTCATTTTTGTCAAATGAAAATTTTGCTCATTAAAGCAAACCTATTAGTGCTTTTAGTTATTCTAAAAGTTGCAACGCGTAGTCATGACCACACGAACTTCAAAACTTTGTAGGTTGAAAACTTTCCAACCTTTGTGAAATTTAAATCGCGGATTAAGTTTTCGTGATAAAGTTCGTTTTTAGATTCAGGAATAACATTAATTTAGTACTAGCTGGAAATGAGTTGAGAATACTCCCAAAAGTAGTTGAAAGCCATATTTTTCATATTATTTTTTAAATTTTAACAAAGCAAACAAATCCAAATATTAGGTCATCATTGTACTGTACATACATTGATGGTTTAAGTATAGTGTGTCACATATGTGTGGTGGTATATTTAAGTCTTCAACTAAATAGAGAAAATAATGTTAGAGTATTTTACTTTAGTAATTATCCTTTCGCCGAATCTAGGGCCACGATGAAAGTGTATCCTAGACTCTGAAGCACAAGATGCTACTTGAAACACGCGCTTGGATGAGGAAGACTATTCCTCCCATTTGAATGTAAAATATCTTCTTAGACTTTACAAAACAATTATTTATTTATTAAAACTTTATTGTTCCACAAAGTACACATATACTTATAACAATTGGCGGACTGAATGCTAAGAGCATTCTCTACCAGTCAACCATTGGGAGAAACGGAATTATGTCATAAAAATAAGTTAAAAGACAGATATTTCCCTAACAACATCTACACTTTCTACATTTACACTAATTTACATTTGTTTACACTAATATTATAAAGAAAAAAGATTTGTATTTTTGTGTGTATGTTTGTAATGAATAAACTCAAAAACTACTGTGCCGATTTCAAAAATTCTTTTACCATTGGAAAGCTACATTCACCCTGAGTAACATAGGCTATATACCGCAGGTGGAACTGCGGGAAACAGCTAGTGTAAAAAAAAGAACACATTGCAATAATAAATGTTAAAACAACTAATAATTACACAAACAAAGCGATAACGACAATAGGAATGACATCATCATCCTAGCGTGTATTCCTAGTTGCGTCGTCAGCTTACGCTTCGGAGCCCGAGGTGTGTTAGTGGCCAACACTGTCAGAATTTTTCAGGCTGCCTTAAGGCATCGGACACATCCTCACGACTGCTATCTATCGATAATAAGCACGAAGGAGCTCGAGATAGAAAATGTCACTACAATGGCGACCACTCTAGAGGTTCGCTCCAGAGGGGTCGCTGTGCTGATAGCGGACAGGTCGGCAACGTGATCGTAACATCTCCGGTGTTGCAGGCGTTCCTAGGCAACCACTTACCATTAGGTGGGCCGTACGCCTGTTTGCCTACTTAGTTACGGCGTCTACTACTCACTTGGAACACACGCTTGGACGAAGAAGACTACATTTTACTATAAAATATTGTCTTACACTTTATAAAACATCAATTAAGTCATAAAAATATGTTTGGCAGATATGGCCCTAACAACAACAACATGTTAAATGAAGACAACATTGCAATAATAAATGTAAAAACAACTAATAATTTTACAAACATAGCGATAACGACAATAAGAATGACAAATACCCAAAAGTTAACCCTTATCACGCGCGCTGTCATCCGCATAATACTTGGACCCGTGATCGAATTAATTATGAAATAAAGAGCGTTCATACAGTAATGTCAAAATATTAATTGCTTATAATTAATCATTTATTAATTCTTGAATGAATTTATTGTGAAGATGAAAGGAAATATTTCGTCTTTAAGGGTTGTCCCTTTTGCTTGTGTTTAATTTATGATCGCTTTTTAGTTATTAATTTCTTTTTTTTTTAAGATGTACTTTTCAGTCTAAAGATTTTATATTTATCAATTCTTTATAAGGCTTCCCCTATTTAACATCTAATGCCGTTTGATCAAACATGATTTGCACGAAAACCTTTACTCGATTGTCCGTGATCACTATAATTTGCCACATCAATGCATCAAAATCTCTAACGATTATATTGGTAAACGCGTTTTCTCGAAATATCGTAAGACCAAATCGTTGTAAACTCTAAGTATATTAATTTAATTATAATTTCTAAGCAAAACTTTTGCACAAATGATTTTAATATTGACGCGTAAAATATAAACTTAACGTCAACTCATAACACTCCTCTTTTTGTCGTTAGTTAAATAGGTTTGTACCAGAAGTTTTGATTACCATTTTTCAGAATGAAAATGATATAGAACTATTAAGTATAACGGTTTTATTTAACTCTTTTTTTTAACAAATTAATTGCTTTCCTAAAAAACAGACTTTAAATACCGAGTAAGAAATTTATTTTCGATCGTTCGTTTTGCTTTGATTTTTATCAAATAATTTTATAGATTTAGCATAAAATAATAGTACTTAGTGAATAAAACTATTTGATCTGCCGATATTTCAATAATTTGCGTTTACCTCTTATAACTGTTAGAGATTTAGATGCATTGATGTAGCAAACTATAGAGCACACGGATTGTAGGTTTTATAAACAGTTGAGAAAAGGTTTTTGAGTAAATCATGTTTGACCAAACGGCATTTCACTTAGATCCACCACTACATACAAACCAGTGGATCTGAGGATACTTTTCCTGAACATATGTAGGAATTTAAGTTAATCATCTTCGTACCTACTTATTTACATTAATTAAAGCTAGATCCCTTCTCGATTAAAACAGATCATAAATAAAAAAAGCGCAGCAAAATAAGTCAAGTTTTAGAAATAAAATGTGGTATAATTAATTAGAAATATATGTAAACAAACATTAATTATATTAGAACCACAATACCTTTTTAATGAGTAATGTAACATACTCAGATATCCACTACCTTCCAAATCATTGTCCCAAATGTCAATGTCGATTGATGTCGGTCGACATTTGGTTGTCCTAACAATAAAATTACAGCGTTAACCACCTGATTGATTAATTCGCTGTATAATTTACCTACGAGTATTATATTACGTGTAGTGGCTGATGGGCTGTGAGTATATTCTCAATGGTCAAAAACTCTGAACTAAAATCTGATAAATCTCATCTTCAAACATTTTCTACCGTTGTGTATTACACCCACGATACAATTTTTGTTTTACGCAAATAAATATAAATTTACTTAATTATAAAGTTTGAGCCCCAAGAAGAACATTTTACTTCGACAAAATCAAATTTATAACTACGACAGCGATGACAATGACGAGCAACAATGTCGTTACATAAGATAACATACAAATGTGTGGTACAGTGGTTAATCAGTTTGTCTCAATCTGTCTGCACGCTCCGGAGGCCATAGGCACGGAGTTATTACGACACCTGCAATGAAAAACATTGTAACTCACTTTTTGCCGATTTTGAGTTACAATCATAGCCCTTTATAAAAAAAAATGCTCTATTTTTTGCACTTACTCTGGTATCGATATCATTTCAATGGACTACTTTAGAAAGTGTTAAAACATTGTAAATCAGTGTTTACAGAAGATGATAAAAAGGTATATTTAGTTGCACATACTTGACTGTGCCAGTAATTGATAATAATACATAGAACACATTGTAACAAAGTATACCTTCTTGTTTTCGGCAATATTTGATTGCAATTTAAAGAAGCTTTCATTGTAATCCTAATTACAATGTTTTCATCCTAAATGACAAATTATATTTTTGATACAAAGATTGTAACATGAGTTGCAACTAATTATTTCGACATTCGCGGCATCTTTCTATAATTGCTTGTAATTTTTACTAAAGTTACAATGTATTGACTGTCAACATTTCTCCCCCCGCACATGCTTTGTTGCGACGTGACGAGTTACGACGTGTTTTTTGCGGGAGATTCACGTGCTATTTTATGTTAGATTGTGACTAAACAGTGATAAATATAGGTAGTTCAGTGTCCCTAGTCCCTACCTAATTGAGATGAGTCGCCGCAATAAAATAATTGAATTAGCATTAGCTAATAGTGGAATTATAAACAATGATGATACAGGTCAGTAAATAAATAATAATTTCTTAAGTTACGCTCACTAAACTTGTTTTGTTTTATTTTGACGTGGTTTTATAATACAAAAATTATAAAATTCATTTATATATACGTAGTAATAATAATAAGATACCTAAGTATATGTACCTACCCGTAATCCAGATGTAGGTACCTCTAATCGTTGGTTTTTTACTAACTACAGTCAGATGTTTTGGTTTTAGGAAATAAACATACGCGTAAGAGTCATAATAAGGATAACTTACCACTGGAATCGCTGGAAGTCATGGCATCACCAAGTTTTATAGAAACAGGTATGTTTATAATGATGTGTTCTTTCAATTTTAGTGTCAGATAAGGCTTGTCCAGTCATTGGCTTGTCCCGATAATTATACCTGTTTGTGATTGATGCTATGATTTTATTTTTAGGTGATGATCTACTAAATTTTAAATATAATCTGAGGGAACGAACACCGGCAAAAAAACAACCAGAAAAGTCTATATCTGATGAAACTGAAGAGTTATACTCACCAGTAATTTCAGAATATTTGCCACCTCAAGAAATCGGTAGGTAACATTTTGAGCATATTATCAACCACTATTCTTTTCTTTTGTAGGTACTTATCAGGTTTTTTTTTTGTTTTACTAGTTTTTTATCGATTTATTTACTAAACCATTTTTTTTTTTCAGCACGCTCACTTGTAACTCCTGATGCTGATACAGAATCAGTTGATAATCAGACAAAAGAAAATTTGGATAATATTGAAATAGAAAATTTAATCTTGGGTGATATAGGTAGGTTTATATTTTACATTATATTACTCTAACCTTGCCCAGGGCTTCGATCCCGTGGGAATTTTGGGATAAAAAGTACCCTATATGCTATTCCGGGTATTTTTTTACCAGTGTAAGTACAAAGTTTCATCGAAATCCGCCCAGTAGTTTAATACAAAAAAGGTTGTCAAACAAGCATAATGTTCCACCCGGTTACCGTAGCCTTTGGATTTAACAAATGTTGTGGTTTTCTGTATCTATTATTAAAAGCTTTAAAAAATATCTATTACAATGCTCTCTGTTGTTTTTAGAGCTTATGCAAGAAGTAAATATGACAACCGAACCTGACAGGCGTACGATGGAAGGACAGCCCACAGTTCAAAAAACTAGCGATGTAACAGGAAATGGAAGCCAAACTTACGGAGAGGAGCCGTCAACTTCATCCGATATTGATAAAAAAAAAAGAAAATACCCGAACAAAAGTAACCCAGGAAGAAAGAGAATGTGTAATAAAGAAAATTGGATAGCCGAAACACGTAAAAAGAAGAAAAATTCAGGTCAAGAATTTATTAATAGAAGAGGTCAGTTAATACAGAAAAAAACTATAAAGCCCGACTGTGGTGCTAATTGTTCACGTAAATGTCGTGAATCAATTACAGAAACACAAAGAAATTTAGTGTTTGAAAACTTCTGGGCACTAGGTAATCATAATAAACAAGTAGATTATATTAGCCGATTTGTAAAAAGGGTCCCAAAAAAACAAATAATTGCCAGTACAGCTTCGTCTAGTCGGCGTAAGTGGTCTCTCGAATATTATTTGTTCATAGAAGATCAAGAAATACGAACCTGTAAGACAATGTTTTTAAACACCCTGTCGATAAGCGACATGTGGCTGCAAACTCTTTTTAAAAAAATAGATAGGTCTGATACAGGTATTATTACAAACGATAAAAGAGGAACACACAATACACGTAAGAATGCTATTTCAAATATTGTGAAACAATCTATTCGAGACCATATTTTACAAATGCCATTAATAGACTCGCATTACGTGAGAAAAAGGTCATCTAAAAAGTATCTAGATGAACAATTAAACTTGCCGACACTCTACAAGCTTTATTTAGAATGGATTAATGAGAAACATTCTGATCAGGTTGTTGCAACGTTAAGGCAATATAGAGAGATATTTAAGACTGAATTCAATATAGACTTTAACAAACCAAAAAAAGATCAATGTCCAAAGTGTGATATATACAAAAATACAATTGATAAAACTGAAATAGAGTATGAGCATGCTTTACACATAGCCAACAAAACCGTAGTCCGTCTATTAAAAGACAGTGATAAACAACGAGCCAAGAACTCTGATTCTGTTGTAGCGGCTTGTTTCGATTTAGAAAAAATATTGACCACCCCACAATCAGAAGTATCTGTTTTTTATTATAAAAGAAAACTCGCCACATATAATTTTACCATCTATGATTTGGGCAAACATAAGGGCTATTGCTATGTGTGGGATGAGACTATCGGACGCAAAGGATCGAACGAAATAAGTAGCTTTGTATTTGAGTTTATAAAAGAAAAGGTTCAGGAGGGTTACAAGGAGTTTAATTTTTATTCTGATAGCGCTGGTGGTCAGAACAAAAACAGGACTGTATTTGCCATGTATGCGCACGCTAGCACTACTTTCAAAATAAATATAAGCCATCATTTCTTCGAGGTAGGGCATTCACAGTCTGAAGGTGACGCGATGCATGCACTTATTGAGCGAAAAAAAATATATAAAGTTATCTACGTACCTCAGCAATGGATAACTTTGATCAGATGCGCTAAATCTACTGGCGAGCCTTATAAAGTTGTAGAAGTTAACCAGGATATGATACTTGATTTTAAACAGCTTTTACAAAATAAAAATTGGGAACACGATATTGATCACGTTAAAGTCTCCTGGAGTAAGATTATGCACATTCATTTTGTTAGTACCTTGCCAAATATAGTAACATTTCAATATGATTCTATATGTGACAATGAAATGTCTATGAATATAATTGAAGACCGGAATGCTTCAATTCGCTTAGTTACACGTCGCGCTGCAAAGGGATCTCAAAATAATGAAGAGATAGCAGTTACATTGTCAAAGGCATATAATGGACCTTTACCAATATCTACAGCAAAGTATAAAGATTTATTGAGCTTGTGCAATAGCAATGCTATTCCAACAATCTACCGTGATTATTTTATTAATTTACCTCATGTGGGTACAACTTAAAATTCCAGCTTGCTCTTAAAATAATCTTAACTAAAGTAAAACCATATCAGTAAGTTTTTTATAAAAAAAATATCTTTATTATGAGAGACATCTTGTTGTTTTGTTGAAATATTCTAGTTGAAATACTGTTTTTTTTATATTTATGTTTCGTTGTTGATTGTTTCTTAGCATTTAATAATAATGCTCCTATATTTTAATAATTTTAATGGCCTCAATCGTCGAGTAGATATAATTACATGACTGCCCTAATTAGGAAATCTCATTAAAAAGTCATTTTAAGTTTAAGTAAAATATTTAAGTTGTTATTACTGTAGCGTTGCTGCTTTTTTAAGTACCTTTTTCTTATAAGTTTCTTTGTCATGTTTTACTTTTAAAGTAATAAAGATTATTACGATTGATTCAGTGTTTTATTGCTATCGTAACTACAAATAAAATTAAAATACATGTTGAGCATTGTATCTCAGACTTACAATTTTTTATTTCCATGATTAAAATATTGCTATACGTAATTGAATTTTATGTCTGAGTTACAATGTCGTTTAATAATTTTTTTTTAGAGCAAAGTCATTGTAATTCACAAAAGGTACTAAAATTGATATACTAGTAACATTTCAATCATATTGTAATGTAAAGTATCTCTTTTTGAGTAAAATTTGTTAACTTAAGTAGCGTTAGGATGTAACAAAACTAACCTAGATTTTTTTGAATCTTTGACACGCTCTCCTGTAAAATAACGAAATATGAATTACCATGTTTTTCATTGCAGGTGTCGATTAATAGTATGCATGGGTTTGATTAAGTTTTTTAAGTTGTTAAGTTAGGACACGTAACTTAAAAATTTCACACACTTCCACTTTGATTAGAACATTGCAGGCGTAATCTAATTACCAGATAAAATTAATTAATAATGGCATAATAACAATGTGCAAAAATTAATATAAAACAAATTGAACATCCCCTTATAGGAACTCCAGAATGAAATGAATGAACCCACGAAAAAAATGTCCTTCAACTTGACCACAGCGAATGACGTAATAAAGTACCCAAACAAACGACAAGACCCCAAATTGACGTCTGAACATCTGTTGTCTGGGAAGAAACCTAATAACACAATATGAAATGAACCATGTTTTTGGAAATAGAATTTGTTTACCAAAAATCTATATCTATATCTTCTATACTAATATTATAAATGCGAAAGTCTGTTTGTCTGTTACGCTTTCACGGCCAGCCCGCTGAACGGATTTTGATGAAATTTGGTATGAATATAGTTAAAGACCTGGGGTCAAACATAGGCTACTTTTTAACGCAGGCGGAGCTGCGGCAAACCGCTAGTTTATTATATTGCAAGATTTTTTTTGTGTAAACAATGCATTTTTCATTATTAAAACAAAAACTACTTACTATAAAAATATTTTAAAACGGTTTTATTTACATACACACATACATACTATCCACGCCTTTATCCCGTAGGGGTAGACAGAGACTACGGATTTCCATTTGCTACGATCCTTACAGACTTCCCTCGCTTCTTCTACGCTCATCACTCTCGTCATACACGCTCGTCGATTACAGGTACTCCTGACGTCTAATTTAATTGTTGAGCTTAAATTCAATTTGTAACAATTGCGAAACTCATAAACTTAAGATATAAATAACTATATATAATAAATTCACATTACATTTTTTTTACTCATTTTGTTCTGTTTTAGTATGTATTGTTTTAGTGGCAACAGAAACACCCCTATGAAAATTTAGACTATCTACTAGCACAGTTACTAGGGTGTACAATTGTACATGGTCAATTGACAATTTAACCGACACGAAATCATAATGACGCAACTCTAAAAAGAAGCAAAAATGAGCGAGTCGTTTAATAAATTGACCAATTTACGTCGTCGTTACTGTATTCTGAGGTGTCTTGACACCTGGTACCTCATCTTCTGAGTGGCATGTAACAACGTTCACCTATTTGTATAAATTGTGTGAGGTTTTTTGAAGATAAGATTTTTCCATAAGTTACAATCAACTATTTCATACAAATTTTCACCACAGTTGTAGCCTTTTGAGGGTTGATCTTTGATTCATCCATTTGATACATCAAAATTGGTGCAGCGGTTAAGCCTCACAAATAAAGTGACTGTTAGGTAAATAGACATTATTAGACATCATGACATTTATATTACTATGGATAGTTTGAAAATAATAATTAAGCAAAATATTTTGTATTTTCTAGTCACAATATAAAATGTGAGGGAATTGTATACGAAACATACCTACCTAAGAATCCTTTCATCACTTGTTAGTATTGCGATCCAATGCGAATTGAAATATTTTTTATGATTTTTTTTTAAACTTTTTAGCTGCAAATACAAGAGATAAATAAATATTTGAAGTGTCAAGTTTCACAGATTGGGATAGCCCCAATGTAAGTTCGAGACTTGTGTAATAGGATGCTCAATAATACTATATTTTATAACAAATATCTATCTATATATGTGGGAATGGTATGTATCCGAATATGTGATAGATTAGAATGAATGAGTTTCACTGTATGTATCCGAACGCTGAAAATGATAGGAGGGATGTCAGAGCGAGAAAGAAGATGAGGGACAGGCGATTTTTTGCTACGATGTACAAGACGCACGCTGCTAATATATATATTTTGAAAAATCGTGAAGAAAGTAATAAACGTTGAGTTAAAGTGATTTTCTGCCGTTTCACTTGCCAGCCCCGATATCCCATACCACTTATATATACACGATCTTCAATCATAATTGACTTTTATAACGTACTAGCGGTTTCCCGCAGCTCCGCCTGCGTTAAAAAGTCTTCCGGGTCTTCTACTATATTCATACCAAATTTCATAAAAATCCGTTCGGCGGTATGGCCGTGAAAGCGTAACAAACAGACAGACAGACTTTCGCATTTATAATATTAGTATGGATATGGATACTTATTTTAATACCCAAGTGGTATTAATATAAGCAGCAGATAAATTCTATCTTGTTTGCTCTCAGACCAGCTTCGAACGATACAATTTATGGAGCATGAACAAAGTGAAACGGCACAAACTATCCGTAGTAACAAAAACAAGGTATTTACTAATTAAATTTCTCGTGAACAGTGAAAAAACAAAACATGCTTGAAGCCAAAGCCTCTTTTTATAGCCTGAAAAATGGTTTTATTAAATCAGGTGCTGGAAACGTCAAGAAAGGCTGTTTCTTTTTCAATTCGTGCGCTTTTGTACATAAGTCTTTGCCGTCCTTATTTAAATCTAAGAATATTATATTTTTAAACTCGAAATATAGTATTATATATATATATATATATATATATATATATATATAAATATATATAATTATATGTATTGTTATTACATTAAATTGATTATTGAAAATGGTATACTGTAAGCTAATACTAAATAATTTTTATAATAGTAAAGAAAAATAAACATGCAAATTTGTTTGTTTATAGCTTAAAATCGGTTTTTTACTGCATATTATTTAAGTTAAGCAATTAAGAGTTTCCACTAACTTACTTATCTGTACTCAAGTTAATTGTCAATACAGAACAAAATTAATACATCCCTCACTAATTCAGTAGCAATCTGTAAAAGATTTCCATTTTCTCCGCTAAACTCAGTTAAAAATGGCATTAATTATAATAGCCGGGGGACTGGGGATCTGTTCCGCTTTTTCCCCCGCTGAAAATGATTGTAATTTGTGAGCGCCAAGACGATTATTAACAACGAATTCTGTAAACAAACATTATTTTATCATTATCGTAATATTTTCTTTGAAATGGAAAGCTGAGTGAAAATGTTAAATTCGAGTTTCGTAAGATGCTTTTCAGTTTGAAATTTATATCTGTTAAAGTTCTGAGATTCAGGCTAACAAAGTTGGTAGGCTCAATGTAAAAACTCAAGATAATCTATGTACTTGTTTTTTAAAAACAATATGCCGAAGCTGTTTATTTACTGATCAAAGATATCAGTTAAAGAATGACTAATTTTGTTTTCACAGGATTGATAAGCATTGGTAGTAGGTCGAATAACTTTAGCCATAATGAGAAAGGAACATTCTACTTTTCGGTTTCGATGCTCTTAGTGTCACGCAAAATCAAAAATATCGGACCATTCTTCATCATTACGTGTTTCCAAGACTGACTATTGACGCTTGGCATGGCGACAATGGTTTTTAGACATTGAAAGCCTAATGGGGCTTTCATGTCCGAGTAGCTTGAATTTAATCGATTGATCACCAATAGTATAACTTCTGTCTTGACTTGTTTTGGAAATGGTTCGATAAGCCGTGGTATTACTTGGTAGGCTGAAAAAACTTTAAGAATATTGGTCACTTCAACACTAGGATCACGTTCCTATTGGTCTGGTTTCTCTTTAAAAAGTAACATAGTAGAGAAAGCAATCACTCCATTTTAATGAGTACTGCGAAATTCACGCTGAAATCGTGCGTAATCTGAGAATAAAACTAGAAAAAACGTTCGAGTGAAAAGGAATATCTAAGTCAACTTTCTATTTATCAAGTACTTACTCATGTTCTCATACTTTAGAATGAAATGTTAGGGTACTTTTTTTTTAATTTCTTAAGACTTCAAAGAATGTTAGCGTTATTTTCCTTAACAGGTATTCATTATTTTTCAAACATTAAAATTCAGGCCGATATTGTAGACAAAACATGGTCCACGTTGTAGATTCTAATTAACCTTACGAAATTGTAGTGTCAACCCGAGGAATGAAATATGGTGTAATTAGCGACCTTTTGCTTTTCGCCGGGTATCGAGGCCGGAGCTCCATTTTATGGAAATTTTCAAAATACTCTCATCAAATAAAATGGAAATAGACCGTCTCATTTCAGTTGACGGCTGATTTAGTTAATTCCATTTCGTTTTACATTTATTATAAAAAAAATCGGTGGAATTTTTCATTTCCAATTAAATAAGCAAATGGCTATTTGTGGAAAGGGAATATAGATAACAAAGTATTCGTCAAAGGCTTTATAACAAGGAAACAAATTAGCCCCGCGAAAACTTTGCTTATTTAAACAGTGAAGGATTACGGTAGGTAGTTAATTTTGTGGATAAAACATCGTAAAGAAGAGGTTTTCGAGTTATAAGGACTTCTCTTTGTTCAAAGAATTAGCACTGCCATAAGCATACTACGTGTTGCCAGCATTTTGGGAACATTAAAGGTTTAAAAAGATATAAATTTACCCGGCCAAAGTAATTAAAATAGTTACATTTCTTAGTATTTTAATCACTTAGAACATCGCAGATGATTTGAGACATTAAAAGCCTAGCGGGGCTTTCATGTCCAAGTAGCTTGAATTTAATCGTTTGATCACCAATAGTATAACTTCTGTCTTGACCGAGTAGACATAAACATATTTATGGACAACATCTATCTGTTCAATGTTCAAAGAGATCTAATTCTACTTCATCCTGACCTACGAGTATAAACCAACTTCCCAGAATACATTTGCCCAGAGAAATACAAAGCTACAGCTAGTCCAATCTGTCATGAAATTTTAAGCCCCATAAAACTCATAACGTATTCAATACACCGTTCCCGAATTCCCCATAAACTGGAATTCCCACCCAAATTCTCTATAGTCGGGAATAAAATACTACGACATATTCCACCTCTTCCGTTATTAATTTCCTCCACCGGCCTAGATGGGATGTTTTGACTTTCGGTCGGCAAGAAAATGGGACAAAAGATTTGGGTCAATGGGTAAACATCATTGTTCTTTCATGTTTTCACTACACCTATATGATTAAATGCGTTTACCTTCATACTTCGTTAAACTTAGCTTACCTTTGAGCTGTAGAAATGCTGAGCCAGTCGTTCCGTGACCATAACCATTGTAACACGATTGAAACGTCAGAAGTGTGAAGGTATTATTTATACACACTTAATCCTGTAATTTTTAATTTGCAGTGAATTAGTATAAAAGTTAATAATAGCCAGTTATCATAACTACAATATATCCTAGCCGTGTCAGCTACAGCTACCACTTTGGATCAAATATAAGTTGAACTAGCTAAGAGCTGGAATGACAATGTGCTCTATGGTCATCATTATTTCTCGTAGGTTACGTTGTCAATCAACCATGTCCACCCTGGTGTTAGAGTTGTGCGGAACCGCCTCTCGGCCTCTGACGTGTTCCTTTAACGACTACAGCTTAACGTGCCTACCAAAGCATCTTCATTATCAGACAATCAGGTGATTCAAGCCTGTTATGTCCTAACCTAACCTAACCAAACTGGAAACAACTAAACAAAGTATTCTTCCTCTGGGAATCGAACCCATGACCCCTGGGTCGAACGCCTTAACCACTGGAACATCTTGGCAGCGAAAGTGCACTCGCCAACAGTAATTTGTCAAATCAGTCATTTGATGAATACACATTTTCAGAATAAATCCATTCTAAAATCGAGCATTTATTATTTAGTATTTCATAGATACAATTCTATCAAAAACTGATAATTGGTAATTAAGCAATACAAGTAGTCGATTACAACCATATTTAGATATACCCTTAGAATTCATAATGAAATGATTTATTTATTTATAATAGTCTACCTATAGCATGAGTATCTACTAAAACGAAGTACTTAAGCTATTCAATTAAAAGTTTATCGATGGCCCAAGTTGTATTACCATAACTTAGTGTTAATTTTCAGTTGCATATAAAATGAATTTCCTCCAAAATATATAAAGTATGGGTGAACGAATTCATTATCTCATAAATTAATTCATTAACAACTTTAATTAAATTATTCACATTATTTACATGAGCGGACCACATAGCCGCAGATTCATTATGCCTATGTTTGTTCTTCACAATAAATAAAAGCGGACCCGGAACGCCCGACCCACGGAATTACTTAGTTTTATTTGAATTGTTCACAACTAAAGTCCAAAAATTCAGGGAAATGAACTGACATTTGCCACAACGTTATTTGAGTTACGTTGAAACTTACATTGTACTTAAGTATTAGGTTATCAACTATTTGAGTTTCAATATAAATAAGTTGCCCACTTGTAGGTACTCAACATATACATATTTGACTATATGATTTTACCTTTTTATTGCCAGCTTGTGCTTCAAGATTCAAGATTAAGAACCCAGAATACTCTTAGTTTATATTGCAAGATTTGCCGATACAATTATAACAACTAAAAGACTGCCGTCTGACCTCCGTAACCTTTTCACAGTTACCAGATGGTAGTTAAGAATTTAGGATCAACTACTTAACGTGCCTTCCGAAGTACGGAATCCATATTAATATCAGGTAACCAGGTGATGTCATAACCAAATTGTGGGAATCGAACCCACAACGACGTCTGGGTCTAGGTTTTCAGGCAAACGCCTAATGCATTGCATTATCTATCATTCACAGTATAATCAATAGTAACATATTGTGAAGACGTTTCAGTGATTATTCAATTAATTGAACATTCGTGTCTTAGGGGTAATACCAGGTGTAGCGTAGGTGTCAGACATAGCGATTACGTGTCAATTGTATGCGTATATGAGACGGGGAAGCTTATTGATCTGATACTAAGAGGAATTCTTTAGAGAAAATTGTGTAAGAGTCTGATGAATTCTAAGAATCTAAACATTGATGGGTTCTCTTTTTAGAACAAAGACATGTAAATGCTATTTTAATTAATTACTTTAGACATTCATGAGGTTTGATAAATTGTGATATTAAAGAACATATTGCTGACATGAAAAATAGACGCTCAACCAAGTCTGCAGTCTGTGAACACGCCCTTGACAAACCCAACCACTATATGCGTTTTGATAATCCTCAAGTCCTTGCAAAAGAAAACATATTTATACCAAGGCTGTTACGTGAAGCTATTGAAATTAAAAACATCCTAATTTCAATAGAAAGGATGTATGGCAGGTACCACTACCAGACTGGGACCCGGTTATCAATTTAATAAAACCTCAAACTCAACGGAAGACTGCAAGTACCTTGGATACTGTCAGCCAATACTGCATGAATCGAAATTATTTTTAATAAATTATAGGCTATGGTTTTATATTCTTGCGACATCAGAAACAAATGACACAGACAAATGTCAACTTAGTCTGCCTGCGACCATGAACGCTGTAAAGTGTTTGAAACGTTAGGTGTAAATAAATAAATAATTAATAAACACGATAAAAAACCGTATTCAAATAGTTTAATTTAATGTGTAACAATCGCGAAAACATAAGATATCATTGTGACATTCCTTTTGTTGCAGACGTCCAATGGCTACGGTAACCCTTTCCCATTAGGGGAGCCGTCATCCGTAGGTTGGTTTGCCTAGTCAGTCAGTACTATAAAGAAAAAATAATTTTGTGTGTTTTTATTTAACTCATGTGCTACGGAAAGCCTACTTTGCGGAAGCCAAAGTTAACTTTGAACCAAGTTATACTTATTGGTTAAGTTTACCCGTCACCAGTTAGATGACCTAAATGGTTTTAGTTTAGATTTATTTAGTTTTTATTTTTTAATTAAAAAATGTGTGC
This sequence comes from Euzophera pinguis, assembly GCA_947363495.1. NCBI lineage: Eukaryota > Metazoa > Arthropoda > Insecta > Lepidoptera > Pyralidae > Euzophera > Euzophera pinguis. Next base: position 10,035,574 of record OX376170.1, on the reverse strand, counting down.
CAATATTATAGTAAATTATTCAGCGACCCGTGGCAGGCAATTCAATTTTCATAAACAAATACATATTTCATACATAAATTCATGAAAAGAAGGATATTCCTCCACTCAAAATACTTATTACTTTAGCTTAAAGCATTCCTTTTTTATTAGAAATTTTTGAACTTTTTTTATATACTTCATTCCATTATCGTAGGTATTCGCCCGACAATTTCTAAGAGTAATGTTATTGTGCGTCATTGGAAAATGAAAGTTTCGATAGTCAAAATGTACAATATTTTCTGTCTAAATATCATTTCAGGCTCGGTTGCCCAGAGAGAATGGAGAGGTATCGAAAACTAAAAAGAGCATGAGAAATGTATCAAAATTAAAGGGAAATGTGTTTTGCCATCTCAGATAGATATTTCCGCATTGACAAAAAAGTGAAGATAATGTGAGAGCTTTTTGCTGAGGCAAATGAGAAGGAAAATCCTCAATATTGAACGACCGTACTAGTTAAAAAATGTCAAATGGTAAAATAAACACGTACAAGCAGACTTTAAGTCAGTAATAGAATAAAGTTCTAAATGCATCTACAAGATGCATTGGTATTTCTTTCCATATCGCAATAATATAGCGTGAGAGTGCTTTTACCTTGAGAGAGGGTAGGGTGGCAAATTGCGTCTACTCACATTAAGCAAATGAGGGGGGTGTTGATGTCGCTGAGATCTGGATCTAGAACTGATGTAATTCTAGGCGAAAGTGTATTTACGTGGATATTGTAGAAATGTCATTATCAACTGCGATTCTGCAAATTCACACCTGTTTTAAATATATTTTAGCAGAATTATGGTGTGGACATGTTTTCAGTTCTGCCTTAGAATCTTTTAGAGTTTACCTATTCGAATATCTAGGTAAGTAAGTATAATAAAATAGATTATTATCTTAGTAATTAGAAAGACAAATAAGAAAAACAACTACAATCAAGATAATAAGAACGATTAATTTGGTTTGTTTATGACGTAATCTTATTGTAACTTTTTAGGAAAGATATAAAAAACATCGTTTTTCAAGATTCCTAATACTAATATCTAATCTACATCTACATCTAATCTTACATTTGGGGTCCTATAGTTAGAAGCACGTCGAACCTCCGGGTTTTTTTCTTACTAATACTTAGATAGGAATGTTTTAAATTCTTGAAAGTATAGGCATGCATCATGCATGTCAGTCTAACAACTTCTGAATTCAGACATTACTATGGCCGGACAATTATTATTTATTACGTAATATAAGAAAAGACTTCAATTTTCTTTTCGCAATTAATTTTCGTATCTAGTTAAGTAAGTTATCCCGTTCCAACTTCAGCATCTGTTGCTATGACTAATAGCACAGAAAATATAAGAAGTGAGCGAATTCATTAGAGCAAGTATAACAAATGGTATAGATGATTACTCAGCATTATTGTATGACAGAAACGTTTGATATTTCATTAATCTTCATTTTTCATGATCACTGCACTTTGAAGTTGATAACGCAGCTAATCGAAGGATGGCAATATGTGAACAACATCAGAAATTTAGAGCACACATTGAAGAATTCTTACATTGTATTTTCGTGACGAAAAGAAAAGGTTTTGAAGAACTGTCACATCAGAATATACATGGTTAATAGACCTTCTAAACCAAAACAGTAAGATGACGTTAATGGTCATACTGTAACCCATTTCCTACGTATACAAACAACTAGAATATAAATAAAATGCCACTGTGGTCCAGTGGTTATTACGCTTGCTTTAAGGCCCAAAAGATCGCGGGTTCGATTATCTTATAACAAAGATGATTCCGTGCCTCGAAAGGTTCTCGAACCGATTTTATTGATCTGGTCAGTAGAAATGGCTCTCATCAGATTCAGCCAGATCAATAAGTGGCTATGTTAACCGTTCTATCGTTGGCCGCCAATAGGTCCTAATACGTGCAGGTGTTCGGATTTCTGACAAACCAACAGATCCGCCATGTACTGAACATGCCCTAATTACACAAGTATGAAAGTATGGGGATGCTTCCTAGATTTGCTAGATTAACTTACAGCGGTTGGTTGAGGAGCTCTTTAGTCGAGTGCTCGTGTCAAGCGACGCGACGGCGTGACGCGACCATTATTGGATTGGTCGCCATTTAGTGGCATTTTCTTGAGCTCCTACGTGCTTTGGAAGGCACGTTAAGCCGTTGGTTCCGGTTGTTGTCGATAGATAGCAGTAGTTAGGCTGTGTCAGATGCCTTAGGGCAGCCTAAAAAATTCTGACAGTGTTGGTCACTAACACACCTCGGGTCATGTTCCTGTTGGTATGGTTTCCCTGTAAAAAGGGTTACAGAGATCAGACGGCAGTCGCTCCATTGTAATAACTAGTTCCGCCAAATCTTGGACCCATGACTTACAGCCCTAGGCTCCGAAGCGTAAGCTGACGACGCAACTGAAATACACGCTAGGATGATAATGATGCTTACAGCGGTTGGCCCCTGCTGATTGCCCAATTTCGGCCGACCGCGCTTACTTCCTAGACTGCCCCAGGCCTGCACGACACAGCCTGTGTAGCGTGGTTGGGACAACTCGCCGCGAAACGAAAAATTGGTTGGCATGTGTGTAAAAACAAGATTACATAATATTGTCCCAATTTGCTCCAACCACTAGGTTACATGGCAATCTATTGTGTAGGACCAGGAGAGCCAAGCTGGCACGTGTGTAGTGAAGACAAAAATTGGTACGGGCTAATGAAACCGAATTAACAACGCAATTCACAGCCAATTCCAAACATTCTCTTGAACATTAGCCCTCTCTCATTCGGAACCTGCAAAATTACTAATTCACTATCCCCAGGAATTACCCAAGAATAAAACTTTCTTGGATATATAAATAAAGGAGCGAAGTGACAATTCCGGGGAACCGCGGACGAGGTCAGAATACTGAGTAGGTAACTTTTGAGTCTTACCGCGCTTTGGTAAAACTGATTTCTATAGTCCCTTTAGTGGTCATTAAATTCGTTTTATGTTCGTTCGTAATTTTTTATAAACGGGCACATTTTTTACTAATTTCCTAACATCTGATTATTGCACTAGAATTATTTTAAAACAACTCATCATTTGGGCAAAAAACGAATTGTAAATGTGCTTATTAGTATAGAGTACATCTTATTCCAGATTATATTTTATTGCATGTAATTTTTTTCAGTGCAATGAAGTGTTATCTACGTGGTTACTCAATCAATCATTTATCAAGAACAATAATAAGATTATACCTTATTATTCTCAGCATATGCGTTTGTACGTCGATTTGAAGCCTGTTAATCCAATTACCTTAAGACGAAGCACTGCAGTCCGAATTGAATTGGTCGAGGTTCGAATACCAATCGAGGCTATTAGGAGATTTGAGTGTTAGGACAATGCTTGGAACCAATATAGCTGAGCTGCAGATAAGGATTTGTTACATTGTGTATGCTTGATCTTGTGTAAGCGGTCAGGAAGGAGCTCTTCAATGATGAAGTATATTTGAATATGATTTTAAAATCGTTTATTACTTGCGAATTTACAATTAAGGCAATGAAAAAATACAGTAAATGAAAAAAGGCCGTGTCGTCGTCGGTTAGCGAACAGAGAAGTAATAGTAACAGGTAATGGCTGATGTGTCCACGTCCCGCAGCCCGCGCATGTCCCTACGTCACCGTGGTCGAGTTGTTGCCTGCTATCGATCCTCCGTCTTAGTTACGTAGGCCGCTCCAGAGATGGCGTTAGTATGTGCGTTAACATACGCCCCCGGCTTTGGAATCACCCGATTCCAACGATGTATGGATAGAAGTCGTCTAGCGAGCAGCTGTCTCCTCGTCAGTCGGGAACAATGGACATATACGTGGGAATGTCCTCTGTATTTCGCCAGTCTCAGTTTTGATTCTTGCGATGCGTGCGATGCCATCCTTGCCTGGATACGTTTCTAGTACTCGTCCTATACGCCATTTGAGAGGAGGCAAGTTGTCTTCCTTGATCAGGACCAGAGTGTTCGGGATGAGCTGGGACTTGTTGGTTTGCCATTTAGTTCTTTTTTGTAGCTCCGAGATATATTCCTTGGACCACCTCTTCCAAAAGTTCTGGCGCATCTGCTCGATTCGATGATAGCGAGACAATCTTTGTATATTCTCACCAGTCAAGTCAGGACTGGCAGGCGCTGTAAGCGGCCGGCCAATCAAAAAATGGGAAGGACAGAGGGGTAGTAAGTCATTGGGATCTGTAGATAAAGGATACATAGGTCGGGAGTTAAGGACAGCTTCAATTTGTGCTAACACTGTACTTAATTCCTCATATGTGAGGTTAGCATTACCTACTACTCTATGTAAATGGGACTTACAAGACTTTATTCCTGCTTCCCATAAACCACCATAATGCGCTGAATATGGAATAATAAATGAAAATTTAATGAAATTATCAGAAGCAAAATTTATAATTTGATCTTTATGTTTATTAAAAAAATTTGATAATTCTTTTGCAGCCCCTACGAAATTTCTGCCGTTATCAGAAAATATTTCTGCGGGTTTGCCACGTCTAGAGATAAACCTTTTGAGTGCTAGTATGTATGCTTCAGATGTTAAACTTGTGACCAACTCGAGATGTATCGCGCGTGTAGTGAAACAGACGAACAGACAAATGTAACATTTTTCTAACTTCGCACCTCTTCCTTTGCGATTTAAAATCCAAAAAGGGCCTCCGTAATCAACGCCGCATTTTAAAAATGGCAGGCCAGGTTCTATACGCTCGGACGGCATGTTACCCATTCGCAATTGTAAAGATTTGGCTTTCATACGAACGCATTTCACACAACCACGGACAGTGTACCTAGCTAAGTCACGTCCTCTAAGAGGCCACCACCGTTCCCTAACCGTAGCTAAAAGGGTTTGAGGTCCAGCGTGCAGTAAAACCAGGTGCTGATGCTGAAAAAGAAGCTTTGTGAATGTATGCTTAGAGCACAGCAACACGGGATGCTTCTTTTCGTATGAAAATAATTGCGAGTTCGAAAGTCGCCCACCAACTCTAATTAAATCGCGCTTATCAATAAATAAATTTAAACTTGAAACATTACGAAAACGCTGTAATGTACAATCATGTTTCAAGGCCTCGTATATTTCTGAAAAAGATTGCTGTTGTGATATGTGAGTGAGAATCCTCGTAGAATCGTTCAACTCGTCCACGGACAGAGGGCCCGTGCTTCTGTGTGACTTTGTTTTCGTACGACAATTATTAATAAAACGCAAAATGTATGCAGTTGTACGAATCAAACGATTGTAAGAAGAGAATCGTTCAAATGGAAAATAATATGAAGTTTGACATAAAGACGCGATTTTTACAACTTTAAGTTCAGGCAAATCATCTAAATTATCGTAAATATTTTTATCACAACAATCAATAACAGATTCATGTAGAAATGCCGGTCCGTTCAACCACATGTCTGAAGATAGCAAAGTATCGAGTTGGACCCCGCGCGATAACAAATCAGCTGGGTTTTGTTTACCGGCAACGTGAGACCACGATGCATCTCCCGTTAATTCATTAATTTCTACAACGCGTGACTGTACGAATGTTTTTAACAGGTGGGGTGACATACGAAGCCATCCTAAGACAATGGTTGAATCTGACCATAAGTGAACTTTATCAAATGTTAATCTTAATGAGTTCACTATCTTGTGATATAATTTAGCTGCTACCAGTGCACCGCATAGCTCTAAACGTGCGATACTGAGAACCGGTTTCACTGAAGCTACTTTGCTTTTCGCACACAACAAGTGGACGGTTGCCGTGTTATCGGTAAGGGTGCGTACATACGCGCATGCACCGTATGCATTCTGTGATGCATCCGAAAAAATATGAAGTTCCGTTTGTTTTGCGTTATCGCATTTAACGTGACGAGGAAACCGCAAATCTTGTAAATAATTTAATTTTTCTAGGAATAATTGCCATTCAACTAAAATGTTATTAGGGACCGGGTCATCCCATCCTACTTTGGCCAACCACAATTTTTGCAAAAGTATTTTTACAATAATTGTAATTGGTGCTAATAAGCCTAGTGGATCATATATTTGTGAAATAGTAGAAAGGATTATACGTTTAGTGGCATGTGTCATGTTTTGTTTACATTTGGTAGTAAAAAATAATTCGTCGCTAGTGTGTAACCACCCTAAGCCCAACGTTCTTGTGTGACTATTTTCGCCTATCGCTAAATCTTTAAATAAACTTTCTGAGTGCGAATTATGAAAATTAAAGACCCATTTTCTAAGAGGAAAACAACCTGATTTCAATACACCAAAAACCTTATGTGTAATTTCTAAAAGAGAACTTTTATCATCGTGCCCAGTGATTTAATCATCAACATAGAAATCTTCATTAATGACACGAGCAACGACGTCATCACCGCACTCCGATGCTAGTTGTTTGATGCATCGCATGCTTAGGTATGGCGCAGAGGCAGTGCCATACGTCACGGTGTTGAGTTGATATACAACTAGAGGATCGGATGGCGACTCCCTCCAAAGAATTAATTGTAAATTTCGTTGATCGGGTTGTATCAAAATTTGCCTAAACATTTGTGCTACATCGGCACAAGCTACATACTTAAATTGACGAAATCTTAATAAAATAGAAAAAATATCATTTTGTAACGGAGGGCCGGTATGTTGAATATCATTAATTGACTTCCCGGAAGTAGATTTACAGCTTCCGTCGTAAACTACTCTTAATTTAGTACTAGTACTATGTTCTCTAAAAACACCATGATGAGGTAAAAAATAACAAGGTGTTTCATAGTTATCAACACGACTCATGTGACCCATGTTCAAGTATTCACTCATGAAATCGCAATACAATTTTCTATAGTCTGACGGGCCGCGCTGCAGTTTGCGTTCAAGAGACAAAAACCTATTCTTGGCCGTCGTGAACGAGTCACCCAATGCATCAGCTGTTTCGCTCAATGGGATGCGCACTGAGAATCGACCCGTATTGTCACGAGTAGTAGTGTCAATAAATAATTTTTCGCATGCACTATCTGACTTAGATAAGGAATGCGTATCTTTTATTGTAATTTCTTCGAGCTGCCAGAAACGTTTAAGTTGATTATCTAGTGAAATATTACATTGAACTTGTTTAATGTGTGATTTCTTACAGTTCATGTTTTGTGTGTTTGTTTGGTAAACACAGCCTGAAATGACCCAGCCTAGTTTTGTGTTTTGTAAGTACGGGCCACTTGGCAAACGAATTAAGCCTTCAGATAAAAGGTCCCAAAACGTATCTGCGCCTATCAACATATCAATTTGACTAGACGAGTAGAAATTAGGATCGGCAAGTTGCACGTGACTAGGAATTTTAATATTGTGATTGTTTCCTAAAGGCGGCAAACTGGCCGTAATACAAGGCAAAACTAAACAACTAATGCGTGTGTTGTATGAGTTAGTTTTAGACTTTAAATTAATTTTACACATTTGTGTGGATTGTGTTACGCAATTACCTATGCCTGTGATTTGAACAGTGGACTGTATCATTGGAATACCAAGTTTCCTACATAGTGTTTCGGAAATATAAGAATTTTGGCTGCCATTGTCTAAAATTATTTTTATTGTGTGAAATTTATTGTTTACATCTGCTACTTCTACTAATGCGGTCGACAATAACACTTGCTGTATTGATGTGTGTGAATTAAAATTATTATTGTCGTCCTGGTATAGAGAAGTAGCATTGTAAGATGACGAATGTGTGTGTGCATGTGTGGAGCCTACGCCAGCCTCGCCCTGCAGCCATGTATGCGTTGTGTGTGCTGAAGTGGAAGGCACTCCATCGTTACATGCAGAATCTCTGTGCAACAATGTATTGTGCTTCCTGTTACACTGCTTGCAGGGTCCGTACCAGCAGTTCTTAACATCGTGTCCTGCTCGCAAGCAATTGTTACAAAGCCCCTTCTCAGTTACATACTTTATTCTGTCTCCAATCGAAAAACTCAAAAATTCCTCACATGCGTATAGAGGATGATTAGCATGACATTTAATGCATGAAAATCGTTTCGACTTGAAATCAGAACAAGATAAATGTTTTAATGAATTTGTGTGTTTGCTAGAAGAAGGTCTTTGTGCAATATGACTATGTGTGTGTTTTTGATGATTTGACGGCACTTTCCTACTGCTTACATCAACGCCTTTAATTTGGGATACCTTAATTGTCTCCAAAACGTCAGCTCTGTTTTTAAGAAATTTAATCAAGTCTGTTAACAATATTTTTTCATTATTTTGTGTGATTGTACTTTTATGAAGTTCCCACTCTCGTTCAGTAGACGGGTCCAATTTTGTGACGATGATGTAGACAATTAAAGTGTCCCAAGCATCGGTGGGCTCGCCTAAGGTTTTAAGAGCACGAATATTTCTAAGTATCGTGTCGATTAATTTCCTAATTTGAGAGGCAGACTCTTTAGAGACAGCGGGAGCCGTAAATAATGCCTTACAATGGTTATGCAATAATAAACGACTGTTGTTAAACCTATTATCAAGTAGTTCCCAAGCTGTAAGATAGTTCTCGGCTGAAAACTCCAATGATTTAATTACTTGCAACGGATCACCTTTTAAAACAGAACGCAAATAGTGAAATTTCTGTATGTCGTCCAAATCTTTACGATTGTGAATAACCGATAAAAAAGTATCCTTAAATTCCAACCATTGATCGTAACTACCTTCAAATGGAATTAAAGAAAGAGTTGGCAATTTTATTACGGATTTTTGACCATATGAATCAGAGGAAGAGGAAGAATCATTTAAAATAGATTTACACTTGGCCACTATCGCATAAAACTGATTCTCAAAGGTTTCTCTCTCGACAAGTTCCTTTTCTAACTGGCAATCGGACACAATTAAATCTATTTCGTCTTGTAATTCGGAAAACTGATCAAATAATTGTTGCGACTTATCAAAACGAGATTGCAATTCTATTTTAGACAGCTCGGGTAACTGCGTGGCATCTAAGGACTGTACGTATTTAGTGAATAATGTAAATTTCCCTTTGACGATGCCTCTTTTTTTGTTTAATTCTTTGAGGACATCATCAGAACTCACAATATCTACAATAGATTGGCGCTTTTTTGTCATTGTGGTGTGAGAAGCAAGAAAAAAGTACTTACGATTTTTCTGGAAGCTTTTTGAAATTTTGCGAAGCGGGTAAGATGAACACGCGCGATCGAAAGCACTAGAATTTGCAAAATAGGCACAATGTTAGCACAAATAGGATATAAGATTTAGGATAGAACAGGAATTGATTGACCTGACCGTTTATTTCTGCGCTGGTCTTCGCTGAGTATCCGTCTCGAAGGAGTTATGTGTATGCTTGATCTTGTGTAAGCGGTCAGGAAGGAGCTCTTCAATGATGAAGTATATTTGAATATGATTTTAAAATCGTTTATTACTTGCGAATTTACAATTAAGGCAATGAAAAAATACAGTAAATGAAAAAAGGCCGTGTCGTCGTCGGTTAGCGAACAGAGAAGTAATAGTAACAGGTAATGGCTGATGTGTCCACGTCCCGCAGCCCGCGCATGTCCCTACGTCACCGTGGTCGAGTTGTTGCCTGCTATCGATCCTCCGTCTTAGTTACGTAGGCCGCTCCAGAGATGGCGTTAGTATGTGCGTTAACATACATTAATTACTAGATTATGTGATATAATAATTCAGTGTTCAGAAATCAATGGGCCTACTTTTCAACTGAACCGACACAATCTCGAGCAAAGAAGAAAAGTTTTATAAGCAGCAGGTATATAAGTAGGTATTATAAACTGGTCAAATTTTAATATGACATTCTAGACGACAATTTATCAACATTTGCCAAGGATTATTACTGTTAGTTTTCTTGACTAAATAGAAATTCACAGTGAATCATAATGAAAACAAAAAGATTTTTCTTTTCCAAAAGTACCTTTTCCTATAAGATTTGCATTTGAACGTTTTTAATACCTGTCTTATCCGACTTCGGGAAATCCCATATAAGTTTTCAAGACCTTTTTGGCTCCCGACCGACTGTCTTATCGGGACTTTTTGGGCAAGTTGCCAAAACTATTATGTACACGATCCTTGATTATTTAAATATTCACAAATTTCACCCGACCAGAACTTTGATTATAATTTTTTGAGGAAGCAGAACAGAAATACGATATACTTACATACCATATCTTATTTTTTTTTATGTAAAAAAAAATCAACATTATTGCGAGTGGAAATTCTTAATATGCGCTCGAACCTTGTCAGTTTATGTATTTTTACCAGAATATTATATTGAATATACATTTTTCTCATTAAATAAATAAATAATAATTAATATATAAAAATATTAAATACACACTGTAAAAGCGACGCGCCGACACCTTCCTTAGCTAACATAATCATAAGCAATCATTATCTAGAATTTCAATTAGAATGGGCTAAGTGAAAGATGAAGACTTAACATATAAATAAGTATATTTAGGCATCATCAATCAATTCTAAAATCAACTTAAAATTTTATCGCATTATCAGTGAATTTACGGCGTGTTTCCACTGCTGCGTCGGCACTAAAAACCCCGCCGATATTTACGGCGACCACTAAACGCCGATCCGAGCATAATTTACTATCGACTCGGTCGCAATTCGTCGCCTTTTATATTTATTATTTACGGTTCTTGCTAACATTGAATATTATTCGTATGGAAACGACGTACTTCCTAGCAGGAAAGCGGTCACTGGGCACCGAGACAAACATCTGAGGACGCAACCGGGAAGAAGCTGAGATGAGAGAGAGAGAGACAAAGAGAGAAACAACGTACTTACAACAATTTTTTTATCATTAATCTTCTATAAATTTCTAGAACTGTGTTTATTAAGTTTAGTAACACCAATCGCTGATACCAAGTGCGGGCAAGTCAATCGGTCTTGTATATTCTCGTGAGTTTTCAAAACCATCAGCAATCGGCTTAAATCAAGTAGGCACCGCTAACAATGACGAACTGAGTTTTCTGAAACACGAATCAGACAACAATATTTATAACTCACTTTGTAATCTGTTATTAAGTGCCTACTTAAGTAACGTTACTTTTTATTTTAAATGTAAATTTAAATAACTGAAACTTAAGTATATTTCTTTTCAAAAAAATACTAACCTCAGATTATTGATAAAAGAAAACCGCCAGGTTACAACAGTTGGATCAAAACTAAGTTTCAAAGCAGCTCCCATATAAGAATATTTGAAGTAAAATAAAATGTCAACTTCATAAATTTTACTTCAATGCCTCAATATATCTGAACATAGCTCCACTTTTACGATTCTAATAATTGTAAAGAGCCGCTCTCCATAATTTTCATCGTGGTTAAATAAATTCTGGCGATTTCTCACAAGCACTAATAAAAATCAACGACTTTGTTGTGGGGTTTAATTTTATTTTGCAACTAAATGTGAATTCAAGTAAGTCTTTTTGGTCTAATGCTAAGATAGGCACATGGTTATTATTTTTAATACTTGTCAACCAATATTTTTTCTCTACCAATATCTTTTAAAATAGGCCTTCGTAAGTTAACAAGACTGCTTATTATATAATTTTATACTTTCATCTTCAACCATTTTACACGCACTGCTAAGTAAGTGTAAGTATTCTGATGCCTTTTCCAATGTCTGTATACAATTGAACATATAGTAAAGTAATTTTTATTCACTAGTGTATTTTCTATTTGCATAACAATAATAACTGCTGTCACACAATCAGAAACTAGCATTATCACAAAGTCCGAAAGCGGTCATTTCATTTATTGAAAAATGCCTTTATCCTGAATACGCGCTCATGTAAACACAGGCTTACGCGGCTGAAGGAATTTCACGGGAGAGTACTCCGGTCCTCTTTTATATCATGCTTGCAATGTGTGTTCGTTATTACAATCTGTAGTTTCTCTTAAACAATGCTTTAAAGCTAGAATGTTAACGTATATCTTGGTATATCTAACACAGTATAAGACACGAACGGGCTACATCGGCAGTTTGCATGGGTAAATGCTCCTTTTATTTTTCTTGAAATTATAATGTGACAAAAAGATTCCTCTGATAAGAATTGATTGCAAACTTATAAATCATAGTTAGAAATAACAAAAAACATAGCTCAATTATTCCATATGCTCATTTTGTTGCCCAATAAAAACAAAATTGTTTTCGCATAAGTAAATTCATCTTCGTTTTTCTTCAGATCTCGAAACATTTGGTGTTTAATTCACCGTGATGCTCTCATGTCTCCCCTTTGACATACAGACAGATGTGACGGCATATAAGCTTCACGAAACATATAATATGACACGTTTTTGATAACATTGTATGCGTAGTTGGTTTCGTTTGAATCTATTAGCATTTATTTACTTAAATTCGCTATGTTGTGCAGTTTCCGGCGACATAAATTTTATTTTAAAAAAAACTAACAATAATTACAAATTTACTTATGAAAATAGAATCAGTAGTTAGTACATTGCTTTCAAATTATCTTCGATCTTGGGTTTACACACTTGTTTATTATAAAAATAATTTCATCGTTATGTTTCGAAAAAAGTTTCACAAACTGAATGTGATACATTCATTAATTATCCATACTTCCACTATATACTTATACTATATATTATAATATTATAAGTGCGAAAGTCTATCTGTCTGCCTGATACGACTTCACCGCAAACCGCTGAACGGACTTTAATGAAATTTGGCATGAATATAGTTGAAGACCCGGGGTCAAACAGGTTTTTCAAAAAGCCTATGCTTTTTGACGTAGACGGAGCTGCGGAAAACAGCTTCTTCTTCTTCATCGTAGCGTGTATTACTAGTTGTGTCGTCAGCTTACGCTTCGGAGCCTAGGGTACGCTGTAAGTCATGGTTCTAGATTTGGCGGCACTGGTTATTACAATGCATGCTGCAGGAAACAGCTATCAGATTATAATTGTGTGATAAAAAAAAATTATAAAATTTTTCTCTACATTTTGTAACTTCTATTAAACCCTCAGATGTCAACATAATGTAATAATTTGATCGTAAGGCATGCGTTATCAAATTTGCGAAGGTCGTGTCTGTGAAACGAGTAAATTCAATAGTCTGCTGATATATTGGGTCAAATGCGTTTCGGTTAGGAATAACGTAACATCTAACAAAATTACTCTTTCAATAGATAGTTTTACAACCTTTGCAGTATTTGTGACTTTATTTTCACATTTCGAATACAGACATGGATACGTTGGAATTTTTCACCCTAAAATATGAAAAATCTTACGTTTTAAACGGAAATTATCATTATAATTAAAGCGATATTTTCAATTTTTTTTTTTGTTTCTTGAAGAAGAAAATGTTCACATCGAATTGCATAATATTATGACAAAAATATTATTAACTTAACTGTATTTCGTGAAACCGCTCAAACATATTTTATTAAAATGTATGAATTTTCATTTAATTAATACCTTACATATTATTATTAAACACGTATTATTACCAACACCTTTAAAACTTCAGAAGCCTGAATGCCTTACCTGAAAAAAACAAAAATTATATTTAGTAAAAACAATCACTTCACTAAACCATTAAAAACAAGCTTTACAACAATAATCCTATTAAATAATAATGTTATTACGTAACACTCTTTTCACTAGAAAATAGCAACAAAAAGCATTCATAGGCAAATTCAGATTTGAGCAATAAATAAGGATTTCAGCTCTTCGACGTTATAGCAAACGCAGCTTTTACGCAAACAGATTAGCTTTGTTTGGTTTCGTTCCAATATTGGTTGGGGCAGCAGAAAGCGCTATTTCTCCCCGATTTTAATTAGTTACTGCTATTACCATTCTGAGATACAAAAAGAACTTTTGTATACAGTTGTTTTTATCAGCGGAAACATGGGGCAAAACATGAGTCTCGGAGGTTTGACATTATTAAGTACTTGAATTTTACTTGTTAGACAAACATAAGGTTACCTTCCATAGTAGAGCTTTATACGTGGCATACCTACATCAAAGGTTGTGATGTATTTGTGTGAATTCTCTTTGATTTGATGTAACTGCTTTTGTTAGTGATGGTCTGCCACGGCTCTTTCAAGAGATTTTCACGACGAACATAAATTCTTTGAGGTAACATCGGTGCCTGAAAACGTTGTGACGAAGAATTCGTCACGATGAGTACAATAAAGGAAAAGCGTAAAAAAACTGAACGAAAGGTAAAAGGTATATTGGTTGGGTCGCGAATTGCTGAAGCAGAAGGGAGGCTCAAAAGCATAAAAATTGAACCAAAAAAACAAAGAGCCGTAAGTGCGTTTTTGTTTGTTCAGCTCAGCCCTTCCATCAACGTGAAACATGACCGCAAGGAAAACGATCAAATGGCAACTACTGATCAAGGTAAGCCGATGATCTGGGGTTAACTAACAAATGGTGTTAGCGTCGGTAGTGTCCCGCTGGGTTCACCTTGCCCTCGATTTATTGAATCTATTTCCGAGGTTAATCCCGCAATGGAGATTAAACCGCTAATGTTACCAACTGCTGGGTAATTGGAAACTATGCTGCAGTGGAATTCAGTATTGTCATTTATTACGGTAGGACTTTAATAGGATTTAATTGTTTTACTGCGGCTGTAAGCGTGAATATTTGAAAAGCGTGATGGAATCAGTAAATAGCGTCGTATCGACTTCATACATCATTATCATCCTAGCGCTTTCCCGGTTGCGTCTTCAGCGGGTTGCTTCGGAGCCCAGGGTCCGCTTTCCTGCTATTATTACATTAAAAATAGGTAGCTATAAATAGGAAATAAAGTTACAATCGTTAGAGAGCCCCATCATAAAACCCTTTTGAATTACTGGTTGCATCCTATATGAAGTTGCTTCAAAACTTCCTGGTTTCTATTTGATGTCTTTTTCGGCTAAAATTCTTACTGAAAATGTTGTAGATTTTGTTATTTCCAAAAATTAACACAAAACATAACACCATTTCATGAAATGGACTATTACGGCTTATTGGAAAATAATAAATGACAGAATTTCTGTCGTCAAAATGGATAAGCCATAAAACCTTATTAGGACCTCGTTTATATATACAAATTTTACATCGTTTGATTCTGTTATTGCTTATTTGATTATTTCTTATAAAAAAGGCAGCATTATAATAAAAAGTTTAATTCAAGGGTTAATAAATCGTTACAATTTGAATGGCGTAATAAATGACATAAATTTCATAACGCTATGACATGTCAAAAGTATTCGGACCATCGCCATTAAATTTCAAATTCATGCTTCATTTTAGCTTAATATAGAGACATGAAAATAAATAAAATATGGGAACTAAGGGGAAATTTATTATCATTCAAATATTTTTTAAACTTTATTTTAATATAAAAATACTAGCTGTTTCCCGCAGCTCCGCCTGCGTCAAAAAGTAGCCTATGTATGTTTGAGCACGGATCTTCAACTATATTCGTACCAAATTTCATCAAAATCCGTTCAGCGGTTTGGCCGTGAAAACGTAACAGACAGACGGACTGACAGACAGACTTTTGCATTTATAATATTAGTATGAATTAGTATGGAAGTATGGATAATGGATTATATTACAATAGCGGACTTTACTTTAAGAGCCAATGTTTGTGTTAAACAAAAATCTTAAATTTGCGTGTACAACAACAATGTGCAATAACAAATGTATATATTGTAATAACAAATGCAAAAAAAAATACACGTGAAGGAAATAATTAAAAAAATAATATTATATAAGACATAATATGAATTGGGGAAGAAAAAATAAAGCAGCTCCTGCCCTGGCCCCGGAAAAAAAAAACGATCGAAGATAAAGCTAAGATGAAAGATAGCATATCATAAATCTATATGCTCTGCTATGTAGTCGAACATAATCTTTTACAAATATAATATGATAGTTAGGGCCTTTGAATGAGTAATCAACAAATAATACGTAGAAGTTTATTATTTACTTGCATCAATTTAAAGTTGGGAAGTATCTACCAACCTGATGAAATTGTAATCACGTTGTAAACTTCCACCGAAAGATATTTGAGAACTAATTAACAACTTAGTGAACTGAATAGCAAATTAGATTACGATGGTGAAGTTTTGTTTCGAAATTTTACCTGTAATTCTGGTTTGAGCATTGTTAATAATAAATGATGCAATTAAATATTTTTTTCGTTGTTGCATGCAATTTTTTTAGAATTAAAATGTAATTGTTATTTCTGCTCTTTGCTCGAGGAACTCTTTAGTCGAGCGTGATCCGCGTATCCGTAGCGAATGCGCGTGTCAAGCGACTGCGTGACGCGATCACTATTGGATTGGTCGACATTTAGTGGCATTTTCTATCTTGAGCTCCTCCGCTTCTTGTGCTTCGGAAGGCACGTTAAGCCCGGTTGTAATCGATAGATAGCCATCGTGAGGCTATGTCAGATACCTTAGGGCAGCCTGAAAAATTCTGGTCAAACCTCGGGTCATGTTCTTGTTGGTCTGGTTGGTCTGGTTTCCCTGAAAAAGAGTTAGGGAGGTAAGACGGCAGTCGCTCCATTGTAATAAACAGTTCTGCTAAATCTAGGACCATGACTTACAGCGTACTCTAGGCTCCGAAGCGTAAACTGTCGATGCAACTAGGAATACACGCTAGGATGATGATGTAATTTCTGCTTTTTGAATCTTTTCTATTTGTTTGGGTAGATAGATATGACGAAGAGTACTATACTAATGGCATTTAATTTACCAATAGTTCAAATAACTTTACAATTATTACGTCCAATTCATCCATCTTTTTTATGACATTCTTATTTTTGTCTCTGGCTAGAAGACCTGCCGAAATTTTTACCCAAAAATTTAGCCTTATTTTTTGTCTTAATTTATCCGGTTACTACGCTATGTCTCTAAATTGCAATCATCATTATTATTTCGTGCAGGCTACATTGTCAGAGTTGTGCGGAACCGCCTCTCGACCTCTATTGTGGTTTCTTTAACGACTACCAAATGGCAGCCAGCACCAACGGCTTAACGTGCCTTCGAAAGCACGCAATCATCTTATTTAACAGACAATCAGGTTATTAAAGCCTGCCATATCTTAACCAAACTGGATACAATTAAACAAAGTTTGCTTCCCGTGGGAATCGAACCAACCGACCCCCGGGTCAAGATGAACGTCTTAACCACTGGAACACGCAGGCAGTAAATTACAATAATCAGTGCCAATAAATCTAGAACCATTATTAAAAGCGTACCCTAGGTTCTAACGTAAGCTGAGGACGTAACTGGCAAACACGCTTGGACGAAAAAAAGACAGATGTAGAAGTCCCTGGGGAGAACCGGGCTTTTGAACAAAATTTGTTTATTCGCTTTCGAAGAAAAGTGTCAAGAAACTCCTTGAGTTACATAATCTTCGAAATGATCCTGTCATAAATTTTAATCGTATTTATTAAGTTTCGGATGTAACGGCCTGTCAACCATCGGGGGACTAACAAAACAACTTGACATGACTCCTTTCCTTAACATCTTTGAGCCAGTTCAGAAACTGGGGTATACAAAAAGTTCGGTGATAAAATTAATTCTATGGTTAGCTTCCTTTTGTTTGTATTGCACTGTCTGTCCTGATAATAAAACGCAGGTATTATTAAGTTTTGTAATGCCTATCTGAAAAAGAAAGGAGTGTAAAATGATGAAATAATACTTGAAACTAACTAATCAGAAGCACAATCATGGACACAGCTTTTACCATAATATTGGGCTTGAGAGCTTTTTTTTGTACGGTAGTGTTGAAGTTCATACTAAAAGGAGCGACACGCCACAGTTCCAACCGGTTTTTTGATTTATTAAATTTTTACATTTGAGAGATTATGAGATTTTGTTACTTGGTAGACTTCTTCGACCAGCTTCTCTCGTATGTCATTAATTAAAATTTTATGGCCGGTGGGGCAGATAGGTTCTCGAATCACGAACGGATAAGTGTATACATCGATCAGATTAAATGCAAAAGGTCTCAGGCAAACGCTGGATGCAGACCGCTTCCAATCGGTCTTATTGGAAACAATAAGGAGAAGTCTACGTCCAGCAGTGAACTGACTGCGGCTGAAATAATGATAATGGTTAGTTTCCCGTTTTAAAAACTATAATTATTTAATTTTTAATAATTATAATAATTAATATTATTTTGTACATGCTAAATTGTTATACGTATCTATTCCCAACTCCCAAAAAAAATTAAAATTCATGCCTATTTTGGCTTCGTATATAGAGACATGAAAATATACACAATATGGATCTGGGGAATATTATCATTATTTTTTTTTTTATTTAAACCTTTTTTTAACAAATATACAATTGTATATCACAAAAGGCGAACTTTATGCTAACAGCTAACCTTTGGGTCAAACAGAAATTTTAAATAAATTATGTCCAACAGTGGACTGACTGCGGCTGAAATGATCATGATATATGGTTTCCCGTTACAAAAACTATAATTAAAACATCGGCTTGAAATAATTTTTTACACGCTAAATCGATAAAAGTATCTATCTCCAACGCCATTTCCAATTTAACCACACCAAATGCACAGTTACACCCGTAAGCACGTTCTATGACACTGCAACGTGTTCACCGATCGCAATAAATGCAACAGTTCTACTGGCTGCAAGCCAAACTGCAACACGCCGGACCAAATGTACCTACCTATTCAGGCAATTCTGCAGGCTTTCTGCAGGCACTTCCAACTCGTGCTGTGAGTAGATAAGTCACGTCGAAACCTTTGTAGTGATCGAAGGCTGTGGCTTTTAGAGTTGTATGACAGTTTAGACGATTTCTCTGGAATACATTTTTAAAAAATACGTATTAAGAGTCTATGTTGCTGGTGATAACGCGCGTAGTACTAGCCTTTCTAAAATATTACAGAAGCTGGATTATTTATAGTAAACTAGCTGTGCCCGCGGCTTCGCCCGCGTGGAATCCCGTTTGTGTCACGGAAAAAAGTAGCCTATGTCACTCTCCAGGTCTCCAACTATCTCCACACAAAAAATCACATCAATCCGATGCTCCATTTTAACGTGAAAGAACATTACATTTCACTTCATCACAATAATGCCAATAATGAGTGTAGTCAAGCTTTTTCAACCAGTCAACCAAGTGTATTTATTACAAATACAATTTTTCATGTCCTTTTACTGTGTTTTTATTTCAAATTATGTATAATTATCATTTTTATTTTATAAATATAATATAAAGTCAATGATATGATAAATCAAATATTTTAGAACTAAAAAGTAACAAAAACGCTAGCAGTCATACAAAGATAACACAAATATTTATGTACATATTTTCTTTTCAAGTGTACCTACCTATTTTATTTTAAAATAATGTTGCACCATTCAAAGCTGCTGTTGAACTCTGACAACATACCTTTGTTCTGTATCGAAGTAAAATAAATTCCCGTCGTCACGATGTGGTTGCAGAAATTCGCCCCATCAGTTGCATAAACCCTATACATTTTCAACTCTACATCCCTTCTAATAAGTCTCAAATTGCATCAACAAAAGTACAGTAAACTTTTCTTCGCGTAAATATGTGGAAGTGCGCTCAATATTTTCTTGTACGGTTCGGAAAAGTTTGCAAGTTCAATAAAAGGAATAATATTATGGTAGTCACGTTTCATGGAGATATTTGGTGTTTTGAATTGCTTACATTATACTGGTTTATACTTTCTGAATGTATCCGAGTGTTCTATTTTCGTAAGCAGTCTTTTGGCCAAATACACAAATGTGTTTAAAGCCAGCCGTAGTTTATCTTTGTATGCGTATTGTGTTTTATGTGTAACTAGCTGTTTCCCGCAGCTCCGCTTGCGTTAAAAAGTAGCCTATGTTTGACCCCGGGTCTTCAACTATATTCATACCAAATTTCATCAAAATCCGTTTAGCGGTTTGGCCGTGAAAGCGTAAAAGACAGACATACAGACAGACAGACGGACAGACAGACTTTCGCATTTATAATATTAAGTATGAAAGTATGGATATGGATTGTAAAGTACGGAAGAGTACAATAAATTAAAAGAGTTCTCGTTTTTCCTCCGTTTGTACTACAGTTATATGTATTATTTGTAAAATGCATCTTATGTGAATTCGTTTGTATACATTTTTGGAAAAGGTTTAAAAAAAAAATTGATAAAAAGTATTTTTAATGTAGGGTAGCTAACTTGAATATAAGACTTGAATTTACACCTAGAGCTATCAAATGTAAAAACATTTTTTTGAATCCCACATCTAAGTACTTTAAAAATCATAAGCGACTTGTTTGTAATTTTCTTGAAAATTACGCTATCAAATCTAAATACAGTTCTCTCATAGGGAATCTTTAACAAAAAAAAAACTAGTACTTGTCTGATTTTATTGGACTATTAAGGTCTTATTTTAAAAAAAGTAATATCTAATTCAATTATATATTTATTCACTAAACTAAAAGCAACCGTTGAATATGTTTAAATACGTATAACCATTTTACTTTGGTGCTTTGTTTTCTGTTCAAAGGGGTAAGCGAAATGGTCTTTATTTAACTAGTTGTTCGCCGCGAACATAGACCTCGCGATTATTTATACTTAGCCATGTTTAACATAGTCGTAGGGTCGGCAATACTCAAGGAATGTCACTTGCGTCTTCACTCAAACAATTTTTTAGCTAAACAAACATACTGCCAGCCAGCTAAAAGATCAAAGTTGTCTATAGACAACTGCATTTTCTGGAGTGTCACGTATGCATTGCCGACCCTTAAACAATTTAGTAGGCAACTATGCGTACGGCCCGCCTAATGGTGAGATTTCACAGTACACATGCGCATGACCTTTATACAATTTAGTAGGCAAACAGGCATACGACTTAATAATAAGACATCGTAGTAGTCTATAGATACCTGCAAACCTGGAGTATCACATACATACTGCCAACCCCCAAACAATGTAGTAGGAAAAAGGCATACGGCCTGTCTGACGGTAAGAGGTCTACTACTTATACAATGGACACCGGCAACAACACATGTGGAAGTAAAAGTCACACTCCAGGTGTAGCAGGTCAAGCAAGTGTCTAGGTGAGCGGTATGCTAGTTGGCCAACTAAACTATTTAAGGGTCGGCAATAGGCTAGCTTCCAGGGTTAAAAGACTAACATTAAAATTAGTCCGTCATTTAAGGAATCAAAATATATTAGGGACGTATTTTTTTTTTGACAATTGAGCGATAAATTATAAAGATATAACGCATCAAAGTTAAGGAGTGGGGGCAGGTGACGTCATATATTGCGAAAAAGTGTAGCACCTGTGACGACACACGGAACTTTAATGCGCCATATCTTTACCATTCTTTGTCTTTGTCAAAAGAAAAATTACGTCTCCAATATTTTTAGAGTAAACTGAAAGTGTATGCTTTTGAACATAAAAACAATTTTTAAAATCGGCGTAAAAACGACGATGTTATTAAATAACAAATATTAAACAAAATTCAAAATCTCCTATTTTTGAAAGTCGGTTCAAACAACTAAACATAATTTTTTACCAAATGTATTTTAAGGTTTCCTATATACGTTCTGAATATCAGCAAAATCCTACCAACTACTTTGAATTAAAGAAATATTTGTTTTTACCCTAATGCCTCAAAAACTACTAAATCGATTTTGATGTCAAACGAACTTGAAAATTTTATGCATATCTCCTTCCTTCGTCTTCTAAATTTCATCGAAATCGGACTAACGGCTCGAGAGTTATCGAGAAACAAACATAATTTGGATACATACACACATATAAACAATGTTTTTTTGCCCCAACTTGATTTGTAGCCTCGCTCGCTTCGCTCGCTCGGTCAATTAACCCATTAAAAATGCATTGCATGTTTACCTAAGATTATTTTAGAGTTCGGTGTGATAGAAATTAGATAGATTTTTACTCGGATATTCGTGTTCTTAATAAGATAACGGTATTTTAAAAAATTAGAAAAACCCGATTCATTTCTGTGTAATTCGGAAATGAAAAAAATCCAAAAATACGCCTTTTTTATATACCCAACCCAGTGTCACTTTCAGAGTAAATACGAATCTAACGACACCTCTCAAGCTAAAATCCATCGAGCCATTCAGGCTGCAGAGCGTGCCAAAGAATTATACACTCTCGAAAAACATAACCCTTCTTCTGTCGCAGTTGGGTAAAAATCAGTATTATACCGGCTATAGTTTATCTAGTCCAGAACTTAAAATCAAAATTCAAAGACATTGGATAAGCAAATATCTAGCAATGGACGAAAATATTTCTTTTTATTTTAAAATCTTAAATTCTTAAAAAAAGTACACAAGTGCAAAAAAAATACTTTGACAATTGGCGGAGTTAATGCTAAAAACATTTTCTCTCAGTTAACCATTAGAAAAAATAGAGAAGTTTTGCGCAGCGGAAATATAAGCAAATATGCTGAAAAAAAGAAGATAGAATAGTCCTCCTATTTATTAAAAATATTTGTGCGAAATTGTTTTATCCTAAACCGAACTGTACCCGAAAAAGCAGAAAAGCATTGCCACTTCATAGGCTCGACACCCACTTTTGAATTTTCAACTTTTAAATTGGTAGAAATTCCATTCAAAATTTATGATATTTCTATGCAATCGAAATTTTTGTACAAAAGTAGAATTTCCTTGTTTTTTTTTTTGTTCAACTTTACAATGGCGGAAACCTTTATTAATTTGACCCAATAAGACTCCGGAGAATACCCACACCAAACTGCCAAACTTATTTGAACCTAGAAATGTATTTTTACCCGTAGGAGGTGCCATAGACACACTCCCTGTACCGAGTGAAGTGAAGACTGCTGACTGTGGGAAGCGCTAGGATTATGATGGTCACTCTGACCTATCAATGCTTGCAGTACCTTCTGGAATATCACGGGAACATTTTTTAATCTGACGCCTGAAACACAACCATAGAAACTCCTCGTGTTGAAAAAAATGTCGTACACACACATGTACACACAGTAATATGAGATAACTTAAAAAAATTAAATTTTGTGACAAGCAATATTTACTCTGACTGATATTATCATTCCATAGGTACTTCCTCTGAGGAGTAGTATGGGTAATGGATCCAATATCGATGTAAGTAAAATTCATTCAAGTCTGAGCGGTCCCCAATCAGACCGTGTTAGGACATAATATTTTAACATGGCTGTAATAATGAATATCGCCATTTTACAATTATATTGATTGTTGTTGACTTGCATAAAATGTCAGTGAATTAACATTTTCTACAATAGAGCATTCTTATACTTATTTCGAATTTCTCTCCATCCCAGTTCTCAGAGACAGTGGTTTTCTTCATGAAGGAAGCTGTCCCAGTCCTATTAGCATCACTTTTCTACTAGAATCCATGGAAACTGGGGTGCAGAGAAATAAAAAACGAACTGTATGTAGCCAACTGCAAGTATTTGAGAAAAAAAAATAACCTTTGCGCGTTAAAATCTATCTGATTTCAACGATTTTTCAGTTGCGTTCTCGTTGCCTTCAGTACTATGCCATACAACTTCAAAGCTGGGATTCTCTTGCTAAATGGCTTAGGTCCTATTTTCAATACCTATTTGCCTATTTGCAATACCTGTAAAAGGTGACTAAGTTGTAAGTACTTATAAGTTACTAACACTTAGTATGCCAATATATAAAATTGAAATTAAAATAGGTTTATCCTACCGCGCGAATAACAACCAGTCTCCGCACTTTTAGGACACGGAAAAGAATCAGCCTGAATGAGCAGAGCAAGTTTACATAGATACGTACGAGTATGTTCGTTTCATTATAAGGATGACTATAACATTATCTTTAAAGTATCTCTCTATGAAATCTGAGATTTCTTAGTTGAAAGCCTACCTAAGCAAGACTAATTTAGGTACAACTTCCACTAGGTGGCCCTGTTTGTGTAATATGTGATATAAGAAATGTAGTTATATTATCAATTCCCATTTATTTTCTTTGCGCTACAAAATCTATCATTTTAATAACATACAAGTTATATTGTTCACATTCAAAGGCACTCAATGAAATGGAAATACAAAGATCAATTGAGCAAAGAATTATGGAAGCAAATAGAAATGTATACTTTGATAATCAGCCCAGGGACTTAATATTGACTTGTTCAATTCGTTGATTTATCATGCTGTCAATGCAAAGGTAGACTTTAATCGCAGTACTCAATGTTCAAATTTAAATGATGGAAACTACGTAGATTGAACGGCACAAGAAGAATGTATGGAAATTGCAAAATAATTTGTTCTATTTATCTTCGAACCTCAGCTCTCAAATTCAGAATAATCAAGCGAATTGAGAAACATTGGCTGGATTCGCTCTGAAGACAATCAATTCGGTAGTTATTTATTATCTTTCTAAAGGCAGACAATAAATTAACGATCCAATCACTTTTCATTTTATTAATCTTTGAAATGAAGTTATATACAAATTCATCAATCCTCAGAAATTGGAAAGTGAAATGGATAAGCTTATTGATCCATGTCTTTGAAATGAAATATTTTTTAATATCCACTTTAGGTACTACTTTGGTCTAGATGTTCTAAATATCCAGAGGTTTGTACATTGGCTCACGTAAATGCGTTACAAAGAACAGGCCACAGCTCTATAGATCAAGGGAATAATTCTCATCGTAGAATTAAATCGTTTGCATTTCGATTCGTATGACTACAGAGCTCGCATGGTTCCTTTCATTCAGTTCACTCAATTTTTGCCACTGCACTAGGTATTTTGTGTGAATCACACTACAATGTTGTGATTCTATATTTAAGCATATTAAATTGACAGGGCGAGTGCTTTCCACTTTTGATCTTGAATGTAGGTACTTCATATATTCCATTATACTGAAACATTATGTTGGCAATGACAGTGGAACTGAATATTTGTGACTGACTCAAATAAAAAAAACTCTTCAAACTAAATTACAACATTTATTGCATTGTTTAGCGGTTTTTCTATACTAATAATAATTTCATAGCAATAGTTCTTAATGCTTTTTAAGTACCGAGAATCGCCCAAGCTAATTTAGGGTCGAAAATCAAACATGTAGGTACTAACTGAAATCCGATTACAGATTTATTGGCGGGAAATGAAATTATCTCATTGAGCAGCACTCATTGGATTCCTGTTAAATATTTGTTCTTGATTGCAAATTAGCGATGAAAATTGTTTTCCCTATAATATAACGGTATAAAAGATTTAAAAAATGAAAAAAACAGTAGGTACTTGGACGTAGTTAAGCAGAAAGGACATAACCCACACAAAGTAACTTTTGAGTTATAAGCGTTAGAAGTTTAAGTTAGAAGAGAGTTAGCTGTAGGTAATTTATCTGAGACGAAGGCATATAATAATTTCAACAACTTTGAGACTTATTTTATAGCACAAGGAATCTCATTTACTTTCTTTGATTGTTAGTTGACAATATTACGAAAGCAAGAAAGCGAAACCCTGGGCGCTGCAGAGACATGACAAGAATGCAAACGGAAAGTCGCTTAGATAATTAAATTTCTGGCTGCATGACGGCAAATTTGATAACCTGTACCTCTTAGCTATTGTTAATCTTCAAACATTCCAAATAAAGGTAAAAAATACGTTTTGAGTCGTCCAATTCTGTACAATCGTTAAAACGTGATTGAGTTTCACATATATACAAATGTTTGGATTGATATTACTACTAATGCTTTACTAAACGAAATGAGGATATGTGAAGTCATTGTTTCATGTTGAATTATTTAGATAGTTGAACAAATATTTGTCAAATAAACTTCCGTAACTTGAGTCTATATTGTCTAATTGTAATGATGATTCAAAGCCAAATTATGGCATACACTTGGAATTTACGGGTTGCCCCGGTCCGTTGAGAGGCTTGCGCGGGGACATACACATTATTGTTTATACACCTTTTCAGGTGTCTAACAACTACTATATGCTTCGCAATCAGAAAACGCTAGAATGAAAGAGGAAATGAGAGAACAACTACAATAACAATTTTGAATTAACATTTTTTTAAACATGTCGCACTAGTCAGTCTTCCTCTTAGCGTGTCGACTCTAGCAATTTATACTTGTGATGACCAAAACCTAAACTAGTTAGTAATAGGGACGAAAGGACACGACCAATTAATTTTGCGGTCGTAACTTTATTGAGTTGTAAGCATGCTTTTAACTGCCCTTGGCTGGCGGATTGCCAAGTAACATTAGATAATGGTAACCTTGTCTCGTGGGATTTGTTTTTTGTATTTTGTCGACTTTTATCATCGCCATTCTAACATTTCCCCACTTGTTTTCAATTCTGAACGATTTCAAAGCTCAAGGTGCTCAGCGAGTAGAGACAAAGAGGAATTCGAGATTAGATGAAAAAAAATATGCGCCTGTCTATAGAAAACAGTATGTGTCCATCATTTCATCATCACCATTTCAGCCACAAGCCATTATAACAGTTTGTGGCGGGCTCCCCAGCTCGGCTATCTCGGCATGAGACTAATATGCCCTGCCACACGAAGCAGATGAATAGGAGTGTTGTGGTCATCTCTACAGTGAAAATGCACAAATCCGAGACTTCACAGAATTATATTTATTTTATTACTGATTTCCACACATTAATCAATTATTATAACTGAAGTTAGGTATTTAAAATAAAAAAATACAGAAAATTGAAATGGAGCTCTTGCTCTTTCGAGAGGAATATGGAATGTGATGAGATGACGTGAAAACAATGTGGACAAAAAAATAAAGTTGATTCGAAATATGAAATGATTTTAAAATGTAAATGTGGTGAAGTATGATTATAATATGAAAAAGTATGGAGAAATGAGGAACGATGCCAGCGCATCGTTACAAGCTAATATAGTCCAGAATAATGTCTAATATCTGACCGATGAAGAGCGGCATGCATTCAGCGTCTTCCTGCGGCCTTGACTTGTCCGTCATTTCTTTCGACTTTATTTCTATTAGATGGTGTTATTTTTGAATTGATTTAAACAATCCTTTGTTGAAATTTGGAAATAATTCGTATGCGTGTCATTCGACTCACGACTACATTTACTCGGCGATTCGAGTTTACTCGGCGATTCGAGTTTACTCGGCGATTCGAGTTTACTCGGCGATTCGAGTTTACTCGGCGATTCGAGTTTACTCGGCGATTCGAGTTTACTCGGCGATTCGAGTTTACTCGGCGATTCGAGTTTACTCGGCGATTCGAGTTTACTCGGCGATTCGAGTTTACTCGGCGATTCGAGTTTACTCGGCGATTCGAGTTTACTCGGCGATTCGAGTTTACTCGGCGATTCGAGTTTACTCGGCGATTCGAGTTTACTCGGCGATTCGAGTTTACTCGGCGATTCGAGTTTACTCGGCGATTCGAGTTTACTCGGCGATTCGAGTTTACTCGGCGATTCGAGTTTACTCGGCGATTCGAGTTTACTCGGCGATTCGAGTTTACTCGGCGATTCGAGTTTACTCGGCGATTCGAGTTTACTCGGCGATTCGAGTTTACTCGGCGATTCGAGTTTACTCGGCGATTCGAGTTTACTCGGCGATTCGAGTTTACTCGGCGATTCGAGTTTACTCGGCGATTCGAGTTTACTCGGCGATTCGAGTTTACTCGGCGATTCGAGTTTACTCGGCGATTCGAGTTTACTCGGCGATTCGAGTTTACTCGGCGATTCGAGTTTACTCGGCGATTCGAGTTTACTCGGCGATTCGAGTTTACTCGGCGATTCGAGTTTACTCGGCGATTCGAGTTTACTCGGCGATTCGAGTTTACTCGGCGATTCGAGTTTACTCGGCGATTCGAGTTTACTCGGCGATTCGAGTTTACTCGGCGATTCGAGTTTACTCGGCGATTCGAGTTTACTCGGCGATTCGAGTTTACTCGGCGATTCGAGTTTACTCGGCGATTCGAGTTTACTCGGCGATTCGAGTAACACACAGAATTCTAAAACTGGTCCCGTACCTGACAAATGAACTGTCTGATGGTTCTTTAATACAAGCAAAATAAATTTTGGGCTCGTCCGGGATTTGAACCCGGGACCTCTCGCACCCTAAGCGAAAATCATACCCCTAGACCAACGAGCCAACTGACAGCATTGCCGAAATAGCGACTCAGTTGATAAAATTGAAAAGAAACCTTTCACTTATCATACGAGTTATCACGTGGTAGATTGGCACCGATATTGTAACAGTAGTGCCATAAAACTGGATCAATTGTATCAGATTACTTTTTAATTTTATACGTATTATAGTATATGTTATAAATGATTAATATAGAATTCGATAATCGAAATGTCTTTTTTTTTATTTGCCATTTGAATAATATTAAATTGATTCAGATGTTACTTTGCGGAAGTAAGTGTTACAAGCACTTACCAAATTATTTAACTGGTGCCGGAAGCACGCAAAATAATCCATACTATCCATACTAATATTATAAAGGCGAAAGTCTGTCTGTCTGTCTTTCTGTCTGTCTGTTACGCTTTCACGGCCAAACCGCTGAACGGATTTTAACGAAATTTAGTATGAATATAGTTGAAGACCCGGAGTCAAACATAGGCTACTTTTTGACGCAGGCGGAGCTGCGGGAAACAGCTAGTTTAGTATATATAAAGAACACTCATACAATGAGTTAACCTTAGATTATAATAATTTGTCTCACGCGCTCGACCTCGCTCCTTAGATTAAAAATTGGTCGAGCGCGAGACCAATTTTTAATCTAAGGAGTTAACACTAAATAAATTTTGTAAGATATAGTGTTTTGAATTACATGTTTTTTATTATAAATTCTTAAAAGTAAGTTTTTAGGAATTCATGAATTACTAAATAAAATTACGCTAAGATATCATTAATGAACGAAACCAATCTTAAATGAAATATTATACTTCATTCAATATTTGATACAAAAGGATAAACACAGAATAAACAACATAAACAAAATTGTAGGTGCAACATAAAATTTAAACGAAAAGGGCGATGTAACCCATAAAATCTTACATTTACCTGGAAAATAGGGTACAGTCCTAACCATAACATTATGCTAAGGATCAAAAGGGCTACAAACAAGAATTAGAGGATCATACCCCACTGCTGGCCACAAAGACACATGTAGGGTTAAAGAGAATAATAAAACGACAGTACAGACCTTGGTATATCATGATCCAAATTGGACAGGGTCCAAAATCGTAAACTACCTACATTCGTCTTATATAAGACTAATAATATTTTTTTTGTTTGAGAGCTGGTGTCGCCAAATAAATTTCGTTTTTGTCAGGGCTAGAACTCAATGGGTAATATTTGCTTTGCGACAGGAATTAATTCGCAATTCTCTCATTTTTAACAAGTGGATCCCATAAGTAAGGTATTGTACTCAGGCTGGCAGAGAGTTCCAAAGACGTCTAGCCTGCACTGAAAATGAAAAGGATAGTACTGAGTATTTTAATGGAGAGTCCTAAAACGGAGATTTTGAGACCTTTTGTGAACATAACGAAAGAATGTAAATTCATCGTTTTATTTATCCATACTAATATTATAAATGCCAAAGTCTGTCTGTCTTTCTGTCTGTCTGTCTGTTACGCTTTCACGGCCAAACCGCTGAACGGATTTTGATGAAATTTGGTATGGATATAGTTGAAGTCCCGGGTTCAAACATAGGCTACTTTTTGACGCAGGCGGAGCTGCGGGAAACAGCTTGTAATAAATAAATATAAGGATAAATTACTCAGGTTGAGTTAGCCTCAAAGTAAGTTCGAGATTTGTGTAACGGGATACTAACCCAACGAAACTATAATCGTAGTTATAAAATAAATCGATCTTTACAATTTTTTACCAATACAAAAACAATTTACAAAAATTTTTAACACCGTATTAGCGTCATCGTTACGAAAACTTATGGTAGAGGTATTGTAGTCTATCACAGCCATATCTTTACTAAGGCCACTTGATAAATTCATTCCATAGTCTAAGCAGTCTTCGAGCTGTTGGTTCAGTTGATATTACTACTAAGAAATTCATTTCCTAGTCTAGAAATTGTAATACTCGGCCACTTGAGACTAAAACTCGACTGCAAGGTGATTCGAAATTCAGTTTGAGTTTGGGGCAGTTAATCTACTAATAGGCATTGTTCACTGAGTAGCACTGATGTTGTAACAAGGTTATCTTAGAGACCAGCTTAGCTTATCCGTTGTTGCCTTGGATTCGTATACTTTTTGTATTAAATACTAGGTGACCGGATAGAAGTCCTGTCTCATCTATAATTTTTTGTTTCTTTCTGAGGAACATTCTTCTAACAATAATAAACATTAAAAAAAAAGAATTTGCGAAATCATTCTATCTGTTCACGTATGATGAGATGACAAAGAGAGATTCAGTTTTAGATATACAGATGATGTAACTTAAATTTTAAACGAAAAATTATGCATCAATCATCTACATTTTAATCGCTGTCAGAAGAAGTCCACAGCTGGACATAATCATCTCTTAAGGATTCTTAAGATAAATTTGAATAAAGGTCTCGGTAAAAAGATTTTTAAACTCTACCTAACTTACGTGGGTTCATTTTCACTTGATTCCTCACTACTTGATTGTAAATAGTTGAGCACCTAAAACGACTTGTCTTAAATGATGCCGTAAACAAATCGTTAATATTTTAAATGTAAAAGAACCAAACTAAGGTAAGTAGCGTGCGTCTTACTTGTTCATGAAGCTTCCTTTGTATGTTCATTATAAGCATAATATAAACTACGATAATATCTATAAGATAGAATAAATTGTAAGCCATCTTTAGGCACACGAGCGCCAAATGGCTTCCTTAGTAAGTACTCACAAATTATCGACAAGTCCGCCTCTGTATTCATTTGTTTTTGTTTCTTTGTGATCATCTATGTGTTTCTAACTGGTACAATAAATATATTTTTCGTTTTCTTTGACGTTTAAATTCATCAGGCTAAATTAGTAGGAGAGATCAAATTTTATTTAGCTACTCATTTAGATTGCAAGATAATTACGAGACCTGCGACAATCGCAGAGAGCATGCTTTTAGGGTACCGTACCTTGAAAGGAAAAGACGGATTCCTTATAGGATCACTTTGTTGTCCGTCCGTCTGTCTGTCTATCAAGACCTTTTTACTCAAGAACGTGTAAAGGTATCAAGCTGGAATTTGTATCAAATACTTAAGTCTACTGTCCCTTGGAAAAATCAAACTTCTAAGCCAACGCGATCAAAAGATACGGCCGTTTATGCCGCAAATATTCGCAAATTTTCGTCAATCGCAAGGGAATCAAAACGTGCAGGGTACTTCCCGTGAACTCAGAATCTTGAAATTTGGTATGAAGCACAGATAAAGGAAAAATTTCAAAAACCGTAAATTTTTAGTTACAGCATTATAAAATATTTTCAAACTCGCAATACTCGCAAGGGAATCAAAACCTAAAGGATACTTCCAGTCGACCTAGTCGATCCAGTAGACCTGGTACGAAGCAATGTTTTATAGCACACATAAAGGAAAAATTCCAAAAATCTTAAATTTTTGTAACCGTAATTAATTTATTTTATTTTTTTGCTCGTTTTGCTTGATATTAATAAAGGCAACAGGTAGACGTTGAAATATTCACAAAATATTTAGTTACTTTAAATATAAAATATTCAATTAAAATAAAAAAATAAATAAGGGGGACTCCCATACAACAGACATTTTTTTTTTTGCAGTTTTTTGTTACGGAACCATTCGTGCGTGAGTTCAACTCGCACTTAACCAGTTTTTTTTGTTCTGACTTCCACTGAGCGTCAAACCTACACCCAGTGGAATTCAACTTCTAACCAAAAATACAGCATTTTCCCTACTTATCTGCAAACAATTGCCCAGAGGCCAGTACACTTTATACCCGAGTTATCTTAAACATCCGACGTTAATGTATCTAAGATAGTTTAGTAATATACGACTCAATTAATTAAGATAATTTTACTAAGCTAGCCAAAATATTAGTGTGAATAAATTATATTATCATACATTCATTCTTCTATACAAATATTAAAAGTCCGAAAGGCAAGTGTATCTGTCTGTCTGTCTCTTTGTAATTTTGGTATGAATATAGTTGAAGACCCGGAGTCCAACAGAGGCTACTTTTTGAAGCAGGCGGAGCTGCGGGAAACAGCCAGTACAGAATATTATGGTTGCTCGATATGTGAAAATTTCGATCAGCTGGACTTCATGTTGATTTAGGCAGAATTCTGAGATTTTTTTTTATATACGGCTTTCGAAAAATTTCATACTAAACAACGTAATTACTGCAAAACTTACATACATACCATCACGCCTTTTTGCCGTAGGGGTAGGCAGAGACTATGGATTTCCATTTGCTACGATCCTTACAGACTTCCCTCGCTTCTTCTACGCTCATCACTATGAACCATACTTACAATCATAGAAAATGAAATATCTAGAAGTAGTACTCTAGTGTGAAAGTGAGGTATAAATGAGTAATGCAAACTAGCATAGTACCTGATATCTCTGGTCAGTCTGCTGCCGACTCGCATACAGTAATCATTTGTTGGAACTTGCTATAAAATAGTCCAATAAGTCTTCTATATATTTTTCACATGCATAAAATATACTAAACAAGTCACATAGCATGTTAGGATCAGTTTTCACATGTTAAAAAAACATTCATCAGTATTTTATTTGATAAAAATAATTTCAATTGATTTAAAATTTGGCGCGTTGATTATATGGGTGTTGCCAGTATTACATAGACAAAAAATTACAACTGTTTCAATGAAGATTTATATCTAATGATATTCTTTTGTCATAAACAGTTAGTTAGTCGAATGATTTTCGTTTGTTTTCATTCGACTCAATGAAAATTAATAAAAATTCCGAAACTTTGGACACAAAACAAAGCATACAAAAGTGTTGAATGACTCTATCTAGAGTATTCTTTAATCTATGCTTACAAAATAGTCAAGTCACATAATGAAAAACAGTTTACAGCACATAATGAAAAACAGTGCCTCGCCTTTCAAAACCAATACAATCGCACTTCCTATTCAATAAATAAAAAAAAGGAGATCATAATATGCCTTTACCCCTCATCCTTGCAAAAAGGATGGATATAAGGCCCTTTAAAAACAAGCTCAGAGCACTATCAACTTTATTATTCCCAAAACCGTCTACAACGGACAACGGTCGTCGCCCCCCCCCCCCCTCCTTAACTAGGTCAATCTGTACACTCACCATTTTCTGTTGCGTAAACAAGTAGCGTACGTGGGACCCAGTTCGAATTCTGGGTAGAGATGGGAAATCTACCGGGTAAAAATACGAGTCTTGGGGATTTACCAATTTTCATCTTTCTTCTTTTGAGTCTAAATTACTATTGACTGCACTATTTAGAATTTGCCCAACAATCTACCACCTGATTCCCGCTGATTCGCAGTACAGGAGACGGGACCATGGGAGCACGACAAAATACTTCTTCTTCTTTTTCCGAGCCTAATCCATTTATTTGGGGTCGGCCCTTCTCGTTCAAAATACTACGACTAAATATCGCCCTTGTAGCATTATGTTAGCAAGAATGCTAGCTGTGTTTTCTCGCTAGAGATTAACAATGATTATCCGTTGGGTGAAAAAGCAGCCTACCGGTCTCTTGCAGCGCAAATCAGACGTGGAGAAATGTCTTTGAGAAAAATTATCGCACCATGACACCATCGACATGAAGGTCCGACGTTTACCCAAAGTCTCAGGTTTTACCGGATAGATGCCCATCTCTAATCAGGAAAGGGAATTACGTTACTCCTTTGTTGTTGCTCTTTCAATGGGACCTATATTGTTTTCGAGTTAACGATCAAGGAGTCTATAATTACTGTCTTTGTTATGCTCGTGCAAGCGGTTTTGAAGTTCTTATACTCCGGACGGTTGAGTTGGGTTCGTTAAATTTAGATGCGAAGTTAAAGGCGCTGAGCTGGAGAAAGGGTGGTTTGTATACATACATGTTTAAGAAAATCCGAGTGTTGAATAACTGTAGAATTTGTTGTCATGCAAGAGAACGATACGACGTGTTTTGTGATTAATATGAATTAATGAATGTTTTACTTTTACAGTAATGAATTTTACTGTAAAAGTAAAACAATAATAATATTGATATCTGCAGCCAATAAGTATATAATACACCGGGTTATAGAAGATCAGTCTAATTTTAATTGTAGTTAAGCATTTTTTGGAGCCATTTTCGTGTATATTAACCCGATGATAGCGCAGTGTAAAAAAATCGGACAGATAGTCAGAACAATTTATGATACCAATCTCTATTAAATTCATTGATAAGTATTTAAGGGCATTATTTAATTAAAATAGAAGAAGGACTAGAAATCAGTCTTGGCTCTCCTTAGTGTTTCAACTTTTTGAAATTTGTTAACTGTAATTAGGATTTATTTTTTAATTTAATTTTTTTTTACAACTAGTTATTACTAAGTAGCAGACAATTTTTTTTGCTGAGTTGTATTTCTCCCATAAATAAGGCTGCTTTTACTAAGTTCAAGATATAATACCAACCAACACAAACACAAAGACAAGACACGCTTCAAGTATGATGCATGGAGCTAAGCCATTCAGAGGAAGTTAGGACGAAAGGAGTAGAGAAATAAAGCTTCGTTAAAATATCCTTAAAAAGTAAAAACAGACCTTATTTTTTTAATTAAAATAAAACTTTTAAATCATGACAGTAGGCTAGAATTTTTCCAGATTCTGAGGATGGACAGTTCTTTTAAATTATCAATTTGAAAGTAATCTTACAGCCAAACTGCGTCAATGTAAATTTTACAATCTTGAGATTCTTACCGTAATAGGTATTTACCAGCATTTACCACATCGAATCCTGAAAAAGGTCGCAGGCAAGCGCCTGCATCTAACCTTTTTTGGTTGCGGTTGGAAGTAGCCTTACTTCCAAGCGATTGTTCACCTAAGGGGAGGCCTATGTTCAGCATTGGCCTGACTTCGTCTAAAACATTGAAGATAATATCTAATAAAAAATTAGATTCTGACTGGCACCTATCAACTACTTGCGTCAGCTCTGTCTACCCTTGAAGGGATTTGATTAAACGTGATCCTTTGAATAACTTAATATTGGGCCGTGTTACGTAACTTGTTTTTTACACAATCTTTGTTTTGTGATGTCAGGATAGACGCCAACGCGACCCATGTCAGATGAAGAGATTCAGAAATAACTCACGGTTGATATAAACGCAATTACTAA
Source organism: Euzophera pinguis (assembly GCA_947363495.1). Lineage (NCBI taxonomy): Eukaryota > Metazoa > Arthropoda > Insecta > Lepidoptera > Pyralidae > Euzophera > Euzophera pinguis. The sequence goes on along the minus strand of OX376170.1, from coordinate 10,000,267 downwards.
GGCTTCCTTTTATTTTATGTAGAAAAGACAATTATAATACTGTGCGCGACAACATAAGTTTAATCAGCGAGGTATTTTTAAATTACAAACTTCTAATGAATTTGTCAAATATCCACAATACTTTAGTTTCCTCAGTTTTATCTGTAACTTAATGTCAATGATATTGCGAAATCTCCATGTTTTTGTACAGTGATGACCTTGTTCTTCAACCTATCAAGTTAAATGGCAAACATCAACTTTTATGACATATACGTGAACATTATTGAGAGTTATATCTTATATCTAAAGCTAAAAATCAAACTAACCAAATACTATCTACAACTATAAACTGATATAGTTCAATTTATGCTTCATCAAAATCACTATCGACGAGTCATTTTATTACGCAATCAATTTCCAACTTTATGCTCTAAGCCACATGAATTTATATCATGTAGCGGAAAAGCATTGTGTGTACACTCAATGACAGAATTGGCCTCATTGTGGTTGCACAAAACATAACTGGGTTTATTAAGTTTGCTAACCATTCTGCCAATCGACTTAATTTGCAGTAATTTTGCTAAATTATTTAGACACACAAGTTAGCCATATTAAATTATTTGAATAACAGACTATTTCAGTGGGTGATACTTGAGGCGATTTGTGGAATAACTGAGATCTCAATTTACTTTTGTCTCGGTCCGTCTGGTGGCTGATTATATCAATTAGAGCATTTCTTTGGATCCGTGATTTCAATGCTGAAAAATCTATTTTATAACTGAGCGGGAAACGACCAGTAGGTCACCCCAGGTACAGCTGGAGGAATGAAGTGTGCAAGGGTTTGGAAACCCTACAAAAGATAAACTAGCAAACAATCACCCAATCACGCAGATGATTTCGGGTCGCTGAGCCAATGCAGTAAGTAAGTATGATTAGGTATATATATATTCATTATTAAAACAAAATTATTTCAATGAAAATTATTCTACGGTTAATCATGCTGCATATACACGGGCGGTCGCTCGAAACCGGTTGTGCACCGAGCGCGCGAACAATGCCTACGGTGAGAGGACGACTGGCTATCTCCTGCCTCGCTTGATTAACAAGTTGCCTGATGATTTAAAAACTAGTATTACTAACAAAAATATAAAATATAAACTTAAAAAATACTTTCTTGACAACATCGATTTTGCTCTTTAGTAAGTAGGCCTTTATTTCTCGATTTCATACGAATTTTGGAAAATCAGCTTTAGCTGGGCATGCATGCATAATGCATATATATACCTGCCTACTTAGGTATGGGCCCATGACTTAGCTTAAATAGGACTGAAATGAGCATTCAGTAGAACTAGCTGTTGTCTGCAGCTTCATCTCTGTGGTTCTTATCAGGATTGATTGCCCGGCTCACTGTTAAGATTTACTTCATTTTCTTATTATTATTATATTAGTATCATAGATTTTAAATTAGCTTGATTTTTGAAAAATTTTAAATAAATAAATAATAGAAAATAGTTTGAAGCGTATGAAATTAAATCCCACGGGAACATATTTTTTCCTGGAAAAAATTTACTGTATGTTGGTCTAAGTATCTCTATTTAAATGCAAAATCCAGAAATATTGGTTCAGCACATGGACGGTAAGAGTGAAATTTAATGTCTCACAAAATGGTAAAATAACGATAAGGATCCGAAACAATGTCAAGGTTTCGTGAAACAATTTTGTAATCAACTGTACAAGTGCAGCATTCAGTTACCATGGTCGTTGAAGCCGGTAGTTTATGCTGACGACAGCATTATCGAATGAGCATCGACGCTGATCCTGTGGGAAATCTATCGTAAGAACATATAGTTTGGAATTTAAGAACCCCTTGCGTACATCGTGATGCAAAAACGTATGTGATCGTTTATTTAATGGGAAATAAATTTGTTTTACTGAAAACGATTTTGTCTTCGATTGTAGAGGACTTTAAATTAATAAAAAATTATCCTCGGATTTAATTGTGGACTTGAGGGGTGGATCTAATATGGTATTATTTGGATTCCAGTTTATTATCTTGTGTCTTATTAATTTAAGGATTATATACTAATGTTTTTGTCATAATTTATGGACGATACCATTTACAGCCCAAGCCAATTTAGTTTTTAATACTTTTGCTATAATTATTCTAACACGTTATAAGTATTCATACTTCAAAAATCCAAATTCGTACTAATATTATAAGTGCGAATGTCTGTCTGTTACGTTTTCACGGCCAAACCGCTTAATGGTTTTTGATGAAATTTGGTATGAAAATAGTTGTAGACCAGAAGACATAGGCTACTTTTTGTCGCGGGCGGAGCTGCGGGAAACAGCTACTAACAAAATGAATCGCTGACAAAACGAAATACTTTGTTTATCTTGTATAAAAACACAAAACATTTTTCCGTCATTTCTAGCGCAAATGCGCAATCAGTGCAAGCAATGCGCTGTACCAAATTCAAGAATATTTTCCAAAAACGTTAGCTTTAATAATCTTAATGCTTCATTACAGGCTAGAGCTCATTTTAAACCCGAGCAGCTTATTGCCAACCTCTATTTCCCCACCCATAAAAGAGGCGAGATATTCACAATAATGGACTTATGTTTTAATTATAAAAGCTTTTTGGCATAAACCCCAACAGTTTGAACCGGGTGCAGTGCAACAAAGTAGATATCCGTTGCTTTGCTTGTGGCTTTGCTTCCAGAATATACCGAATTATTTTAAAATGTGGTTTGCAAAATTAGGAGAGGAATTTGAATAACATGAGGATGTTGTTCTGTTAGGTATGAACTATGTTGAAAAATGACAGTAAATGTCTACGACAAAACCATGAGTAGAATTTTGCATATGTGTAGGTAATGACAAAGGGTATCATATAGGTATGCGAAAGTCAGAGAAAGAAAATCAGAAAGGCCGAAAATCTGAATACGGATAAATACGTAATGATTCTCTACCTGCGACAATAAACGCTGCAAAGTGATTGAAAATTAGGTGTAAAAAAATCCATACTAATATTATAAATGCGAAAGTCTGTCTGTCTGTCTTTCTGTCTGTCTGTCTGTCTATTACACTTTCACGGCCAAACCGCTGAACGGATTTTGATGAAATTTGGTATGAATATAGTTGAAGACCCGTGGTCAAATATAGGCTACTTTTTGACGCAGGCAGAGCTGCGGGAAACAGCTAGTAAGTAATAAACGCGATAAAACCGTATTAAAATAAATAAATAAAATTAAAAAATAACTCTTTATTGCACCAAATTGTAGAAAGTACATGAATATTATTATTATCTATGGTAAAATAATATAATTTAACAACTTACATACATATACAATAAAACTGAAAACAGCATTAAAAAAGAAAATAACCTTTATGATAACTAAAATATACCTAGAGTTTTGCCAAAAGTATGTTCAAAATGAAAAACAGCCGAGCAAGATTTATTTCCCAAACCCACGAAAAGCTGTTACGAAGTTCAAGTTCAGATTGTTGGAATCTTTCGTTTCTGGCATAAAAATGAGGGGAAATAATTAAAAAAGTTGTTGCTTCTGTTAGCCTGCAGGTAGAGTATTCGACATATTTTGTTTTAAACTTGCTTGAATTGAAATTTTAGGCTTGAAAATCACCTGCGGTCTAAATAGTTGTTCTTTAGTTCCTCTATGAAAATTCATTTTGAAAGGTAGGTATATAAGCGAAGTGTGTAGAAAAAACCTAGTTAAAATGCCAAAAAAGAAATTGAGTGGCACAGTGTTTCGAAAATTTGGAAAAAAGATTAAATATTCTTCACACAGTAAGTTCAATGTCGACTGAAGTATAAATTCTTTTCATTTAGGATTTTTCATTCAAGGGTCGGCTATACTTGAAGCTCCTGATGTTGCCAGTGTCTATGGGCTGTGGTGACCGCTTGCCATCGGGTGTGATGGGACGCATGCCTTTTTGTCTTATTTATTGTTTAAAAAAGTGGAATAATAACAAACATCGTCGTATATTGGAATAAAAAAACGAAATCTATCAAAAATATGAACAGCTAAAAAACTGAAAGTGTAGACGTCGAGTGCTAAAGCAATTTAACATTTTTATTTGCTCGTTGTGAGCCGATCACTCGCTCTGTTTAATTTGCTGTCGATTTTTCGATACGATCCATCTCACAGAGTAATTAAATATCAAAAGTAATTACTTATTAACTTTTGACGCTTCCACTCACATTCATAACTATCGATTAAATGTAGGGGTATGATTATAAATGTTACGAACAAATAAAACCTGCATGTCTGTTTTTGTAGATGTAGGCATTTACGATCTTAGCATATACCTACGACTATTTCAAAAAAATATATTAGTATTTACTGACTAGCTTTTTCAATATGTGATAACCTTACCGTTATTATTTCGCTTTTTATTTTAAGGTTAAGTAATTGAAACTGCAACTAATGTCTCAGCAAAAAAAAAATATATATTTTCCTATTAAGCCTTGCGCATTTATAAAAAAAAAAAAAAATTTTTTATGTCAACGTCAATTCTGCCCAAACACATTACTCTGTGCAAAATATTCCACTGGTTCACGTGGGCAAGTGGATAGCGATCGTAAATTTTTAACTTTCGCTTCATTTAAACTCTGATTAAAATACGCCCGCTTCATACTATATTTTCTGTTTTGTTTAAGAATTTTTTGTGTCTACCTTAACTCTAACAATTCACTCTTATAAGTCTAAACAATCTCAAACCTTTTTTTTGTTTTAATTACTTAATGAGAAGGATTATTTCAAAATTTATATTTACTAACAAAATAATGGCCCTAGATGGATCAGAATGGCGAAACACTGTGATGTCCTCTGCTTCACCCTTAGGACACTTCGTGGGGTAAGTGTTAGGACACTATGTCAAGTACTTGGCCTAGACTCAGACCTGGTAGTCGTTATTACATCATAATCCTATTGGTCTGGTTTCCCTGTATAAACGTTTACGTAATACAGATTGCATGGCTCCATTGTAATAATTAGTAGTTACCGTCATATCTAGAACTATGATGATAGCGAGCTCGGAAGCGCGCGTTGTATATGCGACTGGGAAACACGTTCAGAGAAGAACAAGGTATTTGATCCAAATAGTTGCAACAAAGTTATTGTGAACTAATTTGCTTGTGGCGAGCACATCTCAATTATGGTAAGTTTTGCGAAGCGTGCGGCATGAAACACTTACGGTATCAAACTTAGTAATAGTTTTGATGCTTTAGTTAGAAAGTCATTTGTCAACATTATGAGTTGAGAACATGTCACACTGTTATAATCTTGCTTACAAACTTGTAACTTATGGCGGAGTTGTGTTTAGAATGGTTTTTATTCGCGAATCAGGGTTGCGGTGGTTTTAGACTAACTTTGTGACTGCGGGGTTGTTATATATCTTTGATATACAGCTTATCTTCTGTTTTATCTCAATTGTTCCCAGAAGGTACGGTTGAGGATCTTAAAAGCTAATGAAAGAAAAGAAGCGCGTTGCTACCTACTGGCCAAAATTGATTTCATACTTTTGCCAAAACATAAAAAAATTCGACTTAACAAAAAAGATGTACCTCTGAGTTCTAGTACTTTTAAATACCTTCCGTGGTATGGTCAAGAACGTAACCCATGAGATAGGTTAGGAGTTCGAATCTCACGCGAAGATTACTATATGAAGTTAGTTCCAGTAGGTATACTTCGTATAAATACATCGAAAAAAGTTCTGGAAAATAATAAGGTGATTTAATAGATCTGATATGCAGAGTCAAGTAAAATAAAGAAATAGCTCACCACAAAACTTCTTTTGTATTTCGTACGTCCATATAATTAAGTTCAACGGAAGTAATGTGTAGTGTGATTAAACAAGAACCCTCATTAACCTGGAGTTTACCTGTGATTAACTTTAACGTTATCGTAGATCGGACAGTTTTATGTTTACTCTACACTTTGACCAATGATTGTGCCTATACATGGGGCACACTAAAAGTTTTGCACTTCTAGCTAATCGGAACTATTTGAATTTCGAATGTTATATTTTTTGAAACGACTTGCAACCTTCTTAGTAATAAAAAAAAGTTGGCGGGAAATCATTTGTCAATTGTTTTTTATCACACATCTAAGTTCTACGTATGCAACGAAAGTGGAATTAAGTCGAAAAGATTTAAGAGCGATGATTTTTTATGATTTTATAAGTTCTCTCTCTCCGCAAGACTGTGCCGCTCGTCTTTAAAATGCTTTTGGGAGAGAAGCATCTTATTTGAGCAGCGTGAGGCGATGGTTTGCTGAATTTGAGAGCGGGTTTCTTTACATGACGAATTTCGTGAAGGGCGGCCTTCAACTGCCGTCAACGAAAATAATGTGGCTACTGTTAAGCGGCTAATTGAAGAAAACCCGCGGATTACCTATGAGACAATTCAAGCACTATTGGTATGAGCCAAATTCATAAAATTTTATACGAAGAATTAAAAGTTCGGAAACTTTGTTGTCGTTGGATCCCTCATGAACTGACAGCGGAGCAGAAGCGGGCTCGCGTGAAATGGTGCTCACAGATACTACTGAAGTACGACCACGGACATTCTAATACTGTTTATGACATTGTCACAGGAGACGAAACGTGGATTTATTGTTTTGAACCGAAAAAAAACAGCAATCTTGTGAATGGATGATTGAAAATGAGAACAGGCCAACAAAAGTGAGGCAGGCGAGAAACGTAGGTAAAAAAAATATCGCGTTTTTTTCTCAGCTACGGGTCCCATCTGCACAATTCCACTTAAAGATCAAAAAAAGTGTTAATGCCGAATGGTATTGTACCATTTGTTTACCCAGGGTGTTAGAAAAATTATAACATGTTGTTTTTTTAAGTTACGCAAAACTTTTAGTGTAACCTATGTATTTCTGGTTAGTTTAGGTACATTTTTATAGATGTAAAACAAAAATGGTCAAAAGAAAATTGGTTAATACTCGTTTAACTGCATTTAAATAAATGCTTCACCTCAAAATTGCATAGCTAGATGTTAAGTTAATACTAATTACAATATAACAATTGTAGAAATTCTATTGGCATATCTTCTTCTGCCCATCGTCTCTCAATGCTGAGTATAAATATAGGCACCTAGCATTGCACGTCATACTTTTCGCATACAGTTTCTATTGATATACAACTACATAATTCTCTATTAATTTAATGTGATAAAAAATAAATTTAAGGTAACGAACTAATTTTGTATTAACTAAATAATTAACTTCAATTTATACTTTTCAACACAGTCCAATTAGCTTTTGTTGTCGAGCGTACACTTAAAATGCCACCGCGAGGTACTGGCGTGTAATCAAGTGTTACGGACAGATTTATGGCGAAAACTCGTTTCCTTTATGGAAGAAGTGACCTTCGAGCCTTTTGCCGTTTTTCAGAATAATTAACTAGGCCGCGTAGTACAGAATATGGAGAATCGAGAACTGTAGGTAATCTTTCATTTTCTTCGGCAAGGAATAAGAAATTATGTATTTAAAAGTGCAACGTTAACCAACATTTTCCGAACATAACACATGATATGTAAATTCTATTGCATTTAAACTTTGATAATACGAGGTTCCTCGAGTTATCATCAATATGCTGCGAAACGATCCACTCAGGAATCAATATTTTTAATAGAGACTGATATCAAAGCGTATCTCGGGCTTCGGTTGGGAAGGCGTTAGCGTAATAAAGGGGAAAAAGTATTTTTTTTTTTTAAAAAGACAAAGTCGTTGTTTTGGGCTTGATATTTTTTTTTCAATATGTAGGAATATTGTCGTATACAGGGTATACGATTTTGTACCTAATTTACACTGTTTAAGCGCTACAATTCTGTACAGATTTTATTAACTACGGGGCTGGGGGTCGTTTGGTGCTAAATCGAAACGATACGAAAATGAAATATGACTAATGACGGTATTTGTGATACTGGAAAAAAACCCCAATTAGTAAATAATGTTTTAGCTATATTTTCTAGTATGTACAATTCAAATATATACAAACGGCACAAAAATTACAAATATATACAAAGCTTTCAAAAAGTAGGTATAAATACTTGTTTTGGAACATTTAACATTTGAACTCGGCATTTGTTAAGTAAATCAATATTTTATAGAACGCAAAATTTTTAATGTAATTATTTCTACGTCTAATATAAAATTTAAAATTGTCAATATACACTTTTCTATCATAATCATTTTTGTGAATATAATAATATCTCAACTACTAGTCTCTTAGTTAACTCAAATTTGAAGTTTTTTTCTGTAAATTTTATTCTGCACTATTTTACCACACTTAGAAAACAATTTAGGACATTTAGGAAACAAACGAAAAAAAAAGTAAACAAAGGAATTCTCCCTTTGTTTTTGCGCAATAAGCCTCTGAAGCAACCACCAGATAATTCAACCGGTAGAACGCAACGATAAAGCAGACCTTGTTAAAACGTTTCCACCATGTTTCATCTTGATAATACCATAGTCTAACAGCTTTTAAAATTTATCGTCTATATGAGACCTCTGGTATCGCGCTCTCAGTAAATACTAGGTAACCTTTCCGACCGTATAACAATAAATTAGACTGGTATAAAATTCGTGTAAGCTATTCAAGGGGCTGTTAAAGCAAAACTTCTATTTGAATGCTAGCCAAGTTTTAAACTACCTGGGAATACTGAGTGAAAATTATGGAGACGATATTAATGCATAGTTTTCCGCTGTGAAGTTCTGTAATCCACATGTGTGATATGAGCAAATGACTGGTATGTATAGATGTAGATGGATCTATTGTTTATGCCTACTTTAGTATTTTATCCTCTGACGATAAAAAGAGGATTGCTAAATAAATTTGATGAGGTTAAGTATCTGCTAGGGTGCCACAGTAGCGTCTAAATGATGGATTGAGGATGAGCTAATTTTAATTAGATTTGGATTAGAAAGCTTATTTGAGTGATAGTTTATGCAGATCGGTTTAATTAATAATACACAAAATATAAATTAATTAATGAAATTAGCGATGAATATAAAGTACATATTTGTATAGAAGATGTCTTATTATATATTAAATGTGAATGAATGAACACTTTATTGCACCATTTACATACATATAAGAAAATATACAGCAAAGAAACCAATTAGCATTAAGAGAAATGAACAAAGGCGGACTTATCGCTAATGCAATCTCTTCCAGCCAACCTTACGGCCTTACCTAATGTGAACACCTTTCCATCTCCTTTTTAAACGTTGGTTAAAACATAGCAACTGCGCGAACTGAATATCATTAAAAACTTGTTCGATGATATTCTTGTGATTTTAAAATTGTAACAGAGAGCCAACCATTTAGTATTTATACGTTATTTTTTTAATGAAATTCTCACAAAGTGAAGGAATAATTTTATAGTAGGTACATTATTCCTTTTGCGGACGGTGCTATAACAAATTTTATTCTTGCCATTTCAGGCACTAGAGTGTAAACTTAAAAAATAAGAAAACAATATCCACAATTTTTGTAATTATTTTACTTCATCCTACGTTTCCTTGTGCTTTTTTTTTCATAACTGAGTACAATTCTGACAAAGGCTTGTTAAACAATGTTGTGTACCGTCCCTATAAGATTAAAGTACGCGTGCGTCTAATATCCCGTTCGGCCGCTACCCCAACTAGTTGTTTAAAAATAAAAAACTTTTTTTTTAAACATGCAGCGAAACACTTTATACTGATACACACCAAAAAATAAGGAAAACTAGCTTTGCAGCATCATTACCATTACAATAAAATAAAAAAAAGAAAATATCTGGAAGCTTTTCCAATACAAAGCAATTGTATTGACGGCGATCACGTCGAACAAAGAGTGGAGCGGAAAAATTATTTGCATGTAAACAGGAGTTTCTTTGATCTCTCGCTTTACAAACATTTTCACTTCTAAACAATTAGCCGTTGATGTTCAGTCGTTTTTCTATTTAGACATTATGTTTCAAACACACTTTAACATATCACATCGATTTAATTCAAACTAAGTATATAAAATTAAAAACCAACCAAACCTTAATACTAAACAAAAATATTGCTAAACTATATATTCATAAAAATATGCCCCTCCCCTCTCCGGAAATTATCAGACGCCTCTTAAATATTAGGAAAGTAGCTAGTTAATTTTATATAGTAGTTGTTTCAAATAACATACAAAACATTATGCTTCAAAACTATTAGATATTGGACTCGCCAACTGCCACCGCACATAATATTACAAACAAGACAAACAAACATAACAATATCACTCAACACTATATCCTCTTACCAACAACTTCAGGCTAATCACATTAATTTTAGGTTGGCAGCACAGAGTAGTGAATAAATATTTTTTGTTTGGTAGCGATAATTAGCGCTTGACGTAGTCAAAAAAAATCTATGTTCACGTACATGTTACCCATGTCAAACATGTCATGTCACCTCTGTTCGAGTAAACGTTCAAATTGTATCTCTGAAATAGTCTATTAATAAAATACATAAAATCCATAATTTATTTTTTTGTTGACTAGCCAATTGATGTCTGCACAATTATTAGTAAACGATCTAAGGCTATGCTTATAGTAATTTGTTTAAATTTGGTGCCACAAATAAAAATGGCTTAAATGCATCGAGTTGTGAATCATGTTTAAATGTCAAGACACTTATTGATTCCCTCTATCAATAAGCTTAAAAGTCATACTGTAACATGGCATATTCTTTTTTGTATAATGACTTTAATGTGATCGTTTTTAGGCATAATAATAATTATATTATTTTTTAACATTCCATTTGGCTAAAAGTTATTTAAGCTAAATCACCAGTATGACAAAAACAATTATGTCTAAGAACTTTTATGGCAAAATATTTTTTGCACATTAGGATAGACAGTACATTCGGACAAAACAAATTATGCGGAAAGAGGAGAACCCGAACCTATAATGTTTTATGCTATATGCTCATAAAGTGCCTTTTCTTTAATTGTAATTAGGCCCTTAATGAGGGTTGTAAACAACACGTTGTTTAAAAAATAATGGCACTTGTAAAGTAATGATTTCCATGGTTACGGTACATTTTTTTTTTGTAAATGCATGCCAAGAGGATTTTAAGTCTCAAACCAATTCATTGTTTTTGCAAAAAATATAAACTGTATTAGCTTCCAAAGATAAATCAACACTAAATTTCATATTTATATTTATTTTACTAAACATAAGCCGTATTGAACTACAAATATTAATTTGTGTAGAAAAATAAGGAAGTGAATGGCACTATTTTTAAATCTATTTGTTTTTGTATTTAATTTACTATTAATAACAAATGTTGATTTCAAAAGCTTTAAAACAGAATCTAGAACTACTTGTTTGGAGATACCTAGCAATGCATTAACAAACACACAAGCCTAATTTTACTCAAATTATGTTTCTCAATGTGAAAAGTGTTTAAAGGGTACCAACAAAAGTTAATGTGAAGAAAAGTTTTGATATCGCTTGAGAACTTTTATTTATTGTGTAAATAATAAAAATAATAATATAAGCGTGTTTTTCCTCGCAAATGTGTTGAAAATCGTCGTATGACAACTCGTGTGCGAAATTGGTCATAACACTATACTGGCTTTGATGACGCTCTTGGTCTCCGATACCAGAAGGCGCCATTCCTTGCATTTTGAACCAGTTGCCACTACTGTAAATTCAATAAATATATACTAACCTAAGTACTCATCTACTGTAGAGGATGATCAATCAAAAAAATTGTTAACAGCCGGTTGTCGTTTGGGTTGAGAGGAGTTAAAATATCCTAGAAAAATGTGGTCACCTTTCTATGTACCAAAAGTCTTCTTCTTTGCGAGTCGACTCTGCCTGTCCGTAAAAGAGGTGAACATTATTATTTGTATCGGTATTAAATAAAAAAAACTTGGGTCTACAAATGTAGCTAAAGTCTATATAGATAGAATTATTTGTTCATCGCAATATTTAATTGATAAAGTTGAGATATCCGTTCTTCTCTAATTAAGGGTTTGTCATAATTAATATTTTATTTATTGCCCTCCACTTTTGAACTTTCCAAACAAATTTATGTATTTAATTATGGTAAAACAGGTAGAAATTGTTTGTTTTTGATTTCATTGGCATAAAGATAAAATAGAAGATACGAAATACATTAAGTTACGCAGATTGCAGATTGAATTCTACAAGATCCCAAACAAACGTAGTAGGTACTATTATTAGTTTTGTAACCAAACTGAAAAAAAAACAAAACAAAGTATGCTTCCCATTGGAATCGAACCCATGAACTTTGGGTTTGCAATCAACTACGGAAGCAATAACATTATAAGTAATTTACCGAGGCCGGAAATTCTGATATCTTTACCCGACTGCGCCAGAAAGAGGGTTATGTTTTACGAGAGTATGTATGTATAATTGTTTGTCATGCTCTGCAGCCTGAATGGCTTGATAGATTTGGATAGCTTGAGAGGTGTCATTAGATTCGTATTTACTAAGCAATCTCACTTGACATTGGGTATTTAAAAAAAAAAAGAAAAATTACGAAGGTTGTCCTTTGGATTTATCAGTTGGCGCATCATGGCACCTTAATAATAAGTTTGTCTCAAACCCTGGCCATCTTCAGAAGAGGATCTTTTTCGGATTGACACGGGTCTGTAGGATCCCTTGTTACTGTTATAATACTTTGGATTTCGGACTATGATATACGAAACGTCTCAGTCATTTACCCGTTATAGGGTTCTGAAGAGGTTATTTCGCGGCATGTAGGTAAGTAAATATATGTGGACAAATAAATGACACAGATTAAGCTAACTAGAAAATTAAGTTTGAAACTTGTTTTATTGGAAACTGCACTAACTCAACTATACTTACTTTATTTTATAGCTATTTGCAAGCGGCCAAGTGGAGAGGTATTAAAAACAAAGAAATGCACATACTCAGTTTGACAGGAAGAGGGTCCAAAAAATAACAAGTTTGTTTTAAGGTGCATTCAAACTGACGCTATTCGCGCGGTATTCGCACCCGTTTGAATCTATTCAAACGGGTAAAGCTCTAGCTTTATCTTGATTTCTATTCGGTTGCATGGATATTGTTTCAGTGCATAATAGCTTTTTACTACATACACTTTCGTATTTATAATATTAAGACAATACAGATTCAGAGTTTAGTAGAAAACGTGTAATATGGCAAAATATTTAGAATATTCTGGTAGGCATATCTTCTCCTGTCACTCGCTGGTTGACTGTAAGAGATCACTAAGTGGAATAAGTCCGCCATTGTACTTATTGTTTTTCCAAGCTTGTGTATGTAAATTATTTGTTTTTGTTTTTGTACAATAAAGATATTACAAACAAAAGAACAAACAAACATTCTGAAATGAAATGAAATCGTATATTTTCAATATCGAATATAAATATCACTTAATGACGTCAATTTACATATATTAAGCTTACCACAACTCCCAAAGCGCAAGTTGTGAAGTAGCGTTAATTTACAAAAAAAAAACTTTTCTTTAATAAATAGGTAAATAAATGAATTCACATGTTTGTCAACAATTTGCATAATTTTGCACAAATTTTGTTTATTTGTTGATGACAGTACAAGGAACGCTGTCACTTAGTTAAGGCTTTCATAAATTCACCCACAAATAGAATTATGTATGTACAGCTAAATTTAATTTATTACGATCAAGAAATTACATCTTGAATCCCTACTATAATAAGATTTCCCTTCTTGACGGGCCCTTAAGAGGTGTAATTTTGATACGGAACGTGGAGCAAGGGCACAATCAAATAACTGAGCGAAAGGGTAAGTTGGGTAGAAAACATAAGCATCATTGTAAGGAACAAGCGTTTAGGCTTTCCATCCATTACTTCAGATACGCTACACGCTGCACTAATATGTGTGTAGCTTCACTAGGTATGTCTGAATTTGCGAAAAGGAATGATAATTTATATTCTTATAACAGGCATCAAGGGTTTTTATAATAATTTGTGTTTAATATAATAGACATATAAGTGTAATTTACACAAAACACATAATTATTGCACCTAGTTTAGCACTCTGTGTTTGTGCTATTGCTAAGCCTTATAAATTATCTTTGTCTATGAGTACTTACTGTTTACAAAATTGAGATTTAAATTGGCAAAAATGGGCAAATAAATGTTCATGAAATTAATAGAATTTTACTATGACTTTAATCTGTACACTTAAAACTGACTATAAACTAAGGAAATCAATAAACAATTAAATAGGACAACGATATCTATCTGTAAGATATCTAATACGTTATCGTTTATAACATTTTTTTTTACACCACAAACAACAATTACACCTATCTATCCATAGCATATAGTTATATCTTTCGCAGTAATGGAGCTGTGGTCTTACTTTCATCTGCAATTGAATTGGTATTGGGTTCCCAGGTGTTCGACTTGAAGTTGGCTCATTTAATTTTGTTTATTAACCAATGCAAAATTTGTTATTCTCTTTAAAAATTATTTACAAAAATATTTATATTTTTATTATGAAAATATTTACAACCAGCTGAGGATGCGATAGTACATACGGTAAGGTGAGAGATAGAAACAGTGTCAGAGTTTTAAGATTATAAGCCAAAATATACAATACAAGTCGTATTTAACAAGATTAGCAATTATCAATTTTATTGTCGCAATAAATAAGTTATTTGTACTGTTTATAAGATAACAAATGGTACATGAACAAAACTATTTAGAAAAATGTGCTATTTGTATTTTTTTTTTGACTGATTATAAATATTTTATAATATCTATGTTTGTTTTATTGTACTGTGTGCAAAAAGTGTTAAATAATTATTTATCCTCTCTCATTAATTATGTCCAAAAAAACAAACCGTGTGATACCTACATGATTTAGATATTTTATGACATAATTATAAAAGCTTAAGATTAATAATTGGTCTCGCGCGGAGACCAATTATTAATCTATGTATAAAAGCGTTTATGAAATTAATAATTAAGACCAGAGGACAATATACCATCGTAGTTCGATGATTTCATGATAACATTCGGCGATTTGCAGCATCGTTGATGTTAACTAGTTTTTTTTTATGCTCGTATCAAAGCTACCGCCTTTCACTTTTAATACTAAGTGATTTACAATGTGTATGATTATGATACTAATTTACTAACGTGATAAGTAAATATGCATTTTTACACAAGCGGCTCGTTGGTCTAGGGGTATGATTTTCGCTTAGGGTGCGAGAGGTCCCGGGTTCAAATCCCGGACGAGCCCAACTTCTTTTTTTTTTATTTTATTATTTTGCACTGGCTTGTTGTTGTTTCCGGCTTATGGATGTCCCACAAATGAAAAAGTTTCATGAGAATTTAACTACCAAATTTTAACCCCTTCAGCATGCCTTCAGTGAAAAAAATCTATTTGTAGCTACATAAAAAGTTCACATTTCTACACACAGTGGTTTAAAGTGTGCGTACCTGGCGATATGATACAAGCACAGATAACCCCCAATAGATTGAGTATCATTCAATGCTTGTTCGCGTCGACAGTCACCAAACTTAGAGGAAGTACGGGGGGTCGGGAGCGGTAGCTGACGTTACAATGTTGCAGGTTTAGTGATGTGACATTGAATGAAACTACCAAAACCTTATCGATTTTGTGTCACTTTTCTTGCAATCTTTATAGTATTATCAAACGCGCAATAACATTAATAATCGCACATATTTTTAACCGACTTCCAAAAAGGAAGAGGTTCTCAATTTAGTTTTATGTTTGTTATCTCATATCTCCGTCATTTAGGAACGATTTGGATAATTCTTTTTAATGTGATACCTAACGGTTTATAAATCTATGAACGCCGGATATATGCACGAAAAAGTGTCAGGTTCTACGTGCAAAAGAGAGCGCGGAACAAGCCATAGAGAGGCATGATCGGCCTCGATATTATTTTGCATCAATATTTTCTTATGACTACGTTATCACGTAAAACTATCGTCTCTAACAGACAACCAATTTTTATTTTAAAGGTATAACTGACAAATTGGTCCCATAGTCATAAAAATCTATGTATATACAAGGAATTAGGGTAACTCACTCTTTAGAATAATAAGGAGAATAGAATAAAACATGTAAACATCATTATTTATAAGTTTCGTTTTAAAATATTGTAGCGAGGTAGCATGCTCGACCGCCACAAAGGTAAGATGGGGAACCGTATGGCTCTGACAGTGCTGCGTCGGAGGCCTCTTATATAGTCAGCCAAGTTGCGAACCCCAAGTAGTCGCTCAACGCCATCCAGTGGCCATGTTGCCATCCTGTAGTTGAGTCTAGTAATTCCAGTGGCGCATGTATAGAGGTCGCCACAAATATATTGAGATACTTAATCCATTTTTCATTTTTCGTCGGGCTTTTGGAAAACCTTGAAATAAATTACATAATTAAAATCTTTAATTAAATTAAATTAATAAGTCGTAATAAACAATCGATAAAAAATTATTCTTTCAAATTGAAAGGGGTAACATCACTACGGTAAAACGTGACTTATCGAAAAAAAGGACAAACATATAATTGACACTTGGGAAAGAGAGAGATACTTGCAAAAGACATCAACGTCACCCCATTTTGGTACTCTGGTTGTTACATAGTTCGACCATTATAAAGTGAACTCTGCACTTAATTGTATTAAATTAATTAATAAACTTACCTGTGAAAATTTATACCATCCTTTTGGAGATTTGATGTCTTTGATGATTTTCCGCACCATTTTATTCAACATGTACTAATTTTTACACACTCAACGAACCTAATAGATTTTTTCGGAAATTTTCACGAAACAACCTCACAGCTCTGAGTTCTGGTCGCAACTAATGAAAGGCCTTTAAGCAATTTCATTTATCTGTGCAAAAGCATATAAGTGCGGTGACCGCGGACGCCCATACAAGCGGAATCTATTGGGGGTTATCTGTGGATACAAGTGTAAATGATATTTAGGTAGTACTAGCGTTTTCCCGCAGCTTCGCCTGCGTCAAAAAGTAGCCTATGTTTGACCCCGGGTCTTGAACTATATTCATACCAAATTTCATCAAAATTCGTTCAGCGGTTTGGCCATGAAAGCGTAACAGACAGACAGACAGACTTTCGCATTTATAATATTAGTATGGAAGTATGGATATGGATTTAACGTCTTCATTTGGTTTTTTCACAAGTAAAGCAACAAACATGTCTTTTTTGTAGTAAATACATTTCAATAAATATCTCACATGGAGACAGTGAAAGCTCTCTATTTACCTACATGGCTGGAATTTCAGACTTGTTTACTAACCTTTTGTAAGTAAAATTTTTGATCGTCATATTTTTTTAACATTATTTTAATGTTATTTTTGTATGAATAACTAGATGTCAGTTTTTGTACTAAAATACAAATTAGGTTTTATTTGTATTACATACTTCATTATTTCACGTTGAATCGAAACTTACGTAGGCTTCTATTATTATTTTTGTACTTTAGTTTTTAAATGTTTAAGAACAGGAAAGCATCGGTAGATACATTTTGTCAGCAAATAAGCTTGATGAGCTAGTAAAAATATTTAGAAACATCGCATTGAAAAGCGTCAATAAATGAAGTCTTAACTTTTTTGCTAGAGACACTTGATCTATAAAGAATTTCTATAACGACATATCCATACTTTCATACCTACTAAAGTCTGTCTATCTATCTGTTACGCTTTCAAAGGCCAAACCGCTAAACTGATTTTGATGAAATTTGGTATGAATATAGTTGAAGAACCCGGGTCAAACATAGGTACGTAAAATTTTAGGAAGTCGGAGCTGCGAGAAACAGCAATTTGATGATAGGTAAGTGGTAGAACAAATCTTCATATTAACTAACAATGTAAACTTATTTCTCTTCAGGAATTTAGTTAGCCAGCTTGCGGTGTAAGATTAAAAGCTGGTAAATTCAAAGCCTCATTGGCAACAAAGTGTTTCACACAAAGCATGTTTAGCAATTCAAATCATTTTGCACTAACTTGGTACAAGAGCTTGGTAACCATTACCAACATGTATTCTGCATTAGCCGCTTCATTCAATTATTATTTATTTCTGGTACATATTATTTTACATAAAAAGGTAGATAAATAAATAATAGTAAGTTCGAGACTTGAGTAAGTTTGTGACTAGTGTTATGAGATACTAACTCAACGATACTATATTTTATCTTATTATATATATATATATATATTTGTAGCCGTAACCGCTAATAGTAGCAAAATGTTCAGTTGTTTTATTTCAAATTGCGGGCGCACACTAAGAAGGGATTTTGAAAAATTTTAACCCTAAAAAGGTGAAATAGGGGGTTGAATGTTTGTATGAAAGAATATTGAAATCAGCTACGATTTTGATAAAAATTGAGATTCATGCTTCTGAAAACATTTCATATAACACGTGTTTCGTGGTTTATCGAAATTTAACCCCTAAGGGTGCAAAACAGGGGTTGAAAGTTTGTATGGAGAACATTCAAAATTTCTACTAACTTTTATGAAGTTTATTATACTCTAGCTCCTAAATATTATGCAAACGCTCACCAAGAAGGGATTTAAAAAATATTTACCCTTAAAGGGATAAAATATGGGTTAGATTTTGATGATAATTGAGGTTCATGTTTTTAAAAACATTTAATTGAAAAAGTGTTTCATCCTACTAATATTATAAACGCAAAAGTTTGTAAGTATGGATGGATGTTTGTTACTCTTTCACGTAAAACTACTGAATGGATTTTAATGAAACTTTACAATAATATAGCTTATACATCAGAACAAAACAAAGGCTACAATTTATAAAGATATTGTGTAAATTGTCCAAAATATGACGATAAGTGTCAACTAAGAAGGAAAAAATCTACCATCTGCAAGCTGTTCTCGTGCGCTGCCAAAGCCGCTAGAGTTGCACATATGTAATGTCTGATGGAAATGTTTATCTTAAATAGTCCTACAAAGAAGCCCGTCACAGTATATATCTATAGCTTATGTGTAAGCCTTTATAGCCAAAATAGTGAACCATAACTACAATAAAAATTGATAATTTATTTCATATGCCCATTTGGTAGTAATAAATTGATTCCTAAATAACAATAGATACTTTTATCGCTTCTGGTATTTAAAGCAGATAAAATATGTCTTGACAAATATTATTTTAATAGTTATGACGATGACAAACCGAGTGCGCGATACTACGGTGCGGTGCAGGCGAACGAACTAGGAAGGCAAAAAAATCGTTAAATATAATTTATAGGAGCATACAT
The DNA here is from genome assembly GCA_947363495.1 of Euzophera pinguis. Classification (NCBI taxonomy): domain Eukaryota; kingdom Metazoa; phylum Arthropoda; class Insecta; order Lepidoptera; family Pyralidae; genus Euzophera; species Euzophera pinguis. Next base: position 9,980,965 of record OX376170.1, on the reverse strand, counting down.
ACGAAGTCAGTAGCTATCCATAGGCCTATGATTAGGGCTCTGCAGTGCTTAATTACCATATTTCTTATGTTGACAATATTGTTACGTTATTATAGTGCGACTATAACATCTCAATATTGTCAGGCTGTTATATTTTTCAAAGGCGACCCAAGAATTATTTATGTGATAATTTTAATGTCATAATGTTAGTTCTTTTCTACGCCACGCTAATATAAGCTACTCGAAATACTAATCCTGCTCAGATAAAGTCGCGGGCACCAGCTAGTGGTTTATATAAATTTTACCCCTAAGGATGCAAACTAGGGGTCGAAAGTTTGTATGGATAATATTTAAAATCTGCCCCAACTTCCATGAAATTGATTATCCGATCTTCTAAATTTTTTATATATATGTACGTACAGGGGCTATAAAGGTTGATAGATATAGAAAATATTAAAAAACGACTAAAATATCCATGAAATTTAATAATATCTTGGCTTTTAAAGACGAGTATGTAACTCGAAATAAATAAAACACAGTACTAAGTATCTGCTATTAAAACACTTATTTAATATTAGCTGTTTCCCGCAGCTCTGACTGCGTCAAAAAGAAATCTATATTTGACCCCGGGTCTTCAGCTACATTCATACCAAATATTATCAAAATCCGCTCAGCAGTTTGGCCGTGAAAGCGTTACAAACAGACTTTCGCACTTATAATATTAAGTATGGAGGCACTAAGTAGTCTTCATTTGGCTGTAAAACGAAAAACCCGCGACTAGGGCTGCGATGTCGAATGAGAGCGCTCTCTCGAGCTCCGAGTACCGCTGTACCGAGGCTATGTCAGTGGAAACATTTCCTATTATATATTTGCATGTATGTAGATAACCATAAAGCGAAAACCGACATGCACGCGAGCGAAGCCGCGAGCGAAAAGCTAGTAACAAATAAACATCTAAAATCCAGTATACGAATATTTTTTTTGGTGCAATAAAAAGTATTTGTATTGTATTGTAAACGGGTATTTAACTTTTTAAATATATTTTTTATGCTTAAGAAATAGCAAAGCACAAAACGCGCGATCAACGCTTATAAAATATTAAAGAAATTTTAATAGGAATTCCATTTCATACTAAATCTATGTTTATAATGAAACAAAAATTTGACTAGCTGACTTTTTTTTCTTCATAATTTTAGCTTGCATATTTATATCACACGGGAATAGTACTTTTCTTATGGGATGAAAGGTCCCCCATGTCCTTCTTAGAATAAATAGAATAGAATAAATCTTTATTGATTAATCCATCACACACTAGAAAGGTCTTACAAGTACAAGATACATAAAATGCGTGACAGACGTCTCAATAGGTGGCGGCTCAGTGTTACGCTAGACATGCAAGCATGACTAGCACTGATTTTCAGCCACCACCTTCTGAAGAGTCACGGTACACATGATGATAATTTTTAAACTATAAGTACACAATACTCTTAGTACTTATATATGCGAAATTTCAGAAAGCTTGGGTTAGTAGATGATGCGTGAATAGGTTACGAATAAACAAACTCCTACAGCTTTAAGCCCGCCATTTAAATGTCATGTAATAATAGTACATAATTGCAAAGGCAGCGAAATAGGCAATCAGGCGAGGACTTCAATGATACGAGACAGGCAATTGCCATTTCGGCCGAGGCATATATAGTGCTTTTCTTAAAAAAGAGTGCAAGGAAATAAAAAAGGGCCTTTTATATAATTAATTAAATTTATTTTACAGTTTGTGCCGAAAGGTAAACGCACCTGTGGCTATACAGCCACGAGAACGCAATGTGTACGATAGATAAAAGAGTTCTAAATTCAAACAGCACACCGTTTCATACAACATTGCCGGCGTGCTCTTCGTTCTAAAATCAAAGAACGCGCCGGGAAGTGATTTTGGTTTCTCAGATACAGCTATGAGAACGCAATGTGTACGATAGATGAAAAAGTTCTAAATTTAAACAGCACACCGTTTCATACAACTTGCCGGCGCGCTCTTCGTTCCAAATTCAAAGAACGCGCCGGGAAGTGAATTTGATTTTTAGTCTACGTAAATATGTTACTTCGCGTGTTCTTTATTCAAAAGTAATGACAATATTTCCGCGCATGTTTAAGAAAAGTTAAATAAATAAATAAACTCACAATCATCACATAATTATCAATCGTTTTTATTATATTAGTTAGGATTAAGATTTCAGCATAATAATTAAAGATTAATAGTAGAATTTGTTCTAAGCGAGAGATAAAATAAATTGTTTTTTATTACCAATCGATTTATTGCTCTTTATCAATTTTTAGTTGGTAATTTTATAGTTAAATATGGTTATTGAATCATCTGGCTCGTTGGTCTAGGGGTATGATTTTCGCTTAGGGTGCGAGAGGTCCCGGGTTCAAATCCCGGACGAGCCCAAAAATATTTTTGCTTGTCTTCACTATCTTGTTGCTAAATTTAACGTTACCTCATTATTGTTGGAAGTATTACCAATTACTCTTTTCACCATTTCAGCCGCAGTCAGTCCACTGCTGGACATAGGCCTCTCCTAGTGATTTCCAAAATGACGGGTTGGAAGCAGCCTGCATCCAGCGTCTGCCTGCGACTTTTTTCAGGTCATCTGACCATCTGGTCGGTGGATGTCCAACGCTGCGCTTGCCGGTTCGTGGTCGCCATTCAAAAATCTTTCTGCCCTATTTTGTTTATTTGGTAGGCCATTGGTTTTACGCGCTAAGAACTGATCCGCTGTGCTATATCGGTGAATTCTGTTGCCCTATAGATCTCCTCATTTCTGATTCGATCTCGTAGGTAAACACCGAGCATCGCCCTCTCCATACTCTTTTCCTGTCCCTTCGTATTTTATGAACATAACAAAAATATCGTACCATTTATTGCATAAAATATGTCTTTTTCGACGCTTGCGTTTGTACACATCGATAATATTTTTGAATTGCAAATCTGCGTTTGACTGTTTTCGTGGGATTTAAGCTGAGGCTTATCATTGTAAATGGAGACTCGTCGGTTTTTAATATCCATATGACATAATTATACAAACAACCATTGTCCCAAAATGTATTAGTATTTATTTATTATTTTATGACATAAATGTATTTCTTAAGATATTTCACTGTTTAATTATAAACTTTTTTCTTAAACTTTTCCTCTCAACTGGTCAGTGGTATATTTGACCCCGGTCTTTTTAGTGGCTGGTGTGGGTTACCTTTGTAGGTACGAAACTTCAATAATCTATTTTCATCATAACAAACATGGTTCTCCAATACTTCTTTTGATATCCCTAACACTAAAAAGCCATTTGATGAAATTTATTTTATGTGTTACATTTGCTGAAACATAATCAATGTAATTTCTTTATATGATTATAGGCAAATGCGTAAAAGGCATTGAAGAGCAGGAGTATACATACGTCTAACGTATGTAGTTTATTTCGTATTTTCATTCTTCAACTAGCCTGATAAGCCGGGTACCATGTGGTCATCGTTTTTGAAAATGTTAATTCCATACAGGATCAATTGACAAATAAAACCCATTTGATAAAACTCAAAAATAAGCATAGAAGGTAATCAGTTAATTAGCCGAGTCATCGAGTTTACAGACATTCGTTAACTAACACGGTCTTTTTACGATATAGTTAAATCAATATTCGATGATGGTGCAGTTTAACGGACCTCTGTTTATACCTCCAGTAATGCCCTCACTAAATACGAGTCCAGCTTAACGCTTATTGGATCGTTCACGACTTCTGATGGGATACTAACCAAACAGTTATAAAACGTAAGTGAAAGCGTATTTTCATTAAAAATTTAGAACATTTAAGTGCTTTTTTTTTAAACAGAAAACATCTTGTAATCATTAAAGTCAAAGATACATGCACTGACCTATTTAGTTGTTTAAAAACTTTATGGAGCCACTTTCTTTGCCAGTCAACCGCAATTACTGCCTTAAGTGTATAAAAAGTCGAATCATTTTAGTGCCTGAAAATGTCTCTTGTAGACGTTGAATAGGTTTGTATCCCCTTACATGCTTTTGGGCTCGATCGAGCCCAACCTTTTTCTGAGTTACTGTGCTTCCGGGCTCGATCAGCCCCAACGTTTTCGCTTGCAATACTTTTTATTTACACAACACTGAGTAACTCTATGTGTCTATGGCTTTTTCTCGGCTTACTACGATCCTGCCACTATCGATTAAAAATAATTCCATTGCCATCCAGGGCCGAAAAACTTTTAAATACGAATTTGAATTTGAGCTTGACGGGTCTCATTTTTTTCTAGGATCACGGTACGGGAAAGTGCCTGGCTAGGGAGGTTATTCTTTATTATAGCTAATGGAATTTTTTGAGAAAATGCTTAAATAAGTCTATTTTAATATAAAATATAAACGTATCTAAAGACTATAAGTGGCTGGCATTATAAGTGGGACTTTCATAATTGATTTGAACCAATGTATTGTGTGTGTAGCGTAACTATGGCGTGTTAGATATAAATAAACATGAGACCCTATTACAGATGCCATTGTCTGTCTTTATGTTTGTCACCGTAGCCAAATCCAATCAAATATCACTATATATATATATTAAGTACTTATAATCTGGACCATACCCCAAAGACGTATCCGTAGTTCCTGTTACAAATGGAAATGATCGCTTCTATTTATAGTCTTGTGGCGTATCGTATCGCTCAATGGATCTGTTCAATCCTCCGTCTCTATTAGATTACTACTCTGTGGTTATTTATTTTTACCAACTTGAATGATGGATATGTTTTATTATTCGATTGGGGTAGGTGTATATTATATTTTTCTCGTCAACTTGCCCCTAGGACTAGTGGATTATTCGATTTGAACATTTGTTTGTTTTGATGTATCTGGGTCGAAAGATTTTGTAGCCATCAATTAAAAACTTATACGTATTGTAATGAATGAAAGAAACTAACATAATGTGCCGACCCTACATAACAAAGTGGGCAAGGTAAAGGAGAAGAAGACGTATTGCTAAAAATCGAAAAATAGTACAAACTAAGATTTTTCCTTGTATTTGCATTAGAAATGTAATTTTTTAAAAAAGCTCACATCAAGTACGAAATAATTATTTTTAGCTGAATCAGACTCTACGAAATTGGTGCAATTGTAATTGCACGAAGAAATGAGCAGCGTAGATCCTAAGTTCCAAAATACAAATCTTATCTTTTTCGGATATCGCCTTGCTCTTAAGTAAATATAAACTTGTATAACAAGGAAAAGCATAAATAAATAATTATTTTGAAATTGCTTACAGTTAGCGCTTCCTATATCTAACTAACTAAACGAAAATTGTGAGCACGTATAACCATACCATTACTTTTTAGATAAGAATATCCAGCTGGAAAAGAGGGGAATTTTAAGAAGATTCCGGGTGCGAAGGACCGCATAGCGATTACGGGAATCGACGGGAGAAATGGATTTCATATGAAACCTTCGGAATATGTAGGGTCCATATTTCATAGGGCAGTACCAAGAAGTTGGAACTGAATGGAGGATTCTGGAATTCACATTTCCAGGATGTTTTTAATACTTTGTAATTACTGCACTGTAATAGCAACAATAGCAACAGTGTAGAGCTTAGCCCCCGTATTAAGAATCGTTCGTTAAGCACATATTATCTAAAACATGTTTCTTCGGTTTTTCACCTATTCGATTTTTGGCGTATTATTGGCGTAACGATATGCAACACATTTAAGCTAACATGGTCTTAACAAATGATTCCTAATACGAGGATTATTGTCGGAGGCCAAGATCTTCTTTGAATATGTGAGCCATTGCACTAAGTAAGGCAAAGCACGTAGGTTCTATTATTTATTTTGAAAAAAGTTCATTATCAGTGCATTATTTTAAACTGCTTTTTAGTCATTTAGCTTATTCTAGCCTTACAATTATACGAGTACTTTAAAATTAAACTTAGCATCGCATCAAAATAGGTACGAATGATTTTTGAAGAGCAACTTCACTTCATTAGTTTAATAGCATCGTACCTGAGCGAAAACTAGTCACTTACCCATACAGCCATTCCCATGTAGTAACTGATACTAATTTAAGGCACGAAACAAGTAATAAATATTGCAGCTGTGTCTTCCTTGTTTCGACTCCGCGATTCAAAGTGGGGAATTTACGGAACAGAAAAGTGGTTTTATTTTAGAAACTATGTTTTGTAACATTATAGTAAGATTGTTACCAGATTGTTCCAGGTTGGTGGATGAACAACTATTGAACGTTGATGGACGACGAACGAAGATAAAACGAATACAGCTCTCATTGTTACTTAAATAATTATAATTTTATCAATCTTTGTGTGTTAAACTATGTTGACTATGTTGATGAAAGTTTAAAATTCATTTTTGTTATTTTTTGAATTGTTTGTTACTAAATAAAATCTTTAAAACATTTTGCATATTATATAGATCTTGGAATACTATAATTGTCGTTAAAACATGTATTTATTTCGTTTTTACACATAACGTTTATAAAGCAGTTACAATGTTTAAGTAAATATGTAGACACAAAGTGCACACATTGAAGGATTTAGTAACAATATTCATTATGGCCGACGTCCAAATTCGATGCCAGAGGTTCTAAACATTTTTCTGATATCAAAACACCTTTTGCTGCTGTTTATTTCATCTTAATCCTCATAAATAAGCGTAAAGTAAATAATAAATAAATGTAGCAAGCGGGCGCGTAGTATCGGTTTACCGCCAATAGATGGCGATCACCGCCGCTCGACCCGACTCGAGCGAGCCGTACCCACCATCCCGCGCATCAACCCGCATACCGCGGCACCTCCGTAGCTGGCGAGCGGTGCCGGCGCAACGGCAGTTTAGTCCGCGACAGAGCGCGTGCGAGGCACTATCAATTTTGTTTCCCTTTAGTTCGTGTTGTGTTGTTTCGTGTATGTATAATTTAGACTCAGCCTCCCTTACATAAATACATGGGTAAATTCGAAAATGTATTAAATTTCAGGTCCGAATTGTGACGAAATTCAAGTCGCAGCGACCGAAATTGGCTGTATGGGTAAACATCAGAGTTTAACAATATACCTATTAAATAGACACATTTATTTATACGAAGTACTTTCAAGGCGTCAAAACGTTTTTACATTTTTGTGACTGCAGTTACAAATTATTTATCACGTTTTTCACTTTTCATAAATTTTCGTACTCCATTTGATTTTCACCTTCTTGAGCAGTAAAGTCGAGTTGAGTGAAGCTGGTTTGAAAATGTGGCATACCATATTCCTAAGAATGATTTGATTCCAACTATATTGGGTGCGAAATCAGTCAATATACTTTGCAACCTTTGTTGCCCCGAAAAAAATAAAATACATTTTCCAAATAGGATTGGGATATTTTTAAATATAGATTATCATTTTTTCCCTCATATAAATAAATAGGTTTAGTGTATTTTCGCTGGAGCTTTACATCTGATAGTGATGACCTGAAATAACATGAAAGTATTGTAGACATTATTTTGTGAAGTACTTACTTCAGTAGTTAATTAGTTAAAATGGAAGCACGGTCAGAGTTTTTTGGAACCCCTTGCAGCCTCTGACGTATAGATATCACTATTAAATGGCAGTCGAGATCAACTCCGAAGCACGAATTCATCATGATTATCAAACAATCAGGTGATACAAGCCAGCAATGACCTAACCAAACTGGAAACAACTAAACAAAGTTGGCTTCCCGTGAGAATCGATCCTACGTTCTCCGAGTCTAAGACAAACGCTAGACTCCGGAGGCAGTTGTTAGTTCCAAAAGTGTTTGTAACTTTGACTTTCGCAAAATAATGCCTAAATGATCTAAATGCTTTTATGATGTTTCAGAAATCCAGGAGCTCCTTTATAAAAGTACTTGCAATTTTCGTTTTAGACGTCAAACAAAACTTTCATAATACTTGCCAAAACGCGGTTATACTAATTGAAATAATGAGTACTATCAACGATGCACAAGAATAAAACCACAGACCAATTAAGCCATAGTTGCAAACTTTTGACTTCCAAATCCAAAAGCAGAAACTTCGAACGCGAATATATCCAGTAAGGCATTAACCGAGTGGTCTTTACGAGATATTATTAAATTTTCAAGCTCGAATGGTAGAGAATCATTAGAGTTTTTAATGAACGACATAAGTGGTGCTTATGACGTGATTCGGCAATCTTCATACAATGTAATTTCATTATTTTTGACAAACCACTTTTAAGTCTTCACAATTTTTATTTGGATGTTGTTATTATTTTATAAACTTTATACGGGTTGATGATTCTAGAGCATAGGCCAAAAACAAAGAGGAAAAGGCGTATCGACTGGTGCACCGTTACGGTCATTGCGCAGTGACGTCGGAGGGTCATTATTTCAAAACGTGCAATTTTAGTGGCCAGGCAGTTTTTAAACAAAATATGATGTGTTTTTATTAAGTGTTATTTTTTTCAATTTTTAAAATTATCAAGGTTTACGGTGCATTTTTCAACCACGGTAATGGCGTTCCTAACATGTTAATGACGAAATTTCAAATAAATTCTTAAAGATCAGTATATTTATTAAATTAAACTATTTTAATATGGTTTTATCGCGTTTATTACTTAGTTATTTACACCTGACGTTTCAAACACTTTACAGCGTTCATGGTCGCAGGCAGACTAAGTTAACTTCTTTGTTGTCTAAAGTCTTTGATGTCATAAGATTACAAACTACCACCTGAAATTTTTATTGGGAACTATTCCGATTCACGCAGTATTGGCTCACAGTATCTAAGGGTCTTGCAGTCTGCTTCCGAGTTTGCGATTTTATTAAGTTAATGACTGGGTCCCAAGCTGGCGGTACCTGCAATCCATCCTCTCTATTGAAATTAGGATGTTTTTTAATTTCAATAGCTTCACGTAACATCCTTGGAATGAATCTGTTTTCCATTGCAAGGACTTGAGGATTATCAAAACGCATGTAGTGGTTGGGTTTGTCTAGAGCATGTTCACAGACTGCAGACTTGCTTGAGCGTCTATTTTTCATGCCAGCAATATGTTCTTTTATACGAGTATTAATGTTTCTTTTTGTTTGCCCAATGTATGATAAACCACAGTCACAGTCAATTTTATAAACTGTGATATATCGATCTCGATACGCCATCTCCTCTTTGTTATTACTCCGTGTTCTAGAACTTATACCATCTTCATGAACTTACTTGTACCATCGCGGGCGATTTTCTTGAAGATCCGCTATATCACGGAGATGAAGGCTACCCCGAATGCGGGAGTTTGTTATGCGGTCGCCGCGACACTCCGCACATCCAACTCAGCATCTTCATCTCCGTGACACGTACCTCTTGTTTGTGTTGCTCAAGCATAGGCCACGCCTCGCGCTACCGTGTAGGAGAGCAGGCCTAATGAAAACCGGATCCCTTGTTGGTAATCAGTGTCATCCATCCTCTATATTGAAATTTAGATGTTTTTTACAGACAAATGTTATCTTAGTTTACCTGCGACCGTTAACGCTACAGTGTTCGAACACAATAATTATGTAACAAACTTGATGAAACTGTATTAAAATAACTATATTGATTGAACTCAATTTAATGTGTTACAATCGCGAAAACATAAGAAATCATTCTATTAGATAACTGGACTGCCTTTTCTAGTGCAAATGTATCTTATACCCATCGTGACATCCCAATGTTAATCTATGATGATCATCTAAATATCAATCAAATTTAGAATGTGCTCCCTACATTGTTATTATGAAATATTTACCTCTTGCACCCGGTCTGCAGAAGTAGACCAAAATAAATAAAAAAAGCTATTGCATTGGATAAAAATAAATTTCGTGAATATTTGTTATCTTCGACTTTCCTTTCCACTGTTAGAATTTACAGGGTCCAATTCAAGCATTTTCGAACTAAAGTTTTTTCTTATAACTATAAGCCTGTAGTTAAAAAAGCATTTGATTGAAAATCCTTCGGAAACTCTCCTTTCCAACTAGAAATAAACCAATTGAGAAAATAAACTAAGAACTCTATGATGCGGAAACTCTGTCACACTTTTTGATGAAATTCCATGTTCATTTACATTATCTATAAAAGTTCATGTATGCTCCTCCTTCTGAAATTGTCATCCAATCATAAAGACCTCTTACTCTCCTAAACATTTTCTACGATATTTTTTTTTAATTGATATTGAATCTAATTTAATTGTCGTGTAATGTGAAAAAAGGTGAAAAATAGAGAGTTTTAAGTAGATTAAAGCGTTTTTCACTTATTTTCACCGTTCACGCCGATCACGCCGATGACGCCGCTGCCGCCGACAATTTTTAGGCCAGACGCTGCCGCCGACCAAATGAGAATCGGCGCACATGTCTATCCTACAACCACCAAATGTCGACCGAGACCGACGGCTCTACGTCCTTCCGAAGCACGGAATCATCTTTATTCACAAACAATCAGGTGATTCCATGTCCAAACCTAACTGGAATCAAGTAAACAAAGTATACAGCCCAACGCAGGTAGATTATTAAATATAAAAGAAGTGATCGCAATGTAATTAATCGAATACTACTTGTATTTTTACTTAGAATTATACTTAATAGAGCAACTCGAAAAGTAAAAAATAAACGCTTTGAAGCCAGTCAGCGAATCCAAAAGGCTGTCTCGAGCCATACAGAAGCCAATTAAAAACTTTCCGTGTCTTTATTGAGCGTGAAAAAATTGTTCAAATAGTCCTCAAATATTAATACGCATATAGCATTAACACGAGTATTTACAATATGTTTAAAAAGTTAACTATTAATAACCAACAACTAACTATACGTTAACTAATTATGTTCACATGAAAAATAAAATGTGGAAATTATGTTATGATTATAAAAAATTAAATTATCTTATAAAATTAAAAAATCTGATTTCACTGTGGTAAGCCAAAATATTAGAAGTATATATAAAAACTTTGACGATTTACAAGTGACTTTGAGTAATTTTAAAAGAGAGATTGACGTGTTGGTATTAACTGAGTGTAGACTAGACCTAGATAAGCCTATACCTAAATTATGTAATTATATTTCTTTTAATACTACATATCACATAAATCAGTGTGATGGAGTCACAGCATTTATTAAAGATGGAATTAAAATGAATGTTGAGGAAATTAAACTGGTTCACGCTTCGTGTCTACAAATAACATTCTCTAATATAATAATTCTTGGGATCTACCGTTCACCGTCAAATCGCAATGCTGAACCATTTATAGATTCCTTAAGTTCTCTTCTTAATAAATTAAATTCATGCAAAAATATTATTATTACCGGTGACATTAATATAAATATACTCAGTAGGCCTAATGAACAAGATTACGAAATTAAAAACAGATGCTTGTACTTGAATATGATAGTTTCACATGGACTACTCCCTGGCCATTATTTTCCTACTAGAGAGTCATCTTGCCTGGATCACTTTATTCTTAAAGTAGAAAACAGTAAAAACATTGCTCATATAACTGTATTCGATACATGTATCACTGATCATCGCCTTATATTTCTTAAGCTGTCTAAAGTCACTTGTACATATAATACACCGCGTAGTAAAAATATAGTAGACTATCAAAAGGCTTTAATGAGTTTGAAAGACAGTGACTTCATGGATTTAATGAATTATAGTAATCCTTCTCTTTTGATTGATGACATGATTCAAAAAATTTACAATTGTCTGTTGAATCACACCACCATTAAATATCTACCGTCCAGAGATCATATTATAAAGCCGTGGATTACTCCTGGCATATTACGGTGTATACGAAACAGAAATGCTATGCAAAAGAAAATACGTACAGATCCACTAAATGAAATATTAAAAATCACATATAGAAGATACAGAAATTTTTGTAACAATTTAATAAAGAAATTAAAGAGGCAGTATGAAAGAGAATTGCTGAATAAAAATAAGAAAAATCCAAAATCTTTATGGATAGCTATTAATAACGTCACATATCGCAATAAGAATAAATCTCAAAACCTAGATTTACTTGACACACATACAAATCCACAGCAAGCAGTCAATTCTGCTAACGAGTTTTTTGCAAATGTGGGAAGGAAATTAGCTGAAGATATTTTAAATGACAAACGATACGAACCTGATAGCTCTCATTTGGAATCATCTCAACCATCATCTTTTGTTTTAACTGAGACTGACTGTATAGAGGTCTATTCCATTTTAATGAGTTTGAAAACGGATAGTGCCCCTGGATGGGATAACATCCCAACGTTCTTCTTAAAATTGGCTCATGAAATCGTAGTCCCAGTTTTTACTCGATTTGCGAATTTATGCTTCGAACAAGGCGTCTTTCCCGAGGCCCTTAAACGCGCTGTGATCACTCCTGTGCATAAGAATGGCGATAGGAGAGACGTAAATAATTTCAGGCCTATCTCGGTGCCGTCTCCTTTTGCCAAGATACTTGAGAAACTTATGAATGTAAGGCTGCAACAATATCTACAAAAATTTGAACTAATTTCTAAATCGCAATACGGCTTCAGACCGGGAATCTCTACTGAGGATGCTGTTGTTGATTTGTCTTCACTTATTGTTCAAGCAGTTGACCAAGGTAAAAAATGTGTGACAGCATTCTTAGACCTAAAAAAGGCCTTCGATACTGTTTTCATACCCATTCTCATGCACAGGCTTGAAGCTGTTGGAATTAGAGGACCTCCCTTGTCGCTATTTAATGACTTTCTCAGAAATCGTAAACAATGCGTAAAGATCGGCAATCACACTAGCGAAGAATCTCCTGTTACTTACGGTGTACCCCAAGGCAGTGTCCTTGGGCCTACCCTTTTTCTTATTTACATAAACACACTTTGTAACATGAATATTAATAACGGTAAAGTTTTTTCATACGCTGACGACACCGCAATAGTATTCATAGGAGAAACATGGGAAGACGTTCGTATAAGCACTGAAGAAGGTTTGACCAAGGTCGCTGGTTGGCTAAGACGCAACTTACTAACTTTGAATACCTCGAAATCGAACTTTATAACTTTTTCTAACTATAATAGTTCACAGCCTATAAATTTTGAAATAAAAATACATACATGCAATTCTAATGAAGATGGCTGTGGCTGTGATACAATCAGTAAGACTGCCAAGATAAAATATCTAGGTGTCGTTATTGATCAGCGTCTCACCTGGCACGACCACCTAGACCTTGTTATGAACAGAATCCGCAAATTGATATGGATCTTCAAATCTTTGAGACATGTCGCTCATACGAAACTATTAAAACAAATTTATTTATCACTTGCCCAATCAATCATAGTATATTGTATTCCGGCTTGGGGTGGTGCTACTAAGATGAAAATGCTGGAGTTAGAAAGGTCTCAAAGAGCATTACTAAAAGTTATGTGCCTTAAGCCGTACACCTTTTCCACTATTTGTTTATACGGGCTGTGTGATCTGCTCACGGTTCGAGGACTGTATATTTTAAATTGTGTTCTAAAATTTCATAGGACCTTCACGTTTGATCCCAATGAATTACGCAGAAGACGAAACCGTGTGGTTGTACCACTACCCGTTGTCAATACTAAATTTGCTGGACGACAATATACGCGACAATCTGCATTCTTATATTATAGATTAAATAATATATTAAATTTTTATTCTCACACAAAATACATATCTAAAGAAATGATTACTGTATATTTGAAATCCCTAAGTTACGATGAAATTGAAACCTTATGTGAATAGTCCCACTTAATTGACAGCACAGCACACACACGTTATGCTCACACACACAAACACGCGTTCTTTCATCTATACACATACACAAACATAAAATAGGTAGTTAAAAATAGATTAATGCAATAGTTTTTAGTTATATAAGTACCTTAATATGTACATACTGTTGTTATTGAAGAGCGGGATCTCCTAACACAGGTAATTACTTACTTAAATGGAGATCCCGATCACAAATAAGATAATGTAAATGGTACAAAATAAAGAAAATTTATTTATTTATTATTTATTATAATAAAGAGAAAAAAAAAAATACTTTATTTATTTTATTTATTTACTTTATTATGCACCCGCGCATCAATGTAAATTCCTACTAAATTCCCCTGATCAGTCACTATTCAGTTACCATTCGTTTGTAAGAAAATATCTTTAATTTTCATTATTATATTTGGGAATCACTAGGTACTAGAGTCGTGGAAACAATATTAGTTTCCAATAGACTCTGCAACCATTCCTTTAATATGCTATTAGCAGCGAATAATGCAATTATTCTCTAGGGAAGGGATAAAGTGTCTGAGAGCCTCCTATTAGAGAAAGTTCACTATCCATAAGCACAAACGTCTGTAACAATTTGTGATCTGTATATGATATCTATAAAAACGTGTCCATTATAGTACGTGAGTTATTACCGTGTCTTTTTCGGAGTAAATAATATTTCCAATATCTTCATTCCTACACCACATCGACAAATCATAATTCAAAATTGAACTTTACTCATAAATCAACACGTCACAAAACCGAATACGTGTGATAAAATTTCAATTACACAAGTTCGGCATCGTACGAATTTCGAACATTGCCTTTTGTGATAAGGTTCATTTTTATTTGTGATTTGTTCATTTGCATTTCGCACACATGTATTGGGTTTTGTGGTCGAATAGCATGTCTGTTTCGCGTGTCAGAGGTCAGCCGCGGAATCCGCTCCAGTGCCAGCAAATTACGTCGTTGTACATTGAAAATAACATTGTTAACGCCTATAAATGATGAGGTCGCATGTATGTACAAAGAAACGGAACAGTCCCTGGAAAAACCTTCAGTGGTATTGGCAGGTACAATAAAATTGCTTAACATTTTTTCTTTTTTTTCATGGGTGTGTTACTAATACGTGTGCCATTTGAAATCATCAAATTAAGAACACTACCAGTTCAAACCAATATCTTGAAACATTAATCTCGTGTGATATTTCTAATAAAAAAGAAATCATTTAGTATCACATTATATAAAATATATGAAAATTTGGTATGAAAATAAAAGGAAATGTAAACTAAGAAGGACATTCGGTATTAGTCCTAAACATTAAACAACCCTTGTAAATTTTCTCAAAGTTTTTGCTTGTGTAGTAGGTAGTAGTCTGCATATTAAACCTTCAGTAATTTTACAGCCCAAAGTTTATTAAAACATTTATAAATTAACATTTTATTCTAAACTGTTAAAATTTACAGCTTCAATAAAACGTAAGGATAAACTTTTGCAACTAGAGTTAACTTATTGTAATTTAGTGATGAGGGCTGTGGTACTCTGAATTTATCTAAGAGACATTAATATTATCCTGAAATGTTTTATGGACTTTGAGCGGTAATTTAGCCATAATTATTCGTAAGCAATAAAAATTTCGTCTTCTATATTATGGTGTTTTATTCTCTTATGAGAGCACAACCCAAAGGGACTACGAGACTTCCTTTCCGGGGGTTTCGCAACATAAAACGTAAAATTTCTAAGACTACAGATAAAAGATTTACCAACAACACCCAAAACGTACCTAAAAAGCTACTATTTTTAAATATACTCATAAACTTTTAAATCCATACTAATATTATAAATGCGAAAGCCTGTCTGTCTGTCTATCCGTTACGCTTTCACGGCCAACCCGCTGAACGGATTTTGATAAAATTTGGTATAAATATAGTTGAAGAACCGGGGTCAAACATAGGCTACTTTTTGACGCAGGCGAAGCTGCGGGAAACAGTTAGTTTATTATAAATACAAAAACGATAGCAACCTGATTATACGCTACAGGCTTCTCAATCAGATTAGTCTGATGCAGTCAGTACGATATAGCACTCTACAAAGTGAGGTCGACTGAAAAATCCTGAGCGGCCACTAGTCTGATACAACCCCAAATTTCTCTCCTTACTTTGAAATGAAAGGCGCGAAACGAATCGTAAAATTAGAATTCGCGTAAGTATAAGCTATTGCGCAATCGTTAAAGACGTTTTAATGGTAATTCGGCTGTACTCTTAAACGGCTATTAGGATCCCAACCAACCTTTTTTAAATTATACTCCTAAGTGTTGTCCAACCTCAACAGCTAGAGTATTTCTTTTTTACTGACAAAAGTAAAAATATAAAAAGGCTTATCGTTTATTCATTCCGCCGCGCCGTCGCTCGCTACAACTGACATTCAAGTTCGGTTAGCTAAATCAATTGCGTTGAGTTCAAAAGATTGCGAAAAATGTTCTTTAATAGCAACAGATGATTTTTATATCAACCGGCATATATCTAAGTGGTATAATGTTTAGGTATTTTTCATGATAAGTGAACTTTGAAAAAGTTTTTTTAATTCGCTAAGAAGGTTAATAAATAACAAACGACAAACTGTAGTGTCGTCTATATCGCTCAATTTTGTAAAATTCGAAAAACATGAACATTCTACTTTGCATTATTTTTAAAAGAAAAAAAAAACAAAACTCAAGAGCTCCATTTCATCTAAGCAATTTTGCTTGACAAATAGACCAATGGATTTCCTACTGGATTTTGTCTCTGTTGTCTATTCATCAAAGCTTTTCGACTGTCATTTATATTATAAGTAGGATAAGTAAGTAATAAGTAGGTACATTTACGAAGCCGTGGCGCAATAGTTAGTAATGAAATTACAATGCGGAGATAATATTAAAGTTCACCACGAGACGATAGTTTTATCACTTTTTAAAAGGCACGATTTCGATACTTTGTTTCATTTTACTAACTTTTTAAATTGTTATAACACACTTAAGTCCCAGTGATGGATTTTCAGACATGAGACAACTGCTTTCTGAACATAATATCTCAAATCCAACAACTAATGGTGGCAAAAGACACTCTTAGATAAAATTCATTTTGACTTTTGATATTTAATCCCTAGATTTATTGAAATTTGATAATAGTCTTCATCGGATTAAATTTAAAATTATATTATTTACATCAAAAAGTATTTAGTTCCATTTTAATTTGATAAAAACATCTCAACACAAAAAATCTTTTCATTTTCACATACAATGAAAAAGAATGTGAAAAATCCGCGACCGCCGTCCAGTATATCTTCTCGGCAAATATAATTTTATTAGAAATATTTTTACGGCAAGCCGGAATTCATGCCCCCTAAAAGTTTTACGACGCTTTCTTGTATCAGATAGCGTAGTCTGGGCATTAAATTGATCATGCGTGAGAAGTTACAACAGACCTGTATTCTATGTCCCTTTTTATTGTTCATGTCATCATTGAAACTATTATTTTATATAATGTTAGTACCCGTGTAGTGTCTCTCTCCAGATCCTCTGCTAGTCCAGTATGCCTACGTGCTGCCACCTGCACAATAAGGACCTGTATGAAGCCGTTGAAAATGTCCTGTCAATGTTTGTCAGTCGCGAAATTTGGATGTCACAATATTAAATATAGTCAGAGCCGACTTCTTAAGAAGAGCACATTACTTACCAACACCGTATAGTACATTTACATTCAACACTACTAAGGAGTTAAAAAACTCTGCCTCTACCATAAGATTTCATTAACTTGTAACTTGTCTGAAAATTATATAAAGAGCCCCTAGCGGATAATATAGTAACTAATAAAATCCATACAAAATCCCATAATTGAGCCACATTTCGCCCGAGTCAAATATTTTCTTAAGTTGATTGTAAAATTCAGAATACTATAGTCCATACAGTATGCATATCAGAATATAATTAAGTCCACTGACAGTGTGTTGTACAATAAGAATATTAGGTAAGCGTGCCCTGATAAGCCATAATATATTATGTAGTCTTCAATTTTATATGCGCATATGTATCATTTGTTTATCTATTTGTTCTGGTGGAAAGGAACATCTATGTATCAACGTAACTTACATGGGTAACTTCGAAATGTTTATGGATCATTTATAACATAGTTATTTTCGTCTTACGCCTCATAAATACGTGAACATTTCGGAATATTAAATTGCTTTTGCTTATATTATCAGAAGTTTCTAACTCAAACAATTTTGGAAAGTTTCGCTTTATGGACAGTTCTTGCGAACGCGTATTTTATGAGGTTGTTGGAAAGAGGTAGCACGCGAATAATAATATCACTGTTATTTAACATTATCTTCTTGTCTTGTCTTGCTTTTTAATAAGCAAATCTTATTTCTCTGCAATTATTTTAACATTACATTCGCGCTGCTAATGGTTAAAATAACATCCTACCTACATCTAATTTAATATTATTTCATTAGCGAGCCGACACATTTAATTTAATCCAGTAACCACGAAATGACATAAAGCATTCGCCATGTATTTACGAATGTCTAGCTAAAATAAACATTCGTTCAATTTATACGAAACAAACAAAAAATAATCACATCTATTAGTCTTTCTAGAAGTTAGTTGTCGATTTACAAACAAACACTGTTACAAAGGTGAGTCCACAAGTTTATTTTAGCTTTTGTTTTAGTTAGGAGGTGAAACAGAGTTAGGTCTAGTTTAGGCTGAGCTGAGAAACTTTCTGTGGAATACCGGGAGATATAAACTTACCACTCGAACTGGTAGAAATTAGTTTGAAATGCTATTGAGTGTGAGGTTTTGAATTAAGGTGTTTTATAAAATCGATGGATATTGAATAAAATTAACCTTAATTTTATTCAATATCCATCGATTTTATACTTACACATATAGTGTCCGAAAACACCTGTTTTCGGACACTATAAGTGAAGTAAGTAATCAGGGGACAGATAATTCAGAGGTTATGGATGATGATGATAAAATCGATCGATAACAATTCCTGGCAATTGTGGGCATAATCAGTCGACCTTGCACAAGTTTTCAGGAATTGGATGTAGTTTGTAGAATTGGTTAAATGTTTAATGTGTCTAGAGTCGCTTTAAAAAAATAAAAAAAAATAAACAGACGTAAGTAGTGTCAAAATTTTATAAGCCTATCAAAGTATAGATATGTTATTGAAAAACAAAGTACTTATATTTCGTTGTAACTAAATCTAGCAGCTTAGAAATATCATGCTCGTACTCACCAAGTAATAAACTCCAAATGGCATTACCACCACCGCCACCAACAAGTCCGCCACTGCTAAACTCACTATGAAGTAATTTGTTACAGTTTGTAATGTCCTCTCCCTCACAACACTCATTATCACTAACACATTCCCGAATAGAGTAAAAAATGGAAATATTAACAACAGTAACGCCCAAAGATTATACTCTGGCATCAACTCTGCTCTATTAAAGCAGGATATATTAAAAGTGCCATTTACAGAACAATTTGTATACTCGTACACATCATTCAAAACATCTAAAGTACCGTTATGTTCACTAAATATATCATGGCTAGTGTTACCATAGAAATAATCACTAAAGTCTTCAACTAGCATCATAAAATTTCCATTTGTGTTATTCGTACCATTTCTATAGTCTACTTTTTGGTAAGCCTGTCTGGTCTTAACTATTATTGTATGGTTTTTTATCGCTTCGTCGTCAGGCGGTCTTTTTGACGGATATAGGTATGTTGTAGAACTATGGTATGTAGTTTTGTAGTAGTATGGCACTTGTGTCGTATTAGCCATAGGTCTACTTTCGCTACTTCTAACGTTATGTGACGTTTGTTTCATTTTCGTTTAGACTCTGTTTTGCCGGCATCTTTATTAATGTTAACTTGTTCTCATGATGTTTCCCCTTTGTTGATATTATTATTTTTATTCATATCTGAAACAAAGAAAGCAATCATTAGTTTGAGTGTTTTTTTTTATTTGGTGTACAATTATTAGTTAAATTTACGTAGGTGAAATATCTAAGTAGGCTTACTATGATATTTATCTTCGTTCCAAACCAAAATGTAATTTACAATGGAAGTATAATTTCGCAATGGTATTAACATGATGTGAGCCTACATTATCACATCTAATTATGAAGCCACATCCCAAAAGATTCATCAATCAAATCTACAAAATTATCACTCAAATCTCGACAGACGATATTTATCCAAAAAAGACTTTTTTTCTCTGATCTTCCGAGTCAATTTAAAATGATTGATAGAGGAAAAATCAGACAGCACTCTAGCACCATCCAAGAGTAATAAATCTTCGGCGAACTTTCAATTTTAATTAACAAGGCAATGAATTAATTGCTTAATTTTCCATTATTAGCCTTTTAATTAAAAAAATATAAAGTACCGACGAAGTTTAATCATTTTATTGCTGTAACTCAGAAGTTTTTATTATTTTAGATCTTGGGATGTTCTTAACATTTATACCTACATACGTTTCTCAAATTTCTATATTGACTACATAAATATTTAATTTACCCCTTCTTTGCTCTTTTACGCCCGAGCGTGTTTCCCAGTTGCGCGCTCTATGCTACAGAGCCCAAGGAACACCTGCACTCTTCATGAAGCCACTGACAATGCTTCGTCAGCGGTGGAATTTCGGTCTTCCCAAATATAACTTAGCCAGAGCCCACTTGCTAAGAAGAAGCCTAAGTAAGCTTGAATTATAGTCCTAGATTCGACGGTTCTAGTTATAACAATATAAAGGCTACTGTATGATTTCTGTAACCCTTTTACAGGGAAACCACATCAATAGGAACATGATTCCAGATCTGAAGTGATCTCAATGGCAAACACTGTTACAGCCTGGCCATGAAACAATTCGCCACGGGGAAATTTGCCGCGATGCCACCGGCGCGGCAACTAAAAGAAATACATAACAAATGCACTAAAAAGCCACGGGAACTGGTGCCTGGGGATGCGAAATGAGGAGTAGTAACGATTAGTGCACTGAAACGTACAGTAGTAATAATGAGTGCCCTGAAACAAATGCATTTGTATGTATTTCTTTTGGTCACCTGTAGCATGACGGCGAATTGCTTCGTAGCCAGGCTGTTATGCTATTTCATCTCTGTATCCACGGACGCCAGTCCCAAAATATCAGTACATTACGAAAATTGCTACATAAGCAAATGTAAGAACTAAATTGTTCAATTTTTCTTTCCTGTTTTATAGTATTTTGTAACGACATTTTAATTATAGCCGTATCTGAACAGACGCTATCAAAACGTCATTACAGTTGCTAACAGCGCCCTCTAGTGGGGAGATAAGAGCTGTCTTTTAGTAAGGGATGCTCTGATTTATGTTTTGTTTTGCTTCAAGTTTCTGAAAGTTGGTCTGTACTCTTTCTTACGAATAGTCGTGTTTTGTCACATTCAGCTATTTGTACAATGACGATGACGATTTATTTATTGCTGTTATAAAATAACGACATTCTTTAGTGAAATTAAAAACAAAACTTTGAATTAAAATGATTAAATATTAAAGCTGTAAAAACGGTGTTGTATTTTGTGGCTTGATATTCAGTTGTTTTCCTTTCTGTCGCCTCTTACTAGAATCGGGAGAGACAAGGTATTAAATCCATTAAACTACTTGCTGTTTCCCGCAGCTCCGCCTGCACCAAAAAGTAGCCTATATTTGAACTCGAGTCTTCAACTATATTCATAGAAAATTTCACCAAAACTCGTTTAACGGATTAGCCGTGAAAGCGTAACAGACAGACAGATAGACAGACAGACTTTCACGCTTATAATATTTGTATGAAAGGTATGGGCACCGTAAGTTGAAAATAGATAAAAATTTTGCCCGAGACAAAGATGACTACAAATGCATTGGTCTGACGATATTGAAGGAACGTAAGAGCATGTGAGTAAAAGAAAAGCATAATCTAAAGTAGTTCAACCTTGTCTTTGAACAAGCTGCTGTGAGAGACAAAGTACAAAATACATGCCGCAGAATAAAAATATAATGCAACCTGTTTAAAGTTTAATTATTTTGTGTGCGACCTTATCAAAATGTCTATTTAAACTAGATTACAGGCTAGATCCTGGATGAGCGACCGGACAGGGTCGGATCGTTGTTGATAGATGACCTGTCTCTTCGCTATAAGCCCAGCGTACACTCTATATTTCGAAAATATAACTTCAGGATAGGAAAAAAAATTACATCCTATACCAGCTTATATTATTCTAGCTGTTTCCCGAAGCTCCTGCGCCAAAAGTAGCTTAATTTTTACCCTGTATCTTTAACTAAATAACTATTCAAATATTAATACCAAATTGCACACACACAGACTTTCGCACTTATAAAATTATGGATTCATTCATTCATCTAATATTGTAAATGCGGGTGTTTGTATGTTAGTTGTCTCGACTCACTTTATTACTGAGTTTCAAATTTGATGAACCAATCTTCCTGAAATTTCGGATGCTTATAGTAAGCAATAGCTAGGTACTTAGAAGGATTATTATAACCATTGCCGCCCAATCTAGGGCATATGACTTATAGTGGAAGCGTAAACTGAAGACACAACTAGGAAAACATACCAACTTGGACGAAAAGGAAGGTACTAATATAACATTAGTCCTAGATATATTATCTACCATACCATTCTACCATACCATATGCGTATTATACTATCCGCAAGGTGAACTTATCAGGTTTTATATACGAATTTGTTAACGCAGTCGCTAGGGTTCATGTTATTAAAATGAAATGTAAGGTAATGTCATTGTTTGCGAGGTCTACTACACAAAACTTCTAATTTAAATAATAAAAACAAGTTTCATTATTTACAAGTTTTTTCTAAATACCAAATCAACTCCAGACAAATCCAATAATCTGCTTTTAGCACCATTTCAATATATTCTTAATGCTTGTTATTTGTAAATTTCTTGAACATTTTTCAAAGATTTCGTGTCGTGGTTTTCAAGAATTCGTGTCGTAATATATAATAGGTTAGGGAAAAAGTTTCTTCGCATTTTTTAAGAAAATTTAAAACATTTTTCAATATCGTTTAATTACATTTACTAAAGTATAGGTTTATTACTAAGTGTAAGTGCCATTTTGTTCGATTACTTTTTGCCATCTTGTACCTAGGTAGGGACATGATCCCATTGCCATAGAAATTTTGAGGCTTCTGATCAAAATACCGCGACAAGTGGTTTTGGCAGTCCTCTCGTGATGTTAACCTGACACTGCCTAAAGAATTCTGGAGAGACCGAATCAGGTGGACATCTGAAGGTGCAAGGTCAGGACTATACGACGGATGCATTAACACCTTTCAACCAAACTCTCTTAATTTTTGCTGAGTGGCTAAAGATGTGTGAGGTGTAGCGTTATCGTGATGAATAACCACATCCTTTCTGTTGATTAAATCTTTCTTTTAACATCTTGCTTTAATCTCATCAGTTGTTCGCAGTAGAGTTCAGAATCAATGTTCCTGCCTGGTGGTAACAGCTCATAATGAATAATGCCCTTCCAATCCCACCACAGACACAGCATCACCTTGTTGCGAGTTAACCCGGGCTTCGCCATAGTCGTGAAGCCTGGCGGCCTTTGACCACGACCTTTTTCGTACGTTCTTGTCGTACGTGATCCACGTTTCATTACCAGTTATCAGCTTCTTCTTCAAAAAAAAAAAAGTGGTTCGGTTTCACTACGTCGTAATAAAGAATCACAAATGAGTACACTGTTTATTAGGTTTCTTTCAGTGAGCTCGTAAGGTACCCAAATATCGAGCTTTTTTGTGTACCCAGTTTTTTTGAAAATGCACCAAAACTGTTTTGTGTTCAATTCCCAGTTCTTCAGCTACGTCGTAACTACTGGTATGCCGATCTTGCTCCAGGTTTTCAAAAATGGCATCCATTTTATCCGTAATAGGGCAACCAGAACGACGTGCATCTTTGACATCAAAATTTCCGGATTGAAAACGCTTAAACCAAATTTGTGCTACTCTCACAGACACTGCACTAGGTCCATAAACATCGCATTTTTTTCGCGGCTTGCGTTGCATTTTCACCTTTTTTGTAGTAAAATTTTAAAATGTATCGAATTTCTTCATTAGATTCACTCATCTTGACAGTAAGAAAAACAAATCAAAATCACACATTTACCTAATTTGAATTTGGAATTATCTTCTTTAAAATTTAAACTTTTAATGATACCAAAACTAGCCAGATACAAATAGTATGGCCAAAGAGATTTTATTACAAGTTCATACATACTATATGCCAAAAGACTTTTTCCCCAACCTAATATTTCATCAGTTTAATAATGAAAGCCTTTCGTTTAGCAAACATTTTGTTTTTGTTGCAATAAACCCTTTTCTTGGAGATGTTTTTATGAAATGTTAATAAGATGATTGGGTTCGTGGGTATTAATTTTTATGGAGTTTTCTTGACTAACAAAGACAGACAAACACTGTTGAAAAGATATTTTTTTTTATTTATATTTAAAAAAATCTGGTATTACGTTTGTTACTATTACTGTATGATTTGTGTAGACCACTTTTAATTTAGTTTTTTAACATGAGCTATAATAATGTAGGTATGCTTTGAACATCCCTGCCTTCTTGCGACCATCGTTCGTCACGATGAAGGTATCGCTCTATTATTACCGCAACATGGTAATTTCAGAACCCTTTGCCCCAATAGACATTAGTTCTGAGCGCTATGTGTATCTCTTCTATAGATCTCATCATTTCTGATACATAGAGCAAAGCCAGTGGGCTTTATATAATGCTACAAAACGATTGGTGGTTAATTATAGATTTCATACGATTCATCATCATTTTAGGCACGGACAGTCCACATCTAGCCATAGGCCTTCCCCGAAGATTTTCTAAAAGACCGAATGGAAGTGGCCTGCACCCAGCGCTTGCGATCTTCTTCAGGTCGTAGCAAGTACTACATTATCTACGTTTTTACAGCGTTAGTAAACCTAATGATGCAATAAAAGAATATTTATTATTTTCGGTTGCATGAATGCGGCTTCAATTAATTGCAAATGCAATCGATATCAATATTCATATCAATCAGTGTACTGCTGTAAATCATTAATTATTAACGCGTTTTCACTATAAATTCACGCTTCATTACTGAATCTATTATATAGTAGTATTCCATTATCACACTTACTATACTTAGCTTACTTAATCAATCGTGTGGGATTTGGGACTTATTAAGTACACTCTGTAAATTGGTTGATTTTACTGTGATTGGTATTTAACCTTCAGCTACTAAATTGATTTTCGATTAACTACAACTCCACGTCATTTATTGAGATTTTTTTTTTCACGTATAATAATCCGAAACGTAATGGATAAAAACGCCGTTGATATGGAGATTCTGGCTTCGATCCCTAAGCAGAGAAAGTTAGAAAATTACATTTTCAAATGTTACCTAGTCTTGGGTAATTATATCTTCTTTTCAAACCATTTACGTCCCACTGCTGGGCAAAGGTCTCCCCTATCTCCCCACGTGTCTCTATCCAAAGCCAACTCCAACCACCGACTTTTAGGAAATCCTTCAGGTCATCACTCCAACGCTTTCTGTGTGACGCCGAAAACGGGGCAGACCCAGGAAGCGTTGGAGCGATAACCTGAAGGATTAACAACTACTGTTTAGGTGGCCCATCTTTCTGAGTGCATGCGACATCCTAATCCCACTTCAATCTCGCTGTTTTTTGGCCCACGTCAGCGATAGCTGTTTTGGAACGAAGTAATTTTAATTTCGAACTTTATCTAATCTTCAATTCAAATAAAAAATCTACTTCGTTCCATGGCTTTTTGATAAATCTTGTATTTGGACTTTAGCTCTTCCGTTAATGACCAATTCTGAGCACGGTAAGTTAGGATAGGCAAGATGCACATGTCCATGAGTTTGCGCTTCAGCGACAGTGGCAGGTCGCTCATCATTAGTTATTTCATGGACCAGTAGCTCCTCAAATTTTATCTACCTAATGGATTAAAATAGTTTTAACGTTTTTTTTTTAAATGCATTTTTTTTAATTGAATATTTGTTTGCCTCCTTGGCTCTAGTGTGACACTGATTCTGATTTTGATGCCATGGCAATACATATCTGCAAACTGCTTCATAAAAAAGCTTGCAATTGTATGAAAAATAATCTAAACCTCTTCGGATAATGGTAAAAAAAAAGTAGTAGATACTTAGTAATTTGCGATTTCGTTAAAAAAAAAAAGACTGTGTATGTTCGCTGCCGTGAAAATTCCTGGATAAAAGTCTTCTATTGTGTAAATTCTTAACCCGTGAACAAAGTTTTAACCGATTCCTTTCAACCGTTAGAGCGTGGAGGTGTAACAAACATCCAACCAAACTTTTGTACTTTATAATGTTGTGAGTAGTTAGTATATATAGGTACTGTAAAACATACAATTATAGGATTATGTGCGTATAAATACTTCCGAAGTTTTTACCGCGTTACAACGGCCTTGATCACGGAACGACTGACTCAGCATTTCTACAGCCAAAGTATTCTTGAAATTATAAAGGCATTATACGCACTCAATCCTTTCCTCCTTCTTTTCCTTTAAGTCACAATCCCAAATTTGACGACACTGGTTATAACAACTGCCGACTGACCTCTGTGACCCTTTTTACAGGGAGAGCAGACCAACAGGAACATTACCCGAGGTGTGTTTTGGTCAACACTGTCTGATTTTTCAGGCTGCCTAAAGACAACTGACATAGACTGACCTAACGACTGCCCTCTACCGATAACAACTGGGACTTAGAAGACCTTGAAGAGAAGGTTCTTTCAATCACCTTACCAATGCCAAAAATGTCCAAACGGTACGTAGATTCGACTAGATTAACATGCCTTTCGAAGTAGCTGGAGATAGAGAACACACTACAATGGCGACCAATCCAATACGTGCTTACGGGTCGCGTCCGGCGTTTGACATGCGCGTTTGCAACGGATACGCGCGAGCTCCTCGAGAATATATACTTATATACGAAATACACTAAGAGAAATAAGAAACACTATACAGTTATTTTTACCATATTGATCACTAATAAACAAATATCGTAACTTGTTTAATCAGCGTCTGGGAACTTAGAAACTAGGGCGAGTGACTTGCAACATGCGGCTAAGCTCAGAATGGTCTCGCGAAGTTTTCCGGTCTTACAAGTCAGTTGATAATGGGTTAAGTTAACCAGTTTCCTAAGAAGAACAATTATTGTTAACTAGGTATTGTATTTGTATTGTTTCAGTGCCTCTTGCTGTTACGATCTCGCAGTTTAAACTATTGCCTTGTGACTTGAAGCTCGTCGGTTCTCAATAGGGAATTTTAATTTCTTCGTATGGAATATGGAAATTCATTTAATTTGAATTATTTGTCAATTTCTGGATAGATATAGGTACTGTATAGATTGTTGAAAAAAAACTGCTGGGCGTCCTAAAGCAGGATATGCGTGACAATGGACTCTCTTGCAAGGATGCCCAAGACCTGGCGAAGTGGAGACGTAAAAGCAAGAAAGAGGACCCTGGGCTCCGAAGCAAACCTCTGAGGATGCAAAAGGGAAGGCACTAGGATGAAGAAAAAGAAAAAAAGGATTTTTGAAAAAGACAGGTCCGCAGAGTAAATCTAAATCAGACGTAGACTAAAAGAATAGTAAGCAAAAGCCTTATTATATTAGTATCTTTTTCTGCATGCTTTCTTTACTGGCATGGTTTAACAGAACGTGAAAAAGTACAAGTAGTAAATTATTTTCAGTATTGTGACTTTTATAGTTATTTAGAAAATAAAAATTGTTTCATGTACAGGAGTTTATATGTGTTTTTTTTTTTATTTAAAATAAAATGCCAGATTATATTCAAGCGTTTCGCATGTCCTCCGTTTGTCAATTTTCCTAGGTGGCATGTTAGGTGTATGAAAATTCAAAACGTATGATCAAATCACATAAAGCCGTACATTTTCGACAGACGTATGAGTCAGCGAATTCTTCGTTTTTCGCTGAACAGCGGAATGTCTATATTCGTACGATGACAGGTGCTCACGTGTGACGCTTGAAATTAAAGCCTTTCACGCCGCCGCCGCTGTGCTGAGAATTTTAAATTTCGAATGTGTTCGATCGTTCCACGTACGAATATCAAATATGATTCTTGCATTTTATCGCGTATATGAATGTTGTACGCGCCCTTAAATCATTTCATGATATTATTCAGATGTGTGAACTTAAGAAGAGCTCCAGTCGTAATATTTATTTATTTAAACTTTATTGTACATTTGTATAGCACGATAGGCGAACTTAATGCTAAAAACATTATCTAACAGTCAACCTTTGAGTTAAACAGATATCGTCATATGGGTATTAAAAATATATAGCTATAAATACAAAAAGTTGGAATGATAATAAACTTACTTATGGTATTTACATAATATACTTACATAATATATACGATGAAATAATAATCAAAATACAGTTAATTTTAAGAGTTACATCAACGAAATAGTAGCAGCAACTCAAAATTTACTCATGTTTAACTGCCTAAATTTGCTCTCGTAACCGCGAGAGTAGGAGATCGTAGACAAGCCTTAATAGATTGTATCGCCAGCCAATCGCACAAGTAATCGTCAATCGGGCGGTCATTAATTTTGTTATTATTATTTTTGAGATTGCGACTTATTATATGTTAAAGATATACAACCTCTACTGAAGTCTACTGCCACATTGCTATGGTAATTGTATTGTTTATATTTTTGGTTGTCATTCTTTCAATAAATAAAACTTGGATTCTCTAAATATTTTTTATATTCACTTTTTCTCTTCAATATGGTAGCAAAGGAATAAAACGATCTACAGCAAAGATTTTTTTTCCAAGACGCAAGTCTGATATAATCATGTCGACTAACATGAAAATTGAAATCGGGCGGTTTGATGGAA
This sequence comes from Euzophera pinguis, assembly GCA_947363495.1. Taxonomy (NCBI): domain Eukaryota; kingdom Metazoa; phylum Arthropoda; class Insecta; order Lepidoptera; family Pyralidae; genus Euzophera; species Euzophera pinguis. The sequence continues at coordinate 9,952,179 of OX376170.1, read as the reverse complement.
ACAATTGGCCCACTTGGAAATATAAAGTGCAGCTACTTTTGAAGACCCATTCTGGTGCGATAGAAGCGCTTAATGGAAGCTTAAAGATGCCCGCACATCCAGGTATGCAAGCCACGGCTGATGATTTAAAAATTTATAAAGAGAAAAGAGATGAATTTGAGAAGATTGAAAGCACGGCTTTATTATTATTGACTACAAACATGACGGAGGAAATGCTTACTAAAGTTATACGATTCACATCAGTAAGTGAAATGTGGAAAGAATTGAACCGTCTATATGAACGTTCATCTCAAGATAGATCTTATGGCGTACGTATGGAGTTCTTTAAATACAAAAAAGATCCTAAGCACGGTATGGGATCACATTTGTCTGTAATAAAGAATTTATGGCATGACTTGAACAAAATGCTGTCGGCAGATGGGATTCAATTACCACAGATTCTACTCATCTGTAAAATCTTGGATACTCTTCCAGAAGATTACTTCAGTTTTAAATTTAGTTGGATGCTTTTAACCATGCAAGAACGTACGATCGAAAACTTGACCACACAATTGTGCGCTTATGAAAGAGCTTTAACAAACAAAGATGATGACCAAGAAACAAAAAGTATAACTGAGGCACTGTTAGTCAATAAAAGAAAGCAAGCAAATAAGAAAGAAAACAGAACGTTAAAATGTAATTATTGTGGAGAAGAAGGGCATGGTGTGAAAAGATGCACTAAGTGGAAAGCTGATGGCAGACCTCCTAAACCTAAGCATCAGTCCACATGCAGCACTGGCACTACACAGTTAATGAGCTTATCTTTGAATGAAAACGAAGACAGCAATTCGTGGTATGTCGATAATGGAGCCACCAATCACATAACCAATAGAGGGGATGTATTTGATGATTTCAATTATTTTGCTGACATACACGGAGTAGTTACAGCAAATGGAGAAAATATCAAAGCGATAGGAAAAGGCTCGATTAGACTAGAAGCTGTCGTAGATCATAAAATAAAGGAACTCATCACTTTAACCAATGTTTGGTATGTCCCATCCAAAAAGAGAAATTTATTTTCTGTTTTAGCCACACAAGATCTATGTGATAAAAGTACATTTGAGTCAAGTACTAAGTCTTGCTCGTTGAAGATTAATGGACAAGTAAAGTTGATGGGATACAGAGAGAGATATGGAGGTTTATACAAATTAGATGTAAAGATAATCACACCAAATCCTCAGGTAAATGCCCTAACTATGTTAAATCAACTTCAACTTTATCACGAACGTTTCGGTCACCAAAACAAAAGACATATAAAAGACATTATTCAAAGAGAATTTGGAATTAAAATCAAATCAGAGAATGATGAACAACTTTGCACAGGATGTGTCTATGGAAAGACGCACAGAAACAAGAATAAAACCGAGAGCTACTCGTACTGGAGAACTTATACACACAGACGTATGTGGACCATTTCCTTATTCTATATCAAAATACAGGTATTATGTTCTATTTAAAGATGATTTTTCCCGATTTCTTTACATTTATTTCTTGAGGCATAAATCAGAAGTTGCTAATCGGTTACAAGATTTTTTGCTAGAATCAAAAACGTCTGGTCACATTATTCAAGAAATATTAAGTGACAATGGCGGTGAATTTGATAACGAACAAGTACGCCGTATATTAAAAGAACAAGGAATCAGGCATAGGCTCACGATGTCTTTCACACCTGAGCAATGGTTTAGAACGTGATTACCGTACTATTGTAGAAATGGTAAGAACACTGATGCACGCTCATAATGAGATTCCTAAAGGACTTTGGGCTGAAATAGGAAATACTTCAGTTTACATAATAAATCGTACGGGACCTACGACACAACAAGAAAAGTCACCCTACGAACTGTGGTATTCTAAGAAACCTAAAATTAGTCATCTCAGAATCGTTGGTTGCGAATGCTATGTGCATATACCTAAACAAAGAAAGGTAATGAAGTTAGACAGAAATGCTCAGAAATGTATTTTAATCGGATATGATGGTGATGACGGATATAGATTATATGACGAGAAAAACTTCAAATTAGTTCGTTCCAGAGACGTCATATTCCAAGAAGTTCCTCTTGTAAGTAACTCGCCTATCGAAGCTGCATCTGCAGAAATACATATGAGTTTGAGCTTCCTACTTCTTCTAAAATTATACAGCCTGACTCTAAAATCAGACAATATACATTGTACCGATACAATCAGATGAAGACTTTCATTCATTAAATTCAGAAGATGGTGAAAATAACGATATAGCACAAGACGAGACAACGCCTGTTGTAGAAGGCACTCGGCGAAGGAAATCGAAATCAAATCAAAACCCAAACAGGTTTAATTTTGAAAATTTTGTTAATGAAGCCATATCGAATCATGAACCATCTTCATATCGAGAAGCGATGCAAAGTCCTGATAAAGAGAAATGGAATGAGGCTATGAATTACATGAAGAAAATCATGTCAATTTTCCATACAGACAAGCTGTAGGAGCATTAAGTTACTTAATGATTGGTACAAGGCCGGATTTAGCATACGCTGTAGGCGTAGTGTCGAGAAATCTGGAAAATCCTTCAAAACTGAATGTACTACAGTTAAATATAATTTTTCGTTATTTGAAAGGATCTCAAGGCACCGGCTTAGTGTACAACAAAGGCGATAAAAAGCTTGTATATTATAGCGATGCGGATCTTGGTGGTGATGCTGCAAGTGGCTGTTCCACAACAGGAATTTTATGTCTGTATGCAGGTTCAGCTATCTCTTGGAAAAGTGCAAAACAAGCCTCAGTTGTCCTTTCATCTACAGAGGCAGAAATAGTGGCAGCAAGTGAAGCTTGTTAAGAAATTATCTGGCTAAAGAAATTGTTCCAAAGTTTATGTGATACAATGGAAACATCTATTCTCTGCATAGACAGTGAGTCCGCAATTAAACTTGCTCATAATCCGCCTTACGAGTTTCACAGGAAAACGAAACATATAAAACTAAAACATTTCTACATAAAAGAATGTGTATCAGAAGGAAATGTGAACATAGAACATGTTTCTACACAAGAGCAATTGGCAGATTTATTTACAAAGCCAATCTTCAAACCAAAACTGATGAAGTACTGTTCACACACACACACAAAAAAGGAGAGTGGATGTTAAAGATATACAACCTCTACTGAAGTCTACTGCCACCATACTCTAAATATTTTTTATATTCACTTTTTCTCTTCAATGTTATATGCTTATCTCAAAATATGCTATGCACTTCGGTTCTGAGCCTTACATAGCCATTATTCCCGAAGATTGATCAATAAACTCTCAACGACGCTCAGAATGAACCCTTTTAATCTCTAGCTGTGACCAACAGGTGTAGCAAAAGTTGATAAATAAATCGTGGTGGTAAGTTCCCGTGATTTACGCTAAAACTTATCCCAATACATTCTCCAGTTGAATGGCAAATCAACGAGAGTACAGAATCATTCATTCATATTAATTGGGCTATAAGGTCAATCAACCCTGGTGTCAGAGACCATCATTATTGTATTCATTTTCATTTTCAGACAATCAAGTGATTCAAGCTTGCAATGTCATAACCAAACTGGGAACACAGTAGTTAGTAACAGAGTTTCGTGGGTATCGAACCCACTACCTCTGGGTCTAAGGCCTCAACCACTAGAGCAAGAAGGTAGTTGTACAGAATGGCTTTTACTTCAAATAATATCACGTTAAATGTCTCTTTAAATATATTGTAGTTGATTTCACATTTTGCTACTAGTCTTCTGTAAATCATACCTTTGAAATAAATAAGACAAACGTTTCTTACAATGACACCTATGACATAAAACCGAAAAACAAAAAAAAAAAAAGAATACTAAAACAATCTTTTATGCCTATATTTTTTCAGTATGCTCAAAAGATTTATGGTGTTCTTAAAAGTTTTCCGCAAAATCTAAAATATATTTTGATTACAGTTCTGTGGCCTTACAAGATGTAAGGCGACATCTCGTTTTACTCACTCGTTTCTGCCCTGCTATTAGAGTTGATGGTAAGGGCCCTGCTTATTTTCTATTATAATCACAAAATAAAAAATTAAGTATATCAATTCTTGCATATTTAATTTTGTTATTGGTTTAAGTTGGTGATATTTTAAATACGGATTTTTCATCACGATGCTCGCAAACAGTTTTTTTAACTCAATTTATAAAAACATTCATAGTTTTTAAGATCAAAAAAAAAACCCTCGGTAGTATAAAACTTGAAGCACTCGTGTTAACAAAATTTATAATGTGGGTACTTATATTTGTTCTATTCAATTTACAATATTTATTCCTAACATTAATTTGTTTTTGTTTTTAAACAATATGAGCCATTAACACACCAGTAAATCTTCTCACGCCATTATGTAATGAAAAATTATTTAGTTCCGTTGTGTTCAAAGTTGCTATTTGAGTCACGATGTTGATTCAACTAATCCCTTAATTACTAAACTAGGATTTTACCCTCAGAAATTCTAATTAAACACCGAAATTGCTTTGACAAATTGCATTTGCCAATCTCACAGTTAAATTCACAATTACTGTTTTCCGAACTTAAATTTTAATGCGGTGACAGATTTTGACTTGATACGAGGAAAGTTGTTTATTTCACCCATATATTTAAATTCTGGATAGAGATGTTAAAATGGTAAAAAATTTGTGATTTGAAGCTCTTGATTGGTTTATGATATATTCCGCAACCGAACATTCAATAATGCTAAAGAAAAGGAATAAGGCAATTAAGGTTTCCATCTAATCAATCAAATGAAGTTAAAATTGAAAGGCATAATTAAAGTTTTCTTACAAACTGAGATCAGTTACTCATTATATATATACTCAATAACCCACATTTTAGAAAATATTTTTTTTGTTTTATTATTAATGAACTTTAAATGATAAAAACGGAAACATGGAATAGATTGATTGATTTTGAGTGGATTTTGAAATACTTTTTCTTTATTTCTACGCTGGTACAACCGCGGTAACAGGACAGGACACACCGGTCTAAATATTGAGTAGCCATCCGTGTACTATATGTGTTGTGAAATTTACTTGTATTTTTTTCTCTAAAATAAAATAAAAACTGCGTGTTTTAACTACACTTAATTGTTAAATTAAACTATTTTAATACGGTTTTTACAACAATCGCGAAAACATAAGAAATCTTACACATAATTGGTTTGGACAAACAAACCATTTTCTAAAATGGATTTCTTTGCATGCTTATGTTTAGGTATAGACAAAATGAAAACAAGCTTAAAAATACCAAATTCCAAAAAATAATTCTTCATCTGATATAATTCATAAATTAGTCATAGAAATATACTAACATAAAAATATTTTATTAACTTAAAAATAATTTATTCACATCTCTAATAAATATATATTAATCTAAAATGTGCCTTAAAAATAATAAAGTTATCCTTATTTTCTCTTTTCTTTTTCTGTACATAAATACCAATAAGTATATCAGTCGCTCAGCATTACAAATACAGATTTATTCCGCAACATAGTAAGTATCCGCAAGCCAGTCTTGTTCTCTCCCGTGGTAGAGGACTGACCCAACTTATTTCCCGAGGGCGCGACATGTTGGAATACAAATTACTTTTACCGCCTCCCAAACTACTTTTATACAAAGTTTTACGAAGATCATAATAAAGAAACAAATGGGACGAGATGATATAGGGTATCCCAGGATTGTCGCTATTATAATAAATATATCAATAAAAAGTTTTTACGTTTTCATCTGTAGAATAATAAATTTGTACAGAAGTCTATCAAATTATAGCCAAAGTCGTGACTTTCTATTTTTTCACATATTGTGATAATCATTTTCAAAAAGTCCTTATCATAGGCCTAATCAGATAATTTATTATAAATATAAGTATCATGATAAAAGTGTTTTGAATATGCACAAACTTCTTTGAAGGAAAATCTGATCAAAACCATGTTAAAATTAATCGCAGAAAAATAATGAACGCTTTTGTTCTCATTTTTGCATTGAAAAAAAGCACTTAAAAAATAGATTGCTATAAAATCTATAAAATAACTAGGTAGGTACTTGAGCACCAATTAAAATCTGCATTCCTCAATCTGGATCGAAGACGGATTACGTCAATTTAAAAAGAATGAGAGAAAAAGTGGCACAGCTCCACCGAGGCAGGGCAATGAAAACCTACAAAGAGCGTCCCAATCGGTCGCCTCTTCAAAGAATTCAAAAGGCTTAGCGATAAAAATCCATAATACGATCCCATTTCTCAAAAATAATCCACTAGTTTTCGAACATTAGAAACTGTTAAAGCGGCTATACATTTAGATAAATCTGTAAGCATCTGGCACGCTTTGGAAGCCGTAAAAGAGCATAGTATCGTATCAGATAACTAACTATTGACTCCAGTAGACAGTAAACCTCTTTTATTCCTAGATTTACGATTGGCCAATGCGGTGCTTTTAGTCGGCACTTTAAAATTCAATATCGGTCGCGTTTTCTGCGCTGTAAACGATTTTTAACTGGATAAACATGTAGTACTTGTAAAGTTAGTTACTATTGTTGTTTCATAACTCCTGTGCTCGGTGCTCATTACTCGTGGCTTATGTGTGGAATTTCCGCGTTTGTGAGCTATCTCTAAACTTACGAGCGTACGAACTGCACAAATTTATATCCTATACTCCGTACATGTATTGTTAAATTTGACGTTAATTGCAATATTTCATTTTAAATTTCTTTATTTAATAGTCAGTAAATAGGATGTTTCATACAGAAATTTTAAATATACAATAACAAAAAAGACGATACTATAGTAAAATGTTTTTAAATCGTCACAAATATTGTATTTTTTATGTTTTATATTATACGTGGGGCGCACTATAAGTTTCCGGAATGAATATGAAAAAATACTATTAAAGGTACAAAATTAATTTATTGTTTTTCAAAATAATCTCCCTTGGCGTCTATGCACTTTTTCATTCGATGAAACCAGTTTTGAAAACTTTTGTGCCACTCCTCTGTGGTGACCTCTGAAACGTGTTTTTCATACTCCTCGACAGCCTCTTCTGGTGATGAAAATCGTTGACCGCGTAATTGGTTCTTAATTTTTGGGAACAGAAAAAAGTCACAAGGTGCCAGGTCGGGACTGTATGCAGGATGACTCATGAGTTCTACATTTTTCGCCTTCAAAAAGTCGTTTGTCTGTCTGGCCGTGTGAGAACTAGCATTGTCGTGGTGCAGAATGATACGGCGTTTACGGTTATTTTTACGGAGTTCGTCAATAACTTCCGGCAAACAAATGGTCGTGTACCAGTCACTATTCACTGTACGACGATTCTCTAAAGCAACAGTAGCCACGTGTCCAGTTTTATTAAAAAAAAGAAGCAATCATCCGCTTAGATGCACTTTTCACGCGCGCCATTTTGGTTGGTTTCGGCTCATCTTGAAAGACCCATACGCTCGATTGCTGCTTTGTTTTGGGATCGTAGCAATAAATCCATGTTTCGTCACCTGTTACTATGTCCCACACCAAATTTGACGCACCTTCGTTGAATCTGGTAAGCATGGCACTGCACCAAGTGACGCGGTCCGTTTTTTGAGCCTCGGTCAAGTTGTGTGGGATCCACCGCGAGCACAGCTTTCTCACACCCAAATGTTTGTGTAGGATTAATTGTATTTGACTCATGCCTATTTCTAAGGATGCGCGAATTTCATGGTAGGTCACATGCCTGTCTTTTTCAATCATACGGCGCACAGCATTGATGTTTTTGTTGGTCACAGCGGTGGACGGCCGACCATCGCGAGATTCGTCACTGAGATTGATACGACCACGCTTGAATTCTGCAAACCAACTATAAACAGTTGTCTTGCATGGTGCTTCATTGCCAAAAGCTGTTTCAAGCCGAGCGATGCTCTGTTGAGCTGTCAAATTACACTTAAAATCGTAGAAAATCATACTACGAAAATTTTCCCGAGTTAAATCCATGTTGATGCAGACACACAATTTTTTAAATGGCGCCACAAGGTAAAAACAAAAGACAGTCAGATGAAACAAACTGCATTCTACAGCCAAAGAGTTCTATTTTCAAATGTTGCAATAAATTTTTAAATATTGTTTATGTAAGTGGCCAGTTCCGGAAACTTACAGTGCGCCCTATGTATCGTCTATGCATCACAAAGACATAAAAGAGTTTGAAATTTCCATCGAACGCTAATCAAATATAAATATTTCGTGTTTAATTAATCATCAGTTTATGCAGACTCTATAGTGAAAATATACGAACAATTAAAGGATAAGGCAAGAAAGAAGAAGAATTAATCATCAGTTTTATCATTAGAAGTTTTATGCTAAATAAAAAGGATTCGTATTTGCGGCTAGATTATTATAATTCTAGATAGCATACAGTGACTAATATACATAAAACATTCAAAGGATATCTATTGCGATTCAGAGAGGGTATGCTGCTAGTCTCACGGAGTAATTACAAAGAGGAGATGCCGTAATAAGCGTTTTTTAAGAAAGTGTTTGTGAGGCTACACGGGGCGGAAGGCAGACGTGCGGGGTGGTTGGTTTTGGCCGTGGCTCCAATCATGGAGCACGAGCAATGACAAGCTCCGCCCACTTTTGTGTCAGCGAGGCGCCAATGATCACGTCACTGCGCCATTTCAAACGGCATCTCCTCTTTGTAATTACTCCATGGCTAGTCTAATGGGTACCTTTTCGCCGGGTGCCATTCGGGGTGGTATATTTTTAGACTAGGATAGTTTCATTTTTAGTTTAAATGTAGATAATTGTTTTCAAAATATACTACCTACATAAAGATATTCTTCAAAGTAGAAGTTATTATGTAAAGTGTTTGAAACGTTAGGTGTAAATAAATAAGTAGGTAATAAACGCGATAAAACCGTAATAGTTAAATTAATTATTCTTCAAAATTTTTCATCCTTGAAAATGTAATTCTATAAACTTACTTCAATCTGAAAACCCAACGAGCAAAGCTTACAACTCTCAACCTTTTTTCCTTGTTTGCAATCTGAAATATTTACCTAGCGATATATTTAATTTATCTTAACATCGTAAATAAATGTCCTGTTGGATCCTGAGAAGGATAAATCCGCCCCTTCCGTCCCTATATGATAGGTACTGTATTGCAGTAAAAGCTAAGGTGTAGTTAGATTTTCTTATAAACATAGCTTATCAACATCATCTATTAAGATTTATGCTTAGATTACGTAAAAGAACGTACGGTAATATCAAAAATTTCACTTATAATAGGTATATCACTTTTACAGTGAAAGACCGATAAAGAAGGTAGAATTTATGTTTAGATTTAGCACCATTAGGTTACACAGTTTAGTTTTCAAATACAGGTAAATGTTTTTTAGTTAGGTATTATTTTTGCAATGAATGATTTTTGAAGACATTAAAATTTGCAAATCATAATTGATTGTAAAAAATTGTTGCAGTATGATTAATAAATTTATTTACAAAGCAAATTCGATTACAAATAATTTAATCTACAAACACCAGTATTGATCAAAAGTGATAAGATGTAACTTTAACATATACTTTGAAGGCGATAAATATTTATAGCATTTGGCAGAGGAGAGCCCACTTTACGATTCGTGAAAATAACCCTCCCTGAAGTGGGGGTACTATACACCTACTATACTATACACATTGACCTATTTTTGTTAAGATTATGGATTTTTGCCAATTGTTTGGGCCTCTTAAGTCTATTGACTATTGAGATGTCACTTATAAATGATCAAGGTTTTGAAGTGAAAATCACAAATCTTATTTTTTAAGACGTAACGAAAATATTTTAATTTCTTTTTATTATTGAAACAATTTCTTTTGTAATGAAATAGTAATAAGTAGTACTATTTTATTTAGTATCCAGTTATCTTAAGAAACAGCTAGGTAAAAGTGTAGAGTTATTAAATAAAACGTGATTAAAGTAATTGTTGAGTAAGTTTTATTAAATAAAAATAGAATAAAATTTTGTATGGTCATAATTATTTCTAGGACAGAGAATGTTAGCATAGACAAGGAGAGGCGTATACCCAGAAGGTATTTTTATAAAGCTGATGATGATGACGTATGAGTAAATAATTATTAAATCCTGTAAATGGGAATTAAAGGTAACGCCACACTTCTTTTGCGGAGCACCCGACTAGGAGCCCTATTTTTAAATGAATAACTATGACAGATGATAATCATTCGACTCACCGATTTTGCATGAGTCACACTTTTCAAAATTAGCTCAGACCCTATTCCTCATTGTAAACGTTCTTCCCACTTCGCGGTTTTTCGTCGCAAGCTGGCTGAGAAACCTGAACGTAGATGTCTGATACACTTAGGATGAATTCCATATGCAAGGATGATTATGATTTACTCCTGTACAGAAAATAAACTTAGTTAGTTTCTATATTTAATTACTTTAAGACTGTTTCATTTAGTATTTGTTAGCATTATGGTAAGCACTACCCGTTAGCATTTTATTATCATTACGCCTGCTGTTAATTAACTTTTTATATTTAATTATTTAGCTTTATAAGCCATTTAGCATTTTAATGGTAACATATAAAACGTGACATTGCATGAATAAATCAACTTATATGAAAATTTTTAGACTTTGAAAGTTATTAGTATAATAAATTTTGTTTGTTTGTTTGTAATAATTTTATTGCACAGAAAAATACATAACAGTAAATACAAAACTAAAAATAAATGCAATGGACTTATTCCATATACAAATAGTTTATGACAGATTGACATTATTAGGCCAAGATTTACTATGGATTTCTGTGAAATTCTAATTTAATTATTATTTATTTAAAGTTACATAATAATAAGTGAGTGAATGAGTGTAACTTACGTATTTTATATATACGGGGTTGACATTATATTATGGGTTAGAAATTCAATAAGCATAATAGCCTAATGGCTAGCAACTATTCACCAGCAATTCAAAACTAAATTTCTCGGTCATAAAATATATTAAAATTATTTCTGGTAAATAAAACGTAGTAGGTAGCATTGTAAGAAATATTTTAGCCATGCAAATAATCTAATGCAGCTAGAGTACTAGATCTACTTAAAATAAACTTTATGCCTAACGTTTTAGCTTCATTAGTCTTCCTTTAAACATTTAACTTGACATTTTGCGCAGGTGATTTACCGAGCATTTCTGAACATTAAACGACTGCAGATTAGCGGGGACTATAAAAAGCCATTTAGAGAACAAAACCTGTTAAGAAAAGTTGTTAAACGTCTCCTTTGATAACAGTCGAAAAGATAAATGAATTGTGACCTCCATGGTAGCTGTCAGTTGCATAGTTTTTTAGAACAAATGTCACGTTATGCATGGATTTTTTCATCATCTTGAAAATTCTGAGTCAAACCAAAAAAAAAGTAGTAATAATGATTACTCAAATTTCAATTAACAATGAGTCCGTCAATATATTTTCGTCTAAACATTTTTACTTGTAGAAAACAAAGAATGATGATGCAGTACCTGTGACAGACCTTACTTTGTCATTAAAATTAAGTCAGGCGCTGGTATGTATAGCCCGACAGCAAGCAATAATAGCAGCCTTGGCCATATTGCGAAAATATATTAGAACTAATTTCTTTTACTGGCAACTAGCAGTCCTAGTTATGATAGTTAATAGAGATACTGTACTAACTGCATATCATGCATATGTGGCTCCTACTCTAAGGTGTCATATTTTGGGGTAATTCCACTAACAAGGAAATGGCTTTCGAAGCTCAGAAACGAAAAACAAACAAACTGATTCATGTGTTCCACACTTTAAAAGTTTATGATACTTACCTTGCATGTAATTTTTTTGAATATGCTTTGTTTGCTAAGAATAACATAAATCAATTCAAACATCGTGAGCGTGCTCGCACCTCTGGCAAACTATGTGTAACTACATATAAGACAAACTTAATGAGAGAATCTGTCTTTGCAATAGCACCGCACATTTACAATAAACTTCCAAAATACCTTCGTACACTGGATGACATAAAGCTATTCAAGATAGCTCTTTATAATTTGCTTATTGATAAATGCTATTATAGCTTAAAAGACTTACTTTTGTGATGATTTGGAAAGTCTGATTTATTTATTATCAAGCTCAATCGTAGCTTAAGTTTGTGATGCGTCTATTTGAAACAATTCCTGAATTTGACTTATTATATTTTGTAATGAATATAATGAAATGTAACTTTTGACCTTTTATCATTGTAAACCCTAGCGGTAGGACATATCGATCTTATATATTTACTCTTTCCACCTTGTACAACATATGATTCACAATGAAATAAATGATTGATTGATAGGTATTTAAGTAACATTCAGTCATCCCAATGTCATCTGCCAAAACGAGACAGGAGTGGATGTTGTGTATTTTGTGATTATCAAATAAAAATATTTATTGAAATGGTAAAAATAATATATAGTAATGATAGAAAAGTGATATTATAGTACATTATTGCAAAGGCTGCGAAATAGGCAATTGCAGGTCGAGAATGAGAGTAGGCAATTGCCATTTCGGCCGAGGCATATATAGTGCTTTTCTTTAAAAAAATGCAAGGAAATTAAAAAGGGCCTTTAAAATAATTAATTTAATTTATTTTACAGTCGCATCTGTGGCTAACGCAATGTGTACGATAGATAAAAGAGTTCTAAATTTAAACAGCACACCGTTTCATACAACATTGCCGGCGCGCTAATCGTTCCAAATTCAAAGAACGCGCCGGGAAGTGATTTTAGTTTTTCAGATACAGCCATGAGAACGCAATGTGTACGATAGATGAAAAAGTTCTAAATTCAAACAGCACACCGTTTCATACAACATTGCCGGCGCGCTCTTCGTTCCAAATTCAAAGAACGCGCCGGGAAGTGAATTTGATTTTCAGTCTACGTAAATATTATGTTGCCTCGCGTGTTCTTTATTCAAAAGTAATGACAATATTTCCGCGCATGTTTAAGAAAAAGATGTTATCATCATATTTGATGCAAATGAAAACGAAGGATTGATTTCTATTTCATTAAATGACATTGTCAATTTAGTTGTTGACATGACATATACAACTTGACTGTAAGGATTGTAAATCCTCACACTAGTTGATATGATACGATGATGATAAAATGATAAGGGTTGATTTCGGATATGATAAGAAACAACCGAATTGAGTGAATTAATGTATTGCACTGATTTGTTAAGTTATGACTAATTTACAAGCTATGAAAATACCGCGTCAGTTGTATGGACAATAATGTATGTACGTTAAAATTATAGGGTTTCGTACACAACATGTCGCCATAAAGGCGATCAGTAGCGACGCCAATGCAGGGTTTTTATTTTCCTTGTCGGGCTATAGAGTAGATCTCTCTTCGCTTGACGTCAGTCGCACAAGTCAGTAATTTTGTCATTCGAACTTATTGGCAAATTTTCAAGTAGGTATTAATTTTTTGACTGTTGAAAATTTGAATTTACAGTCACTCGTTTAATTACTACCCTTACTAAAATAGCATAACTGCACACTCTTGGTTGAAAAGCGGTGTTCGTGCGTGACACCTCGGAAATATATTGCAAAACAATGATATCCCGTGAAAATCTCATTGACTTGAGCACCACTACAGAACTTCAGTGTCGTATGAAAGTCGGGTGCATGCTTTCAAATTACAATTTAACGCAGCTGTCTATTTTTAAAATATCAAAATGTAGTCAAAACGCCTCGGAAATATATTGCAAAATGCTGATATCGCGTGAAAATCTCATTGACTTGAGCACCACTACAGAACTTCAGCGTCGTATGGAAGTCGGGTGCATGCTTTCAAATTATATTTCAACGCAGATGTCTATTTTAAAAAATATCAAAATGTAGTCATGTGAAACTAAATTTATAAAAAAAAAAGATATTAGTAATACCTTCAAATGAAAGATACATTTTTTTAAACAAACACATATCAAAATATAGGTACAGTTTGTATATTCTTCATTTTTATTAGTAGTACAACCTTCCTCTTTATAATATCAGCGTCGATCCAAAATCTCTTTACTATCTCTACATCTCTTATCAACCTGCCCCGTATTTGGTTATCTCGTAGAATACATAAAGTACTAAAAGACAGTAACATTCCCAAAGAATCAATTCATAACAATGACAAAAAATTTCGAAATCTGCATAATCTTAATCTTACCGAGACGGCTCTGACAAACAATATTTGTGATGATTCAAAATTTGCTCTGACAGCCTCCACCGAGCTGTAGCCCCACATAAAACAGTCTATCTAATTAATAATCAGAGAATTTTTAAGCACTGTTGCCTAAATAATAAGGGTGAAAATATTTGTTACACGATGGCAGGGCTACCTGTTTCATTAGGCCTACGCTGACAAATCACAAACATTAGACCCATTTTCAAAATCCGCTCCCCGGATTTATAACTGTCGGATAGCAAATTTATAAATTTCAGACGATGCTAATTTATAATTTTGCGCAATGAAACACAATTTAAAGCTGTCAGATCCCTTGTTAGAATAGCAATCCATGATAATTGTTGATTTTACCGTCTTACAGAATCTGTTATTTTTATTACTTATTATGAATAAACTAAAATCAATCATTTCTTCTTATACTAACGCAGCTTTGTTCACTTGTCTTAGGTATAATACTTTTTTGTGATGTTGATTTGTGTTATTTTTATTCAAATTGTTCTAAAACTTACATCTCTTGTCTAAAACTTATTTTCTTGTTACGCAATTCAAACATAAAATAGAGTAGTTGAAATATATTTCCAAGGCGGAAAACATTCCTGCACTTGAGTAAATTTTATTCTACCAGTCCAGGCGAAATTTACTCAACCATTAAATAAACAGTAATCTCCCATAGAAAACGACCCACAATAACGTCTCAATTAGTGCAAGACAATATTGTACTAAAGGCATTAATTAAATTTCTGCTTCCTTCAAAACACCCTTTGTCTCTTTCCCGCCTTCAAGCAGCCTTTAATTTTCGCTCCCAAATCATACGCAGAATGGCCCTGCTTTACATTTGCATTAGTACGGTCCGCCCCCTCTATTAAATCATTTGACTTCAAAGTTTAACACTGTGAAAGAACATACAAATTAGAGAGTATTGCTGTAATAAATGGAGACTTAAACGGTTCTTCTCGCTCGCTTTTATCGCGAGAGGCAGCCCTACGGCTGCCACCGCAGATGTTAATTAATTTTAAGATAAATGGAATACATTTTAAAGTGACGGAAACTTTTTGCATAATGTTGTAGATCCTGTGTTAATATTGTATAGCTAATTATCGGTGCTCAATTGCTCATAGTATGTTTCTCTTCTTAGAATTCTCACCATTCTCTGAATTAAAATAGCAAAAAGGTAGCTTCGTTGTGATAAAGTATAAACTCTTTCATTTCTTTGATAATGATATTCCACTGATTAATTTATTTGCCACCTCTTCTGAGACATATTGTGTAAAAGGTTTTAGCTAAAGGCATTTTACGCAAAAAAAAAATCTGTAATCGTAAATATATGAACAATAAAAAGTAAAATTTTCAATTTTAAATTAACTATCGTGGAAACTGAGAAAGAGACAAAACTCACAAGATTTAAAAAATAATAATTAGGTAAGGCTCGAATTTGTGTACAGATTTTTTTTATTTCAGATAATATTTTGACCTAGAAATGACTGCATCAAGAGTAATAAAACTTGGGGATAGAACTACCATAAACCAATTTTCTATAGCATAAACGACTGCGATATTTTGTAGAAAAAAATACCAAATTGATCGACTTCATTTTACTTCAAAAGCCTTTTGTGACCAACTGGATAAATTTTCATGTTTTCGTTTCCCTGGTAGTTAGCGCAAAACCAATTGGGCATGTATTGCCTTCCGACTTGCTTGTTGTTTTCGAGATCTCAATTAAAAAATAAAAGTACAAGTAGTATTTTTCAGACCTCTCTTTAGAAATAGCTTATTCCATTCCTTGCTTAGGTTTATTAATTTTAATTTCAGTCAGCACCGATCTAACGCAATTGTTACCATGTGTATAAAAATCAAAGTGCCACTGAATATCAGGAAAATATTAATGGATCTAAGTAGAAACGAACAACCATTGTAGAGCAATGCAACTTACAGGGTGTAATCTAAGATTAAAAGTGTAGGGAAAAAGCAACTCTATCATGGCAGAGACAGGAAAATATCAACGATGATCGGACAGCAATACCATATAAATATACCCTTAATTTCTGCTCTGTTTCTACATAAATTACATTTAGTGATTTATATAGTATTAACATAAACATCTGGCATTACTTTTACAATGTGTACTGAGTAGCCAATAAAAAAAAATCACCAACCCTACGTCCCATTTATCGCGACGTTTCCTCTCCCACTTTATTTACTGAGTACGACTTAGGTGTATTGCAGTAGCTACATTCCTGTACGTATCTTGGATAACAATACAGTAGTGCACTCAGCGGCTTGCAAGTTATCCTTTCAGTACTCTCGCCTCCTTTCTCGCGATTCTTACTTGCCAATAGCAACCTTAATAGAACTGTGCCGTCTTTTGTTTGTTTTCCCTTACGTATTTTTCCTGTTTTACCTTGTTTGTTTTTGTACATCATTTTTTTTAGGTTATGTTGCTTAGCAAAATATGATTTTGTGTCTTATTTTTTTTAATTTGGAACTTGTTGTTTCATAATTTAGGTCACATATGAAATATTGTTGTCACCTGTGGTCGGGAGCACCTGAATGTCAGCTTAAGCCGTTTGACTCAATACAGAGACGCGTTGTCAGAATTGCCGAAGCTCCCGTGATCACAAGAGGTATTGAGACTTTGAGTCTCAGGAGAGACTTCGCATCTTTATGCGTGTTCTACTGCTTGTATAATGGGCTATGGTCGGAGGAGTTGTTTGACATGATGCCAACAGCCACTTCTTACCATCGCACCTCTCGGCATCGTCAGGGGTTTCATCCCCATACCTTGGATCCCATGTTATCGCGTACAAAACGCTTCAAACGCAATTTCCTCCCTCGTACACTGCGATTATAGAATGAACACCCTGCCATGGTTTTCCCTAGTGATTATAACATAGGAGCCTTCAAAATGGGCGTGAAAAAATTCCATCAAGGTCGGCAATGCGCTCGTGACATCTCCAGTGTTACAGGCGTTCATAGGCTACGGTAACCACTTACCATCAGGTGGGCCGTCCGCCTGTTTGCCTAGTTTGTTTAGTTGTATAAAAAATAATAATTAAGGTGTTATAAATTTTAAGTCATTTTAAATATTATGCGTATATACCTGAAACAAACAAAAAAATTAAGATTTAGACGCATTCATGAAATTATATAATCATTAGCTGTTTCTCGCAGCTCCCCCTGCGGTATATAGCCTATGTTACTCAGGGTGAATGTAGTTTTTGAGTTTATTCATTACAAACATACACACAAAAATACAAATCTTTCCTCTTTATAATATTAGTGTTTATTCTTTTTAATTTTCTGTATTAAAAACCCAAAACTATTTGGTTTTCGTTCTGAGTCAGATTGATGATATCCCTTAATGTTTTGTTATATAGTATACGAAGTCATTGTTTTATAAACAAGTCTTTAATAAATATAATAAGTCATTATGATACATTATATAAAACATAGAATACCTAGAATATAGCCCATGAACTCGAAGTAAGAAATTTTGTTGACTTTTGTTCAAATAGATGACGCTACAAAAATTTTAATAATTGAATATTGCAATGGTCTAGCCTAATTTTAGCTAAATAAATTGCTAAAATATTAATAACACAACATTGAAAATAACATATCAATTACCTACCACAATTAATATCTTAGAAAGTTAAAATGCGAAATACGAAAATGTCCTTCCTACAATGAATTAAATTATTATAGTCCAAGGAACAAACATTTAGAGCTATAAAAAGGTATTTATGTATGACCTTTGCATATGAAAGTAGGTAAATTGCATTATAAGGTTTCAATTATGGAAACTAGGCGTGTAATAAAACGATTTGAAATGAATTAGCTTTCAAGTACCGTGTGCAGCTTTCACGTCAAGTTCATGTTGCAATGGCCACTACGAGGGTATGAAATTGACTGCATTTGCATTATAAGCGAATATATTTTATTTAATATTTATAATTTAATAAAATTTTTAATAATTTAATAAAAATCGTGTAAAATATTTAGATTTGTTTATTTACTGTAACTCCACTCAAAATATACAGTTATCTCTTTATAAAATTTCATAATTACAATATTTGTTTGGAATAAAACTTATAAAATCTACAGAAACCAGGCAAAAAGAAAAAAAAAAACATTAGCTTCATAAAGTTTCGTATGAAATTTTTAAAAGTGTTAGAAATAGAATTGTCCTATACCTATGGTTATGTCTACTGCTACACTTCAAATTTATACTATATGCTGAATATAATAACATACATAATTGCAAAAATAAAAAATAAAATAGTTGTTACGAAACAAAACGACAACAGACGACATGTCTGAAAATCAAACCAATGCACCATTTTGCGCTACAAATCAATGTATGAGGGTAACACGATTTATGGTCCTATAAAATAATGCGTAGATATGGTTGAACATAAAAATATAGGTACCTAGGGCTATGCAATTTATCTCATATTGACGACATAATAAATGGAAAATATCCAATACACCATCCCGAGTTGGGAACAAATAACTTTTTTATTTCCGTTTGTATTCAATGGTTTCTCGGCCAGTGGAATATTTTTAGTGTTACTTATATTTTATGAAAGTTTTGTTTATGACTTTTCTTTATACGATTAGCTTGGTATCAAACCAAGCTGTCGATACCAAATGTTCATGATATGATCATGGAATCTTTGGTCCACGACTGGCAAACTTTCTATGCGTATGCATGGATCACCATTACCCAGTTCATCCAAGTGAATGTGTAGATTTAATGTAGGCGTTTCTTTATCTATATTACCGCGCATCGAAGCGTTCGTAAAGCAATCATTATCAACGAGAGCATTAAATGTAGGTGCACACACCCAACAGTGTATAATATATCTATGTGCACACCGATGACCATTTTTATGATACTCTTACTTCCTACTACTACTTCACTTTACTGACTTGACTTGTGTTGGATTTGGAGGTAAATGTTTATAGCAGACTCTGGAGAAGCTGACAATGGTAGAGCCGCCCTAAATTTTACAAAGATAATGAATCAAAATTAGTATCCGAGAAATTCATAATGCATAATACAAACACCGTTTCGCTAAAAGATATATTTGATTAGTAATTTAGTTTTTTTAGAGGAGAAACATGAAATATTTGACTTTGCTACATTGGCTCCTCTGACCACATTCATGGCAAATTACAACCCTAGATAAATCTAAAAAATACGCAATAAAAAAAGATAGATCTAAAATCACAGCATCACGATTCAATGAATCTATAATATGTTCATCGATGTCTAAGTTCCTCGATATGACCTACTGCGAGATTCAAAAGGCTTTGAGTCGCACAGGCACCGAACCTGCACTAATGTGTTAATCGATGAGCCACATTTCCTGCGCTAAGTGTGCCACCAACAGACCATCACAGCTCCTAATACACTTTATTGTACGGCAATTTTGTATTTACTGGAGAGGGAAAATTTTAAATTGTAAAAGTAGGTAAATATATTTTGTGGTAAAATTTGGAACGGAGAGAATTAAGAAGTAATAAAGCGAATCAAATATTGAAAAAAAAAAATCTACTTCACTCAACTTCTTCATCCTAGCGTGTATTCCTAGTTGCGTCGACAGTTTACGCTTCGGAGCCTAGGGTACGCTGTCTACTTCACTCAACTATTTAGTGACATTAGATACATCGGTTTCGAAGAGTTTCAAAAATAGCAAACCTGATCAGTAAAAATGAAAACAAACTAATTTGAGACTTTAATGTTACATCTATAGAAAATAAATCTAGTAACAATCAAAGGAAAATATGCAAAAGGGTCAAATCGAATGACAATCTATAGTAACTGAAAACATCCTATACATACCTACATGAAACAGATAAAAAATGCTTTTCGATACGCATTTTTGGCCTATGTTAACGCCAAAATGTCATATTCGTTGCAAACTATTTTGCCCATCATTCCAGACCTTCCCGTTTGATACGAGGAATTCTATATAGTGTAACGTCCGTTCATTTTTTCAAGCCAACTTTTTTATAAGTCCGGTGTCTTAAAAGAAATATATTACAGCTATTTAGTTTTGCTGGTCATTGCGTAAGATTTTTATCATTAGGTATTTCCACGCTTAGATTCGGGCATCCTTTCCTAATATGAGTATGAACTGATGTATGTTAAACGATAGCATTTTTTTTAATATAATTTAGTAAGAAAACAGGCACGCGGTCAACCTGATGGTAAGTGTTTACGGCAGCCTATGGACGCCTGCAATACCAGAAGTATTACGGGCGCGTAGCATTATCGTTTTCTGTGTATGCTAAGTTTTTAAATATTACAAAAAAGAAAAAAAATAACTTGTGTTTTTGTAATTGGTGCAAAAAAGTATCCACTAATTTAGACTACCTTTATGCCTATAACCAACTAACCAACCACACTAACTTTTACCCCTATCTCCCTTTTCAGTTATCATATTACAGCTGTATGTTTGCAAAATTTCTAGAAAATTATTTTCCAAATTAAAATTTCAGAAGAAAAGATCAACAAGATTTTATAAACTCTTAACACACTTTTGCATAAACTTAGAACAGTATTTGGGTTAACAATAACGTATTCGCAAATATTTTGTACAAAATGATAATTTAATTTCGAGTTTTCTATAAAACAAGATAACAACTCGTAAGCCAAAGTAATAAGGAGGCATGGCTGTATTAACATCAAAAACAGCTGTGCTATTATCATGTTACATGTTGATACGAAATTGAAAAGCAACTCATGTAACCCCTACCTCTAGTTTACATTCATTGTAATACATGTATTTCCGAATTGTTACAAGGATCTCTTCAAACCTAGAGTGAATAGGCTAGGCCAGTGAGCTCCATCAGAGACCACGTCTGCACTCAACATCAGGTGGCATAGTGGTCAATCTCTGGGCATTCTAACATAAAAAAAAGTTTAAATAAATAAATAAATACAGTAACGTCCCGGTTGACCGAATCCGCCGTTGCATTTATTTTTAGTTTTGTATTTACTGTAATGCTATTTTCTGTGCAATAAAGTTATTACAAACAAACAAACAGTCAAGCCCTATGGCCCATATAAATATTCTGGTCTTATTATGATAGAAGCACGGGTACCTATCAGGTACTATAAATAATTCTGTGCTATCAGTACGAGTCGCTGTAACTCATTGACTAGCGATCGTAAAGACCAATTGGGAACAGTGTATTTGGTACTTGGTACTGGAGGTCTATAGGCACATCGCATCAAGTGATATTCTGAAACTCTTAAAAAATGCTGGTGAAAGTGTGGAATAGGCTAAGAACATAACGTTTGAATGTCCCAGTCCTTCGCGGCAATGGAAAATGTTGTGATTTTTTCATAATTTTGTAAATTTGTTAAAATTTTCATTTATATAGACGTGTTAGTTTGTCTCAGATACCGCTGGAGCGATACACTGCAGGCTGATATGCGAGGGATAGGAGTTGACAACTGGCGAGCCATCGCACAGAATTGAACTCTCTGGCGCTCTCTTCTTTCGGAAGCCAAGATCCACTTCAGGTTGTTGAGCCAGTGGAGTAAGTTTGTGCTAAATAGATGTACAGACAAACTTGGAAGTTCAGAAAACTTCATTCACAATACGATCTTCACCAACATAAATAAATTATCTGAATGTAGGAAGTAAATGGTAGGGGCCAGAAATGTGAACTTTGGCGGCATTTGCCCCAAGTTACGCTAGCAATGCTAACTTTGCCGATAATTATCGTGAAATATGTCTCCTTCCGACAACTTGCTATGAAATGCACGACAATATTCCTATAACATCTCTAATACAAATGTCGTTTTTAGTTATTTTCTAGGAAATATAATATTGAAGTTTCAGTATTCAGATCATGTCAATTGGTGAAAAATAATGTAGTGATGTGTGAAAAATTAATTAATCATTTAAGATTATTACAGGCTGAAATGGAATAGAACCTTCTGTATATATTTTTAACCGACTTCATTATAAGATATAGGTAGTATCGTTGGTTCTTCTTCTTTTTTTTGACTTGTGCATTCGGCGAAGGTTTCATGCCCCTCTTAAACCGACTAAACACGATCAGCAAATCCCTACACACAAGTTTCACAAACTTACTTTGGGGCTAGCTCAATTGTGTTATTTGTGCTCATTTATTAATTTGTTCATATTTTTTAAACTGAAAACATAAAAATTGGACCCCAGAATGAAGGTTAAAGAAGAATCTTAAAAACTGTTTTTTTTATTGAAAGCTCATTTGCCCGCACGCAATTAGTATTCTCTCAGCTTCTCTAGACCATCCATACATAAGGTCTACCCCCAAATGGCATAACGACCTAAATTTCTACCCATTGCAGCCGATGCAACGCCCCTTCCGTGTCCGGGTATAAAACTGCCGCCCCCATTTAAAATTCAGCCCGTGTCGGTACAAACCCGCAATTAGTATGGGATATCCGGTTTCAGACTGCGCGATTTACACGGTTTAAGAAAAAACTAGCATGTCTACGGGATTTATTTTTAATTTATACCCGGAACACCGGTAGAGTTCTTGAGCAGGAGATTTACTAGTGGTATTATAGGTTACGTTCGACGATCAAAGCAGAAATAAACAAAGACGACTATCTTGTAAGAATGCCTTTACACAAAACTATTTTATTTCATCATGTAGATAGAAGAATAATGCTATATAGATAACCCTTCGCTTATTACAAACTAGATAACTACAAAAATTCCATTGTTAAACAAAATATGGTTTTCGCGCAGGTGAAGGGAAGAAAATAGACAAAAGTCTATTAGATCAATAAATATTTTTTTATGTTGTTAGTATCTGGGGTGACCACGTATCATAAGATATACCTTTTTGTCTACATAAAAAAAAAATATAAATAATTTGTATTTTTTTTTTAAATAAAGCTATAAATCGGTCATTCCTATTCGGCTTCATTTGGAGACATTTTGATGAATATCTTTATACTCGTTTACATTATGTGCTTCTCAATTTTTTGGTATTAGTTCTAATACGTAACTACCTCGACACGGTAAGATAATACTTATGTCATTTGTCAATATTTTTCAAAAGTCATTCTCCTAATTTACATTCGCTGTCCCTCACCCAGAATCGGTAAAATAATTAATTTTAATTTTTATATAAACTTTCATACTTCATTCGAGTTAATATATTTTGAAAGATATATACTGCAGCTTACATTTGCAAAATATCAATCATTCTTAAGGGATATTTACGGAGAAAATAATTTAAATGTAAGTGTCCTGACATCTCGTCTAATTTACTTCACAATTTAAAAAATGGAACAGTCATCTGTAGCTATTTGATTTATATTTGTAGTTATTTGATACTAAGGTTCCAGTATCAGTCAATTTTTTTATAAATTTTATGGTATTTAAAAAAATATTTTTTTCGTGTCTCTAATTTACATACCCTAATTTTCGTAACTAAAGCAGTGATGAAAATTAGAATTTACACTATTGAATGATGTTATCATGATCATCCAAGCGTGTTTTTCAATTAAATCATCATCATATCGAGACACCGAGTACACCTTGGTGTCGGAGTTTAACCCGCCTTTCGGCTTCTGAAGTGGAATCACGAAAAAAAAACACGAAGCACGGAATTATCAGTTTACATTAATAATATTAATAAACACTTTATTCAATTTTTTTTGATAACTATATAATCATTATGTTAAATATATTTCAACACTAAAACTAAGACTTATTAAACAAAAAATAAAACTAAACTACAAACTAAAAAGCCATTGATAAATAAAACACTTTATTGCACCAGGAAAATACAATTTTGAGACACGTACATGATGACATAATGGTGTGCAAAGGCGGCCTTACCGCAATAGCAATCTCTTACAGGCAACCCTTTTTGTAGGAAACATTTCAGGAAAAGAGATAGGCATGGTGCAGAAACATAAGCTAAATATAATAGTATAAACTCATTTATAAATAATTTAATTACATTAGTGCCCAGGGTACGCTTCAGTCATGGTCTAAGATTAGGCTAATATAACTGAGAGTCCCGGATATTCAAGAGCTAGTGGGGGGTTGCCCTGATCCACTTGTATCTATATATTACCTTCGACAGAATGTTTTTCCTTAACAAACATTGCATGTGTTTATTTTACAATGTGTTCTTGTTGTGCAATAAAGAGTTTTGTATTGTATTGCATTTACACCAAAAAGAGAGTGAACTCACGTTACAAACTCTTGCCCCGACTAACGTTCAGTATTTACTGCATATTATATATTGTAGCTATTAGCCTCACCACAAGTTCTGTGGACAACTTATCTTTGTATTTCTTAGAAGGCCAATGTCACGCCAGTTTGGATCCGATCACCTCACATGTAGTTGGTGGATTCAGTTTTCGGTGATACGTGTCGGATTATTTAAGCTCCTTAAAATCTGTATCCTCTGGCCTGTGTTGGTCCCCCAGAAGTCTGTTAAATTGTAGCTAGCTTTCGAAAGAGCCAAAAAGGAACAGACGACACCTTAAACAATCTTCCATATACGGAATAATAGACATAGCCAGCCACAGAGAAAAAGTCCCTCAATCAAAAATAAACATGTCGAAAAAAAGATACAAGATAACGGCACTTCTACCGCTGTGCGGAATCCTTTCCACTAGGCATGACTTATCAAGGGCGACATGGAGGTCTTCAAATAGACTTTGGGCCCAGGTCGGCCTAAGCGAAGTATAGATGGGGTTACAGTTTAGAAGATATATACATATCAAATCCCCAAACTAAGCCACATCTTTCTTATTGTCATGCATAACAAGCCCATTGACTCTCAGGAACACCTCTACGAAGGCTAAAAGGCCTGATATGGCCATGTTGTTAATAATTTTCTAGAATGTACTAGAAGGAGATTACCTACATAGTCCGGTGAAGAGGTGATAATAATCTTAAATAGATTTTTGACAGTTTATCATCTTTCACGTTGTAATAATTAAAATTTTATTGTATTTCTAATAGGCTACTTGACTGTATTCATACTTGGGCAATATTTGCATACAAAACAGTATGTATGTGATTCAGAAAACAACAACAAAATCGATTGTTAATCAAGGCAGTAATTGAATTTGAAAGTTTTCTTAAGAAGAAATGTGGTGAGGTTGTTTAGTTATCTCTTTTGTACGCATAAAACTAAGTGGCACTGACGTCACTACACATGCACACACAGTGAATCCTTTTTTTGTTATTTGACAGTTTCCCCTTCCACTGAATTTTAAAGCCTTATAACTTATTTATTTAAAAAATCTTTCTGTTTTCAGTTTCTGGTGAAAGAAAAATTTAAGTAAAATACCCTGGCAGGATTATTGAGTTCAAAATATTTTGTGAGGATTTTCAATGTAAGAATCACAAATAATTTGGTGATTTATCGATCATTTTAGATTTAATTGTTTGATTACAAATATTAATTACGAATCAATGTATACGAGTATGCGTCTCATTTATCACAAGTAAAATATCATTTAAATTTACAATTAAATACCTAAAATCCTCATATACTTATAAGTAGATATTGTTCTAGTTGATCTGGCAGTTTATTATTATTACTCCTTGATCATACCGATTATAACACTGGGTAGAACAATTCA
Source organism: Euzophera pinguis (assembly GCA_947363495.1). Taxonomy (NCBI): domain Eukaryota; kingdom Metazoa; phylum Arthropoda; class Insecta; order Lepidoptera; family Pyralidae; genus Euzophera; species Euzophera pinguis. Next base: position 9,926,300 of record OX376170.1, on the reverse strand, counting down.
TATTAAAAAAAAACCTGCTTCAATGAAAATTTTATTATTATTTAAGTCATCCTAATTCTTTCTTACCAATATAAAAATGGCAATTTGTTTGTTGTTTTTTCACTCTTTATATCCTGGACCAATTTAGGTGAATTTTCGTATTACATAGATGTAAGTACCGAAAACGGCATAAGGTAGGGTACCTCACCTACTTACTTTATTTCTAAATAAGTTTTGTCCATGGGATTGCAAAACCGCAAGCAAAAGCAAGTAATTTTACAAATTATAACTATATTTCGCCTCCTTTGAAATCAAATATATCAAGGATGGCCAAATTATTGGCTTTAATAAAAAGAAAAATACTAATTTTCGTCACACCAAAAAAATTAGTTAGATTATCTCTTTATTTGATAAATTTGTGGACCAAATATATCAATATGTATATTTTGTTTACTCTTCTATATTTTCTACTTAATATAGTATATAATGTAAAAATGAAAAACCGTACGAAAATTAGCATGAGAATGCTTTGCCGTGAGAAAGACGAAAACTTTAAAAAAGTACTCAGCATTTACCTACATAAATAAGGACGAAATCAACAAAGTGTTATAATGTGAAGAAGTGGCTCTGACGGTAATATATTTAAAGTTGCTGACGTATGAAAGCACTGATTCCCTCCATAAATTTTCTAGATTTATACTTGATCCGTTAGTTTTAGTTGCCAGCTTCAGCTGCGAAACCATTTACGTTATTGCTTGTCTTGAAACTGCAGGCAAAGAAAAATATTATAGCAAGCTAATATAAATAATATTTTTCCTAGCCTGAAGATGTTGTATCACACTGCTGGGCAAATGGTCCTTTCGGCTCTTATTAGAACTTTCTACATCCAATCAGGAAACTGTCCAAATCGTCGCGCTATCTTCTCCTTCAAAGAGAAATTTTGGTCGTCCATAAAAGAGCTTTTAAAAGGCCACTATTACTCCGAAGAAAACTCCTCGACATGTGCATCCTATATTAACTATTTTAAATATTTTATATATTATCTATTCAATTTCGCAAAAGTACATTTTATATATAATAATATTCATGTACTTTCTACAATTTGGTACAATAAAGAGTTATTTATTTATTTATATATTATATATATTACTATTGTAAATAGCGTAATGAGACACGCGTAAAATCGTTACGCGCCCTTTTTATTAAGTATACTACATCTTGTACAGACCGTAACACGTAGAGAGAACGGCGGCAATTAATGAAACTACATTTTTTTTTTCAAGGAAAAAATCCGCTGTACGAGGACACTATCGTCACTCCCAGAGTTCTTTTTACTTGACTCGACCTGTAGCTTGAATAAATCACGGTATAGCTTATCTTATCGGCGTACGGAGGAGAAAACATTAAATTCAGAAAATACAATTAAAACTCATGCAACGAAACGTATCCATAGATTTTGAACTACACAGAACAATTTAATTCATTTTTTACATAAACAGGAGTAAACAACGGAGTTCGCGAGCGATTAAAATTAAACTTAATTAATCAGCCGCCTATCCCCAGGATTAAGGTTCGCGGTACACGTGCTCCTCATTTATTTTATTTTTTCATCACAATTGTTTGCTCAATAAATTTAAGGCGAAGTAATAAAGTACGTAGCTACAGTTCATCACTTTTTAGACGCTTACAATTTAACAGGTAAATTACCATGGAGCCTCACCTCAAAAACTACGGAGTCGCTTGTATATACGTTTTGTTGAATCAAAAGTATGAATGCGCTTATCGCACGCGTTTTATACATTCGCTCGATTATTATATATTTTTATCATAGGCAATGCCTATAAGGCATGCCCTTTATTAATAAGCAAATGCCACCAACATTGGTGTTGGGTCTTCATTTGCAGAATTTAACACGAAATATAGTACCTTTTATACAGCCGGTGATTCGTCTGTGTGTATGATCATTGTAACAGAATGATTAGTTTGGTAATCGGTTTAGCGGACCCTGGGCTCCGAAGCAAACAGCTGAGGATGCAACTGGGAAGGCGCTAACATGATGATGTTGATGATGATGATGACTAGTTCGGTAATCTACAACTTCATATACCTACTAAGATGGCTTTTTCCTTCGACACAAGCATTGGACTTTGAACAAAAACTGATAAAGTCAACATGAATTGCAAAACTGTCAGAAGGTATTTTTTTTAAAAAAAAATATACGTAGTAAAAAGTATTTGTATTGTAGGTATTATGACTGGCTCCATGCTCATTCCCATCATTTAGAGGTATTTAATTTTGCGCAAATAGATACTCGTACCGACTTCTTATTCAAGCATAATGAGAATAGAAAAACTACTCAGAATAATCCAAATTAAATCGATACACTGCATCGTCAATAGAAGTCCGAAAGGCATCTGCTTCTTGTATTAAATAATGTAAAGGTTTTAAAGAACAAAAGCTGAACAACGTAGATACAACGCTAGGTTTCGTTAGAAGAGTTTCTCTAAAAAATACTGGTATTTTTAAATTTATCCCTATTAAGTTAATTTAAACATTAAGCCCATCTATTGCTCACATATAAAAATTACTACTTTGGAATATTCCAGGGCTCGACTCTAACTTTACATTCAAATAGCCTTAGTCCATTGAATACAAACAACTAAACCCGCCGAGCTGTTGAACCTTGTTTAGCCCCAGAGCGACGAAACATAATAAGTGAATCCAGAGCATAACTCATCCCACCGGGATCACAAAAGTTAAGCCGTAAACAAAATTCATGGTCAAGGTCAACAGAAAACTCATGTGTACCAGCCTAATGTAACTTTATTACGAATTTTTGGCAGCACGATGGTAGAGAGTTGTGTTTTCCAGTGCAGCGAGTCGAAAATTATAATTTGTTTGATATTCTCGTTACAAGGGCTCTTTGCATAATATGTATCCCTCATTTTATGGGTTAATGGCATCAGAAAGGGAGCGTTTGAGTGGATTAATTCTATAACAACACATCCTTTCGTATCTTTACAAACAAAATAAGCTGCGGTATGTGTAATATCTGATTTATTTCTTGGTAAATCTCATTACTTTTGCAATAGACTGTGTCTATTGTACCATTTTAGGCATGAGGTAGAGTTTGAAACAAATAAATATATTATTGTTTCTGCATTACATTATTTTGATGAAATAATTTTGATTTCATTGATTTAACCCTTCTATGCAATATATTCTTAGTAGATCCATAAGAAATTTCTGAAAGAGCATACGTTCTCTACCTATTTTTTCACAATTATTACTGATTTCAAACTGTCTTACAGTTTTAATAATGGCCTTTGTTGCTTGCTACCTTTGCTAATATAAATAAGATGATTTCCTGAAGAATGAGATTTACCTTCCAACAAGATTATTTAAAATTCCATATACGCATACAAACTACACTTACAAATGTTTGATAAAGAATAATAATAAACATTTTCTATAGATTGAGAGAAACTATAACGTCACTTCTTATTTCTATGACACTTTCAGACTTTTATTTATAATCTTATAATGTACAAATTATGGACTAGTAAAATAATAGACTTTAAAAATGTTAATAGTGTTCAAATTTCATGAAAATAAACTCCAAGGTTAAAATTTTCATCACAATAGAGTTAACCATTTTACACATTAATATAATATCACCTCAAATAAAGGTATGCAAATAATATTTGCGTAATTTACGTAGATGAGAATAATATCATTAGTATGTGCGTTCAAACAAATTAAACGAACCCTTCGTAAACATGTTTAAACATGTTCCTTGTATATTAACTGGAATAACAAACATTATTAACAAACTAAATAATGTGAAATATTATATTTTACATAATGTAAATACTGTATATGCTTTAGAGACGCGAAATAGAACAATCGGAGCTCTAGATTATTTTAGCTGAAAAAAATCGAAAGTATCCGGTACTTTTTGGTTAAAACTTGAGATGTTGACAATATCTCACAAAACGAAAGAGACATGAAATGATTCTTGCCCAAAATGATGAAACCGTCTTTCAAAGCGGATTTAATTTAAATTCCGAACTCACATTTCACATGCCGTTATTCGATGCGCGTCTAAATTATTTATCATCATTCAAGTATTCTCTTCAATCCCATTGAATATAATTTACGCGAGTTCTCTGACTAACCCTTTGCGATCCTTTGAAGAAGAGAGATGAAACGAACAATAATTTACTTTTTAACAAATTTGCTCATAAACTGTCTTTTATTTAATTGTAATTAGGTCATTAATGGGGGTTGTAAACAGCACGTTGTTTGAAGTATAATCGCACTTGTAAAGTAAAGGTTTCCATGGTTACAGTACTTTTTTTTTCAATGTACGCCAAGAGGATTTTAAGTCCCAAACCAATTCATTGTTTTAGTAAAAAATGTAAACTATTTTAGCTTCCAAATGATAAACCAACACTTAAGTTTCATATTTATATTTATTTTACTGAACATTAGCCGTATTGAACTACAAATAGATATTAATTTGTGTATAAAAGTCAAGGTCTTTAAAGGACTTGTATCAATGGCCGTAAAACCCATTGCTAAAAAAATACTATCAGTGTTTGCTCTGTCTGTATCAGTGGCGGCGACATTTTTAAATCTATTTGTTTTTGTATTTAAGAAGGTACTATTAATAACAAATGTCCATTTAATTAAGGGAACATATGAAATTTGAAATTTGAAAAATCGAATGTTGATAACTGACTAAGTAGGCTGACTATAGCTTCTTCTTAAATCTTCAAAGGAAGAAATATTGACGAAGCGTGGACAAATCATAATCTACTATTATCTAACATAGGTATAGTACAGTTTTTACCAAAGCCAGCCTTTTTTTTTTTTCATTCAAAACCGCTGCTCGAGTATACAGATTAAAAAAGTTAACGTCGTCTGATCAATTCGACTAAAGTGTCGAACCAACTGCTTAGAGGGATGATTTTAAACTTTAAAACTGCTAAGTATCTATTAATCTAAACTTTAAGGCCTGCGTTCTTCTAACGACTTCTATCTTCCGCCAGCTTTTTTTCATCCATAATCGACATGATTCCTGTTATTGGTTTTACGTACGATATTATTAGCATACTCCGGACACTCCATGCAACAGCTGCGAGCTCGATACCTATTACTTCTTTTACGATTCGATCGCGTAATTACGCGATTCGCGAAGCGCCAATGTGTGTGTCCTAGGATTGGGTATTTACTGTATATGCCCCATAGCAGTGGTATTCCTAACATCCTTGAATTGTTTTACTCTCGATTTTTCGATCGGTGAGGTGATAAATCTATGTTATTTTCCTTCCCTTCCTCATCTTCCCACTATCTTGCCATTAATAACAGATTTCTTATAGGAGATTAACACTTTTTGTAAATAAAAGTTAAATTATTCTATGATCAGCAGGACTACACATGGCGAACAACAAATTGGTTTATGGCACCCGAAAGTTTTCGGGCGGATTGGCGAAAGTTATTATGTAAGTTGTCAACATAACTATGTTATCAATAACAAACTTTGAGATCGTTTTTCTGGAGTGGCTTTCACCATGATTGCTATTTAAGATATTAGATATCAAAGTGGTTTTTTGTTTTAATAATTTATGGCAGAATTTCAGGTCTTTTTAGCGATTTCGCGGTGAAACAGACTACAGGCTTTCACATTTGCAATGAACAGTATGTATGGATTTACGAGTGAGTTCTTACTCAAATGTAATTTTTGCTTTAAAATGTATTTCATTTAAGACTGATTTGTCAGTTTCATATAAACTGTTATCTATCAGTGACAAAAATCTATACATTTCAATTTTTTTTACGTACTTTGTCATCATCATCATCAACATCTTAGCGCCTTCCCGGTTGCATCCTCAGCTCTTTGCTTCGAAGCCCTGGTCCGCTTTCCTACTTTTGCGTCATTATAACGCTTACTGTACCTGCGTGGGTGCAATTACTAGTAACGATTATTTTGTAATAAATTAATTATTCAATATTCATACATGCGATTAAAATTACGATCGAACTCTAAGCCTATAATAGCACATCAGTAGTTTTACCAACTTTCCCAGCAAAGTGCATGAAAGTGAACAAAGAACAAAGTCGAAAATGATTTGGGAATTTCCGGGAGATTCTGGGTCAATTCGTGACGATAACTTTCCCGTCTTCGAATCTGTAACATAAAAGTTAGACAAAACAATCGAAGTTCGTGATTCAAAAGGAAGCGGTGTGGACATTGCAATTGGTTTTACTGTTTTTGTCAATATTTCACATTTAAAGAAAAACTACGTGCATGTAGCTTAATAGAAGGTATTTGTAATAGTTGGACACTTTGTTTAGAGCTATCACTACTAGACAGTAGGGTTAAAAAGTTGTACGTTTTAGTAAATTCAGCTCAGGTAGTTATCAATAAATGATTTACATGATTCTACTACTATACTATTACCTATACGAGCTTTATGAATTACAAGCTGTTTCCCGCAGCTCCGCCTGCGTCAAAAAGTAGCCTATGTTTGACCCCGGGTCTTCAACTATATTCATACCAAATTCCATCAAAATCCGTTCAGCGGTTTGGCCGTGAAAGCGTAACAGACAGACAGAAAGACAGACAGGCAGATTTATAATATTAGTATGGAAGTATGGATTACATTGCTGCAATATATATTGAAATTTGGAATATTACCTATTCATCTACGTATGCGTATGTATCGAAATACATTAACTTAAGTTACAGACCTACTTCAGTTCACGAGCGCTTACAGATAGAATAATATCCATCGATATTGGAAGCTTAAAATGACAATTTTAACACTTTAAAAGTGCAATCTAAAACGTTTATCTGAAATTTCTACAATTAAAAGAATTAATTCCTAAGAACTAAGATGGAAATTTAAAACAAAAATGCAAGAAATTATGGAATTTCTTCAGTGATAACTGAGTTAGAAGCACTCTCGATTCTAAGTTCAGTTAAAATATTCCTATTGAACGCTTTGAATTTGCTTTCAAAGGAGAGAAAATTCCATTCGTTTTCAACCTTCGTTGTACAAAAGTCGGTCAAAGCCAGACAGAGCAGAGAGATGTCATGTGTTATTTTACATTTTGTCTCTATAAGCTATGAGAAAGACCGAAAAATATAAATTTGCAATTTCTAAAAACTAGACGGGTGTCAAATCGAGTTATAAATTCAGTAAATGAGCAAAATTATATGTTGTGAATTTTGATATGAAAATTCCTGGTTGAGATTATGATATTTTTTACCCGAATTAAAGTCTTGGTGTGGTAAGTATTGGTGAAATAGAGTCAAATATTTTTTTCCGATTTTAACAAATTTACAAGTGTTGGTTTTTTTTCAGTTTTCTAGAATGTAACCTACCCATACTACAAATATAAATAAAAAAAAAACGAAGTATGACGGAAAAACTAAACTGGATATTATGAACATAAATGTATAATCAAAATTATGGATATTCATTGTTGGAGTTTCATGAGAAGATTTTAGAGAATAAATGAGTAGGTATATAAAATCTTCATTGTAAACAAAGAGCATAATGGCAGAATATAAAAATTGAAAACACTAATTAGAAAAATTAAAAATCCCAAAATCGGATTGTGCGTTATGAGTTGTTAAACCAGCTGAAGCTACTAGTAGTAATCCGCTAAAATAATGAGGGAATAAAAGAGAAAGACTACATATATCTCATTTCACCGCTGGTTCACAAAAGGATCATGCTGTCGCGTCCTGAATAAGCACGATAATGATATTGGCCACCTTGTACGGTTTGTGGACTCGGGATTGAGGTTTCAACGGATTAGTCTTTCATAATAGACTTCTATGTGTGCGTTCGGTTTTTTTAATTACTTCATCTGCTAGAACACTAATGCAAGCTTAATACATGTTCGATATTCTTTGATGAACGTCACAGATATTCTAGATACTAATTATTAGTGCCTAAATTTAACTTGTTTTTTAGAAGTTGTTGAGTAGAAGAAGAAAGTGCCGTACGACTAATGTCAGTATGTGTATAAATAGAATGATCGTAGAATAGACGGTCAAAATAACTTCGATACAAGCATCTATTTGCCTAACATGAAAATTATGATCAAATTCTTGAAAAATATTACCTTCTTGCAAGAAACATTCTTACTCTATTTATAGAACAAACTAGATATCGCCTCGAGGCTCCATTCTGACGTGCAACCTATTAAAATAACTGTTATAATAAAATAAATAAAAAATACCATGTATTCTGAGAAATATCCAATTTACTATCAAGTACGTAGTCCAGATAATACCTTTCATGCTTTAGCTGTTTTTAAAATTTGGTAGTTTTAAATGCAAACATTAAGTTAATATAAGCGTCCATCTACATAAACTCGATGTTATTTCAACTTCTGCAAACTCAGGAGAAATTTCGTAAGAAAATATCTTTGTTTGTGTTGACATTATGAATACTACGTATGAGTGCACGTCAAAGAAACAGACGTGAACATTTAATTTTCTCATATTACACTCAATTTGAAACAAGAGAGGGTTTATATTAAAAAACGTTATCATACGGAGTCAGATGATATTTTTTTTACATATTTTGAATTAAGAACTGTATGGCCGCCTCTCCACTAGAGGCAGCCTCAGGTCGAGCGGCTGCCTCGCTTCGAGGCTCCATAAGTGTAGACGCTACTTCAACGTGAGGCACGCCGCGACACGACGCAAATTCGTCGCCGCGGGCTGAGCCATATTTTGACGGTTTTTGTGCCGTACTCAACGGAGCCTCAGTCCTATCCGTGCATTTAATGAAGACGGGAGTGTGAGTGCCATACTGTTTTGGCTTTAAACTGCGCACGTTGCGGATCGAGCTAAAGCGGCTCGTCTTAATCTGATCGGCCTCGAGCCTTTGCCTCTGAGCAAAACAGCCTCAAACTGAGGCTGTTTGCTTTAAGTCGAGGCTGCTCGACCCGAGGCTGCCCCTAGTGGATAGGTGACTTAAAAACAGTTTTTTAGTTATTTTCTGACTAGCGACACAGAACCAATTAAAACAATAATTCCCTACTGATATCAAAAGGAACGATCAAGTGTAAAAACGAATCAAAGCGGCGTTATGCATAATGAATATATCATTATGCATAACGCCGCTTTGATATGGCGGCACTAGTATTTACAATGGAGCGACGGCCATCTGACCTCCGTTACCCTTTTTACAGGGAAACCAGACCAACAGGAACATGACCCGAATGTGTTGTGGCCAACACTGTCAGAATTTTTCAGGCTGCCCTTAGGCATCTGACACAGTCTCACGACTGTTATTTATCGACTTCGCTACAGATACGCGGGTCGCGCTCGATTATCGAGTTCCTCTGATCAATTGCTTAAGCAACCATTTTGAGGTAATTTTAAGCAACCCACAATAAACAAAATAATTAAGTAAACATGTAACAAGTTTATTTCAAGATGTTTTCGGCGTAACATAGAATAAAACGGAACATGAAACAAGGCTATAAACCCAACGTGACGCTTAATTGACAGTTTAAGCTAATGACACCCTTATTCCTTCCTACCCAAGGGCTGTAATCTCGTGTTATTGCTCTAATAAACATAGTATATTACTCTTTAATTAACAGCCTGAAATATAAATGATGACAATTATTGTTATGAGCACTGTAAGCTTTTAGTTCAAATTTTAACAGCTGTTTTGAGTTATCACCCACAGAGTGTTACAAGCAAAATTAATTGAAATATATTAGTATTGAAAGAATAAATCAGTCCAACTGTGAATTTACTCGCATAGAGAGAACTGAATAATACTAAGTCCTTAGTATAATATTTTACTTAAATTTGCACGGAACGTGAAAAAGAAAATGTATGTATCTCTCAATGTAGTGTTTTCTAGGTAGAGCATCCATACTAATATTATAAATGCGAAAGTCTGTCTGTCTTTCTGTCTGTCTGTCTGTTCCGCTTTCATGGCCAAACCGCTGAACGGATTTTGATGAAATTTGGTATGAATATAGTTGAAGACCCGGGGTCAAACATAGGCTACTTTTTGACGCAGGCGGAGCTGCGGAAACAGCTAGTCTTAAATAAAGTTTGGCTTCTGAGCTAAAAGTTTATTCGAAGCTTTTATTCACAAGAAAATCCTGAATTGACAAAACTATGCACGATTCAAGCAAATAGCCGCGATTTTTTTTATGGAATGATAAGCTGGATCTTAGCATTATTTACTTAGGTATATTGCAAAGTAATTGCAATACCTATCGCTATAAACGATGTGTGTTTTTACTTTAGGTTGATTGAAAATGAATTACGTCAGTCCATTCAATCATTTTTGGTCAAAAAAAGGTTTGATATAAATAAATACTTATAATATCATTCAGGTAGCCTCCCAATTTTAACAAATTACTGTTTGAACTGATAGTACTTTGTAATATTAAAAGATGTGAAAGTATGTATGCTTCACAATTTTTTTATTATAGTAGGTAAGTACGTGATTTGAGGTGTACCTAGTCCCACTCGCCTATAGATCACGTGTGAATTTCATACGTAATTTATTCGCCTACGTGTCCTGATTCTGCAGCGGTGATATTTATCTTTCTACGTCGGAAAAGTAATCCGGAATAGTGCTCCTTTTTATATCGATAATATTTTCTTATAAGCAAATCATCAAGATAAATACTTGGATACGTTATATCGTAATATTTTCCGATTTCATACCATTTTGAAGTAGTTTTTAATGGGTTAGATTTAAGAAAAGTTTCCAAAGCAACGTTTTGGTGAATTTTAGAAAAAAATACGGCTATACAAACTTTGACTCATTATCTATCTCATCCTAATACTTTTTAAGTTGCGCCTCAGCTATTTTTGTTAAACATAGATGCCACTATGTATGCTTTTTACTTACCGCATTACAGTGCAGAATATTATTTCCGAAGTAAACGATATCTCTAATTTCAAAATTTCTTTCTCCATAAATTTAACAAATTCCATTTATGTAAAATTGTAAACGGTCTCCTTAATCTACATAGAATTGCCAAAACAGAGCCTGTACAAAAATGCCAACATAATATCAAACAACACGTAACACCTTAATAAAATTATGCGCTTGTCTCTTTCACTGAGCCTATCTCTGTCTACTGTCATGTCTGGTCTATTTCAAGCCGTGGGCACAATGTGGAAAATCAAAGGGTCGCGAACCTATTGGGCCGTGAAACTTAGCGGGCCGGAGTTGGTACACCTGCCGGGTATGTCATAGGTACTCTCCGAAACTTGGACACGAAGGAACCAAATCAGAACTGCGTACGATCACATCAAACTTTCACCATTTCACAAGTTTTATTTGTTTGAATAAATATTGAGGCACTGGCATTACAAATTACACAGTCTCACAAGGGATTCGACCTTTTCCCAACTCGTGTTTGATATTATCACGTAATTATTTTAATGAAAATGTTTTGTCAACGATGCCAAGTCCAACCTTCATTACAAAAGGGAGCTCAGCGAATTGAAAATCCTGTCTCTTTGTTAGGGTTTCCTTTGCAAACAATCGTATCAAATAAAATAGACTGCACTTAGGTTTAAATGCAATGGAGGCATTAGATAGTTTAACTAGTCCACTTATTATTATATATTTCGAACATGTTTATCTGTAAACAGAAAAGTCATTAAAAAAGTTATATTGATGTAATTTATTTTAATAATATAGATAAAGTCGCCCATACTAGAGGGTTCAGTTCATCCTGCGTCGAACCATGAATAATAGATGACTTTATCACGCTCTCATAATGCAGTGATGTGTGATATACATTGATCGAGAGTTATAAAGAATAAATTAATACCCATAGCAGAAAAATCATACAAAAAGTTTGTCAAAACTCTTCTGCATCCAAGTGCTCTAATGATTGCATCATCAGCTACTGAACTTGGACTCCGAAACCTTCAGCTGAGGTATCCTCAGGTGTCACTTTACTACTTTAACTTCTGCATTTTACCAAGTCGTCAGCATCTTTGGTAATTGAAATCATTAGCACGCTCATGTTGGATCTTTTTGGATTAGCTTGATCTATTCGGCCCGTAGAAGGCAGCATACTGCGAATGCGTGAAACTCATATCATGTACAATGCCGTTATGATGAATTCTGATGGAATTGAAATAATGACTGTGTAGAATTACGAAAGTAGTAAATTCAAGTTGCGTGGAAGTAATATATAATATTGTGTGGAATAACGAAAAGGAAGATGTTCTCAATATAAGATCTGAAGTTTTTCTACTATGACCAAACATGAAGAAGGTCCAACAATAATTTTGTTTTCAAAAAACATAAAAGCGAATTAATAAAGAAAAATTCTACTGCTGATGATATACTCGCTTAAGCTTCACAATATTCGTCTGTTACAAAACTAGATTATCTTCCCCCTGTCGTCGGGCAAACCATATTCCACAAATTTATACTGAGTTCCGAGATCCGCTAAAGCTTCACGGAAAGCTGTCTACAATTTTCAAAGAAAAAATCAAATTTAAAAAGAAACTATGCTGTAGAATTGTTTTAAATCACAAGAAATTTAATTCGGTCTAAGTGATTTTATTTCATGAGAATTATTTGAAATAGAGAGTTCAATTAAATACTAACAAAAAATACCGTAAACTTACCTTGTAAATGAAGGAGATATTTGTATATAATTAAAATATTTGTTGTGAGTACACCTCAGAACATAAATAAAATAATACATACCTAAATATAAATAAATAAACCTTTTTTTCTATTTAATATAAAATAAATACTAAGACACACATGATCTAAATATAGCATAATTATTTTAAGTATATGTATCAAAGCGGACGATCCCAAATATGTATAAGACGCTAAAATTTGTGTCTCCCAAATCGGTCATGTGGAACAAATGAGTGAAAGATGATTGAGGAAAATGATTACTGAGCACATAGGGATGTTATATAAGTACAGAATTAAGTATGAAGACAAATTGATGTCCCAAGAATTCCTCGTATTTATACGAAAAGGGAAAATTGACTTTCTCCTAGTATAAAACTGACATTCCAAGTAACTATTGAAAAAAAACGGATATAACACTAACATATATTATATATATACGTACATATACGTTATAACACTGTTATGTAACGTGTAATTGTAATATTTATTTCTACTTATATCACTTTTACAGTTTCTAGATGAAAAATTAAGAGAAATAGAATTTTATTTGGGGCTGTAATGCAAATGTGAAAATTTCAAAAAAATCGGTTTTTACAAAGTTTTGAATGGAAAAATACTGCGTAAAATAATAGTTCCAATGACAAAGTAGTATGTCTAATTACTGTTGTGCGATTAAAATAAAAGGATTTTTTTTTCAGATCTAAGGTCGAGGTTATTTTAATTTGTTTTGTTTTAGTTACAACCATAGATATTGTTTTTTTTTAATCTATGTATACGCCAAATATTGCCTTTTAACTTTCTTTAAACATCAATCAAAGTGTAGTCACTCCCAAGTTTTTCGCATATAAAGCGTCCAATATAAATGAAATTCGCAACCGGAACGACCGTCTTTGTATCCGCGGAAAAGTTTACGATAATGGTCGTCATGTTATAATTTATGGGGACTTTAATATGGCTTGGGGCGTCTCACAATAGATACAATCATTGGTTATTAGGGAATGAGGATATTATTTGGCGGAATGTTTTAGATATGTATAATAAATAATTCACAATTTTTTTATACTACGAAAAATCTTACGCTCTGCTTTCACTTTAAAACGCCGAATAGTTTTTATACATTTATTAGTTTTAGCAACTGTCTCCCATCCTTTGTCAAATTTCTTCATGTTGTCGCTCCATCGCAGTCTTGGTCTACCTCTCCTTCTCCGTCCTCCCTCTGATTGCCAATGAGAAGCTATAGTATTCGTGGTGCATTCGACAGACATAACCCGCCCAAACCCACTTCAGTTTAGCGGCCTTGCGGCCCATATCGATAATCCCAGAGACAGTAGCTGTGAAACGAGATGAATGGAGGTGAATGGGAGAGACCTTCGCCCAACAGTGGGACAGTAAGTTAAGAAAAAAGAAAGTTTTATTCCTTTTTCCGGCTTTGGATAAAAAATAATAAAACACAAGAAAGGAAGATATAATAAATTATTACATTGTCCCGTCTTTTAAAGACAACTGAGCCATCTTAAGAAAAAAGTTACCATAATCATAGTTGAAGTTACTTCAAGTATCTTAGTTCTAATGATGCAACTTCACGATTCAAGTCCTTCGTTATAGGGCAAAATTACTTTCTATCACTTGCAACCTAGTAGTCACCAAATTCAGCGCATTAGCTGAAAACAGTAAAATTTAACAAAATACCAATTGCGAATACTAAGAATACTGACCTTAATTAATTTTAGGATGAATTTTTCCTTTTCAATTTATTTAATTTGCAAAAAACATATTAATAGAAATAAATGTCATTTGTTTTTAATTTTATGTTTTTAGCAGATTATGTAAAGTCCTAGCATGTTGTTAGGATGTTATCATATTTGCAAAGTAAATGCAAAGGTTGATGTCATCATTTAATTTTCTGCCTTTTCAGAATTATTTTACAGATACAATGCCTATTTATCAAATACTAGATATTGCTGAATGGATTCTATATCCATTTGTAATAAATGAATCAAATAGTATATTTACTTAGTATTTGTTTCAAACAGTGGATTTCAAGACAATTCTATAGAAAATAGTAATAAATAAATTTATTTTCAGAAAAAATTCCATAGTGTGTGAAAAGGCATGCTCTTTTTTCATTCATACAGAAACAGAATGATGAACATATTAATAATATTTGAACGAAGACATCAATTCAAACACTCAAGAAATCGATGTATTATAAAGTTGCTCATTTGTTTAAGACCAGGTAACTATTATACAATTCATAGAGTACATACCTACAAAAACGTCGTCTATCCTTGAGCTTTGTATTGGGCTATTTTAAAATAATATTGTATCTTATTGTCTTCCACGGATACGTTTGACAGAATATCGTAAATCTACTTCAATAGTTAGATAATCTCTTTGCATCGGATCACGTCTGTACTGTCGACGAACTTTGAGAAACTTCTAACGATCAATATTGAGAACCGCCACAATCATTACAAGTATCCAGACTATGCTGTTGATTATGGCAATATTGTGTGATATCTTCTTGTTTCTAAGTGTATTTTTCTATTTGCGTCCTTAGCTTACGCTTCGAAGCCCTGGCTACACTATAAGTCAAGGTTCTTGATTTTAGGGCTGGTTACTACAATAAAGCGACTGCCGTCTGAGCTACGAGTATTATGATATTTACCCAACTCATAGAAATCGTTTGTAGAATTTGACCTTTTGTAGAGTTCTTGCCAAACCCTTTCCCGGCTGTTTAAATAGAATATATTTCGGCAGGAGGAGGAACTATTGTAAATAATCTAATTAATGAAGTGGATTTTTTTAATTAATGAAGAATGTGATTAACTTTTCTTAAACTTTAGCCAAAAAAAAATTAACTCAAAATGTTATAATAAATATATAATAAATAAATGCTACTAAGCTAATTTACTGATGTTGTATAAAAGCCACGACCCTTATTTATTTACCTCGGTCCTGTACAACATTTTTGGACCATATCTGATAACCTTTTTCGTTTGTAACCAGCAGATTCTCATAGATGCAATCTACTCAAATCGCTTCGCTTTGTATTGTCAGAGGTTTTATTTACATGATATCGTATGAGGCTCCGAGATCTGACTTAAACTGATATTGAGAATTTACAATAAAATTTTTACTGATTTTTTTTAACAAAAGGGTATTTATTTTCAATTTTTTTAATCGTCTCTATAAAATTATTATCATACGAAATAGTAATCAAAATTGTTCACATCTTATAATAGAATTCTTATGTGAAATCAGCCGATCTAATCTGGTTAAATTCTTGTAATACCTTATCCTCATTTTATAGAATAGTATAAATTTTTCAAAAATATTACAAAATGTGGAAGTAATACTTAACCAAAATATTGTTGCCTTTGCAATAAGTATTACTTCCAAATTTTCAGCTCAAAACCATTTTTTGTATTGTCGTTTCGGTCTCCAACCTAGAGACATTGATGCAACCTATTTAAAATAATTAACCAGCTCATATTTTGCATCCTAACGGTTAACAAAAAATAACTGAGCTCATGAGGTATTTTCAGGCTTATGGCATGTAGAAGTCACAGACAGACAAATGCCTTTCGATGGCGGAGTTTTGGTACAAGCAAGTACGAGTATATAATTGCAAGAGTTAACTTGTCTTCTTCTTAGCGAGTCGACTCTGGCAAAGTCAAATTTGGAAAGACCAAAATTCCGCCAACATTTAGTTAACTTTAAAACAGTTAACTTCTAAAGGAAAATAAGATATTTAGTTAGTTAATATCCTATATACCTTGTTGTATACATTGCATATTGTCATATCATTAATGTTTCTTTCGCGTCCCTTTATCATCGGATCGGAGCGTTTTTTTTTTCTTCTTTAATTTTTAGTGTGTATTCTGTAAATATTTCTTTCTATGCAAAATAAAGATAATAACCTTATTTTTTGATTTATCTTCTGGTTAAAGAATGTTATTTTTGGGTCTTGAAAATACGAATTTCCATCTCTGTCTAGAGAATTCAGAAACTACTGATCCATTTCAGTGTCCCTCCGTATTTTTGTAGTAGCATCATTTACATCGTACGCGACCCGAGTTATTTGTGTTTACCCTAAATAAATACTACTTCGGAGATAAACTCAACCCTACGCTGTATAAGCAAAGGTTTTACGACAAACAAATCGCAGATCATTTGTTGAGGGATGTAGGTATATTTGTAATGAAAATATGGCAAATCAATAATGTTTTATCCTTAGAAAACTAACTTTTTTTATTTATTCACATCAACAAAAAAACTAATAATACAATATGAAGTGAAACCTATTAGAGAAACAAAATCCATATCCATACTAATATTATAAATGCGAAAGTCTGTCTGTCTGTTACGTTTTCACGGCCAAACCGCTGAACGGATTTTGATGAAATTTGGTATGTATATAGTTGAAGACCCGGGGTCAAACATAGGCTACTTATTGAAGCAGGCGGAGCTGCGGGAAAAAGCTAGTATTAACATAAACGTATAAAAACATTAATAAAATATATTTTAATGTAGAAAAATGTATGTTTCAATTAAATATCGAACCAATCACTAAATCTCATATTATAACATAAAAGAGAAATATAATATTTTGACGATGAGTGTTGCGGATGAATGGATGTATTTTAATTTTACTTATGTATTTTCTATTATTATATTTGTTAGAGGAGCTCGTAAGTCGAGCGCGACCCGCGTATCCGTAGCGAATGCGCGTGTCAAGCGACGGCGTGACTCGACAACTATTGGGTTGGTCGCCATTTAGTGTAATTTTCAATCTTGAATTCCTCCGTGCTTCGGAAGGCACGTTAAGCCATTGGTCCCGGTTGTTGTCGATAGATAGCAGTCGTTAGGCTGTGTCAGATGCCTTGGTGTAGCCTGAAAAATTCTGACAGTGTTGGCCACTAACACTCCTCGGGTCATGTTCCTGTTGGTCTGGTTTCCCTGTAAAAAAGGGTTAAGGATGTCAGACGGCAGTCGCTCCATTGTAATAATCAGTTCCGCCAAATCTAGGACCATGACTGACATGGCAGCGTACCCTAGGCTCCGAAGCGTAAGCTGACGACGCAACAAGGAATATACGCTAGGATGATGATGATGATATTTGTTAAAGAAAAAATAAATAAAATACTATCTGTGTAAAAAAATACACAAGAAATTTGCTAAAATAAATAACCTTCAAGATAAAATGAAAATATAACGGAGGTGAATCTGCATGAAAATTCATTATTTATTAAAGTTGGCTACACGGATTCTTCCATTTTAAAAAGTTGCACTTTTAA
This sequence comes from Euzophera pinguis, assembly GCA_947363495.1. Lineage (NCBI taxonomy): Eukaryota > Metazoa > Arthropoda > Insecta > Lepidoptera > Pyralidae > Euzophera > Euzophera pinguis. The sequence goes on along the minus strand of OX376170.1, from coordinate 9,908,341 downwards.
AACAATATGTTCACTCTAGCGTATAGTTCCTTTCTTAGCTATTCAGTTTTCCTTTAGTCTTTTGATACAATTAGTGGGAGTTTTTCTTCCATTGTTAAGAAATGTTACTGAATATTTCACGTGTTATTTATTATAATTTCTTTTAAAAATGTTGCCAAAATGAACAGGTTAGTTTGGTCACTTTTGTTTTATGAGTCACCGTAAGTTATCTGTTATTTTAAAGCAATTACCATATAAGTAATGAGGTTGGTTGTATAAAACCATCTAACATGATTATTAATCGAGTCCTCAAATTCTTTGTCCACATATAGCAACAAAACCTTGATAGTGTAGAACTCCTCCTCATAACATTTTAGATGTCTATATATTCAGCGAAAAATATTATTCATTAAAATATGAGAGTTCCCAATTAAGTATGCCTTGTAATCAGGGCATAACTGATTTACCGGCAATTTAACCACACTCCAATTAAGTGAACAACGCCAGTGTACCTTCACAATCCTAACACATTAGGCTCGTACCTATTAATAGGCTAACTTTTATTCATATTTTTAATTACTTGCGTCACCAAAGCCATCACATCATATTTTTCCAATTCGATTGCAGTCGTCTCTCCATCATATTCTTGTGCTTTTCTTAGATAGATAGGTACACCTACTCTTTATAGTACCATTCACAAAAATTATACACCTCGATACACATTCAAACAAAATGTATATAGCTTATCGCTATTGACTCAAATTATCTGATTGTCTGATAATAATAATAATTCCTTGCTTAAAAGTAGGCATGTTTAAACAATTGGTCCAGACTGTCATTTGGCGGTTGTTACAAGAACCACGTCAGAGACCGAAAGGTGGTCCCAAAAAAACTCTGACACAATGTTGTATAGGGTCGATTGACAATATAATCCATTCGTTATGAATGCATGAATCAACACCAGTGTCACACGCACCACAGAATAGTAAAACAGTTAATAATTTTGTGCCAGTGCCTCAAAATATATAATCACGTAAAATATCACACTTTTATCTCGAGAAGTCAATATATTATATATAATTTATATCTTTATCATCTACCTACTAACACAAGCTCCGGATACATTCAATTTCAATCAAAAAATCTTTTTAAAAAATCCATTAAACATACTGAAAAGTATGCCGTATAAGGCTGAGTGAGCGTATCGCTTCGCTAATACCCATTTCACATGAAGAGGCTTACTTTAATGCGGGGTAGTAAAAAGGGATCAATTTAAGCTTCCGTAAGATCTCACCTGAATTATCAAGCTTAATTAAAGATATGTCGATTTTATAGATAGTAAAGCTGGGGGATAATGGAAGACTATAAAGTGAATATTTTCGTCGTAAGACTTTAGATCGTAGTTGGCTTGATTTGTAAAACTTTTAAAGTATATTTAAGTGTTTAAATATCAGAAAAATAGCTAGCAATTGGATTGCGATGGCTCAGGATGGAGAAGGTTGACGTTAACAGGAAAAGGCTTATGCCCAGCAGTAGATTGTAGAAAGGTGATAATGGTGCTGAAATGATAAATCCACATTTGATGTACATGTGATGATTTACTCGTAATTAATCTTAACATGTGGATTACTATGTCAACTGTTCTCGCACACGGTAGTATCTAATTATTCACTAGAACTGAGCACTGAAAATATTTAGCTATTTTTGTTACCTATTAAATAATTAAATTTATGTAGAGTAAAGTGTTCACTTTACTATGCATAATTTAGTAAAATAAGTTTGGAAAGAAAGCCCAGAGTATTTAAGGGCAATCAATACATTATATAATACTAGCTGTTCCTCGCAGCTCCGCTTGCGTCAAGTAGCCTATGTTTGACCCCAGGTCTACAACTATATTCATACCTTTCATCAAAATCCGTTCAGCGGGTTTGCCATGAAAGCGTAAGAAACAGACAGATATGGTATAGAAGTATGGATTTAATGCGTTGATTCCGATTACATACTTCGGCTAACCTTTCCAAAAACATTAAATGGGTTTAAACAAAAAATTCTAAATGGTCTAAACGAACTATCAGTGTCAAAACTTGAATATCCAAAGCAAACAAGTTTTCGTCACGGACGAAGTTTCAAATTCAGTTGCAGTTTCAGCATGCGGGTTAGTTGCACTTTGACTCGATGACCAAATTATGTCGTACTGTTTGACTAACAATACTCCATTTAGGCATTTGACTAAAATAGCGTTTTGTGAAACAAACGAAGAAATTATATGGAAAAGACTTCTATTTTTCTTTTGCACCATAGTCATATTTTGACGTTTTTAGGTTATTACAACACGTAGGTATTATAAATAAGACAAAGAAAAACACCTTAATATAAAGAGGTGGAAGCCACTTTTTACTAAATCGTGGCTTTTGGTTTGGTTATCGAAACATAATTTTTAAATATTTTAGAATGACTAGGATGAAATTTGGACGCTCTGACTTAATATTAATATTTTCATGGTTATTGTGTCAAACATGTTTACATTCATTCATTATAATTTTTTGTAAACCTGTGTTTGATGTTAAATTTGAACAATTATATGGGGGTTGAATTTTCGTCATTTTATGGTTGGAGTTGAGAGCAAAAGTAAAATTAACTCATAAGTAATCTAGGTATACATTCTTACGCACAAATTTATTATGGTTGCAATCATTCATATACATTATGATCGTATCCTCATATTTTTTATCATAAAAACAACAAATACTTAATATCATCTTTCAATTACTACAATTAATTTCATAACATGATCAAGTTTCATTTTAATCAAGAAAGTTCGCGCATTCCCTACTAAGGCAAACAAACTGATAACTAATTTTATTAATTGCCGAAATTTAACCGCGACCCGTAGATAGCATAATTTAAACCCGTTTTACCGTTTATAAATATTTTCATCGGACGTTTGAAACGATATTGAATTTGCTTCTGAAGTTATGTTTATGACCTACTTTTCTAAGTAAAGTTGATAAGTATGTTTTCCGTGGGGGTTTTAAATTATTTTTAATAAAATACTTCCTCTATTTAACAAAGTTTTATTATTAAAAAGGAATATAATAATGAAAACTAAGAGCACATATTGCTGTCGTCGCATGATAGTTCGGTGATCGGTAAGGTGCATAGAGAAAGGAATTTCGATGCTCTTCGGTAATGTGTATAGGGTGTCATATTTATTTTTAAATTGTATTATTCTAAGTAGTGTTTCGGAAATGGTTACCGAAAAAGAGAAAGACCACGATGGAACAACGACTTGAGAAGATTAGAATCTCTCAGAGGTAGTGGAATAGAGAAAGGACAATACAATACAATACAATACCAAAATTCTTTATTGCACAACAAGGATTCATTGTTGAGGACCTTCGCTATAATTCTCAAGTCTTTTGAAATAAGTTGAATTCGAGATTTCTCGAAAAATACTTACCTACTTACTACAAAAAAAACCGTAAATCGCCGCCATTTTATCACAAATTATGGATTCGAGTTTATTATGCCTAAAGGCATGAGAATCAAAACTAAGGAGATCGGGGAAAACTTTGCTCAGTAGTGGGACAAATCTGGGTGTATTCAAAAAATGTTAAGTACCTACTAACAAATTAAATAAAAAGGGTCGTTTTTAAATCCGTTCTTAAATAAATCCATACTAATAATATAAATGCGAAAGTCTGACTGTCTGTCTGTTACGCTTTCAGGGCCAAACCGCTGAACGGATTTTAATGAAATTTGGTATGAATATAGTTGAAGACCCGGGGTCAAACATAGGCTACTTTTTGGCGTAGGCAGAGCTGCGGGAAACAGCTAGTAAGTTATAAGCCTTTGAAATTTGGTGGAACGGAAACTATCAAAAACAAGAAAAGGATGCACTGTGTGTGCAGAACGTCACTACCACTTAGTTTCGTGCTTATAAAAAGCTACCAAGACGTCCCCACCACGCTCCCACTTTTCTTCTGAGAAAACTTTAAAATCCAATTCTGCCTTAATTATCAACCAATTTTGTTGTTGTTTTCGGAAGGTTATTTTTTTGTGTACCTATTGTTTCGTATGAAAATATTGCCCTAGTAACTATGAAGTATGAATTTCTCTGCCTACTCCTAAGGAAAAAAGGTATGAAGTCAGAATATAGTCAAATAGCCTATTGCTAAAAAAAATGTCTTATTAATAGGTTGGGGAAAAAGTTTTTTCGCATTTACTATTAAGAACATTCAAAAAAAAGCCATCTTGTAGGTAGGGACATGATCCCATTGCTATAGATTTTTTTATGGCTTCTGATCAAAATACTGCTGATGTTAACCTAAATTCTGAAGAGACCGAAACAGGTGGAAATCTGAAGGTGCAAGATCAGGACTATACGGCGGATGTATTAACACCTCCCAGGGAAAATCTTAATTTTCGCTGAGTGGCTAAAGATGTGTGAGGTCTAGCGTTATCATGATGAAAAAGCTTTCTGTTGATTAATTCCGACCGCTTTCTTTCAACTTCTTGCTTTAATCTCATCAGTTGTTCGCAGTAGAGTTCAGAATCGATGGTCCTGCCTGGTGGTAACAGCTCATAATTAATAATGCCCTTTCAATCCCACCATACACACAGCATCACCTTGTTGCGAGTTAACCCGGATTTTGCCACAGTCTGTGAAGCCTGACCGGGCTTTGACCACGACCTTTTTCGCACGTTCTTGTCGTACGTGATCCACTTTTCACCACCAGTTATCAGCTTTTTCAAAAATGGTTCGGTTTCATTACGTCGTAATAAAGAATTACAAATTACGTTTCTTTTAGTGAGCTCGTGAGGTATCCAAATATCGAGCTTTTTTGTGTACCCAGTTTTTTTCAAATGCGCCAAAACTGTTTTGTGGTTAATTCCCAGTTCTTCAGTTATGTCGTAACTACTGATATGCTGATCTATCTTCACTTTTTCAAAAATGGCATCTATTTTATCCGTAATAGGGCGACCAGAGCGATGTGCATCTTTGACATCAAAATTTCCGGATTGAAAACGCTTAAACTAAATTTGTGCTACTCTCACAGACACTGCACTAGGTCCATACATCGCAATTTTTTTTTGCGGCTTGCGTTGCATTTTTACCTTTTTTGTAGTAACATTTTAAAATGTATCGAATTTTTTCATTAGATTCACTCAAGACGAGAGAATCTAATCACAGACAGTAAGAAAAACAAATGAAAATCACAGATTTTCCTAATTTGAATTTGGAATTATCTTCTTTAAAATTTAAACTTTTAATGATACCAAAACCAGCCAGATACAAATAGTATAGCCAAAGAGATTTTATTACAAGTTCATACATACTATATGCCAAAAGACTTTTTCCCCAACCTTATATGTTGGCAATAATTTATTTTTGTATTGTATTTGTTTGCGAGTAAGATTCGAAACAGATTTACGTGACCTACTTGTAGTTTAGAATGATCTTTTACCCAATTAGGAAGGCCAATCGTTCGGTATAAGGGCGATGCTGACCTATCCCTAAGTGGGTTTATCTGACTTCCAGGATTGTTTTTCTTTTATTTCATTATTATTTTGTTCCGAGAAAATAGTAAAACTGACTTAAAGGGTATCATGTACTTTTCGGATGAAAGATCAACTATTCCATTTATTTAAAGAAAATATTTTTTTAAGATCTGAATATTTCCGTTTTAATCACCAATTATGTCGACTTCTGAGTAAGGAGTTCAAAAACGAGTCAATAATACACTACGGTGGACTGGCTATTACCTGTTAAACCCAAGATTTTCTCCGTGATTATAATGGATGATCAAAAAATAACAAAAGTCAGACGTGGTCCGCAAGTAAAGCCCATCGTTTTAAGAAATGGAATTGATGGAATCGCTGTCTTTCTTAACTTTGACTGGTAGAAAACGCTTATGCATTAAGTCCGCTCATTGCACCACTATAAAATCTAGGAAAATAATGTTTGAAATAAAGACGTATTATACTAGGTACCAGGTTAGGATATACGTATTTGTATGTTACCGACCATATTAATAAAATAAACATTTTGGGGCAACAGCCCCAAAGTTCGAGATGTTCTTATATTGGATACTAACTTAACGACTTTAATTTGTCTAATGAAGAACAGACTTTACACAAAAAGTTAACAACACTCGTTCGTTTTAATTACTTTAACATTGATCCCATTTTATCCTTAATGCGAGCGTAAAATGAGCCCCTAACCCCTTTTCAAGGGGTTTCTTTATAGCTTGTATAAGAAAGTTGGACATTTAGCTTACATTTTTCATAAATAAAATTATCATCCCTTTTAAAATAATTCCGCTAAGTTGTAGATTTAATAAATGTTTCGAGGAAATTAAATGTAATAAATAAAAATATTTTGTTAAATTTAGTAAATGTTTTTGTTGTTGTACATTAACTGTTCTTATTATTAAATAAACTGCAAATTGTTCTAAAATAAATACAAAAATAAAATATTATGTCTCATTAAATATTTTCACACACACAAATATGGAATCAAAATAAATAGGGTGTAAAATTTTTGTTTTGGTTCAATAAAGAGTATTTGTATTGTATTGTGCCTCTCCAAAGTAAGCATTGTTTTTTTCGAAGCGGTCTATTACTAGCAACTCCCTAGTAAATAATAAAGTTCAAATGACAGAATCATTTAAATTGAAATAATTAATCATTCATTGAGGTAAATGATTCGTAATTGATACAGAGCACTTCACTCCACAACATTTTACGGTACAATGATCAATCAATTTGTGGTTTCCTGGAATACAATTAAACATTTAATTACAACTTAAAATGGTTAACACCTTAAAAAGACGATTTGGAAAAATAAAATAAAAAATTATGTTGTGTATTTATGTGTAAGAGTTGAAAAACATACGTAGGAAAATTAACTTTATTTCTACAAACAGTAAACAGACCGTAGTACTTAGTAAAATGCAAAATGCTTTAGACAGCTATGACAGTCTTGTACTATTCAGAACTGAGGGCCCTTCTGATGTAGCAGGCCGTGGCGACCAAATCGCAGACATCTTGAAAAGGGAGATGTTACGAGAACGCGTAATCGGCGAGCGTGTATGACAATAAAGAAATATGTGTATCAAATTATTTTCATTATCAGAAAAAAAATCGCCGTGCAATTTTTTCGTATATTCTCCTTCCTATCCCCACCAAAAATTCATTTTCCCTTTGCTGGATCATTATAGTAATTTTTATAGTGCTGAGTAGGCAAACAGAATTTCCCCCATAAAGCGGTTACCGTAGCTTATAAACAGGCACAAAGGGCCCGACCCACATCAGGTACGAGTATGTTATTTCTGTCTAACCCGCATTTGAAATGATGTTTACTATTATACATTCTCCTCCATGTCTACTTGCGATTGTTAAAGCGTTAAAGGCCGAAAGGCAGTACCTACAAATTCTGATATTAGTGTGTGCTGCGTCAATGATTTTGTAACCTAATTTATTCATTTCGTATAATATATATTAATAACTTCTCATCTTTTAGTCTTATACGGTCGGGCGCATTTTCCAATTGCATCCTTTTCTTAACAAATGTAATCTTCTAATCATTGTCCTAGATTTGACTAAACCTCCGTAACCATTTTAACATGGACATCACATCACACATCGCCAGAGTTTTCAAGCTACCTGATGGTATCTGACATAGCCTTATGACTGCCACCTCGCAATAACACCGGGACACTAAAGGGAAAATGCCACTAATGGCTACTAATTCAATACGAGGGGCATGCTAAAAGTAATTAGATACTCTTTACTCGATAATTTGATACTGGCAAGTTATACACCATCGTAAACCTTGGTTATTTAGTGATATATTTAAATATGGAACATTCAAATTTTTTTAAATCAAAAAAGCTTATTTTTCGTTTGAATTTCTTTGAGAGGAGAGTCTGCTTGTTCACGAGCAACGATTTTTAATTGGTTTTCTGAGTTTAAAAGGGGGCGGGGAAGCTTTGAAGATGAAGCGAGGACAGGTCGGCCGCTAACTGCTATCACTCGAGTAAATGGTCAAGCAGTTAAAAATTAGTTAAAGAATTCAGAGGATCAGCAGCGATGCAAACCATTTTTCACGATCACTTTTCTCTGCGTAAGCGTTGTTCGAGATGGGAGCCGCACAAACTGACCGATGAACAGAAAGTCTGTCGGATAGATTGGTGCCGATTTATGATAGAAAAATTCGACGGAGGCAAGAAAAAAACGTATACGACATACTTACTGGTGACGAAACATGGCTTTATAATTTTGATCCCGAAACAAAACACAATCTGTTTTGAAGATGAACCAACAAAATGTCGGAGCACACAGAAACAAATGGTTGCCTCGTTTTTTTTAAAGACCAGTCATATCGCTAGTGTGTGCTAGAAGATCAAAAAACAGTTAATTTTGAGTGGTATGTGTCAGTATCTTAGCAGTATTATTAGCTTGGTATGACAAGCGACCGAAGTCAGGACACCTTCCGGCACCTTCTTTGGCACCACGACAACGCTTCGACACACACATCCGCCAGAACACTTGATTTTTTTAATTAAAAAAATGTCCTACCTACATTCATCTGACTTAGCACCGTGTAATTCCTACTTGTTTCCAAAAATGAAATTAAATTTGAAAGGGAAGAAATTTGAGAGTAAAGAAGATGCCCAAGCTGATCATTATTTCGAAATTTCGGAGGTATCTGGAAAACAGTGGTCAGAGGTATTTTCCAAGTAGTTTAAACACATGGAAAAGTGCTCAGAGTGAATACTTTGAAAAAAATGATATTAAAAATATATATTAAATATTATAGTTACGGAATATCTAGTTTTTTTATTTTGCATGCCCCTCGTATGCCGCGTTGCACCGTCGCTTGACACGATTGAGATTACAGATACGCATCCTGCGCTCGCTATCAAACTCCTCACAAATTGTCGCATGAAAATAATTAACGATCGACGTGATGAAAGTAGTAAGTCGTCAAAGGTCAATTTCACACAAACGATTGCGATTTTCATGACATGTCCGAATTATCTAAGTCGATTTTCAGCAGCATATCAGCGATGTCACGTACTTCGAGGCTGCCTCGCACGAACTCATTACGATTCTATCCAGATGACTCCGCACATCCCAATTCATGATCTTCATTTTGGCAACCAGAAGCCCGGACATGTTGTTGGCTTGTACATAAGTAGGTGTTTTAGGTTTTTACTTTTCAACTTTAATTTTGACTAGCTTCTTTAAAACACACCTAGCTTCTAACAGAATTACATACTATTCTACGGATATAGTTTTGACTCACTTAATTTAGAATGATATGTCGTATTTCGGGCCTCTCTATGTCTGTCGGTCTTAGGCTTAAATTTTAATTTCTTGAACTTAATTAACTAACATTTTAAACTTAACTTTCGTGACTTCCAGTTAGAGCGTAGTTGACGATAATAATATTCTTGATAACACAGTAATTATTATTAAGTCCTTTTAATTTTTTTTATTTTTAATATATTAAATACTAGTAGTTCTGTGAACAGTGCCACTACCATGACATTTTAATAACGTAGAGCTGTTACATATAGGCCGTTACGTTATCACAATGTCATGGTTACGCTAGTGACAGCATCAAGAAATTTGTATATAAATAAAACCGAAGGGTTCCGTACCATTATCTCCCCCTTAAATATTTATTTTATTCGTTTTATAAGCGGCAATAGAAATATATCATCTGTCAATTTTTTTACTACCTAACTCATCACGATTTATGAGATACTGGTAATAGACGGACAGAGGGACGGACAGCGAAGTCGTTTAGTAATATGGTCCAGTTTTGGCTTTTGGGTACAGAAACCAAAACTCTAAAGCGCCCCTTGCGGATAGTAGAACTTCCAAGAAGCAATATTAGTATTGTTATTGGAAGTTCTTGATTACAAAATAAAGTATGCTTAACCAATGTTACTTGATTTGAATTAATTTCCAGCGGATTTTAGTCAATTACTTTCAAAAAACTCGATGAATCAAAGGAAAATACCGTCTTCACTGGGCTCGAACCCGGGGCCTCCTGAATAGAAGACTGAGCGCGTAACCACTGCACTAACACCTAATATATAGAGGCGACGAATTAGTCAAAGTTATTGACTTAAACTACATTACAGCAAACTTCCCCCTTTAAGCCCTCATTTCTCCCCCAATCAAAAAAGCTCTCGACAAAAAAATTAAACCAAGGAATACATGAGCAAAGTTTCGTAAAAATCTGTTCAGAAATGTGAATTCTAGCCCAGAACATACTTAACCCGATCCAAAAGTAAAATTGTCGAAATGGAGACGTTCGCTCCTTCAATCAGATCATTAAAACTTAAGCTAAAAAATACTAGATTTGGATGCTTTTATACATTTATAGAAAATATGAGAAACCAAGTTTTTGTACACTTTGTACAGATCATTTCACTAACTAGATCATTAGTTTATTTCATCAATAGCGTGAACAATGTGTAGCATTTGAAAGCAGCATCCATTATGTACCGTGGCTTTTGTCTCAGAAAATTCAATCAGGGGCGTCTCCTTTAGTAATGTACCGTATTATGTAAGTGTTTTACGATGAGAAGTAACGCAAGGTACAGTCATATTTTTCTCAGATTTGGATTTGAAATTTCGGTTATTAATATTTTTAGAAAGACAAGAAAAAATCTTTTCATGCACAATAAAACCGTGTGGCCAATGCACCTGCTATTAATTATCGTCGGAGTTTTATCATTAGCATAGTAACATATCTTAATGATTATTGTTACCATTGTGCTGTAGTCAAAGAGTAAAAAAAAAACAATTATTCAAGCTTATTTTACGTATGGTTCATTAATTGGTTCATAGAACACGCTGAGTGTTATTAGCTTTTCAGACTTACACGTATAATTAAAATAATAGGAATTGCATACATAATATCTAAATCAAAACAGATAATGGGTACATTTGAACAGTCCTTCCCACAAATGAAATAAGGAGTATATCCACTGTTTGTTAAATCGATTCCGGCCGCAATTCTCACAGAGAGGCGATGATACAACTTGTTAGTCCAAGAGCTCACTGCTAGATTTTGTCGCTGATTTTTTTTAAATTTAATTATATCACAGCATTACAATAATGCAAAGTGCGGACTTCAAGCGTTTCCTACCAGTCAACTAAGAGATGATGCGGAGACAATAATAATTTTTGAAGGTGTGAAGTGCTACCATAATCTTGTCAGTTTTTATTTTTAGCTAAATATTAAGCTTTTCTATAAAATAACATCGATAATCGACGTATTTCTTTACATTTGTCTTTTCTTATTACTACTCGTAGCTTTTTTTGCAACGGTTAGCATAATTTGGTAAAAATTGGTAAGCACAACTTGGTTTATTCCTACGCTAACTTCTGTGGCTAATTTTATGAAGTCTAATTTTATTCAGCTTTCATAAATCTAGTTAAGTATGTAAGTATGTTTATTTAGCAGTGTTTTTTTTTCTCTTCTCATTATGATTTTAAAGATAATTCGCGCCGCACATCTTCTCTATTTTTCCTAATGGTCAAGACTGGGAGTCAATACTTTTAGCATTAAGTCCGCCAATTATAAAAATATATTTTTTACTTGTGGTACAATAAAGATGTATGTATGTATGTAAAAAACTTTATTGTACACAAAGAACATAGTATCAGAATACAGGTTACAACAAAAGGCGGACTTATCCCAAATAGGGATCTCTTCCAGTCAACCAAACTAACATAGGACATAGACATATTGGCACAGAAGAGGGCACAACACGCAAAGAAATCTTAGGTGCATAGACTTACATCTAACATACAAATTCAATTACACATAAACACAGTAAGCTCAGCTCAAGTCCGATCGTTCGTAGTATTCCCTAACCCGAGATTTATAAATAAATAAAAATTCTGAATGATGTCTTTAATATTGAACCCCTTGCGAATATTTTAATGCTCTAAATTTGTTTGGAAAATATATAGAGACATCCTTTCTACATATACGATATTATTATTTGTTTCACGAGTACCGAAATTGTTAGCGGCACAGATTTGGCTCGTCTTCTAAATGTTTTTTGTATCGATTAATAGACACCGTCTCGCATACATCTTACCATCTTTGTGTTAATTTTACATCTGAATGCTTTGATGATGCACTCTCTGATTTAATACATTTTCTTCTCCATTACGTACGGTCTTCGTTAATCTATAGGTACTTTATTTCCAAACTTGTAGATAGATTTCGTGCATGATCTTGGACTATGTTAGTATACTTGAAGGCGAATGGTATTGAATGGATTTGATGCAAATAGCATCGTGTATTGGGGACTTTAGAAAGGTATTAGATGGAGTGCGTGTGTTTATTTTATAGATAAGATATACATATTTGCACACTGATTTCTTTTACTGGTTTTCCCAAGGGCTTCCTTATCTTTATTATGATTTCTGTTTTCTTCATCAATGGGTGATGAAATTCAAATTCTTATAAGATTGACAGCTTTTATTGTACTTATTACATAGCAGTCTCTCACTTTCATCATACAGTGCACAACTATTACAACTGTACACTATCGGCAAAAAAACGATGAAGTCATAGCTGCATCAAAAGTTTTAGTGCTCTACGGCTAAAACCTATCCATTACCTTTCCTGAAGTAATCGTCAAAATGGAAAAAAGTCGTCGTCAATTTTTCTTATAAATATCATTATTAGTGGACACTGGACATTGTACAACTTGAAAAGTTGCGTTGCACCGCTCATGTAAAAGTGTTTAAAGACTTTTTTTAAATTAAGGTAAGATAATTTGTATAAAAAAAAAAATAATTGGTCGTTGACACGGCCGTGGTAGCTACGTCATTTCCTGTTAGGGATGAGGAGAAAAATTCGCTTTGCACCGGAAGTCCGTCGACGCCCGTTTGTGACCGCTAAACCGTGACATGTCTTGTGTAATGGTCATTTTGCAGATGTTTCTCTTGTCATATGTTAGCTTTATATCTAAAACCTATTCAGTTGAGTAAGAGTAGACTTTACCGTAACATAAGTTATGTAAAGGCTGTTAGACAAAAAAGAAGATTTTTTAAAAATCAAATGCCGTTTTCAATGTCTTGTCAATTAATTGGCGCTTCAACTATCCCTGGCAGTCACTAGTGCATTCTTGGATGATTTCTTCACTTATTATGTAATTGGGAAAAATATGACAAAAAAGATGTACCCTGAACATGTTGGTTTTGAAAAATATATTAAAATTGTGTACGCTGCAGCTCAGTAAGGTTATATCGAGTATTTTATACAGACATTTGCTCTTAAAAACTAAAACAAATAAAGACTCTACAACTCATATTAAAGTTGCACAAAAAGATATCGTTCAAAAAGTTATCCAATTATCAGTACGCTGTTAGTATGACAAACATAGAAATCCATACAATATAACAACAAATGTTATTCAAAAGAGGAACAAACACCAACATGAACTCGGAAGATAGAGATATTGTGTACTAATGTTGAGAACATATATTTTGCTCCTAAAATAATATGGTGTCTCCCTCCCATCAAAAGTATTTAATTTTGAAATCGCAATCCCTAACGACGAGTATTAATATACCCTTCCGAATTATACAAAAAAAAATATTCAATTTCATTCTTTTGGAATCCCACCCGGAATTACCCAAAATATTCAACATTCTCCTATACTCATATATCTCTTCTATTAGATCGTATTTTATTATCCAATATTTAAAGGGTCGGCTTTCGTTTCGCATTTTTCATTTAATTATTTTGGGAATTCTTTAATGAAGTTGATTCGGGCATTAAATAAATTGGTTATTAATTCTTTCTTTTTCAAAATCGACTAACTTAATTTTAACCGTGTGATCTTCGGCTTGAGAACATACATTTATAAACTACTCGTAAGTTTTTTTAAGTTACTACTAATAAATTCTGTAGCGAGAATGGTTTTGATCATTGAGAAAAAAACGTTTACTTTCGATGCTCTTTGGTTTTTATGGACTCGGTGATCTTCGATTTAGATGCAATCTATTTAACACATAGATAATGATTGACTGATTGATTGACTTGAGACTGTTGACTTCCCTGTAAAAAATATTACGGAGGTGAAACGGCAGTCGCTCCATTGTAAAACCAAGGCACGCCAAATTTAGGACCATGACTTACAGTTTACCTCTCATCCGAAGCTGAGCACGCAACTAGGAAAACACGTTTAGTCGAAAAATATAATGATTACGACTGACTTATTTTACCTCTAATCTTTTTATATATGTCAGTATGGGGAACAACAAAGTTATGTATTAAGTTTAGTTCACGAATAAATGATTCGATTGATTGATTATTTCGCGGCTAAGCTTGACTGTATCTAGCGATAACTACGGTGAACAGCTTAGCGTGCTTTTCGAAGCACGGACTTGAGAACTTAAACTTATCGACTAAGTTTTATTGGTTATAAATAGTTATTTACAATATTGGATTAAGCCTAATCTATTCAAGGCTCAATAGTTCTCAAGTTAATTTAACTTACAAGTAATGTTAGCATGGCGAGTACGGCAACAGCCCCTCAATTTGGGGTAGGCCCGAGTCCAGCATTTGACTGACTGCGGCTGTAACGACGACAAGTAATTTGTAATTATATATTTCTTCTCAATAAAATATTTAAAAAATATGTATGTAATATTCTCTACTTAAATGAACGATTGGTTTCCAATTATTAATCTAAGATTATCTATATTATCAAAATATATCAAAAAAAATTGCCGGTTTTGTTTAGCCATTTTTTAAATTTAATGGTAACTAATCCATAGTTTTTAGTTTATGAAAACATTTAGTCTTTTTTGCATGGAATAGTCGCAGATTCATCAGTACTGTAGGACTCGGCATTGATGTTTTTTAATCAAGGAAAGTAAAAAATAAATATTTGCACACAACCATTTGTGGATTTTGCCTCTTGTTCAGTCCAATTTATTTTATTTTTATACAGAATTTTGATTCGTGATGGATTAAATCGTAATTTCGATTGTTGATCATTTTTGTTTCATATTTTAATAACTTGGGACAATAAATGTTGTAGATTCCGTTTGAATTTAAAATTTTTTTTTAGTATTTGTATGAATAAATAATTAACGGATTGTTATAATGGACGTAGGTGTTTAAACAGAATAAAAATAAACAGATTACACTGGACGACTAGTTTTGTAACAACTTTTTTACATTGTATTCTTGCAAATAAATATGATTCTGATGATGTGACGTTGACGACGAATGATGGTAGCATAACAAACTCGTAGAGAGATTGAGAGATTGAAAAGAAAAATATAAGAAGAAAAATAAAAAAAAAAGGTGAAATAATTAAAAAATCGAATTTCGAACAGATGGTAAAGGCATAAAACACAAAACGTAAAGAAGAGAAATATCTTTTGTATTCCGATGTAGAAGTAGGTACTTTAACTTGAGCAATAAAAAATCCACGGGACGTGATCGTTAAAAAAGTATTCCAGATTATATTTTTCTGATGTCAGCCTAAAATTCTGGTTTTATGCCAGGTGGGCGGATTATAATATTATATTTGTGGGCTTATTTCCTTTAATTCCTACATTTTTTTTTTTAATAGACCAATACTTTTCACAAAATAGGTATTTAGAAAAATTGAGAGAAACATAGACAATTATTTATATTTTTATTTTTTGATAAGTATTTATTTGTACTAGCGGTTTCCCGCAGCTCCGCCTGCGTTAAAAAGTATGCCTATGTTTGACCCCGGGTCTTCAACTATATTCATACCAAATTTCATCAAAATCCGTTCAGGATTGGCCGTGAAAGCGTAACAGACAGACAGACTTTCGCATTTATAATATTAGTATGGAAGTATGGATTAGATGTTTAAAATAATGAACGAATAAAAGTGTTTGTTAACATAATTAAAATGATTTTAAATTAAATTATACCTAGTAATTTAAAGTTTAGAACTATGATTTTTTTATTAATGACATTTAGTTTCAAATTCACAAAATGTACAATAACACTTGAAAAAGTAATTGAAAAATTCATATTGCAATTAAAATCACCTTTCATAATTAGTTACTGGCTTTGGATAAGCTTACCCGTTGAGATCAAAAATTAATTAAAAACGTTGACGATCGTTTTCTCTCAAGAAGATAATTCCTAACCCGAAACTTCAGCATAACTAGGCGCGTCAAATGTTATCATTTCTGCAAAGTCAACAGGCGGAGATTCCACCACATTTATCGGTGGCAACCATCGTATATCATTAACGCAAGAAACTCACCTTAAAACAACAGCATCACTTAAAAACACCACTATAATCCTGTATTATCTGTGCTACTATAACCACGCACTGTAAAGAATCCGTCAATTTCAGTCGATCCGTCGCGCGCTTTTTCAATACCTTATTTGGTACAGCGTCGAAAATCTTTGAAATTCGCCGGACTACTGACTGAGAATTACCACGCGTTCTGGTCCCAAGTTTTGACGCATGCGTGGACCTCACCACGTCAGGTGTTCAAACTGTTTAGTCCTTGAAAGTGTTTTTGCGATTACAGAAGTAATTTCGTTTCTTTCGTCTTTCTTTTCAACCAGTTCTGACTAATCAAATCATAAACAAGTAAATATAAAAAACCAATACCACATATGTAAGTCTTTTTCGCAATTATTATGTTGAGGATTATTTAACGATACCATATCCATACTATCCATACTTAATATTATAAATGCGAAAGTCTGTCTGTCTGCCTGTCTGCTCATCTGTCTGTCTGTTACGCTTTCACTGCCAAACCGCTGAACGGATTTTGATGAAATTTGGTACTTTTTGACGCAGGCGGAGCCTCGAGCAATAGCTAGTTTGTCATATAAGGCAACAGAGGTTGTCAAAAAAAACGAAATACCCTTAAAAACGACCTCATCTTGGCATAAATACATTTTAATTCTCATTAAAATCGGAGCAGACCACGCCCACTTTTTCCGACCTTATAAGAAAACTCCTAGAACTACTACAAAGGTAGTCCAGTCAAGTGGAACCAATATTTTTCAAGCCTGTAACAATACGGCTAATACCGCGGGCTACTCTACCTTTCATAGATCCTTTATATTCACTTTAGGGGTTCTATTGTTCTGATTGTCCAGCGGAAACATAAATATACATTTGAAAGCTTCTAAGTGTTACCCAGCCGATAGAAAGTAAAAGAAAATAAAAATTTCCTTGACACTATTATTTCAGGACAGCATGACGGAAAATACAATACAAAAGAAATATAAATTAGGTTGTACGTCAGGAGGGGTTAAATTTATGGCCAAAATACACTAAACATATATCTTGCGATTCTTACGCAACTCATTTGTGTTCATTGTGTTTATTGACGTGTTAAAAAATATTCTGTACGTGCTGTTTTTTATATTGTGGATATTAGCCCTGAACTGAATGATTACCTAAGTTTTACCGGCTGTTTTCCGTTTATAAATGACTAGCTGACCCGGCGAACTTTGTTCCGCCTTAGAGTCAATAAATGAGCAGACTTTTGATTTTATCAAGGTCAATTTTTTATTTCGATAATTAATAAAAATTAAAAATGTCGTCCTTTGGCATGCACTCCAAAGCACTCTTAAACAGCCTGACCAACGCATGATGTCCATAAAGTAGTTGCTGTAGATCTTGAAGAATTTCTCTTTTCATTGCTGCATTTATCTCTTGACATCGATCAAGTTGTTCCTCCATGTTGCCCATGAAGTATATTTGTAAAAAATTATGCTGTGCATCTTCGAGAGGTTGTAATGATCCAATTTAATCAATGGTGAATCTGTTCTTGTCACGTCCCACGGGATAAAAAGTATCCTATGTCCTTCTCCTGGTTCTAATCTACCTCCTATATAATTAAGCATAGACTACATTACGTTTAGCTGTCTGTTGCGTTTTGTTATACCATTTTTAACAAATGAACGGCTAGACTGTTTTTTTTACTGATAAATTGCTTTCAGTTGCGTTTTGTTAAACCACGTTTTATGCCACGTCCCACGGGATAAAAAGTATCCTATGTCCTTCTCCTGGTTCTAATCTACCTCTCCACCAATTTTCAGCCAAATCAGTTCAGCCGTTCTTGAGTTATAAATAGTGTAACTAACACGGCTTTCTTTTATATATATATAGATTCCCCTTCTAGCACTCTCTTTTTATGACTTTTATTTCTTTCACGGGAGCATACTTTGTTTAGTTGTTTCCAGTTTGGTTAGGATATTGCAGACTTGAATCATCTGATTGTCTGATAATAATGATGATTCCATGCTATAGAAGGCATGTTGAGCCGGCTGCCATTTAATGTTAAAGTTAGTGGTCAAAAGAACCATGCCAAAGGCCGAAAGGTGGTTTCAAAAACGCTACGGTGTACAGGGTTGATAACCCACTCGATATCAATGAATGAGGTTGTAACTGAGGCTTAATTCATGTCAAGAATTCTTTCAACGTAAGGTCCTTTAGTGAATTTCTAAATTATATTTCAATTGTGTAGAAGAAAACCGTAAATTATGATTTCCTGATTTTGGTGTGTCGACGAAACAACACTATCATTTTATTCAGATTCTAATTATTTAAAGTTTCCCAAGAAATGTAGTGAGTTAAGTACAATTAGTTTGTATTTGACAAAAAAATCGTTTTATTATATCATACAAGTGGAGCATCTTTTCGAGTCCCGAATAATAAAGACTATACAACTTCTCACTGATCTTTGTCCCCTTTCTTCGGATCAAAAAGTAAACTGTTATATTGTGACCGAGTCGATTGACATCTTCCCCTTCCACCATACGCAAATAATTGTCACTTAAAATGAAAGAATATGACATTGTATAATGTCCAGTTTAAAAATTAAATCAATCACGTTGAATGTTCAAAATAAAACAAACTTGATTCTTTGTTGTTTTGATGAATGGCGGAATCGTCGTTTTGCTGAAAATGAACGAAGAAAACAGATATTTATTTTTCTCTGAATGAGACGCCACTTAAATTTGGATGGAACATCTATTATTCTATATCCATACCAATAAAACTCGGATAATCGAGTCATTTTACTTTCAGGGATGTAATGGTTTAAATGAGACGGTATATTTACTACCATCACATACGTAGACTTGTTAGAAGCTCTGTATCATGACATATGAACAGAAAAAAAAAAAATTACGGTAATGTCACTTCTCTAGAGTATGAACATTAAAAAACCGAATGTGGTATATTGGGAGCATAGATCGTTTTCTAGAAGGTTAAATAAATAGAAAAAAAGGAAAATCAAGCATTAATAAGTGATTTTTCCTCTCTAACTAAATACCTTTACAAAATTATTAAAATTTAAATAATACTTTCAGTTAATACTTTTCGAAAAAAATTACGCATCCGAAAAAAAATACTTGTGCCTTTTGTGTGTTACATGTCAGATGTCACATGCACGTATTGGATGCTATTATTAGTTCAGTGTCTGGGTGTTAGCTGATGTAGGTACTAGGTCTGAAAATGACATCCCATTTATTTTTTACTTATCTTAAAAGCCTTAAAATTCAATGTTTTAGTTGAATCTAAACAAATGTCGCTTGTTGTTCGAAATGCATATAAGTTATATTTTCCTTGATAGTTTTAAATGAAAATACTGATTTTATAACATCTTTAATTTAAATTTATCACTTTTAAAATAAACTATCTTTACCCTTATTTCAGGTGGAAGAAGAGAGCAGATCTAATAATTAAGATATTTAATCAACGCAGAACAAATACCTATTATTCCCAATGAGCAACACCAAAATTGCCTAAGTACCTACGTAATTTATTATAACATTTTACTAGTTTTCGCGTGAACTGATTATACCCATTTGAAAATAATGTCAACATCTGTTGTATCTTCAATAGCAGCCGTCGTCCAAACAGAATTGCATCTTTTTATTCATGAGAATGTCCGTGCACTTAGGTCGCGAAATGCGCTTAGAATTAGGAATGGCAATCTCTTGGATTGTTCTTACGTCTTTATTGTTCATCCATGTTTAATAAGTGATTCCATTTAGTTTTTGTAATTTCTTATTTTTTTTTAATAATATAGCAATATAATTTCACACCAGAAATTGCCTATAGGTTATCTCATATTTTACACTTTATCTTTATAATCTAACCTTATGACATCATTAAGGGATATATACTTCAAAATACGAAAGACGACTGGAAAATAGAGAAATAATTTGATAAAATATATAAAATAATGAATAAAGATTAAGGGATTTATCAATTCTCTCTCATCGTATTATTTCTTGGTTACAGCATAAGAACTACCTTCTTGCTTTTTGTCGTGTCTACTACTTTTCAATAATTCAATTCAACTATTTTATGTTTATTATTTACTCCAAATTACACGGATAGTTACATATTCAAATGATCTACAGAAAACTTATGGCACCGCCAATTTTAACTGCGTATGTTTTTTATAGATCGCATTGGAACAAGTGATCTCAAAAGTGCACAAAATCACTTGGCGGCAACCACAAAGATGCCAGAATAGAACTATGGGCAAGAGACCACACTTTGCAATATTTCGTAGGCCCACAATAAGAACTTCCCGATTATTATCACTTGTCTTGGCCTGTTTGGCAGACACTCAATAGGTTGCGGACCCAAGTCGGTCGATGTAGAGACAACCTTAGCAAGTGGCGAGTTACTGACGGCTCAAAAACCAGTACGAGTGTGGTTTCTCCTCTCAAACAATGGCGCATCTGCATTCGTATGCTGGGTGCCCAAACACCTGCACCGTGAATGATTTGTGATTGGCCTCTGACAGTGTTATTTAGATGGCTTCTTTCTGGATTGAGAAAGTGCAATGCCATCGACATGCAAAGAAGAACATGGGGATCTCAGAATTTTGTTTCATAGAACGTAAAGCGGGGCGTGGTTGGTACCTTATTAATATCGTAATAGCCTATAGGCCGAATGTCAACAGGGTATTATAAACTTAGAGCACGAAATCTCCACCCCAAAATAAACAAGGGTATCTCACTCCGCTATGTCGTTCATAAATAATGAACTAGGTTTAGTACGTTTTGAACAATACAGAATATCGTCAAGTTATTAACTACTTGAACTGTTGCCAGGAAGCTCGATTCAGTAAGGAATCCTACTTATTTCTGTTTGTTCTTGGACGCTAACAGTACATATTTTATCAGTAACAAGACTATTCCTCTTCTATATTATTCTGAAACAGCTTCAGACGGCGGAAACGGTTTAAATTATTGTAAGATTGTTAGTTGTTTCTGAATAAATGTATTTAATGGAGAGTGTAAAATAAGGCATGTCTATAAAGAAGATTGAAGGATGAAAACAACTTTCAGAAAATGGGATATAAGAAAAATATTCTTTCCTTAGAACACTTTTTTAAAAGTTGCGGATTTCCCCAAAAGTAGCATTTCAAAAGAGGCTGTATCAGATGCCTGCAGACAGCCTGAAAAAATCTGACAGCGATTGCCATTATGGAGGTCAGACGGCTCGATTGTAATAACCAATGCCGCCAAATTAAGGCCATGACTTACAGCGTACCCTAGGCTCTGAAGCTTAATCTAAGGATACAACTAGGAAAGCACGCTTGGACAAAGAAGCAATTTAATAATATATAAGGTGAGAACAAATTTGATGCCTGCAGACTTAAAATTACAATAAGATTCAGAATTTACATTTCTTTTCCATGTATAAAACAAAAAACTTTTTACAAATATTTTAATAATGAATAACTTTTTAGCCGACTAACATAAAAAAGTTGATTTCTCATTAAGTTTTAATATTTTTATGAAAAAAAAAAACGTAACATAAATACCACGGATAAATACATATTACAAACAAACAAATTTATTTATCTGTGTTAGTAATTCAATATCACAGAATGAAGCTTAAAAGAATATATCTCTTATAATAAAAAATTGGTGTGTATAGTACTATCCGTTGTAAGATTGTTTCATTCAAGGAACTCTTGCATGAATATTCAGAGCTGCGCAAATCCGTCTAATTCCGTAAGAAAACTCATCAGTTGGGAATCTCGGGAACTCTCTAGGTGATTTGTTTCAACTTAGTTTCACTGGCATCAAGGATTTAGTAATATATAAGTATCAGACAACTTACAATTAAACAAATATGAAATATTTTTTCGTCAGTGTCTTAAAGAAAGTTGAAGGAGGTAAAAAGTGACGTTTTTGTTGAGACGTACCACAGTACTCGTAGTAGTGTAGATTAAAGGTAAATATGACTTTAACGGGCCCTGTGCTCCGAAAAATGGTGAACCGATGAACAAGATATGACGTGTGCCCACAATAAAATAATTGAAAGCCAATATTTTTCTAGTTACCAATGTCCTATGAGCTGAGTCAATATATAAAGATAATTTTGCAGAAGAAATATTTGGACATAGAAGACAACGGCAGAATATTTTAAACAGACATATGAACATGCAGGTCTTAAATAATTGATATAGAACAAAAATTCATAATAAATCAAGCATTGTCACTTCTATCATTCCATCAATCAAAATATAATTATTTACTTACTTACTCCGCTGTCTCAGCGTCCTGAATTGAATCTTGACCTTCGATACGAGAGAGCGCCAGAGAGTTCAATTCTGCGCGATGGCTCGCCAGTTATCAGTTCCCATCTCTCCCAGATCAGCCTGCATTGCTAAAAAAATATTATATATACATCGCAATTAAAATATACCACATCCAAATTTCGTAGCCTATCTATTCCCACTTTCAGTTTACATAATGAGTTAAGTCTGGCGCACCTCTCTAATTAGCTTTCACGTCATGTGTCTCCAACTTTGTTCCCTCTACCATCATGTTTCTGGTTTACCTTAGTCCGCCGTGATTTATTTTACAGTTTAGATCAATATGTCAGTCTGAAACTATTTTTATGAAGTTATCTTACGTGTAATATTCAGTTTGAAAGCATTAAAAAAGAAATACACAATGAACTTAATTAATGTTAGAATCGTCATCTTTACTTACTAGAAATTAGGTAAATGGAAAAGGGTAAAGTAAAACAGTTCATTTTCATTATCACCAGCTCTTTTTGTTTCATGCTTCTTAACTGTTTTTTTTTATTTGCTACTATCTATGTTTCTCAAAGTTCCGCCTGCGTCTTAAAGTAGCTTATGTTTGACTTCGGATCTTCAACTATATTCATACCAGTTTTAATTAAAATCCGTTCAGCGGTTTGACCGTGAAAGCTTAACAGACAGACTTTCGCACTTAAAATATTAAAAGTATGGGTATTATATAGGGATTTATGATGTACTTCTGTTGCCTTTGTATACGATGGGGCAGATGGCTTGAAAAAGGTCGCAGGCAAATGCTGGATGCAGGCTGCTTCCAACCGGTCATTTTGAAATCATTAAGAGAGGCCTATGTCTACCTGTGGACTGACTGTAGCTGAAATGATGATGTTAATGTACTTCTCTCTTTTTTTCACTTATAATAATATTTTCACTACACGTAGGCAAATTAAAAATACAGTTATAATAAAATGCCTTTGATCCACTGGAAAGTTTGTAAAAAAGTCCATTACATAATTATCAACTTCGCAAATTTCGCTAAATCCTTCGAAAGACGCTCACAAAATATAAATTACCCTTTAAAAGGCTAATTTAAATATAATTACGCGCTCATTAAGGTGTCAAAGACAAATTTGATAGAAGGTAGGTAGGCTTCACTTTATTAAAAGTTAATAAGTAGGCTTTCAAGGGCGCAACGGTTTGTTTAATTTGTGAATTATCGATTATTATGTCATAAAATTCAGAGGGAATGGAGAAAACATGGGTTTTGCTCAACTGTTTATCAAGGAGTTTCAATCTCATTTTTAACCATACAAAATTTGCTAATTTCAATAAAAATATTTATCTTGGCTGTACTTTCAAGGTCATCAACTGGCTACTTGACTGTATTCATACTTGGGCAATATTTGCATACGAAACAATATGTACACAAAAAAGTAACCGATTCCGAAAAAAAAAACAAAATCGGTTGTTACTCGTATTCAAGGCAGTAATTGGATTTTAAAGTTTTCTCAAGAAGAAAAGTGGGAGCTAGGTGTGGACATCTTGCTATCTCTTTTGTACGCACAAAACTAAGTGGCAGTGACGTCACTGCACACACAGTGCATCCTTTTCTTGTTTTTTGACAGTTTCCCTTCCACCGAATTTTAAAGTCTTATAACTTTTATTTATTTAAGATCGGATTTAAAAAAATCTTTCTGTTTTCAATTTCTGGTAGTGAAATGCTTGATTATGAATGAAAAAAAAATGAGTAGAATACCCAATTTTTACTATTACAAAGAAATATTCATAATCCATACTAATATTATAAATGCGAAAGTCTGTCTGTCTGTCTGTTACGCTTTCACGGCCAAACCGCTGAACGGATTTTGATGAAATTTGGTATAAATATAGTTGAAGACCCGGGGTCAAACATAGGCTACTTTTTGATGCAGGCGGAGCTGCGGGAAAAAGCTAGTATTGAATATTTTGACTGACACCCAAGATAACAATAACTATGAACCTGCCCTACGTCGAGAGTGACACTAACAGTGTCAGCGTAAGAAAGATATCCATTAAGTCAAAATTTTCGCCGCTGAAATATATCTTTTTAAGTAACTGAATCGGAAAGTACCATGATATTCCGAGAGATATAAGATTTTATATTTTATATTCCGCACGGGTGCAGGCACATTACAGTCGCTTTAGATTTAAATGCAGGCTGACTGCAGCTGTTGCAGATTATCGCGCTCCGTGCACCCTGGCACGGCGGATGTGATAAGATGAATTGGTGAAATGGACAAAAATTTGATTTTAAAATAATGATATTTTTATTTCATTATGAACAAAAACAAGAGTATTATTTATTTATTTACATTTGGGAAACATACAGCTACATAGTTGATATACACATTACATATACCTTAACTCATAAAAAAAATATTATAAAAATAATATTAATTAATTAAATAAAAAATCAGATCTCATACCTGAATCAAAGGTTCCCATAACCTCACCAGATAAATTCTTTGGTTCAGGTATGAACCGGCGCGATCATATTCACACTGAACGATCCTTCAAGCCTTTTTTTTGTGTTTTTCACGACAAATTATTCCGTTGTTAAATTCCAGTCCTTTTCCAAATAGGTGTATCTATGTAGAGCCGTTTCTCGCGTCTTCTAAAATAAAGTCGATAACACAATTTGTTGAAAAACAACCGTATAAATTATGTAATTTTTTAGCCCTTAGACTATTATTTATTAAAATTTGATGGATGTATAAATCCTTTTTATTATTTACATCTGCCGCCACAATTATAAAACCTTTATGTCGACGTTTGATTCACGCATTGAGAACGCCATACGCAATGTTCACTTTTTAAGTCAAGTAAAAAGAAAATATTAAGTCTTCACTGTCAAATCTTGTCCCCCGTTTAACCACATGCTCTTTAGGTTTTGTATTTTTATACAACTAAGTACGCAAACAGGCGCACGGCCCACCTGATGATAAGTGGTTACCGTAGCTTATGTACGCCTGCAACACTAGAGATGTCACGAGCGCATTGCCGATCCTGAATGAAGTCTTTCACGCCCTTTTTGAAGGCTCCCATGTAATAGTCACGAGGGAAAACCATGGCAGGGAGTTAATTCCATAATCGCAGTGTACGAGGGAGGAAATTCCGTTTGAAGCGCACTGTACGCGATATCATGGGATCCAAGGTATGGGGATGAAATCCCTGACGATGGTGAGAGGTGCGATGGTAAAAAGTGGCTGTTGGCATCATGTCAAACAATTCCTCCGAGCATAGCCCATTCATTATACAAGCGGTAGAACACGCATAAGGAAGCGAAGTCTCTCCTGAGACTAGGCTCAATACCGCGTGTAATCACCGGATCTTAGGCAATTCTGATTTTTGCATTCTTCATAGAAATAACATATTCATCAAAAGTTTTCACTTAAAAGTCATCGAGTCCAGAACTTTCAGATTAACGGAATAGCCTTTTGAACAATACGCACACGAGGCCGCCTAAAGTTTAAATTTTGATTTCTTGCCCTTACCGGCTTATCATAGCGCATAGCGGCTTTTCATTTAATCCTCGTTGCTATAAAAATTGACCTATCGTTCGTAAAAGTACCGCATCGACTGAATATTTCCACATCTGAGACCGCATCTGTCCTCAACGTGTGACGTCATCTTGCTCTTTCATTCGAACGTAATTTATTCTTTCCGCGGATTCAAGCAACTATCTCTTTGTCCTATAAGTAGCTCTTTATACGTCCCGCAATAGGATTCCGGGGACGTCGTGTGGAATATTCTAGAATAGCTGGATCCAATGTTTGTTTGAAGAGTTCTGGAATGCCGGTTTAGAACAATACGGGTAGAAATAGACGCTTAGAGGAAAATTTTGTTAATTTTCATATATTGTAAAGCTACTTCTTATATAAGCGTCTATTTCTAGAGGTATTGTTCTAAACCGAAAAAAACTTAAACTATTTTTAAACACAGCGAATTAACTTTGATAACTTAGAATTTGTTTAAGCAAGAAATGATCTTAAATCAATAAATTATAGCTGGCAACCATCTAGAACTAATAAAATTCCAGATGGTAGTCATGTTTAATAATAATTTATCATTCTCTTTTTATTTTTACTGTTTCTCTTTTGTTTTTTTATGTTATCAAGATGTAACAGACAAATATACCTACACTCTTTAAAATTTAATGATTATAAAAAAGTATATTTTTTGAAATTGCCTAGCATCGTCCGAAAAAAAGAATGTGTAGTAGCTTTACAAGATAGGAAAATTTTGTAAATTTTCATATATTGTAAGGCTACTTCTTATTAAAGCGTCTATTTCTACCCGTATTGTTCTAAACCGAAAAAACTTAAACTTAAACTATTTTTAAACACAACGAATTAACTTTGATAACTTAGAATTTGTTTAAGCAAGAAATGATCTTAAATCGGTAAATTATAGCTGGCAACCATCTAGAAATAACAAAATTCAAAATGGTAGTCATGTTTAATAATAATTTATCATTCGCTTTTTATTTTTACTGTTTCTCTTTCATTTTTTTTATGTTATCAAGATGTAACAGACAAATACACTCATAAGTTAAAAGTATACTTTAGCTACTTTTTGCTGGAGGTTTAAACAAAAAAAAACGTAAGTAGATAAGTGACATTTGAAACAACCTGTTGATGATTTAGAAGAATCCGGACTTAGCAAAATTAATAAATCATTTATTAACCAAACTGGCATACATCCCTGTGATAGGAAGGGTTACAAAATCTGACGCTTGAGATGCACGTCTGCGTTGCTGCCCATAATAGGGAATATGCATGATTATTTTTATTTTTTATACGTTTCTGTTAGTTGTTACATTGCCAAAAAAATTACAGTTCCAAAATGCAAACTATCAAGCCAAAAAAAATATGTTAAAATCGCTATCATTTTCGAGCGATTTAAATGCGGCCATTTTGGCGGGCCTAGTCTGTGACGTCAGCAGGAAATTCACACAATAGGTTGATGAGATCGCACCAATCACACCCACAAGTTAGCTTCAATGGATGTCAAGCAAATTTCAATGTCAACTTTTGCAAAGTCAACATAAAATATCGAGAAATCTGACTTACACCTTAAATACACAGATGCTCTGAAAAATTGATAAAAATACCGAAGTGGTTAAGTCGTCAACAGCGTGTGTGTCATCACATTCCGTTTTCGGACGATGCGAGGCAATTTCAAAAAATCTTCTTTTTTACAATCATTAAATGTAGATATTAAAATAGTATAATATAGAAAAATAATTGTAGGTATATGCATGTTTTTGTACCTGTAATTAAAAAAAATGCCATTTTAGAGAAATATAATTTGATTTCGTCCTATCAATTTGTAAATTGTTAACCCTATTTCACTTACTAGTTCGCACAATATGGAGCACTTTTGTGCTAAAGGAAATATACGGAAATTTGTGACCACCTCGATGCACGAATATGCAAATGTTAACCCTCCTAACGACACACTCGGCTCGTAACGAGGGCTATTCGTAACCGACGAAGCTTAGCTCTCGCTTCCCGCCTTGTCATTCACTGCGAAGTGCTTTTGAATATAAAAACAACCTGACAGTGTGTTTAAGTAAAGATAGAAGTAGAAGTAGATGATTTTCTTTTTATGACCCTAAAACCGTGTTTTGATAGTAAAAAAACAACAGAAGAAGATTGATATAGAAATTGTTTTCCGTTAATAGCGATTCGAAGAAGATTTCCATACTATTCTAGACCAGTTTTTTGACAATGTAGTTATTATGAAGAAAATTGAATCAATAATGAAAAAAAACAACCTGACAGTCTGTAGGTATGTGTATGGTTATAAGTTATAAGTTAAAAGACACATTTTATTTTACTACCTACCCGTTGGCAGCTATTGCTAGTCAGCTTTTTGAGGATTTTCATCTTTTAGAATATAATTTATTTAATGGAGATCTTTTCAAAGGAGGATTTAAAATTTACAACTCAACTTTCAATAATGAAATGTATATTCTTGATGAATGTATGATTTGAAATTAAAAACATAATTTTATTTTTTAATTAATATTTGTTACGTACATTTTGCACACCTCCAGAAAAGGTTCAAAAAAGGGATTGGAGTAACTGAAATGTTTGTTATCTGTGTTCCCTATCTATATCCTGTCTTCTATGAAATTTGAAAGAAAATAGATACTAAAATTAAAACAAAAGAATAAATAACTTTTACAATATTTATTTGAAAACAGTTAATCGCTACAAGTATTTAGGTTGATAGTTAACACAAGATTAAAAACCTGGTTATTTGATGATTTTATGTTGAAAGTTTATGAAAAGAAAAGAAATAAAATAAGAAAAGAAAATTAGAGGCGCAGAAGATCGAATGGCAAATATTTACATCCCTTTTTGAAGTTTTAAATTAAAAAAGGTTAAGACTTAAATAAAATGTAGAAAGAGCAGGCACTGACTGACCGATAATGCTGGCTTCGGTTGTGTGGTTACCTCAATTAAAGCAAAAAATGTCTATCGCAGATCAAAACGGTAGTATAAGCTGTGTCCTCTTGTATCAATAAAATAAATGTGGTTCGCACACTAAATATACACTCTTGACACCACGGGGAGCGTGTAGAACTCCCAGTGTTCAGCCGAGTGCTGAGGGGAACTTCAGGTGTCCTTTTTACCCTTTTCAGGGTTTTTAAAGTATATTCCAACAAAACACTTTGTCTTTTATTGTCGTACCACAACCACGTCGGCGAAAATATCTGCTACGACAATTGCACCGTTAACTTCAAATAAAAGATATTTCGGTATTTTATTCCGATTTAAACTTTTTTAAATTAGGCAAATAGCAAACAGAAATCGACCCGTCCCAAAAAATCATCTGATTTCGTCTGGCTAGTGTAGGTGGCTAGCTGTCAGTTCAGTCGTAGTGATAGGGACCCAGTCGACATTTGCGTTAATCGATGAACTATCGATTTCGTGCCGAACCGAGAATCGGTGAAACTACGTGAAAACAACAAGCATTTAGTATCGATTTTTGAGATCCGCCGGCGAATCATTCGACAATTAACTCAACTCACACGGATTTAATGAGTGATTAACGAAATACGGAACATGTAAGTACCTAATGATACGATTTTCGTTAACCTGCACGTAAAGTTATTCGCATGTCATCGACCGGTCGAAAACAGAAATTACCACCCGCGTACATTTCAAAAATACAGAATGCTGTTTTCACGGTTGTAATCGATATATCCCACAGAGGCGTCATTTCTCCTTTTTTAAATAGTGCACAATTGAATCATAATTGGATCGCAATGACAACTTTGACGTTTCTGGTATTCTGTTACTTATTTTATTTACATTTTTCTACTATTATCATTCAAACACGTTTTAGTTGCAATTAAATAGAGATTCAAAATTGTTTTAGCAGAATACCAATATTGAGCATATCAAAAAAGCAATATAATTAAGTCGTAATTGATTATCTTAAGTTTATTAGCGGAATTAACCCTTTACTTTACAATCGAGCAATTAGGCAGATAATCGTCTTAATATTTATGGCACAGTAAAAAAAGCATTAGTACATAACTGACTGTTCGCTTTTCACTTTCTTCACTACCCTATCTTGTTTTGCCCTCTCCACGTGACCTAGCCGTAGCATCTTGGTTCACATATACAATTCAAATACTCTATAATGTACAAAAAAAAAAAAAAACATTAACAAATACAGTGAGGCACGGACATATCGCCAAGGCAATCTCAATTTACCATACCAAAACATACATTAAATCGCCACATAAAATGCTAATAAAGCATAATGGAAAGTATATAGTACAGTCGGGTGTACATAATCCTGACCCCCTGGCATTACGGTTAGTACGTAGGGGGTCAGTTTTATCTGCCCGCGACTGTACATACCTGGGGATAGGAGTTAATTGGGTCCGCTACTTAACTGAATATTCCTTTGGACCCTTGAGATTCGTACCACGTTGAGACAAAGGCTCATAGACTTACTAACACTAATCTCAAACGCAAATAACTCCAGTGACAATATTCATATCCATACTATAATATTATAAATGCGAAAGTCTGTCTGTCTTTCTGTCTGTCTGTTATGATTTCACGGCCAAACCGCTGAACAGATTTTGATGAAATTTGGTATGGATATAGTTGAAGACCCGAGGTCAAATGTAGGCTACATTTTGATGCAGGCGGTGCTGCGAGAAACTGTTTAATAATTAAATGATATCCAGTGTTATTTTTGAATTTACACATATCCGGCGAGTCGAATGAAAATCGCTCTCATCACTGATTAAGTATACCTAATCAAAATTAGTTGATTTGAAATGCAATAATTTTTATTTTTCATCATTTTTTTACATTTTCAATAACCTATTATGTTTATTTTGACATTATTTGATCCTAAATTAAATTTTGCCCTCAGTAAAACACGAACTTAATTATAACTCTTTATATAGATTTATAGATCGACAATATAGGTTAATTATTGTGAAATGCTTTGGTTGTTAATGCAAAGTTATTCTATTCTATGATACAATGGAAAGCATGAGCACTCTTCAATAATTTTCCCTATGAATAAAAGTAAAACTTCAATTGTTTTTTCCAAATAATCATAATATAATATTTAGAACAACCTCTGTAAACTCGCCAAATGCGACACTTAAATCATGAATTTAGGACTAGGGTCCGAAAAATAATTTTCAACAAAATATTAATATTTTCGAGAACCCTTCACTTAACGGCCATTTTATATTATAAGTAGGTACAATATTTCGTGAATATTCATTTGTGCTTACCTCACTTATTATCAAAACGTAAGGTGTTTTCTGTTTGTTAAAACGTATCCTTAATAGATTAATAAAAAATAATAAAAGCAAACTACCTCTGTGGTCCAGTGGTTAAGACGTCTGCCAGAGGTCACGGGTTCGATTCCCACGGGAAGCATACTTTGTTAAGTTGTTTCCAGTTTGGTGATTGTCTGATAATAACGATGATTCCGTGCTTCGGAAGTCACGTTAAGCCATTGGTCCCGACTGCCATTTAGTGGTCGTTAAAGAGCATCATGATCGTATTGGTCTGGTTTCACTATTAAAAAGAAGGTCAGACGGCAGTCGCTCCATGTAATAACCAGTACTGCCATCTAGGACCACGATTAAAGCATACCTTGGTCTCCGATGCGTAAGCTGACGATGCAACTAGGAATACACGGTGGGATGAAGAAGAAGACAAAACAATAAAAGACAATATAAAATATGAAATCTTAGCATTTCTTAGCAAAACTGGTCAATATTAACCCTGGTTGTACATAGCTCCCGTCTCTTTGTCACCAAGTGCCAAAATTTTGATCTGGGTACACAAATGTAGCGTAATGAAATTGACTGTAATTTCAAATTGGATCTTACCGTAGTGAGTTTAAGTTTCTTTTTGTCTTAGCAATTTAGTTTGCGTTTATAAGGCGATACATATGTGACAATGTCGCCCCTTCAAGGTATTACTAGGGGTATTCAGATTGGTAAATTGACAATTTGTTGAACGAAGACGGATCTTCGGCTATGAGACAGTTCTTTTCAGCTTTGACTGACTGGAAATTATATAAACGAGAATCTTTAACCTAATAG
Source organism: Euzophera pinguis (assembly GCA_947363495.1). Lineage (NCBI taxonomy): Eukaryota > Metazoa > Arthropoda > Insecta > Lepidoptera > Pyralidae > Euzophera > Euzophera pinguis. The sequence goes on along the minus strand of OX376170.1, from coordinate 9,876,126 downwards.
GTATTAAAGCGAAAGTGAATTTGTTTGTTTCCTCTTAACTCTTTATCAAATTAACAAATGTTCCTGAAATTTTGAATACTCGTGGTTGGGACTTTTGGAAAACACTGAAACGTACAAAGACTGCTTTTCATCACGGGCAAAGCTTTTTTCTTTAAGGGAGTTTATAAATTAGTTAAATAAACAAGCTTTTAATTAAATTGTGAAAAATATGATACAAACATCATTACTTTAATTACAGATCGCGGGTGAAAATCATTGAAATATATTTTCTTTATTGATTGAAGGAACGACATATGGACTAAAGTTTGTTACACTGTTTACATACGAGTATCTTTTGAATGTTATATTTAACATATATTAGCGCCAATTTAAACACAGAAAAATTGTATATGATTTTTAAAAGCCTCTCCCTGTCTACGCCAACCATCTCAGTCCTAATAAGCCATCGCGATCCAGTTATTTTTAGCTCATTTTTTATATAGACGACTAAAAAATATATATGTATATATTATATATCGGACAATACGTATATGTTTAATTTATATCTCATAACCGGAACCCAATTTAAAAAAATACTTTTGCAGATATAAACAAAACTGAACATTTTGTTAATTGTGGCCCCGCTCTCAGGGGAGATGGTAGGGACCATAGATTTAGAATTGGCCAAACCAAACCCTCGTAAGCAATAAATATATTTACCTAAATCAAAAAAAAACATAACCAAAGTTCATAATTTTAGCGCTACCGTCTGTCATACCTACAACAAGCCACTTGTCTACCAATTAAATCTATTCTCTCCTACGGATGAGGCGTTTCCGTTACGTGAGGCAAATACGCTTGCCACTTGTCTAAGCCCGCAGATCTTAAGTTTAATTTCCATCTTTTTCAATATATTTATGAATTTTATTGTAAACGGTGTAAACTTAAAAATGTATCTATGAAACTACTAAAATCTGAATAAAAATCAATTTTAGCTAAAAAATATGTCAAAGGCGTAGAGCGTTTGCATAACAAATTAAAAATAATGGATACTTGTTGGATACTTGTTTTTGCAACATGCTGTAACTGGCAGCAAGTAAAAAAGGAAATGCATGCATCCTGACTTCATAAAGGGTTTCCTCTTATCATGAAAAAGCCGTGCATAAAATAATCAATTACTTTACATAATTAAAACAACAGACTTTTAATAGGAATTCTTTTGTTCCAATATTCAAGCTATTTAGCTTGAACCTTTAAAAAAACGAAGGGAAGCTTTGAAAATAATTAAAGGGGTGAAACACGAAAATGTGTTCGAAAAATATAAGAAATGTACTTGCATTCTAACATCGAGCTGATTATATTATAGTCAAAGTTTGAGCTCTTTTTTAGGGTACCCAAAGGGACCTTGTTATTGAGATTTCGCTGTCGGTCTGGTCGTCTGTCAAAACCGATCGAGTGCGAGTCGAACTCGAGCTCGAACGGTTCCGTACGATCATCTGTAAAAAACCGCAAAAAAAATGTCTGTTGTGTAAGAACTCCCTTAAAAATTATTTTATTCTGTTTTTTTTAGATTTTAGATTTTTCTAACTATCACAGTTTATGACATACAGCCTAGTTACAGACGGACAGACGCGACAGACGGACGGTCAAACAGCGGAGTCTTAGTAATTGGCTCCCGTTTTACCCTTTGGAGACGGAACCCTTAAAAAAGATCTTAAAAAATATATATAATATAATTACTAATTTATTCTTATTCATTAATTATTTTTAATAATTAGTACATAAAAGGATCCATTTAGGTTTTTGAATATACTCGGAGTTGTAAGTTCTTTCCTTAGATAAGATGCCACATTAAAGTAGATTTGTTACGTTCAGAGAGAGCATAAAAGAATATGGTGTTACTGAAAGGAAATTTGAATCTTTTGAAATATAACATTTCCAAGAAATTCTCTACGCTTAACATTATCTTGAAAAAGTTGGTTTATTAATTCCTTAATAACCCTACTTAAACATTCTTTTGAGTGAAACATTAATATATTTTTTTGTAAAACAGTTTAGCAGGCTTCGAGGTAACTAAAGCCTCCAATATTTTGTATAATTAAAAAGTTTGAATTTTTAGGTTAATAATTTCTTTAGGTTAACTTATGTAGCTACTAAAGGGCCGAAATTGGGTATCTCGCGTTTAATTATTATTCTTACATAGCCTTGCTCCCTGTGTTTTACTCCCGTCTACAAATTAGCTGGAGATAATATTTTTTTTCACTCCTTTATTAGGCAAACTGAATCTCTTCATAACAAACTTTGTATTTAAATGTAAAACAAAATACTGAAATAATACCAATTTATCATTACGACATATTTCTGTTGTATATTTATGTTATTACCTTCAGTTAATAATATAACTATTGTTTCAGTTGCTGCCGAGACCTGTTAATGGAATAGCTGAGAACGGGTTTTGGCATGAGCACCACATATCATCAACTTCCGAAAGGCGCAAGCCTTTCAAAAAACTGGGGTGTACCAAACCAGTGTATAAAATCTTTGAATACATAACTTACCGCTTTTTTCGAATAATTAAATAATACACGTCAAAAAATATTTACACATACTCTTAAATTGGTTCAATGTCCTACAGTGAGTAGACTTTACATGAATAAACATCTTAAATATATAAAATTCAATCCCATATTTTATCTCATAACGGAACTTACTCATTAAGCCTTATGAGATGTTTTTTAAGATTAGCGAGCACAAGCATCTCTCTAGGTTTTAAAGGATTTCAATTTTAATAGCATTTCCTTAGAAGCATGAATGGACTAAATGAAGGCCTGCGCGTCCGTGCAGTAAAAAGCGCCGTAGGAGCGCCGACGTGACGCGACTCGCTGAAATCTGGAAATCATTCCATTTGCCAACTTCTTTTAGGGTTCTTTACTTCATTCCAAAGAAACTGACGTTGGTTTGTTTATGTTTTTTTTCATCGGACCTAACATTTTTAGCTGCAGAGAGCTTTTAAAATTACAGCGGGACAGTTTGCGGCGAGGGATATCGCTAATGCGCATGGGGCTCTCATTTTGCATATGTGTTTTTAACTTGTGTGTGTTTGAGATTTAATTGTTACGTTAAGCCATTGGCTCGGCTGCCACCATAGGTCATGGGCCGAGAGGCGGTTTCAAAAACCTCTGACACTAAGGCACATGCAGTTAAAAGTGCCGACGTGACGCACTCACTGAAACTTGGGAATCATTCCATTTGCCAACTTCGTAGGATTCCTTACTTTATTTTATATATATATCCTTACTAATTTATTTATGTTAATCTTATTATCTAATTAATATTAGATCCTTACATAAGAAATTGGTGTTTTCTCGTACTGGCCATTTTAATCACAAATTTCTCCTCTTTGATTAGGAATTCATAATTAAAATTTATACAGCTATTTATGTTTCGTAAACCGTTATTCATTTGTTTTTTTTCTTCTGTTTTTTTTTCTGTTTGCGACGCTCAGTTTACAAAATGGAAAACTTGAAATATCGCGTTATTTACGAGTACGTTAGGAGTAGTTCCACCGTGGCACCAGTGCTGCGGAAACGGCTCGAAGGGTTAATGATGTGTATGACGGTCGTGTCGCAAAAGAAAACACAGTGAATTTTTGGTTCCAACGTTATCGTTCTGGAAATATCGACCTGTTGAACAAGCCCCGTGGACGGCCGGAGACCCAAGTTGACAATGAAGAATTGAAGGCTATTATGGAAGCGGATCCATCGCAAACCACGTCCCAGTTAGCTGCAGGCTGTGGTGTTAGTGATAAAACTGTTTTAATCCACTTGAAGCAAATTGGGAAGATTAAAAAGCTTGAAAGGTGGGTTCCTCACGAATTGAGTGAATCAAACCGGCAAACGCGCGTCGACTGCTGCGTTGTTACATTACTTGACCGGCACAATAATGAAGGATTTCTTAATCGAATCATTATTTGTGATGGAAAGTGGATTCTCTACGATAATTAGAAGTGCTCATTGCAATGGCTGGACCCTGGCAAGCCAGCCAAATTCTGCCCCAAGCGAAAATTTACCCAAAAAAAGTTCCTTGTAAGTGTTTGTTGGACTAGTGCCGGTGTCGTTCATTACAGTTTTCTCAAATCTGGCCAGACGATTACGGCAGACGTCTTTTATCAGCAATTGCAAATCATGATGGATAAGCTAGCTGCTAAACAACCGAGGCTGGCCAATCGCTCTACACCACTGCTGCTTCACGACAACGCTAGACCACACACTGCACAACAGACGGCTACCAAATTAGAAGAGCTTCAATTGGAATGTCTAAGACACCCACTGTACTCCCCGGACCTTGCTCCAACAGATTACCATTTGTTTTAGAAATTTGTATAACTTCTTGCAAGGAGAAAAATTCAGCTCCGATGGGGCAGTCCAAACCGCCTTCAAAGATTTTATTGATTACAATTAACTACCTATGAGATGGCAAAAGTGCATTGATAACAATGGTTCATACTTTGATTAAATAAATATATTAAATTAAAAAATATTCGACATTTTGTTCCTCCCATACAAAACGCCAATTTCATATGTAAGGACCTAATATAATCAGTTATGGATATTGTCGTGACGCCGACACCTTTTTTTTTTTTTTTGTAACGGAGGGGAAATGCATTTACGCACAAAGTGTGGGACTCCCAGGCAGAGTGCCTGGACTACCCACTAAAACCCCTCCGGCGTTTCCGCACCGGCAGTTGAGGGCGCCATGGGGTCGCGTTAGCATTCTACCACGACGCCCTCCAGCCATGGCCTTGCGGCCCCCTCAGTTGGCCTTTCGGCCACCCCCCCAAATCGGGCAGTGGCCCATAAATGGACCACGCCCGTCCCCCAGACCCACATCCATTCGCCGTCTCATCATAGACGGCGGTGGAGTGGGCTGTTGGCAGAAATTGGCCGACAGCTAGTAAGACCCCGACTACCAGGGAGTTATTAACTGTCGCCCAGGGTGCACCGTCCCGAGTCCCTTGTCAGCCCACCCTCTCACCGGATCCTTGGGATCAAGTGAGAATGCAAAGCTTTCAAAGGACCGGGCACTCGAGGAGGTTCTCTGCTCTGCACCCCATGACGCCGACACCTAGCGTAACTGAAGCGTCACCTTTTGAGACGTGGGCGGATCACGCTCATGATATAAGGCCTTTGTGATGTATGTTTTTACTTTGTCAGTGATTGTGATCATGTCTTATTAAATATTATTCTATTCTTTTATTGTATTTCACTTGTTATATCTTGTGTATGTTCGAGATTAAAACGGTACGTTAAGACGTTGGTTTGGTTGCAACTAAGTTGTTCTATGCTCAGAAGCGGTCTCAAAAAACTTTGACACCAAAGCATACCAAGTTACGCTTAACTTTTCAGCACAGAAATTACGCACAACACAAATAAAATAGGTACACGTTTTTGAAACAAAATCTTAGGAAAATTTCTTAAATTCACTTTTTTATGACTCACTCAAAATTCTAATTCTTACTAGAATTTTGAGTATTTTGTTTACGTCCATAACCTTCTTTGAGTAGTGATGGGCGGCGAATAAATTCTCAACAGTTAAAAACTCTGGTGTTCAACCAAAATGATAAAAAATTCGTTTTCAACCGTTTTCTACGGTTGTTTACTATAAACTGCGGTAGAAAACTTTCCATACATTTTTCAACGTTTTTTATTTATTTTTGGAATTCTTATATCCAGGGTTCCGTACCAGACTATCCTATGAAAATTAGGTTTCTCTTTGCAAAATATTAAAAATTTTGAACACAATTTGAATTTTGTATGAAAAAGTTTTCAAGTTAGATTTGGTTTATTACCGGTAGAAAACGGTTGTTTATTCGATTTTCTACCATTTTGGTTGAATACCGTGTTGAAAACCCGTCACTATCATTGAGCCCTAAATCCTCTGCATAAAAGTAGGGGACAAACTGTACAAAAATGATTGTATTCAAATACAACCCGAAAAGCCGTATCTTCAATTTTATATTTATTAAATTTTGTAAAATCCCTTAATTTGTTAACACAAACAAAGGGTTAACGAATTTCACTTTCAAATTAACCCCAAATAAGCATTTGTATGACTTCAACTTATCACTACCAATTTATTTATTTATCACTTCTTTGCACACAGTACATTTAAACATACCCATAGTAAAGGCTGATGGTGTCAATAGGTTAAAAAGGATTTTAAAATATTATTACGGTACCATCAGATATCTTAGTAGTTTCGAACTTTACACTTTTTTATTTACAAAATCAAATTCTTGGCAAAACTCTGTCTTGATTGACCCAATTCTATCGAACAAGTTATCTGACTGCTAATCAGAGATTTGAACTTTTAGGTAAAACAAATCGCATGATTGGTCGCCGTTTTTTTATATAAATACTTACACCTATCCCACTACTGGGGGATATCTAATCGAACATTATTAAAGCATAAACTAAAGTAATAATGATTAATCAAAACTCAAATCACTGGTTCTTCTTTTTTCAGAACTAATACCAACTCGTTATATCCAGGAATATTTGATGTGGTAAAACAAATTTATGTATCACAAATTCTATCTTGGTAGCAGGTTCTATCTGTGCTAAGTTTATTCTCAACAATGTCTCACATTTAGACCCTTACCTTTTTAAATATTAAGCCATCTTCCTCATCGTATTACTTTGTTGCCTATATCCAATGTCCCTCAATGCATCAATATGATTTGAAATTTTTGTAACTAATTTTGGCAGATGAGAAACATGTGGCCACACATGTGTCTCATCTGCCTAAGTTTTATAATTGCTTGTATTTGACAAATTCATCAATCCATATTTTCATACTCCATACTTAATCCATACTATCCATACTAATATTATAAATAATATAAATGGGGTGCACGGAAGGAGCCTCCCCGCGTGGCGCATTAATGTAATCATAGCGCCCGGCGCACCCTGGGCAACAGTCTGCGAGAACGGTAAGTCGGTAACGCAGACTGGCCGATCCTTCCACCACGACTCAATGGCAAGAGTTTGATAACAGCCAGAGTCGACTCGCAAAGAAGAAGAAGAAGAATATTATAAATGCGAAAGTCTGTCTGTCTGTATTTCTGTCTGTTACGCTTTTACGGCCAAACCGCTGAACGGATTTTGATGAAAATTGTTATGAATATAGTTAATGAAGACCGGTCAAAGGTCAAGAGGGGTCAAACATAGGCTACTTTTTGACGCAGGCGGAGCTGCGGGAAACAGCTAGTAAAATTATAAATGCGAAAGTCTGTCTGTCTGTTACGCTTTCACCGTCGAACTGCTTCACGGATTTTGATGAAATTTGGTATGAATAAAGTTGAAGACCCGGGGTCAAACATAGCCTACTTTTCGACGCAGGCGGAGCTGCGGGAAACAGCTAGTTGTTCAATAAAGAGTTTTGTATTGTATTGTAGTTTCGCTCTATGTCCTTTCCTGTCGTGGCTTCTTAATTTTTATCCTTTTCTTCTACTTGCGATAAATTAAGATTTGGACATTATTTTTATTACCGTCAGGCGTCTGACATCAAAACTACTTGGGAGTGATTTATTGTCAGTTGGTAAGCTTTGGTTGGTGGCACAGTCATGTACTTATAAGGAAGGCGCAGAATATTATTGCCTGACATTATCAATGTATGTGGTGGGTTCTTATAGAAGATGAGTAGGAGTAAGATAAATTTATAGTCTGTGTCATCTTTTAAAGAATTCTTTTAGAAACGGATTATCTTCACGGCTTACAATAATAACATTAGCATGAGTTGCATTAAAATGCAATCAAATTTTCTATGGATAGAACAAAATGGAGATAAAACATATGTTGTTATGACCAACATAAGTCTAAGAATTTTATTTTCTTTGGTGCAACGAAGAGTTTACCTACTTATATGATAATAACTTTTTGAAAAATTAGGCTTTTGCCTAGCAGTGGGACACAAGCGGTAAACAAAATATTCTTTTGAGAAAATTTCATGTAAAATAAGATCTCTCAAGGGTCTGCAATACGCACGTGATGCCCCTGGTGTTGCGGGCGTTCATAGGCGTACCATCAGGTGGGCCGTATGCCTTTTTGCCTACTTAATTGTATAAAAAAAAGGATTTATTCAAGTGGAACCAACGGAAATGCTAAACCTCTAGCATCGTTTCTACATAAATATTGTGCAGCTTGTCGCGGTAACATTTTGAGATAGAATAATCTCGGCAGATGCGCATGCTATTACTAACTTTAAATTGAGGAGATAGTGTTCAAATTACACGATAAAATGAAAACAGTTTATCGACTTATTTGTATCGGGATAAACTGGATTTAGTTACTATTTCCTGACATCGGCTTTCGTTTTGCTATCATGACGAGTAAAAAATTTAGAGCTATCAACAATAATATTCTTTTTATTACTTCCGAAATTCAAAATAGCTTCATCTTAACTTTGCCCTATACACTCCATAAAACAACGGCGAGCCCGATACCTATTACCACTACTTCTATTCGGTCGCGTACATACCCACGTCAATGTGTGTGTTAGTCGTAGGATTGGTTATTTACAGTGTCGGCGTCATAATCAATGAACGCAGCGGCCGCGCGCCCGACACGACATCCTTGGATTGATTTGCTCTCGATTTTTACCCTAAATCTGCGCGGTCAAGTGCGGTCTCTGTTTCAGGTGGAAGTGTGTGTGTATCCGTTCTGATGCCTTACTATCATCTTTATTAGCAGGGCAGAAACGAGTGAGTAAGAAAGATGTCGCCTTATACCTTGTATTGCGCCATCTCGTTCACTCACTCGTTTCTGCCCTGCTATAAGAGGTGATAGTAAGGCCCCTCTACGTTAGCATTATTAATGAATAAGTGCCTATACTTAGCCACTCTACATATAGAGTATACTCTGATGCCCGGCATTCGCCATTTAAATCATCTGTAGTGCAAGATTATTGGTGGGTACTCTAGTAAGAGCCTTAGCGTTTCTTACATTTTGTTGTTTAAAATGTTAAAGGTATCGATTGGATCTTAAAATTAGGTGTATACTTCCTTCTGATTGAAATAACTATACATGCCTTTTAAAAACGGTTTTTCAAAGATATATTAAAATGAAAACTACCCGTAAATAATTCACTCTTATCAAGGTGCGGTCGACTAATAATGTACTTGTATAATAAAATACAACACTAAACAAGTGTTGATTACACTTCATTCTGTACAGAAGTAGTATAATAAAACTTTACCTGCAGGTTATCCGACTCCTGGTTTAGTTCGGAACTTTCTACAATATGCAAAATCTCTCTGTGTATGAGTAAGGCTCAGCATCCACTGAGCAACTTGAATATTAATGTGACTTTTAATGTTAGGTGGTTTGGTCAACAATCAAAACGTAAATATGAAGGTTAAGGCAAATTTAACATTATGCCTATTACTTATTTAGTTTTAAATTAATAAATCTCGTTTATTATTTGGCAAACTACAAGCATTATATTTTTAGAATTGCCGCTAACACGCTTACTTCCCATAGGATAGAAATAATCTTTTGATAAGCACTTTGAAACTACAGTATTAGTCATGTACGTTAGAATATTATTTTCTCTGCAGATAAATGCACGTGAGTTACTTTGTTGACAGCTGTATATTGTTTTTTCTAACCCTAAAAGTCAATCAATCAAATATTTATTTGCATAACATGTAGGTTTTACAATGATTTGAAGTTTGAGATAAAGGACCACACAGAACAGTAGATTGATAAAATATGAGAGACGGTTGCTGTAAAGTAAGTAGTGTTGTGAGAGATAGCCCTTACGTACATTTATTAAATCTATGTTTGAGTTTCACAGACAATTGCAATGTAGAACTGTTTCTACAATTTATCTATTACTGTACTTTGTGCAATATTGTGTTTACTTTGAACAGGTAGGTAGATATAAACAATTATAACCTTCATATTGAAGAGAAAAACAAAATTAAAAAAATATATTATTTACTGTACATACTGTGTAAAGATGTATATATATTATAATAATAGTTGATCACTGACTATATTCATATTGCCTCTTGTTTCTGTAGTTTTAACCTCTGAGGTAGAAATATAGGAAGCATGTTTTTATATATGAATCTAGTTAAGTATATGGTTTATAGTGTCTGAACTATGACAGCTACCAAAGATAATACTCATTCAGCTATACTCGCTCACCGATTAGCTATACTCACTCACTGTTTAGCTATACTCGCTCACCGCCCTGCTATACCCGCTCATTGCTCAGAGATACTCGCCTTGCTATCAGATGAGACCTAGTACTAATTGCTTCACCTTCATCGTGGGACACTTTTGTATATTATTTTTGTGAATAAAATGAATCATTAAAGCTCTCTCAAAAGAAGCGACGTCCGCTTCCTTTAAGCGCGTTAACTAAAATACACTAATTAAGAAAGTTCAACAGTTACACAAAATAAATAACTCTGAAATGTTGGACATATTTGTTGTTGAATAATTTTAAGCTTTAAGCTCTATACAGCCCGACATAGTCTATACATATAGTTATTGCTTAATTAAATTATTGAAGACGTGTTGAATTAATCTCAATTATTGTGGTTGTATTATGTAACCGAGTTTGTACCTATTTAATTAGGGTGTTTTTTTTTATTAAACACATTTAAGATTAAAAAATTAAGGCTGGTGTTTTAAAAAAGTTATCGTGTATAGTTCGTATTATCTCGATAATTCGTATGATTTGATTATTAATGGAAATAAAGCCTGTCTTATATTTCGATTTAAATTTATTCTTCCTTATTTTCTACAAACTACACACTAAGAACACACTTTATATGTAAAGTCGCCGTCACGAGAAGGTATAAATTTAGTAAACAAACTAATCTCTACTATAGTGGGTTCTAATGGTTACCTAGCGACAATATTATGGGTTTACTAAATACAAACGACTTAAAGTACTATACGGGTACGACGTATTCCAATTAGTTGGGTTATATTTTGCGATATGTCAATGATGCATGGTACAGGAACGAGTCCGGCTCAGTGAATGTACTCGTAAACATTTAGTCCGCCATTAAATTTTGGTGACAGGTTATCTTTTCACTTTTGAAACAAATAAATGGGAGAAAAATAAAATACAATTAATCAATTATGAAATACACGCGGGTGATTGTAGTGTTCAACAAAATCATCTTAAACTACTCATAAATTTAAATTATCTATAAAGTATGTCACAAAAATACTATGTTTTCTTTCATTCATTTCATGTTGCGAACCCCTGAGCATTTGTTTACATAATTTATATCCTCTCGTGACGGGGAGTATACATAATTTGAAATTTGGAAAAAACAATAGGTAAATATACGGTCACCTTAACAATCTCTTTTTTAATAAGGGATTCGTGATTGAAAAATATTTGGAATAAAATATTAAAAACGAAGATGAGTCAATGCTTTAAACAATACCTACTAATATCACTATAATAATATGATGAGGAGTAATTAATCGACTTTACTTTTACGACTGGTTATCACCTGACGCCAAGACTGAACTTTATACTAAGGTTGGGACAACCCAGGATTAATTGCCCTTACGCAAATGTACGAGGACGATCTAAAAACAAGGTTAAGGTGCAGAATACGAAGAAGACTATTTATCTATAATATCTTTACACTCCTTTATGTTTGCGCAATAAAGAGGTTGCGGCACAGGTATCAGATACCGTTGGCGTGACGTTTGCTGTGAACCAAATCGCAGCATAATATTATGATATATTGTGACCCAACACGGAAGGCTAGACAGTTTGTAAATCGCATATAAAACGATCCTTTCCAATGCGTGCTAAAGCTACTACAAAAACACGCTTCGTGCTAGCGATATCTGGTGCAGAAAAATAGTTAATCGTGAGTTTGTTTTGCGATATTTTAAAGACATTTTGAATCGAATTATGGCTTATGTATAAAATTGAATCAGTAAAATTATGAAAAGTCCTACGATCAAAATTTTTTGGATATAGAAAAAATATCAATCATTCATGAATCATTATTAGACTTGATCAATTTTACAACAAAAAAAAAATTACAAAGAAATAAATCTTACTATTTGCAAGTTTTCCGTTTGAACGATTTTCACATGACTATTCTTAACAAAAAAATTAACAACGATTATTCCTACCTACTCAGTCAGGGGTGTTGATTCCAAGCATCTGTCCGATGACTTGGATACATAACACACGGGTACGCGAGCTCGACTTACCCGAGCTGCTACTGAGTCAACCCATATCCATCCGAGTCAGTAGCATCCTAGTACCTCATCCTTTCCCCAAACCCAACCACAACCCACCCTTACCTAGCTAAAGAATACTTCCGATGGGCAGCAGCGTCGGAAGTAAAATAAGCCGTTAAAACTGCGCTCGCCAACCTGCCTGCCAAGCGTGGCGAGTATGGCTACAACCCCTCAATTTGGGGGAGGCCTAAGTCCAGCAGTGGACTGATTGCGGCTAAAACGAATTCCTACCTACTATCGAGTCTTCTGACCCATTCTTATGTAAGTGAAAAGCTATTTTCCTAACATCTGGAGTATAAAATACCTATATTTCATGGACATTATGTATTACGAGCCTGTAAGACCTAGTAAGGTGGATCATAACTGCTACCTCTCACAACTTAGGATTGCCTCCAAGCACTTCCAATTGTACTTGCAAATGTATCCGAAATGTGCATTTGCTTGCATTGCTACCTTCTCGTAGTTCGTGATATTACATTGATACCAGGTATTCGTATTTTAATGGCGAATTATTAAAGATATCATCGATTCAGAATCGTGGCACAGTAGTGTTATTTTGTAGCATTATTGTAATTGGTAGTATATATGATCCGATTTTGTGGCATGATGTGCTTTTAATGATACTCAATTCTCTATATAATATATCTTAAACAGTGGTTCTATTAAAGAAGATGACAGATACTATGGATTTATTTAATGAAGTGAACAAGTACGAACATTTGGTAAACAAAAATATTTCTATTTAGGAGTTATTATAACAACCCGAAGACATATGGTAAAAATGAAGAAAATATCCCATGTAAAATATGTAAAAAGTTTAGCTAAGGCCAACGCTATCACCCTGAATCTTTGTTAAATTAATTTCAGTGCAACACATTGGTTTATTTAATTTACTCAAATTATTGATTGATCATCTTTTAATGATGCGTATTTTAATTATATTTTCAGCACAATACAGTACTTCAATAATTTATTTTATTCAAGACAAAAATCAGCATTATTTTAAAGCCTTTGACAACTCTTATCATTTAATAATGGCATTTCAAGAATACAATTTATATTTAAATACAAAGCCGCTTTGACACTAATCAAATATTTTCTACAAAAACATTGTTAAAAGTTAATTGATGAGTAAAACAATTATAAAATATCATTCCTTTTGTCTGTTCCGACGCTAAAGTACCTAAGGCTTGTACTTATTTTAAGTACCTATCTTATAAAGTTACCCAATTAACTGCGAACAGTTTGGACATTAAAAGCACCCTTTATTTTATATCTAAAGTGTTTGGATACTTGTGAGGTTTTGCTATGTGTTACTTAAAACTTTGTGATTAAATCGTGTTAATTTTGTGTCTCAGTTGTAAACGTATTAGATACCAATTTTATTAATTGTAATTAGCATTTCCTCTTATCATGAGCTCAAAACGAAGGTTGGCTAGATTCTCGAGATGGCTTATATTAAACTAGCGGGGTCCTCTTCCTTTCAAGTGAAAATTTTTGGAAATCTATTTTTTACTTAAGTCTGATTGTCTTAAGCCCTTTTTGAGTGTAAGCCTCATTCAGTTTAGGTATGATATTATTTTTGCCTTTTGTCCAGTTAACACCTGTACTGTGTCCGTCCAATGTGGAAGGGGACTTTTCTCATTATATCTGCGAAATTTCTGCTTTATATGTCAAGAAATTTTACTTTCGCATTTAGCTTACAATTTCACAGAAGACAATTTATTATATTTTTAAAGACAGGCAACTATGTTATATTTGAAAGCACTCTGTCCAGCTACTAAATCAGGTAATTACCTATCTAGTTAGAAAGTTATTCTAGTAGAAAATCATCTGATTAAATTCAAATTATTAGATAATACCCGCAGTTAGGGTAGATAATTAGTTCAATTTTACAGCAATCAGATTATGTTTGCGTTAACTCGTAACAATGTTACTAATAGACTAATTAAGTAAGAGTAATTTTAGTTAGTCACAGAGCTGGAAACAGAAATATAACTACTACAACTAATCCAAATCATTGTAGCTTGTAGCCGCTTTACACGGACAATCGTTCCAAATACACATGCCCCGTTAGGCTATGAAGCTCCAGACATTATGACGGGCTATTCATCAAATCAAATCGTAAACATTTAGTTTTGAACATATGTAAATTTGATCATACATGATATTTATATTATTCAAAATATTTTTTTTTTTATTGCGAAGCGTGCTATTTTGCACACCCAAATAAATGGCACATGAACTACAAGTGCAGTTGCGTAATTATTCCTTGTAATGCGTAATTATTAGTTTAAAACCAATGTAATGTACGTTAGGCCCATGATAAATGTAGGAAAAATGTTATATTGCGAGTTTGGTGTCCTTATTACAATATAACTGGAAAAAAGATATATTGTTTGAATTTTAACCTTCTTATTTGTTAAGCTCATAAAAAGTTCTTTTCAAACTTATCTTTTTGCTTAATTTATTAATTTTTAATATGGTAAAGCATTCTCTACTATCTACATCAATATTTAACATGAAAGAGTAAGACCTTAAACAATACATTTCGAAAAAAAAAGTCGAGTATAAACACTTGTGCTTTATTGGATAGACCTAATCTATTGCTATATAATTTCAAATGAGCTAAGTGTATTGCAAAAATATATTATTCCATAGCTTTAACTAGCTGAAATGAGACCAACGAAATAAATAAAAAAAACTCAGCACCTCAAATATTATGCCAAAACAAATTACTTCGTCTCTGTCCCTCGCAAATGAAATTTCCAGTGAGAAAATCATCGAGGTCGCCTTCCTTCAAACATAAATATTTTTTACAGTACGAATTCAAAGTTGACGGAAAGTAGTTAAGGAATATTCATACCGATGGTGACGGAGAATCAAGGTTTGAGTTAAATTATCTGTTTAATTTATAGATTTATATCGAATGGAAGCCACTAAATCAATCGTCCCTGCACATCCTGGTTATATTTTTAAAAAATACCTTAGCTTTTTTATAAAATACGAGATACCTTTTCTATTTATATTATCCTATAGTTTTAGCTTATCTTAACTAATTTAAAAAAGACAAAAGAAGGTTTGTATATTTTGTTTTGTAAATAACTTTTTTACTCTAAATCTACTGAATCAATATTTATTAATCTTCGCATACTCTTTTATAGTATCTGAATACTGGAAAGGACATAAATAAACTTTTTATCCCGAAAAAAAAAACGGGTAACGTGGGATTTAAGTTTAAAGCCGCAAAAGCTAGTTGTGTCATAAACCTAAAATGTCGACTTAAACACAACTATTCTGTTTATTCCAGTTATTTTACTTACTAAATTTCATGATTTGCTAATCCAGTACAATTATTAAGTTATGGACTGCCGATCTCAGCTATTTGCATAGTTCAGGCTGCAACATCAGCTTTAACAATTTTCAGGAATGTAACTTATAACTTCATTTTAATTGCAAAAAAGCTAGAAAAATAATTTAAAAAATCGGAAATCTTTGCCATTGATGTGAAGCATCCCTCAAGGCGCAACTGGCCGGCGATTGCCACAATTTTTGCGTTTCTCTGCCGGTTTTCTCGTTTTTTTACCCCAAATTGGGCAAGACTCAAGACCGTTACGCGTTTTGTTACCCCTTATATAAAATTCAAGACGTTGCTGCTAAATAAACTAAGAAGTTGAGACTTTTTGAAGGAAATTTGAGAAACTCAAAAGTTTTTATGCAGGTACTTTGGTCTTTTGCTAAGTAAATAAAGCTGCTCGTTCATGGGGTCATCAATCGGAGAGTACAAAACATCTGTTTTTTTTTTATTATTTTAAAAAGCCTCTGGTATCAAGTTCGCCCTTTGCATTATTGTAATGAAGTTTAATAAATTAACAATCACAAATTCGTAAAGAAAAGAGAATTTAAAAGTCTGTATTTATCTCCATACATGAGCAACTCTTTATTTAAAAATTTGTAGGCGAGCGCTGCATGAAGAAGATTATAAACGGTAATTCTGGAAATCATTCGGGGAGCCATGTCCATCAGTAAACTGCCTGTTTCTCAAATGAGGATAATTTAAAAATTGACATGAATATGCTTAGTTATCATTAGTTATCATTAATGTCTCTGAGTGCGGATATAAGATAAAAACGGACATAGTTTAACCTTCATTATTTATGCTGCTGTTTATACTTTTTGTAGCAGAGCTTTAAACGTTTAATTTATGTGTTTCTAGTTTTTTTTACGACGAAGGAATTCATTTAACGCATCTGTTACTTAATTACAAGTTAGGGTTTCCTTAGGAACCTACCTACAACACACTTACCTACCCTTAGCTTTAGAAATTTAGATCCCTTACTTCCATATTATGAGATTATCAAAATATCAGATTCTCAGAATACGTATCTGTTTGGACCTGTGACTATCGCAAATATGATTCATAAAGATTTTATTATCAGTATCACGAGGTTTACCCCTCTATAGTAGCAAATTATTAGACATTTATTTGATCGATTTCTCTTTGGCATTCCTACTAAATAAAAATAAATATCTTTATTTCCCGCCATGGAGTAATTACAAAGAGGAGATGCCGTAATAAGCGTTTTGTAAGAAAGCGTTTGTGGGGCTACACGGGGCGGAAGGCAGACGTGCGGGGTGCTTGGTTTCGGCCGTGGCTCCAATCATAGAACACGAGCAATGACAAGCTCCGCCCACTGCAGTGTCGGCGAGGCGCCAATGAGCACGTCACTGCGCCATTTCAAACGGCATCTCCTCTTTGTAATTACTCCATGTTTCCCGCATATTAAAACATCATATGGAGTAAAGGTAGACTTATTGCTAAGAAATCTATCCTAGTTAAACTTTAGTGTAAAAACAAAGCAGTTAATTGTAAGTGAGTCGCATCTATGTAAAATAGATTAAATTGGTAGAGCAAACACGTGAGTATCAAAATCGTTGTAAATATATTACTTTATCAAATTTATTCACATAACAATATTGTCTATAAAACATTCAATCAAAAATGCCAACCCTGATTGTACCCGGCTCAAAGGTTCCCATAACACCAGCAGCATTGCCTCTTTGGATAGCTATAGAAATCCCTTGAACCAGAAAACCCTAACCTGTTTTCTGAGTAATAATACAAAAGTTTGTAAGTAAATACTGACTGACTGCGGCTGAAACAGCGACAATAAGTTTTGACTACCTGAGCTTGAAATACATCTCATCGTCATTATAAATATGTATTATTGAACGTAAGTATAAAACCTAATATTATGAAGCCGCTTAATTTTCTAATCGAAAAATCAACGGTCCAATACCACAGCAAATTTCATTCAATATAAAGAAAACATCCATTTATAAAGAAAATAATTATAAGGAAAATAGGCTATAGAAAATGAAATACTTTAATGCTATGCACACACTCAAAAAATGTTGCCTAATCTATAGTTAAACAGGAAGAGTCATTATTTTAATAAACGCCATCTGCCGTCATTGACTTGAACATATTATTTTCATAGGGTTTTCTGAAACCTTAAGACCGTTGCAGTTTGTAGAAAATTTTCATAGCGAATTCAGTAGATGAATCCCTCGATTGTTTGCAGATGGCGCTGAAACTGAAAAGGTATTAGCTTCGTAAAGATTTCGCATTTGCTTCATATTATAAAGTTATTTTTTCCGTATGTGGGCAAGAACATTTTTATTTTGTATTTATACTAGTAGCTCTGTGAGCTGTAGACCTCGCGAGCTTATAGAGATTGTAGATCGAAGAAACTTTTTACACCATATGTTTTTCATTGAATATTAAAATCTTGATAATGTTCGTTCCGCTAATCTGTTTAGTCTTTTTTCGTCCTCTGTTCTTAATAGAAGGAGTAGTTACAATTACAAAAAATTGGCGTTTATACAAACAACGACGAAGAAAATTATTCAATTATAATAATCAATTCAGTCATTTTTTTTTTCTTTTACCAGCTTTTATTTAACTTTCAATCTATGTATGTAAGTATATTCGGGTCGAATCTCGTAAGATATATATGATCTACTTTCCGGTTTCCAATTAAGTTGAAATTTTGCACACATGTATTTATCGCGTGGCAATTCATTATTATGATGACTTGGAACTGGTCTGATGATGGAGTTGGGAAGCGGGCATAGGAACTCTTTAATGAAACAACGTAATCCCATCGAGTTTAGGCTCGTTCACTTTGGTCTCACAATAAAAGATTGACAAAAAAAACTTCTTAGTTTAGTTATGAAAATGAATTCTTATAAAATTTTGGTAAACTGGTAATTTTGGTAAAGTGGACTAAACGAATGTTTCCTGTCGTTACATAATTCCCAAGAAAACAAACAAGTATACTTGTACTTTTAAAAAACTTTTAAAATGCACTTACCGGTCGCAAAATAAAAATAAATACATTGAACAAAGAAGAGAACAACTTCCGGTGAGATTCGAACTCTAGACGCTTAAGTCGATCAAATCTCTTTATAAAAAAACTGGAAAAATAAATAACTTTTGACATTACTGGTTTTCACCAGTAATGTCAAAAGTTATTGTTTGTTTTTCATATACGTCTATTGTATGTTATAATAGAAAATTAAATTCCTTTTTGTGATTTCGTTATCACTACAAACACAAAATGGTCGTAAGAGCCATAAAATCCAAAGGCGCTTAGGCTTATAGTGCCAACTCCGTCATTTTCAAAAATTTCCAAAAAATGGCTCGACTATCGGTTTTTATATGTTTATCGGATCTGCTCCCAAAATTTCAAGGGAATCGGTTGAGAAATGCGACTTCTAGAGGAGAACACACAGACATATCAAAGCATTTTTGGCCAAGTTGAAACGGAGAATTACAGTATCGTATACACTACAAAACGTAGTATGAACGCAGAATTATCGGTACTGTATGTAGCTTTCGTATTTCACGAGCTTACAATCGAGACCAAAGCTTCGTTTTAAAATTTCATGGAAAAGATCATAGAGAAAGAAAATGATTCCAAAGAGATAACTCTTTGGAATCATTTTCTTTCGGCAATAATGCCCGCGTGACGCATGGTACTTCGTCATTTATTTCCAGAGTATGATTGTTTGTTTGATAACATTATTGCACTAAACAAATAAAGCGCATTACGAAAGATAAATGCAATGTTTAGAAACAAATAATAACTATTTTTTTTATTAAAATATACTCTACTGGGTGCTTTTCGTAGCTCCGTCTGCGTCATAAAGTAGCCTATTTTTGACCCCTGATCTCAATCTCTTGACTATGCGCTTTACTCATTTTATATTCTATTTAAAAAGCGCAGTAGCATAAAAATATAATGTAAGTAGGTAGGTTATTTTCAGTGGGTAATTAGTACTCTGTATTTAATCAGCTTTAATGTGTAAAATCGCGTGTCACACAAACATTTTAGGATTTAAAGGTTAGTCATCGAAGGATGAATAAATTCCTGGTATTTTACTAAAATAGACGAGAGAATGAATTTTATATAAATCATGACCTGGTACTCTAAAATAAGGGCAACAAGGGATAAAGTAAGGTGTAACAATATTTAATGATTTCAATCATACTTCTTTGATAACAACATCGTATGTCGGGTTCTCTACAAGTGGTGTAAAAAAGTCCAAAAAGTGGGTAAATGGGGGAAGTGCATAGCAGCGTATCATGAATAAATTTTATATTTGGAATTAGTTCGCGAAATGTACTTTTCACATAACTAATATTAAGTATAGTACCTACATTTCGACAGTTGAAAAAAATATTTAAAAAAAATGTATTTTTAGTCTACTTAAGTTTATTTGGTTTTCAAGGATAAACCACATTATGTATTTTTCAGTCGAAATATGTCTTAAAATAAATATAGTGTAATAAGAGTGCGACCAAATAATTTTAATGAGCCAGTTTCAAGTTCGAAGTTTCTATTACACCCCTGGAGAAATCACAGAAACTCGTGCTCACGTATTGGTTTCACTGACATTACAAAACTTGTGTAAGGATGTGGCCAACGTTGCGACAAAAAGAAACCGGTATTTGGTCCTAAAATATTCGTATAACAGCTGAAACGACAGAGTCATTTACTTATCTGGATACAAACTGATTGTATTTTTTTTTTTCTTTATGCTAGGAATTGCTGGTTGCGTAAGTGTTTTTCAATTGACACAAAAGTTTAAAATAGAAAAATAGTTTTAGATTCAGGCGTCACTTTGCGGAAGTTAAAGTTAGAGGCCATTATATAATCATTTTGAGAGCTTGCGCCAGAATGCTTTCGCCATGAATAGCTCAATAAAGGCATTTCATTTGATTTCGGGATATCATCCCTTCACCTGCGCGGAAACCATATTTGTTTGTTAACAATGGAATTTTTATTGTTATCTATTTTGCAGCAAGCGAAGG
Organism: Euzophera pinguis; assembly: GCA_947363495.1. Classification (NCBI taxonomy): domain Eukaryota; kingdom Metazoa; phylum Arthropoda; class Insecta; order Lepidoptera; family Pyralidae; genus Euzophera; species Euzophera pinguis. Next base: position 9,855,474 of record OX376170.1, on the reverse strand, counting down.
GTTGATGGCAAGAATTTGCTGGTATCCCACTCCTGGGCAAGACTTTTGTCCTTTCTCTCTTACTAATATATATCTACACAAAAGTACCGGTGGACTCATCTTGAGTTGAAATCATTGATCGATTCTTGACTTCCTGTTCAAACGCAAAAACTTATCAAATAGACCTCTTGAGCCCGAACAAGTGAAAAATCAAAAGCCGAATGATTAAGCTAAAAATATAACTATGAAGGTAAGTAAATATTAAAGGTCAAGTGTATACTCCTTTGATAATTTCATTTAGGCTCCAATTTATGGATATTGGGAGAAATCGTCTAACTGAATAGAGTTATCTACAGCTAGATATAGATTAGTTATAGAAGGGTCTTCCGTATAAAGCAGAACTTTCTATGTCATTATATTTAAAGCATGACAGCGGATGGAACTTTATTTCGCAGGTAATCATATTGCATCATTACCATACACTCAAATTAATTTTGTTTGTACGAATAATTTTCTTGCATACATTTCATATCCATAATACAAAGAAGAAGAACCATTATGTCGTTTATGCTGTGCAAACAAACAAGCAAGTAAGCAGGACTGCACCATATAATTATTCTAGAACCTGTCATAAATAATAAACTTTAAATATTGGTAGCAAGGTATTGATTTTGCAAATTTTCTAATTTATTCAAGTTTATGGTGACAGATTGAAGTTACTGACTCTGCATTGTGTATCCGCAAAACGATAACCATTAGTCACAATTTCAAAAGCCCCTGGAATATCGTTAGAGACTGAAAAGGCTTTTATCGTAATTTATTTTTATTTCAATGAATTATTGGATCCTTCAGTTGTATGAATAATGTGACCGTATTCCGATGTCTTTTCCGTACAATGCGATGACAGTTTGAAAAAGGGTTGACAGAATTATTGGGGCTATGGAATCTAAGACGGCCGTCTTTTGCTTGAACGGTTACACTAATATTCCTTTATATTTTTACTTTGCGAATGCATAGTTGAGAATATCTCACAATCTGTATAGTTGTTATTTTATAAAATTGCTTGCCGTTACTGCAGAATTGGTATATCAGACTTTGATAAAAATCCTTCAATCCAAAGATTGAGATTTTTTTTGACTACATCTTTGATCTGTAAATATTGCTAGTGTAATAAGGATGCCTTCTTTGCGTATTGTAGTCTCTCGAAACAGTGTACGTTTGTAAGTGTTAGTAATAAACACTACAAACAATCCCTTTTAAGCTTTACTGTATGTATTTTCCGGGAGAAGCGTTTGCGTGCATGTAGGTACATCTTGCGGACTCAACGCCTTATGAGATTTCCAAGGATTTCATTTTTTTTTATCTAAAACTTCTGGATACAGAAATAGTTTTTAAATAATTTCAATCTACATAGTTTTATTTTATATTTTTTTTGTTATTTGTCTCTGTTTAAAAAAATATTAGAAAAGTTTTTTATGTTTGTACCCATTGTCGAGGAAGTTTTTTATAAATTGCTATAGTACCAAACAATATTCTTGCATTTATGTACAACTTATTAAGAGACAATAAAAATTATGACGTCACTATTTTGAAAGTTCAAAAGATTAAAAACAGTACTCAGCAAATGGAACATTTGTTATTTTTTGACAGATCTAAACTCCAACTTAAAATATAGCGTAACTTTACCGTCAAAGTTAGAGCAACATCATGATTTATTTTGTAGCCAAATGTTTACAACATTGTTGGAAACTCTTTAAAACTAGTTGGGAGTGGATGCAGTGCAATATCAGCAGATCCTTCCACTTGGTTTAGCAAACTTCCAGCTGTGTAAGGGAAACAATGTAACATTGGTTAGACTGTACATTTCACGTCTTTATGCATTTTGTTGGGGCCAAACGGTTTTAAAATGGTGAACCGCCAGCGAAGACAGCATGAGGTATCCATTCTTCGACAACTATGGAAGGATTTATTTAAGACTTACTTTTATCCACTTGTACTCAATCGTACTTTTTTCAAAAACACTGAACAAACATTGGTTCTTGCTGTGTGTAAGCAAAATTTACTGTCTGTAGATAAGTAGTAGGAAAAACTCTGGATGAAAATGACTTAGAAAGATTATTGCTGACTGTCTTGTAAAATTCAGAAAATTTAGCAGTTTATCAATTACGGTAGGACACTATCCGTACAAAGTGGTCCATGATGGTTAATCAGAAATATGTTTGTTTGCGATTTATTCTTCATTGGAGCGTGTTTGTTAGCTGCATCAGGTCAATAGGATTATGATGTGCTTTAACGACAACCAGATGGTAGCCGGAAGCAACAGCTATAAGTGCCTTCAAAGGACGTAATCATTTACTATCAGACAATCAGGTGATAGCGATTTACTTTAGCTATGTAACTAAGTTACATAGACAAAATTGCTAACATTATGTGGGCCACACTCCCGTGGGTATTTCGGGAATACTTGTTCGTAGCTACTTACTATTTCTAAGGATTCTGTTCTCAAGGTTTCAGAAGCATTTAAGTATAATACCCCAGACTTTGATATTAATCAGGGAGACGATCTTAGATGTGGGCTTTTGGTTCCCTTAGGGGACTTATGTACAATACAGTTTAGTTTCTTGTTGACGTCATAAAAGAGGTATGTTCTTAGAAACGTATATTTTTCATAAGATCGAGGTTAAGGCTCTGCTTAGATTTTACCGTTTTGTGTTTAATATACAATTTTTAAATAAACACAAATTAAAAATACAGACCAAAAAAAACTATTCAACACATTAATGGTTGCATAAGTTCTACCTTTATATTTATTTAGGTAGGTACGTATTTATAATTAAGCATTTTGAAATTAAACATAAATTTATCGACACAATTTGCACAAATATTATCATTAATTCGAACCGGAATAATACTCGTTTCTTATGAAAAAAAGGTATTTCCCTAATGTAAAGTTTGTTAAATATATAGTTTCACTATTTAATCAAGAGTTGATTTGGTTAACAAATTTTCTCAAAATAGGCGTTTTATAATTTATTCATGTCAGATTTATTCCTCACATATGTTCGCACGTGTGGCATTCTCTATCCTAACTCATTTCCCTATTCAATTGTACCGCAACTTGCAATATTAATTAACTACCTACCATTTTACCCAAATTACCCGTAATTGAGAAGATTCCATTTCTTTAAACGTGCTATAATTAAAATACATTCACTGCCGTTTTTTTTTTCATATTTTATTCAATTTCTAAAGTCATTAAGCCACATTTAAAATCGTAGAAAATCATCGCACGACAATGTTCTCGCTGCAAATCCATTTTTAAATGAGACACGATAATTTGATTTGGCTCTCGAAAATATGGAGAGGGAAATTCGAAATTCGAGCAATGAAATTTTTACTTTTAAATAACCAAATTTTTCTAAATAATTACATGTGGTCAGTGCCTTATACATAAAAACTGTTTTTCGCAAAACTTTCTGAGGCCACTCAGTACACCTATTACAACACTTTCTTGAATTGTGTTTAAAGATCCTACATAAAAGAAAAACGAATTGGCAAATCATGAAAACCTTCAAAAAGTGTAACATTTATGATAATCATGAGGGTCGTATGATTGTTCACCAACTTATCTGAGCCAACAACATGACCAATTTGTGTTAACTTTCGCACTAAAGCCGATCATGTCATTCCCGTATTTAGGTCTAATGGAACAACGATGTCAAGCTAAAAAAATAAATGAAAAGGGTCACTCTACGTGAGACGTGATTGTTAGTTCCAGGAGGATCAAGCGACCGTCGGTGGCCTTTTGTTCGAAACATTGTCTTTTTATATGGGTTTTCGTCATTTATCTGAATGACTTGTTAAAAAAATTGGGAAAAGGCATCCTTTGGTTTGAGTTGTCACCAAACTAATTCCTATTATGTGAAAGTGAATTATTATTACTTTTATTTTGTGAATTACTACTTTCTGACCAAACTGGATACAATTAAACAAAGGATGCTTCTCATGGGGGTCAAACCCACATCTGGACCACAGAGGCAGTTGTATAATTGCATAAAGTATGTAAAATGGGAAAATGCATACTTTGGTTTGAGTTGTCACCAAACTAATTCCTATTATGTGAAAGTAAAACGAGACGGGCCTGCTATTTTCTGACCAAACTGGACACAACTAAACAAAGGATGCTTCTCATGGGGGTCAAACCCACATCTGGACCACAGAGGCAGTTGTATAATTGCATAAAGTATGTAAAATGGGAATTTTGGGAAAATGCATACTTTGGTTTGAGTTGTCACCAAACTAATTCCTATTATGTGAAAGTAAAACGAGACGGGCCTGCTATTTTCTGACCAAACTGGACACAACTAAACAAAGGATGCTTCTCATGGGGGTCAATCCCACATCTGGACCACAGAGGCAGTTGTATAATTGCATAAAGTATGTAAAATGGGAATTTTGGGAAAATGCATACTTTGGTTTGAGTTGTCACCAAACTAATTCCTATTATGTGAAAGTGAAATGAGACGGGCCTGCTATTTCCTGACCAAACTGGATACAACTAAACAAAGGATGTTTCTCATGGGGGTCAAACCCACATCTGGACCACAGAGGCAGTTGTATAAAGTATGTAGAGATCTGGCAGCCTTCCTAAAGCTCGATTGACAAAGAATAGCGTGGTATAGTGTGGGTCGCTGAGCTGTCCCGAAATTCCGGATGACTCGACAGAGCTGAAGAAAATCCATTGTTTTGTCAAGTAGTCGGCGTTAAAAGGCCCTTATTCATAAAAATTAAGGAAAGTTTAGTAAACCTATTTTAGCGGTCTTCCAATACCTGGTAACGCTGCGGGGAGTGCGTTTCTATTTGGTACCTAGTAAAGGTGTCTTTCATTGCTGCTAACAAAATCTACCATCCGGACATACTTCGAGACGGCCTAGACATCTACATCAATTAAAATATGTTAAGTCCCTTTATGTCTTATCTACATTTGACGTGAAAGAACGAGACAGAACATAATTTAGTTAACTTGGACTTATCGGCCGTTGGCATTTTTTATGAATATGGAGGTTAAAGTACTTTATCAGATTTTATCTACTTACTACAATTTAATTACAAATAATCAGGAATCGAATACTGTTATCAAAGCCTAATTAGTTCGTCGAACTTTCGGTGGCGTTGCTTAGTTTTCATCAAAAGATTAAATTTATCTAGCATGAAATAATTTGTTTCTAAGCGTATATCATAAGATAAGTGTAGCAAATATCTTTCAATGGGCGATATTTTTGTAAAATGGTTTGATTAGAATTTATTAAAAAATTCTAAAGTCATGTCTAAATGGTTTTTTTTCATATCTATCAAGTTTTTTATTATTTTCAAAGCAATTACATAACGGGACCCTACAGGATAAGTAAAACAATAAACCAGTAATGTGCGCCCTGCCGAGGTGATCAAAATGAATTTAAAGCTATTTAAAAAAAACCTGAAGAAACACTTTCTTAATAAATTAATATCATATAAATGGTAAGGTTTTTACCGTTTATATAAAAAAATATTATTGCAAATGTTCACGTTTTACTGGTGGGTATAACGTAGTGATCTATTTCCTGCCTGGAAAAAATCAAGTTAGCTGTACACGAGGCGTGATACTCGTATAGCAGATTTGAATCCATAATACCTTTTATTAAGTTACTGTTTCTACTCTGTCGCATCAGCAATAGACACGTGTAATTTTTTTTTTATGTTGTATATATATATCGGCTCTTTCATGACATGTTGCCTAATCATAATGGCTGTTATTTTCTTTTTGAACATCATTATATATGTCGATACACATAGGAGAAAGAGACAAAATATATTTAAGCTAATATAGGCATAACAAACAATTCTTAAAACCGATGAGTCTAAAAATCTTCGAACCCATCTCGCCTGAACACACGGCGTCGCGTCGTCGTCGTAGCAGGTCGTAGCAGTTTAGCACATTACTAGAAATCTCGTAGCATTTTTTTTAGTTTTTGTAATGCTTGATTTTTACTGTATGTAGTGCTTGTTCCTAAATATGCAGTATCAGAATAAGCTTTTCAACTCAAAGGAACTACGCTCTTTATAAAATATGATACTCGAAAAGAATATTATAAAATGATTTTACAATGTAAAGCCCTGCAATAAAGCTCAATTAGATCAATGTCAGCGAGAAAGCTTTTAAACCCAGCCTTTTGAGCTCAGAGAGGTCTTTAAGTTAATCGTAGATCTGAATAGCGGTTTCAATCAATTTGAAGCTCTGAGGTTGATGCAGAAGTGACATACAAATGATAATTTGTGTGATTGATTCTCATACATTTTTTTATGAACAATCAACAAAAGATTTTGATGAGCTTATTATCAGTCGTTAACAAAAAATTTTAACATTTGAATTAAATTCATCGGAATGTTAAATAGTTCTTAACCCTGCGAGCTGTGTTATTACATTTGCTGAATATATTACGTCCTGGACGTTGTATGATCTAGGCTTACACTACCTCGTAATATCGAGGTATTTTTCGATATTTTTCGAGTTTGACGTAAAACTCCGAATCAAATTATATCGTCAGAACATCAGATTTCCAGAATAAAAGTGAATCTCATTTGCCATTAGCTTTCTAAAAAACATCCTAAACATTCTATTGAATTATTTTCATGGAATCCTCCTTTCAAGTTATCACAGTTAGCACTTTGAAACTTGTATTCTAAGAACCCTTTTGGTTCTCCACCATTATTACATTTTCAGAGGCTGAGTGAAATTCTCAGTTGAAATTTACAATTCTAAGTAGCTCTCGTTTTGTTCCAATTCTAAAATAAACACAATATAGAGCATTTTAAAATGAACAAATGAGGTTGATTTCGTTTTTAAGTATACAGTAGGTTAGGAAACAAATGCCTTGCCACATCTAAAAAAACCAGTTGACAAATAACTTACTCGTCCTTGCTGTCAAGATTTAAAGATTTGAAGACTTATTCTGCTCACCAAAGACCTAAAGTGGATAATCAAGCCTCTCAAAGGACCGGGGCAACCCGTGAATCCCAAGCGGAGATACTTAATAATAAACACTTTCTTGCACCAGGAAAATACAATTTTGAGACACAATCATGTAGACATAATGATGTGCAAAGGCGGCCTTATCTTATCTTGGTCTCTGAAACGAGACAGCGCCGCCTTGGCTCGCCAATTGACAGTTTCCATCTCTCCATTTATGGGCCACTGCACTCCAATGGGGGGGGGGGGGGGGGGGCGAAAGGCCAAATGAGGGGGCCGCAAGGCCATGGCTGGAGGGCGTCGTGGTAGAATGCTAACGCGACCCCATGGCGCCCTCAACAGCCGGTGCGGAAACGCCGGAGGGGTTTTAGTGGGTAGTCTGGGCCGATTAGCGGCCCAGGAGTCCCACACTTTGTGCGCAAATGCATTTCCCCTCCGTTAACAAAAAAAAAAAAAAAAGGTTAGGTTAGGTTATAAATAAGTTATAAATACAAATGCTTCAAGAGCCCCATTTCTAAAGTATAACTTTCCCAAAATCTGTAAGTCGTGTGATAATGTCACCGATTTTGTCGAACGAAAATCATTCGACTCACCTGGTTTGGGTGGGTTGTACTTTTCAAAAATCCCTATAGTGTTTGAGGCGGTGAACTGACCGTCTGCTTTTGACTCTTAATTTTAACATTATTACCAATATTAAAAAATAACACTTTTGATCGTGGTTTATTCATATTTTATTGGTTAATTATTTTGGGCATGTGTATTTTATTGATCTGTTTTATATATCTGTTCGATGTAAATAACGTTTTTTGATTTTTTCAAGAAGTGAATTTAATTGATGTAAATTCGTATGAGAAATAAAGTTCTTAAACCTTATTTTATTGATAATTATCTAATGTAATGATGTAATGTATGATTTTTTGATATTTCCGGGTGACTCATTTACCATTTAATTGTATGTGTACTATGGGCCATTGTAGCTGGAAATAAATGGATTTTATTTTTATTTTTATTTATTTATTTATAGGTATTTATTTTTGATAATACGTTGAAATTAGAGCTGTTTCACTCCTGGTATCTTTCTCAGCTAAGCGTCTTTGTTTCTACGTATTCTCATTATTTTAGACAAGCTGGACCCAATTTACAAAACAGAACAACGGAAATTTCCTAAACCCTTTTATTTAAATTTTTAAGTACCTACATATAGTAGCGTACAAGATACAAATTTAACTTGTACATATGAGATTTAACGGGCACGTACGGTAAACATATAAACCATCGCAGTCCCATTAACTTTTAAGTGCGAACCCAATTTGTGATGTACTTACCGAAGTTTAATGTGTTCTATTTTCGTTTTTATTACTCAATTCCTAATTTTTTGGACTTATTGAAAACTACCTATATCACTTGTATTACTTACCTTCTCTAGTTTTGTTGATAGCGGCAATGCGGCAGTCGGAATTGTATTCATAATTGTACGTCCAAAATGGACAGTTTACAGTGATACGATATAACAATGTAAACTTTTATTTTTTAAAAACCTACATTTGTGTGTGTTTGTGTTGTGTGTGTGTTTATAAAAACCTACATTTTGTATGTTTGATCATTATAAGCGTTTTTGTTTTCAGTTCTATAGGAGCATACGTTACACTGTGAAGCGAGATCTAATTTTTACTTGCAATACTCATAACAATAAGCATTACTTATATATCGCCAAAAATCATCTTTTAATTAGTCCTACACAGAATGCCACAAGAAATCAGTCTATTCAAAAGTTTAAAAGTTTTGTTTTAAATTTATGAAAAAACATTACTAATTTAACAAATTATCAAACATTTATATATGATTTTATTTTATTGAGAACATTTCTATTTCTTAGTATACTTCTCTATGACAATTTTCTATCTGGAGGCAAGAAAAGGGCCACGGCAATTCCAGCTGTAAGAAAGCGATTTTAATTTATTAGCACTATTTAAATTTAAAATAATAAAAATAACATTATTAACTACATAGAAACCTTCTCTGATTTTTTTTTCTACCAGATGTTAACGGACACTTTATATGAGTCATCACTTCTTCTACTTTAGTATATTGCTTTAATTATTGGATGAATGTCCCTTACATCTCTCTTTTTACTTCACTAAATACTGGCATCGAATTTTGTCAAGATTGGACCTGTCACCTTTTAATCCCTTACAATTTCACCTTCTGATATGTGACTACAGACGAATCAAAGTCGAGCCCATAAAATGCTGGCTTGACGTGGCAGGGACCGATATACGTGTTAATGGTTAAACAACTAGGGATGCCGAAGATCGGGCAAAGTGATGGAGAAAGAGTTGGAAAGCGGTCTCTGGGTTCCGAGGCAAACAGCTGAGAACCGGAAAGGCGCTGAGATGAGAGAGCGAGGAATCAAAATCGAACCCGTGCCATCGAAGTCTTATGTAAATAACAGACAAATGACGTTTGTAAGGTAGGGAAATAATTAAAAATGATAAACAACAAATATAAAAATCTCTTACATATAACAAATATTGCCCAACAGTAGAAGAGTAAAGAACAATGGTTCACAATGGCAGCTCCAAAGATGTTTATTCCAGCAAACGATGTCATTCTTGCGGCCATACTTCCTAGGCTTGTTGCTAATGCTCTAAAAAAATAATTTACTTTAAACACCAGCTAAATTTTTACAGTGTTTTTTTTTTAGGTTCAATTGTCTTATCGATATCTTGAATAGTTTTTCGAGAAAACCTTCCTTATGTAATAATGTTGTGGAACTATCGATAGTGGAACTTCCTACTTAGTTCCGCAACACTAACACATACCTACTATATCTATTATTTTTTTAGTAATAGTTTTACGGCCAGTGATAAAAGTCCTTTAAGGATTACATGAAAATAATCACTTTCAATAAAAATAATTGTGAATACCGAGAAAAGTTTTTCGACCTACCACCATACCAAATCCGTCGAGATTTTTTTTGTTTTTACTTATTTTTTTATTAAAGCGGCATAATTTTATTTTATTGAGAACATTTCTATTTCTTAGTATACTTCTCTATGACAATTTTCTATCTGGAGGCAAGAAAAGGGCCACGGCAATTCCAGCTGTAAGAAAGCGATTTTAATTTATTAGCAAGTTTTTACTTATTTTTTTATTAAAACGGCATAATTTCACTTATTCACAACAAAAATTTTGCTGGTGTTTAGAAAGTCATCCTTTATTTTATATCATTCAATTATTGTTAATTATTACTTCGCGTTGCCGAAGTTTTGTTTATATTGTTATGTTAAAAAATAAAGATTTATTTATTTATTCATTTATTGATATCCGAGGGATTTGTAGTCATTCTCAGTTTACATTTCAAAGAGCTGGTGTTGGTAAAAGGCATTAAATAGCCAAAAATGTTACAACTTTAAATACAATATGTCTCAAACATTACCCCCCCCCCCCCCCCCAAATTTCGATGTCAATGTTTCCAATGGGCAGTATTTTGGCACAGTATTAAGCCATACTAGAACTAAGTTTTCCGTTTGGCCATTCGCCATCAGTAGTTCTATCCGATTCATGAGTTAATAGTTTTCAGTGAAACCCATCTAAGCATTATAAATTCATTGTTTGTATGGAATATAGATTGCACTTTGCACATTTTAGTGTCACCATTTGACAAGTGGTGTAATAAATAATTAGTGTTCATAAACTAAGTTGGCAATTTAATTATATTAAAGGAAGATTACACTTAAAAAAAATATTTTTCGGTAGTGATCGAACCTGCATTTGAAAGGAAGGAGCTCTCGTCAATTATAATCGTGATTCATCATCAGACCCGAAAGACGGCTCCGAACAAATCTGACATAAAGGTACATACCTAGTTGATTGACTTCATTCGTTCATAAATTTAAGAGCTAGGCTCTTCTCGGTGGATTTTTTTCTATTCTTCCGTATCACTTACTAGTTCTTTAATTTTTTGATACGACACGATGCTTACTTTCTCCTTTAGGTACTGTATTTGATTGTATTTGATTATAAATAAATGAATCGGTCTCAAAATTTTTGAAGTTCAAGCTCCACTTACCTAAACGACGTAGGATACATATCATTAAAATACGTTGCAACATTCCCGATTCCGATTCCAGTTATCATTATCATTGTGAATAACGCCACATTAACGATAGGTTGTACTATCAGATTAATAAGTACCAAACATATGGCTGATATTACAAATGTACTAATTAGTACAAGCCGCCTCCATCTTGCAACAGCTGACAAAGTTAGGTTCAAAACAGTTAGAATTACTCCATAAAAAATTCCTGAGTAAATAGTGTACTCGGACATTTGGGCGTTACAGGTTTTCTGAAAAAATAAGAAAAAAAATATTGCAATAATTATTGGTATTAGCCAAAATGAAATGAAAAATATAAATAACAGTATGTGGTTGTTGTAAGAAAGACTGTTACAAAGGTACGGTACTGAACCACGGTAAGAATAACTAAGACATATCGGACATTCAAAAACATTTCAACGTACACTAATTACTTATCAACTGTAACAAAGCGATTAAAAATTAATGGTTGAAAATATAGTTGGTGAAAAAGGGTAAAAGTACATCAAAATACTTTTTCTGAAAATACTCATAATTCGATCTTATACAATAACACTCTGACTCTTGTCATTGTGTCATCTTAATCAAAATTCAAGAAGGTTTAATCGACAAAAGCAAGAAATGAGCGGGTGATCAACCCGTGTCTTTTGCTTAATGATCCTCATTTGTTTCTGCCGACCTCAATGATTATGATTGTTGTATTTCATTATTAATTCAGCTACATTATATGACATAATCATATTATATCTTGCAGATTGTCATGAAATCGGTCATAGTAAGCAGTTAGTAGAACCGATTTTTGTACAAAATATTTAATCCAAATTATGGCACGTACGATGTGATACCGAAATTCTTTTAAATAAGGTATTTTTTAGGCAAAGTTTGCCCAAAAAATACGTTATGATGTTTCTTTTTATTTTATAATGAAGTTTTTTAATCTACAAGCTCCAAAAATTTGAAATGGATGTATATCTACCTCATACACTCGTATCGTCTGTGTATTTTTTTAGATTCTTTACTTTTTGATTGAAGTGAGAGAGATCTATTCATTTTAATGTATACACTTATAATATAGTAACCGTTGTGTTATGAAATTGCAGGCATTATTTTGCCTATTCAATATTATTAATTAACATTTTTGATTTCTTAATAGCTGAACTGCTTTGCCTTTTATAAATACAAATAACATTACCTACATTTTCACCTTCGCTCGTCACATTATTCGAAATTCTTTCACAAAAACTCTTGTCCTCGGTTGTAAAATTCGAACTGAATAAATTGTTTATAAATAGTGGGAACCACATATAAATAACGTTGATACTGAAACAAAAACAAGAACATGGGGTTATTCAAAAGGGTGTGAAAAGATTACTCTATGGACGGCACTGCGCAATTAACACTCCTAGTGTTGCAGGCATCCATAGGATACGGTAACCACTTGCCGTCAGGTGGGCCGTACGCCTATTTGCCTACTAAATACTTACTCACTGCGATAGCGCATAAACCCAAAGAGGATCATGGCGTCCGACACGAGAAGGCGCCATTTCTTGCGGTCTTCCGTAAAATAGTATAAACAAATATATTTATGATTAGCTGTGCCAGCGACTCTGTCCGCGTAATGTTCGATCCTTTCCAGGATCTCATTATGTAAAATATTGCGAAAAAATCCTGTTCCGCAGGGAAGAAAAAGTCAGAAAATCGTGATTTGTCTATTGATCATTCTTCGTTTGGAGTGCTTTTTTTTAGAAGTATCTCACATACCAAAAACCTGGTGATTCAAGACTGCAATGTCCTAACCAAACTGGAAACAACTAAACAAAGTAGGTATGATTTCTGGGAAAAAAACTCTGACACCCTGCACACCCTGCAGGGTCAATTGATTATGTAACCCACTCGATGCGAATGACTGAAAATACATAAGTACCATTACCTAATTAAAAATAGTATGAGTATTACATAACCCATATGAAACACTACATGCATGTTAATACAGATATTCAAATTACAAAGCATAAAAGAAACTATCCCCGTATTTGGTAATCAAATATCCAGTGTAGTTTGACCTCTCATATAGTACACACGCTTTTTTTATTTATTTGAAATTTATTTAGGTGAAAAATTCGGGATAAATTGTAGCCCAATTTTTAAGTTGGACCTCTAGTAACATAACTGTGAAAATCGCATTAAATTCTATGCAGTAGTGTTCGCGTGATGCGATGACAAACATACAGAGAGACAGACAGAAAGACAGATAGACAAACATTCTAAAATGATTGTTTTGGCTTCTGTTGGTCTAATAATGACCACTCATATTGTTTTTTCTTCAAAATCTTCAAAGACTTCGAATTGATAGTTCGTATAGAAGATTAGATGGGAATGAAGGAAGACTTAATTATGATATGACACGATTTGGTAAACTTTAAATTTTATTACTATTTTGGCAAAATCGTAAGCAAGCACCATTTTATGAGTGTTTTTTGTTGCATAAATTTTCTCGCATGTGCTATATGAATCAGACAATAATAATTGACGAGTAGATAATATATGCTGTTACGATACCGTTTTACACTCACTCTTCCTATCAATTGAGCTACAGAGACCGGTCTGTTAAACGAAGGTTAATTCTCAATCGGACTGTACTAACGAACGTCTGTTTACTGTATTAATGCTGACATTCAATTGATTCTTATGGAAAGTACCCATAAGATTTTGATCTGTTTTGTTGTTGTTTTTAAAGACATACATAAAGAGCAAGAAATCAAGAAACATCGCGGTCGATGTTTATTTCAAACCTCCTCGGAATTTAAGAAGTGCTTAACAGAAATTTTGGGGAAAGTTGTTCATAGTTTAGGTCGATTAATCTCTTTCGTAAATTAGTTAATTTCTCTCATATAGTCATGAGTATAGTACTTGTCTTCTTCTTCGTCCGAGTATGTTTTCCTAGTTGTATCTTCAGCGATTCATTGGCCAGGGTACGCTTATATCATAGTCCTGGTTTTTACAATAGAACGACTGCCACTGACCTCTATAACCCTTTTTTAAGGGTAACCAAAACAATAGAATCATGATGTGTTTGTTACGATACGCATGCAATAAAATGAAATTAAGAATGTTTTAAAATGAAAATGTGAAGGATGATTATGAAATTAAAAATATGGATGAAATGAGGAACGATGTCTTCCGTAGCACAGAATAAATATCAGAAAATAAGGTGATTCAAGCCTGCAATGTCCTAACCAAACTAGATACAACATGCTTCTCGTGGGAATTGAACCGACAATCTACGAGTTACGGCAAACGCCTTAACCACAAAACTTTGATACAAGATTCAAGTTTAAAAAAGCCTATACCTATCTAACAGTTTTGTCTTTTTATCGATAAAATAAATAAAGCAGAGTAGTAAATAACTATTATTTTAACATTCTGCGGTACAAATTGACAGCCGGACAACAATAATTGATTCACTCACGTGCTGTAGCAAATCGCAAACAGATAAAAGAGCTGCATTGTGCGCCACAGTAACGGTGGCTTAAACATCGGTATAGTCTTATCTAACACTGACATCCAAAACGTCTGTATTTTTTCTGTATCTACCTGTTTTAAACTGCTCACCTAAAATGAAAAGGTAATAAGATATCAGTAAATTAAGATATATAATAGTAATCCATACTAGTATTACAAATGTGAAAGTGTGTTTGTTTGTTTGTCCCTTTTTCACGTTAAAACGGAGCAACGGATTGATGTGATTTTTTTGTGTGGAGATAGTTGGAGACCTGGAGAGTGACATAGGCTACTTTTTTCCGTGACACAAACGGAATTCCACGCGGGCTAAGCCGCGGGCATAGCTAGTTTAAAATAATTACAGTTATGCATACTTCCATACTTAATATTATAAGTGTGAAAGAATGTCTATCTGTTACGCTTTCACGGCCGATCCGCTGCACGGATTTTTATAAACTTTGGTATGCATATGGTTGTTGAAGACCCGGGCTCAAACAAAGGCTACTTTTTGATGCAGACGGTGCTACGGGAAACAGGTAGTTATATATATATATTCTGCGTGCAATGAACTCGCATGAGTTTCTATCAAACAACTTTTCTAACGAAAGTTTATCTGAGATACAGGTATGTTGGCAGACGTTATGGGAAATAACTACCATAGAAGAAAACAGGATCTATATATGTTATCAAGTTTTTGAACTGCACTAGCTGAGCTCTGTACGACTACATGTCGTAAAATATTAGTGTAGCAACCACAAACAAACAAATTTATTAATAATAACTCTTTTTTTTCTTACTCTACATTATTAATTTTGTGATTGGTACAATAATGTGTAAATCTAACTATGACATTTGAATCAGTATACTTACAGCAAAATCTTCTTTAGCTCGTTTATTAATCTTATGAACCTTTCTCATTACTTCAATGGCTTTGTCTGTTTCCCCAACGCTGGCTAAAAACTTTGGACTCTCAAATAGAAATAAAATCATAACACAACCCACGGCCAGCACAGCAGCCAAAATGAATAAATAGAGCCTCCAAGGCGTATATCTTATAGAAAGCCACGGTATAGGTACATCAATTTTCAGTGGAAAAATGAAATAAGCCAAGCCTGAAAATATTGAATACAATGAAAAGAAAAATAGGTGCTACAAAAAAATATACATTAAGGAATAAGCGGCCACATCGCTAGTGCTAGTGCGATATCTTTCAGTCAAAAATCAAGACATTTTTCTTCGTGTTGTTATTAATAATTTTAAAAAATTAAAACAAATTACCAAATAAAACAATGTCAGTGGCCAAATTGCAGCTATTCATAATGAACATGTATTGACTTCTGTGTTTCTCTACAGTGCATTCTCCTAGGTATGTCATTGTCAAAGTGATACCTGCGGAAGAACTGAAATACATGTGTATCTTTAAACGCCAATTTCACAATACAACGTTCAAAAGTCACCATATTGTCGAGTTACTTGGTCAATAATATATATAGGGTCTATATATATCCTGGTATCAGAGTTTTTTTGAAACGATTGTAAAATCGTTGTTGAGGACAACATAAAAATATCGTCCTGCCAGGACAAAATATAATTCAAAAGTATAAAATATAATTCAAAAGTATAAAATGTTGTATTTGACAAAGTGCTGTCGTCTCGCTCTAGCGGATGTAGTAGCTTTCTCTTTTCTCTGCCAATCTTCGACTGAGACGCACGCGTCCACTCGTAATGCTAATCAACTTTCAAAAACAAAAAGAAACATGAGCATCCTGTACAAAAACGATATGCGATCAGACTGTCCGAAAAAAAAATGTTTTACAACATGTTTTTGTATATTATCTATTTTCTTTTTTGCTTTCTGTAGTCAAAACGGCTGGACATATTTTCAACATATTATGAGGATAAGATGTCAATAGATTTATCTGTATTATGTTTGTGGCTTTAAGTAGTTATAAAACATGATTTTCACTATGTTTCCCGAGAAAAGTAATTCAGTTAACATTAACTAAGTCGTAAGTGAAAACTCACAAACTGCATCCAAAAAACTTAAGTACGAGAAATGTTTGCCAATTTGGAGATAAACTTGACGCCATTGAGAGCAAACATCCAACTGATGTGGATACGATTAGTGCCTTTCTTCGTCCTTGTGTGTCCGCAAAATATCCCCAGGGCAGGCTGAATATACATCCTGAAAAAAATAAGGATAATTTCTCAAAATTCGAAAAAAGATTCAAACTTTGATTTTTTTTAAAAGAAAGTCGCATAGAAATTCGTCTACAAACTATCTAATTCGAAACTGTTAATGACTGACATACAAGCATCTACTATTAACATACAATACAAAACCCTTTATGGCCTAGGAAAAATAACTTGGTAAATTACATAATCGCATATTCACTAGCAATAGCAACGTCAATGAGGATATAAAACGGAAAACGTTTAAATAATAAGATACGAGTACATTTAAATTCAGGTACAGAAACCCACATTGTGATATCATTATACTTAATACGATAAACGAGACATGCTATACATATTTGCACAAAGTGATAGTTACATGTAAAACAACTGTTTAATGTAAGTAGAGTACGCAATGAGTAAATAAATTCTGACTCCATACATAACATACCAGTCACTTACTACACACTGAATTTATTTTGTATGAAAATACTCTAAGTGATTGGTTGCTATACTGAAATTGGTTGGCTGGAAGATATTGCTTTGCAAGACCGCCTTTACCTAGTATTTAAGCGCCAGTAATTTAATGTTGACTTATTGTAATATGGACAATAAAGATTATATTGTAATACCTCATGAATATCGAAAGAGATAGTAATTAAATGGGTCATATCAAAAATACTGTAGATAATATCAATAATCTAAAAAAACAAAGATCGTAAACCTGCACATTTTAGCGATTTCGGTTCTGCTCAACCGGTATAAGACCAAAAATAACGGTCTCGGTCGTATTTAGTACTATAATATTGACTAAGTCCTATCTTGACTTGCTGACGATACGGACACAAATATACGTGTATTCGGCCACACTGTCCGAATTAATACTTTTGAATTTTAATATTTTTAGTTTCAAGTCGGATACCATCAAATTACTGAAGCTATAGAAAGATAATATGTGAAAGAAAGTGTTACTAGATGAAAAAATAATAGAGTGGTTTTAATAAATTGCTTTGTAGACATGTCTACTACACTACACACTACGTTACTCGTATGTTTAAAAAAAATATATTTAAAACTTACATTTAACTAGTATGAAAGCACCCAATTATCTGGCCACGAATAGCACTATCACTTACGGATATGTACTAGTGTCGCGACATTTTTAGGTGATCTAAATTATTTTGATTTATCTAAAAATACTTTTCTGTCTTATCTATATGTAGTATATAGAACGTACTATAATCATCTTCCTATATTTGATGGTACTACTGGTTATTACAATGTAGCGACTGCAGTCGGACAACCGTAACGAAAACAAATTTAATACAAACTTGGGGTGGTATTTTGGAAAAGTATGACTAATGAAAAATCGATGAGTCGAATAATTTTCATTCGATACCGAAATTTTCATTGATCATATGAGTCATAAATTTCAAAAATAGCACTCTTTGTCTCGCACCGACCAACGACTGCCAGTTATAATTAGTCGGGATTAACGGCTAAATATAGCTTAGTGTTGCACTAATTATTCTTAATTACATAATCAATCAACCCTGTACATCCAAGTGTAAGTTTTTCAGAAATACATTTTAGTTCCTTTTTATCTTGGCCCTGACGTTACTTTAACCAACAGATGGCAGCAGAAACAAATGGCTTAATCGGTAGAACCATCTTTAGATTCAATGATAAAGGTACGTTTATTTCCATGTGCGGTTTCGATGCTCTTTGTTTAACTAGTAATTATATTGAAAATAAAGAAGAATAAGACTTTTGTCTTAAATACGGGTTAAAATATAAAAATGTTGATGATAACTTACCTGCCAATGGAACTGAAGTCAGCAATCCACTTTCAGTTATGCCGATGTCGAGTTCACACATAGCTAACGGCAAAGCCACCCCAAAACTGAGAAGATCCAAACATGCTGCGTGGTTGATAAGACAGCAAGTTGCCAACACAGCGTAGTTGTATAAGCCGTGTCCTGTAAAAGAAATTATTAAGATTTTTATAATTTTTTTTGTAAATTGCAGTTTTTAAAGAAAATGCTGCATTCAAATACGTCTCTTGCACTTTGGAAGTCATGGTAATCTTAAATTATGTTTAAAATACTTAATATTATAGGTGCGAAATTCTGTTTGTCTGTCTGTTTTTGATTGATTTTGATGAAATTTAGTATGAATATAGTTGAAGACCAGGGGTCAAACAAAGGCTACTTTTTGGCATAGAGCTGCTGGAAACAGCTAGTATTTAATATGGTTTTTAATCGCGATTATTACTAGTAATCTCCCTACGAAAATGAATACCGTAAAGTGTTTATAACGTTAGATATAAAATAAGTAAGGAATAAACATGATAAAAACCGTATTAAATAGTATTTTATGTGTAACAATCAAAAAGTAAAACACATCATTAATTTAAATAATCGACGTCAATAATCGTGTAGAAATAGTTTTTATAAATTGTGGGCCTTTGTGACACTAAATACACAATTACAAAATCTTAGATTTTTTTTATATATTCAAACTGACCTGATTTATATAACGCATCATCAATATCCAAATCCATTACAATTGTAATAACAACTTGCTAAAAAACGAACACACACTTTAAAACACTTTAAAATGTTTCTCACTTGTATGTTATTTCAATTGTCAATTGTAATTATTGATTAATATTTAACTTAATTTAAGTAAAAATTAATATTCAAAGTATGTATATTGGTTTATTTCGCGCAGACTACCGTTCAAGTCTCAGACAAACCATCACTAACAGTCTTAACACTAACTATATGGAACGCTTATATTATTTATGTTTTATATAGCCTTGGAAATATTTTTATTGTTTAAACGTTGTAAGTATAAACTTCCGTTTATGCTAAAGAGGTGGTTTGTCTAATCGTCAATTTACAAAAATATCTATGTATAATTAATACCTTTATATAATTACTAGCAGCCCGTCCCGACTTCGTCCGGGTTTTACAAATTATTTAGTAGTAGGATAAAGCTAATCTCTTCATTTAGCATTTCTTTCAGAACCGGCTACATAGATCTCCCTAAGGCCGAGTCAAGTAGTCCTATTAACCGATGAATACCATATGTATTCATCTCATGTTGTGGTGGTGAATCCCACCACCAAACCTATTTATTTTCAAGGAAGAGCGAAATATAAAATAATCTATCTTTATGGCTCTATGAGCATATGCCTCTGCCACTTCGGTAGGCATATCAAAATTTAAAAAAGTTAATGTCAGTGTCAAATTTAAACGATCGAAATATATAGCCTCATAGAGCTGCCCCATAGAGCAGTCAAGATCGATTTTTCAAGTTCAAGTTCACATTCAGGGGAATCAAATGTGATTATTTTTTTAAATTCCAATCGTTCACGACTTCGTCTTTCCAGCTAGAGACCAGCGAGAGACCAGTCGGTCGTCCTAGGAGAGACTTCGTCTCTCCTCCTGGGACGACCGACTCATCGCTTTCCACTTGGTCGTCCCGTGTACGCTCTCTTAACATCTGCCTACCCACCTGACAGTATCAGAATAGTCTCTTTTAAAACATCCACGGGGAAAAAACTAGATAACAATAAAAATTCCATTGTTTAGAATCAAATATGGTTTCCGCGTAGGTGAAGGGTTTTCATGACATATAGATATGAGACTGACATTATAGATTTTTGACTTGTGCTTAGCCTCTGACAGAGCTGTTCATAATTTCTTTCTGGGTTGGGAGAGTGCTTACCTTATATAAGGTAACCTTATAAAAGGTAAGGATGCTAACTGTCAGGTAGGTCATATGCCTGATATAACATTATTCCTTTCTTAGAAAATATATCTGAAGATGTTGTTAAGTATTAATTAACTTGAAAATAAAATAAGTAAAAAAAATACACACCGGTTTTAAGATAGACCGGTGAAGATATTGTATACGACTTCATTATAGCAGTAGGAATTTAGGAAATAGGATAGGATTTTTATCAACATGTATAACCGGCTATACATATCTAATTTGCCGTTGTTTACCGAACACCCGAAAATGTATAGTATAATATACTATCGATATATAAAAGACGTGAGTACCTAGATTTATTTTATTATTTTTTGTGGATATTCTAACATAATGACAGAATTATTCTGGAAACGAAAATCACAAATTTTCGACAATTTTTTTATCAAATTAAGGGTTAATACAGGTTTTTATTAACTTAAATAGTGAGCCCCTACTACCTGTTTATTTTTGTAAACATTTTAAATAAATAAATGATTTGATTTAATTTTTGAAATGTGTGTCGAATAAAATTGGTTCGATATCGTACAAATATTATTCGACTTGCCGATTTTGCGTGAGTCAATCTTCATTGGGAACGCAGAATGTATGTTTAGATTGAAACCGCTCGTGTTTTCCTCATCGTATTTGACGACACCTAAGCGCCACGGGAAGAAAGCATGTACTTCGTACCGTTTCGCCACGCAAAGGCATTGTAACACAAAACAAAATCCGTAATATCTTTGGAATGGAATGTCAGATTTCAATCATTTAAAGAGTAATTGACAGGTATTAAACCATCATTGAATATGAAATGGTTTATTTGGATAAGGATCAATAAATACCGACAAACTAATAATATGCCTAGTTTGTACCGGAGTTACTATTGCAAATTTTAGCATAAAAATGTAGTTGTTGTGACGTAACTAAAATAGTTAGACATTTGGTACCACGGACTTTTTTGTAGATCTTTTTAAGATACAATACGGAGTACAATATTTTGATCTATCTCTTATGGTATAGTCAGCGATTGCAATGTAAGTAATTGCAGCTATTTAAATGTAATGAAGCAAAAAATGTGTCAATTTACGACATCACATTAGAAACCTCTAAAATTATCAGTGTTCCTTTACTATATTATGCATGTATTATACATATAAACCTTTCTCTTGAAACCTACTAAAATAAACTCCATCTAAATCCGATGCGTAGTTTTAAAAATTTAAGCATACATAGAGACAGACAGACTGATAAGTGACTTTGTTTTATACTATGTATAATATAATAATAATTATAAAGTAGTTAAGGTTGTACAATTTTAATTACAAAACTTGATTATTTCTAGGAAATATTTCTGAGAAGTAATTTTTTTTTTTTTTGGCAGATACTATTACAAAAATATAACACTCCTTTTTGGACAGTTGTGTAAAAACAGCACATTTCTGTTTAGTTCATATTATATTAGAACCGGTTAATTAAATGTCACATTTTACATCAAAATACTCAGCACAAGAACTTAGAAGACTGTTTGAACTTATCATAAAATTTCGAAAACAACACACAGAAACATTTTGAGACCGAGATCAATATCAAAATCACATTAACTACTCATCAGCGTCTATATTAGCAGTTTGAATGTCCATGACAGCTAATTCTCTTACAGACCAAAGAAATGCTGTGGCAATTTGTAGAACTTAATATAATATTTTTACAAGGTAAAATTCCGCTGGACGACACTATAGCGCTACACTTCTTACGGGAACGTATGTATACATTTCCAATCAATTTCAACGTGCCCGATGTGCGAAGCTTTCACGCCATATAAAAAGTCACAGCCATGGAGCAATTACAAAAAGGAGATGCCGTTTGAAATGGCGCAGTGATGTGATCATTGGCGCCTCGCCGACACAAAAGTGGGCGGAGCTTGTCATTGCTCGTGCTCTATGATTGGAGCCACGGCCAAAACCAAGCACCCCGCACGTCTGCCTTCCGCCCCGTGTAACCTCACAAACACTTTCTTACAAAACGCTTATTACGGCATCTCCTCTTTGTAATTACTCCATGGTCACAACAGGTCAGGGTAAAAAGTAAAAATCTAATCAAGGACTACGATTAAAAAGTACCTTCTATGCTCTGAAGGGTGAATTGAAAAAAAAGTACATGGATGATGATGGTGATGGTATTAGGAATTATAAAAATAAGAATTCTTAATTACCCAAAAACTGAAATCGCTACAGTTTATAAAATGATAAACAAAAGAAACTGTCAAATTTCAAATTCTTTGCCGTATCTTTTCAAGTATCATCGTAACCAACTAAAAATAAAACTTTAGTAATCCCCGAAATCCTTCTAAACCTTCCGGGAGTTTGTGAAAAGCCATTTAAGTTACAGTGTTGACGTCCGAAATGCAGCAAGTTTGTTTACGTCCGTATTTTATGTTACGATTTCTGTTTATAAGTTCGGTTGGTTTATTTCAAAACCTAGTCTTTACATTTCTAAACTTTATAAAAATACTCGGGAAGTGTATTGCACGTATTGGCATAATAACGGGCAAACTTGGAGTTGCACTTTGCGGCAACCTTAGCTGCTCATTGCAATGTTGTCCGTCTGTTGCCAAACGCGGCGACTATTTATGGGGCACATTCACCAAGATCCGTTCATGGAAATGTCATCTATTGATATAACCGAAGAAAAGTTTTGGCAGGAGCACCACATGACACCACTTCTCCGAAGGGCCTCTACGCGTTAAATGAATATCCCCGCGCAAGCCTTTCAAAGGACCGGTGCAACTCGTCGTATCCAAACGAAAATACTCGTAAATTAAACAAGTTTAAGTTAGTATTATATATTTTTTTCAAGTACACGCAATTGGATAGGAGACAGTAGCTGTCTGTAAAACGAGACGAGTAGAGGAGAATGGGGGAGACCTTTTCCCAGCAGTGGGACAATATTGGTTAAGGTAAAAGAAAGTATACGCATGTTACACTTTTCTCGTCGTTTCTTCTCTTTGGTCTGCTGGAACAAAATTTCTTTAGGAATTAGCAGTACCTAACCTTAAATTACCTCATGCGGAAGCTTCCCCGCATTCAGGGTGGTCTTCAAGTTCATGTCATAGCAGATAATATTCAGGAAAATTGCCAGCGAAAACCAACATCATACGTTGGGCACAAGTGTCGTCGCAATGCATGATTTGCGTGCTAATAAACTCTCTGTCAAGGATGTCGAAGGCCAAGCGAAGCGGAGCCGAGCCGCAAAAGTTGGAGAGCGGACCCTGGGCTCCGAATCAACTAGCTGAGGGTGCAACCGGGGTAACGCTAGGATGCAGAAGAGGAGTCCACTGCTGGTCATAGGCCTCTCCTATTGATTTCGAGAATGGCCAGATGGAAGCGGTCTTTTTTTAATACAACTAAGTAGGCAAACAGGCGTACGGCCCATCTGATGGTAAGTGGTTACCGTAGCCTATGAACGTCTGCAACACCGGAGATATCACAGGCGCGTTGCGGACCTGTCCGCTATCAGCACTGCTACCCCTATGGAGCCTGGCGACTCTACTCATCAGCAGGAACACAACACTGCATCACAGTGTTATTTGGCTGCGGTCTTCTGTAGGGTGGAGGTACTTCCCCAGACGGAGTACTCCTTACAAAATGTCCTACCTCTCTTCATCGGTCTGCATCCAACGTTTGCCTGCGACCATTTCAGGTCATCTGAACATCAAGTCGGTGAATGTCTAACACTGAGGTTGCTGGTTCGTGGTCGCCATTCGAAAACCTTTCTGACCCATTAGCCATCGGTTCTTCGTGCTATGTCCCGCCAACTGCCACTTCAAAGAGCCAATCCGCTGAGCTATATTGGTGAATTTTGTTTTCCTACGGACCTCCGAAGGTAAACTTCCGTATATTTAGATTACAGGATAGTTAAGCGCACTATACGTGAAAAAAAAATATTAACGTACAAGCGTTTCTTGATTTTATAAACGTAATATAAAAATAATCTCAACAGTAACTTCCACGCAGTAAAACTTGAAGATTTTCTACCATAAACAGTAAAAACTTAGATATGACCAACTTTTATATTGTCATCCGTCTCCACACAAGTGATGGATTTCATTGGTCAAGTTTGACTTGATAGGAGGTATTTTTGTCACTCCACTATTTCAACGTTACCTATATTCAAAAGTTTATTTCCATTGCAACTATCTAGGTACTTTAATAGTTCTCAAATACATAGTCATCAAAATTTGGTTACAGACCTATTTAATAATGCCCGTTGAATTAACACCCTATCTTATTTATATATAAGCGTTATCCGGTTACATTGTGAGCCATTGTGAGCTTTTACTTCACTGCAGATTCGAATTAAATACGTATTATCATATTTCTCCATAATGACCACACTATATGGACAATTGCAGTCAATCAACTGTTTTACAAAATGTAATTATGAATTGATTATATAATCATGATTGTTTAAGCAATATACTGGTTGCATTACTAGTTGCATTTCGTAGAAAACGCGATCTTTCAGTTCATTTATTATCATAGAAAAGTGAAGACGTGAAAAGATAACATAGTGTGCCCGCCACCCCTAACTAACTGATTTGCCATACTAAATTATTATTGCAGTCGCTATTGTCTACCTCAATAAATCTCATGATTGACGTACAGGTACAACTCTCAGGACTCAAAGGGAATGGAACTAATTTTATTATTCCACGTTCAAGCCTTGGCGTAGTTCCCGACTTGTGTCAACTGTAAATTTCCTCAAGTTGATAATAAAATATTTAATTTTACTGCAATTTTTAAAAATGTCACATGTTTGTTAGCCAGCTCCGTAAATTCTTGTATACGTGGGGCGCACTATAAGTTTCCGGAATGAATATGAAAAAATACTATTAAAGGTACAAAATTAATTTATTGTTTTTCAAAATAATCTCCCTTGGCGTCTATGCACTTTTTCATTCGATGAAACCAGTTTTGAATACTTTTGTGCCACTCCTCTGTGGTGACCTCTGAAACGTGTTTTTCATACTCCTCGACAGCCTCTTCTGGTGATGAAAATCGTTGACCGCGTAATTGGTTCTTAATTTTTGGGAACAGAAAAAAGTCACAAGGTGCCAGGTCGGGACTGTATGCAGGATGACTCATGAGTTCTACATTTTTCGCCTTCAAAAAGTCGTTTGTCTGTCTGGCCGTGTGAGAACTAGCATTGTCGTGGTGCAGGATGATACGGCGTTTACGGTTATTTTTACGGAGTTCGTCAATAACTTCCGGCAAACAAATGGTCGTGTACCAGTCCCTATTCACTGTACGACGATTCTCTAAAGCAACAGTAGCCACGTGTCCAGTTTTATTAAAAAAAGAAGCAATCATCCGCTTAGATGCACTTTTCACGCGCGCCACTTTGGTTGGTTTCGGCTCATCTTGAAAGACCCATACGCTCGATTGCTGCTTTGTTTTGGGATCGTAGCAATAAATCCATGTTTCGTCACCTGTTACTATGTCCCACACCAAATTTGACGCACTTTCGTTGAATCTGGTAAGCATGGCACTGCACCAAGTGACGCGGTCCGTTTTTTGAGCCTCGGTCAAGTTGTGTGGGATCCACCGCGAGCACAGCTTTCTCACACCCAAATGTTAGTGTAGGATTAATTGTATTTGACTCATGCCTATTTCTAAGGATGCGCGAATTTCATGGTAGGTCACATGCCTGTCTGTTTCAATCATACGACGCACAGCATTGATGTTTTTGTTGGTCACAGCGGTGGACGGCCGACCATCGCGAGATTCGTCACTGAGATTGATACGACCACGCTTGAATTCTGCAAACCAGCTATAAACAGTTGTCTTGCATGGTGCTTCATTGCCAAAAGCTGTTTCAAGCCGAGCGATGCTCTGTTGAGCTATCAAATTACACTTAAAATCGTAGAAAATCATACTACGAAAATATTCCCGAGTTAAATCCATGTTGATGCAGACACACAATTTTTTAAATGGCGCCACAAGGTAAAAACAAAAGACAGTCAGATGAAACAAACTGCATTCTACAGCCAAAGAGTTCTATTTTCAAATGTTGCTATAAATTTTTAAATATTGTTTATGTAAGTGGCCAGTTCCGGAAACTTACAGTGCGCCCTATGTACAAACTCTTCTAGTTTATTATATTAGTATAGATATTTATCAATGAAAACTGACGTCTTCTATGTATATTTATACAAGTGACAAAACTATAAAACAGTTTATTTAATTACTAAGGCACGATAGAACTAGTTTAGCCTTGGTGCTAGATTATTGATATGCTTAACCTTTTGTCGTAGAAATGTACAGGTAACACGCAACTTAGGAATACTAATTTATATTAAAATTATATATGTTCAAAACCTAAGAGAGGGCTGTTTAAGGTATTGGAATCAGAGAGTCATATTTGTAGATTTTAATTTCGCATCTCATAGATACCTCTATTAAAAACCTCTTAGTAAAAACTAAGTAAATAATTGTATAAATTAAATACAATATTGTAAAATGATTATGTAAATCCATACTAATTCCATACTAATATTATAAATGCGAAAGTCTGACTGTCTTTTTGTCTGTCTGTAACGCTTTCACGGCCAAACCGCGGAACGTATTTAGATGAAATTTGGTATGAATATATGTAGTTGAAACCCCGGGGTCAAACCTAGGCTACTTTTTGACGCAGGCGGAGCGGCGGGAAAAAACTAGTAGTCTATAAAGCCCTACAACTAGTTTATTTAAATCATCACTATCACTTTAGTCACTGCTGGACATGGTCCTACATATATTTCCAAAATGACTTTCGAAAACGGGCTGCATTCAAGGCTTGCCTGCGACCTTTTTATGATCGCCAAGCCATCTGTTAGGTGGATATCCAACGCTGCACTTGCCGGTGAGTGGTTGCCATTTGAACCCATTGATCAACGCTTTTCCGCGCTATGTGAAACAATGGTGCTACCAATTTGTATTATGTAAATAATTCGTCTTGCTCACGGGACATTACATATCTCAATAATTATGAAAAAGAAATAAATTCTGAGAATGTTATTTTAAAACAATAAATAAAATATACAAAAGGGTAGTTAAAGGTAAAATGTTCAAAAAACCTTAAAGGACGAAGGATAGCATATTTGTAAATTTTTCAGTAGGTGCAAGCTAGTGCGAACCATGCTCCTGAGATACGTCTAGACTTGTTTGCATTTTGAATAAAAATTCTTCAAAGTTCATACAAAAGCTCAGAGATTTTGTGAAAATTGTTCACAGATACAAATCAAAGACAAAAAAAAGTATCTGCACCTACGTACATTGCACGTTGCGTAACATAATAATAGCCTACATAATGTAAAAAAAAAACACATTTTTCCAGAATATTTCATTTAAGTACATGACATACCTATGACAATATTTTATTAGTACAGTTCAAAAGGGATTTTCAAAAAGGTATCAATAAATGAATATTTACTTACAACGAGTACCTATGCGGTCGCGGATAATAACAAAATAATCTGTAAAAAATGCTGACAGATTGTTTAAATAAATTTGTGCTTATAACTAAGCAAAACACTCGATAAGAATAATACAGTTAATAATAATATTCTAGTGAAATGTCTGTTGTATGGGAGCCCCCTTAAATATTTATTTTATATCCCATTGAATATTTATCTATATCTGTTGTTATGCTGTTATCAGCAACAGAAATACACATCATATGTTAAAATTTCATGTGTCCAACTATCATTGTCCATGAGATACAACCTCGTGACAGACGGACGGACGGACAGCAGTTTCTTAGTAAAAGGGTCCCGTTTAACCCTTTGAGTACAGAACCCTAAAAACGGAAAGCGTAGAATTTCCCAAGCACTTTCAGCCGGAGATCGGGTCGTAGTACAATTCAATTATACTCAAGTTGCGGTAACACTATATACCTGATACTGCACTGATCAACGTTCCTTTTCTGGAAGAATAAATAAATCAAAAGGGCAAATGAAAATATGGAGAAATTTATTAATCTTAGGTGATCAGAAGTGGGACGTACGAGATACTCATGCCACTACTTGACATAATTCCGTCATTATGTTTGAATCGGTAGGTTATTCACTTTCAGGCTTTTATTATCTTGAACTAAAAAAAAGTAGATAAGCATCAATTAGGTTAGAAGTGAGAAACAATATTGAACATTGTGTGCCATCTGTACCACTCATCATCATTATTTCATGCAGGTCTCATTACCATTTTTAATGCAAATAAATTATTTGATTCGATTTGAATGTAGTAAACCAATTGTGATTTTATTTGAAATTAAAGAGTAATCTCCGTCTAAATCGGTAGCGATACGCAGTCGAATTATGCCCAAAAAAAATGGGCGGATCATTTTTTGACGACTAAAAATTGTTTCAAAATATCAGGTAAAATATAATTTCTCTGAACGATATTTTTTCGTAGTAAATCTCTGTTATCCTCCGTCCCTGGCTCGTCTGCATGGTAATGGATCCCATAACAGACAAGTGTTGTTTGTGAGTGACCCCATGACCTAGTTTTAAACTTGATGATCCCTTTGTTACTTGGAGTTAACTAGGACTTACTAGAAGTACTTTATAAAGGTATGAGACAAAGTTTCTACAGAAGTAAAGGGTTGAAGATAAAATGGATTCGTCTTACAGAGCAGTGGAATAACAAGTTTTCTCTTACAACTTGTAAAGTAACAGGTAAATTTAATCAATAATATATGGTTGAGAATGCTTTGTGATAGTTTAACCTAGGGCACATACCGGCTAAATCAATGCTTGAAAAAATACGAAGCTAATTTTAACTAATATTATATTACTCCTAAAATGAAAGTGAGTTTGTATATTTTATTTGTTACCTATCGACTGTTTTTTTTTTAATAATCTTCAAACTGTACACGCATATTACTAAAAGGACAATGGATATCCTGAATTCTGAAAAGTGTTCCGTTTCCGTGAGATTTACACAACTTCCTTGCGTCGCGGGTCTACGCTAGTAGAGAATACAGTTATTATTTACCTAAATTATTAATGACTGTTAAATTAATTACTGAATGTAAACAACTATCATGATTAATCAAAATCCAAGTCATATCATAATCTATACTTATGAACTTTCGAGAATATTAGATCTAGCTACTGGGAGAGAGAAAAATTGATTACAAATTCGATTCTCTGTTTTCGAAGCCTAACGAATTCGCTGCTTTCAAATGAATTAACTCCTGACCTTTGTATTTGAGTAGTCTTATTTTTCTGAAGTATAAAAGATTCTTCAAACAATATTTTTTAAATGACGACTTTTACATGACTGATCAACTTTGACGAAATCAGTATTTCCTAAGATAACGTGTAAACTTCATTTACTTGAGCTAACTCATCGTGGTAAATTAAATTGACTTTTATTGAACTTAAGATTAGATACTTAAGTACAATGACACTTTTATAATATATTAAGATCACTACACGTTAAGGCAAGTTACAATTCAATCTTGATTCACAGTTAAACAGTTGTTAATCCATGAACAAATAATAAACAATTTAGCCAGAAATTTGTGTGGACAGCACTTTACGTGCCATTTGGAACATTACCATAAACTTCGTTGCTGTTAGTTCTCGGAAGCAAGCTTTTAGAGAAGATCGTTCCTGGTCCCCTTAATTTTATTTTTCTTTTAAAATCGCCACTCACTTTCTAGTGCCACTAAAATGTGTCCGGTTGTTTATTGGGTAATTACACGGTGAGACCCGAGTTCTCCAACTATATTTTAACTATTCGTTAATTAAGAGTGGGATAAAGTCAATCTACCACAGGGTGTACACCCTGGTGTCAGAGTAATAATTCCTGCCTGCCTGATTCAAGCTTGCAATGTCCTAACCAAACTGAAAACAACTAAACGAAAAATGCTTTCCGTGGGAATCGAAACGACGACCTCCTAGTTAAAGGCAAAGGTCCACTGGACCACGGAGGCAGTTTATTTTAACCATGTTAACATTAAACCGTTTACACAAAGGGTTAATCAATGTTTAATGAATCATCATCATCATCATTTCAGCCGCAGTCAGTCCACTGCTGGACATAGGCCTCTCCCAATGATTTGCAAAATGATTGGTTGGCAGCAGTCTACATCCAGCGTTTGCCTGCGACCTTTTTCAGGTCATCTGACCATCTGGTCGGTGGATGTCCAACGCTGCGTTTACCGAATGTGATGTGGTTTTATGAATGGTGAACATCAAAATGTTATTAAACTGCAGTTTAAGATTTACATTTACGTTTACAGACGTTTAAAGTTTAAACATATGAATGAATGAAAAATTTATTGCACCATTATTATATCTAACGCACCAGTAGAAGTTATTCTGGAGAAAATTGTCTTATCATGTACTCGTAAGAGGGTATCTATTGAAAATCTATGATGACATGTAAAAGTTAGAATTCTAACTAGTTTTTGTATTAAAATTTTTGTATTTTTTTTTTTTTTACTCATGTACTCGCGTACAAACGACAAAACATTAATAGAACTTAATGTTTTACTTAAATATAATATTAATTTAAGTTTTAATAACGCTACTAATTATCATGCAATATATCAGGTTATTAATGAGGAGCTCGTTAGTCGAGCGCGACCCGCGAATCCATAGCGAATGTGCGTGTCAACCGAAGGCGTGTCGCGACCACTATTGGATTGGTCACCATTTAGTGGCATTTTCTATCTTGAGTTCCTCCTTGCTTTGGAAGGCATGTTAAGCCGTTGGTCCCGGTTGTTGTCGATAGATAGCAGTTATTAGGCTGTGTCAGATGCCTTGGGGCAAAAATTCTGACAGTGTTGGTCACTAACACATCTCGGGTCATGTTCCTGTTAGTCTGGTTTCCCTGTAAAAGGGTTAAGAAGGTTAGACGGCAGTCGCTCTATTGTAATAATCAGTTCCGCCAAATTTAGGACTAAGACTTACAGCGTACCCTAAGCTCCGAAGCGTAAGCTGACGACGCAACTAGGAATACACGCTAGGATGATGATATCAGGTCATTAACCTCATTCAAGATCTCCTGGGACCTGTTACTCAACTCCTTTTAATTAATAATTATTTCAACGTGTAAGCTCGGGCGTGTCCAGGGACTTTGAGAATTAATCGCTAAGATTTTTATTAATATTTAATGGCATAAGGCTTTCACGCTGTTTAGAGAAACAATAATACTTTTAAAACTAAATTTTAAATTTTATTCCAAAGATAGGCACTACAATAAAAGCAACAAATTATTATTATAATTGAAAAGAAAACAAGATCGAAATAAATATGAAGGAAAAACGAATAGTTCGTTACTCTCTATATAGTAATCCAAAGTAGAGTCACAAAAAGTTTTATTTTTTTCTGAGAGTTAGTTTTCACAGAAATTTTGAGAAATCGATTGATTCTGCTAAGTTTTAGCTATATAGAAGCTGAATCACTCGTTAGAACTTAGAGCTAAATTAAAAAATATTATAGCATCAGACAGTGTTTAAGTTATGTGATTTTCATGCCAAAAACTAAAAATCGCTAAATGCAGAGTCTTCCACTTCTGACTATATTTGACTTTACTAGGACTTGACGAAATTGAACTGTAGGATTGAAGAAGATTTAAAAAAAAATATGGGCCTTAAAAGTCTGGTATTCATGGCCATAAAAGCCATTATTATTAAAAAAAATACATAGTACTCTCGTTTATTTATGGTCGGCGTGGATTGTGGCCTATAATTTCTTGTTTCATATTTTTAAAAATAAAGAAATAGCTCAATATACCGCATCACGTAATTTCAACAAAAGCTCCCAAACAATGAGAGGTAGGCTTGTTTACCCTAGTTTTATGTAGGCGATGAAAGAGGTTACAAAATGCACATTTACACAGGTTGGTAACACTGACCTCACGTATGTTTGACTGCTAAAACTTAAGAATAAAGAATACTAAAGAATGAGGGTTCTATTCTATGTTATGGAAGCTATTGCCTGAACTCATGATACAATAATGAGGGCTCTGAAATCTGAAACATAGACTATAATGAAGGTGCTTACTATAACCCACTACCTACGCTTGATTGTAAATCTACCCTTTCTTTCGAGTTTTGTTTCTTTTACCAAGAGCTTTAAAAATAAATATTATTTTATGCTTACGTCATTATATGATGACTTAAATACTACTTAGGGTATTTAGGGTCGATTTACCATGTAACCAACTCGACGTGAATGAATAAATTACAAAACATATTTTTTACGGAACTGACATTCAAACAAATAATTAACTAAGCATATAAGTAAAATTTTTGTTGAACAATATTTTTTATATATTAGCGATACGCGAAATTTCAACGAAATTAGACAAAGTGAAACTTTTTACGACGCTTATTTTTTGAAACTATTGTAACTTTCTTCTTCATCCAAGCTCAGGCTTCGGAGATTAGGGTACGTTAAAGTCGTGGTCTTTGATTTGGCAGCACTGGTATTAGCATAGAGCGACTGTTGTTTGTATTGACTTGTAGGCGTCTTTGTAAACACAATACAAAACGTAAGTGCCATCTCCATAAACGTCCTTGGCAGTGTCAAATAAAAAGAGTTATCTTTTTACAGGGAAATGAGACCAACAGGAACATGACCCGAGGTGTGTAAGTGGCCAATACTATCATATTTTTTCAGGCTACCTACATGCATCTAACACAGCCTAACGACTGCTATTTAACGATAATCACGACCATCCGCTTAACGCGCCATTCGCACGGGGAGGTCAAGATGAAAATGTCACTAAATGGCGGCCGAGAATGATAACATACCGATTCTAAAATAGGGACCTTAAATTAGGCTGGGGTAACCGCTTTCCACCATGCTTATTAAGTATAAATCACTGAATGCCTACTCACTAAATATGACGGCAACCCGGCAGACTTGCTTTCCCTGGAGAACAACGCAATGAAAGTTAATGCAGACACTAAAAGTTTCTTTATAATTATTAGTTAAGGACCGACTTAAATTTAACTATACGATTAATAATAATAATCAAGTAAATAGTATAAAAAACTTACTCATTACAAGTAATACGAGTACCTATGACTTTAAGAATGCAGAGCTACATACAACTTAACCCAAATCCCTATTGACCAAAACGGGAAGCTTCCCGAGTGGATTACTTAAATAATTATAAGTCCTATTACGTATGTAAATGCTACCCTTCCTGTTTATACACGAGTAAGGTTGGCAGTATGATATTTAATAATGTAAGATACAATATCCAAATGACCACTTCAGCCAAATAATTTACGTTTAAATGCCATGGAGAAGGATTAAGGAAGCCTAAAAGTGTGAAGCCTCATTCGTTTCACTGGAATGGAGTATGTTCAAAGAAAACAGATATATACTTAATTCTCGACCTTTACAGCTTCGAGATCTCATAAAAAACCGTGCTATAATTTATGACAGGGCAAGTTATTTTAATGACTTTTTTTTTTTAATAAATGATAGGTTATACCGATTAAACAAATAGCAAAAAATATAAAAATGTCTAATCAAAAAACGTAAGATCTCACAACTGCTTCGAAGAGAACTTTTGAAGTTGTAAAAATAAATTACTCCGGTCAAATGATACCTCACGCTAATCGCGCCCTATGGTATTCCATAAACCAAAGTTGCAGCTTTTGTGCGCGTGTGCACCAAAACTGCCTGAAAGCTAAAGCCTTCAGTTCGAAACAGGATACCTCGGAAAGTGGCCGCCTGTAACCCTCTCTGAATTTTCGAACAATCGTGATTCGAACTTTATTAGTTAGTAAAAATAAATTTGAATGAAATTGTTTTATTTGTGACTATGTTTGTGAAAGTGATCAAGTTGTTTCGAGAGGGGAAAAGTTTATATCAAGTTTTTCCAAGTTAAAGGTAAGTTGTACTTTATTTTTAAGTTCATGTAATGTTCATACTTTTTGTGTTTTTATATAAAATGCTTTATTTATTTTTTTAATATAATTGCCATTTTTGTGCATTTATTATAAATATTATTATATTTTATGATGATTGATAATTCACCTTACACGTAAAATCAATAACAGTTATACATTTAAAATAAAGGAAAATGTGAAAATAAAATTGGAATAAAATATACTTTATACCTTGTGACTAATAAATTATATAGTTTTCTTTCATTTAGATATAAATATTTATTACACGACAAAAACTTTAATAAATTAATTAGGAAAACTTACATGGTTTACTCTATAATTTAATATAATACAAGTCCCTGCTCATGTTCTTCAGTCGTAAGAAAAGTAAACAAAGTTTAAAAAATAAAATTTTGTATTTTTGAAAAGCCTAATTTCAAATAACCCCAAATTAAGTTTTTTTTTTTATAATTCAATTTCGTTAGTTTTCAGTAGGTATATTTTTCAGCCATCGGTAGATATGAAATGAAATCAGTGTTCTGTATTAGTTTTCTTTGATATGTAATGTTAACCGATATGAGAAGTTTTAAAAAATAAGTTTTTTTAAAGCAATTGCCATTTAATTGTAAAGCTATCCAGTGTCCTTTTATTAAAAGCACATTTTTTATTGAGAATGGTATGAAAACATGGCAATAAATTACGAATTGCTTTATCATGGATTCTCTTTTTGGCGAAGGTCAAAGGTCATCGTTTGTGATGGATAAATATGTACCCGAAACTAATACAATTTCCCTTTATAACATCGCATCAATCACTTTATTTAAAGTGACAAAGGAATTATAGTTGCTTTGAAATATACCCTTTCCCTTTGTGTTGGGTTAGGATCCATTAAATAAGTAAACTCCATACCTATGAAATTATTCATACCTTCTTCTCAGTGATTTTTAGGTTGCTTTAGAAGTGTTTAGTTGTCCGAAGTCTATTTAAAAGAGATGTTTTTCTGTCAAAAAGATACCTATGACATGAAACATTTTGGTGCTATTTTTTTAGACCAGTCCCTTGCCTGACTACGGGTCTCTTTGGGAACGGTGTTATTAGGAATACGCCAAACGTATAGCATAACAGGAATTTGTACTTGTTTTCCCCACATTCGCTTCTTACGATAAGTACAAGTACCTAATAATATCTGTTAATAATCATGTATCAATAGTGAAACCAGGCAAATCATTTGGGTGTAATAGTCACTAATGTCGTTTTCTTTTTAAAGCTGCCTAAAATTAATACTACTAATAATATTAATGATTTCTTATGTTTTCGCGATTGTTATTCATTAAATTAAACTATTTTAATACGGTTTTTATAGCGTTTATTACTTATTTATTTACACCTGACGTTTCAAACACTTTACACCGTTCATGGTCGCAGGCAGACTAAGTTAACATTTGTCTTTTGATGTCATAAGATTACAAAATACCGCCTGAAATTTTATTGGGAACTATTCCGATTCACGCAGTATTGGCTCACAGTATCTAAGGGTCTTGCAGTCTGATTCCGAGTTTGCGATTTTATTAAGTTAATGACTGGGTCCCAACCTGGTGGTACCTGCCATCCATCCTCTCGATTGAAATTAGGATGTTTTTTTAATTTCAATAGCTTCACGTAACATCCTTGGAATGAATCTATTTTCCTTTGCAAGGACTTGAGGATTATCAAAACGCATATAGTGGTTGGGTTTGTCTAGAGCGTGTTCACAGACTGCTTGAGACTTGGTTGAGCGTCTATTTTTCATGTCAGCAATATGTTCTTTTATACGGGTATTAATGCTTCTCTTTATTTGCCCAATGTATGATAAACCACAGTCACAATCAATTTTATAAACTCCAGCATCTTGCAATGGGATATTAGATTTTACAGGTCTTAAAAATTGGTTTATTTTCTTATACGGCTTGTAATAGGTCTCGATTGAAGCTCGCCTAAGTATGTTACCAATCTTGCCCGTGACTCCCTTTATGTATGGTGGTATAGATGGCAGGAAAACGATCAACTGTGTGCGGCTTGGGACGACTTCTGTGACATATGTGTGGGAGGCTGAGGTTGTTGCTTCTTAAGACCGACTTGACTCGGTGAAGCTCCTCCTAAAGATGGTGGGTGTCACAGATGCCGTGTGCTCTCTGTAACAAAGATTTGCCTACGGTAGCTAACTGACATGGATGATGGTGAGATTTACCGTTGAGATATTTGTGTGTGTGGGTGGGCTTTCTGTACACAGTGTGACTGATACTATTGTCAAGATTTCTAGTTATTAAAACATCAAGAAAGGCTAATGAATTATTGATCTCAGGTTCCATAGTGAATTTAATTTTACTATTAATGGAATTTAAATGATCTAATGAAACAGAGACTTGAGTTTTGGGGAGTACAACAAAAGTATCATCTAGGTACCGTTTGAACATCTTCGGCATAGCCAGGGTGCTAGAAAGAGCCTTCTCCTCAAGGTCTTCCATGAAAATGTCGGCAATAATGGGAGAGTGGAGACCCCATAGCTACACCGTCAATTTGCATGTAGAATTTGTTTTCCCAGAAGAGATAGAAGAGATAGAGAGAATGCTCAAGTAACTCTGCATACTCTTGAGGTAGATGGTGGCCCTCAAGCCTTCTCTTGACAATATCAATACAGTCATACAAAGGTAGACTGGTAAATAATGACTGTACATCAAAACTGACCATTTTATCTTCATCAGTTAATCGTAGATCTTTAATTAAGCTGATAAAGTGATAAGAGTCCTTGACATCAGCATCAGTATGACCACGAAGTTGTGTTAATATCTTCACCAGGTGTTGTGCTATTTTATAAGTTGGCGAATCTATTGGGCTTACAATTGGTCTTAATGGGTGGTCTTTTTTGTGTATTTTTGGAAGGCCATATAATTTTGGTGGTTTCACACAGGAAGGCACGAGCGAAGTTTAATGTGTCGGAGTATTATAATATTAATTCTTTTATTTTTGTTACGATCTTGTTAGTAGGATCACTTTTTACTTGTTTATATGTATTCTCATCCGACAACAGTTGTTGAATTTTTGTGTTATAATCAGAGGTGTCCATTATAACAGTTGAATTTCCTTTGTCAGCTCGTAAAATAGTAATGTCTGGGTTCTTGCGAAGGTTGGTGAGTACAATATATTGTTCACGAGGAAGATTCGGTTTTGGCGGCTTGCTATGTCGTAATACATCTTGGCGTATCGCTTCCAAATCTTCTTTCTTTAAGTGTAACATGAACCGAGGTGTGTTAGTGGCCAACATTGCCAGAATTTTTCAGGCTGCTCTAAGGCATTCAACACAACCTCACGACTGCTAACTATCGATAACAACCGGGACCAACGGCTTAACGTGCCTTCCGAAGCACGGAGGAGCTCAAGATAGAAAACGCCACTAAATGGTGACGAATCCCATAGTGGTCACGTCATTCGTCAATAATATACTATATATTATATTATTAGTGGCGACCAATCCATGACCTGACACAATCGCTTGACACGCACGATTGCTATGATCACGCTAACTATCTATTCAAGAAAGAAGTGATCTACTCTAAGGGAAATTAATATAAATAATGAAGGCTAAGCTGAGCACTAATGTAGTGGAGTGACTAACAGTGGTTTCGGCCATTTTGCAAGTATAGTAAAATTTCCGATGTATTTTCGTTGCGGTCTCTAGTAAGCGAACATAATTTGAGCTTTGTTTCGAGTATGTATTTTTTTTTCTTTGTAAACCTTTAGTATGCACTTCGGTTTATTTTGTAATATTTTGTTTCTTTACTCATATAATCTCTCTGTACGTTCATTTATTTCAATATTATTTGGTATCTTTATATTTTTATAGATCTTTTTTAGCTGAAATTATGCGTTTATATTACAGTTTGCCCTATTAGTACATATATATGTCTTGGTAGGTAGGTAGTTTACATATAGGAGACGTGAGCTAAGAAAGCATTTATATTTCCAAATGTAAAGTAAGGTTTAACCGACCCTGTAAACTCTGGTGTCAGAGTTCTTAATAACCTACGGAAAATTCTCACAGGAACACGGTCGGAGCAAATAATCTCATATTTATTTAACCACACACAATAAAAACCCTTCATTACATAAGAATTTACAATACACCAATTTTTGCAATACGCAAAACTCACTTATTTTCTTTAGAAAAATTATGTAAAAAGCTAAAAAAATAATTTCATCCTATACAAAATCCTGTCAGCAGATCACAAGAATGAAGCGATTTTTTTTTATTATTTTACTTATTTTTAATAAAGATTTTTACATACATTCATACATATTTTATTTATATAGAAAGGTTAATTTCACTCAAAACAAAGTAAATATTTGGCCGGTGTTTTAAATTTTAAGTATTTTGTTTAATACGAGTATATAATTAATACCTTTCATTTATGTACTGAACAATTTTGTCTATCTTCGCCTATCTGCAGGCGTTAAATTTGCTTAGACCCTGCGTGTGACTACAAAGCCGACATCAGAAGACATCCGGGTTTCTTTGAATAAATAATAGAGCAATCCTTTTGTGAATTATACGTAGTTACAGAAAAAAATACGATTTATTGTCCACAAAAGAATTTTATTTAAAAGAAGATGCTACTTAGTATTACCATGGGTCCCATTTCCCAAAAAAAAAAAAGTTTCAAAAATGCGTTTTAAAAATATAAATGAATCGTCTTTTTGGCGAAATAAAAACGGAATTTTCAAAATACTGTTTTTTCCGTACCCAAATTACATCACAATCTTAATTTATAATTGCTCCTGTTTTTGATAGATAGCCAATAACTTTGTATGAGCGTGCCCTGGAGTAACCAAGAAAGTTGGCCTGTTTCGGTAATCTGTGTATTAATTTTCCTTCCTCTGCTTTCAAAATTAAGTAACTAGCAAATCATATGGAAGATTAAAAAATACTCCACCGACATGAGGTTTACTTTATTTTCAATTTTTTTTCAACATACTCCTGAAAAGAAGGAAAATTCTGGTTTGGCCGTGAAAGCGTAACAGACAGACAGATAGACAAACAGACTTTCGCACTTATAATATTCAATATGGATAAACTTAATTCAATTTTTTTGTTCTTGATTCCTAATAGTAGAAACATATGGTACGATACGACTGATGGAAAGCGGTTACTGCAGCCTACGACGCCTGTAATAACCAAATATATCACGGGAGCGCAGATTTTTAAAGCACTATCTTTGTCTTCATCCAAACGTGTTTCCCAGTTCTATCTTTAGCTTGTCAAGGGTACGCTAAATGAATAAATAAATTGCTTTTAAACGAAATATGTTTTTAAATAGTTTCTACAAAAAATACTTAAAATACATGTTGGTACAAAATCTCTAAATTAATGCAACTGTTGCACTATTTAATGTATTGCTGTAATTAAAATAACATACATTTAGATTTAGCTGGCTATAAATCCGATTTTGTTCGAATGCCGAAATTGTATATTTTACTAAATATGTAAATCGGTTGTTAAACAACAACGCAAATTAGGTATTCCGTAATCCATACTTCCATACTAATACTGATATATACTAATAATATACTAATAATCCATACTATCTATACTAATATTATAAATGCGAAAGACTGTCTTTCTGTCTGTCTGTTACGCTTTCACGGCCAAACCGCTGGACGAATTTTGATGAAATTTGGTATGGATATAGTTGAAGACCCTAAGTCAAACATAGGCTACTTTTTGACGCAGGCGGAGCTGCGGGAAACAGCTAGTCCATACTAATATTATAAATGCGAAAGTCTGTCTGTCTTTCTGTCTGTCTGTTACGTTTTCACGGCCAAACCGCTGGACGGATTTTGATGAAATTTGGTATGGAATATAGTTGAAGACCCGGGGTCAAACATAGGCTACTTTTTGACGCAGGTGGAGCTGCGGGAAATAGCTAGTTGTACATAATTATGAAGACATGTACTTATTATGATGCTAGGATCATTGCCAGTTATGTGAATGCATAGCTAGTTTTTACCCGACCCGATGTTTGAATGTATGTTCCCGATTTTCTTCTAAACTTCTAGTGATAATTATACAAATGAGGTATCGTTTGAAAGTTCTTAGTTATCCGCTAGTTCTTATCTTTGTAACATCATTTCAAATTTACAACATCGCCTTCTAGAGAGGGCATAAAGTGAGGACCTGAAAAAAAAGGATATCAAATGAAAGGACTTAATTAGCACATCTCAAAAACATATATATTGTTAACTTTAGCTAACGGGTTTGCTTGCTTTCTTCTGATATCTGAAAATTTTCTTCATACAAATCGAATTCGTTTGTGTCCGCGGTTTTATTCTAAACTACTAGTGATAATTAAACAAATGGGGTATCGTTGGAAATGCCTTAGTTATGTGGGTGACATAGGCTATGTCACGTCATGTTGAAATTGAAACAGCGCCCTCGAGAACAAAAAGTTTAGGCAAAAATATAAATATACGAATCGCGATTTACTTCTAAATTACTAGTGATATTTTAACAAATGGGGTATTTGGAAATCTCTTGGTTATCCGCTAGTTCTAGGCTATATGATGTCATTTTAAATTAGAAACAGCTCCATCTAGCGGGCATAAAGTTAGGACGAGAAAAAAAACACTTTTTTGTTGATGCCGTGTGGGGTATCAAATGATACGGCTTAATTAGCACTTGTCAAAAAAATATATATATTGTTAGCTTTTGCTCGCGGGTTTGCTTGCTTTAATGCGATATTTGAGAATATATTCATACAAATGTTCTCGAAATTTATTTTAAACTATTCAAACAAATGCAGTATCGTTGGAAAGCTAAGTGAAACTATGTGACGTCACGTTCAATTTGAA
This sequence comes from Euzophera pinguis, assembly GCA_947363495.1. Classification (NCBI taxonomy): domain Eukaryota; kingdom Metazoa; phylum Arthropoda; class Insecta; order Lepidoptera; family Pyralidae; genus Euzophera; species Euzophera pinguis. Next base: position 9,814,168 of record OX376170.1, on the reverse strand, counting down.
ACAACGCCCTCTATGTATAAGACAAAGGAGTTATGGCAAAAAAAAATGTGTTACTGTCGTTTGGGTTAGTTAGATAAATAAATAAATTGATATACACTTTATTGTACCAATCACAAAAATTCAAATCTTATCATCTAATGAAATGCCTTAATTAGTACATTTAAATTATATATAGTTAGCTTTAGCTGGTGGTTTTACTCGCTTTCATTCGATAGTAAGAAATATTTGTCTTCAAATCGAGCAGAACCAAATATTGTGTCTTGGTTTTGGTGGTCATTTGGCTATAGGTATAGTTTATTAAAATTTTAAGCGATTCTGCATGAGCAGTGGACAAGAGAATATGTATTTAAAAAAAAAAATATTGCCTTGTTTCATACATTTTAGAGCGTGATTTTGCAGTAGTCGGGTTTTAGTTTTTGAACTATTTTATGTAATTTAATGATAATAAAAATCTAAATATCGAGCAATACCACCAAGTTCAACCGGAAAATCGCTTAGATGATGAGGATGACGATACAACAAGGAAACTTCATATTTAGACGACAAAATACAGTCTCTCCCAATATTGAAGATTAGTAAAAGAAATTAGTGGAAATGTACATTACATTCTGATGCTGACTAACAATAGAGTTTCGTGTAAATGTCCTATAAATTTTTGTCATGGCTTCTTTAAAACTGGGCGGTAGACAAAATGCCTTTTTAACGTTGAAAATAGCTGGTATATTATAATTTCAAAACAAATAGCATAAACGTATGTTATGTGCGGACATGTAAGTACAGTAATTAAGCGTTCGTCTACCCCTAATGGAAATATTTAGTCTGCTGTCTGACTGAATAAGTAGTCAACATACTATGGTGATAGATTTATTGTTTGAATTGGTATTTAAATTATTGCAGTTTACTTATTATACGATGTGGCATGGTTATAATGTGTGTTGCAAATACCTCGCCGTAACTGTAAGGTCATAATTTTTCCATACTCAAATAAATTTTCGTTTAGTTCGTTTCCTGTACCTTTAGAGAAACCACAAAATATATAATTTAATATACTTACTTAAGTTATCTTTTGTGGTTTCGTAAATCTATAAAACTGAAGGGAAATTCTGACAGTATAGATTTTTGATAATATGTAAATAGAATTGTACCAAAAAGTTCCTAAATCTATGGTAGTAACCATGTGGAAAAAATTTATAATTTTCCATGAAATTAAATAAATAAATATTAAACAGTAATTACTATCTCGAGCTACTCCGTACTTCGAAAGACTCGTTAAACAAGATACCAGTAATTTTAAAAACTAAAACACCCGACTGCGTTTCTGGGCAATTTGAGAATGAAAAGTCCCCGAAAAATCCGTCATTTTGTTTTTTTATTATTTTGATGTACCCAGTGTCACTCACACAGCTAGCTCAAGCTAAAATCTATTGAGCCGTTCAGGCTACTATCATCTTATAATGATGATTATACTTAATTGTATAATATCTCTGTTTACACGTAAATGAAGCAAAATATTGTAAAACACCATGACCAAAATATTTGTGTTTTGTTTCAAGATACAAACAAAAATTCATATAACTCAACTTTTGTCATAAAGAAGAAGCCATAACCCGGCCATTTATTTTAAAATAAGGTCAAACCATTCCATTCACCATAAGTTTGCTATATTTTATGCCTTGAAAGCCTTCCTTTGGTTTAATGGGGCGTACTTTTGCTAATCAATGGTCCACAGTTGGGAGCAGTTCTTTAATTTGAAATGTTGGAAAGATTTGTAACAATCCTTATCTTCGAACGTGTCCAATAATGATTCAGATTTTTAAACTCCCATATTCTTTCAGTGTTGGATAGCCTATTTATCGAGAAAGGCTATAGGCCCGGGCGAAGTCGGGACGGGTTGCTAGTACATTATACAACTAGTTTAAAGAACGGATGCCGTTGCACCATACATTTATTCATATCGAGTTAAGTCACCATGTAACCCACATGGTCAATCGACTTCTGACCACTGACAGGGTCCTGACTGACACGACCACCAAAGACAGCTGGCCAAACGGCACTCGACATGAATATCAATAATCCAATACTCTTAAAAGTTCCTAGTTCAAGAAAAAGAATTATATCCTAGAATTATCTAACCTATAAGAATTTTATCGTTATATCAAAAATCTTACACTCATTTCGTTATTTTTAAAAGGTTTTTCAAAAATCTTTAAGGTTAGATAATGTATAACCATACCTAGACTATTTTGATTAAATGTGTTCTTTCAAAGCATCAAAGTCCCGTACATTTATCTTGTAAAGTATAAGATGACTTGCATTTAACTTTCTACGGACATCTAATACCGACGATTTTTCTGTTTCACATCCGACCGAGCGAAACAACAGTTAATATTTTTCCGATGACATGATTATATGGCATATCGAGAGCTTCCTTACAAAAATTGTGTGAGGCTATGCGGAGCGAAAGGCTGACGTGAGGGGAGCTCGGTTTGGCCGGGGCTCCGCATCTATTGACGATTCCCTCTACTTACCAATAGATGGCGCTAGCAAATCAAAGATTTCAACATAAAAAAATATATTTATATTTCTTTATAATACATAGATTTTGAACATTAATAATATAGATACATATTTTGTGGAACACTAAATCAATCAAATAAATTACTTACTTTAATTTTATAGATAAATAAATGAAAAAAAAAACTTACGTTTATTGTGATCCCTTAACAGTACAGCATTGAAACACTTAAATTAAATATTAAGTATATTATATATTTTATTTATTAATTATGTATTTTTGTATTATTTTGCACACCTTTTGCAAAGGTAAAGGTACATAAAATATATTTGGGTACCTATTTATATTATCGAAAAATGACGTAAGCCACGCCCACTTCCGACGTCACTGCGCCAATGGCCGTAACGGTGCACCAGTCGATACGTCGTCTCTGTATTTGCTCCATGGTTAACAGATGTTATAATACGGGTCTAATATAGAGTGCTATTTCTGAAATGTATTATATGATCCATATGTGGAAAGAAATCGTTCGTTATTGAACAAAAATCATTCGACTCACAGATTTTCCTCACTTTGCAAAAATAGGGCTTAAGGGCCTTTTTAGAACCTATTCAGTTTCAAAGAAAATTCAATTCTCTATTTAATTTTTTTTTTTAACATAAATCGTTTGCAAACAGCAGGCTAATAAAACCCCCAATTCTTAAAAAGATTTTCTGGCTAATTTACAGACTGTTTGTATAATGACTTATGAGGTAACATTTAAATGCTAATGAATGAGCACAAAAAAGTAACAAAAGGTTTTCTGTACAACAGAGCACAAAATTATTTCAAAAAGTTTTGTTTATTTTAAACCTAGAACAAATAAATAGCTGTTCGTGGTTCTAAAAATACTGTTATTCAAACCGAGGTAAATACAAGTTTGTGATTCTGAAAATACTAGCTAAGAAATATTTTTGTAAAAAAGTTATTTTAGATAGAAAATTCTTGGGAGCTCATCACAAAGCTTTTCAGTTTCACAAACAAACACCATAACGAACGATCACTGTAAAATATTCATCTATCCAAATTGAATAAGTATGTTTTGTGAAGGGCAAGGATATTTTATCCAGTTTTGGTCTAAGGTGTTCAATCCAGGGTGTAAGACAGCAAACAATTATGGTCTTTACTCGTATTACGGCAACAAAGTAAGCTCATAACTATTTTTATATTTCAAGTTGAGTGAGAGCACTTTTCCTAACGTTAGAAATTTGCACAAGTTTTATGAGTTTTAATTTTGATTTTTGCATTTACTTTGACTCTTAATTGTATATTATCATGGTACCTACAAAAAACGTCACTGTGCTACGCTTCCAGAGTTCTTTCTGTTACGTTTGCTTAACCCTTAATTTGACGGATTTTTTTTGTTATTACATTTGTAAAATTGTTACAGATTTCAATTACTAGCTTGTTGGGGACCTCAGATAAAATATTTGAAAAAATAAACCTATTTCAGTATCCTGAAAACTTACGTCCATTATACTGGACGTTATCAAATTCTTAAAAAACTGATCCAGTCAAATTATGTGCAGTATACTTCCCATTGTCAAAGACTAAAATAAATCATTCCATGGGGAAAAATCCACAAAAATACGAAAATGCTCATTTAATAAACAAGAATAGTATCATAGTTAATTGCTTAAAACCCTAATAGAAACTTAATAACCGGTCGAGTCGAACTCGCAAACGACGGGTTCCGTACCATTTTCTATAAAACAGCAAAAACTTGTATGGGAGTCCTCTTGAATAATTATTTTATTCTGGTTTTTAGTATATGTCGTTATAGCGGCAACAGAAATACATCATCTGTGAAAATTTCTACTTTCTAACTATGACGGTTCATGTGATACAGCCTGATAACAGACGGACAGCGAAGTCTTAGTAATAGGGGGACAAATCTAAATCTATAATAAACTCTTATCTAATCTCACTTATGTCTTGGATATAATAATCAAATGTTTTTTTTTATAATTCATTCATTCATTATATCACCTATGCTTACATTCATAAGTTGTAAATATACAGGCCAGTGATTACGGCCATCAAAAGTACAGACTGGGGATCTCTGGGCTCTCGGGTTTTGGATTAATGCTTTTTTCGGTTAACAATATCATCAAATATTTCTTGGAAGAAGAACAGATAAAAAAAAGTCCAATGGTGAGTCAGTATCCAACATGGACTTAATATATTTTTGGGTTTTAGGTCAAAGAGCTCAGTCCTGTTTAACGTATTAAGTCCATGGTATCCAATGAATCAAACAAGAAGTCGTCTGATGGGATGTCAGCTTTATGTTTGAATTGTCGTTTCTTTCATTTATAACTCACTGGTTTCTTGGTCTTTTAGCCAGGACATTTGGCTCAGCTCTTGTTGTTCTTGATGTTGATGGACTAGCAATAGATGAAACATTCGATGACAGGAATCAACGAAGTTCGCTCATTTTTAAGGTTTTCTTTGACATCTAACATAGGGTTGTTCTCACTAACACTCCGTATGCAGATTTTCATTTGCTGTTCTCGTGAGTTTTTCAACATCAATATTAGTCTCTTATATCTTTATTATAAGGTGTTTTTGTTGGCTACCCAAATAAAAGTATCTATTAGTCTTGGACATTTATTTAAGTAGATAAGTAAGTTAGCTTTAGTTTTTATTTAAATATATATTTAATGTGTTAAACTTATTGTTGAAAATTATCATAAACGATTGTTATCTTGGACATTTTTTTTCGGAGTTGTCTAATATATTTAATAAAAAAAAGTTAACTGCTAAACCGACCATAATAAAACAAATCAAAGAACCATAGCTAGAAGACATGCTTTCAGCTTATAAAGCAAAAACCCCGCATGCATTTAGTCAAGTACTGAAGGATACACATAAAGACACGTGAAAGTTATAACACCAGTCATTTTTGTTGGAGGTAAAAACATATATATCTGAGGATCCCTAAATATTCATTAAATTAAACTATTTTAATACGGTTTTATCGCGTTTATTACTTATTTATTTACACCTGACGTTTCAAACACTTTACAGCGTTCATGGTCACAGGCAGACTAAGTTAACATTTGTCTTTGATGTCATAAGATTACAAACTACCGCCTGAAATTTTTATTGGGAACTATTCCGATTCACGCAGTACTGGCTCACAGTATCTAAGGGTCTTGCAGTCTGCTTCCGATAAAACCGTATTAAAATAGTTTAATTTAATGAATAACAATCGCGAAAACATAAGAAATCCCTAAATATTATTATGAAATACAGTAAAAGTTAATTCTCTAGTATTATGGGAATGTCAGTTTTGGTTTTCAATAAAAATTACGAGAAAATAAGCAGTAAAACACTGACTAAAATTTAACTTTAGTGACCACTGTGCGACTGATATTTGCTGACGGCCTAAATGTGGATGTAGTATTTCTATGTGTTAATAGCTTTATTTTTTTTTTATTTTCTTCTGATTGCACGCAGATGTACACATGCATCCGGATAAACCTCCGTGGTTTTTGGATTGCAGTATATATTTATTTGTGTTTTGTTTTTTATACTCAATAAATAAAAAAAATGAAAAAAACTTACCAAGAGCCCGCGCAGTGAGTTTCTCCTTCTCGCCATCTCACCGAGGACTACCCTCGTCCCGGTAATGTGGACGAGTTGCTGAGTTTTGACAGCATAATGTCAATAATACAAGATATAGCACTTAGATCCTTAAATAAACTGTTTTTTTTTTTACGTGGATTTTTTATCATCGAATGGGAAGTATACTGCGTCGAATTAAGGGTTATAATAAAAAACTGACAAAATTTAATTTGTTAAGTATAAATCACTTAATGAATTTTTTAAAGGTGTAAAGTGTTTATCAAAAAGCGGTAATAAATTTTCCTTCTTATACTTTTTGCAAGAGCAAAAGTTCAGTTTTTTAAGTGTGCCTAATCTAGAAGGTGAAAACGGCATACTAAAGAACTACGTACTACCTGGGTAAAATAATCATCTCGTATTTCGTTTACTTTCTTACATTTATCTCACAGCATTACATTTAGACAAGACCACGTAAGACGACACTATATCTCAGCCGTCTGTCCACATATAATGTTCGCGTCCATTGTTCTGTAAAATAAATTGCGCCAACAAAGGGTTGAAATTTTCAACATCCGAGTTATTTATGTGGGACTGTAGCGTCCAGCCTTTTACCGGAGTTCAAAGACAATCTGTATTAACGTCATATACAACACAAGCCTTTGGGTACAATTTTAGTTCGGATAAAAAAGGTCAGCTAGTAAAGCAAAATACATCATGACTTGCTATCCTTTTTACTTTTGTAATTTGTGTGTTAAACTTTTACATCAAGCTAAGTGGTTTGTATAGATTGGTTTGTTTACATTCGGTACAACTAGCATCCTCTTGCCCAGACATGTTACTCCCAGGGCGGGCTAAGTATTCGGGATATGATGTTAATGGTATAAGAATGGAACGACTGCAGTCGGAATTTCTACCTTTTTATAGGGAAACCAGATATATAAAATCATGATCTAAAAGAGCCTTTGCTCCCGGCTTCCCTCCAGTAGTCGTTTAATCATGTCAGAGGCCGAAAGGCGGCGGAAAAAAGAAAAACTATGCCACCAGGGTATGCAAGCTGGATTGACCAGGTAACCCACTCGCTATTAATGAATGATTGAGGAGACGTGGCGTATAGACTGGTGCACCGTTACGGTCATCGGCGCAGTGACGTCAGAAGTGGGCGTGGCTTACGTCATTTTTCGTTCAACTGTGAAAGATGCGTAACGTGGAGCGAGCTCTGATGTTTTTCTTATTTTTCTAATTTACGTTTCGTTTCAGCTTAGAATATCTTGAAAAATATTTTAAACCATTTAGTTATATTTCAATGCTGTACTGATATGGGATGACAATAAACGTAAGTAAAAAAAACATATTTTCGAATTTATTTCATTGATTTAGTGTTACCAAAATATGTGTCTGTTTTTAATGTTCAAAATATCTGTAATATAAAAAAATATAAATATATTTTTTACGTTGAAATCTTCGATTTGCTAGCGACATTTATTGGTAAGTATAGGGGATCGTTAATAGGGGCGGAGCCACAGCCAAACCGAGCTCCCCTCACGTCTGCCTTCCGCCCCGCGTAGCTTCACTCAATTTTTGTAAGGAAGCTCCCGATACGCCATCTCCTCTTTGTTATTACTCCGTGGCCGATACCGTTGAGTAATTCTGTGTATATACACAAATTAATACTTACATAAAGGTGAATAAATTCTTGAATTCTCATAATAGACAGTAGCGACGACCTAAGCACTGAGACGATTAGTAAATAGCTTCATCAAAGATAATTGCTATATGCAGGTCGTATGTACATTTAAATACTGTGAAAAATTGGCTTGTGTTTAAAAAGTTATCCTACATAGTTTTGTGACAACATTTTCTTAGTTCTATAGAACGAATGAATGTTCTAAATCAAAACGGTAATGATCCTCATTCATTGGTAAAATGTACCCGATGGACTTGGAAAATACGCGAAAATGTCACAGGAAATCTATTCATCGGATTCATGGTCGTCGTAAACATCTTGCATCAATACAAATCATAGACTTAGTATTGCTTTCTTGGAATGATCCTGCGATAGAGCGCGTTCAGTTAATAAGTCTACATAATCAATGTATTCGTATAATTTTTATTTTATGTTATGTTTGTTACATCGCAAGTACAGTCATGTTTACTCAAAATTTTTATTGGTTTTATTTATCTCAATCCTAACAAATATTACGAATGGTACGCTTCAATCAATTAACCTAATATTCCTGAAATTTCACATATTCTTAGGATTACCATATTATGTATCTCCGCTTGGGATTCACGGGTTACCCCGGTCCTTTGAGAGGCTTGCGCGGGGATATGGATCCAACACGTAGAGGCCCTTTGGAGAAGTTGATGTCATGTGGTGCTCCTGCCAAAACCCGTTCTCGGCTATATCAATAGTTGACATTTCCATGAACAGGTCTCGGCAGGAGGAGGAACTATTTCTAATAGGTGAAAAGAATAAATGGGTTATGGTGATAAAGTTTGGATGGATTTAAACTAGGCTATTGCAATAGAAATCGGACGCCTGCCATAATCATGATTACTGACTATTAGTGGCAGGCGGTGACTCGCCACTCAGTGAATGGGCCCCTCAAATAGCCGCCGCATTTGGCAACAGAGGGGCAACATTGGGATGAGCGGCTAAGGGTGCCGAGAGGTGCGGCTCCGGTTTCGCCATCGCGAGTTGCCTCGTGAGCGGGTTTCCCCGTTATTACGCCATTACGTGCAATACACTTCCACCCTCGAGCATATAGCTCTTGCGACTCCACTCTGGCCGGCCGGCTAAGGCAAGCCAGAGGTAGGGGTCCTGTCCCTCATCGGCGTCCACTCCGACCTTGGCGAAGGAAGGTCGGAGGTGAGGGACGGAGGCCTCCCCTGGGAGCACTCAGGTCCCCGGTGTCGCCACTCACCAACAGCTAGCCACAAGCTGCCCTGCGGAGACTGACTGCACTGGGAAGAGAACCCAGTGGGCGATGGGGTCGTCACATCCCTACGCCTATACCATTATTATTAAATTACTTAAATCGCATGCCTACCTGGATGCGTTTTCAGAATCTGTCATCCTCAGACCCAGCCTCACCGCGCAGCTGAGAAATATTTCGCTCGCACAACCATGATCAAGCGTCTTGATACTTGATCATAGCCAAATTAGTACTTATTTTTCGTAAACATTATCTGATTGGAAGGGACTGTATTTTGTCGTCTACATATGAACTTTCCTTTTTGTATTGTCATCCTTATCATCTAAGCGATTTTCCGGTAGAACTTCAGGTGGTATTGCTCGATATTTATATTTTTATCCCCATTAAATTACATAAAATTAAGTTCAAAAACTAAAACCCGACTACTGCAAAATCATAGAGCGTGTATGAAACAAGACAATAATTTATTATTGATATCATATATTGTTTCAGTAGTTTGTAATGTACAGAAGACAGCGTAGTCGTAAGCCACTTTGCTCTCAAACTATTTTTTATTATTCTGGTGTGGTATAAAAAAATGAATTGTAAATGTTAGGCTCGAGAACGTTTGGACCACGGAGGCTGGACCGATTTGGCTAATTTTGGTTTTGAAATATTTGTAGAAGCTTACAGAAGGGTAAGTGGTTAGAAAATATTAATAAATTGCAGGGAAAGTAGTAAAAACAATTTTTTTTTTACCCATACAAACTGAATATACCATAGAAAAAAATTTAAAAATGGAGGGCCAGTCCAATTTTTTTACAAGTTTTTACGGACCTAGACAAGAGTTCTTTGACCCTATACTTGACGCAGTATCAATATGATACATTCAATTTTGAAAAATTCTGTGACTGCAGGAAATAATCTTTCAAGTGTTTTTTTTTTATTACATGATGTGGAATATAATCTACTATTTCAAATAAAAATACCTACTACTTGCATACCTAAATTACCAGTAGCACGTCAGATGGCGACTCGAATGTATGCAAGGTTTCAACGTAAGTAAGAAATATTATTTTTTTACTCAATTTTTTATGTTTTTCAACAAATCTCATTGATATCATTTAGTTGACAATATAGTTTATCTATCGAAATGATAATCTTTTCGAGCTGAATTGCTGAACAGCTTTAGGTGAATCCAGAATTTATCCAGAAATCATCCCTTATGTGGATTAAAAGGTGGTGAAATTATATCGGAATCCCTATCCCTACAGATTCTTATCTGTATTATTATATACTAGCTGTTTCCCGCAGCTCCGCCTGCGTTAAAAAGTAACCTATATTTGACCCCGGGTCTTCAACTATACGCATACCAAAGTTCATCAAAATCCGTTAAGCGCTTTGGCCGTGAAAGCGTAACAGACAGACAGACAGACAGACAGACGGACAGACAGACGGATAGACAGACAGAAAGACTTTCGCATTTATAATATTAAGTATGGAAGTATGGATGTATGGATTCCTATCACCATCCATCACCCTGGCATAGACCAGAGAGTTGATATTGGAATAAACCTAATCCTGTAGGCAAGCGATTGAATAACTAGTATTTTATTAAAAGTGATGATATTTCAGATATTTCATTTTTTTATTACACACACATTTACAGATATCACAATTTAGGCGGTCACAGCAAAAAGAGCACGTAGATTTGTCGCTCTCATCCCTAGATCGGGTGCAAAGTCAGGTATAAAATAAAGTGTATCGTCTGCTGACTCACTTCAGTGTCCAGATGGGCGGCCTCATTCTAAATTCACACTAATTTAGAAAAATGCCTATAAAAACATGTAGAAAAATAATCCATTATTGTGCAAGAGACAGGGCAACCATGCCACGATAGAAAATGATTAGCAATTAACTGCACCACGCCAAAATCAAACAGACTGCTGTCAGTGAAATCCCACCTAGCACGGCTCCCTTAAGATCTCCCAGCACCAGCCCGAAGTCTGTTAAGTGACTTCAGAATTCTAGTTTCTCCACTGGTGGTATGCACGCTAAATATGAGGTAGTAGTAGTGGTACCAGCCCCTCCAATTCATCGGTCTAGCAACAGCAACTTCCCCAGTCTCAGAGTGACTAACAAAGCTATTGTGGCTCATCATTAGGATAGAAAGGCAGGTGGGTATCTATCATCTTGAACATCACTACGCATGTGGTGCATTTCCAGCTTAAGAGCACACGTGGGGCAGCGGTATTGGCTTGTTAGGGTGCCATGCCAGTAATTATGCGGCATGAGTTATTAAGGGTTATTCGAGTACTCATCAGCAAAGCCAGATTACTAGAGTAGCCGTATCATCTCAGGAAGTGATGTTGAGATGATGCATGATGGTATTACGTGAACTAACCTTCAGTTTCAGTTATTTTTTTATTTAAAATATTGCACCTAGGATATGGCGGTGTAGCAAATGTGATACATAGATTTTGTGAAGTTGATTAGTGAGCATCTGACACTGTATCATATGTGATACATTTTATTATCAAAATAATATATAGATTTTTTTTTAATTTTTCCCCATTTATTTTGATACTACAAATTCATTTTATGGTGAAAAACTACGAAATTCTAAAATCTAAAGTCCTGCCAAGTATAGGGTTAAGGCTTTTGTTTGTTTTTTTCAGGGAAGTAATAAGTACCTACATGGCACGTACGGATAATATTTTCATATTTCATTAATTACGGTTTTCAAATGCTGCATCCAGAAATTAATTTGACATTTTAACCGACTTTTAGAAAGAGTAACTTAGGTAACTCTGCTGTATTTTTTTTCAAATGTTAAACAGTATAGTTTATAGTCCGTCATTTTGGGAGCGATTTTTTTTTGTTGGAGCGGTTAGATATATTTTTTGTTTCTGATTAATTTCCATTGGAGTTAATGCCATACTACACAGATTTTAACCAAGTAAGACTGACTGACCACAAAAATACCATTATTACAGCCAGGGGGTGGTCTGATAGTACTGACACCAGAGTATATAGGGTCGGTTGGCCTTAGAAAACTATTTTCAACTCAAACAAGCGTCTAAAAAAGATATAAAAGATCAATAATGTTGAATTGTGTTTATTTGGATATTATCATTGTGCAATCTTATTTTTCCCGTCAGTCGCAGTGTTCCAGTGATATTGCATTCGTGAATTTTTCTTTGGTACAAGTATGATGAATAATTTTTACCTTTAAGACAATTCTCTAATTTGTGTTATTTTAATTATTTTTATATTCAAAATATATTTTTAACTTATTCAATTTTACTTTCAAGTGAGTGATTATTTGATCATTCCGATCCCTCAAACAATTATAAGAGTACAGTAAATCAAAAAACTTTAACAGCAAACACCTGCAAATTTAATTATCAACTTAAAATTCGTACGAACAGATTGGAAAATCTCAACATGTTTGGATCTAATTCGGATGTCGGATACGTACGACTAATGCGTGCGCAGTGTGAGCGCTCTCATAGTACTCTTAAGGTTGGGATTATTCTTGCGTGTTCGTACGTATACGCACGAGTCAAATTCGGACGAAAACAGATGCAAAGTGAGCGTGGCCTGTGCAACATGGCGTTCGATATTGGTGGGTAGTTTAAGATGCACAGCATTGATATCGGCTGCGACTCATTTCGCATTTTGCATTACTTTTAACTAGCACGTACAACACGCTCCTCTAAACGGTTCCCTACATACGTGACCAATAATTTGAAATGTATTTGTATGGAAATAAAACTTCAGTTAATAGTGTTGTGTAGACTATATTTGACACATTATGTAATTTTTTTACGTTATTTAAATCAGCCGTTTAAGAGGAGATAGCCTTCAAAAACAGTTCCTTGCGTAGGTATATAGATGTTAATAGCTTAGATAAATAAATCTCTGTTTCGATTGTCTGATAATAATGATGATTACGTGCTTCGAAAGGCACGTTAAGCCAGCTGTCATCTGGATCCATCAGCCATCAGCTCAGCTGGTCGTTAAAGGAACCACGTAAGATGCCGTAAGGCGGTTCCGAAAAATTCTGACAACAGGGTGCAGAGGGTCGATTGACCATGTGATCCACTTGATATGAATGAATAAGGCTGTTCTCAAAACTATCGTTAATAGTCACTCTAATCCATACTATCCATACTAATATTATAAATGCGAAAGTCTGTCTGTCTTTCTGTCTGTCTGTCTGTTACGCTTTCACGGCCAAACTGCTGAACGGATTTTGATGAAATTTGGTATGAATATAGTTGAAGACCCGGGGTCAAACATAGGCTACTTTTTGATGCAGGCAGAGCTGCGGGAAACAGCTAGAGTAGAAATAAATCATGGCATTGAGATTCAACGGCGCATTTTATAAAGCCGACCCCTCCGCGTTTCTGCTTTCAAGTTGTAAAAGAATATTGGAAAACTTGAATAAAAAATATTGGACAATCCCACCAAGGGTTTTCTGGAATCATAAATACTATTTTACTGCATTCACTTTATCTGATGAAATAATAATTTTATTGTGGAATTTAAAATATGCGTACAAAGATAGATTAATTCAAGATATTATTAAATTTATTTTTGATAGAACCATAATATAATCCAAAACAACAATCTTTCTAATAAAGGCTGAAAGCCTAGGCGGTAGCTTATAATTTATTATAGGAACCTTTCACCTAAACTCTTGTACATAGTATTATAATGAGTTAAATTAGTTGTTACGTGCTTACTTTTTACGAAACAGTGTTCGTAAATATTTATGTTTTCTTTTTTGAGATTACCTTACACCATATTTTGTGGCTGAAATTCATCCAACTCATAATCTGAATTTTCCATTTTTTGGCTTTTATTTTAAAGTCTAAGATATGCTCTAATCATAGTTCAATTCCCTCGCCGGTTTGGTCTCACCCATAATATCCTCCTTCCTGCAATATGTCCTCCACTTTCTTGTTCTTCCGCATCTTCCATTCACGATCTTCCCTCCTGATTATTCCCAAAATTTTTCCCAGAAAATAAACTCTAGTTAGTTAGTCTCTATAGTTTATTTTCTTCTTTTAAAATCAGTGTCCAAGCCTCGCAACTTATACCTAACTGTTTTATAGACACGAATCTTAGTTTTCCTGCTTCTTGTCTTATCAGCTTGAACACTCCACAATATTCAACACGTATAGCAAACGCTTAAACATAAACTAATCGTGGCAGCGAAAAAACTATTTTAATTAAAATGCATACGCTACACTGGCATATTCAAATTTTTGCCAGCTTTTCCAACTTTTCTCGTAGTCACATATCCTCATTTTTTAAATTGATTTATGAATAACTTTAGCTAAAATCTACTTTATCTGGCTAAAAATTGCATACTGCATATTTACAAAATATTCGGACTTTGGTATTCGTTTATGTTTTTATATCAAGTACAGCTACATGAAATATTACACATATTTTAAAATTATTTTTGTTTTCTACATCAAAGTGTATTAACAAAGATCAGTGGGCGTTTTACCAGTTAATCAACAGTTGGTGTTGATAAAATCTTCATCAAAATTAAGTGCAGGTATAAATTTTGTCGTACGTACCTACAAAGAAAAGTAAACAACATAAAGATAATATTTTGTAAAACTAGAAAACTCGACTGCATTTCTGTGTCGTTTGGAAATGCAATAAATCCGCCATTTTATTTTTTATTTTCAGTCACTCTCTCAGTAAAAACGAATCTAACGACACCTCTCAAGCTAAAATCTATCGAGCCGTTGAGGCTGCAGAGCGTGCCAAATAATTATACATACATATTATACATTACATACATACACTCGAAAAATATAACCCTCCTGGCGCAGACGGATAAATAAGTATAAAATATTATGATTGTGAATCTGTAAGTCAATACCATGTAATCACAGATCTCAAAAAAATAGGTACACGACAAGGCATTAGTTCCAAATTAGATTTCCAGAGCACATTTTCATAATAAAGGTCAATAAAAACAGTTAATGAACCTTCGTGACCAAATACGTACTTGAGGTTTCGAGCCAGCCAAGGGTAAGGCTCCAGTCCAGATAAGCTCATATCGTTAATGTGAACCCTCCGGATACTATTAATCAACAACTAAATCAATTTCAAATCTACCATTTTGTGTTAATTTTCTTAAGTACAGTTTAGGTAGTAGACTCTTATGGGTAGGTAACTTGTACTTACATTGATCGTAATCAAAAGACTGATTAAAAGAAAGATTAATTAAAAGATAGGTTTTGGTTCAGCCAGCTAAAAGTAAAAATAAATAGCAGGTCAACGAACAATATTTGTATCAAAGGAAAAGAAACTTTACTTTTCTTGTGTTTAATCCATCAACATATCAAATTTCTTCGTGTCCTGTTTCGACCTATGGAGAAGAAAGGACGCGTTGGTAGGACGATAGAATGTTGAGGGCGGTGAAATATACACACAATATTTTAACTATTTATTTTGTAATATTGAACAAAACAAGCGTTTCGCTATTAGTTTATTTTAGATGCTACGGCTACTTAGCTATCCCGACGTACAAACATAATCATATATGTGAATGTAACTAGACCTGTATGTACGGTTATATAGTTTTTGACTCTTCATATCCTCATTTATGTTATCTCGATCCCAAGTCGTTTGATACCTAAACCATAAAAAGTTTGTTATCAATTTTGCAAATGAAGTAATAAATGAATAATTGAATGAATTTCCGTTGCCTTTACTAAATAATTATTTAATATATCATGTAAATTAATTCCTCTCCATGCAAGCGAAGCCGTGAACACGGAAAGCAAATTTTAAATGCATGGATTCAATTTCTTTTATGGGACAAACAAATGAACCACATGTTTGTGGAAAGCTGTAATTGGCACAACCCGACAACACCCTAAAGTTAGGCTCTTTCTGCCTATCTTAACCTAATCTGTAATTTATATGCCACGCAACCTCCTGTTAACAAATTATCAACACGAACACGTATGAAACGTATCTGCGCCTAAATGACAAACTTGAATTCATGTCGTTATTGTGATGTATTTACCACTTGCGTTGAGTCAGCTGTAATGAATCAGTTGAATCTGGATTACAATGAATCAAATCACGCAGCTCGTACAATTCCTCTCAAAGATTTTTAATATAACGCTCGAGCGTCCTATGTCATGTCATTGTTTCTATAACGACCATTAATTGTCAGCCTTTATCTTTTTATCACCTACTCGTATAAAAGTAATAATTAGATTTTCCTATTCTACTATCTTCTCTATGTTGATATCTTCTTCGTTCCAACGTGTTTCCAAATCGCATCTTCAGAATACCCTCAATCATGTTACTGATTAAATACTCTTTGAATCTAGATATGGCTGTACCATGGAGCAATTACAAAGAGGAGATGCCGTTTGAAATGGCGCAGTGATGTTATCATTGGCGCCTCGCCGACACAAAAGTGGGCGGAGCTTGTCATTGCTCGTGCTTCATGATTAGAGCCACGGCCGAAACCAAGCACCCCGCACGTCTGCCTTTCGCCTCGTGTAGCCTCACAAATACTTTCTTACAAAACGCTTATTACGGCATCTCCTCTTTATAATTAATCCATGGGCTGTACAGGTTTGGTTAATATAATGGTGTGACTATCATATGATCCGTAACACTTTTTATACGAAAACACACCAACACTTTTAGAATTTTAATACTGCCTTTAAGCATCTAATATAGCCTACGACTACTATATATAGGTACGGCTTGACTGGACGTGCCTTTCGAAGGAGCGATATAAATGCCACTAGTGACGACCAATCCTATATAGGCCTCGCACACTGTCGGTTAAGTTGATCAGGCTATCCTCCATGTTCGCATTTTATTAAGAAAAATCCGTGTAATCATTTTACTAATGTAAACAAAGGTTGCACTGGTTACTTTGGTTAGTCCAGAGAAATTAAATTTGAATTTAACATTACCCATTCAAAACAGGGCTTTGAAGATTCTCCAAGATCCTGATGAAACGATGGTAGAAGCAAACAATTCTATCGGCTTACTTTCTTAATTATTTCATTAAAAGTCTATAGGACTTTATACCTAGATAAATGTTTCTTTCCATCACCTTTTTTTGACATATTTAGTCGCTTTTTTAAATATAAAGAAAAAAAGTATGATTTATTCATATAATGATTTCTTATGTTTTCGCATTGATACACATTAAATTAAACTACCTTAATACGGTTTTTAACGCGTTTATTACTTACTAGCTGTTTCCCGCAGCTCCGCCCGCGGTATATAGCCTATGTTTCTCAGGGTGAATGTAGCTTTCCAATGGTGAAAGAATTTTTGAAATCGGCACAGTAGTTTTTGAGTTTATTCATTACAAACATACACACAAAATAAAAATCTTACCTCTTCATAATATTAATATTATATTATATTTATTATATTACTTATTTATTTACACTTGACGTTTCAAACACTTTAGAGCGTTCATGATAGAAGGCAGACTAAGTTAACATTTGTCAAAAATAGTTTTATTCAATTATTCATGTAATTTACACAGAATATCTACTAGTGGCATAAATATTTTAGTAGTTCTAGCGAAAACAATATATAATTATACATTAAAGTCCCTAAATATTGGTCACAGTATTATCAGAATGCAATTTAATAACTAATTTACAAAGGACTTTCATTTCCGAGGAAAATTCTCGTACTGAAGGTTTTACAGTGTTAGAGTTATTAGCAAGGAAACCTGGAAAAGCTCGATAGCCTAGCAGGGCAGTCGTATAGGTAAAGATCATGCATGTTAATTAGTAAATTCAGGTAGCCACTAGTAGTATTTTTATCTTATGCTCCTCCGTCTCTGAATTCTAGCTTTTATCGCTTTATTCGCTAAAAAGACATAAAGGTCCATTCAAAGGTGACGCGAATCTCGCGCGACTGGCGGGACGCCCACAGAAATAAGAATCGGTAGAAGTGCCGTAGCGTGTGCCAAAGTTAACTGGCCCGCTAATGGCACTTCTATATATCCTTATTTCTGTGGGCGTCCCGCTAGTCGCGCGGAATTCGAGAAAGATCATTTTACTAATAATTCAGAACACAACAATGTTAAACTTATTTTTAGCAGATCTATCTACGTACAAAATACAGTTCAATTGTCATAAAACTGATTATCTTTTAACTCGCAACTTTACTCACTCAATCAACTCTACCAATATGAATTAGGCAAGTGCCTCGGCAGCCGTGGATTTCTCATTTCACAACAATTGCAACTTGATGTTTACGGTGACATTTGATTTAATATTTTACATTTATTTTAAATTGTTTGTTGTATAATTGCTTAATCACTTGCTTTATATAATTTTTACCTTACTACTTTTATACAAAAGAAGCTTATGGTCTTCCTAAAAAATAAATAATTACAATAAGAATATATTGGCATAATCTAGTAAACTTTATCTTAGACTGTATCTGTCTTTATTATCAGTTGAGATCGTGGTAAATTACCGGACATTGTGAAAAAATCTTAGTTCTTATCATATAGTGATCTAAAATCGCGCAAGAACGCATTTTCCCCACTGCTCAACTGTGAATGCTCAACTGGAAATAGTTGTGGGTGGCAGTGGGTAGTCCCCACTGCTCAACTATTTTTAATTGAGCAGCGGGGAAGTATACCCTTTACCGGCTGCTCAATTGGGTTTGCTCAACTAAAACAAAATAAAAAAAATGTTTAAACTCTTTATATATTTCTGTGTTTCTTACTCTTCAAAAGCGAAAAACTTGTTTAATGCTTGAGAGCGAACAGACGTTTAGCTGTTTTTCTCTTCAAGAAAATATATTAACCATCATCAGAAGTACTAGGATAAAAGAAATTATGAGGTGGTTCACAGAAAAAAAACATTGAAGTCCGCAATATTGCGGGCTTCTATTTTTTTTTTTGTTTTCCGCCAATATAGGCCAAAAGATTTGGAAGTCATGCTTATAATTTCTGTTACCCTAGTACTTCTGATGATGTTGATATAATATATTTTCTTATAAAACAAATAAACGCCCGTTCGCTCTCAATTGAGCAGTTTGTAATTGGGCAGTGGGGAATACCTGTAACCAATGACTGCTCAACTTGTGCAACTGAGTTGAGCAATCAGTTCAGGCGCCCGTGCCCATTCCATTAGTGTCCTAAGGCCCCCAGATGGGGCAGAGGGCCCCCACAGTATTTCCTGACACCGATAGCACCATTTATTATATTTGTTCACCACCACTAATTATAATAATATCTGAGCCAATTAATATTATAAAAAGCATCTATCAGGGAGATTCATTAAGCCCATTATGGTTTTGCGTGGCCCTAAATCCTATAACCAATATACTTAATGATCAACAAGTGGGTTATTGCCTTAAACATGCACAAAAACTGATATCACACCTCATATACATGGATGATTAAAAACTGTATGCAAAAACAGGAAAGGAAATTAAAAAACTTGTTAAAGTTACCTCAGATTTTAGCAATGATATCCACTACACATCACTACACAAAACACTACACATAATCAAAGGCAAAGTAAAAACCGGCAACTTTACTGTAAATGGCACTGAAGTCATATCGGCCTTGGAACCTAATGAATTATACAAGTATTTAGAGTACGAGTGCCATCAACTAAAAGGGCTTGATCAGACAAAAATTAAACACACATTAATTAGAGAATTTAAACGGAGAACTACAAACATTTGCAAAACACAACTCACAGGAAAAAAGTTAATTAAGGCCATTAATACATATGTGAACCAAGAGCGATATGGCTGATGTTGAACGAAGCAACATTGATGAAGCACAACTATTTACACCCCAAATCAGCAAAAGAAAGGATGACCATTACTAGACTAAACGGCGGCAGAGGCTTGATTAATATACAAGTTATATGGTACAAACAAATCCTTCAATTAAAATATTTTTTTTTACAATAAAGCTCTTAATAGTTATATTCTCAAAGCAATAACGCTTAATGATAACAATTGCACGCCATTAAATTTGCCAGACCCTAATAATCCCCCAAACCAGAAGTATAAAATACAAGAAGAGCTGAAAATAAAAGACTGGAAGAAGACGGTTTTGCATGGACGGCACCCACACGACTTAGAACAGCCACATGTAGACATAGAAGCTTCAAATAAATGGCTTAAATTAGGAACTCTCTTTCCGGAAACTGAAGGATTCCTTCTTGCAATCCAAGATCAAGTAATCAATACAAAGAATTATAGGAAATATATCATCAAAGAGCCAGCTGCCACCAATGATAAATGCCGAAAATGTCACACACAAACAATCTAAAACCATATAACACATAACCGGCGCATGCTCTACTCTCACACAGACTGATTAAACTTACAGACACAATCAAGTAGCGAACATAATTTATCAAGCTTTGGCACTCAAATATTCACTCAGACAAGACTCTAACACTTCTTACTATAAATATAGAAAGGTCAAGCCATAAATTGTATTATGACCGTGCTATTTTAACGGACCACACAAGTCATTATAATAGGCCGGATATCATATTACAAGATAAAATTAGTAGAACTACATACCTTAATTCATAAATTTTAGTTTTATTCAGTAAAATCGATATGGTAGTCCATATTTAGAGAAGTTACTCTATAAATACCATATTTTGTGAGTTGACACCCGTGACACCATTTACTTATAGTCACCGTCACTCATTCGCGGCGTAAAATCTTTCACACAATACCCAGTCATTCGAGAAACTAGCAGTACAATTAGTTCTGAATAAACCAGTAATGAACTAATGAAAACAGCGAGCGGCAGCCAACCAAAGATTGATTACAACTAAGTTCGCCACTGCACCTCAATTAGTGTTCGCCATATATATATCATATAGTTTCGCTATTTCTCATCTCTAGTTAGTATTCAGCATGACGTGATTTTAATATTTCATTTTCATTATTCATCTGTCGCGATCGTTCGGTGCGTGCGGACGCGTCTTACTTCCTCCGACTAAGTCGACGCATTGGTGATTAACGTGTAAACTAAATTTGACCTTTTGGACACCGTACTTAAGATCAAAATTGTGCCATCATCCTTTAACGTATAAAATAATATTTAAGGATGTTACGATCTCCAGAAAACAAATTTAATTCGGAATCAGATCTCACTATTTCTACCGAAACCGGCTGTATAACACATCGGAAGCGTAGACACGGCGACGACTTTCACGATTTGTTTCGGAAGTTTACCGATGATATGAAGAGTTGGAAAACAGAGATACAACAGGATATCCAACAATTAAAGACGCATCTCGATACTGGATTTCAGGAGTTGCGAACGGAGGTTGGTAGCATTCGTCAAGAACAATCGAAAATACGTGAATCTGTTCAGGAACTAAATAAAGATAATAGTGAAACAAAGAAGCTGGTGGCATCGTTGCAGACTTCTATCCAGTTCAATAGTGATCAGTGCGATGAGCTCAAAGTGAAAGTCGACTCCCTGACTAATAAGAATAAATCACTTTCGAGTCTGGAGAGTAAGTTTGATGAGTTGTCAAACAAATACATGCAACTGGAAATTGATATCAACACCAGCAACCAAAGAGACCGTTTGATGAACTTGGAAATAGTCGGAATACCAGAGTCCAGAGACGAGAACATCAAAGACCTAGTCCTAGCTATTGCCAAGCAGGTAGGAGTTAGTATAACAGCGGATGAAATTTTGAATGCAAATCGCGTGACCCCAAGAATTACTCGAGAAGGACGCCCAAGAAATGTAGTAGTCAGGATGAAGTCTCGTCTTATAAAGGACAATATTTTGTCAGGAGCAAGAAAAAACCGCTTATCCACCAAGACTTTGAAAATATCTGGTGCTGATGTTCCAGTCTATGTTAACGAACATCTTACATACTACAATAAGCAATTACTTAAAAAGTGTAAGGAGGTCGCGAAATCGAAGAATTTCCAGTTTGTCTGGATCAGACATGGACGTCTATTCGTAAGAAAGGCAGATGGGTGCCCCCCTCTTCAAATTCTCTCAGAAAAGGACATTTCCAAAATTTTTTGAGCATACACATAATTTGTTTTTGTTCTGTTTCCAAGTCGTTTCACAGCTGGTTTGCAACTTTTGTTCAGTTTCTCTTCAACTTTTACAGTGATATAAAAACGTTAAACGCTGGTAAATTGATTAGTTTATTCCTATTCTTGATATTGAGTTGTAAGAATATCGTACGGTGTTACTACTTATTGAATCTCGCCTTCAATCGGACTCGCTGCATGCCTTTATCCGTGCGCGGAATACAGGTGCAACCTTTAAATTTAACAATGTTTTTCATTACACAAATTAAAATATATAAACCAATAATAAAACTTTGTCATATATCTATTTACACATTTATTTCCTACAGCCACATATATATGTTTATCGTTACTAAAAATACAATAAAGATAGATGCATTATATCAGACAAAAATAATATCTCCTAATAATTTAAATAATAACAACATAGTGTCATTTAGGGATTTGATAAAAACACTTATTATCTCCTTCAGATTACCATTAAACTGTATATTTTTACAAGTCCACACCAACAATTTTCGTAATTATAAGATCGCACTCTTTTACAACGTGTATTGTTTATTCAATTTGCCTCAAAAGATATCGCTTGCCGTCTACCGCTGTGCACGCGTAGCGGTGATGATGGCATTCTTGTTCAGATACCCCAAGTTAAAAATTGTGATTCTCGATTATTTAACCGTGAGGTTAATTTTCGTGTTTTACTATGACTTGTTTTACTCAATGCCGGAATTACGTATTTATTTATTCGCCAACGAGCATAATGTATGTTTACACATTGGTAATATATTCAATGTTCACACAATAAATAAAATAAAAATCTGCTGTTTGATAATAAAATATTACCAACATAAACTTTATATTGGAATCATATTTAATAGTGTTGGATAGAAATTTAAATATTTTTTTATTAGAATGCTCGAGGGCTGCGTACCAAAACCAATGAAATTAGACAAAATATTCTATGTAATGACTTTGATTTAGTCATTATAACCGAGTCATGGCTTTATGATGGGGTATTTGACGGCGAGTTATGTGACGATAGGTATGATGTGTTCCGATTCGACCGTAATTTAATAACCACAGGCAAGAAATCTGGAGGCGGTATATTCATACTAGCGCGACGTTCCCTCGGAGCCACTCGCAGGGACTTCTCGTCTCCCTCGGCCACCGAGCTGCTGTGGGTATCGATACCTGCGCGCTCGTGCGCCGCTGCTGTCGATTTACATATATGTGCAGCATATGTACCACCTGATCATCGCTTACCGTCCGACATAAAGGTTTTGATTCAGAGCGTTTCACAGACTGCTGCGTCTAAACCTCAAGATAATTACTTAGTGATAGGCGACTTCAATTTGTTTTGTATTGCGTGGGATAATAGTCAACCTACATTTTTGCGAAAAGGTACGATTGAAAGACAAAATGTTGCAGCTGAATTTATTGAGAAGTTTCTGTGTTTGGGATTTACACAGTATAATTATTTTAAAAATGCTTCCGGTAATACATTAGACCTGGTATTTTCTAATCTTCCTTTATCACTTACGCGTTGTACAGATCCGTTAGTTAGGGAGGACCCTGCGCATCCAACTTTTACAATTGAAATTTTAGATCTTAGATTTCGACCTTTGGTGGAAGCTTCAACACAAAGGCGTAATTTTAGGAAAGCTGATTATACCGCAATTAATGCTTATTTATTGGATGTTAACTGGGATATCTTGTTGCATGTTAACTCCTTGGATGATGCAGTAGACATGTTCTACGCGAATATCGAACAATCTGTAGATAAACACGTACCTATTACTTCCAAGACTGGGCGTCGATCATATCCCACCTGGTACTCGTCTGCTCTAATAAAAGTACTTAAAGAAAAATCGAAAGCTCACCACAGATGGAAAAAATTTGGTAATAGATTAGATTACGACGAATTTGCTTTATTACGTAAACGTGAACATCGATTGCAAAAAGAATGTTTTGAAAAATTCACATCTAGATGCGAAAACAATATAAAAGATAATCCTAAAGGTTTTTGGTCGTATGTTAAAGCGGTTCGTGGTAGCTCTAGGTAACCCAAAACCGTGACTTTAGACGGTGTTGGCTATTCAGAGGGCGATGATATGTGTAATGCGTTTAATAACTTTTTCAAGAATACTTCTGGGACTCCCTGCATTAATCATGTTTCTTCTGATGAGGTTTTCGATGGCGTAGGAGTGGTTTCTGGAGTACAGGTGACCATTGATGATGTCATGAAGATGATGCAACAGATGGATAAAAATAAGGGGTCTGGTAGCGATGGTATCCCTCCTTTGTTTTGGAGTCGCTGTGCTAAATCTCTTGCCGTTCCAGTAGCCATTATCTTTAATAGGTCCCTTAAGGAGGGCGTATTCCCTACAAAGTGGAAGTCGGCACACATCATTCCTATCCATAAGAAGGGCTCAAGAATGGAGGTGGAGAATTACAGGGGAATATCAATACTCAATCCTTTGGCTAAAATGCTTGAGCTTATCGTATACATGGCAATTTATAAAGTAATCTCACAGTCTCTGCCTAACAATCAGCACGGATTCTTAAAAAGGAGATCTACTGTTACTAATCTGGGGTGTTTTACAAATTTCGTGATGTCTAACATGGATGGCGGCGGGCAGGTTGACGTGATCTACACGGACATGGAAAAAGCATTTGATCGTGTAGATCACGTGATCCTTTTGGACAAACTGAGTAGGTTGGGTGTGCATGGTAGCTTACTCCGATGGGTACAGTCATACTTAGCTAATCGTTCACAAGCTGTTGTGCTGGGCGGATATCGATCTAACTTTATTTCAGTGTATACAGGCGTTCCTCAAGGCTCGCATCTCGGTCCGCTTTTCTTCAATGCCTATCTGTATGATATTGGAACTTGTTTTGAGTCTTCAAACTATCTTATGTACGCTGATGATAAAAAAATTTATTGTAAAATCACTTCATCTTCTGATTGTCAATTAATGCAAAATGATCTCGACCGTCTTCAGGAATACTATACAAAAAATAAATTATCAGTTAATGTTAAGAAATGTCAATGTATAACTTTTACGCGTAAACCAAGACCCATCATCTTTGATTATAACCTAAACGGAGTAACTATTGATAGGACTAAAGTTGTAAAAGACCTGGGAGTACACTTTGACGATAAGATGAAACTATCAGACCACATAGATTATATCAAAAGTAAAGCATTTAAAATTCTTGGTTTCGTATTGAGAATTTGTACACCTTTTAAACAATTAAATTCCATTAGGATAGTATACTCTGCGTACGTGAGAAGCATTTTGGAATACGCAAGTTCATTATGGTCTCCTCTATATAATATTTATATAAATCAGTTAGAACGTGTCCAAAAAACATTTATCAACCATCTAAATTATCGTGCACATAGACCTTTTGAATCTTACAGGGACAGTTGCTCAGCACACGATATGATGACACTGGAAAAGCGTCGTATCCTTGCAGACATGTGTATATTGTATGACATAGTCAATGGTAGACTGGACTGTCCCGATTTGGTATCGAAGATTTCTTACCGCACACCAACAAGACGCACGCGCCATACCGCCTTGTTCCATGTAACCCTCAAGTAAGACAAATAATGCTCAAAATATGATTACTACGCGAATTGTTCAAACATATAACACTAGTTTCGACATGATTGATCCCTTTACTAGTTCCAGGGCTCAATTTAAACACCAAATTGTGGAGGCTCTTAAGTCCAATTAGGTTTTTTTTTATATATTTTAGTTTTATGTGGCTGTAGTACCAAGCAGTTTTTGACGTTTGATATTGTAAAATTGAAGTTTGGACATGCATTGATTGCCTAAAGTGACTAAGCTTTGGGTAATCGATGTATCTTTAAATTTTTGAAAATTGAAATATTTTAAACTTTTAAATATTTATGTAATATGGTAGGATGGTTGGTTGTGTAGCGGGTCCTAATTTGGCAAATGTACTCATTTACTGTTAATAGGTCATTTACTGTTAATTAAAAATCTAAAGTTAATTAAGTGTCATAGACAGGGAAACCTTTTATTGGCTTTATTTTAGAATAAGTTTATAATTGTAAATTTATACATATGTAACGCTGTTGGTTTTCTTAATAAACTTAAATAAATAAATAAATAAATTAATTCTGGTATTATTTCGTTGTAAAATTTTATACGAATTGACCATTTATTAAACTGACGTTACATTCGGAAGGATTAAAACCTAAACAAATGCAGTTGATTAGGGAACTTCTCTCATCAATATCCTAGGCTCATGAATTGTGCCTTTTTCTTTACTATTATGCTTAGCTGCAGGAATTTTAATTTGATTTTTCCTTAATAATATCCCTTATTTTTTCAACACAATAACAAAGCTTCAGATCAGTCAAAACAAGGCGCCTTAAAAACGCTTTGCAAAAACTCCTTTTGGTACAATCTCTGCAAAAATCTTTTGAACATTTTCATTACAGCAGCATTTTACTTCAAGACAAGTGCTATCTGTGAAACTGGGTGATTTTCAAAGAGGAGGCAACTTGAAGGGAACTTTCAAAACTTTCTCAAATTCACGACAGTGCATTATCAGCCGAAATTTTCACGAAACTTGTATGCTTCCAATTTTGTTGAAACATGTAGGGCTTTTGAAATAATGTACGTGTTTAATTTTTAGAGGCTTACTGGGTACGAGTACTTGAATATGAAATTTTGTTGTTAATTTTGTTTTGTGTAATTAAACATTTTTTTTTATAATTGAACACTCAACTAAATGATAAAAGAATGATAAATATCACTGTCCCAGCAAAAAAATATATAATCCGATGTCGACTTTGTATGGATAAAACCAACCCTTGTACCAAAGTATACTGAATGTTAAAGACTGATTGTCCTGTTAGGTCTTTGACAAGTTTCCCTAGATTTTGTAACAAAAAGCTAATATTTAATTTTTAAATCTT
Organism: Euzophera pinguis; assembly: GCA_947363495.1. Taxonomy (NCBI): domain Eukaryota; kingdom Metazoa; phylum Arthropoda; class Insecta; order Lepidoptera; family Pyralidae; genus Euzophera; species Euzophera pinguis. Next base: position 9,787,089 of record OX376170.1, on the reverse strand, counting down.
TATTTGACATATGTTTTTACAACAATTATAATGAAGCTTCTGGTTTCCGAGATAGCTTGCTCTGTGTTTCGAAAACCAGCATCTAATAGTTAATACAAACAAAATATATTTTAATTATAATGTAAAAAATGTGTTTATTATAATAGAAACAAGAGACAAACGTTAACTAGTGTATGTGTGTGAATATTTGTGTGTGCGTATATGTGTGTGTGTGTGATTGTGTATATGTGTACGTGTGTAGGTATGTAAACCAGCTAACTAGTATATTTTTTGTTGTTAAATAATCCATTGTGTTAAGCCAGCCTAAAACTACATATTTAAATTTAAAAATTTATGTAATAAGATCAAAAAGCCATTAAGTCTGTATATCAAATGAGCGTCATTAAGGTTTCAGCCAAACATGACAAATCTACAAACATTAGCTTATTGACGCCGATGTATATAAATATTAGTATTACAAACTGTGTAATTAATAATTTAAGGTATATATTGTGTACATGTGTATGTATGTGTGCATAAAATACAAACAAAGTATATAGTAGGTACATATTCGTTCGAGCGTGTTTTTCCTCGTTGCGTCCTCAGCTTACGCTTCGGAGCCTAGAGTACACTGTAAGTCATGGTCCTAGATTTGGAGGCACTGGTTATAATGGAGCGACTGCCGTCTTACCTCCGTAATCCTTTTTACAGAGTTATATATGTAGGTATATATTACAATATAAGTACTTGTTAATTTAAGGACAGGGATTAGTTGGGAAGGTATCCCAGTACATTTCAACGTTTCTTAAGCCTACATTTACTAAGATATGTTTAGGCCATTTCTGCCTTATCTATCATTGGTGATAAATAATGAGATGAATCATATTTTAGTTAACTTGGATTTATAGTAAAACTTTCGTATTTTTGTGAATAAGTGGGTAAATCTTTATAAAATAGAAATGGACTGCAGTTTACCTATTTCTTCTGGTGGTAGATTATATTTTCATTTAGTTGATTCTAACCTACCGCTAAAGGTTCAATATGTAATACTTGCTGAAATATAAACAAACAGACAAACAGGCTCATTAATTATTTTCGTTTCGGTTACATAGTCAATGGACCCTATACACCGTCGTGTCAGAGTTTTTCGAGACCATGTCTCGATCTTTGACATGTTTTGTAACTCGTTCGTAGTGAAACTAGTTTCTACGTTTTAATGAATATTGGGATGTGTTTTGTTAACAGTAGAAAACAGAAGTACTGCTTTAGTACGAAAGCCTAAAAACAGCCTTATGAAACACTTAATTGTGTACGCGGATTATCGACCAATTTTCCAGTTACGTCATTCATCAATTAACGTCGCGTAAGAGAATTCGCGATTCTCATGTACCCACGATCCGTCCTGAGAATGATTAGTTACTTTTTAAGTAGAATTTCATGTACTCGAATAAACCAAAGTTTCCGTTTTATGAACTTGTTCCGACTTTGTTAAATACTCATATATTTTGAGTCAATAGGTGTACCACTTACTTAAGCAACTTTGTAAGTTCTCTCATGTGTACATAGCGACCACTTGGAACTAACTTACGATAAAATAAAACAAAAATGTATTTACTTCATACGGCAAGTTTGTAATGGTTTGTTGGGTAGGATACCCAAGAAGTTAAGATTCTGATGCTGCAGCAATGTAATGATCTTTCTTTACCTACGATACCGGCCTGCGAGCCGATTGGGCAGTGATGCTGGCAACATTCTTTTTTGTCAAAAAGTAGCTTATGTTTGACCCCGGGTCTTTGAACTATATCCATACTAAATTTCAGCAAAATCGGTCTAGAGATTTAGCCGTGGAAGTGTTATACAGACAGAAAGACTGACTCTCGCACTTAAAATATTAGTATGAATTATGAATATGGAAGTATGGATTAGTATGAAGGAATAAATTTTGTTTGTCTCAAATAAGAAGCAGATACTAAAAGAATAAAGAGAAAGGTGAACTCTCATTTTTATCACAATAATGTAAAATATTTCTCAGTCATCGATTACATTTCTCCGAACAGTGATTGAAATATTTATTTACGGTATCTGGAATTTACAATCAACTTTTTGGGGAAGGAGATTTTCCACGATTCATAAATAATATCCGGAGTAAAATGCTTTTCAAACATTCCTTATTAACTTCACAAAGTCGATTGCCATAAGTAACTTTTGGGAACAATTTTTGGACATTTTACGTGTGGCTTGAAAAATGGAATAACATTCCTTTTGATTTGGTTTATTGAATTCAATTTAATTAATACCTTTTCGGTTAGGTACGATATATTTTTACTCACGCGCTGCTAATTGTGCATTTTATCTTTATTTTATTTTCATTTTGGTCTCAAGGTTTGACTGGCAGATTATGCCTTCTTCCACATTGTGCATTTAGTCCATCTTTGTATTTTTAAGTACTATAAATATTTTGTCATACAGACCTTATTACTTCACTGACATTTTCAAAATTCAATGTAAGTATTTCCATTTATTTATTGATATTTTAAAAGTGCAAACAGCATAGAAATAAAAAAAATGTATTTGATCAATGATTTTATGTCAAAGCAAATTTATCTTTTATCCATGACGGAAATAGTCCAGAGTGATTCAAAATCTGCCAGCAATTTATGGAAAGGGGATTGGTATTCAGCGAACGTTCCCGTTGAATGTTTACGTCGAATGGAATGGAGGTGGCATCGGAACGCAGTGCCATAATCTGTTACTGTTACCTACCGTCCAATCCGTACATTCGGTATGGAAATTCAGAATATCACGACTCAAAATTGGTTTGTAATATCTTTATTGTATCGAAATTATAAATCTCAGCGCAATCAGTTCAGAACATAGAGTAGGTATAAAAAAAATGATTTAATTTGACTACATACTAAATGTATAGTTGAGGATCTTCTTGAACCACTATCCACCAATTGCTGAGAGTAGGTCATTTCATGACTTTATCATTCTCTACTCTCTTGAGTCTTTCCAATCCAGGTCTTGCCCAGCACTCGCAATATCTCATCTGATGGCGCATAGTTGCTGATAAATGCTTTTATATTCATTTAGCAAGTTTTTTTTTTTTTAAACTTTATTGTACCACAAGTAAAAATACAATTGGCGGACTTAATGCTAAAAGCATTCTCTCCCAGTCAACCATTAGGAAAAACAGAGAAAATACAAAAAAGCTTCGTGTGATATTACAGAAAAAAAAGAACCCTACAGCTAAATAAACATACATAGATTTACACAAATAGGGAGTATAATATACATACATATATATTTAAAGATTTGTCTCAAACAAACATTTTCTAATCAATAGAAATATTTGGTATGCACATAAAAATTTGATTGATGAAAGTTGAATAAAAGCTTGTCAAAAGTAGTTACTATGGCGAACTTATTCCAGAAAGTGATCGTATATAGAAGACGACAGATCAGAGTTGTAGATAGATATTTTTGTGAACCTAAGGAACTAGTATTAAAAATATAACTCTGCCTTGTGTGTATTGCCGTTAGCATCCTCGACTAAACAAGAGCCTAGTTCTAAAAGTTATGATGAAGATTCCTGTTTGTACCCAGAAATATTCTAATTGAAAGTACCTAATATTAGAGAAGTATTCAGATAAGAATAGTTACTTACTGAAAAAAGGGAAATTTCATCAAAATTTCGCCATTGATTAAATTTTCAAGTGAAATCTTATTTAATTAATTAGAGCTGTGATATGTAAGGCATTTCAAGCTAAATGATAAGGGTTCTTCCAGCGAAACTTTTCATATGAATATCTCAGAAATCCTTGTAATCAAGATGAGGGTGAAACAAACAACATAAATTAATTTTAATTATACGATCCCAAACTTTAATATGATACAAAGTTGTATCAAGAGCAAGACCACGCACAACTTGGAGTACCTATGCGACCACAAGTCATATCGCAAACTATTTTGGGAGGCAATTTCAATCTTCAATTCACTATATTGTGAACTGATATTTAAAGTACGCACGCTATCACGCTACTTTGGTAATTACTTAACTAGCTTGTTGTTAAGTGAAAAGCGTATTTAATTCTTATTTTAAAAATGAGTTGATAAAAAAATATTTATGACTAAAACTAAATGAAAATTATAATATCTCGAGGTGAGTACTTAGGTATTATTTGTGCTAACTCTACATACGCAGTAGTACTCACGAACTTTTTCAAACACAATTCATATTGAAAATTTAGTTCAAAGCTAATAAATAGACAAAAAAAAATATAGTCATAAAATTTTTAGAATACATTTATATCAATGAAAGTTATTAATTTTAAAATGAAACAAAACCTCTCGTGATTCGTACGATGAACAAAACTTTATTTTTTAAATAAAGACGACCCCTGGCAAGTAAATTTCAAATATTTAAGAGTTACAATCAAATTTAAATGTTAAAGTTCTGATCCCGCCAGTTATTCACCCGCTGATTAAATTATTCCGCGAAAAAACGCGCAGGTGCTTGCGGCTGAAACTTCATCAGAAAGTAAAAGCTGGCATAATTTATGTCATACTATAAAATTATGAACATATATATTTTATTTATATAGTACCAGCTGTTTCCTGTAGCTCCGCCTGCGTCAAAATGTAGCCTAAGTTTGACCCCGGGTCTATATACCAAATTTCATCAAAATCCGTTCAGCAGTTGGCGTTTGGCTGTCCATACTTCCATATGCATCCATCCATACTTATGATTATAAGTGCGAAAGTCTGTCTATAACGCTTTCACGGCTAAACCACTCACCTTATTTTGTCTAAATTTAGTATTTAGTAATTGTTAAAGACCCGGTGTCAAACATATACTTTTATTATCAATCCACAATTTACGGTGAAATGTTAGTATGGAAAACAGAAAAATATATAATTCTGTACTTCACTTTCTATGGTGCAACAAAGACCCACGGGAAACTTATCAAATAAAGGTATCACTTATTTATAAATTGTGCCAATCTCAAGGAATACAAAACCACAATTTATTTTACACTTCAATTTATACAGCAAGAGCTTAAACTGTATACTTTATAACCAGATCCCCAGTTTTTCATCTTCATTTATGAAGGAAGGTGCGCGTAAACTTTCTAGGCTTTTTTTTTATTTATGAACTTCACGGTTCCGTACTTCGTTTGAGGGTCGGTTTACTTCAGAATAAAATGTATAGCAGTTACATTCACAAAGGGTACCGCATTTTTATATCATGACGAATTTACTTCACATCCTTTGGGAACCTTTGACAATCGCGGGACAAGGACGGGAGTTTAAAATGTTATTTTATGTTCGTAGTGGTTTTCTTTTGTTCAAAATATTATATAAATATTAAACCAACAAAAAATATTATGTTCTTTTTTTGAGAAAATTAACTATTGTCATCTATTATAAGCACTTAGTACAAATAAAATGTTTAATTGATGTAAAAAGAAAAGAAATGATTAAAAATCATCTTTAATTCGTTATGAATATTCCATACCTAAAATGTCTGTAGCTATCTACAGAGTAAAATCTTCTTGTGAAACTCTGGATCTTTTATATATTTATGAGAGAAATGCATTAGGTTTATGTACGTCCCTTTCACTTGGATTAAAAGAAAGAGATAGCCGAACAGAATTTTAAACAGCACTCTGTTTAGAAAAAAAGCTTATTTTTTACAATATTTTTCATCATAAATTGATCATCATCATTTCGTGTACACCCTGGTATTCGAGACGTTCGGAACTACCTCTCAGCCTCTGACGTGATTTCCTTAACGACCACCAGATGGACCGGATGGACTTAACATGCTTTCCGAAGCACGGAATCATCTTTATTATCAGACAATCAGGTGATTTAAGCCTGCAATATCCTTACCAAACTAGAAACAACTAAATAGAATAGAATAATTTTATTTGCATTAAATATGGTTACAGGGATGTTACATATTACAGTTTAATTTGGATCTACATATTTCACCATACATGGCATGCAAAATAATATAATTATTGATGTCAAAATTTTTGAATTATTGAAAAATTAAAATTACAATTATAATGTCTATGGGGGCTGCCAAATGGGCGCTCCCGTGTCGGGCGGTGCGCACTGGGCTTATAATGTAGCCGTCAGATCTAACCACCCAACTGTGATTTCTCTTTATTTGTGAGGTGTAAATGTATGCCTGGCCCTTGGACTATGTACTAAATTATTCAGGTACTTAGCTACTAGTGTTCCATGCGCTGCAGTGGTGATAACCAGATTGAAAGCGGATGCGGAATGAGACAAGCAGGAGTGGATAGCAAAGGGCGTCTTTAATTATGGAAATTACATGCACTTACACAGTTTCACAATATAGAAAAGAAAGAAAGAAGGTGCACAAGCGATATGGATAGTAGGAAATTAAAGCTAATAATATTGAGCAAATAACACAAAATTCACGAGACACGTAAAGATGGTAAAATTGCAAGAAGCGATACGGACTTCGCGTAAGCAATCATAAAACTCTACTGTCAAACCTTGACAGGCAAACTCGCGTCGATGCTGGAGGACCACATTTAAGGTTAAGTGCCCACAGCATCTAACGCGGAAAAATTAGCAAATTGACATATTGCGATTTAAATAATTTGTAAGTAAAATTATTCATATTTATTTATATGTAGTTGTTGTAATATATGTTTAGATATTTATTAATGTATTTATTATATAATATGATACTGAAGAAAGATGATTGTATAATGTAAAACAGATTATTGTAAACAGGACCAGCCGATGTACTTTATCCTTTAGGAAGGCCTGCAAAGTTGCTGGTCAACGATTCTTATTGCGTTACATTTTACGTGAGTAATTATGAATTTGGAAAATATTTAATTTAAAAAGTATTAATTTATTTTTGAAATTTTAATAAGAAATGAATGTTGTGCGTGTAAAATATAAATTATTAGAAGATGTCCACATGTCAATAAAATAATCAATTACATAAGTTATTTGTCATTTGTCCTATTTAGAAATTCAGATTCAGAAAATCATTTAAACAAAGCATACTTCCCTTGGGAATCGACGCATACCCCCGGGTCGAAGACCACTGGACCACGAAGGTAGTTAACAAATTGATTTAATAAAATGAAGGAATGTGAAAAGTAATAATATAGAATTTCGTAACTATTGCGGAGTCCAGCTTCTTTACTGACTATGAAAAAATGAACTTCACTTTGGACTGACGACGAGACGACAAGGACTGATTGATATTTCTCAAATAAATCCAAGTCTTGTTATTATCGACGACAACCCCGACAAGCCGTAAAATCTTGAACGAGCCCGTTTAGTAACATATGATAGTATTAGAAGAAATTATCTATGAGGATCAAACGGTATTAAATTTGATTAGCATCCGACAAAGTTTTACATATTTCAGTAAAATTTGTCGAATAGAAACTTTGTTTCCATCCCTAACCCATCTCTATAATCTAACATAAAATTTATAAAATCTTCAACTTTGGTTATGTACTTTAACACACAATGTAAGGTACATTAAACATTAATATTCCAAAAACATCTACAATCGATTCTTAATGATCGTTGTATTTGATTTGATAAAGGTTGGTACAAGTCCTATGTCAATAGGACCTTTTCTTATCTGTTTATTATGTCCCCTATAATTACACTACTTCCTGTTCGCCCAACTTATCCTGGAGAGCTATTTTGGAAATGCATGACTCATATGTTGAATGAAAGTCGTTCGATATCCAACAAAAATTATTGAACTCTCCGATTTTGCGTAAGTCACAGTCAAGCATGACTTACACAATATCGGTATGAATGAAAATCGTTTTGTCGTTTAAGTCGAAAAAAAATCAATCGAACGATAATCACTTTAACTTCGATAGTGTGTGAGTCGCAGAATAAAAATATCACTCCTGAACTCAACTAAGGCCTCTTTGGTTGTTGTTGTGAAGCATTAAGAGGCCCAAACTTAGTTTCAATTGGTTATTATTTCGGCCAGTTGGGCAAAAACATTGAAATAATGTTTTTTATTTATTAATTTTTATTTTGTTATTCTGAAGCAAACCAGCAATTTTTTTAATTTTTAATTGACTAAGAACCTAATCATGTGAAAACCCAATCGTGAAGTTAATGCTCGATGTAACTAGTTGGTTGACTACGCTGTTTAGGATAACAACATTGCAAATCAAGATAAGTGTCATGGCCGGTGTATGTCTCTTGCCAATTGCCCACCAGGTATTGCCAGTATCACGAGGCTGTGGCCGTAACCCCCTATACATAAACACGTACCTTAAAAACTAACAGTTGTACACCTGATTTGTGTTTCAGATTACAAAAGAAAGTTTTAACCATATTTTTATTAGGAAATGCACGTTCAATTTCCCAAATGTTGGAAGTAAAATCTCCCGAGGTCGTCCAATTTATGAGGGTTACATTTTAGATTAAGCAGTAAATAAAAAGGTGTTTTTGGATGATAGTACTGACTGGGTTTGTCTAAATTAATTTAATACAGACTTATTTTAAACCCCGTCGTAAAATAGGTGTGTGATTTGTTTGATGTCTGTATTTTGTAACATCGAGGTCAGATTCCAATGCATTACAATATATTACAATACATTTTTCCAAACTAAATGTATGGTGAAGTGTCCATTATTTTTATCCCGAGTGTTCATTTACCTGTTAATGCCGGAAAAGTAATATTCGTACCTAGATAGATACCTACTATTTCACATTAAGTAGGTACAGGACAGCACATAGTAAATAATACCATCTTAAGTGTAAGTGCTAGAATTGTAAATTATTTTATACGGTCTAGCTTACTTAGTGGCGAAGTTAGATTACTAAGTTTGTGCTAGAACCAGTATGGTCAACAAAGATAAAGTTACATTAAAGCTTAGATTAATAATTGGTCTCGCCCGCGCTCGACTAGATACCGTCGGTGTACTAGACAAATGCGGCAACTAAAACTACGCGAATTCGGCGTACTTGCGGCATACCGCGTCAGTCACGCCGCAACCGATAAGTGAGTTGGACGTCAAGATAAATTTAAAATTTTAGTTTAAAAACAGAAGCAATATGCCAGTTTGCGTATTCAAACTATGTAAGAATAATATTACAAGAAATAACTCTTTCTCGTTTCGTCTTTGCACATTGTCTTATACACACTACAACATAAAGTTGCCGCATTCTGGAAACAGATTTTTCTTCATAGCGCGGTATCTAGTCGAGCGCGCGCGAGACCAATTATTAATCTATGCATACTATACTTTTAATATTTTAAGCGTTTCAGAGGAGTATAACATGTAAAATAAACAAAACATTTATTTATTAAACCATTGAAAACCTCAATTTTTACCAAACCGAGTGAGTAAAATCTCACACAGTTATATAAAACTTAATTCCGCTAATCCAGCAGGTGTAACACGAAAATTCAGAAAACTTTTTGAAATAAACCGTGGTTAGGTAGGTACTACGTCGACGAAAAACTTTCGTAATTATTCATACCTACGTCTGACATTATGAAACCAAAAATATGCATAGGTCCCTTTATAGCCAAAAATGTGGACTTTTTACATACAATACACCACTCTTTGCTTTTTTTGTTTTATCAAATAGTTCTTTTTTTTCATTTTAGTAGACAAATAACCAACAGACTACTTAGTAGAAAGTCTACTTTCTACTCGGGCTCTAGCGTTGGGTTCCAAAGCAAACAGCTGAAGATGCACCCGGGAAAGTGCTAAGATGAAAAAGTAAGCAAACAGGCATAAGGTCCGCACGATGGAAAGCGTTGAGTGGACGACCGGCCTGCGACACTTTGATAACCACAAGTTTCCTAAAATAATAATATTATATTACTTGATATAATGATATTTTCATACAAAATATATTGGCCGTCTGGTCAAATAGTGTACACTAAAGACAGCAGACTTGCGAGTGAGGTGAGGTATATCTGCCCAGTACAATGGCACATCTTCTGGCATTCAGTGCCGACGTATCTGCACGCTGGAAGACCTAGCATAAAGAAATAGCAAACGCTATACAGGAAGCCAAATTTTGGGCCCTAAAGAACATCGAAACCATCGATTCACTAGGAAGAAGAATACAATTTATATTATCGCATCTTGCATGTAGGTAGTTACTTACTAAACTTCAAATTATTTGTGTGCTTTTACCCTATAGTCAGACATAAAATTAGGAAGTGCAAATGACTTGTAGTAGGCTTGGTAACGACACTAATGGTAGTGTGGCTGGCAGTGTCATATGAAAAAAAAATACGAATACTATTTTATAAGAATATTCTAAAACATAAAATTACAAGATTTAGCGCGTAAAATACTTTCATACTTTCTTCGTAAGGTCTTACGAAAACCGGCAACATAAATTGGGAACAAGTGTCTGGCCATGCCGCCTCGGCCGAGGCCTGGTAGAAGGGACGCGCCCAAAAAGAGCTGGCTTGACGTCGCAAAGCGGGATATGCGTGCTAACGGACTATCTGTCAGGGATGCTGAAGATCGGGCGAAGTGGAGACGTAAAAGTAGGAAAACGGACCCTGGGCTCCGAAGCAAGCAGCTGAGGATGCGGCGCTAAGATGATGATGATGATGACTTTAGACGTTTCAACCGTGTTACAACGGTCGAACAAATAACGAATATTCTATATTGGAAAAAGTGAAAATTCCCTACAACGCAGTAGTCGAGACAAAGTCCTTTGTTAACTTTTATTAATAAAGATTATGACCATGCAACATTGTCAAAATCAATTTTCCTACACTATCGACGTCGTTTGTATGAGCCATAAATCTCGGCCAAGTGCTATGAAATTGAACATCGCTAAGTAAAACTTTACTTCATATTCCTTTCTTGAAAGTTGATATCGCAGAAAAGTGACTTTCTGGGGCTTGGATGGAATAATAATGATTTTACAGGGCTTGGCTAATAGTATTCTATGGTTGTTTATTGTAAGAACGTATGTAGTAAAAGGAACATCATTTGTTTTTTTTTCATTTATACATACGTTTTATCTACCAGGTTATGATTATTGAATAAAAGATTTATTCAAATAACATTATTTAAAGCACATAACATATCAGACTTATGGTCTCAATAACACATTCCTTTGCGATCGATAACCACTGAAACAACTCGGATGGCAATTCACGAACAACTCATAAAAAAATATAAATCTGACTTTTAGTTTTTAAGATGTACGGTAGTAAACATCTTCTTTAAGCACTGAAGGTTGGCTGTTAGCTCCCTAAATTTCATCTTGTCCATGGCGAGTCTATACAGCTCTTCCACAGTTCTGAATTCTGTCTACAGACGGATGTTGCTTAGCCATGACATTTGGCGTCCCTCCACTCTGCGCTTTCCGGCAATTTTTCCCATCATGATTTGTAGCAGATGGTACTGTGATTTCTCAAGATGCGACCAAATTATGTGACCGTTTTTTTTATTTTAATGGTCGTAATTCCGCTTTCTTGCCTATGCGCATAAATACCTCAAAATTGGTAATGCGGTCCGTCCGACTTATGTACTTATTATAATCACACAAATATGTACATACTCACGTGGTTAAAACCTGGTAAAGAACTATTGAATACTGTTAGGAAGACTGTTTGTAAATGTGTGTGTGTAGTTTGTGTATTGTTTATATTAGTATACGATATTTGTAAGTAGTATACGGATAATATTTCTTATATATCAACATCATTACATAGTATAAAACAAAGTCGCTTTCCTGTCTGTCTGCCCCTATGTACGCTTAAATCTTTAAAACTACGCATCGGATTTATATGGGGTTTATTTTAATAGATAGGGCGTTTCAAGAGGAAGGTTAATATGTATAATACATGCAGTATAATAGTAGAGGTTTCTAATGTGATGTCGTAAATTGACACATTTTTTGCTCTTACATTACAAACGCTGGCTATACTATAAGAGATAGATCAAAATAATGTACTACAGTATTGTACATCTTAAAAAGATCTACAAAAAAGTCCGTCGTATCATATGTCTAACTATTATAGTTACGTCACAACAACTACTTTTTCATGTTAAAATTGCAATAGTAACGCCGGTACAAACTAGGCCATTATATTCGTTTCTCGGTATTGATCCTTATCCAAATAAATCCTTATCCAAAAAGTAGTATAGTCCTGAACTTGCACCTACAGATTTCTACCTGTTTCGGTCTTTTTAGAATTCTTTAGGCAGTATCAGAGGTTAACATCACGAGAGGACTGCCAAAACCACTTGTCGCGGTATTTTGATCAGAAGCCTTAAAATGTGAATAGCAATGGGATCATGTCTTAAAAAATGCGAAGAAACTTTTGCCCCAACCTATTATGTACAATTCAAAACAGATGATAAGTATAGACACATTGTATGTTCAAATCTTGAAAATTAAGTAAAATATTCATATTTTGTAAATGTAAGTAAGAAAAGGTATATTCCAAACATATTGAATATTCCAACCATGAAATAGTGAAATGCAATATTCTGAATACACATTTCCTCTGAAATATTTTCTGAGACGTCGCTCTACATGATCGACTCCCGACTTTGTAGCTGGGTAAAATGTAAAACGAATGAAATTTCAATTTTAAACACCAGTAAATGGGTATAACGGAGTCTGGCATGCATGCGAGGACCTTTAATAGATCCGCTGGCACTTAGTAATAAAACATTCCTTCTTTTATCTCTAAAAATCTTATTTTTGCTTACTTTTGAGCATTAGGTCTCTTTTAAATACTGAATTAGGTAATTATGGGTACAATACCTATATCGTTTTTTTTCTACCACTTATATTATAATTATGTAAACTTTAGAATAAGTTAAATAAGTTGTACCTTATCAATAAAAAACTTTTTATTTTATTTATTTTTAATATAATATTTACATATTCATACAGTTAGCCTTAAAGCGCTATACTGACCAGGGGGCTAATCGTATAAACTGCAAAACTCGTTAACGTTTTTACCAAAACCAAACCACATCAGCAAAGGCTATTTTTGAGTATGTTAAATCTTAAGTCTATTGAAAATGATTCGACTCGCCTATTATGTCGAATGAAAATCATTCGAATTCGATGAAAAATTATTTGCCTCATCGATTTTAAATGGTTTGGTTTTGTTAAATACGTTTATGTTACTTGCATTGAAGGCGATTGCCCTCCTGTGCGTGTTGGCGAGTTCTTCTTGCCACGTTTGCCTGAGCTCCACAAGGTCTTAATAATAAAGTAAAACATTGTTCAAATCAGTTACAAAGTACACCTAAAACGCCATTTTATTTTTTTATATTTCGATGACTGTTCAACACAAAAATATATAACTCTATTATTTATTTGAAAACCATTTCGCCAACAATAAAAGCCATTATATAATTTATCAAAAAGCTTCGTGTGACAATGTCACAATAGAGATCGAAGTGGTAGATTTTATCAACATTTAACTATTAAATAAAATGATTATAATTAAGTCGTTCCGTTTCACACACAATATTTTCAACATTCTCAATAATTAAGAACATTAATTACTTGTTGGTCAGCGGCCAGCATCTCGTAAACCACCATTTGCTATTTATTCAATATTCTCGACAATAAATTACAAACTCTTCATGTAAATAGGTAAAAGTTATTGTAGAACGGAATCAAAGGAGCAATTTATATTCAAAGACAATTCCTTGCCGTCTGCCCCTGTGGTCTCTCATTCCGAAGTGATTTCTTCCACGTGATTTATATCATTACGTATAGTTATTGGTTATCTGGTCAATTTAAATTAGGTAAGTAAATTATTATTGTTTGAAAACTATGTTATTAAATATAAATGGTTTATAATCAGTTTTCAAACTTTTTATGGTTGTTTACTACCACGGTAAAAAGCTTTCCTTAAATTTTTTATACTGTTTTTTTTTTTTGTATTGGATTTGTTTAAAAGGATTCTGTACAAGCGTCTTCTTAGAAAAGTAGTATCTTTTCATTAATGGTTTATTTGATCAAGGGTTTTTTTTGTTAAAACTAAAATACATTTAGAACACAACATTTTAATTATCACTTAGATGATTATCATTTTAAGCGTGGTTTCAGTTTAAAACCATCTTGAACTCCCCTTCACTAGTTACGATGCGTAATCTGAAATGCAAACTAAATCTTGGGTGCGTCGTGTGTCGGTTGGAAACTATGATAGCATTTGCTTAGGAAAGTTGACTGGAATAACTTATGTCATTTTGGTTATGTACTTAATGAAACTTACGGTATCCGAGTGGTAAATATTGCACAACAGCTTTTCGGCTTTGTAGAGCGTTATCTCTGTCGCACCTATTTTTTTATTCTATGAAAATGGTTACACCAATTGCAAACACATATTTGAAAAACTAAATAATACAGATACAAATAGATTTATGAAAGGACTATCGCATTATATGGATATGAAGGCAGCACGGATTTACTTTCAAGAATTATTAAGCTAGGATGACAATGAAACAGGTCTAGAGCTGTCCTTGTTAAATTAGCACACTTACTTTACTTATTTTTGGCAATATCGGTTCCAATAGAGACCCCTAATATTACCCTATCCCTTCTTAAAATTTTCAATGTGCACATCGGACATCGGACTATTAGAATTTTATCATATGTTCAGATTATTATGAATCGTTCGCCGTGAAAATCCCATTATCTTGTTTTACACGTAAACCAGACCAATTGAATAGAAAACTTTATTTGCGTTTTCATAAGGTTTATAAAAGATGTTTGCAAAATCATAATCTAAATATGATAATGATCTGTGAAAATAAAATAATTTTACAATTTATCTTCATTCAGCAGCAGTATGCAGGTACTCTAATATATTCCTCTTCCGAACAAGCTACTTTGTTGTCCTCGATTTTTCAAAGTCGACCTCGCTCCCTACTTGTAACTTTGTCTATGTCTAGATTAAAATTTTGCAAGCTAAAATTATAACAAATTTTAAGTGATAAGTCAGGCATCCTATTTCATACACATAATCAAATTTATCTCTTCTTCGTCCTAGCGTGTTCTCCCCGTTTCAGCTTACGCTTCGGAGCCTAGGGTACGCTGCAAGTCATGTTCCTAGATTTGGCGGCACTGGTTATTACAATGGAGCGACTGACGTCTGGCCTCCGTAACCCTTTTTACTGGGAAACCAGACCAATGGAAACAAGGCCCAAAGTGTGTTTAGTGGCAAACACTGTCAGATTTTTTCAAGCTGCCAAACGGCATCTGACACAGCCAAATTTACGAGTATCTCTATTGTTTCAAATTACGTTTGTCTCGTATAGGCTTTCTGTATCTATCAGACTGTGCTTTATACTTTAGAAACACTCTGTTGTTTGTGCAAACAGACCATACTATTGTTAGTGGACTTCGTTAGTGCTATTTTTTGTAAAAACAACAGACACTGAGTTTCGACAACTTCTCTCTGAAATTAATTATCACTAGAAAACAATAGAGTTGACAAAGCTTGTGTACTATGTCTAGTTGTACATTAAAAACAATACAAAAAGTTTATCAATATAAAACTAGAACATAATTCAAAACCTAAAGATTTTCTACGAGCTAAATGTTAAGATAAATATCTTTCAACAAATCATTGATAATACTACATACTACATCCTTTCAGAAATGCGGAAGATTTAAATGGAGTGGAATTTTATTTCTACCATTAAGATTGAAAGGTTGTCTTCAAGAGGGTCTAAAGACATTCAGTCATCTTTTGGGATCGAGTCACTGAAGTGTGAATGGGCTGAAATTTGAAATAAGGTCACTTTGTCTGAAGATAGTTGTACTATACATTTGATATTATTATTATCTTTTACCTACGTCAGAGTGCAGTGTGACTTATTGGACTCTTTCCAAATTTTTTGTAAAAATCAAGTAAAAAAAGAGAAATAAATATCCGTCCCCCATAAAAAATCATGTCAACGATCGGTTGATAATGTTGATATAATCAACTTCAGTAGGCGAAAAACAAGCCGTAGGCGAGTTTTTTTATAGCATTACACGTATTGTAAGACCAAATTATGTGAAGTTTCATACACTACTTTATCTTATCTCATAAAATTATATTAGATACATAATAAAAATAATGTAAATGAAGAGATAATGCTTTTAGCATTAAGTTCGCCTATTGTGCTATACAATTGTATTATGTACAATAAGACAGTTTATGAGCAAATGTGTTGAAAAAAGTATTGTTGTTTTGTACATGTATTTACATCGTTATAGGTTATCAACTTGATACGGACGGCGCAGCGATTCGAAGTGACGCTTTTGTTTTGGCCGCTGCATTTAATTTCATAAATATTGGTAGTTCTGATGTGTTTCGTGAAAGTTTATACCGATCTAAAGCTTAACCTTTGATCTGTCGTTTCGTGTTGTCTAAAATAACATAAACTTAAATTCGAGTGTACTGTGACGTGATTTAACATTCGGTGTTTAATACGATAATTTACCATCGTTCATCGGCCGCATTGTCCACCGTGCGCTGACCTCTGCTCTTGGACATCGCGCGATAGCTACAGCTGCAACTATTCGCGTGCGAGCAGGACGCTGCATACCTACCGGTCTTAGTTGTGCTGGAGACCCGGCCCTGTCTGTCCGTACCTACTGATTCAATTGCAACTTTTGAATACATACCGACATCGTGAACTGGTAAATGTCCAAATTTCGGCCATACATAAAGACGACAGCTATCATGAAGTGTGCTGCTTGTCTACAGACTGTATCCAACGATGAACTACTGAAGTGCACATTATGCAGTCAGACACATCACTATGTTTGCTTGAATATGACTAGCACTTCGTATCGTCTAAACAAAAAGCAAATGGTGTCATCGTGGAAATGTCCTTCTTGTATAAATATTATTTCTCGGCGTAAGGGAGACGAAACACCGGTTCGTAAACAACATGATGTTGATATGTCGTGTGATGAACTCGACACTGACCATAGTACCATTTCAAACTTGAATGATACCTCTGAATCACACTTTATTGATAGCGGAAAGATACCTACTGAATGTGTTTCAATCTCGAATACTACGCCTTTGGAGTGTCCCTCATTTTCCCTTCAGCAATTATCTTCTCTACTTGATAGCAAGCTAGATAGCAACAAGGCAGAAATATTGTCTAGGCTTGATCAAAATAAATCGGAAATACTGAGCTTGGTCAAGATCGAACTTCAAAAATCGATAAACGCAGTCAAGGCGGAATTCACGGTGACCACTGACTACCTGTCAGACCAAATCAAACAACTCGATGACAACCATACTGCGCTCCAGAATAAGGTGAAGTATCTTGAGCAGGAGAACCTTAACCTCAATTCCCAACTGGGTAAGCTGAATAATGAGCTCGGGGTTGCATCTGAATTTAAGGAAACCATTACGAAATTACGCAATGAGATGAATGTACGTGAGCAGTCATCATTATTAAACGATGTCGAGTTAACCTGTATCCCTGAATTTCAAGGAGAATCAGTGGTTCATATAGTGGTCGCCGTTGCCTCAAAATTAGGATTACGTTTGGCAGAAGAGGATATTGTGATGGCGGAGAGAGTGGGCTTGCGCGGTCGCAAGCGGGCGGCTTTTGAACGTGATGGTAAACAATGCGATAGTGAGGAAGGAACCGACGAAGTGACTGCCATGAAGCCGCGGCCTATTGTGGTGCGGCTTGCTCGCCGTGCCTCTCGGGATGAACTTCTGCGACAGTCACGCGTTCGCAGGAACGCAACTACTAGTGATATCGGACTCCCACCGCATACTCCAAGGAAGTTCTACATCAATGAGAGACTCACTAAAGCTAACAGGATAATCTTTGCTAAGACCCTCCAAGCCTCACGTGATGCTAAACCCGAGAGCTGGAAGTTCGTATGGACCAAGGGAGGCAAGGTGTTTGCGAGGCGCACTCCGACTTCTGCTGTGTATATCGTGAATAACGTGCACGATATTGATAACATTTTTAACATCACTACTAATACAACTACTGGTCAACAGCTGGGACAGCCACAGTTATAGTTTTTTTGATAAAATTACACGTAGGCTATGTGCATTGTGGTCCACTAACTTGGTTTTCCTGTTACAATACGACCTCAATAGATAATTTTCGCCTGTTCTTATTATTCGTGTGTTGCGTACGATATACATTTTTTTCTTTCAAATGTTACTTACGGTCTATAATCTGTCTTTGCCTGTCTATAGTTTTTAAAAGTCAGTACACTTACATTGGAGCTTGCGCAGAATGTTCTCCGTTTGATTTCTTTCTGTGTTATCATTTTTTCCACAATACTATAAAAATATTTTTTAAAATAATTAATACATTTATTTTTTTGCTAATGTATAAGATGCAGGATACATGGTGCAGGATACATCTTTCGTCGCTTATGTGTACCGCTTTTGTTAAGAACTATACTTATGATATTGTGTTGATATATACGATGTACTTATGGTGCAGCTTACATTTCTATTTAGTTGTGTATACAGAATTAACTCCAATAACATGGGCTTACTTTATTGTTTCTTTACTGAGACTTAACTTACTTGAAGTGAGGTGGTGTGTCGCGTTTTTCTCAATTAGTTATAACTTTTATACTTTAAATACAGTCTCAAATAATAATAAATATATGTATACGAGGTCGCCTTTGTTATATGATCAATTTTTCAAGCATTACTTGTCGTTTGTAATCCTGAGAGTACATTTTATTTTTGGTCTCTTTATTGGTAACTTTACATTTATCCAGGAGATGTGTATTCTGTTTAGATCAATTTGTGATTTAACTATTTGTCTAAAAGACACTAATCGGATACGATCAATATTTGTATACTTTGTATATTTTATGTCAGGATTTGGGGTGAGTTGTTATTTGAAAGTTTTCTCAACACGTTATTTCTTTGTTATTTTGAAGTCAACCGTTAATAATAAATTTTGGTGCTCAAACTTGTCTGTTTTAGTAAGAAATATTGACGTATTTTTTATACTGAAGAATTATTCTCTGCAAAAGATCCTAGAAATGTTTCACTCTATAAATCTTTTTATTTCCATTGGTATTAACATTCAAAAATTAAGTTATAGTTGCATAATACAAAATGATTAAATCAAAGCATCTCACAATTAGTCTCTTTAATAAGGGGTCTCTTGGGTCGGGACACGATGAGTTCTTGGCTGCTGTGACTCGCTTTTCTCCAGACGTCCTCGCTATAAATGAAACATGGCTATTTGAAGGGGAAGACGGACGGGCCCCTGTGGTTCCTGGTTACAGACTTCGTCACATGCCTCGCCCACCGACTTCTCGGCGCCGCCATGGAGGTGGTGTCGGATTTTATTTTAGAAAAGAATTACAACCACGCGTATGTTCACATCCGGTTCCATCTACCCATGTTGATCAGATGTGGATGACTCTTAAAGTCAATTCTGTAAGCCTTCTCATTGGTACGGCTTATAGGCCTCCGTGGTTTAGCCCTAATATATTTTTCGATGCTCTAACGGACTCTCTCGCTTCCTTCAATAACTATGACAGGG
Source organism: Euzophera pinguis (assembly GCA_947363495.1). Classification (NCBI taxonomy): domain Eukaryota; kingdom Metazoa; phylum Arthropoda; class Insecta; order Lepidoptera; family Pyralidae; genus Euzophera; species Euzophera pinguis. The sequence continues at coordinate 9,767,569 of OX376170.1, read as the reverse complement.
TGTATACCTCCTGGGCGATTTCAATATTGACTTAAATAAAAGGAATCCTTACCTATACCCACAGCTTGAACAGTTTCTTAAATATTTTAATCTAATTAATTATGTTGACGAACCTACCCATTTTACATCACATAGTGAAACAATAATTGATTTAGTTTGCACCAACAACACGGTTCATGACGTAACGGTTAATTACGTACCTGCTTTGGGAGCTCATGCCTTTATAACAGCGGTTTGACTTTAAAAAAAATTAAACCTCCTTCGGAGACTGTTGCATACAGAAACTTGAAGCATATCTCCTTACACAGCTTTAATAAGGATTTACAAGACATGAATCTTCAAGAACTCGATAAAATGGATAATGTTAATGACATGGTTTCCGGGTTCACTGAAAGGGTGCTAGCTCTTTTCGATTTTCATGCACCAGTCATTTCTAGGGTTTTTCGACCAAAAAATACTCCGTGGATCACAAGTAATCTTCTATACCAAATGAAACTTCGCGATGAAGCTCATAAAAGATATAAATTGTCAGGGCTAGATAAGGATCGTGAATATTACAAGGATCTAAAAAAAATGGTAGAAATATGCCTATACACTGAACGCAATTCATATTTTGAACAACATGTTAACAATAACTTAAATAACCCCAAGCTTCTCTGGAGAAATCTACAGAGCTCGGTACTACCCGATCCAAAAAAGACATACGAACTTCCTCAACATCTGATGAATCCCGACGTAATTAATGCTCATTTTTTAATTGTGCCTGGTGAAGACACTGTTTCTATTTCTGACTTAACATACTTTGAACACCACCGTAAATTTCCGTCACAGTTTAAGCTACTGCCAGTTAGCGAAGAGGACTGTAACGTAAATACCCGTTACTTAACTTAATTACTAAAATCTAATTAACCATAAAATAATAATATAAAAATTAATAAAATAAAGTAAACTTAAAACCTAAACTTAGACCTGATTCTAAACCTAAACACTAAATCTAAACTTAAATCTTAACCTAAGAATGAAATAATATACACACTTAAATCTACAATTAAAATGTAAATACAAATTATTTGCTATTAGATCTCAATCTGTTGACTGTACCTCGCTGGGTCCCTTTGTTCGATTTGAATGCATCGTATGATCCACTACGTCATCGCACGGGGCGGGGCCTAACCGCAGGCGCGCGCGCTCCTCGGTTCCCAGCCTTTGTCAGTCCTCGGAGAAATCTTGTTGCGGGCGGCACGTATTGCACGCTCCGCGGCGAGTGCAGTTGCTTACGTGTTACACGTCTTTAAAAGCAGTAATTCGCTCCGATTATCAGTATTTTACAGTGAAGTAAAACCTATCTAATTAAATTCCTGTGAACACGTGAATTCAGACCCCTAATTGGGTAAGTGTTGAACAGTTCTTTGTAGTTGTACTTTACTAGTGTAGAACGAGTGTGTATAGTAAGTAATCTACGAGTATTTCACCACTATATCATTTCTTATATCATCACTGGCTATATTCATCTATACACATCGTAATGTTTTCTGCTGAGCTGATTTTGCATTGATAAAAAAATGAAACAATGAATGTAATAAATTCACGTCACCAACTCCACACTATGTGGGTAGTATAAAATATGTACTTTCTCTTCCTGCTTCTTGCTAAAAACCGCTCTGATTGTCGATACTGCACTGCACTGCACCTTCTACACATTATAAGGTACTCCCGTTGAGCTTTTCGCCGCCAGCCATCAGTATTGCCAATCGAAGCGGGGCGGAAACAGGAACATATTTCTTACCCATACAATTATTTATAGGGTTCGAGGTCCCCCTTCGAGGTCCTCCTTCGAGGTCCCCCTTCGAGGTCCTCCTTCGAGGTCCTCCTTCGAGGTCCCCCTTCGAGGTCCTCCTTCGAGGTCCTCCTTCGAGGTCCCCCTTCGAGGTCCCCCTTCGAGGTCCCCCTTCGAGGTTCCCCTTCGACGTTACGCCTTCGAAGTTGGGCTTTTAAGTTTGGGCTTTCAAGAATTCCGGCTACTCCCAAAACACAGTCACGCATCTGAGGATCCCAGTCACGGGGCCGCACCATCAATGGCCTGCACCTTTCGTTGAGCTACCGACCACCAGGAGCTGTTACCGTCGCGTCCGGGAAGTACCGTATCAGGCAAAGAAAAATAGACCGGCCTTCCGCCCACGACCTTTCTTAGTGTTTTTTTTTTATCAATAAAATTGTAAGTTGGAGTCCATAGTTTTCTTTAAAAAAACCGGCTCCGCTGCATTGGCGCCTCAACGTGGTTTTTTTATTTTCTTTAAAGGTCTGTTTTTTTTTCTTTGCTTTGATAGACAGTAGCTAGTGTGTATGTGTTTTGCTTATTTTTTTATTTTTATTATTGTGAAACGTTCTTTTTATTTTTCTGATTTTTACTAACTAATTCGCACTTAATTTAATCCCGCAACCTGCTGTCATATCCGTAAAATATTCAAATGTAACTTTTATTACGTACAAGGGTACAGTCGGCAAAACAAACTGTAACAATTTTTTTTCTTTTTTTTCTTTTCGCTGTTCTTTTTGCGTACAAAAGTACAGTCGCCAGAACAATCTGTAACACTTATATATTTTATTTTCTCGATATTTTTTTTCTTTGTATAATTACAATTTTTTTTTGTTAGTAGGACAAATTGTAATAAGTGCAAATTAATTAGTTGTTTTTTAATTATTTTCAGATTTCTTTTTTTTTCTCTTCTTGGTGGTTGTTCTTTACTTTTTTTTTTTTCACAAACCATTTTTTTTTATTTTAGCTTTCTATTTTTTTTATTGCTAAAGACGTTGTAGCTTTTAACGCTGTTTTGTAACAGAGCTGGTTATTTTATTAATAGTTTTAGTAGTTTAGACTAGTCTTGTTCAACATTTACTCAAATCAAACACGTGATTCCTTTTATATATAGTTTTTTTTCTTTTTTGTTTTCTTCGCTCGTTCCTTTTCATTCAACAGTAATGGCTTATCACATAAAATTTTTGTCTTTAAATAAGGCGGAGTTGGAATACGAAGTAGGAATCAGAGGTGAAACACCGGCTAGTACAGTCACAGAATTGCGAAAACAGATTTCCAAATTATCATCCTTATTTCCATCAGAGGACGTTTTAAACAGTTGTTATGATGTCAATAGTGATTTGTTAGGCATAAATACAATTTTGACTAAAATTTCTACAGTTTTAGATGCAGAAGAATTACCTGACAAAAACACTCTTTTGCGAACACAAAATGTATTGCATCACGTTTACCATCGCCTCAAAAGATTACAGCCTCCTGATTCACAGTCCAAATCGATAACCGATTCTTATATAATAAAATTTAAGGATTATTATCGGAAATACGACGCGATCAAAGATAGTGTCGTGGATCCCCTTGATGTACAATCAAACGATCAGGAAACTTCTAGTCCAATAGATATTAAAGTGACTTGTGAGAGAAGAATCTCTAATGAAATAACAAAAATGAAGTACGATGGTAAATCTTGTGTGCGTACATTTATACAGCGCGTATCCGAATTTTGCGATGCAAGAAAAATTGATGATTCTAGACTTTTGTCATACTGTACCGAGATTTTCATAGGTGATGCACTCCATTGGTATAGGAGCGTCAAGGATAATATTAAAAAATGGAGTCAACTTGTTACTCTATTAATCCAAGACTTCGGACCGACAGACTATGACTATCGGCTTATTTCTGAAATTCGTGCGCGTACTCAAGGTGAGACTGAGAACATAACAATATACTTATCTATTATGACAGGCATGTTCTCCCGTTTATCAAAACCCCTAACCGAAGAAGATAAATTAGAAATAGTCTTGCATAACATAAGACCAGCTTATACAAGCACTTTAGCAGCGGTCGCTGAAATAAAAGATATAGATTCTTTAAAAACAATTTGCCGTAATTATGAAAATTTCCAGTCTCGCCTCGCTCACTTTCATGAGCCTGCTAAACCGTCAGCTGACACTTTAGCTCCTGAATTTGCCTATTCTGGTTGTACAAATCAAAACAAGTATTATCAAAAGCAAACTTATAATCATAATCAAAAAACAAGTCATACATTTTACAAAAATAATAATAATTACAATAGTAAAAATACAAAATATGAAAATTACAACTATAAAAATTTAAATAATAAAAATACTAAATATGACAACTTAAATGCTATAGATACAAACACAACAAATGATAGGAAACGATTCTGTCCTCGTTGTCGCGTAGACACTCATAATTTGCGCCAGTGTACGGCTAACAAAGACAACGTCTTTTGCTTTGTTTGTGGTCGAAAAGATGTCAAGACACCACAGTGTCCAACTTGTTCAAAGAATAGATGTACTGCTTCAAGTTCAAAAAACTAATTAGCGAGAATTGTGCCAATCCAAGCAAAAATAAGTTTGATAAAGACGATTGGAGTTCTTGGCTTAAAACCATCTCTAATTTTTTTAAAACCTTTAGGATTGACACAATTCTACATAAAAAACCATTAGACGATAATAGACCTTATGTCACTCTCGATATAAACGATATTCAAATAGCTGGTCTTTTAGATTCTGGAGCTGCTATTACAATAATTGGTAACGGTGCTCACGTCTATCTGTTGGAACATGGATTTTTCATGCATGATGATATGAATACGACAATACAAGCTGCAGGTGGTCAATTGTTGCAAAGTATCGGTTACATTTTCTTACCTATTAAGTTTGATAACCAATTACATATAATTAAAGCATTTGTCATACCATCTATTACTTCTAACCTTATATTGGGAGTAGATTTCTGGCGAGATTTCGGAATTTGTCGTAAATACTTGAGTAGTTTACAATTCACGGAAGACAAAAAAGCAGCTGCCGAGCTTCAAAATTCAGACATACATTTACACGGTTATGACAATTTAACAGAAACAGAGCGTCAGTTAGCAGACAATGTTATAGAACAGTTTATGGATATCTCTTTTAAGCGAAAAGGATTAGGAGAGACAAGTCTTATAAAACACTGCATTGACACCGGTGACGCACGACCTGTTCGACAGCGCTATTACCGTATGTCACCGGAAAAACAGCGTATTCTGATTGAACAGGTCGATGAAATGTTGTCCTTAGATGTTGTTGAAGCTTGCGAAAGTGAATGGTCTTCTCCTGTTCTTCTCGTTACAAAGAAAAACGGTCAACCTCGTTTCTGCCTTGACAGCCGTAAATTAAATTCAATTACTAAACGTGACGCTTACAGTCTGCCATATGTTTCGGAAATCCTCGACAACCTTAGAGATGCTAAATATTTGTCCAGCATTGATTTAACTAAAGCATTTTGGCAGATACCCATTGCAGAAAAAGACAGAAATAAAACTGCTTTTTACATTCCAGGCAGAGGCACTCTGCGTTTTAAACGTACTGCCTTTGGTCTTACCAATGCGCCTGCAACGCAGCAGCGTCTTGTCGATCTTCTCTTCAGAGAATTTGATTTAAAAGTCTTCTGTTATTTAGATGATATTATCGTCGTATCACAAGATTTTAATACCCACGTCTCCCTTTTATTGAGAGTTCTTGACAAATTAAAAATGGCAAACTTAACCGTAAACTTAGAAAAGTGCAACTTCTTTAGAGGCCAACTCAAATATTTGGGCTATGTTGTTGATAGCGAGGGGTTACGTACCGATCCTGAGAAAGTTGAAGCGATCCTCAACTACCCGACACCTACTTGTCGCAAGGATCTTAAACGCTTTCTCGGCACTGCGACCTGGTATCGTCGTTTTGTCCCCAATTTTAGTACCGTTGCTGGTCCTCTAAATAAGTTGACATCGAACAAGAAAGGCGCACCGCCCTTTAGGTGGACACCAGAGGCGGAGTTTGCTTTTAATAAACTTAAAGAGTCCTTGATTTCAGCTCCTGTTCTTTCTTGCCCGGACTACACTTCGCCCTCTGAAGTTCATACGGATGCTTCTAATTACGGTGTCGGTGGTATGTTGACCCAAACCGTTAATGGTAAAGAACATCCTATAGCCTACATGAGCAAGTCATTGTCTGCGGCAGAAAGAAACTATAGTATCACCGAACGCGAAACATTAGCAGTCTTAACAGCAATTGAGCACTGGAGGTGTTATTTGGAGAACGGGAAGCGCTTCACCGTTTATACTGATCATAGTGCATTAAAGTGGTTCCTTTCTCTAAATAATCCCACTGGTAGACTGGCGCGTTGGGGTGTTCGACTGTCTGCATTTGATTTCGAGATCAAACATCGTCGCGGCGTCGATAACGTAATACCTGACGCCCTGTCAAGAGCGGTTCCTGTTGCTACCATTTCAACTTCTGACACTTTTAAGAGTACTAACGATCAGTGGTACAAAGATATTTTTAATGGTGTACTTAATACGCCACAAAATTTTCCAAATTTCTATATAAAAAACAACACATTGTATAGACTGACCAAAAATAAGCACGAGCTGACTTCGGAGTTCTCTTGGAAAGAAGTCGTGCCAGAAGAAATTCGTAAACAGGTCTTGGCTGAAAACCACAGCGAACCTATCGCAGGTCATTTAGGTATTTTCAAAACCTATCGTCGCTTGGCCTTGCGTTACTTTTGGCCAGGAATGCACGCTGACGTTGTGAAGTTCGTCAGTTCGTGCACTACATGCTTAGAATACAAGCAACAAAACCACAAGACGTTAGGTGAAATGGGTCGACCGAAGCATTGTTCACGGCCATTTCAAATGATCTCCATCGATCTTGTAGGTCCGCTTCCAGTTAGTCGTGCACAAAATAGTTACATTTTGGTTATAACGTGCTGTTTTTCAAAATACTGTATCGTCTCAGCTATCAAAAGACCTACGGCGGAAGTTATTATTAAGATCTTAGAAAATCAAGTTTTTCTAGTTCACGGCGTGCCGCAAACTGTTCTCATGGACAATGGCAGTCAATTTATTAGTGGTACGACCAATGCGATTTTCAAGAAGTACAATATTCCAAATGTATACTTCACTCCAAAATACACGCCACAAATCAACACAGTTGAGCGATATAACAAAACTATTGTCACCTGTATTTCTACGTTTGTGGAAAACGATCATAGAACTTGGGACACCTTCATTCCCAAAGTCCAATTTGCCATTAATAATTCTGTCAATGAGGCCACGGGTTACACTCCCTCCTTTTTAGTTTATGGACGTGAGCTTGTTTCGTGTGGTACTCATTATATCGATAACGATTTGGACAAAGAAATATTATTTTTACCTCGTGATATTTACGCCGAAAATATAGGTTGCCTCTCAGCCATTTTCGATGAAGTACAAAAGCAGTTATGGCATGCTCATGTTAAAAATACCTCACATTATAATTTGCGCCGTAAACCAGCGGAATTTGAAGTGGGTGATTTCGTCATGAAGCGAACCTATGTTATTAGTGACAAAGATAAATATTTTAGTAAGAAGCTGGCCCCCAAATATATCAAATGTAAAATAGTGGAAAAAAAATCACCACTTGTATATGTTTTAGAAAATATGCAAGGAAAAAACATAGGTTCTTGGCATATTAAAGACTTAAAATTGGTAGGGAAAATTAATTAGGATAAGTATTTACGTACAGTTTACCCAATTATAGTTACCACCATAAAACAGTGTATTTGTATAGGTTATTCGTGTTTTAATAATAAACCGATACCCTTTCTATAGAAAAAATGCGACGTTATTATGACAAACTAATATCGTTGTTGTTTAATTGTGTGATGTATGAAAGGTATAAATAAAAGTTGACGAGTGTATGAGAAACCAAATACGTGAGCGTAATTGTTGCGGATTTTATCTGAGGGATAAAATCCTTTCAGTGCCAGAGGGGGTAATGTAACGTAAATACCCGTTACTTAACTTAATTACTAAAATCTAATTAACCATAAAATAATAATATAAAAATTAATAAAATAAAGTAAACTTAAAACCTAAACTTAGACCTGATTCTAAACCTAAACACTAAATCTAAACTTAAATCTTAACCTAAGAATGAAATAATATACACACTTAAATCTACAATTAAAATGTAAATACAAATTATTTGCTATTAGATCTCAATCTGTTGACTGTACCTCGCTGGGTCCCTTTGTTCGATTTGAATGCATCGTATGATCCACTACGTCATCGCACGGGGCGGGGCCTAACCGCAGGCGCGCGCGCTCCTCGGTTCCCAGCCTTTGTCAGTCCTCGGAGAAATCTTGTTGCGGGCGGCACGTATTGCGCGCTCCGCGGCGAGTGCAGTTGCTTACGTGTTACACGTCTTTAAAAGCAGTAATTCGCTCCGATTATCAGTATTTTACAGTGAAGTAAAACCTATCTAATTAAATTCCTGTGAACACGTGAATTCAGACCCCTAATTGGGTAAGTGTTGAACAGTTCTTTGTAGTTGTACTTTACTAGTGTAGAACGAGTGTGTATAGTAAGTAATCTACGAGTATTTCACCACTATATCATTTCTTATATCATCACTGGCTATATTCATCTATACACATCGTAATGTTTTCTGCTGAGCTGATTTTGCATTGATAAAAAAATGAAACAATGAATGTAATAAATTCACGTCACCAACTCCACACTATGTGGGTAGTATAAAATATGTACTTTCTCTTCCTGCTTCTTGCTAAAAACCGCTCTGATTGTCGATACTGCACTGCACTGCACCTTCTACACATTATAAGGTACTCCCGTTGAGCTTTTCGCCGCCAGCCATCAGTATTGCCAATCGAAGCGGGGCGGAAACAGGAACATATTTCTTACCCATACAATTATTTATAGGGTTCGAGGTCCCCCTTCGAGGTCCTCCTTCGAGGTCCCCCTTCGAGGTCCTCCTTCGAGGTCCTCCTTCGAGGTCCCCCTTCGAGGTCCTCCTTCGAGGTCCTCCTTCGAGGTCCCCCTTCGAGGTCCCCCTTCGAGGTCCCCCTTCGAGGTTCCCCTTCGACGTTACGCCTTCGAAGTTGGGCTTTTAAGTTTGGGCTTTCAAGAATTCCGGCTACTCCCAAAACACAGTCACGCATCTGAGGATCCCAGTCACGGGGCCGCACCATCAATGGCCTGCACCTTTCGTTGAGCTACCGACCACCAGGAGCTGTTACCGTCGCGTCCGGGAAGTACCGTATCAGGCAAAGAAAAATAGACCGGCCTTCCGCCCACGACCTTTCTTAGTGTTTTTTTTTTATCAATAAAATTGTAAGTTGGAGTCCATAGTTTTCTTTAAAAAAACCGGCTCCGCTTCTAATTAGTATGAAATCAAATGCACAAGGTATTGATAGACTAAGTAGAGATATGATACTTTTGACAATGCCGCACACATTGTCATTAATTACTCAAATTATAAATAGGTCCATTGCCTCGGGTGTATTTCCTGATCTCTGGAAGACCGCTGTCGTACGCCCAATACCTAAAGTCGCCAATGCTCAGGTTCTCAAAGATCTACGTCCAATTAGTCTTCTGTCATACTTATCTAGGGTTATGGAAAAAGTAGTGTACCTTCAGTTGTACAAGTATTGTGAATCTTGTGGCCTTCTGCCTGACCAACAATCGGGTTTTAGAAGGGGACGGAGTACAGCAACTGCATTGATGGACGTGATTGACAATGTGCTTTCCAGTCAAGACAAAGGAGAAGCTTCCGTACTTGTTCTATTGGATTACTCACGCGCCTTTGAATGTATAAATATTCCACTTCTTTTTTCTAAGATGGCTTACTATGGTTTCCACCCGTCAGTTATAAAATGGTTTAATTCATACCTCAGTGGCCGATCACAGCAGGTAGAATTCGTAGCTTCAAACGGTATAACGCTTAAATCCAATAACTGCCCTGTGAGCAGAGGAGTTCCGCAAGGCTCAATCTTGGGCCCTCTGTTGTTTATTTTATATACTGCCGATGTTACGGATTGTATTAAAACTAGTAAATATCACCTGTACGCTGACGATCTGCAAATATATGTATCATTTTCTGATGAGACTTTTGACAGTACTATTGCCGATCTTAATAAGGATCTCGACAGAGTGGCAGCATGGTCTAAGAGAAATTGTTTGGTTCTTAATCCATTTAAAAGCAAATATATGATTCTAGGATCACAACGTCAAATAACTGAGACCGCTTTAAGAAATCCGAGCGTTACAGTGTATGGAAAGGCGGTGGAGCGAGTTGAAGAGGCTAGAAATTTGGGTATTTTGATGGACGGGAGACTTCGGTTTGAAAACTATATTGGTGAAATAGTTCGAAATTGTTTTTACAGATTAAAAGTTTTATACAAGATTCGAAATTTTATAAGTGTGGATCTGAGAATAGCTTTGTGCGATGCGTTGGTTTTGTCCAAACTCAACTATTGTATTACTGTCTATGGGCCTTGTCTCCTGGAAAAGTCGCAAAAATCAATACAGCGTATTCAAAACGCTTGCGCGAGATACTGTTTTAAGATTCCACCACGGACTAGTGTTACTCCATTCCTATACTCCTCTAAACTTTTGAAAATGAGGGATCGCCAGAAACTGTACATGGGAACCCTTCTTTTTGGTATAATTAAGGCGAAGTCTCCTCTCTACTTGTACGACAAGTTGAAATGGCGGAGTCCGAAGGCGGACAGAGAGCTAAGAACATGCGTCCCTCCCCTCATCGTGCCTCGACACAGGACGGCTGCTTTTAGAAGCAGTTTTAAGTACAACGCTACCAAAATCTGGAATAATATTCCGCCTCCCATTCGAAACTTAAATTCAATCTTTTCATTTAAACGTAAATTTAAGGAACACATTTTGTCAAATGCTTTCAAGGTAGCTAACTTTGACCCTAAAAACTTCAAAAGGATCTGACTGTATTTTTATGGTACTTGTTTTGGTATGTGAAACATTTTTTGGATCTAAGTTTCTTGTTTTCTTTTTTGTTACCTACTCAATTCTTCTGTTATCTGTACAGTGATTATTAAAACATTTATAAACGATAACTGCACGCAACCAGGTGAACGCTGGTATTGAGCTAAGAGTGGCTTCGTGTGGCCTTGCACCTCTTGCTACTTTTATTTATTCTTTTGTTAATCGGGTCGCTGTGCCGATCTCATCCTAGGTTCTGGCAGAATAAACAGCGTCACGGCTCGACCTGTCGAACTGTGACATTATGCTGAGTCAGAGCCTTTTCACTGTCTCATTACAGTTTGTAGCTGTTAAATTGTATTTTCTTTCTCTAGATATAATCTTTGGCTATTAATATTGTAATATTTTATATATATTTTCAACGTTAGATTTATGTTGTTACCTACCTACTGTAAAAGTGAAAGTGAATAAAGTTTTTATCTATCTATCTAAAATTTTCTTCAAAATCGTTACGTTTTCAGACATTTTTTTGAAAATGAAACTAATTTGAAAATGGAATCCTTTGCTGATCCTGATCGCGCACGCTTGTTGGCCGCGTCCACAGATTATAAAGGACTGTGTAAAACCACATCACAACCTCCTTGGTCCAGGTCAAGCTGTACTTTAATAGAAAAAAAGTTATATTATAATACAGTTTTCCATACAAGAGCTGTATCAAAATTTAATTTCGATGGCATGTGTATAATGACTGAAATTCAAGGTTCGTTTTTACTTTTTTTAACCTTTACATTTCAAGTATGAGATTAGATAAAAAAGATATTTTAGTACATGGTGTAATGTAATATCAAAAACATTATCGTCATATAATTTCATAAAATGCAGCCGGTGGTACTTCTCATACCGCAGTTAATTAAATGGAAAGTAGACACCGCCACTGTCTTCTTGTTTCCATACTAATCAGGAAATATTCCTCGTCGCGAACGTTTTATGAGATACTTACATAACACTATTTTTACCATAATTCACTGCAATTAACTGGAAAATTGGTTTATCTTACTAAAGGCTAAATAATATATTAATACTAGCAACCTGTACCGGCTTCGCATGGGTAAAAGCTTCTAGGCGACTTGTTTTTCTGGCACTTTCAACAAAAGATTTCATATTCAACCGATATAAACAACACACTGTGTTATACAATACCTTACCTTAGCCTTATTCTTCTTTCACTCAACCTACTATTGAAATATTTATTTTGTAGTTCAAAAGTACTAAAAATACAAACAAACTTAAAAGCGGCAAGAATTTTTACCTGATTGCGCCAAAAGGAGGGGTATGTTTTTCGAGAGTATGTATTCATGTATGTATGTTTGTATGTATAATTGTTTGGCACACCCTGCAGCCTGATATTTACTGGGAGAGTGACACTGGGTACATAAAATAATTAAATGGTGGTTTTTTTTTTTTTGGGTTTTTCATTTCCAAATTACACAAAAACGCAGTCGGGTGTTTTAGTTTTTAAATTACCGTTATCATGTTACTTTATACTCTTCTTCTTCGGTTCCTTATTGCTAACGATCGTGACCACATTATGATTTCCCAAGACATGCGATCTTCAATAGCGAACGCGTAAACAATTTAGTATGACAAACCTGTACGGCAATAGTAAGGTAACAAGAAATTCCATATTAAATCTTAACGCGGCCGCTACATATCGTCTGCATCAATAAAATCGCGTGGTCTCTACCACGCGATTTTGCAACTCTCTTTGTTAGAATTCAGAATAATCTGACACTTTGAAATAAAATGTTTGATACTCGTGAAGCATTAACTATTTAACTATGATATTTTATGTTCGACCCTTAAATATGTTATAGAAGCTTTTTGATACAACATAACCATTGTCCTATCTTTTATGTGCTAATGAATGTGGAAAAGTTTTTGTCGCTAATAGCTTCCACAAATGGACAAACTTTCGTCGACGAAATAGTACAATCGTTGCAACAATATGTAGCAAACAATTAATGAATACTTTGTTCATCTATCCTTTATCACCCAGTTTCTACACTCTCAATTATCACAATAAATACTGTATCGTGATTAAAACGAAAACACGTAGGTTCCTGGAATTTGCCTCAATTTCTCATTAAACGGCTTTTTGAGATATCAGAAAGTTTGGTGACACTTTTCGTCTCATATATCCTATCAACTAATAGTGTTTGTTGTTTTGAATTACGGGAACAAACAGACGAATACACAACGCTATCGAAGTTTTCAAACTGTTGTATCCACGCGTCTATGCTTGTTAAACTTGAAAGTATCTGATTCCGGAAATTAGAGAGGTGTATTCCCGGGATTTTTTTTAAATTCTGGGAATAAATGGGAAAATTTCCGGGTAGGCGCCCATCTCTAGATGTGACCCTTTTCAATAAAGGTAATCGTTCGAAAAGAAACAAGTTGACAAAGAAGAAAGTTGTATTGTTTAATTACTTTGTTAAATTTTGTTTTTGTAATAATTGTTTTCCTTTTGAAAACAACTGGGAATCGTACATAAAAAAATATTTTAACTTAAATAAGATTAATTACTTTTTCATAGTCTGTTATCCTTCCTTAATTATTTCTTCTCAATTTCTGCCCAAATAAGAAATGCACAAACACGTCGATTCTATTCTTTTATTACATAGATATATTTATGTATTTAGGGTAAGCCGATTGTGTCGATTCATGAAAAATGTCCAATAAAAGACGCAGATTCACTTATTATCTGTCATGTATAATTTTGTTATCAACATGTCTCGGCCCAACAAGCATGTTGTACGAGTAATCCCCAATATTTCTGTTAATCCTCCGTACCAAGTCATCATAAGAACTACAACCGATATTAATTATCTTCAAAATTACGGCATCGGAATGTTGGAGCGTGAGGAGCCTTAGATATTATTAGATATAAGATACTTAATTGATTTTTCCCGAAAGTAGTGATTGATAATGAAATCTCGGCTACAAGTTTCATATATCCGAGGAATTTCTTCTATTTTTCGATTTCGAATCTCTGCAGCTTATATTGCGATTACGAATTGAACATGACGACCTATAATAATTATATATGAAATAGTTGCAGTCTTCTTCTCGCTTTGTTTACTCACTTACTCAGTTAAACTACTTACTCACTCAGTTAAATTGAAAAAATAATAATACTAAAATACAGACTTCTTCTTGCAGTAAAAGCATTAATCTGTCCAATTTCAGAGGTCATCCCCACAGTCTTCGTTTCCCTTCTTATAATGTCCGCCTAATTGATACCTCACCCTTTTGCATTGTATTGCATAGACATATTATTGTTTAATTCTATGTACCCAACCAACAGGACCTAAAATTAATTAACATGTCGGTTCTGACAGAGCAGTTGAAGTGTTTTGTCAAGTGGTAAGTAATTATTTATCAAGTCTTACCCCGTTATCAAATATGTTTAATAACCCTTTTTTAACTAAATAACTTAGAATGTGGAGAAAACACGTATTTCAGTTAACATGGGCTTAAAAAGCGTTATGAAACGCTTTTTACACGAGAGAGATTATTGTGCAAACAATTTAGAACATTTTACTGCATGCCCCAAGGAGCTTGAATAAGTTTTAATTCCTGTTAATTAATCAAACGAAACATGCCGGAAATTCTAATAAAGTACGGAAAATCACTTTTTGAGTCTATGTTCTAAGAGACATTATAAGTTATTTAACATTGGCCCTGATCCCTTCTTCAAAGGTCTGGAACATCAACATAACAGGGATTCAGCAATTAAAGGGATCGTCTAATTAAAATTGTTAACTCTAAGGAACATAGGAACTTACGACCTTGAGTAAGAAACTTGATATTTGAACACGTGTTTTACATTCATTTCCACTGATCAAAGGTTCCTTATATAAAATAGAGCGCCAATATAAAAAAAAAAAATATTTATTTCGTAGGGGCCTTCTTTTTGCTGAAGCATTTGTTCGAATCTAACTACAATGAAAAGTATACAATGATCAAATTTTTGATTGAAATTTATTTTCACTCAACAATAGGAAATATAATGTTTTCTTATGTTTTCGCGATTGTTATTCATTAAATTAAACTATTTTAATACGGTTTTATCGCGTTTATTACTTATTTATTTACACCTGACGTTTCAAACACTTTACAGCGTTCATGGTCGCAGGCAGAGTCTGCGACTTTAATAGGAAATATCTTAAGCGTATAAAGGTTACATTATGAGACATAATACACATACGTGGAATTAGAAGGTAAAATACAACATATTGAAAAATACACTGTAAAAGCCTTTAGCAACTGTTTATTTGAATAATTAATCCCAGCTTTTATGGCCTATGCAATTAAAAGTTATTCGGGGCTTAACAAACTATTAATTTAGATACGTAACGACCATTTTAGGCCGTTCTTACAGGACTAAATGCGAGGGTAAGTATTAGTGAAATCCGAAAGTTTAATTATAAAATATTAGCTTTTTCCCGCAGCTCCGCCTGCGTCAAAAAGTAGCCTATGTTTGACCCCGGGTCTTCAACTATATTCATATCAAATTTCATCAAAATCCGTTCAGCGGTTGGGCCGTGAAAACGTAACAGACAGACAGACAGAAAGACAGACAGACTTTCGCATTTATAATATTAGTATGGACTAGCTGTTTCCCGCAGCTCCACCTGCGTCAAAAAGTAGCCTATGTTTGACCCCTCTTGACCTTTGACCGGTCTTCATTAACTATATTCATAACAATTTTCATCAAAATCCGTTCAGCGGTTTGGCCGTAAAAGGGTAACAGACAGAAATACAGACAGACAGACTTTCGCATTTATAATATTAGGATTAATGACGACAACCAAGTATGTTTACCTTACAACTACATTCAAATACCTACTAGTTTCAAAGGACTGGGTCGTATGCCATTATTAGCGATAAGACTTAGTTATAGCTAACAGCGTATATCGAAATTGCAATAGTTTAGTCGAAATTGATATTCATTGAGTGAAGAAGAAAAAAAGTGCCGAAATGACACAGTCGGCTACTAATAGCTGATTTCTTTTGAAATTTATTATCTCGGAATTCATTTTATTTGTATGGATTTATTATATTCAAAATTTATACAGTTGACTTATTAAACCTAACCTTTATTCCACGTTGAATTTAATGTAAAAGCATTTCTTTACAAAAAAAAACAATATTTCAGAGTTTGAAATAAGTACGTTAAGATAAATGTCAGAAAAGTAAGGTAAAGGATATTGTAGGTAATATCTGAACATCAAGAACACTCGACCCGACCTTTGACCTCATCAGAAACTTGCCGGTACCTTTTGTTACGTATAATTTGCAGTCGAACTTTGGAGAACTTTGGTAAGAGAATCGTATGAAAGTGAAAGCTGCAAACCTTTCTTGTAAGTTATAAACCAATATTAGAAAGGTTTGCAGTTTTATTGGGATTTTAAAGATACTAAACAACCTAAATAACAAATTAATATCGTTCTCTTTTTATGTTCGCGAAGGGGTAATATTGTTTTATTGATTTCATGAATTAACTCAGACGAAGTGAATCAAATTAAACCCGATCGGATAATGAAAGTGGTTGTTGGATATTTTAATGATGACTTTACTAACGTTTTGACCATTTAAACCGTGCTTCAATTCTACTCAAAAATAAATAAGTGCATAGATACTAACCGTATCTGTGATTACCATCAACTATTGAGTTTTGGAACTAGCTTCTTTAAGTTCAAAAACATTAAAAAAATCAATAAATATTGACCGCGCAGGTGAAGCCGCTGAAGAGCGTATAGTTTTCTGCAAGGTCACGTCAAAAAATATGACCGTAATTATCTCAAATGAATTCCATTTTCTTGAGATTCTTTTTAAGATACATCATCGTAGTCGTTATTCTAGCTTCCAGGCGTAACATTAACGTAAATTATTTTCTCTCCGTCTCGTACCGAGTGTCGGGAATAAGATTAAAGACTGTCGACAACGAAAACACGCCACTTTTCATTATTTTCTAGTTTCGACTTGGGAGGTGGATATGCACCATTACTTCTTTGTATTTAAATGGCAGGAACATACCGATTAAAAACAACATAAACTACTTAAGATTATATTAAAGCAAAAAGGCACTGCCTCACTTAATCAAGAAAACTATCAAGCTAAATTATTTCAGTAATAAGTACCTAATCAAGTAGTATGACAAAGTCTGTACCTAGTAGACGTGTCTAGAATTAAATGTATGTTAGTCAGACTTGGAAGAATCGCCAAGTCTGGCAGCCATAAATCTTGTTCTTCATCGGTCCTTCAATGCCAAAAATGGTGACACAACAGGTGACGACAATGAGTTTCCAAGCTCTGTGATTTTCTGAACTATGAAGAGAGCTACATAGTTGCCTCTTACAACCTGCTCATACTGTCGATCCATCTGGGTGATTTTTCGCTGGCGCGACTTCTTCAAATTTGCCAATAATTACTAGTTTATCCAGACAATAGTGAGTGATTATTGATGTACGAAATACTATGTGTCGAAAAACAAGTCACCTCCTCGCTCTTTGAAGATGGATGAAATACAAACCCCACTTACACCACAAACATTAAAGTATCAAAGTTCAACGCTCTCTCGTGATTTTTCTCACATTTTCCAAGAGCGGGTAGCGACTGGTGAGTGACAAATATGTTTGTTCCGAGAAACGAAATAGCCCATTCTAGTAAACACTCGTCAAGCGTCTTTTATGTCTGTTATAATGAGTATCTCAGATGACATAATTATGTCTTAAGTACCTGTATACCTGTCATAAATAGTACTCAAAATTACTTTAGTTTTGGGAATGGCAATTTACATACCTACTTATTTTTTTAGACCTTATAAAAAGGGGACCTCCCCTTTTTTATGACTCTACCTAGGTAATTAGAAGTAACTATTATCGATGAGCTTGTATAATGGGAGTGATGAGTGTAAAGAAGAAGGGCTACAGAGTGTAGGAAATTGTTGCAAGTGTAAAACTTCTAGTTCCATGGGAAAAGATACGTGTAAATAAAGTGTTTATGTTTTTAAGTTGCTTTCTCAGATTCAAAGTCATAATTTTCTTAATGCAACACAGACCACAATTTTGCACTTTGTTGATAATCTTTGTCGTGTATGTCGAAATGACGAAAAGTGACAGGACAGGATGGCGGTAATGAAAGCTAACGATTAATTTTTAACATGTTAATGTATAATATAATACAATCTTAATAAAATGGACAGAGGGTCTGTTCGTCCCGATAGAGGGACGGTATCCCAAATCATAGTTAAAGCAGACGCACACGAATCCCCGCGTCATGCTATGATCCACAACCAAGACTACCTGGATTTCTCCCATTCTAATATATTAGGAGACAACTCATCAAGAGAAAACAACAGTAGGGATAATGGTGGAGATGGTAGGCTACATATTTTACTTTCTATATTAAATTATAGATAATTAGGTTAGTCATATGCCGACACGTATATATTTGTGTAATCATAGAATCTGAAAAACCACTTTGACATTTATCAATTAGGATGTTTTCTGTCTACAATTATAAGTACATTTACTATTAAAATATGAAAATGTACTCGTAACTTTGTTCATCTATAATACTTCTATTATAGATGAAGTTTATTCTGTATAAGAAGTTAAAGTTGTTGATTGTAATTGTTAAACACGGCTAATAATAGCGTTGTTGATGTTAAAAATCTTCTTTATTAAGTGTTGTTTCAGGTAAATACTTTTGATGACCTACTCTACCTAAAGCAGTGCCTTCCGGTAAGATTTTGTATATTATATATTTGATGATATTATCGGCGCTGTAACTATCTAATAAGACATATAAAGATATTTTTTATAATGTACGGCATCTAAAGGCACGAAGAAGCAAAAAAAACCGTCCTTAGGGCATCACGTCACACTCTCACGTCACCAAAAACCACACCAAAAAAAGTTTCTTTGACCCAGTGATTCGGCTCGCACAAGTTTACATCAAACTCACGCACGATTGTATAAAATAATACATGATGATAAAATTGAATCAGCTTTCCCTAATGTGGAAACAGCCCTGCGTTTATTTTTATCACTTATGATTACAAATTGCTCAGCGGAACGTAATTTTTCAAAATAAAAAATATTAAAAAAAATGAAAAAAGTCAAGGATGATACAAGAAAGGCTCGATAATTTATCGATATTATACATAGAGTCCGATATGTTAAAAATGTTAGACGTTAATACTATCTTGCGTGAATTCAATGCCTGAAAAAGCCTCAAGGCGCATTTCAATAAATAAATAAATTATGCTTTGGTTTTTATTGTTGTCGCACCTACTCCACTTCTAAGGTACCGCGCATCTCATCATCTTATTATACAAAAAACTAATGTTTTAGGCGGTAAAGGTTTTAAGACCGATTCTAGTTGACATACGGATGAGGGGCCCCCCACAGGCGTGGATTGCTTAAGGCATCAAGTAGTTTTAATCCGTCTGTGAGTGAGTCATACATTAAAAAATAGCACTCCAGATAAATAGAAATACTAATAAACTAATTTACACATTCTGTCTACATCCGAAGCATGGAATCGTAAAAATAAAATACCAAATGGTGCTTAAATCCAAAGGCTTTAATAATCTTGTCGTAACTTGCGACAAAGTTAAATATCTTTATAACCCACTTAAACCCAAACTTCTTTCAAAATGAAGATTTTATTTATGAAGACATCTGTGACAGATTTTGATGGAAGAAAATACTCAGAAACCAAAGTTCTACGATAACTAAATACAATTATCTCTATTGAATTGCACACCCTAGTAGTACAGTTTGTCATATGGGACTATGGGAAAATTTAAATTATGAAGAGCGATAATCGATCGAAATCGAGTGATAATCATTCAACAAACCGATTTTGAATCATAAATTTCAATAATAGCACCCCTCAGCTTTTGGCATAGTAACTAATGGTCCATCATGCGAACATGAAGTGACAGCCATAAAATAGCTAAACGTGCCTTCTGTAGCAGGAACAAAGAACATCGAAGCCAAATATACGTTCCTTTCTCAATAAACACGAAACATATTTCTTGATAGACATTTAGGTGTCATGTGGTCAAAAATGCCTTTCCTTATGATGCAATCTGTGTGCAAGATAAAATCTCCAAACTTATAGTAGTAAGTACCTAAGGTATTTTACAGCGTGGTAGTTAAAAAAATATTAGTGCGATTTTTATAATGTTTATTTAGTTGTGGTAAACGCTCAACGTTAACTATAATCAATATCTGTTTTTCGTCATTATTAATTAAATCTTTCTTAATGTCAAAATGAAAATAAATTTATAATTTTATTCTAAAGAAATAATTTAATTTCTTAGAATGGAGCCTTTAATCAACACCTAAAACTTACTTCACAAGTAGGTATCTGAAAGGGCAAAATAGGAAAACAATTTGGGTTTTAAATAAATCAAAAACTTTGCAAAAGCAGTCAAAAGTAATTAAATTGTTTCACTTTACGATTGGGACCTCAAAAAGAATTTATAGCCTTTGATAAAGTTTGTTCAATTTCTCCTGTCTTAAGTTATTGTCCTAGCGTCTTTCCTAGTTGCTTCCTCTAATGCTTCATAATTCAAGATATATTTTTCAGTACTGAATTGAATCATTTCATTAAAAGTTGGCGGTTTTAAACTTAAAAATTAACACACGTTAATAAATAAAGTTATCCTATTTTATTCTGTTCGTGTTTCAAGGCGGTTTTAACCAAAATTATTTTGTCTCGGTCTTTGACGTCTAATAGGGAGAAAGGATCAAACAATATTTTAGTTATTTTTAAGACTAAGGCGGCAATATAATTACTATTGTTATTGTTTACTGGCAATATTACTGACAACTGTATTGCACCCATACAATTTATTTCCACGAACTCTATATGTAAGAAGCATCTAACGATACTAAATAAATCAATCAATCTGTCATTTATTTTCATCATATGTTGTTTAATTTCAATCTGTCAATATTTTTGTATGTTTTTAGGAGTGAAAAAAATACCTTCAAAGTATTTATTTTCTGATATGGCACCAAAGTGTGGTGCAAGATGACGATAAAAATGGAACGCTTTTATGTTTTAGGGTTCTTTACTCAAAGGGTAAAACAAAACCGTCCCTCTTTTTGTAAAAGGTTATTATAACTCGGCATACGTAGAACCATGTAAGTGGAGTTTTATTTATTCACAAAAGATTAATAATACAAATAAAAAAATATACGTACTTAAACACAATTTTGTAATATGAAAAATAAGGTAGTTATGTACTATTAGGTAGAATTCCTTGTGCGGCTGAGATGAGCGAATATAGAAACAGACGCATTTTAATTTGCATTTCGTGTTGATTGTTAAGTATATTGAAGTATGGTGAATTTTTATATTTTTAGGGATGGTTTATAATATAAGAGCAAAGTTTAGAAATCTACATGCAAATTTTTTTTAATTTACGTAACATTAATAATAATAATAATATATTAATAACAGATTTGCAATGTACAATGGCGGCCTTACCGCTATAGCAATTTCTTACAGGCAACCAACGGGTAGGATTTAATAAAATAACATATGTATGGCGCAGACATGTAAAAATAAAGAATATATACGTAAATTTATATTTTTAAAATAAATACATAGACGATTATATTATGTTTTCTATATACACATAAAGTACATATGTAGACACAAGTATTGCACAATACTTATTGCAAACAAGACACAAGTTTAGCAAGCGATTCGAATGATAAGGTAATAATATTAATTTAATTTTTTTAAGATAATTTTAAGCGCACTAGAAAACTTGCTCATCATAACAACCTATCAAAGCTCCCCCAAATTACGTTTGAATGGAATTTATTTGCTATTTTCCTGATTCCGTTTGTGGTAGACAGATACAAGATGAGTTTTACTACTTCTGCCAGTATTGCCAGTAAAATAGAAGTAAAACAAAAAAGGAAAACCACTACAGGATGTCTTAATTATTACTATTTAGTAAAACATGAGAAAAAGATCTAATTTCTCGAAAACTAGCGTATAGAAATTTATGAAACCAACATAAATCTGTTAAGAAACCAACAAAAATGTATGACTAAATTATTTAGCCCTGACAGTATTTGTATTTAATATAAATCCACCATACATAATCTCCCATAAAATATCTGTAAAGCAGATCATTTGAAGAAACAGTTAAGATTTCAAGAAGCTTTGCTTCGGAACCATTATTGTACAAATCTGATTCGCGCATTTGGGTATATCAGTGAAATCAAGGCAATCAGATGTATAAAAATACACTGGCAGAAAATTCTCAACCTTCCATATTCTCGTCAGTCGGGCCATTATCCGCTCCTGCTCTAATGGACCCTTCTATCACGTGCGTCTACTATACGATGTACTTACATTGTAATGCATGCCCTTGGAAACTTCTAGCGTTTGTGGGGTATTTATTTTCAGAATCACTAATGCATCAATGATAATCTTCTTTGATAGTTATGAATGTAGGCCGGTAGTACACACATGCAGACAAGCAAACTCAAAACATCTACATATTTTGATGCCTTTATTGTCCAAATAACTTAAGCAAATTAGTTAACCATGATTTAGCTTATTCTTTTTACATGATAGCAAGTGACACCTCCACAGATACCAGCAAAAGCCCGCCTCTTGTGACACAAATACGGGCATAAGTGATAATTAAGTCTCACGGAGATGACGATGCTGAAAGAAGTTGAGTAGAGGAAAGCTTGCCATTCTGTTTGTTGAAGAATAGACCAACAGCAGAAGATTCACCTACAATGGTACATACTGGGTATGGGATTTAACAAGTCAGTATCTACTGCCACGTGACCAGGCCAACTCCGCCAAAGCGGTAGGCTTACAAGAGTTAACGAACAAACCCAAAAGTGCTGACTTCACATTGCGCTGCTAGTAAGCAAATGGTTTCAATGTATAAAAAGTAGAATTTTGTATCTCGGGCTTCATTCACCTGCATGCGACCGGAAAATTGATAAATTGAGAGAGATGAGAAAGTTGAACTTTTAACGTAGGCGATAGCAATAAATATAATTTTCTTGAAAGCCCAATGGTTGAAAGGGCCATGGTTTTAGTAATCTATAAAGATCGAAATCCTGATATAAATGCCCAGTATATATTGAATAAGCCATGCAGACTTGAAGCGGAGCGTTTATTCGATTCAGCAATATCGACGTCCATGTTTTAATTAAAAACAAGTGGAATTGGAACGCACGGCGACCGAATAATGAACATTTTCGGCAATAATGTACATTATAGACTGTATCTCAATGCGAAAGCTGAATGTTACTTGACATTACACTGTTATGGTATCCGATATTGTACATTCTTGTTTTTACATAGTGGCTTACTATTTTCTACACCGGCTGGTATAATAATGCTCAAACCTTATTTTATGCCCTCTATAAGAGAAACCGATCCCAGACTCCGACGACTGTTTGAAACTCAACCCGCTAAACAAAACGCTGTGATGAAAACACCGTAATTCTGTAATTTAAATATTGACAAAAAATAATCATCCAAAAACGTATTATCCAAAGAACTTACCGAATCGGTATAGGTGTAAAGTGTGCAAAAAAGCTAGTCAATATTGTTTTGTTTGTTTGTCAAGGGAATTTCTTGTAAAATGACTATCTAAAAACAAAACATTGTCACTTTCGAAAAAGCCAAGAAAACCTTTGAGGCTTAGACGTATTCCACGCCAATGAGCAGCAAATTTAATGTCGCACCTATTTCACTCCATTCCTCTTTGTTCCATTGAAACTAATGGTTAACTTGACTCCTTTTGAATTGAATCTTTATTTTTATTAAACTTCTTTGGACCAGCCACTTTGCTGCAAAATAAATTACAAGCTAATAAAAAATCAGAAGATTACAATTCTGACCATTTGATATCTGTAGTGCTAGAGAAAATCATACGAAGAAGGGGTCCTATTAAGGAATCTGTTTATTTAAACTATTTGTATTTAATATCTCTGAAATCTAATAACTAAGTACGTACGTCATGCTAAAAATTGTGTTAAAAAAAAATATACAATAATCCAGAAGACCAATGTGTTTGCATGACTAACTTAGTTTTAGATATCGAGAGCTGCAGTAATTAATATGTAAAATATTCATTGTCTGAATGAAAAAAGGCAAAATACTTCAATTAATATACTTGTATAACTCGATGAAAATACAATCTGCAGTCAAAAAGGCCAATAAGAAGGGACAAAGTGATTATATCTAAGAGGAATAAACAATATCCTCTTGCTCGAACATTATTACATTTCAGCTTGAATGTCTCTAAAAGGAAAGGTAAAATAATAAAAGACGTCACGAATTCATCGTTTGTCTACAGCTATTTTACTAGCTATAATTGCGTCTGTTATTAAATCCTCCCATTTAATATTGTCTGTTTACATGGAAGTAGTCGATTTAAAAGGTTAAAGGAAGCATTTTAAATAAATAACACGATTGATGTAATTATTGTGATTTACATAACTTGATGATTCAATCTATCGTTATGCGTAGGGTTTTAAAACTAGGAAGCCATTTTTACGCTACCAGTAATGTGATGATTATTCCTCTAGGTAATCAATTAATACATTTGCTTGCGACTTTTTTATCCTGCGAAAACCGGATCCCAGATAAAGCTTACGAGGATTTCATAGCGCGGTTTTTTTTTGTATGTAATAATAATAATAAATCTCTTTATTTCGGACAGTCATAAAATCCATATTAAATATTAGTAACAATGATCCTAAAACTATGTAAGTAACTTATCTACTACTTACTTGTCTAAATGTATTTGGGTCCAGTGTTTAAGAATGGGTCCATCCTCCAGCCACCCTGCCAGCGATAATTTTGAGAAGGGCTGTAGGAGCTAGCGTCCACATGTAAATTGAACGATTTTTCTAAACACTTGGGATCATGCGTTTCTGATTAAGTAGTCACTTGACTGAGCCTTGACTGACATGAATGAGCGTCGATTGACCAAATCACCACCACTCTATATGATAATGATTATCCAAACTGTTATGCTGGTTGCACCCAGAAATCACCAGATGGGGGTCGTCAAATTTACAAAACCTAAAGTGGGTGACAGACGTGCGAGTAAGTACGCGAACTTATGGCTCGACGAGCTTTTTCGCCCGTCTGTTACCGTAAATACGCGTACTTTAAAACCGTCGT
Organism: Euzophera pinguis; assembly: GCA_947363495.1. NCBI lineage: Eukaryota > Metazoa > Arthropoda > Insecta > Lepidoptera > Pyralidae > Euzophera > Euzophera pinguis. Next base: position 9,742,487 of record OX376170.1, on the reverse strand, counting down.
GCAAGTTCGTCGGCGATCCAAAGTGGGTGATACACGCACGAACTTAAAGGTACGCGGTTTTTAAATTTGCGAACTTACTCGGCTCGACGTCGGTGACACACGTGAAGCTTGCTCGCGATGTCGTCGAGTCGACAGAAGAAGCTTTGTGTTATTTAGGAATAATGGCTGGTTTACACACGATCCAGTGGTATCATGGACACGAAATTACCCACCGTATTGACCGTCAATATGAATGCTTGTGGAATATAAAATCAATTTATTACCGGAATAGAGAATCTAGGGCTACAGCGTTAATAAATATTTGTCTAGGAATGAATATTGGGGGTTGACTAATTCGGATGTCATAAACAAAATAAAAGATAAACATAATACTTGGAAATTGATAAAATAAAAAAATCTACACGCTTGGGGGCTGGTGCTAACCATTATTTTAACAGAATAAAGTGGTTAAACGAATTGGATGCATTCATAAGAGATGTAGCTATCAAAAGACAAACAATGGTAGGGTTTTTATATAATAATGTGTCCGTGAAAGCACTGGATCGCCGCACTGGATCGTGTGTAAACCAGCCATTAATGGCGGCTCGCGGCTCGCAGTGCTGCCACACGTACGAGCCGAGACGAGCTACGAGCAAGATTTCAAACCGGTAGAGTGGGTGACAGACGTGCGAGTAAGTACGCGAACTTATGGCTCGACGAGCTTTTTCGCCTTACTTTTTAAAGCGTAGAAAAACTTGGGTAAAGAGAGCATAGAAAAGTAGAGTCTGTTTATGTGTATATTTGCGCCATAAAATGAATATAATAAAAATTACTTTCTAATGAATATCAAAGATCTAACCTGCTAAATAGATACTGAAATAAAAGTTCAATCATAATTTTTCTTAAGAAATCCATAAGAATTTAAAACATTCGTCGGTCAAATACACATTACATTGATTTCCCTATGGAATGTTGAAGATTTCGTGTTCCTTTTATACTATTCTATGTTGACTTACAAGGTCCTACTAGACCCGGTGTTTTTTATGGAACCGCCTCCCGGCCTTTAACGTAGTTAATTGACGACCACAGTAGGTAGTATTTAAAAAATGCCTATTTTATTTTATTTACGTAGTTCACATGTCCAATTCAACATTTCATCCATACTATCCATACTTCCATATATATATCCATACTAATATTATAAATTCAAAAGTCTGTCTGTCTATTTTTCTGTCTGTTACGCTTTCACGGCCCAAACGCTTAACGGATTTTGATCAAATTTTGGTATGAATATACCTATTTGAAGACAAGAAGAAACAGCTAGTATCTCATACAAATCTTTACATATTCTATTCAAACATAGTATAAAAGAGTGTTGTTTATTTTTCGTCTGTGCTTTACGTGCCGAACAGTCTGCAAAATACAGAGCTACACGTACTCGTATGCGTCTGCTTTTTGTTTTTAATTTTCATACATGCAAATACAAACTAGAATAGGAAAGAGTTATTGCATTATACCTAACCATTTGTGCTTATTTTTGCTTAATGTTGGTAACTAAACTAACAAATTATTATAACTTGATAAATGACAATAAAATCATCGTACCTATTTACGCCTTTTACCTGAAACGGAATGGTAATTTCTTAAACCGGAAACCACAATGTATTTTGTGCGTGTGTTGTCTTAAAAACGGATAAAAGTCTATGAGATATGTTGCGCGTGTAAATTTGCTGGCAATAATATTCATCATAAATAGCGGGGGTAGAACAATAAAGCATACCCGTTAGTAAAAGTGGGGGCTAGTCTTTGCTCGACAGGCGTGGGGTAAGCATAGGTCTTAGCAGACATAATGTCAGTTAGTTGCATAATTTGTTAAAATATGGCCATGAAGTGTAGGTTAGTTAGCACGGTGGACATCAAATTGACCATGGTTGTGATGACAGATTCGTGCGGGAAATAGTGCACGTGTCCCATAGCCGTGACAAATAATAATTTAGATCTATTTAGTGACTTGTTAGCCATTTGCACTTTTCGCCTCGTTTTACAGATTAGAAGCTTTGAAAGTTTAATTGTGTGTTTAAATGAAAAAAAAATATGGCTATGACCAATCCTAAACAGAACTGGACTACTTTTCAACTGAAAAATATAAATCAAAAGTTAAATTTTGCTGCATTGCCAGTTTTGCTGCATTCTAGAAACAAAAGTTCTATATTAAAATTTGATGTTTATAAACGTGTGATGCAGGTGTGTCATAGTCATATAATAAATAAAATGTTCGTGCTCGGAATTCGTACAATAAAAGCACAACATTAGTTGATTTACTATATATTCGACGAGTTTATAGATAAATAAAGTTTCTGGTTCAGCCACAAGGCTTACCTAGTTAACGAGTACATTAAACTCTAAACTCTTTGATAGATATTTTGTGGCAAACGTTTAACTTGCGCAGAATGTTATTAATTTATTTTCTTACTGTTTTTAATTTATTAGAATTCTGGAAACCTTTAGATGAGGAATGATGCGAGGTTGCCTTTTTGATTGAGATTTTAGTCTGAAATTTGGATGAATTAAGTACTTCATTAATCTTGTTTTCGTTCATTAATTATTAAATTTTAGACGTATAAATTATACTTACTGCTAAATAAACATACCTACTCAAATTTACATTCATTTAGTAATAGGTTAACTGACTGTGTTCATATTTTAATAAGATTTTTATACGGAACAATACATACACTAAAAAGTAACCGATTCCGAAAACAACAACAATTAAAGTAGTAATTAATTAAAGTAGTAATTAGCATTTAAAGTTTTGTAATGAATAAAAGTGGGGGCGTAGTGGGGACATCTTGCTATCTCTTTTCTAAGCACGAAATCAAGTGGCAGTGACGTCACTCCACCATTAAGCGCATCCTTTTCTTGTTTTTTGACAGCTTCCCTTGCCACAGGATTTCAAAGGCTTAAAACTTATTCAATATTGAACGGATTCAAAAAAATATTTCTGTTTTCCAATTCAAGGACTCAAATTTGTTACATGAAAAAAAAAACATTGAGTAGAATAAGCCTATTGTGTTGTATTTTATTTAACTTCCCATGATACACGAGACATGCCCGTCTTAATTAATGAATTAGCCGTATAAAGGAAATTTATGTTGAATAAATAGACTTCAAAGAAAGTGCTGAATATTGTAAATGATGTAGGTACTTAAAACTTGTTACGTTTTCAAATCTTTGCTAGAACAAGGGTCCTCTAACTCTTGTTAGATAGTCAGACGAAATACCTAAGTTATAAAGATAAAATATAGTTACATACAAGTAAACGATCAATCCATCTCAAATTGTCCTGCGAGCACCATTCTATTGTTTTTTTAACTACCAAAATTTTGTAATGTTAGAGTAAACTTAGCGCGTTTTCTCTACGTCCCACCGGTGGTTACACGGAAAATTTAGACTATGAGTAGACAGTTTGCTGAATACAAACAAACATACCAAATACTCACCAAAATTTTGTATGTAATAAACAACCGGCTTTATTTAGCATAGCACGCGATCACAAAACAGCAAACTTACAGAAAGGTAAGGGTAGTTAGTGTGCTATCACAGGATTTAAAAAAAAATGTACACATTTTAATCACTAAACCGAGAAAAACTTTCCATACAATTTACAAATTCACTTACTTAGAAAGTTCCATAAAATTTATGAAAAAAAAAAACAGTTTAAGTAAAAGAATAGACAGTAAGTACACCCTTGCGGCTGCCTACGTAACTGCACCTTTACAATTATATTATATGAACCCTAATTGTAAGCAGCTACTTCATTTATGCATGGCAACGAATAAAAGTAGCATACATCTTAAGATAAACTAAATACTCATCGCTTTAGATTCAAGTAATTGACTATTAGTAATCACTTTTAACATTATTACGTGTTTTGGGCATATCATTTTATTTTTGAATTTAATTTAATTATGCGTACTCTTATAAAACCATATGCAGCAGGAATCCACTTGGTTATCTATAGGTTAAACAAACACCACTCTTCCATATATTTAATTCTAAGTGTAGAGTCATTGTACGATGAATAGGCGTCTTTCTTTCTGTACCTTCGTTATTTTATATCAAAGTTTTCTGCGGAAATTAGGTTCAGAACAACGTAGGAAATTATCACACGATTAATTACTTTTGTGTCTGGCCAGTTAGGCCATTAGCTCCTGCTTGTGGAACTAGAGTTCTTTATGTCTATTTGTGGAAAGTACTTGCGTTGATAGCTTAATAAACAGCTGTTTTTTTGTTGGTTTACATTAAAAATCGCTTGTTTGGTTCAATAAAAAAATGGGTTTTAGTACAATTAAAATTTGTATCAAATACGATACATTCATATCGTACAAAGCACATTCTGTGCTTAATGTATGTAAATAAACAAAATTTATTATTTTTGACTGGTATAGAAAATCTGTAATTGACTTATTTTTATTACGAAAGTTAACAAATAATTGGAACATATAATTAATACATAGAATTTAATGGGGCGGTGCACATTCTAGCGAATATATGCTAGTGTGTGGCGTTCGTCAAGGAGGGTTGACGTCTCCGGACCTGTTTTACTTATATGTTAATGAATTGATAGAGGAACTGACAAGTCTTAATACTGGATGCCACATTGGTAACCTGTGTGTTAACAATTTGAGCTATGCGGATGATATGGTACTTCTCAGCCCCTCGATTAATGGTTTGCGGAAATTACTGGCTGTATGTGAGAGATATTCAAAGCAACACGGTTTAAAGTACAATATCTTGAAGACAGAGCTATTAGTGTTCCGAGCAAGTAAAGATCCGGCGACTGTTCCGCCTGTTTATTTAGATGGTGAGCCGATTCAGGTTGTAACTAAATTCAAGTATACTTGGGGCACATACTAACTGACAGTTTGGGAGATGACGCGGACCTAGAGAGGGAGCGCAGGTCTCTTGCCGTAAGATGCAACATGCTAGCCCGCCGCTTTGCGCGTTGTACGAAGCAGAGCATTTTGTCAATGTTTTTATACATGTCAGCTATGGACAAGGTTTACCAGGAAATCGTGCAACGTGCTTCGTGTGCAGTATAATGATGCATTCCGCATCATAATAAAGCTACCCCGACACTGCAGTGCTAAGGCCATTGTTTGCTGATGCAGGAGTACTGACTTCTTCGCCATTCTGAGAATGAGGACCGCGTCGTTTATGGAAAGACTGCGATAGTGTGAACAATATTTTGCGAGCAATTGCTGAAGATCGTACTAATCATTTTTTCAAATATTGGTCTAGAATGCAGCGGTGTGAGAATGGTAAAATATAATAACTATATTAGCGTAGAACATAAATGTACTTTTTAGATGTTTATTTAATTTTATTTATATTGTTTACTTTTATTGTAATTTTTTTGTATGTATGGACATGGTTCTGAAATAAATGTTTTTATTATTATATCTCCTTTTGGAACTCGAGAGTTCCGGGGTAACCCGTGGGTTACCCCGGTCCTTTGAGAGGCTTGCGCGGGGATATTGATCCAACGCGTAGAGGCCCTTTGGAGAAGTTGATGTCATGTGGTGCTCCTGTCAAAACCCGTTCTCGGTCATATCAATAATTGACATTTCCATGAACAGGTCTCGGCAGGAGGAGGAACTATTTCTAATGAGTGAAAAGAATAAATGGGCTATGGTGATAAAATTTGGGTGGTTTAAATCTGGGTTATTATATAGGAATTCGGACACCTGCCATAATCATGATTACTGGCTATAAGTGGCAGGCGGTGGCTCGCCACTCAGGGAATGGGCCCCCCAAATAGTCGCCGCATTTGGCAACAGAATCACTCGGCACCCTTAGCCGCTCATCCCAATGTTGCCCATTGGGATGAGCTGCTAAGGGTGCCGAGAAGTGCGGCTCCAGTTTCGCCATCGCGAGTTGTCTTGTGAGCGGGTTTTCCCGTTATTACGCCATTACGTGCAATACACTTCCACCCTCGAAGTATTATTATTATTATTATTTATAGTTTATATAAAAAACGTCGGTAGGTAAACATTCTCTTGGGGATTCATTCCATAGTGGAAAACTACTGTCGTCGAAACACTGTACATGTGAATCATTCTGTTGACGAAACCTCCGAAGATGAAAGATTCTGTCATAAAATAGTCCATAGTAGAAAAGTTCTGTCGTAGAAACTCAAATGTGAAACATTCTGTTGGTGAACCGTCCATATGCGAAAGATTCCGACGGGGAATTACTCAAAAACGAATCGTCCTGTTGGTGATCAGTCCAAAGGAGAAACAACTGTCGGAGTAAGCTGGTACAATCGGTATGCATATTATGGTATCAAATAAAATTATTTTAAAGGCAATTACAAAAATATATTTGATGTATTAATCAATCAATATATTCCAGGCAACAAAACGTAATTTATATGTGTTCAAAAGTACTTTTGTTATGTGGTCAGTCTATGTGGTCGGGCTAGTTTTTTTTGCTAAAAAGAGCTTTTCCTTATCGGTAATAATCGTGCACTTGGATTTCATTATTTGCCGCTTTGCTCTTATCGATTGTACTTCTAAATACTTCTAGCTTCTACCTGCCTTTTAAATTTAAAAATATAATATCAAAAATAATATGTATTTACTATACTATTGAATCAATTTAAGTTGTTCTTTGAATACCGAGTACTATGGGCGACTAAACAAACCACTCTAAAAGGATCTATGCTTCTAGGAATGGTTTTCTATTACCGAAGTCGTATGTGACGTAAAATGTCCGGAGGGAATATTGCGCATTCCGTTTTCGACTAAGGTTTTCGACCAAATTTATTATTTCCAGCCAATACCTACAAGAAAAGCGAAACTAGAATCGACTGAGAAAAAGATTAATATTTGTTCATTTTGTCATTAATGTGCTCAATTTATAGAATTGAATTGATGCGAATTAATCGAAATTCGAACAAATATTTGGAGATTTACATTGATTAAATACTTTTACCCGCCATTTACATTTTTACGACTGCTATTTTTATTCGATTCGAATTGAAAGCATCAAACGTTTGTTTACAGCTAAACTTACAAATAAAAATTAAATAAGTACTTAACTTCTGTGCCTCTACTTTTCTTTTTTGCAAACATAATAGTCATTTCAGCCGCAGTCAGTCCACTGCTGGACTTGGGCCTCCCCATTAATTGAGGGTTGTTGCCATACTCATACAGCAAACATAATAGTATTTTGTATTAAATCTGTTAAAAGCATGGCGGATAGTTAGATATTATCTAACTATAAACCGCTAGCGACTACGCAAAAACTCGTGGTGAATGAACAGCAGCAAGCCTTTGAAGCATTACGATACACAATTAAGTTGTAAACGTACGACTATATAGCATTCCTGATAACTTCATCCAAGTGACACGACGAAACAAAGACTGAGGCAAAATGAACAGCAAAACCAACCTAGATAAACATTCATAGAAACCAACTTTGAGGTTGCATTTGACGTCGAAATAAAAAAGATCACAATGCTACCGTTTGATTTGCCCACTGTTCTGGAAAGATCTATGACATGATAAATCGTCATTCTTTTGTTTGGTGACGGGTTCTGTTGACTTCTTGAAATGTCAATTGTGTTTTTGTAAATTATTTCAAATCGATTGAACAAAAACAAAAATTAAGTACCTTTTTCAAATCGATAAACAAAAATTAAGTACTAAGTAGGTATATCTATGTTCATAAAAATACAACAGAGTTTTGCAAAAAATGTTCTTAGCAAATGGATCATTTCTACAGATATATTTTATTTTATTATTTAAGTGATGTATCGGAATAAATATTCCGAATTAAATGTACTAAGAAAAGCAAATGCTATTCTTAGTAGATTTTTTTCGCTTTTGATTTTTTTTCTATTTATTTTATTATTTATATTTGAAATAACCGCATTTTAAATATACTTTTACACAAATTGATTGATATACTAATAGAGATGAAAAACATCGTCTAATGTACAATATATTTAATCAGAATTTTAAAAAACTTTGTTATATTTCTAAATTTTAAATTCAAATTTTTGCAGTATCTTTCCCATCCTGCGCTGCCAAGTCGGCCGATTTCAAGTGGAAAAACACGAATAAAAGTTTAACTTAGTATTAATGTACGAAACTTTGGAATAACGTCCGAACAACTTTAAAGTTGGCTCATTTATTTCAGAACTTTCAATATTGTCTCTTCTAGGGCTGTTTGAGAACAAACCTTAAATTAAATAACTCATTTTACTTCATCTTATCTCTGAAGTGATAATCATCTAGCTATTAGTAGTTTGTTGAAAACTTCTGTTATATTATGAACCAGATTTATGATAATATAAGATATATAGAATTATCGGGCGACGATACTACTTCAGCAAATAATCTCACATTGAAGCTTAAGTTATTTTTATGAAATATGCATACTCGATAGGTTTAGGAGAGAAAAAAATGTTTAAAGATGTATTTTTGGCGCCGAAATTCTGCCGTTTTTTTTTCTGAAATTTCTCCCATAATGTGACACTCAAGCACAAAAATGGAATATATTTCACCAAAATCGATTCTGTTTTTTTTTGCGCTGACAGAATAAAGGGGCATACATAGAGGTCAAACACATAACCCTCATGTTTTGGCTTCGCCGCAGTCGGGTGATAAAAAAGTACTATAGGTAACTAAAAGTTAAGGTCTCCAAATTATGCCAGTCGGCAGAGAAAGAAAGTATAAAGGAGATAATAAATAAAAGGAAAATGCGGAATAATTTGTAACAATGTCTAAAATTATGGACCTTCGGAAAATAATTTACGTTTCCTTTCTCTAATGGGCCGGGGAATAAATTCATTGCGAGATCCCAAAGACCTTGGTACTGACCTTAGGACGGCATTAATGTTTTTAATAATTCAGTACTATTCCTAGTGAACCTCGGAGTTTACTTATCTACTAATTGTTAGTTTAGGAGACTCAGGTAATAAAACTCGTTAACCTAATTAAATGTTATTGTTACGTAAGATTGACGACCCCGTATAGGGAAACGGCAAGGATCTAGTGATATCACTTCCAACCATTGAGAAAGGAAACGTCATTTGTAGGACGTTTAAATTGACATGCATTTTCCGAAGCACGGAGAAGCTCATGCACAGTGGAATACCATTTATCGCTAGGTATGTCAGTGTCTTTAGGTTAAAAAAATTAACGACTTCTTTGTCCGTTTTCTATTATCACTTTTATGTAGCATTATTAGCTAAAAAAATAAGTATACATCATAACGAACTAGTTTTCCTGTTATTATATGACAATCGCTAACCACTTTCTTAGGACTTAGGATAGAAGAATGAAAGCGTACCCTGGATACAAATGCGTAAGCTGATGATAAAGCTAGGATACACGGATAAATAATCCTTCATCGTCCCGGTTGACTGGAAGAGATCTCTTTATGGGATAAGTCCGCCGTTGCAATTATTTTTAGATTTGTATTTACTGTAATGTATTTTTCTGTGCAATAAAGTTATTACAAACAAACAAACAAATAATCCATGCTAATTAATAAATGAAACCATGTGTGAACCAAGCAATATTTATTGTATCTTTCGTTTCGTTGGAAATCTACCATATTCTGTATCCAATATATTTTTCATGGTTCATGGACTCATTCGATAAGAGTCTAAAGCTATTTTACCTATTTATTCTATTTTTTTTAATGTACGTATGACTCATTATCGAATGAAAATCATATTAATCACTGATTTTGCGTGATCCACTTTTCAAAAATAACACTCCAATAATTTACAGAAAAGAGAAAATAAATTTCATTTTAAACATATACTACACAGAACGCTTAAAACAGAATGGCTAATCAACGTGTAATCGCTGATTTGTGGCCGGCTACATCCCATATCCAGTATTCATGAAAGCACGATACACAATCTGGTTCATTAAACATTTAATTCGGCACTTAATTATTATTACAGCTGGTATTTGTAATATTCACACAATGTCTCTTCAGTGCTTATTTTTAAGTTAAAATTCGGTATCTAAGATACAGTATTAATAATAGTACTAACGTACATGTTTCTTTCAGGGTTTCATAAGAATTCTTACTTGATTTAATTAAAGAGTGTTGTAGAGACATAGCAAATTCACAAAATGTTTTTCTATTGCCATGTTTGCCCATCGCTCTATTACACGATTTGTTTATAGGATGTTTCGCTACAATACCCAAAATCTGCTTCTCTCCTTTCAAACACCGATACAACAATTCAAACACTGGAGTTTAGAGTGAAGTATTTATACAGGCAAACTGTGTATGTTAAAGCTTTGATTTTGCCCTGATCGCATTTCAATAGATAGCCAAAGCACCAAAATAACGATAAAGATAGTCGATGAAACTTGTGAGTTTTCCAACAATTAGGTTTCAATCAATGAATAGTAAAAGTTAGATTCTTTAACGCGTTAACGGTTTGATTCAAAAGAAACCAAGATAAAGTTCCGTAAATAACTACTCGAAATCGAGTCGGAGCAAAGAAGGTAATCGAATGAGAAGAGAATGAAAGTCGTACTGGGAACTGTACAATTCGATTATTGCCGGTAATTTGTACCAGCCTATTTTAAGTAGAGCACACCTTTACATGCTTTAGCAATAGATCAATTTGTGAAAGTGATTACATTGACGTTTTTGGTGTTAGATAAGATAATGTATTTATTTTCAAGAATACAGTACATACATAGATCTTTAGTTAATTACAATTTCTTGTGGTCTACTGTCAGAAGGGTGCGCAAATACATTCTACTTAAATTTCCAAATTATAATCAAATGGTTGTAGGTTTTGAGGATCGGATGGACCGTAATCTTGTTTGCCTACAAAATAGTATAAAAATGTATTTTATTTTATACACCTAGTACAGAAAAAATAATCATTAAAACATTTTATAAACTTGCTTACATTTCCGTCTTCAATAACCGTTTAACCCATGCATCAATTATTAGCGTGGCGGCTATGCATTAACGAGACATCTTTGTTAGCTCACACCAGATTAATCACAACTTATCTTAATCCATACTCGACTTAGCAGGTCACGGAGTGGGGTCGTAATCATAACATAAACTATGAAATGTAAGTCAGATTAATAACGCCCCGAATGTATTACGTGAACTATGTACCATAGAGTACATAATTTTACGCCATGCTTAAATCTTCACCATAACGGTTTGTTTTTATTTTGATATTAGTGATCTGATTTCTTTCTTCCGTGAAAGTCGTGAAATCCGACTAAAGTTATCAAAACGAAAGTAAATTTCTTCAAATTCTTATCTACCAACAAAGTCAAAGACCGATGACAGCCAGCCATGAAACAATACCAATACAGTAGAAAAAATTAAAACGTCGTACTCTGAGATGCAACTAGAAAACCCACAACTAAGTAACTTACTAAAATTATTCAAATTAACTGTTTTTGGTTAAATTGCCAATTTTGTTCTACAATAGTTAACTTTTTAATATTAACTCAGATGGCTGAGCTTCTACCTCCATTAACGACACCCAAAGCGCAGGTTCCTAGAAATTACATTTAGCTTTAGTTGCAAGCCTTAACTACATGTTATTTATTCATGTCTCCTATTTATGGAAACAGTAAATAGGATGTAATCCCTGATGTTTTTGTTACTTTAATTACGAAAATTTTAGCCGGGTTCCTTTAATATTATTTAGAATATTCAATTCAGTCAACGATAAACAATGCAAGTGGTTAAATTAAAATTTCATGATTACAGATAGCATGCCAGCTGTAGCCCGAGGCCTAGCTAAAAAAATGAGATAGGTACAAAGTTTATTCTAAGTCATACTCTTCTTCTTCATCCATGCGTATTACCCAGTTGTAACTTCAACTTAGACTTAACCAGATTATTGAAGGCAATATAGCGACTATGATCTGACCTGCATAACCACGTTCGTTTTCTTACGTAAAATTAGAGAAAATCTGGTTTCTCCGTAAAGTGAAAAAAGTGGTAAAATTTTGTGCACGTGTACAGTACGACCTCCAGGTTATACTCTACTGGCGCACAATTTTTTTAAACACACGTGTTAGAGTAATTTTCATATCATATTAAGTCATGAACAAATAAATACTAATGAGCAAAATAGTTTTACAATTTCAAATATGTACCCATCTGTAGCTGTATAAAGGATGCTCCTACATCTGTATTAGACGTAGTGGCGAGTAACAACAAGGGTACAAAGAAATATGTAAATTTGACACAAACCACACCTCCAAGTTACCGTAAAATATGCAAATTGTTGTTTGGCGAGTAAATTAACATATAGACCTTACAATATATAAATAATAAACAAAAATGCCTAAAAATATAAAGGGGTTAAACTTAGCACCCAGCAGTAAAAATAGTCTTACTAGCGGACGTCCGAAACTCTACTTCCGTTCTCCTTAAAATTTTCAGGTTTAATCCTAACTGACGTCTAACTAATATACAGTTAGTACCAAAGAAGGTACTTCCAAATTTTTGCCTTATAGCTCTAGAGCTTTAGAGAAAGTAGCTTTAGAATTTCTGTGTTTTATACAAAAAATGCACGAGTGATCTTTCACGTTTAAAATTAACTTCAGATTAATCAATACTTGGCACAGAGAATCAGCATTGCTATACGGCGTGGCAAGGCAATGCTGACAGCCGTTCTGGGCACTTTCCCGGTCGATAACGATGGGGAAGAGTTGTACGGCGCTTTAATGTGTTTTTTTGTGTTTTGTTCTCTTTTTTATGTTAGGTTTATAAGTAGTTATTTAGTTATATGTTATTCATGTAAATTTGTTTTATTATATTTAATCAATGAATTATAAATTATAGAGAATACAATTTGTTTCTGTCCGAGTTTCTTCTCAACAGTGGTCGTTCGCTAGTTTATAGTTTGTTGTGTTTATATATGTATTCTTTTTAATTTTCTGAAAAAGGTTAATCTATAAATATCTGTAAAGGTCTAACTTTAAACACAACGTAGTGTAGCGTAGCTAAGTCCTCTGCTTATTGCTTTGAAGAGACGTGTCCTTTAACTTAGAGATTCTCTTGGAGTCCTATGCTATTTCTGATATTCCTTTTTCAAGCATGTCTGTTTGCGCCAGCGTACCTTCCAAACATGTTTGCCTAATTCAGTTGCGGTTTTCATCAGAACGCTATTTTAACCAGAATAGTTCTTAGTTTCGTCACGCCGAAGTGAAGTCAACCTTAAATGGTACATGTAAAGTCAGTTTCAGACTGCATTTAAGATCTAAGACTCTCTATGGTAGAGCACCAAAAATATTTTCATTTCATAAATCATCTTATTTCTAAAATCCTGATGAAAGGTTTACATACCCACTTATAAAATTGGGGAAGGAACTTTCGCCTCAGCTTTTAGTATTATTTTCGTACTCTAGTATTTTTCTTTAGAAAAGCGCTTATTAAAAATTTTTAATATTTAAATTATTTGCCTGTTACACAAAATAAATAAATAAAAAAAAAAACTTACTTTTCCATTTGACCATTTTTAACTGTATAAACATATTTATCTAACTGTTATCAATTGATTACTTTACGAGTGCTATAAATGAAAGTCTCCTGGTTATTCTGGAGGTGCAATTTTACAACTTAATTTAATCCTTCGGCCGCCAAGGCACCGATCCGTCCATATAATAATGGAATATTAATTGTTATAAAATTTGTGACACCAGGGAACAATTCATACCTACCTATCGTTTTTACGTCATTCCATAATATAGGAAAATATTTAATATATTCAGACTTTAATATTAAGCCATTACTTTTGGTTATTCAAGATATTCGGCTGGTAAATGCTAGGTGGCCGGCATGGCGACCCATGACCTATTTTCGCGACATAATAATACCCTTTGGAGTTCCGTTGAGCCAAACAATTGGGTGGTATGCGGTCCCTGTAAATTATACATTTTAGTGGAAACGTCTGAAATAAAAACACCTCTCAGAATGATTTTCGTGAGAAAAAATAAATAGTTTTCTACATATTTTATATTACATATTTTTATGAAAACAAAAATCGGCGAGCCCCCACCGGGACCATGTTGTAGTGGATGTCAATCAGCCGCCGTAAAAACGCGGTATCTAGACAAATTCTAGAAAATAACTAGGTTCGCACACCCTGGTATTATAATTATTTATAAATTAAAATACAGTTGAAGATAGTTATATCATATTGTATTTAGACAGTAATAAGAAAAAAGTGACACACATTCAAATTTAGTAAAAATATATCAAAATAAGAACAGCCAGGATGTTTAAAATAAAAAAGGTCGAACACCTCCCCGTAATTTACACATCCTGTATACCATATAAAACAAAACAAACTTCATACATTTCACAAACTTTACACAAAATAAAACTACAAAACACCTAATGCCTGCGTAAATTTACAATGCTTAAACTTTGGTAAAGATTGTGTCAATATGTCGGCAGTCATATGATTGGTGCAGATGTACTTAATGGCGATGTCCTTGTGTACTAAAGTTTCACGAACGAAGTGATGTCGAATGTCAATATATTTAGTTCGAGAGTGATACGTGTCGTTTTCAGTCAGTTTAATGGAACTCTGATTGTCTGAATGAATGACAATGGGCTGATCAATGTCGAAAATGAACTTAATGAGTGATCGTAAATAAATGGCTTCTTTAGATGCTTCAGAAAGAGCCATGTACTCGGCTTCGGTAGTAGAAAGCGCCACTGTACGTTGTTTTCGTGCTTCCCCCGAAATAGCCGCACCACTCATTAAAAATACGTAGCCCGTATATGACCGTCGGTCTACAAGATGACTACCGTAATCTGCATCTGAAAAACCTATTGGATGACTTTGACAATTTTTCTTAAAAGTCAATTGCAAAATTCTGGTAGCTTTTAGGTATCTTAGCACCCGTTCAGCAGCTTTGAAGTGCACCCACCCTGGTATTATAATTATTTATAATTAAAATACATTTGAAGATTCATATTGTATTTAGACAGTAATAAGAAAAAAGTGACACGCATTCAATTTTAGTAAAAATATATCAAAATGAGAACAGCCAGGATGTTTAAAATAAAAAAGGTCGAACACAAATCACTAGTATTATCATTCATAGAAGATCACACTATCTACATGTAGGCACAGAATATAGGCGATAACGCAGGCTGCTGTAAAATGTGTGGAAAAAAATAATCTTTCACAGTTACATTTCGACCTATACCCCTTTGTACTACGGACAGAATGCATTTACTTTATTTTTCTATGTAGCACTATATTTAAAACGATGTTCCGTCCCGCCGCTCTGTAGATTTTCACATTTTCTCATGTTTTCCCAGTAATGAAATCTTTGTGATGTCTGGGGAAAGTACGAACCTAATTTAAGCGTTTTTGCGATTGTTTGCTTTAAATTAAATGTTTTCAGATGAAATCGAGCTTAGTATAGAATAGATTTTTTGAGTTTAATTAACCGCTTCATCTAGGCATCTAGGCGTACCTAAGTATAGATTTTTATCGAGTTACTTTTTTCGAGTAATTAAGGATTATGATGCCATAATGATTATGTTGTCTACTATACAAGAACCACACGAATAGTGAACACTTCGCTTTACAAGATATTCTTTTCTGTTTACAGAAGTCTTCCTTTATACTGAAATCATAGTATGAGATACTTGAAGTATCTTTTATGTAGACTTTGTTATACCCGAATCCCGCCCCAAACAAGGATAGGAAATTATGTCAACATGTCCCATACAATAGCCATCAATCATTGATTTACGAGCTTCCTATAGTATTTCCCTCCGGCCACGCTGCTATTGGTTGATGACCGATGTAAAACTGATGAGTCGTA
Organism: Euzophera pinguis; assembly: GCA_947363495.1. Classification (NCBI taxonomy): domain Eukaryota; kingdom Metazoa; phylum Arthropoda; class Insecta; order Lepidoptera; family Pyralidae; genus Euzophera; species Euzophera pinguis. Next base: position 9,726,636 of record OX376170.1, on the reverse strand, counting down.
CTTTGCTTTTATTTTATACACAAGTATTCATAAAAAATAATGATCAGAATTGATAAACATATCCAATAACATTTTTTTTTCTTTTTGTAACACACATTTTTTTTTTTTTTCCTTTATTGGGATAAGCAAACAAGAACACAATACATATGGATAAAAATGTTTTACAGACAGAAACAAGTTATTGTGCTCTCAGCACCGCTTACCACATATTACTTAAAATCTATTAATTTATGAACTAGGTATTAAACATTAACATTAACAATGATACAAAATAATGTGAATAATTTATATTAAGTTTTCCAGAATTTTTCTTTTAAAAACACATTCAACGTTTATTGTTGAACTTTCAGCTCAAAATTATTAAAATAGTAAAATGTAATCCCTTGTTATTTTTTAGTTTGAATATGTGTCATATACTTACTAACGAGTAGGCTAGGTGAATTATTAGGTATTTTGATTGGTGATTATAATCACTGGTCAATCAGTATCGATAGTGTAAAATATATATTTATATTTATTTAGTTTTATTTATATCTTATTCATTACATATAAAACATATTACTTGGATCAAACTGCACAATCTGCATTGATACAAACATTAAAAATATAATTAATGATGGTACAAGTCGAGGATACTTTTCACTCAATATCGTCCAGTTCTGAATATGAGAGTTTGCCTGCCTCACTGGATGAGGTTTTGCAGTGGCATTTTTTCGGGTGCTCAAAGAATTTTAATGTCGTTCATATAAATGCTCAAAGCATTCCGGCACATTTTCCAAATATGATATCCTCGTGCAATGTGAAAGATATTCATGCAATATTAGTATCGGAAACTTTGTTTAAACCATGTCATCCCTCTACTTCTTACTCCTTGCCGGGTTTTCAATTAATTCGCAATGATCGAATCGGCCCGAAGGGGACTGGTGTTGCCATCTACTTGCGAACCCAAATTCCGTATACGGTTGTTTCTCAATCATTATCATCCAAACCTACAAATGAACCCGAATACTTGTTCCTTCAGTAAAATTTTTCGCACACTAAGACACTTCTTGGCGTTTTTTTCAGTCCATCTCTTAATATAAACTATTTCTCTACTCCAGATGACATTCTTGACTCATCAGTGCCCTCATACGATCATACAATTATGTTAGGTGATTTCAACACATGCCTGCTTAAAAAGATTCGCGGGCGCAACATTTGAGAGAATTAACTGACAGGTATAATCAAGACATCTTGCCACATCAAGCCACCCACTTCAACCCCGGTTGTATCCCTACATTGCTGGATCTAATAGTGGTTTCCTCATCTGATCTTGCAGCCAAGTTTGGACAGTATCCGTGACCATGGTGTGAGAATGCTTCCGCCGAAAGTTAATATTCCTTTCCTACAAAATTCGTCCTCCTAAACCTAAGCCGAAAATAATAATGCAACGTAACTTTGGTTCCATCAATACTGAAAAGCTTCGGGAGGACGCCAGGCGCTGCGATTGGGCTACTCTTATTGAAACTGAGCCCGTGGATGACCAGGTTGATCTTTCAAACAGTTGGATTCTTAATCTATACGACACCCTAAGTTTGGTAACACCTGCCCACTTTACTGATTTTTTCCCCCACTCGTTTAATGTCAAAGCAATCCCTTTATGGAATTCTCTTCCAGTTACCATTTGACGCGCTCAAACTCTTCCCGTTTTAAGTCACTTGTTAAAGCCCATTTCCTATCTGCTATATGATTCTGTTAACAACTTACTTACTTTACCATTCGAACCGCTTGATAAACTTTTGTCTTGTTCGCAATAATCATTGTGCAATTCTTGTGTCTAAATATGTACTTTATAGTTATATAGAATATTTATTATAATCGATTATGTATTTATTTTTATCTACACTAATAATATTATAAAGAGGAAAGATGTGTATTTTTGTAATGAATAAACTCAGAAACTACTGTGCCGATTTTAAAAATTCTTTCACCATTTGGAAAGCTACATTCACCCTGAGTAATATATTACTCAGGGTGAATGTAGCTTTCCAAATGGAACGCCTGCGGTATATAGCCTATAGGCTATATACCGCAGGCGGAGCTGCGGGAAACAGCTATTATATAAATTAACGTATATATTCTTTATTTTTACATGTCTGCGCCATACCCATGTTATTTTATTAAATCCTGCCCGTTGGTTGCCTTTATGAAATTGCTATAGCGATAAGGCCGCCATTGTACATTACAAATCTCTTATATAGTTTTGTAATTTTAATTTATTGGTGTAATAAAGAGATATATTAAATTATCTCCGCTTGGGATTCACGGGTTGCCCCGGACCTTTGAGAAGCTTGCGCGGGGATGTGGATCCAACGCGTAGAGGCCCTTTGAAAAAGTTGATGTCATGTGGTGCTCCTGCCCAAACCCGTTCTCGGCTATATCAATAGATGACATTTCCATGAACGGGTCTAGGCAGGAGGAGGAACTATTGCTAATGAGTGAAAAGAATAAAATGGGTTATGGTTATGAAGTTTGGATGGATTTAAACTGGGCTATTGCAATAGAAATCGGACACCTGCCATAATCATGATTCCCAGTGAATCGGTCCCCTAGTTATAACCATAGTTGCCACGTTTGGCAACAGAGGGGCAACATTGGAATGAGCGGCTAAGGGTGCCGAGAGGTGCGGCTCCGGTTTCGCCATCGCGATTTGCCTCGTGAGCGGGTTTCCCCGGTATTACGCCATTACGTGCAATACACTTCCACCCTCGAGCATATACCTCTTGCGACTCCACTCTGGCCGGCCGGCTAAGGCAAGCTAGAGGTAGGGCTCCTGTCCCTCATCGGTGTGCACTCCGACCTTGGCGAAGGAAGGTCGGAGGTGAGGGACGGAGGCCTCCCCTGGGAGCACTCAGGTCCTCGGTGTCGCCACTCACCAACAGCTCGCCACAAGCTGCCCTGCGGAGACTGACTGCACTGGGAAGGGAACCCAGTGGGCGATGGGGTCGTCACATCCCTATGCCTTAATATTATTATTATCTTTATGTTCGCGATGAAAATAAGAATTTGATAATTTAATATTCTGAATCTTGGAGCTTCTTGAAGCAATACTAAATACCTTATGACAGATGGATGTGAAAATTTGTTTGCATTTGAACTCAATTTTTAAGAAAGGCACACAAACACCTCATGTCATAATTATCTGCGATAGAAATATCTACATTTTTGTTTGTTTCATGCTGTGTTGTCGATGGTTTCATGTAACACAATGAAATATAACTTTAAAAATCTTGATACTTAATCGCTTGCAATAATCGTTGGCATCGGCATTTTATTTCATTCATACAGCATACATACACATATAAATCTTACTAGACAAGAGCTATAAATTTTCTTATTTTTTGACGTTACTCATTTTTAAATCTTTAGTTATTTTGTATGAAAAATATGTGTTTTTTTTAATATGAAACCACCGACCATCGAAAAATCTATTGACACCCTTTTTTGTGTTCTTGTATTCGGACCTCTATATTCTGTTCCCCATAAAAATAATGAAATCTTCTGAAAACACTATCAAATAGCTTCCTTGCTTCCAATCTTCACCGTTTTCCGGTAATCCTCTTACTCCCACCTTTCAAAGCTTTTTCAAGCGAGCTCGATACTTCAGCGATCCGAATTGTTTACAATTTATATGTCAGTCGCAATTTTAAAACTTTTTTCTTAAGTATATTTTATAATCAATAAAAAAAATATTACAACAACTTGATCTATGTATCAAAGCCGGGATTTTTGCTAAGCAATCACTACCGAAAATATATCTACCATAATGTACAGACATTATGGTAGATATATTTTCATAAGGTAAGGTAAGGTGTTAGTACTATTAATAATTCTATGGTAATAGTTGAGACGATTCCATTTGCCGTTTAGTAGACTTCGAATCAACAATTAGACAGGCAACAGACCCAAAGATCCCGAGGGTCACGCGTTCGCAAAAACTTCCAGTATTTAAATGATAAATAATTTGAGCGAAAAACAGCTAAAGATTTATTTCCGTGTAGGAACTTGTTCCAATGTTTGTTGGAGACTAGCCGTCTTGCTACAAAAAAGTTAGACAACTGTTCGATATGTGTTTAAAAAAACTGCTACCATTAAACTACGTTTTTCTATAGTCTAAAGTTAAGCAGGGTATAGACATGGTTAAACAGTACTCTAAGAGTACTTTAGGTTATAAACGTAATTTTACGAAATCACTTTTTTTAGACACGTGTTGCACTAATGTCTAACTTTTTGTAGTAAGACGGTTAATGTGGAAGGTTATATAGCTTTCTGCATCGCTCGCTTAAGATTTTTTTCTCTGTTCCTTTCTACCATCAGGTTGGCAGGAATATATTGCTTCTTTCTTTTTACTTCTTTGTCCTCCTTTTTTCTTTTTCATTATGCAACCTACGTGAGGTTATCCTTGAGCATTTTCATCTGACATCTACGCCTGATTGCCTGTATGTCTAGCTTTTCATGTCTCTTTTCATATTTTTTATACCGACAACTAAAATATTTTGTTTTGAAGTCATTGTGTTTTTAAATGCACATTATAAACCTTAATCATCTACTGTTGACACCATATAGCAGTAAGCTAAATTAGTAATCTTTTGCAAAATGTGTTACCGTGGGCCTTAATGCCAAAAACAATATTTCTTCAATTATGTAGGCATATTAACCAAATATTAGAACAATAATGCCACGCACCACTGCATTCCGTTCTCCGAGTTAATTTACGGGTTGTTTGTTATTTATTGCTAACAAACCTAATTAATTATCCAGATTGTAATAATTGCGATTTATGTCGGTTCGCATTTGGCGGGAATTTATCTTTCGCCCCGCAGGTTATGTGGCGAGTGCTTACTATGCGTTTTAGTTCACAGTGAAAAGATTATCTTATCTCCTGTGTTAAAAATCAAAATCGGTATTGTATTTAAATCATGACAGCTAAACAAAATTATTTTTTTTGTGAAGTATCTCAAATTCAAATTCAAAATCGATTCTTAAATTTCTAGACCGATAATTTTGTGTTAAAGAATATATAATGTTTTTTCTTAGTTCCCATAGTATGACTATTTAGAGTTTAGAAAATGCGAAAATAAGCACTATATCTTGTTCAAGTTGTACCCTTCACCTGCGCGGAAATCATATTTGGTTCCTATGGAATTTTTATTGTTATCTAGTTTGCAGCAAGCGAAGGAAGGGAAGGCAAAAAGAATAACATATATATTTTTTTCATTTAAGTATTAATAAATAAATTTCCAACCCAACGTGCAAGGTGAAACGTAAATAACCTTACAAAACAATCAACCTCTCACTCACTGAGCTCCTAGGGGAAATATACTGAACCACGGCAAGCTTTCGTAAGCATTGAAACGCCACGATGTATTATAAAAGCGTATCTTATTTCTAAGAGGCGTGTTGACAAACATGAAAATATAATAAGCAGTGGCAAGCTACTAAACGTAGAACGAATAGTTATGGGATTGTTAAATACAGGTAATCAGAAAGATAGAAAACGTTTAGGCCGACAATCTATTTGGTACTGTTTTAGTAATTTAAGATCCTTACGGTTCATTAAATACCTGTTTCCTTACCAATTTTTTACACAAATATGAATTTGATTATGTTTTAAATTTCACTAAGTTCAATAGATAAAAAGTAATATTACCGAAATACATGTCGACGATCTCATGCATAAAGCCACAAAACCTTCGTACCCAGTCGGATTCCAAGGTAATAAATAGCGGGGGAAGTTAAAAAATCACATGATAGTAAGTTTAAGTCCATTACAAATGAATTTTAATAATAAATAATTCATATATAGCAAAGGAAATTTTAAATCATTTCTAATGTTTCACATACATGTAAACTCACCACTCAATATGCTCTCGAGGGAAATATATGCGGGAATGTAGCCACGTGCATTCGCGTACGTTGGAAACTCACGACATAACATACCTGATAGCGGTTTAATACTTATGAAGAAAATATTGACCTGCAGGAAATTATAGTGTCTATGAACATTTTGAGTGGTATTTATGGTAAATATGTTTATTTATGTACACATGTTTTTATATTAATAGAACGACATGATAGTATTATATATAATCGAACGATTAAACAAAGACTGCATTAAATAACAAGTATAATACAAATTGTGCTTATTTTTATTTAAATTTTTAATATGAATTTACAATGGTTGTCACATAGGTACTAGCCCACATTCGGATCAAAAGTTCAAAAGTAACTTTTACACATCCTTTCTTATTCCTTTTAAAAGAAATAGCAAAGAGGTATAAACAAAAAGAAAAACAAATTCAATCACATATGAATAACACATGAGACAAAGTAAACTAAACAAAAGCAAAAACAATCGCCGGAGCCATGGAGCGTGGTTGCCAAAAAAGTTAAATGTACAATCAAAGTACAATGTTACATGTCCATCGACCGCTGAGCTAGAATTCTTCCTTTCAAGTATCTTACTATATAATATACATGGTTTTGTAAAGTTTATCAATTATCATTCAACAAGGGCATTGGAAGTTTACGAAAGAAGTCCCTTTCGTGTGATATTCCGAAAACATAAGTACTTTAAATAACAAATATACAATTAGAGAGCACTAAGTACTTATCGAAAACAGATCCGTCTTTATACATTTTGGAGAAATTTGAAGAATTCTTCGAGGCTCATCCTAGAGTAAGGTGAAAATTGCAAAAGTTTGAAAACTGTAGCGTATTGGAGGATTTTGTCCACAGAATAGAGGCCAATATTCTTTTTATTTCATACTAGCTGTTTCCCGCAGCTCCGCCTGCGTCAAAAAGTAACCTTTTTTTGACGCCGGGACTTCAGCTAACCTTTTATCAAAATCCGTTTAGCGATTTGGGTTTGAAAGCGTAACAGACAGATAGATAGACAAACAGACGCACTTGTGATTTTAGTATGGATATGGAAGTATGGATAATAGATACATATACATTATACAATTACAAAGGCATATTTTTTGGGATTTCCCAAATTTGTAAGGTATAGCAATTAAGAAATATTGTTTTTGTTTAAGATGAAAAGGCCCAGCAATGAGACACAACATCTTTAGGGTAGGAAAAAAATATTCTGAAAAGACACATTTATCTTACTACATCGTGATAGAACTAGATAATCGTGCGTGACGTGACGACATCGTTCAGACTTCGTAAGTACAGAAGTTTGGCCGAGACGAGAGACGATGAAGTCTGACAACTTCACCTCGAAGTTGTTACACCAACTTTTGGCATCGCGGAAGCAAAAATACAACTCAGTAAGTGATAGATAATAAAACTACTTAACTTTCAAACGTCTCTAGCTATAGACTGTCAACTGTGTATTTGCATCCTACAAGAAAATGTTATAATCAGTGAATCTTTTTCTCTTCTCCCATAAATCTTCTATGTCCGAGAGTGTTATTCTAGTTGCGTTCTTAGCTTTCGCTTCGAAGCCTATGGTACACTGTAAGTCATAGTCCTAGATTTGACGGCACTGGTTATTACAATGGAGCGACTGATGTCTGACCTCCGTTACCCTTTTTAAGGGGAAACCAGACCAACAGAAACATGACCCAAGTTAGTGGCCAACATTGTCAGATTTTTCAGGTTCAGGATCTGACACAGCCTAACGACTTCCATCTTTCGGTAACAACCGGAACCAACGGCTTAACGTGTCTTCCGAAACACGGAGGAGCTCGAAATAGAAAATACCACAAAATGCATGGCGACCAATACCATACGGGTCGCGTCTCGCCGTTGCGTCGCATGAGACGCGCATTCATTGCGGATACGCGCGTCGCTTCTCCCATAAATGGCCGAACGGAATTGACTCTGAGTGTCAAAGCACTGGTCTGCTCATCATTTATAAGGACTAACTTCTCATTATTAATTATTTATAAGTATATCTTTTCGTGAAATTTAGCTACTGTGACCTTGGGCCCTGTAATACCCAAGTTTCTTATGATACGAGTAAGGTAAGGTCACAAAAGCGTATATTCTTTTTTGACGCATCTGAAACACTACTAAACAAATTTTGAGAACAGACTTCCAGTGAGATTAATGTTTTCCAAACCAGTTTAAAAATAAATACCTAACTAAATTCAAATCATAGGATAGTTATTTGAAACATAATTCATTTTAAATTCACAAGTTAAATGTACTAAGCGTTCCAAAGATTAACTACAATATTTGAGAAATATGCAGCAAATACATCTTTTGAATGCTTATAAATTGCAATCTTCGAATTATTATTATACAAAATTGATTCCAAATAATTGAAACCTCATTTGTTTAAATTTTACGGTTTATATAGGTCCATTTTAATATACTTAAAATTAGATCTCAGAAGTAAAGATTAATTTTATTATAAATACCTATAAAAGTGTTTCTACCTGGGATAAATGCTCGTAAAAAGGATCACAGTTTGCAAAAGTACACACATTAAATAATATATTAAAATAATATAATAATCACCACGTTTAGATTTCTTTATTAAAGTAAAATGTAAAATTTTGAGGCCACCGAAATATAATTCTAAAAAGTAGTTTTGCAATCTGTAGAGAAGAAAAGTACCTTTTGTAAGTAAAAAATCTGACTAATTTCCTTTAAGCTGATGAGCAAGTATTACCATAACCTCAAATTAATCTTTTTTAGGTCAATTGTTATATTTTTGTTATCATTGTCTTTATTCATGGTTTCCTCATTATATTTTATGATAAACCATCATTTTGTCCCATATAATCTGGATGTAGGGTTCCGCCATTTTATCAGGATAAAATATTGGACATATACAGGAAAAGTGGACGCCGATGGTATTGGAAGATATAATGTTTTAACATATTTTTCGCATATTTTTTTAGGCTATCGAAATGTTATCTAATGCGAATACTACGAGTAAAATAAGTAAATTAGTATTTGTACAACAAAGAAATAAATATTAGTTTGAAACTTTTGGTCTGTTCTCTGTAAAAAGTGTTAGGTCAGAGGTCAGGACGGTAGTTGCTCCATTGTAATAACCAGTAGCAAATTTAGGACCATGATACCCGCGATTATCAGCGTACCCTAGGGTCTGAAGGGAATCTCTTGGATTAGCACCATTTAGTTTACATTAAAAGAGTAAACTGGGCTCTGAAGTGCTATTTTTGAAAAGTGTGACTCAGGCAAAATCGGCGAGTGTAATAATTATTGTTCGATGTCGAATGATTGTCATCCGACATATTAGTTCATGCATTTTAAAAATAGGGCTCCTGAAACTCAGGATGCAATCGATTAACACGCCCGAGCAAAAATGTACTTTTTGTTAAACTTATAACCAGAAGTATAGGAAAACTTAATTTTTTTGTTTAACATGCTACTCTAGCAATCAGCGAGACCGTAATAACAAGATCAAGTTACGGCTTTACCTGAACAAGGTATTTTCAACATAATGGAGATGCGTGCCTTCAATTACCGGAAGGTTTCCCCCAATTACCTCTCGCAAAATAGAAGCGTTTAACAATATGTCTGACATTTATTGCCTGCTTTGTCCTTTCTAAATTTATTTTTCATATTTTATTAATGGCCAGTGCGGTTATAAGTTTTAAAAACAGAATATTATGATGAAACGAAGCACTTTATTATTCTATGATTCAAACTAAAGTTCTTCTATAATGATCTAAGCTTTACCGTGATCTTACATTATATTGTATGAAAAAGATAAGTAATGTGAGCTTTGTTAGAGGCTCACATTAAAAAACCTTGGTAGAAATAATATAAGAATAACTTGCTGACTCGGCAAACTTCGTACCGCCGCCAATAAAAGTTGCATGGTAATCATTGTTCTTCTATCACCGCAACCCTCGCCATCGATTTGGATATTCATCTGTTATTGCAGACTGTACGCCACTGTAACCGCTTACCATCAGAACGCCAAATACTCGTTTGCCTACTAAATAGTTGTTGTAAAAATAAAACTGTTTTCATTTCCTTCGCAATTTCAACACTATCTACTACAGAATAGACACCTTACTAGTGTACCATTTACAAACAATATTAACGATTGTTCAGTATAATAATATACTTTGGAATAATAAATTGACAGAGTCATCAAATAAATCACAGATCAATTAATTGTAGCAAGCTAAAGTAAATATATCCGAATTAAGAACCTAACCATACATTTTAGAAAGTATGTTGTAATTTATAAACGCAGAGTTTGACAACAATACATAATTATTATTTCAGACTTGTCGAAAGTAAAACTTTAAATTCTTAAAGCCTTCTAAGCACTTCTCGTCATCGACAGAGAATTCATCCTCACACATGTATATCATGGGTGCGGTGACCGCTCCCAAACTTCATCATCATCATCATTTTAGCCGCAGTCAGTCCACTGCTGGACATAGGCCTCTCCCAATGATTTCCAAAATGATCGGTTGGCAGCAGTCTGCATCCAGCGTTTTCCTGCGACCTTTTTCAGGTCATCTGACCATCTGGTCGGTGGATGTCCAACGCTGCGCTTACCGGTACGTGGTCGCCATTTGAGAACCTTTCTGCCCCATCGGGCATCGGTTCTCCGCGCTATGAGTTGTATGTTGTTGTATGTGTATGTGCGCTCTTTAAACTACCGTATTTTTTTTAACCTATATTGTCCCACTGCTGGGCAAAGGTCTCCCCCAAGTCTGTCAAAACTACCGTATAACATTTGAAAAAAAAAATACAGCTGAATTACTTATCCGACTCTATTTGAAAGTCTGTTAAAATCTCTACTTAATTAATTTTCGGACGCAGCATTTAAAAGCCGTAATTAATGAAGTCAATTAAAAAATATTAAAAATTCATCGGTACGTGCCATGTAGGTACATATTACTTTCACACTTAGATGGTCGACCTCTGAAATTTATTTCTTAATTCGCCATTAAACACTTTTTTGAATGCTGTGGCATGGAAGTGTTCGGTATGGGTCTTGTTGTAGTTAATATTTACAGAATACCAAATCGTATATAGTCTATTGTTAATATAATTTTTAAACAACCTTGACAAATAATTGCATCGATTAACTAATAAATATAAAAAATATAAAAATTGTTTTATGAGGTGATTGGAATATCGATCTTCTTTCTACAACGAATTATGCCTATTTCATAATTTATGTTTTCCTCGTACCAGGGTTAAAATTCATAATTTATCTCACAAACGCAACTGGATAAGCAAGGGGATCAGAATATCTTGCAAAACTAAACGTTCCTTATATCAGAAATATAGAAGAGAGGGATTCTAATAAAATAAAAATTAAGAAGCATAATAACGTTTTAAAAAATTGTGTGTCAAATGCCCGTAAATTACACAATAAAGAATAGCAAAAATAAATGCAAGGCTGCTTGGAATGTTATAGCTTTGACAAACTCAAATAATGTAACTAACAATTACATTAATAAAATGCAATTTAAAAACAATGTATTATATACTAGCTATTTCCCGCAGCTCCGCTTGCGTCAAAAAGTAGCCTATATTTGACCCCGGGTCTTCAACTATATCCATACCAAATTTCATTAAAATCCGTTCAGCTGTTTGGCCGTGAAAGCGTAACAGACAGACAGACAGACTTTCGCATTTATAATATTAGTATGGATATGGATACTAACCCTTATGACATTTGCAATAAATTAAATGATTATTTTGTATAATTGAGAAATGGGCTAAATCAAAATCAGGACATGACATTCAAGCAATTTTTGACAAATAAAATTTCACAGACAATATTTCTTAGACCTGTCGATGAGACTGAAATGTATAACACTATAATGTCACTTAAAAACATTTAATGTTGTTGTAGTTGATGTTGATGAACTAAAGGTATGCATAGTTAATCCGCTACATAAAAAAGGTAATAAAGAAGATCCAAATAATTTCAGGCCAATTACACTTCCTTCAATACTTTCGAAATTCATTAAATTAAAACTATTTTAATACGGTTTTTATCGCGTTTATTACTTATTTATTTACACTTGACGTTTCAAACACTTTACAGCGTTCATGGTCGCAGGCAGACTAAGTTAACATTTGTCTTTGATGTCATAAGATTACAAACTACCGCCTGAAATTTACTTTCGAAATTGTTCAAAAAACCTATGCAAGCAAGGTTATTGAAATTTTTAAACAAGTTTGAAGTTTTACACCCTGATCAATATGGCTTTAAAAAGGGTAGTTCCACAACGTTGGCCTGTTTTGAACTTACAACAGTAACATATAAATCAATAATAAAGTTTTTATGCCTGAATTGTCTACGTTCTTTGATATGAGCAAGGCATTCGATCTGGTTAATCACAATAAACTTCTGGAAAAGCTCCGGCATTCCATATTGCATTTAGATTGGATTAAAAGTTATTTAACAAGTAGACCGCAATGCACTAAAATTACTAAATTTAACAATTAAGTGAGTAAATTTATTAATAAATACACTTGATAAAGTAACTTAAAGATCTAATTGTAGAAACTGTAACGTAGACATACCACAGGAAAGCATTCTTGGACCACTGCTATTTTTGTTGTACATAAATGATCTTCCCAGTTCTATATGGCATAAAAGTGTGTGAAAAATTTGGACTCTCCCTACATTTTTAAAAATTTACCGTGGTACATCCAGTTTGTATGGGAAAATAATATTGTTGTTTTTACTAATTTCCTTGCAATTTTTTAATATTTTCTAACAACTTAAACCTACTGTTAGCTTCTACAAATATTTCAACACCAAAATAAGACTCTTCGTCGTTCTTGAGTTTTAACGGGCTTAAAATTTACAATTCATTTTTAAATATATTAGATTTTTTTTTTTTAATTCTGTTAACCGAACGTCTTGATCAGCCAAACATTTAATTTTCAATACATTAACCAGATCTTTTCATGTAGATTTGAAATGTAAAATGGAAATATGTAATACATGACATTAGCAAATAAAAAGATAATAAGTAATATAACAGATATGTCATGTTGTCCCCTGTGTACGTATATTTAGAAATTACCTATGAAAATGCTCTAGCACTATTCTCCTAAATAAAGTTTGTACACCGCAAATGGGAAATATTCAATGTACCTAAAATCTAGCATTTCTCAACCCCAGGTCTCCTTTTGTATTGGAAACAAATATTATCGAATACAGAACATTTGTAAATTTACATTTACGTTCATGGAATACAAAATGTGTTTGGAAAACACCGATTTTATTCGGTATTCACTTTTTACAGCCGTGTAATGTAGAGGAGTTCAAATTTCGAACTTCTAAATCGCCGTGAATATTTAAAAAGGGACGAAAATAATCGTAAACAATCGCAAATTACTAAGTGAACCGACACGAATCGTAGGTACTGACTGAAAAGCCATCTGTTTGTTTTCTACGTGATTCGAATTTTGCTACACGAGTTTCAAAACTTTGTATCTTACCATTTTCCGTTATTCAATTTTGGAAAAGTTTTAATTCGATTACCTGCTTTGAATAATATACACACATATATGATTTTGTAAATACAGCTCGTCAAAGTCTAATCTAACAGTTTCTTTGTTGTCTCGATGTTGCAGCTCATTTCTAAGCGCTATAATACCTTAGTATGTTAACCTTGTTGATTGTGTATGTGCTTTCAAATTTGAAACATCATAATTTTCTCTGAATCTGTGATATCTGATATGTAGATTGTGAGAATCTTTTTAATCTAGTCTTCTTGAAAGTCGTCTTCCTCATAGCTGAGGATCACATAACTATTACAATCCAACTTGAAAGTCTTCTCCAGGTAGATTTTTGTATTGCATTTCATGCAACTTCCAAGAGGCTACGAGGAGAGATTTGTAACAATAATAATTACAAGAAGACAGCGTGTTAATTATTTCTGATGTTTTCGCGAATACTACACATTTAACTAAAACAAGATGTACGTATTAAAATAGTTTAATTTAACCGTATTAGTCCCTACTTCTATAATATTATAAGTACAAAAGTCTGTCTGTCTGTTACGCTTTCGCGGCCAAACCGCATTTTGGTGAACGGATTTCGGTTTGATGGAAGGGATTTTGATAAAATTTGGTATGAATATAGTTTAAGGCAGGCGGAGCTGCGGGACACAACTAGTTTCTCATAAATCCTTCAAGTAAAATATGGCGTGAGTTAAGACATCATAAACCTAATAATTATTAAACTTTAAAAGTCGGTTTAAAATATAATGTAAATCAGTTACAAGTTAAAAACTAAAGTCAAAACATTATGACAATCTCAAAAGATAGTGGTCGTAAACGTAACTCGAAAGGTTCATTATCATTCAGTGATTCAGGATTGTAACCACGATTTTACAGCTTATTTATTGACGCTTCAATAGATGTCATAATTTTAGTAATGGTAGAATTTTTCAACGTTTCACTTTAGGTTCACAAAAAAACTAAAAAAGGCGGGTTTGTGGCTTTATGATTTCTTGCATCAAGGTACTACAGAGACGAAAAAAGCTCAGTAGATCCTCCAAAAGAATTTAAAGGTACTACAGGGGTAAAAAAGGCTTAGTAGATCCTTCAAATAAATTTAAATATTTTTTTTGTCTCTGAGTACATAGTAAACATTTTGCTTCACCTTTAGTGGTTCGTCGTTTCAGCCGCAGTCAGTCCACTGCTGGACTTGGGCCTCCCCATTAATTGAGGGTTGTTGCCATACTCGCCACGCTTGGCAGGCGGGTTGGCGAGCGCAGCTTCAGCTGCTTATCGTACTTCCAACGCTGCTGCCCATCGGAAGTATTGTTAAGCTAAGGAAAGGTGGGAAGTGTTTGAGTTTGGGGAAAGGATGAGGTACTAGGATGCTACTGACTCGGATGGACATGGGTTGACTCAGTAGCAGCTCGGGTAAGTCGGGCTCGCGTACCATTGTGCTATATGTATATCCAAGCCATCGGATAGATGCTTGGAAATAACACCCCTGACTTAAGCAGTTCATTGTAATGTAATCTTCAAACGTTTTTCAGTGACGCTTAGTAGGAAGTGCACTAAGTTATTAAAATTCTATGTGTGTGCTAATGTGCTATGAACATACAATAAAATAAAAAATAAAAAAAAATAAAAAAAATATTTTACAACAGTAATGTAGCGTCATTAGTTTTGTGTTATATTTATCATTATTCAACCTAATCGAAATGCTAGAAATGAACGAAATTTAGTTTTCCATATTACAGACATTGGGACGCATTAAATTAAATTATTATTATTATTTTATATTTGAATTTATTTATTAACCATTTTATCACATAAAACACATTTTGTTAATGTTACAATAGCTTAATTATTACTTAAAAATAAAGAAAAAAAGGATATGCTAGTAAAGGATTATAAAACTTTTCCTTTTAATTTTATTAAAGTATTGAGCCCAAATCGTTGTCATTGCATGATGACAAGGTACCCAAGTGGCTAGCGATGTTACCTCGTTGTATGGCCAGGCTGATGCGCTGGCCAAAATAGACGCCAGACCTCCAGAGACCAGGCGTCTCTTTATATAAAAACTAGCTGTGCCCGCGGCTTCGCCCGCGTGGCATTCCATTTGTGTCACGGAAAAAAGGAGCCTATGTCACTCTCCAGGTCTCCAACTATCTCCACACAAAAAATCACATCAATCCGTTGCTCCGTTTTAACGTGAAAAAAGGACAAACAAACAAACACACTTTCACAGTTATAATATTAGTATGAAGTATGATTATATATTATACTAGCTGTTTCCCGCAGCTTCACCTGCGGTATATAGCCTATGTTACTCAGGGTGAATGTACTCGTAGCTTTCCAATGGTGAAAGAATTTTTGAAATCGGCACGGTAGTTTTTGAGTTTATTCATTACAAACATACACACAAAAATACAAATCTTTCCTCTTTATAATATTAGTGTAGAAGTGTAGATAATATTATAGTATGGAATAGTATGGATTTTGCATCCGCACCCCAGGGCCAAGCAAAAGGTAAATATATACTACTCATCTAGATTTATAATTTATGAGTGTCATAAAAACATGTGTATGCAAAAAATTATGTTTTACGTCGTAAATAATAAGAAAGGATGTAAAAGATAAGCTCGGATTAGTTTCTGTCAGAGCTAACAAATAATAAACCCGAAAATCTCATTTTACTTTAGAAAAAAGCTACCAAGGTTTTTAATAACGGATTTCTTTTTATGTTGTGTTAATTATAATTTAAAAAAAATTATCACAGGACTATCTTAAGCATACAATTGCCTTCAAGAATCTTCATAATTAATTTTTAGTCTAGCAGTATTAAATAGATTTAGACTATAAACACAAATAATTTTTATTTCTTGTGGCAAAAGATCTATAATTATAATACTTTGTGAGAAAGTGAAAAGTGTGAGTGATTTCAAGCCCATGACCATAAATATTTATTTGTATTCATAAGATAATTAAGAACGAAGCAAAACATACGAGTACGAACATTTATATTTTACATAAGTAAGTAGATTTGAATGAAACGTAAGAGTAAAGTTCCGGTCTCATCCACGCGGCCTGCTCACTTTGAAGGGAAATTTTCAACTTTTCGTACTTAATAAGCTTATACGTAATAAAATGTCATAGTAATCTAAACTCGGATGAAAAGCTTAGGCGTCCACTTTTCGTACTTTGCAATCTCGTTAATCTTTCCGAGAGGGTGACAAAATGATATTTTAAAATCATAACTTTGAACAGACCGACTAATGAGGGTGTTAAAATTAAATTTTCCATTTTATCTAAGCCATGATCATTAGAAGGGATTTCTATGACAAAAAGTATTTGAAATTTCTTATATGAAGTTAGTAATTTTGACGTATTCAAGTTCATATTAGTATATATGTGCATTTTAGGGTAATATTGAGTTTATTCAAAACCACAAATTTAATGCAGAGTCGAGCAGAGTTAGAGAAATATTTGATATTATGGATAAAACGGAATACAACTTCAATATTATATTTCTACTCTGGATACAGATAAGTCAGGTACTGTTACAGTTTCTGTTATAATATGATTTTAAAGACTGCCAAATTTCACTGTCTTTTCATTTACAAAAATAGTGCAAGAAGGTTTTCATTTATTTATTTACTTCAAAACATAAGTGTTAAGCTCGTTAAAGTATGGTTGACTAATACTACTAACTCCGCTGGCAAAAGCAAATCGAAGTGGATCTTAGCCTCAATAATAATTCTTAAATATATTTAATTAGTTTTTATTTCACCTAACTAGCAAAATAAAAAATATTTTTTTTTCACAAGACATCTCCGTTTTCGTATCAGCAAACAGATACGATACTAATATTTTGCAAAAGTCAGCATCCATTAGAGCTGCAGCTGGTGTTTCTTTTTTTTTATTTGGGCTACAACACGGATACCATCCATCAATCCGGGCCGGGCTAATGTGCGGAATTAGTACGGCTTACCCGACAACGGCTGTCGAATGTGAACGAGGATTGTTAGAAGAAAGGACAATACACAGAACAATAAATTAGCACAAAACAATAATCGTATTAGTAAAATATGTGAATTATCACACAATTGTTGTATTGTATACAACTGTGATTAAATACCCAAAGTTTCTTAAATTAGAGTCAAAAGTAAACAGTACTCTATTGTGACAATAATTACAGTAAAATAAGGTAGAGCCAAATACGTACCGATTACAGACTTTGTACGTAGTAAAGATATTTCAATACCTACTTTAATCTACTCGCCTAGTTTGCTTTGAATTGGCAAGATACAGTGTCTGAGATTAAAATAATAAGACTTGACCAATTGGAGAGAAACGACGAGAAAGGGTGACAGCGTGAACCTATCGACAGTATGATCAAATCAAATTATCTCTAAACTGGGTTTGATCAATAGAATCACTTTTTCGAACAACGCAAGAAAACATCCCTCATAAGCGCGATGTCCAAAATCAATCAGTTTAAGGAACAATTTTGTAACTCAAAACCTGTCAAAAATTATTTTTTTGACATTGTACGAAAATATCATCTTAAAACTAAATGATCCAGTAAAAAGTGCATCCATAAGTGTAAGTGCCAGCAGTTTCTGATTTAATCTAACTAGTCGTGCACGGAACTCAAGTGTTTATTCTAGATTTTCAGGCACGTCTAACTATTCACACGAGTTTCTGAAGATATATATGAAGACTAAGTGAGAAAACAGCTAAAAACGAAAGTGACTGAGAACTGACATCATCCATGAACCGACAACATGTTTTACCGGATTACGGAGAAGCTAAAAAAATAAATGTACCTACTACATACAGGTATTAAATATACAAAGTTTGTATGAACGTGCTGGATGCAGACCGTTTCCGACAGGGCATTCTGGAAGTCCTTGAGGTGGACTGCGGCTACAATAATCATGATAGCATATTCCCTAATAACTGAAACAAAGCGATCGACTCTGAAAATAATATTTCATTATGTTTTTTTTTTGCGCTCATTGCGCAAAATTGTCATACAAAAATTATATCACATTAAACATTATATATATTTTTAAAATTAAAAATATTATTTTTTGTAATCTGTATTGTAGTTATTTGTGCAATAAGAGTTTTTATTATTATTCTTTTATTCGTCAATTTTCTTTTTTAATACATTTTTAAATATTATTTGAAAAAAACCAATATTTAAAAATATACAAAAAAGGGGCACCCATCGACAGCAGAGTTAGACCCACGCTGCCAGTGGTCAGGGCTCCAGAGAGAGGAATGCTCCTTACAATGCAGGCCGTGTCCAGAAGTACTGCATTCTGCATCTGTGCCTTGACCCACTGCCAAGCGAGAAACTCTAGATAACGGTCGAGACTCTTCGCTATTAATCCGTTCGTACTAACGACACTCGGAACAATTATCGTCAAGTCAATATACCACATGGCGCTAACCTCGTGGGCCAAGTCCAAGTACTTAGGAAGTTTTTCTTGCTCAGCTTCCCAGGTAGCGACCCAGTAAAGCGTGATATGACCGTTCTCAAGGACCGGCGCAGGTGCGTACTTATAGTACGGTACCTCAGAGTCAATAAGGCCGTATTTAAGAGCAAGTTGCTGATGTATAATCCTAGCTCCATATTGTGTATATGCAAATACTCGTCGTTAGCAAGATGAGAACAACCGGAAAGAAAAAAATATATTATTATCGTGATTGTTACTTGACATTTCCATAACACGTAATTATTTTCAAGTTAAATATCATTTATTGTATGCAGTTTTCATAAGAAATCAAATCTTTATCATAATATTACTTCATGACATTCATACATGACAATGAATAAATATTTATTATAATTTTTAAATATTGATTTTTGTTTATTGTAATATTAATAATTAAACTAATTTATTTTTAATAATTACTAAATTTTTTCCCCTGAACAAACGAAAACTTTTGACAGCTTCACACACAAGTCTTAGTTTACTGTTCTACGAAATCAAAATTTAGAAAAGACTTATATTGATCTCCTGGAAATTATTTACAACACAATCACAGCGGACTTTGTATGTCAGGTCTTCCTTTTAGAATTGAAAAAGGTGTTAAACAGGGTGACCCCTCTCCCCTAAATTACTTACATGTACGCTTGAAGACATATTTAGAAAATTGGCGGATCGTGGAAATCAATAGGCATAGCGACCGAAACAAAACAACTCACCAATTTACGTTTTGCAGATGATATCGTCCTATTTGCATCCACATCGGCAACTGCAATAAATGGACTTGCCATGAACCGATCAAAGACTAAAGTCATGACCAATAGAACCAAGGACTGGGTCATGGTGGACGGGCAAGAAATTCAGTAGGTCAAGGAGTACATACATATTTAGGCCAGCTAGTCTCCTTAGCATACCATAGCAAATGCCTGGAGGAGCTACTGGTCTATGAAATCACTTATGAAGGGCAGTCTGCCCATATCGTTAAAACGTCAGCGTATCGACATGTGCGTATTGCCCGTTCTTACACATGGTGCCCAGACGTGGTCATTACCTGAGGTTCTAAAGTCCAAACTTATGATTTACCAGAGAGCAATGGAGCGAAGTGTTTTAGGTGTCACAAGGCGTGATAGGATAAGAAACACGACACTTCGTTCTAGGACAGGAATCGCCGATGTGGGACGCAAAGCTGCCAAACTTAAATGGGATTGGGCGGGTCACGCCTGCCGCGCCATTTCATTTCGTTTCGTTTCATTTCAGGATGCGCTGGAGCGACAACTTAGGAAGATTCGAGGCTAGGTGGTCTGAGGTGACCTCTGAAACGTGTTTTTCATACTCCTCGACAGCCTCTTCTGGTGATGAAAATCGTTGACCGCGTAATTGGTTCTTAATTTTTGGGAACAGAAAAAAGTCACAAGGTGCCAGGTCGGGACTGTATGCAGGATGACTCATGAGTTCTACATTTTTCGCCTTCAAAAAGTTGTTTGTCTGTCTGGCCGTGTGAGAACTAGCATTGTCGTGGTGCAGTATGATACGGCGTTTACGGTTATTTTTACGGAGTTCGTCAATAACTTCCGGCAAACAAATGGTCGTGTACCAGTCACTATTCACTGTACGACGATTCTCTAAAGCAACAGTAGCCACGTGTCCAGTTTTATTAAAAAAAGAAGCAATCATCCGCTTAGATGCACTTTTCACGCGCGCCACTTTGGTTGGTTTCGGCTCATCTTGAAAGACCCATACGCTCGATTGCTGCTTTGTTTTGGGATCGTAGCAATAAATCCATGTTTCGTCACCTGTTACTATACACCCACACCAAATTTGACGCACCTTCTTGAATCTGGTAAGCATGGCACTGCACCAAGTGACGCGGTCCGTTTTTTGAGCCTCGGTCAAGTTGTGTGGGATCCACCGCGAGCACAGCTTTCTCACACCCAAATGTTTGTGTAGGATTAATTGTATTTGACTCATGCCTATTTCTAAGGATGCGCGAATTTCATGGTAGGTCACATGCCTGTCTGTTTCAATCATACGGCGCACAGCATTGATGTTTTTGTTGGTCACAGCGGTAGACGGCCGACCATCGCGAGATTCGTCACTGAGATTGATACGACCACGCTTGAATTCTGCAAACCAGCTATAAACAGTTATCTTACATGGTGCTTCATTGCCAAAAGCTGTTTCAAGCCGAGCGATGCTCTGTTGAGCTGTCAAATTACACTTAAAATCGTAGAAAATCATACTACGAAAATTTTCCCGAATTAAATCCATGTTGATGCAGACACACAATTTTTTAAATGGCGCCACAAGGTAAAAACAAAAGACAGTCAGATGAAACAAACTGCATTCTACAGCCAAAGAGTTCTATTTTCAAATGTTGCAATAAATTTTTAAATATTGTTTATGTAAGTGGCCAGTTCCGGAAACTTACAGTGCGCCCTATGTATCACAAGGTCTGTCGCTCGCTTGCTTACTGTTATGATCATTGTATGACCATAACCTAATTAATCTACTTTTTGTCATTATGACAAACGGAATTACTAATACTACGTGTTGTTACGAAATTCTTTGAAACTTCTGTCTACAATATAAGTGTACACCAATTTTTTCATTTCATATCTATTCTGTTACTATTTTTTTCATAACCTAACTTTTACAAATTTTTCATTCCTAGCATTTTAGACTCAAACTTTGTGCTCATCTATAACTTCTAGAAGAATCAGAAGCCTTTAATCTAGGCTTCAACTAACGCCTTACTATTCACACGAGCGGCGGAAGCCTGATTTATTGGCAAACTTGGCTAGGTGGGAAAGTGCATAAGTAAAATAAAAGGGAAAAGAGCTTGCAGAGTTTGCAGCGAAGGATAACATTTTATGTCAATTGAGATGTGTTAGGTTTGTATTAAAATATGTATACAGCACTTTGCTAGGACGGGATCACTTCCGTTATAACATATTTAGAATGGTTTTTAATTCCTTGGCACACTTTGTTGCCAAATATGATAAAAAATGGTTCTTAAAAAATTACAATTTTGAATTGAGAAGAAAGAGTGTAGCAAGGCTATAAAGCATAGGCTGTGGTAACCTTTTCCCATGACGTGTGTCGGCCTACTAAATAATGAAAAAAAACTAAATTCTTAGTATCTAATAAGTACTAACATCATCTTTTAAAATCCCAATTGATGCTAATAGTCGAAAAATGTATTTGTAATAACTATTTAGTATAATTATTTAATTAGGTTGCGCATTGCCCAAATTGCATAATGAAATAAATTAAATTGTAATTATCGGTTCCTGTACAGACTACAGTATACCAATTCAAGTTCTAAATAATGTTGTTTTTCAACTATTTTAGTATATATACAATGCAAAGTCAGTATGATAGTATGTCAATTTCTAACTTCTGAGAAGAGCAGTCACTGTGTGGACAAACTAAAAACATGAAACCGGTAAGCAAACTCTTACAATATTTCTATTGTTTTGAAAAATTTTATTGTATTTTTTTTTTAATACAACCTAAATTTATAATTAAATTAAAATTTTACAAGTTTAGTTAACAATCAATATAATTATCAGTAATTTAAAAGAAAAATACATTTCCTAGTCATACGAAATATTCAATACCTTTGTTTTATTTTCGCAATTGAAGATCTACCTTTTACGCATTTTTTAACTATAAACCTTTACCTAGAGGATAATATTTCCTATTTACTTACCTTTCTGATCATCTTTGTCCATCCACTTACAAACTAGATTCAAACCGTTTCGTATCGGCCAAGGTGGAAATTTATTTGTGTCTAAATGGCCTGCAAGACATTTGTAAGGCTGAAATTATGATAACTAATATAAAAAATCTGTTTCAGTGCATATTGTTGTTCGCCATGGTCGCCCTTGCCATGGGTGCTCCAGCTCCCGAAGAATCAAAACGGTCTCTTCCTGCAGTAGAACACAAGGAAGAACGCGACGACGCTGGTCAATACAAATTACGTTACGTCACAGCCGAAGGCACTATCGTTTCCGAGCACGGACATTTAGTACCAACCGCTGATGGAAAAGACAAAGTTCTCGTTAGTGACGGAGAAGTCACTTACGTTGGACCTGATGGCAAGAGTTATGTGACTAAGTGGTCTGCTGGAGTAGAAGGCATGAAGGTTGAAGGAGAACATTTGCCAGTCGCTCCTGCTGTGCCGATAGTGGAGTCGGTGCCAGTTTTAGTTGAACCAGCACCTGTGGTCTTGCCAGCTCCTATGTTGCCACATGGTGAAGTTTTAATGGTTGCTTACTAGTTTTAAATAATAAATAGAAAATTATTTAATATTATGTTTTGTTTTTTTTTAGCCGAATTGTGAAACTTTGGGTCGTAACATCATCGTAGTGATTATTATAGGTATTTTAAAAGAGATAACCAAATGATTAATACCCTGTGTAGGTATTATTTCAAGTTAAAAAGATAATTAGTAAGCAGGACTTCAAAGGATACTAAAAAAGGTATAAAAAAAAGCAATCAATTGTACCTAATTAATTATGTAAAACACGGTATTGTTTTCCATTTTACTGTTTTAACTAAACCTGTCGTTCCAGTTTAATTAAAACTTCTTGCGTACCCAATTTATGAAATAATTTGGAAAATACTGCATTTAGTGATAATTAACCAATAACGATAATTAAAATAAGTAAATATTCGTTCGAATTGTAACCATATTTAAGGACGTTTCATTAACGATTTAATTGCTCTTCTCAGTTGTGGTTCTAGCAAAATTTTAATCAACCGCTTAATGAGATTCAATGGCTTTTTTCTAAAGCCCAGTACCATCAATTTGATTATTGAAAATTCCTTTTGAAGTTTGACCGATTATAAAAACTGAAAATAATTAAATAAAACGTTCTAAAAATTTTAATTGCAGATTGGGCTGGAAATATTCAGCTGTTATCAAATTTTCAATTTATTCAAGTGGGCTGACCTGACCCGACGTACTTATAATTGCAATTGATCTTTATTGAAAAGCCATCTTCGAGTCTGCCATTGGCAAATTAGATATATTTTTATATGGTTAAATTATCTATAGGAAATTACAAATTATTTTAGGCAATAACAGTGATTGTGCATGTTATCGCAGGGAAAGCACCGAGAGATTTGATGTTTCCCCGCCGCAAGCTGGCAGAGAAACCTGGATATCGTTTATTGATCCTTCGGGAAGAATATCATACGCAATGTTTATGATGAGAAAATTCTATAATAATAGAGTCGTACCAACGAGTCTATACTTAGCGAACTCTGTATCAAGCAGTGTTTATCGTTTTTTGTACAGTATGCCGTATGTAGAGAA
Source organism: Euzophera pinguis (assembly GCA_947363495.1). Classification (NCBI taxonomy): domain Eukaryota; kingdom Metazoa; phylum Arthropoda; class Insecta; order Lepidoptera; family Pyralidae; genus Euzophera; species Euzophera pinguis. The sequence goes on along the minus strand of OX376170.1, from coordinate 9,702,351 downwards.
TACAATCCCGGGATCCCAAATCTCGGGATCCCGGGATCCCGACCGTTTTCTGGCCCCGAAAATCCCGGGACTGTACTTGGCTAATCTCGGGATTTTTGGGATTGCCACAAACAAGTCTAGTTTGTATTCCGTAGTCCGTTGCGTCTTGAAAATAACCTTGCCTAGATTATTTTAATACTTTACGACAAAAAGCAACTCGTACAATACGTAGCTAGTTAGGTACCCACTATTTACTACACAGGTACAGTCCTAATAATATGTTTGTCGTAGAACTTAGAAGGGACTTCCCCACTCGGAATACTTTAATACAATACTCTTAAGGTAATTCCCCAACGAACCAACAGGGGAATCACCCGATCATCTCATATCATAATATTGTTGGGGGATTTCCCGTCGGGGATTCCCTGTACGAAAGTATAAATATACAAATCCGGTTTTATTTTTTTCATTTATTGTTCTGTCAGTTACGGGTTACGTAGGCTACGTCATTAAAATTTAAAAGTCAATTATCTGAAATTAAGTATTTCAAATGGCGGGAGACTTTGTTAAACATAAAAAAGACAGTGATACGACGTCAGTGTGGAGTTATTATTTAGTTGCGAAAGACGGGAATAGTGCTAAATGTAAGCGATGCCCAGCCATCCTCAAGACTTTGGGTGGATCAACTAAGGGATTACATACACATTTGTTATCAAAACATAACATCAAGGTTATATCAGCTTCAACAAGTCAAGATTCTAAAAATCTGAACACAGCACCGCCGCCAGCCAAGCAAAAGTTAGATGATGATTATTTTACTAAAAGTGCCGACGATAGCCTGGATGATATTTTGGCAAGAATGATCGCATTAGATGGATTTCCATTCAGTGTATTCATAACCTCAGATGATTTGAGAAAATTGCTCTTAGCAAAATACACGGATTTACCAAAGTCAGCCGTCACTGCTCGAAAACGTGTTATGAATTACAGTGAAAAAATCAGAAAGCAAGTAACTGCAGAATTAAAACATTTGAAAAGTGCAGGTGAAAGATTTAGTCTTTCTTTCGACGAGTGGACTTCAACTTCCAATAAACGATACATGGCGGTCAACGTTCATTCATATAAAAATTTTTGGAACTTAGGACTTGTTCCTATTTACGATAGTATGACAGCTGAAAATTGTCTTCGTATATTGCAAGAGCGTCTAAGTAAATTTGACATTTCCCTAGAAACTGACATCGTGGCTATTGTAACCGATGGACCGAATGTTATGATAAAGGTGGGGCGGCTTGTTTGCACTGAACAACAACTGTGTCTCGCACATGGTATCAATTTGGCGGTCTGTGATGTGCTTTATGAAAAACATAATAATTTGCAAGATAGCCCTACCTCAGATGATACTATAAATGAACCAGCTGTGACTGTTGATTATATGGACGACAGCGATGATGAACACCATTTAGAAGACTTAGACTGTCCAGAATCAGGTTTAATCGTAATGTCACAAAATGATCTTGCGCCAGAACACGTACCAAAGTTAACACAATATGAAAATATTAATAAGCTGATAAAGAAAATCCGCAAAGTTGTAGTGTATTTCAAAAGATCTCCATTGAAAAATGAAACAGTACTTCAAAAATATGTGAAAATTGAACATGGAAAAGAGTTGTCACTTCTTTTGGACTGTAAAACCAGGTGGAATAGTCTTTTAACAATGCTGGAGCGATTTTATCTTTTAAAAACATGCATTCAAAAAGTTCTTATAGATCTCAATCATCCAATTCGTTTAGAAGATGTTGATTTTGAATTGGTAAATAAAATTGTTGCTGTGCTGACCCCAATTAAATTGACAGTAGAAGCAATCTGTCGGCGAGATGCTAATTTATGCACAGCTGATGCCGCTTTGAAATTTCTTATAAAACAACTGTCTAGCAAAAACTCAGCACTTGCCAAAAAAAATTAAAACATCCTTAGTGGAACGTATAAAGCAACGACGAAGTGATGATTTAACTGGCGTGTTAAATTATTTACAAAATCCACGAATGGATGATGAAAATCAGTTATTATCGGATTTGGAATGGCACGACTTATTTCCAGTTCCGACACAGGCTTTAGTGAGGAAGCAAATAAAGAGTATTGTTAAAAGACTTAATAGTCGAGATAACACGGAAGAAGAAGCAAGGTCAGGATCACAAACAGATGATGAGCTAAGGTCAGAAACCTCCCAATCCCAACCCCAATTGACATTAAAGGAAAAGTTATAGCTGGAAATTAACAAAAGTATGAAATCCCCAGATCCTGAAGTACAAAATGAATTGGGGTTGGCAAATAGTATTAGACGTGAAATGAGCCTGTTCGAAAATGGAGGAGTTCGTGGATATCACTTAGAAACAGCATATAAGTATCTATTGTCTATTCCTCCGACCAGCGTAGAAGCTGAACGAGCGTTTTCAGCTGCTGCTTATGTTGGCAATAGACTACGAAGCAGGCTCGGAAGTCAAACATTGGATGCTTTGATATTTCTGCGATTATATTTTCGAAATTCTAAATAGTTATTTTGTGCTGTTTTTTAATTTCTTGCAAAAGTATAGTATTTTTTGGTTTGTGTTTTTTTTTTTCTTATTATTATTCTGATTTGTGTTGTGCAAAGACATTAAAGACATTTTTTTTAATTACTCGTGTTTTTTATTTTAGCCCAATTAGAAACCACATAGTCTAATCCCGGAACAGGCCCGGGATCCTGGGAAAAGGCTTCAAAAATCCCGTAAGCCCGGGATTGAAAAACATGCTCGGGATTGTATTCTCTAGCCGTATGCAACCAAGGGGAGGTGACTTGACTATTGAGTGTCTTGTGATTCAGGGGAATGTTGAGGGTACCAGGCCACGAGGAAGATCGCCTATGAGGTGGACTGACCAGATAAAAGCATCAGTAAATGACTTATCACTACACAAATGCACGAGGAAGGCGGCAATCAGATAAAAGTGGCGGCGTGTTGTGAAGCTTGCTACCAACACCTGAAATGATGACCATGACCTCTCTGCCAAGAGTGATACCGGCAAAGAAGAAGACGTCATATTACATTGACGTAATTTTGAAGCTGGACATTTTAACGACATTGACGTAAAGCCTCAGGAGGGGGCTTATATTTGATCCCTGTATGTGAAGTGAAGCCTCTCGTAAAAATTATTTATTATTTTCAGAATAACATATCTTTTTTTCCTGTAGTCCATCCATACCATACATCAAAAGGTCAAGGACAGGACAATATATAAATGCCTAAGACTATTCCCTTAGTTTCCGTCCTAGAATAGGACCGCTTCCTGTCTTCTTAAAAGGAAAATATTAGAAAGAAATTGAACGATAAAATCATATTACTATATAGAATGAAAGCAGATGGTTTTGTAAGTTAAAAAACATTTAAGACATAATCAACAAAATATTTTCTTACTAAATAAAGTATGTGAAAGTTTGGATGGGAATGTAACTTGGTAATAGTCATCCATCCACGCATGAAATAAAGAATTGATCTAAATATTTGTCATACAGTTATGCATAGGTTATTTCAAACTCCCTCATTTTATTTTATACTATTTTTCAAATCACCTATAAATATGCTTTTGAGCCAAATGAAAAATTTAAAACCCTACTGTTTACAAAAATCTTCACCAGTCCAAAAAAAATAATGAAGAATTTAGAACTCAATTTGTCTTACTAGTCTTTAATGACCTCCACGAGAAGAAAGAGAGTGATCTTTTTTTGAAATATATGCCAGTCAAATACATATAATAAATAGCCATTTCCAAAAAGCCAGTTAATACTTAAGAATGTAAACTCACTGAATCGTGCCATGGGATGCCACGGGCGCCAACTAGTATTATATTAGATGTGAGACGCATTCGTCTTTTATTCATGCAGTCTGCTGCAATTGTCAGGGACAGGCGACGAGTGAAATCCGTTATGATATGATTTTCATGAGCGAGATTTGTTTTAAGATAACGGTAGATAGATAAATATCCTACCTACTCTTTATTACTAAGTTCAATCAATGTGCGACAGGCGGACTTATCGCTATTGCAATTTCTTCCAGTCAACCTTAGGGTGGATAGGCAAAAATAGAAACAATAATGGTGGGCGGTACAGGGAAGTGACCGAATGGATTAACTGCTTTCCCATCACCTTCAAATTTAGCTGCACCAAATTCAAATTAATAATGCTGTAGGTACAATTTAAAAGGTTGCGAGATATATATTTTGACACTCTTTAAATTCACACTTTATATACTTCTTTGCTCACTTAACTGTATCTATTAGGGGACAGGAGTCCAAGACTGAGCATGGTTAATTCAATTCCATTCAAGACGGCCGGTCGCCTAGTCTTGTTTATTTCATTAATCCTACCGTCTCAAGTGCAGTGCATGTGAGAATTGTGAATAATGGATGTCTAGACTGTGTTGTGTGTGAAAACTATGATAATGCTGCAATCCGTGCTGAATTGAAGACGTTTACGAAGTTTATGTAGCTTTAAACGCATTAGGATAACAGTATTACTGTAGTGTCTAGTGGGATAAACAAATGATTTTATGAAAATTGTTAGTGCCAATATGAATGCATTATACAAGAGTACCTACAGTTATAATATGCTCTGTGTGATATGAAGTTTTAATTTAATAACCGGCAAAACGTAGGTAGGTACTTAATTATGTCTCACTGTTCTATTAATAGTCAAAGATGGTAGTAGATGCTTGAATAAGTATTTGACCGTACCTTAACAATTTTAGTAATCTATATTTACAAGCACTTACCAAGTTATTTTCGTGCTTCGACGAGTAACAATTCATAATGTGAAGGACCACAACGCTACGTGGATAAATATAATCATACTCTTTAGTTTACCATGTCAGTAGGTTAAGAAGATACCCTATATCCAAGTAAAATATTGTATGCGATAGTTTCCATATATTCTATGCCTGTATATCTAGTCAATTGACTCTTAATTGGAAGACGTCGGTGTTTGTGCATGTGCCACACGCTAATTGCTAACTCCTGTCTAAGGCCGTTCTATCCTGTTTGACCTAACCTCGTGAATTCTGATCTAGTGCTACTAGAAATTAGGTTGTCGCTTTATGGATGTGATTGAATGAGAGTTTACGTGATAAGCACCCTATTTTTATGACAGATACAATGAACAGTTAGGTTATTCTATTATTTTGCCGAAGTGCCGGAGGTCTTAGAGGTGTTCTAAAAGTTACCATATGGGATGATATACCGATGGATGTTTATTTTTTGCTTAACTTTTATCCATTTAAAAAAATATAAAAGGTGGACTTAATGCCTTAAAGCATTATCTGCCAGTCAAGCCTTGGTATAACCTTGATACACCAAACGGATGTAGTTATTAGAGCAATGATATGGCAATTGTGATGCATTTCCAATGATAGTAGCATACCTTGACTTCACCAGCGTCCACTTCATAAGCACAGTATTGAAATTGTAATTAAGATCTAAGCAAATCTCAAAGTTTCCCAAAGCAAAAAGGACAAAGAAGTCAATAATCTACAACCATCCGATTTTATATCAAAGTCTTTAGTTACATGTGACAATGTGACAACAAGCACGCACCAATGAGCTATCGAGCTCCTAATCCCGTGAATGTGTCCAATATATTTATAGATAATGCCAAAATTGTTTCTCCAAGCGTGAGACCAACCCTTGTACTCAATCCGTTCAATGACCGGATTGAAGGGTTTGTTTCAGAACACCCGCTGAGTTGTAAACACGCTTCACTGCTGTGATCGTTTTCAATGGTCTTTACATTGCATGCGATGTTTCGCACGAGCATCACGTTTTAAAGGTGTTACTGGAAAGTAGTAGCTTGAAAATTACTAAGCGTCTCGGTTAGTGACCAATATACATAGATGTAATAACACTAAACTAGTTCTTTAGAACTGCTTCATCTAAAAACAGTACCGCGGCTCAGAATTCGGAAACATGTTTAGATGATATTAATTTCTATAAATACCGAACTATTTGTTACATACTTATTTATTTATTTTACTTGTAGAATATACATATTGTATGGATACTACTTATAAAACAAGAAACTTCTCAGTATTCCCTACTGTTTTTCTTATTTTTCAATCACACATAACCCGCTACTATAAAGATATTCCCAATGAATCATTTATTTCAGCTTGAAGAGTAATAGGCTTCCAATCCATTTCTGTTTTTGTTTGATACTCTACAAATCGTTAGGATATCTAAGCTTTGCTCGGCTTGTGTTTCGACAAAAAGTTGGAAGCCTGATAAATGGTTTACCTAACTATTTGTTACTAACTACAATAATGGCTACTTAATAAATGGTATTCTATTAAGTATCACTTTTTGACCTGTCAACCTTTTTCGTAACTTTGTTGAACTGTATTCTTTCTGTTTCTCCCAATCGCCAATTGTATGTAATATGTATTTTAGTTGTGGAACAAAAAAGTTTAATAAATAAATAAAATGAAAAACGCCACTTTGTGGCTTATTTGGTGTTATTTATTTATTTATTTATTAAAACTTTAATGTTCTGCAAAGTACACATATACTTATAACCATTAGCGGACTTAATGCTAAGAGCATTCTCTACCAGTCAACCATTGGGAGAAACGGAAAGATAGTTATTTAGTAGATAATTTGTTTCGGTGTTTTGATTCTTGTGTCTCGTTCGCATCAATCCTTATTACATAGCCTAGAAAATGCTTTATTTAAGCAAAATAATTAAGGAAACAAATTGCCCACTTAGTTAATTACTAAGCGTTTATTTCTCGAAACAACTACTCATATAAAAAAACATTAACACCTTGACTGCCAGCTTGCAGACACAATAGTTTTTTAATTGTTTGGCGGACACCATGTGTCCGTCATGGCGCCCAAGGTGACTAAAACTTACAAATAAATACATACTTAGAAATAAAATTAACAAGAAAACTAAATTAATCTAATACAAAAAATACTATTAATAACTAAAATAATAACTAATCTTAAAAATGAAATTTATTTATTTATTAGTAATACCGTACGAGAAATTCAAATGAATTTGTTAGAACAAAATTTTATTTTGTGAAATTAAATACGTTTACATCTTTGAGTGTAGTACTTTATTCGTTTTACATTCTTCTTTTATTATTAATTTAAGTCTTCTACCTTCTTGGTCGCTCTCTTTCCCATCTTCTGTTTGAGGATGTTCTCGGAAATGATTTCATCAGACAATTATTCAAAGTTCCCGCACCTATACCTCTACTAAGAGATTTATTAACGCAGACGCTAGATTTAAGATTGAATATGGATTTTTTTAGTTACCTTACTATCAAGGCACTATAAGGCAGTAGCTAGCATTTGCGTCAATAAATTCTCATGGTTGATGTACCATACACACAGGGATCTAGAATGAAGCCACTGACAATGCCTTGTCTGTCTTGTCTTATAATCGCTACTCGCTAAAAAAGACTTTAAAAAAGTTACGATATGTTAAAGTTCAATATTCCAAAGACGGCAGTTACATATCAGTAATAATTATATATAATGCATTGTCTTCCGAAATAGATGACCATGATTTATATGGCTCAATCAAACTCCATCAATCATCGATATTTTTATCACAATACAACAGCTTTTGCATAGTTTGCAAGAAGAAAATTTTAGCTGATCGTTACAACAGTTCTAAATGCTATTTTATTGACTTCCTGGCTTTATTTATCGTATAGATAAGTACACCGTGATGAAGATCTTTTACGAGTCACGTTTTATTTTTATTTATACGGGGAATAAAAAAGGACGAAGTGAAGTATATATTGATCTTTTCAAGAAAGAATGTTAATTAACTACGGAAGTACTTACTTGACATGCAATTTATCTACCTATATTTGTAGTATTAACTTAGATAAACAGTCAAAAACATTTAATATTTTTGAATATTATCGCATTTTGTGGAAGGTTTGTTGAGAAAATTGTTTTCCAACACGTCTTATTTATTGACATGGAAGAAGGTTCAAAAAATTCACAATAAATATAATGATATCTTTTGGCTATATTTGCTTAATTTACATGTGCCATACATTATATTAGAGATCTAAATAACAACATAACTAGTGGCTCTGTGAGCTGTAGACCTCTCGAGCTTATAGAGATTGCAGATCGAAGGAACTTTTCACACCATATGTTTTTTATTGAATATTAAAATCTTGATAATGTTCTTTCCGCTAATCTTTTTAGTCTTTTTCCTCCTCTGTTCTTAACAGAAGGAGTTTCATAGACCTGATTCTTGTCAAACGTTCAAAATCCAAGGGCTCCAAGATGACATCAGTAAGTCTTCGAGCCCGAGAAAGTGCGACGTAAGAGCAACCTACAATACAGACAGTACTTTTACCACTAACAGCTTTCCCTTGAACGATCTTCATGCGCGGTTCATTAAAATTTGATTATCCACATCAAAATCATCAAAATTTGTGTCATGAGCGGTACCATAAATTATGGCTGCAACAACTGTCAAAAAACGGACATAGATTCCCTCTTTTCGTTAGAAAACTCATTATTGTTAAGCAACAACAATCAAGCTCTATCAGCTTCAGAACGAGAGTAAGCAAATATAAATTTAAGCAAGCAGCGATATTCTCAGCAAATACGTATACAACTGTCTTTAGATTCTTACACGAATGTGAAGCAGGAGCTTCCTGTATGTTCGGCCTACTTAACACCTCGTGAAAAAACTTTTATATATATTTATGTTTCCAATTATTAAAAAACTTTTTAGTTTAGTTATGAAAATGAATTCTTATAAAATTTTGGTAAACTGGTAATTTTAATAAAGTAGACTCAACAAATGTTTCCTGTAGTTACATGATTCCCAAGAAATCAAATAAGTATACTCGTACTTTTAAAAAACTTTTAGAATAAACTTCAAGATATCGGTCGCAAAATAAAAATAAATATATTTAATTCCGGTGAGATTCGAACTCTAGACGATTAAGTCGATCAGATCTCTTTATAAATAAACTGAACTATTCATCTTTTGACAATGCTGGTGAAGATATACGTCTATGGTATATCATAATAGAAAATAAAAATTCCTTTGTTATTTCGTTGTCACTACAAACACAAAATGGTCGTAAGAGCCATAAAATCCAAAGGCGTTTAGGCCCATTGTGCCAACTCCTTCATTTTCAAAAAATTCCAAAAAATGGCTAGACTATCGATTTTCATATGTTTATCGAACCTACTCCCAAAATTTCACGGGAATCGGTTGAGAAATGCGACCTCTAGAGGAGAACACACAGACATACCAAAGCATTTTTGGCCAAGTTGAAACGGAGACCTCGCTCGCTTCGCTCGTTCGGTCAGTTATTATCAAATTCAAAATTTATGAACGTTTTTATTCAGGATATGAGAACTGATAAATCGGCTTTCATTCATCAATGTTGCATGATACTTCAAATTCATATGTTAAACTAATATCTTGGTTAAAAATCCTTTTTTTTTTATTTAGATAGACTCTACACACTTTCGACCTCTGACGTGATTCATTTGACGACCACGAAATGGCAGCCATTGACCAACGGCTTAATGTGCCTTTTGAAACACTGAATCATCAGAATTATCAGACAATCGGGTGATTCAAGCCACATAGCAGGCCTAACCTAACCTAACAAAATTGGAAACAACTAAACAAAGTAGTCCACCTGTCGGAGCTTAAAGCATTTTTAATGTACATTTTATTGACTACAATTTTTTCTTCTACATATTAATTTTCTATTTTTTGGAAATACGAGTAAGTGCGTATAAACGATTCTTTATAGTACTTACTCAAAGTCCATATAATTTCCATCTTTTTAATCCAATAAAACGTCCATAGCAATAGGTCGGAAACAAAATTGATTATTGCTTATACCGGTCACCGACCGGCCAAAAAACGTAAATACTCGTAAAAGTCAGCAAAATGATGTTCTATTGAATCCTCAAATGTATGATTGATGCTCTCAAAGCTCCGAAAGTTATTTGACTCTCCTAACAGAACCGAAAATAGCTTCAGTTTAGAATATGTATTTTAATAAAAAGTGAATTATATCTCTAAAATTCCTTCATTTGGTGTGTCATTCAACAAAATTTATTCAGGAACTCTGATGAAACATTTCTACAAAATATTCTATTGTTTTTGAAATCGAATGAATTGCCCCTGCAAATACGTCCCTACGTAGGCTATTTCGTCCTTTCATTTTTCGTGATGCATCTTGTGATTTTCGACTTTTACTGTACAAAAGGCTACAAAGAAATCATTTTATATATTTACAAGCAGAAAAGACAAAAATTACAATTACTCAAAAATTCCGCCCCGGATTGTCCCCGGTTCAAAGGTACCCATTACGCTAGCTGCGTTGCCTCTCTGAATAGCAATGGATATCCTACATTTAAGAGCTAGGCTCGTGTCGGTCGAGAACCTTCCATTCCTATCGATTTTAAGAAATCGGCATTTCAATTTGTTTGCATTAACAACTTAATAGTTTGTATACGTATTTAGGTTTTTGTATGGATACCGCGCGCTGCCAGCTCAGCGTTGGACACCTACCGACCAGATAGTCAGAGAGCCTGAAGAAGGCTCGTAGGCAAGCAAGCAGGCCACTTCTAAACCAGTCATTCTGGAAATCTACAGAAGAGGCTTATGTTTGACTGCGGTGTCTGACACCAGTGGATTGACTGCGGCTGAAATGATGATGATTAAGGATTTTAAAAAGAGTCTGTTGAGAACTGAACCTTTTTATTAGTAAATACTCTGTCTAATATATATATTTTTTTGTTGGTTGTTATAGAAACAATTAATAAACAGTCATATCAAGTACTCAAAAAATATCTACGTGTTTTATTTTCCAGCCTTAATATTAGTCCACAAAATATTAGTTTTCTACAGAGTCTGACATTCTTCATTTAACTTACAGTTAAAATTTTGCAAAATTAATTCAGAAGTTGTGTAAATTTACATAATGCCTGTTTATTTTGTCGCATAAATTGAGACTGGCGAACATCTGGGCATCCACCCTGTCATTATCATTACAGAGGGTGCAGTAGATTCAGATGTTTGGACCCAAAACTAACCCTCACCTGCCTGTTAATCGCTACATACTATTTAAATATTACTTGGTAATCCACACATAGTTTTGCTCACGGCTGTTAAGTGTGGAATTTAATACTTATTTCAACTATGCATTGTGATTATAAAGAAAAATATTTCAGATTTTTATACTTAATCTTTTCACGCATATCACCAAAAATGCAAATTATAATGAACTAGCGGTTTCTCGCAGCTCCGCCTGCGTTAAAAAGTAGCCTATGTTTGACCCCATACCATATTTCATCAAAATCCGTTTAGCGGTTTGGCCGTGAAAGCGTAACAGACAGACAGACGGACAGACAGACAGACTTTCGCATTTATAATATTAGTATGGAGGTATGGATATGGATATAAACTTCGCGTTTATAACTGTACTCCCTACAGTTAGTCTGATTCTCAACTCACACTCAATCATTCAAGTATTACTCACCTAAAAATAATTCAATTCAAACAAATTAGTGGTATTCACCAATTGAATTCAATGAATAATTCCAGGGCGAGCGGCGTTGCGGTCACCTCTAAAGTACGAACTACCGCTAATGGGTCCGCTGTCGCTGTAATGGCGACGCGAAATGTATTGAAACTATTGCGATAAGTTGCAACTTGCTGTGAAGATGTACGTGGTTTGGGTTTAGGATATGTATAGTTTGTGTTAGGTTATGTATTGAAACTATAAGTTGTCGACGATGAATGTCATGCCAGTGTACGTTCAAACCTAATGCTTGGTTTTTGTATACTGTTAGCAGTTATGTACTATGAGAATGTGTGTTTAAATAATAATTTAAAAAATAAAAAAAAAACTTGCTGCGAAGATATATGTGGTTTTGGTTTTGGTAAGAATAGGAGCCCTAGTTTAACGCAACTGTAAAGAAGCCAAAAAAGGAAGTATAAATAATGGGTCCACTATCGCTCTAATGGTGACCCGAAATATATTGAAACTATTGCGAGAATTTGCAACTTGCTGTGAAGATGTACGTGGTTTGGGTTTAGGTTAAAATATCTTTATTGACTCATAAAGAGTACATAAATTCACTTACAATGAGTCTACAACTTTAGTAAAATGCGAGATTACAAATCTTTACTAGTCACAAAAAATTGCTAAAAATTGGGTTTTGCTAAGACGAGTTCAGGAGTTGTTAAGTTTAACTCGAGTGTAGAGAAGCCAAAAAAGAAAGTATATGTAGGTAATGGGTCCACCAACGCTCAAAACGTGTAATGGGTCCACAGTCATTCTAATACCGACGCGAAATATATTGAAACAATTGCGATAAGTTACAACTTGCTGTGAAGATGTCTGTGGTTTGGGTTTTGATAATAGTTCTGGAGCTCGGCGAAGCCAAAAGAGGAAGCACGTGTAGTGGGTCCAAGGTCGAGGAAGCATGTCTATCGCTCTAATGGCGCATCTGCTGCTGTGTCATAAATGCCTGGATTCCTGCATGTATGACGATCTCTTAGGGGCCAACGATAGCAGTGACGTCGCCAATTATTTGGTCGAATTTGACGAGTTAGCCATAATCAAGGATCTGTTAGTGACTCCATTATTTGAATGGAGCTTTACTCTGTATCTATCTATCTATACATATAATAAAACTGTAGCTTTTGTACAATAAATATTTTTTGGAAGTTCTTAATGCTCAAGACATAGCTTTGGCTATAGTGATAAATCATGTTTTTTTTGGAATATTTGTCTGTGTGTGCGCACGTATCACAGGAAAACTACTGAACCGATTGACTTAAAATTTTGCATGAATCTACTACCTTATACACGGGGTCAACATCTGAAGTACAATTTATCCCGGAAAAATATATGGATCCCGAGGAATAAGCAAAAATTATTCTACGAGGCGTTTAATTAAAAAACTACTGCACTGATTGACTTGAAATTTTGCATGTACCTTTTATGTACCGGGTCAACATCTTAAGTAGAAATCATATCCGCAAAATAAAGGAATCCCTAGGTATAAGCAAAAATGTATCTACTTGGCAGATAACTATGATATTTGAAATGCGTGAAACCAATGTATTAAGCGTTTAAAATATATTTCATCCAGAAAAAGTCATAGAATCACGAGGGATAAGCAAAAACTTGTGTACTCGGCATATTAAGGTAAGTATAATAGCCCACTTACACGACTTTACTCCCACCCGGCAATAATAATAACATTAAATTATAGGCTTTAATGCTCTTTAGATCTTAGTTTACAATGATAAATGAAATTGATTTTTTTTTTACATTGACATATAAATTTTTAACTTTTCTGTTAAATTACTGCTAGCGGTATCTGTGTCTGTCGAGATGAGCGAGAGTGGCTGGCTGCGCCTATAAGCTGTCGGTGCGACGTTGGCTGGGCGCCTGCTAGAAGTTAGTGCGTGAATCGCGAGTCGTTTCAGGTTTGAGCTGTGTTGGGTAGGATCTGTGTTGGAGCCGAGCCGTGTAAGCGAACTATGACCTTTACTCTGAATTTCATTCTGCTATCATAAACCATAGATTAAGGTACCTTTTAAACTTGCTAAGACGCAATGATCTTTTTCGTTTACTCCACACTTATTTCTATAAAAATTAGAAATCTTTCGTCATATAAACTCGCCCGTTATTTCGATTCATCTTCAGCTTAAATATCTTTTTCTTCGATATATATTTATATAGTCGTCAACATCATTTTGATAGGTTACGTTGTCTATCGACTATGTACGCCCTGGTATATATGTATAGTCGTATAATAATTTAATATACATATATATTATGTATAGTTGTTATAAAAATTCTTTTATGATACGAAATGTTTACGTAAATATAATTATTTTATCTATACTTCGTTGGGACGAATATTCCGCCATCAATTTCTATGATTTGCCCTTTCAACATACATATATTTTTTACTGACCTCGTATACCAATAAAAGTTTATTGAAGACAATACTACTCCATTATGTTCTCTCCAATAAGATTATTGACTACTAGATACAAGTGATATTTGTCTGATTAAACATAAAATAAGTAATAGCTTTAAATTTGTATAAGTTTCAATAGACCTAAAACTTCGGGTAGAATTTTCCTACTTGATTGAAAATCAAAATTCCTTATTGTACTCCTACTAAATACTTTTTCACAAGCAAACAAGTAAACCCTTTTGAAAAGGATTACTTTAGCAAATATACGCTTGTTTTTTTCTCGTAATTAGCTAATTATATAATTCTCTCGTAATTAAATTATTATACGTAATTAACTAATACCTACCAAAGTAGTCTCAAAAAACCTACACCGTATTAATGATAATTGAATTAACATTGTTCATTTCATTCATTCGTTGTTAATTCCAGTCAATGATACAAGTAAAATGATACAAACATTTTTATCTTTTTGAGTAAGTAATTCGACTAACCCTCGAAAAAAAACATGTTTTATTACAAAACATATGCAAATGGGAATATAAAGCAACTGTCAGACACAGCTTGCATCGCTGAAATGCGAAAAGATTAATCAAACCATACTACGTTTAATTTGTCGATACGATTCTGACTACTGATATAATTGATGCAGTCAAATAAATTCGTGTCAATATTACTAAATATTTATGTGGGTATTCAAATACCATTTCAGTTAAATGATGTAGATTAAATTGATGAACTAGCTTCTTTTATCGAGGAGTTTTAAATTTATCATTTTATGATTGTTCATTCATTCATAAATTTAAGAGCTGCGGCTCTTGTCGGTAGAGTTTTTTCCATTCTTCTTTATCACTTACCAGTTTTTAATTTTTTTGATACTACACTACGTTTACTTTCTCCTTTATTTGCTTCATGTAACGGTGCCTTGGTCAATAATGTTTGTTTAAGATTGTAAGTATATATTATTGAGAAATTCTTAAAAAGCCAACATAAGCCTGTATAGCCTTAAAAATTAAAATCAAAACTGAAGTTTCTTCTTCTAGTGCCGTAAATTTTAAAAGATTTTATTTTCAGTCACAGCGAACTCTTCATCAAATTGTCGGGATTCGGCAACCCAGCTTCCTCGTAAATTGTTTGTAAACAAAAACATAAACTAATTTAGACCTTTTGCGTACGCCACTAAGTGAATCACACTGTTTACAAAGATGGGATGAAAATTCTTAATAAGCCCGCTGGTGGTTACCGTTCGGCCACGAATTCAGAAATTGAAGGCTCGTCAAGCGGCGCGATTTTAATTAGAAAAACATATCAAACAAATAAATAATGTCTACAAATATTCTTCAACATAACCGTCCCAGCGTTCCTCGTTGATAATTCATGATTAATCATTATTTTGAAGACCAGCCTGATCGACTTCGACGCGGACAGAGGGACATGGAACGTTTTTTTTTTTTTTAATAAAATGAATAAATTTAAATACCTGAATTATTTCTTTACAAAGTTAACCTTGAGTCTACAAAAACCACAAAGACATCTTATTGAATAATTCGCTAAAGCTTACTCCTCCGTATAACACTGCATAGTATAAATAAACTCTGTGTAGACTTTATTCTCCGTGTCGGTACCGCTTGCCGCCCCGCTTTAATTTTCGCAACGGTTAATTGGTGCTGGTAGTTTAGTGACCACAACGTATTTGAATTTCAGCCTTGAATAACAAATTTCCCGTTTAATTTTTCCTCGAGGCTCGGACGGTATCAATTTAAATGCTTTATATTATTACGTCTTTTAAGGGTTAGAATTGTCACTTGTTTTCTTTTGCTGCGTGTTTTTCTAAAATACCTATACTTCCGTTCGCTTAACTGTAATCATGAATTATTTGTTTACAAGCTCTGTTGCAATAGTAATATGTTTTTCATATTAATAATATGTAGACGTAACAAAAAGTAACTTCTTACAAGCAAATTGCGAATCCTTTATATTAAAGTTGTTTAATAAAGACAGACTCTTGTACTTAGAACAGCCCATGTTAGCTAAAATGCATTTTGTCTCGTTCTATCACGATAAATATCTAATAGAAGAGAAAGAGACGAAACATATTTTAGCTAGAATGTGTTTAACAAACGGATTCGTAATACGAGCGAGGGTGCTTACACACAGAGACACCTATGAAAATAAGTCATCTAAGAAAACTTTGCTGAATTAATTTACGTCTAAATTTACATGCGGAAATTCTCTCCCACCGATCCACATGCGTAAAAGGATTTATTACCACGCAAGCACTTTGTAGAGAATCATTTCCATGCGAAGTTTCAATCGTATATGACAATATTCAAATTTTAATCGTGAAACTGCACGGGATGTTATTCATTCTATATGTAACTTCATGAAATGAGTAGAGTAACTTTAGTTTGTTTATTGATTTTATGAACTGTAGAATTTATTTTTATTGTCGTATTAACGTCTATATATATTTACCTATGGTACAAAGGCCCGGGTTAATGTTTTTTTTAAACATTTCATTCATAAAAATTGATGACCGTCCGTCACCTCACAAAAGAATTCTCGCTTTTACATATATCAAAGGAACTATCCACGTTTAAAATTGATAACTATTCGTGCACAAAGCAATACATCACTCGTCACAAATATTCCGGAATTTTGTATTGTTAAGTCATGAAATATACACGTTTTGTTGTATGATCTTCAAGTCTTCTCGCACTCAGCTATCGAGCTCCTTTTTAATGTGCCGTAAATAGAAAACTAACTACTTATATCACAATAACCACAAGAGAAAAAAAAATGAATTGAAGTAAAAGTAGATGGTACAGCCTGGCCTCAGGTGATGCCACGGCGAATTTTCACCGACGACTAAAACAAATTTATAACAAATCCATACTTCCATATCCATACTTCCATATCCATACTTCCATATCCATACTTCCACATCCATACTTCCATATCCATACTTCCACATCCATATTTCCATATCCATACTTCCATATTCATACATCTATGTCCATACTTCCATCCATACTAATATTATAAATGCGAAAGTCTGTCTGTCTCTCTGTCTGTTACGCTTTCTCGGTCAAACCGCTAAACGGAGTTTGATGAAATTTGGTATGAATGTAACTTGAAGACCCGGGGTTAAACATAGGCTACTTTTTGACGCAGGCGGAGCTGCGGGAAAAAGCTAGTGCACTATAAAGTCACGCGCACTGTCGACTAGCGAGGCTAATAGCGAGTAGTAACTATTACTGCCGTAAACAAAATGCTATATGTGCGCGAAAATTCATCGTGGCGAAATTCCCGTCACTTATTATGAACATTTGTGTTTAATTTGCTGCTATCGTTTAGAAGAGAAAACATATAAAAATCGGGGGGCACGACAGTGCCCCCGCCAAGTCGATCGCGAAGCAAACACTGCCGTACCATCCTTTACTGGAACCATTTCGCCGCATTTTCAGGCCCCTATTTGAGAACCTCTGGATAAAACCAGAACGCAGAAATTTTTGTCATCCAGTAAGCTATAATCACATACTTAAAATCCAAAATTTCAAGTCTGTAGGTCATTTAGTTCCGAAGTTAAGCGATCATGATCATCAGAATAGAACTAGTACTTTCCATAAACTCAGAGAGCTGAAATTTGGTACAGACAGAGTTAGGGTTTAATGGCCACATAAAGGAAAAACTATAAAAACTAGAATAATCGAAGATCTGGAGTACCTGGTGATCCTGATTAGAAAACACAAGAGCCCAACCAAGCTATTAGATCGACATACCGCCTTTACAGAAAATATTCAGCTTGGTGGGCCACTTCATTTGATGTCAAAAATCGAAGATCTGAAGTATTTGATAAAGAACCCTCAGCTGGTCTCAGCTGTATTAGAGATATGGTAATGCCCTCTTCTACTATTGGTACATAAAAAAATCGACTGTCATTGCAAAAATCCAGCGTAGTGGGACACATCTTCTAATTTAATCTAGCCTATAGCGTCCCACTGCTGGGCGAATGCCTCCCCTTCTGCTTTTAATACGCATATAATTAAAATTAAAGGAAAACTGAGCTAAAGTAATGCTTAGGAGAAACATTGATGTTAGTTTAGGTTTAGTGAAAGGGTCAATGGATCAACATTAACTATAATAATAAAGAAATCGCAGTAAGGAACCTTAGACTTGGCACGACTTTGTCTAGATTTCATTACTTTTTAGAGATAAACAAGCAGCTCCATCGAGACTTGGCTAGTTTTTTACAGAATGTTTTTGGTGGGATATCTACTTACATTTTATTTTACACGGTATTCAGATTTATATATTCCTAACATACTGCACATTTTCATCGTTTAAAACCAGTATAATCCGGTTTAGAGCAGATCTGACCAAAAATAATACGAAAAAGCAAAAGAGAAGCGGTTTTAATTTGAGGATTGTATGCATCGATTAATTATTATCTTTGTAGCAGGCGTCCATTGAGTGCGGTAACGATGTTTCACCAGAATTTCTATATTTAGTTTAGTTTGGAATTGGGCACCTAATTCTATGCTACGTAATAAACATAGGTATTCTTAATAAATTTTTTTTTTTGTTATTATTACAACTGATTACAAGCAAAGTACGTATGTAAGAATTATCTTCCAAAATGTGAATTTAAACTGTCAAAAC
The DNA here is from genome assembly GCA_947363495.1 of Euzophera pinguis. Taxonomy (NCBI): domain Eukaryota; kingdom Metazoa; phylum Arthropoda; class Insecta; order Lepidoptera; family Pyralidae; genus Euzophera; species Euzophera pinguis. The sequence continues at coordinate 9,683,682 of OX376170.1, read as the reverse complement.
TATTATTAATGTATATGTTACCGGATACATACATACATACATACCATCACGCCTTTTTCCCGCAGGGGTAGGCAGAGACTACGGATTACCATTTGCGATTTATTTTTTTTTATTTACGATCCTTACAGACTTCCCTCACTTCTTCTACGCTCATCACTCTCGTCATGCACGCTCGACGATTACGGGTACTCCTGACATCTCCCTTTTTTATATGTCTGCAATTTGGTCGCAGTATGTTCTCCGAGGCTGGCCCTTACCGACTTTTCCTGTCATCTTTGATTTGTAAATACCTTTCGTAATCATTCATCCATCCTTTCTACATGCCCAAACCATCGTACCATCCCTTTTTCTATCTTTGTCACTACATCCTCATTCACCCCACACCTTTTCCTTATCTCACTATTTCTAATTTTATCGCTCAGACGTACGCCACACATACTCCGTAAAGCTCTCGTTTCAATTGCATTCACTCCGCTTTCATTATTTTTCTGCCAGACCCAACTTTCACTACCATACATAAGAGTTACCGGATATTTATGAAATTTAGAAATTGTATACAACTCCTAGGAAATGTATACAATTGTGAAGCTATTTAGGAAATGTATTTATTATAGGTATATTGATTTAAAAATTATTTTATACCAAGCCACTCAGAAAGTTTTGCGAAAAAAAGTTTTTATGTATAGGGGCACTGGCCACTTGTAATTATTTTAAAAATTTGGTTATTTAAAAGTAAAAATACCATTGTTCGAATTTCAAATTTCCCTCTACATTTTTTCGAGAGCCAAATCAAATTATCGTGTCTCATTAAAAATGGATTTGCATCGAGAACATTTTCGTGCGATTATTTTCTACGATTTTAAATGTGGCCTAAAATCTGATGAGTCATTTGTTCGACTTCAAATAGCTTTTATGGATGAACGACCTTCAAAAGCAACCATCTACCGCTGGCATAGCGAGTTCAAGCGCGGTCGCCTTACTTTGAAGGATGAATAAAGGAGTGGTCGTCCTACGACGGCTGTGACGGAAGAAAGTGTACTGACAGTAAAAAATGTTATTCATGAAAACAGGCGAATTACATACTAAGAGATTCAGCATACACTGCAGATTGGTTCGGGAAGCGTTTACAAAATTCTACACGAGCACCTTCGCGTGAGGAGGATAGTTTCGCGCTGGGTGCCGCACAACCTCGCCGAAGCTCAGAAGCAGGCCCGTGTGAAGTGCTGCCGTAATATGATACAAAAATTTGAAGCAGGCTCTTCTCGACGCGTTTAGGACATTGTGACAGGTGACGAATCCTGGATTTATCAATACGATTCAGAAACAAAGCGTCAGTCGACAGTTTGGCTGTTTCAAAACGAACGCCTACGAAAGTGAAGCGATCGAGAAGCGCAGGGAAAATTTTGCTCGCTAGTTTCTTCACTTTGACGGGGTATCTGGTTTCAATTCCATTACGAGACCAAAGCAGCATCAACGCTGAATGGTAAACCACAAAATGTCTGCCAGAAGTTTAGAGTTAGAACAACGCGCCCGCGTACTTAGCGCTCAAAACGAGGGACTAGACACTACACCGGTCAGAGTCTTAGGGCATCCTCCTTACAGTCCTGATCTGGCACCGTGTGACTTCTTTTTATTCCCTAAAATAGAAAAACTAGCTAAAAGGGATACAGTTTTCATCGCCGGAAGACGCGCTAGCAGCGTTCGAGAAAGGCGTAGAAGAGGTATTTGCGGCGGACTGGAACAAATGTTTCGAAAATTGGGTCAGACGCATGAAACTTTCCATAGAGGCTGGTGGAGAGTTCTTCGAAAAGATTTAATTAAAATATTTTATCCATAGAAGTAAGTTTTTTGGTTTCTCAAAACTTTCTGAGTGTCCCACGTACATACATATACTGGGTAAAAATTCATATCACAGACATATTAAAAATGGGAGATGTCCGGAGTACTTGTAATCGACGAGCGTGTATGACGAGAGTGATGAGCGTAGAAGAAGCGAGGGAAGTCTGTAAGGATCGTAGCAAATGGAAATCCGTAGTCTCTGCCTACCCCAGAGGGAAAAAGGCGTGATGGTATTTATGTATGTATATCCTGGGTAATGTATAGGTACATTTCCTAGGAATTGTATATAATTCCAATATCGTATTAGGAAATGTATAAAAATAATGCTATCTATAATAAAACACGTTGTTAAGTTGTCTTTTGAAACTCAAGCGTTTCTGTCACAAGGTCTGTCGCTCGCTCGCTAACTGTTAAGGTCACTGTCAACCATAACCTAACCTACTCTCTGTCACATAGTCGTCTTTTGAAACTAAGTAGCTTCTTTCACAATCATCATCCATCATCATCATTTCAACTTTGTCTTGCATTTCCGATTGCTATTTAGGATATGTATAGATCTAGGAAATGTGTCGAAAAAGTTACTAAACAAGAAAAAGTAAAAGAACAAATATTTTTATAAAACTATTATCTTTTTTGGGGGTTAAAAATCAAACTTTGTTAGTAATTTTTCTTCGCCAGCTAGCAGGCGTAGCGAGACGTTTCAATTTCACGGTGTGTTTACTTTTATTTTGGCGGCAGCAAAGATTAATTTTACTAAAATAACTTTTTATCTCTTGTATCTCTATACTTTATATTTCGTGTAAGTTTACTAAATTTTGTTTTACTAAATTACTGTACCCTGCAGTCCATCGTCTAGATCTTGATTATTTATTTTATGCCACATTGTCGCACTAAAATAATTTTCAGTTCCCGACTCTCAGTAACCATGAATAAATAATAAGTAGCTCATAATATAAACCAATTTTGTTTCAGGTTGCCGGTCCAGCAAAATGAAAGGGCAGAAATGGCAGCACAAACACAAATATCAGGGAATCTCGCGGGTTTTCCATGGAAAACCTTCACATCCCTAGCGAAAAAAAACGGACCACACATAACCCGAATTTGAATAATGAATGCGAAAATAGAAAATGTCGACGCAAGCGAAATTGGGATGGACCTCCCGAAAAACATATGTGGCGACCAATGCGAGAACATCACTAAAGTAAACGCCTTCCAGCTAAGGCCTCGTGATCCCAACACCACCTTTTTAAATAGGCCATTCATCCACGAAAGGGCTGTAAACGAAACAGATTCACTCAATCTTAGAATGGTGCTCGACCTTAACGATTCAATAAACGAAATGTACGGTTTTGACATGACAATCAATGGAACATATTCAAATTGTAGCTTTGAAAATGGAACGTGTATTAGTGATGTCCATAGTTATAACTTTTGGGCGCTATCGTTGTTAGTGTTCCCTTTATTAACGTTATTCGGTAACGTGTTAGTGATAATGAGTGTGGCTAGGGAGAGAAGTTTACAAAGTGCAACAAATTATTTCATTGTGAGTCTAGCTGTGGCCGATTTGCTGGTGGCAGTGGTTGTAATGCCATTCGGAGTATATTACTTGGTAAGTTTAGTCTCTGGACAAATTCATATTTTATTCATTGGCCTTATCTAATTTGAAATTCTTGATGAATTTCTCAATAAATTGGCTAAATTAAAGCTAGAAGGTTCAGATTTAAATTGCTATGAATATTCATTACGTTTCTTTAAATGTCAAGTTTAATATGAAAATAAAACATTCTAAATGTGTTCTTCGCACACTAAAAAGACTAAATGACTTTTTGTAATAAGCTAGGCGTGTATTCATGTTTTTGATTAAGGGATACTAGTTGTTTCCCGCGGCTCCGCCTGCATATTCATACAAACTTTCACCCTGTATTACGATCCCTAAAGGACTTTTCTGCTGTATCCAATCCATACCAAATTTCATTAAAAATAGCGGTTTAGCCGTGCTTTCGCATTTATAATATAAGAATGAATTACTTTACAATGTACATATTGTACCTATGTCTCGAAAAATATTCAATATTAAAAACTGATGTCGATAAACACCACCTAATATATGTAAATGCCTTTTTGTAGTGACAAGAAAGTACCACCTTCATACTTAAATAAATTCTTGCAACTTGCAACAATTGTTCAATATAAAGATATAGTATTAAATAAATGAAGTAGTTGATTCAAATATTGTTGATCAAATTAGTTTATCGGCAGCATCGTTCATCAAAATGCTTACAGTGATTTTAACCGTAACATGCTTTGTTCAAATTTACACCGATAATATTAGTAAATTCCCGCCAAAAGCTACTATAATAGATGCCTATTAGACTGGCTATCCGTGTGCTCCATTAATTGTAGCTAATTAATTATTAAAATTTAATTATCCTAAACAAATCGCCCGAGCAAATTTGATGCTTTTTCAATATTTGATGCTAAAATATTTGATATGTTTAAAAGGTCGGTGTGATTTAAGTGTTTGTCTTACCACCCAGAGGTTGTAAATTCTAATCCGATAGGAAAAGTGGTTAGTTCAGATAGCCAATGGATAATTAAGGTGCATTAACCGCTTAAAAACAACATTATTGAATTTCAAGCAAGTTATAATTATAGAGGTCATTTTACAAGTTATTTTTTTAAAATATTTAGTATGTTAAAAGTTATCAAACTTGACGTCTTACTTTATTTTGCGCGATTTTACAGAATTAATAAGCGAGGTCCAATGTCTAGGAGTTTGACAGCTCCCTTGTTACACCCATGTGAAGCCGGGTCAGGGGTAGGGTTGCCAACCGTACTATATTATATAGTATTTTACTATATTTCGGGTCTGCGTACAATACACACATATATATACTGTTGAACAAAAATACTATATTTTCAGCACCGAAATCACCAAACAAACAAACCCTTATTTTAAAAATTTTGCAACGCGCCTTTATACTAGCTTTTAGAAGAGATTAAAAAAAATGCTAAAACTATGATTACTTTCGAGCTTCTGAATATTAAATTGACAACAACAAAATATTATTTTAAATAAAAATAAAAAACATTTTGTTTATTTTGTGCTATGGAATTTTAGTAATATGATAATTCCACTTATTAGGTAGTTGTTGTTTCTTAAGAAAGCTTAAGGTCTTAAATGAAATAAAATAGATATGCTAAGAGAACTAGGACATCGTGAAGAAGATAAGATTATTTCAAAAAATGTGGCAATCAATAAGTAAAATCCCCACAGATAGTTTTATACAAAACATTGTTAAAATTGCAAGAAGTTTAGTTTCACCTACAAAATAAATAGGTAAAAAGAAATAGGTATATCTTTGTCTATTTTGTAATTTTTCCATAAAATACTATATTTTTTAAAAATGTACTATATTCTTGATAGCTTATTTTCAAAAATACTATATTTCGCCAAAAAAAAGTTGGCAACCCTAGTCAGGGGTGCTATTTTTGAAATGATTTTCATTCGTCATAATCGGTGAGTTAACGATTTTCTTTTGACATATGCGTCACACGTTTCAAAAATAGGGCTCTAGACAGATAGTACTGCATATCAAAATATCGACATGTTTATCATTTTACCTCTATTCGAGGTTAATCCCTCCATTATGTGCCCTTTCATCCCAAAAAAAAAGTGCTGTGTTCTTTGAGATTAAATGACGCGTGCGAAACTGCGGGAAATACGTAGTATAAAAAATATATAGGCGTTGGATGTTTGTTATTCTACCGCTATCCTCGGTTTATCCTTCCATTGTGTGTCCTTTTATACCGAAAAAAATACTGTTTTCATAAGATTTAAATACGCGTGCGAAGCTGCACGTAAAACTAGTGTAAAATTCGACGTTGGAATGTTTTCCCCGTCAAATTAGGCATGCTAATGATTTTACTACTATCCGCGGTTAATCCATCCAATACGCGGGTATTGTGTGTCCGTATCTGTAGCGAGCAGAAACCACAGGGCTGAATAACAATAGAATTCAATGAGCACGTGCAATAATGAAATACTTTAAATAGCAGTGATTTATACATATATTCTACCTGCGGTTTCGCACACGGTTTTAAAAAGATAATAATGTGTTTCTCAGTATTTCCAACAAAATTTCAGGAATATGGTCTGTAAAGTAAGGTGGTATTCCACCGCTAAGTAGGTACCACTTGTGACTACTACCAGAGCCCAACGTTTATGTATCAAGCGACAGACGTGACCCCATCCCAAAGAGATTTTATCAGTATTAAAAATTAACGGTGAACATAAAGGTCTCCGAGCTACAATAAAGCGAGTGTGCTCGACATTATACGAAAACATAAACAGGTATTAAAGATAAACGAGGATTTTGTTAATCCAAATCTGAGAATGGAATATTCAAGAACAGTATTTGGATAATCTGGAAGGATTTTTTGAAATGTATTTATGAGTGTGTGATATTTGTTCTCGAGAGAACTGCCATTAGTAGCCAACACTGTCAATTCACTCAGGCATCTGACACAGTCTAACGACTGCCATACCTATAGCGAGATTACCCGGGACCAACAGTCTTATTTGCCTTGCAAAGCACGGAAGAGGTCAAGATATAAATGCCACTGCCAATGGCGACCAAAACTTGACAGAGACATGATCAGTCAACATAATATGCGATAGAACCATATCATTACAACTAAATTTCTTAAATTTATTATTTTTTTATTTATTAAATTTCTTAGTTACCTTACTATCCGCCAGAGGCGCTGTACAGGTTTGCTATACTGAATGGTTGAAACAGTCGCGTCTGAATCAAAATATATCTCATGGTTGGCGTACTATATTTCAACCAGAGAAGGTTGAAAGGAAAATTTCGGTGAATGCACAGAACCAGAGGTTTGAATGAAAGATACAAAAAACAATTTGAATTGTATTGCTTCCGCTTTGCTACGATTTTCACCGACGACGTGAATATACTTGAGTATCACTTTATCGCCTCTGCAAAGTGTATAATTCAGGCTTATTTCGATATCCGGTGATATTATTAGCAGAATAAAATGTCTGACTATTGCCAAGTACTATTATTAATTCTGTGCTCTTGATTTTAAATTAGGTTTGTGTTAAAATTAGGTATTGTATACCTATTTATAATATTTTTTTCTTGCTTTAACAATGATTGGGTTGGACTTAGAAAAATATTTTTACATTTAATTGTCTTATCCCTTCGCTTGCAGCAAAATAGATAACAATAAAAATTCCATTGTTAAGATTCCGAGTAAGAATTATGGTTTCCGCGCAGGTGAAAGGTTCTAGGTAAAGTTTTCATGCATGTCAAATGATGTACAAAAATTATTTGGTCAACTGGTCTATTACAGCTTAATCGTGAATAAAATGGGAAGAGCCATATCAGGTAAAAGTCTCAACATCGCTTCACTATCAATAAATATCGACAGAGAATCAAAATCTCCAGCTAGCGTGTGATTCGATAAATGGTCAATACAGCATTCCGCATTCATTCATATCGCCATTTGTATTCGTACTAGGCTTCTGAGCTTTACAAGGCTTACATACGACACGATATAAGCACTCGTAACTCTGCCACCCCATTGAAAATAAAGTCAGCGTAACTTGGAATTGTTCGGCGTTAAATTTACGCACTGATGGCGGCTTTGTTGTAAAAAAGGAATTTTCCACTGCAATCGTTTAATGAAAAGCTGGTTGGTTAAAATTTAACATTCGTTGGTGGATGGACATTACAATACAATCATGTGTTTTAAAGAGACGTTTAAGCATACTACCTAGTAAAAATTACATTGCTACAGCATAATGGTTGCAAAAGTCTTTAGTCACGGTCAAACTAGGAATGAATGTCAAACCGTTTATTCTTTATCTAACAAGGGATCATCAGAGGTCTATATCCAGATCTCGACTATGTGACAGCCAATAAATTCTGTGACATTTCTGTTCTCTCAGATCAATAGAAAAATTCACTTAAAAATACTATCTCAAACAGGACTAACCTCACAAATTGAACAATACCTACAGCTCCATTTCTCACATAACTGAAACGAAACTGGGATTGAAGTTACACAACATGCAATTTTTGATATAACCCATTCAACAGCATGCAACTGAGACCTCATAAACCTTATATAACTGGACATAATATGCGTGCATTCAATATTTTTAAAATACAACCTAAAGTTTTATCGCTATAGTCTCGTCGCTCGTCGCTTTATTGGCACTAAATAATACGGTATGCCAAGACGCCTGGCGTGAACATAACTTCGGGTTTGAGCTCGAGAACCTATTCGTTCACTATCGGTGTATTATTGATAGTAAATAAGTTCACGTTTAAACGGAGATAATAAATACCGGTTGGATGTTCATTTTCCTTTTTCTTTACATAGGTGCTCGATAAGAAATCTTGGTATCAAGTTTAACACACTATCTAAAGTTAATAAGCTTGGCAGCGTTCAGTCTATCCAAGTCATGTAACATGTGACTGGGCCAACTAGTCCCTTCTTTGTCTGCTCTTCTTTTTCTTGCTTCTAATTTTATTTCTTTTCATTTCCTTTTATGGTTTTATATATCTGACTTAGTGCCGACAATAAATATTGTTGGCTATAAATTGACTTGTGCCAAGAATATTTCACTAATAACATTTACTTTTCTCTCGTCCAAACTTGATTCAATCTAATTAACTTTACATTGTACTACAAACTTGCTTTAAAATTAGTTCAGTCCAAACGTGTGCGCAGTATACGTAAATCAACCGAAATAATCGAATTTCCCCATCGAAATCCTATTTAGTTCCGCATCTCATTACGGAATCGACAACAAATTTAAATTAAAACAAATTTTGGACCAATCTCGCATATATTTTAACCTGTTACCGACTTCCCGTTCCAATTTAACTCAAAGCCAGTAAATCACATTGCGCCGCAGTAATTTTCCAAACAATTTAAACTTCTCAGTGTATTTGCTAACAAGTACTGTTTGTCTTACGCGGTCCCTATGTCCAACTTCACACATAGTTACAGATGTGTTGGTTACGGATACAACTATTAAAGTTGTGAACCTACATCAAATTGTTGTTTAGACATAGACAATGTATGTAGTACAGTCGGCAGGATATTAGGTTACCGAACTTTAGGTTCATTAAAGCTCCATAATGAATTATATGAATATTATTCATTACAGTTAGCTTCAAATTTTTTACTATCTGTTCGCCCCGGTTTAGAAAAAATAACTTCAAGGATTTATTGTGGACCCTCCGTCGCCAAAGAAATAATTCTCTTGCCGCTGAAATTATAAGAAAAGACTATCGAATCATAGTAGAAGCAAAGGTTTGTAAATGTTCTACTCAATTTCCAAAGGAAACGGAGATGATATTTGGTTACCGATTGATTCAACGAGTCTGTGCCAAGGGTAGACATAAGATAAAATCGCTTGCGTCTGCGTTAACAATCCGCATATTAAAATTACTAAAGAGATCTATACAATGGCGTCTGCAATATTTTAACCTCATGGCAGAAGGTTGCCTGGTAGAGAATACTTTAGCATTAAGTCCACCCATTGTACCATTTAAGGTAATAACGTTTGAAATAAATAAATAAATAGAAGCACCTATTGTCAAAAAATTGTTCTCACTAAATTAATCTATATTTTATCATCCTTTATCTCATATTTTCAAGAGTAAAATGTACTCTACTTTCATAGCTTAACTTTAAATCGGTAGGTAATCGTGCGACGACTTCAAGATAAATATTTCAGATAAAGGGACCTTTATTCTCTACTTTGAGACTTATTGATATAGATTTTGGACTTTTGACCCTCATGCATAATCCATGCGAGCCCTTAAGTAGGTACGTGGTATGATTAAATATAATAAATGCGGGATGTTTTAAAGTTCACTCGAATGTTTACCACAGATTTAGCCATCGTGTTATAATATTTTTAAGATTAAAATAAATATGAAATACTGGTTCACTCGTTTTACATAGATATCAGATTGCGTCCCATTAATAAATGTTCTAACGTCTTTTTTGATTTTAATATTATACCAAATATTGGTACTGTGACGACATCAACGCACAGCAAGTAATTACTCATCTACACAATAGATGGCGCTAAAGAGAAAAACGAAATCTATACTAATATTATAAAGCTGAAGAGTTTGTTTGTTTGTTTGAACGCGCTAATCTCAGGAACTACTGGTTCGAATTCAAAAATTATTTTTGTGTTGGATAGATCATTTATCGAGGAAGGCTTTAGGCTATATAACATCACGTTGCGATTAATAAGAGCGAAAAAAACAGACGAAAATGTGGAAAAAACGGGGAAAATTATTCATCTTTGAGGGTTTCCGTTGTGTGCGCTGCGAAAACCGTTCGAGATACCCAAAAAATATGTATGAAAAAATTATTCCTCTTTAAATTATCTAAAAAAATGTCCGCGACAGTATATGTCTATCTTTTAAGATTAACTCACAATAACCGTTTTTATGATAATCAAATTTGGTCGAAATTAATGCATTATTACAAATTATTTGTCAGAGTTGTATCAACATAATAATATTAATCTTTATCTAAATAAATGTGTTACTGATTAAGAGTATTTAACTGTGAATAAAATTTTCTTTGACATCACCTTATTTCAATAAACATCTTATAAGATAATACAAATTTAAAATAACTCTGAAATAAAATTCACACGCGCCGCATGATGAGCGCTCGCCCATGATTCCCAAAATAACTATTCCACGCGGACGAAGTCGCGGGCACAGCTAGTTGACATATAAGACGCAAAAAATTAGTATGGCAACTTGCCTGGCGGGAAGATCTGTTCTTTGCGGCAGTCGAGCATCACACCATCGCTCCCGCCGTATCTCTAAAGTACCAAATACATTGTAATCCTGATTCCTGAGTGATGCTGCATATATTCCAGGCTCGAATCACCTGATTGTGTGATAATGAAGATGATTCTGGGCTTTGACGTTAAGCCTTAGGTCCGACTACCGTCTACTGGTCGGTAAATGGAAAACACGCTCGGACAACGTGAGGTAAAGAAGTCAACATAGCCAATCAACACACCTATAAATACCCACTCAAGTTTGAACTTTACCATTCGTACCACCAAAATGCGATGGTAAATTGAAATTCGCCGTATATCCCGCTCAATGGATGCGAAGCGTTTTCCAATGACGGCCTATTCTTCAAGCCGGCCCTGCTTATCCCAAATCGTTTTACCGCTAACATCAGTTTCTCATTCGGCAACTACTATATCTGAATTTCAGATTTATCTACTTCGTTTAAGGCCCTTTATCTAAGAGAATTGGAAGCTCGTAAAAATTATTTTGTTGTTTCATTGATTAATGAAACCATGAAAGAAAAACGAATATTTTACTGCACTATCAACTGTACGTATTTACTTTACTATTTTCTTATGAGATCATCCTCGCAGTATATAATGCGTTTGTGTTGTCCTCTTTTCTATTTTATCCAATTCATATATATAACTCTTTTCCGAATGCATCCTCTATATGTATAAATCTAAGGAATCCAGAGCCAGTAGGGCACACTATCGTCTTTTCATCTTCACTCACATTTGTCTAATTTCATTGCATTCTTTTTCAATTTCAACGTTGGGAGTACGCAGCGTTGGCTGGATTGTATGTAAATTTTCAGGAAATGCACTTAAGGTGGAATTTAACAGTCACAATGTGTCTGGAAATTTGAAATTCAGTTTTTACATTCAATTTTTAATTATTGTTGTAAAATTCTCTTATAAAGTTATGAGATTTTTCTTGTATTATTGATTTTGAAGAGCATTTGCTTAAATAATATACTTATTAGTCCACGAAACTCGCTGGTAATGAAACCTGTATTTTTATTTTGCGACCGCATTCATTATATTTCATAATATTTTTGATAAAGTATTCGTTGAAATTAATTATTGAAGACTTCTGATAACTTGCATGGCAATTTTTGCTATAAGACACAACAAAAGTTATTATCTAAGCGTTTTCACGGTTGCTTATAAGTAGCTTCGAAACCCATGGTCCGATAAATCTCTCAGTTTTTCAGTTTATGTTTTCATAATTTACGGGCCCCTGCGTAGGATCCGCACAGATAATGTCAATATGGATGCAATTTAAATATGAGATGTCAAATAAACCCGGCTCGCGAAGACTGTAAAGGAAACGACGTATGAATTTGCCGAATGCGTTTATACACTAAATCTATAAATATTATTTGTCATTGTGCTAATGTAGGATTTTAGGTCGCACGTAATGCTGTTTAAGATAAAACCTATATACATATAAAAATGTTATGGTTTGCCTGAACACATAATAAGGTACTTACTACTTTAGGTACCTATATTTTAATTTGACAGCTCAATTGTCCTGGCAAATCGTTAACTAAACTCATTACATTTCTTTTCGACTGATTCGATCCCAATGTTCGGAAAAAGCAATTTGGTTTATGTAACATTGTAAATGTATACCTATTTATGAGACTAAATAAATAAATAAATAAAATAAAAATAAATAAATGTACATAGTCTTTGTTCTCAGCTGTTCCATTGGAGGAACTGCTGGAGACTTCAGCCAGGATCATTACAGACAAAACATGCTTTACATACATACATACCATCAAGCCTTTTTCCCGTAGGGGTAGGCAGAGACTACAGATTTCCATTTGCTACGATACAGACTTCCTTCGCTTCTTCTACGCTCATCACTCTCGTCATACACGCTCGTCGATTACAGGTACTCGTGACATCTCCGTTTTTTAACATGCATCTAAAATGTTTTTTGTCATGTTTTTTAGCATGCAGTCTGCCTGCGACCATGAACGCTGTAAAGTGTTTGAAACGTCAGGTGTAAATAAATAAGTAATAAACGCGATAAAACCGTATTAAAATAGTTTAATTTAATGCATCTAAAAAGCTGATTTAAAAAACAAATCGCACATTATTGATGTATTATGTAGTAGATATATTCATTGAATCCAATATTCGCCAAAATGAGATCGCTGGAATAAATACAACAAATTACTTTGATCTATCGCTCCTTTACTCTTTGCCACTGAATACAGATGGGAATAAATAAGCGTATCTGTGTCTGAATAAATTTGTGTAGATATTAGGCGCAACATTGACTGACGGGTTGGGTGGAGCAGTCACGTGAAACATTTGTTTAGGCACGATATTGTTTTTTTACGATATTAATTTAACCCAGACCTACCTAAGTGCCAAAATTACGAAATTAAAAACACCGTTATAGTCAACAGCGAAATATTAGGTTGGGGAAAAAGTCTTTTCGCATATAGTATGTATGAACTTGTAATAAAATCTCTTTGGCCATACTATTTGTATCTGGCTGGTTTTGGTATCATTAAAAGTTTAAATTTTAAAGAAGATAATTCCAAATTCAAATTAGGAAAATGTGTGATTTTCATTTGTTTTTCTTACTGTCAAGATGAGTGAATCTAATGAAGAAATTTGATACATTTTAAAATTTTATTACTTATAAGGTAAAAACGCAAAGCAAGCCGCGAAAAAAATTTGCGATGTTTATGGACGTGTTTTTTTTTTTTTTTTTGATTTCGCAGGGGAATGCATTTACGCACAGAGTGTGGGACTCCTGGGCCGCTAGCCGGCCCAGACTACCCACTAAACCCCTGCGGGTGCCGTCGGCCGCATTGCAGGGAGGCGCCTCGGATCTGACTAACACAAGACGCCTCTGCGGCTGGCCGGTTTCTCACCAGAAACCGGACTCACCACTCTCAGAGGCCCTCCGACACCTGGAGGACCTCTGCCGATGGGTGGGACTGTCCTCGCGGTCCCTTTCCACGGCCTCCCTCTGCGACATGACGACCTCGCAGAAGGAGGCCATTGCCGCCAAGCTTATGTTTATGGACCTAGTGCAGTGTCGTTTTCAATCCGGAAATTTTGATGTCAAAGATGCACGTCAATCTGGTCGTAGTACGGATCAAATGGATGCCATTTTTTTAAAAATGCCATTTTTTTGGCAAAAGTGAAAGCAAGATCTGCATATCAGTAGTTACGACGTAGCTGAAGAACGGGGAATTGACCACAAAATAGTTTTGGCGCATTTAAAAAAAACTGGGTACACAAAAAAGCTCGATATTTGGGTACCTCACCTCACGAGCTCACTGAAAGAAACCTATTGAACCGTGTACTCAATTGTGATTCTTTATTAGGACGTAATGAAACCGAGCCATTTTTGAAGAAGCTGATAACTGTAATGAAAAGTGGATCACGTACGACAAGAACGTGCGAAAAAGGTCGTGGTCAAAGGCCGGTCAGGCTTCCCAGACTGTGTTCGCCACAGTCTGTGAAGTCTGACCGGCCTTGACCCACGATGAGATTAAAGCAAGAAAGCGACCGGAATGAATCAACAGAAAGGGTGTGGTTTTTCATCATGATAACGCTAGACCTCACACGTCTTTAGCCACTCAGCAAAATTAAGAGAGTTTAGCTGGGAGGTGTTAATGCATCCGCTGTATAGTCCTGATCTTGCATCTTCAGATTTCCACCTGTTTCGGTCTCTTCATAATTCTTTAGGCAGTGTCAGGTTAACATCACGAGAGCACCTACATACTTTAGTTAAATGTAAATAAACTATTTTTAAAAATGTTTTAAATTTTCGAAGAAACTTTTTTCCCTAAATTAAATCGGGAAAATCAGTCTGATTGCATAGAGTTTTAGCACTGTGTGTTCTTATTTATTAACTATAATTTTGGCGCTGACAAATTAAGATAATTATGTGTTATCAATGTTATCCTTAATAATTGGCCGATGTAAGTAAGATGTAAACCACAGATACAAAAACTATTGCATCCGACGAACGTCTATTAATTTGTAATTTTTTTTTTCAAGGAAGACCCAAAATTGAAAACCGTCAGTAATTTACTCTTTTCGTCTATTTTTTTTTTGTTTTGTTGTAAACGATATTTACAAATAAACATTCTGATACAAATGTTTTATCTTTTACTCTGTATGATTTCCTTAAAATAAAATAATATTAATTTTCTCGCACAATGTTCATTAATATTATTTTTTACAGTTTAACGGAGTGTGGGGCTTGCCTGCCGTGGTGTGCGACTGTTACATAGCAATGGACGTCACCTGTTCCACTTCTAGCATATTCAATTTAGTCGCCATTTCTGTAGACAGGTAAGATTTTATAACAACCTATATAAATAAAGTAACTTTCTTGAAATGTTTCTTATAATCTTAAACTATGGATCCAAAAGACGGGAAATACTAAAGAGAAATATATAGAATATGCGTATGTTAGAATGAGATAGAGAGCGAGACCATTTCATATACACAATAATGTCCCATAGCGGCCTTACGGATTTCTTGTCAAAAACATATATTTAAATTATAAACAAAGTATCTAGTCTTAAGTGTTCAGTAGAAGCGTATAATTATGGTTTCATGTGCAGTGCCTAAATGTAACTCAAGTAACAAATAAAACCCACATAATTTCACATTTTACACAAATTACCACCAAGGTTTATCACTGTATAAATCCATGATTTCATAATTGTTTCGATAGTTTTTCCGCACTAATATATGAGAAATATCATGTAGTTTTATCATATGATTGTGTAAGATGCATAAGAATTCAAATTTGCACAAGTGTCAATTGGTAGGAAAAATTGTAAAAATCAAAACAGCGGATTTTTTGCGTTGTCTTAAGTTTTTTTACCTTAACGTTTTAAAATCGACTTGTGCAAAAGTTTGTTCGTATGGAAAATTCCAAAGTTTTAGTATTTCGTTTCTGCGATCAGCTGGTTTGTAAAAGAGCTTTTATTAACATGGGTTTTTGAAATCTTACTTCAAACGATACCTGAACGGCTGATTTGAGAACAAAAGAGTATTAAATATCTCATATCTTTCGTGTGTGTGTGTGTGTGTGTCAGAAGCTTTGTTCCGAATTCCACTGCCGTATAGTAAACTTTATTAATTTAGTAAGCAAGTACACATCTTTTGAGATTTGCGCAAAGTATTGATTGTCACTATTATAAAATGGTTTGAAGCTTTAATTTTCATTCTGTTTCTACAAGATAGTAAAAGTGATTAATTGCACTTTATATTCAATAAAACTTGATGCATGGATATTTTTAATCCTTTAAATTATCCTAAAATTATTCAACATAATGCAATCTGTAACAGCCAGGAAATCAAACAAATACACCGCGTGTGTCAACTCGAGCATAACAACATCCTTTGTTTACACAAATCCGTCAGCTTAGCGTTAATGCTCTAGGTCTTACTCTACTAATATTTACTTGAATGCCCTCTATCATCACTGAGGTTAGTATTCGAGTTCGTATAGTTACTAGTTAAGTACAGGTTGACTAGAAGATATCCTACCAGAAATAAGACTACCTTTTTTGACTTTAATTTCAATGTATCAGTTTTCTTTCTGTAAAATAAATATAAAATTATGTGCGAAATGTAAAAGCAAAAAATTATATTTTCTGCGACTCATTTGTCGCGCAGAGGATAGCAATCGCCATCCAGCGCGGGAATGCTGACGGAGTTCTTGGTACCATGCAGCAAGGACAATTTAGAAGATTTTAATTAGTTTTTATTTTATTTTCTTTTTCATATTAGATTTTAGTTTTTATTTAGTTTTAATTAAATTATGTTTTTATAATTATACAACTGTTTCTAACTCTGTATAGTTGTGTAGAAAATTTTATTGGATATTTTTTGATGTTGTAATCATGTAAATATATTTAGGTACTTACAAAAATATTATAAAAAATTATATCACTGTTTTTCTAAATATAAAAATCTCCCTAAAAATCAAAATAAAACATATTCACTGTTATTTTTAATCTCTCAAGTATATTTGAATAAACCGCTCCTGTCATTTTCAGACCAGCCAAAAATAATATAGCTGAAAGTATGAGGTTGTCGAAACTCCTAATTTTGCCTCGGACCCCTGACCACATGAACGAAATAACGAAAACATAAATGAGTAACATTTTGTATTTTACTTTCGTACTTAGGCACCTATAAAGTGGATACTAAACATTCGTATATCTCATAAATAATTATTAGGTATACATACTAATAATAATGCATTCAAACCAGAATTTCATGAGAATTTTTTTAGAGAGAGAATTAAATTCAGAGAATATACACTTTCCTCTTTTCGATCAAAATTAATTGCACTAATTTACTTTAACCCTTTCATATTTCAGCAACCCATCTAACAAGTATTTCTTGAAAAACTCTTTACTTTTCCTTCTACCTTTTTCTTAAAGAATGATCTTGTTGTAATTTCAAAAATAACTTTTTTACTTATTCGTAGGCAGAATGAAATGGGGAAAAAATTAAAAAAAGATAGAGAATGGGAAACATCACAAGTAAGAAGATTTTCCAAAAATCATATTTTTTGGAAATAAAGACAAAAGCTGAGTAGGTATGTCTCTACTCAAGCTGTTAATTCTTAAATTGTTCATGTATTTTAGGTCAAACAGTTCTGTCCTTTCGTTATTTATACTCTTGCCATGAAACAAAAGGCACAAAGCCCAGATGAGTAAACGGAATTTTTGTACAAAATTTCCCCAGGGATTTAAATTTACACCTTGATTAGGGAATTTCAGGACAAGCTGACGTGTGTTAAGTTTAATCACACAAAAGCATGTTATTGACATTTTAAAGCTGACATTACTGTGCAATTCATGTGATATTAATAGTCTATTGGTTATTGTTAATAGCCGATACTCTGGTAAACATTAACAAAGGTTTGCGAAATTTCAATACACTTTAGGAAGCGCTTAGTCACACGGGTATTATGTTACTAGGACATTTGACGGGTTAACACTGTATTTATGTATTGTCTTTTTCATATTTATGTTTCAATAAACAAAACTTTTTGCCCAAACAGATGTAAATTTTTGAATAAAAATAATTTATTTCACCTGTTTTGAATGGATTACAGATTACTAAAATACAGGTCAAAAGAAAGTTTAACTCGATGGTTTTCCAATTTGCCTCCATAATGTCGAGTGTAGTGCAGGATATAACAGAAAATTCTTATTTAGATTTCACTAGTTTTTGTTCTACAATATAAATCAATACCTTTTAATATATGATTAATGGTCATTCGATACCGTAGATTCATTAATTAATCGACTTGTACTGAATATCTGACCCTAAATCATATAATCTTTCCATCTAATCTGTCAATAAAGTTATTGTTCCGTTCCATCCTTCGAAATAATGACGACTTTCCGTTACGTCATTAGGCAATATGATATAACAAATGCAAACAAAATCATTAATTATCTACATAAATAGCTGTCAATATCTTATTAATGGCAATACTATGTTCCCCTAATCTAGTGTTGACTTCTTTGTGCAACTATAGACACAATAATATATACTTACATTTTGATTTCATACGAATTTTGGAAAATCAACTTTAGTTGGACATGCATGCCTATACCTGCCTACTTAGGTAGGTCCATGACTTAGCTTAAATAGGAATGAAATGAGCATTCAGTAGAACTAGCTGTTGTCTGCAGCTTCATCTCTGTGGTTCTTATCAGGATTGATTGCCCGGCTCACTATCAAGATTTACTTAATTTTTCTTATATTATTATTATATCATTATCATAGATTTTACATTAGCTTGATTTGAATGTAGGTACCTGCTATTTCTAAACAAACCTCAGTGGTTTTGTGAAATGCATCTTATGTTAATTGGTTTGTATCAATTTTTGGATAATGTAATAAATAAATAATATTGATTGATTAATTCTATGTCTATGATGGTTTACATAAATCATAATATTATGGGTACTTCAATACTACCTATTACATTTTGTTTGATTGAACGCTTGTTACTTCAAACTACTTGACAGATTTGAAAAATTAATTCAGCATAATGATAAATGATGAATTCAGGAATGTGTATCTATATTATGGCAACAACCCGAAGTGGATTTTGGCTTCCGACACAATAAGGCATCTTTTCTTACGGTTTTGCACCAATTGTCACCAGTCGCCCAATCCAATGCTCCGTAGATCCTTCCGATTTTGTGTTTCAGTACCTCATCCCTCCAACGCACTGTAGGAATAAATACGTATATCTAAACGTGGTTCATCTGCGCATCGGCCGCTAGAATCTCTGTGTGTTTCCGTTTCCCGTACTGTCACATGGCTCTTGTCTCTACCACAATCCGTATTCTTGTACATTCCGAGATATCCTTTATAATTCACCTAGAGCACGGGAAGGGTCGACGTCCACAGCCTACTCGAGTATGCTTTCTTTACAGCCCGATCATCTCCTGTACTCTCAAAATGTCCGAACCAGAGAAGTAACTTCTACTACTGCAGGAAAAGCTAGTAAATAATAATTCCGTTGGCACAAGCAAAACCACAGCTAGCTCACGTAACCAGATAGTTTTAGTTCACAACGTTAAGTTATAACTAAACTAGGCAAATTGTTGTAACAGCAATCGTATTACTTGAGTTAAAACAACTTGCGATCCAGGGTGTACTGTTAGCCGAACTGACTAAAATGAAATGTACTCTGTAGCTAGAGCAATTCGTTTATGTAAACTTTATTGAACAGATTATAACAAAAGTCACCTGATATTGGTTTTTCTAATGTCATAAAGTATTCTTTCCCAGTCAATATAGTAACTACTATGTAAATAGGCGTATAAATTTAGCCATATTCATTTTAATTTCATAATCTTCATCACAAAATACCTAATGGTATTTAGGACCCGACACCATACAGCTCAGAAGCCCTTTTTTGTCGAATGACCCCACTAAAGATATCTCCGATCTTTGGATTCGCAAGGAAGATTACTAATACTGCATTTTCTCAATGGTCCAAAGCGGATCTTGCCACCTTGCTCACTTTTCAAAGAAAATAATATTTTTTACAAGGAAGTTTAATAACATATTTTTATTTATTTCCAGATACATAGCAGTAACTCAACCAATAAAATACGCGAAGCACAAAAGCAACGGCCGAGTGTGGTTGATGATTGCAGTCGCGTGGTTGGTGTCAGGAGCTATAGGCTCCCCCATAGTCCTGGGCCTCAACAATACCCCAGACCGAAGCCCTAACCACTGCCTCTTTAATAACATAAACTATGTTATATACTCCTCGTTGGGGTCTTTCTACATACCCTGCATCATCATGATGTTTTTGTATTATAATATTTTTAAGGTAAGTTTCATTTGTTTTTTTTGTACATAAGGAAAACCAATCTCTTTAACAGAGAAAAGTTACTGAAGATAATTACTAAAGCAGAAAAACGGAATACCAATCAATAAATCGCCAGATATAATATTCTCCCTCGGGAGATCTTAAACTAAACGAGGCGAATAAATCGATGTTTTTTAATAGGAGTCATTTATCAAAGGCCCAAAACTCCCAGAAGGCCAGGCTTGATATAGTTTTTAAACGTTAGATGGCCATTAAGCTAAATCAGACTTTTCTGACCTAAAGCAGCCTAGAAAATCTGACACCAGTGTTAACCTCTCAGGGAAGGAAAAAAATAATGTACTTATCGTACAAAAAATATTCGACTCATCGATTATGTCTGAGTCCACACTATTCAAAAATAGCATTCCTGCATGTACCTTGACCTTGACTAGGTCAAGGAAATAGGTTGTGAAAAATTTTCAAGTCATTATGAAAAAGTGACTTACACGCGCACTGAAATCCCACTGGAATTATTATTATTAGGTCATTAAGATATGAACAGTATTTCTAAAATTATTTTCCTGAATTTGAACAACAACTTAGCCCCGGGTTTTTATTATATTAAAAAAAAATAAACAAATTGCGAATATAATTTAAGAGAGGTAGGACATTTTGTAAGGAGTAGTCCGTCTGGGGAAGTACCTCCACCCTACAGAAGACCGCAGCCAAATAACACTGTGATGCAGTGTTGTGTTCCTGCTGGTGAGTAGGGTCGCCAGGCTCCAGAGGGGTCGCTGTGCTGACAGCGGATAGGTCGGCAACGCGCTCGTGACATCTCCGGTGTTGCAGGCGTTCATAGGCTACGGTAACCACTTACCATCAGGTGGGCCGTACGCCTGTTTGCCTACTTAATTGTATAAAAAAATATATAAATATATTAGTTTGTATTGTAATTAGTTTGTAGTATGGATAGCAAAATTACATAAACAAGATACATCTCTGTATCGGACAGCTACTCGTACTTAATATGAAATGATTGAGTGGTCGGCATTAACCGATGCGTTACCGTCTCGCCTATTGGGTGCAAGTTAATTATTTATTTCTATTAATTTCATACTAGCTGTTTTCCGTAGCTCTGCCTGGATCAAAAAGTAGCCTATATTTGACCTCGGGTCTTCAACTAAATACATTCATACCAAATTTCATCAAAATTCGTTTAGCGGTTTGGCCATCAAAACGTACCAGATAGAGACAGACAGACTTTCGCACTTATAATATTAACATGGATCTATTTATCTCATAGCGTAGAAAAAGCCTTAGGTTGTATTCTTGCTAAACAGACATTATTACTCCTAATTATAAAAATTTCTCGACGTCTTCAAAAATAATGTTAAATGTGATGAAAAAAGACATACACGTCTTCAAAAATAATGTTAATCTACTTTCAAAGGCAATACGACAAAGAGCTAAAAAGCAGAGAATAGCCAAGAAGACTGCTTCAGCTATCAGTTCGGCAGTTTCCAGTGGAACTGCCGCTGTGGTCATAGAAAACGTGGCTCAGACTCAGCAGTTGGACGGCAGTCTGCAAGATGACAAGCCAACCAATACAGCATCAGGGAGTAATGAAGATGAAGATGATGAAAAGTAAGCATCGATTTTTTGCATTTTGTAAAAAGCTGATTTTTTTGATTTTATGAGTATTTATTGACAGTTTTGATGATCTTAGAAGAATTATTTTACAAGGTATTACCAGACTTACAAAATCCTGTATTGCACATGTAAATTAATGTTGTTGTATCTATCAAGGAAATATGCGTACATCACGTCATTGCGAAGTGATTCAAAGTGAAAAATCTGTTGATAATAAGACAAATGAGTTTAGTGTCGATTTAATTTAAGTATTTAAAACTTTATTGTTCCAAAAAAAAACTTACTGTAGTATGTTAACCGTTTATTGACAACAGACTTGAGGATATTCAAACGATGGCACAACGTTGTCCATTCCGCTTTTCTGAATTGAAGTACGCAAACGTTTATACATAACGTAGTCTTTCTTTTCTAATGACACTACGTATGTGAAGAACCTGACCAAAACCTATCTCACGTAGACGCATGCCCACTTCGCTGTTTTCTCGGTGGAATGTCGGGACTTCACCAACTCATACCCGCCGCTGAAAGCTGGTTTAAAAACCTTGACATAGAGCTTTGATCCATGTAGGATGACTGCCATACGCAAAAATGATGATGAAGAATAACAACTTTTTTAATTCTAAGATCATTTTTACCAGCCATTGGCTACTTTACACAAGTTTCCTTTTAAATTTTCAGCTTTGGCAGGACAGAAATGGGAGTGTACGCGGAAGAACTGGTGAACTCCAGATCAGCCCGCTTCATGCTCGCTGCCGTGGTCGAGGAGACGGGCTTGTGAGTGACATTTTTGACATTTATAGCTAGATCCTTTACATCAAAAACTAAGTTCGAATTTGGTTGTCTTCGCCCCAGCGTGTTTTCTAGTTTCATGTTCTTGCGCTTCAGAGAGCTGGGTATACATTAATCATGGTACTGGATTTGACGCTACTGGATATGAAATGACAATAAAGCAACTATCGACGCCGACTTCCGTAATCCTTTTCACCGGAATGACATGCTAATTGGTCACGATGATTTTTATCACGAAATGACATTCAGGACCAACGGCTAATCGTATCTTCCGAAGCACGCAATCATGTTCATTATCTTTTAAACGCGCTGCATATTTAGAACATACAATTATAGGATTAAGCGCGTAAAATACCTTCATACTTCCGTTACGGCCGTTGTAACACAGTTGAAACGTCGGAAGGATGAGGGTATTATTATGATCATCTTCATAATCAGATGTCATTTAAGTTTGCAATGTCTTAACCAAACTGAAAACTACTAAACAAAATGTGCTTCCCGTAAGAATCGGAATTACCAGTTCTGGGTCAAACCACAGACGCAGTTTAATTTGATTGTCAATACTTATCTTTAATCTTTGAATTTACTACTAGTCATGAATATTTTAAATTTTGCCTACATCCAGACGATAAAATACCCTGGTTTACTTTAAAATAGTGTATTTAATTCACCCCGTTGCATTAAGTTTACGACGCGGGTAAGTACCCGGTACCAAGTAAGTACTTGGTTAGTTGCAACTTATTTGTGTTAATTTTAACAAAAGTAATAATTTTTATGCAGCACAAGCTAAATGCTTAGCTTCCTTTTATAAACGACACTTTCAAGTTTTTGAATAGTATTGAATTTACAGCAAAAGTAATGCCTATAAAACCGCTAATCACACTAACATTTACTGTTTGCGTGATCTGAAAGTTTCTTTTTTAATGTAACAAAAGTTTCAAATTCCAATGAATATTTAACGATATTAATAGCTTAATAAAAAAGTCAACACAATATCCGCATTTCTTAATTTCCTTGCATTCGTGACATAAGTTAGAACTTTTAATTTTTAATTTGTCAGTTACGCATAATAAAATTACCCAGTAACCGCTGGAAGGTACCTCAAGAACCTACAACAAAATTGACAAAATACTATTAAATCCCATAATTTTTGTTTATATTTTTCCCTATCCACCTTATGGTTGATGGAAGAAATTGCAATAATTCCGCCTTTGTACACATTGCTTGAATTTGTATCAACGTCTATAATGTGAATAGAAAATAATTTCTGTGAATAGAACAATTTAGATATCTTAGATATCTATTTAACAATATATTATTCTACTATGAAATGAAATATTTTCTCATTCTCATCTCTCATTTCTTCAGAATAATGGCGAACTTAGCATCACCTATTCCTATGATGGATCCCAATACTAATAACGACTCGGGATACGCACCTTCCAACTTAGACGGAGATAAGGACCATACTCCTCCAGCATCTCCTACGCAAAAAGAGAAGAAAGAAGACAAGAGTGAGGAAAAAGGTGATGAGAAGAGTGACGTGCCGAAGAAACCTGAACTAAAGTGAGTTGATGTTATACTAGGTGATATAGTTAGTTTGCCCCTATATCACCTGCCATTAGAATATTTAAAGATATTCCAAACTAAACCGAAATTTTATCATGAAAGTCTCCCAAAAGTAATTTTAACAATGTAAAACTACCTGAAATTAAGAAATAGTTTTATAAGACGTCTCGTGTTTTATTGTAAATTGCTTTAAAATTATTATTAATCTTGTTGTACTAAGTATATAGAAGTTCACTATTTCTGAAATATGTTAGTAATTGCTTTAGAAAGTATCAAAGTTCCATGTATGTACCAAGCAAACTAAAATAATCGGCTAGTTTTTAAAAGTCCTGAGAAAATATACATAGCGTTCATGACTGGTACAGCCAAAAAGACGTTTTCAAACACAAAGTGTTCCCATGTTTGACGACATCATTCAAACACGAAAGCCGATTAATTTTGTCTGTTTGGTTGCCGAATCCAATCTCAAATTTACACCTACCAATCTCTCTAGACAATATGTAATTATGGTGAATTGATTTTAATGAAGCAATCACAAAGTTTGATGGGTTCACGAACTCGTTTGTTTAAACTTTGTCATAAACTGGCTCGTAATAAGACTTAATGGACATCGGTAGAGTAAGCGATAGTACTCTACAAATTGATTTAGGCATCTCTATCGTATACTTTAAATTTATGCAACGATATAATATAAAGCTGTGTAGAATAATTATAAAAGATAAATAAATAGGGTCTTGCTATAACGACCATTAATATGTTTCCTCGTGACCATATCCATACTTCCATACTTAATATTATAAGTGCGAAAGTCTGTTTATCTTTCTGTCCGTCTGTCTGTTACGCTTTCACGGCCAAACCGCTGAACGGATTTTGATGAAATTAGGCACGAATATAGTTAAAAACCCGGGGTCAAACATAGGCTACTTTTAGACGCAGGCGGAGCTGCGGGAAATAGCTTGTTTCCTATATTTTCCACCACAAGGAAGACCTGTTCTTCGTGGTTATATGCCTCTATCGCAACCTTTTCTTCGTCCAACCTTGGTTTCCAGTTGCGTCCTCAGCTTACGCTTTGGAGCCTAGGGTACGCTGCAAGTCATGGTTATTGATTTGCGACTCTGGTTATTACAATGAAGTGACTGCCGTCTGACCTCCGTTTTACAGGGAAACCAGATTACCAGACCAACGACAACATAAAGCGAGGTGTGTTATAGTGGCTAACGACTGTCTATCAATAACAACCGGGACCAACGTCTTAGCGAGCCTTCAGAAACACGGAAGAGCTCGAGATAGAAATGCCACTAATGGCGACCAACCCAATACGTTTCGCATCCCGGCGTCACTTTACATGCGGATATTGCCATAAAATTAAAAAGACAACTGGTTATAAAAACACAGCTGGGGTGGCGACAAAATAGATTAGTAGTAGTATAAGTAGTATCATAACGTACCTGCCCAATTAACTATCTGAGCCATGACAGGAATAGGATATTAGAAATTAGAATATTCCCGGTAGTTAATTTGTTTGGAGCCTATTATCCTTGGATTCCCGATTCTGCATATAATACAAACAAAATTAACACAGCAATTAAACAGTGAAAATTGAACTATAAATTTCAAACAGTGTAACGCAAATCAGGTGGTTAATTAACTAACTGTTTGTTAATTAAAATCAAAATTATGATTTACAGAATGTACCCATTTAAACTGAAATACAAGCTGTGTCAACGACTTTTTTGGCGAGGTATTAGATTTTAAAAAGCGTTTTTTCTATCATTACCGATATTATTTGGGTCAGTTGTGTCATTTTGGCCTGGACAAAAAATCAGCATAATTAACAAATATTTAAGTGATGAGTTATGCGTACGTCGTCTAGGCAGAGTGTTAGTCTAGCTTTTGTTTTCACTTATTTTTTCTAGCTGTCCCAAGGTTAGCTGGAAGAAATTGCAATAGCAATAAGCCTACATTTAAAGTTGGCTCCTCAGACCTGACGTCAGAACTGAGGAGCCTCCTGGAAACGCATGAAGGAGACAATGAATGTTTTTTATTGTTTTGTATAATTTTATGGTTCCTTTTTTTAAGATCCTACTAAAAATCTAAACGCTGTACTACCTAAATAAAAAAAGATACGATGGTTTGATTGTGGCTCCTCAGTCCTGACGTTAGAACTGAGGAGCCACCCTGAAAACATATGAAGGGGTCAATAGATGTTTTAGATTTTTTTGTGGTAGTACTTTTTTTAGGAACCTAGAGATTCAGATTATGTTATATGTATAATCTGAATCTCTACTTGCCAAACTAAAAAAAATACGAAGGTTTTATTGTGGCTTCTCAATCCTGACGGTCTACAAATAATTAATCGACCGTACTGAACTGAGATCGTGACGTAATTAAATTTTAAATGCACCAACATTTAGTAGAAATTTCCTTCGACCGTACTGAACTGAGATCGTGACGTAATTAAATTTTAAATACACCAACATTTAGTAGAAATTTCCTCTACATGTTGATAAATAAACCAACGCTGTAAATACATCCAGTATATGAAAAAAAAATTAACGTTTTGATTTTTACTGAGTTCGCTAGTTAGGGTGACCATGTCCCATGAATGAAAAAAACGGGACAATTCATTTCTATGTTTAGATGTACCTATGTGGAGACCGACAGCAGGTCACGCATATATGTATGCATAGTGCGAAGTCATACTATTATGAACCAAGTTAACTGTTATATTGTTGTGAAGCGGTATGGTAAAATGTGTATAGCAAGTTATGTACCTGCAGATTATTAAAAGAAAGCCAATTTTAACCCTTTCATTGACATTTTTACACTTTCTAAGTAAGTTCTCTTTAATACAATACAATAGTAATACAAATACTCTTTATTGCACCAAAATACAAATTTCACAAAACAATTTACGTATATAAAAATTGAGGTACAAAGGCGGACTAACCCGCTAACATTCCGCATAGCTGTAGGTCTCCGGCTCGGAGCCGAAGTGTGCTTGGATCACAGCTGCACTGCTTGTGGAGCCCTCGTGGATCGGTTCGGTCACCATGGACTCGCTTGTTCGTCGGGCGCCGGTCGCCAAACCCACCATGCAGCCATCAATGACATCCTACGAAGGGCGCTCGTTAGTGCCAAAGTACCCGCAGTTCTGGAGCCTCAAATTGTGCGGGACGATGGCAAGCGCCCGGATGACGGGATGTCATTGATACCTTGGAGGATGGGTCGAGCCCTTGTCTGGGACGCCACGTGCTCCGATACTATGGCAGCTACGTACCTCCCAGCCACCAGCAAACAGGCCGGTGCGGCGGCAGACGCCCGCGAACGGTTTAATGGCCTTAAACCGTAAATAAATATAGTTGTCTCGGCACTCAGTACGAGTTCACAGCCTTTGGTGTCGAGACACTAGGCCCATGGGGCACCGGTGCGCGGGGTCTTCACAGGGAGATCAGTAGACGCCTAAAAGAGGCAACGGGTGACCCTCGCGCGGGTAGCTTTCTCGCTCAGCGAATAGCCATAGCTATTCAACGCGGGAATGCTGCCTGCGTGATGGGAACTCTGCCCAGGGGACCCAATTTAGATTACATTTAGGTTTTTTTTGTATTTATTATTTTTAGATAGGATAGTTAGTTTTAATTTTTATATGTTTACTTGTAATATACCAATAAATAAATTTATAAGGCGGACTTATCGCTAGAGCGATCTCTTCCAGTCAAACCTTAGGGTGGATGGAAAAAACGTTGAACAATGCGATGGCGCAGTATAAATATATATACATATGACATGTACATACAAGTCTACGTAAATACCACATACAATCAAATATAACAAAATATATACATATATAAATAAAAATACATTTATAAGTAAGTAGTTTACAAGTATACAACAGATTAGGAAAGAGAGGAGAGGAAATGAGACTTCACAAAACGTTTAAATTGTGCCAGAGACTGAGCATTCCTGATGTCCAAGGGAAGTGCATTCCAAAGTCGAACCGCGTGGACAGAGAAAGACCTGGAGAAAATTTTTGTAGTATGGATGGGAAATAATAATCGAAGAGCAACTATGCTACGTGTATTGCGATTACCGTCCCGAACATCGCTGGTAAAACTGAAACGGTCTTTCAAATATTGCGGACAATGCGGATTAATCAAAATTGAATATAACATACCTAAGATGTGAGAGTTACGATGTAGTCGGATAGGAAGCCAACTCAGTTTAGAGCGGAAATCAGAAACATGGTCGAATTTACGAAGTTCAAAAATGAACCTTATAGATAAGTTCTGAAGTCGTTCGAGTTTGTTTAATTGCTCTTCTGTGAGATCAAGGAAATACGCATCGGCGTAATCAAGTAGAGGAAGGAGAAGGGATTGTGCCAGCGCACTAATATCGTCAGCCCCCACTGCATTTGAAGTTACTGCAAGGACACACTCCTGAACATCACATTCAGCGACTGGTCTAAATAAAAAAGGTGAATAGTCGAGAGAGGGAAGACTTTCATTTATGTTCAACTCAAAAATACATACACATTACACAAACACAAAGAAAAACTTAGAAAAAAAGGTTATGATGAGCACGCGGATGCGAGCGCAAGCAGCATGCGTCTACTCTTTAGCTGTGCTCTTTCGGTGGTATTCGGACTGCAATCTGGCTGTGGCGGGCAGGCGTACGGAAGTACAGTATGAGGGTCGACACTAGAGTTGTTGCGATAGCGATAGTTTTACTATCGAAAATTGACCATAATATTTCCTAAAAAAAGTACTACTAAATGGTACAAAAAAATCTAAAACATCCATTGACCCCTTCATATGTTTCCAGGGTAGCTCCTCAGTTCTGACGTCGAGACTGAGGAGCCACAATCAAACTTTCGTATCGTTTTTTATTTCGGTAGTACAGCGTTCAGATTTTGTGTATGATCTAAAAAAAGTACTACAAAATGATACAAAACAATCAAAAACATCATGAGTTTCCAGAAGGCTCCTCAGTTCTGACGTTAGGTCTGAGGAGCCACTTTATATGGCCATAACTTTTTATATATTTAACTATAAAATTCCAAAATTACGGCTACAAAATTGTTTTGTCATCTACTAAATAACGTAATGTTTCAATTAAAAATACAATGTGGCTCCTCAATCCTTACGGACATCATATGACGAATAGGATGACGGACATGGTAAGTCTAGCAGTATTAGAACAATTAGGTCCTGACTTAAATAAATAAGATCTGAAATCAATCGAACAATTGGCTAATTCAGTCACTGGAGCATTTGTCTTGAGCGGGCTTTGTCGTGGAGTGCCTATTCATTGGATTTCTCTATAGGCTATTTGTCTGCCCACTCATAGTAAAGGCACGGAGAATTAGCATTTTGCAATAAAATCAGTTCCAAATAGACCAGGTGGATATGGCAGAGACCCTATTCTGTCTTTTTAGACATGATCACTTGACAGCTAATATGTTTCCACATTGAGATAGAACTTTTGACTCTCTATGCTTTTTGATTTCACATAACAAATTTTATATTATAATGCACACATATCATTCCCGTTGAAACCGTTATGAAAGAAAAGTGCTGTTTCGACGCTCTTTGGTAGAAACTTGCTACGATCGTTTCGTACTTTACTTCTTCAGCAGTCATCACTTTCATCATACACGCCCGACAATTTCGGGTAACCTTCAGGCTTTTTCAAAGAGCTGATAAGAATCAGGTGACGTAATAGTCACCATGCTGGTCTGCTAATCTGGAGGTTTTGGATTTATTTCTGAGTCAGAGCAAGTGATTAGATTACCTATGGTGCAATAAAGTGACATCACTTACTTAGATTTTAAAATGACCTTTTAAATTGGCAACACAGAGAAGAATATATACAGGGGAACAATCGGGTTCGGTTGTCAGGATGGATGTAGTACAGTAAATTTTAAATAAATAATCTTTATCAGGAAGAAGCTGAGCCGTCTAAGCAGCAGTTCAATGATATCGACGCCTCGAAGGAGGTTCAGAAGCGCGGCCTCCGCAGCAAGGTTCACTATCTTCCGAGCAAACCGAGCCGGCAAGTTGAGGGCCAAGTCCTTCGCGAAGAAAGAGAAAAAGGCTACGCAGACCTTGGCCATTGTATTAGGTGACGTAGATGATATTTTTTTTCACTTCCCAACACGCTATTCATTTTTTATTTCAAATAAAAATTAAATAAAACAAAACGTGTCGATAGGAAAAATCATCCAACGACGATTGTATGATGTAGATGATTGATTTATTAATGACTAGGCAAACGCTGGATGCAAGCCGCTTCCAACCCGTCGTTTTGAAAAACATTGGGAGAGACCTATGTCCAGCAGTGGACGGACTGCGGCGTAATGATGATGATGATTAATGACCAAGAACACTGATTTTGAAAAGTATGACTCACTCAAAACCGGCGACTCTAATGATATTCATTCGTCATAATATAAATAAATATATATTAAATTAAACTATTTTAATACGGTTTTATCGCGTTTATTACTTATTTATTTACACCTGACGTTTCAAACACTTTACAGCGTTCATGGTCGCAGGCAGACTAAGTTAAAATTTGTCTTTGATGTCATAAGATTACAAAACTACCGCCTGAAATTTTTATTGGGAACTATTCCGATTCACGCAGTATTGGCTCACAGTATCTAAGGGTCTTGCAGTCTGCTTCCAAGTTTGCGATTTTAAATATAATCTCATAGAAATCGCAAACTCGGAAGCAGACTGCAAGACCCTTAGATACTGTGAGCCAATACTGCGTGAATCGGAATAGTTTCCAATAAAAATTTCAGGCGGTAGTTTTGTAATCTTATGACATCATAGACAAATGTTAACTTAGTCTGCCTGCGACCATGAACGCTGTAAAGTGTTTGAAACGTCAGGTGTAAATAAATAAGTAATAAACGGGATAAAACCGTTTTAAAATAGTTTAATTTAATGAATAACAATCGCGAAAACATAAGAAAACATAAATATATATATTATGATATTTTATGCAAATAAATATATTCTATTCCAATTATTCTATTCTCACCGATGTTGGGTCATACTTTTCAAAAATAGGGTTTCAGATGAATATTCATATCTTTGTACTTTTAACTTAAGATGCAATTTAGAGTTTTCTGTTTATAGTGTAACTTGATGATTGTCGTTGTTTACATGTTCACTTTTGGAATGATTTTTGTTTGTTTTTCCATAAGGTATATTTCATATTAATTTCGTTGGTATTTATTAAGTATTTTCTGTCTCTATTTTGCCTTCTCGGCGTCGTTTTTTTACATGCTTTAATTCTCTTTTCTAAGTGTGCTAAGTTTGCTATTTTCTTTTTTTGATTCAACAAAATATTTAAATATTGTTACAAAATGCATATTAACATCGTATCTATCTATTTCAGGTGTGTTCCTAGTCTGTTGGGCGCCATTTTTCACATGTTCCGTCCTCGACGCTCTCTGCGCCATGTTTGATTTGCCATACTCTCCAGGAGTCACGGTCTTCATCCTCACCACGTGGCTTGGTTACATCAACTCCTTCCTAAACCCTGTCATCTACACTATCTTCAACCCTGAATTCAGGAAGGCCTTTAGAAAAATCCTGCATTGCAGTACCTAGCCCATAGATTTTTATGTTGTTTATAGTTAAACCTCTCTTCCGGAATGTATAGTCTGAAATTTGGATATGTATGTAGGTAGTTGTTATCGTGAATTTTTTATTGTATTTATTACTTAAGCTAAAAAAAGTATCTTCCCCAAGGATTACTTGACCTTTGGAAGATTTTTTTCCACAAACACTATTTATATTTCATTTACAAATGGATTTAAAAAAAAAAAAAAACATTTACACTTAGATTAATAATCGGTCTGGCACTGTCGTAGCGCCGCGGAGACCAATTGCAAAATCAAATCAAAATCTGAGCATAAAGATATACGAAACCTTAACAGGTTTATGCGTATATCTGATTCTATCATAATACATACATATTTTATCTTTTGACGATTTAGCCGAACTTTTTGTTGACGAAACCATGCACTCCCTTAATATCAACACCCATTGGCATGTCTCACTGCCACATTCAGATACGTTTAATGATTACTTTAGTATTTATTCCCTTAGTCAAGAATCTAAAGGTAAATCTGTACTAAGAAAACGCTTTAGTCAACATTTACCGTCTCTGAGTGCAGGGTTAGTGTTGGTTTTTCTTTAGCAATTTCTTGTGTACTTCTATAGATCACTACATTTTCCTAATCCGTGCCGTGCATGATGTAGAACTTGTATCGAATTTATATTAATTTGTATATAATTTGTAATATTATATATACAATACAATACAATTTAACTTTATGTCCACATCTGGTAAATCACAAAACTGAAATTATAACATTGTAATTTTAACCGTGTGATGGCAGCGATTTGGGCTCCATTTTTTATTTAAATTAAGAAAGTTATGTATTTCATTATTTATCAATGTCTTTTTAGTTCGTGGTTTAGTTTTATTTTTTGTTTAATAAGTCTTGGTTTTAGTGGTGAAATACATTGTAAATTATAAATTATTGATTATAAATTATACTTACTTGATTTTGTATCAAAAATAGTAGGTTGTATTTATTTTCTGTTTATTAACATTTGTGTCCAAAGTACACAACTGCCATTATCTATACCTAGTTGAAAATCTTGTAAATATAAGAGCTTATCTCACTGACTCCTTTTTTGTGAACCATATTATATGAAACTAAATCAACCTGTTAGTGCATATAATATTTTGACTTTATCTAGCTTAGTCTAACTAAAACATTTTTATAGCCTATTGTCATAAGAACTTGACAATTGTAAATACTTATAAACATAGCTTATAAATATATTTAATAATACAATAATTATAAAACAAGGTTATTTTGTAACTATTGGCCAAATTTTACTATGTGTTAAGTAAAAAACTAGACCACTTCAATAAAAAAAAAATTGATCTGTTAGCAAAATCCTTTCGTCTGATCAAATATATTAACACTACAATCTATAGACACTAAGTTTATATGGAAGGTCAAAATTTATTTTCCTCATTTTCACTCGTATTTAATTGAAAGTGGTCTACTTTCATGTACCTACTTTGGTAGTCCATTATAAAGATTTAGCTAATAGTTTTAAAAATAACCCTGTATGACCCTGAAAATCCATTAGTAGGTGGTATTTGTGATAGACATTTTATAGAAAATCCTTGTAGTTAATAACTTGATTTTGTTTGCTTCGCAATATTTAACTCCAAGACTGAATATTCTCAATTTAATTGTGATATCTTTAATCAATTAACAATTAATAGCACAATGAAGTCAAACTTTTTACCACTTGGTTATTGTTAGAATTAATATTTATCTAAGTACTAGCTGTGCCCGCGCCTTCGCCCGCGTGGAATTCCGTTTGTGTCACGGAAAAAAGTAGAATATGTCACTCTCCAGGTCTCACACTATCTCCACACAAAAAAAAACACATTAATCCGTTGCTCCGTTTTAACGTGAAAGAAGGACAAACAAACAAACACACTTTCACATTTATAATATTAGTATGATGATCTTCCTTTCTTTAGATCTAGTTACATTTTTCACTATATTAAATACCTAGTCAGAGAACCAAAGATTATATGAAGCTTAAGATTTTATAATTGTAAACGACATTAAAAAAAAACGCTTTTATTCTTAGATCTTGTTGGTGGTGTGGTCAATTGACGCTGCACACGAACACACTGCATACTGATTAATGAAGACCTAAGTTATAATTTATACATATCTACATTTGATTTGATTTAGACATAAGTATAAATAATTTATTTATTTCAAACTTAAGTTCTTTAATTATACAATACTACTGAATAAATACAGTGTTAATGCATTCTACTTGCATTCTCTACCAGTAAAACTTTAGGAAAAACAGAAATCGAAGTTCGATATACGAGTACATATTGATTGTACGCTTAAATTAATAATTGGTCTCGTGGTAGCGTCGCGCAGACCAATTATTAATCTAAGGATTGTACTATTAAATTTTTAATAAGCACTTATCAAAATCACTGTCTTCACAACCAATTTTTATGCCAAAAGAGAGCATTTTTTTTTTTTAATATAGCCATCCTTACCAACCTTAATTCACCTATTAGACATTTCCCTAAATTAATAGTACTTGATTTTGCTCTTTATGTTTGCAAATATCATATAATATTAATTTAAACACATTTCCCCTATGGTTGTGATGTGAACTATTTTCTAAGTACTTGTAAGTGTAGCAACATTATGTGTGTATCTTATAGCAATAAAATTAAAATTAAATTATATATTATGCTTAGTATATTATATATATTAACTATCTAAATATATATATGTATATCTGTAAAGTTCCGCTTTTCTACCAAAGAAAGTAAAAATAATTTTTAAATTTGACTGTAAATATTCGGATTTATTGTATGTATTTCAAATAGATACAATAAATGTTTTTATAGATATCTGAAAAACAACCTGAATTAAATATTTCCTTAGTTATGGATGAATAAGATTTTATATAATATAAATTATTATCGTAGATACATTTCTACAGAATATTATTGTGATGAGCCCCAGGCTTTTTAGAAAATGTGAAACTACAGGCGTTATGTAACATAAATATATAATAATATTTTTTGTTTTACTTTGTAAATTTGCCAAACAAAATATAATAAACGATGTTTTAAATAAAAAAATAGACTTACTGAGCTGTATAAAATTGTATAAATGTTAGAATACAGTGTTGTATAATTGATGTTGAGATAAATAAAAATTAATTAATTAAAATAAAACAGTATTTTTCTATATGAAGTGAAGACCCAAAAAGAAATGAAACCGTCAAATCATATATTTTAAACATATAGAATAGAGTGTGGAGTACTAACCAAATTATTTTACTTGCTTTCGTCAGTTACTTCATGCAAACTATTGCCACCCTCCCTCTACTGTTAGTCCCAACATGCCCGCCATTATTAGTACTTCCGCAAAATAACGCCTAAGGTACGATTTAGACCGACCGGCCCGCATCGGCTCGGGCCTGAACAGATGCGGACGCATGCCGCGGCAGCCGGTCAAGTGCGTCGAAGCCGTAACGTGCCGCGGGATCCGTACGCCTCCTTATCCTTGTGTACACAACTTCAAATGACTCCGTATTAACCCGACGCATACCGAGGGAGCTGTCGCGCTATCTGTCGGGAACCGCTCGGAGCCAAACAGCGCCGACCGGAGCCGTACGGCCGTCGCGGCATGTATATGTGGCAGAAATATGAACTTTTATTTCTTGTTACATGTTTCTGCTAGCCGGTCGGTCTGAATCGTACCTAAATCAATTAAATATCTAAAGTATCTGTCACAAGAGGATATAAATTATGGAAACAAATGCTCAGGGGTTCGCAACATTTGAATGAAAGAAAAACTAGTATTTTTGTGACATATTTTACCGTTTAAAGAGAATTTAAATTTTATGAGTGGTTTTAGATGATTCTGTTGACCGTCGCAACCACCCGCGTGTATTTCACAATAGATTAATTATATTATTTTTTTCTCATTTATTGGTTTCAAAAGTGAAAAAATAAACTGTCACCAAAATGAAATCGCTGACCAAATGTTTACATTCATAGAGCCGGACTCATTCCTGTACCATGCATCATTCATCATCATCAAAAAAAATCATCAGCCAGACACAAGGATTACATTGAATCCATGAAGCTGATTCCCTACGAGCAAATGGGCTTTCGCGCAAAACACTCTTGCGTGAACCAACTGCACTAACCGAACACATCCTAGGCAACCGCCGTCGCAGAAGACCCACAGGAGCACTCTTCTTCGATGTAACGAAAGCTTTCGATAAAGTCTGGCATGTTGGCATCAGCCAAGCTGGCCATAATGGGCCTACCGGACAGTCTCGTGCGCATCATACGGGACTTCTTGTCGAACAGATCTTTCCGTTACAAAGTTGAGGGTACGCTCTCTAGTCCCAGACCCCTAAGAGCTGGAGTCCCGCAAGGCTCCGTGTTGTCCCTGACCCTATACTCGTTGTACACCAATGATGTACCCCGCACCCCGCAAGTGGAGTTGGCCGCCGACGACACTGCGCTGTACACGTCCTACAATCGGAAGGACATCATTTTCCAACGCCTCCAACAAGCAGTCATTCCCTCGGCTCTTGGTTCCGAAAGTGGCGCATCGAAGTGAATCCAGAAAAGAGCGCAGCAGCAGTGCAACACGCCCTCCTCCATGGAGTACCTTCTCGCTCCTAAAGACGGTAACGAAGTTTGGCAAGCCCATTCCATGGGTAAAGATGACAAGATGACCTTTGGAGCACACATCCAAAGAGTTCGCAATAGAGCAGCCTTCTAAATCAGCAGACTCTTACCTATGATCAGCAATGTAAAGATGTCGCTTAGAAATAAGCTGACTCTCTACTAACTAAGCTTCCGAGCTGTCACGAATTACGCCATCGTG
Source organism: Euzophera pinguis (assembly GCA_947363495.1). Taxonomy (NCBI): domain Eukaryota; kingdom Metazoa; phylum Arthropoda; class Insecta; order Lepidoptera; family Pyralidae; genus Euzophera; species Euzophera pinguis. The sequence goes on along the minus strand of OX376170.1, from coordinate 9,647,112 downwards.
TTTTTTACACACGCAGCCCCATCCCTCCTAAATAAGCTACAACTAATACAGAATAGGTTCACGGGTTCACCTCCGGGACTGCGCACTCGTGATCTACACAGAGACCTAGAACTTCCGTCCCTAAAGCGTTACATCAAAGAAATGTCACAACGTTACTTTGACAGTTGCCCTTCCCATCCCAACCCGTTAGTTGTGCAGGCAGCAAACTACAGCCCATTTAGAGATGTCCCCCTGCGGCACAGACGCCGGAGGAATGTTCTCTTTGACCCTGACGACCCCACCACGGTGGTCAACAAACCCTTCGAAAATCTCCAGACTCGCCGGAGTCCAGGATTTTCCATAGGTACATACAACCGTACTCGCCGGCGAGTACGACGTAGTCGTTTTCCAGGTACCGAAATGTACCAGGGCGCTTCACGCCACCCATAGGTTCGTAGTAGGCCCTTCAGGCACAATAGTGTCGGCCCTTATGGCATTGAACGTTTGCTACCGCTGACGAGTTTGCATTGCTCCCTTGATAAAAGGCAAAGCCCATGGCCGAGGTTCGTACCAACTGGGAGCCCCTTGTGCATTTGCCGAAAAGGCTGAGCGGTTAATAGCCCTCGCCTCAAACTGTCTCACTGTAAATTTTAAATCTCATAGGAGCTAAAATTGTAGGACATTAAAAAAAAAACATGACATCATGTATAATTAAAAGAATAACTCTACCACAGAGTTATTATTAGTACACATTGAGATCTGATTATAACTTTTTGACAGTGCGAGTTACGTGATCTGCATTTAAAAAAAACATTTTGGAAGCATATAAAAACACATGAAAATGTTTTTATTGGAACTTTTTTATATTTTAACCTCTCGTCGATCACATCAACTCTCAAACATTGCATTTTCAAGTAGGTACGTATTAGTTACCACGTTAGCCTCATGTTATCATCATATATCATCATCTTTTATTGATTTGAGTAAGTATTTCAAAAACTTTCTTCAAGAACATGGGATCCTTCAAAAAGGGCGTGAAAAAATTCCTTCAGGATCGGTAACACGTTCGTGACATCTCCGGTGTTGCAGGCGTTCATAGGCTACGGTAACCACTTACCATCAGGTAGGCCGTATGCCTTAAGTAAAACTTCAATTCTTTACATCATTTAAAGTTTTGGATTAGAAAAAAAAAGACCTACCTTCGGATATGTATACCATAAATGTTACATATATTTAGGCTGTCTGTGATCCGAACTTTGGTGTTTATGTAAATTAGTTTACGTAACTTTTAGAAAGACATTAAGCAATATTGCTACTGATTGACATGGTGGTGTTTAAGTCATGGTACTTGATTTTGGGGCTGGTGCTTACTACGATGGAGCGACTGCTGTGTGATATCCGTAACGCTTTAAACCAGAACGACAGGAACATAACCCGAAGTGTATTAATGGCCAACACTGTCAGATATTTCAGGCTCCCTTCTTCTGACACAGCCTAATAATTGCCATCTATCAATAACAATACGACCAAACTACTTAACGTGCCTTTTGAAGCACGGGGAAGTTTGAGATAGAATATGCCACTAACGGTGGTGAATAGGGTCGCGCGCTTGTATCGTCTCGCCGTCGTTTGACACGCGCGTCTCTCGATCTTCTTCTTATATCTGCTAAAGGACATTTTATAGGTATGCTTTAAGTTTACATTCTTTATTATTGGGAGTAGGGACTACGGAACCCAACATTGCGCGTAGCTTCACATGCACTTAACCAATTATTTTTTATTTGGTTGATTGGTATAGTAGGATAATTATTGTGCCAATGGTCTTTAATGTACACTCCGGGTCAAAAGTGTGACTATACCATAATTCAAATTGAAAAATGTTTCCGGAGATCTATCCCGAACGGACGGTTCGTACAGAATTTGTGATTCATAAAAGATAAGCTCAGATAGATATATTTGTCTCGAATACACAAGCCCGAAAGCATTAGCTCGATTGGGTCAAACCCTCCAGATATTAAAGCATTAATAACATATAACGATGGTATTACTCATACCTATGCTCATACGCCTGCATGTTGTGTTATTTGTCCGAGTGTATCCTAATTGACAATCGATATCTCTCTCGACATACTCTAATCATATTCGACGTATGATTGTACGATTAATTGTACGATTGTTTGATCTGGGCCTTTGGCTATCTGGCGATTCGACCGTTTTTTGTACGTCTTATTTATTTTTTTGTTTACGTGAAAATTGTATCATTAAAAAATTTGTTACCTCTAACTAATCGGTACTTCTAAAATATTGATTTAATAAAGTTGACGTAAAGTTTAGATAGCCATACACTCTAGGAGCGAGTAAAACTACGTTTGATCAAACAACTGTTTTTGATGACATGGTATCACATGGTAATTTTATCAATTTAATATATGATTTATAATCTTAATATAAATTTAATTTTAATCTTAATATAATAATTTTAATTTATAAATTTTTCGGCATTCGCGGAAGACCAGCGTCGTGGCTCGTACCACGATCCACGACACATGCTGAGCGAAGGCCGTTTTGGTGCATGTCAAATGTGTTAATTTTATTTTATTCGAACAAATGAAAACCAAATAAACAATTTTTCTTTCTTTCTTTCTTTCTTTCTATCACCCAGAAAATAAAATAATAGAACCCAGAAATAATAATATACATAAATACGGGTACTATTTTCATAATTTGTCGGGACAAATTATGAAAATAGTATACTTGAAAAATCAATAATTGAGGTAATTGCATACTAAGATAGCTCTGCAAAATATGATAGAGGATTTACAATTATTACTTACATACTACTTACTAAGATGACACAGCGACCCAAAGTAAGTCACTTTGTACTCATTGCTAGGGCGAAATTTTGTGTTTATCTAATTACCGTAGGGCATGTGCAGAGGAGTCCATAAACCATATTTTGTGTCACTGCGACTCGTTTGCTAGCAAGGTAGCAAGCGAATGGACCTCTTCCTATTAACAGCGTATCCGGAACTAGAGGACTACGGGCACTAAGCACCAGGTGATGCAGGTTATGCAGTCCTTCTTCAGAAACCCCGCTGTGGGTAAGTAAGGCATTAGGTAAATACAAAAGAACCCAGAGGTTCGACGTGCTTCCTTAGTATAGTGCAAGATAAGATAAGTAAGTACAGTAAAATTATGTAAGTACAATGAACAAAATCTAAGGGCAAACCACCAACCCACTGGACCGACCCTGATCTTGTAGATTTGAAATGCAAAAGCAAAAAGATCATACATCAATCTGCCTTGATAAACTATTTGCCAAATTGTCACAACTCTTGGCTCTGAGAAGACGACTCTGAAGAAGAAACTATTTTTATACAACGAAGTACAAACGTTTCAAAATAAACAGTAATTCTTTTAAACTGAATAATTAGAAAGTAAATCATCTCAGAATTAATCTTCTAAAATTGGATTTCAAAAATAATTAGATTTACATAACTAGATCCTAGGGAAGTCTAGATTAAATCCCGAAAGTTCCTGGCCATATCAGAAAATCCGTTTGTTATTCGTCTTTCTTCATTCATGGACGTTAAAGATCCTGTATGTAACTAGGTCCCTATTTATTTTTCATAATTTGTATTTTATTATATTATTCGCACATTACTGAAAATTTTACAGGTTTTTAAATTGCTTTGCAAAAATTTAAACTAATTACATTTTGGAAAACGTACTGCCATCTACCTATACAACGCCGTACTTATTCATTACTCTGAAAAGCATTTTAATGAAGATAAGGTTCCAAAAGAACTAGATTTGGATGTGGTTAAACATTTTTGGTATTTCAAATATTAAGTGTTAGGCACAGTGCATTGTCTCTGAAATTTACAAGCATAAAAAGATGAATAAGTTAATAGTAAACAAATTGCTAGTACAAATAAAAAATAAACGGAGAAAACAACATTTTAAAATTCATTAGTTCTTCAATAACAATGAAGATGGCGCTACTGAATAGTAAACAAGAAAATGTGTCACGCCCTAATATAGGTAATTGGTAAAGTATTGCGTGTTATTGTGAAATAGAAACTCATACTCAGCTATATCAAAGCGTTTTTCAATTCATCGCTTATTGATAATCATTTTATTTGCAAATTTTCATCTGCAGTAAAGCAACAAGAAAATTATGTTTGTTGTGTATGAAATTCTCAAATACGACAGTCATGTTATCTATCTCGCTCTGCCATTGATAATTTCATCTGGTGTTGAAAAGAGAAACACAATATCACCATTGCGTTTGAAGTACAGCAGTCTTTCGTATCAGCTGACAAGCAAAGCAAAAACAGTCGGTGCGCGACCATCTTGTCAAAACTGGAGTCGGTGACAACAAATAAATATTGTAAAATGTCTTAAATCGCTCGTAATTATACAAAGTAACCTTTGTTTATAATAAAGTATAGTGTTAATTTTGAGTTGGTAGTGTTTGAAACGCGGTTACTATACATTTTGCTCAATAATTTCGGGTTTATGTTGCGTCAAATGACGTCATGTATGTGATTATTATACACGTATCGCGGCTGACGAGTTCGTAAGTATTTTCCTTTATTTCTATTTATTTTTAATTAGTACTAGTTCGTTTAAAGTACTTGTTTGTTCTTGTTCAATGCTACTTTCATTCATAATTGTGAGTATTGAACACAGGGGCCCCTTTGGTTTTCCATACGTGACGACTGTGCTATAGAAGTTTACAGTGCCCTTGAAAATTATGCAGCAAAACTCGCGTTGGTGTGCCGATGGTTGGAAGCCGTTGCACGCAGCAATTTTTGCATTCTGTGCCATTCATGATGTAGGATTGTAAGCCCAAGAAGGTCGTGAGTGCTGTCGCTCATTCCGCTTGGCAACGGACTGTCCGCAGCGCGCACTTGACTAAAAATGGAACGCTCTCGACACGTAGAAAGTACATTATTGTGATGTATGAAACATTGAAAGTGTAGAACAACATGTAATATTTATGTAGGTAGGTGGTATCTGGAAATGGCCGTCCGTGCTATCGCGTTTGCGTCGATATCGTTTGCCAACTAGCAAGTTTTTTTACAGTAAAGTGCCTCCGCTAACTTTCGATTCCGTAGCTTAAGTCAAACACGGTCGTTCTCGAAATAATTAACAAAATTTCCGGACTGAATATGTTATCTCACAAATTATATCTTTATGTAGGTAGGTACTTTTATCATTAGCCACCTTACGTCGGTGCCTACGTAATTACTTAAATCAGAACCTAATTAGGTCAACACGAATTTACGAAAGCATATTCTCTAACCTACGGTTGGTCCCATTCTAACCTACCCCCTATGTTTTAATTCCTTGTTTTTTTTTACGTAAGATCCGTGTAATGTAGGTACTTATACCTCTGTAGGTACCTGTGTTTACGATCATTGTCAGTTCAGTTATCATCATCAAAAAATTGTTTTATATTCATCAAGAGCCAGATATATCCCACTTTTCTATGTTTTTTATTACATTGATCTCAGTTGAAATTGTATAGGTACTTGTGTATGAGCATGTGTGTAAGTAACTATGAGTTTATGTAATCAGGTCAGGACATTAGACATTAGAGATAAATTTCCACCAGCAGAAGCCAAAAATGCTCTTAACGTTTCAAAAAATAATATTAATTTGTGATGGGACCTTGAAGCTTCAAGAAGAACAGAAACACAAGCCGCTCCTAAGCAGCAAACTACCTAAACCAATACAATTATTGAAAAGAGTGTTATACCTATTCTAGTATACTTGATATATGAGTTTTAGAACACTTAATAGATCCAGAAATTTTAACACGATTTGGGGACTAAGAATTTGAAAGTTTATTAGAGAGATTCCTTTTGAATGGTATCGACACTATGAAACCTATGACAGACAGTGGAAGTAAGGAAAAAAGTGAGGAACTTTTGGATGAAAAAAATGGCGCCATATGAAAAGGGAGATCAATAATTTTCAATAAGTATAAAACACAGTCTTATGACGGTCCTAAGATTACAAGATTACTACTATTAAATATTAACTTAACCAAAACCTTTAATAAAAATAAGCTAAACAGAGTAGAAAAAAAGGGAACTTTAACAAAAATTATTGAAAACATGAAATAAGATAGGTTAAGACGCGCCGAAGACCACGAAGTGGGCTTTATGGGAAACCTCAATTAACGGAATGAAAAATGAATCAAACAGTATATTAAGAAAACTAAACGACATAGGTAATTACTTAACACAGCGATAAAGGCGCTGTGCTAAATTTACGAGTATCATGGCGGTTTTTTTTCCCAAAAATCTAGGATCCTAGGGAACATTATTAATAAACAAAGAAACACCAATTTTGCAATTACATAAACTTACGACTATAGTTTAGTTACTCGAATTACAAAGAGAGTTAGAAGAAGAGACGGACAACCAATTTAAATCTTGTTTTAGTTTTTCCTTCGCAACTTAATTCTACTCTCGTACTAACGTGTTTATTAGCTGATGCTGAATGCTTTCGCCAAGTAGATAAAGAAACAGTGCAAAAGTAGAATGAATATTATGTTTTTATGAATTTTATTTGATATAAGTATTATATATATATACTCAGCATAACAAAATGAATCTCATTTGTAAATTTACGTTGGCAATTAAGTACCATACGCAGCGATAGTTAATAGTTATTAAGCACCATACCATTCGATAAGTGACGTCACAGTTTTACCACATCATCCGAATCCCACGTACAGACGTTCTGTTTCTATTTCATAGTTAAATTTTAATTATATGCGTCACGCGATATTTTAAACTTATCGACATGTACAATAGGATTGTGAATAAGTCGATATGCTTTAAAAACAATAAAGATAGATTGTATATTAAACTTAAATACGAATATTGCTGAGGGCATTTGAATTTAAAAATAATTTTTATAGATCAAAAGTCATAATTTTAATCCATTAGCTACAATAACAATACAATCCATATCCATGTATCCAGAGGCGTTAATAGAAAAAAAATGCAGAGTTACGAATGACGAAACAACCAGTGTCTCGTTACTGATATGATAGCTTGAGATAACACAGATATTAAAATAGTTGAAGAGGTAATTCCCCCAACTAACCATGTTCTGCCCAAGAATATTCTCTTGGGAATCCCTGTTTAAAGCTGTAGATGTGATACATCTCTTATAATAAATGAAGAGTAGTTAAGGTACATTTTCATCTAGATATCCATCTAAAGTGCATATATGCAATGTAAATCTGGCAATCGTTAAAGTTATATTTTATTGATACTTCATTACTTGGTATATTTTTTGTATGTGCTGCATAGGTACGATATGCTTTTATGTTTTAAGTTTCACTTTTCCAATTGTTAAATTGCGCCCTACCTTTCTGTTTCATAACATAATGTCCCACCTGTTGGTTGCCTGGAAGAAATTGATCTAGCGATAAGGCCGCCTTTGTACCATAGATAATAATAATATTCATGTACTTTCTACAATTTGGTGCAATAAAGAGTTATTTATTATAATTATTATTTACGATATGATTCTTATTTGTCAGAATTTATTTTCAAAACATGAATTGCTTTTAACAAGTGCTTATTTGATCACATTGACAAAGCAAAATATAATTTATGTAAACAATTGTTATAGAATATGTGTCTGTCAAGCCACCTACATCAATAAACAAGGGTGAACGTACGTACAAACAACACGACATGTCTCGACCTTGTTCCTTAAATATAAGTTCCGAGTTGCATGAATTCTTAGCTCCATTAGTTATTTAATTAGATGAAATAGAAATCGATCGCATAAAAACGAACGTTCGTTTTGTGTTAATTGCTTTAGATCGTTATAGAATAGTTCGTTACTATACATATTTTAGCGTTTAAAGCAACAATGATTTACATATCATAGCTGCTTTAAAATTTCCAATTTTTGAAGGAGACATAAAAGAAAAATAGGGTCAGGCGTCACATGAAACAAGTGAAGTTAACGTAGTTTTGTATCAAGCAATGAAGAAACTCCCGATATTGATAGAAAAGAATGTAGGTACCGAAGGAACTTTACCGACAAGAGCTTAACTAGGTCTTCATATTATTATGATGATTTTCAAATTGCTTAATAAATCTATAAGTTTCCTGTACTAGTTAACAAGACAATATTGCGAACAATTTTCATTACAAAGCTACGTTGCATATTGTGGTTTGCCTTCAATAATGTGTGGTCTGGGTCTATCAAATATTTGGGTTATAATAATACACAATCAGTTTTTATATATATATCACATTCTGTAGCCCTCGGTGACGCATGATAATAACATAATTTTATATTATATCACTCGTTTACTAATAGCTTGCTTTTGAATAAAATCACCGCGTCTTTCATAGATCACAGATTTTATTTTGAAATATTTGAAGCCGTGTCTCAGAAATAGGGTCTTATTTTTACAATTTGCGTACAGAAAACTGAAAACGTTCAATTCATTCCAGAGTTGTTTGGGGCAATCAAGTAAATATCATTAACTTAACTTCTCATTTGTAAGCTACGTGATGAGTAACATGGTTTATAATTTGGGATCATTATGCAAAAGGAATTATTCAAACAAATGGATCGCCAATGCATGTAGTAGGTATGGTTGAGTTGGTTTACGTAACAACATTATGTTTTAACAATATTAAACGACAAGATAACAAAAATATGTATAACTATGTAACTACATTAAAATATTAGTCAATCAAAAAAATAAATATGGGTTTTATAATTCAAAAAAGTTTCCCAGTTTCATCTTCAACATTGCGATTCAGAGCCCAAGGTACGCTGTAATCATGATCCTAGATTTGGCGTTTACCTATCTTATTCAACGTTTAAAGTGAAAAGTAAAATCTATTAACTTCATTTCATTGTACAACATAGATCTAAAATGGATCGGATATATTTCTGTCTGTCTATTATTCGATACATTAAATAGCCGGATGCCTTTTCTGTCAACAATGGGCCTTAATTTGTTTACGCTTTCGATCACGTTTCGACTTATTGACCCCATCGATATTATCGAAAATTTAGCAAAATTTACAAAAACAATGACTCAGATCAAATTGTACAATTTGAGGTTTGGAGAATTTATTACTTGGAATGTAATTTACTCCTAGATTCTTAGATTTGTGTCAAAAACTACTAAGGAGCGTGTAATAAAAATTTTAATGTCATGTATTTAAAATAATATTGGAATTGGATCCTTGGTTACCTTGTAGTTTTGTTTTATCAGATCGATTTATTTTTGTTCATTAATGATGATTAAATAATTATGTATGTGTTGTATCGTACAATGGATTATTTCTTGACATGGTCGACCATATCATGAAATGATCGATTCAAGAATCTGGCCACGACATATGCACTTACCTAGGTGACAAGAACAATACCAGTATTATCTCTGCGTTGCAATTACCTAATGGCTATGGCCTATAGTACTTTAATCTTGATTGAATTTAATATCTTTACTTACAAAGATATACTTTCATTTGTTGATGCAAATTAAAAAAAAAATGTTTCTTTAAAATCAATTCGCTACATTTTTACTTTAGTTACTATTTCAATTACTCAACTTAAAGGGAATAAATCATCAGTTGGGTCATCAGTAAATGTTTTCTTTTTTTAATCAACACGTTAGTACAACAAAATAAGCAGATAGAGATTGTAATAGTACTGCCGATTTCGTCCTCACTTCCGCAATCGACGACGCAGTCAAACTACTGCATTCCAAATGTAAGATTTACATTGCGTTCGTGTCGTGATTCTAGTCCCAGTGCCACGTGCAGAACCGAGCAAAGAACAATGTCTCTTGTGAACTTGTAAATATGGCTAACAGCTTCTTAGTATGTGCACGGTTGGATTTTATATTATTAATTTCATAATTATTACTAAGTAAGGCTACAAAAAGATCACAACTCTCGTAAATGAATTTAATTAAAAATTTTGGAGGTTTAATTTCGATTGGATTACTTTGTCAATCGATCCTGTTCACACCCTGCCTTTTTGATCATGCAGCTTAGAAATCAAAATGTCTACGATCCGTTTTTTTTTTTAAACCGATTTTAGCAAACAAAACAGGACATGGTTCCTTTAATGACCACTTGATCGCAGCCAGGGCCAAAGGCTTATCATGTCTTCTTATTATCTTCCTTTTCAGACAATCAGGTGTTTTTAGCCTGCAATGTCCTAATAATAGTTACTGGAAACAACTCGAGCACTAGAACCCACGACTGTCTTATCAACAACAGTGGTTCCAACAGAGACGCAGTCTTTGGGGTTGTTTTTAATATTTAGGCAATTGCGTAAATTAGTCGCATTCAATTTTTCCCTTTGACTTTAGAGACTTTCCTTACATAACAATCAGGAAAGTGATCACTGATAAACCTCGTGCAGAATAATTTCTGGTAAAAAATTATAGGCATACTTAACTTACCTACCAAAAATTAAATCCATGTATTGTACTTCAAAATTCTATTCGTGCGACGTACCGTGAAGCTTTAAAAGGGTCGATGAAATTCCCTCAAGAATGAATCAAATTATTACGATTAATTCTTAATGTTTTTTGTAAAGTTGTAATATAGCTAATACTAAATATGCTGAAGGTCGAAATCGAAACTCGTCATAGGTACTAAAAAGTTATATACAATTCCATGCTCTAATTAACTTCGGAACATTGACATGAAATATTTAAGTAGTAGGTAACCAAAACGTTTGATCATTCTTAATAGTTACTTAGATATGCAATTGTGGTCGTTTTTGAAAATGATGTTTAATAACTGAAGTAGTTCCCTAGCTATAAGATAATTTACTTTAAAGTGTTTAATTTTTGGGAAATGTTTAAATTTGATTATGTTTTGTTTAACTATGAAATACCTACTTGATCTAATAAAACAAAATGCATGACTGTGCACTTGATCGTACAGATTCAGTGAGTGAAAAGTGGTAATGGATAAAATTACGGCACAGTATGAAGAAAAGCATACTTGTAAAAATTGTATCATTATTTGGCACCTCCTACAAGTATTTACAATAAAGAAGATGTTGCCAAATTGTTTTCATGAGCGTAAACAACGAGTCTATACACTTTGTTTACTAATAATACGTTTTTAGAGGTTACGATGCCATTTGAAAAAAATAAAAATACATCCACACGAATAAGATGAAAAACATTTATTTGATCTAATTTTATTTATTGTCATTAATCCACAAGACACTTCGTCATAACGTCTTCGTCTATACGACCGATCCTCAGGTTTCTATCTATCTTCTTTCGGATCCAATGTAACGAAATAATGAATTCTTTCATTGCTCTCAGTCTATGAAAACAATACCAGCTTCTTCAGTTATCGACAACAAAGTTCTTCACTCAATCCCAGAAGGTCAAGTGCATCGGCTATGACAAGAAAAACATGTGTATTTCTTACATAACGAAAGTTATTTGTTCTATAAAATGTCACGTAATAATAAAATAATATAAGTAGTATAATTTCTTACATTAATTACCCGAGTTGCTGTTGTAAGAAATAGTTTTAAAAAGGTTTTTTTTCTATACATTTCATTTGCAAATTAAATTTTCATGTCACAACTATATAGTTTGACCAATTCATTTATTTAAATTTGAATATCGCATGTTCCGATATAACAGAAGAAATAAATATTTATGTGAATTATCAAAATACTATAAAAAAAAATTACAGGTACTTAAGTAAGTATAATTAACTTATAAAACGGTTTACGTATTAAAAATGCTTTAAGTAAGATTATCATTCTCAGCCTGAGGGCAAAACTGTAAACAATGTAATACACATAAAAATCTTACACATATAATGTTTGACATACATAAATAGAAATGATTCTCATACATAAATAGAAATTATTCTGTAATTTCCTTCCTCAGTTAGTTGGCTTTATCACACAGGAAACTAGTTGGTAATCGCGTTAGCATGCTGATTACAAACTACCTACTTATTTTAAATGCACGCATTTTATTGTCTGTTAGATTTTCGGTGATAATTTCAACATCATATTAATTTGTGTACCTACTCGTACATAATTGCATTGACATTATTCTAGTATATTTTTCTAGTCAAATGCGTGCTTTTTTTCAAAAGATTTTTGATTTAAGGCGATTGTGATTTATAGCCCTATTTTTATAATGTCATAGATCGTAATTATTAAGCATCCTGCCCATGTTTTAGGAAGAAAGAAAATTTTTACGTCCTCTTGCTTACACAGCTTTTTTATTAAATTCAATACTTTCAGCAACTAATAAGGCGTAAAATGGGTTTGTTCGGTGTTTGCTAAATGACTTGCATCCAATTATATCCTGATAATACATTTACTTCTTGTCTTATTCGTGAAGAATTAAGTAATATATCTTCTCGTATCTATCCTTATTAAGAACATTATTGAATTCTTGCCGTATCCGAACTCGAATAAAAATTTGCAAGAAACTTGTACAAATATAACTTAAATTCGCAGATCGTCGACGATTTGACAAGTAAACAAAAAATTTGACCTTCTAGTTTGAGAACTCATGTACACTGCGATCGCGGAGATGGCTTGACCTTCACCTTGAATAAATCTGAAGCCACGACCCACAACTAGCTTGTAGAATTAATACACTTGAAATAATAGTAAGGAATCGTAATAATTATTTTAAATTAAGACTAACTATGCAATTGACCTAATTCGATAGAGTTCCCACTCAATCAATCAATAAGTAGTTAAAAATAATGAAAAGCTTTGTCATGAGATGGTTTTTTTCATTTTTGAAGTAAAACCACGACGCCCAAATTTTTACATCTATAAATAAGTACATTACATGTATAAGTATTTCCGATTCCCTGATTAACTTTCAAATGAGATGACAACAGCACAGAACAAGTGACCTCAAAATAAATAACATTTTTTCCCCTACAATATTGTTTGCATATTTTTCTCTGTATCATCCTTCATTGTTAAGTACAAACTAGGTTTTACATGATCGAAATTACGGTCTGATAACCTTAGATTAGAATAAAATTTCAAAATTCCACCGGTAAAATCGAAGCATCCAATTTTCGAACAATATTTCATATCTAAACAGCTTTATAGATTTTCCGGGTTTATCTTCTGCACAATTAACAGCCTGACGACCTTTGCCTTGTTCATTGTATAATGTTCAATATCAAGTGTCGTATAAGTATTATTTGACCGTTTAATTGCATATAGCGCTATATCGCTTGATGGTTTCGAGAGAGATGTTATGAATCACATTGTTAATCTAAATTTCAAGTAAACACTTCCTAATCAATGACTCCATAAACAAAATTAAAATATTTAATCGACAACTTTCCACCAAGATTAACTTTCAAGATACATTTTCCATCTCCTTTAGATAATGATTAAGTACTCATACGATTTCCTGCAGATATTGAAAATGAAAATTTTGATCTTGAAGACATAGGGTATCATATTTTTAGTAGTCACCAAAGTTGGTGTTTCATGAACTTTATCGAAGTCGATAAAACGGATATATATCCAAATATGTAAGTTACTATATATCGTTTTTTTTTAGAGAAAGATATAAAAAAGTTAATGAAGAATTACTTATGAATACATTTTTTGCTCTTTTGTTACATTAGATACATTTAAGCAAAAAGTGCAGAAAGCTTCAACAAAAAGTGGGATACCAAAAAGGGTAAAATATTTATTGTCATCAATCATCAAAGAAAACTCATGAAGCCTTCATTCTTTTAGAGAAATATAAAGAAAAGTGAATATTAATGAATATTATTGAATTTTTCGTTGGTCTGTAAGGTATCAAGTACCGAAAGCTCCATCATGCGCACGCGCCGGTCCCTCGTTTTCACTTTCACGGGCCGTTGCCCCCAGCTGTGGCTTCACTGGGTCAAGGTTTGCGCCTGGAATTTCATGGGAATTAGGACATGGTCCGGTGTAATCTTAAAATCGAAATTGACCTATTTTTTTTTAACTCGTTTTGATGGATTTGATATTCTCGCGTTTCTTCTATTTCAACGTCATAGTTTAGCTAATAGACGTTCATTCGTAGAAATTAAAAGGCTATTTAAGTATATGCGTTTGGAATCAGATATATGTAAGTAGATAACATAACAAAAATTCCTATTCTGACAAGACAATTAGCCAATGTGATAACTACTTTTCAATCAGAAAAATCATAATGCTAGATTTGTTCATCGTATTTTACCGACAACTTCTGTCTGCCTGCATTATTTATATAAGACTTTTTAGAAATTTCAACTTTACATGAATGTGAAACGGATCGCAAAGAATTCGGAATACCTAATTTTGGGACTGATATTTATGGCGTAAACGCGACATGATTTAAAATATAACTCTGGATCGCATATCTATAACACATTTCTCATTGCACGTGTGTAGGTATTTCAATATTTCATACAGTTATATGTTAGATAGATATTGCATATATCTGAATACTTAAGAAATCATAGAGAAATAATTTATCTGGATCAGAAATGTTGAAGGTACCTATCTACTGGTACTGTTTCTGTACTAGGCTATGTATGAACCAAATTAGATTTGTTAAGATTTGTTATAGTTATTTCTATTTTGACCAATAAAATGTGAGCATGCAGATAGAAAACGACTACATTTATTCAACTTTCAGGTGCAAATAGGTTTGATATCTAAGTAGTTTTACAAACCATGACATACTTACAAATAAACTGATTTTTCTTTTCTAGTTTGTTACTTAATGTAAACATTTTAATTTTTATTACCGCCTCGCCTGTGTCGCTCTGCATTTTAATCACCAATATACGAGTATATGTGAATATTTATAATTTCTTGCATTTTTAAGTACGTATGGATTGTTTTCTCTAGCTTGAGATACTGCTACAAAGCTAGTGAGAGGTTCATCATCACATTTATTATCATCTAATGTTTGTAATTTGTTACAACTAAATAGGTAAGTAATGTGTATTGTTACAGCTAAAGATTTATTTATTTATTGTAAAGCTAAATACAACGGTTTTCACCACTTACAGTATCTAGACAATGTAATTAGAACTTAAACTTATTTATCACATACAGGAGGGCTCACTCTCAAGATAAGGATAGATTAATCTTGTATGTGTAAATAAATAAATAAATCTTCCCCTAGATCAGGTATGAATCCTAGGGCTATGCGGCTTAAGTTCAAACAATACTTTATTAAACCCAAGGTTCTAAATAATAAGAATTTTGTAAGCGCGATTTACAATTTCATAAATTTTGAATAACGCCATCTGTTATTTCGTATTAAAAGATAGATGTTGCCATAAAAGCCACACTGACTGACTCACTAAATTGTAAAAGGGAATGCCACAAAGACTTTGTTTATACCTAAATACCGATCATCGACCCTTATCACATCTTATCTAATCTCAGAAACAGTTGCACTTGGCAAAGAAAGTCGACCATATCGCATTATCTGTGTCAACTAGACTTGTAACAATTTTGTTTGACTAGCTTACATAGTTGTTTGTACTGCCGAATTATGACTGCTTTTTGTTTATGATTCAATTGTGGCTTTATTGTGTAATAATTAAAATTAATTACTACATAGGGTTAGTTTTTTGGTACTATGTAGATTGAATACTTCCCTATCACGTACGTATAAAACTGTATGCGGAACGAAATGACTTAGGAGCAAAATTGGGTTCTAGAAATTATAGTTTAGTTTTTAGTTGTCTTTTTTTTCGACTTGACGGGAATACAAATACGTATTATCAGATACAAAGATATTTTAAAGTTCTAATTACTTTAATATCAATAGATATCATCATAAGGATATAAGCAAGTTTAAGTCTAATGCACATAAGATGCACTTAAGCGTTGAATTGACTTTGTAGTATTATTAAAGTCAATGAACTCATCGCTTCAAACTCAAAAATATTACATAAAATGTTCATGAAGGACTTTACATGTATTTTAGTAATAAAAATAAATAAACACACGTCATAACCAAACAGAAAAGTAATTGTTTTTTAATTTTATTCTTATGTAGACTAGCAGCCATCCCGTCTTCATATGAATTTTAATTTGGCCCCGTGGTATTGGCAACCTATTTCTTCAATATTTTTACCGAACTGCCGACGAACTCACATAACCACACAGATGTCTGTATCTATCTGTTCCGTATCCATCGGGGTTTACTTTGTGTTATAGTTATAATGATGCTTTCAGGCAGCTCCAGTCCATAATAAAGAATAAATAAAATGTACATTAACAAATTCATTTACGCTTTCTTTCGGGAAAACGCTTTCCCGCGTACACTGAAATTAGGGAACGAAGGTCGGTACTGCAACACGACTTTCAAAAACATGGGCGTGAAAGTTATACTTATTTTGTTTTGCTTCATCACGAAGAAGAATCTCACCAATTGGTGTATTAGTTTCAGGTGAAGAATGCACGAGCAGGAAGCCGAAGGGGAGCCTGCGCACCACGCCAGGCGGCCCATGAACGCTTTTCTCATATTCTGCAAGCGTCACAGGAGCGTCGTGCGAGACAAATATCCTAATCTCGAAAACAGGTATGACGAAAACATTCGTTCACATTACTCTTTACATTACCTTTTCATTAGCAGCCTGAGCGATGAAGCCACGGTGCGGTAAATGTCTCATCTTCTGTCGATCCCTAGTCTGTTGCCCTATCTCTTGCTAGAGGACCTAAGATAGGTGAGGTGGTAAAAATGGCCAAGTATTGGTCAAGATTGATATAGGGATTTTTATAGTGATTAAAGAAAAAGAAGACCTTTACATTTGCAGTTTTGCCATTCACATAACATGTATAGCCCCTATGCACTGGCATAGGGCTATAGGGCAGACAGACTGCTGTCTGCTAAATATATTATGATCTGACGATAGAACAATATCGATATCAGTTTCGCCTGGTTACGAATAAGTATCTTTGATATTTCTTACCAACATCACCTATTCATCCAGGTCAAAAAATACCTTTCTTATAATAAATCATACCTAATGCTGATTTGTTCTGTGCGTCTTTTTACAGGTCTATAACGAAAATTCTTGGAGAATGGTGGGCAAACTTGGACAAAGAAGACAAAGCTTGCTATACAGGTCTTGCTAAACAGGTAATTATTATTTAATCAGTCTAGTTTATAGTTACAGATTGAACATTAAACAGATTCCATAATTGATATCAATTTACCTTTTTTCATGTTTTAGTACAAAGACGCCTTTCTCAGTGCCAACCCCGACTTCAAATGGTACAAGTTGCCCGCACCGCCTCTACGCACTCTCTCCTCCCGACCAAGAGAAACGACTGAAAAGCAGAACGAGTTTGCTAATTCCGCCTACCACGAAACAGAACTCGAAAAAACAAACAACAACTCCACTAAACTCGACCTCAACAAAAAGCCAAACGATATCATACTTGAAGATGATCAAAAACGTCTGTCGATGTTTACGCCCGGCAAACTGGCAGATGAAGCCCACATGGGAGGCCTAAGTAGCCTTCTGGCAACGAAGACTGAAACTCAAACTCCAAATCCGTACTATTCACCTCCCAACTTTAAATACAATGCGATCTCAACGCCTAACGACTACAGATCTCATATGATATTAGAGAGGTCTAAAGCGAAAGGCCTTTCCAGAGAGGAAAGTATACGCGAACTTCAAAATGCTCTTACTGAAACAAGTAAGATATTCGAAGAAGAATTCGACAGTGGAACAGGAAAGGTCCGGTATGGGCATGGTGTTTCAAATGATCAATTCACTAATCAGGATGTGATAGACCAAATAGTTGATAAGAGATATTCTAAAGATGATGATAGTTATATGAAAAATTGGTCAGATGATGAGAGGAATGCTAGATCTGGCAGGTCCTGTAAAGGAAAGAGGTATCAAGAGTTTATGGCAGTTGGGGGACTGATAGTAAATAAGAGGCAGAAACGAGACAATTATGACAAAATTACAGACGAAGAATATAGCGCGTCCTGTAGTTGGGAAACTGGAAATTCTCGCAGCGAAGAATCTACCGTGACCGAAGAGCCGAAACAAGATAGTCCAGTCAACGACACGTTGACTGAAAACGAAACGAAGTACGATACACCAGACGCGTCCGAACCAGACAATAACACAAACAAAACATTCAAGGCAGCAGACTTCGATTTAGATGCTAAAATTAGAGCTCTACCCTCGCTTAGTCTAGAAATATTCCAACAGAAAAAAAGAGAAAATAAACGTAAAAAGAAATCTGGCGGTCTCAAATCGAAACATGCTGAGCCGGTGGACCGAATTATAAATTCGGTCCCTAGATCATATTTGGATGAAAGGCGAGAAATGGCTGAAAGTTGGCGAGAACAAATGATCGGTAGCCAGAAAAGGAAACCGAGAAAAGTAAGTATTACTAGACTCGATTTTAACAGCATGGCGGCTAGTATGGAAATGAAAGTGCATAAAACAAGCCCCGAAATAAAATTAGCTACGGAAGCGCCTTGCACTGTTCTGCAGAGCATGGAGATATGTAAACAGCCGCCTCACAGTCACGTCGATTTATTGGCTCTGGCGACTTTAGCCGAAGTGGCCGCGAACAAGTCCAAAATAGAGGATTCCTCGATGGTCGAGACCATGACCGCCAAAGCGAGCGAAGAAAACGCTTCCAAGGTATAAGATACCAAGTAGCCTTAAAAGATTTTCCAAAAATTATTTACTTTACAATCAGATATTTATATATCATATAGATCTACTTTTACATAGTATGCTTAAAGATTAATATTATTGTACACTTAATTATAGTTTTTATAACATAGAGATAGATTTTATTTATACGGAAATAGAGACCTATGTATACTTTAGTTAGTCGCCGTAGTGCTACATTCTGCTTTGTTAGGTTTAGAAAATACGGTGATAGTTCTTAACATCACACGATTATGAGCAAGGCATAATGTATTAATGTAAATTATATGTATAAAATACAACTTAAATATACACATTTCAGACTAATAATAATTTGGGATGATCCATCACATAAATGTTTTTATGAACATGTTGTATTCATCACAAGGTAAATTAACAAATGCCAAACACAAGTCATAATTTATGTATAATTGTAAACCTCATTTTGTATATTTAGATAATTTGAATCGCCTTATAACTTAGATTGTAAATAAAAACTAAGACACCACGTGCATAGACTGCATTGCATTTTTAAGGTGAATTGTTTTGTTCGTTGCATATTGTATTGTGCAATTTATCTTCTATATATATTTATATTCATCTGTGACATTAGTCACTTGTGCATTATACTCTTATATAATGTTCACACAAATATCACATACCTATATATATGTGGTAAACGTAAGCAGTAGTGCCTTCTGGGCGAACGCTGTCAATGTGTGTACCTACGAATTTATATATCGTATTATACGTTTGCGAAATTCAAGATTACAAATATATGGTATTTAAAAATAAAAAATATATATTATATACAAACAAACCATCATAATTGTGAGTAGAACTCACAAGTCTCCTTTGTGATAAACCTTATCTATTTTATATTTTAGTAAATGTTTCGAAACAATCAATAGAAAACTCGCTTTCACTAATAAACTTAAACTCTAGCATACAAATTAACACATATATTCGGGCTGTCACATATTCATCCTCTAATTGTCTGGGCACGTATCACTGGCCACAATAAAGACAGGGAAATTAAAAAAACGCATACGACATTATCTCTAAAATCCTGCCCCTGGCACATATTTATTATTAGTACTACTAACGTACCTAACCGTACTCTGGTCTGTGGCCCTATTTTTGAAATGTATGAAAAATAAAAGCCTGGCCACGAAATCCACGGCTATGTCAAATGAAATCAAACTAAAATCATTCGACTGATCTTACACGAGTCTCACTTTTCAAAAATACTCGCACTCCTCTTCATAACTAAAAATAGCCTAAAGAATATTATTAAAAATACATGCACCAAACTATATATCATCCTAAATCGATGTTCGTTGTTATTTCTAAGAGAATGAATAACCTTGTCCCTATTAGGTACCTGACGTTTATCGAAAATTTGCATAAATTCACTTAAATATTTATATCGTTTCGAAGTTTATTTTAATAATTTTTAAGTTGCGCACCATTGTCAATATGTTTTTAACGATTATTATTTTTACAGAACAGTGTTTCTCAAATATTATTCTTTTATTTATTTGTGATGGTTTTTTAAGGATTTCTGTGATTTTTTTTTCTATCTCCTTAATAGGTTGATGGTGTGAAGCTTTCGTTGCAGGTCTAGTCTAGAATAATAGTGTAATCAAGTACTAAATTTGAAAAGTGCACTTATATTTTTTAAATAACAAACAATGACATAAGCCATAATGTGACACGCTCATCCAAAGACCAAATGTATTTAGAATAGTAAAGCTAGGCTGTAGATATATTGTATTTGTAATATTTAAGTGATATAAAATATTATATATATTAAAAATAAATATTGTATTTTAACAACTGGCTAATATTGTCGCATTCCAAAATATCAAAATTGAAAAACAATGATTGAATTTTATGCAATTTGTTGAGTTTTGTTTTAAATTAATTCTATATTCTAACTCTAATAGCTTTTAAACCGAATTGTTGATTTTATACAAATATTTATTGATTGTTACGTTTTCATTATGTGGTGAGCTTCACGGTTCCTAAATCAAGTTATTATTGGGCTTTCCAATATCTATGGAATTACTATAAAAATGCACAGGATTAAAATATATTTTGCCTTGTCGATAATGAACTTAAATAAAGCCTTATTATTGGGTTTTAGCGTAAACGTTAAGTAAATTTGAAATGGGGCCAGTGTGCAGACGGGAATATGAAAAATAGATAATTTAGGCACGTGAATGGGCCTTTGAAATGGATTCTATCGGTTTTCATTTTGGTACGCGATTTTTTTAATATACTCAAACCTATAAAATCCATTTCTTATGAATTATGGTGCTGGAAGATCTGTATATTGTAAGAAGTAAAATCCACTACTACAAAAGTAATGGAAATTTAGTCAGTCATAGGTAAGTAAAACATATTGTAAGCCATCCCAGTCGGATTGTGGAATATTTACAAATACATGCATAGCAGTCCGATAAAATAATTTTGTACGGATAAGTAAGGCAAATTTTTGCGTTTGAGAAACACTGGTCTAGGATATTTTATTAGTTAGGGCGAAATAAGTCGGCACCCAAAGTGTACCTATTTGGTTCCAAAGTATATTGTTGAATGTTATGTTACATACGAGCGCGGTTCAATCTATATCCTTTTATTGTAGAAATAAAGTTTATTAATTAACAATGGTTTATTTTATTTATACAAGAATTTTTACTTTATACTCGGCTCATGATCTTTTTAAAATAAAATTGAAGTTTATATACAGCTATTGCGGTAAAACTGCCCGTATTGTATATGAAGCACACAAGCTTCCCTAAAAATCAGGTTATATTGCAAAAAAAATAATTTAATTCAGATTGTCAAGCGCTATATCCATAGATTTAGAATTTACATTCCAACCAACAAAGTCTTTAGAGTATAGAGCGGTGAAGATTGCGTAAGCTGGAACCTAAGTAACTTTTACAGAAATTTGTTCAGGATGCTTAGAGAGAAACACTAAACATACTAAAACTCCCCGTTTCTAGGAGGGCCGCCGGAATGGGGGGAGGGGGTTGAGGTTCCCACTTTTGAGTTTTTCGCTAATATCTTTAAATCGGTGCGTCGTAGTGAAAAACTGTCTTTTTGGACTAAGTACACGTTCGGAATAAGTAAAATTTTCAAAAAAATAACGACATAAACACTACGTCTTGTCTGCTACTTCAATCGTGTTATTTCGGAATGAGAAATAGCCTGCATGTTAATCCAGGTCCTAATGTATATACATGCCAAATTTTATACAAATCTGTTCAGCCAAACTTTTGTGCTTCGTAATACGAAGCACCCAAGCCCAAACTGGCAAGAAGATCGAACAAGTGCTGTGAACCATACTTTCTATACAGGAACAGCGAGAGGCTGCACAAAAGGGGTGTTATAAAACTATTTGGTCTGACAATCGCAGTAATGGCATTTCCGTGTGCCACACATTTTCTCTTTGTTTCAACTACTCTCTTTGTATTTGGCATTAAGAGGCCTTCAAGAAAAAAGGTGAGGGATTGAGGTAGTGTACCAGGTTTCTTCAGAAAGTCATAGCTGAGTGGATATGTATCTTTGCTGTACACTTGACTCTGAATGATCCGTATAATTTCCACAGCTTTAGCACCAATCCTCAACCTTACCTCTTCTTCATTTTTGGCCCTGTTATCGTGCCATGCTTGGTTGATAATTTTATACCCGGTGTCTCTAAAACAATCTACGGGTGATTTGAATCTTTTTACCCCTGAAGTGATAAAAACTCGATCGCCATATCTACTTTCCAACTCAGACTTGATGGTTCGCCACAATCGCCACTGAGGTTTAACTCCTGTTACAACACCCAGCTACATCGATGCTATTTTCCAGCTACATCGATGCTATTTTCCATCTCAGCTTTCGAACTTGGAAAACTGATAGGCTGCACAATAGTGTAGGAGCAGTCTTGGTGATATACTGCTTTCTCAGCCACAAGATCGTTAATCTAGGACAAGCGACAACAGCGTCACCCCAGAAATCCTTCCTCATAGAACACACCTCCCCGATTCGAAGTTGAAGAGTTTCAACTTTATAAACTATATTCTTCTTTTGCTATAAGACGTTTTTGTTTTTTCTTGTACAGAATGCGCGCAAAAGAAACAATTTGATCTTGAAATCAAATGGGAGCTGAAGACCTGAGCTGAGATGATCCTGCTTCTTCCCAAGTTGTAGATGCATCCCTTACATCTTTATAAATGGCTTTAGCTCGGGTTTACTTTTTGCGACAATTCGAAGGGATATAAAACCACAAAATATTTGGTGCTTGTCATCTTTCCGTTCTTGGCTAGCTTTGATAAGGCCCAGTAATTTTCTTTTCTTTCATTTCGGTGCCGTCTTTACTCCCTTTCAACTTTCCTCGTCACACACAGGACACTTATTAGAATTCATTGCGGATAATCCGATTAACTAATTGCCTTAATAAATCAAAGGAACGGGAGTCACTGGAAGCCGCACGAAACTATACCAACTTGCAAGTCGGTGTCCAGGCAGACTGTTGACTGTTATACAGGCTAGATAACGGAATGATTATAAATAATAAGAAAGAAAAAGGAGTAGGCAACAAATTCGTTTATTGACATTGTAAATCAGACAGCATGCGTTAACACCCAACCTTGGTAGGCGCTAAGTCGAACGAACATGTCAGGAGCGCCGCGAGCGCACGGGAAGCCCCACGAAACTATACCAACTTGCAGGCCGGTGTCCAGGCGGACTAGAGCACTGCCGGAGTCACCCTGTAATATAAAAAAATATATGTCTTAAGAACAATTTCAACATACGCAGATAAATTTAACCTTATCTACATTTCTACAAGACCAGTAATAGCTTGAAGTCGCGTTTATGGGAACATCTATATATCTTATGATTTTGTAGTTGGAAGTCGAAAATGCACTCATCAGTAGTGTTTTGCCAAAAAGTTGAGAAACAAACCTTTTACACCATACCTACTTATTTGTCAGAAAATAAATGTTTGCCGTTGATATTATTACGTTTTGTTCTTTCTCTCTATTTAACTAATACATGCTTTCAAATCTGAAAGATCGACAAATCGATTTAGAGATCTCTATGTCCAACAGTGGACTTTTTGCGGCTGATATTAATCATTATTTACTACCTACTTACATTGCACATGCCGTGTCCAACGGAGTGTACGACACAAAGTTCGATATGTGGCTCGACATGGGGCGCCCGGATGTTGAACTCGATGGAAGCCCTCTCTGCGTCTTCTACGCACTGCTGGCCGTCGATCGTCCTCACGTCAAGTTGGAGAAGAAGAGTTGATATAGCGCCTCCACCCTGCAAACAAGAAATAAAAGATTAAGCAATTTAAATTTATGTTTTCTATTAAACAAAAATAAAAAAATTATATCAAGTTTTTTTCATGCTTCTTTCATTGGTTAATACTACCAGTATATATAATGAGTTCATAATAATTATAAAATGTTTTATGAAAAGTTAGTGCATAGATAATAATTAAGTGGCATAGGTTACAGAGTTGTGATCAGATGAGAAGAAACTAAATTCATCTTATGCTGTCCAGCTCCAGGGACAGTAGATACTAGATAGTTCATATATTCTGACGCGTGCAGAGGGCCAACCTCTGAAATCCATAGCAATATGAAAAACAGTTGAATAATATTAGGATACCTACTTACTGTCATCTCTTAATTAATTCCATCCAAATGCGAGTAAGCAAAATGTCGCCTTACACTATGTATTGCGCCCTCACGCTTACTATTCGCATTTGAATAGAATTAAGAAATGATAGTAAGGCACCAGTACACTTACTATAATTCTGCCCCATCCAGCAGCTCTGGCTGCGATACCAGCGCCAACATGATCAAAGTTCAGCGGAAGGAAGCGGACGGTTTGCGACAACACCACATCAGTTGAGGTGATGAGCAACCCAATGTCGTTCTTGATGGTGGCAGACACGTAGTTTTGGTGGGTGACGTTGCGTGCGAAGATGTAGGACTGGCCGCCCTGGTTCCAGCGGTTGGTGCCGACTGTACCACGCAGGGAACTATTATAAAATAGGTTAAGGTGATAAGCTACAAAAACAAATCAGGATATGAAGAAGTTAATTCATAAATAATTTATTTATTAACACTTCTTTGCACACAGTAAAATTAAAATTAAATATGTTACATAAAATGTGAACACAGTAAGAATAATTCGTTTTGACAATAATTTGACTGGCAGGGTCGCCATGTAAGGTAGTGTGTTCGGGAGATGAATCAAAACAAGTAGTTGAAATTAGACTGAATATATTTTAGATGAACAATCGGTTATATATTACATGAGTACATTGATTACACTACAGCCAAATTAAACTCGTGGAATTTTAAGAATTGGGGTCTGCGACTTCAAAGTGACAGCCCAGGGTACTCTTGTGAACTGGTACACTTTCTAATCACAGTCAAAGTAATAGCAGTTATACTGGCAGTGTCAGGCGGTTATTCTCTCTATATAACTCATACCCTATTTGGTACTCTAAAGCTTTGGTCAAAGTAATCAGAGAAAAGAATAAATATCTTCGAAAATATAAGGTATACGGCAATCGAGCGGATTTGGAATCCTTTAAATTATTACGTGACAGGGTAAAACAATTGGAGAAAGAATGTCATCATGCCTATATTTCCAATGTAGAAAAGTCTATAGTTAAAAATCCTAAGTATTTTTGGTCCTACATAAAATCAAAACTTATTCTAAATCTAATAATATTCCATGTAACCTAACATATAATGATAAAGTATATAATACAGGCAAAGACATTTGTGATACATTTTCGTCTTACTTTCTTTCCAATTTTACGCAGCCTATTCCTTCCTATTCTTCCAATAGCGTTGACTCCGCCTTACCTGTCTATATGCCGCCACCAGTTGCGCATATCTCGAATATCGAAATCCACCTGGAGGACGTAGAGAAACATTTACTGTCCCTCGATACTTCCAAATCGGCCGGCCCGGATAAACTGCCTGCTTCTTTTCTCATTGCCACTGCTAAGACGATTTCGCTTCCAATCACGTTATTATTCAAAAAGTCACTGTGTGAAGGCATTGTTCCTAGAATCTGGAAGTCTGCCTTCATAACACCTGAGCATAAGAAGGGACCGAAAACTGACGTTACAAACTTCAGACCCATTTCCAAGCTTAGTATAATAGTGAAAGTATTTGAATGTATTATACACAGTCAATTAAGCCTGGCTCTGAAAAATTCTTTTGGTTCCTTTCAACACGGGTTTCTCAGTGGGAGATCAACTGTCTCTAACCTGGTGCTTCTTAACGATTATCTCACGGAGACCATGGAATCTGGTGAGCAAGTGGACGTGATATACACTGACTATTCCAAATGTTTCGACCGGATTGATCATAAAACGCTAATACTGAAACTTGCGGCCATAGGAATTTGCGGGGATCTCTTGAGGTGGTTCTCATCTTATATAGATCATCGGTCTCAGGCGGTTGTTGTTAAAAACTATATCTCCAGCTGGGTAGACATACCCAGTGGTGTACCTCAGGGTTCCTTGCTTGGGCCTTTACTCTTCAATGTTATGGTTAACGATATCGAAAACTGCTTACTCACGTCTCGATTGCTATGTTTTGCAGATGACATGAAAATTTTCTCCAATATATCTTCTCAAAATGACGCATCTGCATTACAGGCTGACGTCTCTCGCTTGGAGCAGTACTGCTCTCGTAATGGTCTCGATCTCAATCCGGCTAAGTGCTGTGTAGTCACTTTTACATTCGATAACATTGTGTCAGCGCTCGGCTTTGTGTTGAGATGCTCCTCGTCTTTTAATGATATCAAAACATTAAAGATACTTTATTGCACATACGTGCGCGCCCACCTCGAATATGCTTCCCAGGTGTGGAATCCCATGTACAATGTATATATAGATCGCATTGAAAGTATCCAGAAGAAGTTTGTGAGGTACCTATGTTATCGTCTTAAAATAAATTATAGCTCTCAAAACTACTTAGACCTTTGTACGGTGCATCACTTAGTTCCACTGCGGGTGCGTCGTGACGTCGCTGATTTAGTTTACATGATAAAAATAGCTTCTGGTGTTGTTGACTCGCCTGAACTTTTATCTAAATTAATGATTAATGCACCGCCTAGAATATTAAGATTTAACCCCCCCATTTTTATACCAAACACATCCACTAATTATCGACAGAATTCGTTTATTTTGCGCGCAGGTAAGAATTTCAATATTATTTCTCCAACGGTGGATATTGATTTGTTCACTACAAGCATAGCGAGGGCTAAGCTACTTCTATATGACCATTTGTTCCAGCAGGGTAATGTTTAGGGTAGTTCGTTGATTTTTGGTTTGATGATTGTTGGCTTTAAATTGTTTTCCTTTACTAAACTAAACGGTGTTGCTTTCGATTAATGGCAATATTTAAAAAATAAAAAAAAATGTTTTTTTTTTCAAAATGCAGTGTGTGTACTGTACTATGTTTGGTTTGTTAGTTGTACTATTCTAGTTCTATCTGTGAGGACCTTTAATTGGCTTCTAAATTGCTTAAGTTTTTTACCTATTGTATAGATATAAGCTGTTGGTCTTCCTTATAATAAATAAATAAATAAACTCTTCGGTGTCATCTGGTGATCCTTTTTCATTTATTTAATTCATGCACCTGACTCAATACAGAGATGCGCTGTTAGAATTGCCGAAGATCCCGTGATCACAAGCGTTATTGAGGCTTTGAGTCTCAGGAGAGACTTCGCCTCCTTTTGCGTGTTCTACCGCTTGATTAATATATGCTCGGAGGAATTGTTTGAGATGATGCCAACAGCCACTTTTTACCATAACACCTCTTGCCATCGCCCATACCTTGGATCCCATGCTCGTGACATCTCCGGTGTTGCAGGCGTTCATAGGCTACGGTAATTACTTACCATCAGGTGGGCTGTACGCCCGTTTGCCTACTTAGTTGTATAAAAAAAATGTAGATAGGTACACATTGTAATAAACAATGTAATCTTAACATTAGCAAATTTTGGTACAAGGGTTGTATTCTAATAGTCGTCTAATCTTCGTAATTGTTGTAGTCTGTATGTTTAGCCTTTCTTTCTGATCTCTCTTTCATATGTGTTTCTTTTCTCATTAATACGTCTATGTATAATATAAACGAACCTGCTAAGCGCGCCCCAGCTGAATACAGCTCCAATACAATGAGCAGCAGTCAGGACAGTCCGCGTGGAGATCAAGGAACCGCCACAAACCAGGCTCCGGATCAGCAGACCGTTGGACAAGGCCACCATGTGAGGGTGGGCGCCTTCCGGGGCCTGCTCTCCGCCGACGATGCGAGACTCAAGGTCCACATGCTCGAAGAACATAGACTGATCCCATTCGGGAGTCGGTACAGCTGGAATATTATTAATTTCAACAGCCGGCGCTCAGAGACTTTAATGATTACCTACTTAGGAAAATTCTTCAACTTTACTCCTTAGCATAGATAAAAATTCTCCCTCTGGAGGATTTTTTTTTTGAGGATGAAGGTTTCTTAAGTAATCATTAACAGCTCTCAATAGTTTCGTTAAAAATCAGTTATTAGAACCTTCCTGAAGTAATGCGAAAATGTCTTTATTTTTACAGAAGATGACCTAATTGTTATAAATACGTCAGTTTCTTTTGAAGATTTAAAATTTTGAGCAATATTTAAAATAGATTATTAATATATTTTTTTTAGTTTCACAAAGCTATAAAAAGACAAACTAAAACAAAAATGTATTTAAAATGGACAATAGTAATTAAAAAAAAAAAAATCTAACTTAATAAAACTAAACTATATCTAAAACAAAAAGAAAAAGAAAACTTAAAAACTAAATTTAATCTAAAGTGGGCCCCCTTGGCAGGGTTCCCATCACGCAGGCAGCATTCCCGCGCTGAATAGCAATGGCTATCCGTTGAGCGAGAAAGCAGCCCGCGCGAGGGTCGCCTGTTATCTCCTTTAGGCGTTTGCTGAGCTCCCTATGAAGCTCCTGTGCGCCTTTGCCCCATGAACCCAGTGTCTCGACACCAAAAGCTACAAATTCTTAGTGTGTGCCGAGACAACCGTATTTATTTATTTTAAAACGTTTTTTATTTATATTGTAAATTCGAGTTTATAATATTGGCAGAGATTTAGGATTATTATATCGTCCGATGGTGAATTAAGATTTGTAAGTCACTCGTACTTATCTATATTTTCATAATATAATTATGTTTCCATTGACATATTTTATGTTTTAATTCTTAGATAAAATTATCATGCATTCGTAATTAACGATACAATCGTTATTTAGTTAATCTTTTAGGATTAATTTAATTTTCATTTTGATTTTAATCGTCATAGGAATTATAACGACGTTAAAAATTTAATGCCATCAATATAATAAGAAACTATTATTTAATTATAACTTGAAAGTGGATTAACAGAAAAAAGTATACGGGGTTATTTTGAAACCATTGATCAAATTTTTACAGTGTGTTAAGTGTATGAAACCAATAAATTTTCAATAAAAACATGTAAAACAGAGAAAAATTTTGACCTCCTCAGCTGGTATGGAAGTTCGAATTTTTTGGCAGGTTTAACTTATTTTTCATTAGAAGTGGTTTAGTTTCACTTACTAAACACGCTTTAAAATGTGGCTAATGGTTTTAAAATAACCCTGAATAACCTACCGCATACCTTATAATAATATCACAATAAACTACTCAAGAGCTCCCTTATGCAGTTTGACTTCGTGATTTACTTTTATTTTAATTTTATAAATTGACAACAACATCAATAAATTATTATTGATCAAATTTATTTATTCATACACTTCTTAAAATTTCAAATAAATATCTCAGAGTGAAAACGGACCTCGGGAACCTTGGCTTGTAACATGGTACGAAACGAGTAAAACGCTACGATGATGATAATTAAACACGATCTTACCAAAGCACCCAGCGAGGAGCGCTGCCAACACAAAAGCTACATTATTCGCCATTTTGTCCCGAATAGCATACAGTCTTTACCAAAATATAAATCAAAACACTTATATAGGTATTTGTGTTATCTTTTAATCATAGATAACGTTATAATTTCGACCGTTTGACCTTAATTAATCTCTTAATGTATAGGGTGTCTAACGAATTGAAAATATTGTTAGTAGTACACTTACATACAAAAGGTGAACTATACCTTCAGGTATTTCTATCCAGGTCTTAGTTCAAGCATGTTTTCCTAGTTGCGTCGTCAGTTTACGCTTTGAAGCTTATGGTGCTCCCACACTGCTGTTACAAAATGTTTACTAATGTTAGTAAACTTTGTTTACAAAAAATTTACATACATTATTATTAATGTTAGTAAATGTTTTAGTGTTGGAAAATGTTTGTAAACATTTTATAACGACAGTATGGGAGCACCATTAGAGCACGCTGTAAGTCATTAGTAGTCCTAGATTTGGCGGTACTAGTTATTACAATAGAGTGCCGTTTGATCTCGTAATCCTTTTTACAGGGAAACCAGTCCAATATATTTAGACTTATTTTTTTAAATATTTATTTGTATTTCTTTTATGTCACACCAAGCCTTGAGAAATATAATGATCCTACCTACTACTTACTATATTAGCGTTGATTTTATAACACCCTTTATTAGTAGCATCACGTGTAGACATATCAGTGAATTCGTTATTACACTAATTTATAGTAATCGTCTGGGATATCCCAATTATAGCCCGACCAGGAAGATAAAAACCATGAATTGGCGTCGTTACTGATTGTCTTGAGACATGCTTGAGACGGCAACATGTTGTATGTGACATGTCAAAAACAAAATTGACAATGTGATTTAAATAGAAATCAATTCTTAGTTTTTATTCGCGTTAAACAGGATAATATCTTTTATTTCACTTTTCTCTCATTACTACGAATTACTTTTGCCATTTTGATAAATAAATCGTAGAAAATAATCAAAAAAATACAACCTGTCTCTTTTTGGAAGATGACGTTGAGATGACCGAATGTTACATGAATACCTAGTTGCCAGTACAAGAAATTCCAATATTTTTCCGCAATATGGCGATGGCTGCTATTTTACTGGTCGGGCTATACGTTAATTTTGGAGTGGCGACTAGGGGAAAATTCGAGGTTAAGTGGTCAGAGGTGGCGGAATAAAGAAGTAATAATAGGTAAACGAGAAAAAATATTACTTATAAGTAGTAGGGCGTCTGTAGCGTTCTTCTAAACGTTCACAAAAAAACTTTTTGCAAGAAATAAACCAAAGTCATCGTAATCGGTAGCCAAAACCCTACTTAATAACATCGTTAAGTTTTTTAGAATTTATAAGAACTACAATCTATACACAATAGAAAAAATTGAATTGTTATTAAACGCATATATAACTCAGGGCCCTGCCAGACGTAGTTACAAAAATATTTTTGCATGCGAAAGCCTGATTCTTGGAGAAGGATAAACTAGGGTACTGCAATATTTTTAATTGCTTAATATGGAAAATTAAAGATTAACTTATCTATATCCAATGAGATTCCTAGAAACACAAAACCAGCATGATTTGAAACAAAGTCATAATTAATTCAGCATTTACATTTATTTTTGTATTTAACAAAAACATTTGAAGCAACAATCATCATACTATATTTACATATCTATTTTTGACATTGACTAAGTTTTACAATTTATATTTAAAACTCGTGTTATCATCCATATAATACATAATTACAAACATACAGCATTATAATACAAAACATTTCAATTGTAATTACATTACATGTAACAATTAATTTTTGATTATTGGTAACGTAATTTGAGTTTATATGCTTCTAGCGAACTAAACAATATAAGATAACAAACACAAGACAAATAGCAACTGAAAATTGCATCTTAAATATAAATTTTTGGTGACCATTTTTTTTATGAAAAATAAAGTTTCCTTTATTGGAATTTAAATACATATTATACATACACATAAACACAAAGTTATTCCTATTATACTCTCCCATACAAAAAAATAGAGAACTAAAGTTTGCCCAGCAGGTCTAAAATGGCCACTTTGAGCAATTCATCAAAACGAATCATTTGGTGAATTGCGAAGCTTAGCAATTCTGCAAATTTTGACATTGACATTTCAACTCCAATTCATTTCGTGATTCATTTCTTGAATCACTTCTCGTTTGAGTATTGCTATATTAGTAAAATAAAAATAGATTTTAAAATTTTAATATTTTTATTGATATTTATAATTCTACAATACAATACAATATAACTTTATTGCCCACATCTGGGAAATCACAAAACTGAATTATAACATTGTTAACAATATGGAGCAAAGGCGGGCTTATTGCTAAGCAATCTCTTCCAGCCAACCTTTGTACAGTAAGATAACATGATGTAAGGGTGGGCCCAGTAGAAGAAAAAAAAATAAAAAAACAAAATGTCTACTGTATAGATAAATCGACACAGACACAGATATAATTTGGGAACAAGGGACAGTCACTAATAAGAAATATTTATAATTCTACAGTAAATTAATGATGGTAAATCAACATTATTGGTTAGAAAAACATATTTAACTAAAAAAATCGTAAAAGTACGCATGCTATGCAAAAATAAAAAATATTTTTACGCCTGGCAATATGGTAAAGCAATTCACGAAAAGTAAGCCATTTTGCGACTTTCCGTCAAACAGCAGAATTGCCATGAAATGATTCATTTCATGAACTTCCAAAATGTGGCTATTTTAAGATTTGCAATGATTCATAATATGATCATATTGTAATTCGTGCAAAGTGGCCATTTTAGATCCACAGGGCTTTGCTCCCGTTCCCCATAAGATTTTTGTAAAAAAACGCGTTTAGCGTAAATGCTGGAATTTGGTAGGTTCCTAGTTCATGAGTTGGGTAGTGAGTGGAAGACCCATGGGAGGATTACCTATCAAATTTTAGCTTTGTAGATCATAACATACGCTTTACAACATTTTCATCCCCGATAGTAACCCTTTAGGGAGAATGAGAATAGATAGAGGCATATAACATAGGTTTAATTAACGCCATCATTATTCATACATACTTTGTAAATTGACAGATTCTGTGTTGCTCTGATATATGCCGCTATAATACCGTAGTTACAGCCTCAAAAAGACCATTTAACATTATCTCATATCAGGTAATCTCGAACATGCATATCCATAAAAAAAAAATGTAATGTTCTCGTTCGAAAGAACAGTCTTAATATTTTGAAAGACCGAATGATAAAGCTACAACAACTAAGACTTCCGTTTTAAGATTACTTTTTTTAAGTTAAACCCTTAAAAATTTGATAATAAAGGGACAGAACAGATAAAAAGGTTATTATATACATTTGTTATTTTTTACAAATAAGGCGATTATTAAGAATTTTACCTCAAAAGTAGGTGATCAGTTTAAAAGTTCAGTCTTTAACACCAGTCATGGACACAGTCAACGCGACACCGCGAACGGGTAACGTAACCCCTGGATAAAGACCTTAATCATCTAAGTAAAGCCTCGATTTTGCTCACGGCATCAGCTGTTAAATTCAACTCCTCTAAACCAAGAATCACTTCCAAATCATTGTCACCCACAAAGTTTCTTAATACACCTTTAGGCAAGTCGTAACAAACTAGAAATGCACTCAAAATCCGTTTTACGTCTTCTTCACAAGAACTTATTTTTCTACTGCTTGGTAATCCGAGGTATTTACGTAGATATGGAACGATTTTGACCTCCCAACTGTCGAATATGTTTGAGACTTTCTGTTTGATAGCGTACGTGAATTCTGTAGATAGGAGAGGCTCGTGTGGCGTGTCTTGACCATCTATTTTCATTTCGCTCATTGCTCGCTTGTTTACGCTCTCTGTTTGCGAGAGCAGGAGTTTGATCTGCCAGATTTGGTACGATGTTGGATTCTTTTTCATTGTTTTTACTATCTGAAAATATGGACAAACGCAGCTTGGATTTACATGGTCTTTGAGAGATTTAACTGTTACTATAATAATATTTTTATAACTATTTGCCAAAAAACAAGAAGAGTGTGAATAGGCTATTTATGAGCCAGCGAGCACCATCATAGACCACATCTGCGCTCAACATTAAATGGGATCAAGTAAAAAAACATTGGTGGTAAAATAATGAAAAGCAAACATGGAGAATATCTTATCCATACTTCCATACTAATATTATAAATGCAAAAGTCTGTGTGTATTTCTGTCTGTCTGTCTGTTACGCTTTCACGGCCAAACCGCTGAACGGATTTTGATGAAATTTGGTATAGTTGAAGACCCGGGGTCAAACATAGGCTACTTTTTGACGCAGGCGGAGCTGCGGGAAAAAGCATGTTCCTATAAAACTGCAAGTTAACACTTTCGCTCACTGTCAAGAAGATAACCATAGCAGTTGAATAGTTATTTACGTCGAGAGACGTCACTGTCACTAAAATATTAAAAGGTAACCTATGAAAGATACAATAAGCTATCTCCTCGGATAGACGTTGACATCCTTGGTAGCAAGGTTAGCTCTCTAAAGAAAAGTTTAAACGATTTTTTATTTTCCAAAATGAATTAGTGCACTCTCTCTCAGCAATACACATCGCATCGTGCGTGACACGTATACTGTAACATGTACGTAGCTACAAGAATGTAGTCCTTTATTTGAGGTTATCATTTGGCTAAATTGTCGGTTCATAATTTGATTATGATAAATCTAGCAGTGGAGACTTTTAAGACTTTAGAACTATATTGTAGCAACTATGTATAAAGTCGATAGTCTTCCAAAAGTTAAAATAAAATAACTCAATCATACGCGAGTCAAATTATACTTCCATACTAATATCCATATTATAAGTGCGAAAGTCTGTCTGTCTGTTACGCTTTCACGGCCAAACGCTTAACGAATTTTGATGAAATTTGGTATGAATATAGTTGAAGACCTTGGGTCAAACATAGGCTACTTTTTGATGTATACAAAGCTGCAGGAAGCAGCTAGTAATGAATTTAAATACGGACAATGGTGTTGTTATGACGACACACCTTCACCTTCGGGAACGCGATATGCTGTAACCCAAAGAGGTATTTACTTCTTACTTTGACCGACTGATGACGTATTCTACCATTAAAATAAAACTTTTAGTACAGATTGAAATATTAGCTTTTTTAATCGGTCCCCTGGTTCTGAAATTTTACGATACAACCGGGATAACAAATGACGCTAGCAGGTTTATGAAGACACTAGCTGTGCCCGCGACTTCGTCCGCGTGGAATAGTTATTTTGGGAATCATATTTATTTTTTGTTTACAAACCTACCTCCTCAGCTTTATTATAAATTACCTTTATCTGTTACCCACGACTTATTTTAGACGACTTAGTTACATAATTAATAGAATATATTTTAAAGTAGTTTTAAAAAGAATATATTTTAAAGTACTTCTACATAAATTATATTTTTAGTTTTATTTTCTTGTGGCAGAATCAATAACACATTTATTTGGATAAAGATTAATATTATTATGTTGATACAACTCTGACAAATAATTTGTAATAAATAATGCATTACTTTCGACCAAATTTGATTATCATAAAAACTGTTATTGTAAGTTAATCTTAAAAGATAGACATATACTGTCGCAGACATTTTTTTAGATAATTTAAAGAGGAATAATTCTTTCATACATATTTTTTGGGTATCTCGAACGGTTTTCGCAGCGCACGCAACGGAAGTCCTCAAAGATGAATAATTTTCCCCGTTTTGTCCACATTTTCGACTGTTTCTTCGAAAACTCTTTCTTCTTTTAATAGGAGATTAGTGGCAACGTGATGTTAGATAGCCTAAAGCCTTCCTTGATAAATGATCTATCCAAAATAAAAATATTTTTTCAATTCGAACCAGTAGTTCCTGAGATTAGCGCGTTCAAAGAAACAAACAAACTCTTCAGCTTTATAATATTAGTATAGATTATGATACGAAAGGTTCCTAAAACAAAATTTAAAACTTACCCTCAAAAACGTAGTCCAAATCGGCAACGCACACAGCATATCTTTGATCACGCACTCATAAGTGACCATGCTCAATGCTTGCACATGTTCTTGTTCGTCCTTACTATACCTCCTACATAGACATTGTTTTGCCATAAACGGCTCATTCTTAACCCCTTTCCTTTTCTTCGCCACGAGCAAGCAATCGCCACATGTACTCGCTTTCTCCTTATCTTTTTTCAAGTAATTTTTGACGAAGTTCTGTATTTGTTCGTCGTTGGTGAATAGCCCTATGTTTTCAGGTGTGGGCGACCAAATGTTGGATTTGTCAAGGGTGAGAGTCTGAGCTAGTATTGTGAGGAAACCGTGAGGGTCGTCGAGGTATGACAGGCAACCTGCACGCTGTTTTATATCGATGCACCACGTGTAATCTAAGAACACTCTGAAAAGAAAACTTTCATTAGATAATATTTGAGAAAACTATTCATGTCGATGATTTTGAAATTTTGTAATCCAGTAGCTTTCTAATTTTATTCACCAATAAACCTAAGACAGTGGTTCTTAGCGTGTATGGATGCATAAACTACAACACCCAATTTACTATTTAAGGCTACTTAACTGTATTCATACTTGGGCCATATTTGCATACGAAACAATATGTTATTATTATTATTATTATATTTTTTTATATTTTTTTCTGTTAACTTTACTTTATTTTACACCCACGTAAAGCTCT
This sequence comes from Euzophera pinguis, assembly GCA_947363495.1. Lineage (NCBI taxonomy): Eukaryota > Metazoa > Arthropoda > Insecta > Lepidoptera > Pyralidae > Euzophera > Euzophera pinguis. The sequence goes on along the minus strand of OX376170.1, from coordinate 9,610,668 downwards.
CTGCTTGACCCAAAGGTTGACTGTTAGATATTTATTTAGCTTTTAGCATTAAGTTCACCTATTGTGCTTTACAATTGTATTTGTACAATAAAGTTTGAATAAATAAATAAATATGTACACTAAAAAGTAACCGATTCTGAAAACAACAACAAAATTGGTTGTTAAATAAGGCAGTTATTGGATTTTAAAGTTTTCTGAAGAAAAGTGGGAGCGTGGTGGAGACGTTTTGCTATCTCAATGAAACCAAGTGGCAGTGACGTCACTGCACACACAATGCATCCTTTTCTTGCTTTTTGACAGTTTCCCCTTGCACCGAATTTCAAAGGTTTATAACTTGCTTATTTAAGAACTGATTTTAAAAAATCTTTCTGTTTTTAGTTTCTGGTTGTGAAATGTTTGGTGTTGATATGAATGATAAAAATACATTGAGTAGAATACCCAATTATGCAAACTCAATTCTAACGCCATCATTAGCTGAAGCATTGACTAATTATTCGAACCTACGCTCAAAATTTTAAGATATTAATTATCTTTTCCCTAAATTTTAGTTTTATAAGGTTTTTCCTGGGTCTATTGTTTTTTTTTTTTAAATATAATTAGCTTCATTATTGTAGAACTATGATGTGTTTTGTTAATATGATTTGTTAGTAATACTTACTTCAATAAATCCCAGTTGCGATCCCTCTGGAACGTGATAGGCCAATAACGTGGATCGTTTACTTTGACTTCCTTCAGTGTCTCTAGTTCGGGTATAATGCATGGTGCTTTCATTTCTTTTACTACGCCCGATAGGTCTATAACCTGGACAAAAAAAATAATATGTTGAGAGGTTTTCATGCCCGCTTTACACTTCTGACACATAAATATTAATAGTACTACAGTTCACGACGAACACTTACACCCTCCCACCCGAAACAGATTTCTCACCGCGCAGATTTAGCAAAATAATGCAAAAATGACGCTTCGGCCTACGAGTAACTCACACATTGACACGCGTGCTTACGCGACCGAATCGGTGTAGTAGTAATAGGTATCTAAGCTTTGAAACTACGTGAGAGTTTCCACTGATACTGATGTAAACTACTTTTATCAAGGCTGGCTTTACCCCCTTTTTACTTGTTTTAAAAAAACAATTACCTGTATGTGAGCATAGCAAAGTTTCCCTGTCGACAAATCCCTTGGCAAAATGAGCCTTGCTTCTACGGCCAAAACGTACAGATGTCTAAACGCTTGTAGGTGATACCTGTAAAAATAAACTTGTTAGAAGAATAAAGAAAAGTTTCAGATTTACACGTTAGTAGTAGAAGAGCGTGGCGAACAGCAGTGAGTATGTATTTACTCACTTTCAATAATTACAGTGTGGCATCTTATAACTAATACATAAGTAGGTAACAGGTTAATTTATGTTACAAATAGAACTCAATGAAAAAGTACACAAAAGAATCATTACACACAGCGGAACGCAATGGCGCCAATTTTAGACCAAAATGTTCGTATATGGACTAATACAATACAAAATATCTTTATTGCCCACATACAAAAATAAATAATACTTGAATAACAATAAATTGATATCATTGCAAAATAGTAAAGTTTAGAAAAAGTTTTTTGAAACTTGTTTCTTTTTCATTTGATTTATATGTTTACTAAGCAATCGCTATCGGTCTGCCTTTTGTTGTAGGTACACTGTATTTTTAAATATGTTTTTTGTGTATAATAATGATTTTTCCAATCTACATGTATTTTTACAATTGAACAAATACAAATATAAGACTTCAGCTTTTCCTATACTTAATTAAAGATTTATTTTCTACTATATATACCTGTTATCTTCGCTATGCGTAGGGAACTTTGGAAAAAATGCAGCTAATAACGCGGCTATAGCAGTAGGAGTTGTGCTCAAAGTAGCCCGACCTCCCCCTAAGAATAGCAGACCGATTGTGCAGTGAACTGCCATCTGAAATGGTACGGGCATATTAGATACTACAGATATAGTAATCGAACATATTATAAAAAAAAACATGCCAAATATTAAGGAAAAATAAGAGTTTTGAATCAATATAATAGAAACTTTATTTGTGAGACATAGGTGAGTACATAATAATGCAGATCGAACAAAATAAGACTCATTTTTAATAAAGGTTTTACGGCCATATATAAATAAATAAAGATTTTTTTTTATCTAATGTCATACTAAAATGTAAAAATTTAAATATTGAAAACAGATCTTAAATGTCAGTCATTATACACATGACATCGAAAAAAATAAAAAAAATAATACAGCTCTTGTATGGATAACTGTATCATAATATTTTTTTTTTTAATTAAAGTACTGGTTGGGCTGGACCAAGGAGGTTGCGATGCAGTTTTTCTGTTTAGTACCTCCTTGGTCCCTTATAATCTGAGGACGCGGCCAACACTCGTGCGCGATCAGGATCAGCAAAGGATTACATTTTCAAATTCGTTTATATTTTTAAAAAAATGTCTTAAAACGTAGCGATGTTGAAGAAAATTTTACATCATTTTTTATTATTTATCTCATTTTATGAAACTAGATAGTGTATGAAACTGCACATAATTAGGTCTTACAATACACAACAGTTTCATAAACTACTGTATTAAAACATTACACTTGTCAAACTCATTCTAGTCATACATATACTGAGGAAATGAGATAAAAGTCCTTTATTGCCCTTCTTAATTTTTTTATTATTTTCTTTCGTACAGTGTGGTTAAAACTAAGGTCTTCGACCAGTGTGTGTTACTAGTAATGACATATGGGTCCGAAACGTGGTATTTGACTATGGGCCTCATAAGAAAGCTCAAGGTCGCCCAGAGAGCTATGGAGAGGGCGATGCTTGGTGTTTCCCTACGATATCGAATCAGAAATGAAGAGATCCATAGGAGAACAAAAGTCACCCGACATAGCCCAGCAGATTATAGTTCTTTGAAGTGGCAGTGGGCGGGGCACATAGCGCGAATAACCGATGGCCGATGGGGCAGAAAGGTTCTCGAATGGCGACCACGTACCGGTAAACGCAGCGTTGGACATCCACCGACCAGATGGTTAGATGACCTGAAAAAGGTCGCAGGCGAACGCTGGATGCAGACTGCTACCAACCGATCATTTTGGAAATCATTGGGAGAGGCAATGTCCAGCAGTGAACTGACTGCGGCTGAAATGATGATGATGACCACACTGGTTCAGTCAAGTCCAAAAGTGCAAGTGGTGTAAAAATTGTATCTATTAAAATAGTTTATTTCTTAACTGTATTGTACAAATATACAATTTTATATCACAATAGGTAGACTCAATGCTAAAAGCATTACCTAACAGCCCAGCGACCCAAAGCGAGTCTTATCTCCGTTAATAAGGATCAAGTTCAAAATTGATTTAATGAGATAATGTTACCTGTCCGCCATGAGTGAGAGCAGGAACACTGGGAGAGACGGGAGCGGCGGGTACGCGGGCTCGAAGTCGTCGACATAAACGCAAAACGGCTATGTCGCCACGGCCCGCCATTATCTACATTTTTATTTATATTTATTATACCACAAGTATAATATAATAATATTTACATATACAAACATATTTTATACAGTTATTTTACGTGAAACTAAACCACTTTGAATAAAAAAATAGGCTTCCCTAAAAATCTGATAGTGTTGGCCATTAATATACCCGGATTATGGGTTATATTAACCAATACCACCAACTACATCTAGAACTATAATTATTTAAAACATACTGAGCTCTGAAGCGTAAGACGCAGATGAAACTAGGAAATTCGCTTAGACGGTGTTAACAAAAAAGAATACAACACAATACATAATATCTTCATTGCCCACACACAGAAACAAATAATTGTACAATAACAAACGCTTAAACATATGGAGCAAAAGAAAAAGACTTACCATACCAGCAGCAAGCAAACAAACACTCAAGCAGGCCTCCAAAGTGGACCTGCCGGCTAGTTCCGCGAAACTCTTAGTTCCGACAGTGAGGAAGAACTTGGCGAAATGCAGAACCGCGTCGCGCGCGTCCTCGTCGCCGGAACCCGCGAAACGCATGCCCATCGCGAAAGACGCGCCAGCGATGATGTTGCAGTACGCTTGGCTGTAAAATATAGATACCTATTGAAGTAATTAATTACCCAGCTATTCAAAGGGATTTATTGTTACTGTTGAAAAGCAGGAGCCCTATTTTTGAAATGTATGACATACTAGCTGTTTCCCGCAGCTTCGCCTGCGTCAAAAAGTAGCCTATGTTTGACCCCGGGTCTTCAACTATAGTCATACCAAATTTTATCGAAATCCGTTCAGCGGTTTGGCCATTAAAGCGTAACAGACAGACAGATAGACAGACAGACGGACTTTCGCATTTATAATATTAGTATGGATATGTCGAACAAAAATCCTTCGTTATCGAACAAAAATCGTTCGTTAACGATCAAAACTCAAAATGAGTCACACTTTTCAAAAATAGGACTCCTGGGCAAGTTAGTTTAATCTCAGCGTTTCAAAAGAAATGATAAAGCATGGATTTAAAACAATTTAGATCCTGCTTTTCGATGTTTAGTTTTCAAAGAGCCAACCGTCATTTGACTATGAATTCGAAAGCTAAGTTTCTAAAAAGAGGTTCTAGTATGAGTAGGCTTAATCTTAATACGGTTTTATCGCGTTTATTACAATCATATCGTTTATTCGTTTATTATAACAATCGCGAAAACATAAGAAATCAATGTGTTTAATTTAATTAGCGTTATTGCAATCTAATCTAGTTCATAGCGAAATGCAGAACCGCGTCGCGCGCGTCCTCGTCTCCGGAACCTGCGAAACGCATGCATTCGCGAACGACGCGCCAGCGATAATGTTGCAATACGCATGACTGGAAACAATTATTTCAACTCAGGGTAGATCCTAATATTATTAAACGGGTGCCACGGCCACGGCCTTAAACTAGGAATGTTTTGATGGCTAACTTTACAGGTACTCAAAAAAAAAAGACAAAAAGGTTAGAATTAATTTAGTAAAGCTTCTTCTACTTTTCTTTGTTAAGTTTCCAACTCCAAGCGAAGTGTCAACCGTCATTTCACCGTTGTGTGCTAATTAAATAATTATTTCGTGAAAAATTATTTAACTACTCAAACAATAACTCATTCAATTTTTTTTTTCTTTCTTTCTACTACTACTAATTATCTACTCACTTCATAGCCTCATAATCTATGCTATCGTCGGTCGGCTTCACAAAACAGTAAGGTTTGATTGTCGAAGGCACTTGTTCTTCTATCCATTCCTCGCTGGCTTCGATGCTATCCCACAGTACGAGCCCTGTGGTAATAATAGTACATTATTGCAAAAGCAGCGAAATAGGCAATTGCCATTACGGCCGAGGCATATATAGTGATTTTCTTAAAAAATGCAAGGAAATAAAAAAGAGCCTTTTACATAATAAATTTCATTTATTTTACAGTTTGTGCCGAAAGGTAAACGCATCTGTGGCTATACAGCCACGAGAACGCAATGTGTACGATAGATAAAAGAGTTCTAAATTCAAACAGCACACCGTTTCATACAACATTGCCGGCGCGCTCTTCGTTCCAAATTCAAAGAACGGAAAGGCCTATTAGGGACACCACATACAGACCATTTAGGGTGCGGTTTGGGCATCCAGAGTACAACAATGAAAAAAAGGAGGCGAATGAATTCTAGTAAAACAATGTAAAAACAACAAACCTCTCGCAATAATCCTCAACATGAGCAAATCCGGACGTACAAAATCCAGTTGGTAAGGAGTAGTAGGCGCCGCCAACCAAGCGGCAGGAGCGGCACAATTCGATCGTAGAAATATCAATCCTAATGCCACGGTCGCGCCCGGTGACGTCACGTCCAAGTTGACAGTGGCGCCCTCGCGGATCGCGAACGAACCTTGCTTGTATTTCTCTTTTTGAAAACCTGCAATTGTTTTCATTTTATATCTAAAACGTTTTAGGCAAGCGGCATAATTCGAATGAAAAATATCAGTCCTAGGGCTACGATCGCTCCTGGTGGCGTCACGTCCAAATTGACAGTGGCGCCCTCACGGATCTCCAACGAACCTTGCTTGTATTCCTCTTTTAAAAAAATGTAATTGTTTTAATTTTGACAATAAATCATATAATTAATCAGGAAAGAGGCAGGAGCGACAAAATTAGAATGAGAAATATCAGTCCACGGCGACGCGGTCGCGCCCGTTGACGTCACATCCAAGTTGACAGTTGCGCCATTAATAACTTAGAAGTTTTACTATTTAGTACACCTAGCATAATAAAAAACATCCTTTCTTACCTGTCAAAGGATGTTTATCTCCTCCTAACATATACGTCCGTAGTCTTTGAGCGATATGGTCTGGCGCGTTGTGTCCGGATCTCACGCATATAAATCCGAGCGCAAGTCCGGCTGCTAATGCGTATCCTTCACGTTCTACGCAGTTTTCCATCTCTGGTCCTGGTGGTTTACCTGGTAACGAAAAGTGAATCAAACTACCTATTACATAGATCAATTTATTAAGAAGATATTGAATCCTCCTCCTCTTTTTATTTTACTCCATTCTCACTCACAGATAAAACTGAAAATACCTATGGTAGACCTATAGAATCTAAATGAATTATTAGAGAGTTATATTGAATAGTGAAGGTAGGGGAAGGGTGGTACTAAACCAATATTGACAATCATTTGCACTTTTAACATTACATCGCGTGTGTTTTATGAACTCCTTTCAACAATGACGTACCTATTCAATACCATGTATCCAATCTATTCATTTTTGGGACAAAAAATCACATGAACCCCATGAGATTATTATAGAGACTGTAATACAAGTGTTAAGTAATGAAGAGAATCACAAACATAAAGAAAGTAATATTTACCAATCTCATTCAACAAGACTTGTGCGTAATGAGTGTGCCCGGTGTCCTGGTAAATCAGCCCCACTCCCAACAAAGCGGCCACCAGTATGTTTTGCTGTATGTCCAGTTCTATGGACGTTGGGGGAAGTAGGGGTTCGAGGTGGATACTCATCATCTTAGTCGCTTGGACGTCCATTGTTCCTGTACGGAATAAGTTTGAGTTAGGTATGTTTTTGTATGAAGGAAGAGGTTCAATGCTATCCGTCAAGTCACGGCAATTCATATGAACCTGGTACCTAAGAAAATAGGGTGTACAGTGTAACCCACTAGATGTAACGTTGATTATAATTTATTTATTTGTTTAGTTGTAAGTAGGAGTAGTTGGTTGCCACAGTCGTATAAGTTAATATGTGAACAACGCTGTGGGCCGCATTACTGTTAAAATTTAAAAATATACTAAATTTGAGTATTATATGTAATGTAGCTGTTTGTTGTTTGTAAATAAATAAATAAGAAATGTTAATTTGCATTGGACAAGATAAATATTTTATACTAACAGATGAACGCAGTTTAGCGCGAAAAAAAAGTTGCGAAAAGGCACTCTCTTATCTTGATACGAGCACGGAAACTCACGACAATCCGTAGTTCAGTTTTGATTCGAAAGAAATACAAAGAAACAAATACATTTTTACATTTTATAATATTTAAATGGATTTACCTCTATACGTAGCAGCCAGCCCCAAAAGCAAGCCCACGCTTATCATCTCATGACATTTGACGAGATATTCGTACATGTTCATGAACGGCATATCCCGTAGATGGCCATTTAGGCCCAACGCCATTAGGAAGCCCGCGTGTTCCGTTGACATTTCACCTGTACCCTGAATAAAAATGAGTAAAAATATTAGTCATACTGCGTGACTAATATTCTTATTGAATTTGCGTTCACGGAAAATTTCTTTGGGTTGTCTGTAAAAAAAATGTGTGCCAAAATAAAATAAAAAATTAGTAAATAGTACAAAATCAAAACACAGTGTACCATGGTGGACTTATGCCAGAATGGGATCTCTCACAATCAACCAGTAGATGATTATGGTGTAATGGCTTTACTTGATCACAACTAGTCTTGTGCGAGTTGTTTGTTTTCAATACAATAACCAGTCTTACCTTAGGTTTATTGTAGATTATCCAGCTGGAATCAATGCTAGATCCAGTCATAGGCACAAGAGACAATCCAGCAGCCACTCCATTGTGAAACACGGGCCAAAGCAAACATTGTGGGGATGCGTCAGCAGCCGCTAAGTTGATAGTATTGCAGCGAGGTGGGGGCCCTCGTCCAGAAACACATAATTTTGGCAGGTTTAGAGGTTCCGTGGGCGCGCAAGGCATACTGCGTAATGTTAGCATACCCCTGAAATAGTAAGAGTTTTACTCGCAAACGAAAGAGGGAAACATATATGACAATACTGGAGTATAGCGACAACGCTATATGTATTTTAGGTCGACAAATGTCTTACGATTTGTGGAAAATGAAGACAAATAATAATTTTCTGTAAAGATTAAGTATTTAAACAACACACACAAGATGTCAGCTTAAGTCCCATATCGTATTGTAATTGATTAGTTGTAACATAAGATTGATAACTGCTAAACCCCCACTAATCTCTCTATTCACGTAACGTTTTGTCGGCAAAGATTTTAACAAGTAACCAAGTCATACCGACCTCGCGACAGGTAAAGCCATTGTCCGTGTACTGATTGCGTACAAATATTTCTCTTGCTCTTCTATAAAATCGTGGTCTGAAACTTCAGGCCGTTGTGTCAAATTAATAGTGACAGGTATTGAAGACTGTAGTAGGTTGAATACTTCTGCCATTCTGCAGAGAAAAATAGTAATTTTCAGTTTAATTCACTATATTTTTAATGTTTTGTGTGTGAGTAGAGGATTCGGAATTTAATTCACTTTAAAAGATCATGGTCTTGGCTACATTTACTTCGTTAGTAACTTGCTTGAGCATATCCTGAGAACTAAAGATACAAAAGGACTGTTCAAACTGACGCGAATCCCGCTCGTGTGGAGGGACGCCCACAGAAATAAGAATATATAAAAAAGTCATTAGCAGGCCAGTTAACTGTTTCATACGCTACGGCACTTCTACTGATTCTTATTTATATGCGCGTCCGTCCTAGTTTGAACGGTCCTTAAATCATTTTACGAAATCTAACTCTACTGTTAGCGTAAAAGCAAGTCATTCTTTCCTTAAAAATGTAGTGAGAATGATTGCTGTAAGAGAAAAATACCATACAATAAAATAAAATAATAAATTGATGTAGTAACCAAGAAAAACTGAAACTTAAGTATGCAGATTATAGCTAGAAAGCGTGACTTTAAAACAGTTTCATATTTAAGTGAATAAGTAAAAACACTTTATTGAATCATAAAACAATACATACAAAGATATGTTGTCTGTAACAAAGATTTACCAAGGAGCAAGAGACCAAAACCACGTAAGAGTATCTGCGTAACGCGAAACTTGACTGTTAGAAAATGCTTTTAGCATTAAGGCCGCCTATATGCTTTACAATCAATAGATTAAATTAATAAATAAAACCATGGGCAGCCACTAATCCATAGATAATCGGCAATAAAATGTGAATTGACGGTACCTGTGATCGTTAGGATAGAGAAGACTAAGCAGTTTAGAATTCAAATGCTCCATCCCTGTTATCGTGTCATTCTCGTCCGACTTGCTCTGACTGGGCTGCTCTTCTTTGACGTGACTGTTTAGTGTGTACGCTGTCTCTTTCTCCAAAACTCCTAGCGCCAATGCTGAAAATTAATTCTATACTGCTGATTCTGTACGTTAAAATGGCCTTTTCTATGCTCTCGATGGGCTTTACTAACTTGGTTATTGCAACCAAAGCCTTGCGAAAATGTTAGCGAGATCCGCCGCCTAAAGCAGAGACAGTTATCAAAGTAACGACTGCCTTTTAAAAATTATATTTATTTCTTTGTTTAACTAAATTAACCTACAAATTAAATAGCTCAAATAAACTCTTTCCTTCCTTTGATAAAGTGATTTTTAATGGTTTTTATTGGAAATCTATACTATAATATTATAAAGCGTATAATAAGAATTTCTTTGTTTATTTGAACGTGCTAATCTCAAGAACTACTGGTCCGATTTGAAAAAATCTTTTAGTGGTGGATAGCCTATTTATCGAGGAAGGCTACATACAGGCCTGAGGGAAGTTGGGACGGGCTGCTAGTCTAATATACCACGTTAAAAATTTTATGTCTAAAGTTTTTTTCTTCACCGTCGTTTGGGTCTTGAGGCGTTAAAAATTACCATGATATCTTAATTCCATCCTAATGCAAATAAGTGAGCCAGATGGCGCTAAACACTACTTACACTCTCGTATATGGATGGAATTTAGAGATCATGGTCATTTTTAACGCCTCAAGACAACGATGCTGACTTTGTTACTTGAAGAAAAAAACTATACCAAACAAAACCATAATCTAGTACACAATATCATTGTTAAGCCCCGAGTCCATTACGGAACAGAGTTGAGCCGCGCCGACTCTCCTGTGTCTGCTCCCATATATTTTGTATGAAACCGCGTCGATTAACCCGGAGTGAAAACGCGCAGAGTAGAATCAGCTTGGCGAGTCGGTCGTGAGGCGACTTTCTTCGGCCGACTTGTTCGGCGCGGCATAATGGACGCGGGGCGGAATCGTGAGCGAGACAAACTGATATTGGTATGGCGTCGTCCCGCTCACACCTATGCTCTGGGTACGTTTGTCTTGACGACGAGTTACGATGATAATGGAATTTCGATAGTACTTCGCTCAAATGGAAGCACCCATGACGGACCGGAGTGAAAAGAGGCGAGGCTCTTTTCCGCCATTAAAGGACGCCAGGCTTTATAGTCGCCAAAACAATTACTTACTCTCCATATACTCGGACGTAGACTTGATAGTTTCAGCAATTTCGGCCTGTAGAGACAGATCCTCTCTCATGACCAAATTGTAGGCCTCGACAGGCCAATCCACTGGCGGTTCAGACTTGCAACGAGTGAATATTGTGAGCAGAAGCAAGCCTATCGCTGGAGGGAGGTTGTCTACGTCTCTTGGCGTCATGCCTATGAGAATGATAGAAAGATTCATCATATTAATATCGATGATAAAAAATGGATGATAAAAAAAAACAGTAAGCTATTATCGGGGTTGGTATTTAAGTTTTTGAACGGATTAATTTGTGTTCCGTAGTAACTATTAAGTAATCTGAGCCGAATACTCTGACCGCCACGCGTCTCTCGCTATAATCGATCTTTGGCGTGCCGTTTTCATCCGCATGTCATAGTAGTTAAGGTTAACTTTAAATTGATTTATTCTCAGTATCTCTCGCCTCCGCTGATGTGCGCTGGGCCTTGTGCTGCTTCCATTTGGCGGTCGTTAAAGGAACCACGTCAAATGGCGAAGACGGTTCTGAAAAATTATGACACAGATGCACAGGGTCAGTTGACAATTTAACCTACTCAATATAAATGAATGCATGTCTTCAGTTCCACAGAATTATTAATAGTACTAAGCTAACGTAAAGAACGGACAATCACACCCTCCCACCCGAAACAGATGCCGCACCTCTCCGCGCAGATTAAAGGTAAAAATCAAGAGCAAAACAATGCAAGGATGACACTTCGGCGCGCGGCCGCGACGGAAAACTATGTCGCAGATACGGTAAATAACCAACCCTACGAGTGACACACACATTGACGCGCGTGCGTACACGACCGAATCGTTGTAGTAATAATCTCGGCGCTGTTGTATGGAGTGTCCGGGACGTGGTAGTTCTGTCAGAATGTGTCACCTCTCTCGTGCAGCAAGCAGACAGCACGGCAGTGCGGCGACGAGTACTGCGTGTTGTTGTGGCGCGAGCGAGGTGTGGAACTCGCACACATCGTGTCCCGGCTTGTTATGGTTTGTACACCGGCGCTGCGGCCGCATTCTACTATTGTTAGCACCTGACGAAGTCATACTTTATTAATTAACACATTTACAATCATCATCATGATAAATTTAAGAGCCGGTAACTATTTACCGCCTACCTATGTGTTGCAAGTCAGCCGTCAATGCGTTTAAAGAAGTAGGCGCGACAGACAGAGATAACGCTTGACAAAGTCGATGTGCAATATTTAACTTATTATTTATACAATGTTATAAAAAACATTTATTTATTAAAACTTTATTGTTCCACAAAGTACACATATACTTATAACAATTGGCGGACTTAATGCTAAGAGCATTCTCTACCAGTCAACCATTAAACATTTTGTTTATAATACAATTCTGATCAAGCTAGATGCTGTTTCCGCTTTGTTGTGTTTAATTTTATTTTTTAAAGAACAACATATACAATTTTGGCAAGTTAATCTGCTGGTTTTAATGTAAATAGACTTAAAATTTGAAATGTCGTTGTGCGTATTAATTTGTAAATTGAATTTCCACAATCTAAGTAAATCCAAAACAATTTCCATAGACTTACCTCAATGATATCTCTCGACATATTGTTAACATCAACAAGATACGGATAGTACCCAATATCTAGATCTTTCAACATCGAATTAATATAACTGAATATATTCGGCGGATCATTACTGAAGTACGAAGGCTGGCATAACTTCTTCAAAACGCTATCAGACATCTGCGAGACACTTTCATCGTAATCCAAGTTGTAATCTGAAGGGAAATCTAGCCAATAATGATTCACATAACTATCAAACTTCAAATCTTTAGATATTTGATACAAAAATGCTGACAGAGGTTTTAGATGTGTCCCAAGTAACGTATTTAGCTTTATTTCTTCGTACACTAGATGAAACGCATACAATACTTGGATCGTATAAGGGAACAGTAAGCAATTTGTGTTGAATTGTCCATGTTTTTCCATTTCTACGTTATTCGTTTTACTGTTACAGCTTTGTTTATCCGAGCTCGATATCGGATGTAAATTTAGTATAGTAGCTAGTGAGTTTCCAATGGTTTTGTGCATTTTGGAACTCAGCAAATATTCCCAATCGTCTTGAGTGCCATCGCTTGAAGTTCGCTGTTTTTTCGTGACAACTTCAGTGTGTTCGACTTGGTCGTCTGTCTGTTTGGTCTGCGCGAGTCTTTCGACATCATAGCCGATTAATGAAAATAGAAGGTTCGAGAACATTAGCCATTCCTGTTCGGGCGTTAAATCCTGCGTGCCTGGCACGTTGCGTACGCCGTACCATCTTATGATAACCTGTAAATTAAATTACCTGTAAAGTACGTAAATTGTGACAAAATTTACCGCATCTAGACTGAAAAATTGTGAAGTACCTGTGTAGAAATATCTTTGGGTAGAATCGCTTTGAGGGCGTCACAGCATTTTGTGACTAGTGTGGAACACGATACAGCGGGTAGAGATATGCGGTACAGCACTCCGGAATCGAACTTCAGAGTCAGACGCGAGCCAACTGCGTCACACAACCCACGCAGACCTAAGGAGAGAATGGTTACTTATAATAAGTCAAGTATGTGAGCAAAATTGATGCCAGTACAGTCTTTAAATCACGAACTACTAAAGTCGAAAACTAAAGCACGGGGTTAGCAAGTGAAATTTAGACTACTGAGCGAAGTGAGTGATTCAAAGAAAATTATAATTTTATATTTACTGTAATGCTATTTTCTGGGCAATAAAATTATTACAAACGAGCAAGATATTACAGAATAAACACGCTGTCGAAACATGCGAGTTGAATAAATAATACTGCTAATTATTATTACGCTAAATTATTTCGCCCTAAACGTTTACCTAAATGTACCGCAATTGTCAAAGTTAAGAAAAGGGCTGAAAATCGCAAATATGTTTTCATACTAACACTGTGTAAAAAAAATAACAAATAAATATTTTCCACTAACCTAAAGTCTCCTTATGTTCAATCCTGGAGGCAGAAGAGTGTGGTACAGGCGACAACAAATGTAATGCTGAGTCGTCAAATGTGGTGTCATTTCGGCTTGGCAATAGACTGCTACGTCTAGGGAAAGGGGATTGGAATGTGTTCCGTTTGGTGTAGGGGGAGTCTATGAGACGAGCAAGGACACCGCCGACGTGAACCTGAAAAGACAGGGAAAAGTGATGCTTTTGGTATTAGGCTTAGTAATAGGACAACAGCTGGATAGACCAATGGATGTAAGAGTCAAAGTGGATTGTTTCGAAACTTTACAAGGAAAAAGAGGTGTATCAATAAAGTTATATTTAGTAAGCTTTGACTTGAGAATGATCGCGATCAGCGAGAGTTAATAAAAATATTTTTTTTATCTATCCAACCAAAGCTTTTCAACCATAATTTCCCCAAAAACTTCATTCATGTAGAATTAACATCATTACATCTTTAATACAATATACTCGAAAAGATGAACAATCATGATTTTTAGTTAAAAAGTAGATATACATTTAAAGTTTGCAGTTATTTGTACTTACCTTACCAACCACATTGTTTCCTGACTGCAAAATAATATTCCCAGCTTCATCTATCAACGCCATCATTTTCAAATGCTCCAAAACAACTGCATCCTTAGCCAGAACAGATGAAACTGAACCCACCATCAAATTACTCTTTGAAGGCTGACCATGAGAATGAGACTTCTGTAGCCTCACAATCTGTAGGCGACTCACACCACTCACTTTTACAATAAAACATAAATAATCATGGCCAACTAAATCTGTATGTAAAAATGTTTTTAATTCTGAAGCATTTTCTATTGGATCCCTCCTAATCTGCTGATTGTCTGTCCAAATGTGGTCTAAACAAATATCAGGGTATAAAGGCAAAGCTGGTGGCGTTTGCGTCATTGTATTCGCCATCATTGATACCGACGACGCCTGACCAATTGATGCATGAGGAGACATGCCTTGTTGGTGGAATATGTTAGCCATTGGACTATTCAGCCTTGATCGTGACTGAGTAGGAGTTAAAGGACACCTTTTGGACTGGTATGGACTACCCATACCAGTTGCCCAACTAGTTGTGTTCCTCCCGACATTACTGTGCATGGGACTACCAACATAATCGCAGGATTGACTGAAAACAGCTGTCGTTGAGTTAATACTTGGACACATAGCTAAGCATTCTTCACGCAACGCCTTCCGTATTTTCCAAAGGGAATGAGTGGCTAATTTCCAATCATACAATAGAATAATACTTGGATTTGTACTAACAAATATAATTTGCAAATCACCATCATTATAATACTGTAGCCCCTGAGCGGGAGATTTCATTAGTATAGGAGTGACTTCATCTAAAGGATGTGATAAGGAAAAGCAGGTGGGCAAAGGAATATCCTGTTCAAAGCCAGAAATGGATTCAGCGCGTAATTTAGCGCTCATGTTGAACGGAAAATTAGATTTGGATTTCGAATAAGAACTGTTGTGAGATTCATTGAGTTTAAAAAATGAGTTGACTAGCATAGAGTTTTGCATCAATGGTGTTGCTTCTTTTTCCAACAATACACCATATTTCATGGGCCACACTCTTTTAACTTGAAATGGTATGCTGTTAATATATTCTCTGCCATCTGTGGCAAATACTCGCATATTTTTGCTATCCATTAATAAAATTGCTGGCATTATTTTTTTATCAACATGTTCAGTTGTATCTTCGATTTTAATATTTTTCTTGACATCTCCTATTTGTGAGTTAAGTGCATCAATAAGCATTGTATTGTTTATGTCGATATGGAAATTGCAGAAATGAGCATGTTTTATAGGATTCTCCAGAGTATAACAACATATAGTTTCTCTATTTTCAGGCCCAGATAACTTTGTTCCTGGAGTAGATACCAGACCTGAAATATATAACATTTATAAATGTAGCAAGTACTCAATTTTTATTACAAATGAACTATTTTTATATATAAATGAAAAACAAATAAAAATTAACCATATAATTGAATTTTGTCATAATTATATCATTTAAGACAGGCTTGCTCAAATTGTTCTTTAATATTTCTCTTAAAATAAATGTATTTATTTAATCACTTTAGGTTCCAAATTTGCTTTTAAATTATAATTCTATTATACTCAATTAAGTAAAAGTCAGTTCAGATCAAGACACCATGCAATACGCACAAATTTTAATAGAGCTACTACAATTTAACTTCATCTACTACTAGCTGTTTCCCGCAGCTCCGTGAAATAATTTTTGAAATCGGCACAGTAGTTTTTGAGTTTATTCATTACAAACATACACACAAAAATACAAATCTTTCCTCTTTATAATATTAGTGTAGATATGGAAACACACAATTAATTGTGAGAATTCAGGATATCCTCCCCTCGCTACATTGTGTGGCGTCGTGCCGTTGTGATAAATCTCGTGAAATCACTTGCCTCTTCCTGCATTGTCGCTACCTAACTGTATTAACTTTTCAAGAAAGAAGAGGAATTGATTTGAGTTAAATCTTCTTGTATAGACTATTGAAACTTACTTGCCTTATTAAACAACAATAGGTAAAGTGGGAGTAATTTATTTTTGATACAGAACCCATAGTCTTGAATCTGTTGTATAACAAAAATTCAAAGTGACAATCATACCTTTAGACCAAATAGCGGTACACCCTTTCACATACAACTCTTCCTCATAAGAACAGTCAGTTTTAAAATTAAGGGGTTTCTTCAAACTTTTGGTTTGACTGCAAGCCAAATTGAATTTCTTAGACATATTACTGGAACTATTAGCACTGCCGCCCCGTGATGGTCCTGCGGAGCTTATGCAATCTGTTTCCATTTTTTTCATTCCGCTAATAAGTTCAGACTTGATTGATATGTTGAAGTCGTTCTTGAGGCGGCTTGGTGGTCGAAAAGATTCTGAACCATAATCATACTTGTTGTCTTTGGATAATTGAGGTGAGTCGTCTTCTACATCTTTCAAGTAAAGAATACATAAAAAAATTAAGAATCATAGTAAAAATTTGAGTAAACTTTGGAAATGTTTTTTATTTATTTTGAAGAATTCTAATTCAATTTGTTTAATGAATGCAGTGCACAAAATTGGGACATTTTGCTTGTTTCAATTTGCAAATATTTTCACTGCAGATGACTTGACTAAATAATTCCTTTTTCTTTTGTTTTGTCAGGTCATTGCCGTTCAATGTTATGTAAATATTAAATACACAAAGTGTAAAAATAGGTTCATAATGATTACTATTCACTATGTGCCTATCTGTATTGTTACTTACTGTATTGCTGCTACAAAGTATGATACACAGTTAGTGAAAATTATTGTTAAAAACACAAAAACAAGTATATAATGGGCACAATATATATAAATAAAAGATCTGATACATACCTTCACTTGATCTATAATAAACTTCCCTGACACACCACCATTCCTGTTCCTCTGCCTCTTTAGCTCCCAACAAACTCTCATCTTTGATGGCAAAGTTTGTCAACTTGTAAAGCAAAGAGTTTTCAGATAATGAGTTGTTGTGACCTTTGCTGTAAATCTTAGAAGGGTGCTTCGCTGCTATTATTCTTCCATGTGGCACAAACTCCTGCAAAGAGTTTAAATGCACTCTGAACGTTTTAAATAATAACTCTTATGCAATGGTGAGGAATAATGATTTATTTCGCAATGAATGAGTGCATTACAGTTGTTGTTGGAGTGGAAACCTCTCATGTAGGAGGGCAAGATCTACTTCGAAACGCTGAGCCAATGCAATTAGTAACTTTTTGAAAAGTATGCTATCACTATCACTTATAGTCTACTCTTACTCAGAGATAATTAAATCAAAAAAATCTTGCTAACACTTACCAAGGGTTCGGAGGCCGCAATCATTGTATTTTCATCCAGATTTGAAACAATTTCTTTATAAACACCCGATCATAAGAATATTACGTGGGTGTTTTGTTGCGCCCGCTTTTCTCTTATTGCAATCACAAATTATATTTCAAGGGAAATCGCCCAAAAACAGACAAAATCCACAAAAATTAGACGACGGCGGAGGAAGGAAAGCAAGCCGAGCCGTTTGTTTTGACAATTTAGATTTTTTAATATTTCGAATTTGACATTGACAGCTCGTTGACGTTTTTTTTATTATGGCTATTAATAGATGTATTTAGCACTCTAACTGGCTGGGGGTCGCATTTCTGGTGTCTTACTATCATCTCTAATAGCAAGGCACAATTGAGTGAGCAAGAGTGATGTCGCCTTACACCTATAAACTAACTGAAAGTAAAAACTTAAAATTAAAAAAATAAATACTAAAAATTAAAATCTAAGCAATATCCGTGTGGCATGGTGCCAAGAACACTGGCTGCATTCCCGCGTTGAATTGCAATTGCAATTGGCTAGTCAACTAAAAATTAAATTGTGTATTTTATTGATAGAATAGACTATTTAGGAGATACAATTTAAACGAAAAAATTCTTAAAATTATATTTATTTTGTTATTTAATTTTAAAGATTTTATAGTGATGACGTCATGCAGCTATAATGCAGGCCCAGTCGACTTGACTCGAGCATAGTGCGACAAAGATGGCGGCTCAAGATGGCGATACCAAGATGGCGCCTGTGCTGTGATTGGCTAGGGAATGTTATTGTTTTTTTGGTCTTTAGGAAGACCCAAAACATTTTATTTTTGGGTCTGCAATAAAACTCAGCAAAATGACAGGTATTAAGGCCAATGTTACCACACGCACAGATGCAGAATCTGAGGTAGTTTTATTACTTTCGAAAAGGACTTCAAGGAATTTTTCATAGATCGATGAAAATGTACCTAATAAATGCATATTATAAATGCGAAAGTCTGTCTGTTACGCTTTCACGGCCAAACCGCTGAACGGATTTTGATGAAATTTGGTATGAATATATTTGAAGACCCGGGGTCAAACATAGGGTACTTTTTGACGCAGGCGGAGCTGCGGGAAAAAGCTAGTTTTTAATATGTGCCACGATTTTTAGGGTGGGAGTTAGTGATAATGTTTTATGTATTTGAGATTGTTACACATTAAATTAAACTAGTTGTTCTGTGAACAGTAGACCTCATGAACAGTGCTAATACCATGACATTGTAATAACGTAGACGCTATCGACTGCGTCAACAAGTTCGTATATACAGTAAACTGGTCATGTGCGAGTCGGGCTCGCGCCGGTATATACAGTAATACTCTTTGGGTAAGAAACGAATAACCTTTAAAGCTCTACTTGCGTATGCTAAAGTAATTAAGAACTTCTAATAAACAAGATTAATATTCGTCAAATTAAACCTTTTGATTACGGTTTTTATTGCAACATTTTTAAACATACATACATACCATCACGCCTTTCTCCCGTAGGGGTAGGCAGAGACTACGGATTTCCATTTGCTACGATCCTTACAGACTTCCCTCGCTTCTTCTTCGGTATTTTACTCTATTATTTTTAGTATTCACCGATCCAACAACGCAGCTTACAAAATGGCGTCACGGCCAAAAATTGCCACGCTTTGCATAATATCTATGTGTCAGTGAATGTTGCTACAGGTGTAAAAAAGAAATATCGCCATATAGATCCGAATACGTGAGAAAAGGATAACAACAATTACTTGCTACATAAGTATAACTATTATGTTATGTTCCGTCTGTTTACGTCTTATATGTCTGTGGGAAAAATAATATTATATGCTCCTACCGTCTATGACTTTGTGATGGATGATTCTTAGACTATTCAGGTATTTAGGGAAGGATTTTAAAAGATTATAATATTATTTGTTAGCCCAGTTAATCATTAGTATTAGTTAGAGAGGTGTCGTTATGGCTTTTTCAAAAAACGAAACGTAGCCGCTATTGGCTCGCGAACAACGTTGTAAAAACTATCTATTTTAGATAACTATCTATTTCCATGGCGTCAATCAATTATACGTATAGCTTTAAGAGCTATAATTGATAGTTTAAAACAAAAACTATAATCATTGGAAGTTATAAAAGTAATGCTATTGCAATGAAATTTCCTTCGTGCTTTTTACAGGCGTACTTAAAAGTTCATCGTATTTTACATTGAACTATGTACATCGTTTCTATTTACATATATACAATATTTACAAGTCTGGATCTTAAGTCATAAAGCACTGATCGATCTGTGTCATTTAAATATCGTTTCGTTTCAATCAAACACCTATTTCTTTCTCTATCTGATAAACGCGAATGTGAATATGTTTTTATTCACTCACACGCAACGCTCTGTGGCATAGGTAATAATAATAGTCGCAAGTCGTGCGCAAATTGCGCGAACGACTTACGCCATGCGCTATGCTATGTACAACAGAGACAGCGAATGTTGTGAAAAATAGATAGTTTTGCTTTGTTTAAAAAACTAGCTATCGTTGTCGGAGCAAATAGACAGTTTTTTAACTATCTGTGATATATAGCGCACATCTCTAGTATAAGTAGTTATTTTTTGTGCAATACGGTAACACTGGCTGGAAAACAGATTGAAACTTTTCCATACAAAAAATGGCTGTTGCGTTTTTTTCACTCGCGGTTTTGCTTTAAAGTTTTGTTTAAAACTTAATCATTACAATTGTGATTGAAAAATTGCCACAGTCACTTGTTTTATTCTATTATACGTTGAGTTGAGACTTCCTTTGTTCCTGCGTAAAGTTATGTGGTTATCCGCTACATTGCATCAGTGATTTGGAACCTTAGTAAAATCTTTTGAGTGCTTTGTGGTTTTAACTGTGTTGAACATGGTAGATAATTTCAAACGAAGATGCCATAAATGTGGGCGCTCGCCTAGTATAGACATCGAAACCAAGTTATACAGATTTCCGAATCCTGGACCAACGAACGCCGAGAGGTAAGATCTCATGATTTTGACTCTTTTTGCAACGAAAATTATAGTAGCAATGCACCCATATATTGTCGAATCTATAAAATATTCGAATATTGTTACATTTGCCTTTTCCACGTATATGTATTATGTCTAACTACTAGCTATACCCACCCTTGATTTGTGTCTAATTTTTGCTCCCTTTTTATCATATGGCGCCGCCGTATGTATAAAAAGGGCTTATGTATGAAACCAAATGCAGCAGAAATTCTGCAACTCATTTTCTGCGATTCAGGACTAACAAAATTACGCTCGTCTGGCTTCACCCTCAATCACAAACTCAATGTTTATTGTGATTTTAGTAAATTTTCTAAATCTTTCTAGGTGTGAATTGTGGGCAAAATGCTGTTACCCCAATGGACCATGGTCAAAAACAGACTTTCAGAGAAGTTTGTATGCTGAACATAAAATGTTATGTGACAAACATTTTGCAATTTCATCATTTACAAATTACACAGAGAAAAAATTGAATAGACATGCTGTCCCTGATGTTGAAAACAAGGTAATTCAATCCATTTATAAGCTTTAGGCTATTTGCTGTGAAACTATTCCATCACACACTGTTCTATTATCCCAAAAATGTCTGTCCTTCACTTGTAACACAGGAAATTTCTTAGGCTGCCAAAATTTATGTAGTTTTCACTACACAATTTCCAAGTAGTTATTATCACTGCGATCAATGGCTTATTTATTAACACACAAAATAGATTACAATTATTGTCATCCCTTATCCAAATTTAGTAAAATTTTTAAAAGAGAATTGTAATTAATTTAATATATTTTTAAGCCTACAGTAAAACAGCTACAGAAAAGGGTGCAATTATACAAAAAATATTTATATTTTTATTAAAAATTTGCAGCAGCTGCCCCTCGAAGACTCTCAAATGATAGATGATTCTTCAACACAGCAAGTAGCTTCTCAGTGTAATATTAGAGGAGCAGTAGCAGGACCATCACACATATTTATGGACATAACAAATGTACAAAAGGTAAATTAATTGTAACAGATATGCATAGATTTATTATGAAATTATCGTAGAGACTTGTGAAAATCAAAATGTGGCTGTTTATATTAACTATAACTACTAGCTGTATCAAAAATTAGCCTATGTTTGACCCCGGATCTTCAACTATATTCGTACCAAATTTCATCAAAATCCGTTAAGCGGTTTGGCCGTGAAAGCGTAACAGACAGACTTTTGCATTTATAATATTAGTATAGATTTTTTATTGTGTATTAGATTTTTTTTTCTGTATTAGATTTTTTTTCTTTAAATATTGACATGGCTATTGAAGAACTCAAATAATGGTCCATTCAGACAAGAAAGAAAATATTTATATTTTGGAGACAGAAAAAAAATTCTTAACGTTACTGATAATAAAATATTTTTGATGTTTTAATTTGATTAATGATATTTTATTCAGCTGAAAAAAATATAAAATAGTGTCTGAATTTTCATGTACCTATTCCATATTGTGTATATTTTTTATCTTTTTTTCAGGACCAATATGGTCGTCAAAAAGTATATCCCAAACAACATATCTACAGAGAGCTTGTTTCTGCTCCATCACAATCATTAATGGAAATTGATGATGTTGAAATGGTAAATAATTTGATTGATTTTATTTACGGTCACCAACGTAAATGGGCTATGGTAAAATCTGTGCTAATATCTGGTATCTTATATTAAGGATGTGTTATAAATTGCAGCAACAATCTGCCCCACAAATGGTACGAAAAGATGATTCTACAGAACAAAAGCCTAGAAAAGAACCTACAACTGGGCCGAAAGAACTCATACATATGGATATATCACTTATTCAAGAGGTAAGGAAATAAACCTGTAGAAATAATTTCATGTCAAATGTGTTATGGAAAGGTACCTAGTTAATAGATAAGTGAATTATTATTAACAGACTACCTCACAACTGCATAATCACATAAAAAAGTCATCATATTTTTTAATTAATTTTAATAACGGCTAAATTAAACATGATTACTGCCCTACATTGCATACTGCATTTTAATTGCAGGAACATTCTTACTGTGCTCTTAAACCACGGACTTCACAACATACCTTTATAGAAGATGTACCTGGACCACCACATAATTTTGTGCATGAAAAATATGTTCAAAAGGTAATTAATTTTTAAACTGTAAGTATGTCTGGCTGATAAAATTATATATTTATTAATTATATATTTATACTAGCAGCCCGTCCCGACTTCGCCTAGGCCTCTATCCTTCCTCGATAAATAGGCAATCAAACATTGAAAGAATTTATAAAATCGGACCTTCCTGAGATTAGCGCGTTCAAACAAACAAACTCTTCAGCTTTTGATATTATCAGTAATAAGTATAAATTTATTTATATTTATTATATACTTGGTTTTTCCCGCAGCTTCACCTGCGTCAAAAAGTAGCCTATGTTTGACCCCAGGCTTCAACTATATTCATACCAAATCTCATCAAAATCCGTTCAGCGGTTTGGCCGTTAAAGCGTAACAGACAGACAGACTTTCGCATTTATAATATTAGTATGGATTAGCTGTTTCCCGCATCTTCGCCTGGGGCAAAAGTCTATGCCTATGTTTGACCTCGGGTCTTAACTATATTCATATCAAATTTCATCAAAATCCGTTTAGCAGTTTGGCCATGAAAGCGTAACAAACAGACAGATAGACAAACAGACTTTCGCACTTATAAGATAAGTAAGGAAGTATGGATATGGATAAAGTAATTTTATTCATACCAAGTGGGTTAAGTACATGGTGAACACTGTCTTTTGGCCTTTAACAACCACCTAAACAAATTTCAGAGCAGACAAAATATTAAAGTTTTTATAAGAATATTAATAGCTTTATCAACATATTTTTTTTATTGCAGGAACATTCATACTGCTCTCTTGAACCAACTGCAGCTTCACTTCAACCTGATGGATCTTCACACCATGTACAGGTCAGCTTAATACACTTTCAAATCACTATCTACTTTTGTTAGACACAATATGCATAGTTATTCCATAATTATATTTAAATAATCTCAAACCAACAATAATGTTAATTCTGGAGTGGTACTAAGTTGTAATTTATTGTCTAAATCCGAGATGCATCCCTATTTGCATCTTTTAGCTATATTAATACCGAAAGGTCAATAATGATTTGATAATATGCTATGAATATGATGATATGAATTAAGAAATCTGAACTCCTTAATCGAAATTAAATAATGTATTGTGATAGTTTCTAAAATGTATCTCTTTATTACAGACTTTTTCAGCGACAAAAGCAAAACCATTAAGAGTTCAAGACAACCCTCTTTACAAGAAATGTAGAAAGTACTTAAAAAGAATTTGTCAACTGAAAAATAGTATTAAGAACTTAAAAGCAAAAGCGACTTTAGACGTTCTTACAGAAAATAAAGATGTTGAAAAGTTGATGGATAAATTAACTCCAACTTTTGCAATTATTTTGCAAGGACAAATCCGAAATTCCAAAAGAAAAATAAAAGGCAGACGTTGGACAACAGAGGAAAAAATTATAGCTTTGAGACTTTACAAAAGGTCAGCAGCATGCTATAGGCTGTTGCGAAGGATGTGGTGTCTCCCTGCTCCGAGTACACTTAAAAATTTATTAGGTCATTTTAATTTAAATGTAGGCATAAATAACAAAATTTTCAAAAGCCTGAAAAAAATTGTGAAAAATCAAGATCCAAAGGACTCGGAATATATACTTATGTTCGATGAAATGTCAATTAAAAAACATTTTAATTATAATAACAAAACCGACGTTATTGAGGGGTACCAAGACCATGGCCCACATGGTAGATCTCCACAAGAAGCAACACACGCACTGGTGTTTATGATATCAGGAATTCGGAAGAAGGTTAAACAACCAGTTGCATTCTATTTATCCAGCTCATTTATGACTGCTGATAGATTGTCAGTACTAATAAAAGAGGTAAGACAGTTTTAGACAGGATAGCTGCATAGGCACACATATATTTTTATAATTCACTAATCATTCAGAGAAGAATAAAGAGATTTTTTGTTACATACTTAAATGGTTAGATATAAGATGTGTCACCCTGAGACACCCAGGGGAAAAATTCCGATGTGCCACAGTATTACAGATTGTTTATTTTTGTTGATTATTTTGAACAAGGAGTTGATTGTGATTTTTTAAAATTGGTTAAACAACTCGCAATAACAAATGCTGAAGTTAGTTAGAATTTTGAGACAGACATATCTTAAATTCTTGTTCTTGTTTTCAGGTGTTACAAAAGTGCTTTGAACACAAAATAAATATAGCTGCAACTGTATGCGATATGGGCGGAGTAAATCGAAGAGCCTTAACTCTTTTAGGGGCTACCAAGGAGGAACCATATTTTAAATTTGAAAATAATGAGGTGGTTACAATTTTCGATCCCCCACATTTACTTAAGTGTTTTAGAAACATGTTGCAAAAGTATAATTTGAAATGTAGTTCCAGTATAACTTCAAATAATGTTACGGGTCACGGTAAGCAGCACATTAATTTATAGGAATACAATAATTGTTTATTCAAAACATTTAAAAGTAAATTAGCAATTTCATTTGTTTTACAGGTATTGCTAAATGGAAATACATTGAAGATTTTTATAATGTAGATCAAAATAGTGGAAATTTTGTATTTGCTCCCAAACTAAGAAGGGATCACATCTCCCCAAATAATAAGCAGAAAATGAGAGTTAATCTTGCTGCTCAAGTGTTGAGTCACTCTGTCGCTGCTGGTATGTTTGCAAGAATCTCGCAAGGTAATTTTCACCTACCTACCTTATTATATATAAAATATATATTATTATATTATAAAATATATTACCAATTTATGCGCAGTATGTTATACTTCTATATTTAATTTATTTCAAATGTCCTTGCAACTGACATTCAAGTTCTGTTTCTAATCTTTATATTTTGCTAAGAGTGTAGATAATGTAGTGTATAAAACTGTACATAATTTGTCTTTATAATACAATACTCGTGTAAAAAACTCGCCTACGGCTCGTTAATTAACTTGCACTCGATTCGTTAGAACCCTTATTAAGAAACTAGTCCACATACTGCTGTTCAAGGTGTGCAAAAACTCAAAGTTTTAACAAAAGACAGTGTTGGATATCTTAAAGCTATTATTATACGTCACTAATAATGACGACTACTACAAAACTTATCCATGGTTTGAAACCATTTGCTAAAAGATCAATATATTAAATTTATTTACTTTTTTAATTTAGAAATTATATTTACTTATTAATTATACAACACTACTTTTATAATATATCAAGATAAAATGAAATATTATATGATCTTTTATATTTTTTTATATTATCATATTATAAAGACCCCTTTTGAGTATTGAACAGGTGTACTGTATAAATATTTCTTCATGTAACACAGATATATTGTTGACTTCCAGGATTGCTGCCAGCAGAAGCAACAATAACTGCAGATGTGATATCAAATATGGATAAATTATTTGATTGCTTTAATGGTGATACAGCAGATCTTGCAAGAGGAAAACCATTTTTAACCAATATGACAGATACGTCACCTCACAAGGAGCATTTTTATAAAATGAAAACTTTTTTTGAAACCTCAGAATTTATTGGATGCTCATCGTCACCACCGTCTATGCAAGGCTGGATATGGACAATTAACGCAGTTCTAAAATTACATAGTAATTTAAAGAAAAAAAAATCAATCACAGCTATTTGTACTCGCCGTCTGCAACAAGACCCATTGGAAAATTTATTTGGCACAATACGGGGCAATTGTGGTGCAAATTACAACCCTACATGTGGTCAATTCATTGCAGGATTGAAAACTGCTGTTTTATCCAACCTTGCTCACATGGGAGCTGGCAATTGTAAAAAGGACGACGTTTTAAGGATATATTCTCAAAATCATATTCTCATGGAGATATCGATCTAGGCAAAATAATTACAGATAAACAAGAAACAGTTCTTGAAGAAAAGATGTCTCATGAAGACGAGTTTGAAATTGCCTGTAACGAATCTCAAGTTTCAGAAATGCTTTCTTCGATTGAGCACTCATTCGAAGAAAGCATGTCTGACGCTGATGGACTACAGGCTTGTGCATATGTTTCAGGTTTCTTGTTAAAAAATCTGAATACAAATTGTGAATGTTGTAAAAAAACATTAATATCTCCAAATTCAGATAGTAATTTGTACGATTTCGTCAACTTTAAGGAATATAATGATGTGAAAAAGAGTCTAAATTATGCATCTATTGACTTAATTCAATGTGTAGAAAACTGTGCCACTGTGTGCAATAATTTTTTTTCGTTATCACCACATTTGTTGAATTTAAAAATTAATGTTTTGTCAAGACTTTCACAGGATATTATCTTTACATTTTTATCAAAATGTGAAGAACATAAAAAATCAAATCTAGATTTCATCTTAAATAGCGTATTTCTCATTACAGTAAAAAGATTTTGTATCGTTAAAAACCGCCAAATGTCCGATTTAAGTAAAGGTCTGAAACGAAAAATTGATATTTTGCAGAATAGATAATTAAACAGACACAAAACAAAATAGATAAAAATGTATTCCACTCTTATGTATTATTCATTGTCTTTATTTTTTTTTAAACAGTGACACCTATCATATTTGAGAAACTATTTTTAAGTAATTTGTCTTACATCGATTTCTGTAGTTAATTTGCAAAGTAATTTTAAATTGTATTTTGGTAGTAAGAGTAAACACATCCTAAGGCAAAGGTGTCCTTTTTATGTGGTTTGATTAACTCTGTTTACTAAGGTTTTTCAATCTGTTTTGAATGGATTGAAAAAAAAAAATCAACGCTAATGGCGCCTTTAAGACACTATTAAATAGTGTCTTAAAGGCGCCATTATTTTTTTA
Source organism: Euzophera pinguis (assembly GCA_947363495.1). Lineage (NCBI taxonomy): Eukaryota > Metazoa > Arthropoda > Insecta > Lepidoptera > Pyralidae > Euzophera > Euzophera pinguis. The sequence goes on along the minus strand of OX376170.1, from coordinate 9,582,963 downwards.
TTTTAATCATCAATAATAAAAGGTGTCATAGACATGTCAATATTAGGTTGTATTCACACTATCACATTTACAAAGAATAGCTTTGTTTTCGTTTAGTTATTTTTAAAGGCATACAACTAGGCTAAACTTTTGTATAAATTGATGACATAATTTCTATGCAAGTTTTATAGAAAGCTAGGAATGTATGAAATAAACGCCTAATTTTATCATTAAAAGTATATAGTCCATATCCATACTAATATTATAAATGCGAAAGTCCGTGTGCCTGTTATACTTTTATGGCTAAACCGCTAAACTGATTTTGATGAAATTTGGTATGAATATAGTTGAAGACTCAGGGTCACACATAGGCTACTTTTTGACTCATGCTGTGGGAAACATTTAGTACTTAATATGACAGTGTTGTGTTAAAATACAATTTCACTAACAAATAGTGAATGCAAAACTTATTTTACTTAGTTTCATATACTAAATTTATTATTTTTTATTTATTGGTTTAAATAATACAAACAAACATCTTATAATAATAAAGTTAATAATAATATAGTTATTATTGAATGCAAAATTATTATACAGACTTATTTGATACCAAAATTGTGTGTTCTAAATTGTGTATCCATATAATGTGTATGTACTTACTACTTTTCAAACAAACCACATTAATAAAAATGATGTAGAAAACTCAATATGACAATGTTGTGATAAAATACAATTTCACTAACAAATTGTAACAGTGAATGCAATTTTTTTTATCTAATCTCATACTGAAATACCAAGATTAATAACAGAACTTAAATGACAGTCATTATAAAGATGCCATCGAAATAAAATTATGTTATGATACAGCACTTCCATGGTGAAGTGTATATCATCATAATATAACTTATTTTTCCATTACGATTTACGATACAGCTTGAGTCAGACCAAGGAATGGTCCTTTATAATCTGTTGACGCGGCTAATACTCGTGTAAAATGTTCACAATTGTTTCTGTTTTTTAAAAATATGTCTGAAAACGTAGGGATGCTGAAGTTTTTATACCATTTTGTATTTTTAACTAATTTTATGAGATTACATAAAGTAGTGTATGAAACTGCACAAAAAATAGGTCTTACAATATTCGTATAATGCTATAAAAACTTGTAAACGGCTCTTTTTTTAACTTACACTCGTATTGTAAGAACCCTTATTTTTTATTTATTTATTAAAACATTATTGTACCACAAGTAAACATACTTACGCAATAGTCTGACATAATGCTATTGTGCAACAGTTACATAAACTATTGTATTATTACTACAAAATTGTATGTTCTTTTATTCTTAATTGTGTATCCATGTAGTATTGATTATTTACTACTTTTCAGTTGTTGTATCAAAATAGAAAAAAATACAATGTACAAATGTTGGTCTTAGTTATGAGATTCGTTTCCTTATGTGGAATGATATAAATAATTGTTGAAATCCACAAGTTTTATTTGTCTCTTCTTCCCTTGACTGGGGGGCTAGAAACAAATCTAGCATTTTCAAATTACTTCAGTAACGTTACGTCATTTTAGCACGTGTACAAGCGTTGCTGGAGTAATTTTGTAGTGCTAGATTTGTTTCTAGAACCCGTTATCCTAAAATTATTTCGAAATCATTTAAATTTTCCCGCCACCCTAACGGTGTCACGGTATACTTAGTTCGTGGGTATTTCGAGAGATGGCAGGATTTTGTTCCCCTTTTTTTAGTATGAAGTTGTCATTCTTCTCCGCTAGGAGTAATATTGTTCTTTGATAATGGCCATCTCGAACTGCAAGAAAGCAAAAAATACTGAGGTATTAAAAAATATGTATATCAGTGTCAAATATCAAAGTCAGGATGGACCGAAGGCCGCGAGTTGGTTTCTTGTTTGTTTACAATCGCCAAATATCTAGGTACATACCACATTTCTCGTATCTATTGCATAATGGCCTGTTTATTGGACTTTACTGCTGTCGTTTTTATCCGTTGCCATCTGATTTTTCAATAATTGGACACAGATTCTTCATTATATTGGACTTGCCTTGACACTTTATTGGTAATCACACGTGTTTTGAGATAAATTCGCGATATTTCCAAATAATTCTGTGTTTTTCCAAAACATTTTTTTTGTTTGTGTTGTCTTGGTGGTGGATTAAAGGTAGGTATTAAATATTTATTTAAAATCTGCTCATCTAGAAATGGGCAAAGAACCTCCTGATAGGGGAGGTTCTCCTCCCCCAGTCTCCCTTATGGATGTAACTGATCCTAGTCCTTCTTCAAAGACTAGACTTAAACGCCCTGCTGACTCGGAGGTATTTCTGGAGGCTAAAAGAAGCACTCCTCCCTCCAATTCCATCCAGTCTATTTTCACAAAACCAGGTTATGAAGAAAACTCTAATTTCCAGTATGGAGATTCTGACCCAGGTCCTTTTATTGTGCATGTCAGCCGGGCAGAACCGGACAGCACAGGTGAATTATCCATTAGAGTTCTGAAGTTTGCTCAACTGATTCACAGAAACAATGTTGTTGGTATTAAGGATGATGGAATCAAACCAGTTAGTCGGAGTAAAATAAGGATAACTTTTAAATCTGCTAAAGATGCCAATAATTTTGTCTCCCACCCTCTGTTAAAAGAAAATAATTTGAGCTCTTTAATCCCAAGATTCCTAGTTTCTCGTATGGGAGTGGTTCGTAATATTCCTTCAGACTGGTCCCTGGAAGACTTAATTAGTTCCATACATGTTCCTAGAGGATGTGGGGAAGTTGTTAAAGCTAGACGTTTGAATATTAAAAAACCTACTGATTCTGGTGTAACCTGGGTTCCATCTACCACTGTTGTCCTCACCTTTTTGGGTCAAAATCTTCCAGAAAAAATTTTCTGCTTCAACACTGCCTTACATGTTGATGTCTACCAACTTCCCACTATTCAATGTCGAAATTGCTGTAAGTTTGGACATGTGAAATCACAGTGTAGATCGAAGGCCCGATGCTTTAAATGCGGACAAAGTCATTCAGGAGATGACTGTAGTCGAGAGGATTTTATTTGCTGTCTGTGTGGTGGCAAGCATCTTGCCACTGAAAGTCGTTGCCCTGAACATCTTAGGCAAAAGTCTATTAAGATGGTGATGTCTCAGGAAAATATAAGCTACTCTGAAGCGGCTCGTCGATTTCCATCTTCCAGAACTCCTTATTCTGAAATGGCATCTTCCCCTTCCCACTCTTCAAAGTCTCCTCATCGCTCCCAAATTCCAAACTATGCTTCATACTATACCCCAGAAAAAAAATCTTATAGGAAAACTATTTATCTACCTCCTCATTCTGCTCCTCCCCTTTCTAAATCCTATGACATAGAAGCCCATAAAGCCATGACTTTCTCTCCCAAATCTGTTCAACCCAATGGCTGTGCTCTTACTTCTCCCTCAACTCCCACTAGCCCAACTCCTAAACTTACTCCTAACGATAACATAATTGAACTCCTAGTTTGTACTCTGATGAATCTTATCTCAAAATTTAGCGACGCCATACCGAACAATGTCAACATATTACTTCAGCAACTTCTCACTTCCCTTATTAATGGATCACACCCTAAAGAACCTTCTACAATGGAATTGTAAAAGTGTTAAACATAAACTTCCTGATCTTATATCTCTCTTGAACCAGTATAAACCCGTTGTGGCTGCAATCTCGGAGACATGGCTGAAGCCAGTTTCTCGTTTTCGTGTTTCTGGTTATTCATGCCTCCGGGATGACAGGGATGACGGCTATGCTGGTTGTGCTCTTTTCATTTCTCATTCTTATTCCTTCTCCCAAATTCCAATCCCTATTCACTCTCCTGATTTTCAAATAGTAGCTGCTAGGTGTATAGATATTTCCTTTGTATCTATCTATATTCCATATCCTAATTCTCAAGTATTTTCAGAATTGAATTCAATACTTTCTAATATTCCCAGACCCATAATAATTTTGGGTGATTTTAATTGTAAAAATACATTGTGGGGTTCTCATTGCGATGATGCCTCTTCCTTTCTTCTTTTGGACTTATTGGATTCCCAAGATCTCTGCATCCTAAATGACGGTTCAGCCACTCGTAGGACACCCCCGCTTCAAAATATTAGTATTCCTGACCTTACCCTAGCATCTCCTTCCGTTTCTCCTTTTCTTTCCTGGGCTGTTCTGCCCAATGCACATGGCAGTGACCATTTGCCCATTGTCACTTCCTATTGTTCATCTTTTAAACCATCTCCCCCGTCTCAACCTCTCTTAAAATATAGAACTCAGTTAGCAGATTGGAAAATATATGCTGAAACACTTGATGATGAGTTAAAAACTTTATCAAATTTAGATTCTGTCACACTTCTTAGTTATGAACAATTTGTAACTTCTATCCGATCTGCTGCTGATAAAACTATTCCAAAAAAAAATCCTTCAAAAAAAATATCTTCTCCCCCTTGGTGGGATGCTGAGTGCTCTTCCAGCGTTGAGGACCGCAATAAGGCTGAAAATCAATACCTATCTAATATAAATATGAATAACTACCTTAACTACAAACATGTTTGTGCTCGCACTAGAAGGTTACTGTCGAAAAAGAAAAAGGATGGTCGGAGTAAATTTTGCCAATCATTGTCTCCTAGGACTTCATCATCGGTTGTTTGGAAAAAAATAAAATCATTAGAAGCCTAGTGGTAAACAACCCCTCTTCTAACAATTTATCATCTTGGGTAGAGGAGTTTACTGATAGACTTGCTCCTCCATTTGTCCCAAATTTTGACTGTTCTTGCCAATATCAGACTATTTCCTCCTCTTCTGATGGCATGAATGAAGAATTTTCCTATGCTGAATTGAACGCTGCACTTGATAATTTAAAAGACTCTGCCCCAAGCATTGATGAAATTCCATATTCTTTCATTTGCAAAGCATCCCATTCATGTAAACTTTTCTTTCTTAAACTAATTAATCATGCTTTTATTTCTGGAATCATCCCTCCATCATGGAAAGTCCAAATTATTATCCCCATTTTGAAACCTGGCAAGGATCCTTCTGACCCATCTTCCTACAGACCCATAGCCCTGAGCTCAGTACTTTTAAAAATTTTGGAACACCTTATTAAGAACCGTTTGGAATGGATAATAGAAAACAGAAAACTTCTTTCTGAATCCCAATTTGGTTTCCGTCGTTCTAGAGGCACAATGGACAGCTTAAGTATCCTCAGCTCAACGATCCGTTTGGCGTTTTCCAACAATGAGCATGTCATTGGTGTCTTCCTTGATATTTCCTCTGCTTATGACAATGTCCAGATTCCGCTGCTCAGACAGAAAATGCTTCAACTGAGTATCCCCGAGAGACTGGTTAATGTCATATGCAACATCCTTATAGCCCGTTCCATTTGTGTCAGGATCAATGGTTCCCTCCTTCCACCTCGATTGGTCTTCAAGGGTCTTCCCCAAGGGTCGGTTCTCAGCCCTCTGCTGTACAATATCTATACATATGACCTTGATCTCACGGTGACTAGCTTTTGCGAAGTTCTACAGTACGCTGATGACATAACGATTTATGCACGTTCAGAAAAATTTAAGGATGCAGCTGATCGTTTGAACTCTGCATTGTACTATTTTAATGACTGGCTCGAAAGACATGGCTTGTCGCTTTCTGTGGACAAATGTAGCGCGGTGGTGTTTTCTCGCAAGAGAAATATACCTCCCTTAACTATATTTATTAACTCTACCCCTGTTAATATCCGTACTGAAATTAAATTTTTAAGAGCAGTTTCGGGCATCCGTTGGGGATCTCACCCTTATAGTCAACTCCTTTTATATAAAGCAATTATATGCAGTCACTTTGATTATGGCTCTTTTATTCTTGAGCCCTGTAGTAAAATAGCCCTTTCCAAACTGGACAAAATCCAGGCAAGATGTCTCCGTATAATAACAGGTGCTATGAAATCATCTCCGGTAGCTGGTCTTCAGGTGGAATGCATGGAACCCCCCCTTGAACTTCGCAGACAGTACCTAGCAGACAGATTCTTCTATAAAGTTCTTCATATTGTATCCCATCCCCTACTTTTAACTTTAAATTCATTATCCCAATCCCTACCTTCATCGTCTTATTGGACCCATAAAGAATTCCCCCCCCTTCTTAAATCCTATCATGAGCATAAGAAAATAACCTTTCCGATTATTCAATCTGATTGCAACCCTCTTTTTTCTGTTGACTTTCTGTCCCTTATTTTTCAGCCTCATATTCTCTTGGACTTTGGTTTATACAAGGACTCTCTCTATGCAAACCAACAATTTAATTTTTTAATAAATGAACATTGGATTGATTGGCTTCTTGTGTTCACAGATGCTTCCAAAATGTCTGAAGATGGTAACGTTGGCTCAGCGGTATGGATCCCGAAATATAATGTAGTTTTAAATTTCAAATGTCCTCCTCCTACTTCAGTATTTACTGGCGAAGCAATTGCTATTTTAGAAGCTGTCAGTTTCATAGAATCCCATCAGATTAAAAAAGCTCTTATTCTTTCCGACTCTAAAAGCTGTCTTCAGGATCTTGAAAAACTTCCTCTTCATGCTAAGGATAATTTTTCGATTACTTTGATTACGAGACAAATTTTATTCCGATGCCATCAAGCAGGTTTGGAAGTCGTCCTAGCATGGATCCCAGGTCATACTGGTATAACGGGAAATGAAACTGCTGATATGTTTGCTAAAAACGCCATTCAGACGGGTTCTGACAAACATTATCATTGCCACCCTCGTGATCTTAGATTGTCGGCTAAGTCTCGTTTGAGGAAAAATTGGAACAAGTTGTGGTGCAACATTAAAGAATCTCGAGCAAAACTTTACTCTAAGATCCAACCTGACATTCCATCAAGACCGTGGTTTTCAAAATATCGTAATTTTGATAAACATCCCACCTCTGTCATAATCAGATTACGATTGGGTCATGTGTGCTCTCCGGTTTTTCTTGCTAAAATTAGAGTAAAAGACAACTCCTTGTGTGAATGTGGTCTGGACGAAGGAACTCTGGAACATATTTTTTTCAGCTGTCCTTTGCGGTCTGAATCTCTGTACGATCTACTTCCAAAAAATATTCCACGTCCTGTAAATATTCCATATTTGCTCACCTTGGTTTTCTCCCCCTTTGTGTCTACTCTTGCAAAATTTATTAAAAACAACAACATCTTTATTTAAACTTTCACTATTGTTCCCCTACCCTCTTTTCTTTTGTTCTTTGTCATTTGTATTGATACAAAATACTTCTAAAATGTCCAATTATTATATTATAAGTACTTACTAACCCTTTTTGTTGTGTTGTTTTAGGTTACACACAGACTGCTGAAAACGTCCTTGTTTATTTACTTTTTTAAAGTGTTACATAATGTTATTTCCAACCATGACATTGGCAAAATCATCGTTTAACTAAACGATGGAGCCATAAAAATAAAAATTGAATTGAATTCATTATATTGTATGAATGAATGTAATGAAGATGTAGTTAGGTTATATAAGGGTTATGTTTACTTGAACAGAGATGACATTTGACATGGGTGACAAGTACGTGAAGCGCCTAACTAGCGCTACCAAACAAACATTTATTCACTACCCTATGCTACCAACCTAAAAAAATTAATGTTAATATAGCCGAAACTTATCCGGCTACGTCATACGTTATCTTTGCTAAAGATCTAATTAATGTAATCTGTTCCCTGAGCCTATTCCTCGAAATGGTTTACGAATTAGACATTTTCATTAAAAAGTTTACTAGCCAATTCTTTGCGCTAGGAATGAACCAGCCCTCTTGTCACCTACGGCGTCAGAAAGCTTAGGAGAAATTTCTTTAAAAAATTTCTTCAAGTTAGGACCCCATGGACCCAATGTTTTGACACCAAGCGGCACAAATATGTACTCACTATTCAGAGAAACATATTTGCTTTGCTTGGCATCTTAGGCAGCCTCCGCCGCGGCTCCAGCCCTATGGACCGTTCCCCCGAGGCGAGAAGGTGCCACTGTGTCGACGCAGGTTGCGTCCCACACAAGAGACCACCCTCCCCCGCGCCCAGGGAACCAAGGTCAAACCATCTGGCCGCTTGCCATCATCACGCGCAATACCTGCTGGTTCTAAAATACTAGGTATGTCGATGGTGGCAAGCGCCCTTTTGATTATGTCGTTGACCTTACACCTTGTGTTGCGCCATCTCGTTCACTCACTCGTTTCTGCCCTGCGATTAGAGGTTGTGGCGACACCATCGCCCAGTAAAATAACTACAACTCCTACCTAAAAAACAGAAATTCCCATACAAGAAGCCTAATTAGAATGGAGGACTGAAACGCGATATCAGAGTTTCTAAGGAATTGGAGCATATATACAACCTCCGACAGAACACCGTCGGAGCCGCGGTTCCCCAGGCATAACACCTCGTCTGCTAATTCCCTTTGCGGCGGTCGAGCATAACACCATCGCTCCCGCCGTGCTCCAAAAGGTGATAGTAGGGGTCCTGATCCTTACAAAACTTGGCATACGTGTTCCATGATTTATTTAAAGATTTTTGCAAATTTTTCTATTGGAGCGAAAATATGGACGAAAAGCAGAAATGTTTAAAGAAAACATTATTTAGCCGATTCTAAATTCCGAAAATAAAATAAATACAAGGGGAAGTTCGTAGTAGCAAATGACTGCATTTTAGCCTGTCAGCGAAGTCTAAGGTTCTCAGAACTACTAGTCTTTATTATTCGTGCAAAATAATGGTGAATCATATTTCGCAAAGCGTTCGTTAGCAAACGTGTGGGTTAAGAAGTTAAGTATGGCTTGACTGTAGTAAGTTTTATGCTTGTTGCTCCTGGAAATCACAAAATTCAGTTTTTTTACCACTTTTCTAAGATTGTGACAGGACTAGATTTGACTTGCTTAGGTTTAATTACCGAATTCATATTTTAGACTTGACTTAACCTATTTATATCGACAAAACCACTTAGATCTTGCTACTGGCTAAAACACGTCTAGTAAAAGCCATATTGAAAACTCTTCAATCGTGCTTCGCCCATTCGCACACGGTGCTATGTGATTCGTGAGACGTGACTTCGATGGGACTGCGATGCAACTTGAGATGATATACAGTTGTAGCGTAGCATAAGTCGCGTCGTCTTCGAACATAGACAGTTCGCACAAGGGGCTATGCGATTCGTGAGACGCGACTGCGATGCAAAAATTAAGGATAGTATACTCAAATTTTATTGGAATTGCTCCGTGTTCGAACTGCCATAGCAGATTTTGTATAAAAGATAATCTCGTGCGACTGGTATATTTTGACCGCAACCGTTGTACCGCACCTTGGGTATGCGCGGGGAGGTGGAGGCGGAGAGAATTATCTAAGCCCGTTTTTACCCGACTGAGCTAGAAGGAATGTTACGTTTTTAGAGTAATGTATAATTGTTTGGCACGCACTGCAGCCTTCACGTCTTGATGAATTTTAACTTGAGAGGCGTCATTAGATTCGTATTTACTGTGAGAGTGACACTGGCAAAATAAAGACTGGATTATTTTTGGTACTTTCATTTCCATAATACAAAGAAACATAGTCGGTTTAGTTTTTAAAATTACTGTTATCTTGTTGTTCAAAGATTTTTAGCTAAGTACAATTTAAAAAAATATATTGAACTGAAACTTTCAAACCCATCTTTAGATATTTTATCTCATGTGTGTCTGTCACTTCACCCCCCGTCTTGCCGCTAGCATACTAAGGAGCGGTACAGCGGTTGTGGCCAAGCTATAGTTTATGGATAGTATATCTCAAGTTTCATTGGAATAGCTCCGTGTGTGAACTGCCTACAGTTTCATGGTTTCTTTTAATTTTAATCTTGTGATTGGGACAATATGGTGTCTATCCATGGACTTAATATGTTAAACAGGACTGAGCTCATTGACCTAAAACCCGAGCAGACCAAAATAGCTATAGTGGAGGTATCTATTTCTTTTTAATATGGTAACCATGATAATGATTTTAATTAGGACAAACTATTTCAGACTTCATAGTTATTGCACATAAGCAGCTAGCTAGATAGCTTAGCGGGACGTGATTGTTGGTGACCATTACGCGAGTTAAGCAACAGCAGGTTGGAGTTGGCAACTTGGAGTAGACAACACTTGTCGTATTACGTTCAGCCATTAGTCCTGCTTGTCTAGTGGGGCTAAGGCCACTAGTAAAGTTTCCTTGTCTTCCCCGAGGGAGCCAGTAGGGGTATATATATATATATATATATATATAAACGTTACTTTCAATTAGACTCCAACTTCCTTAAACTCTGCACAGAAATTACTTGGAAGGAGTTTAGTCCTCTCTCACAACATCTGATTGCGTCTGAAAAAAAAAATCTGTATAAAGTATATACCACCTTTCCCCTTTTTTCCAGAGGAGCGTGGTCCCCTATTTTGCACAAGTATCAACGTGATATTAGCTCTTTTTTGCTAGAAAGAGACAGGGTTCTCCACTATTTCTATCTCGCTTGGCTCGGCCTTGCCTCCATGCAAATTTGCAGTTTTACTCAGTCCTGTTATGATTAAAATCTATCATGGCCCACTGTCACCAGCGATCTGTCATGTTCATGTTCATGTCACACCATTGTCAAGTCAAGTCATTTGACTTGAAAGTTTGTTGAAAAACACTCAAAATTGAACTTTCTCACCACGTTAATTATAGTCGACATTTGCTTAATTTCATAATATGTAAAGGCGGTAAACTTAAATTATTTACGTTTGTTTCTAGTTGTTTTCGTACCTACGTAAATTAATTTATTTTTTTGTTTTAAAATGCAATACCGAATATCACCCAATTGAGATCCATGGATTTTTATAGAGTGTTTCTCTTTTTACAAATCAGTAATCTTTCCATGATCTAGTTATTTGGTTTCCTTCCACAATGAGGGTAGATTTGAAATTACAAGCACCGATCGTTAGTAGTAGTACCTTCAAAAAATCTTTCATACACATTTTTTCCTTCCTGACTTCGACGGTACACGTGGTAAGTGAATTTCCCCTCATTTCACTAATAATTTCAGAAATTATTTTCTTAATTTACCTACATTTGGGTTACCTCGGTTGAACTATCGTTGCATTGAACATGTTTTGGTGTTTTGGTAGGTTAAAGTCATTAAAATGGACCAGGGGAATGTCCTTATGGAATCCGATGCGGTTTATCCAGTGCTACTTATTCCCAAAAAGTGCACAACACTGGAAACTAACTGTGAAGCAACTGACAATGTTTTCATTGAGCTGAACATCACATCTCCGGATATTGAAGGGAATGAGATGTGCATTTACTCAGGATTCTGCAATGTAAAACTCATAGATAGCTATGATGTCCATCAGTTAGATTCAACTGATGATAGTGAAATAAGTTATGTTGATACAACAGAACAAACTCCTCTTATCATCAACGATCCTGGTAACCAAATAACACTTCCTCCATACAACCAATCCCAAGTATGGATAGATCCTGCTAGAAGTCCCTATGTGTACAATCAGTATGATGCCATAGAAACACAAGAATACTCAATTCAATGTCACCAAACCCAAACCCACACTAATCATATCACAGTTGAACACCATAATACATACATAACACAGAATGTTTACAACTATAAGGAGTCTATTAATTATTCATCTGTTGAAGATTTTGAGCATAAAAAGTTTCGTAAAATACCAATATCAGAGATGTCCACACAGCAGAATAACAGTGAACCAAATAATTTAAATCTTTATGAAGAAGATGAATTTGAATGCGGAGTGTTTTTAACTCAGCTGCCCGAGGAGATTATACATGAAAAAGAGAATCGGGCCAGAGAGGAACGCAAGTACATAGGCCTTCAAAGTGAAAATGGTGCGTTAAAACAGCTTATGTCCACGGACATACAGTCTGCTTCAAAGCAACGTAAGACAATACTATTCCTTGGCCATGATTCACACTGTGGCCAAACTATACAGAAAATAGCTGTGAATGATCCATCTTTGGAATGCTCTAGTGTTGGAGATATTGATCATGAAGTTGAGATTGGTAAGTAATTTTTAAACTTTTCCTGCTGCTCATGTTTATCAAAGTTTCTAAGAGTTTTTTATTTATGCAATAATTCATAATTGCATCCATCATAAAATATGCTTGACAAATAGAATAGCATCTTTGGAATGCTCTAGTGTTGGAGATATTGATCAAGAAGTTGAGATTGGTAAGTAATTTTTAAACTTTTCCTGCTGTTAATGTTTATCAAAGTTTCGAACTTAGTGTAAAAATAACTAATAATTTATCTCTGAAACAAATTCAATTAGAAGCTGTTGCTCAGGCCTTGGGCGCCTACAACTTCAGAAGTATAACAGGCACTTTGTCAATCTTGAAGATATTATATTTTATGCCTTTTTGAAAACCATGATCTTAGAATAAAATATCTCAAAGCATATGCAATTTTGGATTATTATCTATCTATACTAATATTATAAAGCTGAAGAGTTTGTGTGTTTGTTTGAACGCGCTAATCTCAGGAACTACTGGTTCGAATTGAAAATTTCTTTTTGTGTTGGATAGATCATTTATCGAGGAAGGCTTTAGGCTATATAACATCACGTTGCGACTAATAGGAGAGAAAAAACAGCCGAAAATGTGGAAAAAACGGGGAAAATTATTCATCTTTGAGGGCTTCCGTTGCGTGCGCTGCGAAAACCGTTCGAGATACCCAAAAAATATGTATGAAAGGATTATTCCTCTTTAAATTATCTAAAAAAATGTCTGGGACAGTATATGTCTATCTTTTAAGATTAACTCACAATAACAGTTTTTATGATAATCAAATTTGGTCGAAATTAATGCATTATTACAAATTATATGTCAGAGTTGTATAAACATAATAATATTAATCTTTATCCAAATAAATGTGTTAATGATTAAGAGTATTTAACTGTGAACAAAACTGTCTTTGACATCACCTTATTTTAATAAACATCTTATAATTTAAAATAACTCTAAAACAAAATTCACACGCGCGCCGCATGATGAGCGCTCGCCCATGATTCCCAAAATAACTATTCCAAGCGGACGAAGTCGCGGGCACAGTTAGTCATATATATTCTTCTTATTTCATCGAATCCCTTTAGACCAATCCAAAATTAGGCTACACTCGATTGTTAAGAATACTCATATAGCTAGGCTGTCGAGGTGCTGGAACTTATCTTCTAATTTTAAATTATTACAATTTCAGATGGCACCAGAATATCAAAACCACATCAGAAAAAGTACCAGTGTGATAAATGCAAGCAGATATTTGACCAAATATCCTCATTCAAGCTACACATGGTTGGGAACCACAAAGTAAAAACTCATAACACCCTCTCCTTTGATATTGAGTCTGCTTTCTCAAAGGAAATGAAGTTCATGTGTACAGAATGCGGCAAGAGCCTTAAAACCCAGGAGAAGTTTGAGATACACTGCATGGGCCATGGTGATCCAGAGCTAGAATGCAATAAGTGCCATAAAGTTTTCGCTTCAAAGTTTACCTTGCGTACACACCGTAAGATTCACACTAGAAAGTATCCTTGCAACTATTGCTCAAAGACTTATTCTGATGCAGAGGATTTGAGATCCCATGCGGCTAAAATCCACTTCATGTTCATATGTGATTCTTGTGATTATGTATCATCGAAGTATGTCGATTTGGTGGTTCATCAAGAGTTGCACAAGAGTCTCGAGTCTCAAATCAAGGAGAATGAAATTGAATTGTCTGAATCTTTTATGGATGATGTTTCCGAGTCGGATATTATTATAACAACTCCTGAAGATCCTAATCTGCGATGGGAACATACTGAATCTACCTCAGTTGACCCTTTACCGAAATGGGATCAGATTGTGTCTAACCCGGAGGGCCCAATGTCTAAAAGTGAAGAAATAAGGAAGGCTGATTCGGTGATAGCCAAGGTTATGTCCAATAAAATGTTCCTCCTCCATTCTAAGAAGGCTAGAAGACATAAGAGATACAATAAAGTAAATATTTTTTTAATTTTTTCATAAATAGTAAAGTAAGTATATGCTATTACATACAATAATTAAGTTTTCACTATTTAATTACACAAAAGTTTGAATTACTTTGAAGACAGCTTACATAAAGTAAAAAAAATGGAGTACATATTACTATATTTCATCAATATTTCGACAGAATTAATTAGTTTTTAGCATTTTTTGTGCTAATAGCTATCTTTATTTTTGGAAGAAGGTATCTTTATTCGGTGTCGCGTGGTTTTATTTACGTACCAGAATGCTCGCAGTAATTCACTTAACTTACACCCATGGGCCACTAAGGGACAAGGCTTAAAAACTTCAAGTTCTAAAGACGCTCGACAGATGGCGGCATAATTCGATAATGGCGAGTTGCAAGTTTGCAACAACCTTTACTAATAATAGTTATTATTGAATTCAGTCCCTGTTCAACCTTTGACATATCTTTGTATGTAATTATCTATGGTGCAATAAAGTGTTTTTACATACTTTTGCGGTAGTTCTGATGATCTTGATTATAATGAATACATTTAGGCGCACTTCAATGTCAATCGAATTGTATACCTATCTAGTGTTTCTTAATGTAATTTGCTTAACAGCCGCTAGGTGGCGCAAGTCGTCCTAACGTTATTTTTTTATTTATTCCTTATTCCAGACATGTGACGTCTGCCTAAAGGTGTTCGACCGCATCGGTGACCTGAAACGCCACCTCATAGAGCACGTGATCCGCTGCACACTCGCCAAAACCCCGGTCAGCGTCAACGGAACCCTCAACATCCTCTGCGAGGTCTGCCAAGTCGAGTCCTTCTCCAAAGTCGACAGGTACAAAGCACATCTACGCGAACACGCCAAACTAACCCTCTACAAATGCACATTCTGTGACAAATCTTTCAGCGATTCCAGCAACTTCTCTAAACACAAAAAAATACACGGCACCACTTACTTACAATGCGATTTGTGCCAAAGGAAATTCAACTCTAAGAAGATGATAACACAGCACATGGAATATCACAACAAAAATACACCGGTCAAATGTAGATATTGCAACAAAATATTTCATTTCGAATCTATGCTGAACAAACACATAAAATGTGCTCATACTAGAGAGCTGACTAATAGGTTCAGGTGTAGGTTTTGCAATGATTATTTTAAGACTTTAAAGGAGAAATGGGACCATGAATGGAGCGTTCATAATGTGAGAAAGATGATTGTTGATTGTTTGATTTGTGGCTCGAAGTTCAGGAAGTACTCTGAGTTGAAGAGGCACTGTATGGACTTCCACGATATGGACATTCCTCCCGCTAAGAAATTGCTGAAAAAGAAAAGGTACAGCTCTTAAACTTGGGACACAAATAAGCTGGATTTTTCACCCAGTGTGGTCCAAAGGTCCAAATTGTTAACTTTTTTTTATAAAGAAAGGCAGGTCCTTTATTTTTGTGGTTGTGATAGTAATTGTTCCTTCTATTTACATTTTGTTGATTTACTTAGGTCTTAAGATTGAGATTTTCTTTATATACATTTATTAGATAAGTATTATTTGGTTATATCGAAATCAGTGAGGAATCAGGAATAATCATTAAATAGCAGGACTGAATAAAATTAAGTAGTACCTGGGAACTTATTAATATTTTTGATATTTGTTAGATACAGCTTGATGAACTTGAATTTAAAAATGAAAAAGCAATCGAGAAGACTGATAAACATAAGGAAGAAATAGTGTAAGTACTGACATATTAAATTCACTTGTGAATTAGCACAGGTGAAATGTTACCGACGCGTTTTTTTGCGAAATACCTATACATATATCTGGCCGTATTAGGTTCTAAGCTCGTGGTTCATAGAACTTATTAATATTTTACAAAATTTAACACTTCGAATAACTGGATTTTCTCGTGTCCCACATTTATTACATAAACATTAAACCTGACTGCCAGTTCTATTAATATTAATACGTCGGTAGCAAATTTTATAGCCACTGATGAAATGATATAAAAGCACAAACATATTAACATACATAAAAATTATAGAATTGTTACGTCATATATAAGGTGTTATCAAATACACACTACACATTTGACTATTATTTTAAGCAGATTCGTTGCCCAATTGCGCCGTATCTAAAAGAGGATTATGTATTTGGCCTGTATGTACTTATGTATTTAATACACTTGTTTACAATTGTGTTAATAACCAAACAGTTAAAAGAATGAAATAAAAAAAATATTTTGCATAACCCATTTATGACCTGCAAGCGACATCAAAGTCGCTGCAAAAATTCTAAAAATATAATTATTTCGGTAAAGTAATAAAAACTCATAGGTTACAAAAATGACCTTTCCAATCATAATACAAAAACATACTCACAAAAAACGTAAGAATTTATAAAAAAGTACTTATGTCATTGTTTGTATTTATGAATTTAACATTCAATTTTTCAACTTTTTCTAAATGATCTTAATTATTTTATTTGAAACAGCCTGTAGTTCAGGTGTTCCTTTTGAGATAAAAGTGTTGATAATATTTTGTAAATATTTATAATATTTTTGAAGAACGATATCATGGTTGCCCTAGTTATATTTCAGTTAAGTTTTTTTTTTTAATAATCTATTTAACTTTTGCCGACTTAATAACGTGTAAGTATAGATGTATTGTTATTTATTTAAAAGAATAATAAGTAAGCATTTAACTGTGTTTGTGATCTCAAAGTTTATTTGTTGTTGATTATTTTTTTAAGTTTATACTCTGAATACAGGTTTATAAGTTTATATTAAATGTTGTACTTTTGTTGTTAATATTTTACTAAATAAATCACCAGGTCAAATGTTTTCAATGTTTTTATTATTATTTTTATATTTATGAAATTAATTTTATTCTAGAGTAAAATAAAATTATATATGATATGTGTCAGATGTGTAAAGTACGTAAAGAAGGATTATGGTTCAAATTCAACAGTTCCATAATAGGTTTACAGATTTTTTAAAAACTATGTATATGTATGATTACATTATAGTTTGTTTCAACGCGCTAATCTTTTAAACTATAATCCACAACGTGGTAAACGCTTCTCCTGAATTATGAAAAAGTAATGTAACTTGTAAGTTTTTAAGACTGGGTTCTTTTGTTTGACTAGGATTTAAAGCTAATTCCTGTTAGGAGTTTCTTTTGAATTTTCGGTCTTTTAAGAAAAGACTGAGTATCATTTTATCAAAAGAATATCTGCATGAAAATTCTTATGAGAAGACTCAGTCTGTTACACTATTTCAGGTTTATTTATCGCCTTAGGTAGTTAGAAACCGGCTGCAGATTATATCAGAATCATTAGTTACATCTCGTTAAAGTTACAGCAACATTAGGTACTCGTTAAGTTGGAAGACTATCTCTCGGCTCATACAAGTAATGGATTTTGAACACCAGATTGGCAGAGCATTTCGCAGGCGAATACGGCGTTGTATACACAAGCGGTATTCTCGGTCCGACCTTGGCGTCCGCGCATGCGTACACCGCGTCACCTGCCACATCCAAGCGGTCAGGCCACATTGGATTTCCACTTTTCCAGTTCGCGACAGCGCGTCGCGCCGGCTGCGTCTCGACGCCTTTGCACGCAGAAAAAAACGCGGGTGCGCGTGCTCTGTTAAAAAAACACAGTCATCAATAAAAAATAATAACAGCTGCAATAAAATTGTGTGCCTAGTGACTATCGCCCCCGGTGGAAGCAGTGTTTAAATAAGGTCAGTATTAATGGCAATAAACTACTAAGCTGTCACGTTTTGTCAATTCAATACACTGTTAATAGGCTGAATCCATACAGGGTTAGTTTGACTGTTTCGTAGATTGACTCCGTACTCGTAGCTCGTAGCCATAACGTTTGGTTTATTGCTTCTAGTAATGGAACGGATATATAGTTGCCTATATGCATAGCTGCACACCACTCCACTGGAGATGTTTCACTTAAAATTCCGCCCGATTCAGTGATCTGCAGGATTTCTTTGTATAAACAATTTTAGTTTAGTATTTAGTTTGGGCGTTGGACTAAAATTGCAAGTATTTTTAAATTTATCTATAGAGGAAAACGTTCGATAAGTGCAAAATGTTAATACCTACTCAGCCGTTGCGATAGCCCCTGACCGTTCAAATATGGATTATTATTACTGAGTAAATATTAATAACACATAATTTTTGTTTGCTTGGTTATATTTATAAGTTGTAATTTTATTATTAGTGAAGATGTGACATTGGTTATTTGCATAGATTAATAAAATTTAGACTTTCGGGTATTCATTAACATAGTTAATTGACAGGGTTATGTAATTAAACCAAATATTAAGAAATTATCTACAAAAAACACTAATACAATTAAAAAAAATTGTAGGTAAGTGAATAAATGAATGTCATTCTATGATTTTGGAAAAAGTGGTAGTAGCAGTTGTTTTCATAAATCCTTACCTACTTAATTGCTATTTAATATATATTTATATTGCCATACTCAGTTTATAAATTTTTTTGGCGTTATGTTTATCAATAAAAATTGCTTTTAGGGTTCCCCTACATCAGCCATCCATAATTGAACCCATAAAAATTAGTTGTCTCTTATTCTCAGGAACGTGTGGAGGTATAAGTTTAAATAAATATGTATTTATTTCATGGCTTACCTATCTACTTACAGGGTTATTTTGACACTACTGGCCAAATTTTGACAGACGATTCGTAATCCTTATTATAATCGTTATAAAGTAAAAGCTTTTCAAATTCTAACGTTCCGTAAATGTACTTAAATAAACCTTTGATTATAACCGTTGATTATTGTCGTCTAGAATGTCATATTAAAATTAGGTCAGTATACACATAGTTTCAAAATAATCCTGTCTAATATATCGTAACGATATTAAGCTTATTATTAAACATCAAACAAATAGTCGAAAAAAAACAAAAAAAAACATCTCCAAAAAGTTGAAGTCGTAAAGCTATTTTTGTTGATGACTGTACCAACTCGTTGCAGTAGCTGGACCAAAGAGTCCGCTACAAAAGGCTTTTGTGTTAATTAATTCAAAAATATTCAGCATTTGCTCGTTTCTGAATAAACACGTAAATATTTTTATTTATTTTCGCTATCACGTCTTGTCTGACGGTTCTTTGTATTATTGTTTTTATTATATTCTACTAGCTTTTACCCGCGGCTTCGCACGCGTTATAAATCCTACGGGAATAGTATTCTTCTCAGTACTCCCAACAACTATGAGCATGCGAAATTTCAGGAAGACTGATTTACTGATTTCTAAAAAGCGTCCAGAATGAGGTAACAAACAAGCCAATAAATAGACAGACTCACATTCCCATTTATAATATTATCGGATGCTTTCTCATGTATAAAGGTACCTAGGCGTATTTATTCCCATCTTTTTTATACATATGACCCGTGAAAATATTTGAGTACTTATTACCTATAGGCTTATTGACATAAGTATTTAAATTTAAAACCGAAAATGATCAAACAAGTTTTATTGATGTCGGTGGTTTCGTTGATTAAATATTGTTGTATATTACACTCAAAACGGATTTCAAAAAATTATAAACACTTCCTAGAGGCCGATCGCGGTAAATTCAAATTACGTTACAGTATTTACTATAAGCGGTTGTGGTTTGGTTTTGGTAAATACGTTAATAACGTCATTTGTATTTAGCGCGATCAGCTTCCTGGTTTTATCCTTAATTGGTTGCTTCTTAAGTCCAGGTTCCACTGCTTTTTTTCTCTTCCACTTCGCCCGGTCTTCAGCATCTTTGGTTTGGCTATTTGCACGCTAATTTATACTTCACTGCTATGTTGAGCTGGCACTTTACCTCTTCTACCACGGTTTGGCAAAGACGGCATGGCTAGAACGTAATTTTGCCAAATAAATATGGAACCAAGTTTAAACTGAATCGAATAGACGATTGGAGAAAATCTGCTATGACAGGCCTACCTACACGAGTGTTTCTATAAGAGCTATGATTTTTAGGATTCCGTACCCAAAAGGTAAAACGGGACCTTATTACTAAGAGTCCGCTGTCCCTCCGTCTGTCACTAGGCTGTATATCATGAACCGTGATAGACGATAGAAATTTTTACAGATGATGTATTTCTATTGGCGCTATAAGAACAAATACTAAAAAACAGAATAAAATAAATATTTAACTACGCTCCCATACAACATACATGTTTTTTTTGCAGTTTTTATTGATGGTTCGGAACCCTTAATGCGCGAATCCGACTTGCACTTGACCGGTTTTTTCTATATAAGTAGAACCCTAAAAATCGATCTAAAGGTCTTCGTTTCGCTTTCATCACCTTAAGGAATAATATTGTATGTTTGTTTATAATAAACTCGGGTGCTGTCATAACCTCGTCTTCATTTGATAACGGATCAAGATAAAATGATTAATTCGGTTTTATATCGCGTCAACAATATAATATTTACTATATTCGAAACCTTATTTGTAATAGGTACACTAATCCGAAACGGATAACGTAGTTGTCATGAAATACAGGCTGATGTTTTGAGTTTAAACTGTTGAACTGTTTTTTCTTGTGGAATTCTATTTTTGAAATCTTTAACTTACTGAAGATCGGTGTGTCGAATAATTTAAAACCAGTCGTATTGCCTTTATCTTAAGAATGTCTGATCCCGTTTGTATCGCAAGTATATCTCTTATTAATTCTATGACAGATGTCTCAATTTACTTGTACAGTCAGATTCAAAAGAGCTTGCATAATCTGTAGTAGTAATGGAGCAATTACAAAGAGGAGATTATTTGCAGGTTTTTTATTTTAATCTAGGGTACCTATAAACATCATTGCCTTTCAGGCGTAGTCAGGTCAATAGAAAGACATTAGAAAATCGTTGATGCAACCCCCTGACCCATACTTAGTACTCGACCACAGGTCGTAAATAACCAACCACTGATCCAAGAAATAAATTAACGAACCGTATTGTAAAGGCAGTAGTATTTATAGAAATGGGTTGGAATCGGAGTTAACCCCCTCATGATCGCCCTAGGCTTTCCTAGGTTGCCTAGATAATGGAATTAGATCATAGTAGGGCTTGAGCCGCGTAGGTAATATGAACACGTAAATGGTGAAGTCTTATATACGAATATTATTAGTAATGAAAGACCAAAATCCGATCAACGATTAAATTTTGTGCATTAAATTGGGCAAAATAAAATAAACCAGTAGAAAGAGACTGTCTTTCGGAGATCGCCACTTCCTGAAATTATTTAAGAAGTTACCTGGTAAAAAAAATGAGGGGTCACATAATATTGTGACACGTTACAGAATGGTGTATTAGTGTTAGGTATTATCTATCCTGTGTGCACTTACTTTGTAGTAGAGTAAAGACCTACCTGCAGTTATCTTTTTAAGCTTAAAAGTGCCTACTAAAAAAATACTCTGAATGACTTCTTTAAATAATAGGTCGAAATAATAGGTGGTCTGGAGCCAAATTTTTGAAATTGTGACATATGTCGAACAAAAATCCTTCGATAACGAACGATCATTCGATATCAAACAAAAATTGTTCGAATCTCCGATTTTGCATGAGTTACACTTTTCAAAAATAGCACTCCAGGACAGAATCAGGATGACAAGATGTAAATTGTATGTAAAACTTGGTTAACATAAAGTATATATACATATGGTATGCGGCCAACCAAAATTCGCAAAACAAGCTAAAATAACGTTAAAATCCAAACTATTATTTTCAAGCCACTTCCGAACTCTGCTGAGTAAACGGCTTGAGCAAATGGCCCGTCCATTACATACTATATGTATGTACTGTGAACCACATAGCAAAGTAATATATATACCTTAGACCACATTTTCACCTGATGTACACGCTTGTAGCAAAGTGTTTAGAGGCTGCTGTCGGCTAGATTGTCATACTTTTCATTCAGAAGTTTTCTTCCGTGTGTAAATGAAGCCTTAACTAAATGAACTTGTCGCTTACTGTGGGTTGGTTATTTCTCTGATTCAGGTGTTCTTTTCGGGAGTAGTAGACATGAACTAAGTACTCGAACTTTATGGGTCTTACAAAAATATGAATTACAGAACATGTAAACGACGGGTCGCATTATCCTATAAGATAGATCCTGGGTCTGATTTCTGGCCGTGTTCTTAACGAATAAATGGTAAATCGAAACTTCAGGCAAACCATTAATTCACTCGACATCTTTTTTTCCTACAACCAGTACTATTATGTATTCTGTTCTACAACATACTTACCATGATTATAACTATGGCTTATAAATGCTATATTAAGATTTATATAGCATTTATAAGCCATAGTTATGAAAGGCATGATTAGATAGTAATGAAAGGCATCAACATTATAATGTCGCTCTACACGAGGTACACAAGTATACCTAAAATCTGTTAGGAACCTATTCATTATATGAACACTTATTGGGTTAAAAGTAAAAATAGTATCGCATGACCTGACTGCTGTGCCGATCCCACATTGGGACACGAAAAAGGGAGAAACAGATCGATTGCGTTTTTTCAAAGCACCCTAGGGATATATCGCTAACTCCTGTTTGATAAGAATCGGCAGTGTTTTTTATTTTATACTAGCTATTTCCCGCAGCTCTGCCTGTATCAAAAAGTAGCCTATGTTTCACCCCGGGTCTTCAACTATATTCATACCAAATTTCATCAAAATCCGTTCAGCGATTTGGCCTTGAAAGCGTAGCAAACAGACAGACTTTCGCACTTATAATATTAATATTATTATGTAATAGGTTGGGGAAAGTTTCTTCGCATTTTTTAAGAAAATTAAACCATTTTTTAATATAGTTTATTTACATTTAACTAAAGTATGTAAATGCCATTTTGTTCGATTACTTTTTGGTTTTTGCCATCTTGTAGGTAGGGACATAATCCCATTGCTATAAAAATTTTAAGGCTTCTGATCAAAATACCGCGACAAACGGTTTCGGCAGTCCTCTCGTGATGTTAATCTGACACTGCCTAAGGATTCTGAAGAGACCGAAACATGTGAAAATCTGAAGGTGCAAGGTTAGGACTATAAGCGGATGCAATAACACCTCCTAGCCAAACTCTCTTAATTTTTGCTGAGTGGCTAAAGATGTGTGACGTGACCACACCCTTTCTGTTGATTAATTTCGGCCGCTTTCTGTCAACTTCTTGCTTTAATCTCATCAGTTGTTCGCAGTAGAGTTTAGAATCGATGGTCCTGTCTGGTGGTAACAGCTCATAATGAATAATGCCCTTCCAATCCCACCACACACACAGCTTCACCTAGTTGAGAGTTAACCCGGGTTTCACCACAGTCTGGGAAGCCTGACCGGCCTTTGACCACGACCTTTTTCGCACGTTCTTGTCGTACGTGATCCACTTTACATCACCAGTTATCAGCTTCTTTAAAAATGGTTCGGTCTCATTACGTCGTAATAAAAAATCACAAATGAGTACACGGTTCATTAGATTTCTTTCAGTGAGCTCGTGAGGTATCCAAATATCGAGCTTTTTTGTGTACCCAGTTTTTTTCAAATGCGCCAAAACTGTTTTGTGGTCAATTCCCAGACGCTTAAACAAAATTTGTGCTAGTCTCACAGACACTGCACTAGGTCCATAAACGTCGCAATTTTTTTTCGCCGCTTACGTTGCATTTTTACCTTTTTAGTAGTAAAATTTTAAAATGTATCTAATTTCTTCATTAGATTCACTCATCTTGACAGTAACAAAAACAAATGAAAATCACACATTTTCCTAACTTGAATTTGGAATAATCTTCTTTAAAATTTACACTTTTAATGATACCAAAACCAGCCAGATACAAATAGTATAGTCAAAGAGATTTCATTACAAGTTCCTACATACTATATTCAAAAAGACTTTTCCCCCCAACCTAATATATATATGGATGGATTAGCAAGGTTCTGAGTAGCAAGCTGTATTTCGCTAAGTGATATTCAAGTAAGTCTACATTTAATCTGGGTAGGTGTACGTTATACACGAAACTTTAATGTATCTGATAATAATTCCGAAATTTGATGGTATTTCTAAGATTTTCGATTCTACTAAGTCACGGTACAAAGTCGACTAGAGTTTGAAATTTAGGATAAAACAGATTGTGTCAGGAAATATTTTCACTAGTAAGTAGTTCACAGGTATTTATATCATTAATCCCACAGTTTATGTAATAATCTATGCTACGGTCGTGTGTAAAATGAGCAAGGTAAACAGAACCACGTGTTATACTGCGCTGGCGCGGTCTTTGTACATATTGTATTACTAATTCACGTGAATTAGGCGTGATAACCGTAGGAATTCCGTGAGTTAGATGAATTCTTAATATGAATTACAAATACGTTTGTCCAAATGTGGTAGAATGTGGTAGAAGTATCCATGTGTTAGCGTTTGCCAGTGCAGGCTTCGGAATCCGATTTGGATCCGCTTTTTTGCTATTTGTCTTATAATCTTCTAATTTTTTTTATATTCCTCATTATTATTTTACAATATTCCTCATCATATTTTTTTTTTTTTTTTTGCAAAAAGTTGAAACTGCAAGTCAATCGCGTGGGAATGTGAGCGTACGGAAAGTTAGAATATGTTGTGTTGTATGAATTTCTATTGCACTTTCATGATGTAAATCTCATTGGAAGCCTTTTATTTACACGACAGTTCAGTTTTCATGACAACTTTCTCAATTTTCTTGCAAAGTCGCAAATCGATTGCAACATTTTGGCTAAAGTTACTTAGGTTTGTTGGATGAAAGTTATGAGAACTGTTGGGACTGTTAGCCAAGCATTAAGATAAATTTATCGCCGAACTGCCTTATCACGTTCCCCGGTAAGTCGGTTGCAAACTTATTTGGGGAAATTACTGAATTAGTAACCTGGAGGGTCAAATAGTACCTTGGTGGACCAAGGATGACACCCATTATTTTTAAGACTCACAAAATAAAGTCTTTAACCTGGTTAAAAAAATATAGTTCGATTTTAGAACTATAAATACCTGGTTGAAATCGTTATTTTTGGTATATACCGGTTGAGCGGAACCAGGTTTCCGATCCCTACTCTCCGCTTTTACATTGAAATATATCTATTTATTTATAGTATTATTTAAGTTATATATTTATCCGACTTAGCATAGATTAAATGAAATCATTCTCGAATATAAACAATTTTTGGCCATTAACCCAACCGTATAAGGTAAATATATTGGCCAGACAGTTTTCTAGGTACTTACGTATTTCTGCCAATGATAGCTGACTTCACAATAGAGTAGGCTATTGTCCCCAACATAATGCCTACACGTGACAGTGCCTGTCTCAGTCTGATTTCTATTCCCATCTTGCATTAAAGGCCCATTAAAGGCGTGAAGTTTTCAGATACCAGTTTTTCCTAGTTTCATCGGATGTTTCTCTACAAGCAGCGTAGCGACACGCTGCTATTCATGATTGAAGGCTATACTCATTTTTCAAACGACTTGCTTGTCTCTACTTTAATGATATAGCCGTGTACATTGATAGTGTATTTGATGTGTAGTACCGTATAACCGGACTATAAAATCTTTTACAGCTGTTACAGTATGATTTGCATCCTCTCTCGCAGGTTATTTTTCAAAATATTATCTTTACAAGTTTAGGTAGTCTAATAAATTAAAGAGCGTTTCTAACTTTTTATCATTATAAAATCCTTAAAAATATGTATAATAAATATAATATATAATTTTTATGAATAAAAATTGATGTTTCAGGATAAATTCATGCAAATATTGCGCATGAAAAGACACTGACTTGTAGTTTTGTACTAGTGATGATTGTATATACACGGGAGCTAAATGTATTGACCTAATGACGTCATTAGGTCATAACATTCGTCAAATTACATCATATTATAGCCAAGTAGGCATATGTAGGTAAACGTCGCGTGCGATTCAGCCACATATCAAAACCTCCAATTGGTCACCATAACGATGCCTTTTTAGATAATAAGCTATTTGATAATGTCAAACCTATTTGTATAAAAGCTCGGGGATTTAGTATAAGTAATCATATTTAGTTATTATGAGAATTACTGGTTATACCTACCTACCTAGGTACATACAAGGTATTGTGAAACCGTTGGGCAAGTTTTTACAATGTCTTTAGTATGTAAAACAAAACTATCTACTTTCAATAAATTAAGAAAATAAGTGAGAACTGAGAATGAGCCTGCCATACAAATCTAGGATCTAAGCTAACAGGGATTTGTTTTTACTTATTTTTTCTTGAAAGTGATCTAGTTTTATATACTGCAAAAATGTGGTTTTAAAATAACCCTGTATATAGCATTCCTTGGTCCCTACTAACCCCTGAATTACCACTTCATTTCACTTTTGAAGTATTTATTTAACTCTTCCTTGCACAATTTTACATAATACAAAAGAATATACACAGCAAGTACTAAAAAAGCCGGCCATCACCAAAGCAATCTCTTCCAGGCAAACCTTAGGGGTAACCAACAGTCGAGTGATTTTCGAACACGTATGATACCTTAAATCACTCATCCGTCTAGTCCAGTGATTCCCAAAGTGGTCCAGGTGGACCCCCAGGGGTCCACGGGAGACTTGCTGGGGGTCTACGTAGGCGTGAACAAAAAATGGGGGTCCATAAGATGTTAATGGGGGTCCACGAAAATTTATCTGCTTTTGATAGTAAAGAGCAAAAATGTAAGCATAGTTTTTATAAGGGCCTACCT
Source organism: Euzophera pinguis (assembly GCA_947363495.1). Lineage (NCBI taxonomy): Eukaryota > Metazoa > Arthropoda > Insecta > Lepidoptera > Pyralidae > Euzophera > Euzophera pinguis. Next base: position 9,556,195 of record OX376170.1, on the reverse strand, counting down.
ACATTGTTTTAAGTACCTATCTAAGCAGATAATATTTTAATAAGGCAAGCGACTGTTACTTGTCCAAACTTGTGTATTCGATATTACGTACAATTTCGTGTACAGACTTGCAAAGCGCTATCCGCCCGACAATGCTTAATGCTTGTTCAGACATGAACTTGATCAACACTATAAATACTTGATGCCAAAGGCAACCAAACGCATTCATTTGTTTCCGGAATTTCGAAAACAAGGCGGAATTTGGAAAAAAGTTGTGAGAAAATTTATATCTGTGTTTGCTAGTGCCGGAGAAAAGTAAGTAACTTACCTTTTTTTGTTATAGTACTTAAGTATTTTGTTTACGTGTACTAGTCGGTTGATCACAACGGCCTGTATAGATAGGTAACTTAGTAACTTACAGATATTTTAATTGTCCTCTTTCGATTTGAAGACAAACACAGCACGTTTTATTCAATTGTTTTTTCACGAGAGAAGCACTGCCTCTCTAAAAAGGCCGAATAAGCAATATTGCAGAGCAATTAATTTTGTAATTTTTCTTGCAAATAACTACTAATTTTATAAAACAGTAATTTCATAATCATGTTAAATTGATTTTGAAGTAACTATTTTATCAAAACTATTCCTTTTCGGAAAGAGCGAGCGGTGCGCGGGCGACGGGAAAAGGGCGGGGCTTGAACTTCGATGCCTGTTTGTCACGTTTTAACAATGAAGCCGCAGACAAAAAATACGCAAATACACGGAGCGCGTGAACTCATTGATTTAATAAAATGTTAGTTATCGTTTTTATGGACAATTTTGGGATTTCGACGTTTATTTTTTCCTACACAAATATGATCAGTATTCGATACTGAGTACACTAATTTTTATTTATACTATTAAAAATTAGTGGTAAATTATGTACTTTAAAATTGATACCGTTTTGTGAAAACGTTTGTATTTGTCTCAGCGGTTTATTAGTTGGTCCCTTTACAAGCCGTAATTCTATTTCCGCGTGCTGACAAAGGCTGCGGTGTGATACCTATATTCAGAAAAAAACTTGGTTACTAAAACATTTTTTTTACAGGTAAGGTAACTGACACGAAACATGGCTACAGCAAAGAAAAAATGTCGACAATATAGTGTCGATTATTTGAAATATGGTTTTGTTCCATCAGAGGCAGACAAACAATTGCCCATGTGCCTATTATGCAACAAAGTTTTGAGCAATGACTCTATGAAACCATCAAAGCTCGAAGATCATCTAAAAAGGTGTCATACTGATAAAATAGGTAAAGATTTAAAATATTTTCAAACATTGAAAGAAAAATATGGAAAGAGACCCACCATGCACAGTATGTTCGCTTCAACATCTCAAAGTAACGATGATGGCTTGCGGGCATCTTACAATATCTCATTACTTATAGCAAAATCTGGAAAACCGCACACTATCGCAGAACAATTAATTTTACCCGCTGTTGAAGAGGTTTTAAAAACTGTTTTGCACAAATCTCCATTTGACGTACTAAAAAGAATTCCATTAAGTAACAATACTGTACAAAGACGCATTGATGAAATGAGCTCTGATATCGAAAGCTTTTTGTGCAATCATCTGCAAAAAACTCATTTTTCTATACAACTGGACGAGTCAACGTTACCCAGTAATGAAGCATTACTATTGGCATATGTCCGATTTATTGTTGAGGAAGAAATTCACGAAGAATTGCTATTTGCCAGAACTTTGGAGACTGACACTAAAGGCGAATCAATATTTAATGTCCTGAGTAATTTTTTTACGGAAAAATCGATCCCATTTACAAACATTATTTCAGTGGCAACAGACGGAGCTCCTGCAATGGTCGGGCGATATCGTGGGTTTATAAGTCATCTCAAAAGAATTATACCAGGACTTACAGCTATTCATTGCGTAATCCACCGACAACATCTTGTGGCAAAACATTTAAGTGACAGGTTGAACCAATCTCTTCATTTTGTAATAAAAGCTGTCAACAAAATCAGAAGCAATGCATTGAATACACGTTTATTTGCTCAATTGTGCGACGAAAATGATGAAGACTTCCAACGACTGCTCTTACATACTGAAGTACGCTGGTTGTCGAAAGGTGCATGCTTAACGAGATTTTACTCTGTTTTCGATTCCATATTAGAGTTCTTAGAAAGTAGAGATCCAGATTTAAAAGAAAACTTGATCAAATTCAAAGCAGACATTGCGTATTTGACAGATTTGTTTAAAAAATTTAATGATATTAACTTGCAGTTACAAGGGGACAGCCTGAATTTAATAAAAACAAAGGGGATAATTTCGGCTTTTCTTGGGAAATTGAAATTTATGAAGCAAAACATTAGTCGGCGCGAATTCTCTCAATTTCCAAACTTGTCGCAGGTAGAATGTATTGATGAGGATATCCATACCTACAGTCAACATTTAAGTGCCCTGCATGATGACTTCAAAACCAGGTTTGAAGATATACTGACGATGGATATACCACCATGGATAATAAATCCATTTGATGAAACGGAAGTGGCCAATGTTGTATTACAAGAGGAGCTGCTCGAGCTAAGCACTAATGAGGAGCTGAAGGTGAAATTTAGAAAAGGCTACCCAACATTTTGGCTGCAAGCAGAAATACCCGAAAAATATCCTGGACAGTGGGAAATCGCAAGGAAATTTTTAATAGCTTTTCCCTCGTCATATCTTGTCGAAAGGAGTTTTAGTGCCGTTACAAACCTCTTAACAAAAAAAAGGAGCAAATTAAACATCACAGAGCGGGGGGATTTGCGGTTATTGCTCACAAAAATAAAGCCAAACATTGATCGTTTGCTGACACTCCATCAGATACATCCTTCCCATTAATTAAAATTATGACCTGAACCTATATTACCTTAATATTTTTTTCTTGTAATTCTATTCTTTTAATAAATAAAGTGATATAAAATGTCCCATTTTTCGTTTTTATTTTACATATCGAAATATAGGGACAGAACTCAGAAGTGACACAATTTTTATTTTTTGGCGACTTTAAGAATGTGGTAGAAATGTAGCAGCAGGGGGTCCACCGAAACCAGTAAAATTTTGAAAGTGGTCCACGAGAAAAATAAGTTTGGGAACTACTGGTCTAGTCGAATAAGTGAATTGAGGAGCTCAATAGTCTAGGTTACGGAGGTCAGACGGCAGTCGCTCCACTGTAATAACCAGTTCCGCCAAATCTAGGATCATGACTAACAGCGTACCCTAGGCTCCAAAGCGTAAGTTGACGACGCAACTAGGAATATACGCTAGAATGATGAAACCGCCTAGTCGAATGATTTAGGCAGTCTAGCTATTCATTTATAAAAATATTTCTTTCGCATTTACCGTTTAGTAGGTGTATATTTACTTTTCTACATACTTAGTCAGTAATCACTGTATTTGATCCAAAATGCTGAAACACACTGGCATAAACCCGTGGGCTCAGAGAAAGACAGTAGGGTTTGGCTAGGAGTTTATTACGCTTTTAGCACCACCCCCGGGTCGTGTAGGGGATGAGGGTATCTCCTAAGGATGCGCAATGTCGACCCCAACCCTAGCCCTGCCGATTGTAGTAAAAGAATGTAAATTCGGACAAAGTAAGAATGTAAATGATCTTTATTAATGTGACGAGACCAAAAGCTTTATATTTAAATGACATTAGAAAGAAGTTATTTATATTTTTGCCTTGAAAAGGGAGACTCAATCTAAGGGCATTTAAAATTCTGGCTTTTCAAATTCATGTCCTTGTTATAACGATTCCAAATCCACAACTCGAAGTAATGTTGCCTGGTGATTTTAACAATTTTACAGTTTCTTTTTTTTATATAACTTCTATAAAATTCAGTTTTGATCGAAGTTAAACCTAGTTCCTTTAATATCATTTTTGGTGGCTAGAGCAAAATGGGCGACTTTGGGACAAGCCTTTATTTTCTCATCTCTTATCCATCGACGCATATCGATGTGTACTGAAGTAATATAAATGTCTATGATCTTGCCTCTTTCCATAAATCAACATGAGTAATCAGAGACATGGGAAAAAATATAACAAGCAATATTTTAATACATTATTAATGCAACCGGAAAAATGCAAGCCAATGAAAACCAATTATTGTAACAAAAAGCTACCTACCTACATCATTATAAATATGCTCTTTGTGTACATCTATTTTTGTGTACGTTGTTGCTCGTTCATAATATGACTGAAGAAAATATTATATAAGTTCGTATCCAATAGTTAGAATCACCCATGTATCACAACAAGTGGGCAGTCAGGAGCAGCATTATTTAACAGCGTATTGTCCACCGTTTGAGTGTGACCCACTTTCAAGTTAGGGCAGTTGATTTTGGTGCCCGCTTCTTATTAATGTGCACTTTGACTCGTAATATGCTAATACCAGCTGCTATACACGGCTTTGCCATAGAGCTACAAGAGCCTCCGAACCTTTTGTAGAAAACAAGTGCTTTTTCCCGTGTAGGTATGTTAGATATTTTGTTTAATATTTACTTTTTATGTTCAAATATCCAGCGATTGACCACGGTGCACTGTGCAAATAGACTTTAGCTGCGTTTCTTTTGATTAGGAGCCGGACGTACAACATTCGAAAAGTAAACATTGTAGGTATTTCATTACATAAATTCAAGGCAGACTCTGCTATTTTATAAACTAGCTTGCATCAAGTCTAGCCATGTCTCTCTGAAATTTACCTCTCATGCTCTTGCTAATAAATCCTTGGCCTAAACATTAGGAACTTCCGTGAAGCTGGTGTGAAGGTTGAGGAATTCGTTATAGTTATAACATGATTTAATATCTTATTATGAACGCGATAAATTCTGTAAGGTAATGTACTCATGAGAATTAATTTATTATTGGCTCATAAAATAAACAGCCGATTTTTATCAAAATTTGTATTGAATCAATACTCGTATTCGTTTATAGTGAATAGAAGTATTTCTCCTTTAATATATACAGCAGAACGTCGTCTACGTATACCTAAGCTAATGGGACCATTATGTCCTGTTTAAACGAGACAGTCCTATGATCGGAATTGAGTCTATTGTTTTAAATTAATATATATTGTGATTCCTGAATCTACCATAATAGGGAAAACTCCGTTTTTACTGCTAAATGTATCAACAAATATGATGACAATCCGTGAAAGACAAACATCTTTGTATATTTATTTGTATATTTGACAACTTTGTTGTACAAATAAGTTACGTAACATTCTTGTGTTGTGGCTTATTGATGGGGTCGTATATCTCATCTGTCAATGTGATCTCAACTGTACGTGAGATAACTGAAAGAAATTTGTAATTTTATACCTATTGATGAAAAGAATGAGTCACCTCTTCTATAAGATTTTTTATAAAAGTTATTTTTTACTCTTTAATGCACTACGTTCATCATTGAAAAAATAAATTTTGACTCTATAGCAAAGAGCATCGAAACCGATAAGTAAAACGTTTCTATCTCAATCTCTATACACATTTACTTCATTTACTCCTTGACCTGTTTGAATTATTTAAGTATTTAAATACAGGAGTTGGATTTAAAAATATAAAATTTTAGAAAACGAAATAAAATCGTTGGACATACCTATTCCGACTAAAGATTTCAAAAATAGAGTTCCACGAATTATACATCGTCAAAATCACGGATAGCAGTATTGCATAATGAATCACCCGTGTCACAATTCATTTCGTTCAGTAGCCCGCTTACATTGAGACTTCATATCGGCCATAAACTCGAGATCGGTCTATTTCAGTCCTGTAAAACCAGAATACGAACACTTAAAACGCTGAATGGCTGCTCAATTTAATACTAACCCAGATTTCAGCCGGTTAGGGAGCAAAATACTTAATGAAATAAGCGAAATGATTTACTTAAGTTGTGAAAACAGATTTTTGTTGGGGTTGTGAGGTGAAGAGAGAAAAGAGATTTTTTTTTCTTCTATCTAATACGATTCATGAGATAGCCTGTTGACAGACTGAACAGATAAGTTAGACCTGTTACTATAAGTATTATAGAGCGCATCTAAAATTAGTCCTTTATTGAATCTAGGATCAAATTTGACATAGCACAGAACTATTTTTATTTTACAATCTGACTTTGGTATGACCCTGTGTTGTTCCTGTTGATCTGGTTTCCCTGTAAAAAGGGTCATGGAGGTCAGGCAGCAGTATCCATTGTAATAACCAGTGCCGCCAAATCGACCATGACTTACAGCGTTCCCTAGGCTCCGAACCGAAGCTGAGCACGCAACTAGAAAACACACGCTTAGACGAAGAAGAAGTCTTTGGTACTACTGAATCAAAGTACTCGTACATCCCTTAATACAAATTTATAAGTATTTATGAACCAAGGTCGGAAATAAATATCTGTTTATAAAAATTTATAGTTTCACAAAAAAACAATAAATGATGGAGTGATGCAATCGCAAACAAATTCTGCCTAGTTAAGGACGTCCTTTCTTTTAGGACTTTGGAAGTCAGATGATCACGTGTATTTGGACAAATCCAAGATTTCACGTTGATCAACCAGAGACGCAGTGATTAGACTGATTACAGTTCATTAAATATAATTAACAAAGCGCACATATGTTACACAAAAGCAGACATTGTTGTCAAGAATTTTAACAAAAGTGGTTAGCATTGTTTTATTAATTGACTGAGTTTTTCAACCTTTGTTTTTAATTTGTCTGATTGAGAAAAAAGACAAGAGCGAGTTGTACTATGATTGATATTTTTTTTGATTGTAAAGTCTTAGTATCAAAGCTCTGTACCTAATAAGATCTGATCGTTGAAAATGTTGAAATAGCCGTTGATCCCGGCTGTAATTAGGTGGTCGTCAAAGGAACCACGTCAGAGGCCTAAAGGCGGTTCCGAAAAAGTCTGACACCAAGATGCAGAGAGTCTTGACTATGTAACCCGCTCGATATGAATGAATGAATAAGTAATAAATTTTTGTTGTGTGATTGTGATCGCGACTAAAAAAAAATACTAAAAATAAAGCAATGAGTCGGTAAAATCTTAAGTAGGTAACATTGAAGTTGACTCTTAAGCACCATAATTTAATTACACCCTGGTCCCAAGCCGCAAGCTCGGCCTTCTACTAATCGTATCACTAGAAGCCTCACAGGATTCGTAGGGCTTCGCAATGCCATATAATCTCTACAACACGATTATTCTTTCAAAATTGAATGTATGTAGAGTTTCTTTTGTCTTCTGTCTCTCGCTCGTCAAATACTTTTTCTTCTTTGTGCCTGTACCTTGTACGGCTTTGATATTCATATTTTAAATATACCTACTCCGTATTTGCCTGTTGATGTCGTCAAAGGCGATTAAGGCATTAACTTTTGAAATATGTTTATCGCCGTTCATGTCTATAGGATTACCGGAATTCCTACTGAAGAAAAGCACCTAAACACACACACATAAAGAAAAAAGATTAGCAAGAAAACAGATAAAAAGCAGAAGGACCAACAAAACTTGGTACATTACCGAGTTATCTGCTTTACTATTTAGTCACACTTGCTTATCTCAACTTGCCATACATTCTCAACTGGCTCTGATCCTAGGGTTCTCTATATAAATGACTTTCTATTTAGTAATAGATATTTTCATTGGCAGCGAAATCCGCAGCCTTTTAAAACCATACGTACCATATAGACAAAGCGACGGCCGGGGCAATCGGAAACAGGGCGCAACTTTCCACACAATACCGCCACAATGGTTTGCGGGTCAATTTGAGAAGTTTCCAGCGGGCACCATCCATTCCCAACTTTGGTTTTACTACCACATACAATTTAGCTTTTTATTCGTGTACCAATGAAGCTATATATATTTTCGTCGAAAAATCGTTACCATTTCAAAAGATTGACAAAGCAAGGCCAAAGAAAGGCACAGGTTTTACACAATACAACCAATGGTTTGCGCCGTAGCGGGTCAATTTGAGAAGTTTCTAGCGGGTGCCATCCATTTCCAACTTTAGTTTTAGTTTGTGCCGCGGACTATTTTGCTACTTAGTACTTACTCCTCCATGAGTAAAAATAACACAGCTGTAATCATATAGGTAGGTACCTAACTAACTTGTAGTAACACTAATTAACTAGCCATCTTTCATTGTGATAAGCTGGTCAAAAATTGGATGTTTCTCCCGGCTTTTAAGCTCAAGCACTGATATCCACAAGATAGGGGACATTTGCTGACAAAGATCACATATTACCCCATCTTATACGTTTAGTTAACAACTGTAATGTCGCTAGATTCTTGTGTTGTGTTCATATTCTGAATCTACCACTCCAGTGTTTGCACTAAACATATCCCAAATACTTCATTCTACTTCTGTGGCTTCGTCTTAGTCGGCTAAACAGACAATCATTTCCCGTAACCATACAAACAATATACAAATGGATATCCAATTCACCTTTAAATTAAAATATTATATGAAAAAAAATAATATTACGAGTATATCAGGGTTATAAAATGTATGACAGAATGTATTCTCGCCTATTTGTTATTATGAGTATGTATGTGAGCGGGTATCCTATCATAAGATAAAAAACGTATGACAAACAATCATTAGACAAAAAGCCGTCAGATACTCGTAAATTTTTGTTTGACAAAGTTATACCTTGACAAACCATTCTTTATTAAAACCACTCATGTGACAAACTAATCGAAAGTTAAAATTCTATTACACCAAAACATTATTTTAAAAACTAATATTTTTATAAATTAACAATAAACGAATTCAAGTTAGAAACTAAAATGAAATGTGATATTCTATGTCTATGTTACGGTAAGAGTGATTAATTGAAAATTATATTAAATACTTAGATTAATAATTGGTCTCGCGAGCTCGACTAGATACCGTCGGCATACTACAAAAATTCGCAACTAAAACCATGCCGAATTCGGCATGGTTGCGGCATACCCGCGTCAGTCATGCCGCGACCGATGAGTGAGTTGGATGTCTAGATAATTATAAAATTTAATGTAAAAGTAGACGCAAAATGTGCAGTTTGCGTAGTCAAACTGTGTAAGAATAATACTAAAAGAAATAAGAAAGATACTGGTATTACATACCATCAATAAGTATTGTATAATTTCGAAATATGGACATAAATTACTCACGAAAATAATATAACCCTAAAATATGGCGCGAAGTACCGCTCGGTACTCAATGTTGCCGTGTATTAAAAAATCCCAAGTTCCCCGAGGTTTCGATTTTTATTATTTAGATATTTTCTTTCTTAACTTCCGACAGATATACCGGAACTCGGCGGCGGGATGTACAGCGGGCATAACACAAATCATCGTCATTCAACTCATACAGAAAAAAATATTGTACTTACAGAAATATATTATCGATAGTATCAATATCGAAATATCGATATATGATCACTATCGATACCTTAGATTATATTTTCAACTATCAAAGAATCGATTATTATTCGATGTGTAATCGATTTTCCGACAACACGGAATAAGGCCATGATAATATCTATGTACTAGCTCTTTCCCGCAGCTCCGCCTGCGTCCAAAGGTAGACTATGTTTGACTCCGGGTCTTGAACTATATCTGTACCAAATTTCATGAAAATCAATTCAGCGGTTTAGTTGTGAAAGAGTAACAAACATCCATCCATACTTACAAACTTTCGCGTTTATAATATTAGTAGGATGTGTATGTCTATTTATATATTTGTATTTAAACCCGGGTTACAACTAAAAAGAGGTCAGTAATCAATTAGCTCCAAGCTAAATAGAAAATTAAAGTAACGTTTAACATACTGTACTGTGTAATAATAAATGAAAGTTTTTTTTGCAATTTTAGGATTCTATATTAGAATTATAAAATAACGTAGAAAAACATTTACCATTTCCCCTACCTTATCTCCGAAACAATCGATTCCAGAATTTCGATTCATAAATTACAGGAAAACCTATGAGATAATTTTAAATTTGTCACAAGGAGGTCCAAATAGAGAAAAATAAAAAATAGTACAGAACCCTCTCCGCGCGAGCCGACTCACACTTGGCCAGTTTTATTTAATTTCATTTTAAAGGTTTTTCTGAGCTACTTTTTATAATACGTAACAAGACCACAGCAGTTAATAATTTTCCCATTGGTCGGGCACCAGTCAAGTAGCTGGCAACACCATAATCGACGCTAGTGTGCGTCTTTGCACATTGTTTTACACACACTTTCCTATTAAGTGGCCACATTCTGGAAACTGATTTTTCTTCACAGCGAGGTATCTAGTCGTAACGCCGCGGAGACCAATTATTAATCTATGATTAAATATCTATCATTATTAATAATTACCGAAAGTCGAGGTAAAAGTGATAAATTAATCACATTTGTCGGTGTTTATTAATAATATAACCTTAGTACCGATAATTGTAATAACCCTAACAATGTACCTTTAATGCTACGTCTAACGTACTAATATAACGCTTTAAAGTTCCTATAATATAAACCTTGAACTCTGTATCAAATCGCAGAGGTTTGTTGAGCGAAATTTTCTCGCTCTACAAACACCTTAGAAAAAAAACCTAACCTAACCTTGCTCGTGTGATCTCAGACAAGTATAATTGTAAGACTGTGAGTAATATTATAAATAAATAATAATAAATAACTCTTTATTGCACCAAATTGTAGAAAGTACATGAATATTATTATTATCTATGGTACAAAGGCGGCCTACCTAAAAACCTACTGGTCAAAAAACTTTGAGTTTTATTTTATAACTCTTACCAATGTTTGTAGTGAATTATTCATAATTACTACTAAAAGTAATTAATTTCGATTGTTTATTCACATTTAACAAAACACGAGGTTATTATTAATAATGTTGTAAAATTATGAATAATTTTCAATTAATTTGATTTACCGTAACATCTATATCATATAGCTTGGGAAAGAGTTTTGGTTGGAACTGTTGCCCTGTAGTTCCTCTATGAACTCTACTTACTTTTCTCATAAAGATGAGTCTCTATCGCGAAACAACTGTGTTTCTGTTTTAAGGGTGAGAGAGGTAATGGTACAGGTAGTGTGAGTAACCTCCTAGGCTACGAGTTGGCAGTGTGATAGTGAGACACTTGACAAACGTAAAGCGAGTGATCTTTAGAGTTCGCAGGCCGTATGCTTGACAGCCAACATATTCGTACATATTTCGTGATTCTTTCACTGAACTAATAAAAATATCAATAATTATAAGTAAATGAGCTACATATACAGTGTATACGAGTCATCGGCTTATTTTATTACTAGCTTTTTCCCGCAGCTTCGCCTGCGTCATAAAGTAGCCTATGTTTGACCCCGGGTCTTCAACTATATTCATACCAAATTTTATCAAAATCCGTTCAGCGGTTTTGCCGTGAAAGCGTAACAGACAGACAGAGAGACTTTCGCATTTATAATATTAGTATGGATTTATTTAAGCTTTATTGCACATTACCAGTCAACTATGGGACCAAGTGTTTTGTTTAGACCAAAAGTTGCGATAAAGACGGAATCACGAACACACAAGAAAGATAAAATATGTTAAAATCTACTTACAAAAGAAAAGTAATAATACATAAGATAGATAGATATACACTTTATTGTACCAATCACAAGATTAAAATTAAAATAAATAATAAATAAATAAAATTCATTTATTTCGGATTACAAAGATCCATATTTTCATTGATAAAAATAAAATAACAATGAAAATTTACTATAAAAAGAAATAAAATTAAAATAATCATCAAATACAATTAAAACATAGAACTGAGAAAACAGAATTTAGATTTAAGATAGTTGGCAGAGTGAGGATTGGTGAGTATATAGTAGAGCATAAGGAGAATTCTAGCATTCCGACCATGTCAGCTGAGCACGACACGAAGATAAGTGGTCGTATTTACGTAAATTAAAAATACAACGAATGCAATTATTTGCCAGCTTATTAAGTTTGTCGACGAGGACTTGGGTCAAATCGCAGTAACAGACATCGGCATAGTCTATGATTGGGATGATTAGGGATTGAGCTTAAGAAATTATAGTGGTGCGAGGGAGAAAATTTTTAAACCTATAGAGAGAACGTAGCGTGGCAGTTACTTTGCGGCTGACCTCAGAGACGTGAGTTACCCAGCTTAAAGTGGAGTCGATGTGCACACCTAGATCTTTCACACTGGCGCAAAATGGAATGACCGCGTTTTTTAATTCCGCTTGAGATAATGAATTAAAATTTATCTTGCAGACCTGACGTGAACTACCTATAATGATTGCTTGACACTTGCTTGGATTGAAAGCAACGGCGTAATTAGATGGTCAGTCATCTATATTGCGAAAGTCGTTGTTGATAAGAGCAATTGTCGAGTCAAGATCCTCGCAAGTGCAAGAACGATAGAGTTAGAGATCGTCCGCATAAAGGTGGTGTGAAGAAGAAAGCAAAAAAGTAAGAGAATAAATGAAGAAAGAAATTAATTACATAATATGTACGAGTAGTAGGGATACATTGCCAACTATAAGGACGTGGAAAGAGCGCCAAAAATATTCACATTTTGAGAGATATGATGATTTAATATTAAGTATTATTTGAAGAGAAACCTCGAATGAAGTGAAAACAGTTTTAATGAGAGAAGAATATATCAACCTTGGCCCGGAGCTCTCCAAATTTACATACAAGTTCATACAACTGGCGTTTCAGAGGATTTCACTCAACAATCGAAATTTCTATCCGGCATTCACTTAAACGACATACATTTCTAAATCCCAAAAGGATTTGTGAGGATTACATCAATTTAGTCGTATCTGTGGCTAATTAATTCAGAGAAATTAGGTACGCAAATTACTTGCCTGTTAAGTTATACAGCTACATTATTTATTTAGATATTTAACCATGTTAATTTTAATATACAATACAAAACTCTTTATTGTACGACAATGTATCCTACATTGTCAAATACGAGCAATTACAAGAAAAAAGCTTGCGCAAAAGGCAAAATATATTATTTTATTTTGAACCTATTTATTTTGGTTATATAAGTTTGTTATGCCTAGCTAGCGCGTTCTCAAGTTTACAATAATTTAGATTCTGCTAATTGGTAAAATAACAAACTTTAGAAACATCTCATTGTTATTCGTTTTGGTTCGATATTTTGCATTTTCAAGTAAAATTTTACTTCTACTAAGTAAACTAAAGTAGAATTGGGCAACTAATTGAAATTGTATTAACAAAAATTGGGATTTAGGCTTCCGAAACCGTTTGCAAAAGCTAGTAAGTATAGAATAAGGGAAATGGATAATACATATACAAATGAGTAAAGCAATAAACGCTCATTATCATGCACGTTACTTGCATATTATGGTGATATGATCTTCACATGTCCCGTAATAACCTCCCACTGGCCCTGACCCACCATGTCAAGATAAAAGGGATCCTTTAGCGGTTGTCAAGTTCTCCCTTGAGTAATTGACTCCGCTCTTGAGCAACGGAGAATGGATGGAAAGTTATATTTTAGACATGTTTTTGAGATTTCATTAGTATTTTGCTGTGGTTGGGTACGCTAATCGTCACAGTTCTGTCTGATTAGTGTATTTGTACAATCTATAGGTTTTAATGACATTGTTGTAGGTATCAAGGTACTTATACAATAAAGGGATCCTTTTGCGGTTGCCGAGTTTTCCTCACTATTTGACTCCGCTGTTGAGTAGTGGAAAATGTTGGATGGAAGCGATATATTTTAGATACCATGCTATACCAAGTAATAGTAAACCATGAATTACTTTACCAAACTTTACCTGTGGCAAAAGTAATTAAAGCTCATACATAAAACGAACGAAAATGATCTGGGTCTTTTTTACTCTTTAAACCAACAATTTTAGGAACATGTTGTACACGTACTTACATCGAAAAAGCGTCTGCCATTCATTTAACTCGAATTAACGTGGAATTTTAGTCAAAACCGCAAGATTAAAGGCCTCCTGTGCCCAATAAGTTAGTAACATGAATGACAGGACTCCACTTTCAGAAACAGGCTTCAGGAATAATGACAGGCCTGCTAGCCCATTACAAAGTTGGATACTCGAACTTTTTCTGGCAATGCCTCTGAAATTATAGCTACGAATAAATGATGCTTTTGCTGACACATTCAGAGCCTAGTTTTGGTTTTTTGTAATTCGTAGCAATATCCTTTACTAAATCAATGCTATCATGGAGTTTGTAGGATCCAAAGCGAGATCATGATTTGGATTTGTTTTACAGCCACTGGTTTTTCATGACTTTCGAAGCACAAAGAATATTTTTAAGGCTCGTAAAACAGTTTAATGTTCTGGCTGCCAGTTAAGTAGCAGTCATGCTTATGGTCAGATAAATAAGTTCATGATTCTATTGGTCTAGTTTCCATGTAAAAAGAAGATTACGGCGGTTAGATTGCAGTCGCTCAATTGTTATTTAAGGTTCATTCCAACTGACGCGAATCCCGCTCCGGACGCGAGACTCCCACAGTAATAACAATACGTAGAAGTGCCATAACCCTTCGCCTGTAACAAACAAGATAACAATAAAAATTCCATTGTTATTAATCAAATCTGGTTCGCGCCCATTTAAAGGGTTGAGCCCAGTTAACTGTCGCACACGCTATATATTTATTAAAGAAAAAAAACATTAAAATCAGGGGGGGGGGGGTGAAAGGCCCTACTATGCCGGAAGAACCGTTAACTTAAGAGGGGTAAATCGGTACAATCCTGAGTCAGTCCAATGGCCAGATGTTGTGGGCTGAGCTGATGGCTTGTCTGAAGGCTTCTTTATGGAATCGGGACCCAGGGTCAATCAAATTCTTGGTCCAGGCCTGAACTCCCACGGTACACATCAGGCAGGACGTACGTACTATTACCTAATGGAATGACTGTGGCTGCTGGACATTACTAAGCACAGAGTTCACAATGTATAGTTTTACCAAATTTAAACAAGAAAACTTTCTAGAACATTATTTATAATTGTAGCGGGCGGTAGAAATACATGACGCGCCCTGACAATACTTTCACTGAATAAGCAGTTTCCATGCAACGATATTACTTTTACAAAAGAAAACTTAAAACTTTATAGATGTTTTTAAGGCAATAAAAAAAACAATTAAGACTTCTACATCTAACGATGTTCAAAAAAACACTAATTCAGAAACTACTAAAGAATTAGATCAGATTGCAACTTACCGAATTTCGGGTTTACTCAACACTATTTTAACTGGAATTTCAATATAATTCTTGCTTATGAAACTTTATTTCCATATTAATAAATTACGAATTATTGGCAACGTATGTAAGGGGCCGCTAAGAAGAGCGTGTTGTAGCACGCATGCTAGTTAAAGGTAATGCAAAATGCGAAATAAGTCGCCGCCGATCCGCGGATCGATATCAATACTGTGCATCTTAATCTACTCACCAATATCGAACGCCATGTTGCGCAAAGTTTTTGAGTACATAATAGAAATCAGTCGCTTTTGAGTTGACCAGATTTTGACGAAAGTTGAGTCAAAATGTCAAATTATTTCGAAATGTAGAAATAATACTTTAATGTAAAATATTATTTATAATTATATTTTAGATAGATTTATTTTATTGAAATATTAATATTTCCTTTATCTCCTTTAGTTAGGTTCTTTTTAAGATTAATTGTTCAGTTAGTCGAAATTGTAAATAAAAGGTTTTTTTATGAATATTAAATTATTGCATAAAAACTTCGTTATTAAATATTTATTTGTATTGTTTCAGTGTGGTGCTAAAGATGGCTAACTGTTGAGGTGTCTGGCGCGGAAGCGGTGCTCGTAGTCGCAGTGGTGCTAACCCGCTAACAACATGACTAAGAAGTTCGAGTTCAACTGGCAGATCCCTGTGCCAGAGCCGCTACTCCAGGTCAGTGCATACATTTCGCTTTAATATGTATATGTCACGTGTGTCACGTACATTCAAGAGAAATGTTCTCCCCCATATGTTGCGATTATAGAATAGGACCAAGGAAGCTTTCAAAATGGCCAGAAAAAAAACAGATTCAGCAATCTATCGGCTAACCTGATGTTAAGCGGTTACCGTAATATAAGATCACATCGTTATCTCTTATATGTTTTATTATTATTACAAGAACACCTACAATACGAGAATATCGTTCGATGATACGAACAAGGGAACGAGTTTCTACTTAAATCGGCCAAGCTACCCCGCAGCTCATATTAACAATGTATATTGAAAATCTACATATTATATATATTTTTAAATATTTATTTAATTTGATTAATAGGTACCTAAATAGTATCTTTTTTTTTTTTGTTTTCAATATGGCTTTTAATTTTGTATTTAGCTAGTGACAAGTAATATAATATATTGAACCATGTTGTTTAGTCAAGCAAGTCGGGTCAGAAGAATCAAGCTAAGTGAAGTGGTAGAAAAACTGCACTTAGCGATTTCCAGGATCTTTTGGCAACAAGCAAGAAAATCACATAAATCGAACACTGTATCACTTCCCAAAACTCAGGCACGTTGTCAACTTGATCTCGAACACTTTGCGAATAATAATCTACCATTATTATGCACAAATACTAAAAAAAAACACAAATTATAGAAAATAAAATACTGCGCCGATACTGCTTTTCTCAGCTTCCAGCTATTAGTCCTTATTATATCTTAAATTGTAAAATTTAAACAAATAAAAATTTGAATTGAACTAAATGTATACTAATAGAGCAACCCGCGACTCTATCTTCTTTGCTCTATGTCGAAAAATCCTTGAAACGTTGCGTTTACTTTTAAAAAATAAGTACAGTTTATACAAATAACATTGCAGATTCAAATCCAAAAATAGAATAAGAATTCCCGAATTCCTGTTCCACAAACAAATCGCCGCACAGTAATGAGGAAGCGTTCTTATATAAACACGTTCAAGTTCAATGCGCCTCTAGATTGTTGCGATTCACATAATTTGAACAGCCGCCAATCTTCGTGTTCTCTCAATCAGGACACAATTAAATGTAGAAATAAAGCTCTATCACAGACTACAGAATGCTATTCTATGCAAGTAAGCCGTACATAAATTCTGAATGTTTTTTTTTATAATTCTAAATATGCAAACAAGCTTACGGGTCACTTGGTGGAAAGGAGTTACTTTAGTCTATGGTCGGCTGAAAAACCAGCGCTATGTACTAGCGAGTGTCAATCCAATAGGAAGTTTTTTTGTCACTTTTCAAAAAAAGTACACATATACTTTTAATATTTGATTTACAATGCGTTACGTTCGATATCATACAAAAACGCCGATCATTCTACACAAAAATGAATTAAAAATTCGTGTATAGTCCCACTTCCCACTAACATATTTATTATCCACCATTTCCAGCACTTGTCTTGCACTCCAAACATTTCATAAAGATAATATACATTTGCCATCCACCCATCTATAGCAGCCCTTATGTTATCCTTACATACCTAATACCTAAGGTACTTGATATAAATAAGGCCTATGCTCTAATAAAGCCTATAGTTCAGAAAATCGTTTAAAATATATTTACATCAAAAATACTTCATCATCATCATCATCATTTCAGCCGCAGTCAGTCCACTGCTGGACATAGGCCTCTCCCAATGATTTCCAAAATGATCGGTTGGCAGCAGTCTGCATCCAGCGTCTGCCTGCGACCCTTTTCAGGTCATCTGACCATCTGGTCGGTGGATGTCCAACGCTGCGCTTACCGGTACGTGGTCGCCATTCGAGAACCTTTCTGCCCCATCGGCCATCGGTTCTCCGCGCTATGTGCCCCGCCCACTGCCACTTCAAAGAACTAATCCGCTGGGCTATGTCGGTGACTTTTGTTCTCCTACGGATCTCTTCATTTCTGATTCGATCTCGTAGGGAAACACCGAGCATCGCCCTCTCCATAGCTCTCTGGGCGACCTTGAGCTTTCTTATGAGGCCCATAGTCAAAGACCACGTTTCGGACCCGTATGTCATCACTGGTAACACACACTGGTCGAATACCTTAGTTTTAAGGGACTGAGGTATTTTAGACGAGAAGACGCTACGTAGCTTCCCGAACGCCGCCCATCCGAGTCGGATTCGACGAAAGACCTCGTCCTCGAAGCTGGAGTTGCCAGCCTGGATCATCTGACCCAGGTAGACATAATGGTCTACAACTTCAAGGGTGTGGTTCCCGACTGAAACCGGTGATGGCGTAACATGGACATTACACATTGCCTTGGTTTTGTCCATGTTCATTTTAAGGCCCACCTGTTGGGAGACCACGTTGAGGTCGCTGAGCATGGTACTTAAGTCCTCCAGCGATTCCGCCATGACCACGATATCGTCGGCAAAACGAAGGTGAGTGATATACTCGCCATTGATGTTGATGCCAAGTCCTTCCCATTCCAGGAGTTTGAAGGCATCTTCCAGAGCAGCGGTAAACAGTTTCGGAGAAATGACGTCTCCCTGTCTTACACCTCTCTGCAATGGAATAGCCCTCGTGCTCTGCTCCTGTACTCGGACTGACATGGTGGCGTTGCTGTATAAACACTTCAACACTTCGATGTACCGATAGTCTATGCGGCACCGCTGGAGAGACTGAAGCACCGCCCACATTTCGATCGAATCGAAGGCCTTCTCATAGTCCACAAACGCTAGGCATAGTGGCCGGTTATACTCTTTGGCCTTCTGTATAACCTGCCGAAGCGTATGGATGTGGTCTATGGTACTAAACCCTTTTCGGAAACCGGCTTGTTCGGGAGGCTGGAAGGCATCGAGCCTGTTCGCGAGACGATTCGTGATTACCCTCGAAAACAGCTTATAGATGTGGCTCAGGAGCGTGATGGGTCTATAGTTCTTCAATAGGGTATTGTCACCTTTTTTGAAGAACAAAACCACCACGCCCCTGTTCCACGCCTCTGGCGTCACTCCCTCGAGCAAAACGGAATTAAAGAGCTTCTGAAGGATTTTCAGTACCGGCGTTCCGCCCGCTTTCAGAAGCTCTGCTGTGATTCCGTCTTCGCCCGGCGCCTTGTTGTTCTTGAGCTGTTTAAGGGCAATCCTAATCTCGTACAGGCTGATGTCCGGGATATCTTCCGTATAGTGTCGGGTAAGCTTGGCTCTTGGGTCTTTGGCCAAGCTTTCAACGGGTTTGGCTACTGAAGTGTAGAGTTGTCCGTAAAACCTCTCGATCTCCCTCAGCACCTCGGCTCTCGTCGATACCACGTTGCCGTCCTCCGTCTTCAGCTTGGTCAGTCGGCTCTGCCCAATAGACTCCACCTTTGCGAACACTTTGGAGCCTTTGTTTTGCTCTATCGTCTCCTTAATACGTTCTGTATTGAAGGAGCGAGTATCGTTCCGCAAAGATTTCCGGATTTGTCTATTGAGCTGCCGGTAGACGTCGGCGTCTTCGGAGGTCTGCAGCATCATGGACCGTCGCTTAGCCATCAGATCCAGGGTCTGAGGTGAGAGTTTTTGTGGTTTATTTTTGGGGCGGGATTTGAAGATCTTCTTTCCCACCGCCTGGACAACTTCTACAAATCCGTTATTAATCTCGTCCACGGAAACGCAATCCTCAAGGCATGCAAAGCGATTTGAGAGCTCTAGCTGGAAAGACTCTTGGCTTTGGATATAGGCTTGCGAAGGTCGGAGTATAGACCCCATCAAGCGAGTTCTCTCTCGTCTGAGATCGATGTTCAAGATGCCCCTTACAATCCGGTGATCGCTACCGATTTTAATCTTGCTGATCACAGAGACATCGTTGAATATCTCTCTCCTCGTCGACAAGATGAAGTCTATCTCCTGTTTTATTGGAGCTTGGCTCTTCTTAGTGGGCCCTAGCCAGGTCCACTTTCTTTGCGGTGGCTTCTTGAAGAAAGAGTTCATCGCGAAGAGTCCCTCTTTCTCCAAAAAGCCAGCCAGCATATGGCCTCGCTCGTTTCGCTGCCCATATCCAAACCGTCCCACCCTGAGCTCTCCACCGCTTCGACCGCCGAGTCTTGCGTTAAAATCCCCCATAACCACCGTAAAGTAGGTTTTGGAAGCGTGTATGGCTCTACTAATGTCCTCATACACCGCTTCCACCTCTTCATCTGAGTATTTTCCAGTCGGCATATACACCTGTATAACCTTCAAGGAGTATCTCTTTGATACTCTGAGTATCAGGTATATTACCCTACCGGAAACACTCTCGATGGTTTCGACGTTGTTTATGAGGGACCTGTGAACGAGGAACCCGACACCATGCTGGGACTTCCTCAAGTCTCCCTCCCGGTGATAGAGTAGGTTACCAGACTTTAGGGTTGTCGTGCCCTCTCCCTCTCTTCGGACTTCAGACAAACCCACTATGTCCCATCGTAACCTACTCATCTCCTCTTCCACTTCCTCCACCTTGTCGTCCAACCTCATCGTCCGGATATTGTGTGTTACCAGGGCCAAGTGTCGTCGGGGGTGGTAGCCGGGTCGACTCCGGGGATTCTTCGCACCCCCCGCCCCGCCGCTACCGTGACCGCTACCGGAGCCAGGAACAGCGGGGCTGCCGGGCACTGGGGGCCTTATCATTATATTGTCCGTCATTTGGAGGTTGATGCCATACTCGCCACGCTTGGCAGGCGGGTTGGCGAGCGCAGTTTTTTGCGGCTTATCGTACTTTCGACGCTGCTGCCCATCGAAAGTATTTAAAGCAGGGGAAGGATAGGATTTTGTTGGGTTTGGGGATAGGAAAAAGGTATTATTAGGATGCTACTGACCCGGATGGATTTGGGTTGAGTGAGTAGCAGCTCGGGTAAGTCGGGCTCGCGTACCCGTATGCCATACTTCAAGCCATCGGAAAGATGGCTGAAGATGAACACCCCTGACTACCCCGGACTAAAAATACTTCACATGCACATAAACAAAAACGCCACGACTCGGCAAATAGTGCAAGAGGCGCAATCGCGCTTACAGAGACAATAGTGGCAGGTCGTTTAAGAAGGGTGGGCGTTTTCATTTGCGTGTTAGTAATTTGTGGTAATTACTATCTAATTTAAATAAGTTATGCTTTGAAGTTTTGTTTCAAGTACTATATACTGATCACAACATAACTCATAAAAAACAAGATACTATGACTTTTAATTGTATTTTTATAATATGCTAACTATAAGATAACTTTGGGGTCGCTGCGCCATCTTAGTAAGTAACTATAACTGCATTTACCGTTTAATACGTATAATGTACTGAATAAGGCCTACTTTAAAAAAGGCTTTTTTCTTTTTTCCATTATTTCCTTTTTCAATATTTAATAATAATTATGGAAAATATGTTAATTAGCAATTAATATAATGTATGGAAACTGTTATTTATAAATGTTTTTCGTTATTATGTTAGTAGTGCAACGTCAAATTGACTAGCAATTTAAGCAAAATATTTAGTAAAAAACTTGGAAAGTTGTTCAAGGATGAATGTAATGCTTTTATTTATCGCTTTTTTAGAATAATTTATTAAGATACGAGTGTTTGAAAATCAGGTTAGGTTAGGTAGGCCTTATTTAGGAAGACTATTGCCCTACTGCGAGGGCCACAAAGGGTCATGGCCATCAGGGCCATCAGAGGTTACCGCACGATCTCCTTCGAGGCGGCAAGTATATTGGCCGGTTCCATGCCCTGGGACTTAGTGGCCAGAATTATTGCGTCATTATTTATTTGGCGCGAGAGGGCCAACCCGGGGTCATACACCGGCCCCAAGCGAAATAGCGGGACAACAAAGGGTGTTGCGCCAGATTGCCAAAAGCGAATGGGCGCAGAGGTTAGAGCAACCCACTGCTGGGCATCGAACTATTGAGGCGGTCCGTCCGGTTCTGGATCAGTGGTTGACGAGAAGGCATGGTCGGCTGACATTCCGACTGACACAGCTACTCTCTGGACACGGCTGTTTTGGGGGGTATCTGTGTCGCATCGCAGGTAGAGAGCCGACGGCGGTTTGCCACCACTGTGACGGCTGCCCGGATGATGATGCCCAACATACGTTGGAACACTGCCCAGCATGGGTTGTGGACAGAGGTGCGCTACGATCGCAATTGGGGGACGACCTCTCGCTTTCGACTGTCATCCAGTGCATGGTCGAAAGTGAGACGTCGTGGACAGCGGTGCAGGCCTTTGCCGAAAGCATCATGGTCCGCAAAGAGGAGGCGGAGAGGGAAAGGGAGCAATCCTCTGACCTTCCCATCCGCCGGAGACGCACAGGGCGCAGACGGCGGGCCTACGGCCTGCACCTGCAGCCCACATAGTGAGGTTGGCCGGGCACCGGAACAAATGGGATTCCGTTGCCCGACCAAAAGCCTTGGGTTGAAAGGCGCGTCCGTGTCAAGCGCGCCTTTACCCTCGCGGGAAGAGGAGGCCCGACGGGCACCCGCAGGCCACTCCGAAGAGTGGCCGAGCCGAGGCCGCCGTGGTAGCGGCCGCCGCGCCGGTGCTGTGGAGCATAAGAAAGCACACGGTTCCGGCAATACGCGGTAGGCGATTGACACCGTGTGGTTTTTAGTGGGTCCAAGTCCCACATAACCACCCAGCTTCCCGTTCTTTGGCTGGGTGGTAGGCGAAGGCCTTTTCCACACGTTATTTGTATGTACCTTATTTAACAAAAAATATCCGCTTGCCGTCTCACTTTTATGCAAATTGCGACACCCTAGCTCATTATTGTATCTACCAATCTTATCAAGACAGTTGGTGTCTACAAGTTAACTAACTATTACATAAGTTAGAGTTTGAAAAAAAACGGTTTTATGAAACAGCTCTTACTCTGAGCTCTCACTGTTTTTGTCATTACCGTCGCATTGCCAACTTTATTTACCACACAAAATACATCATTAAATTGCGAAAACGAATGATACAAGCAAAAATCTTGTGACAAGATATAAATCACAATGTCTAAAAACGTCCGGAATTCATGCAGGATTATTTCAAATTTGCAAGAACCAACGTTTAGTAACTTTTTCTTTATTATTTTTCAAAACTAGATAATGTATCTAGAAAAACCATTTTCTAAGTGACTTATACACCGCAACAAAATCATTAAAAGTTAGTGGAGTAATATACTCTCCTACATGATTTTATTGCGTTATTATGCTGTCCGTCCACGCTTTAATAAACCGAAGTTAGTAGATAGACAATGGCAATATTTAGTTAACGAAATGACAAGAAATACCAGAACCTAAATTGATACCTATAAAAGTTAGGAGCGGCGCTGCCATTCCACACACCAATTCCTTCAGGTACCTAAAATAATCGAAGGTACAGATAGCGAGGCCTAAGCTGAGCTTTACATTTGTGTAAGTGATCACTAATAGAGGTGGTACAGGAGGTGAAGTGCGGAAGATGCGCGGCGGCGGAGTTGTGTCACGCACGCATATACGTTATCTATGTGCATTCCCACAAATGCAAAGCTCAGCTTACGTCTCGCGACCTGTGCCATTCCACACATCAATTCCTTCAGGTACCAAAAAGAATCGAAGGTACAGATCGCGAGGCCTAAGCTGAGCTTTGCATTTGTGTAAGTGATCACGAAAAGAGGTGGTACAGGAGGTAAAGTGCAGAAGATGCGCGGCGGCGGAGTTGTGTCACGCACGCATATACGTTATCTATGTGCATTCCCACAAATGCAAGGCTCAGCTTACGCCTCGCGACCTGTAATAGACCCTTATTGACGAGCGTGTATGACGACTGAGTCGCGAATGATGCGTATGGAGGAAGCGAAGGAGGTCTATTAGTATCGTAACAAGTGAAAATCCTTAGTCTCTTCTTAGCCTTACGGGAATGAGGCGTGATGTTATGTATGTTTGTACGATTTGGCGCTCTATTTTGGTAATTTGTGAGTCACACAAATGCGATGTTTCGAACAAATGATATTCATTCATGCGAAAACGTGTGGTCTTAACCACTCGTTACTAGTCGTTCAAAATATTGCTCAATATATAAAACAAATTACATATGATTTCGAGTAACAGACGGACTCAAAAAAATAGAGCTATTGAATCCTCGAGCAAGTATGAAACTTTAGGGGTGCAAATCCGACACGCGCTTGTGTTTTTTCGTGCTTCTATTATCATAACATCATGCTATTTTATTTATTAAAACGTTATTGTTCCACAAAGTACATATACTTATAACAATTGTCGGGCTTAATGCTAAGAGCATTCTCTACCAGTCAACCATTGGGAGAAACAGAAAGATAGTTTGGCGCAAAAAAGTATAGTAGCTATTTTAGCGGATATCAAGTCAATTTTTCACATTTCGCATGTCAGTTCGTGTGTAATGTTCGTAAATTGCTCTTCAAAGCGATTTTTCAAACATTTCGCGATGCTGCCAATTTCGCGAAAATCCTCAGATTGATAGACTTGTTAGACTCTAAACTTAGATAATTGAGAGTTTAAATTAGTTTGTTTACAAATTTTATACATAGACGATAGTCAAACGTAAAAAATATAACCGTGATATTTTATTTAAACTTTTGTACAACTGTTTTTCGATCATTCAAATTAGATCAGATCAAAAATCATTGTCTATATGCTTTACATTATAAGACTCGATCTAAATCGACGGCTATCGAGTTACTCAATCCAATGTCAACAGATGCTGAGAGGTGGTTTTGGGGAAACTCTGATGCCAGGGTGAACAGAGTGGATTGGTCATGTCATCATCATCATAGCCCCTCTGATCAGAAAGTCTAAGTAGCAAAACGCCGAAACGTCTAATAAGCAATATGTCTAGTTAGAAGCAAAAAGTCTAACTAGCAAGATATCTTATATAACAAAACGTCTTTTTAGGAAGCCGACAGTTTTTCATTGTGTACCTTATGAACATAAATGT
Organism: Euzophera pinguis; assembly: GCA_947363495.1. Classification (NCBI taxonomy): domain Eukaryota; kingdom Metazoa; phylum Arthropoda; class Insecta; order Lepidoptera; family Pyralidae; genus Euzophera; species Euzophera pinguis. Next base: position 9,531,351 of record OX376170.1, on the reverse strand, counting down.
TTAAATTCGTATAAAAACTGTTTGTTTTTATTTAAAATAATACAAGTACTGCACCTATGTTCAGGTATTGTTCAACAGTTCTATGAGTCCAAGAATTTCCAGAATGCATCCCACTTTTGCGACCGCCTTCTTCTGGTCGTCTGCCCATCCAGTCGGCGCATGTTGACTATGTAACCCACTCGATATTAATGAACCCAATTTGCTGGTATTTAAAATTGTCTTTTTTCAGGGTGCGGTGATGGACAGGTGGACTGAGGAGAAGGACAATACTGAACTGGAGCAGAACTGCCTCTTCAAGGTAGACGAGTACGGCTTCTTCATTTACTGGAAAAGTGACGGCCGGGTAAGACATTTACAAAATTATAAATGTATACCAGATGCTTAAAGAAAAAAATAATTAACAATTTCACCCCGACTACATATTGTATATGTCACTCAATTCGCATGGCGGACGTTCGAATCAAGATTTTTCTGTTAATGAAGCAAATTCTTCCTTGCTGATCGTACCTTTAACTTGTGCGTGCATGGATACTTAAGTATGAAATGTATGCAATTCTGACCTCGATGATGCTAAGTAGCATAATGTGTGTACGAGTATCTTACGAATATTTGAATGAATAATGACATCTATTACCAGTCGAGTAGTAATACAGTCAGCTGCAAAAGTCCATGCATAATTTTTAGTACAAAATTAACTTTGGACGGGGGTTATGCATGAACTTTTACAACTGATACTGATAAAAGATATATCGTATTGAGTATGTAAGCGTTTTATTCCTTTAATCTTATAATATTACGACACCCACGAGATAATTGTGGTGGTATATTTTAAAAATGAAGACTTATCTCAGACGAAGAAAGTATATTAGTTAAACATTCACAAAACCAACTCATAAAAACGCCAACACGTTTCACCATTCCAAATAGAAACAACAACTAACAACACGTGTGTTTACAGCAAACAATAATTAACACTACACAATTTTTAATGATTCATAACTCTGATTAAAAGAGTTTTAGTCAAACGTAGGTGTAAACTGAAGGTTACATTGTAACAAACCAAATTTTGGACATATTTTATTCAGTACTAGTGGTTTTAAAAGCAATGGAAGTCAACCTACGTGTTTATTTCCCAAAGGTTTTCACTCATACAAGTTTAATGATGTGGTTATGAAAACTCGTGAATGTTACTAGAACAGATTGTATCATATAATTTTAAATGAAAATGTTACATTTTCAACGGAATTACGGAATTTCTTGCGAGATTGTTTAATCTTGTTTACAAATTTGAAATTCTGCTTTGCTATCGACCGATATTTTATAATTTTAGCTTGAAGTTTGCAACAGGTTATGATTGAAATCAAATATAGCTATTTCTATCGCTATGGGCTTATTTATAACAATTCATAGAGCAATCCTGACTCTACGGAATGTGTGTTTTATGGTATCCACTTTTCAGTCATTAAACCTCTCTGAGAGCGCCTGAGCTCTGTTCTATTTTGTGGTAATGATGACAAATAGGTACTAGTATGGTGTTATGTGGAAAAGGAAACTTAAAAACGTTATCCGCAATATTCTTGCCTCTGCCGCTAGCATTTTCTTTCTGTAACCTTATTTTTAGTCTTATCATACCTTCCTTAATCATAACTGACATTTAAACATCAATTACAAAGAAGTTGTTTTAATAAATAACAGCGCCTGTCGTAGACGTCTAGGACATTTCGTAGCTGTTCGTAGCACTTCAATGTCCCACCTCCAAAAGGGTAAATGATGAATGAAAGAACATTCACATTAGTTTTCCAAGACTGGGTACATTAAAATGAACAATATTCTGTATATTTTTTATTATATTTCATAACCAATTATCTCGGAAGTGGTTAAGGCGGTTGCCATTACCCGGAGGTCGTGGGTTTGATTCCTACGGGAAGCATACTTTGTTTAGTTTTTTCCAGTTTGGCTAGGACATTGCAGGCTTGAGTCACCTGTTTGTCTGATAATAATGATGATTCCGTGATTCGGAAGGCGCGTTAAGCCGTTGGTTGCTATTTGATGGTCGTTAAAGAAACCACGTCAGAGCCCGAAGGACGGTTCCGAATAACTCAGACACCTGTGTGTACAGGGTCAATTGACCATGTATGTAACCCACTTACAAGTGTCATTTATTTGTCATTACAAAGTACCAGACGCCTGTTTTTCGAATCAAAGTCTGTTGATTGAAGCACTTGTCTTTTAAAGTCCGATTCAAACGCAGGTGTACTTCTTTAAACGATAAGATGATGGGCTATTAAACCTAATAATAGTCGGGAAATCACAGCTTTTAGACGTCTGCGAAATGCAATAATACTTTGTGTGATGTCGATGACCTGTGAACAGACATGGAGTCTGGTGGTCTGGAGTTTAAGACTTCAAAATGACATGGAGAATTGTAAAGGGTTATTTTGAACAATTACCTCATCTATGTGTTAAGTAGAAGGTTAATATGGGAGGTAGAATTTTATTTTTGTTTTCACTTATTTGTTTGATAAGAGTTGTCTTTTTTCATGTTGGGACATTGTACACACACTGTAAAATTTGGCTAATTGTTTCAAAATAACCCTATATTGTCATGCGAAAAAATACGAAAATTATGTTAAAGCGTCTATCAGTACTGAACAAAGAGAATATAATCACTAAAATTAGTAAAAAAATCTTGACAAATGTGTAAATGTTTTATCAGTTTTGACCGCCAATACCAAACGGAAATGAAAACTTCCATTAATTGATACTTTACTCCTAAGTGCAAAAGTCTTTCTGTCTGTCTGTTACGCTTTCACGGCCAAACCGCTGAACGGATTTTGATGAAATTTGGTATGAATATAGTTGAAGACCCGGGGTCAAACATGGGTCACTTTTTAACGCAGGCGGAGTTGCGAGAAACAGCTAGTTTTCAATAATTTAAACTTACAAACACGCTTTCCAGCTATGTTATTATAGATTTAATCAAATTATCCAAATAAGTCGTTCCGTTTATGTCCTGAAGTAATAATTAAATTTGAAAGGGACTTGGATATAATAGCTCAAAGTGGGAATCATCCATTAGGATTCGATTAGGGTCAGTAGCAAGATGGATGGGCATTGATGACAAACTGCGTACTGAGCCGCTTTCTAGGATGTACTCGTACTGTAGCCCTATTTTTGAAATGTATGATATATATATATATATATGTCGAATGAAAATCGTACAAAGTTATTCGACTCAACTATTTTGCATGAGTCACACTTTCAAAAATTCTGGCGCTGTTGACCAGAACTTAAAATGTTTTGTACAATACAGTAGAAATATAAACACTACCCCCTTTTTCATAAAAAAATAAGAAACTTTCATTAAGCTTACTAAAATATGTTAAGTCCTTTTCTGTCTTATGTATGTTTGACGAGAAAGAAAACATTATTTAGTTAACTTAGACTTATCGAACGTTGGTATTTTTTTATTTTGAATAAGGGCTCTTGTTATTTATAAAGTGATCGTTCTCATAATTTCGATGCCTTAATTTAGATAAGGTTAGACTTAAGCCGTTTAGCCATACATGTTCCATACATTCCGGTTTACTCCTGGATGATTTGTAGCAAAGATTTTTTCTTCCTTCCACCTTTCTTCAAACATTTCATACAAGTAAACCAAAATGAAAAAGTCTCTGTGAAGTCAGTCAAATCTGAAATTCATATTGCTGGAATATAGTGTTATCACACCCCGGACACATCATACAACAGCGCCGAGACTACTACTACTACGATTCGGTCGTGTACGCACGCGCGTCACGTAAATTTGTGTGTCACTCAAGTCGTAGGGTTGGTTATTTACCGTGTCTGCGTCATATTTGCCCGTCGCAGCCGCACGCCGAAGTGTCATCCTTGCATTGTTTTACTCATGGTTTTACTCTTGATTTTACCCTTCATATGCACGGTGAGGTTCGGTATATGTTTCGGTGGGAGGGTGTGAGTGTCCGTTCTGTACGTTAGTACTATTAATAATTCTGTGTATTGTTTTCGTTAGGCCAATGTTTATTTGACACACAAAAAAGTTCGTTGGGTAATAAGAACGTGTAACATCTGCCCTCCATAAGATTACAATAAAAATCTGTGTGCACTACACATTACGGTCAGTCTTGGAGTAAAAGTTGAACAAATATTCTAGCATATACTTTGCTCTGTGTTATAATCTCTATAAAAATCAGATTTTATTTCAAGTTTACCTTTAAAATGTTGCAGATTGCTGATAAGTTGTTTACAACCTGTTTATGTTTAATGCAAAAAATACATCAAGACACATTGTTTTCAAAGATTTCTTTTTTAAATCGACCTGTAAATATTTATTTCACTTATAAGGCATTTATATTCTCTCTCGTCCACGTGCCTGATAGAGAAAGACAAGATGTTTGAATTAGTACCTACAGTTGTCATATTTTAAAAATCTTTTCGCCTTCAAGTAAAAATGTAAATAGTAAGAGTATTACATAAAAGCGTTTTACAATAAAACGGACCCTTTTCACGCGCTTTAGATGGGTTGTCATCACATTCTTCCTGTATGCGATATTGTTACGTACAATCTTCTTTTGAAAACTTGAAGGGTGAATAAGGGTCTTTAAAGAAGCACATTAAATATTAACGTTTACAGAGAAAATGTATTTCTCGAATACAAATTGGCGTGTTTTTTCATAGATATGGAATTCTTAAATCGAACAACTGTTCTTGATATAAAGGATTGTATTTAGAATCTTTTTGATGGTTATTTGCAGTAGCATACTAGTTAGCAGTATACTAGTAAGTATAGCATTCTGTAGTATTAGTAACTCTCCTATTCTGTGGTTAAAAACTACTACCTAAGTATAGACATAATTTCAGTACAGGCGGTAGATATGAGTATATTAATGTAAGTAGGTATAATATAGCTAAGTAACTGGTTTTTATAATAAACTAGCAATTTCCATATGTCAGAGATAAATTAACTCGTAGCCAATCAATTAAGTGTATTACATATCGATAACATTGGGAATTGTTCATGTTGGAGGCAAATTGTGCCAAGGTTGAGCCAGGGCTTAGGATACAAAGGACGTAACGTCACAGAATGTATAGTACTAGCGTATTATGTATGTAATAGTACCGTATATGCAACGTGCGTAGGCCGATTATTGTATATAGGTATGTAAAATTCATTTTTATACTTAACAAATGATACATAATAATGACGGACTTATTGTGACATCCCTGTGAGTCTGTGAGGGATCTTTACCAGTTATGTTTGTACAACAAATTATATAATATTAACTATTTACTAGACTACTAAAAACTAATATAAGTATTGTATAAATATCGGCATAGATTTATATATAATAAATTAGGATCCTTCTCTTCGCATCCCACGATCAGACAGTTATAAAGTCTTAACTAGATTGCCTTCTAATCTCATATTCAGGAAACATAACCTAACTTTCTGGTATACATTCTAAACAACTTTTAGCCACTTATCCTGTCATAACTGTCGATTGTCTAGAAGCTTGTTAGAAGTCTAGTCTACCAATACATGCATTAGTAAAGGAATTAATTACCAATCTTCTGACACCATTTTGGTTCTCTATTTATTAAAGCACTTACACAACTGCTAAGTAATCTGATGATGAATGAATGTTTAATTAAAATCATTTTTAATAATCCTTAGTATCCGAGAGATATTTAACCAGAAAACAATAGCAGTTTAATTAACTATCTAGTCATTGTTTCAATCTCATCTCCCAAAACGGTACGAAAGTTTAAGAAATGATTTTTTTCGGAATCGGTAAACCACGGTTACATTACAATTACAAGCAGCATGAGCTGCGTGTTACGGAAATGAAGGTACTGCGCTGGATGTGCGAAGTGTCGCGGAAAGACCGCATAAGAAACTCCCGCATTCGGGGTAGCCTTCATGTCCGTGACATAGCGGATAATCTTCAAGAAAATCGCCTGCGGTCACGTCTTACGAAAACCGGCAACATACATTGGGAACAAGTGTCTGGCAACAAAAAATGATGGTAAAAAAACCTGGTAGAAGGGGCGCGCCCAAGAAGAGCTGGCTTGACGTCACAAAGCTGGAAATGCGTGCTAACGGTAGTCCGTTAGCATCCCGGTCTTCGGCATCCCTGACAGTTAGTACTGTCAGGGATGCCGAAGACCGGGCGAAGTGGAGACGCAAAAGTAGGAAAGCGGACCCTGGGCTCCGAAGCAAACAGCTGAGGATGCAACCGGGAAGGCGCTAAGATGATAATGATGGCAAACCACGGTTACGGTGGACGTAACTCTATACATATAATTAGCGCAAAAACATATAAACCTATAGCGAGGTAGAACTTCCTACATTCGACATCTCAAAATCTGTCTACAAGGCTTTTCAGGCAGTAAGCCTTCTGTGTCTTCTCATTATGAAACCACAAGCTCAACATCTCAGTAGGGTCCTCAACATACGACCTTGCAGACTTTCAACACTAACGAGCATTTCCTAAACTTCGACTCTACTACACTCATTTTAAAGTACTCTTTTGCATGTTCTTATGTTGGACAATCGCGTAGTAAATAGTACCTATTCAATATTTAATTTCGCATTAGAGATTTATCATCGAACCACATACGTGATCCCTAAGGGATTAAGTTGATCCAGTGATCTCGTTCTTGGAATTTGTACTTATTTCTTGAGACTTTGTGTCTATATTATACCTGTCTACTTACAGATAACTCTTTATCTTTCTAAGGTACAAAGTAATACGCAAGGTTTGTGTATAATTTTGGCTACAGGCTCTATTAGGCAAAATATGGCCCGACACAGTACGAAATTACATTGGGATCTTACATCACAAAACACTTTTAACTCTAAAATTGACGTGAAAACTTAGTACTTTCATCTATTCATTTTTTTTTTCTTTCGTTTTGGCTCTTACTTTCGTATTTAGCCAGTAACAAGTAAAATATTTTTTTAAAAGTTGTATAATTAAACAAGTATAAAGTCAAGTCAGTAGTTGAGTCAAGTCAAGTCATAATCAAGTCGAGTCAGAAGAGTCAGGCTAAGTGAAGTGGTAGAAAAACTGCACCTAGCGATTTCCAGGAGCTTTTGACAACAAGCGAGGAAATCACATAAATCGAACACTGTATCACTTCCCAACACTCACGCTTGTTCTTGAACACATTGCGAATAATAATCTACCATTATTATGCACAAACACTCAAAAAAACACAAATTTTGGAAAATAAAATACAGCGCCGATACTGCTCTTTACAGCTTCCCGCCAAAAGTCCATCTATTCATATTATTTGATAGACTTTGACTGAAACAAAAGAAAAAGGAATTGAAAAAATTAACTGCACCGAGGTGTTTATGATTTTGCACGGAGTTCTTAAATGAGCCAGTGTTGTTTCATATATTTTACGTATAAAATTGTTAAAGCTATTACTGCAAAAAATTATGGTACAGGCCATAAAAGAACAGGAAACTTTAGCTGTATAATGCACCCTTACAGCCATACGGTGAACAGTTAGGTTACGTCAATAACTGCTAGTTAACTATTCCGTTCGTTTACTTATTTACAGAGATTAGTATATTCTTAGCTGGGCGATAACACTTTACGAGTAAAATTTTTATGAGTTCTAGTTTTACAAAAGCTATATTGTATGTAGAGTAATTTTTTTAGCTATTTTGTGTCCCGCTGTTGGGCAAAAGTCTCCCCTCCTTCCTTTAATACTTGTCTGTTCAGGACCACGTCTTTCCAATTTTTATCGAACTCTCTTATGTCATCGGACCATCTCGTCTTTGGCCGACCTCTCTTTTTATGCCCATCTTTTGGGTATGTAGAGTATTACGTATACTTACAGAATTATATTGTACTATACAACTGAATTATACAAATATAAGCTCTTGCTATTTTTAAAACCGACCAGTAGTACCGGAGATTACTTGGTACTTACATACAAACAAAATTCTTCATCAGTTTTACCCTGGAGATTTACCTATGCATTCATTGTATATCTATTCAATGATGATATCAACATCTTTAATTAATACTTAAAATCGATTGACATGATATTTTGTGTAAGTATCTAAGTAGGTACATAGGATTATCAGATTTATCAGCGATCATACATATCTTTAAAAGTTTACAAATAAGTAGGTTCTATTCAATTTAATGTAAGTTAATGGATCTCTATGTGTAATCTTTTAGGAACGGTACTAAAGATACTTACAGGTTTCTTCTCCACGGTTTGAGAGTCTCAGAAAAAAAAATTCATTTATTTTATTTAAATAAGAATTAAATCTACATAAAACCTCATGTCTAGTGACTAAATGTCGTTGAACAAGGTTAACTACCTGATATGGAATCTTGGCATTTAAGATGACAATCTACGAATGAGTCATAACAATGAACAAAACATACCTTCTTTCTACTCATAGCATGTAACAAACAATACAGTAATTGGAGGCTTGTTGACGAATAGTTACATAAACCTTTAAAGCAGTAGTTCCCAAACTTATTTTTCTCGTGGACCACTTTCAAAATTTTACTGGTTTCGGTGGACCCCCTGCTGCTACATTTCTACCACATTGTTAAAGTCGCCAAAAAATAAAAATTGTGTCACTTCTGAGTTCTGTCCCTATATTTCGATATGTAAAATAAAAACGAAAAATGGTACATTTTATATCACTTTATTTATTAAAAGAATAGAATTACAAGAAAAAAATATTAAGGTAATATAGGTTCAGGTCATAATTTTAATTAATGGGAAGGATGTATCTGATGGAGTGTCAGCAAACGATCAATGTTTGGCTTTATTTTTGTGAGCAATAACCGCAAATCCCCCCGCTCTGTGATGTTTAATTTGCTCCTTTTTTTTGTTAAGAGGTTTGTAACGGCACTAAAACTCCTTTCGACAAGATATGACGAGGGAAAAGCTATTAAAAATTTCCTTGCGATTTCCCACAGTCCAGGATATTTTTCGGGTATTTCTGCTTGCAGCCAAAATGTTGGGTAGCCTTTTCTAAATTTCACCTTCAGCTCCTCATTAGTGCTTAGCTCGAGCAGCTCCTCTTGTAATACAACATTGGCCACTTCCGTTTCATCAAATGGATTTATTATCCATGGTGGTATATCCATCGTCAGTATATCTTCAAACCTGGTTTTGAAGTCATCATGCAGGGCACTTAAATGTTGACTGTAGGTATGGATATCCTCATCAATACATTCTACCTGCGACAAGTTTGGAAATTGAGAGAATTCGCGCCGACTAATGTTTTGCTTCATAAATTTCAATTTCCCAAGAAAAGCCGAAATTATCCCCTTTGTTTTTATTAAATTCAGGCTGTCCCCTTGTAACTGCAAGTTAATATCATTAAATTTTTTAAACAAATCTGTCAAATACGCAATGTCTGCTTTGAATTTGATCAAGTTTTCTTTTAAATCTGGATCTCTACTTTCTAAGAACTCTAATATGGAATCGAAAACAGAGTAAAATCTCGTTAAGCATGCACCTTTCGACAACCAGCGTACTTCAGTATGTAAGAGCAGTCGTTGGAAGTCTTCATCATTTTCGTCGCACAATTGAGCAAATAAACGTGTATTCAATGCATTGCTTCTGATTTTGTTGACAGCTTTTATTACAAAATGAAGAGATTGGTTCAACCTGTCACTTAAATGTTTTGCCACAAGATGTTGTCGGTGGATTACGCAATGAATAGCTGTAAGTCCTGGTATAATTCTTTTGAGATGACTTATAAACCCACGATATCGCCCGACCATTGCAGGAGCTCCGTCTGTTGCCACTGAAATAATGTTTGTAAATGGGATCGATTTTTCCGTAAAAAAATTACTCAGGACATTAAATATTGATTCGCCTTTAGTGTCAGTCTCCAAAGTTCTGGCAAATAGCAATTCTTCGTGAATTTCTTCCTCAACAATAAATCGGACATATGCCAATAGTAATGCTTCATTACTGGGTAACGTTGACTCGTCCAGTTGTATAGAAAAATGAGTTTTTTGCAGATGATTGCACAAAAAGCTTTCGATATCAGAGCTCATTTCATCAATGCGTCTTTGTACAGTATTGTTACTTAATGGAATTCTTTTTAGTACGTCAAATGGAGATTTGTGCAAAACAGTTTTTAAAACCTCTTCAACAGCGGGTAAAATTAATTGTTCTCCGATAGTGTGCGGTTTTCCAGATTTTGCTATAAGTAATGAGATATTGTAAGATGCCCGCAAGCCATCATCGTTACTTTGAGATGTTGAAGCGAACATACTGTGCATGGTGGGTCTCTTTCCATATTTTTCTTTCAATGTTTGAAAATATTTTAAATCTTTACCTATTTTATCAGTATGACACCTTTTTAGATGATCTTCGAGCTTTGATGGTTTCATAGAGTCATTGCTCAAAACTTTGTTGCATAATAGGCACATGGGCAATTGTTTGTCTGCCTCTGATGGAACAAAACCATATTTCAAATAATCGACACTATATTGTCGACATTTTTTCTTTGCTGTAGCCATGTTTCGTGTCAGTTACCTTACCTGTAAAAAAAATGTTTTAGTAACCAAGTTTTTTTCTGAATATAGGTATCACACCGCAGCCTTTGTCAGCACGTGGAAATAGAATTACGGCTTGTAAAGGGACCAACTAATAAACCGCTGAGACAAATACAAACGTTTTCACAAAACGGTATCAATTTTAAAGTACATAATTTACCACTAATTTTTAATAGTATAAATAAAAATTAGTGTACTCAGTATCGAATACTGATCATATTTGTGTAGGAAAAAATAAACGTCGAAATCCCAAAATTGTCCATAAAAACGATAACTAACATTTTATTAAATCAATGAGTTCACGCGCTCCGTGTATTTGCGTATTTTTTGTCTGCGGCTTCATTGTTAAAACGTGACAAACAGGCATCGAAGTTCAAGCCCCGCCCTTTTCCCGTCGCCCGCGCACCGCTCGCTCTTTCCGAAAAGGAATAGTTTTGATAAAATAGTTACTTCAAAATCAATTTAACATGATTATGAAATTACTGTTTTATAAAATTAGTAGTTATTTGCAAGAAAAATTACAAAATTAATTGCTCTGCAATATTGCTTATTCGGCCTTTTTAGAGAGGCAGTGCTTCTCTCGTGAAAAAACAATTGAATAAAACGTGCTGTGTTTGTCTTCAAATCGAAAGAGGACAATTAAAATATCTGTAAGTTACTAAGTTACCTATCTATACAGGCCGTTGTGATCAACCGACTAGTACACGTAAACAAAATACTTAAGTACTATAACAAAAAAAGGTAGGTTACTTACTTTTCTCCGGCACTAGCAAACACAGATATAAATTTTCTCACAACTTTTTTCCAAATTCCGCCTTGTTTTCGAAATTCCGGAAACAAATGAATGCGTTTGGTTGCCTTTGGCATCAAGTATTTATAGTGTTGATCAAGTTCATGTCTGAACAAGCATTAAGCATTGTCGGGCGGATAGCGCTTTGCAAGTCTGTACACGAAATTGTACGTAATATCGAACACACAAGTTTGGACAAGTAACAGTCGCTTGCCTTATTAAAATATTATCTGCTTAGATAGGTACTTAAAACAATGTAGGTAGGCCCTTATACAAACTATGCTTACATTTTTGCTCTTTACTATCAAAAGCAGATAAATTTTCGTGGACCCCCATTAACATCTTATGGACCCCCATTTTTTGTTCACGCCTACGTAGACCCCCAGCAAGTCTCCCGTGGACCCCTGGGGGTCCACCTGGACCACTTTGGGAATCACTGCTTTAAAGGATTCAGCTCAACTATAATCTGAATCTACATTCGTTTTCTTCTCAATGTTTCTAATTCCTGCCTTAATGTTATGATTGGATATCTATTCATAATGTAGCAATCGTATAGTTATGACATTTTAAAATACTAACATGAAACTAGAGTGCTTTCATCATGCGAATATCATTTTTTTCCCATACAAATACAATACAATACAAAATATCTTTATTGCCCACATACAGTAACAAATAATTTAACATTTGCAAAGACTTCAACATTATATGAGCGGACTTATTGCTAGGCGATCTCTTCCAGCCAACCCTGACTTACCCTTTGTCTTACCCATACATCCAAAAACTAAGAAAGCGGTCCCACTTTCACTTCCCTAAGGAGTAAGCTCATTAACTATCTCAATATTTAAGAAACTAGTTAAAGAGTGTTATCTGTCCTTAGCACCATAGATGTATTTTATATGTATGTTTATTAAGTATGTATCATTTGTAATAGTGTTTGTGTAAGTATGTATGTTTATATTATAAGGATTTTATAAAAAATTACCTAGGTAATTAGGTATAGTCTTCACTTTTTCTTTCTTTTTTATACACGCTAATTACCCTTTTCTTGTCTTTTCCTCTCTTGGGTCTGCTGGAAGAAATTTCTTTAGGAATAAGAAGCTCCCTTGTACTTTCTTTTCCTCTTATGTATATAATCCTTTACATTTTTATTATGTACATGAATAAAGTAAATAAATAAATAAGCTGAGGATGCAACCGAGAAAACATTAGAATGACGAAGATAATTTTTGGCCGAAGTAAAGTCTTTGTTCATCAGAGCTAGAAGATATTCTCAGAATATACGCTGGAGCCCAATTTTTAAATTTGTTTCGCTCAAAAACGATGGGGAAGAAAGGTTCTCGAATAGCATCACGAACAGGCAAGCGCAGCGTTAGACATCCACCGTCAGATTTAGGCTGCTTCGAACCGGTCATTTTGGAAATCATTAGGAGAGATCTATGTCCAGCATTGGACTGACTGCGGCTGAAATGATGATGATGAGTCATACGTATTAAATCTATCAGCTCTATATTTTCTTTCGTTTGTGATTGGTTTACCTTCACTGCGGGTTAGGTTTTTTTAAGAAAATCGTATAAGTTGAAATAATCGTAATAAAAATAGTCTTCTATCGTGTAACAATCGCTACCTACGTAGGAGTCGCTTTACGTCTAAATTGTGGCCAAAAAGTACTTAAAAGGCTTACTTACGATTATAAAGGTCGTTAAAAATTAAAGGCGCGCATATTACGCTTCTCGCACCTGTGTACGTTCCTTGCTACATACATTTTGCGTACATTAGACGAAAACATTATTCTTCCCCCCCCCAAAATTACGCCGTCGAAGATGGAGTTTTGCCGAAAATATATTATTTTTTTAAAAACTCTTTTACTTTTTAAGATACTTTAATGGTATTAATGTAAAAAAATGTGCTTTTGATTAGTTATTAAATTAAGTAGTATTTAATAGGCGGGAATAGTGTTAAAAACAATTTTGCATTATGTTAATTACAACCAACTTTTAGCCTGCCTGAAGTTAGGCCTATCCTTCAAAATGTTTGAGCATATATCGTTCAATTCTCTTTAGGCACGTTAAGCCGTTAGCCGCCGCCGAACCACGACAGAGACCGTGACGCAGTTCCGCACAACTCTGACACCATACTGTACGTTGTCGATTGACAATGTGACGTACACAAAATGACGATGAATGCACTAAACAAATGATCACAAAAATAACAAATTAGGTTAGATATAAAGACGGATATATCCACGGAGTAATAACAAAGAAAAGTTGGCACATCGAGAGCGTCCTTACAAAAATTGTGTGAGGCTACGCGGAGCGGAATGCAGACGTGCGGGGAGCTCGGTTTGGCCGTGGCTCCGCCCTATTGACGATCCCCTTTACTTACCAATAGATGTCGCTATCAAATCGAAGATTTCAACATAAAAAAATTAATTTTGTATTTTTTATATTACAGATATTTTGAATATTAAAAACAAACATAAATTTTGTGTAACACTAAATCAATCAAATAAATTCTAAAATATTTTATTTACTTACGTTTATTGTGGTCCCATTGCAGTACAGCATTGAAACACTTAAAACTAAATGGTTTAAAATATTATGGAAAATATTCTATGCAGAAACGAAACGTAAATAAGAAAAATATAAGAGCTCGCTCCACGTCACGCATCGTTCGCAGTTGAACGAAAAATGACGTAAGCTGCGCCCACTTTCGACGTCACTGCGCCAATGACCGTAACGGTGCAACAGTCGATGCGCCGTCCCTTTGTATATGCTACATGGATATATCGCTACTGTAATCTTTTTCAGGATTTAAAATAAACATAGTACAATATCAAGTCTAATAGAATAAGTTCGTAAGCTATTTTTTCAAGATTGTTTTCATAGTAAAACAAGTTTCGACTGTCAAAAGTATGAAACTAACGACTTTGACGTCATGGGTATTGGTCAACATAATAATTTTATGTGCCTTAATTATTTGCGACCGATCCGTTAGTGCAAATAACCGTACCCTTATAGCTTATATCATACTATTTTATTGACTGTCTGTTTTATTACGTAGGTAAATAACACTTATTTGCAATGTAAATAAGTTTTGGCTACAATTAAATATAAATAGTTATTTTGTATTTTTTCCTGTCACGCCGCACTTATAAACATTAATGACTACTTAAGCAAATTGTATTTTTCTTGTTACTTTCGTTAGATTTTTTTCTTATTCAGAAAGTTAAGTATCTACATGAGATTTTAGCAATTACTAACAGATTGTTTGTTTTAAGTGGTGAAGACTGTATTTATAGTCGTAAATTATTCACTTTTTGTAAACAAAGCTCAACAAGAATTTACCATTTTACCACACTATAGCTACCTACAATCATTTTACCTATGCATTACTTTGCGGAAGTCAAAGTTGCAAGTTACGTGTATTCATACGAGTACTTAGTAAGTTCAATTAGTTGGTAGTAGTGGTAGCACGCGAAGCAACTTAAGTACATGCAGGCATCTGTAACTTAGTATTTATTTATCTAGTAATTTGCAGAACTAAACTCAATATGATAGAGCTTCTGCACATAATTGACAAAAGCAAGGATGTTTTCAGTAGAGTTTCTTCCATTCTTGTCTGTCGTTAGTTAATTCCTTAATTTCTTGAAAACACACAACGTTTAATTTCTTCTTTATTCGCTTCATGCAACTAAATATGTATTGAGCAACCTGCAAGCCAATCGCGGTAATTACAAATAACGTTAACTTATTTACCAAAACTAAGCCACAACCGCGAGGGCTATGTAATATGTAAAATCGGTGACTCGAATGATTTTCATTCGACATAATAGGTTGTGGTTTGGTTTAGGTAAATACGTTAACGCCATTTGCATTTAGCGCGATCGGCCTCCTGCACCCCTCTTCTTCGTGTCAAATGTACCAACACTTTTCCTCTTCCATCATTAAAATACTCCTCTTCCCTCCGACTCTTCGTAAAGTATACGCTCTGTACAATATTTCTATATTTATTTCAATTATTATTCTTCCGAATACGCTTGAACCTTAATCACCTAGAAACAAAGTGGCGACATTATAAACTAAGCCAGACTAGATAGACAAGGAAATGAGGCAAGATACACGAGTCCTAGGTAACCTTGGCAGCTCGCGTGACACAGACAATTTCCACCGAGCTCGCTCGCATCCCGCTTAGACAGGACATAGCACCCAATGTAATTTCCCTTCGAAATGTAGTCTTAGAAATTATCTGTCGAATTGTCGAGCGGCGGTTGGTGTGTGGAATTGAATGATAGATCGATTTTAAAGATTGTTTTAAAATGTATTTATTTATTTCAAACTTTATTTCTTGATATGGTGTGAAAAACAGATTATATCAATGCGATAGGCGTTCAAAAAATAAATAGGTTACTATTTATTTCTATAACTTAACTTGTAATACTTATAAATAAACTACACCTGAAATATATACATAGCCTTGTACCAAACTAGGGATTTTCTTGTTATTGATGTGTATCAAATGTTTTGCTGAATCGTTCAGCCATTAGTGAGAGAAACAATAATTCTGTGGTCAAACTTTTATGCTGACGTCGATCTAACATGACGTAGCATGGACGTAGCCTTTCATTCCACGGCATAGAAAATAGAAAGGCCGACCTACTTCTTGACAGTTGAAGTCTAGATAGTTATTATAGATCAACTTGCAATCTAGATTGCAGCGGAGAGCGCCAGAGGAAATGTGTAATAGAATTGTTTTAAGCTAAACTCATGCTTTACAAAAAAAAATAATCTAGCGTTTTGAAAGTTTCGAATAAATTTAAGGTAACAGTTTAATAATTTTCTCTTCTTCAATTTTTCCCTATTATATTGAAGAAACATTTTTCCAATTCAAGTTCAAAGAAACATTAAATAGTATGGAATAGAAAAATTTACTTAGTTGATTTGCTACGGAATTTATGTTTTAAAAGCCATCAATACTAACCATTTCAACGTCCTAACTAAAGTGTAAATTTTGAATGGAACGGTTTACATACAAATATATCGAAAATATAAAACCTATAAAATACCTTTGCTGTACTAGCTCAGTTGAATTGTTATCCATGTCGTCGTGAGGCGGGCGCACATTCAAAGCCGTTTATTTAATTATCCCTATAATCATTTAACTAATCTTCATTAAAATAGTTAATAAACAGTTGCATCCAGAGTACTTTAGTAGGAATGTACTATTAATAATTCTGTTCTCACGGTGAGAATTTAATGATTAACGAAACTAGCGTAAATTCTTATGAAATTACGCTCGAGCTATTTTTCATAATAAACAGAATTATTACAAACAGAAATGGGGCTGCGAATCTGTAAATATTGACTGCCTTATTAACTGGAGGGTAAATTGTTACGCTTGTTAAACAAAATTAGCCTCCCTTTATTTTATTAATTTGCAATTTTTGTTTTCTCAAAATTGGAATTCTTGGAAGATTTGTTAATTTGTTCATGTACACGTATAATATAAGGGTACATATTAGAATGCCAAAAAACATAACGCCTTTACTTAAAATATACGAGTCCAAAATACCCGAATTCTAAATACGGTTTATATTTAAAATTCGAAGTATTCAAAATGCAAAATATGTGAAATTACATATGGTTAAATAGCTCAAGCTCGATACAACTTATTACGGAATACTTTATCCATACATACCCGACTTTAAAAAAAACTTAGCCTAATATATCTGATTTTATAAGTTCAAAATATTCTAGATTTCAATATGGCCACTGCATTACCATAACCTAACGTACGTTTTGTATCATAGTACTACGTAAGGATTATACATACCCCGACTTAGTTACTAAAGGTAGGTTAGGTTATAGCAGCAGCATAAAAAATTCTTAAGCATTATTTAACCAAGCAACATTTTAAGCTTTAAGAAATGCTTAAGTTTTTGTTATTCATAAACCAGAATGGCACTCTTGCTTAACCAAGCATTATTTAACATTTTTCCAATAGCAACATTTTGGTAGGATTTCATATTTTTGGTAGAAACTTGGATGACTTGAGTGTTTTTTGTTTTGCCACAAGCGATATGAAGATTAAAATGTCATTGTCAAAAAAATGGTTGTCCCAGATTTTTTGTTTATATTTCAAACTATATTAAAAACAATGAGTATCGTACAAAAAATGAACCTTTTATTTTACAAGAGATGCTGGAAGCATTGTCTAACAGTCATCCTTGGGTTTTTTTTAGTTGTCATATGGCGACAGCTATGGCAAATTCTTTCATGATAATTTGGATACCTATATTATTTCGTTGCCGGACGCGTACGCTTTCGGTATGATAATGCATATGAATTATTTATATTCCTTATACTTTTATTTAAATTAGGTATTCAATCTCGGCTTGTAAACTTTTGTTCTAGGAAGCCTTTTATATACAACAAGTCATATTGTAGATTGTATTAATGACCTTAATCATCGCCGAAATAATATAGTAAAACAAATTCATATTAAAATCAATTCTCAAGGAACTTTTTGTTTCCTCAATATAAAACCCTAAAAGAAAGTAGGAATG
The DNA here is from genome assembly GCA_947363495.1 of Euzophera pinguis. Lineage (NCBI taxonomy): Eukaryota > Metazoa > Arthropoda > Insecta > Lepidoptera > Pyralidae > Euzophera > Euzophera pinguis. Next base: position 9,513,419 of record OX376170.1, on the reverse strand, counting down.
TCGAGTGAATGAGTAGCAAAAAAATGGCGCCAACACCGACGCGGCCATGTTGTGCTGTGATTTCTTTTAATTCTGTTCGCCTAGGGATCAGATGAAAATTTCAAAAACGCTTGATAATTTTACTGGTGGTAGGAATAAGGTTCCTTATTACCCGAACAAAATATCAGATTTTTAGGATCAGCCTATAAATTTTAAAAAAATCATCAAAATTTATTACCCTGAAAAATCGATCTTTACGGCTGTATGGACCTATGCATGTGCCACATCGGTAGACAAATCAAAATTAAAAAAAAACAACAACGGTTATTTATCCATATTGATAGTTTGACTTGAATACTGACATTTACTTTTTTTGAATGTTGATATGTCTGCCGATTTGGCACAGGCAAAGGCCTATACAGCCGCAAAGATCGATTTTTAAGGGAATAAAATGTCAATATTATTTAAAATTTATGGGCTGATATTTTGTTCGGGTAATAAGGAACCTTATTCCTACCACCAGAAAAATAATCAAGCGTTTTTAAAATTTTCATCTGGTTCCTATTAAACCAGGCTGCTTAATTTGACAGCTAATTAAGATACCGTCTGAGAAGACGATTAAGCTTAAGACATGTTTAGGAATACAATTTTCATTAATCACTAGTTTTAAGAGTTTCTTATTTAAAAGACGTTTATGAATACGTCAGACTTGCTTTGAAGGTAAATATAGCTCTATTAGCTTTATGTATTGGATCGACTTTCGGAGCGAACCCTGGGCTCCGAAGCAAACCGCCGAGGACGCAACCGGAAAGCGCTAGGATGAAGAAGAGATTGAATCGACCTAACCTAACCTACCTTCTAACGTAACTAAGCTTTATGTAGTGGATACCCTCACACGGTATAATAAAATGTTGCGTTACATTTTACACTGCCTTGAGAACCATAAACCAAGTAATATTTTTTTAATGCATTGTAAGGTTATTTGAAAATTTTATGTATAGAGGTTTGGATATTTAAAAATCTGACATATTAATGTTTTGGTATGTAATTCTGGCATTGTTCTGTAAGGTGTAATCGGTTCGGGTATTTTAAATCTTAAGGTATTTTGATTTCAGGTATTGTGGGCTCGTACAATTGTAAAGGCGTTATGTTTTTTGGCATACTACTAAGTACCCTAATACAAACATGTTTCAATAGAGATGTCTTCCAATAGACTCTTGAAATGAAAGTTGATCTTGATTCATTTATTGTTACTAGTTTAAATATTAATTGTTTCCCGCAGCTCCGTCTGCGTCAAAAACTACCCTTTGTTAGACCCCTGGTCCTCAACTATATTCATACCAAATTTCATCGAAATTCGTTCAGCGGTTTGGCCGTAAAAGCCTAACAGACAGAATGACTTTCGCACTTATTATAAGTAATATTAGTATGGATATGGATTTATGTAAAGACTACGTTTAAAACACTAGTATGTTAAGTGCATTAGATGAGGTTTATGTTCCCAACTAATCTTGCATAGTACTTAACATCAATAGAAAATGAAAAACTAAACTTTAGTTTTATAGTTGAATCCATTTCAATTTTTACACGTTGCGACTAGCGTTGAAAATGGCGAAAAATACAATTTTGAAACTTTCAATTATTTCTGTAAAATACATATAATTTCAAGGTCAGTCTCAAAAATACAATCAAAAATTTTAAAACACAGTTTAATAATGTATAATATGTATTTTACATATTTAAAGATCAAAGCAAGCTTTTTTAGGGTTGCGGATTAACCACAAGGAACCCTCATAGTTTCATTATGTCCGTTCAGCTGTCTATCCCAGGTTTTGCTCAGAAGGGTATTTTATTAAAAAATACAAGGGTCGTTTGAGAGATGCATGTATTTTACATGTCATTTTCTACGCTAATTGAGACGTCCAAAATGATAATAAACAAACAACAAATACAACACAAAAAACAACAGTGCTATCGTTTTGTTTAACAACATAAAATAATAAGAGATTGCTTAGCAATAAGTCCGCCTTTGCGCCATATTGTTAACAGTGTTATAATTTCAGTTTTGTGATTTCCCAGATATGGGCAATAAAGTTATATTGTATAAAACATACCCATTCCTTTTTTCCTCAAAACATTGTATGGAAAAGAACAACTTTCTATTAAAGAAAAAAACTTTTGTTTCAGGACGGCGATGTGATAGAATTGTGCCAAGTCAGTGACGTGAGGTCGGGAGGTGTGCCAAAGGTGAGAATATTGTGCTTTTTCCTACTATTTTCCCACTTTATGAACCACAAAGTTTACCGTAACACCGTAACTTATGGCGCTGGCACCAAGAGTGCTCATTGCAGACCCTAAAGGATTTTGTAGGGTGATCAAGATGGTTCCATATTTCGTAGTCACACGTTTATTAAGTCCAAATTTGTTTTTCGACTATTGTGCGGATATATACCCTTGCCTACGAATTACCTTCTTGTTAGCATTTTGAGGATTATGGTTTTCGAGGGTGAATGTTTATTACCCTTTTTAGTAGTTTTGTTGAACTGTGTTGACTGAAATTTTAAAGGGTATGTTGTGGACTAACATAAGTTTTTTTTTAGTTTTTACAGTAGTAAGTAATCCTTTTGCCAGATACTAATTGTGTTTTTGCAATCAAATTAAGTTTAAATAAAAAAGATTGTGATTAATAAAAATCTGCAATTCATTTTATTTAAGTCATCGTCTTATAATTGTAGTCTTGAAATCGTTTAAAAATAAACTTGTAGTTTTTCTGTTAATTTATTGCCTTTATTGGCAAAACCTAGACAGATCCAAGGTCTTGCAACGTAAAAAATGGGAAAACAGCAAATAAAAATACAAGCGAAATTCCATTGTGTCCACTACGATAAAACTTTATTTATTCTAAGTGGCATCAACACTAAAATACCTCTAATGCCATTGTGCTGACTAACATGGTTTAAAAGATAGAATCGAATTCCTGATTTGCCGAAAAAATGGCTGCTGAAAACCCTAGGCATCCGCCATTTTCAATTTCTACTTAGTTACTTACATTTCACGAATGGTCGATGGATGGTAAAAGGCCTAGTCTATGGTCTAGCTACGTTTGAACTGTGCCAAGTCAGTAACATGCCAAAGGTAAGAACATAAAGATAACGCCAAGTGCCTGCGTCGGGCTGATCTGAACGCAATGAGATGAAAAGCCGTGCTCCACTGGCTCAGAACGAATCTAGGGGTCGATTTCTTCATTCCATAACTGTGAGAACCTGCTTAGTATTCGAAATAAATAGTTTCGCAAGTTATGAATTCACACGCGTGATTTGTAGAATTGCTTTATAAAGAAGAAAAATCTATGTACAATTATTGCTAGTTACTTATTCTAATTATGGTTTATAGAGTTACAGTCGATAAAAATATTTTACCTTGACAATACTTAATACAAGCATTACTTCTTCATTATCTTCGATAATAATATTTACTATTTGGCTCTACTTCTATGAATAGTAGAGAATGGAAAATGTTATTTAGTCCAGTTCATGAGTTTGTTAAAAATGTCCGAATTAGAATTGAATAAAAAAAAAATTGAGCAATCAATAATAAATTTACATGTAAATTTCGTAAAGATAAGTTGAATCCAAAAATCAACCCCTACTAAGGATCAGATAAATGACTGGATCTCGAAGGGCCGCTTCCCGAATAATAGGTATACGTTATCATATACCTAATCCTCCTATCTTTATATGCGGTTGCGCAGAGTGAATATCATTCCATATACTCCCAAATTAGAAATTCTATTTTTTATTTGAACGAATTAAGTAAGTAATTATGTATTATATATTTTTCGAAGGTCGTGGGTTTGATTCCCACGAAAAGCATACTTTGTTTAGTTGTTTCCAGTTTGCTTAGCACATTGCAGGCAACCTCAGATCCGCTATTCTCTGACACCAGCGTGCACAGGGTCGTTTGACTACGTAACCCAATCTATATGAATTATTGAATATATTTTTTTTTGTTTCATTGTTTTTGAAGGTAAGCTGCAAGTAGAACCCGCAGTTGATGGACGCATTTTGCAATTCAAAATAACTATTATGTACGCCTTTAGTTACCTACATTAAAAAAAATTGCAAGAACGTAATAGTAGTTTTACGTAAACATTTTAAAGTAATGAACACTCTATTTACTTCGTAACCGCAAATAAAACCCGATTCTCTGCGTGAAACTGGAAGCAGTTCAAAATAAGATACAATGGGACCATTGTCGGCGGCAACATCGACTGTGTTGCCGAAATGATTAATGGGCAACTTTCCAAGTTAGACTAAGTTGTCTTACAATTGTGCCAGTCAGCGGTCGAGCACTCCACACTGTCTCTCTCATCTTAATGTTTTCCCGGTAATTTTATTACTACTTGTTACTACTCGTACTACCCGTGGCTTCGTTTCCTAAGAAAAGAGTTGAATTGTTCTTCTTCTTGTTGAAAACTCTTTTTTATGGTGAAAGGATCAGCCAATCTGATTTGCCAGTTACATTGTCCACACAGATTATTGACCAAGGTACGCCGGACATATTTTGATTTCACTACGTCACACAGGGAGGCTCCTTTCTTACTTCATAATCATTTCAGCTGCAGTAAGTCTTCAGCTGGACATAGTCTCTCCTAATGATATTCAAAATTACCGGTCGGAAGCGGTCTGCATCCAGCCAGCGCTTGCCTGCTACCTTATTAGGTTATCTGACCATCTGGTCGATGGACCAACGATGCGCTTGCTCGTTCGTGGACGCCATTCGAGAACTTTTCTGCCCCATCGGCCACCGGTTATCTGCGCTATGTACACAACCACCAAAATGTTAATCCACTCGGTTATGTCTGTGACTTTTGTTCTCCTCATTTCTTGTTAATTTTCTTACTTATCATAATATTTTAGTTGTCTTGTTTTGTCCTCGTGATGTCTAAACGAGGCAAAATTATAACAAAATATTTTCGATGATTGTAGATATTGTATCTATGGGGTTCTTTGTGTATGCAAAAGGAAAAAAATGGCCCGAGTTTGTTGACGTCACGAGCGCTTTCAACAGCTGGCGAACAAATATATTACGAGTAAATGTTTACATCTAGTAATGGGCGTGTTTGGTATTTTGCAAATAGAAAATTTATTATTTTTGTTTTTGCTCGTTATATTGGAACGTAAATTTCGTTGCTAGGTTATTTTTACCACATGTCTGGCTGTTGTTTCTTTTGTTTTTAAAACAATAAATCGTTATGCAAAGACTGATAATTTTATTATTACCTTTATACCCAAAGTGTTTACTTGTAGTAGTCACAACCGTATAATAAAAATTTAATATGAAGTACACTATTATTTCTATAGATGTTAATGATGTTGTCTTGGTGACCTGTTTGATTTTTCTAAACGTATTTTTTTTTTGCCAACAGGATTCCAAACTATCTTTCAACCTTCAAAATAAACACGGAGAGACATTAGAAGATAAGTCGCTGACCATCTGCAGCGGCACAGACTATATCAACATAAACTACCAACACGTGGTCTGCGCAGACGCAGAAACAGCTAAGGTCAGGACACTTGTACCTTTAGGGTCTAATCTCCTCATTTTTCCATATTAAATTTATAGTTTAAGCCGTGTTAATAAAGAACCGAATCAATCAAGAATAATCACTCCCACTCACTCAAATAATATATTACCTATACTTACAAGCGTTGGAGCCCTTGACTGTGGTATAAAGGATGTTAGGTCCAAACTTTAGGAGAGAGATCATGCTATAGCCAATTTGTTTTCCCGTGAGAGGAGTTACCCCTGGTCACGACCTGCCTTAGCCTGCTTGGAAGACAAAATGTGTGAGAGTGGTGTCTCTCCCTAAACGATGAAGCACTTGTTGTCCTGCCCCCTGTGCCCTAGCACTGCACTAGGGACGACCTGATGGTAGCTGCCGTTGAGACCATAAAAATGGCAGAACGCTTCTCGGGAAAGTTTTAACTGTTTAGTTGGAATCGGGCATCGACACGCCAAGAAGAAGAATATATTTACTCCATCGGCTCAACGAACCAAACCGAATCTTGGCCAAACAAGAGTTCTCTACTCTCACCATTCTGCGCCATTGCTTGCCAGTCTGTCTTTTGGTAACCTCCCAGGTCTTTGCCCACTTCATCTCCCCAGCGATACCTAGGGTGACCTGAAGGCTCACCACCATCTCTAAAAGCAGAGCAAAATCATACGTGATTAGTGAACAAGCGAGATCTTGCCTTACAGTTTGTATTCCGTCATCTCGCTTACTCACTCGTTTCTGTCCATCTATTAGAGATAGTGGTAAGCCTTCTAGATCACACAATAAACATATTTATAACTAGCTGTTTCCCGCAGCTCCGCCTGAGTCAAAAGGTAGCCTAAGTTTGACCCCGGGTCTTCAACTATATTCATACCAAATTTCATTAAAATCCGTTTAGCGGTTTGGCCGTGAAAGCGTAACAGACAGACAGACAGAAAGACAGACAGACAGACTTTCGCATTTATAATATTAGTATGGATGTTTCCGCGGTTCTGTAACTGTTGTATGTGTACATTTGATATTTACTGAATAAATGATTTAAAAAAAATAAAAAAATGTGCGATTGGGACTTTCCTCGCTTCTATTGGATTCGTTTCTTTATAAAGTCATGCATGTTTGGCCCCGAATGTACCTTAGGGCCTGACTGATATTTCCTTACGCGTTTTTTCCGCAATTCTGTAACATATTGAAATTTTCTACAGCTAATGCGGCTACTTATATACAATTCAATGTGTTACAGAATTGGGGGAAAAATCTCGCGGTGATAAATCGCTGTGCGGACAGGCCCTTAATAAGCCTTATATCTATGTCAATTTTAAATACAATGTATTTAGTTGTATTATCCAGATTTTAATAGCTTAGCGTTAAATACTAAGAATCATTGGCTATCAAAAATTATGTCAATTCATAAGAAATAACTTCTAATTATTTTATGTGGAGTAAAGTTAGAAATTTATCACAACTTTTCAAAATTTATCATAATATCGAAAAGAATTTGTGTCTCTCTCTCTAAAAACTGACTCTTATAAAAAATAAGTCGAAAACTAAAATAAGTAGCATATCCTTTTTTTCTTTATTTTTAAATTATAATTAAGCTATTGTAATATTAAAAAAATGTGTGTACATGAAATAAATAAATACGTAAACTAAAATTGTATATGAAAATGAAAATGTTCCTAACGTTACTCCATTCAAAATAATTAATTCATAATGTTTCTGTAAAAACAATTATTCTAAATTCAATTTTCTGGCAACACCTAAAGGTATGGTTGGAAGGACTAAGGCGGATAACACACAATGTGAAAGCAAACAACGTGTGCCCTATGACCTGTTTAAAAAAACAGTAAGTGCCGCCACGATTGGAGCATGATCTAAATTAACTAACGCTTTAACTGTTGTCGTTGTCGATAGGTTTGTATTAACAATGTGGCTTTTTTTTAATTTTTACTATGTTGCTGTAGAGTGACTTGTGTATTACTGACGTTAAATATTTATGGATATCTGATTGGGTAGTTGCCTTTTTCTGCCCATACATTTGCATCGAGTTCGGTTCCGCACAACTGGTAACCCAAAAATCGGTCTTAACAAAAAATTAGGGACTTAACCAGGTATTTATTTGTTTATATTTATTTTTGTGTTTTTACTTACATTATTTGGTACCCTTAAAAAGGTATGTATTTTTTTACTAAAAAACTATCGTTTCTTCCGGTAGCCGTCCCTGGTAATTGCCGAGTGGTATAAAAATGTTATTTTTATACTCTATATTTTAGATAATTTTGATGAATGACTATAGTTTTATTATGGTAGTTAGAAAAGCGCGGGAACTAATAATGCTACGCCACTAATGGAGTCGCAATCATTATCGTAGGCGCAAATCGTAAATTTAGTATCCGTAGCGCCTACAACAAGGTAGATTAGACTGAAGTGAATATTATTTTCAATAAATGAACATTTTACAAGACAAGGCATTAACATGAACTGTGAAACACCAATAATCAATGTAGCTACATTCGAATGTTCAATGTGAACAAATAAAGTCTACTGACCACTAAAATAACAAACAACTTGTGACAATAGAAACGGCGGCTGTCTAAAGAAATTTCACTTTTGTTTGACGTCACTCGCGCTGACCTTGATAAAACAATGGTCATTGAGTTTTCTATGTTTAACCAAACAAAAGCTCTTTTGTAATACAACACCAAAAATTGTAGGAATTTCTTACAATATTTTTTTTGACGGAGTAAGCCGAATAATTTCATAATTGTCGTAGCTTAGGAGCCTATGCTACGACGTAGCATATTCGAAGACGGAACAGTATCCGTAGCGTCTACGACATTGCTACGGTGTAGCATATGACATTAATTTTTGACAGTTATTTTGATGAAATGAACAGATGCGCTGACTTATTTATTAGATAAACAGTTTTACGCATAAATTAAATAATGAAATTCACGGATCCGCTACCCAATTCGGTTTTTAAATCACAATACAAAATATAAAATATAATAAAGTATAGAGGACGTTACAATAAATACAAGTCACTCATTTTTTTTAATGCATGTAAAGTTGTTTGTTCGTTTGCTTTTTGCCAAAGGTTTGGAAGGAGAGTCTGCGGGCAATCACTCACAACAGTAAAATCAGCAATACTTGTCCGACAACCAACCTTATGAAACAGTATGTACTTATTGTTTTTTATTTTAATCAAGGTCTTCGTAATGAAGAAAATTTAGAAACAACCAATTAGGAAGGAAAAATACATACATTTAGGTGTCCGTGCCTATGCTTGAACCACATGTGAGATAGCACTATTGTAACTCATCTTCTTTCTCGCTCTTTCCTTCGCAAGCAGCGCCCCCTACCGTCGACAAAGAGGTTAGTGGGGCGCGCGCGGCACCAGCGCTCGGCGGTTGACTTCTCAGTACGCCTTTGTAACTCGTTCAGTTAGCACGTGCAGAAGGAAACTTAAAAAACGAAGAAGTTCAGATCTTTCGAGTAAGTATCAGGAATAATTTCCTTTCATTTAAAAAAAAAAAAAATGGAAATAGCTACTTAATTAGCTTAATTTCATGGCCGTTAGGAAGGGCACTAATATACTCCCCGCACCTTATAGTGGAAAAGATCCATGCTCCTTCTTATAACGATTTCATGGATAATATACGTGAACTCAAAGTTCAAGGCAAGCTCACGAACAGAGAAAGGACTTCCAGATTATTATCTGATGAAGACAGCCTCTCCCAACAGTCCCAACGCGCGTGCACCCCTCTGTCATCAGAACCTCGAGGAAAAAAGAGAGCGGTGGACATAGAAGTGACACATACTCCCAAACCAAAGCGCCGACGGGAAACCGCATTGCCCCAGGGAAACAGCGACAATATTATGGTTTCTGTTTTGCAACAACAAATGTCACTTTTCAACAAGCTTATAGAAATGCAATCAGAACAAAACAGAAAGATTGATGAGTTGAGATTCGCACAGTCGAGGGGTTCTATTTTAGATAATTCTCGAGAAGGTAGCGCTTATGACATAGAACCTTCACCCTTGCTATCCCCTGCCCAGCATGGAGATAGGGAGGAATACAGAACTCAGTGCTCAGAATCAGGTGAAACATGGGACGATGAGCACTCGCTTAGAGATGAACATTTGGGGGGTCGTCGCTCAAACGAACTCCATTTAACCGATTCAGCTGAGGGATTACGTGAATTTGATTTCAAGCCCAGCACAACGGAATCGGAGTCGAAGTATTCAAAGGCAGATCCACTTCTGGCACAGCAGGCGGCAGACTGTCAGAGACTGGGAACAGATAGCTGGAAAAACATACGTTACGCGGATGTACAAAAACAGTTCCAAGCCACGCCAGTATTTTCGTCTCTGAAGGTGAATAACCAGCTGGCAGAAATCACGCCATCTTGGTCTTCGGTAGCCCTATTAGAAAAATTTGACCTCACTCTGGGTGCCATCACAAATGGTTTACTTCAACAAAGAAAAATCTTTGACGAACTTTGCGACAATTTCCCTCAGGAGCTGAAACGCCGAGTCGGAGAGAATTTTCTCGCTTCTAACTCGAAGTTCCGAAAGAGTTCCGATGCTCTTTTACAATATGTTTGTGGTCGAAGAGGAGAAATAATATTACCCAACGATGTTTATAACCACCGATGCGGCAGATTCAGGTTGGGGTGCAATAGCCAACAGTCAAAAAATGTCCGGTTGCTGGATAGAAACACTAAAACGTTGGCACTGCAACGAGAAAGAACTTTGGGCACTCTACGAAACCTTAAAGCTGTTGGGCTCCAAAATCTCCAACGCAACAGTAGTGTGGCAAACGGACAACCGAACTGCAGCCGCGTATATAACGAAACAAGGGGGTACAAGGGCGAGAAGACTCCTGGAAATAGCAATAGAAATATTCCAGTTGTGCAGCCAATGCAATTGCAGTCTGGTAGCGCGCTACCTTCCGGGCCCATACAACAGCATAGCAGACAGCCTGTCTAGATCGAAGAACTTACCAGAATGGCACTTAAAATCTCCGATAGTATCCGTTATCTTCAGTCTATTCGGTACACCAGAAATAGACCTGTTCGCTTCAGAGCGTTCGGCAGTAATACCGAAGTACGTATCGGAGGATGCAACCGACCAGAAAAGCCAGTATACGGACGCATTCAGCAGAGAATGGCAATACAACCTCGGATGGTTATTCCTCCCTCCAGCCCTAATACCACGAGTTCTCCATCATCTACAACAATCCCGGGGTATGTACCTTCTAGTGACTCCAGACTGGCCCAAGGCGTTTTGGACAGTGGACGTGAAGAAGAGAGCAGTTCAACCACCATGGAAGATTCCAGACCTTTCGTTACATCTGGTGGATCTGCAAACAAATCTACCACCTCCGGGGGGTCAACAGCCTCAATTTGCAGGTTTGGAACATTCGGGCTGGGCCAACGAACTCTTCAACTGGAGTGACTCTGAAATTAAATTAATTCAAGCTTCTTGGAGAAGATCTACTTTAAAAACAAATGGGCTTCCGAGAATAAGATAAAAGTTGACGATCCCCAACCAGTAGATCTGGCAAGATTTCTTTGTTATCTCTATGAAATCACGAAGCTAGCGCCTAATACGATATTGCTTAACAAATCGGTGGTAGTCACATTTGCTAATCCAAACAAAAGTTCCTACTTGAGCTCGCATCCAATTGTTACACACGCAGTAAAAGGTATTCTTTCCAAACGGCCAAGGCAAAAGAAACCACTATCATGGAAAATAGATGATCTGATGATTTTTCTTGAGCAGTACAGTTTTGACGACACTAGTTTATTTGCAGTCTCTCGCCATACCAGCATCTTATTATTACTTGCGTCGGGAAGAAGGGTTCATGATTTCTTTCTTGATTGACTCTTCTTAGCATTCACCCGGAAAACTTGGAAAAAACCGACTCGGAGCTCATATTTTGGCCGAAGTTTGGATCCAAGACTGATAGCCCCTCATATAGACAATCAGGGTGGTGTATTAAATCAATGCCAACGACAAGGTTTAATATATTGTATTGGGTCAATCGATTAATATCGCTGTCTAGTAATCGCCGTGCCGCAAATAATTTAGACAACCTCTTTATTACTACTCGGGGTGTAGTCAAGGGAGCCTCTCGAGCAGTCATAGCCGGCTGGGTGAAGACCTTATTTAAGGAGGCGCATATCTCAGCGCCAGCAGGAAGCATAAGAGCTGGAGTGGCCACGGATAACTGGACCCGTACAAACATGAACATTGATGAAGTTCTAAAACGACGGAATTGGAGATCAAAAAATACCTTCTTCAATCATTACTTCCGTGAAGTCCAATTAACTTCTAAGAGGTGTCAAAATATTACAAATTTAAGTTTATGTTTTTCTCCAGTCGAGTAAAATTTTGGTATTATGTTATATAAACGACTGATTTAAATAAGACTGATTGTTACTAAAAAGGAAAGTTTATAATTATGTTCTGTTTGACAGACAATTTGTTGATATAGCTTAATAAAAAGTCCTTGAAAACGTATATTTTCTTTTTATTACAATTCATCCCATTTAATGTTAATTAGTTATAGGCTGACTTTATCCCTCTTGAATCATTTCATTTCTTCTTTTATCACAGTACGCCTGGCACCGCGCCGGCAGATTTTAAACACGTCTCACATGTGGTTCAAGCATAGGCACGGACACCTAAATAGAACCGTTTTTCCCCCGAAGGGTAAAAAACGGATATTTAGGTTCCTGCCGTAGCTTGAACCACACCTGAAGCCCTTGCCGGCTTACCGTAAGTACTGAGAAGTCAACAGCCGAGCGCTGGTGCCGCGCGCGCCCCACTAACCTCTTTGTCGACGGTAGGGGGCGCTGCTTGCGAAGGAAAGAGCGAGAAAGAAGATGAGTTACAATAGTGCTATCTCACATGTGGTTCAAGCTACGGCAGGAACCTAAATATCCGTTTTTTACCCTTCGGGGGAAAAACGGTTCTATAGTAATATAATTTCGGAACTCTGTTTTCGGTGATTCACGGATATCAAGTAGTAATTGGTATGGATAATTCAAGTACGTCTAATATCGAGAATCACTAAACATGTCGACATGAACTCGTAAAATCAAACTGAAGTTTGATTTCTCATTAACAATTCAATAGCTTTAAAGCACACATTGAAATCATACAACGTGATACCTTTCAATCCGAAACGGTGCATACTAACTTAAAGAGGAAACAGAATGATAAATTGAATTCAAAATTTAACGACTTCGGTGGTTTAACGGTTAATACGTTAGTCCGCTAATCTGGAGTCTTTAGGTTCGATCCCCTGTAAAGACTAAGTTGGTTTCCTTCTTTAAATTACCTTGGACGATTTATTACAAAATGGACTGCCTCCCAAACCCAAAAAAAGTTTAATTGTGAACAATGGCTTATTAAAGCAAATTTCTGAATTTTCTAAATAGGCACCAAAAATAGGTTACAGCTTGACTCATCAACATATGTTAGTGTCAAAGATTCATGCCATCGAAACCGAGCACGAGTAATAAAGTTCTTAGTTAGAGCATACATACATATCATCACGGCTTTTTCCCTTAGGGGTAGGCAGAAACTACAGATTTCCATTTGCTACGATCCTTACAGACTTCCCTCGCTTCTTCTACGCTCATCACTCTCGTCATACACGCTTGTCGATTACGGGTATTCCTGACATCTCCCTTTTTTAATATGTCTGCTATTTGGCCGCAGCATGTTCTCCGAGGCGGGCCCTTACTAACTTTTCCTGTCACCTTTGATTTGTAAATACCATGGAGCAATAACAAAGAGGAGATGCCATTTGAAATGACGCAGTGATGTGATCATTGGCGCCTCGCCGACACAAAAGTGGGCGAAGCTTGTCATTGGTCGTGCGCCATGGTTGGAGCTACGGCCGAAACCAAGCACCCCGCACGTCTGCCTTCCGCTCCGTGTAGCCTCACAAATACTTTCTTACAAAACACTTATTACGGCATCTCCTCTTTGTAATTGCTCCATGGTAAATACCTTTCGTGAGTCTCCTTTCATCCATCCTTTCTTCATGCGATTTGGGCATCTTAACATCCCTTTTTCTATATTTGTCACTACATCCTCATACACCCCACACCTTTTCCTTATCTCACTATTTCTACTTTTATCGCTCAGACGTATTCAGTACAATTTTTTGAGGTCAAAACTATTATGTATTATTAGGTTGGGGAAAAAGTCTTTTCGCATATAATTTGTAATAAAATCTCTTTGACTATACTATTTGTATCTGGCTGGTTTTGGTATCATTAAAAGTTTAAATTTTAAAGAAGATAATTCCAAATTCAAATTAGGAAAATGTGTGATTTTAATTTGTTTTTCTTACTGTCAAGATGAGTGCATCTAATGAAGAATTTCGATACATTTTAAAAAATTACTACAAAAAAGGTAAAAATGCAACATAAGCCGCGAAAAAAATTTGCTATGTTTATGGACCTAGTGCAATGTCTGTGAGAATCGCACAAATTTGGTTTAAGCGTTTTCAATCCAGAAATTTTGATGTCAAATATGCACGTCGCTCTGGTGGTGCTCTATTACGGATAAAATGGATGCCATTTTTGAAAAAGTGGAGTAAGATCGGCATATCAGTAGTTACGACGTAGCAGAAGTACTGGGAATTGACCACAAAACAGTTTTGGCGCATTTGAAAAAAACTGGGTACACAAAAGAGCTCGATATTTGGGTACCTCACGAGCTCACTGAAAGAAACCTAATGAACCGTGTACTCATTTGTGATTCTTTATTACGACGTAATGAAACCGAACCATTTTTGAAGAAGCTGATAACTGGTGATGAAAAGTGGATCACGTACGAGAAGAACGTGCGAAAAAGGTCGTGGTCAAAGGCCGGTCAGGCTTCACAGAGTCTGGCGAAACCAGAGTTAACTCGCAACAAGGTGATGCTGTGTGTGAGGTGGGATTGGAAGGGCATTATTCATTATGAGCTGTTACCACCAGGCAGGACCATCGATTCTGAACTCTACTGCGAACAACTGATAAGATTAAAGCAAGAAGTTGACAGGAAGCGGCCGGAATTAATCAACAGAAATTGTGTGGTATTTCATCATGATAACGCTAGACCTCACACATCTTTAGCCACTCAGTAAAAATTAAGAGTTTGGCTGGGAGGTGTTAATGCATCCGCCGTATAGTCCTGACCTTGCACCTTCAGATTTCTACCTGTTTCGGTATCTTCAGAATTCTTTAGGCAGTGTCAGGTTAACATCACGAGAGTACTGCCAAAACCACTTGTCGCGGTATTTTGATCAGAAGCTTCAAAATTTCTATAGCAATGGGATCATGTCCCTACCTACAAGATGGAAAAAAGTAATCGAACAAAATGGCACCTATATACTTTAGTTAAATGTAAATAAACTATATTAAAAAATGTTTTGAATTTTCTTAAAAAATGCGAAAAAACTTTCCCCAACCTACAGTTAAATATACAGTTTATTGCTAAAGTTAACTTTGAGTTGCTAATACTCATAGCCGTAATTACGGAAGAATACGAAAATAAGGTTGTTGGTTGTGAAACGCGGTGGACTGGGCGCTTAACCTTGCTTAACAATTAAACGAGTATTTGTGTGTACGTTAAAGTTGACCATATTCAGAGTTAGTTCACATTTTCCTAATAGTCCGATTGTATGAGTGATATATCTGTAGTCTCATTATTTGAGTTACATATGTGGTTGAACAAAGGCTGGTTCGTGTTGAACTGTTGAATGTTTCATGTTTCTGGGACACTTTGGGAACGTGAATATTCTAATTGTTTGACTTTCCAATAAAATCCTGCTGGAATTAGTCTCGAATTTATTTTTATGGAGAACAATCTACGCCCACATTGTCATCTCAGGTTATATTTGTCCAAAAGATTATTTTCTGAAACCCATTGACGTACAAAAAAAACGGTAAACTTATTAATATGAGATAAATATTTAGTTGTAATAATTTTAAATTCGGGTGATTGTGTCGAATTATGTCGAATGAAAATCATTCAAAACCCAACGAAAATAATTCGATTCACCGGTTTTGACTGAGTCACGGAATCTATAGCACTCTTCCTCATGGTTTAATTATTGTAATAACCTTCAAATTTGCGAGTTTAGTCTCCTGTTCGTAGTTCAGTTAACAAATAAAAATAATGAGAATACTCCGTATTCTAATACATACTCGAACTGTCAAGTTTATCGACACCTGTCGGAAATAGGTTGAAGCAAATGTAGACTAATGTTCGTAATCACATTAGGTACCTATCTGTATAACATGTATAGGTATAACAAGAGAACAATTAACAGAGCGTGTTCTAGTTTCGGAGAACTTGTTTCATATGACGTTTGATCAGTTGGAGTACAGTAAACAAACGGGGGCGTAGTGGTCCCCAAACTTACTGCTAATTTACTTATTGTTTGTATTGTTTTGGAAAAAAGCAACAGGTTGATAAACATACATATTATAATATATTTATACCTTTCGAGATTGACAAAGTTTAAAATAACTTGTGTCCTAAAAAAAGAAATTTCTTTTTTATTCATAAGCACAAATGTTTTAGGGTTAATTGGCCTTATAACCGAAACGATATTAACCAATGAATGCAAAATAAAACATTTATTAAATATAACTAAAAACAAATAAAGAAAATATGTTGATTACAGATTTCTTTAACTTGAATTAATCAATTAATTTATAATTGAAATGTTTTTAATTTGCATGGCCAAGTTTATAATCGAGGCAAAGTTTTTCCGACTTCAATTACTCACTTGATCACGCTTGCCATTTGCCTTTTCTAGGTTAAAAATAATCGCGGAGTCACGTGCTGGATATACAGGGTCACTTTTTAAAAACCAGTAAAATTTTTTACAGTTTTGTACGTGAAATTAAACCACTTTTAATTTTAAAAAAATAAGAGCCGAGTAAAATTTACCTCTTTTTTATTAAATTATTTAACAAAGATTTTTAAAATTCTTCTGATTTTTTTTATATCTCTTAACTTCGTTAATGGGTCAAGATGAAATAAGTCCCAATTCCTACAGTTTACATTAGCCTAACACGTTAGTCTATGGACTACGGTAACCGATCATAACACAGCCACCATACGCCATGTTTTTTAGTTGCGTTGTGTATAAAAACGTCATAAAACCACAGCTCACCGTGTCATTTTGCTTTTTACCGCTCATTTCCGAGCTTAGTTTATTCCCTATTCCCGTCTAATCATGTAAACATTGTCCCGGTTGAACACAGTTCACGCTGCAATTGCCATCGCCCTTACAAAGAGCTATTAATACTCCTTTGACAGAATTAACTTGAGTTTATTGAAAAAAAAAACTTTTCTCGCGATAGATAAAGGTAATTAAAAACTGCTTTGTTTCTTTTTGTGTATTCAGCTAATAAATAAATTGGCTCGTAAAAAGGTAATTGCCATTATTTTTTCTCAGTTCAGGATCTTGTCTTAAAACGATAGAGTTTTTGCGAAAAATGTAGTTCGCTTCTAGATCACTTGTCTTATTAATATTGAACTAAAGCTTTATGAATAAAATTAATATGTACGATTCAGAAAACTCTATAATAACCTAATTGTTTAAAGTGTCGTTTGCTCATAATTATGTTGATAAAAGAATTGTAAGTGGTATTCATTAAGTGATGATTAAATTAATACTGATTTTTATAACACGAAATGGGACTCAGACCCTAACTCACGTTATATTTAGAGCAAATATGACTTACTCTCTCTAAAGGATTTTTTTTTATTTGAGTTTGAAAATATTGCTTTAGTAGTCATCAGAAATATTAGCACAAGAAAAAAAGAATGCGTGGTCACCAGTCATAAGTCTTTATTTCTTTTTTTAAATTAAGTTATGATCCTCCCTTTTTTTTATATTTTAAGCTATAATTACTTAGACATCTCAAAAGCTTTTCAACATTAAGTCGAGTATTAAATTATTCAGTAAAGTGTCGTCGTAGCGCGGAAAATAAATAAGTTACTTCTTCATAAAAAAATTCCTAACGAAAGGAGAATATTTCGATGCAAGTAGGTAAGCACTTAACTGAATTTTCTTCAGGATGCATTACGGAGAATCTGAAATGTAATTTAAAACTTTTTATATTTTGGAAAGTTGTTCCCTCTTTTCAAACTTTCACACAATAGGTTTCATACTTTTATGCCTAAGTGAGATATAAAAATAGATTTTATGTATTTGTTTAAACTTATTGCCATATTTAATTATTTAACTAAAACTTATAATTGTACGCTGACGTTTTTCCAATTAAATCATCAACGTAGAGGTACTTAAGCGAAAAAAACAACGAAACAATTGAGCAGAATATTTGTTAATAGTCCTTCGAACCGGATATTCAATGCATTTTATGCTATATAACAAATTAATAAGGTTAGTCGAATTTCAATGTAGCCTAGTAAACTTACAGAGAACTATACTTAAAGCCCGTGCTTTGCCCACACAAAAAAATCAAAGTCTGAAAGGTCCAGATAATCGCAGAACCCTTAAGACTAAGACCATCTTTAATTAGATCCCAACGTTCAAGGTCTTTTTCCCCTTTGTAAACAACTAAAGGAAGGACTCGTTTTAAGTTAGAGAGTTCCTTCACAGAGGTTGGGAAATTCCGACCTACCCTCTTTATGAATCTGACCGCTTTTTGTGAATAACTTTCTTTGTAATTGCCTCTTTGTATTTGTTTATTGCGAAATTTTCTACTTTATTGTTATTTTTATTTATTTTGGGGATTGGAATGGAATTTTGTTATGAGGAATTTTAATGACAAATATCTATGTGTCTTTCTATCTATTTAGGTTATGGATGGCTAAAATGAAGAGCTATGCCAAGAGAGTAATAGACAGCATTTTTAATAAGAGTATTTTTTGTTGTTGTATTAATCTGTTTTAAAACACTACAAATCTTCAGCAATTAATGTTCATTGATAGCGTTAATTTAAATTTAACAACTTAACAACAAACCACTTTTCAAATGATCAAGTACAAAATGTTATCTATTTTAAATAGGAAGCCCATTTCACACCATCGAATAATATGTTTGTGTGCCCAAATTAACTAATTTAATCTGCTTTCACTTTGTTTGCTTGATATTTGTGTAAATTCTCTATAGCTTATATTGTTAATTGGTTAACTTGCATGCTTCTAATGAAATATAAAATTATGTGGTTCTCGAAATTAGTGCGTTACACAAAATAGATGAAACCGCTACGATTTTACATACCTATATCTTAATGATTGAAAATTTTCGACAGTGCGGACAGGAGTGCTATTTTTGAAACGTGTGACTCACGTAAAATCAGTGAGTCGAATGATTTTCGATATCGAAGTCAAACGATTTTCATTCGACATTAATGATTTTTAATCATTTATTTCAAAAATAGAGCTCCAGATCGTGTTGTATAGTCATGGGATTCAGTAGTGTGAACCTTGATTTAGATAACGATGTCTAAATCGATGTACACACCTTACAGTGCAGTTTGATGTTCCATACCGTCCAAGTCAGAATTCCAGCTAGTAGTACCGATTTTATTTCAATTTATGTGGTATCAAATTGAAATTTAATCTTTTTGAACAAAAATCTGGGAGAAGGCCTACTCTTTCCCTTATTTCCCTATACACCGTGAAATTTTAGTCGTTTTGGACCCATCGTCCAGTGACTCCATTCATGCAACCGAACAAATTTCCCCAAGAAACATAGCTCGAAACATGAAAAACAAAGACTTCCCATAGTAAGTTAGGTCACGTGATGAGACATTTTGTATATGGGAGGTCTAAAAATTTACTCCATATTTCGAACCGTGTATCTTGGGGAAAGTTGTTCAGTTGCATGAATAGAGTCACTGGACAATGGGTCCAAAACGACTAAAATTTCACGGTGTATGTACACACTACACACTATGCAATGGTGATCCCACACCGCTGTTATAAAATGTTAACTAACGCTAGTTAACATTTGTTTACAAACATTTGACGTAGGGTAGGTACATAAATATCTTAGTCAGCTCCACTCTTATCTATATTAATCACTAAAATGTTTCCAGTTGGATGCGACTCGGCTTCACGACGGACCCTCGAGGGAAGATACCAGTAAAAGTCATAGCCAAGACGTTCGCTTCGGGGAAGACGGAGAAGATGGTGTATCAGTGCCTTTCGGAACTAGGACTGCCTTCCGGGAAGAACGATGTGATTCAAAAAGAAGCATTTACGTTTGATAAGTTTTATGCGTTATATCACAAAATTTGCCCGAGAAATGACATCGAAGAGTTATTTCGGTCTATGTAAGTATATTTATGTTGTTCAGTATTTTTTTAATCTCTGTAGGAGCCCTATTCTTGAAATGTATGACTATTATGTCGAATAAAAATCATTTGATTTCGAACGAAAACTATTCAATATTGAAGAAAAATCATTAGATTCGCCGATTTTTGCGTGAAAACACTACAAAAAAAGCGCTCCTGGACATAACAGACAGAATGGAATAATCTGATTGTCTGGTAAGAAAGAAGATTCCATGTTCTTTCCGAAGCATAAAAGCATGTTAAACCAATGACTCCGGCTGGTATCTTGAGGTCGTTAAAGAAAGGGATATAATTAAAAGGCCGAACAAAAAAATATATTTAGCGACTGTTGATGAAATACTGTTTTAATGACTTGAGCGGAATGAATTTAGTCAGTAACTAAATTAGAAAAGTCACGATTTGATTGATTTTGATTTGATCAGTAAAAACATCCGAAATGAGCTGATGACTGTGAGAGGCGAATAATCCTACTAAGTGACCGAATTATTAGTGAGCTACAAAATTACTGAATGAGCGTCTGAATTACTACTTTTATTAGATTGTGACAGAACCGGCTTACTTTCAAAAGACGACTTTGTTACAGAAAGTAGGATAGGTTATGGTTTAACAGTGACCATAACAGTGAGCGAGCGAGCGAAGTGAATAAGCGAGAGAGCTTGTGACAGAAACGATTGAGTTTTAAAAGACGACTTGTGACTGAAAATAGCTTTTGGTGTTACAGTGGTTATTACGAGTAGGACACTCGTAATTAAGACCGTTAATTTAGCGGTTAACTCTGATACCAGTGCGTGAAGGGCCAATTCCCGTTTAATTCACACATTATATTTGAATCAATTATTGAATGAGTGATCGACTCATTGGTAAAATAATTCGCCAAGCTACCTCTTAAACTTACTGTAAAGATAGTTTTTTGCGTTAGTAGCCGGAAGAGCTCTTGATATCATTCCACTAATGACGGTGATCGAACCAAGTCACGCCCACACTCTCGGTTCTTATAATATAATGTGTGTTAGCATTGTACATATATACCATCGAGCCCCTTGGAAAACCTATTCAAATTTTACGTCTCAATCAAGATATTTTTCTGCGACATGCTCGGAAATAGCTTCATTTTTTTTTTTAAATAGCATTTGCAAACAATCTTTGTTTCCCTGATAAAATAAATTACATTGCCGGCCGAAGATTCTGTAAATGTATACGTACTCGTACAATTTCAAATAATCTATTTTTAGTTTCAAAATGTTTTTTTTTTAAACTTCCAGCACCCAAGGCAAATCGGAGCGTATCAATATAGAGCAGTTCGTAACCTTTTTAAATGATAAGCAGAGAGATCCAAGACTGAACGAAATCCTTTACCCGCTGTACGAAGAGAAGAGAGCGGCAGAAATCATCATGACGTACGAGCAGGACGAAGAAACTAGAAATTCCAGTAAGTGGCCTTTCTTTCAACTATAGATTTATTATAGCACTGTGGTTTCAAGACCTCTTCTTACCTGTGGTGTTACTGGAGTACCGCCGGGATTTTTTTTGCTCGTAGTACGTCTGTTAGAAAGGTAGTAACCTAGTCTAACAGACGTAGTATATTGAATCCCTTAAGCAGCCTACATAAAACACTGCCCCAGAGACGATTTAGGGTGAAAGCATACATTTAGATTTTTTTGGGTGAAACAGTGGAGATGACCCTAGATCGTGGTGTATGAACGTTTTGCAAACTAAGAACTAAATGTAAGGCAGAAGTTGTGACTCACAAAATACTGTCCCAATTGTAATTAAGGTAGAAAGCCATTATATATCTTGTATAGCTCCCATTGACCCGATCGTAAACTAAAGCCCAATTACGGGAAATTGAAAGCATTTTCGTAAAGACGTAGATCTATTACACACAGAAGCCCGGTACAGTACTAATATTACATAGTAATTATGAGATCTAGTTTTGGTTAAATTGTATAAGATATCGACAAAAATACTTTCTGTAGATTTTTAATTGCCTCCGTGGTTAAAACGTTCGCCTTCGGCCGTTCGGGGGTCGTGGGTTTCGGTTCCCACTGGAAGCATTACTTTGTTTAGTTGTTTCCAATTTGGTTAGGTCATTACCAGGCTTGAATCGCCTGATTGTCTGATAATTAAGATACTAGGAAGACACTTTAAGCCGTTGGTCTCGGCTGCCATCTGGTGGACGTAAGAAGCCGAGAAGCGATTCTCTGACGCCAGGGTGTACATGGTCGATTGACAATGTAACCGAAGTACATTTTTCATTTCTAGGAATGGGAAATTTGAGTTCAGAAGTGAAATATGAGAAAGAATGGGATAGAATGCTTTTAGCATTATTAAGTCCGCCAATTGTAAAAGTATTTTTTTTTTCTTGTGATACAATAAAGATTTTTTAATAAATAAATAGGTATTTTTGTTAAAACCTTAAAGTCAAATGAACATGATATACCCTCTCGCCTCATTTTCTCGTCTGTAGTTAATTGCAATAACACCAGAGACTCCACTACGCCGCCGCCCGCTGTAATTAAGGCTCTATCTTTCGCCTCAGTTGAGCTTAGATTGTTTATCTTTTAGCGAGTTGCCACGAGGCTGAAATGTATTGTTTTAACTTTTAATTTGACTTCGTATTTCTATTTATTTATTAATAGCTTCTTACTATACTTAATCAATATTATACATATATTGAAATAATCTGTTTGAATGTGTTGATAGCATCCAATAAAATATTATTACTTAGCTTACTAAGTATATTATGTGATTTTTTTTATTTTGTTTAATTTCTAAAGATAATTTCACGAATATTGAAATATTCCAAAGTTGTAAATAGAAGATTCTATCGGAACTGGTTGCCAATTATTACTAAAAAATCCTCGTAGACAACCAGTTGCGATAGCGGCCGAAAGAGAAAAGTATCCTCGGACCCACTGAGCACGCAAATACGAATTTTTGACTCTAGAAATGACCCAACTTTTGTTGTTGGAGCGGCAACTACAGCTAGAAGTCGCGATGGTGGAATAGTAATCCTAACAAAGTCGTATCCCTTATAAGTACGACTTCTACTTAAGTACGCCCGTGTGCACTCCTATGGCGTATCTAAATATAAACTTATATTCCCAAGCGGTGACATAAGACGGTTGTTAACCATAATGCCGAATTTTCTAATATGTCTTATGTACCTTGGAGACGATATTATTATATGCCATGACATTGCGTTTAGCGGAGTCCAAGGTGTGAAGAAAATTTGCTGAACTTGTAATATAGGAAAAATTAGAAAAAAAAGTCTTGGCAAAATCAAAAAGAGGGCGCCACAGAGGGTGTCCATGTACAGTGATGTATTTTTGTAACTGTAATCTTGATACTAAGGTTCTATTATTATGCTATTCTTATTCCTTTAAGTTAAAGCCCGTATAATCTTCATTAATTATATGTATAGAAATAAATTCAGTATTACTTAGATGCAGCTGTATTCAGACTACTCAGGTACTGTAGGTTAGTACTTCGGCCCTCTCTGCTGACCATAAAATCATTATCTTATGGTTAAATACTTAGCTATAGGACTAAAATTTTAATGACATCCTAAATATTTTACTTCCAAATCTTTTAAAATTTTCTTATTTAGTGGAAAAATGGCCCATTAAAACATTTTATAAGTAATTAACTAGAGTGGCTTGGCTTCGCTCCGTACTCGTATATAAGTGGGAATCATGGGAATAAAGAGCTCTTGAGATTGTCATTAATTAAAACAATGAATTGGGATGAAGATGAACGTCCTCAATACTAATCCTACTCCTAGTAATCGGCGAGCTCATACTGAGAGGTTTATTATAAGTTTGAATGATGAGGATTACGAATACTCTATGTATTAATATTGGCAGTTTTTATCCATACTTCCATACTTAATATTATAAATGCAAAAGTCTGTCTGTCTGTCCGTCTGTTACGCTTTTGATGAAATTTAGTGTGAATATAGTTGAAGACTCAGGTTCAAACATAGGCTACTTTTTGACGCAGGCTGAGCTGCGGGAAACAGCTAGTCCGAAATATAATAAAATTTTATTTATAAATTTAATCTATGGTATCAATCATCTTTACGACTTAATTGTTATGTAGGTAGGGACCTACTTTATTCTTAAGTAATCTAATATATACATATAAAAGGAGATGTTCCCCATTGACATATAGACGCACGCACAGCCGTAACCGCTAATAACGGTAGAAACGTAAAATTTTCAGTTGTTTTATTTCAAAATGCGAACGTACACTAAGAAGGGAACGATTTTAAAATTTTAAGTAGGTAAAATAGGGGTTGAAAGTTTGTATGAAAAATATTTAAATCAGCTACTATTTTGAACAAAATTAAGATTCATGTTTTTAAAAACATTTCATTGAACACGTGTTTCGTGGTTTAACGAAATTGACCCCTTAAGGGTGCAATATAGAGGTTGAAAGTTTGTATGAAGAATATTTAAATCTCTCTTAACTTCCATTAAATTTATTACGAGAGCTCATAAGTATAATGCAAACGCACATTATATAAGAAGGGATTTTGAAAAATGTTTACTCTAAAGGGGTTGAAAATTTGTAATCTATATCTACATCTACACTTCTACACTAATCTACACTAATATTATAAAGAGGAAAGATTTGTATTTTTGTGTGTATGTTTGTAATGAATAAACTCAAAAACTACTGTGCCGATTTCAAAAATTCTTTCTCCATTGGAAAGCTACATTCCTGAGTAACATAGGCTACATACCGCAGGTGGAGCTGCGGGAAACAGCTAGTATATTTATAAAAGGAGATGTTCCCACTGACATATAGACGCACGCACAGCCGTAATCGCTAATGGTAGAATATAAATTTTTCACCGTTGTTTGTTCTAAATGCGGACGCACACTAAGAAGGGATTTTGAAAAATTTTTACCCTAAAGGGGTGAAATAGGGGTGGACAGTTTGTATGAAAAATATTCAAATCAGCTACGATTTTGATCAAAATTTAGATTCATGCTTTTAAAAACATTTCATTGACTACGTGTTTCGTGGTATAAAGAAATTTACCCCCAGAGGGTGCAAAATAGGCGTTGAATGTTTGTAATCTAAATATAAAAAAGGAGATGTTCTCACTGACACATAGACGCATGCACAGACGTGAATGTGAATTTCAAAATGCCTGTCTGTTATCTTTACAAACGACTAGACAGAAATTCGGCATACATTTGAACCATTCCGATGTACGTACATAGGCTACTTATAAACGCAAAAACCGAGATTTACATTAATAACTAAACATTAGAAGTAAAAGATGTACGTTTTTCCCGCGAACTGCAGAAACATATTTTAATGAAGTAGTAACTAAGTATTGTGGGAAATGGGAATCAATTGAATGGAAGGCCGACATCAATCAATGCTTTAATAAGTTACTTTTCGGTTTCAGTGATATTTTTGTTCTAACACTACCTAATAAACTTCTGCTTCTTCCAGAATGCCTCTCCAAAGATGGCTTCATTCGCTACCTGATGTCAGACGAGAACGCGCCAGTGTTCCTCGACCGGTTAGACTTTTATATGGACATGGACCAGCCTCTAGCCCACTACTACATCAACTCATCGCATAACACTTACTTGTCTGGGAGACAATTTGGTGGGAAGAGCTCTGTGGAGATGTATCGACAAGTGCTTTTAGCCGGTTGCAGGTACGTTTTTCTTAGTCCAACCCTCTTTACAGTTGCATCTTCAGCTTGTGCTTCAGATCCTAGGGTACGCTCTAATCATGGTCCTAGCTTTGGTAGTACTGGTACAATGTATCTACTGCTGCCTAATCTACGTAAACCATTACAGAGAAACTAGACCATTAATGACAGCGAAATCCATATACTGCAATCTATAGTAAATCGTAAGAGAGAAATGTGTATGCATAAATCGACTTTGTAATATCATAGCCCTCCGAAGATCTTTTAAACGTCTTGGACTACAATCTTAATATTTTTTATACACATGTATTAACACACAAAAATCATTCGTTTTCTACCAAAAATTTGTCGACTAACATTTAATATTCGAATAAATTTCGCTGAGATAATGGACTCCCTGGCAGCAGTTGTGGATCACGAATGTAAACACGTGAACAGCTGAATTTTATTGACTTGTTGGGCAATGAAGTCGACTAAATAAACTTAACACCTTGTGGGTTATCAACGCTCACTGCCATCTTGGTATTTATTAACATAACTGCTGTCGGCTCTTTAAACATTACTCAGATATAGCCGGACCCGCGGACCCATATGCAGCAGAACTAAAGGGTGTCTCAGAAAGTTTTTCGTTTTTGTATTGACTACTACGCGCCAACCGCAGGTAGCAGGCGGAGGGGAGTGGTCTCAATCGCTTGGCCGGCTTGTTAAGTTTAGTAGCCATGAATCGTTTCACGGGACCGCAGCGCGCATTTTGCGTGCGAGCGTTTTATAAAAACAACGATTCCTACACTGTTGTTCGTCGTCTCTACAGGACACATTTTAATTAAACAAGCTTAAAACATGTGCCAAGTGCCAATTTAATTAAGCATTGGGTGTGCAAGTTTGAAGAGACTGGGAATACAATGCCGGACAAATCGTCTGGGCGCAAAAGGACATCAAGAACGAGCATGAACGTCGACAGCGTTCGCCAGTCTGTTTTGGACGACCCACGACAGTCGTTGAGATTGCGCGCAGCTTCTCTTAATTTGAACAAATCTACGGTTCATCGCATTATTTTGAAAGACTTACATTTTCACCCCTATAAAATTGATATTGTTCAAGAAATGAAGCCTGATGATCCTGATAAACGAGTCGAATTCTGCAGGATAATGAAAAACCGTTTTGGGAGTTTCAATAACATCTGGTTCTCAGATGAATCGAATTTTCACATCAACGGTCACGTGAATAAACAAAATTGCAGATACTGGGCTTCCGAAAATCCGCTAGAACTGCATCAGAAGCCCTTGCACTCGCCAAAAGTTATTGTTTGGGCTGCCATATCAAGTCAAGGAATTATCGGTCCTTATTTTTTTGAGGATGACCGAGGTCGAACTCAGACCGTTAATTCTGATCGATATTGCCATATGATCCGGACTTTTTTAGCTACAGAAATGCAAAACCAGGATGGCTACAACCGCAACACCTTTTTCCAGCAAGATGGAGCCACTTCTCATGTTACAAATGACTCATTAGCTGCTCTTCACGATTTATTCCCTGGACGAGTGATAAGCCGCCGAGGAGACATCAACTGGCCACCGAGGAACCCTGACTTAACGCCTGCAGATTTTTTTCTATGGGGCTACCTAAAAAGTAAAGTTTACAATCCATTGCCATCCAACCTGAATGTTTTGAAGCAAAAAATCACTGAAGAAATCAACTCTATTCCAAGAGCGATGCTCCAGCGAGTGATTCAAAATTTTAGCTCCAGGTTAAATGAGTGTGAAGAAGCGAATGGTGCGCATTTGCAAACGGTTGTTTTTCATAAATAAACTTCAAGAACTGCTCTTTAATTTAACAATAAATAAAACGAGTTTTAATTAATATTGTTGTTTTTTATTTAACATCTAAAAACGAAAAACATTCTGAAACACCCCTTATATACAAATAAAACAAATAGATGTGTGCACAGACATACATTAATAACAATACACTATGATATCATCTTCCCTGTCTACTAACTACCTCCGTGGTCCAGTGGTTAAGGCGTTTGCCTCAGATTCGAAGGTCGTGGGTTTCCCACGAGAAGCATACTTTGTTTAGTTGTTTCCAATTTGGTTAGGACATTGCAGGTTTGAATCAGTTGTCTGTTAATAATGTCCCAACTGCCATTTCGTTGTCGTTAAAGGAACCACCTCAGAGGTCGAAAAGCGATTCTGAATAACTCTGACATCAGGGCATGTAACCCAATCGAAATGAATGAATGAATCTTTCAGGTGCGTGGAACTTGACTGTTGGGACGGGAAGGGCGAAGACGAGGAGCCAATCATCACGCACGGCATGGCCATGTGCACAGACATCCTTTTCAAAGACGTCATCTACGCCTTGAGAGACACTGCCTTCGTGACGTCAGACTACCCCGTCATTCTGTCGTTTGAGAACCACTGCTGCAAAGCCCAGCAGTATAAGCTGGCGAAGTACTGCGATGAGATCCTTGGAGATTTGTTGCTGAAGGAAGCATTACCTGAACACCCGGTTAGTTCGTCTATTTTTTTATTTTTTTTGATTCCCGCCAAAAATGAATGCTGTTATAAGTTTGACGTTTATGTGGCATCATAGTGGCTAAATTAATGAGCAAATTTTGATGAGAATTTTTGGTTAAAAAACAGATTTCACCGAGATCATTCTTAGCTATAGATTACGTAGTTCAGTTAAGCCATTTGAAGTCAGGTCATTATATAAAATCCACAGAATTTCATCAACTTTTAGGAATCTGATTGTTACAAAATTTGACATGTAGTAAAATCGGTGGTATTTCTTAGATAAAGCATACTAAAAATGGTGTTGCAGCAAGTGGAAGTCTGCAGGATACTCAACTCCTCAGACATTTACAGCAAGTGTAGCGTGTTCATATGAACGGTCTCCACAGCCACACTTGCCATAGTTCTATATGTCTATCTGTTCCGTACCTATCGGAGGATTTGTTAATTCATCCTTGTTAATTTGTGCAACAAGGCTAAAATCAATATCATAATTTCAGTTGGAACCAGGGCAACCCCTACCGCCCCCATCGGCGCTGAAACGCAAGATACTCATCAAGAACAAGCGATTGAAGCCTGAAGTGGAGAAACAAGAATTGGAGCTGTTCCGCCAGGGGCAGTTTGTGATAGAGGATGAGGAAAAGGAGGACGCTTCAGCTGTCGCCATTCCTGATAAAAAGGTAGAATATCGGTCATATTTGTTGCCTGCAGCGAAATCATATCGAGATGACTATAGACTAGATTCCTATTTTTATATATATATATATATATATATATACACAACGATAAAATCCAAGATATGTAGAAGGTAATACGTAAATAAAACGGATTTGCAACGGACGATCCGAAAAATCAAGTTGTTAACCTATAACGATGAGGTATATAGTATGATTTTGCATCGGCAGCCCGAAGAGATAGTAGCAGAAGCAGCGTCTGCCGGCGACGACGCGCCGCCGCCCGTGGCCTACACCGGCTCCACCACCAACGTGCATCCGTGGCTGTCCTCCATGGTCAACTACGCCCAGCCCATCAAGTTCCAGGGGTTCGAAGAAGCCGAGAGTGAGTACCGTTCATAACGAGTGAGCTGCTTGTGTGGGGAACCGCAGCAACTGTCACCGACAGCTTATCACACACTTCCGTACTTCTTAAGGTACAGAAAGTAGTATAATAACATTATGCCGGTGCACCCCTCCACGGTCACATAGCGAGATGTAAAATGGGGTACTTAAATAGGTACTTAGATAGATGGTATGTCTGAAAATTGGTTTATAGCAAACTAGCTGTTTCCCGCAGCTCCGCCTGCGTCAAAAAGTAGCCTATGTTTAACCCCGGGTCTTCAACTATATTCATACCAAATTTCATCAAAATCCGTTCAGCGGTTTGGCCGTGAAAGCGTAACAGACAGACAGACAGACTTTCGCATTTATAATATTAGTATGGATAACATTATCCTTAATCACACCTGTGTGTCTATATACTTGGATCGCCTGAGAAGTTTTGAACCCCCATTACTATCACGTTCATGAAATAAATACTTCATTTCCGTACATTAAATACCTCATTAAAATAAGTTTTTTTTTCAAGAGCGCAACATCTACCACAACATGTCTTCGTTCGCCGAAACCACCGGCATGAACTATCTGAAGACGCAGGCCATAGACTTCGTCAACTACAACAAGCGGCAGATGTCCAGAATATACCCAAAGGGCACCCGGGCCGATTCCTCGAATTACATGCCACAGGTAACAAATTTTCGTCCGATTAAAGGCGCAATACGGGATGTGCAGCGATGTCTCGCTTACTCACTTTGAATTTGAATGAAATTAAGAGATGATTGTAATCCTCCGGTACTTTCTTTATCAGTCTCAAATCTCAATATTTTGCCAGTTGCACTGTTTTCACTGGATTGGTGAAGTGCAGAGAGATCGTATTAGAAAGTGGTTGCACAGGACAGATCGTAATCGAAATCCTTACCAGACGAGACCCATATCCCTTTTTCGTCATTAATCTGTCTTACGTCGTTATTGTTAATAATCCGTTCAAGACCTACTATAACTTATAACCAAATTAATAGAAAAAACTGAGAAATCAAGTTAAAAGCAGCGAGGGTCGTCGATTTACCTTTTGTAAAGCCATATTGTTTTATTAATATATTATTTTTGGTTAGGAAATCAAGTAGGCGTTTCTGGAAAGCAGCTTCAAATATTTTGGAAATGATGGAGTTTAAGTTTATCGGTCTGAAGTTGTTCACGTTCTTTTTGTCACCCTTTTTGTGAATTAGTTTTACAATAGCCTTTTTAAGAATCTCGGGAAAACATCCCTCTGAAAAAGAGAGATTTATCAGATATGTTAACACTGGTGTTAGCTTTTTAGATGAATATATATTGAGCTGTGGAGTAAGGCAGGGTGGCCTGACCTCACCTAGACTATTTAATGTTTATGTAAACAAACTGATCGAAGAACTGAGTATTGGGTGTTGCATCGACAATGTAAGTGTTAATAACATTAGCTATGAGACGATATGGTGTTGCTCAGACCAGCGATCAGTGGCCTGAGGAAAATGCTTGTACATCGTGAGGCTTATGCAGTGGAGCACGGTTTAAAGTACAAAGAAAGGACGAGTGAATTTTTACTATTTAAAGGCAAGGTTAAGGAACCAGCATCTGTACTACCAGTATTCCTTATTGGGATGTGTTTAAATCGTGTTTTACGGTTTAAGTGTTTATGTCATATTATGTCAGACAATTTAAATGATGATCTTGACTTAGAGAGGGAACGTAAGGCTCTGTCGGTTCGGGGCAATATGCTGGCCCACAGATTCACACAGTGTATAGGCGGCCTTATCGCTCAAGAAATCTCTTCTAGGCAACCTTAGGGTAGTTTGAAATATAAAGAAACGAGAGATACGGATATGGTGCATAAAGAACAGAACAACGCTAGGCAGAATAACAGAAGTTCACGATACATAAAGTACTTAAAATAAATACTAATATACGTAATTAAAAAATAAATAATTATGTATATATATTTATATATAATAAATAACCTAATACCCTAAGAGCCTTGTTTCGGCTTCCTAGATTTTGTAGCGCATCTGATATGTTTGCGGATGTTGCAACTGACGATTTCTACGCATTAATGCGCAAGAAATCTTTGTCACTGGTGCGCAGGGTTTTGGGGAGAGGAATTTGGCGGAGGAACAGAATTCTGAAGATGATAGAGAGGATGGATCTTCAGCAGGTTTACCGATCTGCATGTTTTACAGGCCGGTGAGCCTTCTGGAGCTGGTGAACGTCCTGTTTCGCTATTTATTTTTATAATGTAAAACACAACATTTCCTAATAACAAAAATGCTATTCTGATTATTATTACTAACAACATGTATGGTCTTTAATGGTCTGAAAATATTTTGTTATTATTTATTTCTTTTATTTTATTTTTTTTATTAGCTGTGTAGGTATGTATAACTGCTATGCTAGGCAAACACCTCCCCGCTCCCTTTCCATAAGTCTCTGGGCATAGACTCTTGCCAGTTTCTATCGATAACTTGGAGTTCGTATGCCCATTAAATAATAATTATATGATATGAAATACTAAATACATTTCTCCACAGGTGTTCTGGAACGCCGGCTGCCAGATGGTCTCGCTGAACTTCCAAACGTCTGACCTTCCGATGCAGCTCAACCAGGGCAAGTTTGAGTACAACGGCAATTGCGGCTATCTTCTCAAACCGGACTTCATGCGACGAGCGGACAGGAGCTTCGATCCCTTTGCCGACGCGCCCGTCGACGGAGTGATTGCTGCCCAGTGCATGGTGCAAGTACGTAGAATACGACTGATTATTTTATATGCACTTAATGTCGGGATTCTGTCAGAGTTCTTGATGTTAAGTGCATTATATGTGGTCGACAATAGAGCTGGCTAGTGCATAAATGTTCCCTTGAGTCTTAAAAACACCTTGGGGTGTTTATTTACACCTTATTTTAAATAAAAACTTTACACGGTTATTTTTAAACCATTAAACATCATATGATGGTCTACATGGTTCATATAACTACACCTAGATGGTCGCCGGCACCAACGACTTAACGTGCCGAATCACGGAATCATCTTTCATCAGCCAATATTTATTTTACAAAATCTTATCTGGTGACTAGATTTAATACTTAACATACATTAAAAATTTGCCCAAAAGTTTTAAAATAGTTACAATTGATGTTGTGTTTTAAGATGAACTTTTTTGGTTCATTAAAAACCTCTTCACCAATAATACTTAGAAGCCACATCACCCACATACATTTTCACTTAAGACGTTTTAAGGATGAGTTACGACACCATTAGCGCATCCCACTTAATTAGTTTCATCTTTTAGGTGATAGCCGGGCAGTTCTTATCGGACAAGAAAGTCGGCACGTACGTGGAAGTGGACATGTACGGCCTGCCTTCCGACACCATTCGGAAGGAGTTCAGGACTCGAATGGTGCCCGCCAACGGCCTCAACCCGGTCTATAATGAAGAGCCTTTCCTATTTCGTAAGGTAGCCATCACTTGTTGAGTTTTCTCTATGGTTTCCGCAAAGAAGTGGCTTATTGCGAAAAGGCCGCCTATGTTTTTTGACAATAGTTGTCGTGTGTGTGTTTTTTTTTTTACTATATGTGTCGTATATCATATACGTTCTACCTTCCGACACCATCCGGAAGGAGTTTAGGACTCGAATGGTGCCCGCTAACGGCTTCAACCCGGTCTATAATGAAGAGCCTTTCCTATATCGTAAAGTTACCATCATTTGTTAAGTTTTCTCAAAGGTTGCCGTAAAGAAATCTCTTTTAGCAAAAAGGCCGACTATGTTGTTTGACAATAGTTGTCGTGTGTGTGTTTTTTCTTTTTGACAATATTCGTATCATGTACGGTCTGCCTTCTAACACCGTCCGGATACAGTTCAGGACTCGCATGGTTCCCGTCAACGGCCTCAACCCGGTTTATAATGAAGAGTCTTTCCTTTTTCGTAAAGTTAACTTCACTTAACCATCATTGTCCTATTGTCCTATATGCGGTCTCAAATCCATGCAAAGGGTAAAAACAGGACAAGACTTTACTATTGGTCTATCTGTTACCAGGCTGTATCTCATGTACTGTTCTAGGCGAGTTGAAATTACCACATATGATGTAATTCTGATGCCGCGATAACAAAAAATAGTTAAGTGGTGCATTATTATTTGTACTAGGCGCCTACACTATTGTTTGTTTCTCAACCCTCTTCTGGAATGCTACAGCTGTTGATACCCACCCACCCACTTACAAGACCCTCAACTAAAACCTCGTTGTTTTATATTTTTAAGAAATCAACGGAAAAGGATATATTTCATCATAATCAGCGCCCATCTCTTACTTGCTTCAACGTAAAATTGTTTGGTTGAGATTCCACTGAACCTCTCACCTCGTGGCAAAAAATCTCACAATTCTTCTTCTCTAAAAGGTGGTGCTACCAGACCTCGCAGTCCTCAGATTCGGAGTATACGACGAGAACGGGAAGCTACTAGGACAACGTATCCTACCCCTGGATGGCTTGCAAGCGGGCTACCGGCATATCTCGTTGAGGACTGAGGCCAACTTCCCCATGTCACTGCCTATGCTGTTCTGTAACATCGATTTGAAGATCTACGTGCCTGACGGATTTGAAGGTAGGTTCGTTTTTAGTATTTATGAATCTGTACTTACAAAAAAACTGACTTCAGGACCGTTCAAGCTGACCGGCGGGATGCTAGTCGCTCGCGCCGATTGCGTCACACAACTAGCATGGACGTGTAAATTGGCGCAAATGGTCGCGAGCGGTTGCCAGTAAGTTAAATATAACATGCGACTGCTCAAAAAGTTAACTACATTGTGACGAAAAAAGTAACATTACCTCTCAACTTCAATATGTACACGCATCAGCTACGCGTCATCGTCATGATCAACTATGTTGTAATAATGCTAAATATTATAATGGAATAAAATGAAAAATAATTAAAATCAAATAAAATGTATTAAATGGAATACAATAAAGTTAAAAAACAAATAATAGAAATAAATAAAATTAATATAAAATAGAATAAAATTGACTGAAATAAACAAAGAATCAAATAAAATAAATAATGTTATTCAATGAAGATTTAAATAAATCCCGGATGCGGCGTGTGGGCGCTAGCTCCAACAGCCTTCTCAAAATTTTCGCTGGCAGGATGGGCCCAAATACATTTAGACAAGTAGTAGTTAAGTTACTAACATAGTTTTATGACCATTATTACTAACATTTAATATGAATTTAATGACTGTCCGAACTAGATTCATCATTATTATTATAAATAATGTTAATCAGAAAACTGAGCTTTGATTCAGCCGCGGAAATTTAGCCGGGCGATTATCCATTTCTACACGAGAGGGTCAAAAGTAACCTAAAATGTGACTTTTGTTTTATATAAAATTTGATTGAGCTTGACCACAAATGCGTGAAACCGTGATGAAAAACTAAAAAAATTAATTAATTTAAAAATCTTTAAATACAGACTAATAACAAGGAACGGCGTACTAATTATGTTCTGGTCTACCTATATAGGGTTGGTAAAGAAGGCAAAAGTAATTGTTAATAAGATTTCGTGTATTTTTTTAAGTGTAAGTAGTGAATTCATGGGCAAACTTCATACAACAACCTCATGTTTCTTGAAAAGTATTTTCATTTTAAACTGTTTTCTGTTAGCTTTTTCCTAAGAGCTCTACCATAGAGCACTTTTTATTTAGATATCAAACAGCCTGTGTAAATGTGGTTGCAATAACTTAGTAGTTTACCTAGTTACACTGTTTCTTACATAAAAGAGAAGCAAACTACCGATCATGACCTCACTTATGACTCAAAAAAGAACACTCGGAGTGCCACAACCGCATTGCCGACACTGTAGAGTGCGAAAAGATATTTCACACTCTTCTTAAAGCTTTGTTATTATAGTACATTCCAATAATTATTCCGTTAGCAGTAATATAAACATATCTTGCCGATATATAAGCAAATGTTATTTCCCGCCAAAAGCGGTCTGTATGTTTGGTTTGCGCAGACTTCATGGCCGCACTGTCGGATCCGCGGGCGTTCATGGGCGCTGCGAAAGAGCGAACTGATAATATGAAGCAGATGGGCATCGAGGAAGGAGGCACCGATAAGAAGGTGCAGATCGAGGAGAAAAAAGAAGGTACCTTATGTGATATTTATTCATATTTAGAACTAATGTGTCTTTTTCTTAGCGAGTAGACTTGTGTTTGTGAAAAGAAAGCTTCCGGTTTTTGTCAGTTTCTTTTCAAACAGGTCCCTAAGTGTCCAGATGTTTATTTTCAGCAAAAGTGAAGTAAAGTGGTAGTTATTATGGCGGTTGAGATTTTCAGACTACTTACTAGGGATTAGACGAGTAGAATCATAACTTTATATTATTTTTTTATTAAACTTCACGTCTACATATAGGTGGGTAAGGAGAATAACTTACTTCAAAATCCAACTCAATATTTAATTCTAAAACGATACAGCTTCAAAGGTCAAATTCATTCATAGTAAAATAATCCCACAAGTGCCTACGTCGATGATAATTTTAAATCTGTTTACGTTATTTGCACTGCAAATAGCCCAGTGAAATCATAATTTGTGCGGGGCTTACGCCAAACGCATAAAACGGAAAACGCGTTATTACGAACGACGAAGTATGAAGATATTTTCGGCCACATCCGAATGTTGGCAAGTACTAAACTTAATAATATTGCAGCGCTTTAAATCTTTATATAGGGTGCTTTTTTTCCTAGCTATTTAGGCTCCACTTCTGATCTTTCGATTCGTTGATGTCGCCTAGACATTTCTAAGTACGTCTGTCCATCTCTTCTCTTCTTGGAATTGTATGTCGAGAGTAAGCTACGTGTCGTTTTCCTGTGATCTACCCCTTTTGATGCGCTCGTCGGGACTCCACTTTGTAGCGATATACCTACAAAGTGGAGTCCCGACGACGACCTACCTACGATAACCTACCTATTTGATAACATTGGTACGATATTTGCATCCCGAGAGAGATATTTCGGGATGCAAGTAAATAATAAAAAAAAACATGCGCCTTATGGACGGACACTATTATGTGTGCTTTTCTACGTAGCCAAATAGACACGGAAAAATTATTACTTTGGTTATTCGCCTTGGTTTGGCTATTCGCCTACATCCGGCGAGGTGGTTTAAATCATTCGTGATTCCGTCAGGTTATCTCGTAAACATTTAGGAGGTACACCTACCTACTACAATGAAGTTGGCAGTTTATTTCAGCTGGTTATTACATTTTCATTGAAGACTCGTCTTGGACTAAAACGTTCCAGTGTACAGTGTTCGTTTTCAAAGGCAGGTTTGCAACAGTATTTAAAATTTTCGAAATATGATTAGGCGACAGAATATCATTAAAGGTGAGTCAGAATATTTGGTTCATCGATTTTTTAAAACCTAAGCTGTTTTCTTTTTTTTTTGCTTTTCTTTCGTTTAATGACATAGGCCTTAGTTTTCTTTCCTTCTGGATGTCCATCCAAATCCGTCTGACAAAGCTTCTGAAATAATGTCAAAAGCGATTAATAACGAATGTACCTACGAGTCTCGTGCCGCTGGATTTTTTGTAAATTTAGGAGAATTATTAATTATGACTGTTTGTGTCAAAATAAAATAAATAAAAATAAAATAGAATATTCCCACTGTAAAAATTTATGGGATTATTCCAATTATTCACGGGAAAGTTTCCGAAAATTCCGGGAATGGCACATTCCATGTCCAAAACATGGGTCATGTAAACAATTATCAAAATAAATTAAAACGACGGAGGAAACAATGATGCTTCTAAAATTATGTAATTACAAATCAGAACTTAATAGTATAGGATCCCGATATAAATCGACCTTCAACGAGATGTTTATTTGATGAAACGTATTTTAAATTTTTAATATGTCAATAAATATAATGTATATGGGTTGCCTAACAAATTTTAGTCCAGGGTATGATTAACACTTTCGCTGACTGTGAAGGAAATAACAATGGCACTCACTTGTTATCTACGTCGAGATGCGTTACTGCCAGCGAAAGTGTTAATTAATAATTAAAAATTTTTTTTTTTTTACATTTCACCGGTTTGTTTATTAGATAAATTCTATACCAATCGAAAGTATGAAGAAGCCAATAGAATATGCAAACGTTAGGTTGCCTATTCTTTTCCGGTCACAACTCTCGGGTAGCCAAGTATAAACAGGTAAATCGATACTAGCATTTTGCACTGGTTTGATTATTGAATTAAAATTAAACGAAATTAAAGATTATTTCATTATGAACATGGTGGTATAGGGTTGCCTGCGAAAAATCAGTCCCGAATTCCGGTTGTCGAGTTTTGAAAAGTAAAATATTGCTGCGAGTGAATGTGTGCGACAGAGAGGTCCCAACCAACTATATAAATATTTTTTATGTGACACTAAAGTAATATATATCTAGTAAAAAAGAAGGTTATAGTAATACATATATAATAATTATCTTGCAAATATTTCTGTTTATTGTAAAAAAATATAAATACAATTTTTTTTTTTAATTATTCAGTTTCCGAGTCATCGGACGTATAACTATGATCTTCAACTTCTAAATCTTCTTCGTCATCACTCTCTGTTTCAGTTCTTTCGACAATGTCTTCTATCTTTAAAGGTGTATGATCCCCAATAAATCTTAAAAAAGCGGTAATCAGATCATTTTCTTGTTTAATTTATAAATAACCGTTTTTTAAGTTAATTAAAAAAAAATTATGGGTGTCGAAAATTAACAAAACCATAGGTGAATTTTACTAACAATTATTTCAACATGAAAAATATATAGAAGTTGTATTAGCTAAGATAATTTTAAAGATTCAATTATTCAGCACTAAAATTATTAAATTCTTTTTTCAAAACGGTCACTTTTTTATAACACGTGATATGATAACCTACAAATTCAAGTGACGCACTGGGTAGCTTAACAAAAATGTATTTAAAGCTTTTTTTTTACGAAAAGCTAACTTTAAAACAGTTTTTAAAAGTTTCATCATTGAAATCAATTATATCGTCACCCTTTTCACACAAAAAAACACTTTTTTTGCCATTATTTTTTAACAATAAATAGTAGCATTTTTTTAAATTGTATCTATAGCGACAATCTACTCCAAAAAGCACAGCACATACGAGTCTATCGCTATCTTTCTTATTTTCAAGACAAATAACTCTCTTTCTTTAAATGGACGAACTTTAAACAGCTGCTATGCTGTGTCCTCTTCTATCGCATGAGATGGTTGGTTGGGACCTACCTCTCTGTCGCGCACATTCACTCGCAGCAATATTTTACTTTTCAAAATTCGACAACCGGAATTCGGGACTGATTTTTCGCAGGCAACCCTATACCACCGTGTTCATAATGAAATAATAATTTTAATTCAATAATTATACCGGTGCAAAATACTAGTATCGATTTACCTGTTTATACCTGGCTACCCGAGAGTTGTGACCGGAAAAGAATAGGCAACCTAACGTTTGCATATTCTATGGGCTTCATACTTTCGATTGGTATAGAATTTATCTAATAATCAAACCGGTGAAATGTTTAAAAAAAAATTTAAAATTATTAATTAATTATACCCTGCACTAAAATTTGTTACGCAACCCATATGTAATATATTTATTGGCATATTAAATTAAATATAAAATACGTTTAATCAAATAAACATCTCGGTGAAGGTCGTTTTATATCGGGATCTTAGACTAAAAAATAGGCATCGCGATAAGCTTAGTAATTAGGCGTGGGGGCCGGGCGGCGCGCATGCGTAATATTTGGGTTTGCGCGCGTCTGATACGCGCCATTGAATCATTTTCAATATCATTACAAAATAGATAAACAACTTCTATAAATATATATATATATGGGCCATATAATTACATAAAAAGGACTAGGTGTGTACACGGGTGTACCGTAATATACCGCTAGATGTCACTTTATTTCCGGCGAACATAAAATTTATGAATGAACTCCGTCCCGGGACTCCCGAAATCTGTGGCTGGGACGCACTTCCTTCTAGGGCGGGCCGGGTATTCGTCATTCGATGTCGCGCCCTTATATTATCACAGCGGTAGCGAGCTGCGTTTGTGTCATAAGTTGCCATTTTGAATTTTATCCACTTTTGGATACGTATTTCTTTCGGTGAGTTTTATTACCCTTATAATAGTTTCCGTCATTATAATATAAACGGCCCCGTTCTAGCTATTTGTTTAAAATGCATAGAGCAATTTGAATATTTAATATTTACATTTTTCCCAGTGTGTTTACAATTTGAACCATTTGCGTCCTCAGCTTACGCTTCATTTTTAGCGGCAATGTCTAGCCAACGTAATGGTCAATACTGTCAGATTTTTCTACGGACGCAATTATGGATAATACTCTCGGCAATCAGGGTTCTTTCCATTCAACAATCCAATTTTAAAATATATAATTATTTTGTTTTAGAATTTGTCATCAGCACCGAAAAGGCAAAATTGAGACAGAATACGCACAAATTTGTAAAAGCATCGGAAAAAAATTGGAGTATCTAAAACACGACCCATATCTGCTACGTAAAAAAGGCCCTCGTCTACAAGACATAGCCAATAATCAATATATATCAAGTTCGTCACTACCGAAATTAGAGGAAAAAAATATTTGTAGTAGTATGTTGTAAACAGTATGTTGTGTAGATGAAAGAATCCGAGTTTAGGTTGACGGGATATCGTACAAGTAACATTAGTGAATTCGATCGATATTTCTCTATCGAGGTGGCTTATGTCTAGGAGATTTGTGCAGCCGAATTTGAAGTATTAGAAGTATTTTGATTTTTTTAATAATATCGTTTTTGATAATTTAGATATTGTAAATTCGTTATATTTGAAAGTGAAACTGATGATAAAGGCACAGTTACTTTTTTATACCATAGGAAGCAAAACTCAATAAGGTCCATCTAATAGAATGTTGTTACAGTAGCCTATGCTTGCAACGCATATTAAATATAAATAAATAAATTGTCTTTATTTAAGATATCTTGATCCAAATTGTGTTAGTACATGATTGAAAAAAAAAACCAAAACTTACGACTAATGTTAGTTGGTACTGTCTAAAAGTAATAATTAAATATTGGTATGTATGGGGGCTTAGATTATTTATATCTCCCCATGCAATGCAACAGGCATAGTGCCCTTTACAAAGTGCCGCATTATTTGTGAGTGCGGTCTATCCGCCACAATTTTTAGAATACTGTTGCAACTCCCTGATTCTACTTAGCAATGATGCCAAAAATTGAAATTAAAATTTTAATTGTGTCTACAATAAAAAATAGGCAAAGTTGGCCTTTACACTATGTTATTCTTAAAGTTTCAAAATATTATTTAACATAATGAGGCTTTCTCTAACAGAGAGGCTCTACACAGCTAAGACATGGCAAGTAATAAAAGAGGGCGTTTTAAAGTTGTCCTATAACAAAAAAATCCTACGCAGTTTTCGCTGGCTCGTGGCCAAATGATATGCCGAGATGAAGAACACGTCGTTAAGAAAGCACATAGCATACCGATAGAAATAAGGGGACGCCCTCCCTACGCTAGCATGAAGTTGTTAAAAGCGGAAAGCCTACCGCATTCGACAACCCAATACTTTCTTTTCCTTTTCTATAATTTAAATGTTTTAGTTAAGTACAATTAAGAGTTTCTAACTAACTAACAAGACAAAAATC
Organism: Euzophera pinguis; assembly: GCA_947363495.1. Classification (NCBI taxonomy): domain Eukaryota; kingdom Metazoa; phylum Arthropoda; class Insecta; order Lepidoptera; family Pyralidae; genus Euzophera; species Euzophera pinguis. Next base: position 9,472,542 of record OX376170.1, on the reverse strand, counting down.
CTGGCGCAAATAAACCAGGGGAGCCGAACCTACCTGAAGTGGGATTGCGCGTAAACAAGAATGAAGCTCGACGATTGTGCGTGACGGATGTGTGACACGCGGGCAAAACCAAATAACGCACATGCGCCGCTCCCACCCTAAATTCTACTATTTCATTAAACGCTACTACTTTGATGCCTCTACTTTAACTAGTCCTCTATTCTGCATAAAACAACAAGTAACTCCGAACACTGGTCGATGTCGGAGTTCTTTAAAAGAGAATAAATAGTTTATTGCATGCATTTGAAGTTATTTCGTCTAATGACTATGGATGTCTATTTCATTGTTTTGATTTGTCCTTACAAGTGCATCATTTTAGAAGCATCATCTTTTTCGATTTTAAAATAATAATTGTTGTTGTAATATCCGATAAAAATAGTCCAAGTACCGAAACGATGCGGAATTTCGAAGTCTATTTTTAAATATGTTTTGAACAATTTTACTAATTTTCAGCTTGATTGGAGTTATTGTATCTTCCCTCTTATTTTTTGGTCTAATTTGACCGTACTATAAATGACGGGATTTTCACCGAATGAAGCAAAATAATGGTTTAGCCTGAAAGGGTGCCAAGTGGCAATTTTTAAGAGCATTAAAAATAATTAAGTACTTTTTAAAAATATTACCTAAATCTGAAAATGTATTTTTTTTTCTCCATTTTCCTACCGGTAAAAAAAGCGTTTTTGAAATTTTCAGCCATTAAGTATATTGACAGTCAAGGAGTTTTGCCAAGTTGACGAACTTACACATTCCTAACTTTCCAGTCTTGCATCTTTTACCACAATAGGTAGGTAATACCGTAATTTCGAGTATATAGTGATCTCTCTCTGATCATATTAAGTCCCTTAATAAGGTACTTATTCTCTTTACAGAGCCTCCGCTAGTCTTCGAGCCGATCACATACGAGTCTCTGCGATTAGAGAAACTCTACATAAAAAACAACCGCAAACAACAAAAAGAAATGGACGCCATGCGGAAACGTCAGGCGAAGGAGAGGCAGGCCCTGCAGAAGCAGCAATCTGCCGCTCTTGAAAAGGCCTTGAAGGGAAAGAAGTAAATATTTTGACATTTATAATTACTTTTACGCCGCTCAGTGTGCTGCCCACAAAGCTCTACTATCTCGGTCCCCACTGATATTAAAATTTCTATAGTAACTCTGTCAAACGTGTTTATCTAGCTAACCCGATAAGATAGTTCTAATCCAGGGAGAGGAAGACCTTTTATGCAGGAAAAACAAAAACAACTAGTTATAATAGTTTAATACTAATTTTATCAAAGGCGGCCTGGACTGAGTAAATGGACTTAACATATGAACACAGTTTCAAAGTGTGAACGATATAAGTGGATGACCTAAAGCTGATTTTCCGCTGACACGGAGCTGAGCGGAGCGTAGAAAGATGTCTGGTAAACAATGACAATTCAGGACTATTCCCCAGATTTACTATCCTACTAGGATTTCTGCGTCTGTGTCGAATTCTTCCATTCCATTATCCGCTTCGACACCTTCCAATTCTAAACAAATAAATATCCTTAAGAGAATAATGTGGTATACATTGTTACTATTGTATTTATATACTGAGTTAGTTTTACAGTTAGGCGAAATTGTTAAAAGTATAAACTTGTTACTATTTTTGTGGATGATAAATTAAAAAAAAAGTGCTCAGTCCGCGCCGATCGATACTGTTTCTTAGCATTCATATGTTTGTTTTGATATTTCCAGCAAAGATCTGAGCAACGACCCAGCGTTCCAGCAACTAATCAAGGAGCAGTCGGCGACGTGGTCTGAGATGGCTGGCAGACATCGCTCGGAGGAGTGGACCGCGCAAATCACGAAGTTCGAACAGGAGAAGGAATTGTTGAAGAAGATGATGGAAGACGCACACAAGGATCAAATAAGGCAGATGGAAGCGAAACATGAGAGGTAGGTTCAACTCTTTCGACGCATAATACCACTAACGTAAAAAAACAACTTCCAGTTTTTGGGTATTTTAAGGCGGAAATTTCAAAACATAGACGGATATACCTAATACTTACCTCACCATTATATACTTATTTTTTATACGTAGCAAGATGCTTGTTTTTTTTTTCGCAGGGAACTAAAAGACATGACAGCTCGGCAGACCAAAATCAGCATAGAGACTAGCAAAGAGGTGGCTAATGACAAGACTCTGAAGACAAAGCAGGAAAAGGATCGGCGGCTGCGGGAGAAGAAGCAGAACAACACTAAGAAATTCATGGATGAACGCAAGGTGACAGAGACAACTAATATGTTTATTTCTAAGACGATTCCGTAGTCTTTCTTCATCCTAGCGTGTGTTTCTAGTTACGTCGTTCGTCAGCTTACGCTTCGGCACTAGATCGGTCTTCGGTCCTAGATTTGGCAGTACTGGTGGTTATTACATGGGAGCGACTGCCGTCTAACCTCCATAACCCGTAGTACCCATGAACAATGCAAAATGGCATAATAGATTTTCCTCATTCTATTTATCAAAATCATAAACTTTATTTTCTTAAATGTGAGTATACATTGGTGTTACATTTTTATTGAAGATTCCATCACATTCACCTTAAACTTCCTTCCCTACCCCCTTCTGGAAAGGAAAAACAGTCTTTGTTTTAATATACTTACAGGAATATTTGCGTATATCATGTTCTCGTATATATATAAACAAAATAACATTTATATTTTCAGACTCAAACCATCAAACAGAATCGTGAAAAGGATAAGTTAAAAGCTATTCAAGATAATCAAATGGAGGAACTAGTCACTGAAATTGAAAAAGTAAGAAATAGTCTTAAAGAAAACTTCATTAATTAAGAAATCGTAAATACATTTTCACAATTTCGAAATATGATTATTTATTTTCTGTGATTTAAACAGACATTAATGTATGCTTTGCATTCTTGGCATGATGATGACCACTCTCTCCAATGTCATTTCTAATTGGGTATTTTCCAAAATCTTAATTATGACTATTATTCGAAATTCTAGTAATAAATTAATTTACTTTAGATACACTTGTTGATCAAGATTTATACATTTTTTGATTGATACATATTATACCGTAGTTCATTCCATAAAGACACGTCATAAAAACAACTAAACAATCTTTAGTACCTAGTAAAATAAAATATATACAAAATAGTACATGCTAGTTAAAATATATTTAAGAAATAAAAATTTTACAATTTCACTTTGTCAAAATTAGTTGTCAGATTTGAGAGAGAATTGGAGTAATTATTTTATAATTACTCCAATTCTCTCTCAAATCTGAAAATATCGCAAATTTCTTCAAATAAATATACTTAAAACCTAATTTTCGGAAAATACCCTATTTTCGAAATATGCTTTAAGTGTGTACCTGCATGTCCCACCATATCACTGCCCCAATGCTTCCCTTTTTGTTGCTCCTTTGATTCTGTGCTTTTCTTTGTTGCTAACATTTGTAATAGAGAAATAATCGACACGATGAAGAGAAATAAAATATAGGGTGACACTTGGCGAAGGTACTTTACGCGAGATGGTCGACAATGAACAGCACAGAGGAAAATCGATTCAAGCCACGGTAGACCGAGTATTTCCATCATATATTTTTATTAATTTACATTTCATTTTCTAGTTGAAAAACATGTATATGATGGAGAAAGCAGATTGCGAGATGGCAGGAATACAGGAATCTTTTGCGTAAGCCAATATGACTTAAACAGTGAGTGATTGAGTGATTTCTTCAGCATTCACGGTAAAAATATTCCGGTTAGGTGCATAATATTTAAGGCGCAAAATGGCAAAGACGTAAAGTGGTAAAAGAGCAAAATGTTAATGCTGCAAAATAGTAAAGCAAAATGCAAATTAAGCGCACAATAGTTGCAGCACAGAGCTGACATAATAATATGAAACTTACTGAAAAGAGACTCGTATATAAATTTGTTATTTCATTTATATATTCGTGAATATTATTTTAATTTGTAAATAATATAAGTCTCCCAAAAACTGTCTACGTTTTAATACTGTTTCCAGTTAGAGAATAACAATTTACCAATATAAAGATAATATTATCCTAGGAGCTAAATGCATAAAATATGAATTTGTAAAGTTCTGCGCTTTCATCATTTGGCTCTTTTTTTTCTTTTGGGTTTTTCAGTTTGCTCCTTAGTAATTTTACGCTATTCATATTTTTCTCCCACAAAGCGAGCACATTTCTAAAGAGCCGTGTACTGTGGTATATGTATAACTAAAACTTCATAGTTATGTTACAATATTTAGAAAATCCTACCTAGAATCTTTAGAAACAAATCGCATAAAAACATTGAAAATATTTTGTCCTTTTTTTCAATGCTTTTATTTTTGTTTCTATAAATAATTTATGATTTACTGGTATTTATTTTAACTCAAATAAATAATAATTTTATGATATACAGACTACGAAACTTTTCCATATAACAAGTCGTTATTATCTAAAAGTCGAGGAATTATACATGTATATATATATATATACCAAATAAACTAGCTGCCGACAGCGCCGTGACTTTTTACTCTTTTACCACTTTACCAGCATTTACCATTTTGCGCTTTATTATTATTAGTACTTACTACAATAACTGAACAAAAATTATATTATTTTGTCTAGAACCCATCATCGCTTAGAACGATGCGTTGTACCTAAGGATAAAAAAGATGCGGGTAACGTTAATATGTAAACAAAGAAGTTTTACTTTTAAAAAGAATTCAATGTGATGGTCTCCTCGTGATAGAAAATTTGTACCAACGCATATGTCACCAATAACTATATATAATGGTTATTTAAGCATAGAACTAATTTCGTTAAGAAATGAAATCTGAAATGTATAAAGATCTGCTTCAAAGTGAAAGTCGAAAAAGTACAATGAAGGATCTCCTTTTCTATAAATCTGGATCTACAATCCACGATTATATGTTTATGTAAAACTCTGATATTACATTTAATTGCCAAACTAAAATGGGTTGAATTTGATACTATTAGGTGTTCAAACTATGAATGAGAGAACGTGGCGACGAGACGAAGACTGAGTAGTCTTGATACTTATTCCGAGTATGACAAAATCAAGAGCTTTACTACTTGCCTCGTTGCCACTCAGCGTCTAAAAAATAACAGACTTAAATCGAAGTTTTGTGTGTTTGATCCGATATTGTAAATAATAAAAATACGTTATAGTTATACCAAACCAAATTAATAAGGATAGATCTTTTTGTTCGAATTTCAATATTTCGAAAACGTTTCGATTACTATAATTACCAATTAAACTTAAATATAGTTCAATGATCCCAAAGTATTGAATTAATTAATAAGTCGTAAGATTCAAAAAATGATATTTATGAAAGTTGATTTCATGTGCCAAAACACTTGCTGCAGGTTCATTGCGTATGCCGTGGTGACCAGATAATAAACAATCAAACCTAACAGTTTATGGGGATTAGTTGGTAACTTACATCAACTCAAACTTTCTAGTACAATCTATCAAAAATAGGTGAGAACAACGAAATGGAGGTATTTTTATGTGATTTGCTTAGTTGGTATTTTACGGAAATCGTTAATAGTTTTCGGAAATGGGAAATAAAAACTTAATAGGTAGATGTGTATAATGAACTGAAATTCGAACAAAAATAATTTGCAAAAATAATAATAATTTAAGGTTACCTTTTACATAAATAAGTTAAATTAAAAACTATTATATATTTATCGAATATTGGAAACGAGAAAAATTTATCGAGAAATTATTTGATTCGAAAGAAGTGATTTTCGGCCTTTCGGAAAATAGAAAAATTATATGTAATAATAGTATTTATTATTAACAGTAGAATAACAATGCTTGTTCTTTTTACGGGTATGTTGTATAGAAAGATTCACCTTTTCTGCAACATTTAAGTATTATTTTTCTGTATCGTTGTCGTCTCATAACTGTTACACAGCAATATTATCTATAAAAGCGTTAATTGTTAAGAAAATTAATGTTTTAAATTTTGTGTCATGTTTGAATTTTGATACCCAATTTACAATCTCTATCTAATTCATACAAAATAGCCAACGTTTTGTAAAACTGTTTTAAATGAAATGTTTTGTCTCGTTATTTCACGATACATATAGAAAGGAGAAGGGGCAAATCTTATTTTACTTAGAATGGGCTCAACAAACGTTCAACTTACTCATAACAAATCATTGTATTTAGGTACAACTATACCTATATTTTCGATGTTACATTATGCTGCATACAGCCTTCTCTTTCTCCATGTCTTGAATACTTGCTGTATTGTATAATATTATTTATTTTGGCTTATGTCAACAGTATTTTAGATTGGGGGAAGGTCAGAGAGTGTTGAGTTTTTGAAATACCATAAAATCGTCGGGAACGGATCAAAAGCAAACTATTATGATCGTTTTAGTTAGCAACTAATAATAAAATATAAATCCTGTTAAAAGCGATAAGCTTACACGTATATCGCCGACAGTCTTCAGTTACTATACAATATAATAATCATTCCATTAAAAATGTAATGTGACACTCGTATTTATATTAGTGGACCAAACTTTCAACTCGATCTATCTGTAATAATCTTGTCCTATTTTTAAGTAATACATGTCTAAGAATATTAGAATAGACTAACATAGACTAGTAAAATATTGTAGATAATGTACATTTTTTTTAGAATGAGCCAAAGAATATCTAGATGTTTAACTAAAATAATTACTATAATTTTAAATTAATTATTTCGAGACTCGGAAAGTCAATAAGTTTGTTCATCTGAGGTACATTTCTAAAGTAAATAAATTCAACTATAATTTAGTGCCTCAGTACCTTAATTAATATATGCTAGTCAATTTTATGCATAATATGTAATTCCTATTATTTTTCTGTTTTTCCAGTATTAGTTAGATGATAGATTCCTCAGATGTAAAAATAAGCACTTTCCATTGTATAGGAATACCTAATATTGAATTAATATTTAATATTAGGTATACATTATACATATAGGAAATAAATGAACTTACCTTTCCAGTATAATTACTGGAAAGGTAAGTTAATTTATTATAAAATCTACTAAAATTACGATAAATCATTTTAAAAATGTCAGTTACATATATTATTTTAAATTTTTAGATTCTAAAACTGATAGTGAGAATAATTGTAAGTGTTTCTTAATGTTTGTATTTTAAACTTTACATTATTGTTCAAAATGAAAAATGTTTAAACATATAGATATCATCACATTTTATTAACTTTGGATAATAAAATTATTCCCATTATTATATTGTTGTAATATTGATTTAATTTAATTTTCTGTTTGTTGTTGTATTATGAACGAAAAAAAACTAAATTATTATTGCATAAGTTAGTTACGAAATTGTGATATAAAAAAAAAATCAACATTTGGCCTATTGGATACACTTTTAAGGTAGAGAGAATTTTTATTTATTATTAATTTAATTGGACTTTGGTTTTATTATTGTTTATGTAAGTAATGTTTAATAAATAACACTAATGCAATTTTCTTTATTAGCACGATTACTTGGCACTTAATCTTCATAAGGCACCTACCGCATGACAATTACAGTCAATAACATTATTTTTCCATTCTTTAGTAAATGTATTTTGGTTTAATACGGTTATTAACTGTCTAGTATAAGAACATGACATGTAAAGCATATATTCTAAAATCATTATATTGGTCAAGTATTTTAAAAAGGAACTTTCTCTTTTAAAATCGTGAAACTTGGTGTGAAAATATTATAATTCGTACTTAATAACAGCCAAATTTCATAATTCGCTAGACATAGTGAAACGCAATATTGTATCCAAAGATTTGTTTATTATTTAAAGTACAATAACTAAATTAAAACATTTAAAATATAACATTAGTATTTTTATTAACTACATACATAACATACCTATGTTTGCTTCATCTACAGAGTTGCAATTTTATGAAGATTTGATGCTTCTGATCTTTTTCCGTTCCTTGTACAAGCTTTGACAGCGGACTGCAACAGAAATGTAATCAAATGTTATGAAGGTCATTTTACATATCCTCTTCCATCGAACCACAGTTAAATAAATATAAAGGGATGAATCACACAGTTCTTGGACATCACCGTTTCAATGATATTTTATTTTTCATAATAGGTTGGGGAAAAGTTTCTTCGGATTTTTTAAGAAAATTCAAAACATTTTTAATACAGTTTTTAATATTTACATTTAACTAAAGTATGTAGGTGCCATTTTGTTCGATTACTTTTTGCCATCTCGTAGGTAGGGACATGATCCCATTGCTATAGAAATTTTGAGGCTTCTCATCAAAATACCACGACAAGTGGTTTTGGCAGTCATCTCGTGATGTTAACCTGACACTGCCTAAAGAATTCTGAAGGGACCGAAACAGGTGGAAATATGAAGGTGCAAGGTCAGGACTATACGGCGGATGCATTAACACTTCCCAGCCGAACACTCTTAAATTTTTGCTGAGTGGCTAAAGATGTGTAAGGTGACCTTACTAAGGTCTAGCCAGCGTTATCATGATGAAAAACCACACCCTTTCTGTTGATTAATTCCGGCCGCTTTCTTTCAACTTCTTGCTTTAATCTCATCAGTTGTTCGCAGTAGAGTTCAGAATCGATGGTCCTGCCTGGTGGTAACAGCTCATAATGAATAATGCCCTTCCAATCCCACCTCACACACAGCAACACCTTGTTGCGAGTTAACCCGGGTTTTGGCACAGTCTGCAAAGCCTAACCGGCCTTTGACCACGACCTTTTTCGCACGTTCTTGTCGTACGTGATCCACTTTTCATCACCAGTCTTCAAAAATGGTTCGGTTTAATTACGTCGTAATAAAGAATTACAAATGAGTACACGGTTCATTAGGTTTCTTTCAGTGAGCTCGTGAGGTACCCAAACATCGAGCTTTTTTGTGTACCCAGTTTTTTTCGAATGCGCCAAAACTGTTTTGTGGGCAATTCCCAGTTCTTCAGTTACGACGTAACTACTGATATGCTGATCTTGCTCCACTTTTTCAAAAATGGCATCCATTTTATCCGTAATAGGGCAACCAGATCGACGTGCATCTTCGACATCAAAATTTCCGGATTGAAAACGCTTAAACCAAATTGCACTAGGTCCATAAACATCGCAAATTTTTTTCGCGGCTTGCGTTGCATTTTTACCTTGTTTGTAGAAAACATTTAAAATGTATCGAATTTCTTCATGAGATTCACTCATCTTGACAGTAAAAAAAAAACAAATGAAAATCACACAGTTTCTTAATTTGAATTTGGAATTATCTTCTTTAAAATTTAAACTTAAACTTATAATGATACCAAAACCAGCCAAATACAAATAGTATAGCCAAAGAGATTTTATTATAAGTTCATACATACTATATGCGAAAAGACTTTTTCCCCAACCTAATATTTAACTATCATGTTGTTATTGATATCGGTTTTATTAATGTACCGACGAAAATATACAAAAGCCCTTTCGTGGGAAAATTATTTTCTTATCTGAGATAACACTGTGTAAAATCTGATGGTTGTTTTTCAATTCCCGTAATCGCTTGTACTTTTCTAAAAGTCGCCGACGAAAGTTAACAAGAATAAACCGAAATCGTGTTAATAAATATTCAATTTGCAATTATAACTTCAATCTCAAGGTCGAGATATTACATCTATTGGTGCGTACATATGGATTTTAATCATTTTTCTTGCAGAAAAACATATAATTTTCAAGTTACTTAGTAGTACAGCACAGACGGAGACGATACTATGTATTACAGTCCTCGTGACTGTATTATCATGCATACAATACGCATTAATTCTTAAGTCATTGAAAGTTCTAAAACTACATGAAAATGAAAGAATGCGATTGTGTATTTAATGCTCGTGATTGTACTACCTGTTTACGCTCATAGAATGAATCAATTCAGTGACAAATTACAGTGACTCAATTATTATTTCATTAAGAACTGGTGTGCCCGACAGGGTCCTTGTATTTATCATCTTTTTACTTTATAGTTTGCAATAAAACATTGAGTATTGACTCTGAAACTAGTGCTCCACAATAAAGAGAAATGAATTGAAGTTGGTATCTACTTTCTACAAATCTACCGATTTCCTGTTCTGTACTAAGTTCTGAAAGTTGAATAAACCGAGATCAATTTATAACTGTTTTTTCATGAAATCTATTTTCATAAAATGTTTGTTCAAATTATAACTACTCGTATAAAATTGTTTTTTTTTCGCGTTATATTCACATGTAAAGTGACCACTTCACACGAGCACTATTTTTGAAGCGAATTGACGAATTTTTGTTCGATATCGAACTATTTTCATTCGACATATATGTATGTCATACATTTCAAAAATGGGGATCCAGAGCCCTCAAGCTTCGTTGCTCATGGTAATACCATAACTAGACCGATAAGTCTATGGCTAATTTCGTTAAGTTTTAAGAATATACAACCAAATGCAACTTGTGATTCATCGACAAGTTTCATTACCATAAGTTTTATGGTTTAAGGACATAGATATGAAGTTCTACTTGCAAAGACCTCTTGCCTTTTTCGGTCTATCTACACCGAGCGTTTGTCATAAAAAACCCTTTTGATATAATACATAGTTTTTAAATACAAAGTTTTAAATTGAGAACACAGTATCATAAAAAGAATATTGATTATTTTTTCACCCGATTCTGATGGTACAAATAAAGATAACAGGATTTGTTTTCGCATTTAAAATCACAGTTTAAATACGTAATTTTTGTTATACTTATCGTTTCATAGGTACACAGAGACATTGACTAACATTCTTTGCTAAGTTTTATAACAGTAAAGCAATTAAAAATTGCAAGTCACATTGGCTTCCTTTATCCACCAGGCGATAACAAACAGATCTCATTGTTTAAGCTTTCGATTAACGGTAGTGGTGGTTGCGCAGAAATTTTATACACCAGGCAGAGACTAAAGGCTAAGCTTTCGATAAAGGTAAGTACATAGATTAATAATTGGTCTCCGCGGCGCTACGACTAGATACCGCGCTGTGAAGAAAAATCAGTTTCCAGAATGCGGCCACATAATAGGAAAGTGTGTGTAAAACAATGTGCAAAGACGCACACTAGCGTCGCTTATGGTGTTGCCAGCTACTTGACTGGTGCCCGACCAATGGGAAAATTATTAATTGCTGTGGTCTTGTTACGTAGATATTATAAAAAGAAGCTCAGAAAATCCTTTAAAATGAGATTAAAATAAAACTGGCCAAGTGTGAGTCGGCTCGTGTGGAGAGGGTTCTGTACTATTTTTTATTTTTCTCCATTTGAACCTCCTAAACAAATTTAAAATTATCTCAAAGGTTTTCCTGTAATTCATGCATCGAAATTCTGGAATCGATAGTTTCGGAGATAAGGTAGGGGGAATGGTTAATTTTTGTCTACTTCCATACTAATATTATAAGGCAAATCATGTAATACGTGGATGACTACGTATATCTTGGACTGGTAGTATCTTTCGTCGACCGACAAGATAAAGAAATAGACCGCAAAATCAAAAATGCGTGGAAAAGAGGTATTTAAAGGCAATTTTCCAACATGCCTTAAAAAGAAAATCATGGACGTTTGCATTTTACCCGTCCTAACCTATGGCGCCCAAACTTGGTCACTTACTTAGTAAAGAACAACGGGCTTTTAAGGGGTTTGCCTGAGAGTAATGGGGCGTAGTATTATCGGTGTTAAACTTATAGATCGTGTTAGAAATACTACTCTACGCTCCATCACTAACGTAGTGGATGTCGGGGAAAGGTCGGCTAGGCTGAAATAGGATTGGGCTGGTCACGTCTGCCGCATGAATCTCGAAAGATGGGGCTACATTTTAACTTTTTGGGTCCCAACTGATGGGTACAGAAAGCAAGGAAGGAAGAACACGATGGGCACACGAACTTTGCTTTTTGCTGAAAGCTTTTGATAGAAACTGGTACGAGAATGCTTTGTCCAGAGACTTATTGAAGGCGAGGAGGAGGATTTTGCCCAGCAGTGGGACATAAATAGCTAATAAAAAAGAAATAACTGCCTCCCTAGTCCAGTGGTTAAGGCTTTAGACCTAAAGATCATAGGTTCGATTCACATTATTATTTGCGTATATTTAGATGGAGCAAGCAATACTGTTAATCGACTTGGTCATCATCGGAACTGTAAGCCACTTAAACTGCGCTCGCCAACCCGCCTGCCAAGCGCGGCGAGTATGGCAAGAACCGCTCAACTTGGGGGAGGTATATCTCCAGCAGTGGCCTGACTGCGGCTAAAATGATAATGATATGGTTCTCGTAACGCATATAATTGGGATTTGCCACAATGTGCCGAAACAACAAAATAAATAGTGTCGAGCAGGGACTACCCTGCATATATTATCTCTGTACCCAAAGAGGCGTTACTAATTCAATTTCTTCAACATAGACTTCAACCCTCAAATAGCATATTATTGGTTCAAAATTAGTATTTCGTTTAGTCGTGGCCAAATCGCAGAATTGATAATTTCATGAAATGTTTGAAGTTCAATGATCGGGTCGATTCTGTTTTGACCATATCATGAAATGGTCGCATTTCATGATATGGTCGACCACATCATGAAATGATCAATTTAACGACCTGGCCATGACATATACATCATCATTGATTAAATCAAATTTCAGTATTCATTCTGATCGCAGATACTAAAATTATTCTAAATTAAACATAGCAGTATGGCTCAGTAAGATTCTTTTTTTTTTTAAAAAGGGCTTTTTATGAAAAAGTGTTTTATTAATAAAAAAAAAACAGAATTGTTATGCAATTTAAAAGTAATAAAAATGTCTCAATGAAGTCCGGGGGTTGGCGACGAATAGCTACTAAGAGATTGGCAAATAATCCTTGGCTACAAAATTTATAATAAAAAATGCTGCTTATATAATGAGAAAATACATACTGTATGGGTCATATTTTAGTAGTTCCAATTTATCAGCAAGCCTTTCCCGGATCGTAATGAATTTATGACCGGATACCATACTCTCCATCAAAACCATTACCAACCTGAAAAGAGGAACAAATTTCATTCAATCAGACTAATATTATAGAAATGTGATTATGTGAGTTTATGTATCTGTTTACTGGTTTTGTTCATCTTCACCCTTTATCTTAGTGAACCAGTCCTCCTGTAATTTTGTACTTATACTTTTATAGTTAGAAGCACTTAGAAGGACATAGGGTACTTTTCATCTTAGGAAAAAATCTGTTCCTGTGGGACTTCAATATGCATGTGAAGCAGATGGCAAAAGCTAGTAACTACAGTCGTGGTCAACTAATTAGGGACACTATATCAAAAACACAAGATCGTCGCTCCAGTCCGAAAAAAAATCTCCAGGAGGCTTTGAACCTTGTACCAATTAATAACAAGTAATTTGGCTAGTATTCTAGATATTTAAAGGCCAGGAAAGAAAATAGTTGTGATCAATATATTTTAAAATATATAAATCATCACCACTTAAACATAATTGACTTGTCCAACTAAAATATAATTAGGGACACGGTAAATATAAATAGACTGGTAAATTGAAGTGTTTATTACATTAAAAGTTTTCCTTAATAAAAATAGAATTTCTTAATGTTTTATACATTGTTTATAATTTGTTTTAATACTTGTTTTTAAACACGTAATAAAAACACGGTTTTAATTGAAACTGTTATAAACATGTGTTTTAAAATCACTTGTTCTATTCTAATCATGCCAACCCAATCTATTTCATGTCCAGAAAAACAACTCCAGATTTGAATATTGCCACTTTCATGTTTCATCTGCTTCTTCGTGTACTTTGAATTCATTTCGGACTTTATAGGTTGTCGCATGTATTGTCTGCCATCGGATGAAATAAGATTTATCTTGATCTCTTCATATAACAGAACATTTCTCCATTCCAATGTCCATACTTTCTCGCAAACGCCAACCTTGTTTGTGTTTTTTCTTCAGTAATAGAACTTTTCAAGCAACTCTTCCTACAACTGACTCCACTAGTCTCCTTCTGACGGTCCTCGCTGATACTCCAGCATTCGGGTCTTGATAAGAATGGAACCCTTAAAGTGGTCTCTCTTCGAGCTAGTGACCATTCTGTGATTGTGTTGTGGAGTTGTTTTTTTTTGCGTCTTCCTATAGGCACACTTTCTGTTGTTCAAGAATTTTTAAAAAAGGCTCGGCAATGTAGATTATGTGTTTGGAACATTTCAGATGATCTGCAATTTTCCGGTATGACCTTCCACGCTGATAAAGATTAATTATATCATTTCGCATTGTTCCCTCACAGCTTTTATTTTGACCCATTATCATTAATAATTTGATGCGTTTATAACTCACACGCCAAGATTGTCGCTTTTCAAATTGTCGCCGAAGTTACAAATAAACAGAGTAAAAGTTATTACTTTAAAACAGTTTTAATTTGGAAGTTAAAACTTAAGTGTGTCTAATTAGGTGGCTAGATCGTCTGTACCATAATTATTGATTCATGTGATTTGATGAAGTTTTTTTTTATTAGATTAGTAAGTTTTTTTTTTGTTGTTTTTTGTAATCATAGAGATGTTTACAAAGTAACAGTCAGTAACCTCGAATTAAGCTCACTTAGGATATGAACATTCAATATTCCTTAGTATTCTATCTGTCCCTAATTAGTTGACCACAACTGTATATACTTGATTGGATTCAGCACTGCATTTTTTTCTATGTATATGAATATGATGTGAATGATGCAGTAAAGTGTTATTTATACATAGACATTAACTTAAACAGCTGCTAGTATATAATATTAACGAAATAAATATAGGTATTAAAAATGTATCCTTGTTGTGCAATAAAAAGGTTTGTGTTGTTTTTTATATTGATTCACTAATAATAAGAATTAAAGCAAATTATTATATGGGAGAGTATACATGGTCAACTCAACACAGTGAGATTTAGACTACCTATACCTACCAACCAATTACAGCCGGAATAATAAATTCAGGATAGAAATGCTTCCAGTGGTGACCAATTAAACACATGCGACACTCCTCAATGATGTAGATTAAATTTATAAGTTTATTTATTACTAACTGTTTCCCGCAGCTCCGCCTAAGGTATATAGCCTATGTTACTAAGGGTGAATGTAGTTTTCCAATGGTGAAAGAATTTTTGAAATCGGCACAGTAGTTTTTGAGTTTATTCATTACAAACATACACACAAAATACAAATCTTTCCTCTTTATAATATTATTAATTAATTAATAGTGTAGATAGGTACCTACTTCCAAAATAAGAGTTTTTTTAGAACAAAGTACTTGAAAATAGGTTTTGAAAATCAGATCGCTGTTGTCACATGATGGCAAGGTACCCAAGAAACTGGCGACGTTTCCTTGTTGTATGGCCAGGCTGATGCGCTGGCCAAAATAGACGCCAGCTCTTGGGTCTCCAGAGACGTCAACTAAGCGTGATATCTCTTAATATAAAAGTTTTGCATCCGCACCCCAAGGCCCCAAGGTCTCCACAGCAAAAGGCGTAAATATATACGACTCGTCTAGAGCCGCATATTTACGACTCTTGTTGGTTTCCGCCGCCGTCGCAGCCGCACCCGCCATACAGAAGGTCGCTCGTATGTGAGATGGTGCTACTGTGTCAACACAAGTAGCATCCCATACGAGCGACAGCCCGTTTCGCCATGAGCATCATACCGTGATGCTAAAGTGAAAGCATAATGGAAATCATCCTGCTAATCAACACGGACGAGAAAAGTCCGAGAATCGAGAAGAGTACGAGAACGCTGTCCACATTCACAGTTCTCGGGCTTTTATCGCGTTCTCAAGAGAAAATCCTGTAAATCTGGACGCCGCATAACTTTCAAAACACAGTAATAAAAATACTTTTAGTAAAGATTTACTGCATTTATGACGTAGGTTTAGTTAATTTATTCACTTACTTGCTTTTCGCTTTCTTAAACAAAACATTTGTTAAAAACATTGTAGGCATTCACACTCTCTATTATTACTCTATTTACTGGTATTTTTAATCTATTTTCTCTTATTTCAAAAAATATTATATCACAAATTAAAATTTGAGGTTATGTTTATGGTCGGTTTCTTGCATGTAAGTCACAAACTACATAGGGAAGGGATACTGATGTAAGTGGGTGAGGGTGACAGACGTGCGAGTAAGTACGCGAACTTATGGCTCGACGAGCTTTTTCGCCCGTGTGTCACCGTAAATACGCGCATGCCTATGAAACTTAGAACATTGAGAAAATTGTATTTATTTTTAATTAGCACGTCATCTAGCAGCTGATTTTGCAGTTAGCATAGTTTATTGTCATGGCAACATCATCAATGTCACATAATTATTTGAACGGCAACACGGACGAACTCATCGCGTTGCCTGAAAATTGCCAGGTTATGGTATTTTCCCCAAGTTGACCCTTGGCAGGATTCTTGAATGTTCAAGCTAATTTATTCATTCATATCGAGTGGGCTACGTGGTCAATCGACTCTGTACATCCTGATGTTAGAGTTTCGGCACCGCCTTTTGACTTCTGCCTGTCGTGAATGAATAAATAAACACGTGCACCATACGTTTATTTATGTGGTCCAGTGGTCTGGAAAATATTGTGATTACATTTATTTTACAAAATATGTATATTTTTCGCACCACTGCTTCGGCGTTTTTGTGATTCGGGTGTCCAATTTTGATTATGGGACTCCAATTAACACGAGGGAGAAGAGAGGTAATTTCTTGAACAATAATATACGATATTGAAACTCGATGCCTCACTAGAATTATTTCGGCGTAACAGACGTAATTTAATGCCGGCTGTACACACACGCGAGACAGTACATTGGACCTCTTGTAGTGTCTAGGGGTCACTTGGAGTTCCTCGCCCGCTCTCACACCGGTGCCGGTATTTTTCTGTGTTTATTTTTTCATACTCATCTGAGAGTGGAATACACGAAATTATAATTTAACAAAGATCTATGTATGTACTGTACTGTTGCAATTAAATAAATTATCTTATCTGATCCTCTCGTAATTCACTGCTCCGAATGAGCAACAAGAGATCTGCGAGAGTGAAGATGGCGTGCCTCGCACTCGGACTTCTCCCCCGAATGTCTCGGACTTGAGCTCTCGGCGAGAATATGCTGCCTGCATAATATTATGTTTTGACGGTTATTGTTACAATACTTATTATAAAATAGTAGAAGGGCAGACTTTTAAAATACAAAGTTGTTCGAAATTGAGTTTTATGATATGGCCTATTACATAGGTAATTGTTTTGTTATATTTTTTAAATATTTCTCTATACTGAACAGTCTTGATTTGACCGTACCCTATGTGATGCGTCTTTCCCACATTTCCTACATGATAATTACATTTTTATACGCCATAATTATTTAGGTTGAATTGTTTATTAAAATAATGTTTTATTTTCCCGACTTGATTTATGGTTAAGGAAAACATATTCATGCTACTGGCAACCCTAAACCTTGATTAATGGCGACGACTTGAACTTGACTGTTTTTCGTGATTTTTCCAAGTTTCTAGAAACTTAATGCCTCGAGTTGAATATTTTATTCCTCCGCCTTAGTTTCATGAGATTTTAATGTGTGATATTAGGAACTGTTCTTGTGAAGTGACTGAATTTGTGTTTTGTGCCGCATTTTTTGTTTCGTTGTTATCGAGCCTAGTGCTTGTTTAGCCTAGACTCTTGTTTTGTGACCACTTGTTGTATACAGAGCCTAAATTAATTGTGTTTGTGATAAAATTAATTAACTAAATACACTAAAAGGCATTTTTATTTCATCAATCCATTCAATACCTACTTTAGTATGCATATAATATGAGTAGCTATAGGTATACATACCTAGTATGCTATATATAGTATTTGTGAGTATAGTTATGTATGGGTAAATTATTATTTCGGAAATTGCGTACCAGAGGGCGTATTCAGTTCAACTGTCAAAGCAGGAGTTTCTCATCTATTTCAGTATATACAATAGTCATCTATGAATACGCGTACTTTAAAACCGTCGCGCAAGTTCGTCGGCGATCCGGTTTGAAATCTTGCTCATAGTTCGTCTCGACTCGACTCGTACGTGTGGCAGCACTGCGAGCCGCCCTTATTGGCTGGTTTACACACGATCCAGTGCGGCGATCCAGTGCTTTCACAGACACATTTCTATATATAACCCCTACCATTGTTTTCTTTTGATAGCTACAACTCATATGAATTCATCCAATTCGTTTAACCACTTTATTCTGGAAATATATTGGTTAGCACCAGCCCCTGACCGTGTAGATTTTTTTATTTTATCAACTTCCAAGTATTATGTTTATCTTTTATTTTGTTTTTGAGGTCCGAATTAGTCAAACCCCCAATATTCATTCCTAGACAAATATTTATTAACGCTGTAGCCCTAGATTCTCTATTCCGGTAATAAATTGATTTTATATTCCACAAGCATTCTTAATTGACGGTCAATACGGTGGGAAATTTCTTGTCCATGACGCCACTGGATCGTGTGTAAACCAGCCATTATTCCTAAATAACACAAAGCTTCTTCTGTCGACGACATCGCGAGCAATCTTCACGTGTGTTACCGACGTCGAGCCGAGTAAGTTCGCAAACTTAAAAACCGCGTACTTTAAGTTCGTGTGTCTATCACTTTCATTCACTCACTTTAGATCCAGATATTAGCGCTATGCATAGAATAGGATGATGTCAAAAAATATGACCTGCGGGTCTAAAATCGCCACTTTGCGCGAATCACATTATGATCACAATATGAATGTCATTGCAAATCCTGACATGGTCTTATATAATAGGCTACTTGACTGTATTCATACTTGGTTAATATTGTTATACTAAACAAAATATACACTAAAAATTAAGCGATTCTGAAAACAACAACAAAATTGGTTGTTAATTATGGCAGTAATTGGATTTTAAAGTTTTCTCTAAAAGAAAAGTGGGAGCGTTTTTTTTTTTTTTTTTTTTTTTTTTTTTTTTTTTTTTTTTTTTTTTTTTTTTTTTTGGAAAGGACCTACAATTTTAGCTCCTGTGAGCTTTTAAATTTACAGCGGGACAGTTTGAGGCGAGGGCTATTAACCACTCAGCCTTTTCGGCAAATGCACAAGGGGCTCCCAGTTGGGACGAACCTCGGCCATGGGCTTTGCCTTTGATCAAGCGAGCGATGCAAACTCGCGAGCGGTAGAGTGGGAGCGTGGTGGGGACGTCTTTTTGTACGCACGAAACCAAGTGGCAGTGACGTCACAGCTCACACAGTACATACTTTTCTTGTTTTTTGACAGTTTCCCCTTCCACCGAATTACAAAGGCTTATAAGAATCGGTTACTTTTTAGTGTACATATTGTTTCGTATTCAAATATTGCCCAAGTATGAATACAGTCAAGTAGCCAATTGGCTAGTAAACTTTTTTATGAAAATGTCTAATTCGTAAACCATTTCGAGGAATAGGCTTAGGGAATAGATTACATTAATCAGATATTTAGATAAGCAAGTATTTTTAAGAAAATCGCAGAAAACCCAATGACTTTCATTTTTTAGCAAGGTTGACTTATGACGAAGCCGGATAACTTCCGGCTATTCACATTTAATTTTTTAGGTTGGCAGCACAGCGTAGTGAATAATATATAATTTTTGTTTGGTAGGGTAGCGCTAACTAAGCGCTTCACGTACTTGTCACCCATGTCAAATGTCATCTCTGTTCAAGTAAACATAACCTAATTACATTCATTCATACATTATAATGAAGAAGCGGTGTCCAATTATTGAAAAATCAGATGTAAACGGATGAAGAGACTGCAGTAAAGTCCAATAAACAGGCCAATATGCAATAGATACGAGAAATGGGGTACCTAAATATTTGGCGATTGTAAACAAACAAGAAACCAACTCGCGGCTCGCAGTCCATCTTGACTTTGACATTTGACACTGACATATATAATTTTTAATACCTTAGTAATTTTTGCTTTCTTGCAATTCGAAATGGCCATTATAGCTGCGTGACGTCATCACTATAAAATCTTTAAAATTAAATAACAAAATAAATATAATTTTAAGAATTTTTTCGTTTAAATTGTTATTTTTTAGTTGACTTGCCAATTGGCTAGTCAACTAAAAAATAAATAGTGTATATTATATATTTTATTGATAGAATAGACTATTTCGGAGATACAATTTAAACGAAAAATATCTTAAAATTATATTTATTTTGTTATTTCATTATTTAGACTTAACTTTATTGCCACTATTAAAAATAATTATTCAAGTAGTCTCTATTTTCTTTATTTGCGTACGCAAATCCCAATGTACGCACGTTAAATAAACAATAATCTTATTTTCCTGTTTCACAGTACGTCTAACATCATAAATAAAGAAATAATAATAAAAAATAATGAATCGGTTTTGTTTGAAGAAGCGGTTTTCATTTTATTGCTATGGCAATATTATCACGACAAATGATTCACGAAAAAAACTGAATTGTTGGATAATTGCGAAAGTGCGTGTCCATTTTACAAAAAAAGGAGAATTGCAAGGGAATTGCTAGGAATTCACAAAATGAATTCGTTTTGATGAATTGCTCAAAGTGGCGATTTTAGACCTACTGAATGCATTTCGTAAACCACCTCTCTCTTTCTAACTCGTGATGTGTTAGGGTGTAAATCTGGGTTTCCATCACAGCGCTTGATAACAACCCCAAACGTTGGAAAAAATGATAAACAATTACGTAGGAATATAATCTTTATTTTGAGGTAGATTTTTGTATGTATATGTATAGTTATGAATACTGTATGTAAATCTATGTATGTTTATTTAGCAGTTATGTGTTTTTTTTTTGTTTCTCTCATTGTATTTTTAAAATAATTCGCGCCGCACATAACTTTTCGGTTTTTCCTAATGGTTGACTGGGAGAGAATGCTTTTAGCATTAAGTCCGCCAATTGTAAACTTGTGGTACAATAAAGATTTATAAATAAATAAATAAATATACAGCTTGGCACAAAAGTCGTGTAAAAAATGGCGGCGCGGCGCTACTATCGTTTATGTGGTCACCCCATATACTACGACAGCAACGATTTTGATAGTTTGAGTCATAGACTTAATAAAAATATAAGGACTCCGCATTGCTAACTAAAAAAGTGAAGCACCATGAGGTATGTCGGCTGCGCCCCCTTCGAGGTAATTATGTCAGCCAGCCACCATGCGTCATCACTATAAAATATTTAAAATTAAATAAAAAAATAAATATAATTTTTAAAAAAATTTCTTTTAAGTTGTATCTCCGAAATAGTCTATTCTAAAATACACAATTTATTTTTTAGTTGACTAGCCAATTCGTGGTTTGCGAGATATTATCGTTTTAATGTATAAAACTTAAAAGTATTGAAAACATTTAACTTCGTCCACATGCCTAATACTTTTTTTAAATGAGGCGTTGTTACATGTTGAGATTAAGTGTAAACGTCAAAGACTGCAAATGTGATTTAAAGATAAAAAATGAAACTGACTGATATTAATAACCTGAGCCCATGGATCTAAAGCTAAAGGGAAAGCGCGCGGGCATACAATACGCTGATGGCAGAAAATTTGCCCTGAATGCATCGTTACCCACCTCTCTCTTTCTAACTCGTGATGTGTTAGTAGTGTTAGGGTGTGAATCTGGGTTTCCATTACAGCATTTGATAACAACCCCAAAAGTTGGAAAAAATTATATACAGTTACGAAGCAATATAATCTTTATTTTAAGGTAGATTTTTATTAAAAAATGAAAAATAATTATACTTGTTTTTGATATAGAAATATAAAGCCCAATTATATTAAGCAAACTGATATTTTTATTTTACTGTATTTCTGACTAGGCAAAATTTTTGAAGTGATGTTAATACTTTGGGAAAACAGGGATTACTCCAGGCAGTGGGTAGCTAGCATAGGTGGCACCCGGGGCGGATTTTATAGGTGTCACCCCAAAACTCAATCGAAACTGTTAAAATAAAAAAAGTTATAATCATTTACGTTTTATTAAAATACGAGTACCTATTACAAATATTTGTATATTATATGAAACAAATTTAGTTTGTTAAAAATTCAAATTTCTTCCTTCTAGATTTGACACTAGCGAACTCCGAAATCACGTCTTCAAAATTTATATTTTGTGTTGCTTCATGTTCTATCGTTAAAATACCAAGATTGTTTAATCTGGTTTCAGTCATTGTAGACCGCAAGTAATTTTTAATTAATTTTAATTTGCTGAAACTTCTCTCACATGAAGCAACTGATGCACATATTGTTATAAATAACTTTAGTGCGACCGTTAGATTCGGAAGAGATTCTGTAAAATCCCATTCCACAATAAATTTCAAAAAGTCCAGTGTCACCCAATTAGGGACAGTAACATTAGCCGCTTTTAAATGTCTTCTCAATCTTGGTATTTCTAAAAGGAGTTCTGTTTCTGATACTTCATCGTAAAGGTTAGTAAATTTTGATATAGCAAATTTTAACTGTTCAGTGTTTGCCGAAAGCAAGGTCTTTGACTGCACAACCTCAAACAACGAAGCTACGTCTTTAATGGACTTTACTCTTGTTTCGAGTTCAATACTGAATCTGTCAAGACATTCTAACATGTCCTTTTGAAGTTCCACTCTAAGTGTAAGTCCAGCATCGGTGGACGATGCTAACTCACCGGGCATGCGTTTCTTGCGACGAATTCGTCGTTTCATCGAAATGTTGTATTTTTCCGATTTTTGTACCGCAAATTCTATTGCATCTTCTGCTAGATGCAACCGTTTCTCTCCAATGAATAGACGTAGTGCTACTAGTTTTATGATTATTTCATCAACACATATTCAATAAACCTTTACTTTGTAATGCAATCCGAGCATTGTTCACTTCCCTTAGCACATCATTCCAAAAGAAAACAAAACAAAGAAATGAGAAATTGCACACAGCAGGCATAAGATTTTGTGCAGCACCTCTAGTTTCTAAATTTACGTCTTGGTCACATAGTTCCTCAATTGCAGATATTATCCCATCAAAATTTTCAGCCAATACTTTTACTGCACCATAATGAGCACTCCAGCGCGTTGTCGAAAGTCTTTTAACAGATGCTTTGCTGTGATTGAGGAGCACTTCCCAACGGCTTGTGGAAGTTGAAAAAAAGTTAAATATTGTTTCCACTGCTCCGAAAAATGTAACACAAGTCACATTTTGCGCGAACGAATGTTGGCCGCATAAATTAATTGAATGATCTATACAACCAATAAAAATTGCTTTATTGTTTTTTTTCTTTTATAATAGCTTGCACTCCTCCGTGTATACCACTCATAACTGCAGCATTATCATAACCTTGAGAACGACACATCATAGTATCTAAGCCATCGTTTTCAAGCTTCTTTAGTATTTCAGCACTTAAATCAGCTGCTTTTTTCCATGTAAAGGAATGAATCCTAAGAATACTTCTTTGACTTCTACTTTTCTATTATTAATTTTTACACGAATCACTTCAGACATTCGATCGACATGTGAAACGTCAGGTGTGCTATCAAACATGATTCCGAAATATTTGGCCGATTTAATTTTGTTGACAAGCTGACATTTTACATGATTAGCTAAAACATTACAAATTATTAATTTATTTAGCAAATAAAACTCAAGCCATTATTATCGGTATCTCATATTTCATTTCTAAATTTAATTCTTTATCTTTTTCTAATTTAGTTCTTGATGGTAATATTATTCCTTTTTCTCCTAGTGTTAAAAACTTGGGCATTATATTTGATCAAACCCTGTCCCTGGTTACCACAAATTAATTATGTTAGTCGTAAAATGTTTGTAGCTCTACATTCATTACGACGTCTGCAAAATTTTCTCCCTTTTCAAACCAAAATATTATTAGCGCAATCTTTGTTGATACCTATCTTAGATTATGCTGACGTTGCTTACTTGGATCCAACGGAAGAACTTTTAAACAAATTGGAGAGGCTGCAGAATCAGTGCATTAGATTTATATTTGGATTGCGTAAATTTGACCATATTTCGGAATTCCGTAATAAGCTAAAGTGGTTGCCTATTAGATTACGTAGAAACGTTCATATCTTGTATCTTCTTTTTAAAGTTCTCTTTATCCCTTCTTCTCCTATCTATTTAAATGAAAAATCGTCATTTTCATTATTTATTTTGATTCCGTCAAGGTCCTGGGCCGTCTTCATTGATTCTGTATTGTCGATGTTGCTATTTGAATGTGAGTCTCCAAGATGTGAATCATTACTTTCGTCAGCAGGAGACTCGGGTACTTTACTTGAACTTTGGCCGCTATCTGCTTTTGTGACATATTTGAAAAGAGAACCGTACATGCACTGAATTTCATCCATTTTAGCCTTTTTGGCTTTTCTCTGTTGAAACCCGCTTTGTCTTTTCGAAATATGAATTCCCCGAGGCATATTTCGTTCTAAAAAATATTTTTAGTTAGTAAGTGATACGTTGATTTTATAAACTAATTATAACAGTAAATAAACACCTACACGTTACGTAACTAGCTTTGTAAAATATATTTTTATATAAATTAACAATCCTGCGTCTGGGTGTAAATATGTATTTAAGTATTATTAGAAAAATACTAGTTAAATACTCCACCGTTGATTGTGATATCCGTGCCACGAGTACTCGAGCTACTCATCTCGGAGCCAAATTAACGTACGCGAAGTTGTATGATATGATTATGATTACTTTCAATCAAAAATCTAAACTTAATGTATTCCGTTTTTGTAAACAAATCCCATTGCTATTAGATCGGAAAATAATAAGTAAGACATCCACACGATCGAATGCTGTTTTTCATGCAATACGATTAATAAAGAACAAAACTATCGATAGTATTGTTTCTGATTTTTACATACATTAATAATACTACTATCGATAGTATTGCTTCTGACTATTGCATAAACTATCGAGACCATCGATAGTATTGTTTCTGACTTTTGCACTATTGGTAGAACTGTTTATTTCTACAATTATCACTACTGGACGGTTTGTTGTGCGGTGCGGTCGTGTGGAGACTCCATCGAACATGCATTGAACCGCACAGTTCGACGGTTCGCCGCACAAGTTCGATCGTCTGTTAGTACTTGCAAGGAGATTCCTCATTGGAGGTGAGTATCGAACTGTCAAAAATTAGGTTGGTACCTTGAGGCGTTCTCGAAATGAAAGAAAGTGGTTAGAAATTAGTTTTAAGCCACTTTTTGTCTGGGTATCTCACTCAGTTTGTTAATTTTTTAGTCTATTCTTTCGTATTTTTCAATTTTTGTGCTTTGGATTGGTCAAATAACCTGTGTCGATCCTCAAGACCCTCCCGCACATGGTGCTATTCCAATGCAACTTGATATTCGCTACCCAGTCGAATTTCATACAAAATCATGGATCTAGCGCTAAAGGGATAGTGCATTACACTGATGGCAGAAAATTTGACCTGAATACATTTCGTTATCAATCTCTCTCTTTCTAACTCGTGATGTGTTAGGGTGTGAATCTGGGTTTCCATCACAGCACCCCAAAAGCAACCCCAAAAGTTGGAAAAAATGATAAACGTAGCAATATAATCTTTATTTTGAGGTAGATTTTAAAAAAAAATAAAAAATAATTATACTTGTTTTTGGTATAGAAATATAAAGCCCAATCATAAGCAAACTGACATTTTTATATTACTGTATTTCTGACTAGGCAAAATTTTTGAAGTGATGGTAATACTTTGGGAAAACAGGGGTTACTCCAGGGCTCTGTTTAATAAACATTACAATTCGACAATTTTATAAAAAAGTGACTTTGTAGAATTTTTTGACAAGTGCTGTTTAATAAACCTTACAATTGGGTATTCTACTAAATTAATTTTTTTCATTCATAATAAACATTTCACTTCCTGAAACTGAAAACAGAAAGATTTTTAAAAATCCCTTCATAAATAAATAAGATATAAGCCTTTGATATTCGGTGGAAGGGGAAACTGTCAAAAAACAAGAAAAGGATGCACTGTGTGTGCAATGACGTCACTGACACTTGGTTTCGTGCGTACAAAAGAGATAGAATGACGTCCCCACCACGCTCCCACTTTTCTTCTTGAGAAAACTTTAAAATCGAATTACTGTCTTAATTTTCAACCAATTTTGTTGTTGTTTTCGGAATCGGTTACTTTTTAGTAACCATATTGTTTCGTATTAAAATATTGCCCAAGTATGAATACAGTCAAGTAGCCAATTGTGTAAAAACTTTACAAGCAAAAACCTTACAAATATTTTCATTACTATTGCTGTTTACTAAACTTTTACATATGTAGAAAATGCCTGTAGATTTTGAAGATACATTATTTCTACGTAGCTACAAATTTGTAAGCGTAAGTTAGGTACAATTTACAATAATGCCGTTTTTTTCAGAATCATTAAATCGAGAGAGCATTGTTAGAATTCTATGGTAGTATTTTTAACCGTTGTATTCGTAATTTCCGAAAATAAAGATAATTTTATCATTTCAGCGAAAAGTCTAGCCTTGATATTAAGATAAAGAAATGGAAATATTGCTATTTCAGATTATCACTAACGTCACTAATAAGGCCATATTAAGTATCTATCGATGAAGTTTCCTCATTTATTAGACTGATGCACAAAATTATAAACTTCTGACACTGGGTTAGACCCACTGTAGATATTTTACTACAATTTACAAAAAATGTACACTTGTAATTACAATTGTGCGTTCATAAAAGCAGTTTTTCCTATAAATATTTAAATTGTCATCCGTAAAGAGAAAATCTTTATTGAACAGAATATTGTAAAATTGTAGCTACAATTTGACAGTTTTGTAAATTATCCACCATTGTAAATATATATGTTTTATTTTTTATTAAACAGAAAGTTGAAAATATAACTTGTAAAATACAATTACAATTTACAATTTGTAATGTTTATTAAACAGGGCCCAAATTTTCTGTCATTAGCCTACTGTATGCCGGTTTGGTTTCCATCTTTACCTTTAGTTTCATGTGCAAAATCGACACGACGTACAAAATATCCGAGCAACTCAAGGGAGAGTCGACGCTGCTCGATTCTGCGCCGTATGGACGCGGACCCTAAGCCAACCAAGCCATAGACATAGACAAAAATAAAAATGAAAAATAAGGAATTTGCCACGCGAGCAATATTTTACAAAATAAAATTTGACAGAAATCATTGTTGAATCGCACATGTGCGGTTAAATTAAAACAGATCATCCAAGAAACTTTTTGAATTCCACTTATTCCTGAAAGTATTTATTGGTGTTCATAATATCGTCTCTTGCTCCATGAGAAGAACAAATCCTGGTAACATTCCAAAAAAAACAAACTTCCCGTGTGTCGTGTCTCGTGTAATGATGAACTTGTGAACCGGCGTTGCTTGGCATTTTCGTGTGATTGGGATTTTTGTGTTCGTTCTTTGTTCGATATACATGTCGCAAATGAATTAATCAACTCTCAGGCTTGTGAGTTTTATTAGTATTTTGTTTTGCGTAGTGTAGTTTTTACAAATAAAGAACAATGATAAACAACGTAATGGAGAATGGCGGCGGCGACGCCAATTCTAATGTGTCACCGACCAAACTCATGGTCAATTACATACCCGAATTGATGACGCGGGACATGATGTATGCTTTATTCTCAGCAATGGGCAAGATTGAGAGTTGTAAATTAATTGCAAACCGAGGTTACGGTTTTGTGGAGTACGAAAAACATGAGGATGCTGAGAAAGCGCGGACAGCGTTCAACGGCCTCCTAATGCAAGGAAAAACTTTAAAAGTATCCTTCGCTCTACTCAACCCCGAAAACAAGGTCAGCCATAAACCGGATACGGAGTCTAACCTTTACATAAGTAATCTACCTCCAGATATGACATTAGAACGCCTCAACAGTTTGTTTAGTCAGTTTGGGGCCATAACTAATAGTCGCGTATCTCAAGGAATCGGTTTCGTATGTTTTGAGAGAAGACCGCAAGCAGAGGAGGCAATAAAACATTTGAATGGACAGACTCCGATTTCTGGCGCGGGCCCAATAGTTGTCAAATTCGCGAACAAGCCAAACTCCAACAAAATTCCTCCCCGGCCGACTCCAAGAATCGGGGTAGCGACATCGTTAGCGTACAATGGGACGGCGGCCGTTTTCAACGGAACAACACCTGCCGCCTTCAATGGCACCAATTTGAGCGCCGCATTCGGTGCGCGCCCTGCCGCTTTCGCGCCGGGCTTCCCACAAGCATCACCGCCGCCTCTACTGCCGTCACCAGGCAAAGCACTGCCATTCATCAAGAAAGGTCAGCAGCGCTTCAACCCGATGGCGGCCACCAACCACACACCTTTACCTCTGCTGGGAGCCCCGGCTAGTCCTGTACCACTGCTAGGTGCCCCACCAGCCCCACATCAGACTACAGTGTATGTATATAATATTGGTGAGGACACTGAGGAGCTCGCACTATGGCAACTTTTTGGCCCTTATGGTGCAATTGATTCTATTAAAGTGATTAAAGATCCTGAAACAAAGAAAAACAAAGGCTTTGCATTTGTGAACATGCGAGAATATGATGAGGCCGCAATGGCCATTCAGGCTCTCAATGGATATACGCTCAATGGACAGGTTCTATCAGTTAGTTTTAAGACACAGAAAAGAAATAATTAGGATGTGAATGGACGTTGTAAACGTCTTTTTGTTTGTGATCATACCCAGGCCGAAAGCTTAAAGAAAAATTTCATTCCAATCTCAAAATATTTTTGTAGTCGAGAAGGAAGATCCTCTATTATGCATTTCAGATTAGTCGCATAAGTATTTTTGTAAGATTTAATATAGTTTTATATTCGCAATGAACATGACTATCTGTGAGTTTAGTTGGCTTGACAGTATCATATATGTGTATCCACTTTTTATCGTATGATATGGTATTATATTATTGGACTATATATGGACCTGTCGCAGTATGTATATCTGACTGGCTCAGGAGCTGGGGCACGCCCCGCCTCCGCTAGTTGTGTGCCCCGCACCTGTCTTAACCCTCCAGGTATTTTATTTTGTGTAAAACAAGTGCATTGTATGTTTTTAATCTGTAATAAATTTCATGTTTAAATAGATTTTATTGTATATTTTTCTATTTTTTTTCTATATAAAACTTATTCCCTCACCCTCTCATGTCCTTATTTACTTACATAATGTACTTATACATAATAATAATATAATTATTTGTGGCAGTAGTATAACATGTACATAATATATAATTTTGTATAATATTGTTTGTCCGCGGCAGGTCAGCTGTGTAAAACTGCTTAAATATTGCATGTTGTGTAGTGAAAGAACAAAAATAAGTTTATTTGTTTATATTACCTCAGGGTTTATAGCTCACGTTATTGTTTATTCCACCATTATTTTCTAAATTCTTATAAAATTTTATTTTTGGCTCAAATACAAGTCAGGCCTTCTAGTTTCAGAATTATCATGTTTCAGGCAGTAAATATTTATTTATTCCGATGCAGTCATAGACGCATGTCTTTAAAGCTTTAATCTTAAATAAGTTCTGAGTCAGTCCACTAATGTAGTATAGTATAAAGGAAAGAATGCATATGTGCAGGTGATACAGAAAATTGCCGAAATAACTTCATCTCAAGTGCTCATAGGACTTAGGCTTCCTAGACAATAGAAGATTGCAAACTATTATTGGTCCAAAATGGTAATTTTCATAGTAGGATTGTAGTCTGTCTAAATCTGAAAATTCAAGACTGCCACAAATGTATGAGTATGATATGCACTATTTGCTAATCCCTCAGTGCCTCTTGGACAATTATATACCAAACTACAGTTTTAAGAGTGAAAGTAGAAAGTATTATGAGTGTTTTAAATGAGTAATATTTTTATAATTAACGCGTAAATCAGCTTTTTATAATTACTTGGGTAGATAAAGAATTCAAAAAGTGGGTCCTTAGGTTTCTATCATCTTACAAAAAACATACATTATAGAACAAAAATCATTCGTTTTCTACAAAAATTTGTCGACTCGCCGATTTTGCGTGAGTCACACTTCAAAAATAGGGCTCCAGGTCCAAAAAGTTAATCTACATGACTTATGATTTAGTGACCTCTTTTTTTGAAAAGTGTGACCCCGCAAAATCGGTGAGTCGAATGATTTTTATTCATCATAATAGGCGATCAATTTCTATTGTAGTTAGTAGACACACAACGGAGCCTTTAGTGTAAACAAGGATATAAAAATATTCGTAGTCGCACACACACCGGGTGCGTTGTGGTAAATGTGTGTAACTATTAAGACTAGGGATCGGTTGGGAGAATAGATAATAACGTACAGGGTACCTACGTGAATAAAAAATAAATTTTAGGACTTTTAATAGTTATGAGTCGTCGCACTCAAGGTAGGTACTATGACGCGGCGGATATTATGCGTCGCCGTCGTTTGGAAGCTGTCCTCCATCAAGGTCAAAGGTTGGATACGAGGCGAATGACCCTTTTCTCCCGAGATCGTTATCAAAGCCATTATACATTTTTACTAGTCTACTAGTCATAGCTAGTTCAGCTAGTGATGTATGTACTGTAGCCTATGACCACAGAATAAATAAGCTATAACCCTGAAAAATTGGTTGATAGATTTGAGGAACCGCGGCCGCCACCATATCGTGAAGGATGGATTGGTTCACACTCATTGTAGATATTAATTAAAGAGGCCATTTTTCCACTCGTAGTACCTATAATAACTAATAGAGATCGGTTGCGGATTTTGATTACCCCACGCCACGACACGACACTAGTTCCGACTGGCTTGTTCGATCGTCGGACGGACTCTGACGACGAAGACAGTGATGGAACCCGGAATTTTTAAAATTAAACAAAAAAAGGTCTTTCTACAACGTTACAGTACAGGCTATACAAATCTAGGAAATCCGTTACTTTATTAGACACTGAATATCTAATCAGCCATGGAAACTAAAACCAGAGAAAAGGATAATGAAATAAAATTTATTTTTCACGTCGGTATATAACGAAAGGTTTCTTTTCAAGTTTTCAATTTTTTTTCCTGCGAAAGGACTTTCAACGGAACGCTGTGAAGTGTTTGAAACGGTAGCTGCTTAGAATAAATAAGTAAAAACGCGATAACAACCTTATTAAAATAGTTTAATAAGATAATTAAAATCTTATTAAACTATATTAATTGGTTTGTGTCCCCCTCTTCCCGCCAGAAAATTATTTAGATAGTACATAATGGATTTTTTAAACGGCCTGAATAGCGATAGCATCTAGATATTATAGATGGACAATCAGTGGATACTATATGAGAACAGAGACTTTATTTTATATCAGATTCAATGTTTTTTGAAGTAGGTTACTAACATATTACTTGCCTGCTGACAACTTTAAATAATTACCAAACCAACTATACTTATGCCGTGTCGTCTCAATAAATTTATTCATGTCCTAAATCTTATTTTCATTATGTTGTCACACACTTCATGAAGTAAAACATAAAAGGGATATCTTGACTGCCTACTTCACCTGAAGCAGCTGACAGATTAAAATATAGAGGACAGTCACTGAGCAAAGCTAGGTATCGAATCGTTGCTCTCACGATATGTTAATGAGTGTGAACAACTGGAAACTGGTTAATTTTTTTGCTGCCGTGGTCATCCGACCGATTCCAGTTTTACATGTAACTTAATCATTATGATAAAAGTGTCAATTTATTTTGATGGTCTACTAACGTTTTGGTGCTTAGACTATTCTTTGAAAATTAATCAATATGGGCGTAGAGTCTGGGTTGTGCTGCGTGGCTTCACCCTTGCTGATAAACACTGCAGCCTCCATTTTTTTTAGAATACAAACATATTTTAGACGGACAGACATGACAAAACTATAAGGGTTTCTTGTGTTTACTACGAAACCCTAACAAAGCGTATATTGGGTAAATAAAAATTCGCCATCGAATAGTGTTTGAAAATGTATTTTTCAAAATAGACTCTGCTCTGTTCATTGCACAAATAGGCGTACAAAAACAGAGCTAAATATAAATATGTAGACATTATGAGAAAAGGCTCCCGCCTAACGATATCGATTGCGGATTATAATGAACCCAAAGGTCAAGGCTGACGAGACGCTCACGAAAGTCGTCAAAATTAGATTAATAAATTTTAGCCGGTACAATTATCGAGCATACATGCAGCATGAATTTATAACGTCTACCTATGTACTACATTTTTCCGTAATAAAAATTCATTTATTCATTCTTGCAACTACTTATGGTACTTCACATTATTTTTTCACCTGTCTGTAACTTGAGACTTATTAGGGGAAACGCGACTTGTGGCTAATCATATATTATTAGAATACATTTATATGACAAATTGAAGAACTTATTACAATATCTGTTTTGGGTTCCAAAGGTTTATTCCACTTGAGACACCTGGTTGATTAAAGTCGAGAGTCCTGAAATCACCCGCTGGCAAAACACCTGGTAACTCAAATTCCACAACAATAAAATAATATCTTTTTGTTTCCTGAAATCATCCGGGTGAATAAACACCCCATACTTAAGGCATGGCCATTATAGCTGCATTTAGGAAGCAAAGACATACTCATCACATACTTTCTTGTACGTCCTGTTGGCTTAACCAGCTATTTAGTTAGGTGCATATCACCTGACCTATCTTTACTAATATCTAATAAAGTTGAAGAGTTTGGTTGTTAAAAACGCTTAAAGCTCTGGTCGGATATGAATATTTTTTTTCCGAATGAGTTAGTTTTGAGTTATTTTTATGTCATAAGACAAATATAGTAAGTACACAACACGGGCGGGCGAAACTGCAGACTACAGCTAGTCTAAAATAATTAGCAACTGCCAGTCGCCGCCGAAATAACAACGGTGTTTATGGGGAAAGTAATGGTTTTCTTTGAAAACAAACCAGAATAAACAAGTTTATTGGCAATATGCCATCGAAGTATGAATTATGTGATATTGTGACAGCAAAATGTAAAGAGATATAAAGAGACGAAAACGGTCGGAATCAATGGAAATAAAATGGTGCTGGTATTATATTCTTAGTGTTAGCTTGACGTATCGCATAGTAGAAAGGCCTTAGGGCCCATAAAACTTTTTTTATTGCGAATAGGTATATCAAACAACCTACATGCATGGATTAAATTCGTTTTCGTTTTGGTATAGTACTAGCAGCCCGCCCCGACTTCGTCCGGGTTATACAAAGTCTGTAGTAAGTTAAAGATAAACACTTTATAAGCGTCTCTTTCAAAACCGGCTACATAGATCTTTCTGACGCCAAGTAGTTCCTAATAACCTGTGAATACTGTAGGAATGTATTTCTAAGGAAGATTGTCAAAAGATCGTCATAGAGCGCGATCGTTGTCAAGATCGATTTTTCATGGAAATTAATTGTGACATTTTTTTTAAATTAATTGGCTGA
Organism: Euzophera pinguis; assembly: GCA_947363495.1. Classification (NCBI taxonomy): domain Eukaryota; kingdom Metazoa; phylum Arthropoda; class Insecta; order Lepidoptera; family Pyralidae; genus Euzophera; species Euzophera pinguis. Next base: position 9,438,957 of record OX376170.1, on the reverse strand, counting down.
TCCTAAAGATCTGATATCTTTCCGGATAAAAAGAAACCTTATTCTTACAACCAGAAAAATAATCAAGCGTATTAATAATTTTCATTAATTCCCTTCACAGGGTAAAAGGAGAGTATAATTAACTACAAAAATTATTAGCACTCTCCCAATTTCGTCCTCAGCTCCCGCTTCCATGACGCTTTCTCTTCTTGGTGTTTCCATTTCTATCGTTATTTTGGCATGTTTTACGACTGGCCGCCTGCCTAACGTTAACCTTCCTTGGGAACACAGTAGTAGTGTACAGTTAGACTGATATAATCATACATTTAACGACACCCACGCGTCGGTATCCTATCATAAGAAAAATAACGTATGACAAACAATCATTTGACAAAAAAACGTTGTATAATTTTTTGCTTGAAGAAGTTATACCATATAAACCAGTCTTTCTTAAAACCACTTATTTAACAAACTAATCAAAAGTTAAAATTCTGTTACACCAAAGCATTATTTTAAAAACGAATATTTTTGTAAATTATGTCAAATTAAAAAACAATTCATTTTTCAAACGTTATTATGCGTATGGCATATAGAAAATGCATTGTTTGATAATTGATTCAATTGCCACAAATCTCTGTGAGAAATCTAAGAAATCTGTTTTCTTTGGTCTAACCGAAGTTCATAGAAGATTTAAACTCACACAATTAAATTCCATATATTTACGGAACCCTCATCACTTCGACTTTGTTCAGGAGCTAGGTTACGTTATATACAGTGACCATGATATGAGCGAGCGAGCGTCTATTTTGTTTTGAAATTAGCTACAGCACCCAAAAGAATTTCATACGTCATAATTTGCAATAAAAAATATAAGTTTAACTAAATAAAACCTTCGTTATATACAGTGACCATGATATGAGCGAGCGAGCGTCTATTTTGTTTTGAAATTAGCTACAGCACCCAAAAGAATTTCATACGTCATAATTTGCAATAAAAAATATAAGTTTAACTAAATAAAACCTTTTCAAGTACGTAACCCTAATTACTCCGACTTTGTTTCAGGAGGTAGGTTATGTTATGGTGATACAGTGACCATAAAATGAGCGAGCGAGCAAAGCGAGCGAGCGTCAATCTTGTTTTTGAAAGTAGCTACAGCACACAAAAGAATTTCATACGTACACTAATTAGGAATGTTAATATAAGTTTAAGTGAGGTTTATCAAATGATTTGGTTTTTCTCATTTTTTCTATCGTTTTTTGTCAAACATTAGGGAACCCCAAGCGCAACGGAAAGAAAACGGGCCTACTTAGTACCCGCTTCGTCCGGGTTTTGCGTCCGCGCCACTCCAAGCCATTGAAACTCAAAACAAAATCCGTAATATCTTTGGACTGGAATGTCCGATTTCATTCATTTAAAGAGTAATCTACAGGTATTAAAACAGTCTTGAATATGAAATGATTTATTTGGATAAGGATCAATACCGTGAAACGAATAATGAAGCCTAGTTTGTACCGGCGTTACTGTTGCAAATTTTAACTGAAAAAGTAGTTGCAGTGACGTAACTGCAATAGTTAGACATATGGTATCGCGGACTTTCTTGTAGACCTTTATAAGATCTACACAATACTGTAGTACATTATTTTGATCTACCTCACAGGGTTAAGCCAGCGTTTGCAACGTAAGCGCCAAAAATGTGTTAAATTTACGACCTCACGTCAGAAACCTCTAAAATTATCAGTGTTTCTTGACTATATTATGCATGAATGAATTATACATATAAGCCTTCCTCTTGAAACACTCTATATATTAAAGAAAACCGCATCAAAATCCGTTGCGTAGTTTTTAAGCATACATAGGGACAAAGAAAGCGACTTTGTTTTATACTATGTAGTGATACGTCGTAGTCGTACATGCTCTCTTTTTTATATGACAGAAAAAAAACTATTTCCCCTCTAGAATAAGTGTTCTAAATTTTTATGTTTGTTATATTTTCACCCACTGCTTATCCAATTTAGTGGAACTTTGGTATGGGGATATTTTGAGACACGAAGATGGACATTAAGTACTTTTTAGTACGTAACTAAGACTGCACAGAATTTAACAATCACGGGTATCGAAGGCGAAGCCTCAGCAGGCAAGTGTGCAATAAATATCGAGCACAGCACAGCTGACAAAAGGACATGTTCTATGTAGAGTGAACTGTGATAGAATCTTGTACGTTAAGCTACCCCATAAATATATTGCCACTTACATAAGTAATTTAATAATTTTGATTAAGTATTCAGCAATTATAAAAGATATCATTCTTCTGATAAACTAATAGTTTTTAACGAACTTTTAAAGGATTTAGATTGAATGTCTTGTGTGGTAGATTTATGTACACTCTGGAGTAGATAGACCTGACCTTCGGTCATTAGTAAGTATGGTAGGGGGCCCACTTTTATCTGCCTCCGACTGCATATGTTTAAATGCAATCAGGAAATATTGTAAATGAGTTGTCAAGCACAGCACCGACTGCCCATTGGTCTATATCCAACAACACATGATTAAAATATAACGAGGAAATTTAAATACAAGTTGTCAAGAAGAGCAACCGACTGCCCATTATCTATATGGACGTAGTGGACGTACTTAAAAAGAGTGCCAATATTTTTTTCGATCTAACCAGCAATTGGCCAAAGGACGAGTCTATATGGACATAATAATTTTACTACTAGTCACATACAATACAACCTACTATAATTTAGTTCATAAGATAAACATAGATTATTCCTGTACTATATTGACAATGTGATATATAATCTGGTACGCTTCAGTCCATACCTAGTGAATTAAGAAAATGGTTAAAAACCTAAATTATTATTATAAATTTGATGAAAAAGGAACAGGGTCATTTTTGGATAAAAATTGTAATATTAAATTCTTTTGAATGCAATCAGGATCTGAAACAATGTAATTGAATAAAGTTTTAAAAAACTGAAGAAATAAACTTTCAAGGTATTTCTTGCTTTGTTATATTTTAGTAGTAAGTACGAGTCTTACTTTTCTGCCACAAATTGTTGCTAATAGTTGTGTATAAACCCGGTTACTAGATGTTAAGATCACATTTTTTGTTATATTTTACTTAGTTCAATGTTATCGACATTTTCGGTGACCATTAATTAGTATTGCTAGAAAGAGTTGCTAAACGAAATAAAAAAATAATTTAAATGTCGTTAACAGTGAACAGTGCCTTTACTATGAGATTTTTTTATGAACGCAACGCTATAACTACTACGTTAACAATTTTGTACTGGGCACGATCACATTTCAAAGCGCCTCTGACGGATAGTTATATAACTAACAAAGTCCTGGATACAAAATATAGTAGCGTCTATAAAATAAAATCTCGTGGTAGAGGTACAGTATTTTACATTATGCACTGACATAGTATTTTAGATAATCATCCACAGTATTGAATAAAATTGTTCAATCTTTTTATATTCTTATCCACGTGTTTTCTTTAATGTAATCGTCCATAAATCGATCTGATCTTATAAAATATTCAATTTATAGATAAAATCCATGGGTTAGAGTTTTGAGTGAAATAACGGATACTAGACATGTTAATTATATTTTATAAGATCATTTCAAAAAGTTCCCCTTATCTATAAAATGAATGTCAAAGGATGCAGATATCCTATAACATACACTTTTATACTATAGATAATCGAAAATTTTAGATAGTGGGTGTATTACAAGGATTGGATGAAAATAATAAGACTTGGTAAAAAGCTTAATCTAAGATTTATTTGTCGATTTAACGTACAGATGTATGTAAGGCATCCTCCCACCTCGTGTTATTGGCACACAGAACCACCATTTACTTTCGACTTAAACGCTTGAGTGAGCATAATATCACTTTAGATTACACTGGAATGTCAAGTTTACATAAAAATAATGGAATGCCCAAACGTGTAGGTATTATAATTTACACAAATTCACAAAAATTCATTCGTAGTACGCTCGCCAGTCGTTCGTTGACAATTCGAATACTAGACCGATAATAAAATTAAATTAAAAAAAATCCAAGACTAGAGTTTTGCAAATACGCGCCGTGATTGTCGATATTTACAACGGTGTACTCATTGACTCAAAATTTGTGACTCGGGTTCTGTTACTTATTTAGAGATTCTTACAATAATTTGGTTAGGATTTGGTTTGTACTCAAGACATGAAACAAAAGAAGGGTAGTGTAACCTCGATATGTGAATAACACTGGACATTGGCACTGGTTGAAGCTAACTTCATAAATAAATCACACAGTACGACGTACAATATACAGATTCATCATTAGCTTAGTATACAAGGCGATCTCTGAATCTCAAATACTGCGTAAAATACTGATAAACACGCGACGATTAAAAATTTACAATAAAGAATAACGTAAAAATAAAATTCAAAAAAATGGACGCAAAATAATTTCTCATATTGCACTAGGAATAAAAATGTACTTAGTGAAAATTTTATCGCGTTTTCAATTGCGTTACTGGCCTTAACCATTTAAAATTCGATATATCTTCATTTCACTTTCCTACTACGTAATCTCAAAAACCTTTCCAGTAAATATTAGGCACTGGTTTCAGCTAATAATATCAAAGCTAAGAAGTTTATAATTAAATTTTCGATATACACCTTATGATAATTTTACGACTAAGTGTGTGAGATAATTTAACCACTTTTCAATTTCATTTTATATTATAGGCCATCGCATCAACTCAAGAACTACCTTTTCAATAAATATGTTTAAAAGATTTAAAAAATAATCCAGTGTTTCAGTAAAAGGAAGCATAATATCGAATACAATATCAATTAAATTTTTAGCTGGATATGCAATAGACATTTTTTGCAAATTTCCGACTAGTGTATTTTTTTACCTTATTTTGAATTCACTGTGGGGTATAAAAGCTGCTCTTACTCCTAATAATTATTATTTACTGATTAAGTAAAAAATATCTAACATTTGATCTCTTCTGTACACAATACATAAAACTCATTATTACTCGATACTCATAATATATTAATGTTAGTTAAATATACAAGTTTATTTAGTTTCATTAAGATTAAAATAATTTTCATCGCATGAACAATAATATTGTCCATAAAACATCTTAAAATACATTTGTACTATTTAAAATTTAACAAAATAATAAAATAAAAACATAATGGTTTTAGTATGTACTGAATAACAAAAAATAAATGCCAGTATGTATTATATAAAAATAATTATTTAAAATGTCTGCATTATTTACATTTGTACATTGCATAAAGAATGTTTGTGCCTACGTCGCTCAAGATAATGAATTTTTGGTGTTAATCCTATTCTTTCGAGGTTTTTTTTCCAATTCATATCCAGATACTGATGCGTGACAATCTACCAGTGATTGTGGCCATAATAATAACAACTATAGGCACTGTATTGTCTATGAACGCGTAATCCTTATTTAAGACGAATTCACATATTTCACACGATATACTATCATACATATTGTACAATGATTCTACATAGTTACGTTAAATAATGAACACAATTGCAGTTATACATAGCTTATTGCAGTACTAACTCACCAGACGCGGTATGGCCATATGAATACGTAAGCAATGATACACATTTAACATCAAATAAAAATGTGATTTCAAAGGCTCGAGTTTCAAAATTAAGTTTGCCTATTAAAACAATCCTAAATACAAGAAGTCCGTGTCTCGGTACTCATTAAAAATCATAGTCCACAGACAACACTGGAAATAATCTGCTAAAAAGCACAAGCGTCCCACGCGCTACCCGCAAGCGATATCAAACAAGGTAGTCGTCGAACTTCTTCAGCCTTCGCTACGAGTGTCGTACGTGGGCGTTGTCGGGCGCGTCGGGACTGAAGCGAACGCGCGACTGCGAGCCACTAGATGCGTCGCGCGCCGACACGTACGAGCTGTCCGTCTCGCTGGCGAGACTGTCTGGCGGCGTGGGGTTGGTGGGCGTGCCGCCTCCGGAGCTGCCGCCCGACGCGCTTGATTTTTTATTGTACTTTTTCAAACTAGATCTCAGCTTCGTCGGCGCCAAGTCTAAGCCGAGATTCGCAGGCCGTTCCGCCTCCGACCTATCCTGAGATTCTTGTCTAAAGAAATCTCGCGGTAAGGAGTAGTCACTGGTTTTCCTAGGATATTCCGATTTTGGCGTGCGATACTCTTCCCTTCTTTCTTTTGTATATTTTTCAGTTCTGTATTGTCTCGATGGGGAGAACGGTGCGTCTTCTAGATGAGAGTTGGATGCGGAAGAATTTGACGGAGTGCGTCTATGTGTGAGGTATTGAGGCGGCGGCCTGTAGTCCGGCGTCGGTTCTCTGTATTCGAACGACGAACTCTCGTCGTAGCCGTAGTATGGATGTTTGACGACGTACTCTGCCGTTCTATCGTATGTGTAGGGTTCAGCTCGATAATAATAGTCTCTGTCTTGGGAAGGTGAAGGTTGAAAATTTTCTCTGTAGTTGTGGTATAAATCGGCGAGATGATCTGACGTGGAGGATGATGTTCGCCTGGGTGAGGGAGTGGGAGGCTGCGTGGACGTGTAGTTGGTGCCGAGGCCGGAAGTACCTGACAGCGGCTGCGCGGAGTGCCCATAGCCTGATGATGACGAAGGATGTGCGTAGTGTGTCGGTGAATCCGTGAAGCGAATAGGTTTCTGTTCTTCTGTTTGAAGACTGGAAATCTGTAATGTAAGTGGAAAATAATAAGTGGATAGGATAATTAATAAATGTGTTCCAGAATTCATGGAGGCCCAACATTGTTAGTCTTCCAAGAAGTATATTACCTGATTTGGTACAAAATAATACATCATCTATTCAAATTGGATATTTCTTATAATTTCTTCCCAGACATCTATCCGGATACATATAACTTGAATCTTTTTAAGGCTGGTGTTGGGTATCAATGAGCCAGCGAACTCCATCTTAGACCACATCAGCACCAGGTGGGATCGTGGTCAATTACAGGACATTCTAGCAAAAAAAAAAAATGTTACCGGTGAACCCGTGATTGCATTTAGTGGCGCTCGGAGATGACGCGTCGGGCCGTGGTAGGTGTTGTGGGCGAAGCCGTATCTCTCGTACATGGATGAGCTCAATGGTTCCGTTTCTATTTCTGGCCTGGAAGATATTAAACAAATTATTGGGAGGGTTTACTTGTACAACGGTTTATGGAGGAAAGACGGCGGCCGCTCTGCCGTAATGAATGAATCTATGCTGTACTCTAATTTATTTTCTCTATAACATACACAATGACCATTAATGAATTAAATAAAAAAAACATTGTGATCAATCTGGGTCTATGTTCAGTGTTGGGCACGCTTCTGAAAGCGTAAGCTGAATATGCAAGTGGGATTACGCTTATGGTACGCACAAGTAATCGAAATCACATCGTAGCTAAATAAAAAGTATTTAGTAGGTTCATCAAAATACTAGCTTAAAAAACTTGGTATATGTAATTATTTTTTTTTGCAAATCCTTCACTCTCTTTGGTACACGAGTAAGTATTAAATTGACGTAAATACCACTTTGAGCGACTAGATTCGTGTTTTAAAATCGTGGAACAGAGGTAAGGTAAATCAGCTAATCGTAATAAAATTTTGTATTACCTATGGGGCTGAAGAGTAGGATGCAATGGACTGATGTTAGAAACTCTGACGTCATAACCAGCAGCAACACCGCCAAGCAACGCCGCCATATTGTATAAAACCAGCTCAATTATACTCGGCTTCTTGTATTTATAACCTGAAATTTATTGTCACATTTCAAAGATTTGCATCAAATATGTTATCTTGCATTAACAGTGCATTGAAAAGTATATTTGAATTTTTGTTGTCCGTGTAAACGTACCTTCAGTGCTATATAACGTCGGCATAGGTATGGAGTATCTTGATGAAGTACTCAGAGGGTACTCTGGTCCCCATTCCTCTGGACTGAAGTCTGTGTAAGGAAGAAAACAACCTATGTGAATGAAAACATAGGCGCGTTAGTGTACGTGGTGCGTGCTTATGAGAATATCGCAAGACTTGATGTTTTTAACGGAAATATTCTCTTCTGTTACATTTTCACCGATAACATTACATAGATATAAGGGCCGGGCCGCCTGTTGTACTTTTATGGTATGTATCAGTATTTTTCTGAGTTTGAAGCTCAGAAACTGAGAAAGTAGAAACATACTAATAGTTATCTTTGAGCACAGTTATGTATTCTACAAGAGTATAAAAAGACAGTATTTCCATTTTCATTAAAAATACTTTAGTACATATACAATTAAATTACTGATGGATAGACTTTAAAAACTTAAACAGAGAACATGTTGAAAAGCTGTAAAGAAATATACAATTTTGCATTTAATCATAGAATAAATATAAGTGTCACACAACATGCTAATTAAAGTTCTACTTGTGAGCAATTGAAACAACATGCAACATCTTGGAATACTATCGCTAGGCATGCCAAACAGTTCATTCTCATTTGTTACAAAGCAAAATGTGTATAAATTTTCAATCTATATACTTACATGTGCAAGAAACTTGAGATGGCACTTTTAAAACTAATCCTTTTGTTAATATATCGTGTTATTGTTTGTTTTATTGTTCGTTTTAACCTTTCCCGATTAAATGGCCGGAGTGAGGTAAGCGGAAGCTTCGTTTGTAATTCTTTTATTTTTTCCCTTCACCATTTTTTTTTTTTTCGAAAGTCCTCATTTTCTTTTTCTAACTCGAATTTTATAGGGATTGTTAGTAACTAATTGATTAGTAAACCCATGTTAAAAAAATACACCAGCGTCGATTTTATGGAAAAGGTTTATTTGATATAGATTATAAAAAGAATCTAATAACTATTAGAACCAGATCACCAAAGAGCTTCTATAATGTTTTTATAACAAATTGTAAGCAGAGTCAGTGTTTAGTATGGTCTGCGATCACATTTCGTTTTACTGAGCCTCTCGTTATCGTAATACTAGTCCACCACCGCGGGACGATGTTACAGCGGGTTCTTGTCTATACATAACACTTTTACTGAATCGTAATCTTGGGAGCCTATGTGATTTAAAACAAATATTTTTAAAACCAGCCAGGATCAAACAGGCAGTAAATTTTCAAATGACGCTCGAGTGTGAACTGCTGAAACAAATTTATGTAATGACAAATCAAACAGGCTTCCAAGGATACATCGGACCTGATAGCAAAGCATTGTATTACACTCGGATGAATTGATATGCTCCATTATCTCTATAGATAAAGAAAAAGAGAAAATCAATTCAATCATTCGAATTAAAACAATGCCAGTTTGCTAAGGTAACGAATTAGAAAAAAAAAACATTATTGTAAACATTTGAAAGCGTGCCATATGACATGGTGAAATCAAAGCGAAGACATACGAACTAACAAATAAGTAAGTACAACAAATACATATATAATCGTCTTACGTTTTACTGTATGTATATAGCATATACTATGAACTGCTAAGCATGCATAGCACTTAATACTTTATGAACAAAAGAAAAACCTGGCCGAAAGCATCCAAATGCTTACAATTTACAAAACAAAAAGGACTAAGTTGAATCAAATAACGTGGATACTAAAATTACAGCAGCAAGTAAAATAAAAAATAATAGCTTGATTCATAAAGACAACAAACGCTTGCTAATCCTAAGTTTTAAATAGTAAATATTTTTTTAAATATTTATGTATCTTGATTTGATATTGAAAGAACACGATACAACGTTTAAGTACAATAGGTTTAATAAGTGTTTGTTAATTTTTATGAAAGGTAAAACATTTACTACAAATTCTACTTTAAACGCAACACGCACATACAATTCAATTCATGAGTATCACACAATAAAAAAATGTCTCACCCTAACAATTGATTCTACATTAAATTATGTCAAAACCATAAAATCTTAGAAATAAATGTTCCCATATAGTTACGTGTCGTCGTAATTTACGTGATTACAACTTAAAAACGAAATTGTGACCAAATACACATGATCTCAGAAAATATGAGATTTCTTTAAAACAAATATACAAATAATATCCAAAACAACAGTAAAATAAAAATTACTTTTTATCAGCAAAAGCAAAAATGCAAATGCGTGCATTGCAAGAAAGCTAGAAAAAATTATATATTAATTGAACCAAATGTGGTTAACTTTTATTTAAATTCGTAAGTAGTAAATAAAAATATTTTCATTTGGAGTCGGGAGTCATGCTACTTTTCCACATTTAGCTGTAAATATAAATTTGTTTACAAGAATCGGGATATATTAATGTAATTTCTCGATTCTGGTAGGTGATAGAATTCTAACAACGCACACTTTTACGGAGGTCGGTCTATTGCTGGAGCCTTATTTTTAAATGTATGACATATATGTCGACATCGAACGAAAATCATTCGATATCGAACAAAAAGTATTAGACACACCGATTTTGCGTGAGTCACACTTTCAAAAATAGCATTCCAGGAAGTGTACTGAACTATTCGTGTCACAATATTTAAAAAACTTAATCCTATATACTCACAAGGATACAGCAGACTATCTTGAGACATTCCTATAGTGCAGCATAGAAAAAAAGAGCTGACATTAAAAAGTAATATTTTAAATTTCTACATTTTTTAGTCAATAGACTTTCTAATGATACATTTAATAACTAATTTATCAAATGTTTAATGATGATTTCGAATTTACTTTGCAAATGATTTAATGCAAATAATTTTAATACAATTTGGCAAGATCCTAATCATTCATCATCAGTCACAGATATGTTAAGTCTTTATGGATATAAAATTTCTACTAAATAACCTAGAATTAGGACTTATCAATTAACAACTCCCATAGCAAAGTAAGGATAAATGCTTTTTATTAATTAATTAACAAAATATAAAAATTTGTTTTCTATTTTGTCAAACATGAGCTCAACATAATACAAAACATTATGCTATTGCCCTTATTCATATTCATGAGATGGCGTTCCGCGTCGGGGAGAAAGAGATGATTGCGTGTCTCAATTCAAAATGGCGACGTTATTGCCATCATTTTTAAACCCTCTCCTGTCGTCAAACTTGATCTGAATTTGCCGCCATTTGACTGTCATTCATTCATTGATTCATATTCATTCGAATTATATAAATGTTGGTTGAGTACAGATTCAGTTTGTTAAACTTCAACGGACATTAATTTAAGGTAGTAAGTATTTAAATAACATTTGAATCTTATCCTCGCTAAAGAAAAATGCAAAAACAACTTTTCACTTTTGCTAACAGTCTGCTTTATAAAATTAGCACTAAATGCATGCACTGAAATAAAGTAAATAAAACCTATTATTACTTTAATGTGTTCTTTCCAAATGCGGTTTTGCAGTCATTTTGAGTCTGGTTTAAAAAGCAAACTGTGTCTGTCATATTTAATAAAAAAAATGTCGTTTATAGGGTCATTGTTTTGTAGAAAAATACTTCATAAAATGTTTCGACTAGGAACGCCGTCTAATTAATTTGAATTCGCGAGCTAGATCCATCTATAGTTGGTCAGTTATTTTAAAAACGAATTTGGTGATTTGAAACTTTGTATTGTATTCGTCTTTCATCAACACCTTAAAATTACATTAAAGCGTACAAATAACATTACCATGTTTTCGTCGATTTATTTCATATTGCACTGGTAGTAAATAAAATAAATATTTTTTTATATATAATTTATTACATTGATTTACTACAATTAGATTATTTCCAAATTTACCTCTAACCACATGGCAATGTTACTTATCCTAATAATAAACTAAATTATACTAAATACGTGCTCACGTTTGAGTAACATTATATTTACTAATCCTATTTATGTTGGTTTCTTTACAATTTCTTTCTGAATATGTCATATCCAGCGAAGTACATAATATATGTTTTATAGAACGATGTCAATTTGTTTATATTGGCAAATAAGAATGGCATTTAAATGATTAGGCTTTTTCTTTGTCTATTTGGTCTCTGTGTTTTTTGTGATTGTCATATAAACCGAAGAATGTGGGTACGAATCTTACAGTAAACATTAGAATATGATGACAAAGTGTTCCTCATCCCATGTGACCTTAATCGATGAACAAACTTCGCTAGTGTCGTGGGACATTTCTTTATTTCAAACTGCCAGATCTACGTCATCAAATATTCAGATATTTAATATATTACTTATAAGTAACTTATAATATTACTCAAAACGGGTAACATTGAAGCTTAAATTAATTCTAACCAATAAGTCTTTTTTATTTTTTATTTTTTTCTAGATCAATTCCTTACTTATTCTAAAATAGTACTTACTATCAAATCCATGGAACTTTATAAAGTATTTACAAAATGCTATCGAGTTAAAGTGGGTATTCAAATTGTCTCTCTCGTAAACTTTCGAACATTTTATCGTTATTGTCGAGTGATTTCGAAATTGTACATATTCGTTCATATTTTCGTTAAGGTAAAAGTAACACGTGTATGTGTATTTTATGAATAAATCTATTGTCGAGGTAATTTTAAAAATGTAAGTGCTTTTGCTATTTCGATAAATATATCGTTTTATTTTAAACACAGGTTCATTTGTCGTATAATACAAACAAGTGTGTTCACTAAGAACACTAAATATCGGTAGCTACATAGGCTATATGTTCGGTCGTTAAAACATTCTAATTGTAATGAAGGCCTTCATATTTGGTGGTGATTTTATAGATCAGAATTTTTTATACACATGTTCGTATTTATTTATAACTGTTGATGGCAACATCGCTCACCTGTGTATATTTTTGTCATATTGGCAATAATTTTTTTTCACCCTGTATATATAAAGCACTTTCATTCTTAAAATTTTATACACTGCGTAACAAAAGTATTTTTTTTTAACTTTTGTTACGAACATTTAGTTTTCATGAAAAAAGGGTATTATTTAGAATTTTAAACTAACAGAAACAAGACCCTATGTTACACAGTGTAAAAGATTTCAACAGAAGTGAAACGAACCTGATAAAAAAATTCACAAGATATTTAAGAGAAAAAAAACGTCGCGTTGTGAAAGGAATGTTAGTAGAATTGATATGTTTTGATATGGCAACACATTTGTACAGAATCCTCGTATTAGAAGATTGTATATGGCTACATTCCACGTGGAATTTAGACTGGTATACAGTAGCGTCTCTCGGAATGATTATATTATATCAGACTTTAAAAGTATTGCACTTTAAGCCTAATTTACATTTTTTTGTATTTTTTTTATTTTTATTTTTGTAATTTGTTTTGGATGTGTGAAAGGATTTTTTTATATATATGTTTTAGGCCCTTAATATTTGATTATGAATGAAAAAATAATGTTATACAACATAGGACCTAATTATAGATATATAATCTAGGACCTAGATTATAGATTCACTCAAATCGCATGTCATAATTAAAAATTGTTTGTTAATAAAAAAAAAATCTCTTATGTTTCACGTATGATTGAAATTTGGACATTAAATTAATTAAATTTTGAAGTAATTTTAAGTTTCTTCATGCAAATCATATCGAGTGTTGCTTAAAATACCATTGATTTATTGAAGAAAGTGGTCTTTTATTTCACGAGTTTAGATCATATCGCTACAAAAAGGGCCTAAAACGACACCTCACACACACCAACAAAAAACGTAAACCAGGCCCAACAGTGAACAGCGCTAATCGTCCCTCAACAACTGCTTCGTCTCGGACGAAACGCTAGGCACAAAAAACCCGGCCAAGCTGTTCGAGCGCGCTTGAAAATTCTTTAGCAAACTCCGTTTCACTTCATGACTGCCTTTGCGTTTCGTCTTGTCCACATCGAAGACGGTGTCGTAGTGGTGCGGGAGGTCGGCCGCGGAGGAGAATATCGGACAGAGTAAGGTCGGTTTGGGTTCGTCCAGCAGGTCGTCGTGGCTGCCGGTACGTCGCGGTCGCGGTCGTCTCGGTCTGGAAGGGCGGTTACCTGTTCTCGCGGGAGGCAAGTCCGGGGCGGAGTTGGAGATGCGAGGGACGACGCGAGGGAGAGGCAGGTGTGTGCGCGAGCGAGTGTGGGCGGACGACGGGCCCCACGTCTTGCCTTTCACGCCGTCTGCCGGCACTGCGGGAGATACGTCGTGATTTACTATGGATCACTATGCATATAGAATTACACCCTAAGGTTGACTAGAAAAATTGCAATGTCGTCCCGTGTTTGAATTTATATATACGAATGTATATATTTTTGTATGAATGGTACAATAAAGAATATATCTATTTTCAATCCCACACGATTCGAGTCAATTTGACAGAGCACTAATAGAATGTTCACGATCGACATGACGTTGCATAAGAAAATTGTCGTTCACAAAAATTACACCTATTACATATAAACTGTCTTCTTCGTTCAAGCGTGTTTGCCTACATCCTCAACTTACGCTTCAAAGCCAGGATAAATTTATAATGTTTGATTTGATGGCACTGGTTATTACAATAAAACGACTACCATCTAACCTCCATAACCAGACCAACAAGAACATAATTCAAGATGTGCCAGCAACCAACACTAAAAATTTTTTTCAAGCTAAATAACATAACGTAACGACTGCCATCTATCGATAACAGCCGGAACTAACGGCTTTACATGACTTCAGAAGCACGGAGAACGTCGAAATTGAAAATGCTACTGATAGCGACCAATCCAATATGGGTTGCATACATGACAAAACACAGAACGCTGATCAGTTGACAAACTGGGCTTGTGATTTGTGATGTTTCGGGAAAGATATGACTGTGAATCAATGTATAGTTGAATAAAGCCGTTAATAAAATAAAAAATAAATCTAAACACCGCTGCAACAATTAACTACATGTTTTTCTACAATATTTCCAATTCTTCTTTAATACGGGCTGGGCTACAAGGAGGAAAAAAGTACATACGTCAACAAATAAAACCTTTTATTGACAAACACTAATTACTTCATTTATGAGGTATTTTACTTCCTCAAAGTTAATTGATGTGTTCACTACTTTTTTATAAAGTTGTCACATAATTACAAACATACAACATTATTAGAAACAAGTCCTCTACTTACGAGCAATAGCTCTCATGATATGCGGTGAACCTGGAGGCGTGTCCTTAGCAACGGCTACAAGTTGTTTAACACTGGATTCGTCGTCAGAAGGCCGCACCGTCAGCGTGTGCCGAAAGTCTAATGGAGAAGATATCGTGTCCTTCTTCACCAATTTCGGCTTGCTGAACTTGCCTGGAACGTTTATTAAAACAGTGAGATATTTACGGGAGAAATACAGGAGAAGAGACAGCAGAGGTTTGGTAAAAGCGCCCCATATTTGAACTATATTAACACAAACCTAAAAGTGTATAAGAGCGCCCGCACCGCACATTGAGCCACTAGACGCGGTCACCAACGACATAGCGACAGCTATAGGTTGTTTAAGGCCTTATTTACACCTGTAAAAAAAACTTTTGCAAGAAATGTCTGACAATCTATCAGACAGCAACTTGCAGAAGTTTTCTTGCAGGTATAGATAGATAGATAAACACTTTATTGTACGAATCACAAAATTAAAATTAAAAGAAATACATTTAGAAAATTGAGTACAAAGGCGGGCTTATTGTAAATGAAGCCTAAGGCTGGATAAGTATGTAGAAAGGCGTCGGCGTGTGTAGAAAGTATAATCCTTAAGTCCTTCCGAAAAGCTCTGACCAGGACATACAGGGTCGATTGATAAAACCCACTAGATATATAAATTAATAACTGACCCTTCCGTTTGTTGGGCGGTGGCGGTTGCTGGTGCGACATGTTGCTGGCGAAGATCATGATGTGTAACTCTCGCGCCACCAAATCAAACTCTCGCATTTGAAGTTCGCGCTCCTTCTGCGCTAGGTTTTGTTGCATGAGTCTCTGTTGCAGCTGGGCCTTTGTTAGCTCTTCTTCGCGCCATCTCAGCTCCTGATAATCACATTTGTGTTATGTTCATTGGCATTTTAGTTCGGCTGCACTTAAGATTATCTGTTTGTCATTAGCCATAACATTACTAATATGAAAGTTAATCTCTATTTCCCTTGGTCACGGATGGAACAATTTCGCTAATTCTTTTTTTGTTATATTTATAATTTTCAGAAGGTTCTTTTAATAGCAAAAATCATAATTAAGACAGGCATCGACTGTCGGGTCAGATAAATACAAATATAAGATGGCAACACTATAATGTAATAGGGAATTAATTTAGTTTTCAAAATTATAAAGGGATTATTTAAAATAAATAATAAATGTTTTAACAATGAGGGATGCAAATCTTAGTCCCTAATTTCCCTATAATAACTATACTATATATCACATGTATCATTGGATAGGTATTTTTAAGCATCAAGTTCCAAATCTTAGTCCAATTAGAGTTATAATATTTTATACTACACTAGCTGTTGCCCGCGGCTTCGCCCGCCTGATCATAATGAGGTGAATTCTGAAAAATCCTGAAACATGTGTTATCATCTATCATTCATCAAAATCATCGTCAATCATTTAACAAAAGCAATAATCTTGTGAAGTTTCGAATGAATCGGAATAAGTAATCTCCTTCCCCCAAACATATTTTGATCTCCGTTTGACCCCCTTAGGAGGTGAATTTTGAAAAACCTTTTTTATCTGAGCACTATGTAATAACATAAGACTTGCCGAAAATTCCTGTTTATAGCTTTTATGGTTTAGGCTGGGCGTTGATGAATCAGTCACCCTTGTCTTTTATATATACATGAAACCGTTTGTTCTAGAATCATGAAGTTTCAATGACATATTAATGACGTAAATCTGTACTACAGATAAAATAAGTTAAAAATAATAGGGTATTAAAAAAAGTAAGGTATTTTAAAAATTTTACTTCAGAACGGATTGAAGATTAAAATTGAGTAAAAATATTATGATCTTTGAAATTCCAATTTAAAAAATTGATAGATGATCCAATGTATAGTAAGAAATAAAAGTATAACTGTATCACTTTTATTTTAAACTTTCTACTTGTACCGAACTTACAATTGACTTATTTTCGTACAAACTTTCACCCCCTATTTTACCCCCTTAGATTTTTTTTTTTAAATAGTGATACTGTAAACTTTTGTTTCAAACTGTGAGCTCAGATGTCAATTTTTACATTTCTAACTTCAAAAATGACCAAGTTTCATACAAACTTTCAACCCTCATTTCAACCTCTTAGGGGATGAATTTCCAAAAATCCCTTCTTAGTGCACACTAACGGTATTCAAGGAACGTTTGTGCAAAATTTCATGCTTCTAGATCCTGTAGTTTCAGCTGTGCTTTGATCGATCAGTCACTATCTATCTATGTCAGCCAGTCAGTTCTTTCTTTTATATATATATATAGATAGCTATATCATACACAAATAAATAAATAAAGATATTATTGCTAGTTTTGATATAATTTCAAAATTAAACAATAATAAATCGAAGCTATAATTTGTTTTGGGGTAGCTAGTAGATATATAAAAAAAGCAAAACATTTAAGAAGCCATGAAAATAAAAGTAACACGACTAACAACAATACATGGACTTAATACGTTAAACAGGACTGAGCTCTTTGAACTAAAACCCGAGCATGAAAAGATAGCTATAGTGGAGGAATCTATCTCTTTTTAATAGGGTAACCATGATAATGTTTTTAATTGGGACAAAATATTTTAAACTTCGTAAATACTGCATACAAGTAGCTAGCTAGATAGCTTAGCGGGACGTTATTGTTAAGCAAGTTAAGCAACAGCAGCTGCTACCTAACTCGGAGTGGACAACACTTGGCGTATTACGTTCAGCCGTTAGTCCTGCTTGTCTAATGGAGCCAAGGCCACTAGTAAAGTTTCATTGTCTTCACCGAGGGAGCCAGTAAGGGAGACATGTCTACGAAACGTTATTTTCGATTACACTTCAACTTCCTTAAAGTCTGCACAGAATTACTTAGGAGGAGGTTAGCACCTCCTCACTCGGAACATTTGATTGCATCTGAAAAAAATCTGCATAAAGTATGTACTACCTGTCCCCCTTTTCCCCAGAAGAGCGAGGCCCCCCTTTTTTGCACATGTACCAAAACGATAAAGCTTGTATTTGCTAGAAAGAGACAGGATCCTCCACTATTTCTATCTCGCTTGGCTCGGCCTTGCCTCCATACAAATTTGCAGAAGTACTCAGCTCTGTTTAATAAATTAAGTCCATGCAACAATATAACAAAAGTACCACTAACCTCCTCTATTGTTTTGCATTCCTATATGTAAGCATTCAAAAACAATTATATTCTTGTTAGTGATGCAACAAATATAACGAAAACAAATCTTAAAAGTTATACTAACTGTCAAATATGGTATCATTATTCATTTAATTTTGTTTGGTTCCCCTGTTCGATTCTTTTGACAATGATTTTTCAAATATCATAAAAAACAGAACCCCACGTAAAAGGTTTAACCATCTTGTCCGAGTTTCCAAGCGGAGCGGAAAGGATTGTTAGTTGACCATTCAGAAAACATTGTGATTAGCCATTTTAGCCAATTCACAGTCCATCTAGTGCAAAAAAAAATGTGTTTTACGGACTTGAATACAAGTCCTCTAGGGCCCTTCCTATTTTTTTCTATCTTCGTAAGTCTTAATTAGAGTGATTTGGTCAAGTTCTAGTCAGGGTAGAAAAACTGCACTTAGCAATTATCTAGGACCTTTTGGTAAAAAACAAGAAAATCACATGTTATACACCGTGAAATTTTAAGTCGTTTTGGACCCATCGTCCAGTGACTCCATTCATGCAACTGAACAACTTTCCCCAAGATACATGGGTGGAAATATGGAGTAAATTTTAAGACCTCCCATACAAAATGTCTCATCACGTGACCTAACTTACTATGGGGAGTCCAAATTGGTTTTTCATGTTTCGAGCTATGTTCCTTGGGAAAATTTGTTCGGTTGCATGAGTGGAGTCACTGGACGATGGGTCCAAAACGACTAAAATTTCACAGTGAATAAAAACTGTATCACTTCCCAAGACTCTATGGTTATAAACCACCATTATTATGCAAAAATGCGAAAAAAAAAGGTAATTAAATACAGCGCCGAAACTGCTCTTCTTCTCGCTAAAAGCATATCTCCTTACTCGCTCCGCTCCGCCTAACGTTATCAGTTAAACGTAACGTTGACTATTGAAGGCCATGGATGAAAGTTCAATTCCAAATGGTCTTTTCAAACCATGAAAATGGGAGTGAGTGAGCAAGATGGCTCAATAGTGGATTGAATCACCTGACTGTCTGATAATAAAGATGATTCCATGCTTCAGAAGGCACGTTAAGCCGTTGAACCCGGCCATTTATTAGTCGTTAATGAAAACACGTCAGAGGCCGAGAAGCGATTCCGAACTCTGACACCAGGATGTACATGCTCGATAGACAATGTAACCTACACGAAATGAAGATGATGATGAGTGGATTGCTTACTCGCTTACCTTTTAATTAGAGAGACTATGGTAGCCCCCCCTGATTGTTGGAGGTATTAACATAGGTGAGGATTGTGTATGCGTACATGATAAAATGTGAATTACCTTCTCTTTTCTTCTGAGGTCGCCCAGCACTTCTTCAATTTCGACTCTCCATCCGTCCTGCATGGTGTGGAATGATTCGTGTGGCGCGCGAGTGAATTCCGACTGTCTGATCTCTTCTAACCGCACCAGGATGTCGGGGAACGATGGCCGGTCCCGGGGTGTCGATCGCCAACAATCTGAGAAACAATAATAAGAGAATACTCAGTGTGGTAGGTAGGTCAGAGATTTTAAGAATCCTCTTTAAAGTAGAAACATCTTGACATACAAGAGTTCTTCATTCTTTCCTTGTACTGTGATAGTTACTTGTCAATCGGCTCTTTGAAGCTTTGATAAATTAATTGATCAATAATTTGAAAATGTCTTAATAAAATTTTCATTGTCAACACATTTGTTTGTTGAAAGTTCCCAGGATAAAAATCAATAATCATCAATTCAGTAGTTTTTGGCCTTCGTTTTTGGTTTGATAATGGTAAATACTAGTGTCAAAATTTTGTGTACAATTATCAAATTTAAATTTTCAAGCTACCTGGAATGAAGGCGTCTGGCTTAGCGTTCGGTTCACATCTAGCCATCGCAGCAGCAAAAATATGAGCATGACATAGAATTAAACCTAATTGTTAGATAAATGCAACAGTAATCGTCCAACAAATTCCTTAATAATTGTAGGCCTTTTATTAAGCTACATCTTAAGATACAACCAGGGCGCCGAAGACCTTATAAAAGTTTAGTTACTGTATGAGGTCATACTACTGTACTAGCTTGTTATATAGGTATATAACAAGCTAGTACAGAAACTTCATCAATTGGGTGGCTAGTACAGAAACCCCACCTTGCATGAGCAACTTCCAAGGCTCCGGACATGTGCTAGGGATCGGCAATGTGAGCTTGTTGATGGCAACACCGTATGCGACCGCCAGTGCGTCGATACCCTTGTAAGGTGTTTCGCCGGTTAGGAGTTCCCACAGGAGTACGCCGTATGACCACACGTCTGACGCGCGGGAAAACGTCGAGTTTTTTATCACCTGGAATTTAAATCATTCGTTATATGAAGTGAAATGGCACATAGGTTTCTGAAAATAGGATAAAGCTATGTATGTATTTTTTAAAGTGGGGGTAACTCGAAACTACATAAACAATTTTTTTTCTGCATAGAATAGATAGCCTGATCCTTTAGAGAAGATATAACTACGTTATAGTACAAACACACCACGAGCTTCTTTAATCTTACTTCTATGAACCAATAGAGTAAACTTGAATAAATACCGCCCGACTGGGACGGACCGGCCGTGAACTGAATCTTATTTAGCACCAAAATAGCAATGACAATTGATTAAAGAATGGAGCAATTAAATAATCGGATAGATCTTACGTGACAACGAACTTTAACAGACACTAAATTAATGCTCTACCCCCTGACTGATCAGGATCAGTATATATATTCGTTCTCAAACAAAACAAATTTACGATTAAATCGCTGGATCATTTTCGTTCATAATTGGGTATTCTACAAATTTTTATTTTTTCTTTCATATCAATATTTTATTTCCAGAAGCAGAATTATGTAAGAATTTTTGTAATCCGTTCAAAAATAAATAAGTTATAAGCCTTTGAAATTCGGTGGAAGGGGAAACTGTCAAAAAACAAGAAAAGAATGCACTATGTGAGCTGTGACGTCACTGCCACTCGTTTTCTTGCGTACAAAAGAGATAGCAAGACGTTCCCACCACGCTCCCACTTTTCTTTTAGAGAAAACTTTAAAATCGAATTAATGCCTTAATTAACAACCAATTTTGTTGTTGTTTTCAGAATCGATTATTTTTTAACGTATATTTTGTTTATTCTATCAATATTAACCAAGTTTGAATACAGTCAAGTAGCCTATTGGAACGTAAAGAACATGCTTCGCTATGCATCAATTTGGGTCCTCAAGTTTTATCCCAAACATAGTATGTTTTCAACAAGCCAACTAGTAGTATTTAACGTGTAAAACATACCTCTGGCGGCATCCAGGCATACGTTCCCGCGGCCGACATTCGTGTGGTCTTATACACCTCTCGAGCCAGCCCGAAGTCCGTGATCTTCAGTGTCTTGTCTTCCAATGTGTCGTCAGGCAAGATGGCCTCGCTGAGCAACACTGAAACGAACATACAGAGAGATTTAATAGATATGCGATTGACATTGATTGTAACGAAAGCGGTGCCACGTGGGATAACATGTGGGTGTGATCTTAAATGCTAAGTTGAACGTTTAATTAAATATTATTGTGTATAAGTAAAGGCAATGATTTAAGAACAAATCGTGAAATTATGTTGTCGCTTAGAAGAATGTTTTCAAGGAAACACAAATTCATACTTATATAAAGTCTATGTAGTTATAGCATTTGTTCTATTAGACAAGATAGTGTGTCTATAGTGAATACTGAGCGTGCGTTCGTTTTAATACATAGGTACATTTTTACGATTGTACGAGTATGTATGGAAATTCCATTTGGCATACGAGGGATACTAATAATAATAAATAAGGTTTCATAGAAAAGCGACCTTCAAAAGCTCCGCAATACAATTTCTCTTGCGGTTA
Organism: Euzophera pinguis; assembly: GCA_947363495.1. Classification (NCBI taxonomy): domain Eukaryota; kingdom Metazoa; phylum Arthropoda; class Insecta; order Lepidoptera; family Pyralidae; genus Euzophera; species Euzophera pinguis. The sequence continues at coordinate 9,416,753 of OX376170.1, read as the reverse complement.
GATGACGTGATCAGACAACACAAACAGTTTAACGATCAGCCAGCCACACAACGCGAGGGTTCATTGAAAATTTATCTTTGCCGGGATCCTTCGTACGTATATCGTTTGATTTATGTGACCGCAACACTAAGAGCGTTTTCACATTATCCTGAGGCACATATCACACGGTACATAACAAAGAGCTTTTGCCGAGCCACCGGATCTTTGGGTGATCGAGAAAACTGACCTTCTCGCGACATTACAGAGACAGTGTGAAAAAAAAATCTAGTCGTTAATGTCGTAAACCATTGCTGTCCCACATCAGCTGAATTAGTAAGGCAATGGAATGCGTAATATTTTGTTAATTATGGTTTAAAAATTCTGAGACCGTGTTTCTAAAATAAACAATTTTTTATTCATTCGATGCAGTTTTCATAGTTTTCCGCTGTGTATAAATAGTGAGAATTTGTTATATAGGGGATGGTAATAGTGAAAAAGGAGGCGAAAATTGAAAGTTTTTGATTATGCAATCTGACAATTTCTGCTGTTTTAGCGATCACGCTAGACTATTTTTTTATATTTTAGATTTAACAAAATTTGTAATGGGATTATACTGATAGGTCATTCTCTCAAACAAACAATATGAGAAAGAGATATAAAAAAATAGATATAACCAAATTAAAATTAATAATCTCCTCCATTTTAGAAGTCAGTTTAAATGATTACATCAAAATATATATCAAGTACAAGTGAGTATGACAAGCTATATCAACACATACAAACTGAAAATTACTATCAGTCTGGCATGCGAAAACGGGTCGAAAGCGTTGCGTATATAATTCATATGTCTATCACGCTACCACACAAAGGGACAGCCTGTCTGACTGACATGACAACCAATTGTTGCCGAATTAAATAAGAATCAAACGGTGTAATTTTTTTATTCCGATGCCGCCGCCGAAAATCGTTATCGCGGTCATTATGTTAAAGAGGCACGTTTTGTATGCAGATCATATCTTTGAAGCCAATGGAACGATTTCCGACATCGCAGATTTATATTTCAAAAGATAACTATAAATGAAGTTGAATTGAAAGCGGTATTTTAATGTGTATTTAAAAATAACATCAAAGTAATATGATAATACATAGTTTTAGTGACATGTAAGTTGTACGCACAATAAAGTGCGTACGCGACTTGTTGGCGCTTTGCCGCACCACCAAGGTACAAGACATGAATTATTCAGGTGATGAACTCGAGGGAAGTTACAACCGGATACAGATCCGGTTCCTCTCCGGTGGCTTCTAAAAAATGGGACGTTATTATATCCTTCTATCGGTTCTAGTTAGCTCATTAGAATTACTGAATGAGCTCTGGGCGATTGCACAATGTCATAAAAGACTTGTGGTGGCTTTCAAACTTTAATTTGCACTGATTCCTAAAGATTGGTAAGGAGCGTAAGCATATTTTCTACTTTCTGTGTCGTTAGTGGTCAACTCTAGAGTAAACTTAACAAATTGGTATGGTTGGGGTGCCTTGAAAAGCAGCTACAAACTCGTGGAACGAGACAATGAGAATTCCTTCAAATGCATAGAGGACTTAGGACCTATCACCGGGTGGATAAGTAAGTCACACACGTAATTAGGAAATTAATACTTTTGCTTGCTAAGAATTCTTTAATATTAATCAGAGACATTTGTATAAATCGTCAAGGGTTTTGCTAATTAAAAATGAACACTTTACGTAACTGAATTGAAATTGAACTATTATTAACAGCTATCGATTAACACATGGACTTAGTGTCTAGGGTTTCTATCTAAGTGCAACTTTTAAATATACATGCATGTAAGTTAAGACTAAAAGTGGAGTTAAATTTATTTAAACCAGATTCATTTATTACAAAAGCTACTTTTAAAACGACATTCCTAACCGGTAAACAACTTTTTAAAATTAAATTTAGGTAAAATATAAAGAGGTCAAAGTTTATTATGCGCAACTGCTACTAAATATGGACGTTCTATGAATAAAATGTGGCCTGGATTCGATTAGCAAAACCTCAGCAATCCATGTGGCGATGCATAAGTAACGCTTAGTTTATTAAAACTAACAGGTTTTATTATAATCTAATAAATAACAGAAGATATGAACGCTGCATGGTATTTATTTATACGTGCGAAACGAGCTTTAACTAAGTGGCGTCTTATACAAGCCTTTTTTTACTTTTCTTTCAATTAGAGTTGTTTTTCGAGTCTAGGTAAATTATTCCTGTTTGTTATCATGTTATATTTATCGTACATCCCGTCAAAATAATATTAGCTTTCATTTAGATTCATTTTATAAATATAATTGTAGTAGACAATAAATAGTTAGGTATATCTACAAAAATGGATTTGTTATGCATAAATATTTTCGCAAATTGTGCAAACACCTATAAGGTAAATGTTTATTTACAGTAAAACGTCCAAATTTCCGTCAAAAAGTCTGCAGAGGGTTGGTTTTCTTTACATAAGTTAGGGTTGGCTAAGTCAATAGTGGGGTGAGGGTGCAGTGCAGTTGGGAAATTGCTATCTGGCACATCGAGCGATATGGCAAATTTTATGCAGCGAAAGGGTGGCTGGCGGGAGAAGTGGCGTAATATTTTGAAAGGTACACGAACGAAAATAACAATCCTAATATAAAATTGTTACGAAATTATATTCGTTTTGCTGATTAAATTTAAACGACCTAACTTTATACATACATATATAGCGTCAATATTTTCTCCATTTCATATAGGTACATTTTCACAACACGCGACAACGTTAGGTAAGAATTCACATCTAAAATCAAGATGATAAAAATAATGTACGATTCTTAAATAACTAGTGCTTATAGTTTAGAAATTAATCGTTCCACATTATCAATAACCAACACTAGATCACAAATTAATACGCAACTGGTAATAGTGTTATAATAATAAATGCTCAGTACCCCTATCTCTAACAAAAAACCATCTTTTCTTTGAATCGTTTCCATACATTGGTATCGCAAACTGTAGCCCTTGCGAAATCGTGATACCGGTAATCGATCTACGCTGAGAAAGAGCATAACTCAAGAAAAATGAAATTCGAGTTATAAATTCTTATATTTCAACTATGGAATCTCCAGGAATTTTCAACTATTCACATGTTTTCGTAGTTTGTTATCATATAATTTCATTGGTTATTGTCATAAAATAAATAATAATACACAATAACATACAACGTCTTCAAAATCATAAAATATAGAGTTACCACACTTTCGCCACATTTTTGTGACATCAAACCCACTCTGTCTGGACAGATGTGTGCAACCTTTGCCGGGAATCTACATTTTCCAGAACAAAAGCAAAACAGGCCCTTAAAAAAGACGCTGCTTCGCTCGCTCGGTCAATCCATACTTCCATACATATCTTAGATTAATAATTTGTCTTCGCGACGCTACGACTTTACTTTTAATTTTCTATTTAGCCCCAAGCTGCCTGCCCCCTTTGTAGTTGTGACCCGGGTTTCAATACAAATAAATAAACGACGTAAACATACATATATATTATCACGGCCCTTTTTTCATACGGTAGTGTTGCCGGATAATCGATTAATAATCGATTCTTAGATGAAAAAATAATCTAAAGGATCGATTATGTATCGAAAATATCGATAGTACTTACAGAAAAAATATACCCATATGTTTAAGTATATGTACCAAATTTTAGATAATATAGAATTTATTAAGTAAGTACAATTATTTTTTCTGTATGAGTTGAATGACGATGATTTGTGTAATGCCCGCTGTACACTCCCGCCGCCGAGTACCGGCATTTCTGTATAGTATCCTCAAATACTTGGTATTTTGATTAATAATAATAATCCATTAATCGATCATTTTCGTCTAATTGTCGAAAATCGATACTACAGATTACATCTTTACTATCAATACATAATATTGGTGAGTTTACCTCACGTACTAAGTAATATGACCCCACTGAACTGTTCCGACGTAAATAGTATACCGAATCTGGCACGTCCTCTATACTATACCTCATATGGCATAACAATACTGTGTAAACCAATACTTCGATATAATTGATTATATCGACCCATTTCAACCATCGATATAATCGATTCAATTGCTTAGTATTACGATTAATAATCGATTATTTTTAATTAATCGTCAAAAATCGATCAAATTGATACCCTAAATTACCGATTATCCGGCGACCTTACGAGGAAGAAAGAGCCTAAGCCTAAAGACCCGAAGGCCACATTTAGAAAAAGCTGCATTAATATAGTTTAATTTAATGTGTAACAATCGCGAAAACATATTAAATAAATAAATAACTCGTGCCAAAGGTTGACAACAAAGGTAAACATAACCGCCTTTGACCTTCCTAGAGATCTCCTTACTGGTTCTATCGATTGCAGACATAATACCTGACTTCTCTTTCATAGGCTTATAAATTTGAATAATGCCTTCTTGTAAACATTCGGAATTTTTATTGCCAGCTCTATGCGGATTGCGGACGAAGTTTATGATCGTATTTGTGTTGCCAAATTACCGTAGTACCGTACCGTAGCAAGAAGATTTTCGCTTATTTTTCAATTTTCAACCGAACCAATGTGAAACATTGTATATTATATTATCTAGAATATTTGTAGTATAACTTTGCAGAGTTCTAGGAGGCACTTTCCATTTTCATTATAAGTACCATAAACTTTCGGGAGATATTTTTATGCAAATTATTTTAGGATAACGCTAGTTTATATTTCTTGATTTAATTGTTTAACAATCAATACAAGGAAGTTTGCTCAAATGGTGTTTTGTTGAAAATCTCGCAGACAACTTTAAAAATGTTCAATTGAATACTAAAATTTAATCAATTCTTCGGGATACTCTGTAAAGTGGACTACGAACTTCAGCACCTAACACATTACCACAAATTATTTTTAATAAAAAGGCTGTAAACATGTGCTCAAATTGTTAAAGGTATGCCCTCAGCCACTTCTCATCTTCGAGAAGGAATTTTTCCACATATATTTGAACCCAGTGTCGTGTGTTTCACAACTTGCGCGGTTTTTTGTACAAATAGACAGACTAGTACTATCATAATATTTTACATCGTCTATACCACGTGTGACCTATAGTTAGATCTATTGTTTGAAAGGGGGTGGTGACGTTGATAGACGACTTCCAATAAGTGTTACGGATACAAAAGCATTTGTCATAAATGGGAAAGCAGTTTGACGACTGAAGTTTTTTACCGTCCTTGTCACAGATATTCTAACGCCTTCTGTATATGAATATACATATTTCTTTTCTGAATAGTGGTTGGAGCATAAATAATAACGAGTTTTAATTGAATCTAATTTGTAGTAAAAAAAATTTTTAGGACACTCTGTTAGTAACTCTACTCACTATTATTATTCTGTGTTCTCGGTAAATGACTGAATGTTAAACACGAAAGGACTTTTTTATCAAAGAATGTACTTGCTGTCATGCATATTTTGTCACAAAATTTCTAAAAACTAAGTTAGTTAAATCATGAGATAGATCACCTATGTAGCTACCTAGTTCTGTATTTGTAAGTATTCATAAGAAAGTACTGTATCTTATACAAGATAAACAATAAAAATAGGGTATGGGTAGAGTGTATTTTTCACCACCTCTAGGAAAATGTTTGTAAACATTCCCCTCCCGTTTTCAACACGCCACACTTCAGGTACGCGGTTATTGTTAAAATACACGCACTCAAACTCCAATTAATACTAGCGTCGAAGGGGAGCCAAGCACTCTCCTCTTTTAAAGCCTTATTGCCATAGTTTTCCATCTTTGAATAACGAGATGCGTCCCCGCCGTTTCAATGACCTCGAGATACTCAGCTTAATGAAAATTCTTAAGACGCTTTTCAGTGCGGTTTTATTTGAAAACTTGAATACATTTTTTTTAAATGTGGTTTATAGTATGTACGTACGATGTTGAACCACAACAGAGGCTGAAAGGCGGTTCTGAACTACTCTGACACCCGGGTGTTCATGGTCGATTGCCCATCTAACCCACACGATATGAATGAATATTACGTACCTAATGTTTCAAAGACAATCCTCAATAGAATAAACATGACTCCTAATAGTATAAAATAATAATATATGTATGTAAAGATGGGAAAAACCAAAATTTCAAAACACGTTAAACCCAGTTCATAACTAGTAAGCACTTTCTTAACTTGAAGTTTGTTTTATTCATATTATGATTGTGTCGGCATGTTCTTATGTAAGTAATTTCCTTTATTTAACACAACACCAACATAAAAAATAACTACGCTGGGAAATACACCGTTTGAAAAATGTGTGCAATACTGAGTTTAAAATATTACTTATAAACACAAACATTTCGGATAGATTTACTGAAAACTTAAGAAACTAAAATAGTTCATGATAAACAAATATTTAAATTTTCCTAATAACTACCAAAATGATGTTATATTATGTAGCTAAAAGCTCCCATTAAGCGACAGTAGTTTATTTATTAAAATAAAATATCAATCCTGCGGCTGCGCCGGCGCCTGGTACGAGCCCACCCACGCTTATTTAAACACATGCTTTAATAAACTGAGATCCAAGACCTGTCTGTCTGTGTGTTGAACAATTATATTGTGTATTATACGCTATTTGCATGATAGATAACCAAAACTCCATTTTTGTTTAAGATTCAATGTTTTTGACAATGTTTTCTTGTTGTAAATCCAAGCAAAGCTGTTCTGTAAAACGAAAAAAAAATACAATTTGTTCGTAACAGTTGTTGGCTTTGTTAGAAAACGAAAAAAAAAAAAAAAGTACAGATTAAGTTTTTGTATAAGTTAATAAAACAGAAATAGTTAAATTATATTTTTCTTAATGTTACATGTATGTAGAAATCTTTATGTTTAAAGAACATAGTATCAGAATACAGGTTACAACAAAAGGCAGACTTATCCCAAATAGGGATCTCTTCCAGTTAACCAAATAAACATAGGGCATAGAAATATGGGCATAGAAGAGGGCACAGCACGCAAAGAAATCTTAGGTACAAAGTATACATAGACTTATATCTAACATACAAATTTAATTACACATAAAAACAGTAAGCTCAGATTTTCTCTTTAAGTGAATGAATTATTATTATTCTTAATTCTTAAGAGAATTAATATCTTTTTTAACCTAGATTTTTTTTAGAAACTGGCCCTAAAAGATGCAATATTTAATTATTGGCGACGACGTCGCGCGTCGCGCCTAGTCCGGTATTATAAAGTTACTGCTACAACAAAATATATAGTTTTGTAATATGTCGCCACTAACGGTGACAGACAGATAAACAGGCTCCTGTCGGATAGGTCATCAAATGCATAAGCCGAGCATTCAACATTGATATTTCAGTTATTTGCATTTATTGCGTTTGTTAACAATATAATTTACATGTTTATATTTCTAACTTATATTACGTATTTATTGTATAACTAGCTGACCCGGCGAACTTCGTTCCGCCTAACAGTGGATTCTTTAATTTTTTAGTTTTTTATTTTTCTAATATAATATTTTTTCTAAAATAAACGTAGCCTAAGTTACTCCTTATTACATCAGCTACCTACCAATAAAAGCGCCGTCAAAATCGGTCCAGCCATTTCAGAGATTAGCCGGAACAAACAGACAGACAGACAAAAATTGTAAAAAATGTTATTTTGGTGTATGTACCGTATATATATTCATATGCATGTAGTAAAAAACGGTTATTTCAATATTACAAACAGACACTCCAATTTTATTTATATGTATAGAAATGTATAGAAAAAAGGGTATCTGAAGTTAATTTTTTTTTTTTCTGTTAACAACTAAATCTATACAATACAGGTTATACTTTAATTCCTAATTTTCATTCTTTAGTTGTAAGAGATTGATAACATTATAAACCGTATTAGTTTATGACTACACAAACCAAGTAGGTATCGGAGTTGCGACTTTGCTGTCACTACTGAGTATTTAAGGTGAAACTGAATAATAAAAATCTTTATTAGCTACTTGTTTCGTTAAGGTCACCCGGGCGTTTGTGCACTACAAGGAATTTCAATACATAATGTAATGATACAATAAATACAATACAATATATTTAGAATTTGGCATGAAAAAAACGAATGATTGGCTTGTGCACTTGTCCGTTTTTACTCGGATCGGCACAGTGCAGTAAAAGGTCAGCTCTCTTTGAAACTACACACCACGCACGATGATGTTATGCACAAACGCCCTTAAACGGCTAAACGGTTTTATTGCATCGATCATAAGTAGTAAAATATAGAGTTAATAGTAGATTTAAATTAAGCAAGAAAGATAGTAGTAGATTATGTAATTTATTTCAAGTGTATAATTTATCATGTGGCTTCCTACAAACCTCTTTCCTTTATGTTACAAACCGTTGTCTTAAATCACTTGTAGTTCTTTCATCCCTACAGAAAGTAGCTCATCAAAGACATTCCCAAATAGGATAAATTCAAGCAGGTGGAAAACATTAATTTCGCTAAAAATGGTTGCTCCATTTTAAAGAAATTTCAAGCAGACATAGGGCCGATCAAGTTATATATGGTCAAATTAAATTTTGGCTCTTAGGTAAAGGGTGCAAGCTTTAAACTTGATATTCAGGGCACATTCCCAGACAGTTTTACGATCGAAGCATCACACACGTTACGTATCTTAGTTCGGGCAGCAAAACTTAAATATTCAACCTGATGGCTGTACCCGTTCTGTCCTACTTCATGGATTGAAATTTATTTGTTTCTTTCTCCTTGCGTTGGATTTGTAGAGAGGTAAGTATACCATAGAAATAAACATATACCATCGTATTACAAAAAATTAGACATCTACTCAACACGTGTCTTAGAAAATATCATAATATTAAGTTTATCTATAACCTTAGACTACTGTTTAACAAAGCTTAAAACCATGTCTATACTCTGTTTAACTTTAGACTACAGAAAAACGTAGTTTGATGATAGAATTTTTTTAACACATGTGGTCTTACTTTTTTGTAGTAAGACTGATAATTATTTCTAACTGATGAAAAGCTACCACAACGTATTATATTCGCTATGTACGCTTGCAACATTAGGCGTGTCATGATAACTATGTTGTCCTCTAAAATAAATGTCTGTATCATCAATCGCATTGATTTTCATAATATAAACTATAATGTTATCATATTTCAATTTAAGTAACAACACAGTTCTTTAACCTTTAATATTAAACCGTTTTTTAACCCATTAACTACTCAAAATAAAGAGTTGTTGAAATTATTTATGAAGCTGCTATTTTTATTGTGCCTATTTATTTTACCATAACAGCTATATTATTTCGACGACGGCTGCTCATAAGACATAAGGTATATCTAAGGTATGTATGAACTACAGGAAACTGTTCCGAAGCAGGAGCTCCCAAGGCAATATCAACGAATCAAAATCTTGCAGTAACTACGTGTATATTACACATATATTTGTGTTAAAAGAAGGTGCGAGGTCGGAGATGGTCGCGACTCTAAATAAACAAATAAATTGTAAACGGCAAAGATCAACGTACGATACAGCCAGGTGTGTTCTAAGTCATGTCGTGAAACACGATAATCGTTGGTTCGTACCTTAAATACTAACAGAGTGGAAGAACGTGATTAGTATGTTAGATCTCGCGTGATCACATACCTTCGTACTTCTAATACTTAAGTAATTACTAGTATTTACTTACAAATCACAAGACTTTTGAAGTTAGGTACATGGGATTATATCGCGTCAAAAAGTAACTTGTTGTCACTCTACTTCATGCCGAAACATCTACCTAAATCAGCTATTTTAGCGTAAAAGATAACAGACAGGTCGACTTTCACGTTTATAACATTAGTAGGAATTACAAAATGGAATACTTTCCAGTTTAGAGTTAATGACATAACCTCATTACCTACTCTAGGCAGCTGTAAAGGGGTCAATAATAACAATGCAAATTACTCAATGACCTGTCTCACTTAATTATTAATTAGTAAAAAAATTACAACAGCTTTCGTTGTTTGGCCCAAGCAGACCCACTATTAAAGTTCAGCAGTATGGGTGCGGCCCGATTAAGCCATATACAGAGGCTCTTATCTTAATTGTGCTCTCTTGTAATAAATCTCTCGTTTCATCTGGCTTTCTTTACTCAGTGTACACATTGAGAAGCTATTACAACTGCCAATTACTAAATAGCTTAACTAACTAATAATTCTTCTAATGAGTATTGTCTCTTTTCTACTAACTATATATTCTTTTTTTATTACCTACAGGTTTTCATATATATGTTTGTTTTGTCTCTGACTAAACATGACAAACTAAACAAACATACATAGTTTAGTTATAGGCAAAAAAGGAGTAGCAAATTAACGAGACCTAGCATTAGGTACACTGGTTCGTATGAACATAACTATTTGAGTAAAAACTTTACTTACAAGCAAAAGTATTGGTGTTAAGCTTTCTTCAGACCATAATTTTCTTAGTAAAGGTACGGTACGTGCTTAATGCGTTTTCATGCGTTTTGATTGACGCGAAGCCCGTAAAGTTAGCTGATAAAACAACTACGTGCCGCCACTCAAGCCTTGTTGACGCAACGTTAGTGCATATATCGTCACCTTAATATTGGTAACACCGAAGTGTATCCGTGTGTGCTAGTTAATTCCTAAAGAAAACCATTTTCTTATCTGTGGTTGGGCGAGTACACATCAAGGATAGCGTATCTATAGCTTCTTAAGTCGAACGGACCAAGTGTCGTGGTCTCTCCCACATACCTTATGGGGCACTCAAACGTTTCGTCAGGTTTCACTCGAGAAACGTAAACAATATAGTTGTCAACCGAATTGAGACTCAACGCATTGCTTTCGAGAGTTCATTTCGAAAGAACGATTAGCGTGTCGCAACCGACGCATTCCGATCGGTCCCGACTCCATAAGTTGTAGCGTGAAATTATTGTATCTTAGAGAATTGTTTGTTAATTAGTTAGTGGGGCAAGGTAAAGCTTTATCTTAAATAAAAACACAAAAATGGTTGTAATGACGTGTCGTAAGGATGGAGTGATGTTATTTTTGCTGTTTCGTCCTGTATATTTACGTAAATTCTGTATTTAAACATTCTTTCAAGAATAAACTGCCGGTTTGTATTGAATGCAATCCAGTCAATTTTCTTCAAGGAAATGTTCCAAAAGAAAAGAAATACAACGACGTTATTAGTATACTATGAGTATAATGGTGTGGTCATACATGTCAGACAGTATCCGAGCGGCAATTTCACGACTCCTTTTGTCTGGCGTTTGAATATTACCATAAAAAACATATATTTTCCAGAATTATGTGTCATTAAAACATACATTTATTGTCTGTAATAATGCAGGTTGTTGAAAAATGCAGTGTAATAATTGAGATAATATTTAATTCTAGTTTTTGTTTATTTAGGGTCTGAATTCAAGATTGCCATAAAAATGTTGCAATAAGTAACTACTAGCTTTCGCTCGCGACTTTGCGTGTCTGACTTTGATGCTTACTTTTTATAGCATGTGGTATAATGAAACTGTACGGAATTTTACCTATATTTGTCTTGTAATTTAAAATCTAGTACCTGGGCGACCGAGCTCCGCTCGGTAGTTATGGTATCCATCCATACTAATATTATAAATGCGAAAGTCTGTCTGTCTGTCTTTCTGTTGCTCTTTCACGGCCAAACGGCTGGACGGATTTTGATGAAATTTGGTATGGCTTACATAACATCACCTATGCGATTTGAAAACACAACGATAGCGCGTTGTACTTTTTCAGTAAATAGATTACCGCCATCTAGCGTTAATCGTTGTTAGTTGCATTCCTTAAGTACTTTCCACGTTTCAGTCCTATTTGAATTGGTAGGTACATTCGCACTTATTTTTATTTAGTGGTGACAAAAGTAGGCAACACGTGATAAGCAATCCAGCGCTGCAGTATCTGACTGTCAAACCACTCGTCCACCGTCCGCAAGAGACTGTTGGGGCTGGCGCGGACCCGACGCCACAGTGAGGCTGTCCGCTTACGCATGATTGCGTGGAAATCGTCCACATGCTCCGCCGCAAACATTCCCGAGGCGCTGCAGTACCGTGGCAGCCCCATCAATGCCCTGAACGCATTATTGTATTGAATGCGCAGGTCACTGTAAGCCTTCTTGGAAACCTGACCCATAAGCTGCAGGTGTAAAAGGATTGACCGTATGACCTAAACAATGTTTTGTTTACACTTTTAGTACAACCCGCAAACCTACGTATCAACATATTACTACGTACTGCCAGCGACCTGCGCTCCCTGTCAATATCTGCGTTATCACAAAGGTCCTCGGTAACCCAGTGCCCCAGGTATTTAAATTCTGATACAATTTTAAGCGGAGTTCCCCTTATGGTTACTGGTGGAATCACAGGATAGTATTTATTTCCCGCCTTAAATTGCATTATCACGCTTTTATCTGTATTATACCTGAGACCGTGAGACGCCGCATACCCTTCACAAATACCAATCAAAGTCCTGAGGGCGCTGATTGAAGGGCTCAACAGTACCATGTCGTCAGCGTAACTTATATTGTTGACGAGTGTCCCATCGACTGAACAGCCCACTCTGGCACTGTTGAGCTCCTCAATCAGCTGGTTTACATACAGGTTGAAGAGCCTGAGAGAGGTTAACCCACCCTGCCTCACCCCACACTCCAACCTGTACGCTCCAGAAAATGAGCCAGCCCATCTAACCATGTTGTCCTGATGACCATACCAATATCTGAATAGTTCTATGACGTCACTCGGTAGTGTTTTTACAGACTCTAGTTTTTCCCATAACACATCATATGACACCAAATCGAAGGCTTTTGTCAGATCTAGAAAACTCCCATAAATGGGTGTCTTCCTATCTGTGTAGTACTGGACAGTATGCTTGAGACACAATACTGCCGCCTCAGTCGATAGCCCCGGTCTAAAACCAAACTGGGCATCCTGTTGGGGCAGATGCTGTTCTAGTTGTTTAAGCAAACCGTCCAATACCTTGGCTACAATTGTTGCCAACGATATGGGCCTATAATTGTTTACATCGGAAATATCACCTGTGCGATTTTTTAAGATGGGAATAACAACAGTTTTCATCATTTCCTGAGGCAGGAAAGAGTGACTAATACAAAGGTTAAAAAGCATGGAAAGCACTCTGGGCAGGTGGACTCCTGCGTGTTGTAGATGTTCAATGCTTAATGAATCCAGCCCAGGTGATTTTCCCCTCGTCATGCCCTGCACTACTTTGTCTACCTCTTTTGCTGAAACCCTGTAATTTAATTGTGATGTAGGTTCTCTCTGAGAAACGGATTTACTGGTTTTCAGTACAGGTACAATTTTTAAATGATTTTTAAACATTTCTGCTATTTGGGCGAGCTCACTGACACCCCCTACTGACACAGGCAGGCTCGATTTAGGACTTAATTATTTACTATTTACTCCGTGGATTGGTAAGTATTTCCTTTGGGTCAGTGGTAGAATTTATCATTCAATTTTTAACCGACTTCAAAAAAGAAGGAGGTTATCAATTCGTCGGAATCTTTTTTTTTATGTTTGTTACTCGATTCTCAAAGACGCGTAAACCGATTTGAAATTCATTTTTTTGTCTGAAAGGTTGGACCGTCTAATTGGTCCCATATTAGTTTCAACAGGTTCTGATGACGGAATCCTGAGAAAATGGTGATACTTGGATGACTTGTGATTTGAAACTATAATGTTTCTTAGGAAAATATTTTAATACGTTATAACCAAATTAATAATTCTTTCAAGCCATTTTAAAATAATATATGCGCGATTTATACTGATTAATACTTTTATACTCCAAAACAAAAAAAAACACAAAAAAAAAGAAAAACAAAATTTTCTTTAGTTGGGATTTGAACCTGGAACCACCAGAGTACAAAGCAGATGTCTTAACCACTGGGCTATCGAAGCAGACCCGCCGGCGCCGAAATTATTGTACACTACAATTTCATGCGGAAAATCTTTTTACTGGAAAATATGGGAAAAACGAATTTTCCCAGACATGGAACCTGGCTAGATTAATTGTTTGACTTTATGAGAACCTATGTTTAAAATTTCAAAGAAATCGTTAGAGCCGTTTTCGAAAACGCGAGACAAATATATATATAAATATACATACAAATATTGCTCGTTTAATAGTATAGGATAGGATTATCATTTATTATAGCCTATGTTATTAGCTATGGTTCATGTATCCGGGGCAGGTGAAAGCGCGGAAGAAAACTGGGTTTTAAATTCTAGCGTTCCTAAATCTAGTCTTTCCGGAGACATTTTCGCATGTCACAGGATCGCATCGCACGCCAGACGCAGTGCCTGGCCCAGCATGGTACGGGCGACCAAGGTTGCTTGATACGGAGAGGTTACTGTTAACAGCTGTGATTTATTATAAAAATATATTTTTTGTTCGTATATGTAGTTATTTATTTTATCCTAATATTATAATGAGAATTTGTGACAAGTGGAGATGTAACTCCTTGTAATGTGTTATTGAAATAGGCAAAACAAGAACATACACAGGTTCAATAACTATTTAGTTTACGTCATGCTACGTACCGAAAACTGTACTGAGTTTTCGGTAGCCGGCCGGCTGTATGGCACATTATAACTACATGGTCATAATAGTAATTTGTATTTGTGAAGAACAGCGACGTCACGGAATAGATATTTACTAGTTAGCGTATGTCTAGAAGATTCTGAAAGTGAGAATAACTAGTTACTAATTTTATTCTGTGCCTTGAGCTTGAGCTTCGAAACAATTGCAGTTGAGAACGAAACCGGCAAATCGTTAAGATGATGACTAGAGTAGGTAAATTTCTTGGTAGTTAGTACATACCGCCGAAAGGTGGTTCCGAAATACTCTAGACACCAGGATGGACATGATCGATTGACTATGTAACCCACTCGATATGATGATGATTATGAATACATCAAATATTTCATCATCTCAGCGCTTTATTGGTTGCATAACTAGTAACTACCAAGAACACCGCCGGATGAGATTAAGTCCGGGGCCCGATAAAACTGGATTTAGTTACGTATTTCTTTCATTTGGCCATAATTCGGCATTATTTTATTTATTTATCTATTCACAGCAACTCACTACATTATTTTTTGATTAGCGAACCGTTTCTGAAGGAATAACTTAAACTGATACGTAAACATTGATAGCTAAAAACAGATCTATTAATCGGATTAAACTTTCAGATCCCACGGCTATGAGCGCTACATCTGTCAATCAAGCGATTACTATCGATATCTCAGTTTTGGGTAATTAAGTTTGCTAAACATGTCAACATAGCTGACGGGCCTTCTGTGACAGTTCAGAAATTTAGGTCACGAATACCATATCACGTAATGTGACTTCATTAATGAAACATTGAACCTTGTGTGTACGTATTAAAAGCTGTTATTTGCGACGTTTGTAATAGGAATGTATAATATTGTTTCTGTCGTTTTTTTGTCAAAAAGAACACAGCTAGTTTTATCTTTTGGCAAATAGTTTGTTAGTTATGGATTTTAATTTTTGTTTTGTTCCGATTGGCAATGAATGACTTGAGCAGTTACTGTAGCCTGCATTAAAAACCTTGACGATGTCACTCGCGCGCTAAAAAAATGTGAAATTTGTGTTGAAAAGATGTTGATTTTAAAAGAGAATATTAACTATATCCTCAGTTATATAAGGAATAACATAAAGCAGTAAGTTAAAAATATAAATCGATATTGCAATAACAATAACAATTGTTGAATACAATATTCACAGCTGTCTTGCAATTTTAAAACGTATCATGTTTCCTGTTTGTTATGGTTGTTCACGTGTGTCAGTGCAGTTCAGTACAATAAAAATGGAACGTGTGGAGTACCTTTGTTTCGAGTAAAACACGAGTCTACGTCGGTCCAGCGACGTATGGTCGCAACTCACAACACAATATGCTCAGGGTTTTACCTACTATCGGGCTTTTTGCATACATGCGCTTATCGAATATTAAGTTTTAGAAACTCCATATATTATAACTTGTATAGGCCAAGCCCCTTACTGTATGTCAAGTATTCCTCTGTTGTATGTATTGATAGTTAGTAGAGATATAGGTACTCTACATGTTACAATTCAGAGACATGGTGAGAAGAGCCAGCATGTAACGTAGTAGTCGCAGTTTCATGCATGCTACTGTCAACAGTACACCTCATAGTTATTCAGTCTGTTACTGGATTCAAATTTGCAAAAGAGATTTAAAAAAAAAAAATTAACTGAAAACAACAGGCAGAAAAAAAGACATTGAATTATTGCAATTATTAATGATATGATTAAACCATTTGCCTTGAAGGACTTTACCAATCTATGAAGTGCCAGGCAGCCTCAATGAGTTGTAACTAGTTAATGTGGGGTAAAATATACTTAGTTTTCGATGCAGGCAGAGCTGCGGGAAACAGCTAACTAACTAGTTATTTAAACGACAATACAATTTGAGCAAATTATAAAACACAACAATTTTACTTTCGCAAGTATATTAAACTAGGTCTGACATATTTAATTACGCATAGAACAGCATATCATAAATAGTTTATGCGTTAGTAGTAGAAATAAACATTTTCAAATGAAACATGTTGTCAGCAATAACTTATTAGATACTTTGAATTCGGTTCAATCCCTTACTGTGAGGTAAAGACGTACTTGCAAAAGTTTCTGACGTAGATTTTCCGAGAAAAAACCAGTTGTTACTGATAATAAACGTGATTTTCCCACGGCCCTTAAAGGTGTCATTATGTTTTAATTTATTATTTTACATAGACAATATTTAGTTACAAGTGCAATAATTACTTAAACGGTATGATTATGTTCGTAATTACAACTAACTATTCGCACATTATCAACATATTTTTATCATAACAGCTCTTTAAACAGCCTTCAAACACCATGCTGACCGATATGTCGGAGAGTTCTTCCTGCCACGTTTGGCGGAGCCGAACAATTAGCAAAGTAATAATAAAATTATTTATTCTTCTTGTCTTTTTCCTATAAAAGTGTCATCCTCCGAATATTTGTCAATGGCGATGATTTTGCTTTATTTTTTTATTATTAAAAGTTAAATTTTTTATTATTAAGCTTTTCTAATGCCAATCTTCGCATCAGCAATTATTCTTCAAGTTTACGTATAGGTCGTCGACACTATTTTCTTTAGAGGCGACAAACACTGTTATTGTTCCCCCGCGTCCGGGCAGTTTGACTAGCGATTAACTTTGTTTAACGGCGCGTTTGGCATTTGTTACGAAGGGATTAGGAAAATGGGTTCAAGGAAACGAACGACTTTCTTTTGTTGTCGATTTCCGCATAGTAAGTTTAATATGTACGCAACGTAGAATATGTCAATTTTAAGAAGATCATTAAGACTAGCAAGCACTGTTTGTGAATTCCTTTTTTCGCGCTCACACATACTAAAGACAAATTTTAGCCATTTCTCAACTAACAATCTATTTGTTCGTAACACTAACTAATAATTTTAATATTGCATTCACAGGAAGACATAAAGACATACAAACATATATGGACAGCGAAACATATATGGAGATTAGGAAAATATTTTGTGAAGAAAAATCAGTGGTGTAGCGTATGTGACGCAAGTCCACTCATGCTGCGTGTGAAGCTTCAGTGTTTCGGAAACATGAACACGTGGGGGTGGGAAGAGATAACTAATTTTAGATGCTATGTTAAAAACATTGCAAAGTTAACATGACTATTGTCTCATTTTGATAACTATTTGCCAACTGTGTAGTCTAGTCTACAAGCTTTAAGTTTTAATTCTCCTATTGAAATATTTTTTAACTCCTACAAAGAAAACTTAAATGTTTTTTTTAATAACTATTTCAATTTATTAGCATACTTTTTTAAGATACATACGACTGGCTACTAATGTGTCTCTGGTAAAACTACGGCACCAAATCTGAGACCAAAAGTAATAGTTAAGTCCGTACCCATACGCCGTATCTTACATCATTAAATTAAGGTTACCCTAATGAGCGAACATGCAACCCTTCAAAGTGCCGCATTGCAGTCGGCAAATCAAAAGTAATGGAAATACCTACGGCTGTGACCTCTACGAAAACTTGATACCACAGGCAAATAAAGCCAAATAATAATTTGACAATAACGCTAGATAATAATAATAAGATGCTATATAGGTATCTGGTATCTACCTAATCTACGTATCTAGCTAACCCTATACCTATGTCACAATATCATAATCATAGTTTCCTCGGAGCATGTGGTTGCTGGGTAAGTTTCGGGAAATATTGTAATAATTTCCTTGCAATCAAATATAATAAGTAGGTATAGTTATTGCAGGATTTTTATTTTTGTCTTGAATGAAAATAATTCGTTAAATTAAACTATTTTAATACGGTTTTTATCGCGTTTATTAAATAAAATAATTCGTCTTCATCTAGCTTCATTCACATTGGGTTTCAAAGTCAGCCTTGTTAACCCTGGCGTTAGACGTCCTTGTCTCTAAACAAAACAAATTTTCGGTATTTGGATCAATTTGTTTCATTTTTTAGTAGTTGGTAAAAATAAATTGGAGGTACCTACCTAGGAAAAGTATCTCCCGAGTGCCGCCCACGCATGAAAATAGGCCTATTATGTATCATTGTTAATCTGTATCTAAAGCCAAGAACCAAAAGTTTGTCCAGAAAATCTAATGACATTTTTTTATGAAAAAAAGACAGACCAACATAATCACAGGATAATTACATTGCAATTATATGTAGACAGGGAAATTGGCAGTTGCAAATCAAATCATATGTTATCTGTTAGTCTGATTGGAACTATAAGTGTGTGGGTGAGTACAAAAAGGAGTTGTGGGCAGAAGAGGATTGCTCAGTATTGCATAAGGGCTATCTTTCATTAGGCATACAATTTAATTTTAAATATTGCAGGGTAATCTGGTTATTGTGTTTTTAATTTTTGTAGGTGATTTTCATTTAAAATTTCTTCTCTAAGCTTTCTAAAAGTTAAATAAAAAATATATTATTTTTATATAAAATTTTGTTCCTTTAAAAATTAATTAACTGGCAATGTTTAAAATTTTTTAACGAATTTAAATAGAGAGCTCTTGCAACCATTTTGGATCAGAGAGAGCTTTTAGTATTGACCACCAATTGTTATGTATTTATTTACTTGTGGAACAATAATGTTTATCAAAATTTAAAATAAATTACTTCACAGGACAACATCCGATCTATAATCAAAATCTACGAATTAATTAGCTTAAAATAAATATTTAGGTAATTGTACCTTAGTAAATCTAAAGTTCATACAATAAATATAATTGGTGAAATAGTTATTACAAATCTAGATATTCATAACCATGACATGAATGAAAGTAAAAAATGCTGAGTGAACATCATAGCTAAATAATGAAATAGAAACAATAATTTCTTAATTTTCCTGTCTCACTTTAACAATTTTTTTAAATAGGTAAGTTTAGGACGTAATTTAACTTTTATACACAAAAGTAACGAATTAAAAATGAAAGCTTCCATAACAAAAATTTTAAAGCAAAAATAATCTTACTAGGTCAATTACACAGCACAATGACAATGGTTATCAATTACAAGAATGTTGGATTGTGATTCTATTAGCAACTGATAACATTCCATGTCAGGTTCGACCTTCACATTCAGGACGTATATCAGTTTCAAGGATGTCTCGTGTTTGATAATAAATAATCAATTTTATATGTGCATCAGTTTCTGGTCAGCCTGGAGGATGCTAATTAGCTTCCTCAATTCCAAATTTCGTCAAAATCTGATCAGTAGTTTGGCCGTGTAAGCGTAACAGACATACGGACAGACAGCCTTTTGCATTTATAATAATAAGTATGGATATGGATTATGTACAAATAAATAATAAAAAATAATAACTAGATAATTTGTTTTCAAGCAAACTAACTAAAATGGTTAAAACACAACTAGTCTGCTACCCTATGATATTTGAATGACATATGGAAATGTACCTCACCAGAAAAATAAAAACCCTGCATTGGGGTCGCTAGTGCTCGCTACTGATCGCCTTTAGGTGGCAACATGTTAAATGTGTTGTGTCAACAACAGAATTGACAATGCCGTTTGATGAAATAGAAATTATTCCTTAGTTTTTATTAGCATCAAATATGATAGCATCTTTTATTATCACATTTCTCTCATTACTGTGTATTATTTTTACCATTTTGTTAAATATTTTTATTTGATATTCACAAAATACACAATGTCCACTCCTGTCTCTTTTTAGCAGATGACATTGAGATGACAGAATGTTACTTGAATGTATCTCTGTTGGCAACTTACTGTAAAACTACCAAATAGTTTTTCTTGCAGTTTTCAGTAATAGATTGAGTGATTGTCAGGGATGGTTTAGAAATATAATACATTGAGGCTAATACAGGATATGATGGACTTATGGATTAGTGTGATGGTGCTCTTCGTCCATTGTGATGGTATTTGTTTGGAGCTTAATATATTATTATATATATATCAGTGATTTTCTTTAAAGTTTCAGGCGATGTTGCTGATATTTTTATCATTTCATTAGATATATGGTCTGGTCCGTGTGCTTTGTCATTTTTAAGCTGACATAGAAATAGAGAAAAAAGTGGCTTGTGCATGGAAAAAATATTGTTCGATAAAGGAGATTATGAAAAGCAAACATTTCCCAATGAGTGCTAAAAGAAAAGTGTTCAACATTTGCATACTGCCAAGTCTTACCTACGTATGTCAAACATGAGCATTAAAACAGAAACACCTACTTACACTGAGAAGTTGTCAAAGACCTATAGAGAGAAATATGTTGGGAGTCACATTAAGACTTTTGAGAGATGAGATTTGTAACAAAGATGGAGGACATCATAGAAAAAATTAGAAAATTGAAATGGCGATGGACAGGGCACATGACAAGAGACAGTAAGGTTAAATGGACAACATTAATTACGGAATGGCAACCAAGGGATGGCAAAAGAAAAAGAGGCAAACAAGCGAAACGATGGGCAGACAATGTCAAAAGGATTGGAGGAGTGACTTGGACAAGGTAAGCCAGAAATAGGATGGAATGGAAACAGCTGGAAGAGGCCTATGTGTCACAGGACACGTTGATTACTAATCCTAGGATGTTATGTTAGAAATTGTAAATGTATCTATTGTACCTAAATGTATTTTTAGTAACAGCAATAAAGGCTTAAATAAAATAAATAAATTACAAGTTTCAAATATTTTATGGGAGAAGCTCTAATTATCCATACTTACTACTTAGCTGTTTCCCGCAGGTTCGCTTGCATCAAAAAGTAGCCTATGTTTGACCCGGGTCTTCAACTATATTCATGCCAAATTTCATCAAAATTTGTTCAGCAGTCTGGCCGAAAAGCTTAACAGTCAGACAGACTTTCGCATTTAGGTATAATATTAGTATGAAAGTATGGATACATAGTTATATGGATAAACATCCAAGACCCCAGTCCAACCAGAAAAAAGACACACAATCCTCACAGACAATTTTTATTTAACTACACTTTAGTAATCAAATAAATTGTTAGTTATTTTAGTAGTTACAATGGTTTATTTTGCAAACCATCATTTCTTTGCTTAGCTGTAAGTGCAGGTCATACACAACCTATTTCTGAGGTGTATTTAAACTTGATTGTCTATTTATAAAAATCTAGCTTTTTCCCGCAGCTCCGCCTGTGTCAAAAAATAGTCTATGTTTGACCCCGGGTCTTCAACTATATTCATACCACATTTCATCAAAATCCGTTCAACAGTTTGGCCGTGAAAGCGTAACAGACAGACAGACAGACTTTCGCATTTATAATATTAGTATGGATTAAATTATGCTAACACTAGTTATAAATTAATAATAAAAATACTGAAGAGAAAATAAATTGATATGAAATTCATCATACATTTCAGAAATCCTATTAGTTTTCTAAATATTATAAAGCTGAATAGTTTGTTTGAACGTGCTAATCTCAGGAACAACAGGTCTAATTTGAAAAATTATTTCAGTGTTGGATAGCCTATTTATTGAGGAATGCTATAGGCCAGGGCGAATTCGGGACAGGCTGCTAGTGCTATATTTAATCCTATCATCTAACAACATTTTGTATTCTGTTTGACTAAGTACGCCAACATCTATTAACTATATGCAAAAATTTCAGTTTTCAAAACAATTTATATAAGGAAGCGCCACGTCGTGAAGACATCTTTTGGAACCCAGAACATAATTATATCCAAGTAAATAGGAATAATAATAATGAAGGAGCACCAAGAGGTAATGGGGAAGTATCCTTAGCTTTTTTAACTATTTAGGACATATTATGATCAATGGTCATACATTATTCAGAAATTTAATTTAATTTTTTTTAAATACAGGAATTTTTCAGATAAGTATCGCAATCTTCCTGAAATTATAGGAAGATGTATTCAATTAGATTTGGCTTGTTGAGGAGGGTCCCCATTAGGAGCCTCATTCTAAAAATCTACTGTTATGTGTGCTAAAATCATTAACTTTTTAGATGAATAACAATATAATACATATAAACTGTAAAACAACTTTACAGCCTCACAACAAAAAGACAGCCGCCTGCCACAAATTATTTATTCCTTTAGTATATGAAGGAATTAATATAGTATCAAGTTTTTCAATAATATTTATGATCAACTCACCATTTGAACTTTTTAAATCCCGATGTATGAGCGCCATAGGTGCACCACAGTGTAGGTAGGCCATACCCTGTGCCACCTGTATCGCCCAGTCCACCAAGATGCCTGGACGGATCTTCCTGCCTGACAACACTCGGTTCAACGGCCCACCCCGTGCGTACTCCATAACCAAACACAAATTAGGCGCCTCTAAACACACGCCTTTCAAGGACACTATATTCTCATGCTGCAACACCCAGAACAGTCTCGCTTCTTGCAACACACTCTCCTTGATAACTTCTATGTCTTCGTTAGCATCTTGCCGCGCCGCTTTTACGGCTACTACCTCATCGTTCCAATAACCGCGATACACTTTGCCAAATCCACCGACACCAATCACTTCTTCAAGCTTAAGCTCACTGAAAGTAACTCGCGGAGGCTCCACCGATAGGGGGTCCTCTTCTGTCACGTACACTGCAGGGAATATGCCAACGCGGTCCCCGATTTTGCCAGTCCACCAGCCTTCGTCGCCTGATATGTTCGAGTCTTTGGACAAGACCTCGACGATCTCGCCCCTTCGCAGGGAGAGCTCATCCTCGCCTTGCGCCACATAGTCATAGACGGCGGTAAACAGAGGGAACGGTGGTCGTTCATCCTCTGCCGCCATGGCCGCGCGGCCGGCCGCAGGCCGCGGCGGCATTACCCCGGCCGCGCCCCCATCACGTCTCTCCTCCTCACTTATGCTCCCTGACACTGCTGAAGCCTCGAGCCACCACCGCACATAACGCTATACAACAATGCGTTTGGTTATGATCACCGTATTTATTCCGCCATCTTTGTTACCAACATCGATCATGACAGTGTTGTGATAAAGGAGTACACTGAAGATATTTCACTTTTTTGTTAACACGTAAACCTCGACAACCTTTACTTTATATGATGGTCTTTCGCTGTGATAGGTAGTGTTAATTATTTTCCATTCATCTATCACGTTTTCCGATAGAACGACGAAATGACAACCATACCACAGCGAAGTCAGTGACAAACTGTCATAAATAGTGTTACAAGGGCTTCAATTTAAAAACTACTATAGACATTGGTAATTTTAACATGAGATAGTAGAATTAGATTCGATAAAAATAAAAATATTACTTCAATAAATCTATCGTTTCTTGCAGCAGTCATTTATCATAACTACAATGCAATATAAAACGGGAAAGTGAAAACATGACGTTGAACCTTCATGATTCTGCTGAATGTCTTTTATTTGTATGTAGTTGGCAACAATAGTTTAAATTAATTCAGTTAAGCTGACATAGATGGCAATAGTATGCTCGGAATATTTCATTTTTACTTGCTTTCAACAAAATAAGTAGCGCTATCTAGCGAAACCAATTTTAATTTTTGCATTATATTTTTAATGAATGTAGGTACATTTTACTAAACAGTAAATTATTTTGACGAGATTTTATTTAGACAAATATTTTAATTAAATAAAACTTTCATGTATGTTCAAATCTAATATACAATTTCATTCACTTACTCAAGCGGTCCCATGGTGTAATGGTTAGCACTCTGGACTTTGAATCCAGCGATCCGAGTTCAAATCTCGGTGGGACCTTGGATTTTTTTTTTGATTTTTTTTATCACATACCATGTTTAAAGTAAATTTTGCTATATTTATGCATCCTAACATAAAATGAAAAGAAAAACTTTTTTGTTCCACGTTATTTCGAAAGTCTGTCTGTGGGAGGCAGAAGGGATGCTGGGTAGGGAGCATTATTGATCGCGCGAAAATGGGATGGTCGTATCCATTCGCGGCGAACACCCAGCCCGCGGACGTGGGACCGATTTTTAATTTCCAAAACACGCTTCGAAGCCTTAAAGTCTAGTTAAATAAAACCAAAAATACCATATAAAACCAAGTTAACGTGTTTGTGTATATTATTTGAAATTATCTAAGTTATATCATTGAAAATTCAGTGGAAAATCGTCGGGCTGGTACAAAACATTGTAAAAAGTGACATGACTGTTAAAATCGGGGAAAAAATCGTCGAGTCGATACTGTTAAAATAGCCATGAATTATTTTATTAAATGTAAAAGACATGCACTTGGCACTTGCTACTAAGAATTGTGAGGTTCTTTTGAATGTCTTTTGGGTGTTCCATTTCGTTGCTGTCTCAGTGAAGTCGAGATAATAATGGCCGATTTATTATCACCTGGTTAATTTTGGTATTATGTGTACATATAGTTACAAAATGTGTTGTTCGAAGAGTATTCTGAAGAACAAATTTTGCCTGAAGTGGTGTTGGCGGAAACGTTGGCCGGGGTCCGAATTCTCTGGGGTCCTTTCCTCCCAAGTTCGCCCAATAAGCAAATTTTCGTAGCCATTCATATATTTAGAAGAATAATTAAGTAGAAAAGTAATAAATAGCACTCAAAATGAATACTTTCAACGCTCCAACCACGCAGATAAATGCGATTGATAAAATGACAACAGTTAAATGTAAATCGGTGGATTTGGAAGGATATGTCATAATCGTGGTGCAGACTAAGGACAACAAAGTGAAACTTTACGGTAAGTAGGATATTTAATCCAAGGTATTCCACGTTAACTTGGTGACTTTTAGTATGGACGGTATTTCTGTTTTTACATTTTCGGCCCTAGTGCTTTGATTTTAAGAATCATTACATTGACGTTGTTAAAATATTCAATCGTGGACTGCATATCCAACTGAAATAAGCATTTCCTGTAACTGACCACTATAGAAATTTCGGTAAAAAACGTACACGCCTGTTACCCTTTTCTTGTCGTTTCCTCTCTTGAGTCTGGTGGAAGAGATTTCTTTAGAATTAAGCAGCACCTTTGTACCAATGTTCAGTTCTATGTATCCTGTTCGATTTACTGTGAACATGGATTTGGTAAATAAATAAATAAAACAGTTGATCCCTACCTCACAATATATATGTATCTAGTAGCTCTACTTCTATTATGTTAAAGTTTAAATGTTCTATTCTGCGGCTCTCAAAGAATATGCACAGTGTCTCTACTCTCTACACTAGGTATACCTAAAAATCTCTTTATTGATAGGACCATAATAGTAAAAATGTAGAGATTTTAATAAAATATTGTGAGTTATTATATCGGGAAACCATCTTCGCTTTTCCAATTATTAATTCACGGGAATTGGGATCAAAATGTAGTTTTGAATAATATAAAAATATCGAATTTACATACTTATAAAGATAGTAAGAATAAAACAGCATGTGCCCAGTCACCTAAGAGCACAAGCACTAAAAGGGTATACCTACTTAAAACTGTTGATAATATTTCGGAGCTGGAGTACTTTGAGTAAAGAGTTCCATATCATAGTGGGGCATGCGTGTTCATAACCATCGTGCTTGCCACGAGAGTCAGTTCCTTCGTGTTCTTATCCATCTATTTTAAGGTTAAACTTCTTTCGGGAACTGATTATTCTATAAAAACAGACTTTAGGGCCAATACCATGGAAACACTATCCTGGGAGACTAAAAAGGAAAATAAATAAAAGCAAAACAGAATATGTTTTGCTTTGTGTAAATGCGCTGAGTGTACGAGTATAACTATTGTATAGATATAAGCTGTTGGTCTTCCTTATAATAAATAAATAAATAAGTACTTACTATTTACGAAATTTACGATCACAGTTCACTGCCATCGAATAAATTGACTACAGATTGATAAATAAGTGTGCAGGTGGGCGGGCGACGAAAACATTTTCCATATATATAAAAGCTATGTATAAAAATATGTCGGCTATAAAATAAAGGTAACACGTACAACATTTTACAGTTGGTCGTATAGCACAACACAACCATCGAGAAAGGTACGTTCCGCGTGCGGTTTCGATACTGCACGATGCACAACATGCTCCGTGAGCACACCAGAAGGCATATATTTATTTCAGTATTTCTTATCATCATCCTACCTACAAACCATATTAAAAATGCTAAGTTTGTACATTTCTTTGTTACTCTTTACGCTTCAAGTATCTAGGATTCTACGGAACCAATGTTACTGAAATTTCGTTACCGGAAAAAAGTAGATTCTATTCCTGTAACACAATTATCTACTCTTGTTTTCCTCTGGATCCGTTTTATGATCGACTGCTTGCTTGACGTTAACCCTCCTTGGAAACGCTGTTGCAGGGTGTTGCTGGTGAAATTTAACATCAGTTATCAGGTGCCAGTAAAATGGGGTGCATATGCTAGACAAAACTGAAGGAATTTGCTCAGTCTTTTAAATGATAATGACATAGGAGTCTTAATTACATTTTAAACTAACGCACTGCACTACCTAATACTTACTGTAATTTTGTTTTAAATAGGAGTCTTAGTTTCCAAACATCTTAATATTTACTTTTATTGATCATCATACTTACTATATATTGTTGTCCAGGATCTCCATCTGCGGGAAACTGGGATAACTTGGAGCTAGCAGATGAGATTATGGACGTAAATGAGACGAGGCTGGAAGATATGACCAGGGCTGAAGTCCTTGGTCATATACACGAGGTAAGCATATTTTACGCAATACAATGCAAAGCTAGAGGCCTACACTCAGCATTGGGTGGTGATAGGTCGAAGAAGAAGAAGAAGCATGTTTTTATTGTATATATAGTTTTTATTATTTAAATACTTTTACTTAATGATATCATTACCTCAACACACAAAATAATAGTAGAAAAAATTTAAAGAAAAAAGAAACATACACGGAAATAAAACTTCCTCCTTTTATCAAGTCGGTTAAAATAATATATTTGACTCGTCAATAATCCGTCAATAATCAGTGGTGTTTGAAAAATCTGACGTAGGAAAAAAACAACCAAACAAAAAAAATGGGGTGTGAGAAAGAGTTTAACCATACATTTGCTTAATCTAAAATAATCATAACGTCAGTCAGTACTATAATTCTGTAATGAACAGTAAGCCAATGTCAGCACTTTATCGCGCCAAAGATAGGTAGAAGGTATTTTGAAGAAGCTTCCGATTCGTACATCTTGAAGCCTTGCGATTACCATTTGGCCCGAATGCCAGGCAATTAGGCTACTTCCTGCGCTTTGCTCGGACTTCCGACTTTAGCAACAGGTCTACGTTTTATGGACTTATATTTTTTTTTTGTTTTGAATGACCTACAATTTTAGCTCCTGTGAGCTTTCAAATTTACAGCGGGACAGTTACATGGACTTATTTATCGTAGCATAGATTAAATATGAAGATTATTATTATATATATTGAGAAAATTTGAATATTCTTTTCCATTTTACAATTGGTCTGAAAGCGAGATAATGCTCTGAATCTGCATCTTAGAAGGATTGGGTGGCGATTGCTTATTTCATCTTCCTACACTATTGGTATGTCAAAGCATAAAAAAGAATTAAGTAGAATCGTTTATGCAGATATCATCGACCACACAGCCTACAGAGATCGAGTCCGCAAGAATTAAATAGGTTGTCAATAACATCTTTGTGCATATTTGCATATCATGCACTTTAGGCACTTGAATATCGGTGATGTTATATAAACACGTAAAAGCCAGCCAAAAGTACATAGCAAAGGTGTCCACACTGTCTAATCACAGAATATAGAACTATTTAATCCTGCGACCAAAAAGGGCAGCATGTAATGTACTGCTGCTGTGTTTCGGTTTCAAGGCTGGAAATTTTTGACAGTTCGCGAGTGCCATCCTCAAATTTATTAATGACGATTGTGACTGTGCAGATTGCGCACTCACTTTTCCGTTCTATTGCCAATTTAATTGTTTAAAAAATACATTCATGTCAAAATCACTTACTAAACAGATCGTATTGAAGCCTGGAGTCCTATTTTTTAAATTTATGACTCACAGCAGCCCGTCCCGACTTCGCCCAGGCCTATAAACCTTCGTCGATAAATAGGCTATTCAACACTGAAAGAATTTTTCAAATCGGACCAGTAGTTCCTGAGATTAGCGCGTTCAACAACAAACAAACTCTTCATTTTTGTAATATTTGTATAGAATTATAGATAATGTCGGATGAAAATTGTTCGACTCGCGAATTTTGCGTGAGACACATTTTGCGAAAATAGCACTCTTGAACCATTTGCCCCGAACCCGTAATCAGGCTTCTTCCTGTATTTTCCCGACTTCCGATTCCTAATGCAACAGGTATTTTTTATGAGTTTAGTTGGACCTAAATAAGTATGTATACTCTTATTTTAATGGTGTACGTTTATGTTTTATGTGAACGTTTCACTAAAATTGATTATGTAACATAGAATATTGTTTGTATCTTACCTTTAAATTTTTTACCAATACGGTGCAAACTATTTAATGCCGTCTCTTTATTATATTATACTTATAGCTGTACCTTTGCCCTATGCTTTCGATAGTGTGTATATGTTAACGGAAATGTATGTAATTCGTCATTGTATACAATTCCTAAAATCGCCCGGAAATGTGTGATATAATATGAATTAGACACATTTCCTAGGAAATCTATACATTTCCTAAATAGCGATCGGAAATGTAAGACAAGGCTGAAATTATAATGATGACGATTGCGAAAGAAGCGACTTAGTTTCAAAAGACGACTTTAGTGACAGAAAGTAGGTTAGGTTATGGTTTTACAGTGACCATAACAGTTAGCGAGCGAGCGAAGCGAGCGAGCGACAAACCTTGTGACAGAAACGCTTGAGTTTCAAAAGACGACGTGTGAACGATATTGGAATTCTACGTATCTATAAATCTAAATAAACTAGATTTATTACTCAGGATATGTAGACTGTATATGAAGACTTAACGACGTGTTTTATTACAGAAAGCATTCTTTTTATACTTTTCCTAATACGATATTGGAATTATATACAATTCTTAGGAAATGTATACATTACCTAGGATATGTATATATTAAATAATTTTTAAAACAATATTTTATACATTTCCTAAATTGCTTCGGAATTGTATACATTTCCTAGGAGATGTATACAATTCCTAGATTTTAGACATTTCCGGTAACATATATAATACAATAATTTTGAAGAAGGAGGCTTTCTTAAAAAGTTTGTTTTGTAAAACTTATGAAAAAAAAATCCATTTAGTGAATTTCAGGCGTTCTAAGAAACAAACAACTTAAGGTTTGTAAAAAAAAAGAATATATGAGATAAAGAATGAATTTACAGAAAACAAAGCTTAAATATTTCCATAACAATCAATCTAAACAATCCTATAGCCCTATTTTTGAAACATATGACATACTTTTATGTCGAATGAAAATCGTTTTAATTTAAAAATTATTCGACAAGCCGTTTTTGCGTTAGTCACATACTTTTCAAAAATGGCAACCCTGCATCGCGCTTGCAAAGTTTTTTCGCCCGTTGAGCATAAATGCCATTGTTGTGGGACCTCTCTCAGGGGTCAGTTCTTCCGAGGTAAGCCGGCCCCGGTCATGCCGGTCTAATTTGACCTTTCATTCAGATGTATTCCACATAGATATGGAATAAACTAATGCCCGGAAGAGGAATTAACCATAACTGGTTAACTCGACTCCCATTTTTGGTAAAAGTTGATAAAAATAAATACTAATTATGTACCAAGGAAGATATAAAAGGAATGTGAAGTCGTACCTATATAGAATGACTTTTTAAAACTAGCCAAATTTTTGTAGTATAAAACATACCGGGTATGTGAAACGAGACCACTTACAATGGAAAAGAGAGTGAAAACCGAAAAATCGACCCAAATTCAATCAAAAGGTCTAACCTTTTTTGAATCGATTTTAACAATCCTTGTTGCTTATTGGAAAGGTAATTTTAAATTAATCCCAAACAAACAAAATCGGACGGATGGTTGGTATTTAAAACACAATAACTGAAAATAGTTGACACCCTTCTTCTTCTAGTTTTTAATTTGCAATACACACACCACAGCGTGATAAATATACCTGTGTACTTAAAAGTAATATATTTATTGTTGATATATAACAATCAAAATAATCAAGATGTTATTGTTGCAGTGTATCTCATCGTGTGTGATCAAACTACGAGTAAAACGGCGAAGCGAGACAAAGTTATGTAAGTACATGCATACATACACACATACCATCACGCCTTTTTCCCGTAGGGGTAGGCAGAGACTACGGATTTCCATTTGCTACGATCCTTACAGATGTATTTGTGTATGTAAGTACATATACAAATATAAAATGTATAATATATAATTTTATTAATTTTTATTGTATACATTATTAATGTAATACATAAAAGTATTTTTTTGGCACTAAAAAAATATTACAATGATTTTAATAAAAAAATCTTTTAACTCGTACCGTACCTATGTAATCATGATCGTTGAACTCTTTTCAATACTGAATACAATTTTGTATATTTTTGATACTTGTGTTAGAGCCATTAAAAATATAGTTTATGAACCAAAAAACCAATCTTTATCTTTAGGATATACGTTTATCTCAATGTTTTTTCTGTGGGATCTTAAGCTAAGTACTTATATTATTTTAGGAACCCTAGATTCACTAAAACATGTCTATAAAGTCGTCATCTGTTGGAAACAGCGAAATAATTTGTTATTTTAAGTATGTTTTAAGTATTTAAGATATTACTACCATCGCACTTCTCGATCGTCAAGAATTTCTTCCCCATACCTTGGATCTCAAGGTATGTATCGTATACCTACCGCTTCAAGCGGAATTTCGGTACGGTACCACTACGGTAACCTCTTGACATTAGGTCTGTTTGCATAATTAGTTGTATAAAAAATATCAGAATAAAAGTGAAAGTTAACGGATACAATCATCATGTAGTTTCCATGAAGTCATCATCATCAGTAAAAAACGAATTTTCCAGAAATGTCATGTAAATGAAAGCAAAGCTTCGGGAAGTCGCTAGTAACATTATATAATGGCGCTATACCTGTACTATGTCTGCCCTTTGACACACTATGACATGGGACCGTACCTTCCCATCGGCGAAATAAAATAAATACTAGCAGCCCGTCTCGAATTCGTCAGCCTTCCTCGATAAATTTATATGCTATCCAACACCGAAAGAATATTTCGAATAGGATCAGTGGTTCCTGAAATTAGCGCGTTCAAACAAACAAACTTTTCAGCTTAATAATATAAGTATAGAACCGGCAACCAAGACGAGTACATAAAGTATACTTATCATTTCACACCATCCCATTCACGTCCATGCATGCCGCGACAAATTGTAGATTACAAGCATTGCTCGTTTTATCATCAAGACTAAGACAAGTTCCCACGAGATTTTGTAATCAAATTATATTCTACATATGTATATTTTAGCAATGGCTTAGAATAGGGAGGAGTGGAGAAGTCTTGTGCCGGACAAAATCCGTTTCGGGTCGCTGAGCCAATCCAGTAAGTGTGTATATTTGAGGATGCGTATGACATTATTTGTACGGACGATCATAAGTAATACCTATATTAATTAAAATAGATAAGAACCAAGGACACAAACCCAAAGTGAGTTTAAACTACTACGAACGCCTTCAGGTATTAAATCGATTGCGAGATTAGTCGAAAAGAAAAAAAAAATGGTGGCCGTATAAATAGGGGTTTCTGTTATCCGCCATGTTATGGTTCGAAGATCGACCCCCGGAACTGCAACACACGATGAAAAATAAAATCTGTATTACTGATTCCAGTTTAAATAATGTAAATGGCATTGTAAGTTTTAAAGGTTAGATTCACTCGATTGTCTGTTGTCCCTCACTCGCTTTTTACCACGTCCACAAGAACAGTTCTGAGACACAATCATATATTTTATGACGAAATTATCAAGTCCTCATTATTAGTTTATTGAAATTTCAGTAAAATACTCGGTATATATTGCGAGAGAACTTGGTATACATATTTTTTGAAGATTTGAGCGGTATAAATGAAACAGTTTTAATTAACACAGGTTGACTGTTATTTATGTATTAAAACTACATTTTACCATAAGTAAACATCCTTATACAATAGACGGACTTTATGCTAAAGGCATTCTCTACCAGTCAATCATATGAAGAAACAGAAAATTTATAATATACTCGTACAACGCAGAAAGAACAACTTATGACAATAAGTTAAACATGAGTAAATTTTGAGTTGCTGCTATTATTTCGTTGACATAACTCTTAAAATTAACTGTATTTTGATTATTATTTCATCGTATATATATGTAAGTATATTATGTAAGTACCATAAGTAAGTTTATTATCATTACAACTTTCTGCGTTTATAGCTATATATTTTTAATACCCACATGACGATATCTGTTTAACCCAAAGGTTGACTGTTAGATAATGCTTTAAGCATTAAGTTCGCCTATTGTGCTATACAACTGTATTATGTACAATAAAGTTTAAATAAATAAGGAAATTAGTGAAGCCTCTTAGCATTAAGTTCAACTATTGTGATATACAGTTATTGTATATATATTAAATGAATATTGTCATCTTAATTAGCAGTGGTTATATGTTATCCCGGCTTTAAATAATGACCACTTCCTTCCTGTAGATGACGTTAAAAAACTTGTTAATGAATTACCTTGTACCAATATCCCGGTGGTATTTGTAAAGGATTCTGCTAGCAACACAATGCCCAAGGAGGGTTGGTATCAGGCACTCTGCCAGTCTTAAAACATGTCAAATCTTGGGATGCTCTGAAATAAATAAGAAAAAAATGTAGATATGTTAAACTCAGAAGATAACGTCTTTGATTTAAAAATAAATATAGAGCTATTTTGAAAATAGGTCTTCATCAAAAGCCAAATCCGTACTAATATTACAAATTCGAAACTCTGTCTGTCTGTTCCGCTGAACGGATTTAAATGAATTTTGGTATGGATATAGTTGAATACCCGGGGTCAAACATAGGCCACTTTTTGTATTTACGTAATTATGTACTTATTGAAAAAGCTAGTATTTCTATAAGTACTTAATTGCATCAAAAAATTGAAAGTATTCTTCAAATCCATAGAAATGAGAATTTAAATAAATTCTCAGTAAAAGGGAAATGTATTTCACAGCACGTTAATGTGATTGCGCTCTTTGCAAGTATTACTGTACAGGTAATATGATTACCGGCGAGTCCGAGTGGCTTCCACGGAAAACCAATTCCACAAAATGAAATGGGACAGTTCTCTTCGTCCACTGCATAAAGTTTAAAATCCAATGACTCAATTTAAAACAGTGACGACGACTTCCAAACGTAACTTCACAACCAAATGTGGGCCTACAAAATGACGTATGTTCTTTAATATGATAAGGTTGTTAACTCGTTCAGTTTTAGTATAGTTAGAACGTTGTCACAATGTGCGTTATGTACGATTGTTGCATTTTCGTGCAATTGTGCGCACCCGCTACGATTTCGCTCGAACATAGCAGCCTTTGAGGTTATATTCAGGAAATGTTGCCAGCGTAGAGGATTTTCCATATAGTTACAACATTTTTCTTTTCAGGTACCTATCTATTGTATTGTTTAACAAAAAGTTTAATCATCTACTTTTTTTTTTATTATCTTTACCTCAAAGATAACAAACAATACAGCCTTTATGCAATCAACAAACAAATTTACTATAGAAAAGCTCTAAGAGTACCTTCTGTAATGAAGAGTTTACTACAGCAAAATGTAGTATAGATGTCTGTATAATATTGGGATTTTTGAAATAAATTGAAACTTCCTTTCGTAAAATAACTATTTAAATTTGTCTTTACAAAATGTAAGAGCCAAAATACTAAAATTGGCTCACGAGAGACATTCCGTATACAGGTAGTTCTTAGTTAAGATATTAGAGTTGTTTTATTAAAATCTGTGTGTAAGACCCCTTCCATTCTTTTAGAAAATAAAACAGCCATCAAGAAAGAACATTTTTCCAACGTAGCCAGCACTCCCATTTGCAGCCATTAAGGAAATGAAAACCATTACTTGGCAACACTGATTGACACCGCGCGACAGAGAAGGAAAACTGGTTTGAGAGTACCGCGAGCCTTCGTACCTACTCGCAGTGTTTTCCACTTGAAGCCGATATTATTAACAACACTAACCCATGTTGTGTTAAACGGTGATTAAACAAGTCCAGTGTTTGGTAGTTGATAGTTGACGAATGGTGTCCGGTGTGATAGTGTCGTGGTGTGTGTAGAAAGTGTTTGGTCACTTAAGTTCTGGTTCTCATAAAGGTGAGTGAACTTGGCCCGTTGCGCCAAGGCTTATGCCCTTTTGCACTGTCTCCCGACTGGACCCACCTTCAGATTGCAAAAAATACCTAAGCATTTTTCTCAGTTGTACATAACTATAACCAAAAAGTATTTAAAAGTAATGGATGATTCTCTTTAGTGTTACTTTGAATAATTTTGCAATTAGTATTCGTCGTAAGAATACGGTGTTGATGTTTCATTGACGTGGAATTTTATTTGATACCAAATGCGATGCCAAAACGGAAATTCGGATTGTTTATGGATACGATAGAACTTTGCGAATGAGCAACATAACCAAATATAATATTAGAATATAGCGAAAATTGATAAAAGTAGGTACTAATTCTCATTAAAGAATTTTTAAAATGGATTGTAAGCTTTACATTAAAATGCAGTTACAATATATAAAGGACTCTGTAGACGACGACGGTCGTCATATGTAGTATGTAGGTAGGCATATGGTCCATAGACCATTTAAAGTAAAATCCGTAAAGCCTATAAAATATTTTAAACTATGTTCATAATTATATGACATTCTTTAAATTTAAGAGCGGAAGAGTATAAGTTAATATATAATTATGAAGCATCTGTAAAAAATATTAATTTAAGCTAATGGTTCTAATATGTCTAAGTAATATGACAATTGTATGTTGAATGAATCGTTAAAGCGAAGCGCAAACTAATGATGATTGCAGACAATCTAAACACGATTTTCATATGAGACCACAAGCGATGCAAAAAATTATATATGTAAAAAACCGGATAACCTTGATGCCTTTGCTGAAGATCGAGACACGGGCACAGAACGTCAAACATACATACACATACGTCATAAATTTATACATAGTACCTACTTCACCTCCTCGGTAAACCATTAACAAGTATAAGTATACTTATACATACCCATAGGAAGATTGTGTGGTTTAGCTTGGTTATTACTGTCTACATGACTATGACTATACTATCTGTAGCTGTTATGTGTAGGTATATAGAGATACGAGAGAAAAAAATATTAGGTACAAAAAATGTGCTCTGATTCGGACTTATCAATTTAGCAATCTCTTCCAGAGAACTTTAGGGATTCTGGTATAATACTGTTTTGCATGTTAGACTAAAATTCGGGTGGATCTTTCGGAAACCTATCTCTGTAAGCTTTTTCATGATTAATTTTCTATATATAGTCTTTTTAGTTTTTCTATAATGTCGTAATTTAAGTAAAACTTTCAAATTTTGATCAAAATGAAATGAGTTCATTCATATTGGGTCGTCTTACTAGATCGCATCAGTTATTAGGAAATTCATAGAGCTACCGTATGGCGAGGCCAGAATGACCAATTTTTGGAACGGTGAGACCAACGTACCGTCAAATGCGGCTTGGGATATCCACTTAACTAAAGGTCACGGGTCGAAAGAACACGCAACGCATACCACTTCCAACTGGTCTTTTGATAAATAAATACATAATATGTATCAGATCTAAATCCATGTGACGAGATGGTGATAATTTTTTTAGATTATAATCGTTCCGAAGATGTATGGGTAAATATCCAGTAGTGAGCTTAATGGTACAGACCATGGAGCAATTACAAAGAGGAGATGCCGTAATAAGCGTTTTGTAAGAAAGTATTTGTGAGGCTAGGCGGGGCGGAAGGCAGACGTGCGGGGTGCTTGGTTTCGGCCGTTTTTTCAACCAAGCACGAGCAATGACAAGCTTCGCCCACTTTTGTGTCGGCGAGGCGCCAATGATCACATCACTGCGCCTTATCAAACGGCATCTCCTCTTTATAATAGCTCCATGGTACAGACTTAAAAGATCTACAGAAGTAGACATACAACACGAATGACGCATCCAAACTCTGGCTCATTCACATAAATATATCAACTCTATGACACCACTACCAATCACCGTTCCGCATCGCGTCGTCACTCACAAACACATACACAACAACTCACGATTATTTGCGAACATCACAATTCAACGACTATCCCGTCTGTATTTCTTTCGAAGTCTGTGGCTAACCATACAACTTCCTTTCTTTCCGTGAATAATGATAGCGGTCAAGATTTCCCTGAAAAAACGTGTAGCTTTAATAATATCAATGGAGAAATCGGTTTTATTAGTTTTAGATAAAGATATACATGATCCTGACAAATTTTCTTAACAATTTTACGCAGAATCTACATTTATTTGTAATTTTTATTAGAAAATTGGGAACTAAGTACCGTCTATTCCCGATTTCCGATGACCCCCACTACCTCTTATGGTCTCTAATAACCTTTCTTGGAGATGTAGAATTTCGGTTCTTACTGTTTTTTCTTGAAACATTATTTTATCTAGTCCAATCAAAATTACCACCGATTCACAATATAAGTAACATTGAAACATAGCAATTAAAAACCAGTCTGATGATATGATGTGTTGAATGATACGACCTATGTTTGGTAAATGCCTTACCGTTATATGTCAGTTCGTATGTACGTATACCTTCAACTCTCGCATAGATCAGTGACGTGATTTAGGGTTCTGATAACATCTGGCGTCGTCTAGCATTGATTTACCTAAAAATCTTAAAGTACATAAATTATTCCACTAGTGTCTATTATGCTATATTGGATATTTGACGTCGCGAAACTTATAATATAACACTATAAACGCCTTATTCACAAAAAAAAAAAATATACGTTTGTTCAGTATTTTATGTAGATAGTAATAGCCCATAGCATCAGCCAGAACGGGAGAAGCCACTTTTTTTTGGTAACTTCATCTTTAGTTGCTCTGTCACCTGTGCTTGCTTATAAGAAGAGTTTTATGTTTATCTATCTTTTTCATCCAGTCAGAAGCCTCTATACCACAGAATGTCTATTCTGCGGTACTATTATTTAATAGTACCGTTCTTCTGCCCTGAACTCCGAAGCAAGCACCTGATGATGCACCTGGGAAACCGATAGGATGATGAAGAAGACTGTGCCTCCAATGTAATTACTAAAAGGGAAATACATTAAGTTTTTTCATGGAATTGAATTTCTTGACTAAACTCATATAGACATTGCAGGCTTGAATCACCTGATTGTCTGAAAATAAAGATGATTTCGTGCTTCGGAAGGCACGTTAAGCCGTTGGTCTCGGCTGCTGGTCGTTAAAGGAACCACGTCAGAGACCGAGAGGAGGTTCTGCACAACTCTGACACCAGGGTGTACATGGTCGATTGACAATGTAACCTGCACGAAATGATGATGATGATTAACGTCAGAGTATTGCAATAATGGGGAGCTCCATTATGTGTGCCTAGTGTGAGTGCAGTTTATTTAAATGGCTTTTAGCAGCTAAAGACCTGCTGCTTGTGTTTGGTGGTGGTAATCAATTTGTTTTTACTGGTGTTTTCATTGTTTTCACTTGTTATTTTAATTTATTTATATTATGGTTTTGGTCATTGTTGTTCTGACTGTTTCATATCGTTCTGTCTGTAGTATCTCTGAAGATATCGATCGACTGATCATGTGAACATTGTGGATCCCCCTATGTTTAATTTTATTATTACAATCACTGATTACCAAAATTGAATGAAGCCTATTTTTACTCAGCTTTCTATCTACTGCAAAAGTCATAGACTAGTTGATTATTTATTTTGACAAAAACATTATTATTATTAACTTTTTGTAGTAAGAAGGATAATTAGAGATGGTTATAAATTATACTATAATATTATAAATGCGAAAATCTGTCTGTCTTTCTGTCTGTCTGTTACGCTTTCACGGCCAAACTGCTGCGTTCAGCAAAATCCGTTGATTTTGATGAAATTTGGTATGAATATAGTTGAAGACCCGGGGTCAAACATAGGCTACTTATTGACGCAGGCGGAGCTGCGGGAAAAAGCTAGTATGATATATTTATGCAATGAAAAGTCTTGTACTGCATTCATTTGGATGTGTAGCTTCGTATTATAAACACTTAGGTATCTAATCGATCGATGAAAGCTCTTCATTGTAGCCTACTTTTTTCTTTTAAGATTACACAATAGTTTTGTCTATATCTGGCACATTGCTAAGTGGCATTATATTTTTTAAAGGGCAATAATGATTAAATGAATTACATTTTTTTTTAATCTCTAGATATTACACAATGTCACGTATAATTTTGCA
The DNA here is from genome assembly GCA_947363495.1 of Euzophera pinguis. NCBI lineage: Eukaryota > Metazoa > Arthropoda > Insecta > Lepidoptera > Pyralidae > Euzophera > Euzophera pinguis. The sequence goes on along the minus strand of OX376170.1, from coordinate 9,377,598 downwards.
ATAAATAGATCAAGGAACGCAATGCGTATCATACAAGTAATTGCTATTGCAGTCCACAGGTTACCGCAGGAATGCAACGCAATGGCTGCCACTTAACAACCATTTATAAGTTTCATCATATTCCAGCTCGATTATAGTGCCTATTAATAAGGCCTAAAATTTTACTTATTATGTAAGATATAAGAGGAATTGAAAATAATTTAGACATGAAAAGAGCTTTGTGCAAATAGATGATTTTTATAATGCATTTTGCATCCTGAAAGATGGGCCTACATTTTAATTTCTAGGAGTCCGAGTCACGATTGATGGGTAGAGAAAAACGGGGAATAGAATGAGATGGACACACGAACTTCGAGTTTTCAAGAGCACACTCTTGTCAAGAGATTTTTACGGTATACTAGGTGTTATCCTAAGCTCTCTGTCTTCTAAACTGTCAAGTAGTGGGTTAGGATAGAGGCGGTGGTATATCACATGGAACAAATTTCACTCTCACCCTATTATGATAATGAACCATAAAACCTCGGTATGCAATGTGTTCCTATGTTACGAATTTGTTTCTCCCGAGACTCATTCAAAACTGTTTCCAACAACAATTAGGGGGCTTGTGTAGACACATGTCGGACGAAATTGCAACGATTTAAAAAATGAAAAGCAAGTTTTTAGATTGTGTTGTGGAAAGCTGGTGAATCTGGTAGAGATTTGTGTTTACTTCCAGTGATAAGACTTTCTCCTACAAAGGACTACCTTTGTAGGAACTATCCTAGACGTTTTGGTTAGACGGATAAAATGTATCTTCATTTACCCTTTATTTTATTGCAAGTATTATTTTTTAAATCAATGAATAGGCATCCTTTAACTATTGATATAACTGGTCAGATCATCGAGGTGGTGAGTCTTATTATAAGGCTAAGCCAAGTCTCATTTTGAGTCGCTGCGCCACCTTAGTTAACCACTGTTGCAATATTTATAAAGTAGATGGTTGCTTATATAATCCATTTGAGCCATTCTTACTTAATGAAAATTAAGTTTAAGACTTTACATGATGCACAGATAAATAAAAAGAAAACCTTTACTAGCCGCTCAGTATTTAGAATCATCTTTGCAAAGTTGCTTGTCACCACGTCTGCGCCTGTGATTGCATGACGTAACGAAGAGGTGATCACGATTCACCTCGTCTGACATCATAAGTCAATCGTAAAACAGAAATAATGTTAAATTATAAATAAATGTATTATAGTATACACGCATTCCAAAATACATGCGCTTGTGTTGTAAAGTGAAATATTGGACGCAAAATTAATTTTATAAAGGCAATGATGTGATAACCTAATTATTAGTTCAAATAGATATTCCTTACCCTTGACAATATCATTCTTATATTATAACACGACAACTTTCTAAAATGATGAAAGTAGGTAATATTTTATTTCCTTTCATCACTGTCCCAGCCCCTATTCAATTCTGCTTTAAAATTAAAGTCCTCTTTTTATATTTCTCGATGTTTTTTTTCCAATTCTTCTTGCTAGCATATAGATATAGTACACTGTTCCATTTCTACATTAACTTTATTTGAATGTTAAGCTGCTATGCTATTGTCATTACCCGGTGCGGATAACAGTAACCGCTCATTCTTTTGTTTGACAAACATTCAATGTTAATGTTTGATGTGGAATGTAATCTGTGTCATGCAGGTAGGTGTACAATGTTCATAGATTTTTACCGATTGCCAAATTTGCAAATCTGGGGCGGAGGATTTATCTATGGGGTCAATTTTATTTACCTTTAAATTTGAATGTCAATTTAATAAACTGACGTACCTTTCACATATATTTTGTCGGAATAACCATCTTCTTTGAGTCACTGATAAAAACGATAACTTTAGTGAATATGCTAGTTAAGCATTGAGATCCTTTGTGGACGATAGCAAATTGTTTCATGCAATATACCAAAACTTACGTTTGTAAGTCCATTATTTGTGTTTTTATTTTACCAATAATTTATTAATGTTATGGCCCTACTAGCTAGTCTTTTTTTGTTGGCTGTCGCATTACACGGAATGCCGTTTGTCTATATGTACAATTCAATCTAATTTTAAGATAGTACCTATTTAGATATGTATATTAAACAGATTGCATTATCTGAACAATCAGAAACTAAGTGTATTAGTCACACCTGAACTATATTTAGGTTAACATTTACATTCATAATAAACCCGGGAATATTAATCATTGGTAATTAATTATATTTTAGTTCAGCCCATTAGCATTAACTCAGTTACTATTACCATAGGCAGATCCAGAAACTTGATTTGCATATGTTTGCTGGGTGCAATGATCTGACTAATTAAATATTTACAAAGCACAGGATAAAGATGACTATGTATTTGACGCTTACGTAGATACTTTAGATTGATTGAATTAGTAAATGTAGATTGTCCACCGCTAGGTGATGTGAGCGACGAAGAATTATTAGTTTGGGTAGCGTGAATTATAAATCCATTAAAAATGATAATAATCGACAATAGAAAAATACTAAAGAAGAAATAATAATGTCAATAAAGAGGGAGGAGTAATCGGGATTAGAGTGCCGAATATGCATTGCTTGCAAATCAATTAGATTGTTCATATTCACAAAATATATGTGATGTAATGTAATCGACATACCTCTATCTGAATAAGTACAATTCATAGTTAAGACTTTATTCTTCTAAGAAAAATAATAGATTACAGTGTAAAGTTGTGAATTGTGGTTCATAAAGATTGCATTTCTTTGGTGCTAGAGTGCGGTTCTTCTTAGCATTTACTCTAGATTCCGACCAGTTTTGTTCCTCATTGCCTACTTTGTAATGTCTAAGAACCTAGATTTCAAGTTGTTTGTTGTTAGCTTATTTAAATAATTACATGTGAAATTCTCGCGAGCCTTCTGAGTTAAAAGTATATTCGTTAAAAACAGAAAATCTTGTAATGAGTAGTCTTAATGGTGATTATGATCTAATGCTATATATTTATCTATAAGTACTTGAATAGAATGATTCGTATCCATATATATGAAGTATACAAAGTATGTACAAAAGAAATAAACTGAAAGATTTTTTAAATATTTACACAACTGACTAAAAGAACGAGTGTTATGTATTCAGCATTCATGTAAATTAATCAATTTACTAAAATACATGCGTAAAATAATACATTTTAACGACAGTTTATTATTTACGAAAGTTGATCAACTAACTCGTAAATTGACGAATTCCGGTGACATATATAAAGGCGATTTCTAAAATGCATATAGCTTCTTAATTATTATTATGTAAAATATATAGGTACGAAAAAATAGTCAAAAAATAATTAGCTTGTCAAATTTTATTCTTTAAATTTATCTCTCCCGTACTGATTCCTGCAAAAACTTTACTCTCGTAGTATTTTTGTTTTATAAAACTGGCAAACTTCTGAATTCGAGCCCGTGTTTCTTGATATTGTTTGAAGTTTTGATTTAAACTTTTGGGGCTCTTTTTCAAAAACTATCTGCGGCACTCGAATAAATAAGAAATGCAGAGTTTAGCTGGGGCTTGCCAGGCTAACTTTATTTGGTACAGTACGCTTTGTCGAAATTGTATGATATAATTTTTTGCTCGGAACAGGAGCGCTTTTTGTGAACAGTGTGACTTTTTGACTTGATTTTTGTTCGATATTGAATGATTTTCGTTTAATACCGAACAATTTTTATTCGACATAATTATATGTCATACATTTCAAGAAGAGCAGTCCAGGTATGATCTCGGCTATTGCGATCAATCAATTTGCAGTGACATTATTTGCATAAATATTTAATCTCTATATAATTAACTATATTATACCTATATATAATTGTGATAACTCTATAAATATGTACCGTTTTATCCGCTTGCACTGGAATGCAACTGGTTCTTCAGTTAGGTATCAGAGCACTAAGCACCAGTTACCGTATTCTAAAATCAACGGTAACGCGTAAACATTAAAACTGTTTTTCTCTCGTCACTGTCTAAACGCTGATCGCTTTCTGATGTTGAGATAGGTAGGTGATGTAAGTGATGTATCATCATAAGAGGCAATTGTGAAGGAATGTGGGTTTTAAGATGTAACTGATAGGGTGGGGTTTCGTTTGACCTTGATCATTCGATCGAATGGGCAATTTTGTTTCAGAAAACTTAGTTTCTCATAAAATTTATTTCGATCATTTTTTAAGTGCCAAGTAACAAATCAATTATATCATGGAAAGGCGTAGAACAGTGGATAATAGTTTTTGACTTGTCCGCAATTGGGTAACAAGAAAAAACAACTCCAGAAATTTAGTGAGACTAAAGACGATCGCTCATTTAATTCATATGTTAATAGGTATTTACAAAAAATATGTACCCTTATTAAATTTAAAACGGTTTTATGAAGATAAGACAATGCGAATTTGCTGCAAACATAATATTATGACGCTATAAAAATAGGGTTAGCAATAAAACTGTTAGGAAGGCAGCAGGATTGGCGGGAAATTTTGCTATGGAAATGTTCTCGGTTATTGAAAAAGCATTGGCATATTTTTTTTCTTAAGTATTCTGAACGGTATATACTATGCACCATCGTTTTCTTTGTAATTTAAAGTAGATATTATTTTTCTCCACTGTTCCCTGTTCAGCGCAACCTCCTGCCAGTCAAAATACGGACAGTTAGAACATACTTAGGTATAGCATAGTATAGTTTATGTACCTATAGTTGTGTAACCATTTTTAATGTTTAGTGCATATAATAAAACAAACAATAAAAACCCCTATAACATTGCGACGACAAAAAACTTACACTATGACTATGATGCATTGTTGGTTCATCGATATTCAATTTTCATAATATTACTTATTAAAATGATAACATCCATTGTCTGTAAAAACCCAATGGATTTCCAGCTCATGAATGAATATATACTTTCATATCCATACTAACCATCCATACATACTATCTATCCATCCATACTTCCATACTAATATTATAAATGCGAAAGTCTGTCTGTCTGTTACACTACCAAACCGCTGAACGGATTTTGATGAAATTTGGTATGAATATAGTTGAAGACGCGGGGACAAACCTAGGCTACTTTTTGACGCAGGCGGAGCTGCGGGAAACAGCTAGTATAAAATAAATCTAACATCGCAAAAGGTGACAAAGGAATAAACAGACTGTCTCAATTACAAAAATGTTGTTATTTGGTTTACAAGTCCATTGACACATACATGTTGTAAAATAGTTCTAAATTGAGCCTTTTATTTTTATTATTATTCTTTTGTACGCCATTTACCTCTTTCTTTCAAAGTTCCTGACGCGGGTCTGCTGGAAGAAATTTCTTTAGAAATAAGTAGAAGTCTTTTATCAAGTTTTCCTATCATTAAGTTTCCAATGTGTACATGAAATAAATGTCATATCATGGCATAAAGGGTCGATTGACCGCGCAAACTCGATAAGCAAGATGCATCTTCTCCAAGAATCCTGCTGCGCAATAAACTCATTAGGAATATTTTATTCTCACTCATTTTGTATTCCAATGGCGCTGGTGTTGTTTACCATGGATGTGTCACATTTATCCGTTGTTTACTTATCAGAGGGCGTTTGCATTGAAGCTGTAGGTATACTACCTAAACGCTCAATGCAGGTGTGTTTCACAGCTCCACTAACAGGGTCTTGGTCCTTCAATTCTATCCAATAAATGTGAAAGAGAGATTGTGCATTTCTTTGCTTGGTAGCTCTTCAAGTTTTATCCACTGCTTTTTTTATTTGTAGACATCACTAGATTTTACTGTCTAAATCTAGACAAAATTGTCATTGGAGGTAAAGGCGTTTGCAATAGACCCGGACGTCGTGGGCTCGACTCTAACGGGAAGCATACTTTGTTTACTAGTTTCCAGTTTGTCTGATAATAATGATGATTCCGTGCTCCGTTGGTCCCGACTGCAATGTAGTGGTCGATAAAGGAACCTAGTCAGAGGCCGAATCGCGGTTTCGAATAACTCTAGGTACACCAGCGAGTACAGGGTCGAATGACCATGTAACTCGCACGAACTGAACGAGGACCAGGCAGTCCTATTAGCATTAATAATTACAAAGAATTATAAAAATTCTTATCCTTTTCTAGAACAAATTATGCATGAATTAACTACATACCAAACAGTTTATTTTACATGTATCTAGCCGATTCAAAAGGCAGATAGAATGGAGCATCCATTGAAGAGGCGTTACAATGGAGTTGGGTTGCACAATCCTTTCTATAGAGACTTAATTATAATATTCACTCATAGTAGACTAGAGCGCGCGCAATTAATTGACAATCATGAACAATTTTCATGGAAAATAGCTATATTGAGTTATAACTGTCAAAAAACTTGAAATTCGAAATCACGTCAAAGTCTTTCTTAAATTATTCAGTTATGACTTGCTTTGCTTACGTAAATTAGAATGAAAATGACTATTCGGGAACTTGTTAAATTGTCAGAACGTTTAGTGATTCAATCAATTAATTTTATTCAGTTAACTTTTTAATATAATCAATTATAAGTCGACGTAGGCACCTCTACACTTTTTTTCATATTTACCTTGTAATACAATACAAGTATTATCAGTGGCAATGGCGACCAAAGCATAAAGCGTTATTCCTATTCTGATTAATAATTTGACTGAAAGAACGATAAAGTTTGTAACTCCGTTAGCAACATCGGTTCATTAAACAAATGAAATGAGGTTTTTGGTATATGGAAAAACAAGATTATCCTATAATCGTTACACGCAACTACTGGTTGTTCCTGTTCATCTTCCTCTTGCGCGCGATGTGTTAATAAATAGTTACTCAAGGTTTGACTCACTGCGGAGAATGCAACGCAGATTGAATATTGATTTATGACGGCATTGGATATCAGACCATCAAATTAAACGGCTTATTCCGATTGAAAGTGTCGTGTACTCGCTGATAAATAAGCAGCTCCCTTTGGCAGCTTGGAATCCCATATTTATATTAAAAGATTTATTGATCAATATTCATTGATTTCTATGAGGACGACCGACATTGACAAAAAATTAGGCTTTATTATTTTTTGGCGAGCAGAAAGTAATTAATTGTTAATTCTATATATTTATTTTACCTATTGTTAATATGTTTTTAACAGGAACGTTTACTACAAGAATAAGCTACAATATTACAAAGCCATCTGCAGACGCATGAGCGCCTAGCCTTGGACTACCGGTTAGGAGTAGAAGTAGCCGCCATGTCGAAATCGGTCGTAGAGATCATGATAGCACCTTTTACGCCTTTTTTTTAGTTTAACACTATTGATTAAAATATTTAATAACCTTAAGTTTAAATAAATACCTCACCCCTGGGCCTCAACCCGAGCAATGGCCTCCCCTTTAGCTTTCCACGCATCTGGGCCAAGTACAGTTAGGAGCATTTCACCATCTATTACGTGGTCTCTCTCTAAATCTATGTCCCTTAGGAATCTAAATGCTGCCGGTCGAGCCCATTATTAGGTACATTTAACAAAAATAATTAATAATGCAGGTGTATGTTCTTATATCTTCTGTGATAAGAAGGTGGACGTGCACACTACTATAAAACAATTAAATATATTTTGTGTGTAAATTGTGTGAGCGTTCGGATCGGGAAAATGAGTTAACAATTCCAATAGTATCAATTAAGTTTAATATTAAAGACAAGTAATTAACTGAAATCAATTTAACCGCATGACCAATCGAATCCGTGTAATGTGCATTGATTGAATTAATTTAAATTAATTACAGTCATTTGCACGCGAATATTATCTATGTTAATTATTTGAATATTTTTGTATGCAAAATGAGCAAGATGTGTGAGGTGATCCCAAAAATTTTCTTACTAATTCTTTGTTCCCATATCATTGAAACTTTCTTCCTTTCTTTTTACATACATTTAACAAAGTTTTGATAATTTTTGATTTCATAAAATTTTTTGATATATCTTCTAAACAGGATCTGAAATTTTGTGGATTGGAACCTGTACGAAGATCAAATTCGTTTGCATTGAATGTAGGACGTTTCACAAGTTTTACGACTTAGGTTAGAGGTATCTAAACGACAGATTATTTATATTATTTTTTATTATTAACGACAACAACTTAACGACAACTAATTGATTTTATTTCTATCTGCATTTGAAACAACAATTTAGTCTTCTTTATACGATAACATAACAAATGTTCATAAAGTTCTTCTTACTGTATCTGTATTGCTTCACGGGTTCTCTATATCGTTATCATGGTTAAATCCAAGCTACATTTTCTCATTAAGATCAATGAATAAATGACCAAATTGTCCACAGTATCGGACATAGGCCACAACATCATCCAGGATGCGTTCCTCATCGCGGTGGAGGAACAGGCTCGCCAGCGGCTGCAGCGGCTGTCAGCGCTCAAGCGGATCACGCCTGTTGACATGTCCAAGCTTTCTGTAGAGGTAATTATCGAAATATATTTTCTAACTAATATTATAAAAGCGAAAGTGAGTTTCAATCATGTAGTAATTACAAAGAGGAGATGCTGTAATAAGCGTTTTGTAAGAAAGTGTTTGTGAGGCTACACGGGGTGGAAGGCAGACGTGCGGGGTGCTTGGTTTTGGCCGTGGCTCCAATCATGGAGGACGAGCAATAACAAGCTCTGCCCACTATTGTGTCGGCGAGGCGCCAATGATCACATCACTGCGCCATTTCAAACGGCATCTCCTCTTTGTAATTGCTCCATGGTTTCAATATTCGCTCGTTTGTTATATTTTCACGTTTATATTTACTGAACTAAACCACCATGTCTTTGTATCGCATTTCTCTACCTACCCTAAGGTAACCATGAAGATATCCTATCGACTCAGAGTTTCATCAAAGCAAGTTAACAAACCAATATTGCATTTGCTATTATGTAGCTTATTTGTAAATATTGTCACAGACAATATTTAAATTTGCATTTGATAGCACTATTCTATAGGAAAGGGCTATAGCAAGCACAAATGGCAGATAATACAAGTACATTCATGGCAATAAAACACTAAAAGGACGATGAAACTGACGAGAAACAAAACATACATACCATCACGCCTTTTTCCCGTAGGGGTAGGCAGAGACTACGGATTTCCATTTGCTACGATCTTACAGACTTCCCTCGCAAAACAAAACAAGTCTGTAAAAATTGTATTTAACATCATAAAGTAATAAAACAACATCAATACCAAGATATTATCGATACGGCAATAGAAGACAAATCTAATTTAATCTCTTGAGTTCGCTCTTTCAATGCCAAACTGGATATCTTAGTTATAAATATACAGTCTTAATTATTATTAATCCTTGTAGTTGTGTTTGGCTATAAAGGCTTTATCATGAAGGCGACGAACGGACCTACCCTTCTCCAACAATGAGAGCACCAAACTACTTATAGATTAGTGCATTAAAAGATAAGACAAAGCGATTTTCTTTTTTCTTTTTTTATTACATATGGTCGTTGTTTTTGACCATCATTCCCGTCATTCTTCGACATCATTTTGTGTCATAAGTATTTTCCTTTCTTCAGAAATTATCTTCACAACATTTTTTTAACATTCTCCATGTTTTTGTATGTTACATGCTCAGCAGACATTATAATCATGAAAGTCAGACAACATCTGACAAGATCTAAAATTATGGTTCGGTGATGATTCCCATATCATAAGAATCTTGGTTCAGACAAGTATTGCTACTTATTTGGATTTTTATTATCTATCCTTTAAACACGTGGTCCGAATGTTTAGTCCGATCGATCGGAATACATTATATTTTTCTTAACAGGACGGAATAGGGGGTCTGACTAGGAGATCAACCGTGCTAGAGCATAACTTGGCTAGAACAAGCTTTCCGTTCATTTAACCGATTGTAACTTCAGTCTCATCGCTCGTGAGTTGCGACACCTCAGTAATTGTTTTTTGCCTCAGTCCCGACGATTCGGTGCTTTCATTCTGCTCTCGAGCGTTCTTCATTCGGTTCGCTTTCAGATTTAACCCCTCAAGAGAACTTTATGAGCAAACACACGCAAATATATGCTCCCGATTTGCTCGAAAGTCAAAAAGAAATAAGTAATATCAAAAGTTGTTCGGAAATGAATTCGAAATGATGATTGATTTATTTAGAGATTTATTTAAATGAAATTTTTATTTACATAATTAAATCAAGCAACATAACTATTTTTTAGTTTCTTATAATGAAATTTATTAGAGCTTATTAATCGTAGAATCGCAAGTAAAAATTGTTTTTTTTCTGGATTCTTAAAAACTGTATGATTTGCTCTAACCGCCATTACAGATGATACACCTAATACCAGAATGACAGCTAGTGTTTTGTTTTGTTGTTAACTCTTAGGAATTCGTTATCATAATAAATAAGTACTTATAAGGTGTAAAGGTTTTTCAATCTTCTACAATTAAAAATAGAACAAAAATGCAATTAGGTTTTAATAAAGAGAAAAAGGATATTGTCACAAAATATACGAGCCTCCTCTCGTTCACGCCGTTTCAATTTTATTTCACATCACAAAACACATTTTTGTTTCGTTAATAATTTCATACAAAAACATACGCCACAATTATTATTTCAAGGGTCTCTGAGACCACTTGTTGCCTTTCACATTTTTGAAATCTGCATTTGCGTATTCTCAAATGCTTTTTTTGTGTCGAGTTAATTGGGGTCGTGCCGGGACGCGGGAGATATATTGCTGCAATCCATTTTTTTAATTACTCGTGACTGCATTAGGATTGGATATTTATGAGTATCTATATGAAAAGCTTCTTAATAAAATCACATACATTGCGTTTCACTTAAATGTAAAAAGTGCCTAGAATCGTTGTTAATCAGTATGATATTTTTCTTTCTTTCAGTTAAACAAAAGAAAACGAACTCAGCCAGAAAACAGACAGGAATTGAATGGCTACATAGCTAACTCCACAGTATATGTGACATCTATTAACGAAAACGGAGCAATAGAGAGCAAACCTACTATATCTTCACCAAAATCTCAACCGAAGTCATTACCAGCTAAACCTGCTCCCGTCATAGCAAACGGAATACAGGAAAAGAAGAAAGAAGCTGTTGAAATCAAAGAAGAAAAGGTTGAACCAGAGAAACATGAAAAGGATTCCAGTGAAAAGAGTCTAAAAATTAAAGTGGAAAGTGAAGTGAAATTAGAAAGTGAAGTGACTAGTGATAAAGATATTAGTAATAGTGACGCGTATAGTGTTGCCAGGGAGCATTTGAACAACGGTAGAAGTGAAAAACTGTTGGGGGAACAACCAGACCACAGGATCAGGGCTACAGCCATTGTGGAGAACAATAAACTTGGACCAGGAGATAAAGGGTAAGTTCTCTTGAATGTCTCGATCGACTTGAGTCTCGATCTTAAAGCAATATCCGTTTTTACATTACGCTGCACAATGGACTTGATTGAAATTATTTAGTACTTATTTCTAACTAGCTCTTTCCCGCAGCTCCGCCTGCGTCAAAATGTAGCCTATGTTTGACCCCAGGTCTTCAACTATATTCATACCAAATTTCATCAAAATCCGTTCAGCGGTTTGGCCGTGAAAGCGTAACAGACAGACCGACAGACAGACAGACTTTTGCATTTATAATATTAGTATGGATACCTTGTTATATCTTTTAGAATCAAAGTTATTAATTTATACGTTTAAAGAAGATAAAGAGGTAAGTATTGAAATAAACGTGAGCTTAATGAAACCAATGAAACATTTGAATGTTAAGTAAACGGGATCCAGTCTCATAGTAATTCTTTATCTTCGTAATATTACAGCGAAGGAAGAAACATAAAAAATTTACGTAATCGCCTGGGTTAAAGGAATTCGTGTTTAATGCTCATCGCATACGGTCGTTTTATTTTTGCCGTTCAGAGCACGGATAATGCCAACAACGTACTTCCTACAGGCTCCGTATTCAGAATAACGAGTGTATTACCTCAATTAGCGTGAGCTTCAAAAACGTCGAAGTTAGATATCATAAAATCATATCATCAATTTTCGATTTGGGGTTACTGTTGCATTGACCTTAAAAAGTGAATGAACTTCCTAGTTCAGGCATGCTTGTAGCATTGACAACTTATCCAAGGTTTCAATAGAAACTTTCTTGTCACAAGTTGTCACTGCATCTTATAAGTTGAGTAGCTTAACAACAAATAAACATAATTTGTAAAGCTAATGTAACTAGGTACATACAGAATTCAACATCTAAAATTCTTGAACAGGGTATAAGATAAGTACGGATTTCGCAATAAAAAATAAATTAAATTGCGATTAAAATCTAAGTAGATTTTAAAATGTTTTTTATTTAACTAGTCAAATGAGCATCGCTACTTCAGGAATTATGGAATACAAGTACATATTTTTAGTACCTGTTTGTAATACAAATTACAAGTATAACCGAGGTGTTTACCTAAAATAGTTTTATATTAATTTATTTAGGCTCATTTATAAATTTAAAAGCTAGGCTCTTGTTGGTGGAGTTTTAAGACTCACATGTGTGTTTAAGATTGTATTACCTTTTAATTCATAGTAACTAATAGCATAGAATTATGAATTCTCTTGAATGAAGTGTCTTGGGAAATCAATACATACTAGGTACAATATCATATTCTGACTGATAGATAAAAACTGGAAATAAGTATGATGTTAATAAAAAGGCAGTGAACCCCTTCTAGCATTCGTTGCTATCACCAACCATAAAACAACATCAAACAACTATTTTTCGTCTGAATGTAAGGGATTTGCCCAAATCCTTTGTATTATTCAGTGATAAAATACGACAATAAGACCCGACGGAGCCGCTTTAATATAGTGTTCCGTTGTAATGATTTTGGGGTTCTCGATGATCTAGATAAAAACTTAGCTGACTTCCGAATTCATTCATTCATATACTTGTTCAGAATAATTTAGTAGCAAATTTTCGTACAGACTTGCACTATTCGGCCAAAATCATAACATCGTTAGTTCGTTACCAGATTAAAATGAAGAAATATTGTTATACGAAGTCACTTCCGAACTTCCTTTGTTCGAGCAACTGCACCAGACAGTGATATATCCATTTTGTAAGAAAGAAAATGTGAAAGTAAACAAAATAAAACTCCGTTTTAAAGTCAAAATTGTGGTTTGTAGGTGACTGAACAAAATTACCACAGCAATTACTTGTAAGTTAAATAGGTATCCTGTTATATTTTTGAGTCATCTATTGGGAATACCGTATGACGTCTATTAAAAACTTGTTGTTTATCAAACTAAATGGTAATCCTATTTCCACCATCATTCTCATTTTTTTCACGATTATTGTTAGTTTTTTGGCACAATTGTTGGTTTGTACCCATTTGCTCAATCGATTTCTAAGAGCTCACGAATGTTGTAGATACGTGTACTAAGGTAATCTATACCATTCGTAGACGACTCGGTATGTGTAAAATCCAAATGGTAAATAAATGTCAAATTTCTACTGTCCAATTTTCATCACAAATATTTCGCGGTGCTTATTGCTTCTGACACATTCGACGGTTGTTAAATGATTGATTATTTTCGGTTTCTCTATCCGGACTTTCGCTTCGCAATACCTGTTTCTTTTAAAACATTATTTTGCCTACTTCTCACACTAAAATCATTGATTGGTTAAGGTAGACTTTCATCTGCACAGTGCCCAGAAGGACTGACTACTCTTCTCTCTTATTGTTGTACTGATTGCATCCTTGCATAATACCTCTTTACTAGGGAGTAGGCAATGCTAGGGCATTGCCAGACACTTTGCATGTATATTATATTATATCGTATCGTATTGTCATGCGCCTTATTTTCACAATCTGTAGTCTGCTTGAAGTTAAACCTCCCTGGGAATGTTATTGGTAGAGAGCATAATTTTTCTTTCCCCAGAAGCTAAAGATATAATGCTAAAATTACTAACATTGTTTATGATCGTGATACGCTTCTAGTCTATCGTATAATATTAAGCCGTTACTTGAACTAGTTAGAGATAATTATCAACTAATTAACATAACAGTATGTGTATGAATCAAGTTGGTTCTGGTTGTGTCATGAAAAGTAGATAAATGCATCAATAATTGATTCTAGAATCAATCATCATGATATTCTAAGTGTACTTTTCGAACGTTTAAAAAAATAAAGAGGTTTTATTATCGGTTGTATATTTTTAATGGCTACGTCACAATTTCATATTTGCCTATATATTTTAAAGTTAGATACATTAAAATTTTAAAAAATATTAAGAAGTCTCGTACAAATTTAATCCGAACCGATTTAGTAAATACTTTTATATCACCCATAGCTATGAGTTTTCTGTAATTTTCTACACCTATTAAAGTTCATTTCGGTGAACGATTGGGATGGGAACATAATTTCTGATCTGACTTTCTGCTCGTGGTGGTTTAGGTTCATCAAATTGCATATCCATACTATCCAAACTTCTATATCTATACTTATTTCTATACTAATATCTATATCTTCTTTATCTGTACTAATATTATAAATACGAAGGTCTGTCTGACTGTCCGTCTGTCTGTCTATAACGCTTTCACGGCCAAACCGCTGAGCCTATAGCCTTCCTCGATAAATTAACTATCCAACACTGAAATAACTTTTTAAAATCGGACCAGTAGTTCCTGAAATTAGCGCGTTCAAACAAACAAACTCTTCAGCTTTTTAATATTACTAGCAGCCCGTCCCGACTTTCCTTAGGCCCATAGCCTTCTTTGATAAATAGGCTATCCAACACTGAATTTTTTTTTAAATCGGACTAGTAGTTTCTGAGATTAGCACATTCAAACAAAAAACAAACTCTTTAGCTTTATAATATTAAAATAAAGATTAGTAATTAGTAATATTTGTAATTAGTATAGATGAATATATTTAGAGCCTTCAGCCATAGTGACTTGTGCTTCTATAAAGATCTTACATTTATGATTTGTTTCCCCCCAGGGCCATATAATGATATAATTCTCAAGATCACCAGCATAATTGCAAAAATAACGTGACTGCTCGTCAATAATTGACGCTTTCCGTTGTTGACGACGAGTTTCATTCATCGGACAGGAAAATTAACTGGTTTTTAGATCTCTTGTGCTGTTATCTACACGCGTAATAATAGATTGTTGATAGTATAAAATTAAAATTATAGTATTTTGGCTGATTGAGTATGGTTTACTGATATAAATACCTTGGATCCATCCTGTTCAGAAAGAATCAAGTGATACTACATTCCAGAAAAAATAAGCATTTAACAAAGAAAAACTATGCCAATCTACAGAATAGATAAAACTGATGCATGAGGCAAGATATAACTACTAATATTATAAATGCGAAAGTCTGTCTGTTCGTCTGTCTGTCTGTCTGTTACGCTTTCACGGCCAAACCGCTGAACGGATTTTGATGAAATTTGGTATGAATATAGTTGAAGACCCGGGGTCAAACATAGGCTACTTTTTGACGCAGGCGGAGCTGCGGAAAACAGCTAGTAATGTATATGTCGCGGCCAAATCGTAATTGATCATTTCATGATATGGTCGACCACGTCATGAAACGCGACCATTTCATGATTTGGCCAAAACAGAATCGACCATATCATTAAAACGTCAGTATTAGTAGTCCACGTTTGGTCAGATCATTTCAATAATAACTTAAATTTTGAGTTTTGTTTTAAGTTTAATTTATATTGATAAATGCTCGACGATAATCAATTTATTCTTCTATAACCTTTATTTTCACAATAATATTTTTTAAGAGCCGATAGACAGCCGCCATGATAATGCTCAAAAATTACAACATCAGCGCCTCTACTGGTTAAAAATGTAAAAATTTCACGATATGATGATCACTTGGGTCTTAGTCGTGCATCAGTTGATCATACTTATGATGAAATTAAGCATAATGAAGCTCTGAATGATTCTGTTTTGGCTATTTCATGAAATGGTCGCACTTCATGACATGTTCGACCACATCATAAAATTATCAATTTAACGGCTTGGCCACGACATATATAGTAGGACCATTTCTTTGGATATAAATCGCCATGTAGTGCCAAGTATATTACGATTATGATTGAAAATCGGTGTAGATAGGTAATTGAAAAAGCTAAAGAGGCACCCAAAAAGATATCTATAATAAGCTGTGAGTATAAAATATAACTTCTCAACACCACAGAAAGTTAATGCAAAATAGCAATAATTAGAGCTTGGCATGAAGCGGCATGATCGCTCTGGACGAACAAACAAATGTGGCCTAATAAAGATCATATTTCTTGATAATTCTGTTATTTACGCCATATGTTTCAGTTGATTACAGCCATATGTTTTACTACTTTTACTACGAAATGCAATAAATAATAATCTAGTACAAATTATTTATGTTGATGAACGTGTTATCATCACCGACTTTAAATTAGTAGTTCTTTGAATTTTCTTAATGTGACATAGAATTATCATGTTATCACTAGTTCTTGTAAGTTTTTCTTGGCATAAATTTCTTTTTCTTTCCCAAATAAGGTTATGTCTTCGCCTGCATCAATCACTTGAATCTAGCCTACATACGGTAATAACGTATTGCTCTAGTGTATCGGCAGGTAGATCAGTCTGTCGCCGGCACTTGCCTGAGAGACACTTGTTGTTGCCGTTTCCTTTCAAATACACACTCCACAGTTGACCCTTTTGTCTATCCCAGACGTGGGGTAGTTACCTGTGGTCCTCCCCCACCTGTTATGCGCCTGCGCCGCGCCCGTGATACCCGTTTTTTTCCTTCTCTTTCTCGCACAACCTTGCGCTTGAGCGTTCATCCCATTATTTGAATTTAGAATTTTTTAAACTTACCTACTCGGTAGACGTGTTGTTTGTGGTATTTTCTGGATTTCTGTGTTTTGTTTCAATTCCTGTGAATTAATTACGAACTACACTTAAATAGTGATGTGTTTTATGTGTAGTGTTATGTTCCTTGGAAAAAGTGATTGATGTTGATCGTACCCAGGATGCATTACAAACAATTGTTCAAGAGGTAAATATAATTGCAGTTACCTTTTTTTACTTTTACGTTAGTAAAGTACATTATAGAGATTAAACTAATGTCGTTGTAATTACGATACAATTCTTAGTAAGTAATGTAAGTATATCGTGTTCAGGCTCAGTTTGCTCAGGTGTGAATCTAGTGCGACATAATTTTGTTTTTATTGCATTAGCGGCACAGTTGTGCGATTTCATTAGAGTGATTTCTTTTAGTTAACGATTGTTCTACTTTTCAAATATGTAATACTAGCTGTTTCCCGCAGCTCCGCCTGCGTCAAAAAGTAGCCTATGTTTGACCTCGAGTTTTCAACTATATTCATACCAAATTTCATCAAAATCCGTTCAGCAGTTTGGCCGTGAAAGCGTAACAGACTATATTAACGAATAGGTTTCTTTGAATTTATTCAACTTTTTTAGAGCTGATCGAGAACTTCTAGATTTACATTGATACATTAATCTTTTTAATAGCTCCCATAATACATATCTAAAAATCCATTGAAATATTGAGATAGTTAAAGGCAATCAGAACAAAAATTATGAGTAACTTAAGGGCTATGGTTAACTAAATCGTTAATCGTTATGAGAATTTTTAGAACTTTCCCAAGAGGGAACTTCGAATAAATTATAAGGATGGTTCCACACGAACACACGATTGCCTCGAGGGGTATCCACACAGCCGGTAATATCTTGTAATCAGAGTGTTATGTAGACGCTACATGCTTGTGTGGTGCTAGTCCTTAATAACCAAGAACATTACTTTTTATACCCTCTTGTAGAACGATTGTTTTGTGTCGTTTTTTGGTCTTACTTCCCACCAGCACTTTATATTTTGTATTATCTTGATAATCTCCGCCAAACAACTCTAGTTACGTTTAAACTTGGTTTTGACCAAGTCTTTTTTCATATCAAGGCTGGACAAGTAAGATCTATAGTATTAGCTTGCCTTTCTAATGATATTAGTAAAGTTTAAATAGGACTTTTATAAATACGTGCAAAAGTATCAGACACTACACAAACATTCAACTTATTTTTTATGCAAATAGTACCTTCTTACTGGATAATACAACAATAAAAAAAGCTGTTGTAGATTAAGAATTAGTCACAGAACTGAACCGAAGAATTTGCATTTTTGTTGATGCTCTAATTTAAGTGTATAGACTGGAAAATGACAAAATATCAGAAGATTTCTGTCAAAAATCACAAATAGAACATCATTACTATCAAACTGTCAAGTAGTTATAACTGAGTATTTTTGGCTATAATTTCATTTTATGTAGAAGCATCCAAAACAACGGAAATTTGAATCAAAACAGGTTTTGTTAAGTTGCAATGACAACTCGGAGAATCACCCATTATGCCTCGTCTCATAACTTCACGTCCACTGCTGTGAGATCTGTTAAATGAATGTATAATTTCGGTTTATAGCCTTAGAGCTCATTTTCTAGTATTTGTTCTTGATTAACCGTCGTTCTGATTATGAAATGGCGGAGACAATAGGTCTGTTCAGTATTCCAAACTCGTTCAAATTTCCCGCGATCGCCTTAATATTCGAGTTCGGTGTGGGATTATTGAAGGGATACGGATTTAAATGTAAGGTTTTTAAGTTTACATCGGATTGTGGTTTCTTTTAGAGTGTCTAATTATTTAATTCCGCTAGGTTTGCGAGAAGATAGGGGAGACATTTTTTCCAGTAGACTAAGGTACCACTGGTACCACCTCTGTGAATACGATAACTATGAACATTTATATATACAATAACCTGTACATTGTCAATATATTTTTAAAATTTATTATTGTAATACTTTTTTTCAATAAGTAAAAAGCAAAACAATTTTACTCTTTAAGAGTTATCCGGCAACACATGTTAATAATATTGAAAACCTTCGCTTAAGTTCTGAACCGCCCATTTTTTACTCGATAGTTAAAGCACACTAGCCGGCCGCCTTATCTCTTTTAAACCGATTAGCGACGCATACCTTCTTCTACCTACTTAAGGACATATTTAAAATACGATATCTTATGGAATTAAGTGGTACAAAAGACCCTACGGGGAATTCTCAGACAACGTTTAATGTTAAAAAACAAATGTGAAATGGCATGTTTTATCGGTTGGAAATGTCTTGATAACCTTCATGTACGCATTACTATTTTTTTCATATTATTCATATTCATGAAGAATATTTAATAAAAAAAAAATACTGTTTACGATAAAAATTAAAGTCATAAATAAATTTACATGGGTAAATCTTTAGAAAGCAAGTCAAGAATCTTGACAACGAGAAATCAGAAAAAATGGATAGAGGAATGTATGATATTCGATAGTGGTCAAGATGGGTACATTGTTTGTCTACTAAACTAGGAGATAAGGGAATGACTCAAACCAAAACTTATAACAAATTTATAAAACAATCTAATACGAAATTAATAAAGTGAGAATTTTATAACTGTACGTGTAATCTCTTCTCACTCAACAATACATTTCAATAGTTTTACGCACATAGCTTTTTGGACTCGAAAAGTTCTCTCGAAAAATTTGCCAATGTCGAACAAAATCGTACCTTTCCCAAAACATCAACAAAGGAGCTCATTCACATTCACAAAAAAACTACCACGTTGGTATGCCGTGCCGGAGTAATCTGTGTAGATTCCCAATAAAAAATACAGGTAACCAATTTTGTGATGACGTAACGGCCGTTTCGGAGCCAATATATACTGACTGGACTTCCATTGCTTCCTTTATTTCAATTAAGTTTTTGGGGGAATGGTTAACGTCTACATCATTTGGTTCTTTATAGTTAAGAGGCTTATATAAAATTCTTGACTAGAGATATACTGATACGTATTAGGGACATATTCGTTCATAAATTTTTTTTGCATAATATTTAAATAGACCATCGACTTCCATGGGAAAAAGAAAATTGTGTCCTGAGTGACTATTACCAAGATCTCTATTGCTTCATTTGTGTAAAATGACAAGATCATTACCTATTAAATTTAGTAGAGAGGAAGAGATTTCAATATATATAATACCAGCATTATTTGCATTAAGTTAAGAAATAAACCTGTCAAAGTACAGTTGCAAACTGGTTCTCGGCTATTTATTTGCGATTCTCAAATAGTGATAATATATAATTATAAAGTTCAGTTGGCGTCACTTTTACTTTCACTTTTTAATTTGATAATAGAACGACGGATGCGTCTCGTGCATGTCTCATGGGATGCCTCATCTAGTAGCACTAAAATTAGCCTGTCTATTTTATTAGATAAGTACTGGATTTATTCCTTGTTTTGTATTTGGTGGTGTAATAGCTTTGTTATCTGTCACATGATTGACACCAATATCGATAGCAGGATGATGTTTATCAAGACGACTAATCATAATCGCTCCAGACACAAGAATATAGTCAAGGGTGGTAAAAACCAGATCCAAATATTGATCTAATACGTTTAGTTTTTTAGAAATGCTTAATGAGTTCTCTAGCCAAATGAATAACGTGAAAAATACAGAAATGAAGTGACACATAAATAAAACCCTGGGAACTCTGAAATACTTTAAAAATCTAAATAACAGTACGTCCTCATGACTTTTATTGTATTAAGTATAGACTGAAGGGTCTCAAGTAGATTCTTAACATTCCTGAGTGGGAATCAGTGGAATTAGGGCGTGTTGATGCGATGGCACTGCAAACAAAGCTTATCGGTCGGAATATGCTCCTTCACAGGTTGTAGAGTGACAGTTGTGAAACTTTATACTAACGTAGTTAGCTGCATAGTATGCTACGAGACATATCCAAGGTTACGTTGTAAAGGATCATTTTCACTATGTAGTTTTATTTCAATTATTTTTTTTGGACCAATTGCATAATGATGATGTGCCCTATGAATAAAATGTAACTCAAAGTTTAAGATGTAACTCAAAATTCATGTGATCATTGATTGATGTGGTTAAAGCACAATATAATAAAATACATTGATGTACGAAGGCTCTTTTTCTATCATCATCAGATGTAGGTTCCAAATTTCGAAACAGTTTTTAATATTCTATAGGCAATCTTTAAAAGGTAACTATTTATTTGTACTTGCGTTGTGGTATCCTGGCTTCCAATTGCCTGGCAATTATTCACTGAGTAGTTGAACCCAAGTGGGTGTTCGAGTAATTAAATAATGTAGTATTCCCACTTGGAAACTAAGTAGGTAGTTGTAATAATAAACAAAGGTCGCGAGAAAATGTGAAGCAATAAAAAACAACTCCCTCTGAACAACCACGCATTTCCGAAAATCAAAAAATGTCTATTTCAAGAAACCTAGGTCTTATAATGAATAGCCAAAACAAAACTATTGAACATCTTTAGAGACATATTTTATTCTTCAATAGGCTACTTGACTGTATTCATACTTGGTTAATATTGTTATACTAAACAAAATATACACTAAAAAGTAACCGATTGTGAAAACAACAACAAAATTGGTTGTTAATTAAGGCAGTAATTCGATTTTAAAGTTTTCTCTAAAAGAAAAATGGGAGCGTGGTGGGGACGTCTTGCTATCTCTTTTGTACGCACGAAACCGAGTGGCAGTGACGTCACAGCTCACACAGTGCATCCTTTTCTTGTTTTTTGACAGTTTACCCTTCCACCGAATTTCAAAGGCTTATAACTTATTTATTTTTGAACGGATTACAAAAATTCGTTCATAATTCTGTTTCTGGAAATAAAAATATTAATATGAAAGAAAAAATAAAAATTAGTAGAATACCCAATTATGTTGTTGTTTTAAAATCGTACTCTCAATAAAATACAAAAGTAGAACATGTTAAAGGTTCCCTTAAATTTATGAAAGATATTTTGATTTCATACTTCTGGCACAGAATAGATAAACTACTAAACTACTTCTGGCATTTAATTCAGTTTTATTACATACATCTCTAAAATCTCTTGCTTTCTCGTTTTACTAATTAGTATTCTCTTCTATTTAAAATGAGTTAAGGCTGGTTTACACACGATCCAGTGCGGCGATCTAATGCTTTTACGGACACACACATACAAACAATATTTAAATGTGTAAGTAAATTGTTTGCGTGTGTGGGGTGGATTTCGTGTCTGCGAAACACTGTCTGTGCCGTGAAAGCACTGGATCGTGTGTAAACTGAGATTCAACTTGCTGTCTGAGCTGAGTTTTATTGGCGTTGTATTGAAATCCTTGAAGTTCAATTTGTGGAGAATATGTTTTATGTATAAGTCTTCTTTCCAAAATGAGTGTTTGAATTATTTTGGTCTATTTGTGCCATCTAGTAAGTCTAAACCGTAGGTACATGTCAACACATGTCGAAAAAGAACCACATCCATTAAGTCAGCTTTCAACTTTCAAACTCAAAATAGGCGTAAAGCTGTAATTCTACTAAACACAAAGATATGCCAAACTTATAACATCCCGCTATTCGTCGGGTGTCAATTAAATTAAATTAAAATAAAATATACACATAACTAGTACCGGACGTGTTTGCAAAACTAATTTGACCACTTTCTAACGTCAACGTAGTCTACTTGGAGACTATTGTTTCGAAGTGACGTTGGAATGACGTCATAGCAGTTTTGAATTACAAGATAATTGGGACTGCATGATTTGTCCCTTACATTTAATAATCACTATTCATGGAAAGTTTATAAGATACAATACAGTCCGTTAAAAATAAGACAGAGACAGACGGACACTGGAAGTTTAGTAAATAATCCCGTTTTTACACATTGTGTACGGAATCCTGCTGTTGCTATCCCCGCCTCCGTAAAGTGTCTCATGGGAATGTCTCCCCTTACCATCAGCGCGGCGTCCGAGTCATCTGATTACTTGTGCCGTCTACCATTACAGTCATACAATATGTCTGGAATCGTTAATTCGATGTGCTAGATGTATTTTGATATTATGACATATCAAATACAAAGTACTACGCCGTAAGTGCATTGCATATTTCTATTCCGAATATATTAGAATGTTTCGCCTATTGCGTTGTACAATTTTGTATGTGGTACAATAAAGGGTTTTTAAGCCCTAGGTGTCCTACTGCTGGGCAAAGGCTTTCCTGTTTCGTTTAGAGCCATCATCCAATGGCAAATTCGTCCAAGTTATATATAGACCATACCCCCCATCTTACGTGGCCTACCTCTAGGTCTACGTCCCTTAGAAACCCATGACCTACAAGGATAAATAAAAAAATTGATTCAAATTAAACTCTAGATACTGTTTTAATGATTTGGACGACCGACAAAAACCCTTTTATTCAGGCTTTCACTATCAAGGTGAAGGCAAGATGAAGGTTACTTCGTATTTATGTCGTACGTACCCAGTAAGTAGTTTACTACTGCTAAATTCAATTTTATGAATATTTATTTTTATTGTATCTCCTTACAATTTTTCTGTTTAGCCTTGTCATTAAAAATTTCAGGAATATTCTTAGCGTAAAATCCATACTTCCATATTAATATTATAAGTGTGAAAGTCTGTCTGTCTATCTGTCTGTCATTTACGTTTTCACGGACAAACCACTGAACGGATTTTGATAATATTTGGTATAAATATAGTTGAAGACCCGGGGTCCAACATAGGCTACTTTTTGTCGCAGGCGGAACTGCGGGAAACAGCTCGTAAACAAAATATATGAATCTGCTTTCAGTTTAAATAAGTTATTTATTCGTAAAATTAATGTTACAATTATTTACATTACAAAAAAATAAGATACAAGGGGAAAAAAGGAAATATTAATACATAAGACCACCCCGTGTCGTACCTGGTTCAGTTTAATGCGTTAATATTACTCGTATATAGTTGGATTTCTTTTCGAAGTCGTTTTCGAGGGTCGTGACCACCACAATGCAATTTGGCAATTAACTAGTTTCTTCTAGGTAGACCTATTTTAAGCCTTTTGTATGGCTTCTTGGGTGTTGCATTTTATAGCTGCCAGGAGAGGGTTAGGCCAGCGAGTTGGCGATTTGCCCCTGGGTCTGGTTCCTATTATACATTGTACTTATTGTTTTTTCATGCTTGTGTATGTAAATTATTTGTTTTATTTTGTACAATAAAGATATTACATAACAAACAAACAAACAAATATCCTACTATTTTAAGCTTCTCTTAACTGTTCGATTCACGTCTGTTAGGATTTAGAAATCCCGTTTTAGATTACTTCGTACGTAGTAGGCTTGTAAAATTATTGTCATTGATCATACTTACTTGTAAAGCTATTAGCTTCTGTATTAGTGTTTGTTTTTATTATTTCAATTGTTAAAATATCGATAAGACTGTTCACGATAGTTTGTTTATAAATATTTAATTGTTTATTCAACAAGCTCTTGAGATGTTATTATTTTTGCGAATCAATGAATTCAATTTTTCTCTATATTAACATTACACTTGATTTTGTGGCATCCAAGTAATAAAATGTATAAGTTAACGTATGTTTATGCGTCTACGTACTTATAATAATGTTATATAAATAAGCCGTTTTTTATTTTTTTTATTTTGTGATTTACGAGAGAAGTCTGTAAGGATTGTAGCAAATGGAAAACCTACCCCAACGGCAAACAAATTTGAGATTTTTTTTAACGTACCTATACTTAGTCGTTTTTGCCTTCAATTCGAATATGAACTATGAAAGTCAATTTACACGATTATTATACCATTATACAAGATTTTTAGCTGAATAAAAAGTTTTTTAAATAAAACGCAATGGAATTTGAACCCATATTGTGATAGGTCATTGTATCAAACTACGCACTAGTATTTTGATGCCGGCAAAGAGCTAATCATAGCAATTCTTTTGCTGAATAAGTGTTTACTTACTGCAACTGCTGTGGGTCAAAGTCTAATACTGTTTTGCCAGTTTATTCGTGAAGTACTGACGTGATCAAAATGCAGCTCCCTTGAAAATTGGAGACATTATGAGTATCAATCGTATAGCGTCTGTTGAAAAAACGAGTCTGTAAGAATCGTAGTAAATGAAAATCTTTAGCATCTGCCTAAGCCTGTGGGAAACTGGCTTGATACAGTATGTAAACTCCTAAGGGAGTCCCAAAAGCTGCTGGGTTAGGAACCTTTGCTTCGCAAATTCGACTCGCGCTTGACCGTTTTTATTTTAACATTCCATCAATTCCATTGTGTACCAAGCACGCGGTCACACCCACGCGCGTGTCCCGAGGCGAGGCGATGACGGGTTGGGTAGACGAGACTTCCATTCAAATGAAATTGTATGATACCGGTTGTCATTCGTAGTTGGGATTTAGTTATAACGATATGAATTTACTAGTTTAGCCTCGAGGATTTGCGTGCTTTCAAATGAACATTGTAAATTCTGTTCCATTGCTCTATGATGTGTTCTATTCTTTACAATAAAAATGTAAAACAACCATTTTCAACAAGCATTGGTTAGTTCACAGTTATAATTTTAATTTCATAAAACCACTGGAGCATTTGCTAGCAATATTGAGTCTGACCAGCAGCTCCAGAGTGTTTACCAATAAAAAAGTTAGCTAATAATGAAAACTTATATGAAACATGAAGAACAGGCATAAAAAGGAAAGTTGTTTAACGTCCTAACTCTTTCAATCAAAAAGCTCTTCAGCTTTATAAAGATGTGTGTTAGTGGAAACAACATAAACTGTAATTCAGCACACGAGTAACGCCAACGAGACAAGTACCTATTAATAGATTATTTTTGATTCCAAATTTGCCACTAGCTAGTTTTTTTAACCTAGAGCTAAGCTAGTTTTAAGCATCGTGTTTATATATATATTTTTTATTTTGTATTTTATTAAACGAAATATTCAGTAGTACTTTACAAGCGTCTGAGCTCATTTCGTGATTCACAGCTTGAAATAAAGTAATAGCCGTGAGGAATTAGACGGAATCTTTGTTATTATGTAATTTCTGTCTTCAATTAGCATAAAAGTAGCAATAAAACAATATTTCTACTTTCCACACTTTCTCTCAGTCTGCGAGATGTATTGTTACGCACGGACTGGAAGTGACGTGTAGAAATAGATACTTAACTGGAACTCAGTGAGCTAGTGATTTTCAAAGTATAATCTACACTACAACATACAACTTTTTTGTCAAGGTAAAAGCTCAGACGAAAACCAATTCAAAAAGTTTTTCGGCGGTATTATTTTTTCTATTGCCAACTTTACTTGCTTTATAGCGCCATTTGCGAATGATCCCACCTTGATTGAAACTTTTTCCAAACCTATCTCATCCTACCTACTTAGACAGTGAAGGCCTAATAAAGAGACAGAGTTTAATAATTTACAATGATGAAGTTATTGTTACTACAAATCAATCAAAATTTACCTATTTAACAGAGTTCTTACTTAGTATATAGTGCCATGATCATGAATTTCATAACAATTAAAACGCTATTAATATAAAACATGAATATGAGGCTAAAGTTTGAGGACATCTGGTTATTGAGATATTTATATGAGGCTGTTTTATTTTACCTGGTTAAGAGTCTAAAGAGCCAAGGCATAGATAAACATACTTCCATACTAATATTATAAATGCGAAAGTCTGTCTGTCTTTCTGTCTGTCTGTCTGTTACGCTTTCACGGCCAAACCGCTGAACGGATTTTGATGAAATTTGGTATGAATATAGTTGAAGACCAGGGGTCAAACATAGGCTACTTTTTGACGCAGGCGGAGCTGCGGGTAAAAGCTAGTAATATTATAAATGCGAAAGTCTGTCTGTCTGTCTTTCATGGTCAAACCGCTGAACGGATTTTGATATAATTTGGTATGAATATAGTTAAAGACCCGAGGTCAAACATAGACTACTTTTTGTCGCAGGCGCAGCTGCGGGAAACAGCTAGTATTTAATTTTTGCTTAATACCGTCAGTATCATAAATTTCGGTGCTACTTACTCCATCTGGATTTCAAGACATAAATTATGGTTTCAGCTAACTTTGATAGGTAAGGGAGGTTTGATAGGTAAGGTAAGGAACTTTATAACAGCAAGGACGTTTTGGAACATTTCCAATAAAAATATATATATTTATTTCAAGCATCGAGAAAGAACAAAGTACAGACTCTGATTGCAAATTATAGCTAGGTATTTAATACTTAAGAAATGGATACATAAGTAAAAAACCTGAAAAAGTTTTTAAAGTTTCGCTACTGCAAAAAAGCTACACTTAGGTTTGTTTTACTCTTTCTTCGAGCCTTTGATACGTTTACTACTATTATTAACTATCCTGTGCTCTGACTCTGAAGTCCATCATGAGTCATCTTCATTTGATCCTAATTCATCATTCTTCTAATTCTTTTTTTTTAAATCTTTACATTACTAAAACTTAAATATAAATACTTACCTACATATTTTAGTACATCTAATCTTTAAGAATCGCAGATACTTAAACGTATACGTGTATAAATATTTAATTTTACTTTATTTATGCACACAATAAAAATTAAAAAAAAGACATATACAAATAGGCTTATTCTACTCATTTTTTTTTTGCCATTCATATGAAAAATAACAGTGCCAGAAACTGAAAACTGAAAGATTTTTTATCCGTGCCAAAATAAATAAGTTATAGGCCTTTTTAATTCGGTGGAAGGGGAAGGGGAAACTGTCAAAAACAAGAAAAGGATGCACTGTGTGTGCTGTGACGTCACTGCCATTTGGGTTCATGTGTAGAAAAGAGATAGCAAGACTTCCCAACTACGTTCCCACTTTCCTTTATGAGAATTTTTTTAATGCTAATTACTGCTTTAATTATCAACCAATTTTGTTGTTGTTTTCGGAATCTGCTACTTTTTAATGTAGTTAATGTTCCGTATACAAATCTTGTCCAAGTATGAACACGGTCAAGTAGCCAATTTCGCATGTCTAGCCAATTGCGAATTTGAATTATGGTAGTTTACTTGTATGACAATTTTCGAAAGGAATAGACTACCCATCGGTATTGCTATTTTTATTTGGCAGTTATGTCAGTATTGTACTTTCTCGTTAGTTTCTCTCGTTAGTCTGCGCGTGATTCAGCAATATCATAGCTGTCTGCGAACCGCCCCGCCGCCGCCGTCGTCATTTCTTGTTGTTAAAGGGTTAGTTCTGCATTATTTTAGTAATATGTATAGGTATGAGTAGGTACTTCTTCTCTTATTTTTTACTGGCTTAAGGATGCTTATTTTTTTATTGTTTCTGATATCAATTTATAGCTAATTGATAATCCCTCAATCTTTACTAATTTTATCAATGTGATAGTATTAGTAGTGTATAGTAAATTTATATGTCTGTTTCTTCCTTACGTTAAATCGCTGAACCGATTTAAATTTAATGAACTTGTCAGTGAATGAGTTATGGTCCTCTCAAATATACTTTGTTGGATTCCACTCCCTAAGAAGAAAAATATCTAGATTTTTATTTTTTTATTTTATTAAAGAGTTGCTAGTAGTTTGTCTTAATCAATGACAAATGATCACAAGAAAGAGTGACTAGTAATATATTATAGCAAATAAGAATCAATTAAATACAAGCACAAATCAGAATGGACCAATAAACCGAATAACAGTGCTATATAGATGATGCTTCCGAGCAAGACTGGATAAAAAGTCGACAATCGTGGGAACCGATGGTCTGATTGTAGTCGGATTGGACAATGGTGGGTGGGATACCGGTGCTATTGGTTTAAGAACAGCCTTTATGTTCCCAGGCTTACTTCCGCCGATGACTTTGTGTTTTGCGATCGTACTGGCATGTAATAAGTCATGGCCACGTGTGATTAAAAATTGTATGTTTTTGATTTTCGAATGATTAATTTTAACTACCGTGGATTTTTTTCTTTTTTAAGTTAGTGTGTTAGTGGCCAATACTGGTCTTAGATTATTTTTATCTGAGAGTCTATCTATGCTTAACGACTGCCATCTGGCGGTTAATGGTCACAGCTATAATAACTTGCATTTGCACGTGTAAAGTGCTAGATACACGTGTATCTTATTAGTTTGCTATAAAATGAATGATAAAAATAAACTACTCTACTACTCATCTTAGCGCCTTTTCGGTTGCATCCTTGGCTGATTTCCTCGGAACCTAGGGTCCGCTTTCCTACTTTTTCTCCTCCGTTTCCCCCGGTCTTCGGCATCCTTGGTTGTTAGTCCATTAGCACGCATATCTTCCATTGCGACGTCGAGCCAGCATTTTTTGGGTGCGCCCCTTTTGTGCGCCAGTCCGGCGGAGGCGGCATGGCTAGACAATTGCTCCCGACATATATATCTTAAGCGGCTTTCCTGAAGTTTGTCCGCTATATCACAAACATGAAGGCTGCCCCGGATACGGGAGTTTTGTATGCGATCTTTCCGCGACACTCCACACATCCATCGCAGCATCTTCATCTCCGTGACACGCAACACTTGCTTATGCCACTCGAACACCGGCCACGCCTCGCTGCCATGTAGAAGGGCAGGTCTAATCATGGTTTTATAAACCTGTCCTTAAAGCCTTACAGGAATTTTTGGGTCACAAGTGACACCAGTCACCTCACGCCACTTTGACCATGCTGCTGCTATTCGGGCTTTGACATCGCAGTCAATGTCCCCGAATGATAAAAATAAAATGTGTACTTATTTTCGACAACATAAAACAAAAGATAGCCAATTTGATATCTATTAGAATGTTTATATTTCCAAAGCTTTTACCTACAGCAAAAAAAAAAAAAAAACTAAAAGAAGTACCTACAGTAGGGACTAATTTATTAGACGAAGTATCAAGTAGCATCAGAGACACACATGAGCAACCACCGTGGCTACTCATGTATGCGGAAGATATCGCACTGACGGATGCAAGCAAGGGGAGACTGACCCAACGGGCAAACAAATGGAAGGAGTCACTTGAGAACGGCGGTCTGAAACTAAACGTAGCGAAAACTGAGTACATGGCTTGTAATACCGCAGATCCTCATCCTTTACGTATAGGCGAAGACCTGGTCAAGCGTAATGATAGATTGAAATACTTGGGGTCTGTACTCGATGCGTCCGGGGACATCGATTGCGATGTTAAGAATCTTATTACAGCGGCATGGGCAAAGTGGCGTGAGGTGACTGGTGTCACTTGTGACCCCAGAATGCCGATCAGGCTTAAGGGGCAGGTCTATAAATCTATCATTAGAGTTGTTGACGTGCCCTCCTGCATGGCAGTGAGACGTGGCCCGTCCTTGAGCGGCACAAGCAAGAGCTGCGTGTTACGGAGATGAAGATGCTGCGTTGGATGTGTGGAGTGTCGCGGAAGGACCGCATAAGAAGCTCCCGCATTCTGGGTAGCCTTCATGTCCGTGACATAGCGGATAAGCTTCAACAAAATCGCCTGCAATGGTACGGTCACGTTTTACGAAAACCGGCAACATACACTGGCCATGCCGCCTCCGCCAGGGCCTGGTAGAAGAGGCGCGCCCAAGAAGAGCTGGCTTGACATCGCAAAGCTGGATATGCGTGCTAACGGACTAACTGTCAGGGATGCCGAAGACCGGGCGAAGTGGAGACGCAAAAGTAGGAAAGCAGACCCTGGGCTCCGAAGCGGACGGCTGAGGATGCAACCGGGAGGGCGCTAAGATGATGATGATGACAGTAGGGACTAGTTAAAAGTCCAAACAAGTTAGTTGTCTCAATTTTGCAACGCAATTCCCAATTTCACAGGCACACGGCACAGAATGACCCTTGAGAAGCTACCGGCACAAAATAACGAAAGTGCGGAAGGTATCTTGATAAAGTGGACCAAGCTGTTTGAAATTGTCATCATCGTGATTTTATTTATTGGATATTATATGTATGTGTATTTGTGTATATTTATATTTTTATGTTTGTATATATTTATATAAGTTTATTGTAGGTTTTATTTTAATTAAAGCGTTGCTTTTAATCTATATATTACGTATTTTTATTGTACCTATATTACTTATTTATTTATTTGAAACACAAACAGAGTACAATCATTACATCTGAAATGCATCAGTCGTTACTATTGCCAGATTGTATTCCAATAATAATGTGTTTACATGATTTTAAAGTAAGCTACGTACTGACAGTCTGGTAAATATAGGATGATACTTTTGTCAACAGGACAGAAATATGGCTAATGTTGAAGTGGGACAAAGACTAACAAGAAAAAATATGTGATTTGACAGCTGTCATGTGAATCAAACTATATTTTCTGAAGTATAATAATATTACATCCATACTAATATGTCTGCCTGTCTGTTACGCTTTCACGGCCAAACCGCTGAACGGATTTTGATGAAATTTGGTATGAATATAGTTGAAGACCCAGTGTCAAACATAGGCTACTTTTTGACGCAGGCGGAGCTGCGGGAAACAGCTAGTACAATATATATTATAATAAACATATATATTACTTTGGTTTGGTTTTGGCTTTGGTTTGGCCGTGAAAGCGTAACAGACAGACAGACAGACTTTCGCATTTAATATTATAGTATGGATTAGGTAGATTATTTAGTGAGTGTTTTTTCTGCAGCGCTGTTTTAATCTTATTAATCCTTTCTACCTCAAGGTTGGCTGGCAGAGATTGCATTTGCGATAAGTCCGCCCAGTGAATTAGACACAAAAAGCTTAATTTTTTATGACATTCCGCTAATATTCTACAAACAATTTGAAAATAACCTTGAGCGTTTATAACAATGTATTGATCTTTTAGGAAGTTTCAGTCGTGTGTTCCTCCTTATTTTGTGCTACCAGTTACTCTAATGAGGGTATCATTTGTCAGGGGTACTTAATTAGTGTTTGCGAGGGCTGCCTCAAGTTGGTAGTTTTGTTTATTTTCTCATTTTAGCATACGATTTGAAAAGTATCTTTGATTTTAAGCTGATTAATCCTGTTTGGCTTTAATACTTCCTAACTAGTATTATACATACAAATGAGAGATTCTTCATCTGTTTGTGTACGCTTTTACGTATCAGATACTCTACCGATTTAGATAAAATTGGATTTGTAAATAGTTTTGATCTCGAGGAACGGTTAAGGATACTTTTATTACGGTAAATTAGGCACTACTATCACACAGAGGTAGACATTAACCAGACGCCTGTAACCCACTCCATATCATGAATAAGCTACTGCTATATAAAGTATATTGTTACGGTACAATTACTTTTACCTAAGACTAGGAAGTTAGGTAACTTTGCTCTAAATGGCGAATAAATTAGTACTGGCATACGAATTACATGTTAGGTACTACCTTGTCTATTTACTATTTATTATATGGATGCAAAAGGTTTCGACTACAACTTATTAATTAAAAAACAAAACTAAAACTTCTTGAGGATCTAGCCGTGCGCGATGTGCTTATTCTTAGCGAATGCGCATATAAAGCGAGGCAAGTCTCAATCCGCATTGGATTGGTCACTATTTAGTTGCATTTTCTACGTAGAGCTCCTTCTTTCTTCGGAAGGTACGTTAAGCTGTAGGTCCCGGCTATTATCGATAGCTGACAGTCAATAGGTTGTGTCAGGTGAAAGTTATCTGACACAGCGGAACCTCTGAGGCAGCCTAAAAAAATCTGTCAGTGTTGGCCACTAACACACCTTTGGTAATGTAAATTTTTCAATCTGCTCTGGTTTTCCTGTAAAAAGGATTAAGCAGATTAGACGGCAGCCGCTCCACTGTTATAACCAGCGCCGCCAAAGCTAAGGACCATGACTTACAGCGTACACGCTTAAGCTGAGAACACAACTAGAAAAACACATTTGGTCGAAGAAGAAGACTTCTTGTTTTGTAGAACTGAAAAGTGGTCATTTCACAATACAACAATTATTAAAATCAACGAGTTATAACGTACAAGTATTTTCTTTGAGTTTAGTTTGATTTGAATACAATTTGCTATTTTATATTTAATCAGTGAATACTATCACGACGCTAATATATACTTGCTCATAGTGAAGTAATTTACTAGCAACTAACATGATTCATACAAATTCATAGATTTAAGTATAGGCGTAACTGAAACGAAAGCCAGACTAAGAAACAATGCAGGTACTTACACACAAGGACATGTGAGTATATTTTTAAATTGTAGACAGTCTTTCGCTTTTATTTTAATTTTTATATGATTATAAATACCTATATGTATGTAGCTTGCTATAAGTAATACTAATAATATAAGATGCGAGACGTCAATTGGCTCTCGCATAAAGATTAACATCATTAAACGCACTTTGACGCAATGGTTCCAATTCTTTCAATAGGGCAATACCAAAAGAGTCCTTACGCCATTCACACCTTGGTTCCAATCCCTCATGGGATCAGACGACGCAAAATATTAAAAGTATTCTTGGATCTATGAAGATTCTATAAAAGAGAAAATGAAAATCCATAAACGACATGATATAGCAAACCCGTATTGTTATAAGTCCGCCTTTGCTCATATTCTTTTTAAGTTTTTGTAATTGTATAAGTGTTTGTTTCTATATGTGGACAATAAAGATATTTTGTATTGTAAAAAATGTTGTAAATGTATATGCAAATATGTCTTGCAAGTGGATTGTACTGATGAAAATAAAGAATTAATGAGGAATTTATAGGTGAAATGAAAGGTAAAAGTCAAATTAGATAATTTCTCTGTAATGTAATCACTTGGATTTTACAAAAAACTGACAAATTCACAATTTGTTTTTATAAAAGTTAAACATCAGAAAAATAAATACTTAAACTAGGAAGATTTTAACATGTAGGTATTGTCACAAATAACACTTACGCTTAAGCTCCACTAAAGCACAGAATAGGTGGTTGCCTAAGGTTACCTGGAAGAGATTGCTTATGCGATAAGGCCGCCTTTTGTATACAAACTGTGTTCATGTTTTATGTAACATATTTTTTAAATTGTGTGAAAAAAATCTGTGTGTAAAGAAGTGTTAAATATATAAATAAATAAATAGGAAGAAACGAGGACAAACAAGGACAAAGTAATACTGTCAGTAAAAGACTTATAATTTTAGTTAATTTTTACTGCAAAAATACCACACGAGCAATACTTCAAGAGAACGCATATGTCACCAGTAAATTTAGTTTTCGTATTCAATACAAAAGATCAATACAAGCGTCAACTACGGTCTAAATCCGACTAAATCACATTAGTACAAGTCCACCCAAGGGCGACGTCACCCGAGCTAGAATTTTTTATCAGACTCTTATCTGTGGTAAAACAATTAGTCAGTTTGTGTCATACGTTTCTGCAGGTAAACGTGTGTTTTGTTTAAAAATAGAATAAAATTAAAACTCGAATTTAACAAATAGTTCTACGTAAAGTGTAGTGTAGTGATTGGTTTTTTTTTATTTATTTTTTCATTCCGACAGAGTTAATTTCAATTTGTGTGGGCGATAAGTTTAAACTTTGAAAATTTTTGAAGGTAAGGGAACGTATAAAAAAGACAAACAGTAGTCTGTCGATGTTTGTTCTTTTTCAAGGGCGCCGTAGAAAGGCCAAAGGAATGAGCATAGAGAGTGGGACATGTTTATTTGTACTAGAGTGTTCTTATCTTTACAATGATAAATAATTAAGTAATTCCTAATTATCGTGTATTTTGATCTTGCAGGAGTTAAAGTAAGTGGTCTGTAATAAATAATCCCAAATGATTTTTTGTATTAAATGTCAAAAGTAAGGAACTCCAAGAATAGTATGCAGCATTTGCAAACTGTTTTCCACCGGGATGAGATAGTTTTATTTTATAGAGAGTTCTTTTGTAGGATTTCGCAAAAATTATGTTTATTGCTAAATATACTGAATGTTGAGGAGCTTGTTAGTCGAGCGCGACCCGCGTATCCGTAGCGAATGCGCGTGTCAAGCGACGGCGTAACGCGACCACTATTGGATTGGTCGCCATTTAGTGGTATTTTCTATCTTGAGCTCCTCCATGCTTCGGAAGGCACGTTAAGCTGTTGGTCCCGGTTGTTATCGATAGATAGCAGTCGTGGGGCTGTGTCAGATGCTTTAGGGCAGCCTGAAAAATTCTGACAGTGTTGGCCACTAACACACCTCGGGTCTTATTCGGTCTGGTTTCCCTGTAAAAAGGGTTACGGAGGTCAGACGGCAGTCGCTCCATTGTAATAACCAGTTCCGCCAAATCAAGGACCATGACTTACAGCGTACCCTAGGCTCCGAAGCGTAAGCTGACTACGCAACTAGGAATACAGGCTAGGTTGATGATAATGAAATATACTGAATATGGACTAACTTATAGGAGCGTTTTTTTTCAAATGTATGACTATGCCGAATGAAAATCGATCGACACACCAATTTTGCGTGAGTCGCCCTTTTAATAAATAGTACTCCAGATCCTCGCCCACTCTATAGACAATGCACACTCTGTGGGCTGGGCTGGACTGAGCGTAAGATGGTTTGTCTGGCTTCACTTGGATCCAATTAGTTACTAATCAAGTTTATTTAAAAACAAACTCTTTAACTGTGTTAAATTGATACTCGGGATAATTGATTTTATTGTTTGTGTTGTTATCGGGTGGGGCGCGATATACTATAATTGATATCGATATTTCATTCCAATGTAAATACATTTATTGTATGAAGTATTGAGAATTAATTTAAACATAATGTGTAAACACTAACCCCTTGTTTTAGGCACGTTTTGAGCCCATGTTTTTTTTCTGTTCTTTCACGTTAAATGCCCATAAAATAAAAGAACATTTTAGTTTCTGAACACGAGGGTAAATTTATTTTGTTTTCCAAAATTAATGATAACCTAAATGCACAATTTAATTATTTCCAAATACTAGTCATGAAGTTCTTACGCACACGCCTAATTGTAAAACTAATCATGCGATTATCTCCGTGACTCAACCTTTTGTATTCTAAAGTGATCAACGTTATCAATCAGCTGATGAGCGAGAGAGACGTCGATATATTCCGTCTCTGTCTCGCACAGGCATGTGCGGATGTGACGTCGTCACGGTGGTGGTCTAATGGGCTTCTTCCGGACAAACCTGTATTGTTATTTTTGTCAACCTGTTGATCCGTTTACATTTTTGGTCATATTTTAACAGGTATGTGTGAAAATATCAATATATAATAAAAAAAGTAGATCTGTACTTAACTGTATAATTGTTTATCTTATGGGCAGTTACGGGGTGATTTGACCACAGCCTCTCGTGCATAATCTAGCTAGCTTAATTTAGAAATACCACTATGTCACCACACTAAAATAAAGCAATCAGAAATAAGCATCATTGTGCTGAGACTTCTATGTTAAATTACCTACTAGAAGTTTTGTATTGTACACGTACGTACACTAACACGTTTTACTAATTTGTATAATTTTATTAAAAACCTTACTAAATACAGTAACAATTCGAGTAACAGACCTTGTCTTAATAAGAAAAAAAATTGTAAAAATACCTAAATATCAAAATATAGGTTGCGGTAACTACTTACCATTAGGTGGGCCGCATGCCTGTTTATCTACTAAATAGTATAAAAAGAAAATTCAGAATAGATTTATCGAAAGTTTTTGCCCGCTGCGACTCTTGTCACTTTTTATTTCTCTCGTAGCACCTTCTACGTTGTAGCAACTTTTTAACACTAACGTCGTCTTTTGGCACTAACTTCGCCGTCGTCGCGTCGTTGTCGTAGTTGTGTCGTAGCACTGATAAAAGACTATATGAATGCGTAGATTAAAAATTACACGTACTTAAAAATTAACCTATTTTACATGGATGTGGGTGATTTATAAACTCCCCTTAGGGAAGTCCCCTATGGTATCGCTGTGTCTTTCGCCGGAACTCTACTAAATAAATTGTAAATCTAGGTAGTTATTAATAATATTAATTTGTAACATTGTTAATTGTTACAAAGCATTTTTAAAACATACTTAAAAGTGAGCCAAAAGTGAAATTGTATAATAAGATAACAGCTGCTGTTTAATGTTTGTCATTGATGAAAAAGGGTTAATTTTCCTTTTATAAGATTCATTATTTTAGTCGTGTAGTTACAAATAGCTTTTTTTACTTCATGGCATGAACTGATATGTGGACAAACATAGTGGTGTTAAATCTACATCTACATCTACACTAATATTATTAAGAAAGATTTGTATTTTTGTGTGTATGTTTGTAATGAATAAACTCAAAAACTACTGTGCCGATTTCAAAAATTCTTTCACCATTGGAAAGCTACATTCACCCTGAGTAACATAGGCTATATACCGCAGGTGGAGCTGCGAGAAACAGCTAGTATTTTATAATAAGGGTTTCAGGTAGAGCTGTAAAACCACATTTTGCGTTCCGCAGTCCTAGGCCTACGCAACGGTTTAACCCTCAATAAATTTACATGGTAAGTACCGCATAAAATTTGAGAACGGTTCGGAAACATCGAATATTGGACCTTTCCATATTTGTAAGTGTTGCGTTTGCACCATTGTGATCCTGTGCTTTTAGTAATTGCCCTTCTGACCCTGATGTCATGTTTGATAAGAAATATTATTATTTAAATTTAATTTATCAGAAAACTACAAATATTGGTCTTCGTGCCTTCGTTCATGTTTCGTTCTTTACGAGTCAAACATAGGATATTTTTTTCCTTTTTGAAGAAAATTATGTTTATTTCTCATGTGTAAAAACGCGATAAAAATCTAATTAAATTATAATTTTTGATTTGGAATTAATAAACAATCGCACTCAGAGTCGTTATAAACTCAAATTCGCCGTTAAAGGAAGAATTTCTTATTCATACTCATTAATTAGTACAGATTAAAAATTCTCTATAAGGATAAAAAAAATAAGTCATTTTGAAGAATTTATCTAGGTGTCATTAAATACCAAGCGCGGCGGATTTAGTTTTATCCGGTTTAACTATGTGTTTCTTTTGTTTGTAAATGGTGCAATAAAGTGTTCACTCATTCATTCAAAGCCGTCCAGTAAACTAGATTATTGGCCTTAAGCTGAACCAGTGAATTATCTCATCGACTGGCCTCATGTAAATGATCCATTACTCTTGACCGTTCCAGAGGTGTTCGGCATTTGAATAGCTTTCAGATGCAAACATATGGGAACTTTAACACCTAATTTGGAATATTGTTTAGGTATTCGATATTTAAACTATCTTTTAAGGTGACATTACTGTTAAATAGTCTAACCTTCTGCACATATTTGTTTGTTTGCTGACAAAATAAAAATTAGAATTGAACACAGTAAGCAGTGAAATACTATTTCAAGTGAAATTGTTTCCAGTTGAACCGTGAGATGTGAGGTGATTAATAAAGTTAATTATCGTTAGTTCTTATTTATTTTAATTTTCACTTATAAATTCTATTCGATACACGAAGTTAATGAAACAACTCGAGTAGCGTTTTGTTTTTTAAAAAAATTACTTGCAGTTTAATGAGTAAATAAGCGTAATGAGTATATTTTATATGTAAATATGTAAGGACTTAAATACGCTTTTTCTTATTCAGTTAACTAAATGTAGTTCATCATCATCATTCATCATTCCAGCCGCAGTCAGTCCACTGCTGGACATAGGCCCCTCCCAATGATTTCCAAAATGATCGGTTGGCAGCAGTCTGCGACCTTTTTCAGGTCATCTGACCATCTGGTCGGTGGATATCCAACGCTGCGCTTACCGGTACGCGATCGCCATTCGAGTACCTTTCTGCCCCATCCGCCATCGGTTCTCCACGCTATGTGCCCCGTCCACTGCCACTTCAAAGAACTAATCCGCTGGGCTTTGTCGGTGACTTTTGTTCTTCTACGGATCTCTTCATTGCTGATTCGATCTCGTAGGGAAACACCACGCATCGCCCTCTCCATAGCTCTCTGGGCGACCTTGAGCTTTCTTATGAGGCCCATAGTCAAAGACCACGTTTCGGACCCAAATGTCATAACTGGTAACAAAATATATGTGGTTGTATTGTACTTTTTATCTCCTTCTTTAAAGTTCCCACTTTGTTATGTATGTCAGTTCCTTCCACTTCTGTCTATCTCTAGCCATTACACTTTATAATACGTTTAATAATATATTACAATAAACACTACAGTTATGTTATTCTCATATAATATGTTTCCAATTAGTTGATCACTAGATAGGGAAAAAATATTTCCACAAAGATTGTTATACCTGCGTCATATAAAATTCATCGCAATTTGATAGATTGAGCTGGCGTCGGGTGTATTATAAGGAAAAGTGGCGAATAAATAAACGGCACGTGGGTTTGGTAGACGTAATCCTTTTGCAAGTTTTATGACCAAATGGATTGATCAATTCACTTTCACGACAATGTTATGTTTGAAAAGAAAAAAAAGAAAACTTCCTTGAAACGTGCTCTATTTTAAGGTTTTAGTCATGATTTTTGTTTTCTTATCAAACACAATTTCGTGTTTTTTACGAAAAAAAGCTCTGCCATTAGAAAGACCGTTGTTTCAGCATTCCAATATATCTATCGGTCGTAAAATTAATTCTAGCTACTGCTCACACTCTATTATATGTTATGGATTCCGTAAAGAGAAACTTATATTTAGATCAAAGTTTTAAAATATCATTAACAAATATGATCGACAGCAATTCATATTCTTAATGGCTGCATCGACAGAAATAAATCGGAAATCTAATATCATTGGGACTTGCCAATATGGCGGGGGCGTTTAATAACAACCCTCAAGTGAGGCGGCGGACGCAACGTGACGTGCGCGGGAATTACTTTCGCGAAGTTAAAATTTGAACTTCAACTGTTTTATTTATTTATATTTAGATGTATCACTGGCCAGGAACGATATTTATTGTCTAATCCATAGTTACCTTAGAATCAAATATTTCTCTCTAATTCAATAATTCCTCCCTTGTTGTTGATTCATCCTTGTCTTATTGTACAGTAGTCAGTGCCGAATTTTCCGAAGGTTATGTTAGGCAGTGCATCCTAGTGACTTGCCAAACGATAGAATAGATTGTATAAATATGAGCTGTGAGAAGTTCAAACACGACCTCGTATGTAAGCGGACACATAATGGTTTTTCACAGAATATTGACGATGAGAATAAGAGTGTCGTCAAATGTATTTCTTCAGTACGCGAGCATATAAGTTACTGCATTTTTTTTAGATCAGAGCGCATACTACGCTATATATATAGACTACGCAGCTATATACGCAAATAATAACAATAGGTAGGTAAATAATAAAAAGTAATAACTTATAAGTGTATTTTTAACTTACCTATTTTTTAACTTGACATGATTATTTTATATGTAAATGAATCTTGTGGGCTATTCTGCTAGACTGCATAAGTAAGCTAGGTGTATTCAGTCTCTCACTATAAATAATTTACGCTATTGGCTTTTTTACTATAATTGACAACTAGTATCTAGGAGAGGGTAGATTGTGGCTTCTTAGTTACGATGTACTGATAAACACCTTAGCTAGACATATGAAAAGCAGAACAGCTATTTACGTCGCCCGTCCCCGTCTCGTCCCGTTTCCGTGCAGTTCCGCGTGTCGGATGTGTTACTGTATTATGTGATACCTGGAGGGCGATTCTCACGTCTTTAGAGATAAAGTCGAATTCGAAATATCTCGACAAACAAGACGGATGCCTACTGAAAACCTTGTTTATTCGGTCGACATGATCCTGTCTCTTACAACTTGTTAGAAATGTCAATCAGTGTATGTACCATAGTGTTCCCTCTCTACGTCGTCTTTATGGCCAGCTGTACATAAAATATATTCTATTTCATGATCAATCAACTTTCAATAGACATTTGTGTAGTCTACGACATTTTTATCTGGTAGTAACGAGAATAAACTTAAAAATAATAGAGATGTCGATCGAGATTTAGGATAAAGATTTGTCGAAACACGACATCTAAGTCGTGTTTTCTGAGAATCTGCCCCTTGTGCCTCTACCCCAAGCAGGGGTGGAAAACGGTATTTTTAAACCTAGACCTTATAGATTTTGGATGAAGCCAGCACTTTTGGTGGAGATGGTTTGGTAGTTAACTATGAAATTCCATAAAAAAAAAATCATAACTCAGTCGTTTGTGTCTGCGTTGTCTCATTGTAGAGACACTTGTATGGCATATCTCACGTTACACAACGTAAAACATTTGATAACAGTAGCTTGTAAATTTTATCAGAGAGATTTATTATACAAAATTCTTCGAGGAATAGACGTATGCTACAATGAATTAATTTTATTTAAGTACTAGCTATTCGCTCGCGGCTTCGCTTCCGTGAATGTCGGTTTTCGCGTCTATAAGTCCATCATCATGACTGTCTATACGTACAAAATATAAAAGGAGATGTTCCCATTGACATAGCCTCGGTATAGCGGTACGCGGAGCTCGAGAGAGAGCTCTCATTCGACATCGCAGCCCTAAGCCAAATGAAGACTACTTAGTACCTATCGTTCAACTGTGAAAATTTTAAATTTCTACTATTAGCGATTACAGCTGTGCGTGCGTCTATATGCCAGTGGGAACATCTATATAGAAGAAGATGTAAGTACATACATAAGTAAATAATTTAACGTTACAATTAACGTATATAGATTAAGAATAGGTAATTCACTTATGAGTTACTGTCAAAGTATATGTACGAGCACAAAATACACCCCAAAATACTTACCTACCTAATGGTAGCTCCGCCATTAAAACGGTTTCTGACCAATTTTAATTAGGTTAACGATACGTAAAAAATGAAGTTACAGGAGTAACATACAATATACTATTGAGCGTTGAGACTCTAGGTCCGTGGGGCCCCCGCAGCAATAGGCCT
The DNA here is from genome assembly GCA_947363495.1 of Euzophera pinguis. Classification (NCBI taxonomy): domain Eukaryota; kingdom Metazoa; phylum Arthropoda; class Insecta; order Lepidoptera; family Pyralidae; genus Euzophera; species Euzophera pinguis. The sequence continues at coordinate 9,335,738 of OX376170.1, read as the reverse complement.
TTTCAAAGATATTTCGAAGAGGCTTATTTATGCGACGGGAGACCGAAGAGCTGGCGCTTTCCTCGGCCAACGAATCAGTTTGGCAATCTAACGAGGAAATGCTGCCAGCATCATTGGCACAATACCACAGGGACCATTAGTTTTTGTTCACTTTATGATTGTTTTTAAGGTAAGTATTTTTTTTTAAATTAGGTTTTCCTTTTTTTTTAGTAGGTTAATTTAATTGTTAGCTTAATTGTATTTATAATACTTTAATTAAATAAAGAATTTTTATATACTATTAGAGAAATAAAAGAGAATTTCATAACCATAAGTTTAGTTGGTTTACAGCCGCACTCAAAGTAGTTAATGACCATTAAAACAAACTCTAATAAAAATTCTCCGTTCCGTTAGAGGTAGATTTTTAAATACTCTTTAGTGTTTACTTAAGCAACTCCTTAGTATAGATTTATTAACTCTCGTAGTGAGTATTTTAAGGTTTTTTTAAGTTTTAAGCACGCTACGACTTTGATTTTTTTTAGCTATAAAATCAAAAAGAAAATTTTGCCTCATAAATTTTTCCCCGTTTTTCTAAGCAACATGAAACATTCTGGCAAACTGTTGCCACTCACGTATGTAGGACAAAGCATGGCTCGTTTTAAATGGGTCAGGGAACACAAAGGCTACCTGTATCACCTGCCATTGAACAGGTAGTGTCTATTATCGTGCCCATTCATGTCCCTCTTGCCTATCCCTCGTTGCTATTCCGGTAGAATGGAGGGGAGCAGTTCGACATTTTATACTTTTTTTCTCTTTATATCATCGATACGCTATTGATAAAGATATATATTCGACAACAATTAAACTATATATTGGAATGCTATTTTTAAAAAATGTGACTCACGCAAAATCTGCGAATTGAATAGTTATTGTTCGATATCGAATGATTTTCTTTTGATATCGAAGGATTTTTATTCTATATCGAACGACTTACATTCGAAATTTCAAAAAAAACACTACTGATATGAAAATTATTTGCGAGGTAATAAAATATCTCAGCAAAATCAAAAAGATACTCGTAGTTATATTATTTTAGCTTTTAATAGTCAAGATCAAAGGCTTCACGTAGCTAGTGAATATAGGACTTAGGTAGGCTTTAAGGCACACAAATATTCTTAAATAATGATTCTTAATATTATAATAGTTTTCAACTAATGACTGAAAATTTGGAAAATGCCAACAAAAAAATTGATTTAAAAATATCACTTGCAATTTACTTTACATTTGTTGACAATTATAGGTTTGCAAATTTATTACCTCGTCTATTGCCAACATAAGTTTTAATCACATATCCTAGTCGTGCTATGGTTTGTGGGTCCCATCCTATTTACGTAAACAACAAGTTATGTAGGTACATTAACATGGATTGTTTTATCTGTTTTCATGCATATTCATCGAGTTAGTGCATAGCAAATCATGTGAGGAATCAATTTTGCCACGTACTGTATACTTAACATCGGTTGTAGACCCCTACATGCGACATGATAAATTGGGCAGACATTATTTGATGCAAAACATTTAAACAGCAAAAAATTTGAATAAGTTTTCGTATCACGAAACATGAAAAAATTACTTCAATTCGATAATTCAAACACATAAATTCCGTCCACAGACATTTTTTATAGCAGCTTTTTATTTTATTCTTAGTACTTTTCTTGTGTAAGTATATAATATATAAAATATAATAATTTAAGTCGCCGTTTCCTATACTTATTAGCATATTTTTACGAACCTTTACAATAAATATTTGTAAGTGCATAAGGCGTCGTCCTTTACATCTACCTATAGACTGATCAAGGTATTAAGGCGTATCTTTCTACTCTTGAATCCAAAGGGCTTGACAGATACTTAGAAGTTTAAGAACACTCAATCCTTGACTTAAAACAGTCTTGAACTTAAAAACAAACAAATTATTTTCGACAAACGTGACACATTGATGGCATAGTTGTCTCGTACCTACTATTTTGTATACCAAGTGATTTTTTGTAAAGAACTGGTAGAAAAAGTATTTCTGTTAAAGTGTTTCTTTTTGTTTAATAAATAAAAATCTAAATATCGATATTAAAAATTTACGAATAAAAATTTGATTTCTTGTTCTTTGTTAGTGTTTACAAACATATATAAGTCACAATAGTCCTTGAATAGCAAGAAAGGTCTTACGTAGATATCTGGCCTGAATTTAATTTTACATGTACCTAGTTATATCCTTTGTGATACAAATTGTTATTTCAGCTTTTTTTGTTAATCTGCAGTAATACAAGCCAACCTCGCCTGCCAGATGACGGACGAGGCTCGAGCGGATCTTTCATTTATATAGTTATATGGTCAATCGACCCTGTGCACTTTGGTTCGCCCGGTGTTCGGCATCTGACGTAATTTAAGGCTTGTCATTTTACGACTTTGACGTTAAACTCCGGAGCGGTTTTAAGGCCATGAAAATTGGCTAAGCTTTTTTATTCTAAAGCAATAAGAAGTTTATAATTTCTCCCTGCTATTTCAGCACATGTTTTATTCACTACGAGATACAGCTATAAACAGTAAAAAATAATTGTAAATTACGCTCGTCAGTTGCATAAGGCGTTGCAGTCAAGTGTGCGTGACGTCACGGTGGGTGCGTCCGCCTGTTTGTCTTAGATCGGATACGTTTCCTCGGTTCTTAAAAAATATACAAATATAAATAATGAAAAATAGGATTATAGTAATTAGAACGAAAATAGGATATTTTTTAGAAAATAATTTATGAACCATGTTTACAGTAAAACTTTTATTTAATAGAGAGACGTACTTCTTAACATATTCCGAAAAAAATGACCTACAAAGACTTGTTTAAAGTGATGAATTAAAATTGTCAATATTGACCTGTTTAAAATTTTGTTAAAACACAACACACCTATACCAATTATTGAATCTAATATCTGAGGCAAATTTATGACAGGGAGATAGCTAAACTTTATGCTTACCTTTTTAAAAAATGTTCTCCCCGTTATAAAGGCATATTACTTACTCCAGACAGACATATGTTTACATTCTATAACACAGGAAAAAAAAAACACAGGAGAAGCCGTAGGGCTGTTTGGTCGGAGCTGAAACCAACACAGCTCCGCATACTTGGCAAAGAAGTTTATAGATGCTCGTGTGATTCAATCATATTTCTCTTATCTTTATTGCTACGAAATGGAAATTTTGAACAGGTTTTAATTGTTTTATAATAGTTAGTAGATAAAAAAATGCCTAATAGGAAGCGGTTACTGCAGCCTAAGGTGTCCCACTGCAGTGCGGGTTGATGCCATACACTATCCAATTCGTCCAGGTCATCCCGCCGTCTTTTATGTCCAGTGGTTAAGGCGTCTGCCTTTGACCCAGAGGTCACGGGTTTGATTTCCACGGGAAGCATACTTTGTTTAGTTGTTTCCGGTTTGGTTAGGATATTGCAGGCTTGAATCACCTGATTGTCTGATAATAAAGATGATTCCGTGCTTTGGAAGGCACGTTAAACCGTTGGTCCCGATTGCCATTTAGTGGTCGTTAAAGAGCATCATGATCCTATTGGTCTGGTTTTCCTATTAAAAAGGGTTACGGAGGTCAGGCGGCAGTCGCTCCAATGTACTGCCAAATCAAGGACCACGATTCAAGCGTATCCTGGGCTCCGAAACGTAAGCTGACGACGCAAATAGATATATATATAACGCTAGGATGAAAATCCCCCTTTTTTACGTGGTCTCCCTCCAGGTCTATGTCCTTCAGGAACCCAGAATGTTGCTAGTCGAACCCAACTATATGTTTTTTTTTATATTCCAGGCCTCGAAGACGGTCGGGGTCCAGCATCGTGGTGCTGGGTGCAGAAGACGAGAAGCGACCGCCACCGGATGACGACACAGAGATGCTCTCACTGTCTGACTCGGGTCAGTATTTTATTATTTTTACTAGCTGTTCCCCACGGGTTCACACGGCCGTGCATGGTGTCTTTCGTCAAGAATCAAATACCAAGTTAAAAGAATGATTCAAATCCTAAAAGTTTAAAAAAAAACAGCTTCATTAATAAGATGTAGAACAGGCATAATTTGTTTTTCATAGTATAGTCATGTAGGTGGAAATCGGACCCACAAGCTCCGGGTGTGGAAAACGCCACCACTGGATGACAGAGGCAGTTAATCACGAGCAAATGTATCGGATTTACACGAAAACATAACACGTTCGAACCCCAAGATATGTTTACCTTATGACAACTCATATTATCATTTGTTTTTGAAAAATAAACAATCATTGAGACCAGCTCCGTGGTCATAATTAGTCAAAAGCTTCATAGCAGTAGAGTGTATATCTCTCTATTATACAGCATTATATAAACAAATTGTCCGAGGAGCGACATAAATACACTAGTGCAATAAAAAGCATGTTTCACTCCCGAGTAATCCCATCCCTCATTAATTTTTCGATGAATGCTCGTCTTCATTCCACTTTTCATAATCCTCTTATTTTCAATATTTATTTCTCGTTAGTCATTTACTAGATTTCAGAAATTAATTTGTATCTTAATTTTTGTTGTTCAAAAAAGCATTTTTTATTTGTTTGCTTTTAAAAACCGACTCAAGTCATGAACAACAGCACCATGAAATTAGTGAAAAAGTAAAGGAACTTAAAAAAGTACAACAATTATATTCTGAGCAACAATATAATAATATAGAAATGATACATGATATTTTCAATAAATTTCACGATCCATGTCAAGATGCTCTTTCATCTATAAAATTTATGGAAATTCTTCTATGCACCTACTCGGTGCAGTATCGCATTAGGGAAATGTGTACAGAACATAATGACTATTTACAGAAGCGTTTATATCTAGTTACTTTTAATAAGATTGTTACTTAAACCGTTTGTTACGAGCATAACAGCAATATTAAATATAGATGAAGTAATTTTACAATTAATTCTTTTGAGGTAGGAAGTGTTAAAAATCTGCATTCTTTGAAAGAGACAATTTCCTTTTATGTTTATTGCTTTCGTATATTCTTATAGGTTAGAACGCATAGAAAGATTTTAATACAATCTGTGTATCTATGTAAATCTTGTCGAGTCAAAAAGTACACTATAGTATTTTTTAAGTATTTATTTGTCCCAGCGCTATTTAACAGCCCATTCGTTCGACATCCTCTTGCTAATTGCTCAATAAGCCAGCAGGGGGGAGTTATGAACAAATTTATTCGGGTCATTTAGCCTTTGACGCGAATTACCACGGTTATTAATTTCGCCGATGTAAATAGGCATCGGGCACCCTTTTAATTGGCAGCTTTTTATAACGGCCACCGCCGAAGTCGGTGTTTCCCCAATTAGATCTTCCTACTTTGGTTTGGGTTAACTCGATGCTAACAAGATGCAACTTTCGCTTTTACGAGCCTCTTTAGTAGTTTTTTATTTTAAAAGTTTTGAGACAGCAAATTTTATATGCATACAATGTAGTTTCAAAAATTCTATTAGGGCTCTCAATTTGTGTATTTTTTAAACGAGTTGATTAGGTACTAATTATTTCAAAATATTTTAATCAAAACTGTTTGACTAATTTCAGGTCCCCATCGCGAGATGGCGGTGGACGTTCCGGACAGTTTCATCGCGAGAAATAAAACCCCGCCTCGCTACCCGCCACCCCGGCCCCCTCAGGTACGGCTCCGGGCATCCAGGGACGACGAGCCCCTCCTCTTGTCCTCCGGGGGCTCAGGCACTAGTTTCGGTAGCAAACAGAGCACTGTTCTTCAAAGCACTATAGACATATCCGGACCTAGTTCTGACGGCTCCGGCAGCTTCAAGAACAACAGCACGATGGAATTACTATCTCTTCCTCAGAGCTCCGACGGATCGGGTACCAGTTTTGGAAGCAAGAAGAGCAAGGGTTCCTCAGAAACAGCCAAATGTGGAGACCTTATGTCAGATAGATCAGAATCTGTTGCGTCGATCACGACACATAATTTGAGTGATCATAAGATACAACTTCTCATTTCTAATGGCGAAGATTCTTTGCTTGACTGCAGGGAAGGTGTAACATATTCGGCGAGGACCGACTCTGTCCTAATACGAGAAGCAGTTTATGCCTCGTATCAACTACCGCCTGGCTTCGATACTACTCCTGTGCTCCTCGGAAGAGAGGTGGCAGTAGATGTCCCGGACACATTCGTGCAGATCGTAAAAACGACTCCGAAATACCCTGGTACCGCGGACAGAAAGAGCGTGGCGTTTCAGGTAACGGGCACTTTAATGCTGTGCATGCAATCATGGGTCTCGAAAGGGTCATCGCTTGGTGGTTTTATGTGTCTTTATAAAGATTATGAGACATATAAAAGTATCCTTAATTTTGCATCTTTTGGTGAAGGTGTTCATAATATTTTCATTAAAATAGGTAAACTAACATACATTACCTATATTTTGTAAGTAAAACCTGCAAAGTAGAACATTTCATGAGCGTGTATGGGGAACACGCATTAAGCGTAAGATATTAATAAATAGGGCTGTGTTTTTTTAAATAAATGAGAATCTTACTAAGTCATAGTATTATCGTACTAACACTAACATTTTAAGCGTACTTTGGTAGCTTATTCTGCCAGATTAAGTTTCATACTATGAGCTCAACTCAGAAGTCTATAAATACTTTCTTTAGGATTACTATGAATGTATGCCTTTAATTCTTAAAATGTATACTTATTTTTATGAGTTTATTATTGTAGCATCTATTGTCGGGAATTTCATTTAATGTTATTTCTATTAAGAGCCATGTCAAATTGCGAACAATGACCTCGAGCATATCGATTTCATTCATGGCGTATCATACAATTTTACACGAATAGTTAATTTAACAGCGCAATATCCTCTGGTGTTCAAAAGATTTAGGGCAGGCCAGGTAGGTATGTACTATTCAAAATTTGAACAATGATGAACTATTGATGTGATAGAATTAAATAACATAAGTATCGCGTTTATTACATAAAATTAAGAGATTAACAAAACAGAATTAATGTGATTTTTGGATTCTCTATTTCTTTAGTCACAAAGAAATTTAATTTAATTACCTCTTAATTGTAATGTTGCCTTAACCGTACATACAATTGTTTATACAGGTTAGAGGTTATATAAAGATGGGATAGACAGAAAAAAAAACAAAATTTAAAACGCTTAAGGGACTAATTAATATTTATTTTACTTAGTAAAATATTTTTGCTGGTTCAAATCAAAATATTGAATGGTGTTTTAACGCGAAATAATTCTACGAAAATACTTTCTTAATATATTGTAATGTTTTACGTAGTGATGGGTGTCTTACTAAGAAGTCGCCAATTGGTATCAGATTTTGCTTGATCATATCACTTTAATAATAAGAAATAACTCAGTTTTTAATATAATATCTCAGTTTTTCCTCAAAACATTTGTTTGTCATAATTTCCTTTTTCGTACGAGCGTGTTTTCCAGTTGCATTTTCAACTTGCGCTTTAGAGCACAAGGTACGCTTTAATCATGGTCCTAGATTAGGCTACTGGCTATAACAATACAATAAAAATCTGACCTCCTACCCCTTTTTACAGGGAAACCAGACCATGATTCTAGATTAATCATGATTTACTATAACGAACACCAGATGGCAGCTGAGACCATGGAGTAATTACAAAGAGGAGATGCCGTAATAAGCGTTTTGTAAGAAAGCGTTTGTGAGGCTACACGGGGCGGAAGGCAGACGTGCGGGGTGCTCGATTTCGGCCGTGGCTCCAATCATAGAGCACGAGCAATGACAAGCTCCGCCCACTGCAGTGTAGGCGAGGCGCCAATGAGCACGTCACTGCGCCATTTCAAACGGCATCTCCTCTTTGTAATTACTCCATGGCTGAGACCCACATCTTAAAGTGCCTTCCGTACGAAATCATCTTTATTATCAGACAATCAGATGAACCAATCTTGCAATGTCCTAACCAAACTGGAAACAACAAAACAAAGCATGCTTCCCGTGGGTTTTAAACCTCTTACCTCTGGGTCTTTAAGCAAACACCAGGGGACCGATCGCGATAAATGCAAAAAACGTTAATGTATTTTTCAAAACCAAACCACAATCGCGAGGGATATATATTTTTGTATGTAAAATCGGTGAGACGAATGATTTTCGTTCAATTTTGAATGCTTTTTTAATAATAGGTTAGTCGAACTATTTTCAATCGAATCACTGATTTACGTACTACTTAAAAATAGTTTGGTTTTGGTAAATACGTTAACGTCATTTGGAATTAGCGCGATTGGCCTGCTTAACGACCACAGAGGCAATCTTTTCATGTTTGTCATAACTAGCATAATATTAATCATCAAATCATTGACTAATCATCATGCTTATAGCACAATTACGTTCAACTGTCCTCGGTACCTTAAAAATTATATTGTTCTTCTAATTTTTCAGTACTACGAGTACACCTTAGATAATGCGGCGTTTAGAATGTTTCTAATTTATTTTTGTAAAAATAGCTTATGGGTATTTCTGACGTTTTTATTGATTCTGTATACTAACAAACATTGGCTGTTTTAAATGGTTGGCTTTTTTGTTTCGTTCGAGTTGGGACAATACATTTTCAAGCATTCAATAATTTTTCTTAATTTTAAAGCAACAGTTTATATGGGGATCTTTGTTTTTTGCAGTAATATAAAACTGAATCATACTTCTGATTACCGGGAGGAAAATTTTTCACTGTATCATGCAACACATCACATTCATGTGATAATTGTTTTTGGTACATAAAATATCACTGTAAAAATTTAGACACTTATTATAATAGGTAATAATAGTCTGTAATTTATGCTTTTCCCAACTCGGATATTATACCTTTATTATCCATTGTTAGATATTAAATTGTTATTTAAGATAATTATATAATGTGGGCTCTAAAGTGTTATTTTAATGGACGTAACTAAAGTATACATTTCTTTCAGGTTTCTAACATATGTATTCTAGATCGTAAATTGCATGATAAAATCTACATAGTGTATTTTATAAATGTTTTTATATGTTACATATATTTAAGTATGTTGAGTAAAACTTAAGTATTTTGAATTTAATAACCGTAATTAGATTTAAATAATTATAAAAACAACAGCATCATACAGGGCCGACTGACAGTGGAATGACTCAAAAAGAGATGTAGGTACTTACTAATTATTATTATTTTTTAGTTTTTAAACAATTTTTATATTACAAAATTAGATAAAAACAGTCACATCAAGCTTTGTCTGTGATGCACTATTTATTTCAATAACAAACTTAGTTTACAACAGTTTTGAAAAAATTGAATAATCAAAATTTATCAAAAATCCCACCCCGAACAGTACCCGGCTCAAAGGTACCCATAACGCTTGCTGCATTTCCTCTTTGAATTGCTATGGATAGCCTTTGAACCAGATACCATCCGGAGCGATTGTCAAATCCACGATTTTTTAAACGTCGCTCTATCTCACTAACAAATTGCTTAGCCTGTGCCAAGCTTAGTTTATACTAATATTGGTACTTATATAATTTAAAAAAGTAGAGGAAGATCAAGGAGAAGATGGTGGGACGATTTGGACAGTTTCCAGCCAGATTGGATGCAGATAGCTCTATTAAGAGACGAATGGGGAAGGCCTTTGCCCAGCAGTGGGTCACAACATAAAAAGAAAAAAAAAGTACAAATTAATACCATGCAAGTGTTTCCAAGGGCGAAAATATCATAACTTCGCAACTGCTTTTGCCAACACGTTCGCCAATAATGAATTAGAGATTAATTTATATAATAGATTTTCATAAAATTTAATTTTAGAAAAGACATCATACATCTTCATACAATTTAGGTCCAAAAATTTATGGTGGCGGCCAGAAGAATGTTCATTTTTGTGGCATTAAAACTGTATCAGTTTTTTTTTAATTATTCTAAAATATAATCTAGTAGGTACCTAACTACTTACAATGCTGATCACTTTTCACTTTCTGCACCAGAATAGATGATGTCTCTTAAAAGATTCTCGGGATTACCGTCCAACCTTCCAAGTTCTCCATTCCAAAGGGAAATCTGATCCAAGAAAGAGCCATTGAGCAAACAAGTACAAACAGATTCAGTCCCGATGATTATACAAAATTGCAACTAAATGTTGTCACTGCATTCCGTGGACGTTGACCTCGCGACATAATTTTATTCCTGCGCCAGTATGCCCATACAAATGACTTACAAAACCAAATTTTCTTTAGCTGCTATAGTGTAGTTTACCGAATTGCATTGTCATAGTGACTGCGTTCGTTATTTTGTATAACAAATATGTAAAGTGCACCTGGCGGATATTACAGATAACTGATAAATGCCATGCAAAATCTTAACGAAGTTGTCGAAGAGCAGTCGCTATACTAACACGTCTTAAAATCTCATAGTAGAGGAACCAAATTTTTATCTATCTATTTTTTTTTATTTATACTAATTTGTACAAAATGTTATTGTATAGCACAATAAACGAACTTAATGCTAAAAACATAATAAGTTAAGTAATTATCATTGTAGAGGTTTTGATTTCGGTCATAGCGAAAAAATCTGCATTTCTCGTTTCGGTCATATGGCTCACTCTCGAAATCAATCCCAATTTCAATCTAATTTTATTACAACTTCAATGGCGACTTCATTTGCTACTCTTTAATTCATCTTTATCACGATTGGCTTGGCATTGAGATCGCATCCGGGATTGTGTGATATGTCATGAAGTTAGCTACATAATTTACAAAGATGAAAAAAAACGAATGAATGAACAAACACTTACACCCGTATTCTTAAACAAAACTTTAAGGACGACCTTCACTCAAACTCATTGAAAGCCTCAAGGAAGTCCGCGAACTTTCCTTGAAAACGATATTCTTAGTTGTTGCTTGAGCAAACTCCAATGTGGAAAGTCACTAGTTATAATAACAATTCTAAACACAAAAATTCAATATTACAAAATAGAGTAAAAAATAAAATAAATTAAGTAGATACCTAGACCAAAAGTGCCAAAACCCCGATTTATATCCATTAATTTTAAGGACACCTTAAGGTTACCTCTCGACCAATCTTATATTTGACCATTCGATACTCACCTCCAATGAGGAATTTCCTTAAGTCAAGGAAGCTAGTGTCGACTAATCATACCAATGAGTAAGTAAGGTTGAGCTGAGTTTGAGTTTGTATGACATTAAAGTCACAAGTTGACATTCACTTCACAATAAAAACATAAATAATCTGATGTGGTCGCAAACTTATTATTTTTAACACAATTCTTTCTAATCTTATCTTTCGGTCGTAATTAATAAACTCAATTTGTTTTTGAAATATTTTAAGTGATTTAAAAAAAGTGCCCAGTGCATATTAAAAGTTTCTGAAAAATCAAAGATTTTGGAGTTGGCAGCAAGGTCACTTTAGTTTCTGTCATTAGTAAAAAATGCCATAGGTACCTAGTGAGTATGGTGAAACGATAGCTAGCCTTAAATTCATTGTCACCCACGGCACAGAACTAAACTCATGCGAAAGGGCTTCATAGTATTTGTCGGCGTAGTTACCGAGCAATTCTATGCTAATTTCCCGCAAATCTTCCTTATGATTCACTAAGAATAACTTTTTGCAACACAAAGTAGGACATTTTATGCACTTTTTGACGTAAAAATATAAAATTAAATACTAACAAAGTCACCGTTTAGTTATTGTGACAATATCCAATATCAACACAATTTCAACGGAATATACAGTTGTTAAATGGTGTCAAGAGTACCGTTCTCGATCCCGAAAACTCAATCTCAATAATTTAGTTCAGGCAATATCCACGCAATTCAATACCAATGTGGCGCTAGTCGTTCAGGTCCATAATGTCCCTTTCCCAAAATGTCCCCTGGGTTTAAAATGTCCCTTCCTCAAAAAGTCCCTTTTTCAAAATGTTCCTTTCCAAATATGTCCCTTCCTCAAAATGTCCATTTAGCAAATATGCCTTCCTAACCGTTTTATCGAGAAACTAATAACTCCTCCTGATTTCGCATGGGTAGTTGAGCCTTTAGGTGGCGTATCAGTGCTATTTAAAAAAAACACAACATATCCAAACTATGCATTACTTTTTAGAAGTATCTTTATTATGCATTCTCGTGGATAACATTGGATTGGTTTTGACATGTGTTGTGTATTATAAAAAAGTTAAATTTAATGTATATATTTTTTTATTTATACTAATTTGTACAAAATGTTATTGTATAGCACAATAGGATATCATATGAAAAGATGTATAATTAAATTACTTCAAAAAAAGTAATGCAAAGTGTGGATATTGCTATGGCAATGTCCAAATATTGCCTTAGTTTTTCCAAAGCCGTTTCTAAAAAATAAATAAATGTTTGTTTATACGCCATCTCAAATCCAGCTTAACTACCCGTTAGTAATCAGAGTGGATTGTTAGTTAGGTCCTCAATAGGAAACGGTTAAGAAAGGATATTTGCGGAAGGGACATTTGGAGGAGGGGACTTTTATTGGAAGGGACATTTTTTAGAAGGGACATTTAAAGGAAAGGAACATTTTGAGGAAGGGAAATTCGGGGACTTTTCGGGAAAGGGACATTTTAAACCATAACATTGGCATTATGGACCTGAATGGCGCTACGTGTTGAATTCGAGAGTGCCGTTTGATTGACGTTTTTTGGATTGATGCTGTAATCGTTTATTGGAATTGTGTTTCAAGAGTAGTCTAATGGCTTCTCTAATAATCCAAGCCTGTTGGCAAGCGTAATAGCGAATTGCTTAAGACGCTAATGTTAAACCTCTTTAGACGTGTACATACCACCATCAGTCGTCCCTATAAAATTTTATTGTACTATTTTCGAATTTTTTTTACCGGTTAGCCTGTTTGTCTTCTCACATGTTCAAATTTGGTTTATTGGGAAAAAAACTATGAAAATATTAAAAGAAACAGGCATACAAAGGAAAGTTGAATTAAACATCCTAATTATTATAATTAAGTATAAGATCTATTTGTGCATTAGAATACCCTATATTTGATGATGAAACAATATAAGTACATAGTCTATCCTTCCACTTACTTTGTTTTTCTACTTTCTCAACCACCTCTTGGTTGATTAGCAGAAATCCCCCACGGCTTTAAGTACGCAATTTATATGTTTTGTAATACATTATCAATTCTAGCCTTTCCCATTTCAATAGGGTCAGCTCTCCGTATAATCTTCTCTGTCATGCACCAAGGGGTTATTCTCATCGTCTCCATGTCTTTTCTTATGGTGTTCGGCCAAGGCCAAGCGAGGGCGACAGCTGCCTCTTATCAGTAACACAGTTTAAATAAATATATTTGTTAACAGCAGGTCAATGGAACTGCGAAGACTGCAGCACCAGCCGTGCCCCCGCGGGAGGTAGCGAGGGACGCCCCTCCGCGACCCCCCGCACATGAGAATACCACCAAGGAAATGGAATCCATCAAGAAGTATCAGGTCAGTGCTGTGTTTTATGCTGAATGTGAATATCATATGGTTTTTTTTATCAATAGCAAAACTATTAACCATATGGAATCCATCAAGAAGTTTCAGGCCAGTGCTGTTTTAGGTTGAATCATAAGAGAATTTTTAATCAAAAGTAAAGTAATAAGTATGAAATGGATAGTTTTTATTGCAAGGCTAGTATTTTCAAAAACATTTTTTTTTGGAATGATATTTTATTATTCTAGCATTGATTATACAGAACCTGTTGCAAAGGGATTATACTATTATTATTCAACTTTTTTGAATACACTGAATTCTTAGTTCCATTTCAAGTCATGTTTTTGGGTTTTTTTAAATATATTTTTTTGAAACTTTGTTGTATAAAATTCTCATAAAAATCCTTGGTATTTATAAAAGAATTACGTAGAAGAATAGCGTTTCGGTACATGTGTCCTATCCTCCTATTGACAATTCACAAAATTACACTGTGCTAATTTTTACTATTCATCATATTGTACATCAGATTAGAGAAGACTGACGACGTCACTGAATTCAGGCGTCAAAAGTTTTTTGAAATACGAGATAACCTTTATTTTATTTGGTCTCTCCCGGAAGCGGGGACAAACCAACTAAAATTCCAAATTCACGGAAGAACACAGAAACTTACTGCAAAACAATATTGTATCCATGCCAACGCACGACAAAAATAAAAAAATAAAATTCAAAATAACTTTTTCCGTCTGAATTCAGTGACCAATTCAATAGTTTTCAGCGAGTGTGAATCTACTGCTGACACAATTTATGTTTGTAAAAAAAACGTTGTGAAGTTATAAAACAAAAAATATTCCATTTCAGTTTACCTACATTCCAGCATTTATTTGTTTTTTCAACGCAAATATTTTGTTGCGAACATCCGAATATAAAATATTTGGTGGTAAATCAAAACAAGTTTTTAACGATTGTTACAAAATTGTCGTCTATCGTTTTCGGTCTGATGGTATTCATATATTTTATCTATGTATGTAAATGTATGTTAGCGTAATGAAGTGACCGTTACACATTGAAGCTATCTCCTTTGTTTCCATTTCCTGTGTAATGTTTGCCAGTTTTGTACAAATTTGGTTTTTAACTTAGTTCTTGACAAACAGGCGTATGTATAAATTTTCTAAAATGACGTAATTGCAGTTTTAGGAAATTGCTGCTTATTAGGACGATAAATTTCGTAATTATCCCGACATTCGTTTTGAAAGTACCTACAGAAACTATACTGATTATTGCTAAGCGAAACTACACAGACAGCATAGACAAATAATCTACCAACATTAGTATTCATAGATTTGTATATTTTTTACTACGTGAATGTCCGGTCATAGAGATAATTTTAAAATAGGATAAATTAACATCGCGTTTAATAGACCTCGGTATCGAAGCCACAGAAGTTTGTTTTATTTCATATTACTACAAATTCACTTGTTTTCGTAAGCAAAATATATTTTCCAAACCTTTTCGTTGCTCATTATGGTTTATTTTATTTAACTCTCTGTTCATTAACATACTTAAACATTTATTTAGAATCCTTATCAACTTTATTCAGGCTTTAAACAGGCTGGCAGTTTGTTTTAACCCTCTTCATAATGTAACCAAATCCTTTCTTACCTTATTTATTTATTTATGCGTCTCTCTACCGGTATGCCATCGACAAAAACACAACTCTTAAATTTTGAATGAATTCATGAATGCATTTATGTTTGCCTCATGTATTCAAAGCTGATGATTGCTAAAATGTGCAGGCATCTGGTAAGTACCTACTCGTATGTATGAGTTCCTAGAAAGGAGACCTGGGGCGCATTAATTTAATGACGCTCCTCTCTCTATTTAAGTTTTAGAAATGTCTGTATTTTTAAATGTCTGTAGGAACAAACCAGACTTTAATAAGTGAGTTTACAAACATTAGTTCTCACTTGTAGTTCAGTAAGCGTCAAATGGAATGATTTCTTGGTAAAATACTTACTACGCGATCCAAAATTAATTTTGCGAGCCTTCGCCATTTGTCAACTCAGGCTTTACAGGTTCCTCAACATCTCATTCCCCTGTTTTAAATCATCATCCCTATTTGGGATAAGTCCGCCTTTTGTTGTAACCTGTATTCTGATACTATGTTCTTTGTGTACAATAAAGATTTTTACATACATCATCATCCTCGCCGCCCGAGTTTAAAAATACAACAGTGATGACATCACTCCTCCCTTTTTCTGTAAACATTTTTTTATGATATAAGCTGATTTTCCCTCCTAGTTTTCATGAAGGAGGATTCGTTGAATTGCGACTTGTTAATTAACTCATAAGACAAATTAATGTGAAAAATAAGTGTCAAAACGTTGCTTTGTTTGTGAAAAATTAATAAACATTTAATTTTCACTACCTTTTGCCGAAATGCTAAATAAATAAATAAAAAGAACGTCTTATTAATTTAACCTCCCTAACTCTCCAATTTTATTTCTAATCAGCAAAAAATATTTTTCAAAGTTTCAAAATTTTTTATTCGCATTTTCGTTCCAGGTTTTATTCAATCCCTTTTGTCAATATTCACTTGAATAAACAGTAACAAACCAAGCAAAACCTAACCTAGTTTTTGTATATAAAAAAAGATAACAGTTTGTCTATGCAAAGCTTTGACGTTTGGAGAGGGAAATTCTTTGAATGTTTTTTTAAGGCCGAACGGGCCGAACCACAGGGAAACGTCGTGTTTTGCATCGAGTGTTTTGTGTATAAAGGCTCTCAACCCAGTCTCCGGCCCAGAAACAACGTAACATTCCAGGGTTTCATATTTTTACACTTTCATATGGTTAGGTGCGTTATGTTTTGATGACCGAAGATAAATATACGTCTTTACGTAAAATGTTAATCTCAGGCTTTGGTATTTGCCTTTGGTTTTTAATCTATTCTGTCCTTGGGTAACGATACCATTTTTTGTTATCCATACTTAATATTATAAGTGCGAAAGCTTTGGCTAAAGTGTGTCTGTCTATCTGTTTGTCTTTTATGCTTTCTCGACCAAACCACTGAACGGACTTTGATAAACTTTGGTATGAATATAGTTGAAGACCCGGGGTCGAACATAGGCTACTTTTTTGACGCAGGCGGAGCTGCGGGAAACAGCTAGTGTAAAAAATAATTTAAATAAAAAAATTGCAAAGTAATTAAAACAACAAAGAAGTATAATGATCCTAAGTTTATAAACAGGTGAGTCCGGGTGAGTCCTTTGGTACCGAGATCGTAAGAAAATCTGAAAAAAAATCCCTCTAACCTGATCCACAAGAAAAAGGTAATTAGGAATTAAACGAACTTACCTTGTGACGTTCGATTCCAATTATATGAAGACCGAAGACGATTGCATAATATTAACTAGCAGCAGCACGATCTGTTGCTGTCTCAGTCGCACACTTTTACAGAACATAGTAAAAATACATGTTCTCCCTCTCCCTCCCACCGGTCGGCCGGTGCCCCACGCGCCCACGCCATTTTTCAGAGGTTTTCCTTAATATTTCTATTTATTTATAGTGGTTTAAAGAGATGAAAGGGACTGTAGTTATCGTCTTCTGTCTTCGTTCTTCATATAATTGGAATCGAACGTCACAAGGTAAGTTCGTTTAATTCTTAATTATATTTCTGACCTCATCCGAAGACGATTGCATAATATTAACTTGCAGCAGCACGATCTGTTGCTGTCTCAGTCACACACTTTTAGAGAACACAGTAAAAATATATGTTCTCCCTCTCCCTCCCACCGGCCGGCCGGTGCCCCAAGCGCACTAGCCATTACGATACCCACAAGAAAAAGATAATAGAAATCGGACCTAACATTTACTGGACAAAACATTTTTAATTCATGATATTCTTTGGCTAACTTCACAGCAATAATAAATTCTTATTTTAAAAATTCAAAAAGTTTCCCGTGGTACGTTCGTTACATCTTTGGAGTATCAGAAAACTAATTAACAACATTACAAAGTGAACGAACTATGGTTGGGATCTTAAAACTTGTGGCCCGGGTAAGGTGAACTAAATCCAAACTTTTACCTGTTCTTTCATACTGATTAACCTTTTTAACAAATTTAAATTACCATTACATACATTATACTCTGTTCTACTAGTAACGAAAAAGATAAGATAATTTTACTTTTTTAATTACTTTACAGTTTTCATCAAATTTTTCGCAATTTCAGAAAATATTTGTTCTTTTGACCAATAGATCGGGAGCAATTTGAACATGCAATATTTGTATTTACTAAGTTACATACATGTCATCACGCTTATTTCCCGTAGGGATAGACGGGGTCAAAGGAAACCAAATCAAACTAAGTTCAAATAAACCAAATTACCTCAAATTCGTTTTAAATTTCGAATAAGTGGAAGTTGGTTCAATATATTATGACATAGGTATTCGATTTATATGTATTTCTGTGTAAATTAATTTTAACTAGTTAAGTATGTCAGACACTGGAAGTGAGATTATGTCTTAAAAATTTGATAACTGACATCGGCCCAGGTGAAATTAAAAAAGTTTATAAAAAGAAAATTGCAGCTGAAAACTAGTTTAACAGACCTAGTTCAGCTAGTGCTAATTACAGTTCGGTACGTTTATGAGAGAAAAACAACAAAACGCACGAACGAGATATACGAGCAAATAAACTGCGATGAATTTCTTTCTATAACTTTTATTAACGTTTTTATTTCCTGAAATATTCTTTTATTTGGATACATAGTTACCTGTCATTAAATAAGTAATGCGGATTGAAATTAAATAAATAAATTTAAAAATAACGTGAAACTAAACGTATGACCTAAGTTTTTTTTATTTAAATTTTTTACAAAGTATGTAAATGGCACACTTAAAAGGGATTTTACTACCAGTTAATCAACAGTTGGAATTTGAGATAATCTTAAATAAGCAAAATCTAAATTCTAAGTCTGGTGGTATATCCGCTTCCCGTCAAAAATATAAAAATATATTTTGACCTCTGTTTTGATCCCTAAGTCACCTTTCACGTCGCTTTATATTACCTTGATATATTTACCAGACCACAAACAACATGTTGTCGTGTTTATTATTATCTATAACCTGTGTAATTTCTTTCTAGTCTATATAGCCACAGATAAAAGTGTTTGTTTAAATCCTGTTATTTAAATACTATGGTTAATGGTTAATTACAAATAATGTTTTATTTCGGTCCATTTGTTAGCGAGTGCCAATAACCATCAGTCATTCGTCAATCATTCTATGAAACCAAAAGCTTTTAGCACACTTTAGTGCGATAAGTATCTTATATCTTTTCATATAACAATTTCAGTATAAAGAAATACTTATTTATACTAAAATATAAGTATACACTTACGTATCATTTGGATTTCTTTTTATTATATATATATTTACTATATTATATATATATATATATATATATATATATATAACAAAAAAACTATATATATATATATAGTTTTATTGTTAGGCGTAATGTATGTAGTACCCCATGACTGCATCAAATTTAATAACTTGTTTATTCACCCTATATGTAAAACCTGTCGTAAAAATCTAAATTCGTTTATTTAGCTACTTATTTTTACTGTTAGGACAAGAAGTATCTAACCAAATACATTTTACTGTCAGGACAAGACGTATCTAACCAAATATATTTTATTGTCAGGATAAGATTTATAACAAAGAAAGGGACGTGCATCTAGTATTAGACACTTGAAATGGGCGAAGCAAATAAAACATTGACACCTTTTAGAATTAATTTATAAATACAAATTCGAAATGACTTCGTTTTATCAGCTTTCAAAAGCACTTAATTAATTTTATAGTAGCGTTAATTGATACTGAGAAGAATACTAATTTGTGAACACCTCAGAATTAGAAAGAGCTTACTGAACTGCCACTTAGGTCGGGTTGCTCTTTGGAATTTATTTTAGCTCTACCCTGTGCTATTGCTTTATCTAAACTTTTAGACATTAGTCATTTAAATCATTTCTACTTTTATGCTAGAATGTCGTTTATGTGGTACATAAATATCTTATCACCGGGACTTTTATTTAAATTTCGAAAGCCAAAAATTGTCATGTTCAGTGGATTGCGAGAATCCGGGTCGTATGGTTGTAGTCGTAATAGGGCCAAGCCGGTCTTGTCCGATCGGAATACTGACTAGCTTGGCATGGCAGTTTGCCGCCTTCCTTTGCCGCGAGTAGACGCAACTCCGGGCCGATTCGCCACGAACTGTCAAATCACCAATTTGCCTCCAATTTAAAAAACTAGTCAGTGAGTGTTCGTTTTTCGAAAAAGTGTTAGTGTCAAACGAATGGTCATTTTTGTCTATGGTTATTAAAAGTGCTGGCCGTTATGCCTTTGTTTTTTTAAACAGTTTTGGACGATACTTCACGATTGTTGTTGTTTGAGCCAATGTTTTGTTGACCAATGAATCACCATTTATAATTTTCATAATTGCGTTTTGTTGTAATGTATTATACCAACATTTTTAAATACGTAGGTATTATTTTGCAACGCGACCTTGCTTTCGAAACTGTTTACTGAAAAGTGACAAAAGTAGAAACCATCTGCGACTTTTAGTTGCTAATTACCCTTGTCGAAAACATTTGTTCAGCCAATTGGTCTTTAGTTGGTACATTATGCGTTGTCATATACAATACATAAAATATACGTTATTTTAGTGTTAAGTTATGTAGCACGTAATAAAACTTGTTTGCGTGCAGAGAGTGTCTAAAAAGCTATCTAGATAACATTACTTACCTAATAAACTTAGATCTCTTTTAGCGTCTCTTTTTCCAATTTCATTTTGGGCACGATGTCACGGTTCAATTATTTACTATTTATATATATTTATTTTAAAGAGGTAGAGATGAGATAACATAGGTAGAGCAACAAACAAATACTTAGTATAAAAAAACACTAACGAGTTCCTACAAACTTAAAAGAACACGTAAATAAAATTGCTATTTCTCGTAAATTAGGAAATTTACTGCGATCGTCTATCTGAGGATAAGCCTTAGCACCTTGACAGCCTTTAACACTGTTAGACATAGCTCGACTAGGTACTGACAAGTTACTGAATAACCATTGCACTAGCTGCAGAAATTTTCTAGCAGAACCATCACTAAAATCTAAGCCATTTTCTTGTAGTTTAGTTTTTTTTAAATAAAATGATATAAGATGTAATTTTTTCATATTGATAAGTAGTATCTTCTGTAGTTACGAAAAGAAATTTTCTGGTCCAACATTTGCATAAAAAAAAACAACAAAACAGTCAGGTCGCCATTTTTGTTTCGGATACCTACGGTATTTTCGTCGCATCGTGAATTATTGAATTCCCGGCATAGGGTTATATTTCAGCGCGTAAATTTCAACCCTTATCAATGCTACCCCGGTTTTAACTTCAGGATATCAGATGTTATTTTTAAAATTGCCATCACCAAGAATCAACGTTATTTAGTAAAAGTTCACTGAATTTAAGATCTTAAATACAAATAAGATGTACTAAACAAAATATAAATAAATATTTATAACAATGTAAAAAAATTAGTCACCACAGACCACCCTGGATGGAACTTATATGTTGGTACGGTTACAGTTTACCGAATTTAAATAAAATCTATTCGAAATATTTTGGGAAATTAGGACCCTCGCGCATTGCGTCACATATTAAGTTGCGTCAGTTCGTTCAAAATTTCATTCTCATAATTAAAATTGCACATTAATTAATAACGCAAGAGATAATACAATCACCACTAATGTGGTCTCAGGTCATTTTTGCTAAATATGTATTTATATTTGTTACTATTAAAATCATGAGAGGTATCTAATGGATTACCCCTGAACTCTTATATTGCTAAAAATGGATCAAAATCCAATCAATCCCTAAAATATAATTTATTTTCAACAAATCTTCTACTCGTGTAAAACATACACGTAAAATAAATCTTCTCCATTAGATAGGGATTTCGATCGAAAGTAATTATTTTATCATTTTTGTAATAGGTACCTCGATCTACAAAGTTAACTAGAGACATCAATATAGTTAAGTTAGCAGTATTGTTGGTACGTGATACAACAGCTATGTTACTACTATGGTAATGACTGTGAAGTCACGGACACATAGTAAATACACCTTCTATCTTTATTGTCTGAACGTCTTTTAATGAGATAAGCTACATACAATTGAAATTCAATTCAAAATCACTATTTCTCTGATTTAAATCAATAATGTATGTAAAAGAGTCACTTGTTCAGTACATGTTTAGAGCGATATGGAATCTCGGAAAATGAGTTAGGCCGTTTATGCCAAATTTCCTTTTAATGCCTATTAAGTTATTTTAAGCCAACAGTTAGGTATGACAACTCATTATGTTAAAATCAATGAAGTTAGTAAAGTGGAAATAAAGTCGTCAGTTACTGTAACCGTCAAATTTACTAACAACAATTACCATCGACATATTGATGCTAAACATTTTTCAAAATCCCTCAAAATTAGCCAAAAGGAATATTTTTATAGAGCCCTATAAGTCCTTTAGCCTCAGGTGACTTAAACTTTTCCGCTAACTATTTAAGGCCACGACACTTTTCCAAGGCCTTAATAAGATAAGCAGTGATTCCTGTGAATAACTTGAGAATTTGAGGTATTTCGTAAGTTATGCCGCCGCTGGAAGACAAGTAGAAATTATGCAGACTATGTCATCTCTATGTAAACGAAAATGTCACTTACATACTTATATGTCTGAAATGCTAACGGAATAAGCGAAGTAGGTTGTACTTACACTATTGTATGTACATTTAAATACTATGGTGGTTTATATATATATATCCGAGCTAAACGGGGAAAATAATAAACTTTCGTAGGTATAGTCAGAGTCCATTATACATTATGTATTTCATTTTCCTGAAAGATCTCATATAAGTATGTTCTATGAATGTTCAATCATACATTTCGTAAACCAATTAAAATTTATGTATTTTTTAAATTATTTCATACAAACATTTTTTTATTACTTTCTTATTTTTGTTATTAGGTTGTTAAGGTGGTTAGCAAGATGTTACTTAGGCATGATAATATGTTTGTATAATTTAAATATTTAGGTCAAAATGCCCTTATTTTATTAAGTATATTGTTAAAGTAATTTTTGAAAGAACCTATTTCTTTCTTACCTCGACAGACTTAACACTTTTTTATAAATAAACATTGACCTGGCCAGAGTGGTCGAAAAAAACATCCTGTTCTAAAATATTTCACACCTTTAAATTATAACTTTTATGAACAAACTTCCGAGGATATAATTCGGTTTGGTTTGTATTATACCTTCGGGAATTTTACGACGGTATACATTTTGATATAACTTTTGAATAAAATTTCTAAATTGGCATTTATTTCTATTTAGAACTGTGAATTTCAGGACTATATTCTCTAAATGAATGTAAATTGCATAATTAATATTATTACAAATTACTATTCAAATTTTAAAATCAGATATTCTGGATAATTTTTTAGAGATATAAACAATACGTCTAAAATAAATAAGTACTTAGAATAAGCTACAGACTCAAATAATCGTAATATTTCGCTGCGTTCAGGTCCATATGTGGTAACTTATTTCAAAGTGTGTTACCCACTTTATCTGACAATATGAGTAACCTCTGCACACAAAACTACTATATGACCTGCCCTTGCCTCAGGGAACCACTATATTGTAACCACGTAAACTCATTACTCATTGAGGCAAATGTAGCCGCCAACTGTGTGTTTCATCAAAATACACTATACAATTCAACAACAAAACTAGTTTCATTATAAGTAGGCTAACGACCTCTGTAGCGTATTGGTTAACATGTCTGCTCTCTACTTAGGAGGTCTCGGGTTCGATCCCCGTTCAGGCTTAATATCAACAAAACATTTTTTGTTTCTGACGACGTTGATATGAAATTTTCTCGGTATGTGAGAGTGCTATGTAAGCCCTTTGATGTAATTATCAACAAAATAAAATAAGGTAATAATAAAATAGGTAGGTACCTTTGTAAGTACCTAATTTATTCATATTCATTCAATATATTTAAATATCCATTTTATATATTCCGCATTTTATGATCCTACATTTATTTATTTAACTTTATTACATAAAATGTAAATGGCGGACTCAAAGTGTGATTATGTTATGGATTAAATATATGGATATTTAATAGCTACCAGCGAACGAATCTCGCTACGATTAATTCGTATTTAATTGGGTTCTTTTAATTTTATTAGAAATTGAAAAATACTTAATAGAATTTATTTAACACGTAAAAAATTTGCTTAAAATTTTGACATCGTCTCTGTGTATGTAGAAAATGTACAAAACAATTTAGATCCTTACTAACTAACTAAACAATTTGGATTTAATTCATCCGGTTATTAAATAATATAACATTTCAATTCAATATTAATTTTGTCCACTGGTATTGCTGATTGTCATTTTAATCAATGTAAATGAAAATCCATTCCATTATTAACCATCACCCTTATTAAATTTTGTAGCTTTTCAATTGAGTCGTTTATGTTCGGTTAATTAATTTGCGATTTCAATTTAGAAATGTACCCAAAGGCTTTTTCCACACCTGAGCAGGACAAAGAGTATGTCTTCTTGTAATCCATTATTCGGGTTTGTCATAATTGACCAGTATATGCAGATGTTTTATGTTTTGATATTGATATGATATTTGCTTTGCTATAATCTCAGATAATTTTGAACCATTCCGTAGACAGAATTTGAAGTCGATTTGGCAAATGACAATCCCATTTTATTGTCGATATGACTACGAACCTATCATTATTCGTAGTTACACAATTAGTAATATGAAGTCGCAAAAATTACTTTTTATTCGCCCAAATTTCGGTATTTAAAATCTGGCAAAATGTATGAGCATATGCTATTGATGAAAGAATCATATTTAAACAAATATATGCCAGCTATGTAAATGGAAGTCATCCCGTCCGTATTCAAACCCATATCATTTCAGCACAAACCATGTCGTATATTTGTTTTTATTTCTGACGCTAGGTTTATTCAGACGATTTTTATGCGGCCAGAAAATGTCTCAATATAGCAGGGCCGTGGGGAGGGCAAGTAATCCGTAGTTATGTAACTAGTGGATGTCCTCAATCCTCGCTTCTCGGACAGAAATATCCGTAGCCTTCAAGGCAAGCATCTGGTACAATTCACAGGGGATTCGTGAGTATGACGTCAGTAGAACAAAACGGGTTTCATTTTTGGCTTTACGTGCTATATGGTAGCAGAAGCTAGAAATGTTTGGTTGTAACATTTATCATATACGAATCAGAATGTACGCAAAACCTAGTTGAAAGGCTAACCTTTAAAGATCAGGATAAATGTTAAAGGAATAAATTTTTGATGTTAGTTGTGCTCACGGGTTGTGGTTCTGATACTAAGTGGGAATAGAAGAGAAGGTTATTTTGAGCTTACTGGCTATTTTTTACCGTAAAAATTTGGCAAAATAAAATAGTACAAATTAATACGACAGTATTGTTACAGTATGATACGTTTATTATTATGTTTGTAAGAATAAACAAGTTCATGAGAATTAACAAACACATAAGAATAAACGTACCTACATGTTTATATCGCTTTCGCTTATATACTGTACTATCAGGAGATTCCGGTAAGCGCTTCAGGGCAGCGATCCTGCAATATTGACAACCGACAAAAGCCTCCTATGTCCACTTTAGCCCAAATACTTCCTGAAAACATTTTTATTTCTTACTTTTTATACTAACAACTCATAAATCCTCGTATCCTTTTAGCCAAGTCTAGTTAATTTGTAAATTTATCTTGCCCCTTTTAATTAAGTAGACATGGCTGAAAATTCTCTCCATTTTGTAGCTACCCTTAACAACATCTGGACAGTCATTAGAATTTTTCAACTGACAGGATTTAAATAAAACTTGGTCATACATATTGCTTTTTTAATGGACTTGCTTCAGAACTGGCTTCATATGTTTGAGTTTCATTTTCTTTTTGTTTTTGCACTGCCTGTATTTTTCATATAAGCTAGAAGACATACTCGTATTCACAAAGCGTAATCTTGGTCTTTCTGAATCCACCGTTAGTAACTGAACTATTTGATTTTATTTTGATTTTATCAGGGAAACAAACAGTTACATGATACAATAAAAATTAAAGACTTAAACCAATAAACCAATCAAGTTTCCACTTAACTTATATTACAAAAAGAACATCGAACAGGAAATGATTTTTCAGAACAACTATCAACATAACAGTGTATGTTGTTCTATTAAATGAAAACAACTTGACCTACTTTTAATATTTTTATCGTCCAAGCGTGTTTCTCAGTTGCATCTAATGAGCCTAGGGTACGCTGGTCCTTTATTTGGCATCACTGGTTAATAAATACTAAACCTTATTTTAGTAAGCTTTAGGAATAATTATCAACTTTTAGTATAACAATATCGTCCCATTAAAGTGTCTACTAGAGACTATTTTAATACCAGATCACTTTCAGATTGGTATTAAGGGCAAGAGAGTTAGAATTGAGAAATCCTGCTGAGTCGTGACTGAGAAAGTAGTATTCAGACCTAAATATTTATGTCTAGTGTTAGCCCACAGTAAAAGCTTAGCTATTTCTGAATAGATAATTTGTACGTAGATTCTAGTTGACATTTAAAGATTTAGGCTAACTGTTATTGCCATTTATAGCTTGTGTTTGTTTTACTGAATCGATAAATGTATGTAAATACCTTTTCATAAGTACTTGATCGAAATTGGTTATCTTGTGGTAACTTATTGGATGCCACGATGGTATTGTTAAGTCTATAATATGTTTATTATGCACTTGATGTAAAAAAAAACCTAAAAACTCCATTGATGATATTCATACTATTCTTTAAAGTACTGGAGCTCTATTTTTGGACAGTAAGTCTCAGCCAAAATCGGTGAGTCGAATGAAAATCGTTCGACTCACCGATTATGACGAATGAAAATCATTCAATATCGAGCGAAAATCGTTCAACTCATCAGTTTAACGTAAGTCACACTTTTCAAAAATAGGGTATCTGATGTTATTTAAGCTTGCGTGTTTGTAATAACTCTATTGTACAAGATTCCTGATTACGTTTCGTTAGTCAATTTTAATCTACCATCAACACAATTTACAAAAATACGAATCCTCTCCGTGCTCCATTCGTATAATGAAACCTTTTAAAATTGAAAAGATCTGTTTAAAAACGTTATGTTTTCCGAGTTTTGTAAAGGTTTCCAAGCCGCATGCAATCTGATCTTCTGTAATGAGCAAAATGTTATTATTTCTGTGCCGTAATTAAAATTTTTGCAATGTGTCTGGTTATTTTTGGTTATTACATAACTGTTCATATTAAGTTCGGTTAAATTTAAATTTGCTTTTTATTGTTATAATGGATATGACTGAGATGGTACGGACATTTTGTTAAACTGTAGAAACCACAACGATGTGACTAAGGATTTTCCTTTTAGATATGACTAAACACACTAGAAACAAATATCTTTGTAACACTTTTTTTTGTAAATTTATGGTATTATTTTTAACTCTGCTTCTAAGAGTCAACACCGAATCAGTCATTTCCATTTTCTAGACAGCTGAAATCAGTGCCGACTATTCCTTGTGTTAAAATAAAATATTGCTAAACGTGGACTTTTAAAAATTACTACAAATGTATACAAACCGGTTGGTTCAGAAAACAGGCTCTATGATGTTGTACTACTTTGATTTCTACGAATTTTTATATTTAAAAATTCTGATATTTTTTTGCCATTTAAGAACGTTTGTGGCTTTTAAATTCTCTTTTTTTTAATTTTTTTTTTTCATGCAGATTTGAAAGAAAGAGAAAACGTAGACGTTTGAGTCGATCAAATAATTTACAATTATCAATTAGAGAATTTACAGAATTTATTTTTCTATTTCTACAAGATAAAACATACTGATTTGACAGTCTGAGCCAATAACGATCTCGAAACTTATAATACGCAATACAAGAGGATAATATTACTCATTTGTATGTTTACTCAAGTACATTTATCTTTACGTGTTCGGTTTGCCAAATGGTTACCCCAGGTGGGCGAAATTATCCTCTAATCCTTGTTTTGAGCGTAATACTTAAATGGACATCTGCATAAAATTTATCAGATTTTTATTGTATAGGCTTTTGCAAAGAGTCGATTTTAGTAAAACAATAGCAGTAGGAAGGAAACGATTGGGCAATAAATTTATACTTAGATTGTATTTACGAGCAAGATATAGGCAAAAGCGTCTTCGATAAAAAATATCTGTCAACGTCCATAAAATTTTGAATCAACGTTCGTTCACTTCGTTTCGCCTTTTATGGTAAAGGATTCCATCAAACTCTTTGCTACTCTTGATTTGGGATGTCAAATTAAGTCGTAATGGCGTCTGTTCGATGTGTCGTTCGTCGTCGCATCACAATGGCCGACTTTTCCGGTTTGTGACAACCCTGACAGGTTGTGTTGAGCGTGCTTCAAGTGTGCGTGCCATTATGTCGCCATAGGGTCCCCAAAATGACGTGATTTCTAGAATAAACTGATATCAAAGAGTTTGACAGAGTCACACAATTTCTAAAATCTGCACGTTGTAATACATGAATAGAGCCCCAAGGAACGCTCTGTATCTAATAGCTAAAAAGAAGCATTTTGTGTACTCTGGATCCGACTTACTTATAATAAAATATTGGATTTTACATTTATTGTTTAGATTTTTCCTCTCATTTGTTGGTAAGATTATATAAAAAAAATTTACTTTAAGAAAGCGTGAATGTGTATGAATACAAATTATTTAATAATTATACATTTGTCTTTCAAAAATTTTGCTAGGTCACGAGTTTTTTCATGTATAAAAATATATCAAATCTTATTGACCTTTGCCTCATTTCGATAGTTGACGAAGAGCCGCCGGAGGCTATGAATGAAGTAATTGGAATAAAGGACACGACACGCGATGAATCATGGATAACAATAACCAAGAAAGCAACACGATTCACTGAATGCGAAACTCCGATTTGCTATTGTTTTCATTTCGTCGATGTGTGTCGTCTATTATGAGATTTCAGAGGCTTTATTTATAAGTAAGAGGTTATTTATATCGCACAAGTGATATTTTGTAAAGATGATAAAACAATATCATTATCATGAACCGTAAACATAGTAACATTAATTGTAAAGTTTCTTATTTTCATTGCGAACATCGAGTTATTTAAGTAGCCGTCGAAAAATTGCCTTCACGAAGTTATTCACTCATAAAACTCTTTTTCAATAATACATAAAATAACTAAGACCTCCAAGCCAAATTTCCTAAAAAGATCTACGTAAAAAGCAGTCCTAACTATAAACATTCAACAATCAAATTATAGTATGCCCACCTCATAACTCTTGATTACGTACTTAATTGGGGTTTGTTGAAATTCTTAATTACCGCCCACAGATGAAAATACTATTATTACCATAAATATAATTAAGTAGATCTATGGACATTTCCCATCTCTAGTTAATATTTTTTGGGGGGTAATTTTACCCCGCGTCGCAAATTAAGACTTCCATGTTTAAAGCACCTCGGAGGATTGTTAGTGTAAATTGAAACTTGTCGGCTAAATTAGAAATACCCCTATACGTCCAGATTTTGTTAAGTCTTTATGTACATTGATAATCCGGTTAGTGTTTACAATATCTTTAGGATCTCTATTTCATACCCCGTTGATTACAACCATGTTGATTTCATCATCCCTCTCTGCGCCGTCCCTGAAGTTTACAATCTAAAATTTTAAATCGGTTTTGTGTTTAAAAATCTTAGGCTTACGAGATACGGCAGAGATATTTAAGTTTTATTATAATCTGTCTATAAACCTAGATTTTATTTAACTTTTCAACTATAGCTCGAGTTTAGGATTTCATAGTACTGATATTTTTAAAATAACGATTTTAATTTATTTGTAATTCGTGCCATTAAATTTAAAACAATTTCAATAAACTATATCAAAAATAATGAAAAATAACCATCTCATCTTGGACCTCCCCTTACCAACTATAAAGTTCGATTCAACTTATCGCTATTCAAAATGTTTTTTTATTCGCTATGCAAAACTTCGCCCATTCAATAAGTTACCATTTGTACTATTCATTAAAACAGGAAACGGGAAGTACGTGGACTGCATTGTCACCATGGAGACCAATGTTCAACACCAGACCATGTCCGTATCTGTGGAATCAATGCTCACCCTAGTATTCTCTTGTCTCTGTCATTCCCTTATTAAAGTCGGTGTGGGACAAGGATAGAGAAACAGTGAGAATTCAATCAGGTGTGTTAATTTGTTCTACCGTTGTAATGTGCACCTGCAGTGCATTCTTTCTTTGGATCTAGATTTTCGATCGCTTTTGCAATTTAGTATTTTAGATTTGCACTTGAACGTAGCTTTAGAAAAATACTGAGGACAATGCTTCTTCATTCTACAACTTGTGTTAAAAGTTAAATTGTCAAGGAAGACTTCATTCATATCCTTAACTAATGTTTAACAAGTCGGTCATTGGTTTACGTGAAATTTCCGAAAATCTGCCACTTTTGTTTTCTTGGTTTTAACCCGTGAAAGTAATATCTAAATAGGTACCTAATATTATCATCGATATCTTTATATATGTGGATATTTTTTATCTTGCAATTCTTTAAGAATTGTAAGATTTTATTTAAAATTTATTTATTAAAAAAAAAAATTTTTCTTTTTTTAAATTAATTAATTTTAATTTCCAAGTTTAATTAAAGTATCGTCTATAATTACCATAGGGAACTAACCCACTGCTCAAAGTTATTATTGTCATGGCTATAAGTAGGTGAGGTTTACGATGTCAATTACCAGCTTAGATAGCCTCCATATAAACTAAATGGGCTCGAGTTTTAGGTTAACGGGGCGTTATTAATTCAAAATATAATTTTACCTCTATCATGAATATAAAATATTCATGAATTTTCGAAATATTATTTTAGCGCTATTTGATTCATAAATTAAAGCTATATATATAAAATAACGTCATCTGTCAGCCACTTTGTCTTACGTAGAGTCAAAGATATTTTCTTAACTTTGTAACGCAAAAAAATAAGAAATCCTATGATAAAAGCATTATCCAACAGTCACCCTTTGTGTTTTAAGCAAATATCATCAAGATATATCTTAGGTCAGACATTTTTTGGGTTTTTTCCACATTTTTAGAGCTACAAAAAAGCGTGTTACTTTGCCGCACTCGTATAAATAACAAAGTTAGCCAAGTGGACAGCGAAATGGAGTCGTAATCGTAAATGAGATTTATTTATGAATTGGTCCCAACTCGCAGACAAGACGCTCCGCTCTTGCCTCTCTGGAGAATTGAAAACTACATTATCCTGAATAATTTGCTTTATTACTTAAGTTTTTTTCGCGCTGGTGTTGGCAGATGTCAGCAGACTGTATAACTTATGTCGTGGTCTGTCTCGTCTGTCTCGTCAAAAGAGAACCTAAGTGAGGCAAAGTACAGAGCTCTAGTGGCCAAGTACTGGTCAAAATTGACAAAGGATCCCCAATTTGACTCAAAAAAAGAAGAATTCAGTTTCCATTAAACACATTCTTCTTCTTAACGAGTCGACTTCGGCAAACTATATTATTTGTAATGACCAAAATTTCGCCACTGACAAGGCATTGTCATTGGCTATGTAGAGATGCCTAATTATGCGTGCAGGTAGGGCACGCAGGTTATATTATGCGTGCAGGTAGGGCACGCTGGTTATATAATGCGTGCAGGTAGGGCACGCAGGTTATATTATATTTATTAAATAAACACATTATTACCATATTAGCAACCTTTGTTTTGATAAGTGAATAACAATTTACGTTACACGAGATCCGGGTGAGATGACATGATCCTAGCTTTAATTAAAATTTAGCATTCGCTCTCATGAATGTAAAATAATTTAATTTCGTAATAGAAGTGTTAATTATAATCCACTTATACATAAACATAGACAACTTGTATTTTGACTCTTTGAATTTAAGCGATTACTAAGTACATATTTGCTACATTTCGTTTTGTACATTAACTTAAATCAAACTAGCTGTTTCCTGGAGTCCGTAGCTCAGCCTGCATCAAAAAGTAGTCTATGTTCGGGTCTTCAAATATTTAGTAGGTTTTTATACCAAATTTCAACAAAATAAGTTCAGCGTTTGTGTCACACAGACAGATAGATAGACAGACTTTCGCACTTATAATATTAGTATGGATCAAACCATCGAAAATAATAATAGCAGGATTTAATTTTTAAGGGTTTTAGGCCTTCCATCAATCATAATGTCGTCATGGAAAAATCCGTAAATATACTCTTACAATTTTTTCTACATTTGCCTTACCCAATTGAATCCCTAAAATTCGAATTAAATATGTTTACTTATTTCCTATCATATACTTATTTCTTGAAAGTGAAATTTATTTAAAAATATTAAGCCCATAAACAATCATGATGTCAACAAAAATGTGGACTCAGTAGCATTTATTTTTATAAAGCTTTCGTTGCATTACGATCTGCCTTGATCATTAGAATGTGTTGGCTTAGGTACAAAAATTAAAAGTAATGAAAATTGTACAATAAACAAATAATTTCGATCTTTTAGTTACTTTTAACTTGTTCTTACAAAATACGACAATATTTATAGTGGCTTGTAATAAATTGATTTTTTACACTACATGTTTTACAAGTTAAAGTTATAACTTCAATTTTATACAGATTTTTTTTTCATGGCCCTTTAAATATAGGTTCCACGTGTATCTAACATTTGATAAAAATCCTTGCTGAGAAAAAATCTTTATATGGTGTTTTAAGCATCCATAAGCTAAACTTTCGTATGCCTAGGGGCATAAAAAGACTGATGAGTTTGGACAATTTTTTTTTTTAATTTGCATTCCGTTGAAATTCAGCAAAATGTCACGGCTACATGTAATTTGTGGGTCCAACAAAATGTCGCCACTCGTTTACGATCCAACTTGAATTCCCAGTTCCAGCTCTAAGTTACACCAAAGAAGGAAATTACAAAAGTATCGCATTTTCGACAGAAATTGCAGGAAGGTACATCCTATCTCTCTTGTTTAGCGTGTAAGTATTCAAATTCTCAAAAGCA
Organism: Euzophera pinguis; assembly: GCA_947363495.1. NCBI lineage: Eukaryota > Metazoa > Arthropoda > Insecta > Lepidoptera > Pyralidae > Euzophera > Euzophera pinguis. The sequence goes on along the minus strand of OX376170.1, from coordinate 9,302,976 downwards.
CTTTCGTGTGTTCCTCGCTTCTATGTTATATTATTTACGATTGTTTTGTAGAGCAGAAACGGCGGTCATTTGAATAAGAAACAGATAGCACATATTCAGAGATATCTGATAGATCCTCATTTGCATTTAAATGGCTGTAGCAGTTACGTTACGCTAATTTCAGGACAATTATTATCCATGTTTATCTATATCTCTGCTGACTTAATAAATAGAATCGAATCGAAATCGAATTTTGTTAAAGTAAATCACATTACTTTATTTTGGAATGAGAAAAAATATACTTACTTATAGCTTGTGTAGGTAACTAAATATAAATCTCGTGTTTTTATTAAATTAGATTCACTGGAATTATATTATCTGTGGAGATAGATACATTTTCTCAATACAATAGGAAATGGCCTAGTTCCAACAGTTCAGAACTAAGACAATGTATTTGTACATTCATTTAATAAACTTAGTCTTTTATTTTTATCTTTGAAAAGGAAATGACCGACACTAAGTTATAGAATTAATTGAACTTCTTTAGAAACAGTGTTTTTTATGTAGCGTGAAGGAAAGGTTTTAATTAATAAATCGTTTAATAGGTACGTAGCCATGATCTATAGGTAACACATACAAAAAATATTGTTAGTTTTAATTGCATTTTCGTTTTTATACACAACTTATCATTTTACTTCCGATTATTATAAAAATAAATAGTAAATCACTATCTGAGCTCTCAGTGCTTTCCTGGTTGCTTCGGCGTACAAACTATCTAAGCGCTTTGCCGGTTGCATCTTCAGCAAGTCTCTTCGGAGGTCAGGATCCGGTTTTTAACTAATAATGTTTCCAATTCACTCTGTCTTGGTCTAGGCTACGCGGCGGTCAGAATAAGTGGGATGTGAAGAACCTTTCTCTGTCAAACCTGGACAGACAATCCTAGCACCGAATTACGAGGAAACCCGACCCTAAATGAACTTGGAAGGTGGCAGGAATGAAGGAAGGAAAGAAGAGACTTCTACCCAGTCTTCGGCATCCTTGGCTGATAGTTTATTATCATTATCACTCATATCCTGCTTTGCCAAGTCGAGTCTCGTTCTGGGTCCTTTAATAAAAACTGGCCACTCTCGATAAGTACCTAAGTACATATAATCCGTTGTTTTAGAATCTCTACAATTTCAGATCTACACGTAACTTGTATGTTCAGTTTTATTATTCATGGTGGCTGGAGCCTTATCTAGTGCCCGGCGAAGCTAGCCAGGTCAGGCCACTATGCAATCTCCGAATCTTGGCATATTCAACTTATGTTTAAGATTTCAAATTTCAAACACACTGAATAACGTTTCTAATAATTTTGTATTTCATCCTCTTTGTTTCAAGTTCTTGATATCATTTTTTACTTACACCATAGAAAATATAGTTCTCTCATAATGAAAATACGTAGGTATTTTATTGAAATTTGGAGTCAAATGTATATCGTCAAGTAATATCAATCAATGTAGAGCGATCGATGGTAGAGCATTTCACAAAATACATAGGCCGACAGGTATTTTCCTTCAATTGTGTATTTTTGAAAACAGATTAATTAATACCTTCATTCATTCATGATTCGACGACCAACAAATTTCCAAAAGTTAGTTTGATCTATTGTTGTCGAGGAACCGTATAGGTGAATCTTCTTTTTTAGAACTACTACAACGCTATTGTTTTATATTCAATTTTTATGTCAAACTATTAGTCCAGAAATACAACACTATCCGAAAGGTCGCTATTTTTTTAATTTCCCTACAATTGTTGTCAATGAATCTAGTAGCATACAAAACCATCTTTTTTTTTACCACCAGTGCATGAGATTTTATTGTAATCGAAGGACGATGTTAGTTGGAAGAGGAAATTAGGTAATTACAAGTTAATTTCCTAAACCTTTTGTTAGTCATGGAACATAAAAAAATGACATTTTATTACAAACAGATATTACAATTTTTCATATTATTTGCGAAAATCTCTGACACCAAGGGATGCAGGGTCGATTGGCCCACTCGATATGATGATAATCAAAGTCCAAAACGAGAAAAATTATAATATATTATTAATAAAACATACATACATATCATCCCGCCTGTTTCCCGTAGGGGTAGGCAGAGACTACGGATTATTAACATTAAACACTTTGTGTCAAAAAAATATTATTGTTGTTGAGTAAAACAAATCAAAAATCGATGAATTATATAAAATAAAATAAAGTAAATATAGCTAGTTCAGCAACAAAACAACGTCGAGGTTTAAGTGACAACCTAACAGACACTTTGAAGTTGCGTGTAACCCCGAATATATTAAATTCTTCGAAGGATAAACACGACATCGACATTTTTGCTAATACTGTTTTCCCTGTTTTTCAAGACAGAGGGGATACAAACTCCGTTTGTACAATAAACAGTTCTTCTTCATTAATATTTTTTTTCTCGGGGCTTGATGTTAGTTAGGTCATAAAATAATTAAAAATGATAATATAAGTATATGTAGAGTTGTACGGTCCACCATTTGCTTCGGTTTTCTCTGTGGGGTTATTCAAAATTGTGTGAAAAGATTTCTCTATGATCGGCAACGCACACTCCAAGTGATGCAGGTGTCCATCCCATCAGGTAGGCCATACGCCTGTTTGTCTATAAATAGTTTTAAAAAAAGTGTAAGTTATACGGCGAGATAGAATTACAACTTGTTTCACTTTACCTGGAAAATTTAACACCTGTAGCCCCTGTGCCCCTGTAGCATTATAATTCGCATTTGACTCTACCTTCTTAGATACTCCTTTCATTGTCTTTAAAATTTATTGTTTTTATTTCAACGGAGTACCGTGTAATAATCATTTATTCAGAACAAGCATTTCACAATAAAAATTAAAGTATACACTCACACACACAACAGAAAGTTAACTACACAATAATGTTGTTGTTACTTATTCATAGGATTTTTTTTTTTAAAATAACCAAACAGGGTTCAGTATAATAACGCATCCAGGGTGCTGATGCGGCTGCCTCGCTTCTGTAGCGCGTCAGGGATGTTCGCAGATGCTAGAGTAGACTGCTTCTACACTACGATGCACAAAAGATGTGCGTCCCTGGTGCGCCGGCTGCGGGGGGCGGCAACAGCATCCTGAACATGCAAATTATTTTATTATATTAGTTGTTAAATTATTTTAATATAGTTTTATCGCGTTTATTACTTATTTATTTACACCTGACGTTTCAAACACTTTACAGCGTTCATGGTCGCAGGCAGACTAAGTTAACATTAGTCTTTGATGTCATAAGATTACAAAACTACCGCCTGAATTTTTTATTGGGAACTATTCCGATTCACGCAGTATTGGCTCACAGTATCTAAGGGTCTTGCAGTCTGCTTCCGAGTTTGCGATTTTATTAAGTTAATGACTGGGTCCCAAGCTGGCGGTACCTGCCATCCATCCTCTCTATTGAAATTAGGATGTTTTTTAATTTCAATAGCTTCACGTAACATCCTTGGAATGAATCTGTTTTCCTTTGCAAGGACTTGAGGATTATCAAAACGCATATAGTGATTGGGTTTGTCTAGAGCATGTTCACAGACTGCAGACTTGGTTGAGCATCTATTTTTCATGTCAGCAATATGTTCTTTTATACGAGTATTAATGCTTCTGTTTGTTTGCCCAATGTATGATAAACCACAGTCACAGTCAATTTTATAAACTCCAGCATCTTGCAATGGGATATTGGATTTTACAGGTCTTAAAAATTGGTTTATTTTCTTATGCGGCTTGTAATAGGTCGTCAGGTGTAAATAAATAAGTAATAAACGCGATAAAACCGTATTAAAATTGTTTAATTTAATGAATAACAATCGCGAAAACATAAGAAAACATTATATTAGTTGTTTTACTATGAAGAGTAGGTTGATGTCATTGCTGTTGTTACAATAGCATTTCAAGTAGATCGCATCTGGCTTGGAACGATTGGCGACATTTTGATGTCAAGGCCTCGATAGGAGTCACATCACCTGTAATTTTTTTTAAAGGCCATAATATACACATAATGTAAGTATATACGCCGGGCAGAACACAATAAAAAAAACAAATAACATTTTTCTATGTGATTAGATGATAGTTTTTGGCAGATTGTAAATATAAATTTATTTAATAGAACATTTAACTACTCTCTGCTAGAAACGCTATTACTGAAAATCAAATAAGTTAAACTAATTATTATTTATTAAACCCAGCCTTGTTGAAAGGAAATTTAGATAATAAATTACAGCATAAATACATAAAAAAATCAATAATAAAGAAGTGGCATGTGAATATCCCCAAGTGTGCTCCGCGTTATCAGCAATCATCGTCACATCGAACAATATCACCGTGACAAACTCGAGATAGCCAGCCTTTGATAACACAGTCTTCGCATATTTTTCCGACCACATACACGCTTCATAAAAAAAAAAAAGAAAATAACACTTACAAAATTAAAATTAAAAAATGACAGTACCAGAGTAAAAATTTGAAAAGTTTCATAATTAAATTGTGAATTTATATTACAATTTTAAATTAAATTGTGAAAAAAACTGTTCCAAATTTAAAATTTGTATTTTTTTATTGTTTATAATGAATTAGTGCGATGGGGAAAGTGATACAGGCATTAAATGTGTTTTTACTGGACACGACAAAATGTTGTACTTCTGTCGACAGACTGAAACAGTTTTGTTTATGTCGGAGGCTTGAAGGTGATAATGAGGTACTGTATGACCCAATATGTACCGTGTTACTGTGTCGTTAAATACCATATTGATGTTACAATAAACACCACGACCTCCTTTTGTACAAACGGGGCTACGTTTAAAATTTTTTTTTTAAACAATTACTTATTTATGAAATAAATGAATGATCTATCTGAAATGAAGAATATTGGCAATTTTCTTCACAAGAACCATGATGGTACTTACTTAACTAGTTACCTACTTCCATTTAAGTGAATTTGCATCTTCAGGGAAACAAAAACATAATTAATATATAAGCATTTCCATTCGAAAGTTGTATTACTAACTTTTGTCAAACATTTTCCGAGAATCTGCGACATGCGTTGTTCAAAGGGCCACGTACTTGATGTTAATTTAGATGCTAATGTAAATTAAAAAAAAAATATATAAACTCTTATCTGCCTTGTGTCTTCATTATTAAGAAGTTACTTTAACCTACTTTGTTAGCTGCATGACGACGAAATTTAGAAGTTGCAGTGATACAACTTTTTCTCTGCGATATTAAAAAGTTTTGTGATTTTATCTTTACATACTTAAAAAATGATAAGTAGATACCATTAAAATTAACCTTAGTGGCAGTAAATATAAAATAATCTAAAAATAAATTTTAAGCCAACCGTTAAAAGACATATAGGCAACAAGTAATACTTTCAAATAATTTTCTCTCGCGGAAGTTGCAGTGTGATTTTGCTAGATACCATTTCACATTTTTTCGAATTTTAAACAAGAATAAGTAGGCTTCAGCTGCTTCTAACCACTAATGCAAAGAAATATTGGTAAGATTTGTCCAGCACGGATTTCGTGTTGCTGGAATTAAAATGTTTGGCTTGTAAATTGAAAATAATGTATATTTAAGGACATGCAGTTACTTTAAAACGTCATTGAGTTTTTTTAAATAGGTATCCCTGCAGCAACAATCATTTTTAAATTCATATTATCATTATAATCAATTTCCTTGCTAAGACTTTATTTATAGGTATCTCTGTGAACCATTTTCTTTCAAAGACATATTGTCTTTGATTTATAGTATTGTAGAAACACTGTACTTTAGTTGGGAACTCTAGCTGCCATTGTAAAACGGCCATTTTTCTCATATGTATGTCATTGCATTCTATCAATCTTTCAATTTGTTATTATGTTCGGTTCTTTGTATGAAATGCGATTCTCACGAAAACGCTCAATACTTACATCGCTGACACAGTTCACTGAGCTGGGTATAATACATACAGAACTTAAAATTTAAAAATTTGTACTTGCACGGAGACCAATGTTACAACACACGATGAACAAACGTACTTTTTCTTTTTTCGAATATGTAAATTTTTTTTTATCAATAAAGATAGGATTACATATTTTAACCATGAATCGGTATTGATAATGAACTCGCTTGATTAATATCGGAGCGATATCAAAAACACAAGTGTCTTTATCTATTTTTCTCATTTCCACTCAATATTGAAATATTATTCTTGAGAAACTCTAATTTATTTTTCATTGTTTTGTATTGCAATAGACAAAAATAATGATAAATTATTAGAAGTCTTCAAAATAACTTTTTGAACCTAATAAAAATATCAAAAAGTAAAACAATGTTTTTGGGACGACAAAGGATATTTCATCTCCCAAATAAAGAAGGAAATAAAAATAAACTTTCCCTCATTTTTAATTAGTCTTCAGAACGGTCTTCCGTGAAATTCGAGAAAAATAAATATCGCTAAGGAAAGTTTCTTGGCTCGTTTAATTTTAAGAGAAAATATCGAATATGACAACATTATTAATACGACTAGAGGAATTTATGGGAAATACTGAGACAATTTTCTGGTCTTGCATGAAATGTCGTGTGGCCTTGCTTAAAAAACTGTAACGAAAATTGTAACTGTGATAGTAACAGCAATAGTATTTTTCCAAAGATGTTTTTGTTTATATGTTGTAGAGCAATCACAAAGATGAGAAAAATTGTTCATAACAAAATTTTTTTATAAAATTCTAGGTATATTAACCTAATTTCAAATAGTTATGGAGAGTGTTCCACGAGCATTACCTTAGAATATTTTAGATCTAAAGATCTAAGGTATACGTAATTTGGACATGCTTATTATAATATGTTGCGTCAGTTAGAATAATCTTTTGTACCATACCACAATTGTTTGAAAATGATATTATCTAGTCGATGTTTCTCATTGAATTCTAAAAGTAATTTTCTTGAAGGTCTTGTCGTGTCTTTCAATGGACAATATGGTTCAGAAGTTAATCGCACGTGTTTTAACTGATTCAATCAATTATAAAATGATTTTATGAACGTCAGTAACTTCCAAATTAGCTATGTTATGGCTCATTTGGAAATTACTTAATAAATTTAACAATGAGAGCTCAATAACTTAATCATAGCTTAATTAATTAAACTTATGCGTTGAACTTAGTGATAACGCACATACAATGAATTCATTTGGCCAACAAAACTAGGTAAAGTGATAGGTATTAATTTGTGGGAATAGTAACTTTTAATAGCTTATGACAAATGGCATTCGTTAAATTATCATGTGGTTAAAGTTGCTTATTTTTTAATTGAATAGTGTTAAATAAAAGAAAAAAGAAAATTTGAAAATCTAACAAATGTTTGAAATGGCTGTGCATTCGAATGAGTTGCCGGATAAAACCGTTAGCCTGTGCAGTATAGATAGATCGTGATCCGAAAAATCATGGTGTCGTCATCGCCGCGCGCGCAGGCCCGCTCGCAACATGACGTCGACCCAGAAAGAATAAAGGCCTACTCAGTGAGTATAATTTTGTAACTCTTATATGGTACCGATTTGTTTTTATATAACCTAACTGTACTTAAGGCGTGGGCAGCTGCTTGTACAATTTCTCAGTTGTACGGCTTTTGTCTGCATGTGATGAAACCAAACGGGTTTTCATTGAGACAAACAGGTCATTGGGGAACAACAGGTTGTTATCATCATTCTTCTGGTATTTATTTATACACCTGCTCTGGCTTTAATAAGTCATATTGTATTAGATTAGATTTAACATGTTCACATATAAAAGTTTTTTGGCCTCCAAAATATAAACCATAATTTCCTCAAGCACAAAAGTTGCCTGGAAGATATTGCAGTGTGATAATGCGGCCTTTTGTTAACTTTTATCTTACAGCCGTGTGTAATGTTTTCGATGCATTCATAGAATAAACTAAAGTAAACATATGAAAATCTTAGTATTAAATGGGTATATTTAATTGGTAAATTTTCAAAGTAATATTTCATTGTTCTTTAAACTATACAAACTATTTCGGAAACTTATTTTAAATACAATACTCGAGCTAAACGTACACGATGAAAATATGTCAATACTATATTCTGTAATCTAAAATCTCAGCCACTTCAACTTGATTGGCTATGGTTTGCTTGTTTATACTTTTCCCTGATACATTTTACGGCCTCGTGGATTACTATGGTTGTGTGAACATTAGTATCTTATCGTAAGTTCAAGAATAATATTTGCATTTACAGTAGTAGGCAGCTTACAAGAAATTGTTAGCTTAACAAATATGTACACGGATTTGAAAAAGGATTTTTTTGTTTTCATCATTTTTATGCTAAATAACGTACCTATAGTAAGAGTAACATACATTTACACAAGACGATACCGAGTTGCTCCTTTGAAATGTTTAGAAATTTCTGAAAGCAAAATAAAAACTAAATTAAATTAATTGTTAAAACTAAATAAGCACTTTTGATAAAATTTACATGGTGGAATTCATGCCATATGGCATTCTCTACCAGCCAATCATAGAGCTAAATAGAAAGGAGTAAAATATGAATATTAAATTACAAATCCATTATGAAAACCAAAACAAAACTCTACCACTACTTATTTTGTTAAGCAACTCAATTTAATTGCGTACATTATTACATGAAAAGTTAACAATTACTTCATAAATCAAATGATGAAAGTACTACTGATTCTCATAAGAAGCTGATCAAATCATTGATGTTATGATGGATAATTACGTCATAGCACGTAATACCAGGGTCTACTACTCGATTCGTCCCAGTTCTCATTGCGTAAAATACTGGCTGAAGATATGATGCGTGCGTAAACAATTGATTTTTAGATTTTGATGAGGTACGTTTTATCATTCAGCTAATATTCACCGAAAAATAAAACGTAGAAGATGTCGGAGGAAAACCTCTCATTTCCAATACACGAGTTTGAGTAATATAAAGTATAGGTATACTTACTTAATACTAACGTATAGAGCTACATTTTTATGGTACATGATTATATTTCTCACTCAACATTTACAAATTGAATTCAAGGCGACATAACTGAGTTCGCATAGGGAGCTTATAGGCTTGTACTTATTCAATGTTGGTTTCCCAGTATAACATAGTATAATTCTAGGTACATCATTTACAAATGAATTTGCTGTAATACGTATCATATGACTAATTAATTATGCAGATTAATTATGAATGTTACGACAGAAATATTTCACCGCTCTCGACCCTTTATCTTTAACCTTTCTTTATAGTTGATGTTTTACTTACTTTCCATACTATTCCATACTTTCCATACTATTCCATACTTTCCACACTAATATTATAAGTAAGTAAGCGAAAGTCTGTCTGCCTGTCTATCTATCTATCTGTTGCGCTTTTACGGCCAAATGCGTGAACGGATTTTAATGTAATTTGGTATAAATATTGTTGAAGACCCGAGGTCAAACATAGGTTACTTTTTGGCGTAGGTGGAGCTACGGGAAACAGCTAGTAGGTAAATTACATCCTAAAATTGTTGTAACCGAATGTTTTTCTCAGCTGAGTGAAGTTGCTACTCGATTAATCTATGGCTGCCGGCGACAAACAACATAAAAAGTCCATCAAGTCCGCACCGTTGGGTGCAAATGCACTAAATATTCAGGTTAAAGAGAACATGCTCGAGTTACATAAAGCTTTCTTCTAAACATTGTTTGTAGTCAAAATTAAGTATTACGCACATTTAAACAGTATTTATTATTATTTAGGTTAAAATTGGCCTAGTAATAAAAATAAGTCTTCAATTTTTTTTTATTAAACATTGATTTTTATGTGCAAACTAGAAAAAATTATGACGCTGAAGCTCCCAAATCCCAATCTTATTATTTTTACTGGCCATTTGTAGATTTTTTTTTTGTATCAAAGACATATGGTATGAGGGTTTTGAAAAAGCATATAGTAACCTCATATATTTAAATCTCACTGAACTAAATCGCAAATGGTAGATGTCACCTCTATAAAGTAACGAATACCTCAAACCGAAGTTGGAAGTTTTCCTTCCTCTATGGTATTCTCCTATTATTTATGATTTGTTTAGCTTGTGCTGAAGATCCTTTTGTTTTTTTCTCTTCTATTTAAAGAAATAATAAAATGATTGTCAGCTTTTCTTTGTTTTTATCTTTAACTTTTCCTTGTCTCTGTCGAGAGCTATTTAAAGTATACCTCCAGCAATAGATCCTCTATTCTAGATATTACTTCATCAACAAGCTGCCATAAATGAGGGCAATAATTCTGCTTGAGCTAAATGTAAATAAATTGTGTATGTCTTCAAGCATACAGAGTATATTATTAAATTAAACTATTTTAATACGGTTTTAACGCGTTTATTACTTATTTATTTACACCTGACGTTTCAAACACTTTACAGCGTTCATGGTCGCAGGCAGACTAAGTTAACATTTGTCTTTGATGTCATAAGATTACAAAACTACCGCCCGAAATTTTTATTGGGAACTATTCCGATTCACGCAGTATTGGCTCACAGTATCTAAGGGTCTTGCAGTCTGCTTCCGAGTTTGCGATTTTATTAAGTTAATGACTGGGTCCCAAGCTGGCGGTACCTGCCATCCATCCTCTCTATTGAAATTAGGATGTTTTTTAATTTCAATAGCTTCACGTAACATCCTTGGAATGAATCTGTTTTCCTTTGCAAGGACTTGAGGATTATCAAAACGCATATAGTGGTTGGGTTTGTCTAGAGCATGTTCACAGACTGCAGACTTGGTTGAGCGTCTATTTTTCATGTCAGCAATATGTTCTTTTATACGAGTATTAATGCTTCTCTTTGTTTGCCCAATGTATGATAAACCACAGTCACAGTCAATTTTATAAACTCCAGCATCTTGCAATGGGATATTGGATTTTACAGGTCTTAAAAATTGGTTAATTTTCTTATGCGGCTTGTAATAGGTCTTGATTGAAGCTCGCCTAAGTATGTTACCAATCTTGTCCGTGACTCCCTTTATGTATGGTAAGATGGCAGGAAAACGATCAACTGTGTGTGGCTTGGGTCGACTTCTGTGACATATGTGTGGGAGGCTGAGATTGTTGCTTCTTAAGACAGACTTGACTCGGTGAAGCTCCTCCTTAAGATGGTGGGTGTCACAGATGCCGTGTGCTCTCTGTAACAAAGATTTGCCTACGGTAGCTAACTGACATGGCTAACTACCGTAGGCAAATCTTTGTTACAGAGAGCACACGGCATCTGTGACACCCACCATCTTAAGGAGGAGCTTCACCGAGTCAAGTCTGTCTTAAGAAGCAACAATCTCAGCCTCCCACACATATGTCACAGAAGTCGACCCAAGCCACACACAGTTGATCGTTTTCCTGCCATCTTACCATACATAAAGGGAGTCACGGACAAGATTGGTAACATACTTAGGCGAGCTTCAATCAAGACCTATTACAAGCCGCATAAGAAAATTAACCAATTTTTAAGACCTGTAAAATCCAATATCCCATTGCAAGATGCTGGAGTTTATAAAATTGACTGTGACTGTGGTTTATCATACATTGGGCAAACAAAGAGAAGCATTAATACTCGTATAAAAGAACATATTGCTGACATGAAAAATAGACGCTCAACCAAGTCTGCAGTCTGTGAACATGCTCTAGACAAACCCAACCACTATATGCGTTTTGATAATCCTCAAGTCCTTGCAAAGGAAAACAGATTCATTCCAAGGATGTTACGTGAAGCTATTGAAATTAAAAAACATCCTAATTTCAATAGAGAGGATGGATGGCAGGTACCGCCAGCTTGGGACCCAGTCATTAACTTAATAAAATCGCAAACTCGGAAGCAGACTGCAAGACCCTTAGATACTGTGAGCCAATACTGCGTGAATCGGAATAGTTCCCAATAAAAATTTCGGGCGGTAGTTTTGTAATCTTATGACATCAAAGACAAATGTTAACTTAGTCTGCCTGCGACCATGAACGCTGTAAAGTGTTTGAAACGTCAGGTGTAAATAAATAAGTAATAAACGCGTTAAAACCGTATTAAAATAGTTTAATTTAATGAATAACAATCGCGAAAACATAAGAAAACATTATACAGAGTATACTAGACGACAAATTTTGTAACTACTTTTTCTACACGTATATTTTGCTAAATAAATTATTCCGATTCTGACAAAATTATATTAGTCAGGAAGAAAGTAACTGACAAATAATTGTACTACTAGATTTCATAGGCTTCTCAAAATAGATGTTGAATTACCCTAAATAAGCTTTAGAAACGGTTCACAGAACAACCTCCAAAGAATTATTCATTATAATATTCGCCAAACACTCTCCCGGGATGTTCCGACCAACTTGAACTTGCTTTTAGAAAATTGAATATTTGATAAGAAACCGTTTCAGCTCACAAATTCACAATGCTTTTTGTTGGCAATTCTATTGAATTCTATTTTAGGATATGTACCTTAGTTTAATAAGGTACAGGTGCTATCCCCTGCGTTAGCGGACACTGTCCAGAAACTATATGACTTTTATGTTGTTTCGCTGCGTGCATATCCTTCGCTTTTCTTCACGTGTCAAAAAAAAAAAACCAAAAATCTGAACACGAATTGCGCAGAACTTTAAAAAATTAAAAATCTAAACATCAAGATATCTCACCGTGCCTGATCTCCGCTGCTGGTGACAGGAAGGCCGACTGCTATTTTGCCCAACGGATAAGCATTGCTATCTAACGGGGAAATGCAGCCAGCGTTCTTTCTACACGGGTAGGACTTATTTCATTTCTAGCCTTTAGTATTTTTTTCTTTTTTTTATTATTATTGTTCCTTATAGTAAGTTTTGTTCAATAAATCCCTGTATTGAATTCCATTCGTAAATTTTATAAGAATGGAGCAGTATTACAGTGTATTGATTATGTATTTGTGTTGCTATTTACGTATGAAGCCATAGTTTGGCTGATTGAAACATATTCTATTGTCCTAGGACAATGTCCCACCTTCGTGGTGCCATGTGGCTAAGTGGCTTAGTGCACGAATGACGTAATGATACCGGCAAACAATATTCAACGTGTCTATTTACTATTTTTTCATACTGTTAGTAAGTAGGCTAACAGGCTCCGAAGCTAGAGATACAGACGAAATAAATGCTAGGTAATAATTGGTACTAGATAAAAGCTGCAACCGCGATGGTCAGATTACCTGAAAAAGGTCAGTTTGATGTAGGCTTCCTGACGGTCATTTCGGAAATCATTAGGAGAGATCTATGGCCACTACTGGTAGTGGATTGACTTCGGCTGAAATGATGATGAAGACGAGAGCGAGAATTATTATTTATTATTATTATTAATTGTGGATCACACTAGCAGCTTTAAGCTGTCTTCTTGTTTGGAGAATTGGTATCTGTCTAGTCTATTTTTGAAACTGTTAACTGATGGTGCATTTATAACATTTTCCGGGAGCTTTTTCCAATCCTTGACTAACTACTTGGTTAATTAAAAAGTTCCTCAATGGTTTTCTTTTTGCTTTTATACAACACATCTTTAGCGAATGACCTTTCAGACGCTTGTTTTCAAAGAATGTGTACAGTCCCTTTAGATCAGATACGTTATAAGATCCGTTCAGTATTTTGAAAGTCTCAATAAGACAGCCTCTTCTTCTGCGCGATTCTAGAATGCTAGAATATTTCTTTCAGGTCTTTAACAAACATAAAACAATCAATTATTTTTTTTATTTCTATTGTCTCAGGAACAACTTCGGCAACGTAAAGAGGCCGAAGATCGGATCGCAGCCCAGAATGAGTTCCTCAGGACCTCACTTAGGAGCTCCCACAAACTCCAGGCTTTGGAGTCCACGCCACCGTCTTCTGGCACCGCCTTCGTCAATGACGCGTATGAGGATGATATTAGTGAAGACTCCAGCAGTCGGCTGTATACTGTGATAGGTAAGTCTTGTGACATGAATCTCTCCATTTTCCAGGGTCCTTAACTATTTCTCTCTCAACTCAACTATCATTCATTCTTGGTTGTGAGACAGGATTACTAACATCACGCTTCTGATTACAAGAATGAAAGGGACTCCATTGGCATGAGCCTATGTCCTAAATACATTAGGAGGCTAATGACACATTATAATTTACAAGTTGTATAAGCTATGCTACTTCGGTAACCGATAGCTGTAAGTATGCTCTAATCCTGTACGAGTCCTTAAGGAGACGCCAATGGAAGCAAGCCGCTTCCGAGTACAACCAATCGGGTTTTACTTTTGTATAAAGAAAATCATCCATTCACAAAATAGTTACACATTATAGTCACTATATCTGGCAGTGCACTTGATGATAATAAATTGGTTACTTCGTATTTCATAAAATAGACTATTTTCTTTATTCAAAGAAAGATTTTGCTGATAATTCAGTCGGGCAGGATAAAAGATTTTAGAAAATTCAATTGCGCAGCCAACCGCTGTCAGCAAATTTCTCGAAATATTCCTATTATTATTCTTCCGATTTTATATCGTCTTTAAGTGGACCATCAGACGAGAAAATCGCATTTATCCTCGACCTTTACGTAAGAAACAGTACAACTCACTTCACCGGAAGAAATCGTCCTAGTTCAAACCGCGCTCACGTGATTAAATTAAAATTACAGTTGGTTCTCAACAAGAATACGTGTAGTGTTCAGAACGGGATGTTGTTATGTAATTAATGGAGTAAAATTAAGTTTTGTGATAAAGTGATTTAGTTTAAACCAGGTTTAACCAATCCAGAGTAAAGAAAGTATTTACGTTCTTATATATCTTAAGCGTCCCTTAAAATAATAATATTGTAACTACTGTGTAAAACCGATTGACAACTATGTAGGCAATACTTGCTTGCATTTTACTCGTTCTTGCTACTGACTTAGAAATACACACGTAAGCAAAGTACATCTTCGCCTAAGTATTTTCCTCCGTCCGATTTATGCCGTCCAATTCCTCCGTAACTTTCATCCATATTATCCGTATGCTTGCATATTCATACTTATATAAAAACTGCGAAAGTTTGTCTGTCTGTTACGCTTTCCGGACTAAACCAGACCAATTTTGTTGAAATTTAGTATCAAAGATTTAGTTGAAAACCCAGGGTCAAAGGTAGAGTACTTTTGAGGCGGGCAGAGCCGCGGAAAACAGCTAGGTACCAAATAAATATTTAAAAACATATGCAATTTGTCCACGTTACACTATTCTATCACAAGTCCTGACTATGACATAATACAGAACCAGTTTTATATGTTGAACAGATAAATATTATGTTAGTTAATTAAAAGCTAATTTATGCAAAATGACTGCTTATGTACGTATTATTACTGAAGTTGTAACTATTACCTCGTTTATTCATAATGTAAATAGCTGGGAAAAGCACTTATAGGCCATACATACATTTTATTAATATTCTGCTTATGCAGTTGTACTGTACTACGGCAAATAGCCATGCACGTAAACGAATTCAATTCCAGGATATTGATAGATTGTTTGCCTTATAATTTATCAATAATAATTAAATCTAGAATATGAATAATAATTGAAAAGTATAGGTGTCACAAATAAACTTACAAATAAAATAATGAAAGTACCAGCCTTTTTCATGGAAAACAACAACTACCATACCACGTTCATGTGAAATTTCAACTTTATTCAGATTTTTTTAAAGTAAGTATTATTTATGCATTAAAATAGAGAATTTGATATTTTCTCATGTTTATAGCTGAAATGTGGTAAAAGGTGTCTATCATTCGCTTTTAGTTGCAAAATAGAAATAGGATTTCAGAAATAGTGGTTAGTACCTGGTTTATATATAGCCTATTTATGACATATACACCAGCGATTATATAATTTACAAGCACAACATTGAATCCAGTCGATAATAATTATATTATAAAAGCTTGGTGATGAGTAAAATACAACTCATTTTCCCAAATTTTCAAAAAAGAACTTAATTTTTTTGTAAGAACTGCTTACGTGTAGTGAGGTGCTGTTCCGAATTTTGCTGTAAATATTCCCGGCAATTTCCTAATGCTTCCGGTAAAAATGCAACACAAAACCCTTTATTGCATAAGAAAAAAACTTTGGGCAATATCGGAAAATTGCCGGCAACATTCCCAATAATTCACCATGGGGAAATTCCCGTAACTTAGGAATATTTTCAGCGGCACATCACTATAAAAGTACGCGTCAATCCTCCATGGACTTGCATTTGGCACGCGCGAAAAACTTTTCCGATAACCATTTCATATTATTGATAAATCCTTTAGAGGATGAAAATATCCTCATCCTAACTGATATTATAAAAGCGAAATTGTTAGTTATATGTTGCGTTTGTTTATAACTGAACCAAAATTCCTGAAATTTCGCAAAAGCACAGGAGTCCTAAGAAGTACAATACCTTTCATTTCGAAAAAAAGTTATTTATATAATTAAATCCCACGAAAAGAAAATTTATTGTTTTCGTGGGATTTAAGTACGCGTGCGAAACTGCGGGCAAAAGCTAGTAGATATATTCAGAAGTACATATCTACTTTTTAAAATCTAATAATAGCAGTAAGCGAAAGTTGGAAGTCGCGCCCCTCAAATGAACCGCCCGGGGCGATTGTAATTATTCACTAGACGATCTTCCGCCTTAATATAGTGGGTAATTAATGAGGTTGCTAATTAGGTGTTTCTACTTGATTGAATACCTACTCGGAATAAATTGAACTAAAGTATCTAAGTAGTAGTTTTTTAATCTTTAACATTTTGAGATGAGCGATTTGAGAACACTCTGTGAAAATAAAAATATTTGAACTTTATGTATTTGGCATTATTATTGTTTAAGAAAGATCAGAAGAAACCGTTTTAAGTCGACTTATTTATTAGATTTCAATCATCGACACGACGAAGAAAAAGAAGTAGACATCGTTAAAATTTCAAAAGTTTTCTTACCATCAATGAGAGATAAATATAATGAAACGTGTTTGTTTCTTAACGTGTTAGTATCTTATTTGACTATTAATGTGTGCTAATAATTTAAATGACTTGCGAAATAAATTTGCATGCTGTTCAAAATGGCTAAATAGGATTGCTACTTAAATTTATGTACCACCTATTGCATTGTAAACTTACCCTATTTTATGCAAATAAATGATTTGATTTGATTTGAAAGCCAAAAATATTGAAAACTTAAAAATTGGAAATAAAGATGGAGCGCGCAGCACAGGGTTTAAGTAATATCGAAAAAAAAAGTGAATGCAGTTACAGCCTACGGAGCATTATATTTGTAAAATATAAACTGCAGGTCCCATTAGTTCCAGTTCGCTTATCAATAGTTTGTGGTTCGTGTCACACGGCTTAATATTAGCCGCTATCTGGGTCGAGGCGAATACCTCTATCCGCTGAAATGAGATTTTTAACGAATTCTTCACATTAGCTAGCAGCGTAAACTAAATAGTTATCATTATTATTTTTTATATGTAAGTCTTCTTTAAGAATATTTGTAGTTATAGCTGTTGTTTGATGCTTTGCCCGTGTAAGTACATGGTACTCTTTATATTCATACGTAAAAGTACAAGCAAACAAACACCTATTTTAATGTTTACTACAAACAGTTTGGCCAGGTTTTTAACAGACTTCAAAAAAGGTGGAGGTTCTATGTTCGTGTGTATGTTTTTTTTTCTATGTATGTTCACCAATTACTTCGTCAATTGCGAACCGATTTTCATAATTCTTTTTTATTTCAAAGGGTATACCTACTCCCGAAGTGGTCCTATTGTCAACAAGTTAGGATCTGATGATGAGATCCCGGGAAAATCGAGGGAAAACCTCTAATTTTAACGCACGCGACATTTATGTTCACCGATTACTCCGCCAATTGTTGGCCGATTTTCATTAAGTATTCTTATTTTATTCGAAAGGGCATACTTCCAAGGTGGTCCCATTGTCACCAAGTTAAGATCTGATGATGAGATCTTAGGGAAATCGAGGACAAATCAAAACTATTTTAAGCGCGTGTTACTTATGTTCGCCGATTACTCCGCCAATTGTGGGGCGATTTTTACAAATATTTTTTTTATACGAAAGGGCATACTCCCGACGCGGTTTCATTGTCACTAAGTTAGGATCTGATGATGTGATCCCGGGAAAATCAAGTGAAAACCTCAAATTTTTAGGCACGCGTCATTTATGTTCACCGATTACTTCGTCAAATGTAGGCCGATTGTCATTAAGTATTATTTTTTTATTCGAAAAGGCATACTCCCGAGGTGGTCCCATTGTCACCAAGTTAGGATCTGATAATAGGATCTTAGGGAAATCGAGGACAAATCAAAATTTTTTTAAGCGCGTGTCATTTATGTTCACCGATTACTTCGTCAAATGTAGGCCGATTGTCATTAAGTATTATTTTTTTATTCGAAAAGGCATACTCCCGAGGTGGTCCCATTGTCACCAAGTTAGGATCTGATAATAGGATCTTAGGGAAATCGAGGACAAATCAAAATTTTTTTAAGCGCGTGTCACTTATGTTCACCGATTACTCCGCCAATTGTGGGGCGATTTTTACAATTATTTTTTATACGAAAGGGCATACTTCCGAAGTGGTCTCATTGTCACCAAGAAAGGATCTGATGATGAGATACCAGATAAACCGAGGGTAAACCTAAAACTTTTTAGGCACGCTTCACATATTTTAATATTTTCATCATCACATAGTCTAGTCTTTACGTCCAGTAGTTACGAGTTGATGATGGAAGGTATAAACTCTTTAACGGCAAGGAATAGGAGAATAATTCTTTGTATCTTCACCTGATTACTGAGGTTTTTATTCATTTTAAAAAGAACTTCTCCGATAGTCTTGAAGTCATCATATCAGGTCTTGATGATGATGGAATCTAGGGGAAATCGAGGGACTTCAAACTCATTCACTCGGTGCCAGCCAAATAGTCAACAAAATCGTGTACTTAGCATGATCATCGTCATCCTCAGCTTTCGTCAACCCACTTCTGGGCATAAGTCCTGTCTACGTGAAACTTTTCTTCCTAAGTCAGCACTTGGCACCGACTTCAAATTAATTAAAATGTTTGATAAGGAACCAAATTTAAGAACCAACAACTTATTGATTATTTCTTTCTTTTCAGACGAGTTTGAAGCCGGTTCAGATTTTTTTTCAATAACTTTTTCAGATATTGTACATTGCTTATTTTTAAACTAATTAGTGCATTGCATAAATAGGTTTGGATATAAATGACAAATCAAATTTTTATCAGAATTGTTGTATGTCTGTCTGTCATTTGTAGGAACGTGCCTAATATAATCACTACGTTTAATATCAACATGACAATATTTAAAACACTAGTGCAACTACACTAATTTGAGAAATTTTTCGTTGGAAAATTTATTTTTATCTATTTTTCAGAGAGTTATTAGGTCGATACCTAAAAACTTCCAATTCGTAAAAGGATACATCTGAAAAATTCGGCACACATAAAACATCTAAAAGATATGAACGGTCGCAATGTAGGACGAGATAAAATCAAACTCTCAACATATCTAACTGATATTCGGTACAGATACATCGTATATCGTATCTACCGGTCTGGCATCACTCGGCCCGGTTATCTCCGTTTCAGGATTACTTCGCCGAACCAGTGATAAAATATCTAGATGATGTTATCCAAAAACCTGCCACTGCTAGAACAGAATTACTTTTTTTGGGTTGGGCTCCTACAAACAGCGGAGCCTAAAAACAAAAAAAATGTGCTTAGCTTTTTATGCATCATCATCATCATTTCAGCCGCAGTCAGTCCACTGCTGGACATAGGCCTCTCCCAATGATTTCCAAAATGATCGGTTGGCAGCAGTCTGCATCCAGCGTCTGCCTGCGACCCTTTTCAGGTCATCTGACCATCTGGTCGGTGGATGTCCAACGCTGCGCTTACCGGTACGTGGTCGCCATTCGAGAACCTTTCTGCCCCATCGGCCATCGGTTCTCCGCGCTATGTGCCCCGCCCACTGCCACTTCAAAGAACTAATCCGCTGGGCTATGTCGGTGACTTTTGTTCTCCTACGGATCTCTTCATTTCTGATTCGATCTCGTAGGGAAACACCGAGCATCGCCCTCTCCATAGCTCTCTGGGCGACCTTGAGCTTTCTTATGAGGCCCATAGTCAAAGACCACGTTTCGGACCCGTATGTCATCACTGGTAACACACACTGGTCGAATACCTTAGTTTTAAGGGACTGAGGTATTTTAGACGAGAAGACGCTACGTAGCTTCCCGAACGCCGCCCATCCGAGTCGGATTCGACGAAAGACCTCGTCCTCGAAGCTGGAGTTGCCAGCCTGGATCATCTGACCCAGGTAGACATAATGGTCTACAACTTCAAGGGTGTGGTTCCCGACTGAAACCGGTGATGGCGTAACATGGACATTACACATTGCCTTGGTTTTGTCCATGTTCATTTTAAGGCCCACCTGTTGGGAGACCACGTTGAGGTCGCTGAGCATGGTACTTAAGTCCTCCAGCGATTCCGCCATGACCACGATATCGTCGGCAAAACGAAGGTGAGTGATATACTCGCCATTGATGTTGATGCCAAGTCCTTCCCATTCCAGGAGTTTGAAGGCATCTTCCAGAGCAGCGGTAAACAGTTTCGGAGAAATGACGTCTCCCTGTCTTACACCTCTCTGCAATGGAATAGCCCTCGTGCTCTGCTCCTGTACTCGGACTGACATGGTGGCGTTGCTGTATAAACACTTCAACACTTCGATGTACCGATAGTCTATGCGGCACCGCTGGAGAGACTGAAGCACCGCCCACATTTCGATCGAATCGAAGGCCTTCTCATAGTCCACAAACGCTAGGCATAGTGGCCGGTTATACTCTTTGGCCTTCTGTATAACCTGCCGAAGCGTATGGATGTGGTCTATGGTACTAAACCCTTTTCGGAAACCGGCTTGTTCGGGAGGCTGGAAGGCATCGAGCCTGTTCGCGAGACGATTCGTGATTACCCTCGAAAACAGCTTATAGATGTGGCTCAGGAGCGTGATGGGTCTATAGTTCTTCAATAGGGTATTGTCACCTTTTTTGAAGAACAAAACCACCACGCCCCTGTTCCACGCCTCTGGCGTCACTCCCTCGAGCAAAACGGAATTAAAGAGCTTCTGAAGGATTTTCAGTACCGGCGTTCCGCCCGCTTTCAGAAGCTCTGCTGTGATTCCGTCTTCGCCCGGCGCCTTGTTGTTCTTGAGCTGTTTAAGGGCAATCCTAATCTCGTACAGGCTGATGTCCGGGATATCTTCCGTATAGTGTCGGGTAAGCTTGGCTCTTGGGTCTTTGGCCAAGCTTTCAACGGGTTTGGCTACTGAAGTGTAGAGTTGTCCGTAAAACCTCTCGATCTCCCTCAGCACCTCGGCTCTCGTCGATACCACGTTGCCGTCCTCCGTCTTCAGCTTGGTCAGTCGGCTCTGCCCAATAGACTCCACCTTTGCGAACACTTTGGAGCCTTTGTTTTGCTCTATCGTCTCCTTAATACGTTCTGTATTGAAGGAGCGAGTATCGTTCCGCAAAGATTTCCGGATTTGTCTATTGAGCTGCCGGTAGACGTCGGCGTCTTCGGAGGTCTGCAGCATCATGGACCGTCGCTTAGCCATCAGATCCAGGGTCTGAGGTGAGAGTTTTTGTGGTTTATTTTTGGGGCGGGATTTGAAGATCTTCTTTCCCACCGCCTGGACAACTTCTACAAATCCGTCAACTCTACCTAAATACCTATTATTTTATAATTTTTACAGAATACCAAGAAGTATGCGCTGCGTTGACGAGGGTCCAGAAGGCGTTAAGTGCCAATGGGGAGAGCGCGTTGGCGTCGAGAGTCGCAGGCGCAGCCGGGGCGCTGCTCTGTCCTGCCCTGAGGACGGCACTGGCCACCAGGTCGGCTGTCCTGACGGCAGTACGGCATAAAAGAACAGGCCTGGCTCCTCCTCACACACACCGAGCGACGGATAGGTTAAAAGACGTAAGTTTTTTTAAAACCATAAATTTAGATTTTTTTTTACTAAGTTTAAAGCTTCAATTATGGAACACAAAGTGATATTATCCTCGATTTTCACTTTACTTCCCAAAGGAATTGAGAATAAAATAACTTCTAAAAGCAGAAAATCAATGCTACCAGTAGAAGGAAGTAGAATTTTTTACAACCTACTACAGAAAAAAGGCGGTTATGACATATATG
Source organism: Euzophera pinguis (assembly GCA_947363495.1). Classification (NCBI taxonomy): domain Eukaryota; kingdom Metazoa; phylum Arthropoda; class Insecta; order Lepidoptera; family Pyralidae; genus Euzophera; species Euzophera pinguis. Next base: position 9,280,701 of record OX376170.1, on the reverse strand, counting down.
TATGTAAGTATGTTATGATAGCATTTTTCCCTTTTCAATAATAAATTCAAGTTCTGCGTAATTTTTGCGTATTTTACCTAGAAGATTATCTCTCTCTGGAGTGTTAGGTATTTCAGTAATAAGTAACGATTTTAGTAAAAGTGGCATTATTATAAATCTACAAATAATATGTCCTCAAAGTATACTTTGTAAACATTCTGAAAGCTGGTTACAAATACTTACACATATTTTAAGCTTAATGCTTTGTTTATATTTGTGGAAATATTATCAAATTTCCAGAATACTCGAAAGTCGTTTGTTTCATTTGTTTGTGTAATACTAAGAAACCAAATGTAAGCTTGTTACGATACAGGCTGTTCTGTTTATTTAATGTTAGTCTATTAACGGCTCTAATATTTATGCAAAAAAAAAAAAAAAACATAATTATGTTATATTTTGTATTAAGTATAATGATACGAGACTGTAAATTACATACTTCGAATTGTCTATAAAAAGGCCATTTTATTTATGCAATTTAATACGGTTTAATGCCGCGCTAGGTTTGCGAGTTTACTTTTTTCTAAAAATGAATGAAGGAGTGAAATTTTCAGAGGTCCGCTCCCGTGGAAATCTAGTACCTGGTGACCAATTCCAACGTTTGGACATTTTGAAGATTTCTTGTTTGTATGAGTCTCTTTTTCTTTCTTCACACATGTGAAGAGTTTATTGGAGTTTCTTGTTTAAGTTCGTTTAACGTTAGTTTTTCCAATTATTGACTATGCTGATGTGTGCTATTCTGATCTCAATCAAGATCTTCTCAATAAACTGGATCGTCTCGTAAATAACTGTATTCGTTTTATTTTCTGTCTACGTAAATATGACCACATCTCTTCTTATCGATCCGAACTGAAATGGCTTCCGATCTGCCAACGTCGTCAACTTCGGTTGCTTACTTCTCTTTTTTCTATTCTCAAGGAGCCTCAGTCCCCGGAGTATCTAAGGTGTAAGTTCAAGTATCTTTCTGACGGTCACGATAGGCAACTTAGATCTTCCAAAAAACTTACCCTTTCTACTCCCCTATTTCGATCCAGTTTAATGTCTAATTCATTTACCTTACAAGCCACACGGCTCTGGAATGCTCTACCCGATGACATCAAAGAGACCATTACTAAATTCGCTTTCAAAAGAAAAGTCAAAATTCACCTCACTAGTATAATATCACCCTAAATCGTCATCTTTTTCCGTTTTCATCTCTTCTTTTATGTATGTTTATGTATGTATATGTATAGTTATGAATACTGTATGTAAATCTATGTATGTTTATTTAGCAGTTAAGTGTTTTTTTTTTGTTTCTCTCATTGTATTTTTAAAATAATTCGCGCCGCACATAACTTTTCTGTTTTTCCTAATGGTTGACTGGGAGAGAATGCTTTTAGCATTAAGTCCGCCAATTGTAAACTTGTGGTACAATAAAGATTTATAAATAAATAAATAAATAAAAGGCCTCTTATGGAAATTGATGTAGAAGAAGATTAGGAGTACATAGTTTTCTTTATAACTTGAAACGTTGTACTGGGTAACCATAAGATAAATTGACGTAGTAACAAAGACGTACAACTAAAGTAGGATAAACTAATTTGTATGCTGACATATTCATTGTTTATACATATATGTAACAATATACATGACTCGACACCAAACATTCGTACGTAGGTACAGATAACTCTGAATGTTGTGTTCAGTTGTATGGAAAATTAGCGATTTTGTTTCGTCGCTACTGTTCTGAAAACAGATTTTTGTTATGATAATGTTGCCGGCTTTGTGACAATTTTCATTATTACTTTTGTCCTCATGAATACCTTATAGCTTGTATGTTGTGCTTATAGCTTGAGCAGTTTGCGTTGGAACTAACATTAATACATTCTTATGTACGTAGTAGAGATAGCTAAAATTTCAAAAATAAATTTTATTTATTTATTTATTTAACACTTCTTTGCACACAGTGTAATACAAATTAAATGTTACATAAAAGATAAACACAGTATGTATACAAAAGGCGGCCTTATCGCTCAAGCAATCTCTTCCAGGCAACCTTAGGGTAGTTTGAAATATAAAGAAAGGAGAGATACGGATATGGTGCATAAAGAACAGAACAGCGCTAGGCAGAATAACAGAAGTACACGATACATAAACTACTTAAAATAAATACGTAAATAAAAAATAAATAATTATGTATATATATTTATATATAATAAATAAACTATAAAACAAAAGAGAAGAAAAAAACACGAGAAGTGGAGACTGAAACAAGATGCACTGAAAAGGAACGAAGCTACAGTGAGGAAAGAAAGTGGGACTTTACTTGCGACTTAAAACTGGTCAGAGTTTGAGCCGTTCGAATAGGCAGTGGAAGGGAATTCCACAGTCGCGTTGCCTTGGCCGTAAAAGAATCAGAGTAGAAGGTAGTGAAGTGAGCAGGAGTTCTTAGGCGTAGATTTTCGGCACTACGTAATTTACGTTCTTGTTGAATCTCACTGAAGAATTCGAAGCGCTCTCTTAAGTAAGCAGGGGATAAAGGATTGAAGAGAATTGAGTATAATAAAGATAGGATATGCCAGTCACGGCGAAGTCTGATAGGCAGCCATTCAAGTTTAGAGCGAAATTGAGAAACATGATCATACTTGCGAAGACCAAATATAAATCGAATACAAAGATTTTGAAGACGCTCAAGTTTATCAAGTTGCTGCTTTGTGAGGTTGGTGTAGCTGTTATCAGCATAGTCTAGGACAGGTAGAAGAAGGGAATTTGCGAGCATAGTTTTGGTCTCTATAGGTAGGAATTTACTTAGTCTTTTTAAGGTGTTGAAAGTAAAGAAGAGCCTCTTGCTAACCTCTGAAGTTTGTGGAATCCATGTCAGTTTGCTATCCATCCATACACCTAGATTTTTGACCCGATCACTATAATTAATAACAACACCATTAAATTTAAGTTGCGGCAGGACTTCGCTGTCTATCCTTGAAGTCAGTTGAGAGTTGCCAAATCCGAAAGTTTGGACTATTACTAAACCACTATTAACGGATATTATTGAATTTTTTTAAAAATATGGTTAAAGTTAGGCCCGAATAAAATAGAATAGTGTCTCTTTTCTGGCGTGTTACTCTCTCCGCTGTAATATGTATTTGTGTAAGATTTGTTGAAATAAGATTTAAATGCAAATGATAATTTTTAACATGTTAAAGAAACTCTGAGATTGATATAATGTATTGGTTTTATAAAACTCTGACACCATGATGTGCCACCAAACACTGGCCACCTAACACACACACACACACACAATACACATACTCCATATTCTAACAAAAAATTAAAATCTGTATATAAGAATTAAATTGTTTTAGTTTAGAATTAACCAAAACAAACTGTTATCATAATTGTTTTTATTCCTCGAGGAGAAATGTAATTTTTTTTTTTCTTCAAAAGTGCATGGACGTACTAGGCGCACAGACGGCAGGAGGAGGTGAATCTTCCGCGCTGGCCGCTGAATTGCTGACGTTGCTCGGTGGCATGGAGCTGGAGAGCCTCATCCAGGCTCACGATCAGGCCGCCGCGTTGCTGGATCCCGCGTGCTTCAACAGAGGAAAGAGGCATAAGGTACTAAATTTAAATAGTAAGACATAGTATTAGAGGAACCAATTTCAATTCTGAGAGTTACAGGATCAGTCAAATCTATACAAGCGAGTGACAAAATGTATATAGAAATTAAATAATGATTTTACGTGCCACAAACATGCACCCTTCGCAACTACGTTTCAATAATTCAGAATAATCCTTATTTCCTACTTTAAAATATTAAAGTTTGCATATTTTGTTTGCATCTAATCACTTATCTACTCGCCCAATCTTTTGAAATTTCACATACGTACGTACAGACCATACATACAGCAGGTGAATTGAGAGGACACAATATATACCTTTCGTTCTGGAAAAACTAATATCTTATGGATTGCGTGAGTGAAGTCACGGGTAAATGCATGTGTGAATAAAATGCAGATCTATTAGGTAAAAGTCTCAACCAGTTTTTTAAAAGGTATGCGGGCTTAGTTAATAGAAAATGTGTCGCGCCAACCACTATGAACGTTGATTAAACTTATCGCGTTTCCATGCAAAACAAGAATAATATAGTGTTTTGCTGGCAACGTTGTGGGATTGATTTTTAGATAACACTTACATTAGCATAGATTAAAACTGGTTAGAAGACTATACGTATGCATAGACCGTAATAATTCCCCAGTCTAGAATCGTACAGTTAGACTTATTAGGACTCTACATTTACTACAGAAAGTAGTAAACTATTACCACTTAAGTTGGCTAATCATACTAAATGCTAAAGTGAATTACGAAACTGTTGAACAGATTTTAAATGCGTAATTTGGAAAAAAAAATCATTTTTGGCATGGTCAATAAAACAAGTAAGTGAGAAAAAGCCAATGTGCAATAGGTACTTATAGTTGGGGAAGGGTAAAATAAAAAAATATTTATTTTTTAACCTGTAACCGAGCTCCAAAAACCAAAAAGAAGGAGGTCAATAAATAACGATATAAAATATACTCCCGCAGTACAGAGGGGTAATGCTGCTAGTGTTTTGGGCACATTGCCTTGGTGTGGCGAAGGAATGATTTTATTTATAAGAAGTTAATTTGTTTATTTGATTATTTTTCAACCGTTCATGAGCCGATATTCCCTCATTGCAATCTAGTAATCATTATAATATTAAATAATTTCAGACTGGGAACAACCATGTCCCCAATGACGACAAAGCTTTAACGGCCCATTCGCCGGACGACCCCAGCGAACACATCAAAATTATTAAAATTGAAAAGACTAATGAACCACTTGGTAAGTATTTATCTAACACTTACAGCCGCACTCAGATGTTAATGATTAAAAAATGCAAATTATGCAAATTCTTGAAACTAATATTCTCAGAGGGAGATTTTTTAAACCCCTGCTAAGGAGTTGCTATAAATCTACTGCATCTAATTAGTACCTCTATATTTATAAGATCTCTGGGGCTTTTCTATTGAGTTTGAAGAATATTATTGAAAATTTGCTTATGTAATCATTGTCGTCTCTGAGTGCACTGTAAGCAATCTAAATGAACGTACGTTTTTCATATAAAACAATTTTTCTATAGATTCCTAAGGTGCATCTGCAAGTAAAAAGTTTGAAAATTATGCACCTACGGTCATGTTGTGAGGAGGGAGGATTTTTCTTACGTGGAAAATATTGAATCAATGATGCGGGAGCTAAAAAGAAAAGAAGTCCAAAAGAGAGATAGTTGGACTGTGTGTATATGAATAGGCAAGATATATAGGAAAAGAACTAAAAGGAAGGAGTTTGCATACATATATTTTTTTGCATTGGACAATTTGGACATGTAGTAATCCACTAGCTCAGAGACCCAAAGCTATAATAGAGATAGGAGATATGAGAATGTTCTATTTTACGAGTTTAACAATAACCTTGTTTTCAGGTGCTACTGTACGGAATGAGGGTGAAGCTGTTATAATTGGTAGGATAGTAAGAGGAGGAGCGGCGGAGAAGTCGGGACTCTTACACGAAGGAGACGAAGTGAGTAAAAAATACACTTGTTTATTAGAGATTGCCTTTCTTCATAATTTGAATTTAAAGACTTTCTGCTAATTGTTACACAACTGTATACAAAACTTTGCATTTTTTATTTCGATTACTGGCAATTATCAATCTTCACGGAACAGGGATACCTAATCTCTGCTCCTGCTGTAATTATGGTGTAGGTTTTTCTAACATGATTTTTTTTTCTTTTTTGACCACCCTGGGGTAACTAGTTGTATCATAAATAGGTTAGGACTTTCCAGCCTTGTATATAACCTAATTATAAAGGCGATTCCGTGCTTGCTTAAAAACCCGCGTTAGTTGAGGCAGTTGAAAATTCTGGCTCAAGAGTGCAGAATGACTTAGGTGGCTACTCACCTACTCATCATAATCTCACACATGCGGGTGAGTTGCCCCCGTCCTTGTTTCGTCCGTTTAGTTTCATTTTACTGTGTGTGTGTGAGAAGACTATGTAAATCTTGCACTTAACATCAAGTGGAATCGTAGTCAATCGCAATAAAAACAATCTAAACAAACATACTTACTAAGATGGCGCAGTGACTCAAAGTGAGTCGTGGCCTCCGATAATAAGGATCTCCATATACTTAAGTTAAAATATACATATATAATTCCAGCTATTAGAAGTAAACGGCTATGCGATGCGCGGGAAGACAGTGCACGAGGTGTGCCAGGTGCTGGGCACGCTGTCGGGCACGCTGAGCGTGGTGTTGGCGCCGCGAGCACGCTCTGTCCGTCCCGCACCGCCGCATCGCGTGCTGCACGTGCGAGCGCACTTCGACTACGACCCTGAGGACGACGTGTACATACCTTGTAGGGAGCTAGGTCAGTACACGAATAATATCATGTCGTGTGCCAAAGTTAAGCGTCTTCATACAATGTAAAGTTATAACTCGACAGGCTTAACTGGCCATGGCACTTCTGTCTAATCTTATATCTCTGTTGTCGGACGTATTTCTTGCCTTCACACTCTTAGTCCGAAGTAGAGGCTAGAGATCCGAAAAGTTACGGCGCACCCTGAGCGAGAGTGTTTTTTTTTAAAGTATCACGCAAATTTGATTCCACATTTATGTCATACATTTCAAAATTTGTGGTTGTACGCTTATAAATCTGTACGAAGCCACTGACAATGTTATATGAGTGGCAAAATTTAGGTCATACAGGTATGAGAGAGTCTGTGTCCCTTTTCAAATTATCAAAGAAAATCTCGTAAGTGGGGGTTTTCCAGCAAAAACTTGTTTTCATTCTTACTTACTAAAATGGCGCAGCGATCTAAAATAAGTCTTGTCATGTGCTATGCAATTAATTAAGTAATGACTAATCTCATGTTGTCTCACGTGGCCTTTGCATTTTTAAAGAATTAACATATAACGAAATACCAACCAATAAAAATGATCAAGTATTGGATGATTTTATCCAATATATTATAACTCGATTAGAAGAAATTCGATAGTAAGAAAGAAAATGTCCTCCAAGTTAATAGATTTTTTTAGGGTTCCGTAGTAAGCACAAAGAACTCTTATAGTTTCATCATCTTATCTACAATGCGTCTATTAAAAGACCAAGAAAATCTACTGTAAAGAAAAATGAAACAAATAAATAACGGATTTATTTCCCTTCCAGGCATAAGTTTCCAAAAAGGCGATGTGCTTCACGTCATCAGCAGGGAGGACCCCAACTGGTGGCAAGCTTTTCGGGAGGGCGAAGAGGACCAGACGCTCGCCGGCCTCATACCTAGTCAGGCGTTCCAACACCAGTGAGTAACATTGAATTGGAATTTAATGTCGCTGAATGTTTTGGGTTCCGTTCCTAAAAAATGGACAAGAAAAAAGAGCAATTCCATAATGTACAAGAAATAGTCAAAGTAGAAGATGAACGTATTATATAAATTTATTTATTTAACACTTCTTTGCACAGAGTTCAATAAAAGATAAGTAATAAAGCAATAATTTATTGCTTGATGCACGGGATTTGCAACGGATTCAAACAAAAACCCTAAAAAAGGAAGGATATCAAAGGGTAACGAGGGACTCTATTACCATAGAATAGATAATAAATAAAATAAATAAAATAAATAACTCTTTATTGCACCAAATTGTAGAAAGTACATGAATATTATTATTATCTATGGTACAAAGGCGGCCTTATCGCTAGAGCAATTTCTTCCAGGCAACCAACAGGTAGGACTTCATGATATGAAACAGGAAGGTAGGCGCAAATTAACAATTGGGAAAAAGTGAAACATAAAAGCATAACGTACCTATACAGCACATACAAAAAAAATATACCTATGTAAATATATGTGGTGCACTTAAACGCATGCATTACACAATGTAAATAAATATACATACTTATTTTAAGCGTATCAATAAATGTTAAAATTACAACTATGGCGGGTTATATACGAACAGCAGACGAAAAGATTTTCTCGGGAAGAGGTTTAGGTGATAGAAAGATAATGGTCTTTCACTTGTGTCTTGAAGCTGGAGAGTGTTTGGGCATGTCTAATAGATACCGGCAAGGAGTTCCACAGACGTACAGCTTGGACAGTAAACGACTTGGTGTAAAATTCGGAAGAATGTACGGGTGTATCCAATCGGAGATTATGTGCACTGCGAAGTCGATCATGGTGTTGATTGTGAAACACAAACCGTTGTTTCAGATATTGTGGATAAGTGGGAATAAAAAGAATAGAATAAAGCATGGAAAGGATATGCCAATCACGGCGACGTCGGATTGGGAGCCACTTGAGTTGATTGCGAAATTCAGAGACATGATCATATTTACGAAGACCGTAAATAAATCTGATACAAAGGTTTTGGAGACGCTCAAGTTTGTTTAATTGCTCCTGAGTTAGGTCCAAATAACAGGTATCCGCGTAATCAAGAATGGGAAATAGTAGTGACTGTACAAGCGTAATTTTCGTTTGAAACGGCAAAAAATTTTTTAGTCGTTTTAGTGATCCTACAGCTGCAAACATTTTTCTACTGACTTCGGCAACTTGCGGAGTCCAAGTAAGGGAGTTGTCCATTAGGACACCAAGATTTTTCACGCAAGCACTAAAAGGGATCACCGTACCATCGAACGAGACTTTCGGGAGGTCTGTTACATTAATTTTGCAGATTAGTCTAGAGCTACTGATAATGCAAACTTGTGTTTTAAGGGGATTTATGATAAGGCCGTACGATCTGCTCCAAACCGATATTGCAGTTAGATCATCATTAGTAGTGTGAACGGCTGTTGCAAAGTTTTCTGCATCAGCTTGCGTGTATATTTGTAAATCGTCCGCGTAAAGGTGGTAGGAACATTGAAGATTAAGAGTGATGGAATTGATGAAAAGAGCAAACAGCAATGGAGATAAGACGCCACCTTGCGGAACGCCAGCAGCGATATCACACCAGGAAGAGAATGAATCCTCAATATGTACCCGCTGCTGTCGTCCATACAGGTAAGAATGAAACCAGTCGATTGCCGTCGGAGATATGTTGAGAGAACGCATCACAGCCAGAAGTATATCGTAATCAACAGTGTTGAACGCGTTGCTAAAATCTAAAAGTGAAATAAGAGTGATCAACTGCTTATCCATGCCGGAGCGAATATCATCAGTGACCTTTATGAGAGCCGTAGTCGTGCCATGGCCCTGTCGAAATCCAGATTGTAATGGGTTAAGTAGGTTGTTCGAGGAAAGAAAGTTTTGAAGTTGCTGCTGAACAACACGTTCAAGGATTTTCGAGAGGAAAGGGGGAATAGAAATAGGACGGAAATCAGTAATTAATGTTGGGTTCGATTTTTTGGGAAGTGGTGTAATATTTGCATTCTTCCAAGCTGTGGGAAAAGTGCCAGAAGTTAGGGAGTTATTAATTATAGCAGTGATGGCAGGAAGAATAATATCTAGAATTGGTAAAACCATAGCACGACTAATGCCGTCACTACCAATTGCGTAAATAGATAGTACCTATTACTAAGACTCCGCTATCCGTTTCAGAGAGCCCCATACGAATCCGTCGTGCGCGAGTCCGACTCGCCCTCGACTGGTTTTACTTTATACTATTGTGTAGTTAAATATATAATTCATACTAAATTCTTTTTCTTAGACGAGAGTCAATGAAGATGACGTTGGCTGGCGAAGTGGCAGCACGGGACAAGCCTCGGAAAGGAGGCACGCTGCTTTGTGCCAAGAAGCCGCCTCGGAAGAAGAAGGGCAAGAAGGCTACGAGCGAAGCAGGATATCCGCTATACTCTACCTCAGCTGGAGATGGTAAGAGAAACATTTCTTGATTTGTTTTGCTACCTCGTAGTACTCGCAGTCTGTTAATAAAGATAATTTCGTGCTTCGAAAGACACATTAAGCCGTTGATCCCGGCTACCATTAGGTGGTTGTTAAAGAACCACGACAGAGGGCGAGAAGCGGATCCGAACAACTCTGACACCAGGGATGATGATAATGTGAATATTTCTTGGCCAACCTACCTAAGAATTGAACTTCTGAAGAAAGAAAGTTATTTCCACTTAGAGTTCACATTAAAAAATGCTATTAAATTAAATGTTTCAAACTCAATTCATATTACAGAATTCGAGCAAGAAGAAATCCTAACGTACGAAGAAGTGGGCCTGTACTACCCGCGAGCATCACACAAGCGGCCCATCGTGCTGATCGGGCCTCCCAATATCGGACGGCACGAACTTCGGCAAAGGCTCATGGAAGATAGCTCTAGATTCGCAGCTGCTGTTCCACGTGAGTCATCATCTCATTTTATATATAAGTTTGAGCAAGATATCCTAACTTATGAATTCTTAATCAAGTAATCAAAATTCAAGTAATAATTCGGGGTTGGGCCACATGGTAACCCCCCCAATATCGGGTTGCATGGATTTCGGCAAAAGCTCATCGAGAATATTCCGAGTTTAGCAGCTGTTTTCGGACGAGATATTGCTGATCTAGCCATTAGCATAGTTTTATCTAAATTAAGTATTACTGCTATCTACTTGTTGCTATTTTGCTGTAAGATCCCCGAAGAGTAAATAAATATATTAGGTAAGATAAGAAAGAAAGAAGCAACATATTGATGATACTCTCAAAATGTCACGAACGTCTGTAAAACCTACTGATTGTGAATAATAGGAAATTTCTCAAAAACAAATACTCTTTATTCCGCCAAAAAAGAAACACATTAACAAAAACAGTGAAGCCCAAATGCGGACTTATCTTTGAATCAAATTCTACCAGTCAACCTTAGGGTCTACGTAGGTATAAGTCTACGTGATATAGAGATAGTTGGTGAGCGATCTTCCTTGACTACCAACCTTGACCTATTCGATAGATTTAAAGATATAAATTCTTTATTATATCCTTACAGACACGTCCCGACCACGCAAAGACCACGAGGTGCCCGGACAGGACTACCATTTCATATCACGAACGCAGTTCGAGGCCGACATACTGAATAGGAAATTTGTTGAGCACGGGGAATACGAGAAGGCATATTATGGTGAGTTTCTTCTTCTTCAACTGCTTTTATAGGAGGTTGGTCGTCAGCTTCGCAAAATTAACTCGATTTTTGCCAGTTCTTAAAATTTCTTCGACTATGTCAATATGAGTTCATTAGTGAACGACTTACCCCTTCATTCTAACATTAAGAAAACGAGTCATCACATCTACTCAATCAAAGTTATTTCATTAACATTATTTATCTGCAGTAAATGACTGAAATAAATGAAAGTACATGAATAACAACACCCACTCAATAATAAATACTTCTAGGCACATCATTGGAAGCAATACGCGAAGTAGTAAACTCTGGAAAGATCTGCGTTCTGAACCTTCACCCACAATCGCTGAAGATCTTACGAAATTCGGACCTCAAACCCTATACAGTATTCGTCGCGCCTCCGAGTCTTGAGAAGCTAAGGCAGAAGAAGATCAGAAATGCTGAAGCGTTTAAGGTATGTTCTGTTATAATCCTGACACCACGGGTGTTGCTCGCATCTAACGCATCCGTGGACGATGGTAACAACTTTCTATCAACTACCTAGGTCGCTTATCTGATACCCAAGAAGTAACATGACTAATATAATTGCAGATAATAGACGGACTTTGTTTTATGTACTTTAGACATGTTTAGATTTAAGACTTCTATTTTCTTTTTTCTTACAGGAAGAAGAATTAAAAGAAATAATAGCGACAGCGCGAGACATGGAACTGCGGTGGGGCCACTTGTTCGACATGATCATCATCAACAACGACACGCAGCGAGCCTACCAGCAGCTGCTCAACGAGATCAACAGCCTCGAGCGCGAGCCGCAGTGGGTTCCCGCGCACTGGCTCAAGCACACCTAGCGAGACGTTCCCGGTGCTGCAACACTCGCAGCTCAAAGACTGAAACACGTCGAACGCTACAAACAAAGCCTTCAATGTAACGTGCGAATTACCGATAACGACGGTCACGTTGTACATACTAAAACAAACGTCGAGAGAAAAAGGGGATTGTTCAAAATAATGTTGTTGTTGGAAATGATTACGCAAATGGTTTTACATTTGCTTTTCTACTTTCTCAGTTCTTGCGATAGAAAGAGAAAATATACTTTTAATTGGAATAGGTTGTTGTCGAGTGAAGGATTGAATAATGTAGGTATTAATGATAATGAAGAGGCAAGTAGTGGCAGTACGGATTCAAATCACAAAACTGTAGATGAAAACATAGAATTTAGAAATGTGTTCCCAGATTTTACGTTAGTTTGCGAAGATTGTCATTTGAAAAAACAAATGTTTAAAGGAGAGTACAAAAAGAGGCCCGTTGCTTGACTTGTATTTTTTTTGTGTCCACGAGATCTAATCATTTTGACCAATTTGAGATTACGCTCCAATCAACAAAATCTTAAAAATTGTTAAACAAGTAGAAATTCGCAAAATTAGGGACACGAATCCACAATCCTTTGCGATACTAGTTTTACTAAGATGTTCTTCCAACCACCGTGCCCTTAAGAATCTTGAAATTACTCCAACCATTTTTTGTCCCCAAATTATACATATACAGAGGTACATTATTTTCTACTACTAAAAAGTTTTTGAATTACCAGTCGTCATTATTTCATATTTTTTTTTGTTGCACTACTTTTTAATGTTTCCTACACGCAAAATAAAACTATTTACAACTCTACCGATTTACCCAGCCTATCCTGGATGACATTTGAATTTCCTATCAGATTAGAGTTTACAATGTTCCAAAAATTTTATAAATAAATGTATCCTTTACAAAAAACAAGTCAAGGGTGCAAGATACTTATGAACAGACATTATATAGGTGATGTTTAAGAGAAGCCAGGATGAGAGAAATTTAGTAATATTTATTAATTCATATTGATAGTAGACCACGAATATATACTTACTTATTAATAAATTGATAGGATCATCATCCGTTACATGAAAATACTGGCAATAATAATTCACTATCATCGGATATTAGGTATAAAAAATTTCATATGTAGTAGTGATTTTTATGAAACAAAACAATAATTTGAAATATTTTAATATTGAATATAGAGGGGTTTCTGTTTGAAATACAAATTATACTGCCCTGTTCGTGGATGTTAAGTGATTATCTAGAGGTTTTTTTTTATAAATTCAATATTATCATCACTTTCTTTGTTTTTTTTTGTTGTTTTCTAGATACTATTTAAAATGAAGGTGCATAAATTTGTCGTAGATATTAAAACCTGTTATTATTCACTCAGATTTCCTTTATCTTTATTACGACAGACATAACAATTTTATTATAATAAAAACTTTTTCTCTGATTGTTTAAGCTCACTTTCGTAGTTTAGACATACTTTAGGAAATGATTGAAGTAGTTGTTTTCTCACTTCAGTCGTAGAAACCATTCTTATAAATTTTACAATTGGATGTTTGATAGAATACTTAAGCATATAAAATGCTTGGGAATTCCGCATACTCTTATTCTTGCAGTCCGTTGGGTGGTTTGGAAATAGGTCTGTCCGTTTCTTTAACCACTTTGCTACAAACGTCCTTAATACCAAACCAATGAGCAAATGTATAACAACCAATTTTTGGAATTTTTAAAATTCTTGAGCTTATGCTTATGTAGTAATTAAAAACCTTAAATTTGCTTATCCTCGTCTACATACTGAATATGACAATAGTCCATGTTGTATAAAAGATTTCGTAAATTGATCCCTTTGATAAATATCGTGATGAAATTTTATTTTAGTAAAAATAAAAGTTCACTAGATAAGTACTTATTCTGAGTTGCAAGGTAATTTGCCTTTGCTTCCAACCTAAAATTTAATATTTGTAATTTGAAGACTGTATGCTGATGCTCCGTTTACCAAATTCACAATAAAAAGTAGGTACCTACTATATTGTAAATTTGATGTTCCAGTATAGAATATATATAAAATATGAATTAAAATCCCTACTGAATTAAATGATGAATTTTAAATAGATTTGTTAAATAGAAGTTGTTGAACTAAAATATAGTACCGCTCCATCTACAATAATGCAAAGGAATTTATAGTTTGCGAATGTTGAATAGATAGTAATAAAAATACGATGAATAAACAATAAAAACCCTACCTATTTCTCTATTGCCAAATTTATACAGGTAGCTAAAGATAGAGATTTTCTAATAAATTCTTGTGTAGTTTTCATATAGAGTTATCTTGAGATGATTGTATCATACCAGGTTCCATATAAAGTAAAAACGGTAACTTTACCATCTCATTCCTTTTCTTAATTCTCCTAAATTTTCCATACTATTAAAAACTTATTTGCTATTTTGAAGGTAATGTTACCGCATCTTTTATGGACGCAAGGTAGATTAATGAACGATCCTTTTACGAAGGAACTCAGTGGTAGGAATTTAATAGTTACATAAACCAAGTAAATTGAACATGCTATGGTAGGGAGTAGAAAAAGCAATATTTTATATCCGTATAATCAAGTTTACCTATTGTACAACGACATATCTGATTTTTATAGTATACCTATTTCAAATTTTGCCCAATAGAATATGTATTCCTTTTGGTAAATTTACCACAATTAATATTACTTACTATAAATAAAAGAATGGTATGAAAAGTCACGAGTTTGGTGTGTTTTTTTAATAAGATTAGGTATTCAGAAAAAATATATTCTGAAATATGTCGTATAATTTTTTGTGCAGATTTCAAAAATGATATTTTATGAACTTGGCTAAAAATCAGGTGTGCACAACATAAAATGGCCAATTTCTTATTTAGGATTGCTGAAACCTGCAACATGATGGTGACAATAATGTTAGGCAGAAATATTTTTGATTGTAAGGCACATCTACATGAACTTCATTTCAGATATTTTGTTCAAAATAAGTATGCCACTCTCGTAATTCTATTGTATTATAAGTATATTTTTTATGTATTTTTCTTCTGTAAGATCGTAATTTGTCGAAAAAATCACAGTAACGTGTAGGTAGGTACATTTCAAGAAGATTTAAAAGCATATCGAACTGCCCATATTCCTTCCTGTTTGCCAATTTTCACCATCTTATGGATTTGTTTGTTCTGTAAATCGGTAACTCGATATGTGCATGTGCCTACCTATCCAATGTTTTCCGTTTAATTTACTTATATGTATATAAGTATGTAACTAGTAATATACGACAGCCAAGCTCTATCGAAACTAGTTAAATATTCATCAATATTTTATTCTTAATAAATTTCACTCGTACGGTCCTACACTTAAATTATGTTTAGGTTGACAGTGACTAATACATTACCTACTTACCAAGTGACCGCGGCAAGATGTAGCCTTAGATTATTATCCAATATATATTTACATCCATTTTACCCGCTACCTTCTTGGCTGTACGAAAGTTTAATTAACAGTCGTAAGAAAGAACGTGCAATTCTGGTTATACTAGGTTTTTCTACACCATACCTTCTACATTACTCGACCTGACGTACAAATCTGTACATCTGTTTTTTTAGCCTACATTGACGATCTTATAATTTGAACTAACAGTATTGACACCATTTTAGACGGTGATTGTAATTATTCCAATACAAATTGTGTATGAACAATATTCTAAATACCCAAATACTAAATATTCGACTCTAGTTCCATTACATTATTTGTATATCTTTGTAGATAGTATTGTGCATTCCAAATAATATAGTGCCAAATACATAGGCCACGAAGAATAGTGAGGTCAATATTCTTTTATAAATAATCACAATTTTAATTACGTTGTTTTATACATATGTATGTCGTAGGTACTTATACCATTACCATTTCATATTATGTGTACTGATTTTGAGATTGTGGTGTCATGTTTTTGATCGAGAAATATTCATTAGTTGTGTAAGTTGAAATGTATTTGAAAATAAAGTCAGTGTAGCCGGTGAGGTGCTAAAATTTATAAACAAAGTATTGTTTTATTATAATCTGTGTGTTTTTAAGTTATTGATGTATTGATGTGTGCATTATTGACGTTGTTGCTCGGACTTTGCGGCGAGTAGATAGGTACCTACCTACTTACCTTTTATTATAATATTTACAGGAAAGAACAATACCCTCAACGTTTCTAATGCACAACATCAAAAATACTTATGGCGGATTTGTCGAGACTTCACAGTATTGATATTATCTTATATAAATAGTCCTGTATATAATTTATTAACAACTGAATAAATATTAAAAAAATATAAATAACATGTTAATAGAGAACAATTTAATGTAAATAATAGAGTACCTATTAAATTTAATATCAGATAATGATGGTTTTATTTTGTTAAGCCGTATAGTTTCCATTTGTACCTAGCTCTTGTGTGACAATATCTCCTGATGTCGTGTGGTCTATCCTACCTCTGCTCTTGTGGTCGTGGAAAGATATTATACATTTAGATGTTATATAAATCTAATATACGTGTAGTGCACCTCTCATGGAGATAAATGAAAATCATTCGATATCGAACGAAAATCATTCGACGCATCAGTTTTGTGCGAGTCATACTTTTCAGATATAGGGCTCCTAGAACCCTAGTTTTGAAATGTATGTCGGATGTAAATCGTCCGATATTGACGGAAATCTTAGCGCCTCTTATGTTGCGTCCTCAGCTTGAACTTCAGGGCCTAGGGTTCGCTTTCCCGATGCTCCAGCAGATTATCTGACTGATTTTACGGGCGTATAAGTATACGTAGGTATTCCTAAAGGTTTTCATCTATCCAGTAAACTAAATACCAGATACATTAAGTACCTTAAACGTCATCGCCCACTTACACGACTCCGCTCCCACCCGGCAAAATATGATTAAGCTAACTTATTACTTACTTAACCCTTTAAGTTACATTGGCAACTTAAATTAGCAGACGGCTGCCCGCTGGACGCCTTTAAGTTGTCGGTGCTTGAACCGCTAGCAATAGGATTACTTAAGGGTCCGAACTCAGAGCTCTAAACTCGTTTTTAAAAGAGTTTATAGTTCGGACTTACGAGTTTCGACATCCGGTCGCGTAAATACAAACCCGGCTACAACGGTTACCTACTTACGTTACGTGCAAAATCCGCTGTCGCAAAGCAAGCGGTTTTCGCGACCTCGGCTTTCGCAGCCGTTAGCTTTCGAAACTATGAAGCAGTCCTAAAATTTTTCGCAACCGCGTGCTTTGCGACAGCGGATTTCGCATACGTATGTAACCCCACAGATATTGGGAAACTGTCTGCGCCATGTCCGCGCTGTGATCGGTTTCGTACACGTTTCAAATTGTGTTGTTTTAACAATGACGGCAATACAGAGCAGCTCATTACCTATTTGCTAACTAATAATTATTACCGAACAAATTATCCTTTATACGAGTATGTAAAAGAGGTGGATTGATGTCAATGATGTTGAATTAAAATGCAACCTGTATACGTAAAAACTTAACCCTCCTTTAAATCCATAAGTAGGTATTCGGCATGGAACTAAAGGTAAAGATGGAAACCGAGCAGACATACAACAGGCTGGTTTAAGAAAATTTGACCTTTTTTTTTTTTTTGTTAACGGAGGGGAAATGCATTTACGCACTGAGTGAAAGTCTGCCTGGGAGAGTGCCTGGACTACCCACTAAAACCCCTACGGCGTTTCCGCACCGGCTGTTGAGGGCGTCATGGGGTCGCGTTAGCATTCTACCACGACGCCCTCCAGCCATGGCCTTTCGGCCCCATCCTTTGGCCATTCGGCCCCCTCCCCAAAATCGGACAGTGGCCCATAAATGGACCACGCCCGTCCCCCAGACCCACATCCATTCGCCGTCTCATCATAGACGGTGGTGGAGTGGGCTGTTGGCAGAAATTGGCCGACAGTCAACAAGACCCCGACTACCAGGGAGTTATTAACTGTCACCCAGGGTGCACCGTCCCGAATCCCTTGTCAGCCCGCCCTCTCACCGGATCCGTGGGATCAAATGAGAATGCAAAGCTTTCAAAGGACCGGGCACTCGAGGTGGTAAGAAAATTTGACCTGGAGTAACCCCTGTTTTCCATTTGACCTGGAGAAACCCCTGTTTTCCCCAAAGTATTGCCATCACTTAAAAAATTTTGCCTAGTCAGAAATACAGTAAAATAAAAATGACAGTTTGCTTAATATAATTGGGCTTTATATTTCTATATCAAAAACATATATAATTATTTTTCATTTTTTAAATAAAGATAATATTGTTACACAATTGTTTATCATTTTTCCAACTTTTCGTTGTTATCAAGTGCTGTGATGGAAACCCAGATTTACACCCTAACACATCACAAGTTAGAAAGAGAGAGGGGGTAACGAAATGCATTCAGGTCAATTTTTTTGACATCAGCCTATTGTATGCATGCGCGCTATCCATCTTGATCTATTTATCGATGGTATTCGGCTAAAGAGATACGCACGCGCCAGTAGTGCTAGTACACCAGTGTGGCATTGCGTATTTGTATTTGCCAAAAAAAAAAATATATTTTGACGTCATTTGCTATTTGACATTTACGCGTCTTTGACGTTTTCCAGTAAACGTCGAGTCGTGTGTGTCATGTCAAGTTAGGGGTGTCCACTTTAAAAAAACATCGATTTTTTTTCGATTCGATAAATCAGTACTGTACATCGATGTCTTTCGATGTTTCGGGTGAAAACATCGATATTTTGTAAGCATCGAGTACTTTTTCAGGGTTCCGTACGCAAAGAGAAAAAATGGAACCTTATCACTGAGATTTCGCTGTCCGACTGTCACCTGTCAGCCTGTATCTCATGAACCGTTTTACAGTTAAAATTTTCACAGATTATGTATTTTTGTTGCAAACAAAAAAACATCCGTAATAATTTCGCTAAGTCTGTCATGTCCTATTGCCAGTGTTCTTTTGGGAGACTTTGCAAAAACAACAGTTTATTTAAACGTTTGCCTTTCAGTCTATTTCGTTGTTGATTGACGACTTGTGCCGCTTTAGAAAACAAACGTTCAGATGGGACTGAAGTTCCTACCATTTACCAGTATTTGTATGCAATTGTATGAAGTTTAGGAACACGTTGGCCGCGACGGCACTATATTGTCAGTTCACTAATGAATAATAAACTTTTCTTTTTTATATAAACAAATAGGAAAAAAGATTTTAGGTAAAATTTTAGTGGTCAAACTTGATTTTTTATGAAATTAAATGGTTGTAATCGATTCGATGTTTTTCTACTAAAAACTGAAAAACATCGATACATCGAGTATATCGAAAGCCTTTCAAAACATCGGATCGATTCGATGTATCGTATTGTAAACATCGATGTTTTCAATGCATCGATGTATATCGAATATCCCTATGTCAAGTCAACTTTTGTTTGTTTGACAAGGGAAAAAGAGCGAAAGTTGGCTTATAATTTTATTATTCTCATTTTTATTATTCTCCTCTTCAATATATATTTATTTGCGATATTTAGTTTGAGATTATAATGCCATCAATGAAAGTGGAAGGTGACAGTGATGGGGACGGTGATATGTCTGGTGGTGATACCGAAAGGTCTGCGGGGTCTTCTAGAGGCCCTGATCGTGACTCAAGTGCCGAAGAAGCTGATGAGCCAGACTCGGATGACTCCTCGGAGATGGACGAGAGTGAATGTGAAAGGCGGCGTAACGAGTGTCTTGACAATTTAGGTTGGTATCTCTTATCAGATTGTAGGTTATGTTTACAAACATTTAGGTTTATGGGTCACCTATAAATATTTGGGATCACCTAGTCATATGTTTTTGGACGCATAGTGTCTCAAATAAGCGTTTTAATATTATTTTCGTTTAATTGTGTCACATCAATTTAAAATTCAGGGTAAATATAGACAAGATCATAATGGATTCTCTAGTTTAAGCTTAAGATTCCGTAAATTTGCATGGGGCAGTCCATATAGTACATCCTAATTAACCCAGATAGACCGACCAACCCATACATGGGATTTGTAAAATAAAAAATTCTACCTCCATTACTTGATGATTTAAATATAAGTTACATACATTTTTAGAAACGTTATTAATTGACAGTTGATGTAATGTACAAATAACTTTGTGGATCGTATAGCTTTTCATAAATTTGAATTGTCAATTGTAAAACATGTCTTCAAATAGGTTGCTTACGGTTTGACACCGTGTGGTTTTTAGTGGGTTCGAGTCCCACATAACCACCCAGCTTCCCGTTCCTGGCTGGGTGGTAGGCGAGGGCCTTTTCCACACGCAAATCATATTACATTGCATACCCTTTTAATTAAAACATAGTATATTGTAATGAATGTGATCCAATATTTAACATTTAGTCCACATACCCTAGCGCCTTACTGTTGAAGGTTCTGGAAAAGAGCATAATATTTCCAAAATTTGATTACCTACCAGGTTCTAACTTACAGGGGCTACATTGTCATACAATAACGTGCAATAAAAAGTTACTGAAATTAAAAAAATCATACTAAAAATATTCTTAAATTATTAAAAGACATTTTTTTTAATTAATGTCAATAATTTTGCTTCAAAAGGTAGCTCAAACCTATTTTTTTGATAACAAATGTGTACTAATATTTTATTGATTAATTAAAAAAGGTTTTATAGAAAAAGTAAAAGGGAGCGCTAGTGCCGACCGACCCATAAGGGATGTCATTTTCCAGCTTTTCCAGTAGAGTTAATTTTTTTTTACTATTTTTCCTAAGGTACTAGGGACATAATAAAACAAATATTTAAAAAATCTTTCTGCAAAGAAAAAGTTTCAGGCTTATGTGGGTTAATTAGTTATTTTAAATAATAGATTGAAAGAATTTCTCACAATTATGATAATGCATCATAAGTGGCATATAATGAGACTCCAAATGCTTCCCAATGCCATTCGTACCAGTTTCTATGACTGGGCAGCATTTAGGCAGACAGACAAGATAGAAAATTCAAAATCTTTTTAAATGATACAAATAAACTTATATCTTTTTCAAAAACATGCATACAATGCAGAATATGAACTATACTTTCCTTAGCTTATTTTGTTTAAATAAAATAATATGAACTAAATACCTATTACCTAGATTGTACTGCAATCATGTCACTGAATGCAGGCCGCTTTAGATTGGTCAGATTGCAAATCCATGAGAGAGGCCTATGTTCAGCAGTAGACGGCTGAGATGATGATAATGAAAAGAATGCTCCAAATAAAATTTGATTCTATTATATGTTTCTAAATGGCTACATGCCGATGACAGGCAAGAGGTGGCGCAGGATAGGCCAAGACTCACTTTGGGTTGCTGCACAATCTTAGTAGTAGTAGAATATGATTCTAAATATTCAAACTGATAACAAATTATCCCCGATAAGAATTAGAAATGGATCAATTATGGAAATGAATTAACTCTGGTGATTTAAGTAAACAACAGGGTAAATTAAAAACAGTCATCAGAATGATATATGAATAAAAACTTATTTATAGATACACCATTTAACTATTTAGTTAGTATGCAAACATATGAAAAAAGATTTTTGATTGAACATTGTTATAGATGAATAAAATTTCAAGCGTAGTCCTGTAGAAAGTAAAATGTTTGGTGTAACATTTCCAGCCAACTTGGAGCGCCAGTTCACAGTTCTACGGGAACAACTGTACACCGAGAGAGTAAAGCATGTGGAGTTTCAACTGGCGGAGGTGCGTGGTGGACGCTCACAAGAGTACCAGGGGCCACTGCGGAGGCTGCAAGAGAATATGAGGATCAGGTATTTAATTATTCATTCTTTTTTCTTCTATCTATTTTTATTTAGAAAAGCCAGAGATGTGTTTCCCAGAAATACTAGAAATAGCAATAGGTTGGTAACTAATAGACCCAATTCATAAAGTGCACCAATTTAAAAAAATATATTCACATCCTACTAAAAATTTAATGCACTATGAAATATATAGCTAGTAAAAATCTAAACTTGAATTGTTTGGAATATATAAACATATCTATTTTGGAAAATTTGTTTTGTCAATTAATACAATCACATACAATGCATGATTAGTATTTTTTAAATAACAAACAACACCATTATACCCTTCAAACATTTAGTAATTTAAAGAAGCATACTTGCCTTCTATTGAGGAGCTCGATAGTCGAGCGCGACCCGCGTATCCTTAACGAATGCGTATGTTAAGCGACGGCGAGATGCGACCACTATTGTATTGGTCGCCATTTAGTGGCATTTTCTATCTCAAGCTCCTCCGTGCTTCTGAAGGCACGTTAAGCCATTGGTCCCGGTTGTTATCGTTAGATAGCGGTCATGAGGCTGTGTCAGATGCCATTAGGATGACTGAACAATTCTGACAGTGTTGGCCACTAACACACCTCTTGTTAGTCTGGTTTCCCTGTAAAAAGGGTTACGGAGGTCAGACGGCAGTCGCTCTAATGTAATAACCAGTGCCGCCAAATCTAGGACCATAACTTACAGCGTACCCTAGGCTCCGAAGCGTAAGCTGATGACGCAACTAAGAATTCACGCTAGGAGGAAGAAGGGACTTGCCCTCTATTAAGACCAACTGAAGATGCAACTGTGAAATCTATAAGATTAAGTATAGAAAGAGAAGCGTTAGCAATATTTATGTATAGGTCTGATAGACTGGGAACCTAGGCCAAAAAGCAAAATGTTATGATAGAGGAGTCCAGTTTCAGTGGGACGCAAAAGTAAAGTTACTTATGTGAATAAAATGGATTATATACTCGTGTTCATTTTTGCTGTTTTTATTAGTCAATAGTTAGGACAGGTTTATATTAGTTCAGTCAAATATGTATGGAACTAGTTTTCATACCTTTAGTAGTTAAGAGTTATATGGCCTGGTCGAAAGTTCAAGCAAGCACAGACTACTACTGAAGAAGAGAAAAGTCTGTGTTTAAAAACATCTTGTATACTTTTAAATTAAAAAGAACGTACTTTAGATAGATGTTTGTAAAGTTTCAAACTGCACTGCGAGAATCTGTATTACTTGTGTTCATGCAGGTATATGCCATTCAAATACCTATGCAGAGCGAATGAATCACAATATATACCGAAACATCTCTATATTTATTTACCAGTTTGTATTTGTGTTATACTTACTAGTGTTAACGTACGGTATAGGTTTTGTTTTTATATGTAAAACTACAATTTGTATGTGTGTGTATATGAGTTTATTTTTAAACATAATAAATCACTTTAGATTCTAAAGATTTTTACATACATACATACACTCTGTATTTAACACGAAGTGTCAAAAACTACTAGACCTTAGCAAGTAGGTTGTTTACAAAGAAGATGTCAGCTAGGAAAAGATTTCCTTAGCCTTTTATTTTAGCGAGATATAAGAGATGTTTTATATGCGTGTGGATAATTTTAACGATTTTAACATTAAGTCTGCCAATTTTATAAGTATGTTTTACTTATGCAACAATAAAGTTTTACAAACGTTATAAACTTATTTCACCTAAGTAACTAACCAAGTTTATTTCTGGATACGACATGACATACCTACGTTTTTTCTCTGCTCCTTTCTATCATAAGTTTGGCTGGAAGAGCCTTTGTACTCGTTTCTATTAATGTTAATTGGATTCAGTGCTGTATATGTATGTAAATGGTGCAATAAAGTGTTCATTCATTCATTTATGACATTCACGTGTCTATACTGATGTAATTCTTTTTGTTTTAGAATTGAAGTAGCTGGGATATTGAAAGGCATGCGCATAGAGAACATAAAGCACAAGTTCGAGGCGGAGGAGCAGGCTGCACACCAACATTTTAAGGTAAGGAGCATGTACTTGTATGCATTTGAAGTCTGTTTTAATAAGAAATAATAATCAAGTAAACAAAATTATGGCCTACTGAATTGACACAAGTTGGTACTTTAATAATAATAATAAAAACTTTATTGCACCAAATTGTAGAAAGTACATGAATATTATTATTATCTATGGTACAAAGGCTTTAGTGATTTAATGCCATCTGTTGTACCGGTTGTAGTACTTATTAGTTCACAAACAGACTTTAGGTAGTGATATTCCCGATTCCCGGCAATTTTTAGATCTTTGGCAAGTCAAGTGAACAAAATGCTTCTATTTTATTTATATTAAATTTCCCTAATACTTTGCCACATCTATTGCCCGGCTCGCCCCGGCTACGCACGGGTGAGTGTAACATTATTGTTTATAAGATAATTTATTGGACATATTTAAAAAAGTCCTTAGCTATTCCCCCCAGTTTCACCGGTTGTTTAGGTACTGTAGTGTAACTTTAACTTATTACCTACCCCAAGATGATTCTTAGCAAATGATGATAAATATCATATCTTTTAAACAACCTCTTTAGCTTTATTATAAATCAATTTGAGAACCCATAGTGCCGCCATATTATTTTCGCATTGAATTGAAAGAAACTACGCTAAAAAAGAGCGTCGGTCTTGAATTTATAGCAATCCTTATATGATTTGCAAATTTGTTGTATTCTTAAAGCTTTAACTTTAACACATTACGAGCAGTAAAAGTTTTCTAAAACTTTTAGGTTCAGTCAACAATACTTATAAAAGACTAAGTCCGTGGACTTAGACTTGAAAATGTTGTTTTAGTGTAGATATAATATTAGTTTCTTATTCATATTTAATTTTATATACTTTACAACAAAACCTAATAGTATCTGGATAGTATCCAGCCTTTGTGGATTATATATTACGTGTGAAGAGAGGATGGATCGCTAGTGAAGAATCATCAGACGAATTAACATAAAACGGTAAGTTTTTGCTTCATTTCGTTTTTTATTTTTATTACTATTTATTAGAATAGTGTGTGTTCATTGATATGATCAATTGACCAAGTAAGTGTAAGATCTTTTCTTTGTTATGTCTATACATTACACACGTTGCGATTTGCAAATAATAGCATTTTCAAGAAGGGTTGACACACAGCAGACTGCAGTCATAGAAAATGACGAATCTTTTAATGTCTAATACGATGGTACAGCGCCCCAAAGTGGACATTAATACAATTTTATAGGGGATCGAATAGGAAAAAAGTAAAAATAGCCTCCGGATATATATCCAAAATACTCACACCCGAATAACTCTGATCTTGGCCTCCGACAAGAGAAGGCGATATTTCTTAATTTCGTTTGATCGGACCCTAGGCTCCTAATTAATATGACATGGGTTGGGTGCTATGCTAAAATAGTGATGACCATGCTATGCTAAAATAGTATGATTTCTGTATCTTTGATAAACTTGTTTTTTCTTTTTTTTACTTTTAATGCCCAAAGTAGGTTCTAAATAGATTGAGATGAAATATACCTAGGCCAATTTTAGCGCAACGTGGCAAAGTAATATATCGTAGAAAATTTTAAGACAAATTATTTTTGTTAAGTATAACAAAGAAATATTTATTAGGACGACATTATCCTAAAGAACTGGGATTTGAAATTTGTATAAAATAAACAAAACATAACCTCAAATCATCTCCTCATTGGCTGTTCATGTCATTTCAAAGCAAGTCTTAACTATTTAAAGATAAAGTAACTGTCCGACCTCGAAAAGTAATTTTCATCAAACTACTAAATACGGCTACAATAAAAAAAACATTTTTGTTTTCGTAATGAATTTATGCATCAACACATATCTAACGCAGTAACTACTAGTCATAATGTTTAACCAGGGAACTAATGGTGTCACAGAATTATTTAATAAACCTTAGTCTCTTTTAAAAAAAACGTTTTATATAGGTAGGCCTTAAATATTGCTACGCGAAATAGCTACGATTTCGCGTGCGAGAAGCGTGCGTAGCACTTGGTAGCAGTTCTGTAGCATTGGGCTCGTAGCCGCCAGCACGCGATCAAGTTCTCTCATTAGTGTCGACGTTTGCCGCTAGATGGCACTACTAGTAGCATACTAACATTGTGATACGAAAATAAATTACGTATCGCTTACTAGCCACGCATATCACCAATACTAACACTATTTCGGTATTTCCAATGAGTTATTTTGCTTTATTACTACATGACTCACGGTGAAATGGTATTTATTGATATTTGGAGTTTAATTAACACGATGTTTGAATGTGGCAGGTGCAATGTTAGGTCTCATAATTTTACCTCATTTTATGTCCGAATATTATTTAGTGTTTACTTAGCTCAGGTATTTATAAGGATTTTTTTGTAGATGAGTTTTATAAATGCGCTTATTTATTTGAAACTAGCTTTTTCCCGCAGCTCCGCCTGCGTCAAAAAGTAGCCTTTGTTTGACCCCGGGTCTTCAACTTTATTCGGACAGACAGACAGACTTTCGCATTTATAATATTATTAGTATGGATAATATTTAAAATCTATATGTGCACTTAGATATTTATGTATGTTGAAAGGATTCCATCCTTGTGTTTTTAGTTTAATTAGGTAGGCACGGATGTCATAAAAAGCAATTAAGATAGCTGAATGCTAATAATAAAGTCCTCCGCAGTTGTGGGTTAGAAAGAAACAACTTCTATAACATCGCAGCGAAAACAAAGAGTTATAGTGTACCCTGCCTCAACACGGGACTCTCGCTAGGGGGATGATAATCACTGGTAAATTATATGACCAATTAAATACCCAAGGCGAGTCAATGGTCGGCATAAAAATAATGACCCATCTTATAGTACAGTCAAAAACATGGATATTTGTGCAGCTACTGTTTTGAGGTTAAAAATTATTCACGAATTAAGAATTACTACTGATTTTTTACTTTGTCCAGTAGACATTAATAAAAGGTATAATAATACATACTTACATATAACGCAGAAAGTATCTTCCCGTCATATCGATTGACACGTGTGACGATACGCATGCTTCGTTCCTCATTTCATCCATACTTTTTTATTTAAAAACCATCCTACACCACATTTCACTTTAAAATCATTTTCATGTTTTGAATCATCTTTTATTTTTTATCCAAATGGTTTTCACGTCATCTCATCACTTTTCTACGACTTTCCATATTCATCTCACAATAGCAAGAGCTCTCTGTATTTTTTCGCATCATAACATCTTAACTGATTTTTTTTATATAATTACAAAAAAATAACATGCTTATGTTAATATTAGCTTAGGCTGCCGGCCACCATTGCATATACTCGTACTATAACCACAGAGTAACAACAAAGTACTATATCTATATATAGTCACTTACCGCTGCCGAACTTGCAAACTAAGATATATTATTATCTTACCGTAATCTGAATACGAAGAATTTAAAACATAAAGTTACAGGATTAAGCACTTAGCACGTAAAATACACAAAAAAACATCGGAAGTATGAAGATATTTTACGCGCTATCCTGCCATTGTATGTTTCAAATATGCAGAGCGTTAGTTTAAAATTTAATTTACGAAGAATTTCACTTCATACAACAATGCAAGAATTTCTTTTAGCGCCTCAACCCGTTTTGATAAAAAATGACCTTGCAGACGTTCTAAGTCTTCCTTTTATATAACGGAGGCCAAAGCGGAGAAATAGCAGGGAACATATATTTTATATTAAAATGTATATTTAAAAAAAAATGTAAAATTCTGTCGCTGTTTCAAAATGACTTTCAGTATTTGTGGGACACGCAAAAGACTTCAACGCACTGCGCAACGTACCCATCAAACACAAGCACAGAAGAGTCCAACTGCTTTTTACATAATAGACTACTTGACTGTGTTCTTAAGTTACCCAGTTAATATATTAATTAAGTGCAATCTAATATGCATTTTTGTTACTGCAACTATGATCCAAGCGGATTTACGTTCGTATAAAAAGCAAATTATTTCTTGTATCAACCATTTCTACATTCAAATAAAAACCTTTTGTCTAGTCGGAATGGCCGACTCGTCAAATTCGGCCAGCTCAATAAAATGTTTAAAAATGACAGTACGAAAAATCACTTTATCGGAAGTCTGTTTGAAAGGAGCGCTTCTATAACATTCGACGTTATTTTCACTTGTTATACAAATTAACTAGACAATAATTTAGAATTTTATTTCGTGCTAGTAAAGAGTGGTTGATAATAGACATTGAAGACAAAAGGCTCTGATTATTTATCTTCTATGTCTCCCTCTCAATCTCTCTGCCATTCTGGTGATTTCACGTTGGCATCCTCGAACGTTTACTGTGACACTTTCATACTTTTCGTTTTCTTTGCGTGTCGATTCGCTTTGACCAATGTTGTACCACCACAACTGCCTCGTTGGTTGCCAACATTAGGTCATCCAGTATGCAGGTGTTAGGGCACTGGGGGGGGCAGGATAGTAGTGTACCTCAAACCGGCACTTTTTCACTACCGAGAAGTCAGAAACTCATTATTTATTTATTTTTGGAAGTCTTATTTTTATTAGCTTAGTTTATCAAGGACTAGGAAATTTTCGTACACATTTCCACTTCCAATGTACTGTTTGTTGTTTTATCTAAGAAACAAATTGATAACATTCTATATTAAGATACAAGTTTGCGGTTTCAAGTCCATTATTTGCACTGGAAGAGATCTCTTTATGGGATAAGTCCGCCGTTGCATTTATTTTTAGTTTTGTATTTACTGTAATGTATTTTTCTGTGCAATAAAGTTATTACAAACAAACAAACAAAATATTTAAAGAAAAAAAAATCTTGCAATGCGACACAGTGTGCAAACAAGCATACGGCCATATCGTGATTACTGTAGCTCTGCTTCACTGACTGGTTTATGTTTACAAATTCTTGACAAGCATTTCAAACATTTGGTGTTTTATGCATGAAAGTAATAAGTACGGGATCGATTCCCACGGGAAGCACACTTTATTTATTTGTTTCTAGTTTGGTTAGGACATTGCAGGCTTGAATCACCTGATTGTCTGTGTAAAATAATTTCATGCTTCTGAACACAAATTAAGCCGTTGGTCCCGGCTTCCATCTGGTGGTGGTTATGAGTGTGGTACCACGTCAGAGGCCGATAGGCGATTCCGCACAACTCTGGAACATAGTCGATTGACACTGTAACCTACTCGAAATGATGATGAATAAGTACCTACCGGGTCATTTGCTACAGAGTCGGAAGTTTCTTCCTCAATGGTTTTATAAGTACCTGCGTGACGCAACGTCAAGCGTACTTGCATTCGCCATACCACTAATCATTGCAAAAGTCATGGAAATAGTAAGTACCTACCGGTACTATAATTTTCTATTAGCCTCGTCAAGCACGAATATAGATAACATTAAATATCAGCGTGCATGTCTTGCATTAGGAAGCGCATTATGGATATTGGAAAAAAGAAACGCGCGTTCATCTTTATCATCATCAGCTAGATTTCTATCCATTTCTGGTATTCATATTCATATTCATTCATAGTAATATATAAAAAATAAAAAAGTACAAATTATTAGCTTTAGCCAGTTTTACAACATTTCGCTGCAACGAAACAATCTCCCTAAGTATTTGTTCCGTTATACAACTAAAAACTAGAATTCTAATTAAATAAAATGCTTGGAATGTTGCTGAGAATTCCATACTGTAACGTATGCAACATTTTGTTTGGGGTCATGCCATTTTATAGGAATTAGTAAGTAGATTCTACATACTGTCTGGTAAAGAAATAAAGAAAATAAACTCGTTTTAATTAACTAATTTTATATGACTTCTTCTCTCCTTGCCTTTTCCCTTTACGGGGTCGGTCCCTCTAATACTGCTGCTGCTGATGTTGCGTCATTTATGGACTTAGGCCAAACGTTGTCATATCGGTGGGCATTACCCCAGTTTAACTTTTGACGAAAAGATTCGCACATGAAAATGGTTAAAGCGCAAACAAAAACAGATTTGGAGAAATGGACGCATGGAATTTTATCCTTCTATTTAATCTTCTATTGAGAACTTAATTACTACACACGAATTTAAATAGAAACCGCTTACATTCCTCAGTAATCTAACATTGTAAACGGTAGCAGTAAAACCAGTAAAACAATCCATAAATGGTCGCATTGAAAGAGAAACGGTCATAGGCACATCTACACTAGCTACAGAGTGTAGTCTGAAAGGTATTGATTTTGCTGATCGTCCGGCATGCGTAGGGCTTCCACTGTTTCAGGGCCTTCTTTATTAGGATCCGCAGGTAACTTAGCTTACGCAGCTGTTTGGTACTCGTAACTTAATACTTCAAAAAGTGAGAACATCGCTTTGATTACTTGACGTGATTTTATTATTTAGGTAAATCACCTCGAAACAGACTTTATTAGTCAGTTAATATCCAAAAGAGGGCTTAGGACATAAGTAAGTAAATTCATTTGTTCGTTAAAAATAGACTCTTAGCGCACTGGTTTAATCAAGGATACTAAAGATACTTTGATTTTTTTTGCAAGATACACAAAGGTTATAAAAAGAGGTATTCCTCGAAGCGCAGCCATTTTCAAGCGCACCTAAAAAGCGCTCCTTCATTAATCTTCGAAGCGCTCTTAAAAGGTGCGCTTCAAAAAAGAAAAAAAATATTATTTAATTCATCGAAACGCACCTATTGATAAAATTTATAATAGAGATGTATATTAATGAAAAACATCGATAACAAATATTGCACATTTTTTCAACATATAAAATTATATTAGTCCTTCCTTTTGCAACTAGATTAGAAAGTCGAGACATGTTGACGCCTTTGACTTGTAAAATTGTTAAATTTTAAAGGGAGATTTGATCGGAATTCTTGTCTTTCAGTATTAGCCGAAGTACTAATATGACAAAGTACGAGGTAGTGGTCAATCAAAAAATTTCCTCAAACAACTATTACTAACCACTTAGATTATTATTATGTACTAGTTTTGTGTCATTTTTTATAAATTTTTCTTTTTTTTAATTTTTTGTCTAAATATGTATCATTAACAATTAACTGAAGTGCTAGGTTAACAGAAATTATGAGGAGGTTCACAAATATAAAAACACCGTAATCACGCAGTATGGGGTGGATTTTTTTGAGATAAAAAGGTTTGTGAACCTCATAATTTCTGTTATATAATAACATTAATTACGTAACCTACGTGGTTGCCCTTCAAGGAATAAAATCATATTTTTCCATTTTTGAAGAAAACCTTTTAAGAGCGCTACGAAGAATAATAAAGGTGCGCTTCGTTAGGTGCGCATGAAAATATCTGCGTTTCGAGGAATACCTCATAAAAAACTGGTCCTTTTTCCACTAATCATAGGTTGACTGGAAGAGATTGCTTAGCAAAAACTCTGCCTACACTGTACAGGTTTTTGTTTCTCTACGTGGGCAATAAAGATGTTTTGTATTGTAATTAACACTATAGAATGGATATTTACCAATAAAGTATCTTTTGTATACCTTTCGCAGAAGTGAGATACTACAACTAAGGCTTAAAGAAGTCGCTAAATGAGACAAAATGCAGAATAATGTGATACTTAAATGAAGCACGAAAATTCAGACAATACGGTTCTCTTTTTATAGATGCATTTTGTTCCCTTTGTAAGGGGAGAGATCCCCTTTGGTGTTCACTAAATAGTGAAAGTACAGAAGAATATTTCGTATTAATATCTGCTCTATAATTTATGTAACTTTGTACAGTGTGTGCATTGTACATTTATTAATTTGAGTTACTTATTATTATTAATACCGAAATTATTTAAACATTCTTTATAAATTTTTACTTCTTAATTTTATTAAATAATACTTGCAAATATTTTTGCCCTCAATATAATTTTATAACTACTTTCACGTCTAATAAAACGAATGAAAAAAAATCTAAAATAATAAGCAAGTTATCGGAAAATTACTAACATTAGTTAGTTAACACTTTATTGCACCAAAAAACAACGTATGAAAATTATATGACTAAAACTTAAAAGAAATAACCTAAGACACCAAAATTAACCTACCTACTTATAGGTTAATGTTGGTGTATAAAGACAGTGTTGAAGTATGTAAAGAGCCATGTGTTGATCTATTTCCAAAAGGCGATTCGCGAAAGAACGATATTTATCTAATTTATCCTTAATAGTAGAAGGGATTTCTTCGTCAAATATGGGAGCACCAAGTAGAGATAGAGAACACTTTTCAATCATCGATACGTTGGGAAGGACAGAATAAAAATCTGACAAGAAACTTGATTTAATATTGTATTTTAAATTTACAAAAATTTTGAGATACGCCTATTAAAGCGAATTCTTGCACTATGGTATGAAGATCTTCTAAAACAGTAGACGCGTCTCCACCAAGTGACCCGTCGTCGTCCAAGTACCAGAGATTAAAACTAGACTTTAATTTGCAAATAAATGGGATGATTACAAGGCTGAATATAGCAGGACCCAATGGATCCCCCCAGCCAACACTTGAAGCTATTTCTTTGTTACCAAAAAATATCTTCGAAGGTGCCCCATAGCATTGCCATAGAAAAGCGGAAAGAGCAGGGGAAGCTTTTTAAATTTCACGGAGAAGGGCACCTCTGTCTCAGATTACAAAACAAAAGGTTTTGTTTTGTAATCTGAGACCTCTGTGTATCAAATTGAAAGCATTTTTATTTTGACTGTCTTTCAAAAAAGTTCGCGCTGCGTGGACCTCGGCCTCACAGCCATTCTTGATACCGAAACAATACTGCTTTGGTTTGAAAACTCCTTTAAGATGATATTATATATGATATTCTCGGCAAGCTAACTTAGCCACTAATCGCCTAAATGTACTGCCCACGGCTATTGGCCGTATACCACCATCTTTTTTATTAAGGGTTACAAAATTAGCACCGTAGAAAATTTCAATAATGTCATTGTTAACTTTACCTAATAGCATAAAATTGCAAAGTAAAGTTAGCTCTCTTGAAATAGTTTTTCCAGATTCTCCTACGATGTAGCCAGTGAGATCTTTTAAATGGTTAGCTGAGATTTGGAAATGACAAAATGCCTTCAAGTACAGTTTTCTCTGTTACCTTTAAACGAGGTTGATCCGCAGTGACAGGCCTGGGAAATTGGGTCGTTGCCAATGGCTGCGGGTGTTTCTCTTTGAGGGCGTCTATGGTTTCGTTGCAGTGTTTGGCCATAGAGTCATACAGTCGTGCGGCACCTCTAACATTTCCGTCTGAAAGTTTATTTTTAATTAATTTAGCCCTAGATCGATTATATGTTATTTATATCCAATAAATTATTGCAAATAATTATTGCAGGAAGAATAAAAGATTCCGTATTTTGTATGACTTGTTAGAGATTTTTTTATTGACCTTGGCGTGTAGAACCGAATACATAACTTTTGCCATGACTCAACTGTATTCTCTGACACTATTCTGGCCAAACACTTTGA
The DNA here is from genome assembly GCA_947363495.1 of Euzophera pinguis. Classification (NCBI taxonomy): domain Eukaryota; kingdom Metazoa; phylum Arthropoda; class Insecta; order Lepidoptera; family Pyralidae; genus Euzophera; species Euzophera pinguis. The sequence goes on along the minus strand of OX376170.1, from coordinate 9,247,310 downwards.
GAGGCATTGGGCCACGCTGGAACGCGCTCCACGGGGTATTCTTTTTATTATTTTACAGTTATTTTTTAGCGTGTACAAATGTTTCCAAAAAGGTTGAGCTGAGTTAGAGACTGACCTATCTGTGCTATTATTTATACGTGTCGAGGCAGAGGCATTGTTGACAACTGGATGATTGTGCCGCAGAGTATTGAAAGCCCACGTCGGCCTCTATATAACTTAGGTTTTTCCCGCAGCTCCGCCTGCGTCAAAAAGTGCCCTATGTTTGCCCCGGTTCTTAACTATACTCATACCAAATTTCATCAAAATCCGTTCAGCGGTTTGGCCGTGAAAGCGTAACAGACAGACAGAAAGACAGACAGACGTTCGCATTTATAATATTAGAATAAATTGTCTACACAGATGGGGCAGGCAAGGAACTCTGTATCTACTCGTAATTTTATGGTGAATGTGATAGAATCTTCAATAAAAATGTAACACCTATGTATAATCACATTTAAGCAAATAAAGTTTATGATTATGATCATGTAGATACAGGTACCAAAAATTATTTACAACACAAATTCTAAAAATTAAACTTACATAGGTATATATTGCGTATAAAATATAAACTCAGAAAATAACTACACAGTTTATAAGTTGAGCACTTAAATCAGTGGTATATATGTATATATCGAACGATTTTATTACGTTTTCTTCAACGATAAGTAGCAGAGGTTATTATATTTTTATTAATTCTTTGCCGGTTTCAAAAAGAATTAAATTTCACTGAAATATTAAATGTTTACGTAGCACGGTAACATTTTATAGCTTGCTGGTGAATTGGTCGATAACAACCAAAGTACATTGATATAAGTATCTAATGAATCCTTGCTTCGTTCGTTCACATGAGTAGTATATTAGGAGAATCAAAGGGTTTTTGACTAACACCATTAGTTATAAGCTGAAAGAAATTTCCAACACCAAAAACAGCACAAGAACTATGCCAACAATGCGCACTTTTATGATTTCTAAACATAACATATTATTTGTACTGCGATTTCGTATACAAAAAATTTATTATTAGGAAACAGACCAGAAATTGATAAAAATCACAAATATTTTTTACATGGTTTGACATCCGTCACACGTCACATATAATTGAATCGTAGAACTACACACAAAATGATAAATATTAACATAGTAAAAAAAAATTATGAAATATATAAAACGAAATGTGTATTCAATATTTGTATTCTATCCGTGTTTCCCATTCCAACAAATACATGAAAATTATTGCCAACAAAATGTGTTAGGAAACCAGTGGTTGCAGTTTTTTGGCCCCAATTTATGTGCAGTGTATATTCTGTTTTGTAATTATTTTATGGCATCCCTGGGGGTATTTTTCTGTGCACCCTCGAGCAACGGATGTATTTGGGTACGACGTAACTTTGTTTTTAGTACGATCACAGTCAAGGGCGCGATTTGGTAGGTTTATAAATAAATGTAAGAGTGTAGTATTGTATTTTCCGGTGTATGTGATAAATTTTAGTGGGTTACATTATAATACTTTGCGATTAAGACGCAATTCTAGGGCATTTACATATTTTTATTTTGAGCTAAAAGCTTTTGTGTCCAAGCGGTACATAAGTATTCTGACCAGATTCATGAAATACATCTGTTGCAAAATTTATTCGAGGTATTTGGCTATTTGGTTGCGTTCTCCACTTGATTTTTTCGTGCCTTGGGACTTTATTGCTTTTTCTCTTCCACTTCGCTAGTCTTTGCCATCCTTGGTTATAACATTTTCATGCAGTACTTTTTGCTTGCGTCTTCTTACTTACTCCGCTGGCTCAGCGACCCAAATTGGATCTTGGCGTCTGAAACGGGAGAGTGCCAGAGTATTCTATTCTGCGATGGCTCGCCCTTTGTCAGCTCCCATCTCTCGCAGATCAGCCTGCACCGCATCGCTCCAGCTGTATGTAGGACCTGCCCCTTCTATTAATTTATTTTAGATATAAGTAAGTACATTGCGAAATGAATGCGCGCGCGCACACAATGCTGCGCCGGATGTGACGCGCCTTCATGAATGGCCAGTGTCGATGACACCAGCGACACCTTCCTCACATGTGCCGTTTATCTTTCCAACACATGTTATATGTTGTACTTGTGATATATTATGGACTAATATTACACAGATAATGTAATAGTTTCTTTTTGTGGCGACGGTCTGGAGGAATTTCTTGACCTAATTCAAGAAAATTGCCTTACTCAATTTATGGTTTAACTTCATATGATGTTTAATACCTATACTGAATTTATTAAACAAAACTGTTGTAAACTGTTCGTTTAAAAGCATTATTAATTGGTACTCAAAACCAATTCGCTGGTGATCTTTTTGGAGATGTCTAAAAATAAAAACTCATAGCTTAACTCTTTAGTTTATTTGCTCTACCTATTTCCTTTCTTAACTTTTTAAAGAACCTCGTGCACCGGATGTAAAAGAGTACAAAATTGCAAATTTCTTAGAAAGTCCTCTTAAACGATAGAATATGCACATATAATATGTTAGGGAAAAAGTTTCTTCGCATATTTAAGAAAATTTAAAACATTTTTTGATATAGTTTATTTACATTTAACTAAAGTATGTAGGTGCCATTTTGTTCGATTACTTTTTGCCAGCTTGTAGGTAGGGGCATGATCCCATTGCTATAGAAATGCTTTCTGATCAAAATACCGCGGCAAGTGGTTTTGGCAGTCCTCTCGTGATGTTGACCTGACACTGCCTAAATAATTCTGAAGAGACCGAAACAGGTGGAAATCTCAAGATGCAAGGTCAGGACTATACGGCGGATGCATTAACACCTCTCAGCCAAATTGTGTGAGTGGCTAAAGATGTGTGAGGTCTAGCGTTATCATGATGAAAAACCACACTTTTTCTGTTAAATAATTCCGGCCGCTTTCTTTTAACTTCTTGCTTTAATCTCATCAGTTGTTTGCAGTAGAGTTCAGAATCGATGGTCCTGCCTGGTAGTAACAGCTCATCTATACTATCTATACTAATATTATAAAGCTGAAGAGTTTGTTTGTTTGTTTGAAGGAGCTAATCTCAGGAACTACTGATTCGAATTGAAAAATTCTTTTTGTGTTGGATAGATCATTTATCGAGGAAGGCTTTAGGCTATATAACATCACGTTGCGACTAATAAGAGCGAAAAAACAGTCGAAAATGTGGAAAAAACGAGGAAAATTGTTGATCTTTGAGGGCTTCCGTTGCGTGCGCTGCGAAAACCGTTCGAGATACCCAGAAAATATGTATAAAAGAATTATTCATCTTTAAATTATCTAAAAAAATGTCCGCGACAGTATATGTCTATCTTTTAAGATTAAATCACAATAACCGTTTTTGTGATAATCAAATTTGGTCGAAATTAATGCATTATTACAAATTATTTGTCAGAGTTGTATCAACATAATAATATTAATCTTTATCCAAATAAATGTGTTATTGATTAAGAGTATTTAACTGTGAACAAAATTGTCTTTGACATCACCTTATTTCAATAAACATCTTATAAGATAATACAATTTTAAAATAACTCTGAAACAAAATTCACACGCGCCGCATGAAGAGCGCTCGCCCATGATTCCCAAAATAACTATTCCACGCGGACGAAGTCGCGGGCACAGCTAGTAATGAATAATGCCCTTCCAATCCCACCACACACAGCATCACCTTGTTGCGAGTTAACCCGGGTGTCGCCACAGTCTGTGAAGCCTGACCGGCCTTTGACCACGACCATTTTCGCACGTTCTTGTCGTACGTGATCCACTTTTCATCACCAGTTATCAGCTTCTTCAAAAAATGGTTCGATTTCATTACTTCGTAATAAAGAGTCACAAATGACTACACGGTTCATTAGGTTTCTTTCAGTGATCTCGTGAGGTACCCAAATATCGAGCTTTTTTGTGTACCCAGTTTTTTTCAGATGCGTCAAAACTGTTTTGTGGTCAATTCCTAGTTCTTCGACTACGTCGTAACTACTGATATGCCGATCTTGCTTCACTTTTTCAAAAATGGCATTTTATCCGTAATAGGGTGACCAGAGCGACGTGCATCTTTGACATCAAAAATGCCGAATTGAAAACGCTTAAACCAAATTTGTTCTACTCTCACAGACACTGCATTAGGTCCATATACCTACATCGCAAATTTTTTTCGCGGCTTGTGTTGCATTTTTACATTTTTTGTAGTAAAATTTTAAAAATGTATCGAATTTCTTAATTAGATTCACTCATCCTGACAGTAAGAAAAACAAATAAAACTCACACATTTTCCTAATTTGAATTTGGAATTATCTTCCTTAAAATTTAAACTTTTAATGATACCAAAACCAGCCAGATACAAATAGTATAGCCAAAGAGATTTTATTACAAGTTCATACATACTATATGCGAAAAGACTTTTTCCCCAACCTAATATAATTTAATAAACATTCATAATCATTTCAGCCGAAGTTAGTCTATTGATGGATGGGCCTCTCCCAATGATTTCCAGAATGACCAAGGCTTGCCTGCGACTTTCTTCAGGTTATCTGACCATCTGGTCGGTGGGTGTCCAGTCCAACGCTGCGCTGCCGGTTCGTGGTCGCCATTGGAGAACATTTCTCCCCCCATCGACCACCGGTCAAACATAATAATTCACTTGGACTAAAATATTAGATTAGGTGATTCGTGCCAAGGATCAAAACAGCTTAGAATGCAACAGGAGGAGAATAATAAATTTGGAGGATTATTATTACCTATTTGCTGCAAATAAGCAATTTAAATTGCTCATTTGTGTAGCAAAAAACTGAATAATATTTAAAATGGCCAAAACACAAAAAACGAAAACCGACTTCCATTACTGGCTCTAGGCTCCGAAGCTTAAGCTGAGGAAGCAACTATGAAAAATACGTTTGGACTAAGAGTTTTTTTTATACAACTAAACAGGCAAACAGGCGTATGTCCCACCTGATAGTAAGTGATTATCGTAGCTTATTGCCTGCCGTAGCCTGCAACACCAGGGATGAGGGATGTCACGAGCGCGTTGCCGACCCTGAAGGATTTTTTCACGCCTTTTTTGAAGGCTTCCATGTTGTAAGCACTGCTGATTTATATGTAAAATCTCCTGAAAGGCAAATAACAATTTTTTATATCTCGTGAAAACCTCGCATTCACTGAAAGAGATCTTAAACACGAACAATAGGATAGCCACGCAATGTAGGGCTTCGTCACTTCCTTTGTCCGATTGTGAAACAATGCCGATTGAACAAACATTTCACGGTAACAGTTAAATACGAAGGTTAAGAAATAAGTAGTCAGCTAAATCGTTAATCTCGTTGAATATACACAAAATAATATTAAATATATACAGTGGTGGTCATATAATTAGAAACACTTGTTAAGAATAAAGAAAGTATAACTTCAACGTACAAATAATGATTTCTTATGTTTTCGGGATTGTTATTCCTTAGATACTGTGAGCCAATACTGCGTGAATCGGAATAGTTCCCAATAAAAATTTCAGGCGGTAGTTTGTAATCTTATGACATCAAAGACAAATGTTAACTTAGTCTGCCTGCGACGTATTAAAAACCGTATTAAAATAGTTTAATTTAATGTTCAACGTACAAATGTTCGTGAAAAATATATACATTCAATACGAGGGTCAAACTGAAAGTTCTTAGAAAATCAAAAACTGAGCACACTAGCAAGTTATTCCTTTTATTACATCTTTTCAAAATAGTGTCCTTTCACGTCAATACATTTCTGCGTCCGATGGAAACACAGAGAAAAGCACTTTGCCCACTCGTCTTTAGGGGTCTCTTCGATGGCGTTTTGAAACGCAGCCACTGCTTCCTCGGCGTCCATAAAATGTTTTCCTCGAAGTTTTTCTTTTATTTTCGGGAATAAATAAAAATCGCTAGGTGCGAGGTCGGGGCTATATGGCGGGTGACCTAGTAATTCCACGTTTGATGTCGCCAAATAGTCGATCGTTCGCCCGGCGGTGTGCGACGAGGCGTTGTCGTGGTGAAGGAGGATCCTACTGCGAGGTCGTTTCTCCCGAACTTTTTCCAAGACAAGTGGCAAACAATTGTTAGTATACCACTCTGCAGTAACTGTTTTTCGATCCTCTAAAACAATTGTCGCGTAATGTCCGGTCCTTCCGAAGAACGAGGCCACCATCTTTTTTCCTACGCTTCGACCTCTCTTCACTTTAGTTGGTAACTCCTCGGAAGGAAACACCCACTGAGCAGACGTGTCTTTTGGTTTCGGGATCATAACAGTAAATCCAGCTTTCGTCACCCGTAAGTATATCAAACACAGCATTTGAGTCACCTCCGTTAAATCTTTGAACCATTTCACGGCACCAATCAACACGACGGATTTTTTGGGCCTCGGTCAAATCGTGAGGTATCCACCGGGCACAAAGCTTCCTGACCGCTAAATGTTCATGCAGGATTTTGTGCACTTGGCTCATACCGATGCTTAAACTTGCCCGAATCTGCTGATAGGTCACTCTTTATTCAGTCTCTATCATACGCCGCACAACACTGATGTTATTTTCAGTCGTCGCCGTAGAAGGCCGTCCCTCACGCAGATCATCGGTGAGATTAGTGCGACCACGTTTGAACTCATTAAACCAGTTGTAAACAGTGGCAGGAGATATGGTTTCATTGTGAAAGGCCAATCGAAGTCTATCTTAACTTTCTTGTTGACTTAAATGACAACGAAAGTCATAAAAAATCATTGCACGAAAATTTTCTCGCGTTAAATTCATGCTGACGTGACACAGGCAATTTTCAATTTGCCGCCAAATCGTAAAACAAATGACAAATTAATAAAATACATACTCAATAATATTGGCAAAGAGTTCCATTTTCAAAATTTAAACAGAAAATTTTATTATACTGTTTACAAGTGGTTAGTTCTAAAGACTTTCAGTGTCGCCCTCGTAATTAATAATCATGCAATAATATAGCCACTCAAATAAAAAACTAATTAAATGCATAAAAAATAAAACATATCTTACTTTTAATTATAAAACGAGTCTTACACATGTAGGAGTTTATTTTCTGTTACTGGCCGCTTTGACGCCTAATTAGAAACATTTCAAAAAAGCAACCATAGCTCGTTCTTTTTTTTAAATTGGAGAATAACATTTATTTCTTGGCTTTTTCTATTATTTTGGCGGCAATCAAAAATTTAATCTGAATTTTATTTTGTTCAAAATGGGCAAAAATAAAAGTTGTGACGCGTCAACTAGGCAAATAATTGTTAATTTACATATAGATCAAAAGTGGGCGTACAGAAAAGAACAGCTGAGCATTTAAATTGTTATATTTAATATCTAGTCTAAAACATCAAACAGTATTTTTTTGCTTTAAGTGGATGCATGCTGCATTTACTTGATAAACCGAGGTAAATGCACCTCGTTGAAGATGTTTTTCAGTCAACATTCAGCTCTACCTGTCAAAGTGTGATAAAACGATACAGCGTATTTTTTATTCAATGAATATGTTACGGTAAGAGTGATTAATTGAAAATTATTAATAATTATCTATCATTTTTAATAATTACCGAAAGTCGAGGTCAAAATTAATCACATTTGTCGGTATTTATTAATAATATAACCTTAGTACCGATAAATGTTATAACCCTAACAATGTACCTTTAATGCTACGACGTCTAACGTACTAATATAACGCTTTAAAGTTCCTATAATATAAAACTTGAACTCTGTATCAAATGGCAGAGGTTTGTTGAGCGAAATTTTCTCGCTCTACAAAATACCTTAGAAAAAAAAAAACCTAACCTAACCTTGCTCGTGTGATCTCAGACAAATATAATTGTAAGACTATGAGTAATATTATAAATAAATACCTGCTGGTCAAAAAACTTTTGAGTTTTATTTTAAAAATTATTAATAATTTTCAATTAATCAGATTTACCGTGACAAATATACCGCTTGCACGAAAACTTGCATTAATTCACCTCCACTGTCGTCAATTGCCCGCGAAGATCATTAATAAGATTAGTTTCATTTGTATTTGTATTTCATTAATGAAGAGTATCTTTTCACACACATCGCACGCGCACATCACCATGTAGATATTGTAGTAAAACACTTTGTAGCACGCTGCTTGATCTTAGGCACATTTCAAATCTTCTCTTTTCTAAGAAAAAATACCACCACACTCTACTATAATTTTATGAATTTGTCCAATAAGCAAATCTTTGCTTAATGGAAAACCCTAGAACAATTAAATAGGTATCATTAAAATGACCCCTTAAATTAGTCGGAACGGTAACGTGCCCCGAAATAGGTTCATCGGCCCGAAGGTCAACGCACTGGACGCGGCGCGTTTTCAGATTATACAGCTTTCTTCGCTTATAAATTGTATATCCATACTAAAATTATAAATGCGAAAGTAATTATGTCCATGTGTTATAGTTTTGGTCTAAAATTGTATGCCGGTTTTCATTAAATTTGTTGCAGAGAGGACCTTGGAAAAGGTCATAGGCTACTTTTTATTTAATGTGGAGCCATTCGGGCCTAACCGCTATCTGCAGCTACTTTTGTATTATCTACATTTATATGACCTTACAACCAACTGTATAACATAATTTTGGATATTCTCTGTAAGTGCAAGTTAACTTTTAGAACATGGGTGATTAAACAGTAGCCTAGTTGGGGCTTCAGCTTTCTTTTGTTTGTGTTTCGATTATTCTTTACTTTTGTATAAAATATACGAAACTGACTCATTTTAATGTATAACTCGACGCTCAATCGAAATTGACGAAAAAATGCGCATTTCTATATCTACTGAAAATAGAATGGAAATATTATGGAAAGTCTTATTATAGCTGAATGAAATTTTGTACAAGAATAGAGTGTCAATTATCAGTCTTCTATCATATAGAATACATTGTATTTATTTATATTGAAAACTTTATTTACAGACTATTTTTATTTATCCATGCAGTTATTAATATTTTAATTTTATAAGTGACTTTGCCTAGTTTATATATAGGATATGTTAATATATGAACAACACTGTGGGCTGAATTACAGCTAAAATGTAAAATGTACTAAAGTTAAGAAAACAGAATGTATCAAGTAAAAAATATTACTTGATACATTCTGTTTTCTGTAGCTTAGGAAAGTGATAAAATATCAAAAACGGGTTGGCAAAAAGATAAATCTGACAATCTCATTTCAATATGAACTAGGTATCAAGCAGCTTTTTGCCAGTCTATTACTAAGGTGTTTTATAGATTAACTTTTTAATTTTTCCGGCTTATTACGTTTTATTCGATATTTTCCTTTTGATCTCATTTATCTTATCATTATTATTATTACATAGTATAAAACAAAGTCGCTTTCCTGTCTGTCTGTCCCTTAAATCTTTAAAACTACGCATCGAATTTAGATAGGGTTTGTTTTAATAGATAGGATGTTTCAAGAGGAAGGTTAATATGTATAATACATGCATAATGTAGTAGAGGAACACTGATAATTTTAGAGGTTTCTAATGTGATGTCGTAAATTGACACATTTTTTGCTCTTACATTGCAAACGCTGGCTATACCATAAGAGATAGGTCAAAATAATGTACTACAGTATTGTACATCTTAAAAAGATCTACAAAAAAGTCAGTGGTACCATATGTCTAACTATTTTAGTAACGTCACAACAACTACTTTTCCTTGTTAAAATTTGCAATAGTAACGCCGGTACAAACTAGGCCATATTATTCGTTTCTCGGTATTGATCCTTATCCAAATAAATCATTCCATATTCAAGGATGGTTTAATACCTGTAAATTACTCTTTGAATGAATGAAATCGGACATTCCATTTCAAAGATATTACGGATTTTGTTTTCCCGTCGCGTGGCGAAACGGTACGAAGTACACGCTTTCTTTCCGTGGCGCTTAGGTGTCGTCAAATACGATGAGGAAAAAATCAGTGGTATCAATCTAAACATACATTCTGCGTTCCCAATTGACGTTAGGCAGGCGGCCAGTCGTAAAACAGGCCAAAATAATATAATCACTCGGGAGTGCTTTTTTTTTCACAGTGTGCATCACGCAAAATTGGCGAGTCAAATATTTTTTTTACGATATCGAATGATTTTCGTTCGATATCGAAGGTTTTTTGTTCGATATCGAAGGTTTTTTGTTCGATATCGAACGATTTTCATTTGACACACATTTAAAAAATCTAATGAAATCATTCATTTATTTAAAGATTTTACAAAAATAAACAGGTGGTAGGGGCTCACTATTAAAGTTAATAAAAACCTGTATTAAAAATAGGGCTCTAGAAGGGAAAGCGTTATGGAAGCGGGAGCTGAGGACGCATTCCTAAGTGGAGTTGATGTTAGATTGATGACGGCCAGTCGTAAAAACATACCAAGATAATAAAATAATAGGAATGTTAGCAACCGGAAGGCATGCGTCATGGAAACGAGAGCTGGTGACGAAACTGAGATAGTGTTAAAAAAAAATTGTAGTAAATATTTACGGTTTAATTTTACGTGTTTTTCCCTTGAGTGTTTTAAAAGGGAGCGTTCTGATACTGTCGGCTGGGTAGACAGATTTAAAGAGATTGTACACGGGACGACCAAGTGGAAAGCGACCAGTCGGTCGTCCCAGGTACCGCTTGAGAGACGAAGTTGTGAACAACTTAATTGGAATTAAAAGCAAAATAATCAAATTTGATTCCACAGAAAGTGAACTTAAACTTGAAAAATCGATCTTGACTGCTCTATGGGGCACATCGGTAGACGTACCTATCAAACATTTAACCGTTTCGATAGTTTGACTTTGACTTTGACACTGACATTTACTTGCTTTAAATTTTGATATGCCTACCCAAGTGGCAGAGGCATATACCCATAGAGCCATAAAGATAGATTATTTTATGTTTCGATCTTCCTTGGAATAAATACTTTCGGTGGCGGGATTCACCACCACTTCATGAGATGAATACATATGGTATTCATCGGTTAATAGGACTACTTGACTCGGCCTTAGGGAGATCTATGTAGCCGGTTTTGAAAGAAATGCTAAATGAAGAGGTTAGCTTCAACCTACTACTACATAATTTGTATAACCCGGATGAAGTCGGGACGGGCTGCTAGTTCTACATTATAACAACATTTGGCATATTCGTCAATACCATAATATTTATGGGGTTTTGTTCTGAACTACCATAGATCATGTCACTCCCTCTGGAGGATATTCTGTTCTATGTCTTTTATTTCAAACGACAATCCATATTTACGTAAAACATTAACTATCTTATCCTCTACATAATATTTGTAATATTATAATTCGGATAATTTTATAATTTAGCGTTAGCATATTACGGAGTCCGTTCATTCCACATTCATAACTGGGAAAACCAGAGCCACATTTTCTTGTAACTTTCAACATTTTGAACATAATGGCATAGGTATAATTTTATTTGTCTAAATATCTTATTCACAAATAAAAATAGAAATTTTGCAAATGGTGGATTCAATGCCAAGGGGCATTTTCGACTGCATATAAATTAATTTATTTCCAAACAAGAGATACAATACTAATTTATAGGTTTTCGTAATTCCATCGTCAATATCCTTCAATTAACTGCGGCTAATCAATCAATCAAACCGGATAGATATGTCAAGGCAACCGATAACTAAACCAACTCGGTGACTGAGCTCTTTTTTCTGGGTCCCACGATTTATTTACTTTGCCCTCAACGGAAACAGGCTGTATATCCATACTTCCATACTAATATTATGAATGCGAAAGTCTGTTTGTCCGTCTTCAACTATATTCATACCAAATTTCATCAAAATCCGTTCAGCGGTTGGACCGTGAAAGCGTAACAGACAGACAGACTTTTGCATTTATAATATTAGTATGGATTAAATCTTAATCTGATCTGAGTTTCAAATTAAAATTCGTTCTCTTGAAAACTAGGATCCCATACATGGCATACATATTTATCATAAACCATGTGAAAGGGTTTTAGTATGAACATATATGTTGAATATATTTTTGTAATCGCCTTTGAAAACTCTTTATTTTGATAAAACCCTTCCCATTCAGTATCAAAAAGACGAATCTAATGACGTATTTATCAAAATCGGTTTAGCCGTTTTTGGGCTACGATGCGATGGAACAAAGGGACAGACATGCGTACATAGTTCAAACACATAACCCTCCTTTTTTGACTTAGCTTAGCTTAGCCGAAGTCGGGTCGGTCTGAACTATATTAAATTTGCCCAATACTTTGCCACCTCTTTTGCCCGGTGATTCGCCACATTCGTCTTCTATAGTGCAGGAGACAAGACTATAAAACGACGAAGTCGGGTAAAATTAGTGCTCTGAAATTTTAACTCACAACATTTACTAAACTAAGCTTAAGAGTCATGTATATTTGCAAGCATAAAAGTTACCTAGAACTCATTGTTATGTGTATCATGGAGGCGGGCAGGCATAATTAAATTGGAAATAAAAATAACTGCGAGGCGGAGTGGGGCTTATAACCTTGTGAAGATCATACTCGGTTTACCAAGTTACCCGACAGATGGCGATACTTGTACCAAATCTATTAAATTTCCACAGATTTTAAGTTTTTCGATATTTTATGTAATTCTTTGCTATGTAATTATTTATTTATTGTTTTAATTGTGTCTTTATACATATACAAAATGATATTAAATCAAAGAATCCTTTTAGTTATTTATATTTAAAAACAACGTAGTATTTATGTTTTAAAGGGTTTGTGATGCACCTTATCTTATCGTTCAATATAGCTACAAAGATAATTTTATTATGTAAGCATTACATATACAAAACATACTATCAAAATTCAATTGCGCAATTGAAGTCACATATTTTTTTTATAACATATTAGTAAATAGTTTATACTATGTATGTATATGTCATTCTCATTATTTTTATATCCTTTTTAAAAACGTATTTGTAGATTTCTAATAAATTAATGTTTTGTTTATGAAAGTACATGATTTCTTTAAAAAAATAGACATAGTATTTAGTTGTATACTTAAATAATCGCTACGTGTATAAGTATGGTATTCAGTGCATTCATCCGTTGTAAAAATGTATATACATATCCATATGTCGTTGCTATTGTGTAATTAATGATCTTTAGTTAGCGACTGGGCAGAAAGCGTGGGACTCGCTTGACTTAATAATTCTATTAGATATTTCCTCATAAATAATATTCCGGTAACTTATCTACATTTCAAAAGGATTTTTTTGATATCACAGGTGTTAATATTTTGAATAGGTATTATATAAAGATATTCGTAAAACACTATGAGAGTGTCTACATAAATAAAAATCTAACAAGCAACAAAATGGCGGCCAGTCATAAGCCGCGCCGCGTAGCGTTTCTGAAAGCGTCTGTCTACAGGATTTTTCCGTCTTGCTCTTGCAAGGCCGCTACGTGATCGTATGAAAGAGAGAGGTGATGTACCCCGTGGGGCCTCGTGGTGTCAAGGTGACGTACCCTCAACGCAACGCACACACGCGCAACTTGTGCATGCGCCGACGTTTTCTGTTCCAATTTGCGAAATATGTTTCATAGGAATTATTGGCATTCTTTCTTTGTTGTATGTTTCTTTGTTCCCATAAACATCTCAATGTTGCTCACTCAAATATGCTACGTAACAATACATACAGTGTAATATAAATCGAATTTTCCACGTGTTAATTAGATATTGCTACACTGTGAATCATAATAGAAACGATTGTAAATGTCATGCTTGATGACTGATTGACTTTCAAATCTACAATTCGCCGCTTGCTAATATATTTCAGTAGATTAGACGGATTCTGGGTTAAAAATGTACAAGACCTGTTTTATTTTTAAAGCCATCGTTGTTTAAAACATTTTTTGAAGTTGGGTTATATTGGAGCGTATGAATTCAAGTAAATATACTTATTTTTTTATGCCTTCTGAAGCCTAAACTCATTGATAGCAAATTTCGAAAAAAAAATTGTCATTATAATTTTTTTTCGTAATTTAAGTAATTACCATGCATGTACTATGCGACTACGCCTACAACCTTATGAACTCACTATTTCGGATCATGTTCCTATGAGTAGTTTAAAGGGTTACGTAGGTTAAATTAAATTTTAAGGATCAGCAGGGTTATGTGTTGTTTGAAAATTAAATTTTCTTATGTCTTGTACTAGCAATAAATACCTCCGAATGACGACGGTCTTGTAGCACTTTATGTCTTATCCATTAAAATATATAGCACTTCAATACATTTATATATATTTGAAAAGTTGCAGTTTGACTCTCGTACATTTTGCTCTACGAAAACAAACTTTTTAATCGAAAAACGATGCGGTAACATCAATAAATGATGTTTGAACGAGAAATGCTTTAAATTGTTAATGTGAAAGTCGCAGATTTCTAATAAAAAATATAAATTATATTACCTAATTTAAAGTTTAAATAACTAATTTAACCTTTAAATACTTTAAGCACGAAATTTTGTTTTTATTAAATATCCTGAAATTCCTGAATTCGAATATGAAAATAACTTGGATCGCCAATCTATGGCAAGACCGCGTCATCATTCGATATCGAACGAATGATTTTCGTTGGACTCACCGGTTTTGGTCGAATCATACTTTTCAAAAATAGCACTTTTACTGTCTTATTATACTTCAACTTCAAAGTACGATTTATTTGTGTATACCAAATTTAGTTAATGTTTTAATTAGCTTTGATATTACGTGGTGGATTCTACCTAAAAGATATTCCCGAGGTGACGACACTTTGTTATATTTTATTTCGTCACTGTTTGTTGTTCCATAATAAATAAATAAATGATGTTATTATACCTAGTGTTTTGAATTGGAGAGCTATTACAGCGACATTCTTCTGAAGTATTTTATTAAAAAATAAATTGATAAAAAGAACTGCGGTTCACCTGATGAAAATCATCTACCGTTTATTTAGCATGAAGAAGTTGATAATTTTTTATTGTTTACTTGTGTTTTAGCAATTGTTGCACATTAAATTTCAATGTTAACTTAGTGTACCTGCGACCATAAACGCTGTAAAGTGTTTGAAACTTTAAGTGTAAATAAATCCATACTAATATATTATATGTATAATATATATATCCATAATATTCATACTAATATTATAAATGCGAAAGTCTGTCTGTTACGCTTTCACGATATTAAAGACTTGGACATATTTGGTGATAGCCTGAATGTCTTTAGGGATAAGGTGCTGAAATTTGTAAATGAGTAAGTAGGTAAAATAAATAATAAATAAACTGCCATTTTCTGCTAGCTGTATTTGATATGATATGATTTGTAATGTTATCGTTTTTTTTTTAATTTAGGATATAATTTCACGTAATGACCAATGTTATGTATACCTATTATTGGTGTTTATATTAGAACTAAGTCTGCAGTGTAGTTGTTAATGTTGTATATAAGCACTGTTGGTGTACTTCAATAATAAATAAATAAATAAATAAGACCTGGGGTCAAACATAGGCTACTTTTTCACGCGGGCGGAGCTGCGGGAAATAGCTAGTAAGTAATAAACGCGATAAAAACCGTATTCAAATAGTTTAATGATTTTTATTGCGTCAACTTGTTTGGTCCTGAAGGATGCACCCATCTTCCCTCACCCTATATGATTGCACCCATATTTGCAATCCTAGGAAATACCATAGCATTATGTATGTGGAAGTAATTTTTCGTAAAGCGCATTGAACGTAATAGACGTACAAGGTAAATAGGTAAAAGAGGAATTGGTTTACGTTATTGCTGGAGATGCCATGATAAAAATACCTAGGATTATCCGTAAAACCTTTTTTATCATCACATCTCTTGCGTGCGATAAATTCTTCGTAAAAGAATTACTTTTATAGTTTAATAACTATCCCTCGTTTAGTAAAATATGTTCTTTCTCTAGGTACTCTAAAATCGATATTATATCGTAAAAGAGACAAAACACATTTTAAGCTTACATGTGTTTAATAAACGATTCTTTATGGAGGTATAAATGTTGTCATATCCCAGTACTGGTATAGCCTTATTTTACATCATAGCCATTTCGACTCGACAAAAATAAGAAGTAATAAGAAAGCACGAAGAAGGTTACCCAGCTAGGTGTACGAGGGTCAAACTGAAAGTTCCTTTCACGTCAATACATCTCTGCATCTGATGGAACCACTGAGAAAAGCACTTTGCCCACTCGTCTTTAGGGGTTTCTTCGACGGCGTTTTGAAACGCAGCCACTGCTTCCTCGGCGTCCATAAAACGTTTTCCTCGAAGTTTTCTTTTATTTTCGGGAATAAATAAAAATCGCAAGGTGCGAGGTCAGGGCTATATGGCAGGTGACCTAGTAATTCCACGTTTGATGTCGCCAAATAGTCGATCGTTCGCCTGGCGGTGTGCGACGAGGCGTTGTCGTAGTGAAGGAGGATCCTACTGCGAGGTCGTTTCTCCAGAACTTTTTCCAAGACAAGTGGCAAACAATTGTTAGTATACCACTCTGCAGTAACTGTTTTTCGATCCTCTAAAACAATTGTCGCGTAATGTCCGGTCCTTCTGAAGGACGAGGCCACCATCTTTTTCTCCACGCTTCGACCTCTCTTTACTTTAGTTGGCAACTCCTCGGAAGGAAACACCCACTGAGCAGACTGTCTTTTGGTTTCGGGATCATAACAGTAAATCCAGCTTTCGTCACCCGTAAGTATGTCAAACACAGCATTTGAGTCACCTCCGTTAAATCTTTGAACCATTTCACGGCACCAATTAACACGACGGATTTTTTGGGCCTCGGTCAAATCGTGAGGTATCCACCGGGCACAAAGCTTCCTGACCGCTAAATGTTCATGCAGGGTTTTGTGCACTTGGCTCATACCGATGCTTAAACTTGCTCGAATCTGCTGATAGGTTACTCTTTTGTCAGTCTCTATCATACGCCGCACAACACTGATGTTATAAATAAATAAATAAATAAATAACTCTTTATTGCACCAAATTGTAGAAAGTACATGAATATTATTATTATCTATGGTACAAAGGCGGCCTTATCGCTAGAGCAATTTCTTCCAGGCAACCAACAGGTAGGACTTCATGATATGAAACAGGAAGGTAGGCGCAAATTTACAATTGGGAAAAAGTGAAACATAAAAGCATAACGTACCTATGCAGCACATACAAAAAAAAAATATACCTATGTAAATATATGTGGTGCACATATACGCATGCATTACACAATGTAAATAAATATACATACTTATTTTAAGCGTATCAATAAATGTTAAAATTACAACTATGGCGGGTTATATACGAACAGCAGACGAAAAGATTTTCTCGGGAAGAGGTTTAGGTGATAGAAAGATAATGGTCTTTCACTTGTGTCTTGAAGCTGGAGAGTGTTTGGGCATGTCTAATAGATACCGGCAAGGAGTTCCACAGACGTACAGCTTGGACAGTAAACGACTTGGTGTAAAATTCGGAAGAATGTACGGGTGTATCCAATCGGAGATTATGTGCACTGCGAAGTCGATCATGGTGTTGACTGTGAAACACAAACCGTTCTTTCAGATATTGTGGATAAGTGGGAATAAAAAGAATAGAATAAAGCATGGAAAGGATATGCCAATCACGGCGACGTCGGATTGGGAGCCACTTGAGTTGATTGCGAAATTCAGAGACATGATCATATTTACGAAGACCGTAAATAAATCTGATACAAAGGTTTTGGAGACGCTCAAGTTTGTTTAATTGCTCCTGAGTTAGGTCCAAATAACAGGTATCCGCGTAATCAAGAATGGGAAATAGTAGTGACTGTACAAGCGTAATTATCGTTTGAAACGGCAAAAAATTTTTTTGTCGTTTTAGTGATCCTACAGCTGCAAACATTTTTCTACTGACTTCGGCAACTTGCGGAGTCCAAGTAAGGGAGTTGTCCATTAGGACACCAAGATTTTTCACGCAAGCACTAAAAGGGATCACCGTACCATCGAACGAGACTTATCTTCAGTCGTCGCCGTAGAAGGCCGTCCCTCACGCAGATCATCGGTGAGATTAGTGCAACCACGTTTGAACTCATTAAACCAGTTAGTTGTAAACAGTGGCAAGAGACGGGGCTTCATTGTGAAAGGCCAATCGAAGTCTATCATAACTTTTTTGTTTACTTAAATGAAAACGAAAGTTATAAAAAAATCATTGCACAAAAATTTTCTCGCGTTAAATTCATGCTGACGTGACACAGACAATTTTCAGTTTGCCGCCAAATCGTAAAACAAATGACCAATTAATAAAATACATACTCAATAATATTAGCAAAGAGTTCTATTTTCAAAATTTAAACTTATTTTTTTATTATACTGTTTACAAGTGGTCAGTTCTAAAGACTTTCAATGTCGCCCTCGTAACGATAGACTCAGAACGAAATAATCATGATATAATCACCATAGGATGGAGTCTATATCAATTTTTATGCTTTAGTCATTTTTTTTTTCTGGAACTTATACTATTTTGATACAAGTCTCAGATTAAAAAGTTGACAACTCTTTTCTATAAAATATATTTGATATTATGAAAATGTAGAATTCAAACGAGAGAAATAAAATCGTATAGCAGTTCTTTCTGGATGGACAGAAGCAATATTATATGTAATGCAGCAGTTAATATCATTAACACAATACTCATTGTTTACCAAGTTCCCAACTGACAACCCTAACAATGAGTTATTGTTGAATTTGATAACGGCCCAACGATTGTCCAATGCAAATATCGCGACCTAAATAAATACTCAACTTGTGAATTAACGACTTTATTGTTCATTTTTAACCATTTACGTCCCACTGTTGGGCACAGTTCTCCCCCATCTTCCTCCATATGTCTATCCAGCTCCTCCGTGCTTCGGAGGGCACGTTAAACCGTTGTGTCAGATGCCTTGGGGCCTAAAAAATTCTGACAGTGTTGGCCACTTAACACACCGCAGGTCATGTTCCTGTTGGTCTGGTTTCCCTGTAAAAATGGTTACGGAGGTCAGACGGCAGTCGCTCCATTGTAATTACCAGTTTCGCCAAATCTAGGACCATGACTTACAGCGTACCCTAGGCTCCGAAGCGTAAGCTGACAACGCAACTAGGAATACACGCTAGGATAATGATGAAATCAAATACTTGGTAAAAGAGTTTAATAATTCACGTTATCCGTTACCAATGGAATAAATTTCTCGATTTGTTAAACTAGAGACTGCTAAAATTTCTTGTCAATTATACTTTATCAGAGTTCAATCAAGTATCAAGTAGTATAATATCAAGTTCTTTTTAAATGATTCTTTTTATGTATTTTTTTTGTTGGTTCTAAAATGACTTTTTCTAAGTGTGTCGCAAGAGGCAACTCGAAGAATAACGGAGATCTTAACTCACTCTCGTAAGAATTCTACCAACAACAGCAATTCTAAGGAGAGTAGATGTGACTAGGTGGCGAGAAAAAACAATAAGATGAAATGTTCAAGTGGACATCGGACTCGGAAACCATGCAACCGGAAATATGCTTGAGTGTAAGATAAAACATTATATTTATTAACAAAAAGGTACTCCTGGAAAGTAGAATCACTATTGAAGTATATTCACTTAAAAATTTCTGACTCTGTAGTAACAAGAATGATCGCTTCAGTCTTTAACGACACGAGTATTTTATTCTTTTAGAATATTAATCGCTTTCTAAGTCATACATTTACTATGTATGACTATTAAATGATATAGTCTAAATAATATTATTTCCTATCGTTTTTCAGACGCATATAGAGAATAACTGGGTTTAATGAAGCGCATTGCAACTCAAAAAATATCAAAATCGTGCGTTTTGTAAAAATGCACCAATATCTACTACATAAGTAGGGTATTTGGCTAAGTTCTCAAAATATAAAAATAATGTACAGCGTATAAAGGAAATAAATAAATAAATAATGTGAAATAATGATTCATCATCATTTCGTGTAGGTTACATTGTCTATCGACCATCCACACCCTGGTGTAATATAATGATTAAAACATCCATTTAAAATACGTTGTCCCTATTTTCATTTTGAAGCCATTAGCCTTTTTAAAAACGGTGAAAAGTACGTTTTAGTAAGTACAATACAAAACCCTTTATTGCATCAGAAAAATAAGGTTACATACAATACAAAAACAAAAAATATACAAGTACAAAAATTATTTAGCAAAGAATGAACTCCCAAAAAGTGAAGTAACTTTAACTCCTTACTAACAACATATTTCGCAATTTTCTCCCTGGACAATGTCTATAATTATGCGTTTTATTGAAAAAAAAAAAAAAAAATTGCTGATTTGCCATGAGATAGCACCGTAAGAAAAAGTCACAAAGCGTCAGATCTAGTGGTCTTTTTAATTTTCCAGAAAAAAGCTCTCTCACTTAAATTATAGAGTGTGGTGGTACCGTGGCCACATCCTGCTGAAAATAAATTCTGATTATAGCCGCGATGACGATGCAGCTCGAGTATAAAAAACATCATCAAACATTGAACGGTACTCCACCACCAAAAAAAAGAAAACTATTTCCGAAAATTGCACTCATAAAACTGTGGTCGTCGGTCTGTGGAGAAGTTTTTGATATACTTCTTCTGGGTTTCCCACACTCCAGTAACGCATGTTCTGTGTATTGAGAAAGGAACATTTAAACCGACGTTCTCAATCCTACGAAACAAACAACCCCCGACACTCGCGCGTTAAACTATACCCCGCTTGCCCCGCTACCCCATTGGTACGCCGAAACACAAAATTAAAAGTGTAAAATCTGCTAGCAGCAAACAAAAAACTTGTTTAAAAATAGTTTTGAAAAAAATATATTAAATTTCCTTTCTCCGAAAATTCATGTGAAACTTAAATGTGTTTTTTCGCCGTAAGCAGTTGACACATCTATTGAAAGGTTACCAGGCTTATCTCGTGAACCGTGATATTTAGCCAGTTGAAATTTTTACCGATTATGTATTTCTGTTGCCACTATAACAACAAATACTAAAAACCATAATAAAATAAATATTTAAGGGGGTTCCAATAAATAATATTTTTTTCTGAGGTTTATATGTAATGGTCCAGAACCCTTAAACTAATTGTATAGTCTAATACTTACGTTTAGTCTACGAGAATTAGCTAAAATCCAAGAACTCTATAAGACGTGTTGTGATTTTATGTAGAGTCTTGTAGATTAAATGTAAATTCATATCTTCCCGTCAATCTTGTACGTTTCCTAAGTGGTGATTGTTTGAAGTCTTAAACATATTTGGTATGTCGTAAAGTATTATATAGTCGTTATTATATAATCGTTTTTTCTACAATTCCTGCGACCATCAATAGTATTAACAAATTGAAATGATTGGTCGAAGGTTTTTGACTGTTATGTTATTTACATCACTGTATTAAATCAAGCGATTTTTAATAAATTAACGATACCGACACGATTTCGACATGTCTGCTTAAGTTGTTTTTAATGATATACTTACCCTCCTACCTAATGGAAAGCGGTTACCTGCGTCACTAAACCAGGCGCGCGTTGATATCTTTTCGCGTCCTATTACAAAATAAACATTTGAGATTTTACTGCTGTTTTTTGATAATTTATTCGTAACCTTAGAATTTGGGTTTTTTTTTAAATTTTTTTATTTATTTAACATTTTCCAAAAATTGATACAAACAAATTAACATAAGATGCATTTCACAAAACCACTGAGGTTTGTTTAGAAATAGCAGGTACATTCAAATCAAGCTAATTCAAAATCTATGATATTCATATAATAATAATAATAAAATGAAGTAAATCTTACAGAGAGCCGGGCAATCAATCCTGATAAGAACCACAGAAATGAAGCTGCAGACAACAGCTAGTTCTACTGAATGCTCATTTCAGTCCCATTTAAGCTAAGTCATGGGCCCATACTTATTAAAGGTATAGGCATGCATTATTGGGTTGCGTTACATTGCGTGGGTATTTTTAACAGTCTCCAAAAAAGAAAGAGAGTTCTTCGTACAAAGGTATGTATTTTTTTTTCAATATACACTTACCTATTACTCTGTTGATCGTAGACAGATTTTCAAAATTATTATTTTATTCAAAAGAAGATATTACGGAAGTATTGTCATTGAGTCTTCCCGGTTGCATCCTTAGCTGATCGACTCGGAGTCCAGGGTCCGATATTCTACTTTTTCTTTTCTATTTTCTTCGATCTTGGATCTGATGATGAAATCCCAGGGAAATCTAGACCAACCCTCCAATATTATAGGCACACACTACGTATTTCGAAAAATAAACGGAGTATGTTCAAGTATTTGTCACATCATCTTTAACCTTGCATCATCAGCTCACCAAGAGTTGGAAAATCTTTCTTTTAGTATCTTTACCTGATTACTCAACAACGTCTAAACTGAATTGATAATTCATATAATGTTTGATAAGATGCTTCTTTGACGGTCCAATAGTCATCAGGTCCAGACCTGATGATGGGAACTACGAGGAGTCGAGGGAATAAACAAAAACTAATTGTTTGTATCTATCTTTTTTAATGAGTTTAAGATTATGGGGTTTTTTTAAAAAACTATTATTAAAAGTTAGTTACATATAATATAGCCTGTTATTGTTCAATAGTTTAAGATTGTAACAAAATGAAGTTACAGAAGGGTGTAAAATGTCCGAATAGCTTTAAAAGTAGCGACAGAACTGTTTGTGTCAGAACTTTTCAATCAACTAGGAAATACATTCTAAACTGCCTATTGACAATGAAGCTAATATTTTACTACATTATTCATTAATATTTACCACCACCCCATGTTAACTGAAATATGTGTTGCCCCTTTCTCCCTTAGCGATATTTAGCGTAAATAAAAGAACGAGACAAAACACAGCTTTAGTTTTAATAAATGTGTGTTGATTTTATGAATTGATTTCGAAATTGTTTGTTGTAAATTAAGGATCAATCGTTGTTGATATAAGTATCACGTTATAAGCATCGGCTGAGACACAAATGATTCATCAGTCATTTGTGTAGAGAAAGCCGACTTTCCACCCCTTTTTATAAAATAACACACGTCGCTCGCGTTCGTCCAAGCGATGAATTGTCATGGTAATCGATTTTCATCCGTTCTACGCGAACGTGTTTTTGCACTACAATCGGAAATTTTCATATATCAGACTTTTTATCATTTGCGAAACGTCACTGCAGTCGGCAAAGGCACGGGTTATGCTCGAATCGAGTCGTCTGCGATTGCGACGTTGCCGCACGGCTGCTGGAATGCGGCCGCTGCGTTGCCAAGTCGCCTCTCGATATGTCGGGCGATAAAGGAGAGTGCATTGGGCGGCCTGAGCACACGAATCCACCATTTTGTTTTATATATCAACACGTTTACATAGCGCGTTCCATTTTCAATATTTCACTTTTTAATTTGTTTATGAAACTAGGGCATTTATGTTTAATTAAACGTTGTTTTAATTTCATTAAGAACCTTTTCATTTTCTATTAGCCTGTGCATCGTGGCATAAAGGCTTGGTCTATTTTTAGATTACACGAAAGGTTGGCGCAAACCGTTTATTGAATAAACTTGATTCTATTTAGTCACGTTTATTTTATGTCGAGGTTTTGTTGAAATTTGAGTATCTGTTGAACAATGAAGTAACTGCTGACAAGTTAATAAAAATGTAGTTAAGATTATTTTTAGTACAATTAAACTTACTTTA
Organism: Euzophera pinguis; assembly: GCA_947363495.1. Taxonomy (NCBI): domain Eukaryota; kingdom Metazoa; phylum Arthropoda; class Insecta; order Lepidoptera; family Pyralidae; genus Euzophera; species Euzophera pinguis. The sequence goes on along the minus strand of OX376170.1, from coordinate 9,223,512 downwards.
GGAACTTCGTACTGGAAGAGATTGCTTTAGCGATAAGTCCGGCTTTACGTTTTACTGTTTTTGTAATACTTTTAGTGTAATAAAGAGTATTGGTAGTAGTATGTCATGCTAAAGTAAATATATATTTTCCTAGTTTATATTTAATGCTATATTTTCATGTATTTATTCCAAGATATCGTTACAATTTCCTCTTTGTGTAATATAATAAAAATAATCGAACTCACCATGTGTCTTTTTCCTACTCACAAATATTTAACTATTATAAATCAAATTATTATGTGAACAGACAGTAAAATAAATAAGAAAACAATATTTTTTTTAATCTATGCTACGCTGTTACAAAATTATATGTGCTCTTTGTTTTCGTAGAGATGGGACAAACATAACAGACAAATTATTGTAACCAAAATATGTAGTAACTTTTTTTTATTTATCGTTTTAATTTATTTACATATAAAATATATATTTTTATTTTTAATTATTTAACAGTAATAGATAATAACTACAATTATTTTCGTATTTTTGGAAAAATGGTTAAAAAAATTAGTTATTAAATTTAATAAAAGAAAATCGTGTGGCACTCGGGGACTGCCGCGGTTATAACTTATGCAATTATAATTATTTATATATTTTTTTTTACTACTAAAGTTATTGCAATGGACGTAAGCATAAGGTACCTAGGTAGGTACTTACATACCTACATTTTTGCACAGAATGATAAAGATTCTAGTGTCCAAGACGATTTGTGATGAATTTGCTTCTAAGCCTACATGGTAGGCGGAGTGGGGGGTGTTAGGTTTTATTTTCTTTACGGAATTTCTTGATTCGGTCGCCGCGCTCAAAGCCCGCGATAAAAGCTATGCAATAGCCTTAAAAAACGAAGGCAAGTAGCATTTAGTTTCAAAAAAATGGCAACCCCAGAAAGCGTGATGCGCCGCCATTTTGTGATGCTCACAGTCGCCTGTTGTCGTTTTGTGCGCATAGATCACATTCTCTAGTTGTTACTCGATTTGTTTTTTATCTAATAACTCGGCTTTCGTTAAATGGACTGTTTCTGTATTTTCTTTCTAAATTGGACTTGATTGTTTTCTGTATTGCATTGTGTGTATACTTTTGGTGTGCAATAATGCCTAAACGTGGCCAAAGGTCGAAAAGTAAATCCCGAGAACTTCATCAAGAACCGAGAACAACATCAAGCTGCAAGATTACTTTGAACGGGAGCGGCAAAATGGTGAACCCTTTTTCGACCTGTCGAATAAGTACAAGAATGCAGGCGCTTGGAGTTAGCAAACGAACTATAATAAATATTAATAAAGAAAAGTACGGCTCTTCGGACACAGCGGATAATATATTGCGTACTCCGAAGACGAAACGTAGAACTAAACTAGTGACAGATATTGGCACCTTTGACGCTGATGCAATAAGGAATCATATATACGGTTACTATTCAAGAAATGAATACCCCCTAACAGGCCAAAACTTTTGGTATCATTGAGAGATGCTGGATTGTTTAGCGGTGGTAAAACTGCCCTATCCAAAATCTTAAAAGATTTTGGTTTTTCATATAAGAAAACCGATAAACGAAAGATTATATTGGAGAGATATGATATTATTTTGAAACGCGTACATTTTTTAAGAGAAGCGAAAGAAATCGAAGTCTGGGATAGCGTCGTCTTCATTGATAAAATATGGCTAATGCCCATCATACAGTTTCCCGTTCATGGATAGACGATACTCAAGCCTCAACATCAAAAGTGACAATGGGTAAAGGGGCACGACTATATGTCACGCAGGTACTGCAAAATTTGGGTTTGTGGAGAATGGATTACTTGCATTCGAATCGAAAAGCACGAACTATTATCATGAAGAAATGAATGCAGCTACATTTAAAGAGCGGTTCCAGGACGTGCTTTTGCCCGGCCTACCAGAGCCTTCTGTTATCTTTATGGACAACGCTACTTACCATTCTGTGCAAATAGAAAAGGCACCTACCCAAGCCAATAAAAACATGAATTGGTGGAATGTTTACAAAAGGAAAGGCGCAAATATGAAGATGCTAAAACCAGAATTAATCTAATTAGTTAAAGAAAATAAAATAGCACATATACGATATGAAATAGACGAACTGGCTCTGAAGTACGGTCATCGCGTTTTGAGAAAAACCACCTTTTGCCAATATAACCCGATTGAGCTTATCTGGGCTTAAATAAAAGGATACGCAGCCCGCCACGATACTTCCCCGCCCTTTACCACGAAAAAAGATGATGACGCTGTTAAAATAAGCCTGCGAGAAGGTCACTAAAAACGAGTGGGCTAAATGTGTTGAAAAAACTAAAAAAACATCGATCGAGATATCCGAATTGATAGCATTATTGATAATAATATAATTTATACATGTCGGTAAGACGATGACGAAGACACCAACTCAAGCGAATCATAATCTGATTAAACTTGGTTTTTTAAACGATTAATATTTACAATAAATATCTTAATTACTGAAATTTTTATTTTCCTCTCTAAAATCTCAAAATATCTTATTATTTTATTTATCTATTCACTTAACATAATCGACTAATAACAGTTACCACTAATGCTAGAGTAGTTACATGTTATTCTTCTGGGATTTCTATTGACGACTATCTGAAAGAGACGCATTCTTTCAGCGGCCGAACTTTTATGAATGATACTTATAGAACAATAACCTTGACTTATGATATTTGACTAATAGCCCGAGCAGTAAATAGCAACCTTTGCCATATTGCGGAAAAATATTAGGACTAATTTCTTTTACTGGCAACTAGATATTCAAATAACATTCCGTCATCTCAATGTCATCTGCCAAAAAGAGACAGGAGTGGACAATGTCCACTGGACATTATGTATTTTGTGATTTTCAAATAAAAATATTCATTAAAATGGTAAACATAATACATAGTAATGATAAAAAAGTGATATAAAAGATGTTATCATATGTGATTCGAATGAAAACGAAGGATTGATTTCTATTTCATTAAATGACATTGTCAATTTTGTTATTGACATGACACTTACAACATGTTGCCACCTAAAGGCGATCAGTAGCGACGCCAATGGCAGGTTTTTATTTTCCTGGTCAGGCTAAACTAGGTTTTGTTGCATAATTTTTGCTTTATTTTCTTTATAAACATATTGGTTTTGGTGCAATGTTAAGTCAGCTAAACTTGTTGATCTTCTCACAATTGTTGACCAGATTCTGTTTACGAGATTTAATAATATAGAAATTAAATCTGGGGCTATTGATATGTGCTATTTATTCATATTTCTTTTACAATTTCCTTATCGCTACCAAACAAGATGCTCTTTCTTGCGCCATTACAATATCTAATGTATCCGCCCCGCCACGCCAATTGCGTGACTTAATTATCGAAAACATCATCTTTATTAATAAATGTAAAAACATATAAATTTCTAATAATTAATATTTACAAATAAAATAATGTGTATTCAATTATTTTGTAAATTAAAGAATATTACTTTTATCTTAATTATTATGTTTTTGACTATATCCGTTTGCCCATACATTGTGTTAAACGATAACATCCTTTAACAATGAAGACAATTTATACGTATGAAATGTTAGAAAACAAAGTTATGCAACATTATATAACTGTGGTGTGGGAGCACCTTAAGGTTAAAGAAGTCAATATAACTACCATTTATTATAAACATATCAAGATATCGCAAGTTTACACAATTGTGGTCAAAAATTATACTTCCCATACTTTTTCCTGTTAGTTCATCCTCGAAAAGTTATAGAATCCCAAGGGATAACCAAAAAGTTATATGCTTGGCAGATTACTATGAATTTCAATTTGCAAAACCAATATACCGAGAACGCGTTTTAAGTATTACGAGTACATATCTCGAAAAAACTTCACGATCCCGAGGGAAACGCGAAATATTGTCGACGAAAAATAGCTGAACGAATTTACATGAAAATTGGAAAAAGGGTAATTTAAATGTCTCGAAATCACTTTCGAAACTGGCTGCACAGCCAGGATTGTCCCGCATAATGGCAGCTTTAGTACAAACTAGAAAAATTCAAGATTTTTGATGTTAATTATAAACACCTAACAAGATTGACACTGCTGGAAGGACTTTTCATTTTTATGAATCAATGAGATATGTTTTTGTTGGGCAAACAGCCCACTTGATTCATTCATTCGTATCGAGTGGGTTACATGGTCAACCCACTATTCACACCCTAGTGTCAGAGTTGTTCGGAACCGCCTCCCAGCTCCTGGTGTGGTTCCTTTAACGACCACCAGTTGACAGCCGGGACTAAGACCTTAACGTGCCTTTCGAAGCACAGAATCATCATTATTATTAGACAATCGGGCGTTTCAACTCTGCAATGTCTTTGTACGCACGAAAACAAGTGGCATGGGGGGAAGTCACTCTACCCCCAAGTGTGTCCTTTTCTTGTTTCTCAACGGGATTTCAAAGGCTTATTGACTTATTTATTTTTGAGTGGGTTGAAAAAAAATCTTTCTGTTTTCGAATTCTGGTACTAAAATTGAAAAAAATTGAGTAGTATAAACTATTTGTTTTTGCTAAATCATTGTATAATATAGTTACTATTTTGTAAATACTAATTGAATCAACTTTATTTACACATAAAATTACTTTCTTACCCAAACAAGTACAATAGATCGCATTATCACTTACACAATATCTTTATCGTTTTAGATAAAGTGTATAATATAGCTAAATATCGATAATTGTAAGTTTTTAAATTTGATATCGTTATATCTTAAAAAGTTTTTAATTACGGATAAAAATACGTATTTTAGCGCTTAGGTCATTCGGCTATTCGATGAGAAACGACAGATGGCATTACTTTAAACATTGAGCTTAATTGTTTGTTTAAAATACTTGACCTGTATCCGGTAACTGTACTAGGACAATTCACAAGCATGTTACGAATTCCCGCCACTCACATGTCCTAATTGTACCTTAAATACAGAGCCCTTTAGTTTCATAAAATTTTTACGCACAATCTTATTGTCAACATTAGGCAAAATGAGAGTTTACCGGATTACATAAGCAATTTAAACGTGTGAAGATGTAGATTAAACTCCTTTACAGACAATCGCTACATATTTATGTCTAATTTAATATTAGAATAGAATAGAATATATCTTTATTGAGAAAGCTATCACGTAAGTACAGCAAAGGACTTAAGCATAAGCTACATGTTTATAATGTACGTGACAGACGTCTCAATAGGTGCTGGTTCAGTGATACGCTAGACATGCAGGCATGCCTAGCACTGATTTTCAGCCACCACCTTACTACTACTACTTATTACTACTTCTATGTTAGGGCCTAAGGGCTTAGATAATTTGTTACAGTACTCGATACGACGTAAAGCTTTTTCTTCTAATGACTGTAAAATATCTAAGTACATTCAATAAATACACGACTGTTGTTGCCCATTTCTGTTTTCGCTATAACAACAAATAATAAAAAACAGATTAAAATAAATATTTAAGGGGGCTTCCATACAACAGATTTTTTATAGATAGGTATATTTAATTAAAGAAAGGAACGTTTATTTGTAGGAAGTTTCGGTGCGCAATACATAATTATGGTTTTGTTTCTGTTAACCCTAAATTAAGTTTAAAAAAAACATATTTTTTTTAAATGACCTCATTTTTCATAGAGCAGATTGGTATTACCGGCCTTAACATGGTTTATTCCTCTTGAGACTCCTGGGTGATATCACCACTGTCCTAAAATTAAATTGAAGAAAAGCAGTTAAAAATGTAATGTATTTAAGCGGAGTTTAGTAATAGGTTCCTGTTTTACCTTTTCGTTACGGAACCCTGAAAATGATCAAATTATTGAGTTGACATTTGGTGCAGGTAGAGAGTATTTTATTTAATTTTGTATGTAGAATACTAGAACTGATTAAATAGCCGACTGATTTTGGTAAAGTAAAACTTAAATCATTGTGTCTACGAACTATAAATGTGGCATGATTGGTTGTTATGTTATAAAAAAAGAACAAGTAAGTAGTAGAATTAACTTATAGGTTATCAAGTATTTTTTAAGTTATTACGCAAGATCTACTTTCGTAGTCTGAATCCGAAGCGGCTAAGAACTGATATAGCCGTTTTAGAATACTAAAGATAGAAGTAAATTAGAGGACTACATTATTATGCAAGTAGGTGTTTTTTTTTTTTTTTAATGGTTTTATATTAAAATTCGGCATTTTTTTTACCAACTGTTTTCTTAACGCGAAGTCTTCTTGGAAATGTCTGTGTTTGTCGAATCCTCCATCAATGGCACATAGTTTAAAATAAATTTAGATCTTCTTATTCCCTTAGGCCCCTGTTAAGTTTTGTATAACTAATAATTTGAGATCAGCTCTCCTTACCGTCATCTCCTTAAAATAAAGTGAGTTAAGGTGGACGAACATTGGACGACATTTAACGTTATTTTAACATTAGAAGTCGAAAATGACCAACAGCAGAATCATTCGGAATATAGAGCTGTAGAGTATGTTAGTTTGAACGCTTATAACTTAAGATTAAGGTCAGATTTGAAAAGTTATATCAGCTTATGAAAGCCTAATTTTTGGAGCAAAAGATGCAACGAGAAACACGCGTTGTGAGGAAAACCTTAATTAAGTTATAATCATATATACCTACATAAATACTTGTACAAAGTGAACATTATATCACTATTATTAACAGGCTGGGGCAGTTACAGCCGTTTATTTGCGTAACGAGACCTTGGACTTTCATTATCTTTATCTGAGAGACGAACGCGAAGTCGCGATTGTTTGACATTTTATGCAAATCTTTCTTACTTTCCTAATGACTCTATTTTAATTTCGTAAAATAAAACGTTTAAATATTTTGCAATCACTTACAAGGCGTTTGAATCCATAGTCACACTAGTGTGACTATGGAGCGGTTGGGTGTGTTTCAGTATTTATCAGTATACCAATTTCAGGCTTTTTACCTCTACTTAATAGCATGAAGGAGTAACAAATGAACATGTTCATAATAGTTATAGACAAGTAACTGACAGAATATTAGGTAATATTAGCATATGAAACCATTCCATTGTTGTCTGTTAATTACGTGAATAGTTTGATTATCCCCTTGTGCGCCCGAAAGCCGGACTCAATAATGTAACAATAAATTTTAACATATAATATACGTATTGACAGTACATCCCAGTATAAACAATTTTAAGTTGCGTTTCGCTATGCAAACAACTAATGAATATATATTGTTGTAAAATTATTTAAAAAAACAAAAACCATGCTTAAAAGTATTTTGTCGTTAATTGTCGTTAAGTTAATTCTCCTTCTTTGTCCATCCCTCAGTTTACAGTTCATCTGTATTGAGTTGTTAGTTATATATAATACTAACTAAAGGAAGTAAGTTCTAGAGTATCAGAGTAACACATTTTTATCATCATTATCTTCTTGTAGAGAGGAATGTAATCTTTCTCATTTAAACGTTTATAGGTTGAGGAAACCGTTTACCACGAGGTGGACCCAAGCCTAGCTGCCATAATCGAAGTGTTAAAAACTTTCAAGAGAAACCGTGATGCTTAACTACTCTCTAGTAAAATTTAGTGGAACAGCTATATATATCTGCATGAATATGATGAGAAGACATATTATTGTTTCCTAATAACATCATATTATTGTTTCCAGCTAATAGGTAACAGATTAGGCTTCATGGCCAAGGCACGCTATTAAATAGGATGTACTCTATGTACTGATACTTTTAATAAGATAAGCTCTCTTATGTTTTTTTTTACGATTTATGCTCTATAACAGGACAACATAAAAAAAAAGTCAAATGATACGTCTTTTGATTTTTAACTATATTCAGTTAGACTAAGTTGGTTGGTGTGCCAATATGTTTTTTCTAATCCAACAAATACTTTGGCTTGTAGAAAATGCTCAATAGCATTAGTACACCGTTTGTACACTTTACTAAAATCCTGTGCAAGAAAGTGTAAAAAAAAAAAAATTCAGAACATAGTTCTTATAAACAAAATTGACTTTTCAAGTTGTAAACAATTAAAGAAAAACATTTGGAAATGTAAATTAATTGCGTAAATAAGTCCTTCGATTTAATTCATAAAGGTGACCTACTATTGCTTGTGTTGTGACACAAAATTTATTTACAGATACATAGGTAGGTGGGTGAAATTGGACGGCACAGCTAATATTATCTACAACGTCGCCGAACAAATTGTTACACATTTCAGAATATGTACGTAGTGTAATATATACATAACATCAGAATCAGAATCATTTATTATGCTAGAATATATGTGTAAAAAGGTTTACAAAATTTTTCCGTCTAGTGTATTCTGTCTGCTAGCAGACGTGCAAAATTATTTATAACATTAAATTTAATTATATAATATTACGATGTTAAAAAAAAACAATAATAAATTAGTCAATAATAAAAAATATGTCTAAAAATTATTAATATAAATTGGCTATAAAAATTCTTGTAATTATACTATCAAAGTTTTAATGAAAATATCACTGTGTTTTTGTTTTCTTTCCTAGTCTACAGTTGTTATGTCCCACAGCCACAGCACAGCTGGACAAAGGTGCTGATATAGTCCCTTTATACACTTGCTATATTTAAAAATAATTTATGTTTATTTCATCTATAACTAAACTTGTTAAACAAACCTACCGCTTAAAGTCCGACATCCAAAGTTGAAATTGTAAATAAAAATAAATAATTAATTTTAATGTCCTATCTAACCGAACATTTTGTGAAATATTTTTTACTAGCTGTTTCCCGCAGCAAAAAAGTAGCCATGTTTGATTCCGGGGCTTGAACTATATTCATACCAAATTTCATCAAAATCCGTTCAGCGGTTTGGCTGTGAAAGCGTAACAAACAAATAGACAGATATTCGCACTTATATTATTATATATGGAATATGGATTTGTAGTCTTTGTTCACGTTCAAGTTTAGTTATAATAGCTTATGACGTACGTATTATTTAAACTACTCATACCATCTCTTCTTTTTTTTTATAACGATGTTATAATTTGCACAAAAAGCAGAATGTTTTCAAAAACTGCAACTTTCATCAAGTATTTATTGAAAAAGTAGATCACATTAATTAATCATACTTACTAACCTTCAAACCTAAAAATGTAGACAATCTTTTTCATGTCCTATACTCACTTTTCTTTCAATACTTTTCCTTAGCATGTAAAAATAGTAAAACGTCGAACTAAAAGCTTATATATTTTAACTTAAACATCGAGACCATTAATTTACAATTGAATAAATAACCTTGTCGTGTCCTCGTCCGTTGATCCACGTAACTTCAGTATAAAACCATCGCCGATAGATGGCATCACTGGTGGCGACTCTATCGTAATACGTGACCTTACGCCCCCTAACTCTGTCTGCACCACAGAACTTATTGACGAACAGAAATGACGCTAACAGCGAACAAATATTTTTTTGTGCGTGATAAAAATAGGCTTATGTGGCATTTAAATACATTAATAATTATGCTCATTATGCCTTGTTTACTGTGCATTGGTACAAAGAGCTGTATTGTACGGTTTACATTTTATACATATTTTATACAACTACAAAGTATAAGAATCGGCTGAAAGAATTCGGTTGATGACACTTCTGTAATTAATTTAAGCCGTGGCCCAATTTTTTGGGACGTTTAGTCTTATATATAATATTGTACACCTGACAAAATTATAGATAAAATGAAAATCCGAATTAATTTAGTACAATATTTTTACAAGTTTTAATAATAAATGTTTTCTGTATCTGTGAATTGAACGGTACATAAATTGCGGACATCGCCATGTGCATTATGTATTAATAGTAGCACATAAATGCAACATCATCATTTCTGACTTAAATGCTTGCTGTTAATTACTTGTAATTTCTTGGAACGTCTTCAATAAGGATTTATTTAGCGTTTCCTATTTAAGATTTACGCCATAAATTTTCCTTCAAATTCTTCTTGTGGTTAACTGGCAAAAAATTATTTTAGCTTTAAATCCAATCATGTTAGTGAATTTACTTGTGGGGCAATAATGTTTTATTAAATACAGTTATGGTAGTATTTTAAAAGTAAAGGTTATCTGATTTACCCAAAAAAATACTATTAGATAATATTTTAGCATTAAGTCCATATATTGCGCTTTACAGTTTTTATGTTACTCAACAAGGTTAACATAATGTAAATTATAAAATCTTTATTGTAGTAAATCCATAGTGAAGGTTAGTAACATAGGTACATACAAATATAAAAACAAAAAATATGTTATGTTATATACTCTGTTACTGTCGAAAATATGTAATTAATTCTATACAGAACATAGAAATATAATTCAGGGCACAACGAAAGGCGGACTTATGCCGAATTGGGATCACTTCCAATCAACCTAACAAACAAAGGAAATATACATGTCGGCATAGAAGAGAGTACAATGCGTAAAAAAATACAAGATATATAGAAACATATACCTAACAATAAATAAATTGTCCTAACAATACTCATAAATACATCCAAACAGTAAGTTCAGCTCAAGTGCGAACACTGCAAGTATTCCCTAAAGCGAAATTTGAAATAGAACATTTATTTTAAAATATCTATGGCTTACCATTTCTGGGCTAACAAAATCTACTGAATTGATTTTCATAAGTTCTGCACGAGTAATATCAAACCACAATGCAGAATTACCTTCTACACGACGACTTTCACCTGAAAGTCACATATTTGTCGTTCTACCCAAAGACGATGGAATGCAGACAATTAAATTTTGATGATGTCTGCTACGGTATTAAACAGAATCTGTATTAAATCTGTCCATTACTTATTGCTGGGTCGGTATAAAACATAAACAAATAAATACCAGGTCGTACCGTAGATGATTATTTTCTTGCCTTGGGAATGATCTCGTCGTCACTAGAGATGGGCGCCTTCCCGAAATATTTCCCATTTACTCCTGGAATTTGTAAAAAATCCCGGGAATGAATTATTTTTCCCCTTTTCTTCCCCTTGCATTTCATTTTTTCCCTCTTGAATTTCTTCCAGCTGCCCATCTCTAGTCGTAACCAAGCAAACACTATAAAATAGGAAGGGGCGAGATTGGAAATGGATAAGTAGGGAAAGCGGATAAAGTTCATGGAAAGGTTTTTCTTATTTTCCATTGAGCACTATGCCTCGACCTCTAAAAATAAACTTTAATAAAAACAAAAGCAGGGTCGTAGATTGTGAAAAACTTGCCTGTGGGCGGTAGATTATGAATGTAACAGAAATAGATCCGCTTGAAAAGTGAAAATTCTCCTAAGCGGATGAAGTGAAATAGGTGTAAAAATCTCCTTTACAGGATAACGCGTTATGCTTCTCGTTTAAAATGTAAAAATTAAGTATTTTTTTCAGTCACCTAAGAATTAAATAAAATAGGAGGCTGATTTTAAAATGTTGTAACTTTAATTTTAATTTGATGATGGAAATATTGGACGTAGTAAACTGGTACAGGATGTTAATAAAATCACCAGCTCAGCTATCTATTCTGTTGATACATGTAAGAGGTATATTTAAAATTAAAATCATAAAGCCTTTTGAATTTGCCAGTTTTTTTAGCCCGTTTCAAGATATGCAGCTGATATCGAAACATAGGATGTTTCTGCAATTCTAAACAAACCTCAGTGGTTTCGTGGCATGCATTTCGTCAGACTTGTTTGTCTGTATAATCCATATCCATACTTCCATACTTTATATTATAAATGCGAAAGTCTGTCTCTCTGTTACGCTTTCACTGCCAATCCGATGAACGGATTTAGATGAAATTTGGTATGAATATAGTTGAAGATCCGGAATCAAACATACTTTATAACGCAAGCGGAGCTACGGGAAACAGCTAGTGTTAAATAAATAAAAATAAATACATATGCTTTTATGTTGTCACTGCTCCGACTTTTTCTGAATCTATTTTCAAATTGTTTTTAGTTGTGTAGTTTGCTAGGTCAACGTCTATGTAAAAAAAAATCTGGCCTATATCTGGGTGTCAATTTTGAGAAGTTCATATTGGTATTCTGCAATCTCAATTTAATTGCAATTGAAACATAATTGAATGGGAGTATTAGAAAAAAAATAAATAATAAATAGCAGAATACCGATTATTAAAAAAAATTATTTTCAACTATGCTGCGATGGAAGAGCAGCAAAGCAAATTTTCCAATTGCACTTCAATGGCATGCCAATGGAATACGACTGGTCTTAAAATTAGTAACAGAATACCAAAAACGTCCAAAATTGTCATTACGATGCAATTACGATTCAATTGTGCACTATGTAAAATAAGAGAATTGACATCCTGTAATAGATTTTACAATCTTCGAAGGAAGAAAAGGTAATGTATCTCTTATGTCATGAACATTGCCAATCATGCCTTACCATGTTCCCTATGGGATACTGTTTAAATCAATGTACATTGTACGTACTTTCACATATATGTATAGCATATTTACATTCAGCAGCTAATCTGCAATGCCCTCGAGGTGCTATAAATAGTGTTCAGGACTTATAACTGCATAAACTGATATTACTACATTGCACTAGTAAAGAGACGGCACATCTATATATATATATATATGTTAACGGAAATGTATGTAATCCGTCATTGTATAATATACAATTACTAGGAAATGTTGTAATTCTTAAAATCGCCCGGAAATGTGTGAAATAAATTATATTAGACACTAGATTATATTTCCTAGGAAATCATTTTAAAGGAAATATAAGACAAGGCTGATGATAATTGTGAAAGAAGCTACTTAGATTTAAAAGAAGTCTTTGTTACAGAAAGAAGTTTAGGTTATGGTTTTACAGTGACCATAACAATTAGCGAGCGAGCGACAGATTTTGTGGCAGAAAAGCTTGAGTTTCAAAAGACGACTTGTGACAGTAAGTAGGTTAGGTTATGGTTTTACAGTAACCATAACAGTTAGCGAGCGAGAGAAGTGATGAGCGAAAGACCTTGAGACGCTTGAGTTTCAAGAGACGACTTAACAACGTGTTTTATACAGAAAGCATTCGTTTTATACATTTCCTAATACAAGGAATTATATACAAGTCCTAGGAAATGTGTATGTCACCGGAAAATAACAAGAATCGTAAGTTGATCAATTTAGGAGTTAGTTGATCAACTTTCGGAAAATAATGAACCGCAGTTGAAATGTATTATTTACCGCAATAAGTTTCAGCTAATTGATCAAATTATGGTGAGTAGCAGGAATTTAGTAATTAACGATTTTGCCGCAAGTAAAATCATACACGAATAGACCGATCATTGCTCAGCGTACTATTTTACGGTACACCATCATCCGTCAAATATTACATTGTTCTCTGATTGGTCGATGACATTGGTTGTAAGCATTTGGCAAGTGTTTATAATCACGTTTGGTTCCAAAATTGGCACGTGGATCTTTTTGTGTAATAGGGTTGCACTAAGAAGGGATTACTCAAAATTTATCCCCGAAGGGGGTTAAATGGAAGTTTAAACGTGGTATGGAGAAACGAGATTAGTAAGACCAATTTTGTGAAAACTTCTCAAGGGCATTGATAATAAATGAGTAAATACCTGTTTTACGATTTTCCAAAAATCAACCCCTAAAAGGAGGAAACCGGGTGCCTAGGTCTTAAAATCGACACGGATGTCGTTTTCATGGTTATTGGGGTCGCTCAGTATTAAAAACATACTTATTTTGTAGTCCCACGTGTCCGCTTCAAAATAACATCACTCCTACTGGGGTGCGCCGATATTGGCTATCTATATATATAAAAGACTAGTGACTGACATATCACACTGCAGCCCAAACCGCTGGGACGTTTGGTTCCAAAATTGGCACGTGGGTTCCTTTTGCGGTCAAGGGGTGCACTAAGAAGGGATTTTTCAAAATTAATCCCATAAGGGGGTTTAATGGGGGTTCAAATGTTATATGGAGAAACTAGATTAGTTAGACCAATTTTGTAGAAACTTTTAGCGCGGATGCACGCGGGTGAAGCCGCGGGTAAAAGCTAGTTAATGTATAGTTTAGTTGTAAGAGAAATCCTGGGAATATCAATTACTGGAAGTAATCATTGTTTAAATTTGAGGAGTTTTGTATACAAAAAAAGCCTGTATAGTATTGCAGAGTTGTTCGTAATTAATTACTTTGTTATTTAATTACTAATTCTATAAAAATAATTGAACTACTTCAATTCAAATTACATCTTAATTCAATAACATATTTGTAGTTTCAATTACATTGGTTTGTGATTCTAATTACTTCAAAAAATTAAAAATTCGAAGTTCTTATCAATTAATACCGACATCCGTAATTTTAGCAGGTGGTTATTTAATATGCGTCAATGCTATCATCATGACCTACTGAAACATTATTTTCATAACGCTACAATGATTTATTTTCAAAAATCTCACAACTTTCCTATCACCTTTGGTGTGGTTAGGTCTGAATGACAAAATGTACTGATCCATATAAAGTACATACTTCGAAAAGAACTTTTCCCAAAATGACTGATTTTCTATAGGTCTTCATTATTAAATGTCCGAAATCCGTAAAGACTGACATCCAGATGTGTGAAAGTAGTATTAAAATTTATAATAATGCCTCCTTTTAAATAATATTTTTTCCTTTAATTATTAATAGCTTTTTCCTTTGAGTTCAGTTTTACTGAAAAAAAATTTGTTTTATTTTCTCAAGTTTCCAAGAAATTTTACATCTATTTATTTATTTATTCATGTACACAAAATATAACATTCAACAAACAGTACAAGGGTGCTACTTATTTCAAAAGAAGTCTACCAGTAGACCTTCGAGAGATTTAATTAATTAAACAAAAAAAGTTGTAGTAATTAAAATTTCAATTAATAACTACTTACAAGTATTCCAACCTACTAGTATACTCGTAGTAGACAATAAAATATCAATTGTTATAAATTCTGGCAGCGAAAGGGTTAATAACTACAAGTAATTTGTAATTATTGTTTCAAATTTTATTTTGTGATTGTAATTATTAATTAATTACATCTTGCCTAACACTACTGCGTATTAATGGAATTTGAAATACAGGATCTCTTTATTATTTATTACTTGTCTGTAAAACATAAAAGTTCGATTTTCTCAAATACTAGTGTAGAAAATTATGAAAACAACATAAATCTGTTTTATATTATTTAACTAGCTGTTTCCCGCAGCTTCGCCTGCGTCAAAAAGTAGCCTATATTTGACCCCGGGTCTTCAACTATATTCATACCAAATTTCATCAAAATCCGTTCAGCAGTTTGGCCATGAAAGCGTAACAGACAGACAGACTTTCGCATTTATAATATTAGTATGGATTATTTAGCCCTGAAAATGTATGTATTTAATTTTAATTCCACCTTATATAACACATTGTGGGTTTTTTTTTATAAATTTCGTCTAAACCTAACGTTGGTTTATTCCACTTGAGTCACCTGGCTAATCAAATTCCACATTTTTGTGTCCTGAAATCTCCCGCTGGCAAATCACCTGAGTGATCAAAATCCACAAAACACACTCGAATGAAATTAATCGGGTGGTACATGACATTTTTTTTACCTAGCTATTTAAGTCCCACTGCTGGGAAAAAGCCTCCCCTCTTCGTTTCCACATACTTCTGTCCCCTGTTGCTGCTTTCCAGTCCTTATCAAAATCTTTCAGATCATCTATCCATCTTTTTCGTGGTCTACCTCTCTTTCTTCGCCCGTCAGTGATAATATTATTTATTTATTTTAATTTTATTGTACTTATTACAGTTGTTGTTGAGGACAGCACCAACAGCAACCGACCATCGATGCACCAGCCCCCTGATGCACCCTTCCTATGTTGTGGGACCACCTGACTGTCCGGCCCCGGCTTCGAAAATGAACTGTATACACCTCCCCCCAGCGCGTATCACAGGCACAGCACCAAAGAAAACACTCCTTCAAATTCTTCCTTTTATTTTTCCTTTGTTTTCCTATCCTAGTTACACTGCAGCGACACGACACAATGTATGGAACGTGTCTCACTTATATAGACTACAGCAACTTCCCCCATTTACATAAGATTTGGGTGTGCAAAGTCGATTGACTATGCAACCTTCTCAACATAAAAACATTACTTTCCTGGTTTAGAACTGACCTACTTATTTCATATCTCAGCCCTAGACCAGGAGTAGGCCTAACAAATCTTATGGGATAATAAAATACAACCAAAACAAATAGTTTATTTCATATATGTACATACATCATTCATATATCTATGGGGCGGGCCTTTTAATACATACTTTGTGTGTTCATTTACACCACTAAAGCGCTTAAACCATTAAATCTATTTACATATTACATAACTCATACAAGCGCTCCTACTCAATGGGCAAAGCCTTTATTTACATTAAATACTATTTACTAACATTACTGCTAATACATACAAAGTATGTCACTTACTGGCGTGTGGCGCGAAGTCTGAAGTGCGATCAGATAGCTTCAACTCCTCCTCTCAATAGACCAGACGGCTCCATCGCCTTTGATGATGACGAAAAAGCTGAATGCCTTGCAGACAGCCTGGAGAGCTAATGCTCTCCTAGTCGTGAGCCAGTAGACCCCGAACATGTTGAACGTATGGAAACGCATGTAGAGAGCATAGCCGCCTCTGCATCGAGTCCACCCGTTATCGCACTCCCGCCCACTACGATTGACGAGGTACAATCGATAATAAAGTCCCTAAAACCCCGTAAAGCTGCCGGAGCTGACGGGATATCCAACGGCTTACTAAAATGCCTCCCTCAGACCCTACTACTGCTGCTAGTGAGCATCTTCAATGCTTGCTTAGCAAATTGCACGTTTCCAGACGCCTGGAAACAAGCAACAGTAATAGGCATCCCCAAACCAGGCAAAGACCTGAAAAACCCGTCCTCATATCGACCGATCAGTCTCCTGAGCTGCATCGGTAAGATATACGAGAGAATCATTTCAGCTAGACTCAAGGATTACATTGAATCCATGAAACTGATTCCCGACGAGCAAATGGGCTTTCGTGCAAAACACTCTTGCGTGAACCAACTGCACCGCCTAACCGAACACATCCTAGGCAACCGCCGTCGCGGAAGACCCACAGGAGCACTCTTCTTCGATGTAGCTAAAGCATTCGACAAAGTTTGGCATGTTGGCTTGATAGCCAAATTAGCCGTAATGGGCCTGCCGGACAGTCTCGTACGTCTCGCACTTCCTGTCGAATAGATCCTTCCGGTACAAAGTTGAGGGTACGCTCTCTAGTCCCAGACCCCTAAGAGCCGGAGTCCCGCAAGGCTCCGTGCTCTCTCCGACCCTATACTCGTTGTACACCAACGATGTACCCCGCACCCCGCACGTGGAGTTGGCACTATTCGCTGACGACACTGCGCTATACACGTCCAGTCATGACTGGATTCGTTTGGAAATGATGTCTTTTCCATGGAAAAGACATCATTTCCAAACGACTGCAACAAGCGGCCGATGCCCTCGGAGCTTGGTTCAGGAAGTGGCGCATCGAGGTGAATCCGGAAAAGAGCGCAGCAGTGTTCTTTTCCAAAGATTCATACGGTGCAACACGTCCACCAGCATGGAGTACGGTCTCGCTCTTAAAAACGATATCTATGTTTGGTAAACCCATTCCATGGGTGAACCAAACAAAGTATCTGGGCGTTATCTTTGACAGCAAAATGACCTTTGGAGCACACATCCAAAGAGTACGCAACAGAGCTGCATTCTATCTAGGCAGACTCTCTCCCATGATCAGCAACGTAAAATTGTCGCTTAGGAATAAGCTGACACTTTACAAGCTAGCCATCCGCCCTGTCATGACATACGCGAGTGTGATCTTCTCACATGCAGCTCCATCTCTCCTGAACAAGTTCCAACTCATTCAGAATAGGTTCGCACGCAGAGCCACGGGATCGCCCCCGGGCCTGCGTACACGCGACCTACATAGGGACCTTGAGCTTCCATCCATTTCGAGATATCTCAAAGAAACGTCTCAACGTTACTTTGAGAAATGCCCAACCCATCCGAACCCGTTAGTTGTGCGGGCTGCCAATTACAGCCCGGCGAAAGATGCCCCCCTGCGGCGCAGACGCCCGAGGAATGTTCTCTTTGACCCTGACGATCCCATTACGGTGGCGAACCTTCCCTTCGAAAACCACTCGACTCAACGGAGTCCTGGGTTTTCCATAGGAACATATAACCGTACTCGGCGGCGAGTACGACGTAGTAGGAACAGTAGCTCGTTTTCCAGGTACCAAAATGTACCAGGGCGCTTCACGCCACCGATAGGTTCTTAGTAGGCCCTTCAGGCACAATAGTGTCGGCCCTTTTGCATCGCTCGCTTGATCAAAGGCAAAGCCCATGGCCGAGGTTCGTCCCAACTGGGAGCCCCTTGCGCATTTGCCGAAAAGGCTGAGTGGTTAATAGCCCTCGCCTAAAACTGTCCCGCTGTAAATTTTAAAGCTCACAGGAGCTAAAATTGTAGGTCCATAACAAAAAAAAAAAAAAAAAAAAAAAAAAAACAGTTACAGTATAACACAAAAGTTGACTTAATGCTAAAAGCGTTATCTAACAGTCAACAAGCATTTTTAGTGCACCCTTGCGAAACCGGAAAGGACTAAAATTGCCGATATTTTGGCCTTCAATAAACAGATTACATATTCCTGTAAGATTACTGTAAGACCTTGCTCCTTGTTATTTAATTGAGATCAAGGGGAAGAACCCCATAGATTCACATCTAAAATCGTAAAAAAATGCTTAGATTTGCAACATTTACGGATCTTGTGATCGTGATACACTTACGATTTTGATTAGTTTACAGCCGAAACAGACCACAGGATTGTGTATATAGTATGAGTTTCTACTTGATACGTGTAAACTATGTGTGCTAATAATTTAAATGACTTGCGAAATAAATTTGCATGCTGTTCAAAATGGCTAAATAGGATTGCTACTTATATTTATGTACCACCTATGCATTGTAAACTTACCCTATTTTATGCAAATAAATGATTTGATTTGATATGTTTTACGTTAGAAATAATATTTTTGAATTACCTAATTGTTCAAAAATGTAATACATTATGTTTGCGAAAGACATTACTTGGTAACTTCCCTTTTGAGATAACTAAACCGCAATCGAAATATACTACAAAATGCCACGTGACGAGTTGCATATTGTACGTCATAAATACATACTCATGTTAACAATCTATAGTGGAAAAAACCTAACTTCTGCAAACCTGAACTGAACTGGGATACGTCTTATTTTTAATGGTGATTGTCACTTTCTAAAACAAGAATAAATTTTCTCCATCCTAAACTGGTATCGGATTTTTTTTTTAATTATTTAGACATATGAAATTCAGAACATTCTCGGAAATTCGATATTTCTTTTGAAAATACTAAATTTTACGGGGGAATAAATCCCCAATTTTATTAAAAATTTAATTGAACGGCAATCGGCTCAAACAACACAGGAGGACAGATGAAGACAATCAATGTTAGCCACTAACCATTTTTAAACGAACCGTGATCTACAAAACCATATGACATGACTTGTGATGGAACTGGGAAAGACGGGAATGATGGTGATGATGATATGTGATGATGGAGGTGAATTATACACGAAAAGAAAAAAGATTCCATTCATATAACTACTAATTTTGGAATAAAGAGTTTTGTTGCTTTTTATTAAGATATTTCTTTATTATTATGATTATTTTATAATAGCGATAAACTCGCCTTTGTACACAATTTTGTGTAAATATATCCATTCACATTTTCCCTTTGTTATTGGTACAATAAAATGTATATCTTTCTATATATTTCAATAAAAATAATTTCTTCGCACCAATTGATAAAAGATAAGTGCACGTGACGTAAATATGCACACGTGTGCGCAAATGTATCTCAATAACAATACTTTATATAACGTAATGTGTGTGTTTACATATGATTATATGCATTATCATAATTTGAGCATGGTTTTCCAGTTGCATCCTCTTCCTCAGCTTACACTTTACAATGAGATAAATAATCAAAGTTTACAGTACACTTTAAACTATTTTAATGCTGTTTTTATGGCGTTTAATACTTATTTATTTTACACCTAATGTTTCAATCACTTCACGTTTCAATCACGCGTACGTAGTTGCAGGTAAACTAAATTACAAAGTAGAATTAAAAGTAGTTAAGTTTCGCAAAAATAATACCGTATTTAAATAGTCAAAATTTATTAATTTAAAGGTAACAATCGCGAAAACCATAAGACATTATTTACAGTATATTTTTCAATCATAGTCCTATATAGAGTTTCATCCCCGTGGTGCATAGGGCTTAGTTGGACTTCGGTTGATGTATGTTAAAGAAACTTAATCTAATCATGGTCCTATTGACATGTAATTTTAGAAACAAAAAAAAAATTAGTTAATAGACATTAAGAGCTACAAGCAGGATGTGGTTCTTTAGGGCGAGACTGTTGAATGTGTAACATTGGCTCGAAATCTGGGGTTTCAGATGGACTCTGACCTTCGTTTTGAGAAGCATATGACAGAATGTGTGCGGAGCTGTTACTATAGGTTGAGGATATTGTATAACATTCGACAGTTTCTTTCAGTGGATCTTTGTATAAGATTATGTGACAGTCTTTTTTCTACCTAAATTTAATTATACAGACTGTGTGTTTGGTCCTTGTTTGTTGGCAAGGACTTTAATTCAAAAAATACAACATGCATGTATTCGATTCTGATATCCGATTCCACCCCATACCCATATTACACCATTTATTAACAGAGCTGACCTCTTGAAGATGTCAGCACGCAGAGAACTTCACCGATCTTGTTTGCTATTTGGAGTGTTTGAATTTGAGCAGCAGCCGTCTTACCTATTTGAGAAACTCAAGTGGTGGCTTTCTGCCAGAAATAGAGCTGCACGTGCCTCCTACTTACTCCGCCTAGTAGCCCCCATCATAGAATGGCTGCTTTCAGAGGTAGTTTTAAATATGCCGCTACTTTTGGTTGGAACAACCTGCCGCCACCGATGCGTGCCCTGAAAACGTTAGGTACCTTTAGGAAACATCTTAAAGTATATATTATATAGAATCAACAAATGAATCAAGCCTAATAAAGGAAAAAAAAAACTTTATACGTAGGTACTCGCATTATGGTTTTGCACTGATTGATTCTGACGGCCGCCGTTGTTCCAGGAGTTAAGTGGTCAAGCATATTTTTTTCTGTATTCTAGCCACACTCTATTATCTATTTTGAGGTGAACGTGTCACAGAATTGATGCGGTAGTAAAAGCATGGCGCACTAATTGGTTTGCATTACAGTTGGAGGGGATATTTTGCACTGAACAACATTCAACCCCAACACATTTAATCCCAACAAATTTATTTAAATGGGTAGTACACATTAAATGTAATGCAACGTGGCCAATTTGATTGAACTGAGAACGTGGCAGTCTCTAACTGTCAACTGTCAAATTAATTGTGTATTTTTTTTTTTCTTTTCAATTTGGCTCTCACTTTCGTATTGAGCCAGTAACAAGTAACAGTTTTTTAATAAAGTTGTTTAATTATACAAATATAAAGTCAAGTCAAGTCATAATCAAGTCGAGTCAGAAGAGTCGGGCTAAGTGAAGTGGTAGAAAAACTGCACTTAGCGATTTCTAGGAGCTTTTGGCAACAAGCAAGGAAAAAAAACATAAATCGAGCACTGTATCACCTCCAAACACTCACGCTTGTTCTTGAACACTTTGCGAATAATAATCCACCATTATTATGCACAAACACTCAAAAAAACACAAATTTTGGAAAATAAAATACAGCGCCGATACTGCTTTTCACAGCTTCCCGCCAAAAACTCTAATTATGTATTGTTTTTTTATTGATATACTGCTGTGGAATAAAAAAAAAAAATAAGGCCTCTTTTTATTTTAAATTCTTTGGGATGAATATAATTTTTGTGTTGAACCTCAGTTGCATAAGGTTCAACACAAAAATGTTTTGTATTTTTTTTTGTTTGTCCGTGATGCCTCTACAGGTGACGCTTGAAAATCAGTGCTGGGTATTGGCGTATCGCCGGTACCTAGCGTAACGCTGAGGCGTCACCTATTGAGACGTGGTCGGATCACGCGTAGAATGTATTGAGAATGTAGTGATTTAAATTGTTTTTTTTTTTCTTTTCTTTGTGTGTGATTGTTGATCATGTCTTAATAATAAAATAAATAAAAATATAAAAGCCTTTATTCTACCAAAATATTACATATACTTAAAACAACCTGCAACAATTTTGGAAGTCGCCTGTTTGGCGTAGGCCTTAATAAACGATATTATATTCTATTGATCTGTTTCACTGTAAATTAAAATGTTAAGGAGAACAGAGTAGCTCAAGCGTCGTCATGACCAGTATCCCCAAATCTAGGACCTTAATTATAGACTCATATCATAGCGGAAGCTGAGGACACATCTTGGAAACACGCTTGGACAAGACAGAGTCTTGATAGATCTACAATTTCAGCCGATGTTCTAATTCATAGCTATTCTTTTGTTTTCTGCCCATTATTTATATTGCCAACTGCCACTGTGGTCCAGGGGTTATGGCGTTTGCCTTAGACACGGAGGTCGTGAGTTCGATTTCCACTGGTAGCATACTTTACTTAGTTGTTTCTAGTTTAGTTAGGACATTGCAGGCTTTAATCACCTGATTGTCTGATATAACATTATTGCAAAGGCAGCGAAATAGGCAATTGCAGGTCGAGTATGAGTTTGAAGGCCGAGCCGCAGGCGAGGACTTCAATGATACGAGACAGGCAATTGCCATTTCGGCCGAGGCATATATAGTGCTTTTCTTAAAAAAATGCAAGGAAATAAAAAAGGGCCTTTTACATAATAAATTTAATTTATTTTACAGTTTGTGCCGAAAGGTAAACGCATCTGTGGCTATACAGCCACGAGAACGCAATGTGTACGATAGATAAAAGAGTTCTAAATTCAAACAGCACACCGTTTCATACAACACTGCCGGCGCGCTCTTAGTTCCAAATTCAAAGAACGCGCCGGAAAGTAATTTTGGTTTTTCAGATACAGCCATGAGAACGCAATGTGTACGATAGATGAAAAAGTTCTAAATTCAAACAGCACACCGTTTCATACAACATTGCCGGCGCGTTCTTTGAATTTGGAACGAAGAGCGCGTGAAGTAGAATTTGATTTTCAGTCTACGTAAATATGTTACTTCGCGTGTTCTTTATTCAAAAGTAAGGACAATATTTCCGGGCGTTATGTTTAAGAAAATGAAGATTTCGTGCTTCAAGGGCGTCGTAAGGCACGTTAAGACGGTCCCGGCTACCATTTGGTGGACGTCAAGTCAGAGGCCGAAAGGCGGTTTCGAAAAACTGACCAGGGACAGGGTCGATTGACTATGTAACCCACTCGATGTGAATGAATAAATTGATATGGCTATATAAAAAATGTAAGTAAGTATATCATTTATCTTCTCGGGACTCTACTGATGTTCCCGTGTGAATTTTGTTAAACGCATTTCTTGTTGATGTCTCTTAGCTAAACCTGCATTTCTGCTATATATATAAAGTACGAGTAAGTAGCTTTTCAGATTTTGCAGATGCCGAATGAATAATTGGTCTTCCGCTTTAACTATCACCCATTCTGCTACTAAAAGGAGAGCGTACGTTTTCTCTCAAGTGTTCTCGTTTTTGAAGAGTTTGAATTAATAAATGAACTATTGCACCATTTGCATTTGGTTTGTGTACTACGACCACCTTACAAACGCAAGCTATTTTCCTCACTTTTTTAGGCTTCGTATCTTTCACGATTATATTTTTAGAAATAAAATAAGTTTTTGCAGGTTTTTTATTATTTTTGCTATACTTACATAGCTGTTGTATCAGATTGTGGATGTCATATACATATATTCAAATAGTAAGTAGGTACTTCTCATAAAATGTCATAACTCATAAATGCCTAGTTAAACGTAAACTAACTTAAGACTAGCACAATGTTATTAAAGGTGGCATCGTTTTATATTCTGCTGACCTTTGCTTAAATTGTCAACAAAAACAGAGCAACTTCTTGTAAGTAGGTATATTTAAAAGAAAAATGTTAAGTTGAGTTACTCTACAGCCAAATTAATAACTGATCGGTGTCGATGCCACGACATAACGGCCATAAAACGTATCCAAGCCGCCCATAAACATTGAATATCGTTAAAACCGAAGGCTCGCCTTGATATTTTGCCAAGGAGTTTATTTTTGTAGCGAAAGTCAGCGCTGCGCTGGCGCACACTCGGGGAAAAGAGCCGTTAGCCGAACAGCTACGGAAACTGACGAGCACTCCCGAGAGCGTACGCTGCTTTGCGCTTACAAAACAACGAACGTGTTCACAATACTTCTTCCCATATTATACGTTAAAACCTGGCTGTACTTGAATTTTTTTACATATTCGTGTAAACTACATAGTTTTACTTCAGAATAATCAAAGAAGTATAAAATTGTTTGACATTTTTAACTAGAAACACTCGTTTGAACTTGATAATCATTCGGACTCACATTGACGGTGTTGCGTTGCCTCATCTATTTACATTATTGGACGGAAGACGCTAACCCCTCGCTCGCCGACACGCCGTGTTTTTTCTCTCTTTATTATTATTAACTTGGCTTGGCTCGTCGCCTCTCGCATACACTTCAAGGAACGTACATACGTACACACATTGGTATGTGTAGGCGCTTTAATGCTTCGCTCAGATAATGGCCCTGAGAAATGGCTCGGTTTTAGAAACCGACATTTGATAAATTGACATGACAACTGTTGGGAAGTAAGGGATTAATTATTTGAAAGAAAATCCTAGTTAGCCAGGTTTCTATTTTTCTAGATCACAATTATTATAATAATGTACTTGGTACATATTCATTCGAATTTATTGATGTCTTAATTGAAAATTCATGACACAAAATTCACAGCTTATATCGAATTACATAGTTAGGTATGTATTGGAATATGATCCCGGCGCATACTTATTTTCTACTTATTTGAAATGGTGATTTGTTTTCTTAACTGGCAATTATTTGATGATAAGTACCTACTTATGATGTGTCTCGAACAGTTTTGGAGAACATAAAAGTTTTAGTAGTGAATAATTATTTAAGATAACTATGTTACTGCTGTTCTACTAGGATATAACAAGATAGAGCTGCTTTTCAATTTTTGTTGCTGGATAAACAACACGATTAATTTTAAGTTGGCATTTTAATTTATTTACTTCTTTGCATGTATATTGTCTATGTTTTTTTTTTCAAGCGAACCCTTGATTAAGCAGAATTAAAACGAAACCTAGATTCATCTATGATAATGTCGTTATGTAAATGACTAAGCAAGCTCGCACGGTTTATAAAATGGCCGACACGCTTTTTGGCGGAGTCTACTTTTTACACGTCCGTTTATGTGCAGCTCTATATATTTATGTATTATACACGATTAATACAAGTGTATAATACATAAATACATATTATACACTTGTATTAGTCGACTTTACACACTTTTATCAACAATTAGGCAATACAAATTGTGTATTTGGATTGTTGTAAACGGGACATAGTCATTTTAAAATTACCATAATACGATCTAACTTTTATATTTTCTTTTTTTTTTTCAGGTAATAACTTCATCCTAATCTCTCTAATATGTAACAGGTAATAGTATTTAGATAGCTAGTAATTTTTAATACTAGTTTGTAACTGACTTTTGATCTGCTACCGTGACATTTTTTTCTATTTCTGCAATGTTATTTATGTAGTGTTAGAGGTAAATATGCCACCTACCACGTGTATGTAAGTCCTGGTTTATTCATATCTTAAAGCGTGATTTATGTAGCTCATAGAAACTTTAATATTTACTTTTGCATTATAAAATAGGTAAAATATAAAGGTAAGAATTTAAATATGTAATTTCTAACAATATTGCAAATTACAAGAAAAAATAATTTACTTTCACACACTAGTGTGGTAATAAGTATCATAAATCACCATAAACCATAAAGCAAACTTTTGCAGACCTTGCTAACCAACTGGAAATATTTATTATTAAACATTTACAATTGTATGTTAAAATAATAACAATGGCGGCCCAAGTACCTGGAATAGAACAAGTGTGATGCAGCCATTTATTAACATTCCAGTCTCGTTTGCGTGAGACCCGGCCGATTTCATTTTATGAAAACATCGCTCTCACCGGCCGGGGGAGGGGAGGGCGGGGCGTGCGCCGGTAGATGGCACTACCTTGGTGATAATCGAGACAAACTAAATTTATAGATAACCCCACAATTAATTAACAATTGAGTCTTACCGTCGCAATGAGAGACGTTAATGACCACTAATGCAAATTCTTCAAACTTAAATTGTTTTATTTTTAAATCTGTGATAAGGAGTTGCTCATGTTGTAGGAGTTGATTAACTGAAAAGTTGATTGTTAGATAATTCTTTTAGCATTAAGTTCGCCTTTTGTGTTATACAATTGTATTTTGTACAATAGTATAAATAAATCTTCTTCTTTTCGAATCGAAATTTAAATTTAAACAAATAAATATATACGAATGAGTATTTGGAGAATTATTTATTTGAGTTTGAGGAATGCTTGATAGACTCTAATAGTAGGTAAACTGCAATTATGCCTTGCAAAATATTTACATGCACTTTCATTTCATATGTTCATTAATAAATTTCAATGGTTATTATTTTCTACATTTTTAGTAATATAAACTCTAATTTATTTATATAGATACAATTAATAAAATTATAATAAACCTTTTTATAATTTGATACGTTACCTTCATACATTGAATTGAGTTAATCACGTAATAAATTAATTATATTTTTAGCCAACAGCTAGAAATGATAATGAAATATAGTTAACATATTTATTCAGAAACTTGACCTTCAGTAGTAGAGACAGATACTACATGTAATGTACACGTCTCTGACCAAACCCGATAAAACTTCTTACGGAAAAATTCTGTGATATTTCAATCAGAAACCTACATCAACATTAAAAAAATAAAGGGCTAAGTTCGTGTTAGTAGAGGTTTTATCTAATCGCATACTGAAATGTAAACATTACAAAATTAAAAACAGAACTTGAATGTCGGTCATTATACACATGCCATCGAAATAAAATAAAAACAGTAGTTTATAAAACTGTTGCATAATAAGGGTTCTTACAATACGAGTAAGTTAGTTGTGTGTAGTGTTAGTTAGTTATGTGAGTGTGTGTCTTTGTTATTACAAATAAATGATTTATCTATCTCTTTTTTATAGCATTACACGAGTATTAAAAGACCTAATTGTGTGCAGTTTCATACACTACTTTAACTAATCTCATAAAATTAGAAAAAACATAAAAATGGTGTTAAAATTTCTTCGATATAGCTACTTATTCAGACATGTTTTAAAACAGAAACAAATTTGATTATAATATCCATCGCTGATCCTGATCGCGCACGCGTGTTGGCCGCGTCCACAGATTACAAAGGACCAAGGAGATTACGATGTAGAAAAACTCTTTGGTCCAGGTCAAACTGTACTTTAATGGAAAAAAAGTTATACTATGATACAGTTGTCCTGCAACAGCTGTATCATAATTTGATTTTTTAATTTTATAACGACTGATATTTTAGTTCTATTTTTAATGTTTTAATCTTTACATTTTAGTATGAGATTAGATAAAATTAAATTATGATACACCTCTTGTATTTTTTCCATTATGATACAGCTTGAGCTATACCAAGGAGGTTGCAATGCAGTTTTTCTACATTACAACCTCCTTGGTCCTTCATAAGCTCTGGACGCGTCCAACACGCGCTCGGGATCAGGATCAGTAATGAATTCCATTTTCATAGTTTCTGTTTTTATGTCTGAAAACGTAGCGATATTGAAGAAAATTTTACCCCTTTTCTTATTTTTCATCTAATTTTATAAAATTAGATAAAGTAGTGTATGCACATAATTAGGTGTTACAATAATCGTTTAATGCTATAAAAAACGAGCCGTAGTAGGCGAGTTTTTTTTAAATTACACTCGTATTGTAAGAACCCTTACTATGCAACAGTTTCATAAACTACTATTTTTCCATTCTAGTAATACTTAAGGTTTCGGAGTCAATCAATTTTAGTCATATAGAGAGACGTTTAATCTCTATTTCCTTTGGTCATCGTATGAACAATGTCGCTAATTCTTTTTTTGTTGTGTTAATATTGTCAGGAAAAGGTTCTTATGAAAATAAAAATAGGAAATTAAGGGGAACATTTACTGTACTAGAACTAGTAAGCTAGTTCTACAATATAATTTTATTTTACTGAATTTTATTCATAGCCATATATCTGAATTTATGACTATAAAATTAAATGTGCCAAACTTGCCAATTAATTTGAGTTTTGACTCTAAACTTTTATTGCAGAGATATACTTGAAATATATAAAATTCTAAATATAAATGTTAGAAACAATATGAAAGTCAGATGTACATACGTATGCGAGTCTATTTGGATTAATACTTCAATATATAAGTATTTTTTCGAAATATATCTTTGGTTTGGTTTTCTATGTTTGAATAATAAAATAAAATAATAATAAGAAGTTCTAGGCTGTTGGATACGCTTGATTACAAACTGCTTCCCCGAGTTGTATTTGATGAAGTGGTTATAGAATACTGCGACTGTGTTAAAAATCTTGGCATATATTTTGACAAAGCACTCACTTGGTCAGTTCAATTGGCTGAGGTTAGCAGAAGGATATTTGCTACATACTGGTCACTTAAAAGGCTCAGTGCCTTTTTACCTGTAGCCACCAAAATCATGCTCGCACATTCCCTGCTCTTCCCTATCCTTGATTACGCTGACTCGTGTTACTTGGACCTTACTAAGGAGCAACTAAATAAACTTGAGCGTCTTCAAAATCTCTTCATTCGTTTCGTATATGGCCTTCGCAAATACGACCACGTTTCCCAATTTCGCGCTCCTTATTCGTCGTCGTCGAGATTTACATATTCTGTCTTTACTCTTCACAATCCTTCATAACCCTTCCACGCCCAGCTATCTAAGAAGCCTATTTCAATTTCGTGGTGATGTTGAGGATCGCTCACTGCGCAGTGCTGAGAGACTTCGCTTATCAATTCCAACTCATTCTACTCAGTTCTACTCTGGTTCCTACGCTGTACAAGCCGCTCGTCTGTGGAACTCGCTGCCATTCACCGTCCAGTGCGCCGAAACGTTAGCTAGCTTCTTATCACAAGTCATATCGCACTTTTTACGTGATACTACTTCTTAATATACTATCCTTACTTATCATGATATGTGTAAATTTATGTTTTGATATTTATTAAAATTATTATTTTTCTTCTTACTCTTTTTGACACCTATCGCGCACTATCTTTAATATCTTTACTCAATTTTCCGTAAGGTTGCCTGGAAGAAATTGCTATTGCGATAAGGCCGCCTTTGCGCAAGGTTATATTTTTGTAATTGCTTGTATTTAACAATGTATCCTTGTTGTGCAATAAAGAGTTTTTGTATTGTATTGCATTGTAAAATACGTATAGAACACATCGACCTGTAACTTAAACTACGGAATGAATAAAGTACATAATCTAAGAGCATTTTTTGAAGAAAAAGTTGTAGTCATACAACTTTAGAGCGTTGACCTTATTTAAAGATTTAGCTTTTTAATTTACAAAATAAACAAAGAAAGCATGCATCAGTATGATCACAATTCGAACGCCTCTATGCGATTTCTAAAAACGTATTTTCCTTTCCCGTGGATATTGTAAAAGCCTAAAAGGCGGCTTTCCTTGTTAGTACCTAAATATTTTAAAACATATTAAAGAGAACAGGTTTTTTTGTTATTTTACTTCAGAACTTGTTTCCTAATAAAAGAGGACAGCGAAGGTTTATTGGCTTGACAACGTAAATAATTGTTTAAACATTAAGTAAATGGATTTGAAAATTAAGGTTAGGTATGTTTATAAGTATTTATATATGTGGCTTATTTTACATGTAAAATCTTCGGATAAACATATCATATCATAATGCAAAAAAACAAGTAATTTTATATCCGTATGTGTTTATATGATGGTATTACTAAGTATATATGTCGATCGGCAGCAGGTGGGCCGTAAGTCGGCATAAGCATATTTCGCTAAATAAAATGTTTCAGTTTTATATTTTGGAAATGGAAAAGGGATACATTTATGAACTGTAAAGTCTTTGAAGTTTATAAAAATGAAAAAGGTAAAATTTTAGATTATTTTTATATATAGTGATGGC
The DNA here is from genome assembly GCA_947363495.1 of Euzophera pinguis. Lineage (NCBI taxonomy): Eukaryota > Metazoa > Arthropoda > Insecta > Lepidoptera > Pyralidae > Euzophera > Euzophera pinguis. The sequence continues at coordinate 9,193,072 of OX376170.1, read as the reverse complement.
ACCAAGATGCACTTGGCCAAGCAAGATACGTCGAAAGCTAAGGGGCAGGCCTTTGCCTAGCAGTGGGCCACTTAAGCAAAATACAAAATAATTTGGTATGAAGGCGTTGCTGGCTTACTTCTAATCAGTGAAAATGTTTGACTCTGTGTACAAAAAGCCCTATAAGAGGCTTTTTGACAGGAAACAACAGCTAAGAACGGATTCTCCTAAATTCAACCATGAAAGGGCTTCGCCTGCTGATATTAAGGAAAGTCCTAACAAATTTTCATTTAAAAAGCGGGTAAGTGCGCACATTTTGGACTCGCTCAGTTAATGAAAACTTCTCAATGTGACTTGACTTCATCATTGGTAGTTATGTAGGTAATATGTGTGTGTGTATATATAGGTATATATTTTAAATGAAACAGTATTTATGTATGTTTACGTAGTGTATGAACTTAAGCTTCTGATAAAATTTGCTCTATAAATAATAAATTTTTTCCCCCTTAACTTTTTTGCGTCAAACTATCTTTCCGTTTCTCCCAATGGTTGGCTGGTAGAGAATGCTCTTAGCATTAAGTCCGCCAATTGTAAGTATATGTGTACTTTGTGGAACAATAAAGTTTTAATAAATAAATAAAAGGGGTTTTTAAAATCTTTTTATTCCATTAATAGATTTATTTAGATCGATAAATTTCATACATCGATATACATTGTTATAAACACTATTAATGTAAAAAAAATTGGGAGGTGAAAAATGTTACTCACTAGAAGTTTTTTTGGATAATCAATGATTAGATATAAAATAAGGAATTTTTCTTTTTCTTCACACTGCTTACAATTAAACAAAAACTTTATCTAGCTATAATATTAATGTAATCTTTTTTACAGCGAAACTAAACCGACAGGAACTTGGCCACTAACAAACCCCAGGTGTATTTAGTGGCCAAGTTTACTAATAGAAAGTGTCATACGGCATTAAATCAATTTATACACTTTATTAAATTAAGAAATATAGTACATATCAAGATAAATATAATTTTATTTATGCTTGATATATGCAGCCAGCAACATGTCCGCCATCGCCTTGTTCAACGTTTTTCCTTCCACCTTAAGGTTTGACTGGAAGAGATCGCTCTAGCGATAAGCCCGCCTTTATACCTCAATTTCTATGTATTGTTTTGTAAAAAAAATATTTTGGTGCAATAAAGAGAGTATTGTATTGTATCAGTGCAGCCGCACTTTAGCCCTGTAACTGAAAAGTTGGAATATCTACTCAAAAGTCCGACTACGTCGAGTGGTAAACTCGCTGGAATTACAAAACAGATATTGGTTTTTGATGCTTTTCAACTGATACTGCGTATGAAATTTGTCATTTATAAATTTAGTCAAAGTCAAATCATATCGTTGGTGTTAGTAGAGGTGATTTTAAGGGCAGGTGGTGTGCGCTAAGTGCGGGTTTTAAAGACAATCGATCTGTTTACCAGCAGGAATCCCAGGGTACAAACATTTCAGCTACACGTTGTTTCTAAAATTTTACCCATGTTGAGACTATACTTAACTTGACTTAACTGTGTGGGTTATCTTAACTTAATATTTCATTAAGCTTTTCCGGGGCTCCACTTTTGACATGTCTGACTTATTGAAAATATATGTGTCTTGCAAATCTTTCGACATTTGTTCGTAAATTACCATTTTCATTCATTTGCTATAATTTTGCATTTTGAATTTAAAAAAATTGAGAATATACCTGTAAATTACAATATATTTAAAAAATGCACATTTTAACAAGAACTGGTTTTGATTCAATCCCTTTCGTTTCTTAAGCGTTCTTGCTTGTGAGATCCGGAATCCGGTTAGACTTCTAATTTCTGGCTTTAAGAATAGATTATACTGTAAATGTTCAAATGTCGAATAGAGGCCGAAATTTTCAGGTAGGTAATGGATACCACCAGCTTATATTGCTGGGTTGCAGACGGTCTAATCCGCTATGTCACGAAAATGAAGGCTGCGACGCATAAGGGAGTTTCGAATGTGTTCTTTCCGCGACACTCCGCAGATCCATAGCAGCATCTTTACCTCCGTGACACGCATCTTTTGCTATTGCCGCTCATACAGGTGCCTCGCCAATATTGTCTTACATACATACGTATTAAAAGTAGTCCGTCCTATATAACTGAAGCACGGAGATTTAAGAAGCTCATGAGCGCCAAAGTAACGACGACAAAACCAAGTCAGGCCACGCCCTGACTTGAGGCAATAACTTATGTGACAAATATGTTGCCCTACTGCATATGAATTCTCTTCCCTAACAGTTGTTAGAAAGACGTTGTCAGAGTTGTAGCAAATTGATAATTCTTAGATGTATCTTGTTAATAAATACTACAGTTACGAGTATTCTTATTGAAAAGTACCGTTGGCGATTATGTGATATTTAACCTAAATCTAATATTTATTGATGGAACTGTCGATAAAATTATTTCCTAAAAAGATTTTAAGAACGTTTGCAAATTTTTGGTTCAAAGTTTAGTCATTTTCAATTTGCCTTATCTGGACTACATTTTCCACCTTTTTTTGGGTCACACCAATATTGAGATGGCGCATAGCGTGCTAATCTCAACAACTTTTTAAAATAATTTATCAAAAAGGCCTTGGTAGAGAAGAGTCTAAGAATTTGATCAGCAGTGGTGCATTATTGATTACATTTGAAAAAAAAATTATGTTGTTGGCAGCAGGAGCTCTATCTTTTAAATGTATGAGTCACCGAAAACCAAATTAATATAGTTCGACTCACTGATTATGACGAGCGAGAATCATTCGATGTCGAATGAAAATCACTCGACTCGCCGGTTTGAGTGAATCATACTTCTCAAAAATAGGACTTCCTAAACCCTCTTCATAAATTGTTCATGCTACTAGTTAAATGTCAGTTTCTCGTGCTGAATTTGCTGTTGCACCAAAAACTTGTACATTACGAACGCCGACGTTGCCACATTATTCATTTTCCGCGAGCGTGATGTAACCAGGGTTCGCGTTTTACCTACGTTGTCGACTGGCACGGTACAGTTAGAATTACGAGTTTGTAGGTTGCACCGTTGTTGCATTCGCTCCACTAATCTGCTTGAGTGGCAAATCGCTTTCGTTCGAATTACTTTGTACATATTTGCATTTCTAAATAAATATATGTAAATGATACTAAATTGTGATAACTAAAGAATTTGTTTGTTTGTTTCGACGCCTTTAAATGAGTCAGGTCGGTCGTTTTTTTTTGTCTTCCTTATTCTTGGAACAGGTACCATAGTACAAACACGTTACGGGCATATGAAAGCACAGTACAGCGACTAGCTGTACTACGAATACGTGGGGCGCACTATAAGTTTCCGGAATCAGTGATGCCAGATGGGGGGGATTCCCCCCAAATTTGGGGGTATTTTCAGCCCTCGGGGGGAAATTCGGGGGGGCAAATCCTTTGGGGGATTATGCGGGGGGAACTAAAACGGGCTTGGAGGGAATAGGGGTTTTTTTTTAAAATCATTTTTTTTCTGGACGCGATTAAAAGTGCAATTATTAGTATTACTTAATCGGTAATCTAAACGCACCAACGCACACAGCCACACACACACACAAACACGCGCACGACAGTATTGTCCTGTATAGTACGACGAACATCTATGATAGTCGAATGTTGCCGAAGCGAAGTTGTTTCGCAGTCGTTTCGTTCGTTTGTTCGGGTTGGATTGGACAAACAGGTTTATTTAAACCGCCAACCGCCAGCTGCAGCAAAAAATGAATGGCACAGATGAAGCAAGTGGAGATACAGATGCAATAATGGAAGCAATTGGCTAGTCAACTAAAAAATAAATTGTGTATTTTATATATTATATTGATAGAATAGACTATTCAGGAGATACAATTTAAACGAAAAAATTCTTAAAATTATATTTATTTTGTTATTTAATTTTAAATTATAGTGATCACGTCACGCAACTATAATGACCATCTCGAACTGCAAGAAAAATTACTAAGGTATTAAAAAATATGTATGTCAGTGTCAAATGTCAAAGTCAGGATGGACCGAAGGGAGCGAGTTGGTTTCTTGTTTGTTTACAATCGACAAATATCTTGGTACCTACCCCATTTCTCGTATTTATTGCATATTGGCCTGTTCATTGGACTTTACTGCCGTCTCTCCTTCCGTTGACATCTGATTTTTCAATAATTGGACACCGATTCTTCATTATAATGTATAAATGAATGTAATGAAGATGTAGTTAGGTTATGTATGGGTTATGTTTACTTGAACAGAGATGACATTTGATACTAGGTACTACTAAACAACAAATATTTATTCACTACCCTGTGCTACCAACCTAAAAAATTAAATATGAATAGCCGAAAGTTATCCGGCTTCGTCATACGTTAACTTTGCTAAAAAATGAAAGTTCTTGGGTTTTCTGCGATTTTCTTAAAAAATACATGCTTATCTAAAGATCTGATTAATGTAATCTGTTCCCTAAGCCTATTCCTCGAAATGGTTTACGAATTAGACATTTTCATGAAAAAGTTTACTTGCCAATTGCTGAAATTTAAATTAATTGTTTATTTTTGTATTTTTATTAAAAATAAAAATAATTATCGAACAGCGGGGGGTTTTTCTTAAAATATCCAAATTTTGGGGGGATTTTGAAAAAGGTTTGGAGAGAATTTATAATACTCATCTGGTAACACTGTCCGGAATGAATATGAAAAAATACTATTAAAGGTACAAAATTAATTTATTGTTTTTCAAAATAATCTCCCTTGGCGTCTATGCACTTTTTCATTCGATGAAACCAGTTTTGAAAACTTTTGTGCCACTCCTCTGTGGTGACCTCTGAAACGTGTTTTTCATACTCCTCGACAGCCTCTTCTGGTGATGAAAATCGTTGACCGCGTAATTGGTTCTTAATTTTTGGGAACAGAAAAAAGTCACAAGGTGTCAGGTCGGGACTGTATGCAGGATGACTCATGAGTTCTACATTTTTCGCCTTCAAAAAGTCGTTTGTCTGTCTGGCCGTGTGAGAACTAGCATTGTCGTGGTGCAGGATGATACGGCGTTTACGGTTATTTTTACGGAGTTCGTCAATAACTTCCGGCAAACAAATGGTCGTGTACCAGTCACTATTCACTGTACGACGATTCTCTAAAGCAACAGTAGCCACGTGTCCAGTTTTATTAAAAAAAGAAGCAATCATCCGCTTAGATGCACTTTTCACGCGCGCCACTTTGGTTGGTTTCGGCTCATCTTGAAAGACAATCGTAGCAATAAATCCATGTTTCGTCACCTGTTACTATGTCCCACACCAAATTTGACGCACCTTCGTTGAATCTGGTAAGCATGGCACTGCACCAAGTGACGCGGTCCGTTTTTTGAGCCTCGGTCAAGTTGTGTGGGATCCACCGCGAGCACAGCTTTCTCACACCCAAATGTTTGTGTAGGATTAATTGTATTTGACTCATGCCTATTTCTAAGGATGCGCGAATTTCATGGTAGGTCACATGCCTGTCTGTTTCAATCATACGGCGCACAGCATTGATGTTTTTGTTGGTCACAGCGGTGGACGGCCGACCATCGCGAGATTCGTCACTGAGATTGATACGACCACGCTTGAATTCTGCAAACCAGCTATAAACAGTTGTCTTGCATGGTGCTTCATTGCTAAAAGCTGTTTCAAGCCGAGCGATGCTCTGTTGAGCTGTCAAATTACACTTAAAATCGTAGAAAATCATACTACGAAAATTTTCCCGAGTTAAATCCATGTTGATGCAGACACACAATTTTTTAAATGGCGCCACAAGGTAAAAACAAAAGACAGTCAGATGAAACAAACTGCATTCTACAGCCAAAGAGTTCTATTTTCAAATGTTGCAATAAATTTTTAAATATTGTTTATGTAAGTGGCCAGTTCCGGAAACTTACAGTGCGCCCTATGTATATATAAATATGTTTTATGCAACATTGTAAATGTATATCTTATCTGTTTGTGACAATAAATAAATAAAATAAATAAATGTAAAAGTATGTATAAAAAGCGTTTGAACGCCTATAAATCCCTTTAAACCTTTGATTATGTTGCAGGAGAAATGATAAAAACAGGAATTTGACCAAAATCATTTGCTAGAGCTTTAGCTAAGTGATTCGATTGTGATAATATTACAGAAGATTGTAAATAACAATTTCGTATGGTAATTTCGTTAGTATCAGTGATTCGTTCAAATCCTTAGACCTAGCCTAGAGTGAACTAGCGGTTGTCCCGGGCTTCGCTCCCGTCATCATGAGAATTTCACTATTTCAGCTTCTTTTATCATAATGTACCTACCTACGATTCACAAATTTTCACGCCCGCTTAGATAGGACTAGATGTCCGGACGTCTAGTCCTGTCTTTAAGCTATCAGCCTGCAAAATGCTTGGAATAAACTTTCAAAAATTTCGTTTTTTTTTTGGGGTTATCATTTCTATTATATGTAGGAATAAGAAGCTGCAAATAAACTCGGTACACCTTGGGGATTGAATAAAGCAAAATACATTATTAGTTCCAGTAGTTTTTGAGATTTTGTGTCTAAAACATGCGAAAAATATAATGAAATTTTTAACCCCTACGGGATGAATTTTCAATAACTTTAAATAATGTTTTAAACATTATAATTGCTTATTAATATGTATAAAGTATATGAAAGGAATAAAAAAATACAAACATAAAGGGCACCCTTTTTTGCCATTTCGAGGTTTGATTTAAGCATAATCCGTTCTTAACTAATGTCTCCTACTTACGAGCTGTCTACCTGCTTAATTTCAGTTTCATATGTTAAGTAACTTTTGAGATTTCGTGATTCAAACATGTGTGAGTGAACTTTCGCTTTTTTACATAGAGATGGCTAAAAAACTGAAGCATTAAAATTATTTATTTAGTGTTTAAAATCAAATTACATAAAACATAAATCAAATCAGTATGTTAACTTTCGTATAAAAATATATGTACATCGGAGTATAGGGTTTGGTCGTTATAAGCCGGCGAACGTTACAGAAGCCATTTTTGTATGAATGTATGACTCACACAAAACCAGTGTGTCGAATGATTCTATATAACGAAGGATTTTCATTTGACATAATCAGTGAGTCGAAGAATTTTCATTCGTCATACGAGTCATTTTACACATTTAAAAATAGTGCTCCAGAAGAGGTTAAAAGCATCACATACTATAGTCGCATTATTTTGAACATCATCCGCCATCAAATTATTGTTTTTATAATTTCTATGCGACACTGTCGGGGGTATACCTGACCCCTTCAATAATAATGTTACTTTCATCTACTCTGACCGATCTTGTACATACATAGGTTAGTAATTCTTTTGTGCCCATGCATAAATAAAAGTCCATCGCCTAAAAAAAACCCTATCCACTCCCTTGATGGATTTTTATGATCTTACGTGGGAAGAACAGCAGCTGATATCTTCTTTGTTTTTCCCGGCTTCTGCATGGACTGTCAGTTTGTTTTTCTTCGATTTAAAACGAAATTGATTACTAATTCAAAGCTTTGGCGAATGAGAGTCGAAAATAAAACATAACTGAATAAACTTGTCATTTTTTTAATTAATAATTTTTTTAATTTTCCAGTATTTATTCAAACTTTCTGAAGCAAAAGGTGTCTATTCTACCTTATTTCGTTCCACCTTTCACCATATTTGTATTTACATATTTCCGTTCCGATATGTTTTAGTTCTTTAATTCAATAAAAGTGTTTATACTTAACTTACATATCGGGAGCATATAAATATTGTACTCTACATAAATGCAAATAACTTACGGCCTATGTCTGGGGCATCCACAGTGACTCTCCATGGCGATCTATCTTGGACTTCACACTTAATTTCTTGATGACTTGTAGGTATTGTTAATGCAAAAAATAATACTTACATCGTAATTTAGCTTCTTAAAACCTTTTAGCGGATTGGCTACCGCTAAGATACAACCGGAAACGCTTAGATGATTAACTTTAAATAATTTGTTATCAAAGTCACTTAGAAGAACAGTTCACAGAGTAAAATAGTATGTTGAGCTAAGCGTTCGCAGAACCTAATTTTGCAAAATCCGACATTCCAGCGCCATAATTTAGTTTTGTAACCAACTAGCATTTTCGTTTAGACTTGGTTATTTAGGTCTAATTAAAACGCTTGATTTAGCTTACGCGTCGAAGTCATATTATTAATGTTTATACATTTTAGACATTTGCGATTATGATTATTCTAGTCTCCTTCCGGTTGCAAATTAAGCTGTAGGTCTTCGGAGTTCGGGGTCCGCTTAAACAAAGTGTCTCATTGTTTTTCCTCTTTGGAACTTCATAATTTGAAATGGCTAAATGTCAAATATGGCTAGTACATGAAATTATTACTGTTGAAAAATACATTTTTATAAGTTCGGCCGCTGAAAGAATGCGTTCCTGACACCTGTCTGTTAGTCGTCAATAGTGATGAGCAAAGAATTCACAGAAGAATAACACGTTATGCGTCTCTCGCATTAGTGGTAACTCCTTTTGTTTTGTAATCTGAGTGGTAACTGTTATAAGTCGATTATGTTAAGTGAGTAAATAAATAAAATAATAACATATTTTAAGATTTCAGAGAAGAAAATAAAAATGTCAGTATTATTTAGATATTTATCATAAATATTAATTGCAATCGTTTAAAATCCAAGTTAAAAATTTTTTTGTAAGCATTCCACCAATTCAATTTTTTTTATTGGCTTGGGTAGGTGCCTTTTCTATTTGCACAGAATGGTAGGTAGCGTTGTCCATAAAGATAACAGAAGGCTCTGGTAGGCCGGGCAAAAGCACGTCCTGGAACCACTCTTTAATTGTAGCTGCATTCATTTCTTCATGATAATCGTTCGTGCTTTTCGATTCGAATGCAAGTAATCCATTCTCCACAAACCCATATTTTGCAGTAACTGCGTGACATATGATGAGTCGTGCCCCTTTACCCATTGTCACTTTTGATGTTGAGACTTGAGTATCGTCTGTCTATGAACGGGAAACTGTATGATGGGCATTTAGCCATGTTTCATCAATGAAGACGACGTTATCCCAGTTTTCGATTTTTTGCTTCTCTTATAAAATGTACGCGTTTCAAAGTTTATCGGTTTTCTTATATGAAAACCCAATATCTTTTAAGATTTTGGATAGTTTTACCACCGCTAAACAATCCAGCATCTCTCAATGATACCAAAAGCTTTGGCCTGTATTCATTTCTTGAACAGTAACCGTATTTATGATTCCTTATTCCATCAGCGTCAAAGGTATCGATATCTGTCACTAGTTCTTTATTTTTTACTGTACTTTTCTTTGTTAATATTTGTTTGTCCACGTTTACGCATTATTGCATATCAAAAGTATACACACAATGCAATACAGAAAACAATCAAGTACAATTTAGAAAAAAAAAACAGAAACAGCCCATTTAACGAAAGCCGAGTTATAAGATAAAAAACAAATCGAGTATAACTAGAGAATGTAATCTATGTGCACGAAACGACAACAGACGACTGTGAGCATCACAAAATGGCGGCGCGTCACGCTTTCTGGAGTTTTGCCATTTTTTAAAGACAAAATGCTGCTTGCCACATAATAATTAAATTTTTAATAGTATAATATTTGTGAGTAGGATTAAAAGAAAACATACATATTATTCAGGCTGGTTGAAGCCGTTACAAAGTCACATGGTGAGTTCGATTACGATCTGTCACAATTAGCACAGTCTTAAATGCTTTTCATGTAAACATAATAAATCGACCACGTACGTGGTGTTATATCTTGATAATAGTACTATTTATAATACTGTGACCAGGGTGTGTCAGCTCGATTAATTTACTCTTGAGTAACTTCCTTAAAGCCTTTGGTTAAAGACCCGTGGATCCCAGATTACCATAACATTAAAAGCACGAATATATATTATTATAGTATATTTTTATTTATCGTATCAACGTCCACCTTATATGCTAAAGCCTAACCTGCCCTTGTATGCGAAAAAGTTAGCAAAGTTTTTAGCATACAAGGGTATTATAAAGGGTGCAATACTACAAGGGGAAGAGTAGCAACTCTTACAGCTTTAGCCCTAAATGTTACGTACGTAATCGTACGTGAAGGCATCTGGACCCGCCGAGCACATTAAATGGATATTAACGCTCTGTGGCAAGTTACATAGAACATCATAGAAGAAGAAATATCGATATTAAATATTGTATTCGTCATTCTTCTCTCCCATTCCGCCTGGAAAATAACGAAGAAGACATTTGTTAACCACATTGCATAGAGTCAAGTCGCACGTATGCAGCCTACACTATAAAAAATCTATGCTCAAATGATCGTATCAGTCCTCGGCCACTCTTAGTGCATTTTACGAACAATGTTACAGGTTCTTTTATATCACAGTGTGTACATAAAAAAAAAAAAAAAAAAAACCTAGAAGAGTGTACTAATATAAGTATAAGTTTATAAAGCTGTAATGAAAGAACAATTGAATAAGCCCGTGTGGACGTCAGGACTCCTCGCCCTGACCCATTGGCCCCGTTTTACGGGCCACGGGCTTCCAAGCACATTGAATTATCGATTTAGTTTTACTAAAAGTTGTTATCGTTTGTAAATAAATAGAGTACTTCTTATTACCCCGTAAAATTAATCTGCCGAATTCATAAGAGTTGACTATGTCCGATAAGCCTTTTGTAGCTAAAATATGGAGTACACTGAATAAAAGCTTTTGTTTATATCCTATGTCCGTCCATAAGAGAAAAATGTACAAAACAATTTAGTCATAATACTGAAATTATGTTGTGTCTTAATAAATGTTTGTTACGAATAATTTTATAAGTTAATCGCGGTTAATCTCTTGAGGACATTTAATTAATTATTTTTTTTGTCCAGACACAAAATTACTATCCATACTTTACACTAATATAATATTAAAAGTGCGAAGTCTGACTGTCTGTTACGCTTTCTTGGGCCAACCGCTGAACGGATTTTGATAAAATTTGGTATGAATATAGTTGAAGACCCGGGGTCAAACATAGGCTACTTTTTGACGCAGGCGGAGCTGCGGGAACAGGTAGTTATTTATATGAAATTAGCTTTATAATTGATGCAAATTAAACATACCGTCATTTCAGGTTTAAGAGAAAGATTTGAAGATCTGTATTAAAGTCTATTAACTAACAATGTTTTTTTCATCGTCATCATTTGGCCACATGGCAACTCTACTCAAGCAGCGTATACAATCCATATAATTTAAATATTTAAATTTAGCATCAATCGGTTTGGTCGTATGTAAATTGTTTATACAGTTATTTAATCTACATTTTCCAAACCGTGAATGCTATTTTTATTGGCGCAGCACAACAAATCCAACAGTGCTACCTAATGCTTAACGATCGCAGTTGGCACCTGTTTTCCAGGCAAGGGAATCTATAAATTTATTTGCAAAAATTTGTACGTGGCATTGATTTCTCACTGGAGTGCTCTTTTAAATATCTAAACTCACTCATAACTGATGAGATTCACAGGTTGTGTTTTACGATTTTTGTTTGTGTTTTATTCTCCGCCATATTGGACCTGCACTTTCCCTCAGATCAACTTCGCAGCGTCTTTGTGGTGGTCTGCCTTCTTCCTCTTGCCCAAATAACTCGCCAGTGGATTACAAAATTACACATAGTTTTATGTAAGCCTATGTTTAAATAGAAATGGCTAGAGACAGAAATAAAAGTGAAAGGAACTGACATACTGTGCCGAATCCACATAACATAGTGGGATAAGATAAAAGAGAATATGTAAGGCTATTTCCAAATGCCATTTTGTAATTGTTAGCTGTTCCTAAATAAATAATACCCCCTCCTCTCCTACCGACTGTGGCGGATTTAACCAACAACGACATGCATACTTTCCACTACAGTGATTTTGAATAATATATGTCTAATATATATCTGCATAATTAAACGTAAAAAACGTTTTTTAATTTTTATGAATAAGGAGTTTTGATTTTAATTGATATTAAATTAAACTATTTTACTACGGTTTTTATCGTAGTAGTTTTGTATCACAGACAAATGTTAACTTAGTCTACCTGCGACCATGAACGCTGTAAAGTTTTTGAAACATTTAAATAAGTAATATACGCGGTAAAAACCGTATTGAATTAAACTATTTATTTTACTTGATGTGTAACAATCGCGACAAATTAAGAAATCTTTAAATTATGTCGTTACAATATAGGCTTCTATAGGTATTATGGCGACATGTTACAAAGACCATAAAATCATATGTACTCGTAGTAAATATAGTTGAATTTATCTGTTCGTCATGGCAGAGTGGTAAATTATAGGTTGTTATTACGGATAGGTTATAAAGAACATTTTATTGCCATTTACAAATATAAAAAAAATAAAAAAAAAATTGTATAATAAATGGCGGACTTATCGCAAATGATTTAAAAAGATTTAAGTATTATTATATTTATTTATTTTGCGTCTCTATGTATAATAATTTCAAGTCTGTTTCATAAAGGATTATTGACACAAGGTTATTTTTGGCCGCTAAGTAAAACTATTACAAATAGAAACTAAAATGTATCGGCCCGGAAGGTAAACAATTGCTATTGTGTACACGAGTATTTAGGCATGCGCTATGAATAACTGGTTTTGGCTTAGTAGCCAGTTCATATTTCAATTATTTTAATTTCTTAAGGCATACGTACGTATATAGTTCATTTTTAAAATTGGAATATAAAAGTTTAAAAAATATGGCCACATTAAATAAATTGACCCATCAAAAAAAAATAATTAAAGAGTAGCATAAACCTAATACAAAAAGTATTACGTAAATTATTAGTTGACCATGAAGTATGTGTATGTATTGTAGTGTCACAGTCACAGACAATACTCTTTTATGATCAATGATAATCTAAAAAGTACTTTTAAATATACATGCAACAAAACTATTTTGTGTCAATGGTAAAGCATTTTGACTGTAACTTATAATAAAACAATTATTCGAATTAAATGTTATAAGTATATTATTGGTCAATACATTGCAGTGACTCCTAATTTTCATACACTGAACTCTCAGACATCTTATTTGTAGTAGAGGCTGGGTGATGCCAAATACCATAGATATATAATCTTCTTCCGTGCCTTATCCCTTTATTTGGGTGTTCTGGTTTGCACCAGGACAATCTGACCTGGGCTGTCTGAGTGCTCAGTTCAGCCCGTTCCAAATCCTTGGCGACGGTTGTGCTCCACATGGCAGTAGGCGGTCGTCCTCTGCCTTTTTTCATCTCCGGAATAGCTAAGACCATAGATATTTAATAATAAGTATATTTGCCCTCCGCAGCACTGGCCCATTTTTCTTCGTTCGGAAATCGATATAGTAATCCTTTATTCTCTTGTACTAAATCCGTGCTGGCAATCAAGTGGCTTGTCTACAAGTTGCATTTCCCACAGTTATAAATAAAATAAAATAGCCATTTCTTCTACCAATAACTTTACTAAAATATGCACGACTAGCTTAATTAACTATATTTAAATGTACAATTATACCTTTTTACTAGATATTTCAAAGTTTATATAAATATACAGCCATTTTGCAATTTCTTCTTAACATGATACTCAATAAAATATACAATAAGTAATTATTTGTGACATATTTTTTTTCTTTTCACTGAATTAAAAACATTAATAAATATAGATCAATTAACAATTAAGTAAATCATTTAAATAAATTATTGCAAACTATAATTTTTTTAAATTTATATAATACACATTTATTTAATTATATAATAAATTATTTATCTTATAATATATATATATATATATATAATAGGTCGGGGAAAAGTTTCTTTGCATTTTTTAAGAAAATTCAAAACATTTTTTAGTATGGTTTATTTATATTTAATTAAAGTACGTAGTTGTCATTTTGTTCTATTACTTTTGCCATCTTTTAGGTAGGGACATGATTCCATTGCTATAGAAATTTTGAGGCTTCTGATCAAAATACTGGGACAAGTGGTTTTGGCAGTCCTCTCGTGATGTTAACCTGACACTGTTTAAAGAATTCTGAAGAGACCGAAACAGGTGGAAATCTGAAGGTGCAACGTCAGGACTATACGGCGGATGCATTAACACCTCCCAGCCAAACTCTCTTAATTTTTGTTGAGTGGCTAAAGATGTGTGAGGTCTAGCGTTATGATGATGAAAAACCACACCCTTTCTGTTGATTAATTCCGACCGCTTTGTTCGCAGTAGAGTTCAGAATCGATGGCCCTGTCTGAATAATGCCCTTCCAATCCCACCACACACACAGCATCACCTTGTTGCGAGTTAACCCGGGTTTCGCCACAGTCTGTGAAGCCTGACCGGCCTTTGACCACAACCTTTTTCGCACGTTCTTGTCGTACGTGATCCACGTTTTATCACCAGTTATCAGCTTCTTAAAAAATGGTTCGGTTTCATTACGTCGTAATAAAGAATCACAAATGTGTACACGGTTCATTAGATTTCTTTCAGTGAGCTCGTGAGGTAACCAAATATCGAGCTTTTTTATGAACCCAGTTTTTTTCAAAGCGCCAAAACTGTTTTGTGGTCAATTTCCAGTTCTTCAGCTACGACGTAACTACTGATATGCCGATCATGCTTCAATTTTTCAAAAATGGCATCCATTTTATCTGTAATAGGGCGACCAGAGCGACGTGCATATTTGACATGAAAAATTCCGGATTGAAGACGCTTAAACCAAATTTGTGCTGCTCTCACAAACACTGCACTAGGTCCATAAACATCGCAAATTTTTTTCGTGGCTTGCGTTGTATTTTTACCTTTTTTGTAGTAAAATTTTAAAATGTATCGAATTTCTTCATTAGATTCACTCATCTTGAATAAGAAAAACAAATAAAAATCACACATTTTCCTGAATTCAATTTGGAATTATCTTCTTTAAAAATGAAACTTTTAATGATACCAAAACCAGCCAGATACAAATAGTAAGCCAAAAAGATTTTATTACAAGTTCATACATATTATATGCGAAAAGACTTTTTCCCCAACCTAATATAATATGTTAAAATCTTGAGAAAAAATCTATTGGCAGTAGCCACTAAGGCGTAGGGCCTCCCCGCCAAAATTTAATAATCTATTTGGCGACGCCATTTATATTATTTCCCACAGTTACATAAACAAAAATAGGTAGGTAAATTTAGAAATGCTAAATTTACTTCAGTGTAACATTACTGTTACAATTTAAGTAAAATTAATTTTAAGTAATTATTAAAACTGAAGTAAACGATGGACCATACCTGTTGTGATGAGCCTGTGAAAGTGGCAGAACATTCAGTGTTTGTTTGACCGGAGCGTTGGGAATGGCATGGAAACGCCAAGAAGAAGTAAAATTAAAATAAATCAGTTTTAAGTATTTGCGGATATTTATTTATTTATTTAATGTAATAAATTAAGACGAAGAATAAACCATCTTCCAAAAAACAGAATTTCGTATCATGATTGATTGAGGTCTAGATAGATGGGCGGGCGGAAATTTCACTCCAGCTATATTTTTTAATTGAATTTAAAAAAATATTTAATTTACTTCCTGATCTTTTTTTCGTGAGTTCACGGTAAAAAGAGTTTATGGAGATCAGAAAGCTTACTATCAACTCTTAAATCCATCCAAATGCGAGTGAGTAAGCGAGATGTCTCCTTACAACCCGTATTGCGCCATCTCACTCACTTCACTTCAGATGGCAGTAGCTTCATGGAAATTACCGTTACCGCCATATCTAGGTGCGTATCCTAAAACGTAAGCTTAAATCATACTGGGAGATTCAGATTGTTTTCACGTGTGACAAATATTTGTTTTTCTTTTGTCTCAATTGGCTATAAAAATGCGAATAGTCTCAAATAAAGTGTCGAATACCGTAACAATGGTCTTGAACAAAACAAATATTCTTTGTAACGAAAACTTTTAGAGAACTACGAGGATAAACTGATCCAAATGAGCCAAATTATTCCATCCACGACCAAGTTTCAACGATTTCTATTCCATTTATTTGTACGAGATAAATTTTCGGTTAAGGAGTGAAAGGGATATTATATTGCATTTGGTAGGTATCGTAGAATTAATTATAACAGGAACTAGGCTATCGTAATATCATAAGATACGATTATTTAGCCAAATCTTCAAAAGAAATAAATGCACTTTCTGTGGTAGGCATTACGTAAGTTGAGGCCTAGTCGCCTTTTAGTCCTTTTACGACGAACGAGAAGAGTGATCTGGTTCAGCTTAAAACCACGAAGTATGGAAATCACAAAGAGATTCTAGTTCACCTGCAAGTAGTCTTATCAAATTCATGATGAGTTCATGACTGACGTAACAACATCTAACGTTAACATCATTCTTACAAGTTGAAGACATATAAAAGTGATAAATATTTAGACAATTATGTATAAGCTTAGGACATAGAGCTATTAGCATACCCTGAATTTCGTTGTGTAAGCTATAACTGCTGCTTTGTCCTCTTAGATCCAGCTGCTCGGCTACTTTCTATACTTTTACCTACATTTAAATCTCTTTATTAAATCTTGTTTCTTATCGACGTGTGACGTGTAAGTGATCAACACTTGAGTCATGTTTCTAAAACATATACAGATTTAAAGACAATCAACTAGTAATAGCTGTAAGTCATTAAAATCGATTTGATTTCAAAGAAAAACCACTATGCAGCAATATACATAAGCGCAATTAATCGACTATGAAGTATAATATCTCTCAATAAAACGCTTACTAGTCTGTCTGTAGCTCGGGTAATTAATATTATCGATATCTAATCAGTAACAATGACGTAAAAAGTGCCTGCGAACAAGGTCTCGTTTCTGAATAAATTTTTCATTATAATTCATTTTCTATATATATATGTTGATAGTATTATGCACTGTAAATACGTACATCCTCATATGTATTATATATTTTAGCCTTAAATTCAATTCCATTACCATGTGACCATGTTAACTGCATATGAATTTAACATTTAAGTTGCAACACGTAATAAACAAAAAGTAATGAAATCATCTAAACGAATCCAAATAGTCAGTCATTTCTACTCGACAAGAAGAAGAACGTACATACACCGTGAAATTTTAGTCGTTTTGGACCCATCGTCCAGTGACTCCATTCATGCAACTGAACAACTTTCCCCAAGATACATGGGTCGAAATATGGAGTAAATTTTTGGACCTCCCATACAAAATGTCTCATCACGTGACCTAACTTACTATGGGAACTCCAAATTTGTTTTTCATGTTTCGAACTATGTTCCTTGGGGAAATTTGTTCGGTTGCATGAATGGAGTCACTGGACGATGGGTCCAAAACGACAAAAATTTCACGGTGTATATATAGGATAGGCCACGATATCACATGCAAGAAATGTCTGAGGGTCTGTCCACCAGCAGCTTGCAAATAAACGCTGTAGCAAGTTCATAGTTTACATCAACAAGTTGAACGTTTTCTTGCAGGTGAAAACGTGGCCGAACCTAAAAATAATGTAAACGTGAAATATATCTTTGTTATGTATTTTTGATATATGTAGGTATTGTATGTCTTACACATTGATAAATACGTAAAGTAATATGTATTGTCTCTAGTGGAGAATCAATATTTTAACTCTACCAAAATGTATTTCTGTCATGTGTACAATATTTAAGTATTTCTAAATTAGTGTCAATGTCAAACAATAGCTGATTTTATTATATTTTACGAGGCAACACTATAGCATTCCCATTTTTTTTTTCAAATCATGTTTACAAGTTTATATCCTTGATAGAATTAAAAGCGGAAAGGGTTGCAGGACTTGCAGGTGATATAATTGTTATTTTGCATCTTTGTTCGCTGATTAGAACATAATGAATTCAAAGTTTTGTCGAACTTTCAATCATGTCATATAAAAAAAGCTCAATATAAAAAAAATAGGGGAAACTTTCACTCATAATATTAAGACTTAACTTGATTCCTACATAGTGTATATTATATGATGGACGAATCGATCGGGCTACTGCGCATGTCAGTGACGTCAGATGCAGATGTTTGGCGTACATAAGGTACTCGGGTACATAGCGACGGTACATAATCCGGGAAATACTTTCGGCCGCTGAACCTTAATCGAAATGAAACCTTCCCTTCGTTCGTAACGCTAGTTCTATGCGTTGACTTTCTCTATGATTTCTGAGTCAAATGGTTATGTATTTGTACTAGAGATAGGTTTTATTTATGGTTTTGTTTATTTTTGTTAATGTACTAGTCTAGTCTGATAATATAAAGAGATGTTAAGAAAATCTTAGAATCAGAAAGTATTGCAAATCTTGATTACGTATCGATCTCATAAACGAGAAAACTTTTTTATGAATAATGAAAGTGTTTTAAATAAATCTTGAATTTGATATCCTGAGCATATGTCATTTTTATTGTTGTTATTCATATTAATGTTTTTCTAAATGTTCATTTCGCTCACATGCTAGCAATCAAAAAGCAATATGATTGCGTTCATTGTTTCGTTCTTTTTTTTTGTATCATATTCTGTATCTTTTTTTTTGTCTTTTGTTAAATATGTGAAGACACATTCGCACAGCTAATAATTACACCACGACGCAACAGATGGCGCTAAACAGAAAAACAGAAATTCCCGTACAAGACGCAAAAATTAGTATGGCGGACTAAATCGCGCAATTGAAGTTTCTACGGATTGGAGAATATTTAAAAATGAGTGAGAGTACCAGTGAGTTATCACTAGAACCACCTCTTCCAGTCAAACCATAGGGTGAAAGGACCGGTACTGTAACACACCCTGTGGACCACCTCTCGACATTTCTCCTTGATATGTTCGTCAGTCTCAAAATGCCAAGTTTTATCTCCGAATTATACTACAGACTTGTATAGAAACTCCAAACAGAACCAGGACGAGTCGCTAGTTAAGCATCACACATATTTCTGACATTCGGGCATATACGTCACCGTACCCGCTACCAAATGTCTTTTTTGTTTCACATTCGTAGCTCGTAGAGGCGTCGTAGCACGGCTACGAAAATATGTATAAACTATTATGTCATTAAATACATACATATATAATGTATTAAATAATAATGTACAGTATTCATGTTATATTTTACTTGTGCATATGACATTTATTAAAGACAACTGTAATAGTTTCAAAATGTGCACTTGAGGATTAAGTCGATTCTAATTAAACTTACTTATTAATAGCAGTTATTGATTAATTCAATTTTCTAGTTGAAAGATCAGTAAATCAATAAAGTGAATTAGTTATTTCTTATATATTATGCAGAACGTTATAAAGTCGACATAGACAAATAATCGCGACTCTGATTATCGCAAAATAACCTTCCAACTATTTAGCCACCGATTTAAATGTCGACTCCATCAATTAGTACTCTAGAAAATATGTGCTATTTAACTCCTATTTATCAGAGTTAAGTAGTTTTTTTATGTCTTGCTCATGAAATATCGGAAAATACGTTGAAAATCAAAAATATGATAATTCTTTAAATAAAATTTTAATAACTTTTCCCTGTTTTGAGTACAACAGATAATTTTGTAAGTATTTACTTTAAAAAAAAAATCTATCCGTGGGCATCCTGATCCCAGCGTTACACTTTTGGCTACTCAATTACAGTCAGCAACATCATATTGACTGAGTTTGCAAAGAATAAAGTGATTTCATTCATTTATATTGAATGGGTTACATGGCCAATTTACCCTGCATAACCTAGTGTCAGAGTTTTCCGGAACCTCCTTTTGGCCTTTGATGTGGTCCCTTAAACGAACACCTAATGGCAGCCGGGCGGGTCTAACGGCTTAACGTGCCTTCCGATGCACGAAATCATCATTAATGAAGCACCTGTTTGCCACACGCCTGTTTGCCTACTACAACTAATATAAAAAAAGCAATCAGCGGTGATTCGGGTATTAAATATCTTAACTAAATCGGACAGAATAAACAATGCTGTGCATGGGAATCGAAACTACGAACTCCTAAAGGTCCAAAGCAAACGCCGTGACCACT
Source organism: Euzophera pinguis (assembly GCA_947363495.1). Taxonomy (NCBI): domain Eukaryota; kingdom Metazoa; phylum Arthropoda; class Insecta; order Lepidoptera; family Pyralidae; genus Euzophera; species Euzophera pinguis. The sequence goes on along the minus strand of OX376170.1, from coordinate 9,172,952 downwards.
GGACCATGGAGACAGTATACATTAATACCCAAATCGTAGTAAAATTTAAGAAATTCTCTCAATTTCTCCTAGATTCCATCATCAGAACCTGATATGATGACTTCCAGACCATCGGGGAAGTTCCTTTTCAAACTGAATAAAAATCTTAGTAATCAGGTGAAGCTACAAAGAATTATCCTCCTACTCCTTACCGTTAAAAAGTTTATACCTTCCATAATCGGCTCATCAACATAATATGGTGACTACTGGACTTAAAGACTTGACTAGCATCAGAAAATATATAAAATATTTGACGTGTGCCTAAAAACATTGAAGTTTGCCTACGGTTTTCCCAGGATCTCATTATCAGATACTGACCTGGTGACAATGGGACTATCTCAGGAGTATGCCCCTTCGAATAGAAAAATAATTATGAAATTCGGCCCATAATTGGCGGAGAAATTGCAGTTGAAACTTCACAAGATTATTTGTTTTGATAAATGATTCGTTACCTGTTTTAAGGTTTTAGGATTTAGCCCTTGGATTGGGGACATGGGTGTTATTTGTACGGTTTATCGGGTTGCTAACTACGAAAATAACAAGTATTTTAAATCCCTATTGGGATCCGATGGGGTAGTAATTTATTTATTTAAACTTTATTGTACAAATACAATTGTAAAGCACAATAGGTGGATTTAATGCTTAAAGCATTGTCTAATAGTCAACCTTTGGATCAAGTAGAGAACTTTATGTAATCTTCTAAATATATAAAAAGAAGATCCTGTGAGACCTGTCATTCAAACCTTATTGGAAATCCCTTTTGACCAGGCGGGCGAAGCTGTGGGCAACAGCTAGTACGAATAAATAAATCAACAGGTAAAATGCTGATGGTTTGAACTCTACTACCAAACCTAATTATGATGAGTTGATGATGACATCAAATTTTTAATGTAGCACACACACACACACTGCAAACTTAGATTTAAACATCTAAATTTGCAGTTCCTAATATTCAATTACCCAATATTTCAAGATATCTGTAATCATAAAATATTACACAATATCATAATTTACAACATGTTCATGTTAAAACACATAAAACTAATCGTCCCATAAGAAATAATGTGCTTCCAGAAAAAGAGATGATGCTCCATTTGTTTTGAAAACATTTGGCAAAAATAATAATTTTATGGGACGCAAAGCTGCCAAACTTAAATGTGATTGGGCGGGTCACGTCTGCCACACGGATAACAATCGTTGGGCTCAAATATCCACTAAGTGGCGCCCTGAGGGTAACTGGCGAAAGAGAGGAAGACCAAGGATGCGCTGGAGACTTGGGAAGATTCGAGGCTAGGTGGTTTGAGGTGGCGGAACAGAGAGAGGTTTGAAAGGAGTTGGGGGAGACCTTTGCCCAGCAGTGGGTCAATATAGGTTAATAATTTTGTATATTTTTGGACAATACATTGTAAAATTTTGTTAAATTATGAGCTTCAATAAAATATCGATTATCTGGTTGGTTAGGTATTGTAATAATTTTATTTATATAGGGGTATAATATGATTTGACAATTCTTTATTGTCGACTTAATTGAATTTGACATTACGAGCCAGGGCTCGTAATGTCAAATTCAAAAATAAGGACATATGTTTTTGTTTCTTGTAACAAAACAATCATCTGAGTCATGATACATAGGGCGCACTGTAAGTTTCCGGAACTGGCCACTTACATAAACAATATTTAAAAATTTATTGCAACATTTGAAAATAGAACTCTTTGGCTGTAGAATGCAGTTTGTTTCATCTGACTGTCTTTTGTTTTTACCTTGTGGCGCCATTTAAAAAATTGTGTGTCTGCATCAACATGGATTTAACTCGGGAAAATTTTCGTAGTATGATTTTCTACGATTTTAAGTGTAATTTGACAGCTCAACAGAGCATCGCTCGGCTTGAAACAGCTTTTGGCAATGAAGCACCATGCAAGACAACTGTTTATAGCTGGTTTGCAGAATTCAAGCGTGGTCGTATTAATCTTAGTGACGAATCTCGCGATGGTCGGCCGTCCACCGCTGTGACCAACAAAAACATCAATGCTGTGCGCCGTATGATTGAAACAGACAGGCATGTGACCTACCATGAAATTCGCGCATCCTTAGAAATAGGCATGAGTCAAATACAATTAATCCTACACAAACATTTGGGTGTGAGAAAGCTGTGCTCGCGGTGGATCCCGCACAACTTGACCGAGGCTCAAAAAACGGACCGCGTCACTTGGTGCAGTGCCATGCTTACCAGATTCAACGAAGGTGCGTCAAATTTGGCGTGGGACATAGTAACAGGTGACGAAACATGGATTTATTGCTACGATCCCAAAACAAAGCAGCAATCGAGCGTATGGGTCTTTCAAGATGAGCCGAAACCAACCAAAGTAGCGCGCGTGAAAAGTGCATCTAAGCGGATGATTGCTTCTTTTTTTAATAAAGCTGGACACGTGGCTACTGTTGCTTTAGAGAATCGTCGTACAGTGAATAGTGACTGGTACACGACCATTTGTTTGCCGGAAGTTATTGACGAACTCCGTAAAAATAACCGTAAACGCCGTATCATCCTGCACCACGACCATGCTAGTTCTCACACGGCCAGACAGACAAACGACTTTTTGAAGGCGAAAAATGTAGAACTCATGAGTCATCCTGCATACAGTCCCGACCTGGCACCTTGTGACTTTTTTCTGTTCCCAAAAATTAAGAACCAATTACGCGGTCAACGATTTTCATCACCAGAAGAGGCTGTCGAGGAGAATGAAAAACACGTTTCAGAGGTCACCACAGAGGAGTGGCACAAAAGTTTTCAAAACTGGTTTCATCGAATGAAAAAGTGCATAGACGCCAAGGGAGATTATTTTGAAAAACAATAAATTAATTTTGTACCTTTAATAGTATTTTTTCATATTCATTCCGGAAACTTATAGTGCACCCCACGTAATACGGTCTGATTTTCCTTCGAAAAGGATTATAGAGGTCAGACGGCGGTCTGTCACTGCTCTTTGGGTAATAACCGATGCCGCAAATGTCTAGGACCATGATTAAATCGTACCCTGTGCTTTAAAACCTAAGCTTAGATGGAACTGGAAAACACGCTGCAATGATGATGATGATTCCTGTGCAATGCTTTGCCTGTTGACATATGCACGGCTTAAACTTTCAATAGTTTTAAGAGACAGGATAAGGAGCTCTATCTGCCCCTTCAAGGTATGTAGAAAATGTATTTCTTATGTGACTGTCACATGTTTACCAAATTATAAGTGTCTATGTCTATGTTGATCTATCTGTACAGTAGACATTATTTTTATTTTTAATTCTACTGGGCCCACCCTTTACATCATGTTCTCTTACTACACAAAGGTTGGGTGAAAGACCAATGGGCAAAAAAGTTATATTGTACGAGTAATCTGGAATCTCCAATGTTTTAAAATATGCAGAAAACGTGTAATTGAAAATGCAGAGGCGATGAATCACCACGCCATCGCCAGCTCACCGTGATTGTTATATTAAACACTGGCTAGCCTAACGATAAATATTTATATATTTGCACTTATATCCTTCGAGCTCGGAATATATGTCCATGAAGTCCGTGAGTCAACTGCGAGATTACCTTAATCACATTTTGAACCTTAATGGTACTGATACTGTACCAAGGAAGTCAATCATTTGTGTATTATAATGTTTTCTTATGTTTTCGCGATTGTTATTCATTAAATTAAACTATTTTAATACGGTTTTATCGCGTTTATTACTTATTTATTTACACCTGACGTTTCAAACACTTTACAGCATTTATGGTCGCAGGCAGACTAAGTTAACATTTGTCTTTGATGTCATAAGATTACAAAACTACCGCCTGAAATTTTTATTGGGAACTATTCCGATTCACGCAGTATTGGCTCACAGTATCTAAGGGTCTTGCAGTCTGCTTCCGAGTTTGCGATTTTATTAAGTTAATGACTGGGTCCCAAGCTGGCGGTACCTGCCATCCATCCTCTCTATTGAAATTAGGATGTTTTTTAATTTCAATAGCTTCACGTAACATCCTTGGAATGAATCTGTTTTCCTTTGCAAGGACTTGAGGATTATCAAAACGCATATAGTGGTTGGGTTTGTCTAGAGCATGTTCACAGACTGCAGACTTGGTTGAGCGTCTATTTTTCATGTCAGCAATATGTTCTTTTATACGAGTATTAATGCTTCTCTTTGTTTGCCCAATGTATGATAAACATTTGTGTATTCCTTAATTTAATTATTAGAATAATTAAGTGATTTATTGCAACTATAATCAATGTTCGCTCATCTAAGACGTTTCGGCTGATCTTATTTTTAGCATTTTTCACTTACCTCTCTACCTCTGTGATGGAGGGCAAAATACGCAGAACGCTTACATGTATAAGTATTTATGTGTTTTTTAAATATCACTAGCTGCTTCCCGCAGCTCCGCCTGCGTCAAAGTCTTCAACTATATTCCAAAACAAAATCCTTGGTCTTGAAAGCTTAACAGACAGATAGACAAAAAATCTTTGGTCTTGAAAGCGTAACAGACAGATAGACAAACAGACAGACTTTCGCATTTATAATATTAGTATAGATTTAAGTCGCAGATTAGTAGGATAGGAACCAATCTACGACTTAATGTGCAGAACGTTATGCAGACCAGTCATGCTTATTTGTAGAATCCTTTTTTAATCGATGTTTTTATAATAGCGTTGAACTTTACACTGAAAATTATTTGTTATTGTTTCTAAAGAATCTATTCTTAAGTGTTTGTATACACTCTTTATCTTTCAATGTAACTTCGGGTTTAGGGGTTTCTTTACTTTTGAATTCAACAAATAAAATAATTTTTTTTTATTAGCAATTATTTTTTCAGTACGCATTCGATATTGCACAATACTTATATAAAGTCACTCTACTTCAGTTTCACACACATACACACTTTCAGCTACTAGATATTTGAAATGTAGGTATTTTGCCATTATACCATCAGCGTACACATCAGATCACAATAAACGGTATTATAGTTTAGTTTTAAAAATCTTTTGAATATTTTATTACTGATACTTTTTTTAAATATTAACCTATACTGTCCCACTGCTGGACAAAGGTTTCAAAATTACTATGTTTACAATTTTATGTTAAGTTAACATCAATTGAATGGAATATGTTAGTTGTTATGTGTTCCAATGTGACTTAAACTTTTGAGAAACTTTAGACACCTCGGGTGCATTATAATTCCTTTCAAACACTTAATTCTCGCACGGTTTCTAATGTCAGTAGTTGCGTTGATTCTCCGCTAAAGGTTTCTTTCTATATTTGCATTGTCTGTTCACCGCCTAAGGATTTCATTTTTTGATCCCTTCGAGATGAGATCACATCAAGAAAAAAAAACTATTGCACAAATTTAAAGTTTCTAACTATAGTAGTTTTGACTGTTAGTTGATAGATATGCAATCCAAGTCCCTTTTTTATACCATGTTGTTATCGCAGGAAAATCACTGAGAGATTCACTTAGAACCGTTCCTAATTTCCTATCACACGTAGTAAATAAATTCCTACTTCTCTGTTTTCCCGGTGACGTGACAGAATTGCTCAATTTGAGGAAAGCTGGCATAGAAACATGAATGTATTTCATCTACGCTGGATTAAAAACAATGAAACACGTATTATTTTAATGACCATTTATTTCATTTCTTTTCACAGAGTAGATACTAGTACTGACGTCCTTACTAACTTTGGGACCCCCGTTCATCTTACCTTCTTAGTATTCCAATATTTTAAAAAGTACTTCACTAGGTTCAGCTGTGCGTTAATAAGTTGAAATCAATTGTTCTCATAAATATCCATTCATAATAATATTATAAATGAGAAAGTCTGTCTGTCTGTATGTCTGTCCGCTTTCACGGACAAACCGCTGAACGGATTTTGATGAAATTGGTATGAAAGACCCGGGGTCAAACATTGGCTACTTTTTGACGCAGGCGAAACAGCTAGTAGAAGATAAATTACGCTTACTTGTTGAAGTAAGAAGCTTATTTCATTAGTGTCAAAAGATTTAAAGAGCCTGGGTCAACAGAATGTCGGTATTTGCCCAGAAAACCTTTTCTTCACATTTTTAGCAGGAAGGATGAAAGATCCGCAGAAATATCGTGTAAGGATGTTGATTTGTGTTCGAGACTAAAAACAGACATACGAAATAGCATTATTTAATACGAAATATATGGAAAAGCATTCATCAATTTTTGACCCCGAGTGATAATCTGGCCACTGGCCAGTCACTTGCTCCTCGCGTAGCTTTCTGATTTATGTAAATAGATTACCACCAGCATTGGCGAATCTTTTGCAGTTTCCCTATTCTATTGCCAGTCCTTTAAAAAGGGATTATAGAAATTAACACCTTGATCAGAAAATTGTAACTTTATATATTTCTCTTGGCAAGATTAAACAGCTGTGCTAATGGATTATCACAATATCCTTATCTCACGAATTCAGCGATAACAACGTAAGTACGTACGTGACTTGTCATCGTTGGCGCAAATATGTAACGTCTGATACAGGTCAACTTGAACTATTATAAGTCATGAATGAAAAACAGTGATTTTGGATGATTCGTAAATTTCTAATTTTTATGTCAGTACCAGTTATATTTTAATCTGTTTTATATACCTACTGTGATTCTGCAGAAGATTATGGCATTAAGTTTTATTATCAACTAGCCGTGTCCACTACAACTGCGTCAAAAAGTAGCCGATGTTTGACCCCGGGTCTTCAACCATATTCATACCAAATTTCATCAAAATCCGTTCAGCGTTTGACGTTTGACCGTGAAAGCGTAACAGACAGACTTTCGCACTTATAGTATTAGTAGGGAAGTATGGATATGGATTACATTTTTATCATATTTACAAAAATAATTCATTTAATCATGTTTTTCGATCGCCCATCCCATCCTAAAGTGATCATCAGATCAAGACAAAGTTAAATTCACTTTACCATACAACCAACTTAAAATAGGGTATAGTTGTGAAAATACGTAGGTACTTGGTTTAAAATATTTAAAATTATAATACTTCTATATTTTAACTTGGCAGGTTAATTTCATTATACAATTACTCAAATGTTACGTACGGCACGAAAACATTTTCCCTCATCGTATTCTCATTGTATCACTGGTTCATAAATATTTATATTAAAAATTCTATATTCGATTAAGGCAACTCACGCTTGACCGATTTCTTAAATTTTTTATGACATATTTTATACCCTCTCCCCATAAACAAACAACAAAGTATTTTTATTAAAAATTCCATATTCGATTAAGGCAACTCACGCTTGACCGATTTCTTAAATTATGACATATTTCTCTCCCCATAAACAAACAACAAAGTAAACAAACAAGAGTTTGTGAAACAAGGGACCAGCTCGCGGTCCATCCTGACTTTGACATTTGACACTGACATGCATATTTTTTTAATGGTTTAGTAATATTTTTTTTAACTTGCTGTTCGAGATGACCATTAAAGCTACGTCACCCACTATGAAATCTTTAAAATTAAATATAATTTTCAGAATTTTTTATCGTTCAAATTGTATCTCCGAAATAGTCTATTCTATCAGTAAAATACATAAAATTCACAATTAAATTTTTAGTTTTTTTTTTTGTCTGCGATAAAGATTTTCATTGATGTAAAGTCTACTTAAATAAATAGTAAAAAGTAAAAAATATTCTTATAGACTACTTTATTACGTTTAAGCGGAGCCTGGGCTATAAAGCTGCAGAAATCCAGATGCGAATGCACTTAAACAATAGGATAAAGACTTACCCCTTTATTCATAAAAATAAACAAACGTTCAAATAAGACCAAATTAACTAATTTATGTTTAGTCCCTTTCCGCTTTATCTCTTTTTGACGTGAAAGAACGAGACGAAACATACATTATTTAATTTGGTCTTATTAAACGTTTGTTTTTTTTTTATGAATAAGGGAAGTTTTTATAAGTTGATGCAACCTTGCAAGAAATGGCGGCATCGCGCGAGAGATGATCCGTCGCATGCTATATATTACTATTTCACAATTTTCCATGGAAACCGGGCAGGTTTTCATCATCTCAAAATATGATTCATATTTCATTGGTGCATAAAAGACGTACATATGCGGAAGCTGTGCTATCATCCTGTATGTGATGTGACTCACCAAATTCGACGAGTTAACGCGAAATACTGGTGCAATGACGTCATTCCATTGATTGGTGTTTCTTTGTGACCTCATATTTAGTAAACCTTCCTTTTAAAACAACTAAAAGTTTGTTTCATATAATGCCTAAATATAATGACATAAAAGCGAATGTTCACTAACTCCCTCGCTCATTTATAATATACGAAATTTCGAGAACTACCTACTTATTACTCAGTTCATAAATAAATAAAAAGAAGCTGAAAAATTTCAAAACGGCTGGTTAGTGTACTTTATATGTAGTAGATGTCAAAGCCAGTCGCTATTATTATCATAAATTATCAAATTAATAAATAATAGTAATAGCTCCTTAGTACCACGGAACCAAAAAACCTGCTTACCCACCATCTATAAGCTACTTACATCCATTCTGAGAAATAAAATTAGTACACATATTGTTGAAAACAATATTTTGGCCGATGCTCAGAATGGATGTAAGATTGGATCCCGTGGTACTAAGGAGCTTCTCCTCATTGACATGACCATTAGCCAGAAAGTCAGACGAAGTAAAGGTACCCTCTCCACTGCTTGGATTGACTATAAAAAGGCCTACGATTCGGTGCCTCATTCATGGCTCAGAAGGATTTTAGAGTTGTATAAAATTGATGCAACTTTGAGATTTTTCTTGAGTGCATGTATGAGGCAATGGACCACGGTTCTTCGTCGACCAAGTGGTGAAGCTGACTCCAATGCTTCGCCCGACTTGATAAGGATTGAGCGTGGCATCTTCCAAGGTGACAGTTTAAGTCCCTTGTGGTTTTGTTTAGCACTGAATCCGCTCAGTACTCTACTGAAGGATTCAGAGCTGGGCTATCGGCTTCGTAGAGGCGGTGGGGTCATTTCTCACTTGCTTTACATGGATGACCTGAAGCTATTTGCACCAAAATCTCAAGACTTGATGGCATTGTTAAAAACAACTAAGATTTTTAGCAATGCCATCAAAATGGAATTTGGGGTAGATAAATGCGCAGTCATGCATGTAAAGCGGGGGAAAGTTGTAAATTCTCCGAATTTGCAACTCTCTGAAGTAATGACTGTCAAATCCCTCTCCGAAGTTGATACCTATAAATATCTCGGTATGTCCGAAGCCTTAGGTATATCAATAGATGATGTTAAAAAAACATTGAAGGAGCGATTTTTTTGCCGCTTGTCAAAAGTACTTAATAGTTTTTTGTCTGGTGGCAACAAGACACGTGCCTTCAATGGGTGAGTGATGCCTCTACTAATGTACTCCTTCGGCATACTGAAATGGACCCAGACTGAACTGGACGCCTTGGATAGAAGAGTCCGCCAGCTGCTCACATTTCATCGTATGCTTCACCCACGTTCATCTGTTATGAGACTGTACATTCCGCGAAAGTGGGGGGGTCGTGGTTTTTTAAATGCTAAGAACCTCCATAATCGTGAAGTGTGCAGTCTCAGGAATTACTTCCGTAGCAGTGGATGTGGGATGCATCGAGAAGTGGTTGCGGCTGACATGGGCCTCACCCCTCTCTCCTTGGCAAACGATAATTGGCGCAGGCCAGTGGTACTAAGTAATGAAGATCGGAGAGGTATATGGAAGAGCAAGGAGTTGCACGGGCGGTTTTACCGGGCTCTGACAGGGCCTGATGTAGATCTGCTTGCTTCGGTGAACTGGCTACGCTTCGGTGACCTTTTTGGGGAAACCGAGGGTTTTGCCTGTGCGATTGCAGACGAAGTTATTAAGACTAATAACTACCGGAAATACATCATAAAGGACGGTACGGTCGACATATGTCGGGCATGCCACCGTCCCGGAGAATCTCTCCGACATGTTATTTCTGGTTGTTCTTATCTTGCTAACGGCGAGTACTTACACAGACATAACCAAGTAGCCAAGATCATCCACCAGCAACTTGCTCTTCGATACGGCCTACTCGATTCTGAGGTGCCATACTACCAATACTTACCTGCGCCAGTTCTCGAACATGGTCGTGCTTTGCTCTACTGGGATCGATCTATCATCACGGACAAGACTATTGTCGCCAATAAGCCTGACATCGTTTTAGTCGATCGATCCCAGCGCCGCGCAGTACTTATCGATGTCGCCATCCCGCACGACGAGAATGTCGTTAAGGCTGAGAAAGATAAACTTAGTAAATATCTGGACTTAGCCCACGAGATTACCGCCATGTGGAATGTCGATACGACGATTATTGTGCCGATAATCGTATCTGCGAACGGTCTCATAGCGAAGAGTCTAAACCAACACCTCTCTAGACTCTCGCTTGATGGTGGGATCGATACAGAAGGCGGTTATCCTCGACACGGCCCGCATTGTCAGGAGGTTCCTCACTCTGTGAACCCTACTGCCGGTAGCTTGAGCACATCTCCGCTGCCGTCGGTCTGCTAAATATAGATGTTTTTTATAATATTTTTATATATATAATATTGTAGAATATATCTATATTTAAGATAATAAAATAAATGAAGTGAATAGTAATAATCATAGCTTAATAATATTTTAAAGCAATGTTTTGAAGTTAAGGTGCTATCAAACTTATGTACGAGTACAAACAGCCAATACAGAATCTATCTTGTATTTGGTTGAGAACTTTTTTTGCTAACTCTTATCTAGTATATTTGTTTGGTATATGCGATATTTATTTGGTATAAAGCAAAACTGCGGGGCAGTAAAATTTTATAATAATTTTAGCTTTATGTCAAGTACTAATTACATACAATACTATGAGACATTTCTTTGCCAATTTTATTGTAATTATTCACCTGATCACCTTTATACAATAATAATAAAATTTCTATGTGTTTCGGGATGTATGCTATAGAAGCCAGATAATCTTATCTAACAGGTACTTGTGCCATTATTTTACTAATAAGGAAATCAATAATTAGTAGTAGATAGATTATATTTTGATTAGACTTCTGTCATAAGTATCACTGTGAAATTTAAATTTTGATATAGGGTATATAGGAGTTTTAGGATCAAAAAAGATAGAAAATTGGATGGTAAGAACCTCAGTAAGAACGTGTCACTGACGATGTTGGCGATTTGGTAAACAATATCTCTCGACAATAATGTTAATAAGGGATATAGTAGTGTAAACTATGGCATAATAAGGGTTCTTGCAATACGAGTGCAACTTTAAAAAACTTACAGTGAAAGCAAGTGATTAATAAGATAATTATGTGATTAACGACTACCAGATGGCAGCTGAGACCAACATTTTTTCCGAAGCACTGATCATCTGTAATATCAGATAAAAGGCGATCAAGTCTTCTTGCAATGTCCTAATCAAACTGAAAACAACTAAACAAAGTATGTTGTGGGAATCGAATCCACGGTCTTTGGGTCTCAGACCTTCATCACGGGACCACTGGGGCAGTTTCAGCATTTGTTGCAGCTGTAATGATAATGTATAAATCCAATTTTCAATTGTTTAAGTGTGAATCACTTAAATTTTGGTATAAACCTAATTATATTGTCATAAAGTGCGGTTATTTAAGTTTCACCTTTTGTAACCTAAGTGAAATTAACATAACATATTGAAAGCAATTCAACATGGCGTCCGGACTCCGGATCGCAGAGCGACCTCGTGTTGCCGCGCCGGCGTTTCCCGGAAATGGCCGCCTGTCCGCCATCTTGTCGGTTGCGCCCGCGCACGCTTCTGACTGACGCTCTGCCGCGTGGTGATCGACACGTTCTACAGACTTGGAATGTAATCAACTAATTGATAAAGTTGTTTGCCACATAGTTAAGCGTGTTCCAACGACAAATTAACTTGACTATTTAACATTTAATATGATTATTAAGTACAAATACGTTATTACAATTAAACTAAACTAATTGATATATTTACTGAAAACTGATCGTACCGGGTAATTTTTGTCACTGAATTAATAATAATGTTACCAGGCGTGTAATCTTGGTATCATTTTTAGTTGTTGGCGGTCTTTGAAATCAAAAATGCATCTACTAATTAAATCAGCCATATTTCTTTGTAATTCTGGTAACAATCGCTTAACCCTGCTTTCAATGTGAAATAACGTTGATGAATGAATGAGCTATTTCTTTCAGACATACTTTATAACTTTGTAAAATACTTAATCAGTCTGGAGCTTTTATTTAGTTTAACTTATCCCGGAGTCTGTTTTATTTAATTTTTAACTAATTTTGTTTTTGATAAATGATCTAAGTATTTAAAACTGAAATTTTGTATAAGGAGGCATATGCTGTGCCCAACAGTGCATTGACTGCCGCTGAAATGATAATGATTATTAGCGACGTGACTGAAAACACTACTCACCTTGATTTGTATAGAGTTAATTAGTATAGTATATAGTTAAGTTGCTATGTATATCAAGGTAGATAAGGTAATTTTTAAGGTCAAATAAATGAAGGGATTATTATTAGAATAGGGTAATAAGTGTAAATATAGCATAGGGTTTCTTATTTTTAGCATTAAGGTATTTTATAAGAATTAATTTTGTAATTGTAAGTAGCACTATTTGATTTTCGAAGAGCGTTACCATAACGAGAACCAAGGTCTTTTTTAAGTAAATATGGTAAAACTCACATTCCGAGAATCAAAAAGCGTTACCGTAACGAGAGCCGAACACAAGATTCCACGACTGCCGATAGATGGCGCAGTTACGAAATAGAACTGGCTATGCAGATTTTTACTCGCGAGGTAATAAGGTTCGACGCGATTTTGAGTCGGCAGTACTGGAATCAATTCGGCTCTCGGAACACTTGGAATGGAAGAAAACTAAGGAAGACGAAATAAAGGAAGTGAATACAAGTGATCTTTAATTTCGGACCCGGATCCCTGCTCCAGTGCTCAAGTGAAGTGTTAGTGAATATCGTCGGTCGGATCGGAAGCTAGGACCCCTGTGCTCGGAATCGGACCCCTGGATCTCAGGAATAGGACCCCTGCTACTCGGAGTCGTCGAGATCGGACCTCTGCTCGGATTGTCGGCGGATTAGAAGATAGGCCCCTCGCTCATCCTGCTGGCCCGCCCCCCCCCCTCATACAGTCCACTCATCGACGTCGTCCTCGGCAGCCGGAGTGAAGCTAAGCAGCCCGAAGCCACGCCGCATCGCCGCCCGCAGCCACGCCGCCTCAAGCTGCGCCGCCTCGAGCCAAGCCGCCTGAAGCTGAGCCGCCTTGTGCCGAGCCGCCTGAAGCTGAGCCGCCCGAAGCTGCGCCGCCATAAGCTACGCCGCCTGGAGCTGTGCCGCCTGAACCTAAGCTGCCTACGCTGTCGCTCGTCCGCACCTGCCTTCGCCCTTTACTACTATAACGTGTTAAGGACAGATTGGGACGACTGTGCGCCACCAACAGCGCGCGCAACGCCAACCATAGTTGGTCCTTCGAGCCGGATCAAGGAAGAGGGATGCCTACAACCAGGTCGACAACCGCCACAGCTGGAAAGTCCGCCTCGACTGATTGGAGCATGAACACGCCAGCCGACACAGAAACCACCGGGACAGGGATCTCGACCCGATCGACGATAACAAGAAGAACGCCGCCGCCATCCCGCGCCGCCGAGTCGTCTCCCTCCCGCACCGCTATGGGGGATCGTGCCGCGTCGGTCATGTTTGTGGAGGGAGAACTCGCCGCGCCCGTTGCGCCTCCAGTACCCCCCGCACCCGTCAATAGTGGGTACATCGCGCCGCGTTCCGGTACCATTGGCGAACCGCTCACGCCTCTAACTACGCGCGCTATGATTCAGCAACACGACGAGTTGTTGAGTCGCATCTCCGAATCCCAGAAGCGCCGCCAAGGACAGCCTGCAGTTCCTGATGTGATGGAATCCGGAACGAGTGCGAGGCCCACAGGAGCGCGCCCAAGAAGACCGAACATAGAAACACAGTCGGTGCGTTCATCGAAACGAGCTGCATTAGAAGCCAAGATGCAACTCGCCCGCAGGGAACTAGAAGTAGCAGAAGCCAGATCTAAGGTGGCTCAAGCTGAACTGGAGCTGCTACAACTGGATTCTGAGGAAGAAGAAGACTTCGTGCATGAAGAGCAGACACAGATGCATGTGCAGCAATGGTTGGATCATGCAAACACTGTGAAGGTTACTCCACCTAAGGAAAAGAAGAGTGACATTGAAGAACTGGCTCAAGTCATCAAGAAGATGTCAGAGAAGTCATCGGAGCACAGCCTATCAAAACAAATGATAGAGCTTCCAAACTTCAACGGTGCAAGTGAAGAGTGGTTAGCGTTCAAGCGATCCTTCGAAGACACCATGAACGCCTTCACCGACGTGCAGAATTTGGCGCGTCTGAGAAGGTCTCTTCAAGGGAGAGCAAGGGAAGCAGTGAAGAGTCTCCTATTCACTGCCAAGACACCGCAAGAAGTAATGAAGGGATTGGAAGCGCGCTTTGGACGACCAGGAGCCATAGCCTTAGCGGAGCTGGATAAATTAAAGAGTACGCCGAAGATGCAAGAGACGCCGAATGATGTGTGCACATTTGCTAGCCACGTCAGAAATTCTGTGGCAACAATCAGTGCACTTGGAAAGGAACAGTACCTGAGTTCGCCAGAAACAATGAAGGCGTTAGTGGACAAGATGCCAGCAAACATCAAGTACAGATGGTTTATGTATCATCACAGCCATCGAGATGAAGAGAAGCCGGAGCTCATATTAATAAGGGATTTTCTGGACATAGAAGCTGACATGTGTGGTGACTTCGCCCCTCCTGAAGTATCGTGGGATGCCAAGAAGAGCGCAATAAGGAAGAGTGTCCATACAGTTCAGGAGAAAGAACACAATCAGCAGCCAAGCAAGAAGACAGAGTGTCCAGAATGTCAAGCAGAGCATTGGATCTACGAGTGCAGAAGATTTAAAGAAGCAGATATGGACAAGAAATGGGAAATAGTGAAGAAATTCAGACTATGCTTCAAGTGTCTTCGTTTTCGGCACTCAAGACAAGGATGCAGGGCTCCGGTATGCAAGAAATGTTCGAGATGGCATCATGTTAGTCTCCACTCAGACACACCTCCAGCAATTAAGAAGCCAGAAAGGGACGAAGCCAGCTGCAACGTGGTACATAAGGAAGAGCCCACAGGTGAAGTCATCACATCGGTGCACACTACAAGCGATGGAAGAGCATACTTGAAGATGATTCCAGTGGACGTCTACGGGCCAAAGGGAACAGCACGTGTGCTGGCCTTGCTGGATGAAGGGTCCACCATTTCACTCATAGACTCTGCTATAGCCAAGAAGATTGGTGCGGAAGGAACAGCTGAGTCTATAACAATAGAAACCGTCGGTGGAAGAGGCTTCAAGAAGACGGATTCTCGAAAGGTGGAAATAAGGATTAAGGGAGCTCATCGCAAGTATAAGCAGTCGATGAGAGTAAGGACAATCGATGGCTTGAAATTATCGAAGCAAGAAATAAATGAAGAAGTCCTGAGAAGATGCGATCATCTCCAAAGTTTAAGAAGTCAGCTAGTCTACAAGAAAGAAGAGCCAAGACTACTAATTGGGCAAGACAATTGGGAGCTCATCGTAACAAGAAGAATCGTCAAAGGGAAGAAGTCTGAACCAGTTGCTTCGTTCACTAGCTTGGGTTGGGTGCTTCATGGATGCGACACTGGAGCGAACACACCTGTCCAGTTCGTCAACCACAGCCGCCTAGCAGAGGACAAGACAGAAGCCTTGGTACGAACATACTTTGATATCGAGGCTCTTGGGGTGAAACCAAACCGCCCTAGCAACGACTCTGACAGGAGAGCATTGGAAGTTTTGGAGAAAACGACACGAAGATTGCCAGATGGGAAATTTGAAACAGGACTTCTATGGAAGAGCGAGCAAGAAACATTGCCGAAAAATTACGGTCAAGCACATCGACGATTAAACAACATCGAAAGGAAGTTGGACAGAAGTCAAGAATTGAAGATAGCCTACGAAGAGCAAATTAACAACTGGGTGAAGAATGAATATGCGGAAAAGGCTCCATCTACATCGACGCCCGGCAGAACGTTCTACCTGCCGCATTTTGTGGTGGAACATCCTGTCAAAAAGAAGCCAAGAATAGTACTGGATGCAGCTGCAAAATTCGAAGGGAAAAGTCTCAACGATGTCTTGCTGCCGGGGCCCGATCTTCTTCAATCTCTCTTTGGAGTTCTCGTAAGATTCAGAGAGGGGCCCGTCGCTGTTGTTGCTGACATCAAAGAAATGTTCCTGCGCATCCAGATACGTGAAGAAGACAGGGACTGCCTACGATTCCTGTGGCGAGGAAGTCAACGGGCTGGAAAACCAGAAGAATACAGAATGAAGTCTGTAATTTTCGGAGCGACGTCATCACCCTCAACAGCTATCTTCGTGATGAATAAGAATGCGGAAGACTTTAAAGAAGAGTGTCCAGCTGCAGTGAAAGCTATCAAGAGAAATCACTACATGGATGATTACCTCCAGAGCTTTCAAACTATCGAGGAAGCCAAAAGAACATCAAAGGAGGTGCAGTACGTGCATGCAAAAGCGGGTTTCCATTTAAGGGGATGGGGTAGTAACGAAGCTGAAGTGTTGAAGAGCCTGCAAGATCAACCGCAAGAGGGAATAAAAGAACTCTCCTCAGAAGAGAAGACACTCGGACTACGATGGATAATTGGCGAAGACGCACTAGCATTCAACGTCGGATTTCGCAACACACCTCGCGAAATTCTGACTGGAGGAAAGATACCAACGAAGAGACAAATAGCCAGCGCCGTCATGTCTACGTTCGACCCGATGGGCTTCGCCGCACCTGTTTTAATCCAAGGGAAGAAACTCATCCAGGACATATGGCGAACGAAGATCGACTGGGACGACGCGATCTTACCTGAGCAAGAAGTAATGTGGCTCAAGTACATCAAAGAAGTTGCAGTTCTCGAAAAATTGAGGATACCCAGATGTTTATCTCCATATCAGAGGAAAGGGCAACTCCATACTTTCACCGACGCGAGTGAAGAGGCCTATGCTGCTGTCGTCTTTTGGAGAACAGAAGAACCAAGTGTCCGCGTTACGTTGATCGCAGGGAAAGCGCAAGTTACTCCCACGAAGCCAGTCTCGATACCGCGACTGGAGCTCCAGGCTGCGTTACTAGGAAGCAGACTGGCAGCTACAATCGAGAAAGAAACGGACTTAGAAATCACAAAGAAGATATTCTGGACAGACTCAAGCACTGTTCTTCAGTGGCTGAAAGCAGATCCGCGAAAATTCAAGACGTTCGTGGCTCATCGACTTGCGGAGATTGAAGAGTTAACTAGCCCGCGAGACTGGCGATGGGTGCCTACTAAAGAGAATCCAGCGGACGACGCAACTCGTGGGACGCCAACTGAATTTGACAGGAACGCGAGGTGGTTCAAGGGGCCTACATTTCTTTACGAAGAGGAGCAGCAGTGGCCCGCCAACCGCTTCGAAGGGAAGATCATCGACACGGGGGAGGAAAAGAATATTCAGACAATAGCATCAGTCTCCACAACTCCTCGTCGTATACCAGATCCAGAACGCTTCTCCAGCTGGACGCGACTCCTAAGAAGTACGGCGCGCGTGTTCCAGTTCATCGATCTACTTAAGAAGAACAAGTCCAAGGAAATCGTCAACGCAGCTAAAGACAAGGCATGGAAACAAAATAAACCTGCAGTAAAGAGGAAACAACTCGTAAAGCTTCCTCCTATGAAACCAGGGAGAAATTTCAAAATCATTGAAGAAGAACACTTCAATAAAGCCAGAGAAGAGTTAATTAAGGAAAGTCAGCAAGAAAGTTTTCGGAGAGAAATAGAAAAATTTAGTAATAGGAAGCCAATGGAAAACTCAAGCCGACTCAAGAAAATCGACGTGTATGTCGACGAACAAGGCATCTTGAAGTTAAAAACGCGAACAAGGAAAATCACGATTGAGAACCAAGAGCAGAATCCAGTGGTGTTAGACGGCAAGAACAGGATATGCCGCCTAATCATTGAACACTATCACCAGAAATTTTATCATGGCAATACAGAAACGGTGATAAATGAAGTCAGGCAAAAATATTGGATCCTGGGCCTACGGACAACAGCAAGGGCACTCATACACCGCTGTCAATGGTGCAGAGTGCATAAGAGCATACCGCAAGTGCCACCGTTGGGAGATCACCCCGTTGAACGCCTGCAGCATCATCAGCACCCCTTCACCTGCTCAGCTGTGGACTACTTTGGGCCGATGCAGGTGACCATTGGGAGAAGAACTGAAAAACGCTGGGGAGCTCTCTTCACATGCCTAACCACAAGGGCTATTCACCTCGAGCTATCAAGTTCCCTTAGTACGAGCTCGATGATCATGGCCTTACGAAGAATGGCGGCCAGAAGAGGAACACCGAAGGTTATCTACAGCGACAATGGGACAAACTTCGTCGGGGCCAACAAAGAACTGGAAGAAGCAGCAGCTCAAGAGGGAATCCGGTGGAAATTTATACCAGCTGGAAGTCCGAGTATGGGAGGCGCCTGGGAGAGAATGGTCCGTACGGTGAAGACGGCACTGATGGTCGTACTACAATCGCGATCACCACCAGAAGAAGTACTCCACACGCTACTGGTTGAAGTGGAACATGTCGTCAATTCCCGTCCACTCACTCACATAAGCATAGACCCCAACGATGAAGAAAGCCTGACACCAAACCATTTCCTGCTCGGGAGATCCTGCGGAGCGACGTCGCCGGGCGATTTTGAAGATGGGAACCTCATTGGCAGAGCAAACTGGAGGACCGCGCAACGCCTGACCGACCACTTCTGGCAGAGGTGGCTAAAAGAGTATCTGCCCACTTTGAAGCCGAGGAAAATAGATGGCAGACAGACTACGGATCCTCAAGTCGGAGACGTCGTCTTGATTATGGACGCCTCGCTGCCCCGCAACACATGGCCGCGAGGAGAAGTCCAAAAGGTATATCCAGGCCCAGACGGAAGGGTCAGAATTCTGGACGTGCGGACACCGGGAGGAACGCTACGACGGTCAACGCAGCGAGTCGTCATCCTGGTGCCAGCAGCCACGCCGCAACCTCGAGATGGAGCGCTACGCACGGCGGGGGAGAACTATTAGCGACGTGACTGAAAACACTACTCACCTTGATTTGTATAGAGTTAATTAGTATAGTATATAGTTCAGTTGCTATGTATATCAAGGTAGATAAGGTAATTTTTAAGGTCAAATAAATGAAGGGATTATTATTAGAATAGGGTAATAAGTGTAAATATAGCATAGGGTTTCTTATTTTTAGCATTAAGGTATTTTATAAGAATTAATTTTGTAATTGTAAGTAGCACTATTTGATTTTCGAAGAGCGTTACCATAACGAGAACCAAGGTCTTTTTTAAGTAAATATGGTAAAACTCACATTCCGAGAATCAAAAAGCGTTACCGTAACGAGAGCCGAACACAAGATTCCACGACTGCCGATAGATGGCGCAGTTACGAAATAGAACTGGCTATGCAGATTTTTACTCGCGAGGTAATAAGGTTCGACGCGATTTTGAGTCGGCAGTACTGGAATCAATTCGGCTCTCGGAACACTTGGAATGGAAGAAAACTAAGGAAGACGAAATAAAGGAAGTGAATACAAGTGATCTTTAATTTCGGACCCGGATCCCTGCTCCAGTGCTCAAGTGAAGTGTTAGTGAATATCGTCGGTCGGATCGGAAGCTAGGACCCCTGTGCTCGGAATCGGACCCCTGGATCTCAGGAATAGGACCCCTGCTACTCGGAGTCGTCGAGATCGGACCTCTGCTCGGATTGTCGGCGGATTAGAAGATAGGCCCCTCGCTCATCCTGCTGGCCCGCCCCCCCCCCCCTCATACAGTCCACTCATCGACGTCGTCCTCGGCAGCCGGAGTGAAGCTAAGCAGCCCGAAGCCACGCCGCATCGCCGCCCGCAGCCACGCCGCCTCAAGCTGCGCCGCCTCGAGCCAAGCCGCCTGAAGCTGAGCCGCCTTGTGCCGAGCCGCCTGAAGCTGAGCCGCCCGAAGCTGCGCCGCCATAAGCTACGCCGCCTGGAGCTGTGCCGCCTGAACCTAAGCTGCCTACGCTGTCGCTCGTCCGCACCTGCCTTCGCCCTTTACTACTATAACGTGTTAAGGACAGATTGGGACGACTGTGCGCCACCAACAGCGCGCGCAACGCCAACCATAATGATAATTTGTTTTTTTTTTTTTTTTTTTAAGTTAAGGGACCAGGTTTATGGAAAACATTCGTGTCCGTATTTTAGACATTCATTTCAAAACAATCACACAAATTTAGTGTTGTCGAACTTGTCGGTTTCTAATCATTCCTTACGCATTTATTCCTTTTTTGGATTAAGACTAAACGTTTTCCTACATACTTTGGACTTCATAAATAATAAAGATTTGTGGCTGGCTCCCCAGCTCTGCTATCTCGGCATGAGACTAATATATGGGGGCAACACGAAGTAGATGAATAGGAGTGTTGTGGTGGGTATCTTCAGTAAAAATGCATAAATCCGAGACTTCACAGAACTATTTTTATTTTAATACTGATTTCCACATATTAATTAATGATTATAACTGAACTTATTTAAAATAAAAAAATACACAAAATAGAAGTAGAACTGTTGCTCCTTTGAAATGAAAAAGTATGGAGAAATGAGAAATGATGCAAGCGCATCGATGTTATTTTATTACCGTGTATTCTCAATCTTAGTGACTTTCTGGAGAAACAAAATTCAGAATGCTTGCTCGACACGAAAAGAAGAAAACTTGCCCATAATTACAATTTCATTTTCACAATCACATTATACGGTTTTGCATTGACTATAACGCATTGTGATAATTTTTATGTCTGCACGTGTATCACGATTATATTTTTTTCATAGTCTGTCAATGCTATTTTCTTATGTCTCTTCGTCTATTTACAACACAAACATTTATTTTTCATTTAGTTATTAGTTAGTTAGTCCTCTCTATATATGGCAATCTCTGCTCTTGAATTATTATTTTACTAAATATTGATTACTGCTGTCCAGTGTTATGATGTTTTCCTTATGACCCTCAGGTTTTAAGGTCTAATCTCCATTAAAAATCATACTTTGTTAAAAGTTTGATTAAGATATTCCATAAATCATCTTGTTTGTTTGATAAAAATGGATCACGGACACTATCCAAGTTTTAAAAGCAAGTTAAGCTGTTGGTAGTAGACGTCAAATGTAATAGAGTTTTAGAAACAAAGACACTGACGGACAATGTAAAATAAAGGGTCAATAGAAATAAAATAAATTTATTTGCAGGCTTTGCAACTTACTTAGGTTGCTTTTCTTACTTAAAACTTACGTACTTTTAATCAGGCTATATATAGAAAGAAGACCTGCTAGAAATTAGACCCGCCAAATCGCTGCTGTTTGTTAGTCTCGCTAAAACTCGAGAACGGTTGGACCGATTTGGCTACTTTCGGTTTAGAATTATTTGTGCAAGTCCAGGAAAGGTTTAAAAGGTGAATATATTCGAAGGCGGTACGAAGTTTGCCGGATCAGCTAGTTCAAAATAAAAACAAGTGGCTGCAACTTTTGAGAATTTTGGCTCTATCTACAATAAAAAAAAGAAAATAAACACATGACAGTAACATTGAACAAACATATTCACGGCAAAACGAACTGCGACTGAAGATTATTATTACCAGTGTTCAAATCGATCATCCTTTGTCCCTCGTCTCTACCTGAGCTGTGAATACGCACCCTACAAGTCTGCAATTATTAGAGCTGTGCATTTTTTGCCCTTTTTACTTTAAGGGCGTTTCATTTCCAACCATATTTCGATTTGGCTGGTAGGCCGGATGCAATAATGATTTTAAATTTAGATTAATGCTGATCTCATTGTTGGCTCTTCAATGTAGAGCTTGTATTAAGTGATGAAAGACGATACTTATCATACTTTTTATTCAATTACTTTTAAGTCCGAATTCACAGTACTATGAAATACCAGTATTGATATTTAAGATAAAAAAATTCTTCCATTTTGAAATATTTGACGATTTCATAGTAGATGCCGTATTTTTCCAATTTTTTATAATAAACGAATTGCTTTTCATTATAATAATTTGTAACACATCTACAATAATCAATATAATAGACTTACTTCTCTTATTTTACATATTATATTTATGTAGGAAATTCTAAGTTAAGAGCACTAAACTTCAACAATTTATATATTTATTTTTGTCATTTTCGTGTGAAAAATTGAAATAAACATACTCATTTCATATTTAGAATGCTTTGGTCTCATTTCACACAACTAATTCTACTGTACACATTAAAACGAAGCTGGTTTAGTCGCTTTGTGTCAGAAAACAATCCGTCAGAGTCCTTCACGTCTCGTATCTGCGAATCGTCCTCGGAACCGGTTTTATCGAATATTACCCACCGTACAACACAATATAACTAAAGTACACAAAATATACTATGTCTGGGACGGGGCGGCACTAATACTGTAGCCAAATTAATTTCTACATTTTATGGAAGTAGGTATATCTGACTGTATAATTTTCTTGGTAATGGTTGTCCCGAAATATTTTTAATGTATGTCAATTTGATTGTATAGTTTAGATTTTCTGACAAATCATTCCTTGAAGCGATTGTAGTTCCGTTAATTTGAAGTTACAATCTTAATCTTCAATATAGTCTCAATAGTTCCTTCAAAGGTACTACTCGAAAGGAAAGGATACTGACAACAAAGGAATATAACCGTTAAATTATTAATTTACATCTACGTACGAAGCGATTTCATATTTTTTTGTTTTGGGAGACTTTTACCTTTCGTACCCTTTTTACGCTAATAATTCGATAGTTCTCGGACTATTTATGATATATAGCTCGCGTGGTGAAACTTATATTTAATCATCTAATAGAAGACATTATTATATCATGAAGTATCT
This sequence comes from Euzophera pinguis, assembly GCA_947363495.1. NCBI lineage: Eukaryota > Metazoa > Arthropoda > Insecta > Lepidoptera > Pyralidae > Euzophera > Euzophera pinguis. The sequence continues at coordinate 9,149,816 of OX376170.1, read as the reverse complement.
TGCTATCGCTCACTTTAATTTGTGGCACTTTGCCGGTTGTTGTAAAAATAAGTCGGCTCGGGCCGCAGATAAATCTTACAAGCGATTGATGAACGATTCAAATGTTTTAAACCATTTAGAGGCATAAAGAGTTGTGTTTACTTCTTTATTGAAATTAAAATCAAAAGGAAATTGATATTTTTATTGATGTATGATCTGGATGTGTATTGCTTGAAGTCTTTTTTGAAACTTTTTATCGGTGTAATAAAAATCGTAGACATTGACCATTTTCGTAGTTACTCAGCACTAGAATCTTGTAAGGCATGAATACTCTCATTTACGAGTAATATAGAAAGTAAGTAAATGAGCTATAATACCAAAGTAGGTATTGTTGATATAACTTGACAAACGAAACGTCGATAAAAGTTTATTCTTAATTGCTAGCAGCAAATCAATATTTGTGAAGTAAGATTATCGTTAAGCATTTTTATTTTATGCCTGTCTCTTTTATCTGTAGGTCTTCTTTAATAAAAAAGCGTTAAATTATAGTATTTTGAATCATTACTTGTTTTGAATTTAGTTATTCTGTTATTATTATTGCCTGCTGAATTCATAGCGATGGTTGATTTCACAGGTTTACTTTAATACAAAGGTCATAAATGTTTGTAGTTAGTAATGTAAGGCCACACGTCAGCAATACAAATAGAAGTATTTGCCAATGGCCATGACCAAAGACCACTTAGAAATATGTTACATGTTAATTGAAACTTGTTTTCTTCTCCGTTGTAGAAAATTTATTAACTTACCTACTATAAAAAAATACATATACCTTCTACAAGTATACTGGTACAAAGTATTGAAGGTGAAAAGATAAATATACTTTTTATTAGTTTACCGTGTCCCACTGCTGGGCAAAAACAACCTCTCGTTTCTTCCATAAATCTCTGCGGCACATTGGTTTATTTGTCGATGTGGTCTCACTTCCGTAAGAAATTTATAATTTAGACCATTACATCGGTGAAAACTACATTTAATTAAAAAATTCATAACACACAGAAATTTGCCTACAATTTTGTTATTATATAGGTAGAAATACATTTAGCGGCCTTCCGAGTCACAATTTTCTGGAGAAAAGCTGATATCTCTAACTTCGGTCCTATCAGATTAAATACCCTCTTTCCATGTACTAGGCGAGTCAATGATCTTATACTTTTCTATTATACTTTAGAAGAACGTACCGTACAGTGCACAAAACCACTTCTCCGTTACCGTGAGAACGCGAAATAATTGACTTATCTTCTCAGTTATTGATAAATTAACCGTGAAAACAATTTTGTTTTGCCTTAATGTTTCTGTTAATTAGGAGTAACGCTGAATTTATGTGGTGATGTTTTTGCTTATCTATCCATAGCAATATAGGAGATTTTTATGAACTATTCAACGATTACATACATTTGTCATCACTGTGTCTAAAGATACAGTACTAGAACTGTAGTGTTATTTAAATACGCAATTGTTAACTAGATTAGGACATCATTATCATTACTACTTACATAGTATAAAACAAAGTTGCTTTCCGCTGTCTGTCCGACCCTATGTATGCTTAAATTTTTAAAACTACGTAACGGATTTTGATGCGGTTTTCTTTAATAGATAGAGTGTTTCATAAGGAAGGTTTATATGTATGATTCATGCATAATGTAGTAGAGAAACACTGATAATTTTAAAGGTTTCTGAAATGAGGTCGAATGAATTAACACATTTTTGGCGCTTACATTGCAATCGCTGGCTTAACCCTGTAAGATAGATCAAAATAATATATTACAGTATTGTAGATCTTACAAAGGTCTACAAAATAGTCCGCAATACCATGTCTAACTATTACAGATATAGAGCCACGGAACATAATGCCTTTAGCAACGATTGCCAAACTCGCCAGAAGTGGGATGCAATAGCCCGCTCGACGGTTGCCTACTGCTAAGGGCACCTCAAGGAGAGAAACCCTTTGCAGGTACGCGCAAGCGAATCTCCAGAGGAAGCAGTTGGCAACCGAAGAGCTGTTTATAGAGGCAAAACGGAGGAAAATAGAGGTGGCGCTTCTGCAAGAGCCTTACGTTGGCAAAAATAAAATGATGGAGGGTAGACGGGGGGTCAGACTCTTCCAGGACACCAGTAATAAAACGGGTAAAAACAAGGCTGCAATAGCAGTATTCAATCAGGACGTTACAGTCACACAGTACCCAGACCTAACAACTAAGAACATCGTCGTTGTTGAAATAAAAACGGTGGCCTGGAGGATGCTGGTAGTATCATACTACTTTGAGCCAAGCGAACCCATACTGCCATATATAGCCCAAATAAAAAAGATTATGGACCAATTAAAGCCAACATATTCTATAGTAGGGGGAGACGCCAACGCAAAGAGTTCCTGGTGGGGTAGCCCTATAATAAACAGTAGAGGGATAAAGATGGCGAGTGCTCTCAACGAAATGGACCTAAACGTCTTAAACACAGGCAACATACCGACATTTGATACGATCAGAAATGGGAAAAGGTACACAAGCTTTGTTGACATAACGGCCTGTACGACTGGAGTGCTGGGACGGATTGAAGGTTGGAAGATAGAGGAAGATCTCGTCGACTCGGACCACAACGGGATAACATTTGCAGTTAGACTACAAAAATCAAAAGGAATGGAGGTACAGAGAACAACCAGGCGTTACAACACTAAAAGAGCAAATTGGCAACTATTTCAGGAAAAACTAGACCAACTAAAACTAAGTAAAAACATTTCGGCAACAACAATAAACCAAATTAAAAACAAGCAAGAAATAGACGATATGGTAGGAAAACTAACTGAAATTATAACAGAAGCAACAGTAACACCGGTACAAACTAGGCTACATTATTCGTTTCACGATATTGATTCTTATCCAAATAAATCATTTTATATTCAAGATTGTTTTAATACCTGTTGATTACTCTTTGAATGAATGAAATCGGACATTCCAGTTCAAAGATATTACGGATTTTGTTTTGAGTTTCAATCATTTGGCGTGGCCCGGACGAAGCGGTACTAAGTAGGCCCGATTTCTTCCCGTGGCGCGTGGGGTTCCCTAATGTTTGACAAAAAACGATAGAATGCTAAGAATTTTTACAGTAAATTATAGATTAGTATATCAAGAGTTTAATTTTACGTAGACTATACACTCCTTTTACTCCGTGGAGGGAACTGATGAAAATTATTGATACGCTTGGCTATTTTTCTGGTGGTAAGAATAAGATATCTATCAGATTTTTAGGATCAGCCAATAATTTTAAAAAATAATCACATTTAATTCCCCTAAAAAATCGTTTCTCTATTGTCCTATAGGCCTGTGCTTTCAATCTTCCTTGGAAATACATTCGTACAGTTTTCATAGGTTATTAGGAACTACTTGGCGTCAGAAAGATCTGTGTAGCCGGTTTTGAAAGAGATGCTTATTGAGTGTTTATCTTTTATTTAACTTACTACATACTTTGTTAACCCGGTCGAAGTCGGGGCGGGCTGCTAGTAATATATAAGACTATCGTTTATTACAGTAAACAAAGCAACAAAAAAAGAACTTTAACCAGAGAATTAATAATAGTACTAACGCCTTAACTTTACCTGAAATCACAGAATAAATAATAGATTGGCTAGGTGGACATGTTGCAGATTTTGAGCTTTGAACTTTTTCTTTTGAATACACAGAGTATTAATTTATAGTTATTTTCCGTATGCTTACAAAATTAAAAAAACGAGACGTTATTTATAAGGCTTAAGTGTTCTTTGTGTACATTTTTTTCATACATACACGCATACTTAAATTATTACTGACATAAAAGACCACCGCTGAAGTTTACCTCTCGTGTTTTCTTGTCATCAAGTCGAGGTAGTTTTTCGAATTATAATAGTTACTGTAATCTTATATGCGATTTTTCATTGTTCGCAGAGTGAAAAATGGCTGACCTACGAAAATATGAAAGAAGAAATTTTAGAAAAAATCCGTAAATTGGAGGAGGAGCGCCACAGCGTCGACCTCTGGACCTGCGGGGCCGAGTGGGGAAGAAAACGAAGGAAGAGACAGGTTACAGTCTCCCCACCATACGTGGTGTACATGCTACCAGACGCTGACATCATGGAAGATTGGAGGCTAGTTAGAAAATTATTGGAAAGAGCAGATTAAACAAAATTTATTATGTACTTTCAAAACATGTAATGATATAATTGAGTGACAGTATCGAGTATTAAATCAAGGCTGATTTCGGAGACAACTGATTTAGCTAGCCTCTCTAATCATTTGTGGATAGAGTTACATTCTTCGTCAATTAAGAAATTTTTATTTTTATTAAATTGTCTTTGTGTCAAATGGCACTGGCGCCCACTTTGTATTTGGGCTTTGATATCATGACTTGTTTATGTAAAATAATAATTATTGACTCTGTGCTGAAATGTTGCACATTTGGATTTAAATACTACTTTTGTTATTACAGCTTATTTTTTTTTAAGAGTCTGTGAGTATTTTTGTTTCAATATTTAAAAAAACACAACAGGGGTGAGTTTATTTTAATATTTGTTTCTTTTCTAACTTTTGTATCGGTCATTTAAACAAATCCATTTCATGGTTTGATTGAATTGTATATACTTACTTAGTATTAAAATAGTACTAAAAATATAGTTTTATGATACTAGAATACAAGAGAAAACTAGCTACCTACATTTTATAAAATTTTGTACACATTTGACAAACAAATTAACTGGAAATAAAATATTTGACCGGATCTCGACTGATCGTGATCGGTCACTCTGAGAGCCATCCACCACAAATGTTCAATGTGATAAAAAAGAAATAGTGATAAAATGTTTCAATTTCTGTCACTTTCCCGTCAATTCGACAACTGATCTTATTAATGCCTGTTTGAAATGTAATCCCATTGGACTCTCTGTTGCTCATTTTTTTTAATTCATAATTTCTTCAAAGATCGCCCTGAAAGAAAACTATGTTTGTGTGCTTAGCATTCCATACCTTTTCATATTTAACTATGTTACTATCAGCACAAAAATAACTGCGAGTGAGAAATGAAAATGAGTTCGCTTCATTTCGAAATCCACCGTAGCATGTAATTATTTTTTAGTACCACAAAGTCGTATATTTATTATTTCGGTTAGAAGTTTAGTTTTTAACATGGATTACAAAGCGCAGGCGTACATAATGACTTTGTAAAAAGAGGGGTAGGTGTATCTATAAAGATCAATAAGCGTGCAAGCCTTGGTTTTAAGTCATGAAAAATAAGAAAAAAAATGTAGTATCGTATGCGTAATTTCTAATAATACAAAAGCCAGACCTTTTGGCGGACAGAACTTTTGGAGAAAAGCCGAGGCCCAAAAGTGGGTTATAGAAAGCCGATGATGAGAAAAACCGTACTGCAGCTTTCTTTACTGCAGTGCAAGAACTTCATGTTTCAACTCGCCAAGAAACGCTTTAGTTATATTTCAATATTTACGTGACATCAATAAACCTTTATAATGTATTTTTATCAAAGATACATTTGGTTTTGAAACACTGCTAAAGCCTGCGCACAAAACTTTTTACCGCCCGTCATTTCTCAAATTCCGTAAAATAAAATATCCTGTTTTAACCCCTATATAATCTTTTTACATGTGCCTTTTAAGTTCTTGTCTTTCTTTTTTAGGTTTGTGAATCGATAAACACGTTTGAATGTCCTAAATAAATAAGCAAATTTAAGTTAACAAAAGAAATCGGCGTGTGTAGAGATTCAGTTTCTGAAATACGGGTTTAATCAAAATTTGGACCGAAATGTTTGTGTATAATGATAATCATTTTCCAAAAAGTGGGCTAAGTAAACTCAAAACGGTTATCGGAGCTGAACTTTTGTAATGGTTCGGTTTGAGCTTAACTTCAATTTTTTGTGAATTTAATTATCTAAATCCTTATATTCCTACCTTTTCTGCTGTGTTTACGAGGGGTGATCCAAAAGTAATGATAATCAGTTATTTCTAGTGCACACAAAAATGCAAAAAAAATATCAGTCACTTGTTCAGTTACCCACTAGTTCAGGAAAAAAAAACCATATAAATAGGCCACGATTTTCGGGAGCTACATTCATTTGAATACGGACTGTCAAGGAGTGAACATCAAAATGGAAAAACACGAAATCAGAGCTGTCATTAAATACCTCTGCTTGAAAAAAATGTCTACCAAAGACATACACAGCGACTTGGTGGAAACATTAGGGGACTCTTCTCCTCCATATTCCACAGTTGCACGCTGGGCTAAGGAGTTTAAGCTGGGAAGAACATCGACGGAAGACGAACACCGCGAAGGACGCCCATCGACGTCCCTCACTGAAGAAAATGTGAAAAAAGTTGAAGAAGTTGTATTAGAAGATCGAAGAGTGACTATCAGGCATGTAGCTGAGGTCACAGGGATCTCATATGGCAGCATTCAAAGAATCCTTGCGAACGAATTGAATATGAGAAAGGTCTCCGCACGTTGGGTACCGAAAATGTTAAACGACGAGCAAAAGAAGAAACGAGTCGACATGTCAAGAGCAAATCTCGAAAAGTTTCAAGCAGACAAGGAAAATTTTTTGTCACGTTTTGTGACCATGGACGAGACCTGGATCCACCATTTTGATCCTGAAACAAAACAACAATCTATGACATGGAAGCGATCCGATGAACCGACGCCGAAGAAATTCAAAGTGTCAAGCTCAGCAGGGAAGGTTATGGCGTCTGTTTTTTGGGATGCTGAAGGAATAATCATGGTGGACTACTTGGAAAAGGGGGCCACTATTACAGGCTCCTACTATGCAGAACAAATAAGAAGATTGCGGGAGGTTATTAAGGAGAAAAGGCGAAGCAAACTGCGGGCTGGAGTGCTGTTCCATCAAGACAACGCACCGGTTCACAAAGCTGCAATTGCCATGGCTGCCATTCAGGATGCGGGCTTTGAGCTGGTGGAACACCCCCCCTATTCACCAGATCTAGCCCCCAGTGACTTCTATCTCTTTCCACGACTCAAGGAACACCTCCGAGGCAAGAAATTTGACGATGATAGCGACGTGATGGCCGCGGTTGAGGACTTTTTTGAGAGTCAAGATAAAGATTTTTTTTCTAAGGGAATTTTAGGTTTAGAAAAGAGATGGACTAAATGTATAGACTTGCTAGGAGCTATGTTGAGAAATAAATTTATTTTTTTATTTTATTCATTGTGTTTATTATTGATTATCATTACTTTTGGATCACCGCTCGTAAATATTTTTAAAGTAAAATGTATCTATATCACATTTACAACTCAATTACGAACCGCTATGCTGAACCTTTTAAGTTAAGTGATGTAAATATGCAGTTGAAGGAATAAACAATTTAAAGTGATTTTTTCGTTTTATTTTTAATAAAATGATCCGAGTCGCAGGTTTGAGGACACCATCCTCCCACTGTTAAGTCAAAACTAGAAATTACATATCACTATCATTTCTTTATTTAATTTAAACAAATGTTAGAACATTAAGAAATGTTTGTGTTTAATGCGAAAGGTAGACGTTTGCCTTTTACCCACGGACTTTTACCTTTAGTATTAAACATCATTGTTGAATATATAATTAATGTGGTGGAAACAAATAAAGAAATTCAGCAATAGATAATGTAGTGACCCAATAAAAGAGCATTGAAACATTCCTTTCTCAATTTAAAAAAGACAAATTTTACATTATTTCCTAATTGATTTTCTCCTAATAACTAATACAAAACGTATTTTCCATATATTTTTTACCCTCTGAAATTCTGCTAATACATTGAACGGATGTTGATGCGATTTTCACATTGAGAAAGGAAAATTTAGCGGTTTCGATGCTCATTGGATTTTCACAATACTTCAAATAATCTCTAGGTCTATTTTCGCGATGAAGCCGGGATGTGTCGATGGTACTCGATTTTAAATGCAAAAAATTGAATGTTTTGTTTTCATTACTTTCCAAACCAAAATTCCCACAAGAGCAAGCTCAGAAAAATATAGTTTACTTGTTATGTAGTGTACTAGTGCCTAATAAATGCTTTGTTTTAGTAAGAAGAAGCCCAGTCCACGACGAACTAAGCATTATAAATAGATCGCAGCTGCATATGCATACGGCCTGACGCAACGTTGATTAATTGTCGTGACACTTATTGTTGTCCCACCTCGATCTGTCCAGGGTCGTCTAAAAATATACTATACAAATTTTTTCAAAGTCATCATGATCTAACTAAGGAATATAACATTGTATTATTAAATATTCTAACTGTCGCACGGGAGTAGACGCGGGACATATTTGTATACTTATTGCGGCTAATTATAGTCCTATTAGACTTTAATCAATCTCTCTGCCAAATTTTATCTTTAACTATCCAACAGTTCTGGCTGAGAATCAAACATCTACACAAACTTTTTAAAACAACGTACTTATCAGAAAACAAACCGGATAGCATCTGCTAATTCTATCTTATCGTCCATGTCTTAAAACTAAATCTAGGGACGGCCGCATTTTTCACCAGAAAATTGCATTTAATTGTACAATTATCCGAAAAATATGTTAAATTAACAATTATCAAAAAGCCATACTTGATGATATTTTAAAAAACTTCAGAGCCGGCGAGTGTCTAGACCCTGAGCTTCGTAACTGTGCAGTACAACTGTACTGTAAGACCATTCCCATGAAAATTTTGGACTGGCAACCGCTAATAACTACCCCACTCGCCTGTAAAATTCCAGCTTCATTGGATTTCAAAAGTTATGTAATTTATGAACCATGTTATCAGCTAACAATCCTTTGTTAGGATATAACATAAGTAGCTAGGAAATTAGGAAATTTTAACTAAAGTTTAGTTAAAATTTGATTTTAGGAAATTTTAACTAAAGTTTTATAACAAATTTATAAGCGAAAGTGACTTTAGGTAGTGTTTTTATTTGTAATAGTATACTAAACCAATCTCAGTTAGATTGGTTCAGTATACTAACAAAAATACTAATGCAATACTAATTTTTAAAATACTTATGTAAGTAGATTGAAGTACTAAGGACATATGGTACATTTCATCTTGAAAAAAATAAAATAAAAGCAGATTTCTTTAAATTGTTATCATTTCGATGTATATCATCTCCCTAGTGCAAAGTAATGAGGTACACAAAACATGTATTTTTTCTTTTAAATTAGCATATCTCTGTCCGCTTCATATGAAGACCATAACAGATGGCTTATTACACACACGGATATTTTTAGGCTCTTCTTAGACGGTCGTATACGTTGGATGACGCCAATGCGGTAAATAAATAACATATTATGAGAAAAGTTATTTTGACGTCGTAGTGCTTGTACTGTTCTAAAATTTATATACAATGACGTCGCCACAAAAAAAGAAAAACGTTTTTATAAAAAATAAATACTTAATTGTCTAAGATCCCTCCATAAAACTACCTTCACCGAGGTGGTTAATGGATGAAAAGTGTTTTATATTTAATTAAATATATTGCAAATGGATTGTCTAAAAAATTTACCCCTTCCCATGCGATATAAGAGTACACAGCATAGTTCGTCCATTTAAAGAAAAAGAGTACACATGCTATTTGTTCTTGAAAATGAGATTTCATCATCATTTCATATCATATTCTGGACTGAAATTTTTTAGACAACCCATTTGCAATATATTTGTTGACATATTTTATTGAATACTAGCTGACCCGGTGAACTTCGTTTTGCCTAACAGTCGATTCTTTAATTTTTTTAGTTTTTTTTTTTAAATTGTTGGCATGCGCGTGAACTGCGCGCGGTACTGGTCAGTACTTGGACATTGCAACATTACTTTATTTTTCTAAAATAAACATAGCCTAAGTTACTCCTTATTACATCAGCTACCTGCCAATAAAAGTCCCGTCAAAATCGGTCCAGCCATTTCAGAGATTAGCCGGAACAAACAGACAGACAAAAATTGTAAAAAATGTTATTTTTGTGTATGTACCGTATATATATTCATATGCATATAGTAAAAAACGGTTATTTCAATATTACAAACAGACACTCCAATTTAATTTTTATGTATAGATTGTATAGATATGCATGTAGTAAAAAACGGTTATTTCAATATTACAAACAGACACTGCAATTTTATTTATATGTATAGATAAAACACTTTTCATAATTGGATGCTTAAATAATTGCTTCATAATTGGATGATTGCATGGATGACCAGCTCGGTGAAGGTCGTTTAATGGAGGGATCCTATACTTAAGTATCTGCTTTTTGCATCAGAATTTGGTAATCAAATAGTAATTTATGAAACTGTTACCTAATATAACTTTTTTTCGATTTAAGTACAGCTTGACCTGGGCCAAAGATGCAACCTCTTTGGTCTAGGTCAAGCCGTGCGGTTTATCTACAGCGTAACCTCCTTGGTCCTTTAAAAGCTGTGGATGCGGCCAACAAGCCTGCGCGATCAGGATCAGCGATGGATTAGATATTGAATAGTTTTTCAAATTTCTTTCTGTTTAAAAAAAAATATGAAAACGTAGCGATGCTGAAGAAAATTTTACACCGTTTTTTATTATTTACCTAACTGTATGAGATAAGATAAAGTTGTGTATGAAACTGCACATAATTAGGTCTAACAATACTCGTGTAATGCTATAAAGAAACGAGCCGAGAACCCTTATTATGATACAAATGTTCATACAAGAGTTGTATCATAATTTAATTTTTTAATTTTATTTCGATATCATGTGTTTCTACACATCAAAATGGGTTAAATGTCAGTCATTCTTGACTGACATTTAACCCATTTTAACCTGAATTATTTTAGTATCTCAGAATTTTAAAATATTTTAGTATAGTGTATTTTATGACTCCCTTTATGATTTCGGATTATTAAAAAATGATTTGAATCATTACTTCTGGAAATATCCGGTGATGCCATATGGCACCGCTAGGCTAATATGGGGTCAATTCCTTTTTTTTGTTAATTTTATATTCTTTATCGGTTTACTTATTTTTTGTAATGAAATGACATATTTTTTTATAAAATCATTAAAGGTAATGATTTAAAAATAAAAATAAAATATATAAATATAAAACAAAAAAGTTTGGGATATTTAAATAAAACGTGACCAAAATGTAAATACAAAAAACGAATATAAATTGGTTACAAACAAAAATAAAATGAATTTGAATCATACAAATAGTAATGACACGGATATGGCCTAGCGGTGCCAAACGGCATCTATAACTTTTATGCGTGGTAAATGGTAAACTACTATTAAAACTATGTTTAATTGGTTGTATTATCAATGTGTAAATGTACACTATAAAACACACTCGATTTTATCGAAAAATTATACAAGATAAATAAATTAATACACTCTTTCCAGAAAGTGAGGTGTTTTATTTTTGCCTTAATTTCAAACCATCAAATTTCTATGATTCTGGTTAGTCAACACTAAGCGATTTTTACGACATTAAGTATTTAATTTGATAATAGATACATCCTTTTAGAATAACGCTGATAGCATACCATTAGCATTTGTGGCTTTTTTCGTTCGTAGGACGACAACAGTTACGGCGCAAAAATCCGATGCCAAACGGCACCGCTAGGTTATAATGGGGTTCTGTTTTTAATTTTTTAATGTTTACATTTTAATATGAGATTAGATAATATTATAACATAGATATTTTCGAAATTATTTTCAATTTTACCATCACCCTTTTTCCACATTGCAGCTCTTGTTTGATTTTATCATGATGGGGGATATCACAAAAGACGTCGGTTTGGGACGACGACATGACATCACGATGATGCTATGATTATGATATTTCAACTAATTGTATTCCTCTTCGTCCAAGCGTATTTCACATTTGCATCCTCGACTTACGCTTAGCTTAGGGTAAACTGTTAATCATGTTCCTAGATTTGGTCGTAGGTACTGGTTATATCAATGGAGCGACTGCCGTCTTACCTCCGTTACCCTTTTTACGGGCTCTTTTGACCTACCGTACCCCCAATAGTATGGCGGGTAATAATTTCAAAAACAGTACCACCTTTTGGTAGTGATGTTTATTTAGTTACTATATGGAAACCAGACCAACAAGAACATGACCCAAGATTAGTGATGGGCGGCGAGTAAATTCTCAACCGTTGAAAACTCCGGTATTCAACCAAAATATTTAAAAAACTTGTTTTCAACCGTTTTCTACGGTTGTTTACTATAAACTACGGTAGAAATCTTACCATACATTTTTCTACATTTTCTATTTAATTTTTGGAGTTGGATTCATATATCCTGGATTTCATACCAGCCTTTCCTATGAAAATCAGGGTTCTTTTTATATAAAATATAAATATTGAACACATAATTAAAATTTTGCATGAATAAGTTTTCAACCATAGATTTAGTATAATACAGGTTGGAAACGGTTGTTTATTCGGTATTCTACCATTTTGGTTGAATACCGTGTTGAAAACCCATCACTACCCGAGATGTGTTAGTGGCCAACTTTTTCAGATGATTGCCTTATGGCATCTGACCTAGTCTCACGACTGCTATCTATCTACAACAACCGGGACCAACGGCTTAAACTGCCTTTCAAAGCAGGGAGGAGCTCGAGATTGAAAATGCCACTAAATGGCGACCAATTAGTGGTCGCGTCTCGCCGTCGCTTGACACGTATATTCGCTACAGAAACGCCGTGATACGCGCATATCGGTACCGAATGCGTGTCCTCTGTTTATTCCGCATAGCGCATCCTCTATGAGTACAGCGGGTCTAAAATCGCCACTTTGCGCGAATCACATTATGATCACAATATAAATATGTCATTGCAAATCCTAAAATGGCCATTTTTTGGCCTAAACGACTTGTATTCACGGCCGTAAAACCCATTTTTTGTTGACAGATGACTGCACTTGATTGACATTGACTGATATGATAGACTGAACTTTATTGCCACTAATATAAATAATTATTCAAGTAGTCTCTATTTTCTTTATTGCGTAAGCAAATCCCAATGTACGCACGTTAAATAAACAATAATATTAATTTCCTGTTTCACAGTATGTCTAACATCATTATTAACAAAGAATTATATAAAAAATAATAAATCGGTTTTGTTTGTGAAGAACCGGTTTTCATTTTATTGCTATGGCAATATTAACACGACAAATGATTCACGAAATGAACTGAATGCGGCGTGTCCATTTTACAAAAAAAAGAAGAATTGCAGAGGTATCGCTAGGAATTCACGAAATGAATTCGTTTTTGAAGAATTGCTCAAAGTGGCGATTGATGATGACCTACAGGGGTCTATTGTGTACATCAAGTAAATAATATACAGAAAAACCTGCGTAAAATAAAATTAAATAAAAAAAATAAACTAAACTTAAAATAAATAATATGTTCCATCATATCAATTTAAACCATTTTAAGTTCTGGTTATTACATTGGAACGTCTACTGCCTGACCTCCGTAATCCTGTTTACAGGAAACCAGGCTAATAGGATAATAATCCGGCTGTGGCATTAGTGACCAACACGGTCAGATTTTTCAGGCGGTCTAAAGAATATAAACATTTACCGGTTACCATCTAAGGATAACAATACAATAGAACTTATTATTAGAAATAACGACCAATCCAAGTCAGCCCACGCTTACAGTCTGTTGAAACAACCCCGCTCGCTAGACTTTTGAGATACTCACTCTTGTAGTAAGTATGGCTTGTCTACTTTGTTAAGAATTTCATATTTTACAATTAATCACCCTACTAAAAAAATAGATTGGTTCATGAATAAAATTAATTTCATAAATATTATTTCGCACAATAAATCAAATAAATAAATAAGTTAAGTAATAATGATAAGAAAATGCAAATAAAAAGTTAATAAAAAAATGACTAAAGTCAACAGATTTGATCACGCGCTCCAGCTCGTAGCACATACGCCGTCCGCTACGAATTACGTAGACGGTGGCGTAGCACTTACGCAATCTTCAATTGGGCCTTGTTCATGTTCATTATTACTAGTATATTTAACCCGACTGTAGCGGAGCCAAAAAAGAGGGTTATGCGTTTGTTTGATTTGATAAATGTTTGTATATGCCCATATAAAAATTCACTCGTAACTAAGTAACGGTTAACCCCAGGACATATATATTGAATACTAAATAGTCCATAAGGAAGATTCTAAATCGCCTCCATTGTACTTACCTTGCATTTTTCAAATCTAATTTTATGATAAGATAAAGTAGTGTATGAAACTACATTTATTACAGTTTAACTTAGGTATTTCATTTCAAATTTTTCAAGTTTTGTTAAAATAGGTTCAGTAGCCTTCGAATTACAGAGTTAAATATTTGCACTTTTAATATATATATTTTTTTTTATCTTCATCAAAGTTGCTAGCTAGCTCAGGCGGTCTCTTGTTCTAACCGTCAAATCTAAGACGAAGCCGACGCTACCCGAGCGTAGTTACCCTGGGTTTATAATGAGAAGCGTAAACTAAGGTCACAACTGAGAAACACGCTTGGACCAAGAAGAACAAGCACAACCGCAAGAAACTTTTCTATGTTTAAAATTACAACTATTAGTTTAATAAATGTAATTTTAATCAATTTTCGCTTTATTTAAGAACAACTATGTTTCTTTTTTGTACAATATTTTTTTTAAACATAAATACTTGCTTATAACCTCTACTTTTGGCAAGTAGCAAGGTCTCCCTGTTGAAATCTTTATACATAATTAACTGGTGTGTGGGGTCATAAGGCAACGTAAGACCTATGAACCCATATGAGAGGTTAGCAAAAAAAAAACTTGATAAGTACTCAAAAAATATAATATTTATTATTTAATACTAATATATTTTTAAGTATTCACCCTGATCGTGTATACACATTACCATGCGTTTAAACCACGTGAAAAATACTTCTGATCGCTCTTGTCGAAAGGAATGTTTATTCTTAGAATAGTTTACAATTTTCTTTAATTTTTGGATTTTAAAAGTAAAATCACAAGGTTGCTTGGTTAAATATGGTAGGTGAGGTAGCACGGACAATTTTTTTGAATTAAAGATGAGAACAAAAGTTGGAATGTGGTGGGGACATCTGTACGCACAAAACCAAGTAGCAGTGACGTCACTCCACCTCTAAGTCCGTCCTCTTGTTTCTAAACGTTTGCCTTCCACAAGATACCAAAGGTTTATATTTTTGAACGGATTAAAAAAAAATTGGTTTCGAATAATAAAAAATAATGCAGTAGAAAATAGACAATTATATCCATAACTAGCCCTAGCCATGAAAGCGTTACGCTTGCTTTTACGGCTAAACGCGTGTTAGACAGACGCACTTTCGCATTCTTTTTTCTTCTTATTTAGATAGTAAGTGTATATGAAATACTTTACTAATAATGCAGGGAAAAGTACCTTCGTTCGCGATTGTATTTCTGACATTTATGTCTTATCGCTGTGTCAACATAATTTACGTCAATTACTGGATTATACTTAAATTAACCCGGAATTGAAGATTATTTAATAATTATCAATGCCTAATATATAAAATTATTAGTTATTAATTTGGCCCACTTTAATTTCGGTGTAGAAAATGATGTTCAACTGTCACTCGAAATATGTAATTGTCCCGAAATAATACATATGTACATACATAATAACCCGGAATTCAATACTATCAACACCTAAATATACAAACAAATTAACCTAAAAACTTAAAAAAACTAACTGAAAGTAAAAACTTAAAATTAAAAAAATTAATACTAAAAATTAAAATCTAAGCAATATCCGTGTGGCATGGTGCCAATAACACTGGCTTCATTCCCGCGTTGAATTATGCAATTGCAATTCTTTGCGCTAGGAATGAGCCAGCCCTCTTGACACCTAAGTAATTTATAAAACAAAATAATAAAACCTTATGTATTCACATATGGAGAAAATAAATAAAATGTAAAAATAGTCGTGTGACGTCACAGCTCGAGAAGTTGAGACAATGACATCCATACTGATATTATACTTAAGTGCGAAAGTCTGCCTGTCTGTTTGTTACACTGTCACGACCAAACCTCTATACGGATTTTAGTGAAGTTTGGTATGAATATAGTTGAAAACCCGGGCTCAAACATAGGCTACTTTTTGTCGCAGGCGGAGCTGCGGAAAACAGCATTGTTGCAATATGTATTTCGTTACCTAGTTATAAGATTATTTAGTTTTAATTTCGATATAGCAAATGATGTTCGAACTGTGACTCGAAATATGTTATTGTCCTGAAATATTGCAAGTACATACATTGGGCTTTACTTATTTTTTAGGCTTTACTTTTCCGTAAGAATCGTAAAAATATAAGTACTTATAAAATAGTTTCAAACTTAAATTCTGTTAACAAAAAGTGAGTTAGTAGTGTCGTCCTCGCCGGTCGTCCTTGCTGCAAATGAGGTCGCGACCTCGCCTAACCTACTTGCAATCAGCCTACAGATTGTTTTGGCTAGATTTTCACACCGAACTAGCTCTTACCTTATTGTTTTACACCTCGCCGAAAAAGGAAGTCATCACCGTCGTTTCAATCGTGTTACAATTAGCTCTCTAAACGGTAATCCTGTAATTTACATATGTATCCTATGTCTTTCCACTGTTCTCATGAAACCAAAAAACTGAAACGATTTTAAGAAATGATACGTCATGAGATTCGTCTTTATTGAGCGAGAGTAATTGAGTAGGATTGGGAATAAACAAAATGGCGGATTTTAGGTGCCAAAAAATACACCTTTATTTTATTTTTAACCTAAACCTATCGAATGTGTTAAGTATCAATATCATAAATATTACGTGACTTATATGTTCAAAAGTATTTTGATACGTGAAATCCCAAATTTTATGTCGTAATCTGCGGTGGGGTAGTTTTTTGCTAAAAAGAACGATACTGGCTCTTGTCGGAGTTATAATAGTGAGACTGCTTTGCGTCACAAATCATAGATCTGCAGGTATTGAATTTCATCAAGGAAAATACTGAAGTTTTATCCTACCATATATATAATTATAAGTGCCAGTGCCTACTTTTACAAATTCTTCTCAAACTCAAATATTTCACCCGTAAATAATAAAGATAAGGGTAGTAGAATAAATAAAGGTAGAAAGTACGCCATGCTTCCCGCCAAAAATGCGGGCGGTAAAGTTGAATGAAAATCCATTATTGACCTTCTTCTTTTTTTATGTCAATTTAGACATTGACACATCTTTTACGAAACTTGGACATGTATTCCTTGATTTATTTTTTGTCGAGAGCTTTTTTGACTGGAGGAAAAATGAAGGCAAAAAAGGGGAAGTTTGCTATAACGTAGTTTAAGTCAATAACATTGACGAATTCGTCGTGTTCAAATTTTAGGTGTTAGTGCAGTGGTTAATCGCTCAGTCTTCAATTCAGCCCGGCCTTCAATTGGCCCCGGGTTCGAACCCCGGTTAGTGAAGAAGTTTTTTTCTTTGCTATAATTAGTTTTTTGAAAGTAATTGACTAATAATCAGCTGGAAATTAATTTATTCAAATTAAATAATATTAGTTAAGAATACTTTATTTCGTAATCAAGATCAGAACATCCAATAAACAATACTTACTAATATTGTTTCTTGGAAGTTCTTAATTACTTTATTATTCTTTACAGTTTTAGTTACTGTAAGGGCAAATCCGGGCCCTATTGCTACAAGACTTGCTGTCCGTCCCTCTTTCCGTCTATCACCAGGTTATCTCATGAATCGTAATAGTTAGACAGTTAAAATTTTCACAGACGATGTATTTCTGTTGCCCCTTATAACAACAAATAGATACTATATAAAAACGAATAAAATAAACATTTAAAGGGGGCTCCCATACAACAAGCGTTATTTATTTTTTTGCTCTAAAGTTGACTAGACATTCCTTGTAGACAATATTTATTATTAAAACTTTATTGTTTCACGAAATACACATATACTTATAACAATTGGCGGACTTAATGCTAAGAGCATTCTAATATTGGTTGTAAACAACTGTACAGCTGAAGTTGTAGCTGTCGTCGAAACGCTTTTTTGGCCCTCTCATCTTCTATGTATCTTTAGCCATAGCACTGTCAGTTTTAATTTTAACCTGAAGTTCGTGTGACCATTTCCGTTTTAGATCGTCCACGTTTTACATACGGTGAGTATGTAAAGTATGCCTTAATTTGATAATTGGTAAGCTTCTACTTAACTAAGTAATTACTATAAACTTATAGTACGTACCTACTTGGTTTTAATTGTAAATGTTATCATTTAATAAAAATTATAAGAAACTGTTACCTATTTAACGTTCAATGCTGCAATTAGCAGCCTTGATTAGTTTCTTGTTCTTCATATTTTTTTCATAAAACTTCGCATGAGAATTTAGTTTTCTACACAGGTATCACAACTAAATTTTTTACATAATTTTTACAATTAAGTATAGCTTTGTAACTTTATAAGCAACTAGCTGTTTCCCGCAGCTCCACCTGCATCAAAAAGTAGCCTATGTTTGACCCCGGGAATTCAATTATATTCATACCAAATTTCATCAAAATCCGTTCAGCGGGTTGGCCGTGAAGGCGTCGAAAGACAGACAGACTTTCGCATTTATAATATTAGTATGGATAATTTAGCAAAGTCATCCCAATTTTCAGGTTTTACTGAAAATAAGCGCATCGTGATATTTCATAAATTACTGGTGCACATGTTGAGTGCATTTTTGATCATACAATAGGTAGATATGATTCCTTTTCTGGAATGTATTTCCGTTATGTCATATACTTAAGACGACTAAAGAGTCGCAGAAGTTTTTTGAGGCAGCGTAGCCTTTTTAGCCCAACGATGACGGGCGGTGACCGTGGCCACTTATTGGTGTAAACTAATCTGAAGAGTCAGCCATTTTGACTCGACAAGAAGAAGATATACTTAAGCACATATTGTAACACAATATGTAAAAGAAAGACCCAACATTTGGTCCGACTAGCCCGACAAATCGGACGAGACGAACTTTTTCTCCTAATAGTCAGAATTATCGGTCAAACAGGAACTACTAATCCGTATTGTCCGATTATTAAAGAATGCATCAAATAAAATATTATTATTGTTTATCATCGATATAAGCTAAGACGAGATTTCCCTATATTGTCACGGGCACCGGAGCGCGCAGAACCCCGGGCGACCGGTAGTTTATCAATTTATTAAAATTACTAAAACAACCACAAGAGCATAGTCGACGGTCTAGCTAGGCAGCGTTGCAATGGCGTGAAGTGTATTTGAAGGTCAACTGGTTTCATTGTGCGAACAATACCTGAATTCAGCCACTCATACACAAGAATCTAATCAGTAGATACAAAAAAGGGAATAAGTATGTATGTAATCCTACTAAGGTATATTTACAATTTTTCAATTGATTTCCAAAAGGTTGGTTACGTATCAATTCCGTGGTATTTTTATATTCTCAATCGGTTCAAAAAAGTATGATTTTGTTACCACCAAAAAAGATCAATTCAGACCCACAACCATTAAAATCGGTTGTAGCTATATATTTTATTATCAAGATTGTTCAAGTAGTAGGGTAGTTTGATTATTTATCAAACCTTACCTTAATCCAATATAGAATCATATCATATAATATATAATATCATCCACGTTGCATCTAGGTCTACAAAATTTATAAGTACGAGTAAGTATTTTTTTTTTTTTGACTTGCTCTTGTCTTTTCTTTAAGGTACTTGTTTGTGAAGTAGGTCGGAATGGCAATCAACCCTGTAAGCCCTGGTATTAGCATGTATAACGACCGCAGTGTTAAAGTACGTCAATATTATTGAATAACCTATAATACGACGAATTTATTATTTTAAAATTGCTACAATCAACTTATTTCTTTATCTTTATTCTTTTCTTTATCGGAGCGTGTATACCAAATGCGTATATATCTCAGCTTAGGCTTAAAAGCCTAGGGCACAAAATAGTTATAATAATACTAACCTAGTAGAACCTAGACTGCTGTCTGACCTCCGTAACCCACCGTGCCCATTGAGATTGGAACGTTTTACTTTGTCGATTTCGATGCTCTGTCTCCGTGGGCCAGAAATGAATTCAACGTATTTTTGTAACTTAACAAGTTACTTTTACGTTTATTTAAGTAGCCTATGTTTGACCCCGGGTCTTCAACTATATTCATACCAAATTTCATCAAAATCTGTTCAGCGGATTGGCAGTGAAAGCAAGACAGACAAACTTTCGCATTTCTAATATTAGTATGGAGGTGCCATTCAGTGAAATTACCTTACTTACCTGTATGTATGTTGTAACAGTATTTAACATCAGTAGGTACATATTTAAAATATTACATACATATTTTATATAAATCTGGCTAACCTTAAACGTAATAGCAGATTATTAACAAAAGAATCGTGTTGACGCAGTACAAGTCATCGGCCCCCTAGGTTTTATTCGCCCTTCGTTGATAGGTCGAATATAGGACTAACTTGTTTATTTTTCATTTAATACTTTTCGCAAAATAAAATTAATGTTTTGCGTCACAATAGAGATGCTTTGTTTTATTTTATGAGGAGAGCTAAAGATTATTTCATGTTTTAATAGGTTTTAAAAATAGGTATGTTACGATTAGAATGAGGAAAAAGTATAAGAAAAAATTGTAAAGAAACGTTAAGATGTACCTACTTACTCGCCAATTAATGTTTACCTAAGTGGATAATTAGCATTAATCTTTAGGTAGCACTGATATTATTGAGTTGTGTATGCTATTATCACAGATAGGTAAATTTTCTGCTATTAAAGAAATATTGTAACTTAAATAGGTTAGGTACTGTAGCATTTAGCTGACTAAATACTATTCATCTTTAGGAGATGAAATGAGTTTTAAAAGAGATTTATAAATAAATAAAAAATAAGAGATAAGTAGATACAAAATTATCTCTTAATCTAAAAATATATGAAAGTTTGAATTTAAAAAGATTACTTAATATACCACTAGAACGAACAAATGCGTATTTTATTACGATTTTGTTGTTATGACTAATTGTTTTGTTAATTATGGACAGGAAAACATCCTAAAAGAAGGCCCGCTTCAAAATCAAGGCGCCAGAAGTACGTATACATTAAACTTATTTAATCCATACTTCCATAAGTACTATATTATTATATCCATACTATCCATACTAATACTATATAAATACTATACATATAATATTATAAACGCGAAAGTCTGTCTGTCTGATAAGCTTTCACGGCCAAACCGCTGAACGGATTTTGATGAAATTTGGTATGAATATAGTTAAAGACCCCGGGTCAAACATAAGCTTTTTTTTACGCAGGCGGAGCTGCGGGAAACAACTAGTATTATTATAAGTGTGAAAGTCTGTCTATCTGTCTTTTAGCTTTTACGGCCAAACCGCTGAACGGATTTTGATGAAATTTGATATGAATATAGTTGAAGACCCGAGGTCAAACATAGGCTACTTTTTGACGCAGGCGGAGCTGCGGAAAACAGCTAGTTAGTAGTTAGGTATATAAATTGAAAAATGCCTCTCCGATCCGTACCTGGCTCAGTAGTAATAGGGTACCTTCTAGACCTGTGATTATTACGTCCTATCTCTCTGAGGGAGGTTAGAAAGTAGTAATTAAAGTATATACGTGGGGCGCACTATAAGTTTCCGGAATGAATATGAAAAAATACTATTAAAGGTACAAAATTAATTTATTGTTTTTCAAAATAATCTCCCTTGGCGTCTATGCACTTTTTCATTCGATGAAACCAGTTTTGAAAACTTTTGTGCCACTCCTCTGTGGTGACCTCTGAAACGTGTTTTTCATACTCCTCGACAGCCTCTTCTGGTGATGAAAATCGTTGACCGCGTAATTGGTTCTTAATTTTTGGGAACAGAAAAAAGTCACAAGGTGCCAGGTCGGGACTGTATGCAGGATGACTCATGAGTTCTACATTTTTCGCCTTCAAAAAGTCGTTTGTCTGTCTGGCCGTGTGAGAACTAGCATTGTCGTGGTGCAGGATGATACGGCGTTTACGGTTATTTTTATGGAATTCGTCAATAACTTCCGGCAAACAAATGGTCGTGTACCAGTCACTATTCACTGTACGACGATTCTCTAAAGCAACAGTAGCCACGTGTCCAGTATTATTAAAAAAAGAAGCAATCATCCGCTTAGATGCACTTTTCACGCGCGCCAGTTTGGTTGGTTTCGGCTCATCTTGAAAGACCCATACGCTCGATTGCTGCTTTGTTTTGGGATCGTAGCAATAAATCCATGTTTCGTCACCTAATTTGACGCACCTTCGTTGAATCTGGTAAGCATGGCACTGCACCAAGTGACGCGGTCCGTTTTTTGAGCCTCGGTCAAGTTGTGTGGGATCCACCGCGAGCACAGCTTTCTCACACCCAAATGTTTGTGTAGGATTAATCGTATTTGACTCATGCCTATTTCTAAGGATGCGCGAATTTCATGGTAGGTCACATGCCTGTCTGTTTCAATCATACGGCGCACAGCATTGATGTTTTTGTTGGTCACAGCGGTGGACGGCCGACCATCGCGAGATTCGTCACTGAGATTGATACGACCACGCTTGAATTCTGCAAACCAGCTATAAACAGTTGTCTTGCATGGTGCTTCATTGCCAAAAGCTGTTTTAAGCCGAGCGATGCTCTGTTGAGCTGTCAAATTACACTTAAAGTCGTAGAAAATCATACTACGAAAATTTTCCCGAGTTAAATCCATGTTGATGCAGACACACAATTTTTTAAATGGCGCCACAAGGTAAAACCAAAAGACAGTCAGATGAAACAAACTGCATTCTACAGCCAAAGAGTTCTATTTTCAAATGTTGCAATAAATTTTTAAATATTGTTTATGTAAGTGGCCAGTTCCGGAAACTTACAGTGCGCCCTATGTATAAGCTATTGTTCGTAGCTTATTTTATTCTTGGGCCACTAATGTAACATTTTGTTTTCTAAAAAGCCGTCTGGCGATGACCCGGTGTAAACCTCTGTAGAAAATAACAGATTATGCGGTGATGTGAAAGCGGTAAATAGTGGGCAGGTTGGGAAGTTGGGAACCCATGGTGAAAATGCTACCATTTACAATTCTTCACCTCCTTCTTGACTTAGTATATCTAAGCGCACGGGAGTGCGCAGGCCAAGTTCCAGCAACAGGCCGCGCGCATGCCGTGCACTATTAACATGAACCGTTTCGACCGGTAACTAATCAAAACCTAGGTCACTTCCAATTGTCTTAGCGTTATGAAATGTGGCACACAGGTCGTGTGTTATATGTAGATTAACAAAAAAATAAGAAATCGGTCAAGCGTGAGTTGGCTCAATCTAATATAGAATCTTTTATGAACCAGTGATACAATAAGACGAAGAGGGGGGGGGGGGGTTTAGAAGAGGGGGAGGGGGTATAAAATATGTCATAAGGAATTTAAGAAATCGGTCAAGCGTGAGTTGGCTTAATCGAATTTTTAATAAAAATATTTATGAACCAGTGATACAATACAGAAGGGGGGGGGGGGGGGGGGCTTTATAAAATATTGATCTGTTTCGACCTCATTTACCCAAATTATCGTATAAAAAACGTAGGGTCAAAAAAGTTGAAAAGAGTGGGCTCTGGGGCCCAATTTAGCTCGAGCTCAAATTTCAGATGATTTGCCTACAAACTAACTTCTAAGGTTAACAATGGACGAATTTCCCGGTGATTCGCCATTTATTTCTTCTAGAGAAGAGGCACCTGGAGGCCTACTTTAGAAATGTACGACACACAAAAAAACGGTGAGTTAAATGATTTTCGTTTCATATCCAATGATTTTCATTCCACATATTCGGTGAGTCGAACGATTTTGTATTCGGCATAAGAGTTATTTAAAAAATAGCGCTCTGGGCCTCTCCTCATAACAGTGCGGGCAGAAAAAAGGGTTGTAATGCTGATGCCAATTGAAAAGGCATGTTTCGACACCTCCTATGTACGTTTTGTATAATAAGTACCTATATGTTTTTTTCTATATCAAAAAATTCAGGTAAGTATTATGACATAAATACCTAAAATTTGTGAAAACCGCAAGAAAAACTAATTGGTAGTTTTTGAGTTTAGCGCAGACAGACAGACAAAAAACGAAAACGACTTAATTTTTTATGTACCGCGATAACTCTGGAGCCGTTAGTCCAATTTCGATGATATTCAGTTATGTAGGAGACGTGTATTAAATTTTTAAGTTCGTTTGTATCAAAATAAATGTGGTGATTTTAAACTGACTTTTAAAAAAGGACGGTCTTATATATTTTTTTTATTTTTGTTACCTAATAACCCTCTGATTTCTAAACAGATTTAAAATTAACAATTCAGCCAAAATGACTAAAGAAACCGGTCAGGTGCGAGTGGGACTCGCGCACCCAAGGCTCCGTACCATTATCTAAATCGCAAAATAAATCACATTTGTTTTATGGGGGGAGCCCCCTTTTAAAATATTTATTTGATTATTTTTTATTTTTGTGTTTTTTTTTATTTGTTGTTAATTATTGAAAGTGCCTACGTCCAGCAATGGACTGACTGCAGCTGAAATTATGATGGTGATGAAATTTAACAAACTCAAGAGTTTTTTTTTCAAATTAAATAAATAAATTTCAGTTTGGTTACCTCACTCTCACCTACTTCTGCTACAGCGGCAACAGAAATACATCATCACATTCATGAGATACACAGCCTGGTAATCCGACGGGCAGCGAAATCTTAGTAGGAAGGTCCGTCCCGTTTTACCTTTAGGTTCGAAACCCTAAAAATACCTGGAATAACAGTGTAAATTTTTTTTTTTTTCTAAAAACCTTTTATTAATTTACTCGGACCATCTTTGACTACGCTTGCCTGTTACTCAGAGGTCCCGGGTACGAGTCCCGGTCAGATCAATGTGAAAAATTATCTTTATCTGAATGGTCTGGATCTTGATTTTATATAATATATGATTTTGTTATAAAATATAGTATCGTTGAGTTAGTATCTCATAACACAAGTCTCGAACTTACTTTGGGGCTAACTCAATCTGTGTGATTTGTTTATAAAAAAAATCTTAAAGATATTTTGAAGTCGTAAAGGGTGGCGTGGTGAATGGTTCTGTAGTCTGCCGTATTAAAAATTAACGATGACAAGCAGTGAGGCGATTTTTAAACAATATGGTATTCTACTCAATCTATTTTTATATTTTATATCAATAATTTTATTACTAGAAACTGAAAACAGAAAGATTTGTTTAATAAGTATGCTCAAATATAAATAGCTTTTGAAATTCGGTGGAAGAAATAACTGTCAAAAAACAAGAAAAGAACGCACTATGTGTGTTGACGTCACTACAACTTGATATCATGCGTATAAAAGAGATAGCAAGACGTCCCCACGTCGCTCCCAGTTTTCTTCATGAGAAAATTTTAAATGCTAAACAACAAATTTTGTTGTTATATATGGAATCGAATGAACCTATTTATTGCTGTATATTTTGTTTCGTATTAAAATATTAACCAAGTGTGAACACAGTCAAGTAGCCTAAGGGCAAATAGAGTTGAACATACCCTCAAACACCAGGGCGTGACGGATTGATTGACCTACAAGATAGGATTGATCCCAAGAAAAACGAATCCCAACTTTTTAAACATTACTTATCATTTTTGTAGTAATGTAATCGCGAGGTCTATCTCGCGGCGAACATCTCGTAAGTACATACCGTACTGACCTAAGTACCTAATGTTTAAGTAGATGGGATTTCGATGGGTCAATCAATCCTTTACGTCCTGGTGATTGAGGTATTAATCTACTCTGTTTGCTCTGGTATATAGGAATGATTTGTGCATTGTCAGATGGCCTGAAATACTAAATCTTTATGTTTAGATTACAATGCACAAATCATTCATTTGTATTATATTACCTGTGTAATATGCACGGGCTGCGGGGAAGAGAATCCCTATGATTAATTGCCAATCCTACTTGCAAATTGAATTGAAAATCTAATTGCATGTCCACACACGCTGATATAGTGTAAAACGAGGCGAACAGTGCAAAGGCTAACACGTCACTAAATAGATCTAAAATATTATTTGTCACGGCTATTGGTTACGTGCACCATTCCCCGCACGTATCTGTTATCACTACCATGGTCAATTTGATGTCCACCGTACTAACCTACACTACCTACACCTACCTGACCATATTTCATTACCTGTATTAACCTACACTACCTGACCATATTTCATTTATTACACTACTCCTTATGATCAATATTATTGCCAGCAAATTTTACACGCGTTACAATAGAGATCATTAGAGATCACCAAACAATAGTTTTATTTTATTACCGGAGCTGGAGCCCTGTTTTTAAATGTATGATTTACGCAAAACGTGCGTGTGTCATATATTTTCAATAATACCTCGTTATGATGAAAATATGGTATTTCATCTTAAGCATTTAGTTAAAGAGGGTAGACCCCTTTTGGAACTTACCTACATTACCATATCCAAATTTTACATGTGTTCTTCGTTCAGTAAGATAAACTTTATTCTAATTTCAATAAATATGTTTAAGATACTCAATTTTGCACTAAAAAAAAACGAAAAAATCGTTTAGAAATAAACTAAATGATACAATTGATACATAACCCCACAAAGGGCGGTCTCATCACAAAGCAATCTCTTCCAGTACTCTTTCTGAGGATGTCGTAAAGGGACAAATAAAGGTTTACACATAGATTAATAATTGTTAATCTATGGGTTTACATTTTCTTGTAGCTCTAACTGGACGCGAATTCTACCTACACTATTCCCTACGAAGTTCAGGCAACGCTGTGACGTGATGATATATGGTTAATTTATGGCACGTGTAGCACTAACGTACACTAACGTTTTTCTTTCCACTTATAATTTACTTAGTAAGTACCTAAACAACCAAGTTGTTTGTTAATCAAAATGCAAGATTCCTCCTCAAAATTCCTTGGACAGCAAAACGCACCAATTTGTCTATTCTCCGGGAGTTGAAGATCGATCGACAAGACTATCAACTATATGCCTCTAATGAATACTAAGCTACTTTGGCTACAATGATCTCCAGCAGTAGACACCACTCTCAGTCATGAGGAAACGATATAAAAGAAGAAAAGGTCTGACTCGGGTTGATGGCAAGAGACCACATAGGATGATTTTTGATGCCCTAGAGATTGGATCGGCCGCTTGTGTGGGACGCAACTTGCGTCGACACACTTGCTCCGTCCCATCTTCAGGCCACCAAATCAAAGGCTGGTGGTACTGCAGCTGAGGCAGAGGAGCTCAAAGGGCGCCAATATGCTAGTATTAGTAATAACTACATATTAGCGCCATTTGGGATACCCTCATTCCACTAGAAACTCTAGGGCCGTGGGGTCCATCGGCTCATCGTCAAAAGCCGAAAAAGCTGATAGAGGTATCCCGTGACCAGAGGGCTGGTAATTACCGCGCTCAAAGGATAAGCATTGCCATTCAATATGGCAATGCTGCCAGCCTTCTCGGTACTTACCTCAAGGTGCGACGTTACCGGGAGTGTACAATTTGTAATAATTCTCTTATTTTCATTCTTTCTTTTCTTTTTTTTATGTTTTAATTAGGTATTAAGTTTTAATTGTACTTTAAGGAAATTATTGTTATATTAAAATAAATATGAATAAAAAGAGCTCCTGGAGAACGAAAATTATTAGATATCGATCAAAAATCATTCGACTCGCCGATTTTGTTTAAGTCTCAATTTTCAAATTTTTTTGAAAAATCTGACAATGTTGGCCACTAACACATTTCATAAGAAGTCTAACGATGTATCTCTCCTTGAAGTATGAACCTCTTCAGGTTCAGAATATCTTCAAGATGGCCCCAGTAATCAAATGGAAGTCGGTTTCAGCTTTTTTGTGAAAAAAGATTATTTTTGACAGAATTCATATTCTAGGAGGAAGATAGAAACCAGGTAGGTACCTATCTGAAGAAAGTACTTGTATAATCTAAACTATGGATCTTAGTCTGCAAAAGTATGTATGTATACTGTGGTCGAGTGGTTAGGGCGGGCGTTTGCCATACCAAAGGTCGTGGGTTCGATTTCCACGGGAAGCATTAGGTAAGCAATAGGTTTAGTTGTTACCAGTTTGATAAGGCTTATATCACCAGATTGTCTAAATAATAATGATGATTTATTGCTTAGGAAGACACGTTTTGCCGTTTCTTCCGGCTGCCTTTAAAGACCACCAAATGGCACTTCATCAAATTATCACTATCCCAGTTGCATTCAAAAACCCAAATTTAATGAAACAACAAGATCCTGCCTGATCTCAACCGTTCTTGAGAATCTTGTTCAGTTCAGAGGTAAGTACAAAAAATTCGTGATCCATTCGTCCCTGAGTACTTAAGTATTATTATCTATTCTGTACCTAACTACACTTTCAAGCACTCTCATACCTGTGTAAAAGGCAGCGAGTTTCCTATCTGGATCATCAACGGTAAAAAATCAAAATAAAATCAAAATTATATTTTGTATTATATAATAAGTTTGTGTATGATCCCTTGCAAGACATGATATCTAAGATTTACTTATTTGGGAAGAATAAAAAAATCCTCACTACGGAACATCCGAAAAAAGGATCAGCATAGACTATAACAGGTAGCTAACCTCATTAGTATGAGACCATCCTTAGAAAAGCCTTTTACGATATTCAAGGGAAGTGGTCTATTGTTGAGCCGGATACAACGTGGCCTTAATTGTACCAGCTTAGTGGTAAAACAATTTGAAAGATTCGAAGAACAATTTAATAAAAAAACTCAATTACTTTAAAACCCGCCCTTTATTTAATTAAAATCCTTTGTTATGTGCAATATCATTAGATATATATAGCTGAGTTGCAGCGTATTAAAATAATACACGTGGCAGACTGAAAGCGCTTAGCCTTGAAAATCATTATGTATTAGGTAGGCACCTACGTACTTATGTAGTATATGGTTTAGCTTGTATATCATCTTACGTAATCCATCCGTAAAATGTTCAAATATCGTAGACTGGCTATCGCATACTCGATGCCTCGTTATTGCGTTACATAATTATAAATAAGCTAATTCGTGTTAATAAACTCAATTAAAGAGATACAATATTGTAGAAAGTTAAAATAACCTTGCCTACTATATACAGACTGAAAATCACTTTGAAATCTAAAAAAAAATATAATGTACCCCGTACAAGATACAGAAAAGTTGTTTTGAACAAAGAGAAGTGAATTCGAGTCGAAAATAAATACATCAGCAGAGGCCCATCATACTCGGGCGGATGTTATATAGCTACGTAGATAAAACCTTCCGCCGTTGCCAGCGCCCCTAGCGGCGGCTGAACAAAACAAACTTCATGCCGCGTACACCTCTCCACGCAAGTTTCGCTGGCTCAAGACAATAAATATTTATTTCGTCACCTGACTTTTTTTTATTAAGTCATTGGAAATAATTTATTATCATTTAGTGAGTATATAATTATGTTGACCAAATACATGTTCTTTACGACACCAAACAAAATATCCTTTGATTGCTCTGTATATATAAATATGTATACAGGGCAATCAAAGAAAAAAACAGGACAGTCGGTGGATTTTGGAATGAAGTGTATGTATGTACTATGTGTTGTATTGCATCTATTTCACATCTATAAATGATTAACCATGTATGTATAATCTTCCTCTAGAATCAAGAACGTATAAAATAAAACTTTTGTAAATCCGTCTGGTAGTTAAAAACATTCAAACTAACAAACATTTACAACTTAAGCTTTTACATACGTCTTTTTTTTACTTACAATTATGTATGCATGCAATTATGTATGCGATTTTAATTTTGATGTAGGCCTAAGTGCGGTTAAGCCGCTAAATAAAGCGTAGGTTCAAATACTTTAAACTAAAGTAATTACGATTAAATTGTTTCCAAATAAAAACCGTGCATTATTGGGAAATGGGACGTAACGGATAGAGCGAGAGGTGAGAAGTGTGAGAGAGAAAGAAGGAATATGGCGAACGTGGTTACAAGGTGTGTGCGTGGGATTGAGGATGATTAACCAAAACCAAATAAAACAACACGTATAAGCAATTAAAGTTTTTGTTTACTACATCCCACAAATTACTTTGAAAAAATTTTATAAATCAAAGAAAGTACAAGGTTAGCATTAACATTATAGCCCTTTGGAATACGCCCAATTCTTCAAATCATTGACATAATCGCCCTTCACTTCTATATTTCTTGTAAGTTCGTGGACTCTTGTCTCTACATATTTTTGGTACTTATTTTTCAATAGCGCCTTTATTTCGTCGTTTAAAAGCCAGATATCTCCTTCGATTTTTCTTATCTTTGATATTTTACGACGGCCACGATGAGTCAATTCTAAATATATAGGAATTTCGTGATTCTTGGTTCTGGCAATAAAGTATGGTAAATTGATAGATTCTTCTTTTTGGGGTATAAATCCGGAAGGATATTTTTCCTTGGGTTTAAACAGTGGAATCTCCTCAAAAGGCATCAATCGTTGTACATAAGTCCATTCCGGAGGTTTCTTTACAGTTTCAAAGTCATACTGCTGATTAATCTTATGTACGAATGGAGAGTGTGAATAGTTGGAATATTTTCTTGAAATGCATAAAGCCTGTAACAAATGAAAACATTACAAATAAGTATACATGAAATATAAACAAATTTCTTACAATAAAGCCTTCGCTCGAGAAACTACAAGGACAAAGGACAAAATCAATTAGCTTAAACTCAAAACTACTTTCCAAATCCATTATCAATCATATCAAAAGACAGAAGCCGTCTTAAAATGCTATGCTACGCTAAATATCAGCGTAACGGGAAATATATAGGTATAGCCCGACCAGTAAAATAGCAAGCTTCGCCATATTGCGGAAATATATTGGAATTAATTTATTTTACTGGCAACTAAGCACTCATGTAACATTCCGTCATCTCAATGTCATCTGCAAAAAAGAGGGAGTGGACGTTGTGTATTATGTGATTAATTCCTACGATGTATTTATCAAAATGGCAAAAATAATTCATAGTAATGAGAAAAAATATATGAGTATATTTTATGAGGGGTCCAAATTCACAGGTTTTTCTCAGAAAAGTCCGAGAACTGTGAATGTGGACAGCGTTCTCGTACTCTTCTCGGTAGTAGAATCGTACGAGAACGCTGTCCACATTCACAGTTCTCAGTAGCTCGTACAATTCTGGCTAAAGCCTGGATGCACTTTTTCGCCGCGGTTCTCGACGAGAAGCAAAAAGAGTACGAGAACGCTGTCCAATGTGGACAGCGTTCTCGTACTCTTTTTGCAGCGTTATTACTCGTTGTGCAGCGCTCCCCGACCGACTTTTCTCACCGAGAATTCTCGCGAGTCTGGATGCCCTTTCTCGACGCGGTTCTCGGCAAGATCCTCGCCGAGATTCTCGCCACAGTCTGGATCCCGAATTTACGCGAATAAAAATGAAGGATTGATTTCGATTTATTTAAATGACATTGTCAATTTTGTTGTTGACATGACACATACATGACATACAACATGTTGCCACATAAACGCGATCAGTAGCGATGCCAATGCAGGTCAGGTATTTTCCTGGTCGGGCTATACCTACTATACCCATAAACCTTACCTAACCTAAAAGTATATAATTGTTTTTTTTTAGATCATAATAAACAATTTTTTTGGTTTTAATACATTATTTTTATAAGCAACTACAATCTTATAAAATTGAATTTAATTGCCACTGAAAATTAATGACAATTTATTGCACACTTCACAAAAGAAACTTGTTGCGCGAGGTGTACAACCATAATACTGTCACATGTTGCGGTCAAATCGACATTTTAACACCACGCAAGTGAAGATATATAAAAATAATTACCGATTGTGATTCCCGGGTGAATTTTGTATTCAAATCAATTGAATTGTTCAGGATTTGTCCAGTTTTTCCTACAAAAACTCGCGCAAACGCGCACTGTGAGCGCAACACCGTCGCCATTTTGAATAGCGAATAGAGAGAATTGCTACAAGAGCAATAAGAACTATATTATTCGTTTCGAAGGAAACATTATGGCGGACGCCTGTATACACTTGGGCTTTTCAAAAATCGTTTTCTAAGTTTAATCGCGTGTTTATATTGAACTTTTTCCAATATTATGGTGTATTGTGTGTCCAATTAACTATTTATTGTGGTTTTTGGAGATTCCATTGGATAATTTGTGAGTATTTTGTGAGGACATAGTTGAGGTGCGCCACGGCTAGGGAAATGATTTGGTGCTTTCGTTCGACGCACACGCACTTGCTCAGCTGTAGGTGGCGTTAGGTGTCAGTCGGCCGAGCCAGTACCAAAACATCGAGTTTTTCATGAGTTTTCCGGCACGATTTCCCAAGCATCTATCGATGTAAACAACTTTTTTGCTTTACAAATAACATAACTGTAGCTTAGTGATACTATATATATTGAAATTAGAACATTTACTTGTTGAAATAGTGTCAATTTTTTGCGCGAAGTTGTGGACTCTATTGTTTATGACGACATATAGTTAAGATTTTTACTATAATTAGGTCAAAATGTGGCAAATTTATGTCTCGGTTGCATTTTATTTTAAGAAATAGTTGCTATGAATTTTAAATTCCAGTAATATATCGGTATGTTTATTGATTATTCTAAATACCTATGAAGTATCTGTAATTTATATTACTACATTGTTAATTACTGTTTAATGAAGTCTTATACGGTATTATTATTGCATTTCAGGTCCAAATGGAATATTATGATGACATGTTATGGCTCAATGTCGGCCTAACACAAAATTAAAGTCATTAAGAGGAAAGTCACTGTACTGTGTCAATAAAGAGGATTGTTCGTGTGATGCTTGTCTTAACAACACCTTAGCCGAGAATTCTACACATACCGAAGAGTTAAGTAACCAGTCACCAGAGAGAATATCTCAAAAGAGCCCTAACAAGTATCGGCCAAACTCGGTGATCAATCTTAGATCATCCAACAAAGCAAAAGCTGAGGATTTACCTGATGTCGGAGCAACGGGGACATCTCCCACCACACATTCCAACATGAAAACTAAACAGACTAAGGAGGAGTCTGATAAGAGCATTGATGAGGACACTATCATAGAACCCAAAACTCGAGCTCGTAAGAAAGCCTCGGACTTAAATGAAGATGAAAAGAATAAACCCAGCCAGGAAGAACCCAAAACATCCAAAGAAACTAAGAAACCTATAAATAGACCTAAGGCAGTAGTTAAAAAGCGGCCCTTGGGTATCAGGAAGACCCTTAGAGGCAAAAAACCTGTAGTTACAAAAGATAAGATAAAGACTATTGTCAAACAGACTGCCAAAAGAGGGAGGAAACCAGCCATCAAACCTGATCCTGACAGCTCTCAAGAAAAGGCCATTCCGCTAATTCCTCCATCTGAAATCAAAAAAGAGCCATTAGAAGATACAGCGTCAAATTCTAGGTCCTCCAGCCCTAAAACTGCTGGCCGGAGACAAAGACTGAGTTCAGATATGATCATGATGAAGTCAGTGCTTGCTGACTCACCAACCAGCCTAGTGCTTGGTCCACGTACAAGTCCATACTCCATGCGCTCTGAAAGAAGCAATAGTCCTTTACTTACTGATGCCAAAAATCTCCGCAGTGGAAAGCCTAGGAAAGTCAAAAGTAATTTATTGAATGAAGTTGTTATGAAAGAACAGAAAAAAAGAAGACGTCTTTTATCAGATTCAAAGACTACAGATGCCGCTGATGGCACAGAAGACTGCAAAAAACTAAAAAGGGGTCGCTCATGTTCTCGAGATGGCAGTGAAATTTCCAAGAGTTCAGACATCACTGAATCTGATATAAGCCTGAATGAACCCTTCAATGACACTGATAGTAAGGAGCTCAACAAAAAATTAGATAAATCTAAGACTGACCTAGATGTAGATATTGAAAGTAATGTACAGATCTCGACAACTGAAAAAGTGCCTTCTCTTAATGTTGAACCCAATTTAGAAGAAACTAAACAGGATGCAGAAACTAGCTGCATTACAAATAAGAAGAATAAGGAAAAATTGAGCTTAAAAAGAAGTACTTCATTAGATTCGGACAACAATAATAGTAATAGAATAAAATTAAATTCATCAGACATAGAAGAAAAATTATTAAAGACTGAAACAGATACGCTTTTTGAAGCTCGTAGCAGTATACTAACTAGTATGTCCAAAACTTTTAACTCAAAAGAAGTGTCAAAAAATATTCGCAAAGCACGGAAGGGACGAAAAGCTATGGCTGCAGCCCGTACCAATTCCACAGGTTCTAATTCCTCTCCAATTAAAGCCTGTACTACTAGCAGCATAGCTAATGATCCTGCAGATGATAAGGGTGAAACTATTGAGACATTATCTAAAGAAATTGATGATCTCATTAATGACTTGGACCAACATATAGACCAAGACCATGATGAAATGTCAACATCAACCCTTGTTGAAAACACACCTGAACAAATGCAGACAAAAACACAGACTGTTACAAAATTCTACGGATTATCTAAACCCTTGGGAGATAATAATAGTATAGTTACTCCTGATACACCAATAAAAGATAAAGAATCAGTTACTTTGACCAATGAAACCACACCATCTAAGACTGACGATAGTGAGAACATTAGGCTGCATTATGAAGATTCTGCTGAAAAATCATCAGATGTTACGAAGGTTGACATACCTTTTAAATGCAAGCCTGTAGTAGCAAGTATAGACAAATTAATGGATAGGCTGAAGGAATTTGAAGAGTTCGATAAAAAAAGACAGAGACAAGAGTCTGAATCGAAATCCAATGAGAGCAAACCAATGATGGTTACAAATGATGTAGTATTGATCACTAAGTCTGGCGCTGACATAAAACCTTTGAAGGATATTCAATCAGTTCGCTCTCCAGAAAGACCAATAGAGAAAGAAAATGTTTTAAGTTGTTTTGAAAACAATTCAGCTATTTCAATAGTCAAAAGAGATCAAGTAAGGAAATCAACTGATGTTGACCTACCTAACTCTGTTACTCTAATTAAAAGGAACAGCATAAGCGCACGTAAAGAATCCACAAGCTCTAACCATTCAAAGGAATCCGATGCTATCAGCATATTTGAGAAATCTCTAGGCAAAGATGTGACTTTGACTGAAATAAGGAAGTCTGTAGACAAGTCTGCTCCAGTTACGCAAGTAGATCTGCATCAGTTTGCGACATTACAACCAAACCCAAATCAGAGTTTGGCAGGAGTTGTTTTAGACTCTAACCAAATATCCATTCTGCCTCGATTGGTCAGTGAAACAAAAGCCAGCAGTAATAATGATATCAAGATAATTACCAAACGTAAGTCTCGAGAATCACTATGCAATAAATCTTCAGAGATAGCTTCAGAAATCAATGAGGACAAAATGGCTACATTAGAAAAAATTAAGTCACCCCAGCTTCAAATGAGTTCACCAGCTGTATCTATCACTCCAACCCCAGTTGCTATTAAATCTGAAGAAATACAGCCATTAGAAGCAGAGGCTTTACCTCCACCTGTAATGGAACCAAAAGTAATCCCCAAAGACACACCTTTGACAACTGAACTCTCAAAAACTGAAAGCACTGAGTTGACCAATGTTAAAGCAGTTGTTACTGAACAGACCGAAGTAACCACAGTTGTGCCAAAAGAGCCTGCAAAGGTGGAAGATGAAAAATTAGAAACTGTATCAGCAGATGTGCCTATTGTTACTACTGTGGAAAAAATGGCTGTTGATGAAAATCCTATAGAAAATGATGTCAAAACTGAGGTTAATGTTAAAAAAGAAAACATTGAAAAGACAGAAGAAAAACCTAGCATGATACCTGAAATGCTCAAAACTCCAGAAATCGCAAAAGTTGTTAAGGCTAGGAGTAAATCTGCTCGTAATTCCATTGAGAGCCAACCGGGACCAAGCAATATCTTACATGAAACGCCGGAAAGTAGGGAGCGCAAAGAGGCAATACTGCGGACCCTGGGTCTACTGACGCACAAGGCGGCGAAAGAGGCTAAAATAGAGAAGCAAAAAGAGAAAGAACGTATTTACAATAGCAACAAGAACAAGGCAAGCAAGTCTGGTTCCGGCGACTATACGGGAACTTTGAAAACTGTGATAAAATTAAATCGTAATACTGGGGAGAGAGATAAGAAGAAGTACAGGAGTTCATTGAAAATGACCTTCCAGAAGTCAAAGCATCGATCCGGGAAGTCCGCGCCCGAGGGGGAGACCGCAGAAGAGGAAGCTGCTTACTACACCATTGAGAAACGAGAGGTGAGAATTAATTTGATTTAATGCTATAGTACTCATTGCCAAACGTTAATCGCAATCAATCCATTTATTTTTCCAATTTATTTTTTTTCGCAATATATTTATTGTAATTGTTTTTATTCATCTTAATTGTACCTAAATTCATACAATGAAGGCTTTTTATCTCTTATCCCGTCGTATCAGGACGAAAATACTTCAAGTTAATCCAAATTGCACCCTAATGTTGTATATTTTAGGAATTTTGTTAAGACAAAATAAAGATAGGAGTAATGTACAACAATCCTTATGATGTATCTATTTAATAATAACATGGAATTAAGTCCGTTTTTTTAAGAGAATTTCTGTACTTTCGTTTGTTTTGTCACATTTATTTCATAAGCTTACTATAAAGCTTACGAGGCAGTGACGTCACCTTCAGTTGTTACATACATAACACAGCTACATAATTTACATGCTATGAATAAATTAACTTCAAACTTAGTCATGTTCTTTCAAAGACATTGAAATCGTAAGACAGCAGTTTGTAAATTTATTTAATCGTTATTATTCTCGTTAGTGTATTATATTATTTTATTTTTGATATGGAATTTCCAATAATTGTTACATGCGGCTCTGCTCACCCACTTGAGACATTATTTCATGCTAATACACTTCTCCAGGTTGCTTTCCATGGTTTATAATGATGATCTATCTCTAGAGTCATCCATACTAATATTACTATAGACTTCCCAAAGAATCAGCATAATATCATGTGCAGAAAAAAAATATTATAACTTTTATTATAAAAGTTCTGATGATTACCCCTAAAAAAAAAAATCTTACAAACATTTCCTTTTTATAATAGTCGTAGAGGTCTATTACTTTTCAAACCATTTTTTAATTTATTAATAGTAATGATTTCTTATGTTTTCGCCATTATTGTCGTGGTTTTTATAATTGTAAATTATTACCTAAATTTACCTAATCAAAATTTTTTATTTTTATTTTAAGTACCTATATTTTCTTATTAGCTTTTCCCTACCAGTCGGATCCGCTTATATCCTACCCAAAAAAACAGGCTATCATAATATATGCAGAAAGAATTTTTGCAATCTGTGTAGTAGTTCTGAAAATTACACCCTAAAAAACAACTCCAATTATTATTATTATTATATATTTGACTAACATTAGGTGTATTCTTCCACAGGGCGGCGCAGGCGCAACAACCGATGGTGGGCACAGAAAGTCACATTACAGTAATCGTCTTAACAACCATGGTGTGTGGATACATACACTCACCCTTAACTTGTTATTATGTGCACGCAACATCATTTTCTCATCAATAGTTATATCTTGAGCGTTTTGTGCTAGTAAAGTGGCAAAATTTGCTAATCTTCAAAAATCATAGGCATAATTTGAATTTATTGCCGATTGTCTCCGTTTTCCTCACTGTTTGACTAAGAATACTCAACTTTATCTAATGTATAAAAATACCTTTTATATGGGTAATTTTTTTACTACATTTTGCAAACAGTTTGCTTTCAAACCATAATTTTTTTGAGAACTATTGGTGATTGTTTTCAAATTAAAGTTGTTGACTGCACATAGTTATTATTTTAATTATGGTGTTTGATGCTATTGTATATAAATGATAGTTACAACAGCAACGAACGCAATTTATCTGTCGTTATTTTGTCAATAGAGCTTTCTCAAAGAGCTTGTTGCAAATTATTAGTAAGAATAATATTTGTGAATGCGCTAAAATAAATACTACTACAATTTAAATTAATTCCACCTCTAACTATAAACAATTTTATTTTTTTTAATTACAACGAAATGTTTGTACAATTTGCAACAGCTCCTTTTATAACTATAACTTTACCCTAACAAAAGTATACTAAATTTGTTCTCCTTTACATTTTATTAGAAATGGACGAGGCTCTATTAATAGAAAAATAACAATATAATAAATAGAGTTAATGATCTACGTACTAATTTAATTGATTACTTACTTATTCATGGGGTAAAGGTTAAACTGTGATAACAGAAATGAGGTATGAGTATCTTTATTGATTTTACTAAGGACATTTTCGCGCGCTTACACATCAAACCATATCTTTGTGGACACACTTTTAAAAATTAATTGTCTATATTTTGGAATTTTATTACAAGTTCAATCTTTTAATAAGTATTTCCTATGTCCATAAAGAAATGCCAAAAGAGGTAAAGCTTTATCTGGAAAAAATACATATACATCCTCATTGTGTGATTACTTTCTTCTGTACTATGCATACAATTTGTATTACGGTCCAGACCGCCGTCACTTTTCTGTTGTCACAAATAAACATATGTAGCATGTGATTGAGCATGATACTTTTTTACAAGTTTTTATTCAGTAAATACAATTTCACTAATCAATAACATTAAACAATAATTTTACCCCAAAAACGTAATGCACATTAAGACCTTAACAGACTAGATTTCAAGAGAAAATAAATGTGAACATCCATTTGACCCTCATATCCGTAGAAAGGGAGCACAATGGCAATTTTATCGAAATTAGTTCTCGCTAATAGAAATAGATTCACCAAATTAAAAATAATCTGGTGACGACAAGAAAACTTATATTAACTTTCCAATTGAATGTTAACTAGCTGTTTCCCGCAGCTCCGCCTGCGTCAAAAAGTAGCCTATGTTTGACCCCGAGTTTCAACTAAATTCATACCAAATTTCATCAAGTCCGGGGTTTGGCCGTCAAAGCGGAGCAAGCAGACAGACTTTCGCACTTATAATAATCAGTATATAGATGTAGTAATAACCTATCCGTACTAATGTTATAAATGCGAAAATCTGTCTGTCTGTCTGTTACGTTTTCACGGCTACGGCTTAACGGATTTTGATGAAATTTGGTATGAATATAGTTGAAGACCCGGGGTCAAACATAGGCTACTTTTTGACGCAGGCGGACCTGCGGGAAAAAGCTAGTATGTACTAAACATATAAGTTATTATTATAGTTCATCTAAATCTAAAAAGTTCAATTTATTTATTAATTATAGCAGTGGTATTATTTAATTTCATGATTGATTTTTGAAAAAATATCCCTCATTTAATATAACTTTATGCCGTTATAACGACTACTTTATATCATTATTTACATCTTAAGGAAATGAAATAAGATTGATAATTCTTAAAAGCTAGATTTCTACAATTTCTTTGAAAAAAATAACGCATGACACGCTTGTATATAACATGTTCATCATTCAGACACAGAGGCGGCTCCAGAGCCAGTGGAGCCCAAGGAGACCCTGAACCTGGTGATTCCGGAGAAGGCGTCTTCCTTCAGCATCCACCCTGGCCGGCTGTGCATGGACCAGTGCTTCTACTGCGGGGGCAAGTTTGGTCTCTTCGACACGCCATGCCATATCGCGCAGATGAAGAGCGCGGATCGACAGAAGAAGGTTTTGGACAGTAAGTATTTTTTTATATCTAGTCCTCATCTACGCAGGAGGGATTTTTCTTCAACTTGCTTGTAAATAGCTCATTATTTAAAAAAAATTATATTTGTACACTCAATTAGCTATCAATATTTGCCGTAAATTGCTATTTTCAGGCCCCCTTAGTAATATTAAATGTTTTTGTTTATTTTTTTATCTAAGATTAAAAGTAGGAAACCTGATGCAACCGGGAAGGCGCTAAGATGAGTAATAGTTCCTGAGATTATATCTTAACACCGAAACTCTTAAACATTTAATAAAGGTTACATTGTCAATCAAGCATATGGCCAGCCAAAGATACACACAGGTGTCGTACCTTATTTAAGTTCTTAATTTTTTCGCACATGCTTGATATAAATAAAGGACTAGCTGTTTCCCTCGGCATTGCCCGTGTCAAAAAGTGTCCTATGTTTGACCCCGGGTCTTCAATTATATTCATACTAAGTTTCATCATGATCAATCAAGAGGTTTAGTCGTAAAGGCGTAACAGACTGACCGAGACAGATTTTATAATATTGTATGGATGTTTTCCCCTTTTCGTTGTTGTGTTTATATATATTTTTTTTTGTAATGGCTTTTACGGCCATGGATACAAGTCCTTTATAGTCCTTCTTAATTTTTCAAAACATCGCCATCATAAATATATTCCACCGTAGACGAGGAGAAGCTGACCATAGACAGTTGTCTCTGCGACGCGTGTTACCGGCACGTGGACCGGCGTGCCAACTGTCCGTCGTACCGCAAGCGGCCGCTCGGCAAACCCAGCGACGCCGTTGCCGCGATGCTGCCCTCGCCACCGCCTACCACGTAAGACTAATGGCTTTTCCTTTGCCCTCTACCGTGAAATGACCTTCTGATCCTTATGTTCACTTATTCTATGTGTTCATTAAGTTAGTAAGAAAAAACACTGTATACTACACTTGCTCGGAAAGTACACTCTTACTTGACCAAGGACGGATTAGAAGAAAATACGTCATTGTTCACTCACCGGTTTTGCTTGAGTCATACTTTTCAAAAATAGGGCTCCTGAACTGCCAATCTTTGGGTTAAGCCACGCGGTCAAGCGGCGATCTTAAAGTTAACAATAAGAATTATATAAATACCTAGCTGTTTCCCGCAGCTCCGCCTGCGTCAAAAAGTAGCCTAGGTTCGACTCCGAGTCTTCAACTATATTCATACCAAATCTCATCAAAATCCGTTCAGCGGTTTGGCCGTGAAAGCGTAACAGACAGACAAACGGACAGACAGACAGACAGACTTTCGCATTTATAATATTAGTATGGACTAGCTGTTTCTCGCAGCTCCGCCTACATCAAAAAGTAGCCTATGTTTGACCCCGGGTCTTCAACTATAATAATGCCAAATTTCTTCAAAATTCATTCACCGGTTTGGCCGTGAAAGTGTTACAGACTTTTGCACTTATAATATTAGTATGAATGTTCATTAAGGTGTACTGGAAGACATTGCCTCGGCGATATGTCCGCCTTTGTGCCTCACTGTATTTTGTTAATATGTTTTTGTAATGTTTTCATTTTGGTGCAATAAGGAGTATTTGTTTGAAATATATCAACTTACTATCAACCAAGGGCTCGTAATCTTTCATCATGAGCACTATTTTAGACTCGCCAAAAATCGGTACTTAAGTCAAATGATAATCGTTCGACTCACCGATATGGCATATGAAAATCATTAAATATCAAAAATAGGGCTCCAACTCAGCCAATCTTTGGGTTAAGCCACGCGATCAAGCAGAGATCTTAAAGTTAACAATAAGTATTACATACTTAATAACAATATTATAATTTTCTTTTTATCAGACAACCAGAAAAAACGGTAAGTCCGCCTCTGGAAGAAGAAAGCGACGAAGACAACAGTGCGCCGTCGCTGGCCAGCGGTCGGCCGGCCACCTGTCACACTGAAGGCTGCACCAATGTGGCAGACAACTCCATTCGACGCAAGTGGCTTATCAAAATGAGGAATAGTGTTAATAAAGTGGTGAGTTATTATTCATTACTAGATCTATTTTGTAGGTAGGTATCACATACTTGTGTAGTGTAGTAAACTTTTCTAAATAATCAGGTTATGAAGAATATAATTTTCTAATCTAAAGTTATAAACTTTCGATCAATCTCTTTGTTTTAAACTAGATTTAACTGCGGCTTTCCTTGGGATAAATCCACGGAAACAATAATGTTGTCTAGGGTAAAATATATAATTTTGTTTTAGTACCCCCTAGCTATACATAATGTGTATGTGAAATTTCAAGAACATAAATTTTGAATAGATTACTAATTTTTGTTTTTATAATGTTACTTAGGACTAGCCGTGTCTCGCGATTTCCCATAGATATATAACCATCCTCAGGATCGAATCATCATGTGTCAAAATAAGTTTGCGTATTCTACTAGTAGGCCTGGCCTTTATGTTTTTGTATTATGGTTTAGTATGGGAAATAAAACCTCTTTCAATAAAAAATACAAGTGAAAATTATAAATAAAAAATATTGACAGCTGATGATAATATTGTGGCTACACCATTACCTCTGTACTTACCAAATTACCTTGATAGAACAACCTTTAGAAACAGTTACAAGTACCAGCTCTAAGAAGAACTCTTTTAAGGATACCAAGAAAGAAAACACAACACACACATCATGCAAGCATTTTATTTATGGCGACGCATTGTCAAAGAAACGGCGAGTTGTCATAGAAACAAGATTTGGTTGAACATGCACGTGCTGTATGAAGCTTATCACACGTCGTTGTCAAGAAACAAGAATAGCACAGCACACGACTTTTCACTTCAAGCAGCACATCACACCGGTCTTCACTCTTCATCAGTTCGTGGATGAACACTTCACATCACAACACATGGAAACTCGCCGCTCGCCGCACGCCGCAAGCTGTGCGCACGTCCGCACCGTTCCGAGCGCCGCCGTCGAACGCGGACTGCGAGATTGCGCGAGCTAGTTTTATTGGAACGGCCAAGCACGTCTCGCGGTATCCAGTTCGTCCCGCGCTCCCCGCGCGGACCATCGTCAAAATGCGCCACCAAATATGGATGCAAACTGGAATACTAACTTATGATTGGTTATCATATCGCAACAAAAATTCACACTTGTAATATTTGAATGTAAATAATTTTGTATAAATACGTGTCAATTTTGTAAATAAACCATTCCATTCCTTCTGAACAATTGGAGTATTATTCAAGTATCTCTCTCGCCAAAATATGATACTACTAGTACTACTACTTACTTCACTGTAAAAATCTGTGAAATATGATCATATTAATAGCGCATGCGACTCAATTATTTTTTATTATGTATTACCAAAATTTTATTTAGTACCAGAATTCGAAAACAAAGATTTTTTCAGTCTGTTCAAAAATAAATAACTTTGAAATCTTGCGAAAGAGAAAACTGGTAATAAACAAGGAAAGGACGCACTAAGGGGTCGAGTGACGGCATTGCCACTTGGTTTCATGCATACAAAAGAGACAGTATAACGTTCTCACCACGCTTCCTCTTTTCATAATTAGAAAACTTTAAATTTTACTGCTGTATTTTGTTGTTCGGAATCTGTCACTTTATATTGTTCCGTATAAAAATATTGTCCTAATGTAAACATAGTAAAGTAGCCTGTTGTTCAAATTCTAAAAAAATCCAGCAGTTTAAGAGCTATTTCGATCACGTACTTGAGCGTTTTGTTTCACAAAAAGCGAGAAACAGCTAGTTTATGTTTATGATAAGCACCTCAATGCAAGCCTGCATTTCCTCGCAGTTGAAACTGAAGTGCGACTACCCGGGTCTGCACACCATCCCGCTGTGCAGCGCGCACTACCGCTGGCTCTCCCCGCTCATGTCGTGCGTGCTGTGTCGCCGTCGCATCACCAAGCTGCACAACGTGCACTTCATACACCACGTGAGTGCTACATGATAAACTTATCGAGTGGGTACAGACATGGGCAATCGACTTAGCATAAATAAAATTAAATAAATAACAGACTATTTTCTTAATTTCTGTTGCGATGTTTATCTGAAAAACCTCACATTAATATACACAATGATAAAAGAATTACTCTGATTAAATAAAAACTTATTAAGATATATATAGATACAACGGATGTGCAAACGAACGATCCGAAATTTGTTCTCAATTTGTTTGTTTTTTTTGTTGTTGAAAATATTGTGTTTATATAAATAGATCCTAAGTGAAAGTTTCTTTATTT
Source organism: Euzophera pinguis (assembly GCA_947363495.1). Classification (NCBI taxonomy): domain Eukaryota; kingdom Metazoa; phylum Arthropoda; class Insecta; order Lepidoptera; family Pyralidae; genus Euzophera; species Euzophera pinguis. The sequence continues at coordinate 9,105,679 of OX376170.1, read as the reverse complement.
TGTAAGTGTTCATCGTTTACTATATAATTTCTTACTAATTTTATATTTATAAACTACTTTTAAAATGTTATGAAACATTCCTGTGAAAAATTTAAATTTCTCCCTTTTTATATTCAAAGCAGTCCGTTTCAAACATATTTCTCGTACACAGGGCTACATGGAGATAAACCCGCTGTTGACTGAAGCGGGCATCCCCGTGCAGTTCAGTGAAAGGCCGCTGCTTTGCAAGTTCTGTCGCGCGTACTGCTCGCTGCTGCAGCGATCCGGACACACAGACAAGCAGGCCAGGGGGTACAGGCGCAAGTATGTACCGCTACATTCCTTACCGTCTTCATATGAAAAAATAATTGTTACCGAAAATTGGGTATTCTACTCATTTTTTTTTCTCTTTCATATTGATAATTTTAGTTCCAAAAACAGAAAACATAATGACTTATTTTTCAAATCGATTAAAAATAAATAAGTTATAAAGCTTGAAATTCGGTGGAAGGAGTACTGTCAATAAACAAGAAAAGGACGCACTGTGTGCCATGACGTCACTGCCACTTGATTTCGTGCGTACAAATGAGATAACAAGACGTCCCCACCACGCTCCCGCTTTTCATCATGAGAAAATTTTAAATGCTATTAAGTACTGCTATAATAAATTTGTTGTAATTATCAGAATCAGGCAAACTATATTTGTGATAACCAAAACTTCGCCACTGACTCAATGACAAAAGAATACATTACAAATTCAGTATGTTTACAGTTGATACCATACAATTACTTAGCAATAAGTCCGCATTGCTCCATTGGTTTAGGTTGTACTTACATAGTAGTTGTACTTGTATAGCGTTTCCAGTTGGAATTACTCTAATTATGGAGGAAAATTGTTTCTTTTCCCGTTAAATTAGGGTTAAATTTAAATAAATGACAGCCGTAAAATGTTGGCGAACGAAGAAATGTATTTTTTTGTATACGCCGTTTATATTGCCGTTTTATTAAGTTAAAGGTATTATAATTTTGACGTTTCTTAGGTACATCTCTTATTTATATGCTCATACCATCTTTCTTTAATTGCAGATTACTTGAAATCTACAACATAGAAGTGCCACCAGGCTCTGATAACGATGCAGACGAGGCCACAATGCTGCAAGAAGAAACCAGCGCCAGTTTCGCCAAACAGAAGAAAAAACAACGCACCAAGTCCAAACAGAGGAAATCCACTGAACCGGAGAAAGCAGGCGACAGCGAATCCTCAGAAAGAACCACTCCTTACGATGAAAGATCGCCTGAAAAGTTCAAAGAAGACAGCAATGACGGACAGAAACCTATAACCGTTGAACAAAAAACAGTCAATGTGGAACAGGGGAATGTACAACCTATAGAAGAAGACATCGAAAGCCTTATCTCCTCTAACAAAATACTGGTTCCCGGTGCTGTGAAACCACCGGAACCGACACAGAGCGACGAATCGGACGTTTATGACTTTGACACGCCTATATTAGACAAACAGACGGAATTACAGTACTTACTACAGAAACAGAACAATCCGGCGCAGTTCTTGCAGAAACCTGCTAACTTGACGCAGAAGCAACGCAATATCATGAAGCTACAGACTCCGGGCATCCACAAGCCTGGCCAGCAACACAGAATAAATGAGAAGAATTCTAAGAAGATTCATAAATTGGGTCACATAATAGCGCACAAAGAAAAAATGAATAAGAAAGAACATGAACTACAAATTTTTGATCCAGATAAAGTTATTCCTCAGGAAAGTCTTCCCATCCTTAAAAATATTACTCTAAACGACGAATGTACAATCGAAAGTATACCAAATAAGAAACCAGCAGATATTAATACATTGAAGAATAAATGGCAAATGTCTGAGAGCTTTACTCAAGTAAAGAAAAATTTGAGCGAGTTATCAAAGAAACTTAGTACAGATAAAGAGCCCAATCCTAAGAAAGTGTCTGATACCAAATATTCTAACCCCGTAAAGAGGTTAGAGACAAATCCTTCGATATCTGTGAGGGAATTATTCCCCGGAGAGGAAGAAATGAACTTACACTGTAATATCGATTTTAATAATGTCAAGGGTGTGACTCCTGAAGGTTGGGAGAAGTATAATACTACTATACAATATGACGTAGAAACTAAAAGGCTTTGGAATGAATTGCAGAGGCCGTACGGAAACCAGTCGAGTTTCATGCGACATTTGATTTTACTGGAGAAATACTTCAGAAACGGCGATTTAGTTCTTTCTCACAACGCGACGCCTCACGCGGCTAACTACAGCGATTCTGTTCAAAGTAGATTGCGGGCTTACGACAACGTGGTGAACGATACTCCGCGACGCAGCGAGCCGGCTATCTCGCTCATGGAGTTCCGGAAGAAGCCGGCGATGAACGGCAAGAGTTTGCTGAAGACCAATCAGAATGCCGACGCTGATAAGGACTCTAAGAAGTTCATAATGCCCCCTCCCGGCACGTTTCCGAAGCCGAAGCCCCCGAAAGCGGACAAGTCCAAATCTAAAGCTTTGCCTCCGGAGCTGATAGCTATAAATACTCCGAACGCGCAGGGCAGGAAAGCGATACAAAATGTGTTGCAGAATATACAGCAATTGGTGAAAGATGTTTCGGCCTCGGATCCGACAGAAGTCGCCGCTGCGCCATTGCCGGTGCCGAAATTTGACCCTCCGAAGTTTGAACCCCCCAAGTTCGAGCCGCCCAAATTGGACCCCCCTAAGATAGATCCCCCTAAAGAAAAGAAGGATACGCCTAAAAGTGATACACCTAAGCGACAGAAAGCCAAAAGTAAACCGTGGAGGCCGACTCTGATGCCGATCACTCCAGTAAGTTCACCTTTGTGTGTTTATACTTTTTTCATGCTTATATTTATAACTTACAAGCTGAGGCCTGCGTCAAAAAGTAGTCTATGTTTGACCCCGAGTCTTCAACTATATTCATACCAAATTTCATCAAAATACGTTCAGCTTTTGGTTGTGAAAGCGTAACAGACAGACAGACTTTCGCATTTATGATATTAAGTATAAGTATGGGAAGTATGGATTGTTGCCTGTGAGTTCGTCCGCGTGTCATCTTTATCTATGATTTAATCCATTACTGAAAATAATTAAGATGTGCGGCTTCTTCGAAATCATTTCAGAAGTTTACAAATAATTTAGAGTAAAAAGCATTCACATGCGTAAATAGCACTGTATTGAGTTAACCATGTTTCCAAAGCATTGATAATGAAATGTCGTACAGGAGAACCTGGCGAAGGCTGCCAGCGAGCCGCCGCAAGTGGCGGTGGACGGACGTTTGCTGCCCAGCCTCGTGCAAGTCAAGACCAACCAGAAGCGCTACCACATCACGCTGCAGGACTACAACAAGATGTGCCTCATCCGCAGAGAGAAGATGAAGCTGCTGCAGGATGGAGACCCGCAGACCAAGAAACCCGCCGAGGAAACCACAGTGGTCACAGAGATACAACCCTCGGCGATGCTCGGCAACGGCGGCACCGTCGTTCAAAACCTAGTCTCGGATGACAAATCTCAAGAAAAGAAGGAAATGCCCGAGCTCGGACAGATAAGCTCCAATGCGGCCACGATATTGAAAAATGTCGGCTTAAAGAACATCACCATCGCGCCGATCACTCCGAAGACGGCCACGGTGACTTCACAAACGATCCCCTCGCCGGTCGCGACGTCGCCGTCCTTGCTCGTCACGTCGATGCCCAAAATCCCACAACTGGGCCCGTCGGTGTCTATAACGAGCGAAGCTATTTTGACGTCAAATTTAAACTTGCCTATAATGGCATCGAGTCACATGATCATGCCAAAAATACCGAAATCGCTGACAGTGATCCCGCAGACGGTGATGTCTAGTATTCCTCAGAGTGCTGTGGTAGCGGCCAGCAGTATGGCCACGGTAACTCCCACGCACAGCGCGGAAGGCCCGCGCCCATAACGAAGCCTGATCTTCGTGGTCGTCTAGCGACGGCCCAACGTGACCGCTGCACGGCTGTAGATTCGAGTTCGAGTTGTTTCGGAGTGAAGTTAGTAGTCCCCACCCCTATCGAGACGTACATATCGGTCCCGCAGTGTAGTGTAGTCACGCAGACTTTAATCCCACTTAAATTATTAATAAATCCCTATTTTCGTATTGCTTATGTTAGTGAGAATCGCCTCAGTGTACGGAACGATGTGAAGTGAGATATAACGCAATATGCTAAGTGAGACACCGGTTGAGCCTTAATAATTATATACTGTGTATATACTAGTGTAGAAAGTTGGACATAATACAGTGCTGTGAATAAAGGTGACAAGGATTGTGTTGAATATATTATTTCAATTATTAGATTTTTTATTTATGCAAATGATACGAAGGTTAACGAGTCCCCAGCCTCTATATATTTTTCAAAATATGAACATAATAGTATGTTTAAGCTAATTAAGAAAAGCTGTCTAGATATTAATTTAGTATAAGATAAGGATAGCTTTTGTGGAATAAAGATTGAGTTGCTGCCCTAATTAACAAAATTACAGTACGTCTTTCAAATCATTATCAATTAGCCCAATTTGAAATTTACTTGCATATGGGAGGGTTTCAAAATTCTCTAGTCAGGTTTGAATATGCATTTATAATTTATTTTGTGTTCACTTTCAGGCCTCGTATCATTCGCGTGAAAATAGACAATTTACTAAATGTATAGAATTGTATAGAATAAAACTATAGTTTGAATATCTCTGAATATTTTTCCATCATGTAATTTAAGGTTTCATACAAACTAATTACACAATGTTCATAGCATAGAGCACCAAACTACCAAAAACCATTTTAGTGTACTTTCCGCATATATCTGCAAGTTAAATAATGTTCCTTTCAATTAAACAAAACTCATTTATTGACTTAGAATTAATAATACATGGACCCTTTACACATACATGTCATTTACAATATATAAAAAGTTCCACTATCAAAATCAGCTTGATAAACATAACACAACAAATATTTTTAAGCAATTTAAATACATTCGTGCCTATCCCAGGAAAGTTACATGAAACAATAACTATTTTGAAAAAACATTGTACATACTTTGAACATATACAACCCAACACATGGAAAGTACCAACACTGTATTCTTAAAGCTCATGGTTGAAAATGGTATGTTAAAATACATATTATATATCTATTGTTGAGAATTACTAGTATTTTATTTTGGTCCAATGATATAGAATACGGTCCAATGTTAACATTTAGACGTTGTACAGAAATATAAAATTTGTTAAGGCGATACGCTCGGAAATTAATGCTCATAATAGGTCGCAGAGATCTGAAATAGTTTTCCGTGGAGGGCATCGTCTTAACAGATCATTTTGAATGTTATAATACTGCTAGTATGTTAGTGTTTGGAAGTCTCATGCATTGTTTTTGTTTTGGTCAGTTTGTCGAATCGTGGAGTACTGCTCACTTGTTTTGAACAAATTGTAGGCCCTCATAGCCCGGATGTTTAGTTTCTTCCAAAGATAGTGTGTTAGTTTACAATATTATTTTTTAGTTTTATGTTCGGCACGTAATGTTACGTGCCGGAGGTATGTATTTGTCTAATAAACATATCCTTATCTCCCGATTTCTGTGTTTTCTTACTTAAATACTGACATATTAAAAACATTTTATAGAATTGTCAATAAAAAAAAACTAAGTTACAATAGGCTATTCTACTCAATTTTTTTTTATATTTCATATATCAAATTTGAGTCCCTGAATTCGAAAGCAGCAAAAATGTTTTGAATCCGTTCAATATTAAATAAGTTATAAGCGCTTGAAATCCTGTGGAAGGGGAACTGTCAAAAAACAAGAAAAGGACGCACTTATTGGTGGAGTGACGTCACTGCCACTTGATTTCGTGCGTACAAAAGAGATAGCAAGATGTCCCCACCACGCTCCCACTTCTTCTTTAGAAAACTTTAAATGCTAACTACTACTTTAATTAATTACCAATTTTGTTGTTTTGGGAATCGGTTACTTATTAAAATGTGAACACAGTCAAGTAGCCCATTGGATTCTCTCGAAGCTCAACTACATATAAATAAATATTTTTATTATTTAGTTTAATCCTTCTTTTTAGTGCGCTTTGAAGTACTTTTGGTTCTTTTCCACTTCATTCTTCTGTTCTGGAACCACACCTTCACCTGACAAAAACATGCAGATAGAACAAATATCAGTTTAAAACGTTTCTTTTGTGAAAGGAAATTGTCAACGCTTGCATCAGCGTCCACTTTGGCTAAAGGTTTTGGTTTTTGAACAAAATATTTAAAATTTGTTCTGTAATATTTTTTTTCGCCGAACTATCTTTCTTTTTCTCCCAATGATTGACTTTTAAGGAATGCCTGCCAATTGTTATGCGTATTTTTTTGAAATAAACAAAAATCGGTAAACATTTTAAATGCCCAACTTGTTACCAAGAGTCCACTACGGACGGAAAGTAGAAGCTTATAAGCATAGCTGCCACTCTTTGATAAGGAATAAAAAAGTGATACCAACCTGACGCTCAGTCAAATGTAAGGCCACAGCAATTTCGTATCTCCGAAGCCTAGTAAGGTAATTAGCCCTGGCGAACTCTTCCTCCAGGCTTCGAATCTGGGTCTTCGTGAATGCCGTGCGCTCCTTCCGCCCAGCCGTTGGCGAACGGACTTCTAAAAAAAATCAAAGAAACTTTTCTTTAGGTATACTTCTGCATGTAACGTCTGTCTATAAAAATTTAAACCAACTCTCCTCAAGTATTAATCTCCCCTTGAATCGATCCTCAAACTCAGTACAGACAGACATACACTCTTCATCTATCTCATTTTAGCGTTTTCCCAGTTTGTTGCCCAATAGGAGTTTTAGACAATGACCTTTTAGTTTTAGAGACGAAGCAGTGGTTTTAGATTATAGGTATACATATGTGAATGTGGCTTTACTTGTTTGTGTTTGTTCTTTGCTACTTTTTTACGCGTTCGAAGCCGCAGGATTGAGCTTTATTACTGAATAGCTGTTGACTAAGCCATGAGAGCGAATATACGACTGTTGATGTATAACAGATGTGATACAAGCGCCGGCGCCCGGCTTTGTTTACAGAAGACCTAGCTAGATCAATGTTTGTCATGTTTCCTTACAGGTGCTATTAATTGCTGCGATATCAACGACAGAATAGATAAACATGCATTTTATTGTTCAAATAACCTGGCCTGGCTATCCATTGGATAGGTGGTTTTCCATTAGCATCATAGATAAATGAAAGTCCTTGTTGTGTATCATCTCTGTGTATCCTTTCTTTACCACCTGCTATATAGTCAGCCCATCGTATTTGGGGTCTTCCTTGTTTTTCACTCCAAGGCTGTGCTCGTGAGTTTGGTATAAATTAAAACTTATCTCCATTTTATACAAAATCTAAATAATAATAATATATTTTCAGATACTTAATGCAATGTATCTAGGTGTATGCAATAGATAAACATCATACCTTATCAAATCTATCTATCGTAATAACTAACCCTAGTTGTAGAACTTTGGTATCTTGGTTTCGTTAAAACTCATCTATCTTTCCCATCTAATAATATAGTCACATTTTATTTATAAAAATCTAGAAATATTCAACTAAATTTTTCGACTACCCTAGTGAAATATTTCAGGACACAAAAGTGTGGAATTTGATCACCCAGGTAACTCGAGTGGAATAAACCCCTTTTTTACATTTATAATTTTAATCAATCTCAAAATGAATGAGGTTCGACTGAATGTAATTTTTTCGACTTTATGTATGTTCACCGAAATCTGTCAATTATTGAGGATCGATTTTCAAAATTTAAGTCAGGATCGATAATGATGTCCCAGTGAAATAGACGGCAATTCTCAAACTTTTAACCGACTTCATAAAAGGAGGATATTCTACGTTCGACTGTACCTATGTATTTTTATAGGCACGATTCATGCAATTTCTGACGTTATTCAAGTATCTATTTTACGTCTAAGTAGTAGTCATCATCTGTGTTTGAAGTGGGTTCTGCTTTTTATTCAAAAAAACTTTTTTTCTTGTGTTGTTATTTATAAGTTTAAATTAACTTACCTTCTTCGCTAACACTGGAAGTCGTGGCTATAGTTTCTCCGTCGTGTTCTTCCTTGACCATTACTTGGTCACCACTCCACTCCGGCCACTCGCACTGATAAGAAGGCAGTCCTGGGACCTCAAACCCATGTCTTTCCTTTGCTCTGTAGTCACAGAGTACAGGGAAATATCCTGGGTGGAAGATGTCTTGGTGGTTTGATTGCCCATCGTATTGACACATAGGAGGATCAAAGTACTCCGCTTGATTCACGCTATCGTCTAATTGTGTTAAGAAATTTGGTTTTAAAAAGTCCATTGTACAAATATTTTTTCACGATCAATTTTGTGATGAAACGACCATCGGGAGCCGAATACAGCTGATGAATCCTGAAATAATGTGCGCGTGCGCCGGGCGTTTGTAGTGTTTCAGAGGGCGGGGCTTAGGTACATTGGGCGGAGAAACGATGGGGCAATTTTTTTATTTGATCCCATAATCTGTTTATGAATGACATGTCCATACAAAACTTTTCCGTTACCTATTTCCGTTTCGATAAGTAGATCAGAAAGTAGAAGGAAATAAAAGTGTGGAAAGCAGTGCTTGTTTTGTATGTTGGAAGGCTGAAGTGAAATTACTGCAGCTACCGTTTCGAAACATCCCTATATAGTTTGTGGAAACATTCCTAGAGGCCCACCTACGAGTATCATGTGTGTTAATAAGTAGGCTACTATTATAAAGCTTGCAGGACGTCGTGAGTTTTTATGATGCGAAAACTAAACTTCGAAACCTCTTCACCTATCCACCCTTTAATTTTGCCTTTTTTTGGATGGTTAGAGTAACTACAGGTAACATGTTTTGGAGCCCGATTTTTTAAATGTATGACTCATATGAAATGTCGTATGAAAATCGTTCGACTCACCGATTATGATGAATGAAAATTAACACAATACTAAGTATACAAAACCCTTTAGAAAATTACATGGTAGATTAATATAAATATACATACGAGTCGATCTTATCGCTATAATCTTTCTTTTTTTAGATATCGAACAAAAATCATTCGACATACTTATTATGCGTGAGTCACACTTTTAAATATAGCTCTCCTGGACGGATTTCAGATAAATTTATATCAGAGAAGGAAGGTAGATCGGGATGTTTTGTAAGTTCTACCCGCCATTTACATATAACGTTCGCGCGACGCAGTCCACGAAGAACACTCGAATTTATTACTGTCCAAGTGCTATTCTAGATTATAATAAGTATTATGTATCCTAGAACATGCCTAATCCATGATTTGATTGTACTAAAATGAACCGTCCGCAGTGATCGTGAAGAAGAAAAAATCTACCACCGGCTGTGACTCTTACATGCAATGCAACCACCTGAACTACACAAGGTAAGGCTCTCCTATTGCCCTATTGCATATCTGATTTAATACGTTTTTTTCATTTATGCATCACATATATTAATTACATAACACAATCGGATGCATATTATAACGGTAGGTACAGTATGGCATAACTTTTTATCTAACCGCGTCTGTACTTTCCAAAAGATGTTTATATGAAAACGGTATCGAATAATACAGAATGTTTTCAATCACCTCTTAATTTGATGATTTAGGTGTGAATCGGTCACTGTTTACACAAGATAGTTAGACAGCCCTTGGGACTTCGCCCTTTGCCCTCGGTTCTCACGCGGTACAAATGAGCACCATTAAACTTAAATGAAAGGTTTACGATATATTTCATTGCTTGCTGACGACTGTCCTTGTTTCTGAAGGGTGCTAATTAAAACTGGTGGTTCCTGTCGGTAGCTTTGTAGAATAATAGTTAAAACATTGGCAACGCTAGACACTTTAACTATAAGTATATTATCAATAGTATTAATCCAAAAATCCCTGAAGTGGTCGCCATCACTGAAATCGTTTGGATGTCATTAATCAATTACTTACAAATAACTAGACATCCATACTTCCATACCTAATATTATAAATGCGAAAGTCTGTCTGTCTGTTATGTTTTCACGGCCAAACCGTTGAAAGGATTTTGATGAAATTTAGTATGAATATAGTTGAATACCGGGGTCAAATATAGACTACTTTTTGACGCAGGCGGAGCTGCGGGAAAAAGCTAGTTTACTATAAGTTTAAGTTATTACCCCGTAATAACTAAAATCTGTACCTAGGTATATATGGTTTTCTATTTTCAGCCGTATTTTTTTTTAACAAATCTGGAATTTAAGTTTAAAAAAAAAATTGAGATTCTCGTAATGTTTATAAGTCGAAACACGACATTGAAGTCTTCTTCCCCCAGAATCAACCTCTAGTAAGAAATCGGCTCTACCCACTTACCCATCAGAATCTGCAAGTTTTCGTAGTTTAGGTTAGGTACTCTACCTTTTTTTGACACTACCTAAGTATACCAAATCCCCTGATAACAAATAAAAGTGGAGCTAAAACTACAACATGATTAGAAACTACAGCCGATAAATTTAGAGATCTGTAGATAGCTAGATACTACTTACGACTTCCATGTCCGACTTCCGAGCTGTGATCTCGCCGCCTGGTCACACGCATCGTTGGTGCTTCCTACCGCTGCGCTTGTCTGTGTACCAATTAGCAATTAGTACCTACTTAATAAGTAGCACAGAATATTGAACGTTGTCATTTTTAAACCCCGATAAAAAGAGGGGTGTTATCAATTTGCCGTATCTATATTTGTGTGTCTGTTTGTGCATCGTAGTGTCTAAACGGATGAACCGATTTCGATGCGGTTTTTATTGTCAGTAAACTGATTTGACAGACCGATCTGAAGGTTTTTTTAAGCACTAAAAATAATAAAATTACCAAAGTTAGATTTTTTTTCTTCTTTAACCTTAAAAACAGGGAGGTGTAAAGGTTGTTTGATTGGCCATCCCCGTATCTACCTTAGAACATACACAAACAAATTCAATTTATTTTTAAGAAGAAAATACGATAAAACCTTAGAGCGCACACTTTTCCCATCGCCTTAAATAAAGCAACCTCTTGTCTTAAATAGGTACTGAATTTTTTTATATTGAGTAATATTCCTTTAGTTTGTTATAAATTGAACACGCGTCGTTGCTCCTGCGCACCCCAGTGTTTTGTCAGCTGTTTACTTATGTGTGCGATGAGAAACGTAATGAGACTTTTTACCAACATTTTTTGTTCCCCAAGCCTCGCGTTGAAAGTTTCAGAACGGTTCTGAAAATAATGAATATATATTGATTTTATTCGTAAGTACAAGGCTAAGCGTAGAAAAATATTTATTTGCATTTAAATGACAATTTATTTAGTCATTCGGATTCATGAACCGAATCTCGGGAGTTGGATTGCGTCGCTGATGACTTGAGCAGACACGATTAAAGTCATGACTGGCATTATTTATTGTCGGTCAGTCCATTATATTTTTGTAGCGGTATTTAATTTAGGACAATTTATTTGGCTTGTCTTTTCGAAATCTTTGTCAGATGTGTTAGAGGAGCCTTCTTGTCATAAGAAATTAAGCCGCTGTTACAGCCGCACTCAGGTCGCTAATGACCACTTAAGCAAATTCTTTAAAAGAGATCATTTTTAAATTTATTGTAAAGAGTAAAATCTTTACTATAATTTATTCAAATTTTAAAAATCTTCCTCTAACGGAAATTTTTCTATTCGACTTTCCGGCTAGCACACTCTCAGCTTCCTTTCTCTGTACTATTAGCTTACTTTTATAACTAGCTTTTTCCCGCAGCTCCGCCTGCATCAAAAAGTAGCCTATGTTTGACCCCGGGTTTTTAACTATATTCATACCAAATTTCATCAAAATCCGTTAAGCGGTTTGACCGTGAAAACGTAACAGACAAACAGAAAGACAGACAGACTTTCGCATTTATAATATTTATTATTAGTATGGATTATCTACATATATATCACTAGCTGTTTTCCCCAGCTCTACCTGCGGTATATAGCCTATGTTACTCAGGGTGAATGTAGCTTTCCAATGGTGAAAGAATTTTTGAAATCGTTGAAGTAGTTTTTGAGTTTATTCATTACAAACATACACACAAAAATACAAATTTTTCCTCTTTATAATATTAGTGTAGATAAGAGTCATAAATAAAAGAAATTATTAAAATTCTGCAACATTTTATTTCAACTAAAATTTTTCAACACAGTCTCATCAGTAAATTTATGTTTACATATAGAGTGAATATAAAATGCCATATTACACGAGGGTCATTATGCCCCCATGGTGTACGCCTACAATTTCAAAGAAATATTACATTGCTATTTTTATTTAGAAGAAATTGGGGACATACACCACCGAGGGACCCTTCTTTCGCGTAACATAATTTATAAATCTAAATTATTATTTTGCAATTTTGTATTTTAGCAACATTATTTACCTAGGTACTTGTAGGTAAGGTACAAGGAATTAGAAGTGATATCCAACGTGACTTACAAAACTTAATTATTTTACGTACTTATACTTAAAGCAGGAACGTATTATTTCCACACACTAAAAAGCGTAGCACAAGAGTAGGTTTGTTCATTTCCACACATACTTAAGCACAATTTGTAGTTACCTTTTCTCGAAACTAATATCAGATGTTTTGAAACAATCGGGATAATAAAAATAATAGGTAACAAGTATGTCACTACATTTAACAATTTAAAATTTAATTTACCGTCGTGCAGCAGTCAGTGTTAGCTTAATATGAACATATTACTGTAAATTTTCAGTAAGTACAATATTTTTATGTACCTTTTTACTTTATAGTCACTTGCCGATCAATCACTAGGTAAGTATGTATAACTGCACTAGATCAAAACGAAATTAACAAAAGATAGTCCTAGGTGATCTGAATCATGTAATTTTTTTTTTAAATAAAATTAGATAGCTCTATTAAATACATACTCATCTAGCTCCAGATTTTATCAATCATTAATTCTACACACTAGCTCAAATATAAAATGCGATTTGTTCGGCTGCAACCATATCACAAGCATGCAAAGTGTTTAAGTCCCACAACCCTAAAAGTTTTAATTTAATAAAAAAATATCAAACTCATAAATATTCCGACTGTTTCAGTATTGTTGTGTACAAAATAGTACCTACTTAATAAGATTTTAAATAAAATAAGTAAAAATGATTTAAACATAGATGATTATTTGATAGAAAAATAGACACCACTCAACGGTCCGCAAGCTTGAAGTGATATTATATTGAGAAGAGATTGTTGTGGACGAATACCGAACCACTAAGTGGAACATAAAATTATTACATTTCATAGGTCTAAAATGTAATAATTATGTTATATCATTAGAGTCCACAACACATGTCGCAGCTTGAAGAACATGTAGCGTGACGACATTACATAAATCATACTATGACATCTTCCATGAGTTTTTACAATACAAACTACAACCGCTAGCGTCAAATTTCGTGTAGAAATTTTAAGTTGCCTTATTATTCACCGGGGGCGGGGACGACGATTTACAAAACCCTAATATGATCAAAGGTTCTATTTAAATAAGCTAGTGACTTCAGTCTGCAAAACTCAAAGTAGAGGCACAGTTAAATATACTAACTATGTTAGCCAGATATCACCATTTATTAGGATTTCAAGTATTTAAGCGGTATATAACTGCGTAAAACCTTCATTTAAAGGATACACCATTAATTTATGCTAGTGCTTGTCAGCACTGTCACGTCTGCAGTGCTAAGATCCTTACGAATGTGAACGTGGTGTACTTGAGAAGCATCCTTGGCTACCGCGGCGAGTCCTGCCGGGGGGCGCCACTAGTAGAGTTACTGAGCGCGGTCAGGGAGCTTGCGCGCTTCATGCTACAAATGATAAGTATGAATATTTTATTAGTATTTTGGCGCAAACGTGAACAATAAAACTTAAGTGAACATGAACGTGATAACTACGGCCCTAACGCAACACGAAGGATGCGCCAAAGGTTGTGATTAGATGGATAAATCCTTAGAAATTTGGAGGAGCTTACTTTAGTAACAGTTGTGATAAGCAAAGAACATTGAAATATGCTCCTAATATTGTAAGCGCTCAAGTGATCAAGTCCAGAAGTAAGAAATATGATAAAGAAAAAAATATATATGAAAGACAGTGTAATAATAATAAAGCATGGTTGAAATAAAATGTAGATTGGACTCTACTAAAATAATATTTTTAAATTTTTTTCTTGTCATATCTTTTCGGCTCCATAATTTAAAATCTTCTAATCAGTCCAGACTACATTTTACTATTTCTTAAGTAATATTTACATGCAAATTATACTTACCTACATTTAAAATGCAAGGCAGCGCCAACCTCAGCAAATCTATTAATCTTTCACACTACGCTACATATCTATATTGCGTCAGAGCAGTGTTGGTGTGAACCTAGTGCGACGGGCGCTTATTCAGTCACTAGGATTTGCGTCAACGGACATGCTTTTAATACGGGGACGCATGGCATTCATTTTAGGAAAAGCCAAAAAAATTAGGCAGTGTTTATGAGTGCCAATAAAACGCAAAAACGCTCGACTAGAAAAGCGCCCTTATTGAAGCATACTTTCAGAGCTGTAGCGTAGTGTTGTTTTACCTTTCTGGGTCGGTGTAGTCTACGTCACTGGGCAGGTTGGCCGAGTGTCGTCCTGCCAGCCGGTTGAATAGCCGGGCCGAAGACCGCCTCAACGACTCTCGAAGTTTCGAGAAACTGGCGCTCCGCGACACCTCGGCCGAATCCTGCCGCGCCCGCGTTATGCAATTTACACTCCATTTTGTTTCAACTAAAAATTCGGATTCAGAATAAACTGGGTTGGACGGACTGAGTTCTTTATGACTGATATTGAAATGTGAAAACGGATTTTCAATGGTAATTAATAAAATTGGGGGAGGTGTCAGAAATTTATGAATAATCAACATATCTAAAATAAATATATCTAACATGTAGAGAACTAGTGAAAATGAATTTTACAAAACATTCAATGGTGTTTGAATATGAGAACGAGATGCGATCATGCATCTAATAATCTCTAACAGCAAAAGCCGTCGAAGAATTAAAAGTGAAAGCTCCAACTAAGTACATGATGATGTCCAGAATGTTGTTTATGTAGGTATGTTTTTGTGAATGGTGTCCATGCTGACGTCATGACGTCTATTAATGTGATATGTTGTGTGGCTTCAGATATTCAAGTGGGCTATAAATTGCATAACACTGTAGACTCACCTTCCAACTCGCAAATAAAAATAAAATAAAACAAAAACTTTATATAAATATTTATTAACAATTTTTAAAATTATCATTGACGCGACATTACGAGAAGATAGCGTAAATAAAATACGAGTTTAATACAATTGTGACGAATGGAACCTGTGCAGATATAAAATGGAGATTCTTGGACCGTTAAAACTGAAATTCTTTGATTGCCAATGTCTCATCTATAATTAATATAATCTAAAGTACATTATAGTAAAAACGCACATACTCAAGCAGCACCCACATACAGATAAAAAAAATCATGTATATAAAAATACTATAATATTTATCACCTATATAGGTACTCTCACATAAAGCTTAACTCAATATAGTACTAACACTGGAATGAAAGTTTATGTAAGCATAATATTATAGACAAAATAAAACAAATTATACAATAATTCCTATTGCAATAATGAATAAAATAAGTATACTAACGCTCACAATAATAAAATCACGATCATGCATTCTTCTAACAAGAACACATACAAAAATTATATCAGCAAATTAAAATTTACATTGGTAAGCGATTAAAATCGTTGTTTATCAAGCATGCATGAATTAATAAATATAATAATAAAATATTTCGGACATTCGACAATTAAATGCAAATTGAGGGATTTTAAAACGGAGTTGCATATTATTTAACCACTATATCTAAAGTGCACCATCATAGCACAGAACTCGTGTAAAATAAAGCTGGTATTATAATATATTAATCGTCACGTCACCATTTGCATATGATTTTGTGAGTGCACCTAATATCCATGTAAATACTAATTTAAAATAAGAAAGTTTTAGTCAAATAATATGTAACTCCTTGAATTAAGAACGTCATCGTTTTAAAAACAAATATAATCCGTCTCTGTCGATTTATTTTGATTGTATATCAGGACGGCCGTGATCTTCATATTCTCTCTATCACACTTTTTAGTTTTACATTAAAATATAATCCCTATCACATGCTAATAAATAATACTAAGCAATTAACATTCCGCCTTTTTGAATTTTATAAGGTTTCAATATATTTTTTTAAATATTGCAACAATTTTAAAAGTTACAGGTTAGCCCTTAAAATTCAAGAAGGCGGACACGAATACAAAGTGTGACGTATGTGATCCTTCAGTGGTAAACAGACAGTTCACCCTGTACTTGCAAAATTCTAATTATTTTTCATTAAATCTGTCCATTTGTGAGTGCAGTTCGCTTATTATTTCCGCAACTATAACGCCATATAAGTTGCGACTGTTCATCAAAGGACGATTGTAATCAAGGATCAATTACGTGTAAAGCGAGTGAGCACGTAACCCTAAAATATACGAGGCCTAAAGCTACTGGTGCGGCTGGCTACTCCCAGTGTTGATTCCTAGCGCATTGAACAGCTTTGATTTTAGGTTCATGCGAGGCTCACTTGCCGGATTCGAATCCTATACGGGGAGGAGAACAAAAGAAAAATTAAAAAGGTGCAAATAAAAATAATAAAAATGAGTTGGTGATTTTGTGTATAAAATAAAAAAAAATGTACAAGAAACGTGTGAAAAATTTACAAATAAATACAGTAAAACCCTGTCCGGATAGTGCTAAAACAATCTTTATTAGATAAAGAAGCAAAGGTAAATATTTAACAGTTATTATGAATACTCGTCTATTATACGTGCAAACAGAACAGCAAGCTTTATCCGGATAGGGTAATAATAGAAAATAAAAGGAACAAATGATGATGTACATGTACAGGATTAATAAGCCGAATTATTAATTAATATCCCTGAAATTGATGAGAACGTGATGAACTAATGAGATAATATTAACAATGTTTTGTGATTGCAGCTGTGTCGGCATCGCAAGTGCAGCAAGATGGAAATCGTGAGACATGACGACAGAAAGCCCAAGAAACAATATACATTCGTTGTTCTAGAAAATGGAACGAGTGATTCTGCAAGCACTGAATATTTCAATTATTGAATCATGAAAAATATAGGCAAGTATATAATTCAGTTTATTTTCGATATCTTTCATGTATTCATCTTTTTTGATATTCTAGCAAACGCAAATCTAACTAGACCAATAGCACTTTACACACAATTTGCTATTATTTCACAAGTGTGTCGATTTCAATGACACAAACACGAAAAACAATACAATAGAAACGAATGATGACGTTCACAGACTAAATACAACACCCCAGTGCTAGAAGAACCTTCTATACTTGGCGACTAATATTGTACATGGATTTTTGGCAATAAAATCGGCTAGCTCGTATTCGTAGAGCGTTGTCTCTTTCTCATGTGGCTCTATTAGAGAACTGACAAGCAAACATCAAAATTGTTTAGGCCGCTCTTCATTCAGGCGTGAAACTCGCAAGTATATGAGAATTGCACAAGAACTGTGAGTTGAAATAGTGCCTCTTCTCTGACAAATCCTACCGTGTTCTCCCAATCTTATCGTTTTTATATCAGGGTACCAACGAGAACGCTAGAATAGGCGAGAATGAAAACTCTTTTTCACTCACTCTAGCCTTTTCCGGCAATATTCTAGCGTCAAATGTCCTTTTGATATTCACCCGTGTTTAGGGATGACGTTCCACTAAGCCAAAAAAAAATTGCCGATTATCACCAAATATCTGTGTAAAATACTTCTTGCCGAGTATTGTACACAACGCTGCAGATTTAGCATACATCCTACCGTACCGGTACGTACGTTAGGACGTTTACTGAGCTCTGCAGCATCTTTTATGGCAGAGCAGAAACGAGTAAGCAAGCGAGATGTCGCCTTACACCTTGTATTGCGCGGTCTCGTTCACTCACTCGTTTCTGCCCTGCGTTTAGAGATGTCAGTGAGGGCCCTGTACTATCGAATCATCGTGAGCCATGCACACATGACATGAAGCGTCACATCCTAACCTCGTCGTGGTCGTGGTTCGGCTCCATTGACTCGCGGCTGCCGGGACGGCCGCTGCGGGCCCGAGATTGTTTCACGATGTCCAACGCCTAGTGAAATGTTACAAATTTTGGCTTACATCGCTTGTTTTCTAAATATAGAACGTTTGTCTAATATCGAGTAGGGGAATGTCCAAATATTACACATGAGAGCTATAACATTTACATTGAAAGTAAAAAAAATTGATAGTGATAATAAATTCAAATTTATCTTGCTTTCAGACACTCCGATGAGAATTTTGATACAATTCTATTCTAAAAAGTTGGAATAGATTTTCCAATAAAAAAAATTGGGTATGCTTTTCTCTTGTACAAATCTCCAGTATCAACACGCTCAAGAAAATCTATTTCCAAAGTGTTGATGCTCTTTAAAATCATCCAAGCAAAGGAAATTTGGTGTATACTCTAATCACGACGATGTTTTTTGACAATTTTGGAAATGAAAAACAAGCGATGTGGAACTACATTGATTTTTCAAGAATTAGTTTAGCAATATAGGCTCAAGGTACCATATTTTAGTTTGCCTATGACTTACTTGCTGAACGTGCTAGGCAGCGTGCAATCAACGTATTATTGTTAATCGAGTGCCGATATAGCCGCCATTGTCAAATTGGTACTTATATAAGTGATTCATAATATATATTCAAAATAAGTTGTACGGTGTTGTGTCGTCGTGACATAATAAATTAAAGGATGTGAAAGCAAAATCTAAACTATAAATAATTGATTACTTCAAGTATCTAAATCTTTATATATAATCCATTCTCTCTACTGTTAAAATATAAATGTATTGTTCATAACTGACAGAAATTGTTTATAATAAAGCTTTATACTACCAATATTTAAAGTCACAAGATTCGCATAATAAACAAATATATAATTCGAAACTTAAAAACGTGCATAATAAAGTGCTAAACAACCGTAGCTAAGTAAATATAATTTGAAAAAGTTATCGAATATACCCAGAAACTAACATGATACGAAATTTAAGGTCCTGCATTTTTTTTTGCGGATTATTAAGTTTTAATTCTTTCAAAATGGTAGTAGGCCAGTGTAATCTTGGAAGTCATTATTTTTCACTCAAGATTGTGAGTGACCATATGGGATTCCTTTATTTAATGTTTACTCGACAAACCCACATTTACATTTGTTGTTCTACGAGGTCAATAACTCTAAATTAATGATTTAAAAAATCTACATCCAAAGATTTGTTAGTTTCCGGGCATTGTATATTGTAAAGCTATATTAATGTATACGTCGTGGCCAGGTCGTTAAATTTATCATTTCATGATGTGATCGATCTTTTCATTAAATGCGACCATTTCATGATATGGCCAAAATAGAATCGACCCGATCATTGAGCTTCCAACATTTCATTATTTTATCAACTGATGCCCGACTGACTACATCATGATCTGGCCAAGAACCAAGTGATCATATCGTAATATTGTTACATTTTAAACCAGTAGAGGCGCTGGTGTTGCTACTTTTTTTAGCATTATCATGGCGTCTGGCTATCAGCTGTTAAAAAATCGAAGAATACTATAGTGAAATTAAAGTTATAGGAGAAATTGCTTATCGTCAAGCACTAAGCAATATATTTTAAACTTACTTACAGAATTGTTATGTTAGTTTTTGTAATTATTGTTAAGTTATGTTTTAAGCCTAAAAATACTAATTATTATTATTTAAATGATCTGGCCAAATGTCGATTCTGTTTTGGCCATATCATGATGTGATCGACCATGTCATGAAACGATCAAGTCTACGATTTGGCCACTACATATATAATGAAATCGGTCCTACCTCCTTTCGGCTGCGTAGGGCACAATCTTCTAAAGTTTCGGCGGCTTCGTATTTGCCCTGACGCCGGTAGAGGGCGCCAAGGTTCTTCAGGGTCGTGGTTACCGTTGGGGAGTCAACCTGTGGATATTTATTGTTAAATATTATTTAAATTGAAAAATAAGTTTGATTGTAAACAATTATAGTTATTATAGTAGGAATATAAGAATTTAATATAGTATGTTGTTGTTGTTGACCTAAGGTTGGCTGGAAGAAATTGCAATAGCGATAAGCCTTGTACTCAATTTTCTAATTGTATTTCTTTTAATTTTAATTTTGTGATTGGTACAATAAAGTGTACATCTATCTATCTATTTATGTTTCTTCCATAACTTGCAAAAGATTTTTCCAATAATGTAGATGAGTCCTTGAATCCTTACAACAAAAAATAATGAAAAAACTATAAAAATTATATAGCACAACTAAAATTAGTTTACAGTTCAAAAGCAGACATTTAATTTAGGTTCACTTCGGGTATGACAACCTTACTGCTAACAGTTATACAATAAGATGACGTAATAAAATGTCACTATGTATTGCCATCAAACAGCATCCAGATAACCACCAACAGAGTTTATCATAAACGGGTAGTTATAAAAATATGTGTTGTGTACCTTGGCGGCTTTGTGCCAGCCTCCGTACTCCCCATACGGAGCATTTTCCTTCTGCAGATGTTTGTTTTCCTCCCTCTCTTCTGCCACCTGCCAAATAGGCTTGTTGTCACCTGCGAACATACATTATGTTATTCAACATACTAAAAGATGACTGCAAAACATTTACAAGATGAAGGAGCCAAACAGCGCGATTGAATCTTATAAAATCTATGTATATTTCAATAATAGATAAATATGAATGGCAATACCGTTGTTAGACGAATATTTGCACCTTAGAAAAGATTTAATCGCACCAGACGAAATGTTGAAAAGCACTATGTATGTTACTAAAAATAATATGAAAACAAGTTGAAATAAAAATATATTACAAGAAAACCAACACCGCCTAAAGAAAATATTAAAATGTGACACAAGTCGGGAAGGTGTGACACGCAACCGTTCAAACATTTAATTCAGAAAATAATCAACCAAAATTATCAAAACAAAAAAAATGAAAAAATAATTCCTTTCCTACCTGTGCCACACTGTATCCAAACTTGTGTCACTCACCTAGTTAGTCATAACAATTCACCCACATCGCACCGCCTTATTAGCTTCTTGGAGTTCATAAAAATAGTAATTTTTAGTCTAACAAGGAAGTATTATACATCGGGAAAATTATATAAAATACTACATAACTAGCAGCACATATATCTTTCACCGACATATATTGTTGTCATTGTCTGTCGGACATTAAACTTAGCGTGTTTAGCAGAGATAGATGAGGAAGAGCATGTCTGCTACTATCCAGAGTTGGCTATCTATGTAGAACACGTAATCACGTAATAGTGCGTAACATATTCGTTTATAGACAACTCAATAATATTTTATTTAAAATGTTTGACACTAAAATAAATACTACATTTGTAGGTGTACCTAAAGAGTGTGTACAGTTTTGTACAAATTAACTAAAAAAAATTATATGTCCGAATTTTTTATTATGTCATGCGCATCATAATTATCACTTTGTTTTGCCCAAGAAGAGAAGTGTATCCAATTCTCAGTGTAAAATACTTCCAAAAGGTCTTTGTACAATTTATAAAAATCAAAAGGTTAAATAATAAGTAAATAACCAATACAATTTACAATACTTTAATGAGGTAAATAAAACATATCAATAAAATCCATTATAAAATATTCAGCGGTTCATTTCAAAATAAAATTTGGCATATTCGGATCAACCCGTTAAATAACTACAAAAGCAAAATATAATAAAACGTCTCTACATGCATCACAAAATAAAATATTTAATCTATTATATAAAAGTACATTGCAATGCTGCCAAAGTCTCTTTTACATGAAAAGGCCATTGAGCTTGCTACAGACTAAACTTCGCTTAGAGCTATGAAATTCAATTCATAGGTAAGCTGCAATCATACATAAGGAAACAAATGGATCACTCGCGACATTGATTCGCGATAACATCACAAAATTATTAAATCTACACATTACAAGATAAAATATCTCACGAACTAGCTCTGAACTGATAATATAGTAACAAAATATATATAATATTGCACTTTTAACTTCAGTCATTAAAATGATGAATTTAAAATTCGTCTCAATGGGTTCTAATTATAACAGCCATAGGGACGGCAAGAAGTGTCCTACAAAGCACTAAATCATACAATGTACAGTGAGAGGAAGAAAAATCTCACCTAATGCCTCTAGGATTGGTACGATAATTATTTTTTCTGCTTCTGACTGTACATTATGAAATGCATAAAAGAAAAATAGTATTTACACAAAAAGCGACCCTCGAGATCATTGCAAGAAACAAGCGTTTACAAGGTAACAAATTAACATTGTAGATTTGTCTGTTAATTTTCAGTTATTCTATTAACCAACCAATATCAACTACGATGTACTCTGTTATTAGATGAGACAAAACAGGATTTTTTTTAAAAAAAAAACCTTCATCAAGACTGAGCGTGAGCTCAAACGGTGGGTCTAAAAATCATTTGTAAAAAACTTTGCCATAACATAAAAAGCTGCAACTCGATTAAATCTATCCTATCCTATCCTATGCAGTAACTAATACACTAAAATAATTATCACAAACATGCTTAGAGACCATACTACCCTTTGGGAAATGAGGTGAAACGTGATTTATTATGTTGTCATATAAATAAGGCACTTATTTTTCTTTTTGTATAAATGTACGAGCGTATAAAACAGAGGAAAACGAATTCACCACATTTCATCTATTCCACTAAAATTATAAACTTTTAATATGTATTCAAAAACTACATGCATATCATTTTTTTTCTATTTTTAAATTTCTTTAGCTATTTACATATTATGCTGTTCGACATTAACCTCAATTATTAAAAATAGTGTAATGATAAATATTTTTGTGCTATGGCCATAAGACTACATATAAATTCCTTCACCGCTGAACACAATGAGCGATAAACATTGTGATATTTTAATTGTCTTTAAATAAGCGTAAAATGACAATATACGTTCAAGACTAGCAATAATATCAGAAACAAACAGTAATGGAACATGAACCGTACTTACTTAATAAATATGAATAAATAATGTCACAATATTTCTCCCTCAGTGTGTGCCACAAAATAGTAATGCTTATGGCAATTTATATATTGGCTTAGATATCAGTGAATATCTTTCATAAGGAATGTCGTTTTTTTCCACATATAAAATAGAAATATAAAATGATAATAAAACCTGACACAGATGTCAGTATTTTTAAAATGCAATAGTTTTAACTCTAAAATTAAACACAACATTAACTTTTTCTTCTAGAAATATTTCGAGCCTTATTTAAGGTGCGGGGTGATTGTTATTTTTGGGCTTTTTTAGTGACGCTATATACTCTGAAATGGTAAATAGAAATATAACGTCAATGAAATAAATTCAACATAACATAACTTTATAAATTAGTCCTAATTTGAAGTCAGTCAACGAAAGAGAAAGTAAAAAAGAAATATATACGAGTAAATCTAGAAAATATATTTATTTTGTAGAATAAATACTTGTATTAGAAGACTTATTTTTATTATTTCTATATTATATGTATGATGACGATTTTCGTTGACTCACTTGTCATCAAATAGAATTGATTAGTATAAATAAACAGAAGCCGTTAACTTTTATAGTAAATAAGTGTCCTCAATAATTATAGAAATAAGATCTATTTTGTCATATTTAGATGATGAAATATTTGTTATATGAGATTAGATAGATAATATCTTAAACTAAGATTGATCTACCAGTTTTTATATCACAATTAGTCTAGACTCTGTTTGTTTAAAATTATACTGGCACATTAAGAAACTTCTGTTATTAATAAGCAAAGGTTGTGTAATTTCGTGTTTTTTTTTTATATTTATGGCAGATTTCATATTTTAAAATCTCTATTTCTAGTCAGTTAAAATGGAGTTTAAATTGCAAGCTATGATCACAAAAAAAAACGTTTGTTTATCAAATCTGTCACTACAACAATTCCGTTTAGATATCACACGAAATTATAAGACCGCTTAAAGCATTAACGACAACTTCCCTAACATTTTGACTGCTGAAAACAAACCTCACGTGTTTTGCAAAATCAAAAGTAGTGCGTTATTGGCACGCTCCGCCGCCATGTTAATTTTCCATACTTATTTGATTCTGACTCTACTTGATTGCAGTCACAGTAAAAGTGTTAATGTGAAGTACACGATATTGTAAAGCACACGAGTCTCAGATCTGTCTCAGTGGTCGGACTAATAGTACTGTACAACAAAGGCTTGCGTGGTCAGAAAACAAAAATGCTAAGTCTATTGAGGGCGCAGAGTAAGAAAATGAGAAATGTCATCTTACCGTCGATGGTGCCGAATTCTCTCTCGTGCGCGCGCGTCAGAACTTGCTTGTACAGCGTTTCCGCTTCTTTGTACTTGCCCTGGAGAATTAATTGGAAGGTAGATAACATTTTTTTTAAAGAAGGTGAGTCTCCTGATTGTACTTTAATTACCTACGTAAAGAAGAAACAGGTGAATTAAGTTCATAAATAACATACCAATAGGTTTTTTAGCTATGTTTGTCCCACTGCTAAGCAAAAGCAGTATTAATAGGTTACATGGTAAAAAGAATCTAGTAAGTTACTATAATAGCATAATATAAATTTTAAATGAAAAATCAGCTTGGTAAAGTGAAAAACCAGTATTTCAATAAGTGCAAATTAAAATTCAATTCATACAACAATAAAATAATGAGCATAAATAATAAACAATACAATATTTGGAGCACGGAGGGAGCGATGGTGTTATGCTCTCGCGCCGCAAAGGGAATTACTTCCCGCCAGGCGAGGTGTTATGCCTGGGGAACCGCGGCTCCGACGATGTTCTGTCGGAGGTTCTATATAGGCTCCAATTATCAGAAACTCCAATGGCGCGATTTAGTCTTTCGCTGCTGATTGGACGTCTTGTTTGGGAATTTCAAATTAGTCGCTTTAGCGCCATCTGTTGCGTTGTGTTGTTACTTTTTACTGTGTGATTGTGTCGCCACACAATAATTTACACTACGAGTCCAATGAATAGTTGCGATTGCATATGACACAACCTTGTTTGTTTTGCCCTTGATTATTGCCTTTCAAGTGCGAACTTCGGTGTAAAAGGGTTTGATTATCCTTTCTGTACATAAATATTATAATATTCTACGATATTGATTTCAGTTTACCTGTTTGAGGTAGCAAGAAGCCAGATTATTCTTTGTCTTGGCCACGTTAGGGTCGTCGGGGCCGAGTTTGCTTTCGTAGATCTCGAGGGCGCGCTGGTAGTACTGTTCCACTTCTTCGTATTTATTCTGGTAGAAAACAAATATAGTAGAGTTACAAATACTAAAACTTGGACAAATAAAATCTTAAAATAAGGTTCCTAAGTGTGTAGCGGGGTGGCAAGATTATAAATGTAAATAATTGACGATGTATCTAAGGCTTCTAAGATTGAATTACGAACGGCAACGAGTGATCTCAATACAAACTACTGGGTGAAAAAAGTGATTTAAAGATACTAGAAACCTAAAACATTCTAGCTCTTGATTGTGAAACATATTTTTTTTGTTAAAGGAAATTTTAAAAATTTTAAGCAATATTTACAATATATGTTTACTATAGCGTACTAGTATCCTATGTTATAGCCCGATCAGGAAAATAAAAACCCTGCATTGGCGTCGCTACTGATCGCCTTTAGGTGGCATCATGTAACATGTTTTATGCGTCATGTCAACAACAAAATTGACAATGTCATATAATGAAATCAATCCTTCGTTTTTATTCGCGTAAAATATGATAATTTTTATATCACTTTTCTCACGTTACTATGAATTATTTTTGGCGTTTTTATAAATAAATCGTAGAAAATAATCACAAAATCACAACGTCGACTCGTGTGTCTTTTCGGCACATGACGTTGGGATGACGAAAACTGACGTGAATAGTTCTAATATTTTTCCACAATATGGCGAAATTTGCTATTTTTTTGGCCCGACCAATACAAGTCGGTCAATACTTATAAGTATTTTTTACTATAGCTTTCTAATATCCTATGTCACCTAATGCACTTCTTCGCACTGACGGACGTGGACAAGGGGAAACTGACACGACGGGCAACCAATCGGAAGGTGTCACTAGAGAACGGTGGTCTGAACTAAACGTGGCGAAGACACAGTAACGCCGTGACGCCTGCAATACCACAGATACCCAACCTGTACGCGTAAGCGTAGATTTGGTCGACCGAAGAGACCAATCCAAATACACTGGGGTCTGTACTCGACGCGTCAGGGGACATCGATAGCGACATTAAGTCTCGTATTACGGCGGCATGGGCAAAGTGGCGTGAGTTGACTGGTGTCACTTGTGACCCCAGAATGCCGGTCAGGCATAAGTGCCAGGTCTATAACGGTAGCGAGGCGTGGCCCTTGCTCGAGAGGCACTAGCAAGAGCTGCGTGTCACGGAGATGAAGATGCTTCGTTGGATGTGTGGAGTGACGCGGAAGGACCGCATAGGAAACTCCCGCATTCGGGGTAGCCTTAACGTCCGTGACATAGCTGATAAGCTACAGGAAAATCGCCAGCGATGGCGCGGTCACGTCTTGAGGAAACCGGCAACATGCGTCGGGCACCACGTCGGGGCCTGGTGGAAGGGACGCGTCTAAACAGAGTTGGCCTGACGTCATAAAGCAGGATATGCGTTTCAATGGACTCTCTATAAAGCATGCAGAACACCGGGCGATGTGGAGAAGTAAGCAAACCGCGAGGATCCTATGTAATGTGTTGGACAGCTACCTGGTTCTGGCACAGCAGCGCCAGGTTGTTGAGCTGCTTGGCGACATCGGGGTGGTCGCGGCCCAGTACAGCCTCTCGGATACACAGCGCACGCTTGCACAGAGGCTCAGCTTCGCGGTATTTGCCTGACAGAAATATTACATTTATAATCACGTTCACACTCATAGCATAAAATAATTGATTTATATGTAGGAAAATGCTCAAAAATAACCCAATCTTCCCGAGGAGCTATATCACCGAGCACGGCGCGAGTATTGCTTAGGTGAGCTTAGCCACGCACCGGACAACGGCGCCGAGCCCGATACCTATAACTATTATTAAAATTCGGTCGCGTACTAACGCGTGTGTGTTTACGCAGGGTCGGCAATTTACCGTATCAACGTCGTAGCGCGCAGCGGCTGAAGCGACATCCTTGCATTGTTTTGTTCTCTATTTTTACCCTAAAGGCCTTCGCTGCGTTGTGCGGGCGGGTTTCATGTCATCACATCTCACCGCACTGCGTGAGGCGGGGCACGCGAGCGGAGCTGTTTGTACAAAATCATTGAGTCATCATCCGTGTCGCACGCCCCGTGCTTGTACAGGCTTTGTAATAAGTTACAACAACAATGGACCGATTGGCTTACGCTTTTATTCACGTCGTCGTATTTTGGCTAAGTAATACATTAATAAATATAATAATGTCAGATCTGTACGATAGTATTAATAATTCTGTGCCTTAGCACTGACCTCGTTTCCCGTACAACACGGCCAGGTTGTTGAGAGTGGCAGCCACGGCGGGGTGATTCTCCCCGAGCGTCTTTTCGCGGATAGAGAGAGCGTCGTTTAGCAGATTTGCCGCCTCCTTGTATTTGTTTTGATCCCTGTGTAAGAAATAGCTTATTTTAGTTTAAATTGAATTAATACAAAAATACTGATAATTAAAATCGGTGCGTAGCAGAACTAGTGTCAGCTCCAGCAACTAAATGAAGGTCATTGGAAAAGTAATAATTCCATTTTGAAAAAAGTCTTATTTATAAGATTATCTTATCTTTTAGTGGGCATAAAGAGCTTTGCTAAAACCATATTAGGTTCGCTACATGGCGTAGACTAGTAGAATATAACCGTCTTACTGCAAAAAAGTTAGACAGGTGTTTAACACGTGTCTAAAAACATCTGCTACCATAAAACCACATCTATCTTTAGTCTAAAGTTAATCAGGGTTAATAGACATGGTTTTAATGAAGTACTTCAGACTATAGTAAAACACAGTATTAAGATAACATTTTTTTAAAACACATATTGAACAGTTGTCTAAGTTTTTGTAGTAAGACGGTTAAACGCTAAAAACTAGAAAAAAATCAGAATAATCGTAACAGCAATTAAAGACTGTTTGAAAATGTCAACAACGAGAACGTCTCAGAACAAGGTTCATGAAAACATTCACACCTTATTAGTCTAAATATTACAAACATGACGTAAAAGTCTGTCATAAAAGATTACGCTTTCACAAACAATTTGCATTCTCACATTAAACTTCGTTGACACCTGACTGTCGACTTCTGAATATATTAACATGTTGATGGATGGTCTTGTCAATCTTATTTAGATTTAGGTTATGTCATTTAATGTAAAGTAAAAGTGTCTAGTGTAGACAATAAGACATATATTCAACATCAGGAAGGTGTCCATAAATCTTGTCTAAAATGAATGAATAAATGAACACTTTATGGCATCATTTACAAACAAAAGGAACACATAGTTAAAACCAATACAACTCAATGGGTACAAAGGCGGACTTATCGATAATGTAATATCTTCCAGCCAAGCCAACCTTTGGGTAGAAATGAGCTGCAGTAAAAAAAGACACTTGCGTGAGCGATGAACAAAGCTTAAATGTACATACCTATATTAAGACGCATATAATATACTTACATAAATAAATAATAAGAATAAACTTACAAATAACATACATAAATAATACTGTCAATAAGTGTAAGAAGTTAGTGACAGCCTTATCACAATATAAGAGAGGAATATTCTACCTCGGAAAGGTAGTGAGACTTAAACTGATCTTTGAACGAAGTAATAGTTTGTGCCTTACGAATGTCTACCGGTAATGCATTCCAAAGTAGGATAGCCTGAACTGTGAAGAACTTTGAATAGAAACGAGAAGAGTGGTCAGAAATCGCCAAACGAAGGGAATTAGCGCTACGCACATCGCGGTTATTGATCTCACTGAGAAATTTAAAACGTTCTTTTAGATACAGAGGTATAAAGGGATTAAACAGAATTGAGTATAGAAGGGAAAGGATGTGTTAATTATGACGAAGTCTGATGGGGAGCCACTTGAGTTACGTACGAAAAGCTGAAATGTGATCATATTTGCGTAAGACAAATATGAACCAAATACAAAAGTTTTGAAGACGCTCAGGTTTGTTCAGTTGTTCTTGAGTTAGATCAGGATAGCACGAGTCGGCATAGTCTAGGATAGGATGGAGTAGAGATTGTGCTAGCATGATTTTAGTCTCAATCGGTAAAACATTTCTGATTCTCCTGATAGAAGCAGCTGCAGCAAATAGTTTTTTGCTAACTACGGCCATCTGAGGAGCGCAGGACATGCTGCGATCAAACATAATTCCTGGATTTTTTACTTTTTCGCTGAAAGGTATTACAGTATTGTTGAATACGATCGAAGGAACTGATTGCCAATCAATCCGAGAGATGAGATGTGAGCTCCCTAAGATAATACTTTGCGTTTTGACAGGATTTACAACTGAGAACTGCTCCATACAGCTATCCAAGACAAGTCATTATTCATAATAGTAATTGCACTAGGGAGATTATCTAATGACGTATGATGGTAAATTTAAAGGTCGTCTGCATAGAGATGATAGGAAGAGTGAATGTGAAAAGTGATGGAGTTGATAAATAAAGAAAACAGTAAATGAGAAAGCACATCACCCTGAAGGACACCACAGAACGTTGAGCACCAAAAAGATAGGATATCCTCAATCCGTATTCTCTGTTCGCGTCCGTGTAGGTCGGAGTGAAACCAACCAACTGCTGATGGCGATATGTTCTGAGAGCGTAACATGCCTAGCAGCACATCAAAATCGACGTTATTAAACGCGTTACTGAAATCTAATAGTGATAGGACCTGTCAGTTCCATTCTGTCCATCGCAAGACGGATATCATCAGAAAGTTTTACAAGAGCTGTTTGAGTGTTGTGACCTGACTAAAAACCAGATTGGAAAGGACTGAGAATAATGTTCTTATTAAGAACGGCACTGAGCTGAGATTTCACTGGTCTTTCAAGAATTTTAGAAAGGAAGGGAAGGATGGAAATGGGACGATAATCAGAATAGGTACTGGGGTTAGCCTTTTTTGGCAAAGGAATAATGTAGGCGTTTTTCCAGGATGACGGAAAAACACCTTCGAAAAGTGAATTGTTGAGAATGTTGGTTAAAGGAGAAAGAATAATGTCAAGGATTGGTAGGATCATTCTGCGACTTATGTCATCCGTCCCGACAGCATTGGAAGTCACGGAAATCACAATCTTCCGAACAACACACTCAGCAGTGGGACTAAATGAAAAACTGGGATGATAGAAGAGAGACGATTGAATGTGTAACTTTTACATAGCCACCGAAACCTGTAAAAATGGAAAATGGCTGTTAAGGGAATCAAGATCTATATTATTGGGAGAGTTACAACTGTTTTTACCAACACCCATTGATCTCAGAAACTTCCATACCCTAGCTGGGTCACCGATATAACCGGGATAACGCTAGGATGATGATGATATGTTTCAATATAATACATACCCAACATACACAGTACATATATTAAGTGTTTTTATATATGTATAGGTCACGTAAGTTTAATGTTTGATATTAGGTATTTGTATT
The DNA here is from genome assembly GCA_947363495.1 of Euzophera pinguis. Lineage (NCBI taxonomy): Eukaryota > Metazoa > Arthropoda > Insecta > Lepidoptera > Pyralidae > Euzophera > Euzophera pinguis. Next base: position 9,074,731 of record OX376170.1, on the reverse strand, counting down.
AAAATGTTATTGTACACTCACATTTAAGATCTCTGCTTGACCCAAAGGTTGGCTGTTAGATAATGCTTTTAGCATGAAGTCCGCCTATTGTGATATACAATTGTATATTTCGTTTAAATAAATAAATACCTGTACACAAGAGCCAGTATATTCAACATAGTAGCAACATCAGGATGGTCGTGTCCGGAGGTCTTCTCCAGGTCTTCCAGTGCTTGCTTGCAAAGCGGCACGGCCACTTCGTACCGGCCCTGGGACGCGTACTGAATCACCAGGTTGTGCAGGGTCCGCAGCCGTGCGGGGATCTCGTAGCCCGCGTTCACTTGTTGCGCGAATTGCGATTGCGGTGTGGGCGACATAGCTGGAAATTAAATTGTTTAGTTAATTTATTTACACTCAAATACATAAGAAACTTTGAGAAAACTTACTACATATACATATTTTTTAAATGCTTTTAGCATTAAGTCCGCCTATTGTATAAGTATGTTGACTTTTGGTAATGATTTAATAAATAAATAAATACATATTACAAGGGTGCTAGTTATTTCTCCATAAAGAACGCTGGGACCTTCTACAGATAGTCAAATGAGGTCATCAGTAACATTTTGAATACCTACTAAAACTGTTCCCTAATGTTTGACAAAAAACGATAGACAAATGATCATTTTAAAATAAATATAAATAAGTCCACTTTTACTCCATGTTTAAGCTTTTGTAATTGTACAATTATTTGTTTCTGTACGTGGGCAATAAAGGTATATTGTATTGCATTCTACAAATAACTAAAGAAAAACCAATTATTTGCCAAACATATAGATACCACTGAAAACACATCGCGTTTTATAAAATCATTAGCTGTTTTAAAAAATTGCAATGTGTAACCCCGGGTCAACTATATCCATGCCAACATTCATGAAAATCGGTCCAGAGGTTTAGCCATGAAACCGTAACAGACAGTCTTTCGCATTTGTAATATTAGTATGGATTCGCAACAGTGCGAGCTTAACACGCCTCTCGTGTCAGCCAATTGAGCCGTAATCAAAAATGTCACAAAAATAGAATTGAATTTGAAAATCACTCACACTTGTTATTCCTGTTGTCCTCATGATCGTCATCCGGGAACAGGTCGACCATCGGGTCGTCGCGCTTGCTCTCCGTCTGACTGCGATTGGTATCAGCCTCTTCTGTCACATCGCTGTCGTATTTACTGCGAAAATAACACATGTTTATTTAAATTATATTCTTCTTTTCGAATCTAAATGGCTTAGTTGGTAGTTCTGACCGTTTGTTTGTTTTTATTTTATAAGGGTCCGTTGACAATGATCGGCGCAGAGAGAAGAGCAGAGTTTATATCACGTAAAAATAGGAATCTTGAATCATTATGAAATTAGATTTATTTTAACATTTCTTTTGTTTCCTTTGTTTGAAAGAAATGAAATATCGAAATAAACCTTATTACAATGATTCAAGATTCCTATTTTAACGTGATAAATATCTGCTCTTCTCACCAGGCCAGTCTGTGTGAATGGACACTTAAGCAGGTGTTTTGGACGCACTGAGTCGTTAAAAATGAGTCCTCCAGAGACTCTACTCAAATTGACCATTAGTAACGTTGATCTTTGCCGCACCCTGATACTCAACGTTGTTCCACAAGTTAATCATACTGTATAAATATATATCTCCGATGGTCCAGAAGCAGCTCATTACACGGACAAAATAAATCAAATTGGTCCTTTTGCGTCGAGTGCAGAGTGCTCCTTTTGCGCAATAGACAAGTAGGTCAGCTGTTGCATAAGGTTAAACCTGCATTTAGCTCGGACATCAAGAGGCCGACGTATGCATAGCAGCATCGCTTGATTGCATTATGAATCACTTAAACATAAATTAAGGTTTATTCCAAATCCCCATATTTAAATGTATTGGCAAATATAAATGTCGAATATTTTTATAGTGGATCAACCAATCTCTGTATGGAGTGCTTATATCATATTTAAAATATAACGTTGTGGCTAAAACAAAAATGATGATTATCGATACTAGCCTTTTCTCTGTTATATCCGTTCCTACGTCTTCAAAGACCGGAGTCAGCTCAAACAGATAAGGCAAAAAAAAAATATTTTTAAGACTAGCCGACATCCTATTGGAAATGCTGTTGGTGGAATTCACCTCTAATCAGATACAGGTCTAAGTTAACTTCAAGTATGTTGTTCCTTTAGTTGCGTATTAAAAGAAAAGATGAGTTTTACACTACGCTACTGCCGCAAAAATGCGTCATCGGCGGCGGACGCGCTCACACAGTATATATTCTTATCCGAGTTAAATTGCATTGCAGCGTGAATAATGTACTGTGAAGTTGTGGTTACGCATACCGAAATGGTTTCAAATTGTCGGAACTTCAAAAGATATACAAAGTGTATTTCTAATATTACATTAAACTAAACTCTTTACTTTCTATCATCAATATTGCAATTATTTTCGTAAAGGAATGTTTCGTTGTCTACACATGCCGCACTTTACAGCCGTAGTATTCGAAAGATGCAAAAAAAAAAAAGAAATGAATCTTTATTTAGAATCTAGACATTCACACGAACCCAATCTTGTCAGAATGTCTATTTATTTTGCAAGCTACAGACTACTGTCGCATCACATCACCCGAACTTGCTAAGAATAAACACCAATGAAACCAGGTATGAAATCCGGCATTTTAAGACTAACAAAAATTACGGCCTTTAACCTGGTAAATGGTATTATACAGTTCGATTTTATAGCACTAAATACTTGGATTAGACCGTTATTATATTATTTTAACTGGTTTTCCTATACTCTCCACATGCAAATGAACAAGAACTTAGAGCGAGTAGCGCAAAGTTGGATACCCACCAACCAGCCTGAAAAATGTCGCAGGCAAACGCTGGACGCAGGCAGCTTCCAATTTTGAAAACATTGGGAGAGGCATATGTCCAGAAATGTACTGACTGCGGCTAAAATGCTAAAGAACTAGCAAACTCACCGAATAGAAGCCATGAAGTCGAGATGCTTGTTCTCCTCCTCCAGCTGAGCGACCCTCTGCTCCGAAGCCTGCAGTCTTTGCTGAGCGGCCGCCAGCTCGTCGCGGAGCCAAGCGTTCTCCTGACAGAGCCTGCGAACCTGGGTGCGGAGCTTCTGCTTCTCAGCTTCCACCAGTTGCAAGTGCGAAGCTAAGGTCATCATCACCTGAACAAACGATTGGAGATTGGACAAATAAATTCTATGTAAGTAGATATTAATCACAGGGGCGGAGGACAAAAGTTACTTGTCACGAGAATAAAGGATCAAATATTATAAGGATATCAGCCTATTTTTAGGGCAAGCAATCTTACGTAAATCTTTGTATCATATTCTTTTTTTTTTTACATCATACATTCATCCTGGCTACTGCTTAAACTGTGCCCGTGTTAGCCGCTTCCAAAAGATCATAAAATAAATTAACAAATTTGACGATCTTTCAGATAAAATTTCCTTTAAAATATGATGCATGTATGATCTCAGGCATGATCGCATTTTATGATATGATGCATATACCAGCCATTTGCCGCTAATCGACAAGAACGCGTGGCGTGCACTATATTTAGTGAACAAAAGACGTAATTTTTCAATTGCCCTTCTACATTACCGGCAGCGGCGTATTGTCAGAGCAGCGCAAAGCTAACATTCCCACGTTCTTGTCTACCGTCAAACCCGGGACGTATGCCTGAAGTGTCAAGAGATAAGTAATAGCGATTTTCATAAATATTTTTATATGAATAATGGTTTAGCTTTAGGATTTTCATATACAAATAGGAAAAAAACATTTTTATATAGAAGTACCTATAAAAATCTCGTCGTAGACATTAAAAAATCTAATCATCAAAGATAATTAAGAATAATTAGAACATATGATACGATAACACGACATTGTGCTTTCTTTTCTACGCGAAAGTTGAAAATAACGAAAAAAGAAATAAAAATAGTTTCGCGCTCGTATTTTAGACCAAGCGGTCGTCAACCTCACAAAGCGATGGCGCTGGTGCCTTTGTGATAAAGCTTGAATAAACTCTTGGGGCGACGCACTTCATTACTCCAGCTTTGAAAACCACCACTATACTAAGGGAGTTTGCGTTTGTAAATGAGAAAGCAAATATGATTGTTTTGTTTTCTTTGGATAAACTATCGGGGTAGGTTATTTGCACGTTATCTATACTTCTATACTAATATTATAAAGAGGAAAGATTTGATTGTTTGTTTGTTTGAATTGAATAGGCTCCGAAAATAATACTAGACCGATTTAAAAAATTCTTTCACCGTTGGAAAGCTACGTTATTCCCGGTAAAAATTTAATTAAATTGCCGCAGTTATAAAAGGTTCTTTATTTCTACCTTCGTATTAATCCTTATCAAAATAAATAACTTCATATTCAAGAATGCTTCAATACCTTTATATAACTTTTTGAATTATTCAATTCGGACTTTCCATTCGAAAGATATCACGAGTTCAAAAAACTATTAGAAAAAAGTCGCGTGGTCGCCGCGCGGTCGCCGCCCTACGCAGCGGTCGTGTGCGGAATCAAATAATTTTCGCTTAAAAATATTTTGGATTCGTTTAGTAGGTAATTAAATACAACAAAAAAGTTTTTTTAAAACTAAACAAAAGTTCTTTTCAGAACTAATCCCATTTTTTCAGTAAATACTAGCTGATAAGAAATATATATATATATATTGTACATTTAACTTACAACTTAACAGCAGTTTAATTTTTTTTATCCTTTTAAAATGCCCAAAAGATCATATGGTATAACTTTGTCAAGCAAAAAGTTATATAACGTTTTTGTCAAATGATTGTTCATCAAACGTTTTTTTATCTCAGGATATCGATGCGTAAGTGTCGTTAAATGTATGATTATATCTAACTGTACATTCTGTGTTCCCAAGGAAGGTTAACGTAGGCAGGCGGCCGATCGTAAAACATGCCAAAATAACAATAGGAATGGAAACACCAAGAAGAGAAAGCGTCATGGAAGCGGGAGCAGAGGACAAAATGGGAGAATGCTAAGAATTTTTGTAGTATATTATAGATTAGTATTTCAAGAGTTTAATTTTACGTACACTATACACTCCTTTTACCCCGTGGAGGGAACTAATGAAAATATTGATACCTTAATTATTTTTCTGGTGTAAGAATAAGGTTTCTTTTTATTCGAAAAGATATCACATTTTTAGGATCAGCCAATTAATTTTTAAAAATAATCACATTTAATTCCCCTGAAAAATTGATCTTGATGGCTCTATGGGCATATGCCTATACTTTCGATCTTTCTTGGAAATACATTCGTACATTCTTTATAGGTTACTAGCTTTTTCCTGCAGCTCCGCCTGCGTCTTTAAGTAGCCTATGTTTGACCCCGGGTCTTCAACTATATTCATACCAAATTTCATCAAAATCCGTTCAGCGGTTTGGCCGTGAAAGCGTAACAGAGAGACAGACTTTCGCATTTATAATATGGATAAGTATGGATTAGGAACTACTCGGCGCCAGAAAGATCTATGTAGCCGGTTTTGAAAGAGATGGATAATGAAGTGTTTATCTTTAACTTACTAAATACTTTGTATAACCCGGACGAAGTCGGGGCGGGCTGCTAGTTTCCAAATAAAGTAGTTGTTTCTAGCAATTTAAGATATTAAGTCCACTCTCGATTTGTATTACATAACTTCTTTACTCTCTAATTCTTAATTAGTAAAAACTTTTCTATAGCTCAATAAAAAAATATTTTTTTCCTATAAAATGCAAAATAGATAGTAAAACTAGACTTCATTCAGTTTCCTTTGACGTTTTTAAAAGAAATCCAACAAGAAAGGCGGCGAGATGACCTAAATGACTTCGTAGAACCAAGTCCTTTAAGGCTTTATAGAATGTAGGGCAGCCTCACGCTTCTAGGCGAACCACTTTAGATAAAATGGACGGACGAAATATATTTTTTCATCTTAAGGTAAGAGGAGACCAGCTTTTTTGTGCTTATTTGAACTATTGTGGAGTTCTAAGTTTCTAGAAAAATAATGGTGATAAAAAATCTTATTTTTGAATTAATAAAAGTCTAAATCAATATTTTAAATGCTTTTATTTGAAAGGTAAAGTGATTGATTTTTATTACTTAGATTAATAATAGAACAAGGTTTGGAAAGCAAAAATATTACAATTTTCATGTGTCTTCAGAAGCACAATATAGGGAGAAATACGTGTGCATGTCAAGAGTATCCAAGTCACAAGATATCCCCATAGCCTTGTGTAACACGGCTTGAACGGAACCCGATCCTAACAGGGGCGGTCACGTTTTGTTTGTTTTGTCTGGCACAAAACAAACAAATCCGGGTGGGTATGATAAATAAATTGTACAATAAAGTCGCATTTGCGAGTAAAACGTTAAAAAATATATGAATAGTGTGATAATATTTTTAGAACAGCTATTGTGTGTGTTAAGGCAGTTCATTTAATTATCACGACGTCGACGCTACACTATAAACTATTATATGATTACAATGATCAGTCGAACTACATATTGAGCACAAAAGTTGGGCCCTGTGTCTGGATTTTGGAAGGATGTAAACATTAACCATAATGATAAAAATGACAGCCGAACCAATGAGCTAAGCATGGTAGATAGAAGTGCTTACTTAAGATGTGAGAGCACATTTTTCTCTAATAGCAATTTCCTGATAATTTCCTGTTCACTCATGATAAGATGAACACCGTATATCTGTGTATCAGTAAAATCGTTATCTATCTTACCTGAGCTTCGCCCAATCCCAGCTCGATGGCGTCGATGCTCTTCCTGACCAAAGAAGCCTTCTCATGCTCGTGGTCGGTGTTGGCCGCTAAGCCGGCCAGCAGCTGGGCGTGCTCGGCCCTCAGGGCCTCAAGCCCGGCGGCCACAGTGCGCGCGCCGGCCACCATCTCCTCCTGCGTCATCGCCGTCATCCTTCCTAACGATTCAATCTTCTTTCTGTTGACAAACGTACATTATGAGGTTAGAGTTTATTCGTCAATAAGAGTAGGGTAGATAAATCATCAATCAATGACTATGGTACAGTACCAATAAGACCTCTTATAGATGGATTGCTCGGCAATGCCATAAGGCGACTTACATCAGAAACTAATGTATGGGACGAATTCTAATGTACAAAAAGGTGAGACAAGAGTACTCAATAAGGCCTTCTTGGTCATTGATTAGATACGCACATAATCAAAGATTCGCACAAAATAAACTAAAAAAAAAAAAAAATTGCATCCTAGCTGAGAATTATGCATCTCACATGCATAACAAAGTTCTACGTTTTGATATTGGAATCATAATTTATTTAAAATATTTTTTTTAGTTCTTGTATAGGACTTTCTATTGAACAATTTAATTATATTATTCTCTGTTGGACATGATAATAAAGATTTATCTCCAAAATATATCGATAGAAATAATAACAACATTACACGACGTAACGGACAGTTGAAAGAAATTGAAAGTAACTGAAAGTAAGTATGTCAGGAGAATTTTTCCATTTATTGTGATCGATGTGATGACAGCAATATTGAATATTGGCGGGAAGCGATTGTGTGTAATGTAAACGATCTGGGACAGCTGGTGATAGAGAAGTTGATTCAATAACAAAAGTAACTGTCATAATGTTACTTGAAATGATGACTTGCATATTATTTATCTATTGACTATCTTCGTAATAACTAAATAAATGGTTATTATTTGATTTTTGGCCTAACATGAATAAGGAAGTCGGGGAATGGACAAGGTCATGTATTGACTGTCAAAAAGCGAAGATAAGCCGTCACACAATCACTCCACTCAGCGAAATTCAGCCATCTGAGCGATTCGACATTCTACGCATTCTACGCATCACGACAGACCAAGGACGTCAATTTGAATCCGCTCTTTTCAAATCCATCCTGAAGAAATTTGGAATAACAAAAATACGCACTACTGCATACAACCCAAAAGCTAATGGGCTAATTGAGAGATGGCATCGTACATTCAAGGCTGCATTAATGGCCCGAGGCGCAACTTCAAATTGGAAAGAAGAATTACCAACAGTTTTGCTTGGCCTGCGTACCGCATTGAGAGAAAATAACATTTCACCAGCCTTAATGACGTATGGTACGACACTCCGCTTACCGTCTGATTTCGTGCAATTTACAAAGGGAGACATAGATGAAGCAGACTACGTTCGTCATCTCTCATCTACAATGGCATCCTTACGCCCTACTACGGAACGCGCCCATAACGTAGAAAAGCCGTTTGTACATAAGGAGCTGCACACATGTACACACGTATTCTTGCGAAACGACACCGTTCGAGCGCCGCTAATACCTCCCTATGACGGCCCATATGAAGTACTTGAACGACACGACAAGTTCTACAAAATCAAATTACCATTGAGGACTGCAATTGTATCATTAGACAGACTGAAGCCAGCCTACATTCTTAAGGAAATTGAGAACGTTCCTACCAATGTAGATACTTTCAAGACTTCCAACGGTCAGCAAATAGAGAAAAATAGGCCTCCAGATAAATATATCACACGATCGGGACGAGTGGTGAAGAAAACTATACGCTTCGCTTGAAGGGGAGATATATGGCATACAACTGCACCGCATCGACGCGCGGACTCTGTAACACTGCGACGCGCGCTCTTTTTTTTTTTTTTTTTGACATGACCTACAATTTTAGCTCCTGTGAGCTTTTAAATTTTCAGCGGGACAGTTTGAGGCGAGGGCTATTAACCACTCAGCCTTTTCGGCAAATGCACAAGGGGCTCCCAGTTGGGACGAACCTCGGCCATGGGCTTTGCCTTTGATCAAGCGAGCGATGCAAACTCGCGAGCGGTAGCAAACGCTCAATGCCATAAGGGCCGACACTATTGTGCCTGAAGGGCCTACTGAGAACCTATCGGTGGCGTGAAGCGCCCTGGTACATTCTGGTACCTGGTAAACTGTCTACTGTTCCTACTACGTCGCACTCGCCGGCGGGTGCGGTTATATGTTCCTATGGAAAACCCAGGACTCCGTTGAGTCGAGGGGTTTTCGAAGGGAAGGTTCGCCACCGTAATGGGATCGTCAGGGTAAACGACGCGCGCTCGATTTCTCGCAGTATTTACGTAAAGGCGACGGCCTCGGTTCATCATCTATCTCGACGCTGATTGGTCGTTTATAAATTTCTATTTGCTTACTATTGTATGATATTAAACTGTATATAAATAATTGATTTTACAAATAAAATATGCATTAAGATATTTGTCTTTCATTCTGCAACAAGACACCCCACAAAAGCTTTTGTTGCAATTTTAGGATTCTATATTAGAATTATAAAATAAAGTACCTAGACAAAAATTAACCATTTCCCCTACCTATCTCCGAAACTATCGATTCCAGAATTTCGATGCATAAATTACAGGAAAACCTATGAGATAATTTTAAATTTGTTTAGAAGGTCCAAATGGAGAAAAATAAAAAATCGTACAGAACCCTCTCCACGCGAGCCGACTCACACTTGGCCAGTTTTATTTTAACTTCATTTTATAGGATTTTCTGAGCTACATTTTATAATCCGTAACAAGACCACAGCAATTAATAATTTTCCCATTGGTCGGGCACCAGTCAAATAGCTGGCAACACCATAATCGACGCTAGTGTGCGTAAATGCACATTGTTTCACACACACTTTCCTAATAAGTTGACGCATTCTGAAAACTGATTTTTCTTCACGGCGCGGTATCTACTCGTAGCGCCGCGGAGACCAATTATTAATCTAAGCATTGTGGTTTGTATAGATAGAACTATTTTAAAGCTTGGGATTTATATTTTGTTACCACGTTCAAAATAGACAATAATTTATAATACAAAATTTTGATCCTCCAAGTAACGAGATTAAACTAATTAGTTACTAGTAACACAATTACGAACTTATCCGATTTCACTAAGGACACCAAAATTTATTGACAATTTGCGGACGGACAGTAATTAACAAATAACTACGGAATCAGCGCAAAGTTAATCATATACTGAGTTATTTTCAAAATGTTACAGTGCATTTTCTTCTAATAAAACTCGGCGAAATTGCAATAGCACAGGAGCAAAATGTCTTTTCTCTTTTTAATAACATGACCATAGTTTTAGCGTAATGTTTTGAATTTTGATTAGATATTTAACGCGCGGGGCATACAAATCGTATGTACGCCGATACGTGACAATATTTTATGGTGGGTGGTAGAATGTAAATTTCCTAAGCTTATTTAAAGAAAATAGGTTTGTAGTACTTCCTTTGCAATTTGGACCTCGATCCATTACATGTAATTCATTCTTCATTTTTTTAAATTATACAATGGGGCATTTTTAGTAAATGTTATATTCGTGTGGCCGCAGAACAAACGTATGTAGCTTATAAAAGGTCAACATGCCATTATAAATTTCAAGCGTTTCATATAATATCGATCGAAATTTACTAGGTAAATATATCAACATCATATGATAACGAAGATTACAGAGGAAGATTGAACGGGTTATTGATGAAAATTCAGCAAGCTCTTACTACCTAGAATAAATCACCCTTATACATTTTCTACTAAACTACTAAAAGTTTTAATATTTTTGCTGGCTTGGCACGAACAGGAAAAAATCTCGTAAAACATGGCGCTCTGGCGTCCAACTGTAACTGCTGTTTCGCGATAAATATTCCAGTCGACCAACATCAAGCAAAGTTGAATTCTGTTTTCTTTCTCAAAAATGATATTACGATTTTACTTCGATACCAACAAATATTTGTTTAAATTGATATTATTTTAGATATTAGAGATGGGAAACTTTCTACAGTTCTATTAAATGACATTTTAATATCGATAATTTTAATTGTAGATGAAGATGAGCATGCATATGAAGTAAAAAGCAGTTTCATGAAAACGTTAGTAGATGTTATTATCAATATACGTGTATTCCGTATAGCTAAATTATATATTTTCTTTTCTATAGCTACAAATATACGAAACCATCACCTAATCAAATTCCTAAATAACGTCACCGCCAAGGTCGACATGACACAAGTAAATAACATAAATGTGGTACTGGTTATTGGAAAATTTGGAAATATCGTATCGTGTCGACTTCATTCATTATTATTTTTGTACACATTAGTCTAACTATCGTAGTTATAGTAAGTATAGATAATTGTTCTAAGATTGTTTTTCTTTTTACATTTGCATATATCCAAATACGATTTACATGTATGTTTTTAAAATTTTAGAATCCACGCAAAAACATGGTATATCTATTCAGATTCCTGAAGAAGGTATAAGGTCGTTTAATCTGCTAACATTGCCAAATTCATAGCAGCCTTCGCAGCGAGGGAGCAGGAAACGTGGGGCGCATAAAATGCCCGTAGCCATGGTAACCAAGGGCAACAACCCTCCCTACCTATCAGCTAGACTACTTTGGAAAGGATAAATGTAGGGCGCATTTTAAAATCAATCCTTTAGGACAACTCAAATTTTCATACAAACGTTTTTCTAGTAACACAATTCCATAGCAATTCCACGATAATAAAATTTTTGTAACGAAGTCACGTAATAAATAAGATAGATAAGTAACTATACATGCCCCGGATGATATGGTAACTTGTATCGTCTTGGAAAAAGGTCTTCACATTACCATAATATTGTAATTTAACAACCAACCAGAGATTATCTCGATTAAAGAATACTTTTATATTCATTCAAAATAGAAATAATTATTAATAACTAAGACAATGACAATGTTGCACAGGCCAAATTCAGTATATCTGATAGAAAATAATGTAAGGCAAAAGAGAAAAAGTACTACACCCAAACGAACATTGCAGCTTGAGTGATGAAGAACAGTTTTGACCTATTGGTTTTACTGTACTTTTCTGAACAGGTAAATTATATGCGGAAAGTAGCTAGCACATACTTGAGAAAGAAACTAAGAAAAGTGACATCCGTCTACATAAACTGCGATTACCTACGAAATCCACAATGCAATCAGTATAAGCATTAGGGAGAAAATCGGTACAGATACACGCGGCAAATAACGTTGTTTATTCAGTAGTGATAGCAATAGTTCCTGAAACCAAGTAAATTTCATTCCATGAACTGAAACACCTATATAGTTTCATGCAAGATAAGTAAAGGGATTTACCGAATAGGCCTAATGCAATTACAAGCATGGAACAAAGGACAAAAGCTAGCTAATCGATGCGTCTAGACACAGTCAGGGTACAGCAATAAAACCTCACTGCCGGTGAATTTTGCACGAGACTGGAGTATTCGCTGAGTTTATGACCATGCTGATCCAAAGGATTTTGTTTCCGGACTTTCTTTTTAAGCCCTAGACGCTTTTATGTCTTTTTGATCATCTTTACTTATGATTTTTATAACGACAATGTTGAAAAATCCTTTAAATTCGTTATCGAATGTATTTTGGATAAAGCAATTGGTGTTAAAATGAATGGTGAAAATAACCAAACAGTTATATGCAACAATGGTCCGTTTATTATATAGTTAGTCAACAATATTGATATCTATACTTGAACCTAATTTCTAGTTATAGAAAATGACATTTAATTAAAAAACCCATAGTTTAAAATCTGTTCCGGATATCGTTGACTCTACCTAAAACATCTATTCAGCCTCTGGTATTCATTAGATCCTTCAGTAGATGTTATGTAACGTTCAGTTGATAAAAAATCCTTTCTTAGGTTCGAGCCAGCTAAATTTTTTCAGATGAAAGCTCGCCGAGGGAAGGTCAAGGACAAAGGAACGGGCTCGTGTTGAAGGACGATCAATTTATATAATTAAATTTTACAGAAATTCTTTGGTTGAAAATATGTTGTTGAATATTTTGTAGAAATAGCCGAAGTAAAAAAGAAGTAATTTCTTTCTAATGACTGCTAACAATGAACTAGATTTTTTAAATTGACCGAAAGTCAAAGAATATCTTTGTAATCCGGCTACAATGTTTCTCTTGTTCTTCTTAGCTTTCGAAATCTTTCTTAGCTCTAAGGTTGTTAGGAAAATATTTGTTTGTTATTATACTTACATTCTGTAGGCGTTTAAAGTCTTCGACATTATACGGATTTTATATTACTCACACTAATTATTATGTCACTTCACACGTTTGAACACCATTATAAAATTGCTTACACTTATATTAAATGAATTTATTTATAAATATCAAGTTTAATATGTAGAAAAATACACATCTATAATAATACTGCCCACTAGAACAATGAAACTAATGGCTAACTGTCACGACACCGCAAGTATTAAATTTGCATACTTGGAAGGACGGCTATAAAATTTATCTAAGACCGTGATGAAAGAAGTCCGATAACTAGATTGTTTGAGTGCAAGAAATAGATCACAACACAAATGATGTCGGTATACATCATCGGCGCAGGTCATCCACGTGTGTTTTTGGCAGAGAAGAGTAGGAAAATAAATATCTTGCCAATTGTTGCACAATATTTGAGTTAGATGCGATAGAACTATATGCTGAAGTAACGGAAGAATGAAAGAGAAAGATAGCTGAAATGTTAAAATAGATCAACTCCTACGCAACACGGTGGTTGGTGTGTCGTTGATCCCTTTAGATCATTCGCTGAGTGTGCTATCGATTGTTTGTTTTTCCTTTTCATCAACAATACATAATTTTACTGTTCTATCTTTCGTAATCATTCGATTAATCGATAAACAAAAAGGTAGATGATATACAATCAATAAATTTGTAATTATTTGACCTATGATTATACCATTAAAAGAAACCATCTTTACAAATAACCCAATCATCTTCTTTGGTTTTACAATGTGTGAAAAGTCAGCAATAATAAAGAAGATTAACGTTATGATGTTGTGTGAAATGTTTCTGTACAGTTGTCACAAGTAGGTAATTTTTAGGCAAAGAATAGAAAAATAATATTGAGTGCAAAACCGCACTGCGAACCTCTGCGTGCAAATGAAGTTACGGCTCCTTAATAAATCCGACATGTTTAAGTATTAGTTTCATTCGGAACTATCTATGTTGAGAAAAGGACTACAAACAAGGTATTTATAATAATTTCAAATAATTTCCTCTATTTAACAAATTATATTTTTTTTAAATTCAGAGATGAAATATACAGTTATATTTTCGGAAGCCATTGAGAATGCATGAGTCATTGGAAATCATGCGATAATTGCGTATCTAACTGCAAATGCAAGAGAATTCTGCACCAATACCGGTACGCTCATTCCAATTAACTGTACGTACACCTCTACTGAAGCTGAATTGCATTTGTAATATACTGCCAAACGAATTTTTGCTTCTTTGTTTTAAAGAAATGCCACGAATTTTATCACTAATTAAGGCTTTTTTATTGGAAGAGTTATTATTATAGTGGGTGCACCTATTTGTAGATTGAAATTAGGTCATGACGTTGCAATTTTTAAAAACTTATGTCTTTTATAATTCCTACATATAACAAAACAAGAAACAACTAACACACAGTTATGATGAGTCCAATAATTATAGACATCCCAAATTCGTCGCCCGAAGTTTAACGAGTAGCAAATAGGTCATTGACACTATTATCTGCAGACAATAAAAAGTCATCACCATTATATAGGTCAATCGTCTCTTAATCGTAATATTGTTTACGAAAACTTGTGACAATAAAGCATTTTTGTTTTATTTTATTATTGTAAGCTTATCTAGAGATCATATGGTCCAGTTTAAAATTTTGTTTGTTTAGACCCAGACGAAAACATATTAAAAATCTCCCTTGGGTAAATTCTTTCATACCCTTTTATGGATTTAAATGTTTATAATTTTTTCGGTCATTATGACACTAACGTTAGGTATCAAATTAAGAAACTAAATTGTCTAAGTTGCACTAGCTGCTAAAATCTACATATAACAAAGACTGAACTAACCGTTAGAAAAAATGCTTTGTTTAAATCAACAAAAGCTTTCATTGATTGTGTATTAGAATGCAATTTATCAATATCGACGTGTCCGGAGGAATTTTAATTACTGCAGGAGAAAACTGATTTCCATTTCGCATTGTTATATTTCTTATTGCAAAAGGTGTTTTTGATTATTATGCTTCTACTATGGATTGATTTCATTTCACTTTGCCACAACTTTATTGTACTGCAATCAATTACCTGTTTACTACCATAATAAAAATGTTGCGTATTTCATAGATGTTATTTCTCTTGTTCGCAATAGAACCAGAAGATTTCTTTAAAATTGTATAATTTGATTTTAAGTAGATAACCGATTAATAGGTTAATTCTCAATAATAAACGCACATAAACGAGCAAAAAAAAATAACAAAATCTTCATTAGAATAATGAATTTCACGTATTAAAACGATTTTACAGCAGTCCTTCCAAATATTTAGTAATGACACCACTGAAAAATTATTTACGCAGTAAGAAAAAAATCGTTCAGAACGGTTTTACAACTGAACACGTATACAATAAAAATGATTGTATTATTTTAATGCCGGCACGGGAGAAAAAGTGCGACACACCCGCTCCCGTATGATGCCAAATGCGTACTAACACGAATCGACTAGGGTGGCCTAGTGTGGCGCACGCAGGCAGGCGCCATACGATTAGCAATATCGAGTCGATAGACTCAAAGGAATATGAACTACACGTAAAACTATCGTTGCGTATAAGACAAAAAAAAATCTATTAATAATGCATATCGTATAAAATTCAAAAAGAATATAAAATATTTAATTACCAACCTTATATATTAATTCAACCGAAATACATTTAACTATTTTTAAATATTATCTAAATTATTTAACTATTTTTAAATATTATCTAAATTACTTATCATTTATTTAATAAATACATTTGTGTATTTGGGTATGTTTATGAGAAATGGAAAGCATGAAGGTGATATTGAAAAAAAGAGTGGCTGCGGGTAATCGGGTAAATGGGGCATTGCATTCCTTTATGAGCAGTAGAGTTGTATCTAAAAATGCACGTCTGGCTGTTTGGCAGCAGTGTTAATGCCCACTCTTATGTATGGTAGTGAAAGTTGGGTCTGGCAGAAAAATAATGAAAGCAGAGTGAATGCAGCTGAAATGATAACTTTACGGAGTATGTGTGGCGTACGTCTGAGCGATACAATAGTGAGATAAGGAAAAGGTGTGGTGTGAATGAGGATGTAGTGACAAAGATAGAAAAAGGGATGTTAAGATGGTTTGGGCATGTAGAAAGGATGGATGAAAGGAGAATTACGAAAGGTACAAATCAAAGATGACAGGAAAGCTCGGTAAGGGCCGGCCTCGGAGAACATACTGCGACCAAATCGCAGACATTAAAAAAGGGAGATGTCAGGAGTACCCGTAATCGACGAGCGTGTATGACGAGATTGATGAGCGTAGAAGAAGCGAGGGTAGTCTGTAAGGATCGTAGCAAATGGAACTCCGTAGACTCTGCCTACCCCTACGGGGAAAAGACGTGATGGTATGTATGTAACAACTGTAATCAAGCAAGAAAGAAATTACTCACACACAATATATTTTTTTCTACTTTCTCAAATGATTGCCCCTCACTAACATTTTCCAATCGTGTTAAATGGGGTGGTAACCCCTATCCCCTCCTACCCACGCCCCCTACAACTACATGCGCAGTCAGGGCAGTTGTGCAAGAGATGCCAAGATGCACACCAATATGCATGAGGTCATCGAAAATCTAACCTACAGTCAAAATATTCTGCGTTCAATATTTGATAACATGGTCACTGCATTTCTTTCTACATATAACATTTTCAAATAATTTACTTTGCATTTTGATGAGACAATTTTTTTGTTATAATAGGTAATTAAGTTTAATGTGATAGATACTTCATAAATATTTTTTAGTTTATTACTTACTATTTAAGATTTACAATTTATATTATTTACAATTTAGATTAAGAGAGATGGGATAAAAACGTTGAAATGAATTACGCAAGGCAAGGTACAAGGTCAGGTGAATCAATACTGTAGACGCCAGTACGTCTGGCGAAGTAAACAAAACCCGAAAAAAGATAATTTCTGCTTCAATTCAATCAATTGCTTTGGTAGGTGAAACTATTTGTGATAGACTACATTCATTGAAGACAAAACTAGTTCAGTAAATTCGGATGTAGTGAACGAAGAACATGTTGAAGTAAATAAAAGGGAAAAGTTGAATAAGACGACATACCACTTGTTCATTGATCATTGATGTTTAATTATGATTACGCGACATATCGACATCATCATCATCATCATTTCAGCCGCAGTCAGTCCACTGCTGGACATAGGCCTCTCCCAATGATTTCCAAAATGATCGGTTGGCAGCAGTCTGCATCCAGCGTCTGCCTGCGACCCTTTTCAGGTCATCTGACCATCTGGTCGGTGGATGTCCAACGCTGCGCTTACCGGTACGTGGTCGCCATTCGAGAACCTTTCTGCCCCATCGGCCATCGGTTCTCCGCGCTATGTGCCCCGCCCACTGCAACTTCAAAGAACTAATCCGCTGGGCTATGTCGGTGACTTTTGTTCTCCTACGGATCTCTTCATTTCTGATTCGATCTCGTAGGGAAACACCGAGCATCGCCCTCTCCATAGCTCTCTGGGCGACCTTGAGCTTTCTTATGAGACCTATAGTCAAAGACCACGTTTCGGACCCGTATGTCATCACTGGTAACACACACTGGTCGAATACCTTAGTTTTAAGGGACTGAGGTATTTTAGACGAGAAGACGCTACGTAGCTTCCCGAACGCCGCCCATCCGAGTCGGATTCGACGAAAGACCTCGTCCTCGAAGCTGGAGTTGCCAGCCTGGATCATCTGACCCAGGTAGACATACTGGTCTACAACTTCAAGGGTGTGGTTCCCGACTGAAACCGGTGATGGCGTAACATGGACATTACACATTGCCTTGGTTTTGTCCATGTTCATTTTAAGGCCCACCTGTTGGGAGACCACGTTGAGGTCGCTGAGCATGGTACTTAAATCGACAATAAAATGCTAAATTAATTGGAGTTAAAGACTTTAAAACAAAAATAACATCATTTGAGTAGATAGAAGGGAAATAGTCAAAATAAATACTATTATCAATATTAATAGAGCTTTTGAAAAGGTAAGCAAATAGTGATTTGATGATTCACTGGAGAAAGTAACAGAATCGGGGACAAGATACAGAACTACCTTTGTCCATTGTCTGATTAAATTGACTTCACAAATTTTCGTGCTTTAAAACGTAAAAAAAAATTAAAATTCTAAACAAAACACATTTGTTTAGATATTATATATAGATGTTATATCTTTATTATACAAAACACAAGTAATTAACATACAAAAGCGCGCATGACAAGACAAAAGTACAATGGCGGACTTATCCCACATAGGTTGTAAGTTTAAACTTTTATCTATATTGTTTTGATTGGATATTGAAGTTCGGAATTCATAAAATTTAATTCGTTAGTGGTGAATTACAAATGTCAAAAATTAAATAACTTCTGGAATATCGAACTTGAATGACCTTCAGAGGTTATCTGGAGAATGTTGTCAGTTCAAAATAATACAGACCTATGTAGTATTTGAATTAGTGAGTAAATAATCCTTCAGTTTAAATAAAGACAAGGAAGCAGTAACGAATGCTGTAGTTTTCGCGTACGGACTTTACTAGAAAAAACGTTGAAGATACATCGGAAAAGGGTATCGAGTCATAGATAATAAAGGATAAAGTAAAGGTTATCTTATCAAGAATATTATAGATGAAGAAAATAGTATAGGAAATCGAATAGACGAACACAAATTGAAGGAACTCTACCAAAAATAGCCTAGCGCTATATTTGGTGGTATATGAAATGATGTTGATACATGTTGTGTGCATGACATGGTGCCTGGAAATTAATACAAACAAATTCCCTAATTTTATATTTCAACTTCATGCTTTGTGAATTTTGGACGACGTGAGTCGATCTGCATTAGAATGCTAAATTATTGGAACAACTTAATTGTAAACTTTCGTTCTTGCTTCCTAGTTGTAAATATGGCCACAAATATAGCTATAATCAGTGAAAATAGTGTTTTCTAATGACTGGTAATTAACGTATTACTTAGAGAGAAACGCTGTCTGTTGCTATAAACTGAAATATTGTGGTAAACCAATAGATATCGGCTTACTTTTAAATAAGACTCTTTTACCTGTTTTATTTAACGCTTCGATAAATAAATTTTAGACGCTACGATGTAACATTAAAATTTTCATACTTGTAGTTGGTGTTGACCATAAAATAAAACGCTCACGTCCATTTCATCGATCGAGTCTGTAGGTGACTCACTAGACTAGACTGGTTGAAAACATGGTACCGGTCTCCTAAAACAGGATTATTTTAGACATTCTTTTTATTTACAGCCTGCTATTCGGTGATAAAGGGCTCGATTGCTTATATTTACTAAACGTAACAAACTTCATTCCTTGACAGCTGTGGATGGATGATGATCCTCAAATAGTTGTAAAGTTTAGAACTTAGAACCTTTGGATGAATTCTGTATGTGAACATATCTCTGTTATCAGTCGTACTTACCTACTTAATCTAATAATAATAACATGAAAACGTTCGTGATAGAGATAATCTTATATCACTTACTATCGAAGTGTGAATCAATACGCTACAAGATTTAGAACAGTTACCGATTAAGAAGTTCATGATATTGAAAACAATTTAAGTATGTATATGTTTTGTTCTTTAATTTCATGTTATGGATGAAAACATATTCGAATGTAAGAACAGTTTTACGAGTACAACAGCATGAAACTACTAAAATATTAATAAGAAAAATTGCTATTTAGTTTGAATATTTAAATATCAAAAACAAACGAGTCTTCTCTACAGATTTCAGAGCTTAAGTTTTTGTATTAAATCCGTTTCTAAGTTTTTTTTTTGGCAAATATTCTGTTTCAAGTGTCTTCAAAGTAGTTGACAATAGGAATAAGTTTTCGAATACATAATGCACATTCGAGTTACGAAATAATTTGGAGAAATCAACCATATCTCCTCTATATTAAGTTTAGACGGTGATGGGTACCTCAATAATGAATACAAAATTGCCGTAGATAATAACATAAATTGACAACTAAAGTAAAAGTGAGAGAGAAAAGGTAATAAATCAAAAGCGACCTGTAGAAGCATCTTTCCTGTAATTATTGAAAGCAAACCAAGACGTAATAGCTTTATGATAGACAATTTCCATCTTCGTCCTCAATATTAAAGGCAAACGGAATTTTATAGTATATTCTTTATTATATATCTTTTAAACAATAGGGTATCATAGTATAAATTAATTAGGCATCCTATTTGAGGTTCGGCGAGATATACATACATTTACGACTAGTCGTTTATTTTACCAGATGCAATAAAACGACGTGGTGTGTACAGTAAATTTAAAAAAAAAAATGTTTAGAACAACAGAACTTTTTCTTCAATAATTGACCGGCAATGAGGATAAAAGCCTAGAGCATAGCTAAACTAGACTTGTTAAAGATAAGGCTTATGTTGTTCAAGCAATCTCAATGGATAGTAATTGAATTAGAAGTCAGATAAATTGGAGACTTTCTATTCTATTCGTAGTTACTCATTACTTTCCCTTTGATAACAGTGACTACTTCGTCAGGAAGTGGCAATTAATTTAGAAAATATTAGTCTAAGAACTATTTTCTGTCGATCGGCTCACTTTAATGGGACTAAATTAAACTTTCGTGGCGGGTTTTATAAGTTTCACCCGAAATACTTATCTAGTTATTGAATTTGAAAATATGAACACGATTACATGACATGGCCCATCGAACATGATGTGATTAGAAAAATTCGCTAATTTGATCTAGCACATTGATGTTCATTTATCAATTTTCCACTTCAGAATAGACGATTGGAATAATAATCGGAGTCAGATTATCTGTACTAAATAATCAAAGTTAGGAATGGTTAGCGAAGAACAGCTGTTTCGCTTGGTTTGCGAAACTATCAACCTCCAGTAATGGATAGGCGAAGAAGAAGGAATGGCGATACAACTGCGAGTGTTTGAAGAAGACAAATTGGACACCTAGTCTCACGTAACAATACAATTACATACACATACGAAGAATAGCGGATTCCTGGAAAGAATCCATATATCTAATCCAATGGGACAGAGAGAAGTAAGACAGTAATCGCTTTTAATCATGTGGGTCTAAAACCTGTTTACATTTGTTAAACCCACGGTACCTAAAATATGCTTTATCTTAATTAACATTTACACGGACTTTCAAAACATAAAATTAAAATATGCAAAATATAAATATGCTTGAAATACGGAGCTGTAGAAATGCTGATCGTTCCGAGACCACTGGCGTTGTAACACGGTTGAAACGTCGTAATTATGAAGGTTTTAGACGCACTTAATCCTGTAATTTAATGTTTTATTTTTCTCTTCTCTCGATATAACGTAAAAGAAATATGGGTTTAGCAAACGTTACTTACGAGGAACCAACTACCAACTCCGCTAATTTCAGTGCAATTTATTTCATCGACGTCGCCCGGCATTCTGTCTGGAGGGCAGCGATGCGGAGAAGATAAAATAGTTTGCATAAAACGATTTCTAGATTAAATTCTTTAATACTTATTTATAAGAATAAAAAGCTATTACTAAATATAACCCTTTTTGTCTTTCTTTTCCTCATTTTCGTTTTCCTACTCTTTTTTGCGTTCTCATTTTTCTTTTTAAAAATGGACATCGCATCTCCTACATTTTAGAATAGATTAATGATTTTTTTTAATTAATTTATAAAAATGTATTCCTGATAATCCTGATATCAGCGAGCCAGTGAGTAGACTTTCTACTTGGTGCTTGGACTGGGCGATATTGAAACACACTGTACAGAAAACAGCAAGTTTCATTACTATTCATTAAAAAACTTCAACACGCCAAGAAGAAGAATTGAAAAAAGAACGACTAAACTTGTTCATTACATTTTCAGAGAGCAAAGCCGCGGGCATAATGATAGTTAGGACATATATTTGCTGGCATATAATTGGTGTGTTATGTTTTATTGCAGGACTATCGAAGAGGAGGACTCGTTTTGTTTCCGCCCGACGACTGCCGCTTGGTCTTATGGAGAACGGCGGGGCGGGAGCGATGGTGTTATGCAAAGGGAATTACTTCCCGCCAGGCGTGGTTTTATGCCTGGGGAACCACGGCTCCGACGATGTTCAGTCGGAGGTTGTATTTATGCCCCAATTCGTAGAAACATCGATAGCGCGATTTAGTCTTCCATAGTAAATCGGGTTCTTGTATGGGACTAGAGATTATTTGCTTTTAGCGCCATCTGTAAAGTCGTTGCTGTGCGACAGTGTCGCCACAGTCTAACTACCTCGAATTCTGATAACGTTCATAAGAGGTAAATGATGATAACAGTCGCAAAAATGACTTTGACATTCGTATGCACGACCTCACATGCCTTAAAAAACAGGTTTAAAAATAAACAGCATTCATTGCACCTGTTGAGTGGAGCCGTAAGGTTTTTGTCAGCGGCCAAGCGCGTGCGCCGACCGTGACCTCAACGCGAGGGCAATCCCAAAACGACAATGAACAGGATAGATAGAAAATACAATGTAACTAAAACAAACTGTAGGGCTGGGCTGCATTGTATTCAGGCTTTCTTCATAATGAAGTAATTGAATTTCAAGAATTATTTTCGGAGGGATATTTAATGTATGTAAATGTAAAAATTGTACACTTAAATTGTTACATTTAGATAGACATATAATTAAATATTTTTTGATGCAACAATAACAAAAATTATATATGTTAATTAATACAAAGTACAAACAAAGGATGTGGAATGTCCATCTTGATGGGGGGGGGGGGGGGGGGGGCTATGTCTAAATATATCTAGTTTAGAAAAACATGTTCCTAGATATAGAAAATTGTATGGATTTGTTGTATCTGTGTGATTTATACCTATATTTCAGCATGGCCTCTCTTGTAGTAGGCAGGAAGAATAACAAAGAAATTCATTGCATTGCATGTATAGTTAGTTGGGGTAGATAAATATGACCCCATTCTTTACGGTGAGTATGGTAAGGGGGTCCAGTTTTATCTGCCCTCAACAGTACTGCGTCCAAGTAGTAATGAATTTCAACCAAAAAAGCATTTCCATGAAGAGTTAATGTCAAGAAGGCAGTCACTTATAAAAATAATGCTGAATCTTATAAATGTCTAAATAAACCAAGACAGGCCAAAGATGTTATATATCAGGTTGTCTGGAAGAATTTGCTTAGCAATAAGCCCGTCTTTGCTCCATAGTTTATAAGTATAATTAATGTTCATTGTATTTATTGTAATATGGACCCTACTCCACCTCTGCATTTCTCCTAACTTTCCAAACACCATCCAGCCCCCTGATTTTTCTCTTGGCCATTAACAGCTTATTTTCCTCTTTTTGTGTTTAGTGGGAAACAGTCAGTACTGCTGGAGGGATGAAGTATGCAAAAACTTGGAAACCCTACAAAAGACATACTTAATTTTGTCTTTACTTGTGTGTGACTATGAACAAGGAATTTTCAAATAATTTCTTTCAGAATTTTGGTTTTAGTGTTCACACCAACTTTCTCACATCATCACAAAACCTCTTAGTATTGTCCTATTTACAAAGCAGCTTAGATAAAATAAGGTATTTTAGTGTGTTTTTTGACTGGGTCGTTGTCTAGCATCAACACCTTTTCTGATGATGATGGTGGAACCCTCACCATCTTAAGAATCAAAATAGGTGTCCGATTTGAATTTTTTTTAAAAGTTTGGATAGTCTATTTATTGAAGAAGGCTATAGGCCTGGGCGAAGTTGGGATGGGCTGTTAGTTTATTGATAAAGACAGCTTTATTAATAAATATTATTTTTGGTAGTCAGTAGAGAAGCAGCTGGTACATTTTATATTTTTCACTCAAAAATATGTCACACTTATGGGATGTATGCCCATAAAAATAAAACTTTTAATTGCACCAAGACAAGTGAGTAGAGATATTACAAAAAACCAGCTTTGTTTGTCAATGGCATTACACTCATCCAACCTAGAAAGAAGCCATCTGAACAGCTCTGTCATAGGCCAAGCAGAAGTCATTTATGGTGCAAGGTGTTTGGGCACCCAGCACATGACGGCAGATGCGACTTTGTTTAAGTGGAGAATCCACACTCCCATTGGTTTTGTGTGCTGTCAGTAATTCCCCACTTGCTAAGGTTGTCTCTACATCAACCAACTTGGGTTCGCAACCTATTGAGAGACTTCCAAAAAGCTATGAGCTGTACAGTACAAAATGAGGTATAGATCAATAGATATTTCATGCAAAAGGATAAGTTTTTTGTTTGTTACACTTTTATGTGTAAACTACTTAGCCAATTCTGAGAACATTTCAAAATGATGGTGCATTAACTAGTTATGTGAGAAAATAAACATTATGCACACACATATCCTTATCCGAGTGTGTTGTCGCGATGCGGAACTGTCATTAGAGACTGTGTCACAGAGTTAGTATATTGCAAGAGTGAAACCCATGTGACAAATAAAAGGGTCTAAGTTTAGATGCTTAATTCTTGTTGTATGTGAGACTATGTCCGAAGTTCTTTTAAGTCTGTCAGGGTACCTTAAAATTACAATGGAAACTGCCATCTAGGAGGTTAGACTCTTCACTACACTTTTCACCTAGAAACCAAACTAACAAGAACATGACCATGTTAGTGGCCAACACTGTCATTTTTATGATAATGGGAAAATAGCAATAATGGCCACCAATGCTAGACAAGCCACACTCACATTCTTTTGACACATTATGCATGTGAATAAACTTATGTGTTTGCACATACTACCTAAGTACATTATCATATACTGACGATTATTGGACTTTGATTATCGAATTTTCGTTAAAAGAAATATCTATACATGGCAGCTGAAAAAAAAGATTTGGAATGAAAGGTTGGTTGCTGGAAAAGCCTAAAAGAAGTAATAAAGACAAAATTGTATAATCAATAGGCTAATTGACTGTATTCATACTTGAGCAATATTTGCATACAAAACAATATGAACACTAAAAAAGTAACCGATTCTGAAAATAACAACAAAATTGCTTGTTAATTAAGACAGAACTTAATTGGATTTTTAAGTTTTCATAACAAGAAAAGTGGGAGTGTGGTGGGGGTCGGGATCTCTTTTATACGCACAAAACCAAGAGGCAGTGATGTCACTGCACACACAGTGCATCCTTTTCTTGTTTTTTGACAGCTTTCCCTTCCACCGAATTTCAAAGCCTTATAACTTATTTATTTAAGAACAGATTTTAAAATCTGTATCAGTTTCTAGTAGTGAAATGTTTGATATGAATGATAGAAAATAAATTGAGTAGAGTACCCAATTGGCATTGTTATTTGCATTCTGACATAACCCAATGAGGAGCATCAAATTAGTACACTGATTTACATAAATTGTGCACTTACCCCCTTGAATTAAGAAATAAAATATGAGTAATGAAATCTATCTAGTTCATAGTTCAAAACTTTAAGATACAAGTACACACAGATAAATATTTAAAAAAAAAATTACGAAAAAAGGCCCAGTAGGTACTTATCAAATAGTGAGTTGTAAACATGATGGACAGTGAAACATATGAATAATCAATAAAAGCTTCTCAATAATAAGCCACAATATACCTACTTAACTATTTTTATATAAAGCCCAACCTTTCATTTTGCACGCAATTACTAGACCTTGTTAATGTGGATTAGTCATCAAATACAAAACGATTAAGTAGAAGTAGGGAAGAAACTTATTACAAGGGATTTAGTTTTTGTCGTATACTTTAAAAAATATATTTTAGACTTATGTAGATAAATAAGTAACTCGATTTGGAGCTATAACATAGCGTCAGAATATGAAAAAAAATATTCTCGAGACTACAAGAACAAGAAAAATGGCGCTATGATGTACGGTTAACTTAGATAAAACATTTCATCTTATCCACTTAAACTTTTACATATGAATTTTAAAGGAATATTTAACAATTAACTGCGAAAAGTATCAAACTAAAGAAAATATTAATTAGTTAAGTAATAACTTACCTTTCTAAAATAATTGACAGAAACACAAAGTACACACAACAGCACTAGAAAATTCACCTCACTCACCACTTCACTTCTCAAGAGAAAAAAGTATATTCACTACGTCACTGTCATGCCTAAACAACTGTCATGTCGAGTCATTCCAATTTTTTTCAATATGCTTTTACTTTTGCTATTAGCCAGTGACAAATAAAAATTATTAAACAAACCGTCTCTTTTTTGTATCCAATCGCAAAATATTTAGGTACCTACCCCATTTCTCGTATCTATATATCTACTGTTTGTTGGACTTTACCGCCGTCTCGTCATCCGTTGATATCTGAGTTTTCATCAATTCTTCTTCTTGAACTTCCCTTGAAAACACAGACATATAACTCTATTATTTTTAGTGTTTACCGATCCAACAACGTAGATTACAAAATGGCGTCATGGCCAAAAAATGCCACGCGTAGCTTAATATCTATGTGTGAGTGAATGTTGCTACAGGTGTAAAAAAGAGATATCGCCATATAGATCCGAATACGTGAGAAAAGGATAACAACAATTACTTGCTACATAAGTATAACTATTAACTTATGTTCCGTCTGTGTACGTCTTATATGTCTGTGCTTGAAAACGACATTCTTAGTTGGTTGCTTGAGCAAACCTCAATGAGGTTATAATAACAATTTTAAACACAAAAATTGAAAATTACAAAAGAATAGAGTGGAAAATAAAATGAAGTGTGTAAGAAATACAAAAGTGGCAAAAACCCGTAATTTATCTACTTTATTTAATTTCAAGGACGCCTCAAGGTACCTAAATACCAACCTTATATTTGACAGTTCGATACTCACCTCCAATGAGAAATCATCTCAAGTCAATGAAGCTTGTGACAACTAATCATACCAATGAGGTGGAGTAAGGATGAGTCGAGTTTGAGTGAAGGTTTAAGAATACGGGTGTTAGTATTTTAAACAGGACTGACTTTGAGGTTAACGTGTGACGTTGGCTACGTCACACGTTAACCTTCCTTTAAAAAAGGTCATTGGGTTTTCTGCGATTTTTTTTTAAATACTTGCTTATCTAAAGATCTGATTAATGTAATCTGTTCCCTAAGCCTATTCCTCGAAATGGTTTACGAATTAGCCAGGAAAATAGCAACCTTCGCCATATTGCGGAAAAATCTCAGACATATAAGACGTAAACAGACGGAAGACTTAGCCAGTGTTGCCATATAAACAGATTTATCTGTATCTATACAGATTTTTCATCACCAATACAGATTACAGATTTAGCATAACTTTTATACAGATTTTCGTAATTTTCGTATTTTTTTTTTAGTGTATAATAATTTAGTGTTTATTTATAAATCGTTGTCCCTGGCAACATTCATAGCGTACTGAAGGGATTCCCCGAAACTTATGTTTCATTTCAAACATAAATTTCGGGGAATCCCTGCAGTACAAATGAATGAACGGAATGAGCAGAATGAAACGATTTGTTTGGTTGGAGTTTTAACTTCTAGTTCTCGTCGAGTATCGCCAGTCGTATTTGCGCTAAGATTTCTTAACTTTCTTGTCGATTTTGTGTTGTGACTCGTGTGTGCAGTGCTGCATTCTAAAAAAATTAAAATTGATCACTCTTAGTGTGAAGTAATTAACTTGTTAATATGCTCGCGAAAAAGTCACGGAATACGCAGCGTTTTAATCAGACTTGGCTGGAAGAAAGCAGTTTTAAATTGTGGTTAACAAAAAGTAAAAAGTGAGAAGATTACGCATACTGTAAATTTTGTTTATCAGACCTTGCCATCGGTGGTGGGGGGAAAAATGATCTTGTGCGACATATGAAAACAACTAAACACCTAAACTCAATTCCTGGATCTTCTGCCATTCAAAAACCAGTCACAGCTTTTTTTCAAAAAGGTACGATTGCTGATGATGTAAAAACAGGTGAAGTTCTATTGGCGTCTTTTGTAGCTGAGCATAATCTTTCAATGAATGTCATGGAACACCTCCCTCAACTCATAAAAACAATATGTAAGGATAGTCCCACTGCACAAGAACTTGCGTGTAGTCGCACCAAAACCATAGCTATTATTAAATCTGTTACAGGAGACACTGAAAAAGAAAACCTAATTGCCGATTTAAAAATTCGAAAATTCTCACTGCTCATTGATGAAAGTACGGACAGAGGATGTGTCAAGCTTTTATGCATTGTTATTAGATATTATAGAAACAAAAAAATTAAAGATGCGTTCTTTGCACTAATACCCGTTCAAGATGCGATAGGCGAAAAACTTTACGAACATCTAATAAAATTATTTACAGATAATGATATTCCATATAAAGACAATTTGGTTGGATTTGCCGCCGACGGAGCTAATGCTATGATGGGTCAGCATAATTCTGTAGCAAGCAGATTATTACAAGATATTCCCCATTTGTATGTTGTAAAATGCATTTGCCACTCATTCGCATTATGCGCGTCCTATGCATGCACAAAATTACCGCGTGAACCTGAAGGCCTTGTAGGGATGTATACAATTATATCAGTACGAGTCCGAAACGAACAGGTCTACTAAAGGAATTTCAAGAGTTTCTTGCACTTATGCCCCAAAAAATCCTGCATCCATGCCAAACACGTTGGCTCTCACTTCGTAGTGCGGATTCTAGAGCAATATGAAGCACTCAAGTTGTTTTTTATTGATGTTGTGACGACAGATCGTTTAAACTCCGCGGATTCTATTTTACATATGCTGAACAACCCGTACAACAAAATGTACTTGCAGTTTCTTGAATTTTCTTTGGATTTTTTTACTAAATTTAATCAAGCTATGCAGTCCGAAAAGCCACAAATTCAATCGATTCATGAGCATTTGTGCCGCATATTTAAATCATTCCTGGATTGCTATATGAATAGCTCATATTTATTTGAGACTGAGCTCCACAATGTCCAGCATGATAACCCACGACACTACAAACCAATTGATGATCTTTATCTTGGCGCGAATGTTGCTGTATCGTTGTCTACTGCTCCTAATTTGAATCCAAAGGATGTACATGTATTTAAACTACGATGTCTAGATTTTTATGTAGAAGGAGCTAAACAAATAAAATCCCGCTACAATTTTGGAAATAACACCACAAAACGTTTAAACTTTCTCAATCCCATTATTGTTAAACGGCGCAGTATACCATCATTGACTCACATTGCACACGCTTTTCCTAATATAATCGGACAAGAACATTTACAAACATTGGACAATGAGAATGACGAACTTCTAGAATCAAGCTCAGAAGATACAGAATTGTTTTGGCATTAAGTCAGTTGTGCACAAGACTTAGATGGACAATCTTTATATCCAACTCTTCTGCAATTTGTTACTGCTTTACTAAGTCTCCCTCATTCTAGTGCCGCAGTGGAAAGAATATTTTCGGCAGTAAATTTAATTAAAACAAAAACAAAAAACCATTTAGGCACTGAAACGATTGAGGGACTTCTTTTAACGAAACAACTTCTTAGTGATGAACCCTGTTATAAACTCCAAGTTGATAAAAAAATGATTGTTAAAATGAATAAAAATATGTACAAAAAATAATAAATATTGTTTTCTTAAATAGATTTTGTACAGATTTTATTACAGTTTTACAGATTTTATACAGATTTTAGCGTTTTGTGTTCATACAGATTTTTCGACCGTTCTATCCAGATTACTTGATCTGGCGTGTGGCAACACTGGACTTAGCGTAGCGAAAACACACACATGCAAAACTATGCAGCCTGTTCTGTATCTAGTCTAGGGTAAGATGTTTACGATAATGCTCCCCATGATTTGAAGAAATGTGTGAATGTTGTGTGGAGTGCATGATCTGAGATCATTTATACGGTATTTTACTCTATTATTTTTAGTTGCAAAATGGCGTCACGGCCAAAATTTGCCACGCTTTGCATAATATCTATGTGTGAGTGAATGTTGCTACAGGTGTAAAAAAGAGATATCGCCATATAGATCCGAATACGTGAGAAAAGGGTAACAACAATTACTTGCTACATAAGTTTAACTACACGTATTATCTTATGTTCCGTTTGTTTACGTCTTTTATGTCTGTGGGAAAAATATTGGAACGAATTTCATTTATTGGCAACTAATCATTCATGTACAAATGGATCTGAAGTTAAAAGAGATGGCGCGCATGCGTACAATAGGCTGACGGCAGAAAATTTTACTTGAATGCATTGCGTTACCCACCTCTCTCTTTCTAACTCGTGATGTGTTAAGTGTCCATGATTTTACATCATTCGTGGAACACGTGGAACGGAATAACGAATTGGCTAGTAAACTTTTTCATGAAAATGTCTAATTCGTAAACCATTTCGAGGAATAGGCTTAGGGAACAGATTACATTAATCAGATCTTTAGTTAAGCAAGTATTTTTTAAGAAAATCGCAGAAAACCCAATGACTTTCATTTTTTAGCAAGGTTGACGTATGACGTAGCCGGATAACTTCCGGCTATTCACATTTAATTTTTTAGGTTGGCAGCACAGCGTAGTGAATAAATATTTTTTGTTTGGTAGCGCTAACTAAGCGCTTCACGTACTTGTCACCCATGTCAAATGTCATCTCTGTTCAAGTAAACATAACCTAATTACATTCATTCATACTTTATAATGAAGAAGCGGTGTCCAATTATTGAAAAATCAGATGTAAACGGATGAAGAGACTGCAGTAAAGTCCAATAAACAGGCCAATATGCAATAGATACGAGAAATGGGGTACCTAAATATTTGGCGATTGTAAACAAACAAGAAACCAACTCGCGGCTAGCGGTCCATCTTGACTTTGACATTTGACACTGACATATATATTTTTTAATACCTTAGTAAATTTTGCTTTCTTGCAGTTCGAAATGGCCATTATAGCTGCGTGACGTCATCACTATAAAATCTTTAAAATTAAATAACAAAATAAATATAATTTTAAGAATTTTTTCGTTTAAATTGTATCTCCGAAATAGTCTATTCTATCAATAAAATATATAATATACACAATTAATTTTTTAGTTGAATAGCCAATTCCGAGTAAACAAAAAGATTTTATTTGCAGTTTATACATTTATTAACCCTTCACATGCTTTGGGCCCCCCGCTACCGCTACGCTACCGTGCTGAGAAACGCTCCCGCGCGCGCGCTCGTTACAAGTGTTTTAGATAAAGCGTTGTTTACAACTCGAGTGTAGGGTTACAATAACACGTAAAATTTATTTTGTTAACAGATAATCGACCTTATCAACGAAACTGTTTGGATAACGATATCATAAGTGGTTCTTTTGTAGTAACGGGTGGAAGGAAAATATTTCTTTTTTGTCCCCGTAATTTTGTACTATAATGATTTTTTAAATAAAAGTTTTTATTATCTAACAGTATCTATCTAGTTCTGTAATTAAAATAAAGAATACTATCCTGCTACAGTAAACTTTTGAATGAAAAATAAATTACAATTTCGAAATTCGCGGGTTTTTGTACGAAAAAATGATATATTTTGCATCAAGACTTTGTTTTACAAATTTCGTTAAAAGCAATGAATACACATATTTTATTGAAGCCTAGCTATCTTAGAATAGATAACAAGCATTAATAAGTTCTCAGAATGTTCAAATTGTGAAAAAACTGACAAACAATGGACCTCCGTCGTTTTTTATGGTCGGCTCGACCGATCTTTACCCAAGGTCAGTATAAAAACTACTACACGAACCCAAAAAAAAAAAAATCAGTCTTGCTTGGAAAGGAACGTACTGTCGAAAAAAAATACAAACCAAAAATATAAATGTGGACTGCTCCCATAAAATCCGTTTGTGGAGCATTTTTTGCGCGCCCGCTGTCCCATACTAAGATGCTACGTTAGACAAGGACGCGATCCTCCACTCGCGCGTTCTTTTTTTGAAATCATGAAAGATAGCTTGAGTTAGCGTGGTTTCTTGTTATTTTTTATTGCTTATTATTAAATTAGTAATATAAATAGAAAAAGTTGCACAGAAAATAATGAATTTTATAATTTATGAAAAAATGTTTTTTGCGTGGTCAGCCATTTTGTTCCCAACTTTTTGGAAATAACACATGAAAACATAAAGTGATCAATTATGTTTGTATTTTATATTAAAATAGACTTATTTAAGCATTTTCTCAAAAAAATTCATTAGTTATATTAAAGAATAACCTCCCTAGCCAGGCATTTTCCCGTACCGTGATCCTAGAAAAAAATGAGACCCGTCAAGCTCAACTTCAAATTCGTGTTTAAAAATTTTTTCGGGCCTGGATGGCAATGGAATTAATTATAATCGATAGTGGCAGGATCGTAGTTAGCCGAGAAAAAGCCATAGACACATAGAGTTACTCAGTGTTGTGTAACTAAAAAATGATGCAAGCGAAAACAGTTGGGGCTGATCGAGCCCAGAAGCACAGTAGCGCAGAAAAAGTTGGGCTCGATCGAGCCCGTAAGCAGGTTAGGGGTTTGTGATTGCATATGAAAATGATCCCAATGATCTATGAATTTCGTTACACCCTTTCTTCAAAATAATCAAAGTCATCATCATTTCGTGTAGGTTACATACATTGTCAATCGACCATGTACACCCTGGCGTCAAGTTGTGCGGATCCTCGGCCTCTGACGTGGTTCCTTTAACGACCACCAGATGCAAGTTTCATAGCAAAATATTTAGTGTTTAGGTACATAGGAGGGTAAATGCATTTACGCACTGAGTGTGGGACTCCCAGGCAGAGTGCCTGGACTACCCACTAAACCCCTCCGGCGTTTCCGCACCGGCTGTTGAGGGCGCCATGGGGTCGCGTTAGCGACTATCACGATCTACCACGACGCCCTCCAGCCATGGCCTTTCGGCCCCCTCTTGTCGGCCTTTCGGCCCCCCCCCCCCCAAATCGGACAGTGGCCCATAAATGGACCACGCCCGTCCCCCTGACCCACATCCATTCGCCGTCTCATCATAGACAGCGGTGGAGTGGGCTGTTGGCAGAAATTGGCCGACAGTCAACAAGACCCCGACTACCACTACCAGGGAGTTATTAACTGTCACCCAGGGTGCACCGTCCCGAATCCCTTGTCAGCCCGCCCTCTCACCGGATCCTTGGGATCAAGTGAGAATGCAAAGCTTTCAAAGGACCGGGCAATCGAGGAGGTTCTCTGCCCTGCACCCCAAGAAAATTTGACCTGGAGTAACCCCTGTTTTCCCCAAAGTATTACCATCACTTAATTTTACCTAGTCAGAAATACAGTAAAATAAAAATGTCAGTTTATTTGATATAATTGGACTTTATATTTGTATATAAAAACAAGTTTAATAATTTTTCATTTTTTAAGTAAAATCAACCTCAAAATAAAGATTATATTGCTACGTAGGTAATTGTTTATGATTTTTTTTAACTTTTGGGGTTGTTATCAAGTGCTGTGATGGAAACCCAGATTCACTCTTACACATCACCCGTTAGAAAGAGAGAGGTAGATAACGAAATGCATTCAGGTCAAATTTTTTGACATCAGCCTATTGTATGCCGTGCTATCCATCTTGATCTATATATCCATGCGTTCGTGCCACTCTGGCTGGTAGTTTAATCAAGTTTCATCGTGTGCAAACTGCCTCCATTTGTTGCGTGAGTGGAAAAAAGTGAAAAAACGAAGTTCGTTCGTTTCGTTTGAGAGTTGTATTGTATTGTATAGTTTTGTGTACATATGACCGTGTTTTTTGAGAATTTTGAATTCACTGTGATTTTCATTGTACTTCAATGTGGTTCATCGGAAATACGGAACTGTTGTGAATATATTGTATGATAGGCATATCATCTGTGAAAAGCCGTAAATAAAATACACCATTCCTACTGCATGTCTGTCAAACATACTATCATCGCTAACATCATTCTATCGTCTGTCTGATTCATTATAATTATAGATTTAATTCTATTCTATATTATCATGTCTAGTTTTGGTGCAGGCATATATTTTTTGACGATTTTATGGTTTGTTACCTTGATGCTGTGCTGGGTGTCTGTGAGGACTGGTCATTACGTGGGGAAATTATCCGTTGGCATATCTGTCGTTCTAACTGTGGTGCTGATATCACTGCCAAAAGGGGACGAGCACGACTATAATGCCAACTTTTATGACCGTTTGTTTGTTTTGCGATACTCGATTTTCTCGCTACTGCTTATTAGCTGTTTAATTGGTTCAGCATTTTGTTTTGTGTACGTGTGCCTCGCGCCCATTGAAACGCGTAAACACAGAACCTTTGGTACTTTGTACTGAATGAAGGTAAATTTATAATAACATTAGTAAAAAGTTATTTGTAAAATCTAATTTTTTTATTCTGTTAAAGGTAGATAAGATAGTAACAACCTCGTAATACTAAATTTCACCCGCGATTTCGCACGCATACTTAAATCCCCTGGGAACAGAACTATTTTCCAGAGTGAAATGTACACTATCTCTTACTATGTAGTCCTAAATATGTGTATTCAAACTTTCAAAAAGATTGGTTCAGTAGTTACAGCAATAAGTACAAAATTTTGCATTTATAAAATTTGTTCAGATTAAGATTTGAATCCTACCTAACATTTAAATTAAAAATTATGTAACAATTAACTAAGTTTTGATTTTATCCCAATCAATCATAAAGCTATCTATATTAGCTGTAGTTAATTATATTAATGTTGTGTGACTATGTAGTATGTAATATTAATGTATGGTTGTGTTTGTTACTTGTCTTGAATATATTAAATTCATGACATCATTCTGCTTGTACATCGGTCAGATTTCCAAAACATGTTACATACAGTTTCCATACATTTTTAAACCTGTGTCCACCATTTGAAACAGAATATTTTATTTTTTGGACCATTATTTAGTAATTTTACTAGCTTAAGTAGTTTGAGTATTTATTGCAATGAACACATAACTAATTTGGGTATAATTTGTAAACTTACTTTTTATGAATGAGATGAATTATATGATAGAGAATATGAGATATGAGAGAGATTTTATTTTATAATTTTTTAACACAAGGATAGAAAAATTTCAAAATACTAATAGTTTTTTTTTGTTTATCAGTAAAATTGAAGGCAATTGACAATGGAATAGATAAAAAATTGTCTGATCTGAAGAGTACAGTTTTAATTTTAATATGTTGGTGTATGTTTACTCATAGATTAGGTTGGAACGCTCATAAATCATTCATAACATTGACTTGAATGTTTGCATGTGACTAAATGGCTTGTACATTTTCCTTAATTAGTCTTCTTAATGTAAGTGTTTGTTGATAAATTGATATATTACTCCACTAAAAATAGCCTACGTAGAAAACAATGGGACAGGGTTTAACAATTACTAAAAACAAACTAATAAAAATCAATAAATAAATATCTGCTTGCAACTAAAATTGATTTTACCAACTAATCATAAATTAAAAGTTAATGGTGTAAAAAGTTACTAGTATGTTATTTGAAATTTAAATATAATTTTGTTTTAGCTCATCATGTCTAATGCAATATGTCGAGGCCTGGGGTCACCAGTCAGGAGTTTAGCAAAATTACGAAAGGCCAAGCCTATCTCCACATCAATAGTACACAATGAAACTATATTAGTCAAGAATAATAACGAATTTGTAAATAAGGTAAGCTGTCATTATATCTATACTAATATTATAAATGCGAAAGTCTCTCTGTCTGTTTCGCTTTCACGGCCAAATCGCTGTACAGAATGTGATAAAATTTGGTATGAATATAGTTGAAGACCCAGGGTCAAACATAGGCTACTTTTTGACGCAGACAGAGTTGCGGGAAAGAGCTAGTATTAAGTATAAACAACCAAATAAAGCAAAAATCAATCTGAAAAACATTTTACTCTAACTAATGAAATAATAAATAAAGAAATGAGCAAAAAGAGGAAATGATCACATCTGACACATTTTGAATGTTATTTAGGTTTGGTGCAAATGCTTTTGAGGAAACAACTCTAATTAAACCTTTTAGTACAGTGTGCGTCAGTATAAGTCATGTGGTTTTTGTCTTAATAATAGACCACCGCCTTTCTTTCCCTGAATGTGTCACTGTGGCAGGCGGCCGGTCATAAATATAATATTAGTACTTCATTTAGATAACAAGGTATCTGCGAATAAGAGAGATGTCGCCTTACATCCTGAATTGCGTCATCACGCCTACTCTCTTGCATTTGAATGGAATTACGAGACCATAGTAACCCATCTCAGCTATGAAGTCATGCAGCTTGGGATGCTACTTAGATAATGTTTGGTTGGATGATGATGCATAAATTAACATTTGATGATCTACATAGACATTATCATTGTATCTTGTCTATTCTGTATCACATTAGTTTTAATTATATAAATTGATGTTTGGTCTCTGATTATAAGTTGTATCAGTGACATATTTGACATCACTGATTTTGAGACTGATATATTGATAACAATAGTAATGTAAAGTAAACTATGAAATACTATGATTCTTTTAATATAATGTAGCAGCTACTATAACTATACTATAGCTTTATAAGAAAGCTCATGGTCGATCAAAAAGAACAGAGAGGTTTATACTTGACATTTCCCTACAAAATCAAATCAGGAATGTGGAGATTCATTGGAGAACAAAAGTAATTGACATAGCCCGGCGCATTAGCTCTTTGAAATGGCAATGGACTGGGCACATAGCCCGGAGAACCGTTGGCCGTTGGCGCCGATAAGTTCTCGAATGGCGACCACACAGTGTCAGACACCCACCAACTCCAAGCTAGTCAAGGTCGCAGGAAGACGCGAAATCCATGAGAGAGCCCTATGTTCAGCAGTGGACATCTTTTGATAATGAAGGTGGACATCTACCGAACATCTAAAATTATACACTCTGTCAATAAATCAGATGAACATACCTGGTAAATTTTAGTTCTATTAACTCTCAGGCTATTAAATTCTGGCTAATGTATTTTGGTCAGATTCGAAATAATTCAGTTAATGATGGCCTAGTTCAAAATTTCTTCATAATTTTTTTTTTTTATGTGGTATGGTGTGAATAGCTCTTTATATTGAAAAATATTAATATTTTGACTGAGATCCATTTCAATACAGCTTTGGCATCAGTAACTAAAGACCTGCAATGTCATTAATCAATGAATGCATACCAATATGCATAATAGATAGTTAGTCAAAATCCATGAAATTGGAAATATGTTTTTTTATTATATTCATTGTTTATGTACATAATATCATACCTACATTTTCTGTAAAAAAGCTAATTACGATGGAAATGTATGTATTTTTATTTCATTTCAGGTAATGAATAATGACAAACCGGTGATAGTAAATTTCCATGCAGAATGGTGCGAGCCATGCAAGATTCTAACTCCAAAATTAAAGGAGTTGATCGAGCCGCTGGGCAACTTGGACCTGGCTATCGTGGATGTGGAGGACAATGCAGAATTGGTACATGCTTTTGAGGTATGAAATCAGAACATTTATATTTACCTCTTATAAACAATTAAACAACTTGTGTGGGATAACTTCCAACGAAATTTATAGAGTGCAAATTAGGTGTACTATAAAAGCTGTTTCTTGCGGCTTCGTATATGTGGTGCTCTGGTAAAACGCGCCAAAAAGTAGCCTATATTCTTTCTTTTTGAAGCGTGAATATTTTTGACGACAACGACAGGCCGAGTCTCGCCAGTGTGTGGAACTTGACTGGCCTTTTGACTTTTTTGTACATTCTTGAAATATACACTTCTTTTATTATCTGCCGTCACATTCCCCCACAACAGCCTTTTGAAGTAACCAAACCTTTGAACAGGAACACAACAATGCAAGCACGTTGTTTGCCGGCAGAAATAACAAAATATTATGTCATAATTAAAAAATAATTTCAGGTGAAAGCAGTACCCGCCGTAATAGCCATACGCAACGGACTTATTGTAGACAAATTCATCGGTCTCGTGGAAGCAGACATGATAACTAGCCTAATAGACCGGATGTCTGGCAAAGTGAAGGAGAACGCGTAAGCTATGGCGTGTTGTAGCGAGTGATTAAGTACCTCTGTGGATGCTATCTCAAATACAATCGATTGTGTACTATACTGATGTTGACTATAGATTTGTATAGCTATAAACTATGTTCGTACTTTTAAAAGGAAGACACCTCTGAATTGTAAAGTGTTGTAAATGCGCTGTTTACCAAAAAATGGTATGTATTTAATAAATCTTTTTTGGTGAGTTTATTCTCACAAACAAGTGTATAGGAAAAAATATATTTAATGTTCTAAAATGTTTTCAAAAATATGAAATATTTGTTTACGTTAATTATAATTAATTCCCATAGCAAGTCATTCAGGTGATGTCTTTATAGATAGCAACGGCATGATCCAGTCTCCCAACATTTTTATAGGCAAAATGCTTCTACATTAACATTCACTTGTCGCATAGACAGTTTCGTGCGGTTCACTTATTGAAAAGATTTGTGTATAGTATAAAGCGAACAAGCTGTATTGTGACAGAATGCTTTTGCCTCTTCTTTTCTAGCAACGCTTTCCAGACTTGGTATTTCCTCTAGAGACCAATTAGGGTATAGAAAGTATGTATTATAACTATATAATATTAGATGTGGGACCTAATTCAAAATTACCAGTCTGTTAAATCCACCCAGCATTGCTGAATGAATGGGAAAGCCAAATGTATATGAATAAATTTTTAAATGCCGTTATTTCGCAATCAACGATTGTGCTAAGAGATCTATTGACAAAGTCCTTTTCACTCCATAAGGTGACTCTTGACTAGTGATGATTCCATCAAATTGGGAATATTGCCAGCAGTGGCAATATTGCCACTCGGTGCCACACACTCACACATTTCTAATAAATATAAATAATATTTTAGGTAGTTTAAAACATTTATAGCTTTAAGAGAAAATATTGAAGAAATGGTGTCATCTATTTTTTTAGTGTCACATTGTTAAAGTTTTAACACTACCTAGTCTTCTCAAGACTGTTTTTTTATTGTGATAAATAACATGTTGACGTTATTTGGCGTATGTCGAAAACATGTGAAATAAGTACTAAATTGTAGCACAGCTCCGTAAATCATTCATTCGTTAGTTAATTTTTCATACCAATTTAACTACA
Source organism: Euzophera pinguis (assembly GCA_947363495.1). NCBI lineage: Eukaryota > Metazoa > Arthropoda > Insecta > Lepidoptera > Pyralidae > Euzophera > Euzophera pinguis. Next base: position 9,035,373 of record OX376170.1, on the reverse strand, counting down.
TAAATTACGTATAACTATGTATATTGAATATTTTATTGTACAGATCTAGATTATACATCAAATATACATAAAAATATTTTTATTGTTGCTTCACATTAAAATACACTGGGTTTTCGTGTGAAATAAAAAACAAAAGTATTGCCATAAAGGGTTGGTTAAAACTTGCCATTTTTATTTTACATAGAAGTGTTATTTTAATTAAATCATTTTGTACAAACTAACTATTATTACTGTCTTTGATAAGATAGAATAAACAATCTTGCTCTTTTTATGCCGTTGTTTTTTCATGTTTCAAGACAAGAGAAAACAAATTATTGTTTTAATTTAAGTTTAGTTTTCTGAAAGAGCCTTTTAAAACGATTTCTTATTTTTAAATAGTATTTTAGATTTGTGTATAGTCTGGTTCTATCGATACATATCTCGGCTTTCCGCTGCCTTATAAAATCTATTTCAAAGCACTACTAGTTCTAATTTAGCTAGCTGGATTTCACATCTCGCAAATAAATAACCTAATTAACGTAGATCAACAAAACTAGACAATACTAATTGATGTAAAAGTAAATTATCTTGAGCTTTTATTGTAGACTTTTTAATTCAATAAGTATCTGAAAATGTTTAATACATATTACACAAAGTTATACTAGTAATTTTGTAGAAAAATCATTCATACAACAATAGGATAAGATACTTGCCGATCAAAATCATAAATGTAATATTTGTGTTAGATTGTGCAAGTACTCGTAGAATGATCGTAAAAACATGAGCAACAAGATAACGGTAATTTAAAACACCCGACTGCCTTTCTGTGTAATTTGGAAACAAAAAGACCCAAAAAAATCCGCCATTTTTATTTTTATTTTGTGTACCCAGTGTCACTCTCACAGTAAACATGAATCTAACGACACCTCTGAAGTTAAAATCCATAGAGCCGGTCAGGCTACAGGGCATGCCAAGCAATTATACATACATAGTCTCGAAAAACATAACCCTCCTTCTGGCGCAGTCGGGTAAATATAGCCTAAGTGTTAAAGTATAAATTATGAAACACAAGGTTCCTTAATTTATGGTTGATGAACTCGTAGATTACACTTACGTTTCTAGTGCAGCAAAATTAATCGAATATTTAGTATTAAAATATATATCTGCAAAATGAGTAGTTAGTGTCAGTTAGTTAACTGAAATTATTGTATTTTATATATTGCATTGGAATTATATAACGCAAATAAATATAACGTTTATATAGCAGTTTTTTTTAAATTTTGTGGTATTTCTTCTTGGCTTAAATCACGTGTGTGATATTGTATTGTTGAATTGCGAATCGATAGTATGGTTTTGTTAAATTAATTGTAAGTCCTAATAATATTTCTGAGCTTAACGTTGGTTTTAGGTGCTCGATAAATCCATCCATCTATTATTGAGAATTTTTCATATTGTTTATTGGCGACAATAGCTTAAATAAAGAAGGAATTTGTCTCTGATAAAATAACTTGCTAAAGGGATTGACAAATTATTTTTACAGGAGAGTTATTATGTAGGTATCTTGCAGAGGAATAATATTTGCAAATATGACGGGCTGGTTGAGTGCGTACATTAATTTTACGTTATAACCCTTTAACTGTGAACACAATTCTAAGCAATCGTTATTTTATTAAGTCTTTAACCCAAGTTAAGGATAGTTCCAAAATTAGACCATACACTGTGGGCCCATTTTACCCTTATGTCATGTGAGCATTGATAGAATAGGTGTTTGTATAGTAATGTGAATGTAGGCCAATACTAGATTGTATTTACATCAACATAGCTGTTTTGATTTCATACTTATTGTAGACAGAAATGTTTTCAACCTGGAGTTGTATTTTAGTTGAGCGATGAAATTACAAAATGTATATGATGAATAAATTCAAAATATTTTTCTTACACAAGTTTTTCATTTCAAATGCAAATATTCTAGGTGAATTAGCCAATTTAGTCTGTTTAATATGTAAAACTCTACATCGATATAAAAAAGTTAACACTAGGAAATCATTTTGTGTGTGTAAACCCAGCGGCAAGTTGCGCCCCTGAGAAATGAGAGTATTAGTCCATATCCCCCAAAATTAGTTCACATATAGAAAAATTTGTTCAAGTTATATTTTTGAGGTTATTCGAGAAAAATTGATTTCGCTGGACGGACGTTACTCCAGCGGAAAGATTTTGAAAAATGGCGTTTAGCCTGGAACCAAGTATATGAAAAGATAGCTTCAGAAGGGTTATAAATGTATATCAACAGCGGCATTTGTTCATCTTATAGTTATTGAGATATTCAAGTACTTTTAGGTACTAAAACACCCTGTTAAGACTTCTAAAATTCTACATTAACCATTGAGAAAGGAACGTTTTACTGCGGTTTTTATGCTTTTTGACATAAACCATCTATGGGATCTTGGTCAAATAAATAAAACAAAATGATTCCACATTGCATTTTATTTGTGGATATTATTCTGATACTTTATAAATTAATGTAACACAAATCAACAGTTCTAACGGCGGTTTTGACTCACTGCCTCCTGGAATTGTTATTTAGTTTCACTGCATATGATATAAGAATGGCTTACAGTTGCATATGCAGGAAACGCGTCTTCGGACGGATTTTACAGTTGCTATTGTAAAACTTTTAAACTATCGGAATCTAGACAGCATTTATATACTTACGAGTGGTGACATTTTGTGAAATAAAAAAAATCTCACACGCATTACATTGAGAAAAATACAGAAACAATACCCAAATGTAATTACTTTATGCCTTTTTGCTAATGAACTTTCTTGCATTTGTATATAGAGATGGGCGCCTTCCCGAAAAAATTCCGACCTCTGGAAATATTTCCATTTATTCCCTCCCAATCGTTATTTATTTCGGTTTGAAAAAAAAAAAAAATTTAATGAAGTTGATACCGTTTAAAGTCTTCTAAGGAATATGACGGAATTTCTCGAAAGTCTCTTTATGGCTACGATCCCTTGTCACCAGAACTTCACTGACAATCGTACCGTACCGTACATTGATATATTCTACTTTTTAGTTTACTCTTACTAATTGAAAGCACCGATATGCCCAACATTTTATCCCAAGGAATAAACTATTCAAATTCAATTTCTTCCCGGGAATTTTAAAACTTTCGGAAATAAATGGGAATTAATTATTTTTTCCCTTTCCATGTCTTCCTTTGCCCATCTCTATTTGTATACAATTATGATTACAAAACAAACAATATAATTATACAGTGAAAAACCGCCTTAAGTGGAGCGTAAGTACACTGCGATGTTTAAAGTTTAAATAATTTAAAGAGCTCAATACTATACATATCTTAACAATTATCTATTCATATTGGCTTAGATACGCTCACGATTATAAAAAATCAGTCTAAAATATATTAAGGCAACTTGAGAATATATACTCATTTTATGAGATCCGTTCGCATTTGCTTTGTTCTGAATTACACAAATTAATGAACGAGCGCAGAACTAAAAAAAACTTCTAACACGGTTTTCAAAATCGTTAGTCAAATGATAATTTGCCCAATGAAGGTACAGATCCAGTGTCATTGTATGTCGGTCTTTCGGATTAGCTTGATGTTAAATAAATTTACCAAATAGAACAAGAAATAATAATGAACCATCATAAATATGTAGTCTGATAGAGATGTGCTAGAAAACATGCCGTGTTGCGCCATCTCGCTCACTCGCATTGGGATGAAATGAGATCATAGTATCCCTCTAGAACATAGAAAATACAAACGGACAGCTAATGTAACACGAGTGTCATAACATAAGTGCACAGTATCGCCTGAAACTTATTTATCGTCTGTAAAATGGAATTTTGTTTAAGATGAATTATTCTTTCAATACTAGGTGCACAGAATTATTAATAGTTCTAACGTACAGAACGGACACTCACGCCCTCCCACCCGAAATAGATACTGCACCTCACCGCGCAGATTAAGGGCAAAAATTGAGAAATTTCTCGAGAATAGATCGAGAATCGAGAGACAAAACAATGCAAGGATGACATTTCGGCGCGCGGCCGTGATGGATAACCATAACGCAGATACGGTAAATAACCAATCCTACGAGTGACACTCACATTGACGCGCGTGCGAACGCGACGGAATCGTAATATGTAGTTGTAATCTCGGCGCTGTTGTATGGAGTGTCCGGGGTGTGCTAGGGGCGAGGTCATTCATATTATATTCTGTCTAATGGAACTTCATGGAATTCGACACCGAATATTTTTAAATGCCAGATGATAAATATTAGCCATGAATGTGTTCATGCACTAAGGAATTAATGTATTTAATATCGTAAATGTAAAATTTTAACATCGTGGGGAAGATTAAATATACTGTTGAGACTAATATACTAAATAAAATTGAATATTTAATTTACCAGTAAATAATATTGCGCAACATTTTCGGACAACATAAGGTATTAAAGGGGATTTATCAAAAAGGTATTTTAAGTGAACAGGTTACTTGGCTTTTAAAAGTTTAATTCAAGAAGTAAACAATTATTTGAAAAAATCGAAAAGCCACGTATTTGTGTCGTTGTGTCGAAATAGCTATTACATATTCAAAATTGACACTTTTATTGATGTGATGAAATGAAAGTTATGACATTTCTAAAACGGTAGCTGATTATTTCAATTTTTTCATGTATTTAGCCATTTTATGAACAAAAATAGTACAATATTTGCTGCTTTTTTGTTGCTGGATTGTATTTTTCACATTTATAGTGATCTAAGCATATAGTAACATCAATAATTTAATCCCCGTAAATTCATAAAACTCAACGTGCTTATAATATTCTCATTTTAGCTCCTAAACAATGCGTAGATATAAAATGCATCACAATTACATGTAACAAACAACAGTGATATCGAATAAATATAAAATATAAAATTGGTACACACGCGCGTAGACATAATTTTAAGAATTTGTGCCAATTTATGTACAAAAAGAAAATTAAAACATAAATATCACATAATTACATCTCCGCTCGCGTGTATCCAGCCAATGACATACTGTATAAAATATACATAAGTTACATTTAAAAGATTCATTTGGTGTCGAAGATAGACTATGTTATATTTGGAGAAAGTTTTACATAAAACAAAATTTAGGAAAATAAAAACGTGATAACAAAAATAAAAAAGGCATAATACTCACTTACACTTTAATAAAGTATACGTATTTTTGTCATTAAAGGGATGAATATACAAATGTTTACACGTTTATACACTATTTACAAAGTATATTTACACAATTAAAGCTAACTTTATTTAAAACTACCCACATACAACGAAGCATCTTGTCATATTAACATGTACATTCTTGATGCAAACCAAGTATTAAAAATCTAGGACACAATTTGTATTCTACTTTCTAATCTGTAACTTGGAAGCTATTAGAGAAACATGAAACAAAAATACTACATTCTTAGACAATGGTATTGCATTATATATCTTCGTTTATTTTGGAAGTTACTATAAAGATATTTTGTTTTATAATAGACCATTTAAGTTTAGTACTTGGTATTGGTATCGCAAATAATTTGAGAGTTAAGGAAATATATTTTTAATGAAACATAGCCATTTATGCGTTAACATAACTTATTATGTGCGATTGGATGAATGTCGCATAGTTTGATGTTCTTGTGGCAAGAAAGTAGAGCTAATTCCGTCGAAAGTCAGGTTTTTCACTATGAGTTCGTACTTTGGTATGGTATTTGCCACAATGAGGGTTACATATGAGTATGATATGTATAAAATACTACACTGAATACACACAAGTACACCATAAAATTTACTTCGATTTTTCAGTTTAGATTTCCACCAATCGCTCATACTAGAGATCACACAAACCAATGTTTAAAGTTTTAAATAAATATCGTGTTCAAGACTTTTCACTAGAGCAGTATTTTGTGACAAACGAAATACTTGGCGTACAACGTGCTCGACACATCACACATTTATTTGCAAACAATCATTACAAAATTCGATAATCTCAATGTCAGACTCAAATGCATCGTCATAATCAATAACCTTAATAAAATTCAATTTGAATTATTTGGTAAAGGCTGAATTTACATGCTACGCGTATAAATTCGACTGGTATGAGATACGAACATGTTAGCCGTGAACTTAGGAACGAGTGACGTTCGCTGCAGCTAACTTCAAGCTGATTTAATTTTGCATCACAATACAATGGAATATCAACCGTGTAACCGCGACTAATGTTCACACTTCATCGCCGAGGTCCTGCACGCAGTTTTCGGCAATGGGAACGAACTTGTCGTCGATTTGTATGAGTAGTATGCTTTTGTCAACGTGCGAACGGAGTTTCGGATCTCGGTGGTTTGGCGTCCATTTGTGCACCACCTTTTAAATAATACAAATATTAATTTTATAAACACGTATGATGCTATTACTCGCAGCTTTAATATAACAAGTATTATTTCTTAGGCATACGTTACAAATATTAATTCAAATCTATAAAGATGACGAATGTTCGTTAAGCCTTTACATGTTATCCAAATCCGATTAATTTTGTTAAGTATCTCGAACGTATTAGCGTGCTTACCATGCCATGTTGTTGACGAAACCTTTTGTGATAAATAAACGAATGGAAGCAACTTTTTTTAAAAAGAAAGAAAGAAACAGTTTATTTGCAATGAAAGTGGTACAGGAAATAAAAAGAAACAAACATGAATTTTGATGAAGTTTGGTATGAGTATAGTTGAAGACCCGGGGTCAAACAAAGGCAACTTTTTGACGATATAGCTCAAAAAAACAACTTAGTTTTGAAAATCAGTTTTCAAGAACACCTACCAGTCCATCCATTCCAGCAGTGGGCACCCAGCTGCCCCAGAAGTTCCTCCCCCCCCTCTCACGCTGGTACTCCGACGGCCACTGCACGTCGATCCTCCTCCCCAAGTTAATACAATCGTACACTCCCAACGGCTCGATGATCAATATTTTACTCCCAACACTAACATTTATCTTCAACTCGCTACGACCAGAGTCCGACCGTTTGATCTTAGTCTTTATTTCTTTTTTATCTTTCTTCGGTTCTTTTTTCAAAACGGATTCCTTGTTTGAAAGGTCGGAGTAGTGCGTTTCTTTGAGGGGGATGGCTTCCGGTTTCTCTATGTAGCGGCCGGCGAGGTCCCGGTAGCTCTCTCGTTCGTGTCGTATATCTTTGCTCAGTTTCGACAGGTCTTTCGATGTTCCCTCGCTTAGGAAGTACCTGGAATAATGTGCTTCCATTATTCTCAAATTATTATTTAAAAAAATCTGATTAAACTGTCATTCAAACTATATTCTACATATAGTTAGAAGAAAAATCAAAAATTAATGCATTTATGAATCCATATTATTTTTTTAACGTTACGATGAGCTCAATGGGTCATTAATAGTTTATTTGCAAAGACCCAGGTTGTAAGTGTCCGTAAATATGTTTGCTGTTCCGATGTTTTGCCGCACGTATTATAAATAAAGTTGCAAGGCATTTGTTTATCAAATACTAGCTGCCTGCGGTATATAGCCTATGTTACTCAGGGTGAATGTAGCTTTCCAATGGTGAAAGAATTTTTGAAATCGGCACAGTAGTTTTTGCACACAAAAATACAAATCTTTCATCTTTATAATATTAGTGTAGAAAAATGACATATTTATTACTTAACAAATAGCAATTCGTTTGTCTCAAATTCAGACTTTCTCATGAGTTCGATATATGGCGTTAAATTCATTCATATCGAGTGGGCTACATCGACACCTTGATGTCAGATCAATTTTTCAGAACCGCCTTTCAGCCTTTAACGACTGTCAAATGGTAGCCGGAACCAACGGCTTAACGCGCCTTCCGAAGCACGGAAACATCATTATTATTAGACAATCCGGTGATTCAAGTCTACAATGTTCTAATCAAACTGGAAACAACTAAAGGTCACCTCCGGATCAAACGCAAACGTCTTAGCTACTGAACGCGCGCGCGGAGGCAGTTATCTAAAACGCTGTGAGGAGTCAATATGAACATCTTCATAGTATTGAGTAGTGTGTGGCAGTGTGGTGGTGTAGTGGTCGCGGGCGGCGGTGTCTACCTTTTGAACTGTCTGTCTTGCCTTGCGTTCCTGTTGGCAATGATCTTGCAGTCGGGCAGCGACAGGTCGAGGCCGCTGGGAGCCAACGCCAGCTCCTCCAGCGAGGACCCGCTGCCTGCCTCGTCCGCGCCGGCGCCCGACCCTATCACCTGGGGTGCAATGTACAATATTTATTTTAAGCTCTCTTTAAACTGACTACCTTCTAGAACGATCTGCCAACAGATCAAACGACGCAAGTGGAATTGGATCGGCCACACCCTCCATAGAAGACCGTCCTAAACAAAGCTGGCGACGCACGGTACTAGACGAGGCCAAGAAAATTTACAACACCTGAAGCGATATTAAACGTGAAGCCCAAGACAGATCGATCCAGATAGGAGACACAGGACCAAAAGGCCGTGCTCACATTGCATCCGTTTTCGTACGAATTTCACTCGTGCGTGTATGTACGAACACGTACGATCAATGCCGACCATAAGAGTACTATGGGAGCGCTCACACTGCGCACGAATTTGTCGTACGTACACGTACGTGCTCTTCCGACATCCGAATTAGATCCAAACATGTTGGCTTGGGATATTGCAATCTGTTCGTACGAATTTTAAGCTGATAATTCACACTTCTACCGAATCTTATTTCTGTGGGCGTCCCGCAAGTCATGTGTTCTTGTCAGTTTGAATAGAACTTTATTTAAACTTTATTGCAAAAAATACAATGCGTCTTGTACAAAAGGCGAACTTAAACTTAACTTATCCTCGTAATTAAGATCATTTGTTAAGCCCAAGTTAGCCAAGATGTTTTGGGTCTCATTTTTTCATGCTAATTGTCAAATATGAGAAAAAGGGACGGAACACATTATTGCTAACATGTGCATAACGAACAAGAGGGCGTGTCTAGTCAACAATAAAATTGAAATAAGAATAATATCGTTATTAATGTGCCAATACATTGACCACACTACTGTAACAATTTTAATTAAAAAAACACAATTTGAAAATTAAAAGAAGACATTTTTTATAAACCCAATGGCACTACGTTTATGTCTATGCCCATAACATGCTAGCTACTTATAAATAACGTTGAAGTTTTCTATAGTGTAGTATAATTCAAATGCAATAAAGAATAGAACTTACTTTAGCACTAGCTGCACGCCGCGGCTGCTCTCGCCACGAGCCTTCCCAACTACTGTCCATTGATCCCTGCAGATTATGTCAATTATTAATGTGTATTTTTAGAAAACTCTAACTTTTGGTGTTTTCCAAACCACAGAATCATATTTATCGTCAGACAAAAAGGGTGTTTCAAGCCTGGCAATATCTCAAACAAATTTAAGGAAACGCCTGAAGAAACATGGTAAGTACTCTAACCATTAATCGGTTTTCAGACATTTGAAAGAAAGAAATAATAACAAAAAAAATAAAGAATGAGATAGGATTGTCCCGTCAGCTGCATTCCCAAATCTGCACATATTTGGGAAAGACATCAGGTATATTGAACACCTCAGATATCGCAGGCTGATCTGGGTGAAATTGGACCTGTAAAGTGATTGTAACCGACGCAATGAAAATACCGTGTAGACTTTGAATTACGTATATTGTAGACACAATAAAAGAATATTGAATATAATTTTGGATTACAAAAACCGTAGTGTAACTGAGGAATTCTCTAGACGAAATCGGAATACCGACGTACAAAAATAAAAAGTTATGATTCCTACCGACATACAACAGTTCCACTGTTGCGCAACAGATGGCGTTAGTGGTATCAAAATAATTTCAAACAAAGGAAAAAATTAAGTTACGAAAATAAAAATATAAAAATTAAAATCCTAAGTGCGTCGCCTACAGTGACAATAGAAATAAGATTAGGCAGATAGAAGTGCCACATGTCGGTCAGTTAAGCCTCTCGAGTCTTTACATAATTTTGTGAAAGCGATCCGCTGTTAATGAAATTCTTGCAAAATAAATGATTCTGATTCTGCCGGAAATATAAGTAGGAAAAACCGAATCCGAATGGGCGAAGGATATGAAACGTTACCTGTGCCAAATCAGTGGAGTGCTGAACGGAAACGGAGACCATCCTCATGTCGGAGGCGGCCAGCAGACGGAACGACGCCGGCACGGGCCCGTATCGACGAGCTCCGCGTCGCACGTGGCCCTGACGTACAGCATTCATACAACTAGTTAGCCACGTTGTTGTTGTTGTTTCTTTGTTTATTAACGTACAACATCCATACAACTAGTTAGCAACAAAACAAGGATGAATAACGTGTGTACGCGGCCGAATCATATTAATCGTTAAAGACATCGAGCTCGCTCCTGTTGTATTTAGTGTCTAGATTATGATTCGACCTCACCTTATTATCCCTTTCATTCCATTGTAGGTTAAGTTGTGATTTATATACTGTTTTGAATGTGATGTTTTTGTGTGTGACAGTTGATCAAAATGAAATCATTATCTATCTATCCTTGTAATCGCTAAAGTTAACGAATGTGTTTCGGTACGTACCTGCCTGGGGGCGTCTTTCGCGTGCGTGCGCGCGCGCATGTTGCGTTCGCGTCGTGCCGCCGGCGTCGAGCCCAACTCCGAGTGTCGTCGACGCGGGGAGCCGGGCTCCTGTGCGCTGCCGTACGCTACTGACAAATCAATATACAATTAACTATACAATATCGCACGAGGTTAAATGAGAAGCTCGACGTGACACGATTGTTTGTGAAATATTTGTCACGTTATCAAAAATGTAAGTCAAGTATCTACGTGATTTTGCACTGATTATAGTATGGCGGATTAATAGATATTTACGACAGACAATCGCGACTAATTCTAATCATAAATATTATTATAAATGCGAAAGGGAGTTTGTATATTTGTTTCCCATACACACTTAATACACAAAAATATTAGAAGGGCTTTAATTTCGGCAAACATATCTTGCCAGTTGGAACCGCCAGGATTGTCGCGGACGGATGGTAAAAGACGAATTAACGTTGATGCCTTGACAGAGGGGACGCAGCTTATTATGTCACGCAACGTGCGTCAGTACTTCCGCGGCGCTTCTAAAATACTCTAAATTCTCAAATTTAGCCTCACAATACAATTTTATTCCTGTAGTCGCCGACACAGCTGGACCTTGATGTTCAGAAGTCAAGGATTTTGTGAGCGAAATAGGACGCCGTCTACGTGACCGCGGCTTTGATGAATGCTCCGGATGGTATCTGGCTCAAACGATCTCCATTGCGAAACAAAGAGGAAACTCGGCGGTGATGGGTACCTTTGAGCCAGATACGATCAGGGGCGGAATTTTTGATACGTAGCTATTTAACAGTCTGTCGTGAACACTTTATTTTTTATTTTTATTGTGTTGTGTTTGTTCTGAATAAATTATATTATTACACTAAAATAATCTTCCTGAAATATTGCACTCATAGAATAACTTTCGTATCGGGAAACAGAACTAACTGGTCCGTAATGGACGCGGGGCTTAAGACTTACCAGCTTCTTCGGGTGTTCGTTCGTGATGCTCCCTCAGCAATCCGGCGAGAGATGCCAATGTAGACGATGTCGGCTTGCCGGCGCTCGCTAGACTGCCGCGTGTACCGGCTGCAAATATAGTTGTCATTAACACCCGAGTATTCATCCATAATGATTTCTTATCGCGATTGTTACACATATGTAATGTGTATATGTAAACAATGTTTGAATATGGTTTGTATCGGGCGCGTGTCCCGCCTCTACCTGTGTGTGTGTGAGCCGACGTGTGCGAGTGGTATACCTAGCGAGGTCCGGGAGAGGTGCAGCGTGTGTCGCGGAGTGGCGGCGTGTGCGGGCGCGTGTCCCGCCTCTACCTGTGTGTGTGTGAGCCGACGTGTGCGAGTGGTATACCTAGCGAGGTCCGGGAGAGGTGCAGCGTGTGTCGCGGAGTGGCGGCGTGTGCGGGCGCGTGTCTCGCCTCTACCTGTGTGTGTGTGAGCCGACGTGTGCGAGTGGTATACCTAGCGAGGTCCGGGAGAGGTGCAGCGTGTGTCGCGGAGTGGCGGCGTGTGCGGGCGCGTGTCCCGCCTCTACCTGTGTGTGTGTGAGCCGACGTGTGCGAGTGGTATACCTAGCGAGGTCCGGGAGAGGTGCAGCGTGTGTCGCGGAGTGGCGGCGTGCGCGGGCGCGTGTCCCGCCTCTACCTGTGTGTGTGTGAGCCGACGTGTGCGAGTGGTATACCTAGCGAGGTCCGGGAGAGGTGCAGCGTGTGTCGCGGAGTGGCGGCGTGTGCGGGCGCGTGTCCCGCCTCTACCTGTGTGTGTGTGAGCCGACGTGTGCGAGTGGTATACCTAGCGAGGTCCGGGAGAGGTGCAGCGTGTGTCGCGGAGTGGTGGCGTGTGCGGGCGCGTGTCCCGCCTCTACCTGTGTGTGTGTGAGCCGACGTGTGCGAGTGGTATACCTAGCGAGGTCCGGGAGAGGTGCAGCGTGTGTCGCGGAGTGGCGGCGTGCGCGGGCGCGTGTCCCGCCTCTACCTGTGTGTGTGTGAGCCGACGTGTGCGAGTGGTATACCTAGCGAGGTCCGGGAGAGGTGCAGCGTGTGTCGCGGAGTGGCGGCGTGTGCGGGCGCGTGTCCCGCCTCTACCTGTGTGTGTGTGAGCCGACGTGTGCGAGTGGTATACCTAGCGAGGTCCGGGAGAGGTGCAGCGTGTGTCGCGGAGTGGCGGCGTGCGCGGGCGCGTGTCCCGCCTCTACCTGTGTGTGTGTGAGCCGACGTGTGCGAGTGGTATACCTAGCGAGGTCCGGGAGAGGTGCAGCGTGTGTCGCGGAGTGGCGGCGTGCGCGGGCGCGTGTCCCGCCTCTACCTGTGTGTGTGTGAGCCGACGTGTGCGAGTGGTATACCTAGCGAGGTCCGGGAGAGGTGCAGCGTGTGTCGCGGAGTGGCGGCGTGTGCGGGCGCGTGTCCCGCCTCTACCTGTGTGTGTGTGAGCCGACGTGTGCGAGTGGTATACCTAGCGAGGTCCGGGAGAGGTGCAGCGTGTGTCGCGGGGTGGCGGCGTGTGCGGGCGCGTGTCCCGCCTCTACCTGTGTGTGTGTGAGCCGACGTGTGCGAGTGGTATACCTAGCGAGGTCCGGGAGAGGTGCAGCGTGTGTCGCGGAGTGGCGGCGTGTGCGGGCGCGTGTCCCGCCTCTACCTGTGTGTGTGTGAGCCGACGTGTGCGAGTGGTATACCTAGCGAGGTCCGGGAGAGGTGCAGCGTGTGTCGCGGAGTGGCGGCGTGTGCGGGCGCGTGTCCCGCCTCTACCTGTGTGTGTGTGAGCCGACGTGTGCGAGTGGTATACCTAGCGAGGTCCGGGAGAGGTGCAGCGTGTGTCGCGGAGTGGCGGCGTGTGCGGGCGCGTGTCCCGCCTCTACCTGTGTGTGTGTGAGCCAACGTGTGCGAGTGGTATACCTAGCGAGGTCCGGGAGAGGTGCAGCGTGTGTCGCGGAGTGGCGGCGTGTGCGGGCGCGTGTCCCGCCTCTACCTGTGTGTGTGTGTGTGAGCCGACGTGTGCGAGTGGTATACCTAGCGAGGTCCGGGAGAGGTGCAGCGTGTGTCGCGGAGTGGCGGCGTGCGCGGGCGCGTGTCCCGCCTCTACCTGTGTGTGTGTGAGCCGACGTGTGCGAGTGGTATACCTAGCGAGGTCCGGGAGAGGTGCAGCGTGTGTCGCGGAGTGGCGGCGTGTGCGGGCGCGTGTCCCGCCTCTACCTGTGTGTGTGTGAGCCGACGTGTGCGAGTGGTATACCTAGCGAGGTCCGGGAGAGGTGCAGCGTGTGTCGCGGAGTGGCGGCGTGCGCGGGCGCGTGTCCCGCCTCTACCTGTGTGTGTGTGAGCCGACGTGTGCGAGTGGTATACCTAGCGAGGTCCGGGAGAGGTGCAGCGTGTGTCGCGGAGTGGCGGCGTGCGCGGGCGCGTGTCCCGCCTCTACCTGTGTGTGTGTGAGCCGACGTGTGCGAGTGGTATACCTAGCGAGGTCCGGGAGAGGTGCAGCGTGTGTCGCGGAGTGGCGGCGTGTGCGGGCGCGTGTCCCGCCTCTACCTGTGTGTGTGTGAGCCGACGTGTGCGAGTGGTATACCTAGCGAGGTCCGGGAGAGGTGCAGCGTGTGTCGCGGAGTGGCGGCGTGTGCGGGCGCGTGTCCCGCCTCTACCTGTGTGTGTGTGAGCCGACGTGTGCGAGTGGTATACCTAGCGAGGTCCGGGAGAGGTGCAGCGTGTGTCGCGGAGTGGCGGCGTGTGCGGGCGCGTGTCCCGCCTCTACCTGTGTGTGTGTGAGCCGACGTGTGCGAGTGGTATACCTAGCGAGGTCCGGGAGAGGTGCAGCGTGTGTCGCGGAGTGGCGGCGTGTGCGGGCGCGTGTCCCGCCTCTACCTGTGTGTGTGTGAGCCGACGTGTGCGAGTGGTATACCTAGCGAGGTCCGGGAGAGGTGCAGCGTGTGTCGCGGAGTGGCGGCGTGTGCGGGCGCGTGTCCCGCCTCTACCTGTGTGTGTGTGAGCCGACGTGTGCGAGTGGTATACCTAGCGAGGTCCGGGAGAGGTGCAGCGTGTGTCGCGGAGTGGCGGCGTGTGCGGGCGCGTGTCCCGCCTCTACCTGTGTGTGTGTGAGCCGACGTGTGCGAGTGGTATACCTAGCGAGGTCCGGGAGAGGTGCAGCGTGTGTCGCGGAGTGGCGGCGTGTGCGGGCGCGTGTCCCGCCTCTACCTGTGTGTGTGTGAGCCGACGTGTGCGAGTGGTATACCTAGCGAGGTCCGGGAGAGGTGCAGCGTGTGTCGCGGAGTGGCGGCGTGTGCGGGCGCGTGTCCCGCCTCTACCTGTGTGTGTGTGAGCCGACGTGTGCGAGTGGTATACCTAGCGAGGTCCGGGAGAGGTGCAGCGTGTGTCGCGGAGTGGCGGCGTGTGCGGGCGCGTGTCCCGCCTCTACCTGTGTGTGTGTGAGCCGACGTGTGCGAGTGGTATACCTAGCGAGGTCCGGGAGAGGTGCAGCGTGTGTCGCGGGGTGGCGGCGTGTGCGGGCGCGTGTCCCGCCTCTACCTGTGTGTGTGTGAGCCGACGTGTGCGAGTGGTATACCTAGCGAGGTCCGGGAGAGGTGCAGCGTGTGTCGCGGAGTGGCGGCGTGTGCGGGCGCGTGTCCCGCCTCGGCCGCCGCCTCGCCGCACGCGCCGCCGCCGCTCGAGCAGCCCTCGCCGCAGCGCCGGCGGATGCTGCAAAACAAAACTTATTTAACTCACGAAGGACGACTTTGCAGTGTAACAAAAGACTGGGTAACAGGCACCGCAATGCGCGCAGCGTTCACGGAGAAACGTTTTCGCATGCGTTTGTTTGATTTGAAACGGCAAACAGGCGGCGGTCTACGCCGCTGTGAAGGAAGTAGGCAGTTGAAGGGACGGATGAAGCGACGAGAGACACCGTGAAGATCACGGCAAGGAAGGAAAATAGAAATTCGGGGTTTGCGACCGTCGCGTCAAGGTCGACAGCGTCCAAGAGACGAGAGATTTAACCGTTTTTTGCTTATAATGATTTTCTACTTGAAGATCAAACCCAGGATATCCCATACAAAAGCGGCGAACGCGATACCCATTACTACTACTACGATTTGGTCGCGTAAGTGTAGGCATCAATGTGTGTGCTACTCGTAGGGTTTATTATTTTCCGTATGAGCATCAGAGTCGTCGCAACGGTTGGAAGGCTGAAGCGACATCCTTTCATTATTTTGCCCTCAATTTTTACCCTAAATATGTGCGGCGAGATGCGGTATCTGTTTGAGTGTACTTCTGTAAGTTAGTACTATTGTCAATTTTGTGGCAATATGTCGATAAATCGTCGACGTGTGTCTTAATTGTATTACAATACACATGTTTGTCCAATTGACAGGAAGAAAGCTGCTGCAACGCCGTAAACCTAAAAATGAACACAACTGTGGTAATTCACCACCTTCCCTTTTTGTATGCCCTTTTATAATAGTCAGAAGATCTGAGGTTAAAGACTACTCAGTCTTCACAACAGTGACGGGCCCGCCTAATAATGAACACAACTATGGTGAAGTATCACCTTTTCAATTAATAAGAAACGCGAAGTTAGTCCTTATTATCTGAGGTTTTATACTTTACTCACCGTCTCCACAGAGCAGTAAGCCGATCCTTAATAACAGTGACGGTGACGGGCCCGCCTAATAATGAACACAACTGTGGTGAAGTATCACCTTTTCAATTAATAAGAAACGCGAAGTTAGTCCTTATTATCTGAGGTTTTATACTTTACTCACCGTCTCCACAGAGCAGTATGCCGATCCTTAATAGCAGTGACGGTGACGGGCCCGCCTCATAATGAATACAACTGTGGTGAAGTATCACCTTTTAAATTAATAAGAAACGCGAAGTTAGTCCTTATTATCTGAGGTTTTATACTTTACTCACCGTCTCCACACAGCAGTATGCCGATCCTTAATAGCAGTGACGGTGACGGGCCCGCCTCATAATGAATACAACTGTGGTGAAGTATCACCTTTTAAATTAATAAGAAACGCGAAGTTAGTCCTTATTATCTGAGGTTTTATACTTTACTCACCGTCTCCACAGAGCAGTATGCCGATCCTTAATAGCAGTGACGGTGACGGGCCCGCCTCATAATGAATACAACTGTGGTGAAGTATCACCTTTTAAATTAATAAGAAACGCGAAGTTAGTCCTTATTATCTGAGGTTTTATACTTTACTCACCGTCTCCACAGAGCAGTAAGCCGATCCTTAATAGCAGTGACGGTGACGGGCCCGCCTAATAATGAACACAACTGTGGTGAAGTATCCGCGTACGAAGTGGTGAGAGGAGACACGTAGATCGGGTACCCGATTGGCTGGTCGCACGACGAGTTTATTATGTTACGGAGCGCCTGCGGGAAATAATACTAGATTATGATACAAGAGTGCGAAGTTGGTCATTACTATAGATGCTGGCGGGAAAAATTCCGAATCATTCCCGTCGAATACTTCGGAAGTATTCCGAATTATTCCGAAACTTTGGGAATATTTCAACAATCAAATATAACGAGGAATATCGACCTAACTACCTATTTCGCGCTTGGAAGTCGGGAATTATTATATTACGCGAATAATCGCGAATACTCGCGATGCGTACTGAGCTACATACAAACTAACCAAAAACATAGATAACCTTTTTTTCAAAAAACAAATATGCTAGGCATGTTTTTTTTATTGCACAACTGATATTTATAACAATAACATTCGATTTCGAAATAAGTTGGTACCTACCTAAAACAAAAGAATAAAAATCCTGTTAATTATTTATTTATTTATTTATTTTATACAAACACTAACAGCACTTACAGTTTCCCAATGCGTGCTGTGAGTTAGGACAGGACATATTACACAGGTTTATGAGACTCATACATTATACACGAACGAACAAAGGATTTCAGCTTATCATAAAATATATCTACGTTTGGCAAATGAGCAATCAAGGCGCCAAAGAGTACCATGGCCTGGTTAGTGGGCGCGTACCGCGCGGTTTCCGTGGCCGACGTCGCAGCCACGAGTAGTGGCCGGTTGCGTAATTGCCTATAAACCACTGGGGTATAAAAGCTGCACCTAGCCAGAGCCGGTGGGTTGTCGATTTTTCCATTTAGTAACAAGTAATAATGAAGGAGTATGCTGCATTTTCGTCTAAGCTCCAGTGTATCTAAGCCTACCATACCTGATACATACAGCGACGGATATAAGAAGGGATAATATCCATACATTTTTTTATATAAAGAACGGGCGAATCTCTTCTGCACTCGCTCAAGCATTTGCCTGTATTTCTCCTCGTGAGGATCCCACACTATGGAGTTATATTCCAAAATGCTACGCACAAACGAAAAGTACAGAGCAATAATGACACGCCGATCAAAGAACTGATAAGACTGCCGCATAACAAAGCCTAATGCTTTATAAGCTCGCTTACAAATAATATTTATGTGCGTGTTCATAGTCAGCTTAGCGTCCAATAAAAGACCTAGATCTCTTATTTGTGTGACACGTTGCATTGGAGTATCTATAATTGTGTAGGGATGAACGATTGGAGAGGGTGATCTTGTAAATGTGATTGTTTTACATTTAGAAACATTTAAATCTAAGCAATTATGTTGACTCCACTCAACCACCCTATCTATATCCCGCTGCAACGCATCGCAATCCTGGGCGTTATTTACACCCATGAACAGCTTCACGTCATCCGCGAACAGAAGGCATTGCGTCTCTCTGACCACCATGGGCAGGTCGTTGATCATGAGGAGGAACAAGGTCGGACCGAGGGTGCTGCCCTGAACTACCCCAGAGGTAGCCTGGTAAGGTTCAGATTGAAAGCCAAACAGTTGGACATATTGTGTCCGATCAGAAAAATAATCCTCAAATAGTCTGAGAAGTTTCGGGGTGAATCCCAAAGCCGATAATTTATGCAAAAGCGTAGTTATCTGAACACGGTCGAATGCTTTTTGGTAATCGAAGTAAGCTGTATCTACCTGCTTATCTTCTTCCATCTGCGTTGCCACATAGTCTACAAAATTAATAAGATTAGTTGTCGTCGACCTACCAGCCCTGAACCCATGCTGACAGTCATTGAGAAAAGGTTGTACCTGGTGGCCAATTTGAAAGTTCAAAATACACTGAAATATTTTATCTAACGCTGACAGAACAGCTATAGGTCTGTGGTTATCAATAGAGTTTTTTGAGCCTTCCTTAGGTATCGGTATGACTTTTGATATTTTCCAGAGCCTGGGATACGTGTCTGTTTGCACAGCTAAATTAAATAAGTATTGGAGAGGTACTTTTAGGACCTCGATACAATCCCTAATCAAAAAGGAGGGGATGCCATCAGGACCAACAGAAGACTGGTTTTTCAGTCTTTTGACTGCAGTGGTGACCTCCTCTAATGTAATAAAGTCGATATGGACACGAAGAGAATCAGATGTGGGCTCATTCGGCGTGACATTTGAAGGCTGATATGGCAAAAATACAGACTGAAAATGTTCAGCAAAAGCACAAGCAGCCCTGGAACCACTTACCTCTTCACCTTTGTATTCAAAAGAAGTACAGTAATTTCTAGTAGAACGCTCACTCCTTATAAACTTCCAAAAATTTTTGGGATCACTCTTTATATCAGATTCAATACGCTGGATATAGTTACTATATTCTAACTTTATTAACTCTTTTGCCCTCCATCTATAATATTTGAACATCTCCCTATTGTACTCATTACCAATTTTTTTGAATTTCTTTAGATGATAGTATTTTTGCTTAATATTAGCTATGATTTCTGGTGTATACCATACAGGATACTGATAATTCCGATTTTGATAAATTAAGGGTGTTTTCTCTGGGACACAACATTTAAATACGAAAAATAACTTTTCGTAAAAAATACTTAGTGCTTCGTCCATATTGGTAGAAGAGAAAACGTCGCCCCAATCTATGAGCGCTAGTGATTCATAAAGCAGATGAAAGTTAGCCTTCTTAAAATTCCATTGAGGAAAGATGTTTTTATATTTCGATTCATAATCGTAGGCAGATGTAGGTACTGAGTCAGTCACAGCTGCGACGCCGGCCGGCCGGGGCACGCGCAGCGACACGCCCAGTGGCGGGTGATGCGCGTCCGCCGGGACTATATATTAATCGCAGGCTAACGTATCTATTTATAAAAATATCAACATATAATCAATCCCATTTAAGTATAATAAAATAAACATTTATATTTTACTTACTTATATGCTACTGAACAATAATTAACTCACCATAGCATAAACAAACACGTTTATTACCATTGAATTATTCTGGCGAAATATTCGGAAACATTCAATTGCGGGGTACGAATCTTTCTTGCGCGGGGGAAAACTTCTCCGGGGAGCATCTCCCTTCTTACCGCACCCCGCACCGCCTGCACGCACGACTCGGCGGCGATCGACGTGAGATACAAAATATGATTTTTCAACAAAATAAATAAAAAAACTTGATTAAATTTATTTTGAATAATTCTGATGTAAAGAAACTTTCCCAGAAGTATTCCGGAATTATTCCGAATTTTTCAGAAGTTTTGCAACTATAGTCATTACTTACAGGTACCTTACCTATAGAAGCAGAGTATATGGCCAATTTAGCTTACGAGTTGTCATACGACGATTTTAAACACATTTGCGAGGAAAATAACACATACTTATTTAATTTACTTTTTATTATTTACACAATAAATGAAACGTGTTGTTTACACCCCCAATTAAGAGCCTAAATAAATAATATTATATAATAAAATTACAATGAAATAATAGACACTTTACGAGCAAATGTGTCGAAAAAACATTTTTAATTTTGAAGCGAAAAAAGGAGTCTGACGCCAACCCTCGTCCGAGCACGAATTAAAATTACATGTACCATCAAAACTATCGAGAACGTATGTCGACGAAATACGATATTGTAGACGAAATGCAATCCAAAGTTTGGTGACGTTTGAGTTACCAATAAGGTAACAAGGTCACGAGTGCTTGATTTATTTTGAAAGTAATCTTTTATTTATTTACTCTAGTGCTATAAAAAAGAAAGACCATCGTTAAAGGCTGACTTAGATTATTGGAATTGACGTAAAACGAGCGACAAAAATAGACATGAATTAAATAATCAAACCTGCTTAGCGTTCTGTATCGACCCTCTTTCGGGATTTCGGTTCCGTAGGTACACCAACTCTTGCTGCTGTCCAGCCCACAGTCCTCGCACACATTCGCGGTTCAATTTGATGACGCGGAACCCTAAGTGGCGTTTGTTCAGCATTATTATCTTGTAGTCGTCCGTGCCTTCATCCATTACGTGTCTGGAATAATTACATTAAGTTGTTTCAGGTACACAAATACGTATAGATATCGGCAGCAAAAGATCTAAAGTAAACGCTCTACGGAGCCGAAAAGTTATAAGATAAATATTCACTATTTTGTATCGCCGACGACTGTTGGTTTGCGACCGTCTGACGTTTTAAAAAAATAAAACTTTATTTTGTGAAATATTAGAATTCGTCGGCACGGTCACCTAGCAACTGAGAGTGAAGCTAGTAATTTTTTTTTATTATTTTTTTCTGGGTGTTGGCGCACTGAAATTGGTACACGTGATACCTGAGAGCCAGCAGATGTGGCGCGCCACGCAACACATTGTAGCGCCACGCGGGGGCCGCCTCGTGGCAGATGACGAGACGTTGCGAGTGCAGAGCTATGGCCGCGTACAGCGCCGCACTGTTGCAATACTCCTCGGGGAACATGAAGTGATCCTGGATTTAAAAAAAATATCACTAATACCGCGACCACACTATCGCGATAACGCAAAGGTTTGCGTTGTCGCGACGCGTCTGGCCGGAGAATTCGTTCCGTCGCGAATCATTTTCGCATACACAGTTTTATCGCGACAACGCGAACACGAACCTTCACGTTAAAGTGTGGCCGCAGCATAATATTTCATCACCGAGTGTATAGTGAAAGATGATCAATATTTGACGCATGATCCGATCCGACATTTAAAGCTGGTTATCACAGTGACGCCGCTGGACGATGAAGAGTTTAACGTAATTGCTTAAAAAATTTTGACATTTAAAGCTGGTTATCACAGTGTACGTTGTACGTTGAACAGAGAGCACAGTAAAACGGTTTTGGCACCGCACGTTTCGTTGCTCTAGCCTATTTCATCTGCGTGAAACGTGACTACTACTGTAGTACTTGTAATTGCACACGTACGCATTTGTCCGCAACTATTTCAACGCGTGACACAGAAACCAGCTTCAAATGTAGTCTCAAAATAATATCACAACAATGTTTTATTTATTAACTTGCACAAATGGTGAACTTAATGCCAAGTGGCATTCTCTACTAAAATGAAAAAAAAAGAAATATTGAAATTACATAATTATTCTCAAAAAATCTAAATTTGCTACAAACAATTAAAGACAACCCACCTGATGTAGCTTTAACGCCATTCGTATGGCAGGCGCCAAGACTGAATGCAGTAGGGACATATCCGTAAACACCCATTCATCTCGCGCGCAAGTTATGCGGAAATCGCCCTTGAACAGCGAATGCAGACCGTACAGAAAGAACTCCACGCTGGAATTAATAAAACGTGTTTTATATGATTTTTTAGGACTTTTTTTAAGTATTTCGAAACTCTCTCTCAACCTTTGACGTGTTTGCTTTGACTAAACATAGAATAAATGCTTAACGAAATTTTGGATTCAATAAATTAAAATCACATTCTATAATCCGCTAAAATCTATGTGAGATTGGAAAATAAGTTTATTCACAAATTTTGTTCATTTATTTTCTTTCAAATGCTTTAAAAAACTACCCAAACATTTAGCATTATTTACAGCCTCTCATTCTCATCTATCAGAAAGTGTTAAACTTGCTCGGTCTTTCAAAGGTCATAGTCTGTTTTATTGCGTTTTAATTTTAGCTTCTTTTTTCGAACCACATTTAGATTTAGATTTTTTGTGTCTTATTTTGTTGTAACTGTGTTATTTACACACACACAATTGCTATAAAATGTCTACTCATGCAAACTACTTTGTGCCATTACTTGTCCACTCACCTCGAAGCAGACTGATGTTGAGCGGCGGCCAAGGCACGCCGTCCAAGCAGGCTCAGCGCGAAACAAAGCGTCAGCAATGCGGAATCTTTGCCGGCGCGACGACGCCAGCCCGCGCCGCGACGAGCCGCGCAATGCGACACCCATTCTTGGTACACGGCGCAAAATCTACTCCTGTGTACCAAATATATATTTTCTTAAACATGCGCGGAAATATTGTCATTACTTTTGAATAAAGAACACGCGAAGTAACATAATTACGTAGACTGAAAATCAAATTCACTTCCCGGCGCGTTCTTTGAATTTGGAACGAAGAGCGCGCCGGCAATGTTGTATGAAACGGCGTGCTGTTTGAATTTAGAACTCTTTAATCTATCGTACACATTGCGTTCTCATGGCTGTATCTGAAAAACCAAAATTACTTCCCGGCGCGTTCTTTGAATTTGGAACGAAGAGCGCGCCGGCAATGCTGTATGAAACGGTGTGCTGTTTGAATTTAGAACTCTTTAATCTATCGTACACATTGCGTTCTCGTGGCTGTATAGCCACAGATGCGTTTACCTTTCGGCACAAACTGTAAAATAAATTAAGTTTATTATGTAAAAGGCCCTTTTTTATTTCCTTGCATTTTTTTAAGAAAAGCACTATATATGCCTCGGCCGAAATGGCAATTGCCTGTCTCGTATCATTGAAGTCCTCGCCTGCAGCTCGGCCTTCAAACTCTTACTCGACCTGCAATTGCCTATTTCGCTGCCTTTGCAATAATGTACTATTATCTAATCTCATACTTGTAAAGACAACTGTATCATAATATAACTTTTTTTCCCATTAAAGTACAGCTGAATTGAGCTGGACCAAGGAGGTCGCATTGCAGTTTTCCTACATTGAAACCTCCTTGGTCCTTCCTAATCTGTGGACGCGGCCAACACGGGCCAACAAGATAAAGTAGTGTATGAAACTGCACATAATTAGGTCTTACAATACTCGTGGAATGCTATAAAAAAACTCGTCTACGGCTCGTTTTTTTAACTTACACTCGTATTGTAAGAACCCTTAATATGCAACAGATTCATAAACTACTATTTTTAAATAAATCTATTGGACCAAATTACACAGACTGAATTAGCCCCAAAGCACACCCCGGGCACTCCATACAACAGCAGCGAGCAATTAGCTGGGGCACACGCGTCAATGTGTGCGTTACTCGTAGGGTTAGTTATTTATCGTATCTGATCTGCGTCATAGTCGTCGCCGCGACCGGGCGCCTGATTCGACATCCTTGCAATATTTTGATTTTGTGTGCATTATGACATATGAACGAAACGAACGAAATGTCTGGTTAACTTAAGGTCTTTATTTTTTTTAAATCATGGGTATTTAAGACGACATTAGGTTAAGTCACCGAGCATAGAGACATGACACTAACTTTTTTGAGCTTTGTAGTCATCATCGTCAATCCTAGCCATTTCAGTTGGGGTCAGCTCTCCATATTACAACAGTGTTATTTTAGATTAAGTACATTATTATGTCTATCTTTAATATGAACTTTGTAGCAAATCAATATAATGCTCATAATTTTTTTTGTTTCTTGTATACTTGAGTTGTCGGAAAGATATATTAATTGTTCTACATTGCTGCAAAAATAAGTAAGTACAGTATCTTACCTGGTGATACCAGATGCTCTAAAGTCGTAGTCTTCGTCTAAGTTAACGTTGAATATAGGGTCTAAGTCTACGAAGGATCGCTCATTCATAGGCTTCAAAGCTTCGGCGAGAACCGGGGAAGACAGCCACTCTTCTAACTTGTCAGATTGTATAGTATAGTAGATTATACTCTGCGGAAGAATTATTCAGTAAGGTTTGGTAACCAAGATTCAGGTTATACAGAGTAGTGAATAGAAGAAGTTCTTATATTTAGATACGCCTTAGTGCTGACATGGATTTTATTAGAGAATCTCTATTAAATAAATCTACAATACACAATACAAATAAAGTAACATTTGCAATCAAACAGCAGCAAATCTAGTTGTATGTGATGCGTGCATCAAGAGTAATTTTAATAGGCTACTTGATTGTGTTCAAACTTGGTTAGTATTTTTATAATATTTTCGATTTCTGGTACTAAATATATTGATATGAAAGATAAAATAAATTGAGTAACATATCCTATTCCGCAATTTAAATCAATATATGAAATAGCGAGATCACTAGTCTCTTGTAATGCTTACGAATCTATAATTTGAAATATTACACAATTAATTGGGCCTCTGATGACCATATTATACAAAAATATACTTTAATTAAACACATATGTATGCAAACATTCTTTAAAACGGCTGAAAATGAATCAAATAAAACTATTGTGTATAATGACGTTGCCACAATTATGAATTGAGTAATTTTTGTAGCGTAGGTATTATTTGTCTGTTCTTATGGTGTGAGTTAACACAGTCGTCGATGACATCAAGTTTACTGTATTTAATTGCAATATTATGTGTCGTACCAAGTGAGCTAAAACTATTCAGTTTTGACGAACATGGATACTATGATTATGCTGCAATCTCTGATTACTTTCTTGATAAAACGGGAAAATCAAAAGTGGACGTCGTAGCTCATTCTCAAGGAACTGCCGCAATGTTTTTACTTTGTTCCACAAGACCCAAATATAATGATAAGATAAATCTTATTGTAGCTATGGGTCCTATATGTTATTTACAAAATTTGAGAGAAGCTGTCCCAGTAGTTGCGCTGGGACCGGAATTAGCCGACGATTTGACTGTAGCAGGTTAAGTCGAAATGTTAAATGAAAACAGTACAATTCGGTGATTCGTATAGGACATTTGTATCCAAGGAAAAGGTTACGAACTGTGCGCTATAGTAGCCATTGCTGGAAAAGATCAGCAAGAATTATGAACGGATTTTTTTTTCTGTTGTGTCACTATTTATCTGCTACGTCCAGACAAAATGTTAAACATTACCTACAAGTTATACACGGTCAACGCTTTGCAAGATACAACTATGACACTATTAAAAACTTGAATAAATATGGATCTGTGACATCGCCATTGTTAGATTTGAGCAAAGTGACGTGTCAAGTAGTTCTTATGGTAGGGACAAATGATTTTATAGCTACAGTGCGAGGTGCGAAGCGAATCACTAAGATTAAAATCATGAATGAAAAACTCTTCAATCATTACAATATTCGGATTCGGGTACAGATATTTTTATAAATTGAGTAGAATAGCCTGTTACGGCACTCTCTCCACGTCCCATGGCTCCTCCAACCATCCGGTTATATGAGCCGAATCGCGGGAGAGTGCGCTGTACTTGCTCTTGGCTTTTCGAACAACTACCACCACGCCGCACCACCACCGACCAGAACATAGTCGAACAGCTGTACAGTCAGTCTCACCTTGACGTAGTAGGTGAGCAGCACCTTCCGGAACTCGAACACCTGCAGCATGGACACGGCCGAGTTGTCCGTGACGGAGTACCCCTCCAGCACATAGCGTGCGCTGGCCAGTTGCCATGCCAACCAGCGCAGCGCCCACGCTGCCCCGGGAGCTAGTACACGACCGCCGCACCACCACCATCCCGAGCATACGCCCTCTGGAATTACATGCTCATTTACACCTGCAAGTAAACTTCTGCAAGTTGCTGTCGGACAGTAACTTGCAGAAGTTATCTTGGGTGCGAGCAGCCGGCCTCCGCACCACCACCTGCCGGAGCGTACGCCCTCTGGAATTAAGTGTTCTCTCTTCAACCTGTTTGGAAACTGGTTCATTATTCATCCCATTTATTCATAGCTTGCAAAGATCAAGACCAACAATGTTATTAAAAAAAATATACATTCCTGGCTGGTAATGCAAATATATACACTAAAAGAAACCTTCTTTCAGTACACTAATTTTATCATTAAATGGCCAGTGCGAATATTGCTGGCCGCTAAAATTTGAAGTTGGAATATGGAACTGCTGCGATTGCTCCGCTGTAACGGCTGGCGAAAATATTTGTTAGATACGATGTTGTTTCATCGCAAGTAACAAAAATAAGCACTATACAAACCTAGTCCGAAAAAACAATCAACGTCCTTGTTAATTTAAAATCACTTGGTAAGGCGCTTCTCTGCAATATTACTCGTCAATAAATTGATTAATTTCCGACTAAGACTGTAATGTACTTAATAAATGTGTATGACTTTCGGTGGAAAGCTGAAAAGAGCAGCGTTATTCGAAGTGTTCGAGAACAAGCGTGAGTGTTGAGAAGTGATCGAGTTGGAAGAAATACAAACAAAATTAACCAAATTTCACTACTGCTCTGTCACCTCAACTTTTCGCACCAGACAATTAAGGTAATCTGACGCCATAGATTAAAGAATACTCTAAAAAGAGTCATCCAACACTTTTGTATGCGTCGCTTTGTGTCCAAAACTGTTACTTTTTTAATTTTCATGATTGCCAGGATGTATGCTAAATACCAATTGTTGTAGAAAAAATAAAATGTAAATATAGGTGTTTTAATTTTGTGTGTTATTTAAAGACGAGGATAAAACTATATTATAATTTGATACAGATAGTAATTCCATTTTCAAATGAAAATCATTCGACTCATCGTTTATGATAATCGAAAATTATTGGATATCCAATGAAAATCATTCGACTCATCGTAAATAAAAACAAAAATCATTAGATATTGAACGAAAATCATTCGACTCACTGAATGAATAATTGAATTTTAGTTCGTTAACGAATGATTTTCGGTCAATATCGAAGGACTTTTGATAGATATCGAACAAATTTTATTCGACATAATAGATTGGGGAAAAAGTTTCTTCAGCTACGTCGTAACGACTGATATGCCGATCTTTTTCAAAAATGTCATTCATTTTATCCGTAATAGGGCGACCAGAGCGACGTGCATCTTTGACATCAAAATTTCCGGATTGAAAACGCTTAAACCAAATTTGTGCTGCTCTCACAGACACTGCAGTAGGTCCATAAACATCGCAAATTTTTTTCGCGGCTTGCGTTGCACTATTACCTATTTTGTAGTAAAATTTTAAAATGTTTAGAATTTCTTCATTAGATTCACTCATTTTGACAGTAAGAAAAACAAATGAACATCACACATTTTCCTAATTTGAATTTCGAATTATCTTCTTTAAAATTTAAACTTTTAAGCCAAAGAGATTTTATTACAAGTTTAGACATACTATATGCGAAAAGACTTTTTCCCCAACCTAATATATGTCACACTTTTCAAAATTAGCAACGAAGAAGTAGATCTGCCATCAGTTTTAGCAAACCTTGTTTGACAATTTTACAATTAAAATTTGTTAGAAACTTTTCTCCATACCAACATACAAAACCTTAACGTAATCGCTAGCGAATGAATTTTATAACTAAGAATGACAAACCAAATAAATCAATCATTTCGAAAGAAAACCTAAATTATCAACACGTAGTTTTTGAAACAATTGTATTTTTTTTACTTTGTAATACTGGCAACACCCATATAATAGACGCGCCAAATTTAAGTCAAATTAAGAGGTTCGAATTAAAAGACTTGTGAATGTTTTGTTTAACATGTGACAAGTAGTCTTAACATGTTTTGTGACTTGTTCAGTAAATTTTTTGCATGTGAAAAATATACAGGAAGACATTGGATTTTTTATAGCAAGTTCCAACAAATGATTACTGTATGCGAGTCGGCAGCAGACTGACCAGAGATATCAGGTACTATATACTAGTTTGTATTACTAGTTTATGCGTCACTTTCATACTAGAGTATTACTTCTAGATATTTCACTTTCTATAACACTGAAAACTAAAAGTAAACAAAATCTTACCACTGCTCTCCTCCGGGCCCTCGGAAATGGCTTCGACTTCGCGCTGTTGGCAGTACGTGCCACGGAACTCTAGACCGCGCAGTTGGAACGACACTAGTCCATTGCCCATCTCCACTATATGCACCAGACAGTTCAGGTAATCTGACGCTAACACTGAAAGAGAAAGACAATATCAAAAACAGAAAATTTCAGCAAATGATTTTAGTGTAGTCTAGATACGACAATTGAAAAAAAAAAATTGTAAAGAGATAAAAATTAGTAGTTCACCGAAACAGTCTCCTTGTTGCACTTGCCCCCATCGCCCCAGCATGAGATCGCCGCAAAGGTAATGCTGCAATGAGCGCGTTAGATGTTCGTAGAATATTGAGTTCAGGTTGTTGTCATCTGTCAATAAATATACAAGTTATATTTTAAAATAGATATTTTTGACAACATTCTGTCGTCCTATTGAGTAATGTTCAAAGGTACGAACGTCAGGATTTTGTAGTTCACGTAAAGGGAACGTCAAAATTGGAAACATCTTGTGACATATTCCAAGAATTGGATTACAATATAAAAAATGATAGAAACGTAATAGAAACTTACAATCAAAGAACAGATTTAAAATTACTTTTTATGGTAATGTCAATTTTTGTATTAAATCTTATTCATCTAATAAGTAACTTAATTTATTTAAAGTTAATTCCTTACCAGCACCAAGATTTCGCTCCAGTTGCGAAGAAAGCCTGGTATTACTTTGGTCCACTCGTTTCGTATTGTAGTCACGTTCCCAAAACTTGACTGGCCGCACGTATGACGTCATAAAAATTGCACTTCCTGTTCAAAAAGTTATGGTTAAATGAAAAATGAAAGTTTTGAAATGAATAAGCAACAATATTTGTTACTGGCCAAATAGTGTTTTTTCAATCGTCGTTTCGGCCGCAGTCAGTCCACTGCTGGACTTAGGCTTCCCCCTAATTGAGGGGTTGTTGCCATACTCGCCACGTTTGGCAACGGGTTTCAACGGCTTATTGTACTTCCGACGATGCTGCCCATCGGAAGTATTTTTAAGTTTTTTGCAAGGAACATTAACAACAACAGTTTATATAGAAAAAGGTAACGCGCTAACTTTTTTGGTTACTTATTGGACACTGACACATACAAAACCATTGTTACGCCATCTATAGAGAACATGAGACACTCTTTCTAAATTTGATAACGTATAAAGCACTAAATCAAATTATGGTAGGATTATCATCCTACCATACGTACCGCTACGTACGTAGTTTTATTTCGCAAATTTGCGAGATCGTACTTAATTGAAATATTCGACTCTCGTAGCGCCATCTACTATCAGATAGGAGAACTAATTATTCTTTAATGTTTGTTGTGGAGTTGAGGGGCCACTGTTGAGGAGCTCGATAACAGAGTGCGGTTTGCGTATTCGTAGCGCATGCGCGTGGCAAGCGACGGCGAGGCCTGACCCGTATTGGAGTGGCAATGTCTATCTCGAGCTCCACCGTGTTTTAGAAGGCATGTAAAGCTGTTGGTCCGTCGGTATTATCGATAGATGGCAGTCGTTAGGCCGTCAGATTGCCGCCTGAAACAATCTGACAGTGTTGGGCACTAACACATCTCAGATCATGTTGCTGTTGGTCTGGTTGGTGCCGCCAAATCAAAGACCATGACTTACAGCGTACCCTAGGCTCCGAAGCGCTAATAAGCTGACGCAACTAGGAAAGCACGCATGGATTAAGAAGAATGAAACCTCCTATTACTATACTTAAGAAAATATAGCTCGATTCATATGACAGCAGGACAGAAATATGGTTAATATTGAAGTGCGACAAGGACTAACAAGAAATCATATATGATTTGACAGCTATCATATGAATCAAGCTATATTTTCTCAAGAATATTAGCAAGTAGAACTCACCGAGCGCGGGCGTGAGCGGCGAGGAAAGCAGCGCGGACACGCTAGCTTGCAGCAGCAGCATGGCCGAGTGCGGCACTGAGAACGGCTGCGCGAACGCGTGGAAAGCACTGCCCCACGTGATCTGCCACGGGGCTATGTACGTCACCACGAATTGGATCTGTCGGATTGGAAACACAAAAAAAAAACTAACAACAATAGGTATCACTAAAAATCATTTTTTAAAACAGGTGCAAGCGGAGCCGCGTGCTAAAGCTAGTATTGTAAGACATTGACATTAAGATATACATACTATGCAAAAGTATTTATATCCGTAACACACGCCGAAATAACTCTTAAACTATTGGATTTTTTCTTTATATTATAATATATATGTAACAGATAAGGGTATATTGTAATAGTAGTCAGATATTCATTTATATAATTTACAAAAAAGATGTACTACGTTTATTCTGTACTACGTTTATTCAAAGTAACGCGAGACTTGATAATGTTATAACCTACAAACCTTGAGCAAAAACTCGTAGACTTTGTTAAAAATGATGGCGGTAATGAAGTAGTCGATAAGGAACGTTTCAGATATGCTGCGACTGCTGAGGTCCCGTTGGAAAAGTAGGAACGCGAACACCAATATTAGGTATTGTGTGTCAGGCTCGGAGTATGCATTTCTTAGACCTGAGGATACAAACGACAATATTTTAGTAAAATCAAAATAAATTATTTATTCTGTGCTTCGAAATGTTGGTAAGCCGTTAAAAATGATGCCTTGCCTCCCCCGTCTAGGGAAGCCAAAGCCACCATCAAAGACTCCTTGTCTCCCCCGAGAGAGCCAAAGTCAACGAAACGGTTACAGCTGCCGTCCGATGATCGCAAATGAAACCACGTTAACGACCGATGGCCTTTGACAAGCGCACGCATATCGTCTGAGTTGCATGGTATATTAATTTGGTAATCCCACAAGATAATTTATTCTTATAGGTCGCTATTATTCATATTCTGCTCGAAGGATCAAAAAATTTATTGTGTTGGCGTCTGTGGCGTTGTCTCTCCGCTAATTTAATTCATATCTATTATATTTCGACCCCACAACGAAATTACATAGAATCACTTGAAATGCATTATGAAACTCACATTTAGTTGCGCTGACACATATTAGCAAAGCTCCAACAGCGTCCCCGTACTTGCTAGCAATGGCGGGTGCGTCCTGGGTGGTAGCCGCTATCACCACGGCCGGGTACAACACGTTGCGCTCCAGGAAACTTAGATACACGAATATCTGCGTGGAGCAAAATGCAACATACGTTTTATACATAGTCGCAAGAAAATAGAGCTTGGTAAGATATCGACGCATGGGCGATGATTACAATGAAAGAGGCTAAACTTATCGTTTTTATGACGAGATTTCTTGTTTACCAAATTTATGTACACAGTAAATCGAACAGAATACAACGTAGAACGGAATAACACACAAGGGTACTGCTTATTTCTAAAGGAATCTCTTTCAGCAGACCCAAGAAAGCTTAAGTCGGTTTTACCAAGAATCGACCTTTTGCAAAATGAGTGTTTTATAGGGTCAGTCAACGAAAGCTATTTCTAATCAAATCCAATGACTATAGGAAAGGCCGATGCAGAAATACTTTCCTTATCTAGTCCAGAAAGTGGCCAAAGACAAGTCCTATCTGTTTCACTATGCTGCATTGAATGCTGTACAGTACGTTATTATTATATTTACTTATATTAGTTACATACCTTTTCAAAACACATGAGCTTGGCAGGCTCTGTGACTTCAAACTGCGCGTGCTCGTGTTGCCTTAACACTGGGCCCGCAAGGCACAACCACGGCTGTTGTTTGCGTAATTGAGGAATTAGGTAGTGCAGCACCCATCCCAAAATCCCGGCTATTATCCACAGCACCTACAATGAATAAATTGCAATAAATTTACATGATTCAATAGCTTATGCAATCTCTACCAGCCAACCTTGAGGTAGAAAGTAACAATAGTTACAATGAGCATTCATTTGTTATGGAATCTATTAGTTTATGAATTGGACTTTATTTTATGTCGATAGGATTGACTTTCGATTGAGTAAATTCATATTGACTTTGCCTTTAAAGACCTCACTATTATATATATAATAAGGTTTAAGATTCCGTGACACATGATTTAGATGCAATAAGCGTGTGAAATTTGATGAATTCTAGAAATATTGTCTCTAATGATTATTTGTTATCAAAACGTGGACTTTTATAGTACTCGTACAAATATTTCGTTTCCAGTTAGTTGTATATTAATATAGACTACAAGGAAAATAATTTCGTAGACAAAGTAATTAGTAATGAATGGTCATGCAAATAGTCCATAATTTTAGATATTTTTATGGGTTCAATTCCCACGGAAAGCATAGTTTGTTTAGTTGGTTCAGACTGTTTGGTTAAGACAAGGCTGGCTTGAATCACCTGATTGTCTGATAATAATGATGATTCTGTGCTTCTGAGGGCACGCTAAGCTGTTGGTCCCGATTTCAATGGTGGTCATTGTAGGAACCACGTCAAAGACCTAAAGGCGGTTCCATAAAACTCTGACACCAGCGTGTACATGGTCGGCTGATCATGTAACCCGCTCGATATGACGATGACGGCAAAGATTCACAGAACCATAACATGTTTTTTAATAACAATTGCTTACCGTATTCAATTGTGGACTAAGCGTCGTGAAAACTGTAGTGCAATGCAATCCAAAGACAAACAGGCCCAAAAACGTACACACTATGAGATCATTCTTCAGCCTGGCGTTCACTGTAGCCAGCATCTTCTTTGGCAGTGGGTCCTCCATGTCCTCGTCCGGCTTGTCGGTCCCGTCTTTACTCGCCGCAGTCGCATTCGAATCTCTACTTTTATCTTTATCTTCGGTTTCGGTCGGAGGATCACCTTTTAAAGACGTCGTGGAATTCATCATCGCGTCACCTCCTCTAGGATCCATCTTCAAAGAACTAACGCTGGAGGTCTGTGAACGCTTCTGATTCCTCGCTATATTCGTCTCAGAACTAAAGTTAATCTTGGACGCCGAACTACCAATTGAATTCTGCTTTGATATATTACTTTCAGAATTGTTCTTTTTGTCATCGGTCAATGTAGGATCATCTTTATTCGCATCTGGAGAACATTCGGGCGTATGGACGACGTATAACTCAGGAGGCAATAAATGTTTTTTGATCAAATTCCAAATGAGAGTGTAGTCACTGGCACTTCGACTCAAGTGATAAGAGATGGGTACAAGAAGGCCACAGAAAATTGAAAATAGGATGTTATGTTTTTGATGTTGCGATTTCTTGCCTTCCACTAAACCACTATACGCAAAGCCGTATAGAACTCCAATAGCACCCAGCGAGCGCACCACGCAGTAAATAGCAGCGCTCAAACTGCTAGTAGCATTCCCTCCAAATATGTGCATGTCTATCTGTTCCAATAGGTACATTAAAAAAGTGTTGACTTGAGGAAATAAACCCAAGCTGAAGGCGAGCGGGAAAAAAAGCAAGAACTTGGACAGTATCTCTTGAATCACATATAAAAAATCACGTTCTTTAATTTCAAATCCGTATATCGTAAAAGGATTCGTCTCTTCTAAACTCCTCTTAGTTCTATGATCGCCGCTCAAAGAATTGGTCTGTTCTAGATACGTATGAACGGCGTACAAAATTCCAGAACATAAACAAAAGTAGACAGGTCGTGAAAATAGAACCATTTTGTTAAATCCATGCACAGGTGAGGCGGAGTCAGGTTGAACACTTTTCAATAATGAATATTGACTGCCTGCCATTATGAAGCAAAACCAAAATGCGTATATATCTCTGTAGAAGCCGATATTTAAAACCATTGACCCCAAAACAGCCACCGATATAGCTAGAAAGATCGTAATAAATGTTTCCATGAAAGTTAAATTTCTATCAAACAATGCCATCAATTTTAACCTGTCCATGGTAACTTTAACTTCGAAGCACTTAAAAAATTTGAAATTGTAGTAACTTTTTGGTTTGGGCTGATTCGCTTTCTCGATATCATCCATATATTTCGAAAACTTGCTTCGAATGTTTATTTCTTCTTCGCCTATCGATGGCATCAGACTTGGAATATTATTAGAAGTATTTTCGGCTTGTTGTATTTGAGCCTGCTGTTGCGCCCTCTGCTGGCTCATTAGGAAATTGATATGCATGCTTGGAAGACCCATTCTCGATTGCCTTTCAGCTTCAATTTGTTCTAACAAACTATCGGTGACGTAAGCCACGGGAGAGCGTGGTTGGTCAGCATGAGATGCGGTTCCGCCATCGAAAACGTAGAAGCGTTTATTTGCATTGTTAGTATTTATAGGAACTACGGTAGAAACATTATTGTTACTTGACAAAAGAGGATTGTTACTACCCTGATTTGACGAACTTTGGTCAATACTATCTCCACGTTTTGTTTTTGGCATGCTCTCACTATTTCCTGCCTCCGATTCCAGGGAACCACAACTCCCTTCACCTGCAGTCTTTAGAGAATTGTCAGGGTCGTCTATGGGTTTAACTCTATTTATCCTCATATTTTCCTCTTTATCTGGCAAAGGCATCGGTTGAGCTTGGGCTCTACCTGAACTGTTTTTGTCGAACGTGTAAGACATCCAATTGCCATATTCGTCCATAAAGCAATGAATAGCGCCATCAGTCGTATCATCGAACGATGTCGCAAAGTGAACATTCGTTGAATTACTAGAATTTTCGTTGGAAGAAGGTTTATCTTTGTTTTCAGTACTATTTTGCGAGGGATTATTTCGCTGACGGGTCGATCGTTTAATTTTCCGAACTCGATTTCGATGATTCCTATCCATTAAAGGCCTAAGTCTTTGGGTCTCTTCAGCATGTTGCGCTATTTCTGGAGGTACACTGTCGGGCGGACAAATGTAGTCAATTCGAGAGTTAAGAAATGCTGCTAATAAAGGCATCGACGTCGGCAATAATGTATTAGTCGATGTTTGTGCCACCTCTTCTATTGATCTTTTCCTAGTTTTATTTGCATTTTCTCTTTCTCCTCTTATACTTTGTCTAAGACTACGCGGTCTCTCCTCCCTGTTGGGTGGAGGCATCACTACCGTGTTGGCGTTGGTCGCCGCAAATAAGCACTCTAAACCCTGTACCAAAGCAGCTTGAGCTTCCACTGCGTCCATTAAAATTTTTTCCTCATTCAAGTTTTCATCTTTCTCCTTTTTAGAATCTCTCTTCTTGTTCTCCTTCTGTGAGGAAGCCCGTGAACGTGCTAAGTTTTTTATCTGCTTTGGTATAGCACCCAAGTTTTTTGGAACATTGGAAGACGATTCGCCTAATGCGTTAGCAAGTTTTTGACATAGCACCTCTTCTGTAACAAGGGAATGTGCTTCATCTTCCTTACAACACAACTCATTGGCTTGGCAAGATTCATCAAAAAGCCAATCGAGACTATAGACACTTCTTTCATCTGCACTCTTACTGTCACCTGTCAACTGGGACTCCTCTGTTTCGGGTGCGTTATTCTTATCCTCTTTCACATGTTCTGGTTGTCTGTCTAAGTTAGACTCACTACTAGTGCTAGAATTACACATACCATGGTCCCAAGGTTTATTTTCTACAACTTTCTTATCACTCGACTGTTTCTCTGTTTGGTCAGGAAGTTCGTTGGACTCTAAACTAGATTTTTCTATTAGTAAATCTTTCGAACTAGCACTGGCTTTATCGAAATAATCACCATTTGGAGCAAATTTACAATCGCAAGAATTTTGGTCAGAACGTTTATTTCCATACTGTGATTCGTTCTTTGTTCCTTTTTTTAATCTTGAAGGTTTAGATTTATCCTGCGGACAATCTGTATTGTGCTTTGCATTGGGGTGTCGATCACAGCAGTGCTTTTTGCTATCACCTTGGTTTTTTGTACGCACAACTTTTACTTCTGCAGATCGATCTAGTAGGGGCGATCTCGACCCATTATTTTCATAGTCAGAGTCGCTGGAACGCACTGCTGATGACTGCTCAGCATACCAATCAAATCCGCGAAACTGCTTTTCATCCTCATAATCAGTGTAGCTCTCCCCGCTAGAATCTAAATCGGTTTCTTTTTGAGAAGTTTGCATTTCATCTGATATTTCTGCTATAGGATATACAATTTCAGAACCATAGGTGAGGTATGGATAACTACATCCTTCACCAGATTCATTTTTGGGGTAAAGGTTGAGGTGTGGACCACGTGTTAAACTTTTACTGGGTGGAGGTATCACTGCGTTTTTAGGATTTTTGAGCATTTGGCCACCAATGGTCTCTGCGCTGTTTGGATGTGGAGACAAATTGGATACACTGGGAGGTGGACATCCAATTTCTAGAGCTGCACTTTTAATTCGTCGAACACCTGGGCTTTTGCCTTTATTTTTATCAGAATCACCACTGGGAGCTTCAGCTTTTACCATCATGTATTCTCCCAATTCAACACTGGCAAAAAAGCCTGTGTCAGCATTGTTGGAATGTCTGCGCATGTGCGAAACAAGTTGTGCTGTTGAGTTTAATAGTGGTAACTGAATAGTTGACATGGTAGAATTAGAATTTCTCCTCATGTTTGATGATTGATCTGTCGCGAGCGCCATTGCGGATTTGGTACAGCTTTCATCAGGATAGTTAGCATGCCTTCGTCTTTGCGCTATTCGTTTCTTTGGTGATCCCCCTTCACCTACACATGGTTCAGAATTATCTTTTGAGTCAGAACTAAGTTGACGCGCAAACTTGGACTGGTAATGTTCGACTGCTGCCTCACTGCAATCTAAGTACAACCACTCCTTAAAAAAATCTCTATTACTAGATCCTCGTCTATGAGGTCCTTCATGATACCTCCTGCTAACTTTAGCAAATGGTCCTTCGTCAACTAACATGTGTATGGGTAAATTGCTATCTAGCCTTGGATTTCTAGTAGTTTCCTCAACTATTAACTCATCTATTCTACCAGTTCTTCTAGTTTTTGTTCGGTGTTCACGTTTGTGGCCCGATTTTGAGCGACTCCTGTTCGGTGGACGGGATTTTAAAGGACCTGTAGGCATATCTATGAATGTAGGTATATCAACAGCCACACAGAGATCAGATTTAGTTGTGGCTATTGTTTCTGAATGTTTGGCAGATATAGCACTATCTTCTATACTTGATTCTGAACTATTTTTCCTATGCACATCTACTTTAAGATCTGAAACAAATAATTTGTCTTTTTTTCAATATGATAAGCATAAAGCATATAGACGTCTATATTTATTTATGTCAAATACAAAAATAATAACTTTGAATGGATAAAGAATAATAGCTGATGAATAATATTATGAAAGTTAAAGGTCGCTAAATATTATGAAGAAGAAACTTAGCAATTAATTAAGTACTTTAGGTAACATCAGCTAAGAAGCAGCCGAGTTTATCTTAATTTCTACATCTTTGGTAGTGGTTAGTGGCGCCAATTCAAATCAAACAATAAATAAATATACAATAAATAAAGTTACTGTCTTACCTATAGTACTGTTATTAGGCTTGTGGTATTCCAATGAGGTCACCGACTCATTGTCGCTGCCGGGCGAAGCAAGTCCTCCAAGTCTTAGCATCTGCATCTCCATACCTTCTTCAGGTCTAGAATAATGATAACAATGTTTTTATTCAATATTTGATACATGTAACATAGCGTGTGAATGTATCTGTGGTTTAAATATCTTTAATTTTGTTAATTAAGAACAACAGACAGCTACATTACAAAAAATACTTAAATACATTGAAAAGTCTTAAAAGTAATGTAGCCCACAGCGTTATTCCTAAATATCAAATTGAATAGTTGTATCTTCGTCTTGGGGTTCCCTGCTTAAACCTTTTAAAACCCAAAAACTGACATACCTTCATAACTATAAGAAAAATCAGTCTGTAGCCTGTTCAGCCACAGACTGATAATTCTAGCAATATGTAATAGAAATTGTATTGTGAAATAGGAGAAATGCAATGAGACACATTGGAAACTTACACTGTATTATTATTAGATGACCCCGCCTCTCCACTGGGCTGCACGATAATGCATTCACTTGTGTCATACATATGATGCAAGCTGTGGTTAAGTATTTTCAATGTTGTGAACAGCAAGGCGACTAGAACACAGTACAGGATCCATCCAGAACTTGCCGGTGGGGAATACTATAAAGAAAAATATTTAGTAACTAAATAAAAAAAAAATGCTATGAATCAAAAGTGCAGCATACCAATTACCAGTTGGTCTGACCATCTAGTTATGATTACAAACATTGGATACTGTGTGGCTTTCAGCTTAAGAATAGGCCACCTTTGTATGTGTGTCATAAGATAAAAAAATATGGCATATAATTCTGTCATCCATACTAATATTATAAATGCGAAAGTCTGTTTGTCGATCCATCTGTCTGTCTGTTACGCTTTCACGGCCAAACCGCTGAACGAATTTTGAAGAAATTTGGTATGAATATAGTTGACGACTAGTTACTTTTTGACTCGGACGGGGCAACAAAGTAACAATAATATTTATCTACAGCGGAAAAAAAAGTTACAATGAAGATTCATTTGTTATGGAGTCTATGTGTTTATGAATTGGACTTTATTTTATGTCGATATTTATGACTTTCGTTTGAGTAGTTATTGACTTTGTATTCAAAGACCTCACTATTATTATAATAAGGTTTAAGATTCCGTGACACATGATTTAGATGCAAAAAGCGTGTGAAATGTGGAATTCTAAAAATATTGTCTTTAATGATTATATATTAGCAAAACATGGACTTTGATAGTACTCGTACAAATATTTAGTTTCCAGTTGGTTGTATATTAATAAAGACTAAGAGAGGTAGGACATTTTGTAAGGAGTAGTCCGCCTGGGGAAGTACCTCCACCCTACAGAAGACCGCAGCCAAATAACACTATGTGATGCAGTGTTGTGTTCCTACTGGTGAGTAGGGTCGCCAGGCTCCAGAGGGGTCGCTGTGCTGACAGCGGTCAGGTCAACAACGCGTTCGTGACATCTCCGGTGTTGAAGGCGTTCATAGGCTACGGTAACCACTTACCATCAGGTGGGCCGTACCCTACTTAGTTGTATAAAAAAAAAGTATGGACCACAAGGAAAATAATTTCGTAGACAAAGTAATTAGTCATGTCATGCAAATAGTCCATAATTTTAGATATTTTTATGGTTCCAGTTTGGTTAAGACAAGGCTGGTTTGGCCTGATTGTCTGATAATAATGATGATTCCGTGCTTCTGAGGGCACGTTAAGCTGTTGTATCAACTAGTGTTTCATATTTTTATGTATAGTCCCTTGACTATTAGGTATCCACTCATAGTCGAGAGACTGATCGAAGATAAAATTCTGAGCAGAAGAGAATCCCCAATTCTGCCCAGTTTTTTTTTCTTATTTTATAATGTTAAAACTTGACCTTTAACATTAATCCCCTTCTTTAAAACCATTGAGAACTAGATGGTTTAACTATACCACCGGGGGGGAAAGAGTGGGTATTAAATTAATATGTCCCTAAACACATCACATGATTAATAATGGACGACCCCTTACAATTCTGGTAATTTTTAGTCCAGTGGGTCTAAAAAAGCCGCATTTAGCAATTTATCCGCGACCAGTGGCGGTACTGTCTACTGCAGCTAAGATATTTGACTCGGCATTTTTGAACAGGTAAGCTCTCAACTCTGCACAGGGACCAACCTGCTGAACCACATGACCCGTATCGTTCCGGCAGTGGACGTCAGGGGCCAGGTAGATGTCGCATATTTTGACTTCCGCAAGGCTTTCGACTTGGTCGATAACGATGTACTGTTGGTGAAGTTAGCAGGCGTCGGTTGCACGCCGCACTTGCTGGCTTTCCTTGCCAGTTACATGAGGGGTAGGCAACAGTACGTGGAGTACGCGGGATACCAATCATCGCCATATTTTGTTCGATCAGGGGTAGGTCAGGGAGCAATATTGGGCCCCTTGAATTTGTCATAATGATCAATGACTTACCCAAGGTCGTTATGCATTCGGACTGCCTTCTCTTTGCTGACGATCTTAAGTTGTCTATCAATGTTAATACGGATGTTGACTGCGATCATTTGCAGGAGGATATTAACAGAATTGTATTATGGGCCCAGGAAAATAAACTTGAATTTAATACGTCCAAATGTGTTTCAATAACCTTTACAAAGAAACGTAGACCTATAGAATACGAATATGTAGTGCAGGATGTGGCCATGAGGAAAGTAAAAGAGGTAAAAGACCTGGGTGTTAAATTCGCAAGTGACCTATCGTTTAAAGACCATATTACCACAATTGCAAAGAAAGCATACAGAAACTTGGGATTGGTATTGCGCAGAGTACAAGGCTTCACAAATAATAAAGCCATTATAACCTTGTACAATGCGTTAGTGCGGAGTCAGCTTGAATTCAATTCGGTAATTTGGGCTCCTCATGAATCCAAGTATGATCTTATGTTGGAGATAATACAAAATAAACTTGCTAGATACCACTACATGAGACTATACGGAGTTTATCCTTTTTATCCTCTGAGGTATCCTACCTTATTCGTATTGGGTATGGTAGGATACATGGAATTGAGAGTGCGCCGACATCTCACACTAGCTCTGTACGTATTTAACTTGATATGAGGAAGAACTCACAACCCGAATTGTCTCAGCTTGGTGTCACTGTGGGTTCCGAACGGTTACGTAGGACGCCGGCGTCGGCCGCCACTGTTGGCGGTGCCGCTTGCCCGCACCGAGCTGCAGCGCAATGCGCCTCTGACGCGAGACTGCGTCTTCTTAATATAGTAGGTGAGAGAATCGATATATTCTCTTGTTCTCTGAATGAGTTCACAATAACGTCTTTAAATGTTATATGTTATACGTAGAAAGATAATTATGGAACTTCTATCCTATTGCATTAGACGTTGTTTCTGTAATGATAGGTTAAACTTTTTGATAAATAAAAAAACTATCTGGTCAATTGTAAAGTAAAAATAATATTTTTTATTACAAAATAAAAAAACCCGGATTTATCTTCTCTCCTCACACGTACCTTGTGAGTAGTAAACTTACACTTTGTTATATAATTTCTCATGTGAATATTGCACTTAGTAATAAAATAAAAACTTGTACTTTACTGATGCAATAATTTTATGATTTGCATTGAAATAATGTGAACATATTGCAATTCATGCAAACTGATCTTTTTAGATAACTACACACCTTTGTTATTGGTTAACTCACTACCCTCTTCATCAACTCTGCATTATTGGAAACATTTTTAAGTTTTAGTTACTACGTGGGGCGCACTATAAGTTTCCGGAATGAATATGAAAAAATACTATTAAAGGTACAAAATTAATTTATTGTTTTTCAAAATAATCTCCCTTGGCGTCTATGCACTTTTTCATTCGATGAAACCAGTTTTGAAAACTTTTGTGCCACTCCTCTGTGGTGACCTCTGAAACGTGTTTTTCATACTCCTCGACAGCCTCTTCTGGTGATGAAAATCGTTGACCGCGTAATTGGTTCTTAATTTTTGGGTGCCAGGTGCCAGGTCGGGACTGTATGCAGGATGACTCATGAGTTCTACATTTTTCGCCTTCAAAAAGTCGTTTGTCTGTCTGGCCGTGTGAGAACTAGCATTGTCGTGGTGCAGGATGATATGGCGTTTACGGTTATTTTTACGGAGTTCGTCAATAACTTCCGGCAAACAAATGGTCGTGTACCAGTCACTATTCACTGTACGACGATTCTCTAAAGCAACAGTAGCCACGTGTCCAGTTTTATTAAAAAAAGAAGCAATCATCCGCTTAGATGCACTTTTCACGCGCGCCACTTTGGTTGGTTTCGGCTCATCTT
Organism: Euzophera pinguis; assembly: GCA_947363495.1. Taxonomy (NCBI): domain Eukaryota; kingdom Metazoa; phylum Arthropoda; class Insecta; order Lepidoptera; family Pyralidae; genus Euzophera; species Euzophera pinguis. Next base: position 8,992,971 of record OX376170.1, on the reverse strand, counting down.
GAAAGACCCATACGCTCGATTGCTGCTTTGTTTTGGGATCGTAGCAATAAATCCATGTTTCGTCACCTGTTACTATGTCCCACACCAAATTTGACGCACCTTCGTTGAATCTGGTAAGCATGGCACTGCACCAAGTGACGCGGTCCGTTTTTTGAGCCTCGGTCAAGTTGTGTGGGATCCACCGCGAGCACAGCTTTCTCACACCCAAATGTTTGTGTAGGATTAATTGTATTTGACTCATGCCTATTTCTAAAGATGCGCGAATTTCATGGTAGGTCACATGCCTGTCTGTTTCAATCATACGGCGCACAGCATTGATGTTTTTGTTGGTCACAGCGGTGGACGGCCGACCATCGCGAGATTCGTCACTGAGATTGATACGACCACGCTTGAATTCTGCAAACCAGCTATAAACAGTTGTCTTGCATGGTGCTTCATTGCCAAAAGCTGTTTCAAGCCGAGCGATGCTCTGTTGAGCTGTCAAATTACACTTAAAATCGTAGAAAATCATACTACGAAAATTTTCCCGAGTTAAATCCATGTTGATGCAGACACACAATTTTTTAAATGGCGCCACAAGGTAAAAACAAAAGACAGTCAGATGAAACAAACTGCATTCTACAGCCAAAGAGTTCTATTTTCAAATGTTGCAATAAATTTTTAAATATTGTTTATGTAAGTGGCCAGTTCCGGAAACTTACAGTGCGCCCTATGTATTAGAAGTCAGAAAATGTTATTCATATCATTTTTATATTATAATGATCACTCTTATTTATTTTTAAACTAGCTTTTTCCCCGCAGTTCCGCCTATGTCAAAAAGTAGCCTATGTTTGACCCCACGTCTTCAACTATATTCATACCAAATTTCATCAAAATCTGTTCAGCGGTTTGGCCGTGAAAGTGTAACAGACTTTTGCATTTATAATATTAGTATGGATACTTATGTGTAGTTTATCTGCAGTATTGAAATTCATTGCAAAATTAAATTTCTGCCAGAAAAGTAGGCTGAGTTAGAACTGCAACCTTAAACGATAGTGTGTCTTGACAACATCTAGCGAAGCACCAGAAACCCCTGTATCAGGGTTAAAACTTTATGGATACTTTACAATATGTGAAAAATGTCCATGTAGATCTGATTGCAAATGGTATAACGTAACGGCACCGTTTTCCAACCTGTATCCTGAATCAGACCAAATTAGTTTTTATCCAATAAAAAGTTTAAATTTTGCACAAAAATTCTAAAACGAAGCATATTTGATTCATTGATTTATCTAACATCATTTGTCAAAAAAAGTAATTTTAATGAAAAATATGCCAAGGTGCAGTTTATGTGAAATTAAATGCAGTTAGAACAGTGGATTTTTTCGAAATGTTTTTGGGTAAGTTCCGAGTTTTGTGAATTTGTATGGTTTATTTGTTTTCTGAGCACTTAAAATTCCTAAAAACATGCAAAAATTTCGTATTTAGATTGATTTATAGAGAAAATAAAAGTGGATGGAATCAGAAGCCTTTTAAAATAAGAACACTTCGGATACCAACCAAGTGGTCAGTAACAGGAATTTTAAATTATAGTGCTTATTTTGTGAACATTATGCATTCATTTATTTATTTTTAATACTATGCTTACATGCTATACCTGTATGTGACCAATGTTAACTGCAGTGGATTTACTATAAAAAGCTTTCAACTTTCCTTAACCATATCATCTTCATTTGTGCTTTATTGCACAAATGAAGGAAAGGTCGGAATCAGGATACAGGATTTGTTTCCATGTTTCTGTATCTGTCCAACTCAGGTGCCTAAGGTTTTGGTTGGGTTTAGCAGACTTTTCATGGGTTTATTTCAGGTGCACTATCATGAATGATAAAAAAGAGGTGTAAGCTATGACAGAAGAAGATTCTTACAAGAGTTGTTGCATAGAAACAAGCAAAAAATAAAATTTGAAAGAGCTCCAGAGGAAAAACAAGGAAAATGATGTATATAAAAAATAAAATTTAAAAAATAATGTAAATAAAAAATAGTACTGTATTTTTTTTAAATTATTTTATGTAGTATGGTCTACAGGTACCAATATAAAAATATCTCTATAGATATTCTTTAAATGCCATTTATTTTCCAATTGATTATTTATATTTTCCAATTGATTATTTTGGCTTTGATTCAAATTACTAATAAATGATGGAATGATGATGTTACATGAATCAATGAATCAAATAAGCTTAGTTTTAGAATTTTTTTTTATTGGATAAAAACTAATTCGGTCAGATTCAGGATACCAGTTGGAAAACGGTGCTGTTACGTTATACCATTTGCAATCAGATCTCCATGGTCATTTTTCACATATTGTATCTTATGATGGATTAACTAATTCAAGTCGATCAGTGGTCGGTATATGGTGCTTTTGCGTTAATGTTCTAAGCCATGGGTATGGAAACAATTTATTGGAACAAATTTATTTTCAATACAAAAATGTTTTCTTTTTAATAGCTATTTTGTGTCCCACTGCTGGGCAAAAGCCTGCCCTCTTTTTTTCCACACGTCTCTGTCTAGGGCTATTTCTTTCCAATCCCCATCAAACTCCCTTAAGTCATCAGACCATCTTGTTTTTGGCCGACCTCTCTTTCTACATAATACAAAAATGAATTCCATGATAATCAACACATCATACTATGCATATGCATACATCTAAATATCAGATCTCTGCTTATGACAGTGGCTAACTATAATGTATTATTATTTTGATTTCTACTACATATGACACTGTAAAAGTAAAGAAGTTTTAAAATTAAATTGTTAGTTTCCAATAAGATAAAATAAATAGGCTTGCTTATCAAAGTACCTATCAGATTTTCAATTGCCACAATACCAATGGTTTTGGCTTCATCAGGACTTGTAAATATAAGTAACTACGGACATTACCAACTGAAAATTTTATGGGTTAATGGTTTGTGTAATTTCAGATAAGTGCATAAGTAACAAAACAACAATAATACACATTGTTGAAATAAAAACAAAGTACGAAAGCACTTTGACCTGATTATTATTGAATTCATATTATAGTAACCTAATAGCAAAACACCAATCAAAATTATCGTCAAAGTACGTACCAGGTATACTGAAAATGGGAGGCATAGCAGGAACAGCCACACGTACAAATGCACAGTATTACAAAACAAATTCTGGTGAGGATCATAAAACCATCCTCCAGTCAACGATGCCCAAACACCTTGGCGTAATATCTCTAATGTCTGGGAACCCATTTTATTTGCTATGTCCACATTTCTGTTTCTAACTCACTTTCCATCCACATAAGACAGTAAGTAACACAGATGAAATCATATTTTCACTTCACTTAACGTCTGCGAATCTCCAACCTTCCCTGCCATTTTGTTTGTCAAATGCTAGTACACGCGAAAACAGACTCTACAGACATCGATTGTTCTTTAACTTTCTAGCCTTTAATTCCTCTTAACAATGTTATTATGGATAAGTAAACGGAGACAGTATTACTGAAATATCTCGGTACACCTTGCTATCACAAGAGTTTGAAATACATAAAATGAATCATTGCATTGTGTCCCGAATTTTGTGCTGTGATTTCGAAAAATAACTTTGATTTGACAGATTTTGACACACATTACATTTGACATTAGTTTGACATCCATCAAGGTACCACAACAATACCATTGACTTTACAGACAAAAAACAATTTATGGCAGTTCACACACGGAGCTATGCGATTCGTGAGACGTGACTGGGTGGATCCGAGTTTGTTCCGATTGTCAATTTTTTTTTACTTTTTCCCCTATGGCTTAACGGGCGTGTTTGACATCTTATAAAGATTCATATGGACTAAAAATATAAATATACCAATGTGCCTTAAAATTAGACAAGGATTTTAGGTAATAGAACAATTTTAAATTTTATCGTATGAATGGTGATGACGATGTTACAATGGTTATGATTTCAAGACTAATGGTATTGACAATAGTCAAATGGTAATGATGATTTATGGAATAAAATGCAAATAAAATACGATGTGATTCTTATTTTTTATTTATAAAAAGAATATGAAGTAGAAAATAACATTTAAAAACAATTATACATGTAAATCAGTCATAATCAGATTAGTTTGATTAATTCTTCTCAATATTAATTCTAATGTGATGTGATATTTACGCTCCTTGCTATCCGTTTCTTTCCTTATTTTAATTTTACTTTATTAATTTTAAATCTATAATACTTTTAAAAACAATTATGCATGTAAATCAGTCTTAATAAGATTCGGTTGGTTTCTTCCTGTCAATCTAAATTATAATGTGATCAGAAATAACGCTACTATCCGTTTTTTCTAATTTTCATTTTTCCTTCACAATTTTAAATCTTTAATACTTTAACATCAAGTGAAAAATTTCTTTTATAATCAACACAATTATATCTTCTATACTTATTAACAGTACTTAAGTGCTTTTCTATCCTAATATTACAAAATTATCAAATTTGGCATCTAAATCAATATCTTAATATAAGAAACGACGCTATAAATCAGTCTTTCTCTTATAGATAATTTTTAGGATAAGTAACTAACACGATATTAATGTCTAATACAAATTTTAATATCTTCTACATATCTCTATATCACAATAAGAAAAATCGTGTAAACTTTACTATTTATATTAGGTTTAACATCGCTTGAAGCTTTAATCTAACTTTAGTATTTAATCACAGTATTTTTTTTTATTGTACCACTTAGGAACACAGTTATTTTACCTTGTATCTTAAATTTCTCAACTCAAGTGTCTAATCAAATAAGTATTCATTTAACATTCAGTAATATTATGTTACTTAGCTAATGAGGCTTCTATACATAAGCCTAAATATCACAATTTTTATGAACATTTTTTATTAACTTTGTTTTAACGCAACAATTTTTTTGTTCGACAAAATTTTTATTGACGACGCTGGTCCTCGAACCGAGGCAATAGTTGGACTAATCGTATTTTGTGAAATCACAGCGTTTTCACTTTTTGTAGATTCCAGGGAAACGACTACATCCTCCTCAATATCAGAAAAAATATTGTCAGAGTGAAGAATTTGTTGATTTCCGATATGCTTTTCATGTTTGCATACAGTGTTGACATCGCAATCAAAGCAACTCGCATTTCGAAAAGTTAAAGTGTCAATGCCTTTTTGCCACAAAACTTGGTGTACACCAAGAGTGCCCCTGAACGTGGTTAAGTTATTCGGCATCAAATTTTCCATTTTTTTAACATCGTCCTCAGTTATGGGAATAATTAATACATTTTTTACGTTTTTCTGCAACACTGTGACAAATTTAGAAAAATCGTTAACGTCTGATCCATACTTAACGTGAGCGTCGGCAGTCCTCTTAAGAACAGCACCTACACCGTCAGGGGCACCCTTGCCGTGGCCTGACTCCGTATAATTCCAAGTTATTTTAGAGATCTGATGAAATTGTTGATGTATCCTTGTTATTATATGAAATATGTACTTATTTCTGTACTGTGATGTAGGCGAATCAGATTGGAAGTGCAGTGTATCAACAAATGGATTTTGTTTGAGTGTCTGGCGAATCAAAGGAACAATATGAGCCCAAATGGTAGGAGCATCATGTCTTAGACAATCACTGACCGTACACACAGAAAATGTATTAACCATACTTGTTTCAAATTCAAAGGTATAAAATACAGCCGTATGCAAGCAAATTTCCTTTCGGCTGCCACCAAAATGCATAGACTGAACTTCTTTTGCATACTTTAAACCATAATTCTCCGAGAAGTCTATATTTAGTATGGCTTCGTTAACTGCTAAATGCTTTCTTAGTTCTTTCATGGCAGAATATTGTATTTGAATTTTGCAACAATGTTTCAGAAATAAACTTAGGTCGTTTTCAAATACGTCGATTAATTCTAACGGTGTTGTAGGAAATGCACCTTTTTTAGTTATTGTTGTTTTTCTAGGACCCGTTTTAGTAACAATGTTTTCTACGCTACGTATCCACTTAAAATATGTAATAGTTTTATCGTTGCTGAATTCGTTATAAGATATAAATTTGTTGCTGCATTCATTACATTTTCTCATCAGGCAGCTTTCGCTGTACATAGAACAACATAGCGAAGTAAGCAAATCGGTGGCATCCTTTAGATTGATAATTTTTTCTTTGTAGAGGCATTCTAAGATGAGTTCGAAATTGGCATGAATGGTACACATGAACGTGTCTCTTTGAATTTTATTAGGAATTAATACCCAAAACGGACGATAGTGACAAAAGGTAGAGTAACTAATTTTTATCTTAGTCTGATTCACAAATTTATTGTAAAGAATTTTAAGAGAACTCGATAAAAATCTTTTTTGTCTCTGAACTTTATTTTTTGTCGTGTATTGGTTCTTTCCGGCCAAAATAACACTGTTAGCGTCGTCTATGAAAAAAATTTCGATAACTTTTTGTAGTTTAATTGGAGGTTTTTCTGCCGTTTTATTTCTATTTTTATATGTTTTTAATCTTGATTTTTTTTTTAGTTTCTGTTTTATTTTCCGTAGTGAAACTCACCTCGGGTCCATTTTCATATTCCTGAATCTTCTTTTTCAAATATTTAATTTTATCTTGTTGCGCTTTAATTATTCTAGACATTTTTACTCTCTTTCTCAGTTCCGTAATTTTTAAACTTTTTATTTTTTTAGAACAGTCACATTGATTCAAAGGATCATTTTGATTAGTATATAATATTTCTTCACCATCGTTTTTATATTTCATATTTTCATTTTCTTCCTTCTCTTGTGCTTCAACATGTATAACTTCTGTTGGCAATGTTAACATTTTACTAGCTTCTTTCTTTTTCTGCCTATATTTTTTTGCTGCTTCTCTCCATTTCTGCCGTTGGATTCTTTGATCTCTAGGAGATTTTTCATCTATGCTTAAAAATTGCTTTTTTTCCTTCCTTTTCTTGTATCTATCTTTTTCTTTCTCTTTTACTAATTCATATAAAATGGGATCTTTTTTTAGCGTACGCTTGCCTTCTAGCTATTTTCACTTTTTCTAATCTCATTTCATTACTTTTACGTTTTTTGCTCATTGTGTATCTAGAAAATAAAATACAAAATTAATATTTTTATACTGTCATAGATTTATGTTATTTCTAACATTTTATGAATTTAAAATATCAAAAATAATGATCCCAAATTAGCCTGAATGCAAGCTATTAATTTATTTAATTATTAATATTTTGATTACATTTATCTTGGTTGTGCTGTTCAGCAATCTTTTCTCCGTTATGATTAAAATACTTTGTCATTACTGCTTGAATTTCTTCTAAGCAAGCCTGAAGTTTAGATTTAGGTATGCTATCTAGATGCTGTCTGAATGCTAGAGCTATTTTTGATAATCTACAACAATTAAAATATTCTTCAGGGCTGACATTTTGGACTTCCTCGGAATCACTTAGAGGTGGCTCTAATTCTGGCGGCATTCGCCAACCACTTTTAAAAACGAAATTGTCCATTTTGTTGTTAGTCAGATTGTGTTCTTCTTTCGCTTTTTGCTTTTTTGCTTCATCGTTATCTTTTTTTTTATCGTCAAACAGCATCGCAATCTGTGTCTCTGATATTCCGTCAAGAATACTTTGAGACTCTGACTCCATAGTAACTATTAGTGCCTAAAAGTTGTTTATATAATATTATAACATAAATATAAAACCACATCTTAATGCCTTGCGGGGTAGACAAGTCCAACGGTTGATAAATCCGAAGACTATATTAACGAGGTGGTAAAACGGGAACAAGTAATAGAGTACTACTTAAACCCATTCCCTATTTAAATTGATTTGTAGGCTTTTTCCTTAATCGACTTTTACGGTTTTGGATAAAAAGGAAAACGCTAGGACATGGTAGGTCTCTTTAATACACTCACAAAAATAGCGGCATAGAAAAATATCGGTTTAAAATAATACGATAATCAATAAGCGTCATAGCCATTTCAAAAATATAATTACCATTTCAACGAAATAAATGGAGTTGACTCCCATGGTGATGACATTTAAGCCTATTTTGTTCGAAATTTCTAGAATCAGAGAATTTTTATGGACAAAATATATTTCCTGATTGAAGCTCCTATACACCTTAATGTAATTAATTAATACAAAAAAGATCGTAACACAACTTAATTACTTAACCTTATGACTCCAAACGGGGATGAAGTTTATTTGGTCACACTTCCATTTTCAATAAATTATTATTTTTTCTTTGTTCCACCAACAAGCATGTGTTCCTTGTTTACTCAATTTTGCGACTGCGACAGGGTGGCGCGTGCAGTGCATCGCTCCGATTCCCCTCCCCTCGCAGGGTTTCATTGAAATATTTATTTTGATCTTATTGAAATGGTGTTGACGATTTTATGGTTACAAATATAAAATATTTTTTTAACATTTATTCAATAATTGTAAAATTGCCGTTTCTTTATAAAATCAATGTACGATAATTTGGGATTAATATCAAATATAGAAACATGACGATGGACGCGTGTTTTTGCTGTTTTCTATGTTAATTACAATTATATATTTTCCTCAATTAATGGCACATTTAGAGAATGTTTTGTAGTTTCATTACATAACATTTTTGAATTAAGAAAAATTCATACTTTTTTTAGGAACAATAGCATTATTGAAATTTAGTGAATTCCCGGAATCACCCGACTGCGACGGGACTGCGATGCAATGGAGGATCCGTGGAAGAAACTGTCTCTTTTTAATAGGGTAACCATTATAATGTTTTTAATTGGGACAAAATATTTCAAGCTTCGTAAATACTGCATATAAGTAGCTAGCTAGATAGCTTAGCGGGACGTGAATGTTCGTGACGATTACGAGAGTTAAGCAACAGCAGGTGCGACCTAACTTAGAATGGACAACACTTAGCGTATATATACGTTCAGCCGTTAATCCTGCTTGTCTAGTGGAGCCAAAGCCACTAATAAAGTTTCCTTGTCTTCCCCGAGGGAGCCAATAGGAGAGACATGTCTACGAAACGTTTTTTTCGACTAGACTCCAACTTCATTAAAGTCTGCACAGAACTTCTTGGGAGGAGGTTAGCACCTCGTCAATCGGAACAAGAGATTGCGTCTGAAAAAAATCTGCATAAAGTATGTACCACCTTTCCCCTTTTTTACCAGATGTGCGTGGTCACCCTATTTTGCACAAGTACCAACGTGATAAAGCTAGTATTTGCTAGAAAGAGACAGGTTCCTCCACTAATTCTATCTCGCTTGGCTCGGCCTTGCTTCTATGCAAATTTGCAGAATTACTCAGTCCTGTTTAATACAAGGTGACTGGTAAAAGGTATATAAAGCCGTGACAAGGCCATACCCCGAGGGTTATGAAAATCATATGGCGGTGGAAAGAAACGAATATCTTGTTAAGATATTTTCCATACAAAAGTAGAAAAACAATATTTTTTTTGTTTTGGTCACACCCCTAATTATGCATAATATTAGAAAGAAAAGAAAGACTCATTGATAAATTTCGTTACTCGCGGCAAAGCCCTTGTATGTCATATGTTCCTAGTACTTTTGTAGACACATCCTAATAATAACAATTTATTTCTAAACACAAACACAGCTGAGAGCATTTCGAACTCTTGCTATGTTCTGCCAGCCTAGTACAATTCAGACACCTACCTCTTTGTTGACACCGCGCCGGCCGCCGCGCCGCTCTTTCAAAGAAGCCGCCTTCCCTTTGCGGCAAATCGCTTTGCGGAACTTAGCAACAACATTGTTTCACAAATTTGACATTTATGTTCTTCTGTCGAAGGTTGAAAATCTGTTGCGTTAAAAAAAAACACTGATTTCGAGTTTTGAACTGGATTAAATGAAAATTTAAGAATCATACACGACACGTATCACCACTTAGATTTAGGTACACAATTCAGTTAATTTCCGGCTCAAAGTGTCCTCCACCACGATCTCTGCACAATTGCGTCCTCTTTTGGATTGAGCTTACGACGTTCAAAAGCATATCCGCCGGGACAGATTGAAACGCCGCAAGTATCAGCCCACGCATTTCTTCCGGGCTCTCACATTCCACGGCATACACTTTTGTTTTTATGTAACCCCACAAGAAGAAATCGAGTGGGGTTAAATCAGGTGATCGTGGCGGCCACGCCACGGGACCGCGCCGCCCTATCCACACGTCGAACCGCCGGTCCAGGTACGCACGGCACTCGCGGGCGAAGTGAGCGGGAGCGCCGTCATGTTGGAAAATCATTCTCCTGTAGGCTGCTACCGGAAGATCTTCCAACATCTCTTCCAGCTCAGTTCTTAAAAATAATAAATAATTTTCGGCATTAAGGGATTCCGGCAAAAAAATTGGACCAATGAGCCTGTCTCCAATAATGCCTGCTCACACATTGATCCGCCACCTATGCTGGAAACTTGCCACGCGGGAAGCCTTCGGGTTCTCGTGCGCCCAGACGTGCTCATTGTGGCAGTTAAAAGAGGCCCCTTGTGAAAGACGCCTCGTCTGTCCACAGAATGTTCATGGCCACCGTCGGGTCCCTCGTGACTTCGTGATCGTACCACTTGCAGAACTGAACACGAGAGGCAAAATCCCGAGTCAGGAGATCCTGGGTCTTCCGGTAGTGGTAAGGGTGTTGCCCATCAGTGTTCAGTGTTTTCCACACTTTCCACTGTAACACTCCTAATACTGCTCCACAGCGACGTATGCTGGTCGTGGGGTCCGCCGAAAAATGGTCCAGGATCTGGTCTTCCAAGTCACTTCGCCCGCGCGGTGGGCCCTCGCCAGGGCTCGGTTGTAGCCTGCCGGTGGTGTGCAGCCGGTTCACGAAGTTCCTGAAGCACGCGTAGGAAGGAAGCTGACGGGCGTTGGGCCTACCCAAAACGTAGCGCTCCTCATACAAACGACGAGCAGCCGCCAGGTTGCCGTCGCATGACCCCACACACATAACCATATCATAATACTCCAAATTTGAGTAGTTCATGTTCGAAAAAGTCGATAGTAATGATGACACGAACGCGTGAGATAATCACTCTTTTCGCTAAGAATGTTACCGATCGACTGACTTCCTTCCAATACAAGCGCAAGCGGCGACATCAAAGTGACCTCTTTCATCTATCCCGTATGCCTAGTACTTAATTATGGTTCCGCAATGCAATAAGGAGAAACCTTTTTTAAAGTATTTTTTCTTCATCTCGTGTAGGTAAGTTAGGTAAGGTCTTACGACCCCACATACCCTGGTGTCAGAGTTTCTAAACCGCCACAAGTGCATTTGACGTGGATTAAGTAATTTATTTAATTAGACAAAAGACTTCCAGTCTAACTGACCGTCGTGTTTACCGAAGTTTATGGACAGCAGCTGCTTTTGAAGATGTGAAAAATCTTACAACTTCTGTACGCAATTTTTTGTATCTGAGGTATCTGGTGTAATTTATGAATCGGCATTCTCTTTAGTGCAAAACAAATCCTATTAAAAAAAAATTGTTTTTATGTGAAGAGCGAAAAACTAAAAATAATAATTCGTGATGACTGCTTTTTCTGGTCAGTGGGATTCCAACATTGCCCTTGGCGGTACGTGGTCGTTATGAGAGAACTTTATTACCCCAATGGCTGTCAGTCTTGCGCGTTAGTGCCTCGCCCACTGCCATTTCAAGGATCTTAATTTTTTTATTTATTTATTTATTTGTACACTTCGTACACGAATTAATTCAATTCATGTACGAATAATGTTTTACAAAGCTAAGTTAACATTTAGTTCATCGTTCCAGTAACAGTTAAAGAAAACTTATTTATCTGATAGCAAAAAACGGAATTTAAAAAATTTAATACGGAACCAAGCCTAAAATATCAAAAAATAAAGCGAATAATAAGAGAGCGAGACAGAAAATTACGGGCATGAAGATGAATAATCGCAGAAGAGATAATGCATTGCATCTAGGTAAATTGTTTCTACTTTGGAAATTACATGAATGTTTTTTTGTCTTTTGAAATTATTGTTAATTCAAGCATTAATTTATGTCAAGATTTTACATACCTACGATTTGATATCAGCTGTTTTTACTTTAAATGATGGGCTTCTACTCTGTAAGAAGATTTAACTTTACCCGTAATACCAGTGACATTATGAGGATTTTTTTATTATTATTGTTATTGATATGTAATAAAAATCAAAACCAACTAGCAAGTTTGTCAGAAATCCACGCATAATTAAATCCAATTGTTTGATTCGCCGTTAAATTATTTTTAAAAATTACGATGCAGTTTGCTGATTATGTTTTACGTAAGTAAATTATTTCATTTAGTGATAATCACTAATTGACAGATTTTAAATTTAAGTGATTGAACTACCACTTAAATTAAAAATCCGTCTCTCAGAGACACAAGGATCTTGGGCAATGATTATTTGTTATGGTCGTTGTTTAGTCTTTGTAATTGTAATTTCTTAGCTCCTGGTATTCTAGGTCATTGGTCAAATGATAGTAAAAATTGTAGATTTTCGTAATGATGAATGACAACAGCTGATGCAGGGTTGGTACCTTAAGATTTTTGTCTAATTATGAAATGTTAATTAACTCGGTATTGTGACGCTTTTCTTACAAGATGTTATTTTATCTAGCATGTCGATATGATACCTTACCTACCACTTTTCGCTTTATATACCTCTTACCAGTCACCTTGTATATTATGTCCATGCAAAAATTAATTATTAGTATTGATGAGGGTCGACAGAATCGATATCGTTTGTTTATTATCAATATTGAGAGTATCGCTAAATTTTAGTATTTTTCGTTTTTTATATTATTAATGAACTATCATTAATTAAACTATGGCTATCGCAACAATACTAGTTTCAACCCCGTTAAACCATAAGTTTTATATTTTTGCTCTTAAACCGTTTTTTTCCAGTTGAACCGTATTTATTGTGCATCTCTTGTTCAACCTTCACTTATCTTTCGGTTGGTCAACCTGGAAAAATGTCAATTATAAACGTCAAAGTCATCAGAAATGAAAGAAAAGTTTTGGTGTTTTGTTCTCACTCGCTCTCGCTTACTCCACTTGGTGAAATGAAATGATGTTTGTTTTCCTCTCCTCCTCCTCAATCCAATCAAATCCAATTTGTAATAAACACTTGAGTTGAATTGGTGTGTGTGTAGAATTAATTTAATTTTTGTAAAAATGTCCGATATTGAAAAATTTTTTAAGCAAGCTGCTATGCAAGTGGGAGCTGGTGGAAGTGCGGGGTTTGTAGAAGTTTGCATAATGCATCCACTGGATCTAGTGAAAACAAGGTTGCAAGTGCAGGCTACTGTGTCAACAAAATCAACACTAGATCCACATTACTACACTGGAGTAGTCGATTGTATGAAGAAAATGTATGGACATGAAGGTTTCACTTCATTTTACAAAGGTATTTTGCCACCTATTTTAGCGGAGACTCCAAAAAGAGCAGTGAAGTTTTTAACTTTTGAACAATACAAAAAGTTTTTCATGTTTGGCTCCAGTCATCCTACTCCTTTAGTAAGTTATGTTTTCTTATTATATGTATTATTGTACATCATATAAAGGTCACATCAATTTTGTTCGGAAATTTAAGATTATGTTTATGTACTATTGCTTAAGGCTAAGTATAGCATGATGTACTGTTTACAATGTAATTAATTATTTTTTTGTAGATCTATCTATTGAGTGAAACAGTCACTCGTTAAATTGTCTACTACCTGTGTGCTATATGTGTAAAACAGGTATGGGATTGGTTGGTCTTACAGGAGGTCGTAGAATTCAAATATTTAATGTCTAAATGTGGTACATAAATGATATTATAAAATGTGTTATATTAGTACAGCATATTAGCCCCACGAAGGCATGCAAAATAATCATGGTATTAACAATTCTTGTTTTGTGCCCTTAATACAGAATTATTAATAGTACTCCCTTACATACAATTTATTTTTTTCATTTACAATTTTATAAAATTATGATTCAAAATTTTGTGATATTATCAACTCAAATTTAATCTAAACTTAGGACAATGTTATAAAACAAACACTAAGGTTATTGTTGTTCCTAGCCTTCTATTTTCATTTCCACTTAAGATAAATATACTGATAAAATGATAGCAGTATCCAAATAGTCAAATTTTCGATAAAGATACAATATTTGCATTTAAAATAAACACAAGATAGTTATGATAGAGATGAGGAATGGTATAGAATATATCTTACTTATTTTCAAGTTACATAATAGCTTAAACATTAAATAGTACTAAATATTATATAAAATAATAATAATTAAACATGAATTAATGAATAATTGGATGATATAATGAGTGGTATGAACAATCAGAGCACATATTTAATCTTCCTGTTTCATGTTTATTTTCTACTAGATAAGTAAACTATTCCTTTGTTCTTAGTAGTTCCTTTAAAACCCTATTCTGTGGTATTTACTATTCTGTGGTATTACACCAGAAACGAGCCGGAGCGGGAATCTCCATTTTTCTCCGCTATACGATGGCCTAGCTCATTGATTAGGCGTTTAGTGTCTGCCCCCAGCTGCCCATAGTTATTTTCCAAGGTTATAGGTACAGAATAATAAATAGGCTCCAGAGCCGCGTTTTTAAGCTGCTTTCTCTCCGCTGCTGCCGCCGCTGCGTCGACACTACGACCGAGGTGGCTGAATGCCGTTGCCATCAGCCGTGCACAAGTTGCGTCGCAAATGAGACATCTTCCGTTCTTCATATACAAACTAATTGTCGCTTTTATACTATTTATTAGTTAGGTCTTTGATTAGAAAGATATTATAGCTGTAATAGTAAACCTTCTAAATAGATTTAACTATTGTTAGAAAGTGCACTTACGAAGTTACAATTCGTTTCAGACGTTTTCTCTTGCCGGTCTTGGAGCTGGTATTACAGAAGCAATACTAGTAAACCCTTTTGAAGTTGTAAAAGTAACTCTGCAGTCTGACAAATCATTAAAAAGTGAGTTACCGAGTACATGGGCAGTTACTTCAAAGATTGTCAGGGAAAACGGCCTCGGTTCTCGGGGACTGAACAAAGGCCTAACAGCCACAATAGCAAGAAATGGGGTTTTCAACATGGTCTACTTTGGATTCTACCACAGCGTGAAAGGGATCGTACCTGAAAGCAAAGTAAATATATTTAGCAAGTTTAATTCATGGATACTTATGTTACAGAACAGACGGAGGCAGATAAACCTGATTCCCGGGTCTTTACGTTAAGTATGGTGAGGGGGCGGGGTCACTTTTATCTCCTCCCGATGTCGGCTGTAACTTATCACATGTAATCAATCACATTCTAGGATCCCCTACTGGAATTCGGTCGGAAAGTCCTGATTGGCTTTACATCTGGCGTTCTCGGATCAGTAATTAACATACCATTTGACGTCGCCAAAAGCCGCATACAGGGTCCTCAACCCACACCAGGAGTTGTGAAATATAGATCCACTACCGGAGCAATTGTGATGGTATATAAAGAAGAAGGGTAAGCCAAAAACTTTATTACCTCTATAAAATAATATTCATACTCAAAATGCGTTACCTGCGATAAACAGATTTGATTAAATTTAGTCCCAAGATAGACTGACTATATCTGGAAAAAATCATTTGCATCTGAGAATTTACGTTGTAACTTTTTTATAGTTAATCATCAGCTAACCAGAAATATTCTAAACTGAAATATTTCTCACATGCTTAAAATTTATCTATTACAGTCTTCAAATAACCTTGACCTCTCCGTTCTTGATTTCACTCATGTTCGTATTTTGTGCTACTTATACCTACCAACCTACTTACAACTGCCTCCATGGTCTAGTAGCATATTTGCCTTAGTCCCGGAGGTCGTGGATTCCCACGGGAAACATACTTTGTTTAATTGTTTTCAGTTTGGTTAAGACATTGCAGGTTTTAATCACCAGAATGTCTGATAATAATAATGATTACGATGATGTATGTGGTTTTGAAAGGAACCACGTCAAAAGACGAAAGGCGGTTCCGAAAAACTCCGACACAAGAGTGTACAGGGTCGATCCACCATGTAACCCACTCAATATGAATGAATGAACAATTCTTCTTCTTAGCGAGTCGACTCTAGCTAAGTTAAATTTGGGAAGACCAAAATTCCGCCACTGACAAGGCATGGTATGATGAACAATTGGGGAGGTGAGATCCGTAATCCTATTCTAGCAAAATTATTTTTCAGATTAAATATACTTAAAACAAATCTCTTTATTTCACAACATCCAAATACAAGCAATCAACAGAACAAACATGCGCAAATGGCGGCCTTATTGCAAAACAACTATATTATATCCATTAACTTATTAACACTTTCACTGACTGTCAAGGAATTATCAATGGCACTCAATTGTTATCTACGTCGAGAGACGTTACTGTCAGCGAAAGTGTTAAGTTTCTTAATACGGAGTCCGCTAAACCAGATTCAATGTTTTATAATATTGGGGAAAAAGTTACTTCGCATTTTTTAAGAAAATTCAAAACATTTTTTAATATAGTTTATTTACATTTGACTAAAGTATGTAGGTGCCATTTTGTTCGATTACTTTTTGCCATCTTGTAAGTAGAGACATGATCCCATTGCTATAGAAATTTTGAGGCTTCTGTTCAAAATACCGCGACAAGTGGTTTTGGCAGTCCTCTCGTGATGTTAACCTGACACTGCCTAAAGAATTCTGAAGAGACCGAAACAGGTGGAAATCTGAAGGTCAGGACTATACGGCGGATGCATTAACACCTGCCAGCCAAACTCTCTTAATTTTTGCTGAGTGGCTAAAGATGTGTGAGGTCTAGCGTTATCATGATAAAAACCACACCCTTTCTCTTGATTAATTCCGGCCGTTTTCTTTCAACTTCTTGCTTTAATCTCATCAGTTGTTCGCAGTAGAGTTCAGAATCGATAGTCCTGCCTCGTGGTAACAGCTCATAATAACACCCTTCCAATCCCACCACACACACACAGCATCACCTTGTTGCGAGTTAACCCGGGTTTCGCCACAGTCTGTGAAGCCTGATCGGCCTTTGACCACGACCTTTTTCGCACGTTTTTGTCGTGCGTGATCCACTTTTCATCACCAGCTTCTTTAAAAATGGTTCGGTTTCATTAAGTCGTAATAAAGAATCACAAATGAGTACACGGTTCATTAGGTTTCTTTCAGTGAGCTCGTGAGTGAGATACCCAAATATCATGCTTTTTTTGTGTACCTAGTTTTTTTCAAATGCGCCAAAACTGTTTTGTGTTCAATTCCCAGTTCTTCAGCTACGTCGTAACTACTGATATGCCGATCTAGCTCCACTTTTTCAAAAATGGCATCTATTTTATCTGTAATAGGGCGACCAGAGCGACGTGCATCTTTGACATCAAAATATCCGGATTGAAAACGCTTAAACCAAATTTGTGCTACTCTCACAGACACTGCACTAGGTCCATAAACATCGCAATTTTTTTTTTGCGGTTTGCGTTGCATTTTTACCTTTTTTGTAGTAAAATCTTAAAAATGTATCTAATTTCTTCATTAGATTCACTCATCTTGATAGTAAGAAAAACAAATGAAAATCTCACATTTTCCCAATTTGAATTTGGAATTATCTTCTTTAAAATTTAAACTTTTAGTGATACCAACACCAGCCAGATACAAATAGTATAGCCAAAGAGATTTTATTACAAGTTCATACATACATACTATATGCGAAAAGACTTTTTTCCCCAACCTAATATTAAAAGCTAAATAAGATCCGGCACAATTTTAATGACTATCTGATAGAAAGTCTATGGCTTTTTCTTTTATCTACTTGTATTTGCTTATGAAAAAGATATCAACTTCAGGTAGGTAATTTACTGTTCTAAAATTAAATAAATGTGTGTGTGAAATCTAGGCTGTTTGGCTTTATGCCAAGTTAAATTTCGTGCATACATTTTGAGTCTGGCTAAGATATTTTTGTCTTAAAATGCACCAGTTTACAGTCTGCATATTTCTGAATTTTAATGTAAAATGTGAAGAAAGGTATTATTTATGATGGTTGTTATTGGTATATTTAGCTTTTTAAAAAAATTCCTTCCACTAACCTCTCACGCCCAACAAACAATTTCTGCATTTTCATGTCAAAAACAATTTTTGGCTGGTAGATAAAGCCTTTATGTCCGCCGTTTCATGGAGTTCAGCAGAGGAGCTGTGTGTTAGTTTTGTTTTGTGAGAAGTTCTGGAAATCCCGTCTCAGCTGACATGTCTTACCTTAGTTGACTCCCTAAGTCGCCTATAACGACTTCCGCGGGACGAACAACAAAGGTCAAAAATTTGTATCTCATTCTAAAATAGGCAGGTTAAGGATGCGTGCATAACAAATATAACAAGATTATCCGGTCATAAAAATATATATATAATCATATATGTGTGTATCTTTATTAATTATTTGAATGGCAAAATTTCAGACGTACTCTAGGCTTTGAAGTTAGATGGCTGATACAGTAAAAGGTTTGCGTACTTAGGGAAAACATTCTACTAGAATTTTTACCTACCTACTATTAGTACCTAGTAATTTATCATATATTCACATCGAATGGTTTAATCAATTCGTCAATCAATCAACCTTGTATACCCAGGTGTAAGCGTTTTTTCGGGGCCGCCTTTCGGCCTACCAACTATTACTACTAGTACCTATAAATGGCATACTTAGCGGGTTATTGATGTAGATCCTTTTGTGCGATATAATTTTGTATTGTTAGTATTTCTTTTCTTTTTTTTCAGATTCCGGGCACTCTACAAGGGTTTACTTCCGAAGGTTCTTCGATTGGGACCTGGTGGGGCAATCATGCTAGTTGTATATGACTACGTATACAATTTTTTTGAAAATAGGTTTGCTTAATTTTCGGGTCTAAACAAATCTGATCTAGACTATAAAGTAAGTTAATACTTAAAAAACACGTTGAAAAATCGTGCCATTTACATTGCAGATTTTATATTTTATTTCTTTTAAGCCAAAAATATGTAATATATTCTTAATTCTTTATTCTGTAATTATAAATGTGTCAAAAAATTACGTTATTGTAAATATTATAATTTTTGACTGTTTGAAGGATTCCACTAGTCGGCAATAGTAATTATGTATGTACCATATAATTATCATAGCATAGTCTATGTTTTATAATTTTATTTTCTTGGTTCGATAAAGTCTTCGTTATTATTATTACCATATTACTTAATATGTAGGTAAAAATAATATTTATAATTATGACATGTTCATATTTGATTATAATGTAATTATTGTTAAATATTCTTATAGGAAAAGGGTCACAAAATCTGAACAAAAATATCGATTTTGCTAGGGCTCGAGATAGAAAGGGCATGCCGATCAAGTTACCCTTAGATAGTAGTTTTCTAATGGCTCGGACAATAATGATAATTTAGGTTTAGGTTTCATGCCAATACTACAAACTGGTACTGTGATAAGTGAAATAAAAAACATAATTACATTTAGAAGTCTTACATATCATCGAATTGAGCACAAAATAAATTGAGAAAGGGGAACAGACTTTATATTTTATTGGAGTTGGCAATATTTTGTATTTTACGTATTTATGGCCGACAATCGTACTTTCTGTTTGGTTGGTCCTATGGTTGACTGGTAGAGAATGCTAATTTGTACCTACATATTTTTATTTTGTGCAATAATATTTAAATAAACAATGTTGTAAATAAATTGCATTTAAATTTAAATGAATAGAACCGTACAAACTGTACGTGTATTTACTTAACTTGCATTTTAGATATTGAATGCATTTATTTGTACGTTTCGAGAAGTGATGCTTCCCAAAGTACTGTCTCATGTTTTATTCATTTTCTTATTTTATAATTTTTCATGAAAATGAACAAACCAAATATAAAGATAGGTATATTAACAACGTTAACGATGTACGAAAATACATATATTTTATGTACTTGTTTATTTTTTTATATTTATCAATAAAATAATATTTTGCTGGACATTACATTGTTATTTGATATACAGTACGTACAGGGTTATTTTGAAAGCACTGATAATCTTTTCGAACTCGCATATAAATCTAGTGATCAACTGACAGGATTTTGTATGGGAGGTGGAAAAGATTTTCTACTTTATAAGTTCTAAATATACATACATGGATTTCTTCAGTTTTTACTGTTTTTTTTAAATAAAAGTGGTTTAGTTTTACGTATAAGAAAAAAATTGCCCAATGGTTTCAAATTAACCCTGAAGGTATTGTTTTGTATGGTAATATCAAGGGTAATCCCTTTCTTAATACGTGTGTGACCAGAAAGTTTACCAAACTGTTAAAAAAAAACTACACTTAAAACGATGAAACCACATTTGCTTAGTGTATCTCGATTGGATAAAAATAATTTAAGTTGAAGAAACGGGTGATTGGGCCTTGATTGAGCGACTTAAATATTTTAAAATTAAGTCAACCATCAACAACACAACCGGAAAGGCGCTGATATGATAGAGGGAGAGGGGCGTGCAACTTGAAAGGTTTTCGTTTTCGGGGCTTTAAGGACCGTTCAAACTGACGCGAATCCCGCGCGACCGGCGGGACGCCCATAGAAATAAGAATCGGTAGAAGTGCCGTAGCGTATGAAAAAGTTAACTGGTCTGCTAATGACACTTCTATATATTCTTATTTCTGTAGGTGTCCCGCCACGCGAGCGGGATTCGCGTCAGTTTGAACGGTCCTTTATGTTGACAACCATTCAAAGAAATGGTCGTAATAAATAATAATTCTATTTTATTCACATAGTGTTCGTGAACAAAGCGTGTGTGTTAGGAAGTGATACAGTGTTTGTGTATATGATTTTCTTGCTTGTTGATAGCTCATGGAAAATGGCTATCTGCAGTTTTTCTACCAATAGACTACTTGACTGCATTCATACTTGGGCACTATTTGCATACGAAACAATATGTACACTAAAAAGTAACCGATTCCGAAAACAACAACAAAATTGGTTGTTAAGGCAATAAATCGATTTTAAAGTTTATTCAAGAAGAAAAATGGGAGCGTGGTGGGCACGTCTTGCTATCTCTTTTGTACGCACGAAACAGTGCATCCTTTTCTTGTTTTTTGACAGTTTCCCCTTCCACTGAATTTCAAAGCATTTTAACTGAGGTATATATTTAAGAACGGATTTAAAAATCTTTGTTTTCAGTTTCTGGTAATGAAATGGTTGATATGAATAATAAAAATAAATTGAGTAGAACACCTAGGCTAGGCTGATCGCGATAAATGCAAATGATGTTAACGTATTTACCAAAACCAAAAACAACCGCGAGGATTGTGATGGGCGGTGAGTAAATTGGCTAGTAAACTTTTTCATGAAAATGTCTAATTCGTAAACCATTTCGAGGAATAGGCTTAGGGAACAGATTACATTAATCAGATCTTTAGATATGCAAGTATTTTTTTATGAAAATCGCAGAAAACCCAATGATTTTCATTTTTTAGCAAGGTTGACGTATGACGTAGCCGGATAACTTCCGGCTATTCACATTTAATTTGTTGGCAGCACAGCGTAGTGAATAAATATTTTTTCTTTGGTAGCGCTAACTAAGCGCTTCAAATGTCATCTCTGTTCAAATAAACATAACCTAATTACATTCATTCATACATTATAATGAAGAAGCGGTGTCCAATTATTGAAAAATCAGATGTAAACGGATGAAGAGACTGCAGTAAAGTCCAATAAACAGGCCAATATGCAATAGATACGAGAAATGGGGTACCTAAAGATTTGGCAATTGTAAACAAACAAGAAACCAACTCGGGACTCGCGGTCCATCTTGACTTTGACATTTGACACTGACATATATTTTTTAATACCTTAGTAATTTTTGCTTTCTTGCAGTTTGAAATGGCCATTATAGCTGCGTGACGTCATCACTATAAAATCTTTAAAATTAAATAACAAAATAAATATAATTTTAAGAATTTTTTCGTTTAAATTGTATCTCCAAAATAGTCTATTCTAATACTTCAATCTTACAATAAGTATTTTGTATTAAAAAAAACATTTTGAATATCTTGCGAAAAGGCTCTGCACTGTCATGGCGATTCGAATGACGCCATGAACGCGGAGCCATACAGAAATAAAGTTAAGTTGTTCTGTCGTTTGTGGGCCAGTTAAGCCTCTTGAGTCTCAACTTTATATGGATAGGCTGAACTGTCATTAAGTTAAGACTCGAGAGGTTTAACTAGCCCACGTGCAGACGAGAGTGTACAGCCGCCATGAAACAAACATATTCTTAAACTTTCACTCAAACTCGACTCAACCCTCCTCCGCCTCATTGGTATGTTTAGTCGTCACAAGCTTTCTTGACTAAAGATGATTTCTCATTGGAGGTGAGTATCGAATTGTCAAATATAAGGTTGGTCGAGAGCACAGACATATAAGACGTAAACAGACGGAAGGTATGCTATTACTTAGCGTAGCACAAACACACACATGCAAAACTATGCAGCCTGAGTTGTATCTAGTCTAGGGTAAGCTGTTTACGATAATGCTTCCCATGATTTCAAGGAATGTATCAATGTTGTGTGGAGTGCATGATCTGAGATCATTTATACGGAATCTACTCTATTATTTTTACTGTTCACCGATCCAACAACGTAGATTACAAAATGGCGTCACGGCTAAAAATTGCCACGCGTAGCTTAATATCTATGTGTGAGTGAATGTTGCTACAGGTGTAAAAAAGAGATATCGCCATATAGATCCGAATACGTGAGAAAAGGATAACAACAATTACTTGCTACATAAGTATAACTATTAACTTATGTTCCGTCTGTGTACGTCTTATATGTCTGTGGTCGAGAGGTACCTTGAGGCCGAAAGTGGTTATAAATCAGTTTTTTTGCCAATTTCTGCCTAGTTGACTACTTAATTTGTTTATTTTTTACTCTATTCTTTTGTATTTTAAAATTTTTGTGCTTCGGATTGTTATTATAACCTGTGTCCACAGACATATAAGACGTAAACAGACGGAAGGTATGCTATTACTTAGCGTAGCACAAACACACACATGCAAAACTATGCAGCCTGGGCTGTATCTAGTCTAGGGTAAGTTGTTTACGATAATGCTTCCCATGATTTCAAAGAATGTATGAATGTTGTGTGGAGTGCATGATCTGAGATCATTTACCGGTATTCTACTCTATTATTTTTAGTGTTCACCGATCCAACAACGCAGATTACAAAATGGCGTCACGGCCAAAAATTGCCACGCGTAGCTTAATATCTATGTGTGAGTGAATGTTGCTACAGGTGTAAAAAAGAGATATCGCCATATAGATCCGAATACGTGAGAAAAGGATAACAACAATTACTTGCTACATAAGTATAACTATTAACTTATGTTCCGTCTGTGTACGTCTTATATGTCTGTGTTATGAATGTAATTTTCAAGGTTTAAGAATACGGGGGTAAGCCATGAAATATGTGTCAATGTCAGATGGTCACATTTGTTTACCTGATTTGACAGTTTTCTAAGGAAAGTGACTATTGTAAAAAGTCAACATCATCAACAACAATAGTAATCGCTTCTGATTGGTGTTCAGTGTCTCGTGACAAAATGGCTATTTTACTCGATTTTATTTTCTAAAAATAGCAACAATCTTTAGTTTTTGTTATATATAGTTTGTTTTTTTCAATCCTACATATCTAATTTAATGATTAGAAAGTGTCATCTCTGTGTTTAGTTCTAAGTGGAAACTAGCCTATTGCTCCGTGAGCATATCTTAGGAAAAATAAGGTTCTAAAAATAATATAAATTTTGAAAACGTAATTTGAACTTTGTATGAAAAAGTTTTCAACCATAGATTTGGTATAATACCGATCGAAAACGGTTGTATATTCGGTATTCTACCATTTTGGTTGAATACCGTGTTGAAAACCTATCACTACGCGAGGGCTATTTTTGAGTAAGGCTGTTCTCACACGAGGCTATGCTATTTGTGAGACGGGACCACAGGACGGGACTGCGATGCAAATAGAGTGTATGACAGGGTAGCGTCGCACTAGTCGTGTCGTCTGCGGACATAGATGATTTTGGAATCCCCCATCGTTTATTTCAAACGATAATTTTGCCAATGTCTGGGTTGGGAAAACCAACCTTATCACTTTGATAAAATGTTCGAATGGAGTGTCTAGTCTAACCTAAAACAACACAACATACAGGGTTAGTAAGTTTCTTATTTAGACATTTTATAAACAATGGATGAATCAAAAGCAAATCCAAGAGAAGGAAAAAGAAATAGAAAGCACATAAATCAATTCGAGGAATTTAAATGTAAGTGTTGTTATTCTGAATATATTTAGCCAAATATTTCTCTTACGAGAGAATACTACCGCGCTACATTTGTCCACTGAAAGCGATAAGCCATGTCTTTCTAACCAGTCATTAAGATAGGTAGTATAGTGCAGAATTCAAACAGTCAGCTGCATCTTTAAATTTTTCTGAACGAGCATAAATAGCTATATCATCGACGTATTAGAGAATTTCACAAAAGCTAGTAACCGTGAGATCAAGGTCATACGTATAGATATTGTAGAGCAGAGGGCTGAGAACCAAACCTTGGGGTAGACCCTTAAAGACCAATCGGGGTGAAAGGAGGCATCCATCGATCCTAACACAAATGGAGCGAGCCATAAGAATATTGCAGATAAAATATTATGCAGCTGAGCATTCCTGAGAGGCTGAGCAGCGGAAGCTGGACATTATCGTAAGCTGAGGATACATCCAAAAACATACCAATGACATTTTCATTATTAGAAAATGCCGTACGAATTAAAGAGCTGAGGATGCTTAGGATATTCATTGTGCCTTTGGAACGACGGAAGCCAAATTGGGTTTCAGAAAGGAGTTTTCTATTTTCTACAATCCATTCCATTCGATTTTTAATAAGATGTTCTAGGATTTTTTATAGGACTGAGCTTAGAGCAATTGGTCTGTAGGATGATGGGTTGGAAGGATCCTTACCTGGTTTTAATATTGGAATAATAATTTGGGTTTTCCACGAATCGGGAATATTGTCAGAAATAAAAAAAAATGATTAATAAGCTTAAGAAGGAGTTTACAAGAAGAGGATGATTTGCAAATAAAAGAGTATGGAATTCCATCTATTCCCGGGGCAGAATCTTTTAATTTATCAAGGGCGGCGCAAACAAAAATTCTTCATTCATCTTATCTGATGAAGGAGAGATACACCGATAAGGCGAAGAGCAATCAAAATTAGGAACATAGGGAGGGGCAAGTTTATCACAAAATTCTTCAATCCAGTCAGATACAACATTAGAAGTGGGTTTATTTGTGACTAGATTTCTACAGAAAGCTTTGATTTTCCAGACAATGGATTTTAGGAGAAAGGGATTCGCAAAACTTGTTCCAACCCAATTTCTTTTTTTTGGACAAAAGCCTACTAGTGCGAGCACATATATGTTTATAGTGAATGTAGTTTTCTATATTACAGTTAGATAAATATTGTTTTTCCGCATTTTTGCGGTCTTCTATACTGGCAGAGCACTCGGCATCCCACCAATGTGGTGAAGAAATTTTTTTGGAAAGACAATTTTTTGGGATGGATATATCAGCTGCTGATTGGATGCAGGAGACAAACTGTTTTGAATTTGATAAAGATTTTAATTCATTGTCAAGAGTTTCTGAGTATTTTGACCAATCAGCTTGCTGAGTTCGAAATTTTAAGGGAGGTTGAGAAGGGTGAGAGGGTTTAAAAGATGTACAAAGAGATGTTATTATGGTAATGTGATCACTACCACAAGCATTCGGTAGCACAGACCAGGAAAGAGATTAATTAATTAACTAATTGAGGGAGAAGAAAGGGTAAGATCTGGGACACTGATATTTTGTAAAGGTGAGGTCCTACGGGTAGCTGATCCATCATTGAGGATGCAGAGATTTTGTGAGTCAAGTAAGTCCAAAAGAAGAAAAGAGGAAGGATCGTCAGAATGAGATCCCCAGAGAGCATTTTTACAGTTAAAATCACCTGAACTATCAGGGGTCTGGGGATATTAGAGAGAATAGAATTTAATTCAGAAATAACTTGGGCATTAGGCATATATACAGACACAATGGATAAATCTATGCATCTAGCTGCAACTATATAAAATTCCGGACTGTGGACAGGAATGACAATTTGGGAGAAAGGACAGGAATGTGAAATGAAGAGCGCGCAGCCAGCATACCCATCGGTCCTGTCATCCAGGAGCCACGAAAAACCAGAAACTCGAAAACGAGAAACTGGCTTAAACCACGTCTCCGAGATAGCGGCAACAATAGGTTTATATTGGTTTAAAAGAGATATAAAATCTTGGTTTTTATGATGGATACTTTTACAATTCCATTGTAGGAGGTTTATTAATTTGTGATCCATTAATAAGGGTTGATAAAAATTGTTGGAGTAAGATGTTGACGTTGTTCGGTATTGCATCACTGAATTTTGAAATTAGGTTCGTTGCAGCGTTATATAGATACGGTTGAGCGGAGTCAACATAATTGCTTAGATTTAAACGTTTCTAAATGTAAAACAATCACATTTACAAGATCACCCTCGTTCATCCCTATACAATTACAGATACTCCGATGCAACGTGTCACACAAATAGATCTAGGTTTTTTATTGGACGCTAAGCTGACTATGAACACTCACATAAATATTATTTGTAAGCGAGCTTATAAAGCATTAGACTTTGTGATGCGGCAGTCTTATCAGTTCTCTGATTGGCGTGTCATTATTGCCCTGTACTTTTCGTTTGTGCGTAGCATTTTGGAATATAACTCCTCACGAGGAAAAATACAGGCAAATGCTGGTGCGAGTGCAGAAGAGATTCGCCCGTTCTTTATATAAAAAAATGTATGGATATTATCCCTTTCTATATCCGTCGCTGTATGTATCAGGTATGGTAGGCTTAGATACATTGGAGCTTAGACGAAAATGCAGCATACTCCTTCATTACTACTGGCTACTAAATGGAAAAATCGACAACCCACCGGCTCTGGCTAGGTGCAGCTTTTATACCCCAATGGTCTATAGGCAATTACGCAACGGATACCGCGCGGTACGCGCCCACTAACCAGGCCATGGAACTCTTTGGCGCCTTGATTGCTCATTTGCCAAACGTAGATATATTTTATGATAAGCTGAAATCCTTTGTTCATTCGTGTATAATGTATGTGTCTCATAAACCTGTGTAATTTGACCTGTTCTAACTCACAGCACATGTACAGCATATGTTTCTGTTTTAGTATTTTTTCTGGAGCATGTTTGTCATTTGTTATGGTAATGCTGTCACGGATCCCAGACCATAAGACCTCTATGTCACTAGATGGTTTTATATTCTCCAGTGTGCATAATAAGTTTCTATTCAACATACTGATAGTGTCGTCTATATGTATGAACTGCATTGGATTTTTCAAGTAGTAATTGGATGCTGAACTCCAGCACACAATGATCACTCTTTCCAATAGGTGGTTTATAAGATATGTCCTTTACAAGTGTCTCCTCATTTACCATTATAAGGTCTAGTAAAGATGGTTCATAGCCTTGCCGATATCTAGTACGCTTTTCAACTAGTTGAAATAGATTACTACAAGTGAATTGTTTTTTAAAGAGCTCAGCTGAACCAGACTGTGGTACATACAAGCATATAGGCCATTTAATACTGCGATAATTAAAATCACCAGCTATAATGATGGTATTGTTTTTAGTGGCAGCGTTTAGATTTTGTAGCATTTTAGAGTCTCCACATATTATCATCACCACCATCTGACCGATATACACCAACTACAAGAAAATTAAATTCACCCATTTGAATATCAATATACAGGGCTTCAACTTTATTAGCGACGTGACTGAAAACACTACTCACCTTGATTTGTATAGAGTTAATTAGTATAGTATATAGTTAAGTTGCTATGTATATCAAGGTAGATAAGGTAATTTTTAAGGTCAAATAAATGAAGGGATTATTATTAGAATAGGGTAATAAGTGTAAATATAGCATAGGGTTTCTTATTTTTAGCATTAAGGTATTTTATAAGAATTAATTTTGTAATTGTAAGTAGCACTATTTGATTTTCGAAGAGCGTTACCATAACGAGAACCAAGGTCTTTTTTAAGTAAATATGGTAAACTCACATTCCGAGAATCAAAAAGCGTTACCGTAACGAGAGCCGAACACAAGATTCCACGACTGCCGATAGATGGCGCAGTTACGAAATAGAACTGGCTATGCAGATTTTTACTCGCGAGGTAATAAGGTTCGACGCGATTTTGAGTCGGCAGTACTGGAATCAATTCGGCTCTCGGAACACTTGGAATGGAAGAAAACTAAGGAAGACGAAATAAAGGAAGTGAATACAAGTGATCTTTAATTTCGGACCCGGATCCCTGCTCCAGTGCTCAAGTGAAGTGTTAGTGAATATCGTCGGTCGGATCGGAAGCTAGGACCCCTGTGCTCGGAATCGGACCCCTGGATCTCAGGAATAGGACCCCTGCTACTCGGAGTCGTCGAGATCGGACCTCTGCTCGGATTGTCGGCGGATTAGAAGATAGGCCCCTCGCTCATCCTGCTGGCCCGCCCCCCCCCCCTCATACAGTCCACTCATCGACGTCGTCCTCGGCAGCCGGAGCGAAGCTAAGCAGCCCGAAGCCACGCCGCATCAAGCTACGCCGCCCGCAGCCACGCCGCCTCAAGCTGCGCCGCCTCGAGCCAAGCCGCCTGAAGCTGAGCCGCCTTGTGCCGAGCCGCCTGAAGCTGAGCCGCCCGAAGCTGCGCCGCCATAAGCTACGCCGCCTGGAGCTGTGCCGCCTGAACCTAAGCTGCCTACGCTGTCGCTCGTCCGCACCTGCCTTCGCCCTTTACTACTATAACGTGTTAAGGACAGATTGGGACGACTGTGCGCCACCAACAGCGCGCGCAACGCCAACCATAGTTGGTCCTTCGAGCCGGATTGAGGAAGAGGGATGCCTACAACCAGGTCGACAACCGCCACAGCCGGAAAGTCCGCCTCGACTGATTGGAGCATGAACACGCCAGCCGACACAGAAACCACCGGGACAGGGATCTCGACCCGATCGACGATAACAAGAAGAACGCCGCCGCCATCCCGCGCCGCCGAGTCGTCTCCCTCCCGCACCGCTATGGGGGATCGTGCCGCGTCGGTCATGTTTGTGGAGGGAGAACTTGCCGCGCCCGTTGCGCCTCCAGTACCCCCCGCACCCGTCAATAGTGGGTACATCGCGCCGCGTTCCGGTACCATTGGCGAACCGCTCACGCCTCTAACTACGCGCGCTATGATTCAGCAACACGACGAGTTGTTGAGTCGCATCTCCGAATCCCAGAAGCGCCGCCAAGGACAGCCTGCAGTTCCTGATGTGATGGAATCCGGAACGAGTGCGAGGCCCACAGGAGCGCGCCCAAGAAGACCGAACATAGAAACACAGTCGGTGCGTTCATCGAAACGAGCTGCATTAGAAGCCAAGATGCAACTCGCCCGCAGGGAACTAGAAGTAGCAGAAGCCAGATCTAAGGTGGCTCAAGCTGAACTGGAGCTGCTACAACTGGATTCTGAGGAAGAAGAAGACTTCGTGCATGAAGAGCAGACACAGATGCATGTGCAGCAATGGTTGGATCATGCAAACACTGTGAAGGTTACTCCACCTAAGGAAAAGAAGAGTGACATTGAAGAACTGGCTCAAGTCATCAAGAAGATGTCAGAGAAGTCATCGGAGCACAGCCTATCAAAACATATGATAGAGCTTCCAAACTTCAACGGTGCAAGTGAAGAGTGGTTAGCGTTCAAGCGATCCTTCGAAGACACCATGAACGCCTTCACCGACGTGCAGAATTTGGCGCGTCTGAGAAGGTCTCTTCAAGGGAGAGCAAGGGAAGCAGTGAAGAGTCTCCTATTCACTGCCAAGACACCGCAAGAAGTAATGAAGGGATTGGAAGCGCGCTTTGGACGACCAGGAGCCATAGCCTTAGCGGAGCTGGATAAATTAAAGAGTACGCCGAAGATGCAAGAGACGCCGAATGATGTGTGCACATTTGCTAGCCACGTCAGAAATTCTGTGGCAACAATCAGTGCACTTGGAAAGGAACAGTACCTGAGTTCGCCAGAAACAATGAAGGCGTTAGTGGACAAGATGCCAGCAAACATCAAGTACAGATGGTTTATGTATCATCACAGCCATCGAGATGAAGAGAAGCCGGAGCTCATATTAATAAGGGATTTTCTGGACATAGAAGCTGACATGTGTGGTGACTTCGCCCCTCCTGAAGTATCGTGGGATGCCAAGAAGAGCGCAATAAGGAAGAGTGTCCATACAGTTCAGGAGAAAGAACACAATCAGCAGCCAAGCAAGAAGACAGAGTGTCCAGAATGTCAAGCAGAGCATTGGATCTACGAGTGCAGAAGATTTAAAGAAGCAGATATGGACAAGAAATGGGAAATAGTGAAGAAATTCAGACTATGCTTCAAGTGTCTTCGTTTTCGGCACTCAAGACAAGGATGCAGGGCTCCGGTATGCAAGAAATGTTCGAGATGGCATCATGTTAGTCTCCACTCAGACACACCTCCAGCAATTAAGAAGCCAGAAAGGGACGAAGCCAGCTGCAACGTGGTACATAAGGAAGAGCCCACAGGTGAAGTCATCACATCGGTGCACACTACAAGCGATGGAAGAGCATACTTGAAGATGATTCCAGTGGACGTCTACGGGCCAAAGGGAACAGCACGTGTGCTGGCCTTGCTGGATGAAGGGTCTACCATTTCACTCATAGACTCTGCTATAGCCAAGAAGATTGGTGCGGAAGGAACAGCTGAGTCTATAACAATAGAAACCGTCGGTGGAAGAGGCTTCAAGAAGACGGATTCTCGAAAGGTGGAAATAAGGATTAAGGGAGCTCATCGCAAGTATAAGCAGTCGATGAGAGTAAGGACAATCGATGGCTTGAAATTATCGAAGCAAGAAATAAATGAAGAAGTCCTGAGAAGATGCGATCATCTCCAAAGTTTAAGAAGTCAGCTAGTCTACAAGAAAGAAGAGCCAAGACTACTAATTGGGCAAGACAATTGGGAGCTCATCGTAACAAGAAGAATCGTCAAAGGGAAGAAGTCTGAACCAGTTGCTTCGTTCACTAGCTTGGGTTGGGTGCTTCATGGATGCGACACTGGAGCGAACACACCTGTCCAGTTCGTCAACCACAGCCGCCTAGCAGAGGACAAGACAGAAGCCTTGGTACGAGCATACTTTGATATCGAGGCTCTTGGGGTGAAACCAAACCGCCCTAGCAACGACTCTGACAGGAGAGCATTGGAAGTTTTGGAGAAAACGACACGAAGATTGCCAGATGGGAAATTTGAAACAGGACTTCTATGGAAGAGCGAGCAAGAAACATTGCCGAAAAATTACGGTCAAGCACATCGACGATTAAACAACATCGAAAGGAAGTTGGACAGAAGTCAAGAATTGAAGATAGCCTACGAAGAGCAAATTAACAACTGGGTGAAGAATGAATATGCGGAAAAGGCTCCATCTACATCGACGCCCGGCAGAACGTTCTACCTGCCGCATTTTGTGGTGGAACATCCTGTCAAAAAGAAGCCAAGAATAGTACTGGATGCAGCTGCAAAATTCGAAGGGAAAAGTCTCAACGATGTCTTGCTGCCGGGGCCCGATCTTCTTCAATCTCTCTTTGGAGTTCTCGTAAGATTCAGAGAGGGGCCCGTCGCTGTTGTTGCTGACATCAAAGAAATGTTCCTGCGCATCCAGATACGTGAAGAAGACAGGGACTGCCTACGATTCCTGTGGCGAGGAAGTCAACGGGCTGGAAAACCAGAAGAATACAGAATGAAGTCTGTAATTTTCGGAGCGACGTCATCACCCTCAACAGCTATCTTCGTGATGAATAAGAATGCGGAAGACTTTAAAGAAGAGTGTCCAGCTGCAGTGAAGGCTATCAAGAGAAATCACTACATGGATGATTACCTCCAGAGCTTTCAAACTATCGAGGAAGCCAAAAGAACATCAAAGGAGGTGCAGTACGTGCATGCAAAAGCGGGTTTCCATTTAAGGGGATGGGGTAGTAACGAAGCTGAAGTGTTGAAGAGCCTGCAAGATCAACCGCAAGAGGGAATAAAAGAACTCTCCTCAGAAGAGAAGACACTCGGACTACGATGGATAATTGGCGAAGACGCACTAGCATTCAACGTCGGATTTCGCAACACACCTCGCGAAATTCTGACTGGAGGAAAGATACCAACGAAGAGACAAATAGCCAGCGCCGTCATGTCTACGTTCGACCCGATGGGCTTCGCTGCACCTGTTTTAATCCAAGGGAAGAAACTCATCCAGGACATATGGCGAACGAAGATCGACTGGGACGACGCGATCTTACCTGAGCAAGAAGTAATGTGGCTCAAGTACATCAAAGAGGTTGCAGTTCTCGAAAAATTGAGGATACCCAGATGTTTATCTCCGTATCAGAGGAAAGGGCAACTCCATACTTTCACCGACGCGAGTGAAGAGGCCTATGCTGCTGTCGTCTTTTGGAGAACAGAAGAACCAAGTGTCCGCGTTACGTTGATCGCAGGGAAAGCGCAAGTTACTCCCACGAAGCCAGTCTCGATACCGCGACTGGAGCTCCAGGCTGCGTTACTAGGAAGCAGACTGGCAGCTACAATCGAGAAAGAAACGGACTTAGAAATCACAAAGAAGATATTCTGGACAGACTCAAGCACTGTTCTTCAGTGGCTGAAAGCAGATCCGCGAAAATTCAAGACGTTCGTGGCTCATCGACTTGCGGAGATTGAAGAGTTAACTAGCCCGCGAGACTGGCGATGGGTGCCTACTAAAGAGAATCCAGCGGACGACGCAACTCGTGGGACGCCAACTGAATTTGACAGGAACGCGAGGTGGTTCAAGGGGCCTACATTTCTTTACAAAGAGGAGCAGCAGTGGCCCGCCAACCGCTTCGAAGGGAAGATCATCGACACGGGGGAGGAAAAGAATATTCAGACAATAGCATCAGTCTCCACAACTCCTCGTCGTATACCAGATCCAGAACGCTTCTCCAGCTGGACGCGACTCCTAAGAAGTACGGCGCGCGTGTTCCAGTTCATCGATCTACTTAAGAAGAACAAGTCCAAGGAAATCGTCAACGCAGCTAAAGACAAGGCATGGAAACAAAATAAACCTGCAGTAAAGAGGAAACAGCTCGTAAAGCTTCCTCCTATGAAACCAGGGAGAAATTTCAAAATCATTGAAGAAGAACACTTCAATAAAGCCAGAGAAGAGTTAATTAAGGAAAGTCAGCAAGAAAGTTTTCGGAGAGAAATAGAAAAATTGAGTAATAGGAAGCCAATGGAAAACTCAAGCCGACTCAAGAAAATCGACGTGTATGTCGACGAACAAGGCATCTTGAAGTTAAGAACGCGAACAAGGAAAATCACGATTGAGAACCAAGAGCAGAATCCAGTGGTGTTAGACGGCAAGAACAGGATATGCCGCCTAATCATTGAACACTATCACCAGAAATTTTATCATGGCAATACAGAAACGGTGATAAATGAAGTCAGGCAAAAATATTGGATCCTGGGCCTACGGACAACAGCAAGGGCACTCATACACCGCTGTCAATGGTGCAGAGTGCATAAGAGCATACCGCAAGTGCCACCGTTGGGAGATCACCCCGTTGAACGCCTGCAGCATCATCAGCACCCCTTCACCTGCTCAGCTGTGGACTACTTTGGGCCGATGCAGGTGACCATTGGGAGAAGAACTGAAAAACGCTGGGGAGCTCTCTTCACATGCCTAACCACAAGGGCTATTCACCTCGAGCTATCAAGTTCCCTTAGTACGAGCTCGATGATCATGGCCTTACGAAGAATGGCGGCCAGAAGAGGAACACCGAAGGTTATCTACAGCGACAATGGGACAAACTTCGTCGGGGCCAACAAAGAACTGGAAGAAGCAGCAGCTCAAGAGGGAATCCGGTGGAAATTTATACCAGCTGGAAGTCCGAGTATGGGAGGCGCCTGGGAGAGAATGGTCCGTACGGTGAAGACGGCACTGATGGTCGTACTACAATCGCGATCACCACCAGAAGAAGTACTCCACACGCTACTGGTTGAAGTGGAACATGTCGTCAATTCCCGTCCACTCACTCACATAAGCATAGACCCCAACGATGAAGAAAGCCTGACACCAAACCATTTCCTGCTCGGAAGATCCTGCGGAGCGACGTCGCCGGGCGAGTTTGAAGATGGGAACCTCATTGGCAGAGCAAACTGGAGGACCGCGCAACGCCTGAGCGACCACTTCTGGCAGAGGTGGCTAAAGGAGTATCTGCCCACTTTGAAGCCGAGGAAAATAGATGGCAGACAGACTACGGATCCTCAAGTCGGAGACGTCGTCTTGATTATGGACGCCTCGCTGCCCCGCAACACATGGCCGCGAGGAGAAGTCCAAAAGGTATATCCAGGCCCAGACGGAAGGGTCAGAATTCTGGACGTGCGGACACCGGGAGGAACGCTACGACGGTCAACGCAGCGAGTCGTCATCCTGGTGCCAGCAGCCACGCCGCAACCTCGAGATGGAGCGCTACGCACGGCGGGGGAGAACTATTAGCGACGTGACTGAAAACACTACTCACCTTGATTTGTATAGAGTTAATTAGTATAGTATATAGTTAAGTTGCTATGTATATCAAGGTAGATAAGGTAATTTTTAAGGTCAAATAAATGAAGGGATTATTATTAGAATAGGGTAATAAGTGTAAATATAGCATAGGGTTTCTTATTTTTAGCATTAAGGTATTTTATAAGAATTAATTTTGTAATTGTAAGTAGCACTATTTGATTTTCGAAGAGCGTTACCATAACGAGAACCAAGGTCTTTTTTAAGTAAATATGGTAAACTCACATTCCGAGAATCAAAAAGCGTTACCGTAACGAGAGCCGAACACAAGATTCCACGACTGCCGATAGATGGCGCAGTTACGAAATAGAACTGGCTATGCAGATTTTTACTCGCGAGGTAATAAGGTTCGACGCGATTTTGAGTCGGCAGTACTGGAATCAATTCGGCTCTCGGAACACTTGGAATGGAAGAAAACTAAGGAAGACGAAATAAAGGAAGTGAATACAAGTGATCTTTAATTTCGGACCCGGATCCCTGCTCCAGTGCTCAAGTGAAGTGTTAGTGAATATCGTCGGTCGGATCGGAAGCTAGGACCCCTGTGCTCGGAATCGGACCCCTGGATCTCAGGAATAGGACCCCTGCTACTCGGAGTCGTCGAGATCGGACCTCTGCTCGGATTGTCGGCGGATTAGAAGATAGGCCCCTCGCTCATCCTGCTGGCCCGCCCCCCCCCCCTCATACAGTCCACTCATCGACGTCGTCCTCGGCAGCCGGAGCGAAGCTAAGCAGCCCGAAGCCACGCCGCATCAAGCTACGCCGCCCGCAGCCACGCCGCCTCAAGCTGCGCCGCCTCGAGCCAAGCCGCCTGAAGCTGAGCCGCCTTGTGCCGAGCCGCCTGAAGCTGAGCCGCCCGAAGCTGCGCCGCCATAAGCTACGCCGCCTGGAGCTGTGCCGCCTGAACCTAAGCTGCCTACGCTGTCGCTCGTCCGCACCTGCCTTCGCCCTTTACTACTATAACGTGTTAAGGACAGATTGGGACGACTGTGCGCCACCAACAGCGCGCGCAACGCCAACCATAAACTTCTTCACACATGTACTTCTTATTAATTCTACATATTAAAGGGATGTTGTTTACACTGCCCTTTATATATATTGCAACACCTCTTCCTTTAGTCTTGTCTTCGTTTTTGTTTTTCGCATGTTTACGATCTAATCTGAACAATGAATAACCAGATATATTATATGAGCTATTGCGGTCTTTGGTATTGAGCCAAGTTTCTGTAACAATTATAATACATGGGTTGTTTGTGTTAACATATTAACATATGCCAGAAACAAATCGAACTTAGAATGTAGAGAGGATAGATTTGAGTACATAAATGTAAGGTCTGTGTATGGACATTGATGCTGAGTGATTAGTTTTTTTGTACTATTTTGGGGCTACCTTTCACATACTTGATGGTTAATCCCATTTCTCCCTTTTCTGACCTAGCCTTTAAGGTCTCACGAAGTTTGTTAAGTTCATTGCCTTGTGTAGGTGTTTTATTATCGTAAATTCTTACGCCTTATTTTTTTTCTTAAGAATCTATATCGCATCTTGGCGAGACTTTAGAATTACCTTTATCGGCAAAGTCATTTCCATTGTTGATGCTGTTTAGAACTGCCTTCACATAAGTCTCGTCATGAGTCTTCCTCTCATTGCCACTGTCGGAAGGACTTTCCTTGACACCAACTAGTATCACATTATTGGCTCTCCGCTCGCGTTCCACTATTTCCTCCACTAGAGTGTTAGTATCGGGGGACGGCGAGGATGACACCATCGACGTTGCAGATGTCGGTTGTGGCATTGGACCGGTCTCAAGAATTAGCTTTTTCAAGTCTTCTACTTCTTTACGCAGCCCATCATAGGATTTAATTAGTATGGGAACTTGAAATACGGCATCCCGACAAGATGGGCAAAGGTAATGTACGTTTACCCTTTAACCCCATCACACGCGCCTCACTACTTGTAAGATTACTGCATTGCAAGCAAATGTTTCTCTTGCAACCATCACACTGCACTGTATTTTCATCATTATGATCATTTTCACACTGGAAGCACTTCATTATGATGGATATTTCGGATATATGTGAGTGGGTTTGAAAGACAAAGGATGTTCAACTTTTTCACTTCTGTCTTTTAGTTAAGCACAATTCTACTTTTAACACTACTTTTAGCACTGATTGAGAAGTTTAAGCCGATTTGTCTCGCAAAATACACTTTTTAACTAATTTTTTAAACAATTTTTGTATAAGACGAAATATTAAACACTGCTTATTTTTCTGAGGGTAGAGAGAAAAAAAAATTACAGAATTTTTTTTATTGTCAGTGGCAAGATGTTTCCCACCACATACTACTACAATCCTCTCCTGTATGATTTAGACCACATTTAAAGCAACTAGGTTTAGATCTGCATTGAGCTATATGCTATATGAATATGACCAAATTTACAGCAGTTACGGCACTGAATGGTCGGTAGTTGATAAATGTCCACATGTAGTGCAGTGTTAAAACAGAAGATCTTTTCTGGGAGAGATTGGTCTAAGAATGTCACAACCACTGTAGTAGAAGGAGTCCAAGTAGACCCAGTATATGAGGGTTTTTATACATTCAGGCGTCTCGCTTTAATTACATCTCCACACCCTCTAGGAACGCGAATGCTGCTTATATGGACTTAGTATTTCAAACAGGACTGAGTACTTCTGCAAATTTGCATAGAGGCAAGACCGAGCCCAGCGAGATAGAAATAGTGGTGATACCTGTCTCTTTCTAGCAAATACAAGCTTTATTACGTTGGTATTTGTGCAAAATAGGGTGACCACGCTCCTCTGGAAAAAAAGGGGAAAGGTGGTACATGCTTTATGCAGATTTTTTACAGACACATTAAAATGTTCCGAGTGCGGAGGTGCTAGCTAACCTCACAAGTTATTGTTCTGTGCAGACTTTACGGAAATTGAAGTCTAGTCGAAAATAACGTTTTGTAGACATGTCCCTTGGGGAAGACAAGTAAACTTTACTAGTGTCCTTGGCTTCACTAGACAAGCAGTAGGTACTAAAGGCTGAACGTAATACGCCAAGTGTTGTCCACTCCAAGTTAGGTCGCACCTGCTGTTGCCTAACTCGCGTAATCGTCACCAACAATCACGTCCCGCTAAGCTATCTACTTACGTGCAGTATTTACGAATTTTAAATTTGTTTCTTGGATTGTCCCAATTAAGAACATTATCATGGTTACCCTATTAAAAGAGACAGATTTCTCCACTATTTCTATCTTTTTCTGCTTGGGTTTTAGGTCAAAGAGCTCAGTCCTGTTAAATATATTAAGTCCATGGCTGCTTATAATTCTAACGACCAATCAGTAGGAATATTACGGATTAAACCCATGCGAGAAACCAAGAATTTTGGAATAATAGCATTTAAATTATTCTCTGTAAGTAGGGAGTGATTCACAAAATTGTTTACTGCCCCGGGCGTTTTAAATGTAATGCTTATTTTGCTGCGGCTAATGGGTTTGATGCCATCATCTGCTATGCCAACAACCTTAATTTTATGGATTAGCTGAGCTAGTTTCAACACACGAATAGTTAGTTCACCTGTGCTGTCCGGAGCTGTACGGCTTACATGATCCACAAATGGACCTGGGTCTGATTCTTCATATTGGAAACTCGAAGCTTCATAGCCGGTTTTAGTGAAAATGGATTGTATAGATTCCGAGGGACGGACACTTCTTTTAGCTTCTAAAACTATTCGAGAGTCTGAGGGGCGTTTTTAACTAGTCTTTGATTGACTAGGTTCGTTTTCGTCCATAGATATATCGGGAGGGAGGGTACCTTCCCGATCCGGCGGTTCCTTGCCCATTGTATAATAGGCAAGCAAGGGCTTAAAATTAAGGAATTACCTACCTGTAGACCACCCCCAAAACAAAACAAACATAAAATTTAGGAAACACAAGGAAATTATGAGAAAAATCGCGATAATACTACAGAACATGCGCGTTTCTCAACAAAGTCAGGCAGAATCCCCAAGAGCCATATTAAAAAGAACTTAAAGTAACAAATGTCAAATGTGTCAATGTCAAACCAACAAACATGCAACAAAGAACAAAAATCATGAAAACCAACCTCACAACAAACGAAAATATTATTTGTTTTTGTTTAGTGCGTCAATTTTGTATTGTATTTAAACCTCCACTTGATTTGATGTAGGTATTTTATTTTGTATATTTAACGGACGAATTGTCGTTTTTATCAATTTGATTGTGGCAAGTATTTTCCAAAAATAATAATTTCTTTTAGGTTACAAATAACATGGATCAATTACCTCAAACACCTGCAATACCGCATATTGTGCAGGTTTATCCGCCGACAGTAACTAGTACGAAGATACAAAGTCCTCATATAATTCATATATCTCATCAAACTTTGCAAACATCACAGGGGAAAGTTGCATACCAACAAAATATGGTGCCAAAACCTCTTCATATACCAGTTTCAACACATATTGATATCCAGAATCAGATGTTACCTCAAGATCAGATTGTGATGACATGTCAACAAGCACATTTGCAGAATTTAAATCCCCCTTTGCAAGGGCAAATGCATCTTCATAATGATGATTTGGGGTCATCAGTACAGATCACATCGCACGTAATTTTACCTCAGATGCAGCATGTATTGGTGAATGGAGTACAACAGCAGTATTTTGAGTATGATCCCTATGAGAAAGAAGAATGTATTGAAAAGGTCAATGCTGAAATTGTGGTGATTGACCAGCAGATTGAGTAAGTTAATTAAATCATCAGGACAGTTTATTACTTCGACAGTTGTTCTTACAATTAATTTGGTTAGACTGTACAAAAGGGTGCGCAGTGGTATGAGACTTAGAAAAAATTTGGGCAATTTTTTTTATGTCCTACCTGTTTTTTTGATGTCAGGGTTTGGGGATCACTAAGCATCATTTGAGGTCATGTGACCATTTTTCCTGCAGGCGATATTTTCAGAGAACTGACTTTATGGAAGAGTCATTAGGTTAGGTTATAGGTTATCTTCAGACCACAAAATAAGCGAGAGACTAAGCGTTTGACTTCGTCACAAAACGTGACATTTATTGAAATTTTTATTTGCACACCCTTTCTGACACTCAGACCTGACAGAATGGGTTATGGAAGGAAGATATTAAGTTATAATAAATTGAACAGCTAATTGTATAACTCAGCATTTTATATAGCATCCCTGTTGAGGCTGTTGAAATCCAGAACACTCCTAGAACCTTAAAAGGAACCTAGGACCCACACTATGAACTGCCTCTGGACATTTAGTAGAAGTATCAACATTGCTTAATAATTATTTTAATTATTAATGTAACATAGCTACTGTGTATGAGGTGTTCACATAAAAATCTCTAATCTTGCAACATGTAAAGCAAAGTTTAGATTTGAGTTAGTTGGATGTTACTAACAAATTACTATAACTAGTCATTTGCTTGATTTCAGATGTAAAACTGAAGGTTCTAATGAAGAATTTGTACGTCCTGCGAAACGGAACCGAAGTCAATTTCGAAATCCTGAAAAATGGGCTTGTAATGTCCGGAAACTAAAACACCAGAGAGGTGAAGCATACGTAAGTAGAAGAGGAAAATTTGTCCCAGAGAGGAAAGTACGCAATATAAAAGACTGTCTCCGATCATGCAAATATAAATGCAATGAAAAAATTTGTGATACTGACCGTGAACACATATTTAAAGCATTTTACTCCTTGAATGCTAATGAAAAGAAACATTTCCTTTTAAATACAACTGAAAGAAACTATGTAAAACATAAATTGGGTGACACAAACCATAGACGCAGGTATGTCTTCAAATATTTCTTTCTTGTAAGAGCAGTTAGGTATACTGTGTGTAAAAACTTTTATTTGGGAACTTTAGCGATATCACAAAAGCCAGTTTATAATGTGCATTTAGGAAAATCTGAAATGAATATACCAAAACCAGATGGTCGAGGACTGTCGGAAGCCAGCACTCATTGTCTACCAACTGAAGTAAAGGAACGGGTGAGAAAACATATTATGTCTTTCAACACAATAGACTCAAAGCCTATTAGGCAACATTCGAAAAAGAAACAGTATTTAGAACCCACATTAACAATAAAACAAATGTATAATATGTATTTTACTGAATGCGGTAAAGAGAATGTAGAGCCTGTGAAAGAGTCCATGTACAGGAAAATATTGAAACAGGATTTTAATTTGCATTTTAAGAAAATTAAAAATGAACAAGAACTTTGTTGCAAATGTAAAGGGATCATTAAGAAAAAGTCATAATACTTATCTGGCCTGTTGGTACATATTTTAAAAAAGGTGACAAAGTCTTTGCTCAAATAAGTTGAGGATTAGCAAAAAAAATGAGAGAAATACAATGTTTCTAATAGGTATACACCTACTCCATATAGTTATGGAAAACTGAAAAACTTTGATGTGAATCTTGGCAGACTATTTGCGGCATTTCTATTCCACTGTTTGCCCCAGTCAAGGCAGTATAGAAAGGCATATCTTTTCCACTTTAACACATTGATAGCCATAACACATTGTAATAGCAGATTACAATTAGTGTGGTTATATGACATACATAAGTGTACATAAACACCAGATTGTTTTTATTATACTTATACAAATTTTTGGAAGAAAGCAAGATGTGGCTTCTAATTGCTTATTTTTATATATCACTCAGTTTAGAGCAGTTGCTTATTATGACAAAATTGTAATGATATGACTAATAAATTTACTTGAATAATGTTATGCCTATGTTTTGACATTTACAGAATCATGTAATTAGACCTTCTATCTCTGATAAGTCGGAAATAGCCGAGTGCTTTGGAGCCCAGGGTTCCACTTACCTGTTTTTTATTTGTTTATAAGACCATGCAAGAGCATAACCCTTCACTGCAATGTCAAATCAGCAGATTTTAGGTTTGCCCCTTGTATGACGCCCGAGCCCGAGCTGATTCATCGTAATTTGCTGGTTTATGAAGACATTATAGGGGTACCATTGTTGGGCGATTCTTCTGAAGCTAGTAGACACTGCGTCGCAAACATGAAGTCTGCTAAACGAGCGAGTTCCTTATGTGGCCTTTCCGCGACAATTTTCATTCGGCGCACCTACCAAAAGTGCCAAAAGTTCCCTTAACAATGACAGCGCAGTATTTTCACCTCGAATTGGTTACTTCTTCATCTTAGCGTGCTTTTCTAGTTGCGTCCTCAGCTTACGCTCCGGAGCCTAGGGTACGCTGTACGTCTTTGATTTGGCGGCACTCGTTATTACATTTGAGCGACAGCCGTCTGACCTCCGTAACCATTTTTACAAGGAAATCAGACCAATTGGAACATGACCCGAGGTGTGTTAGTGGCCAACACTGTCAGTTTTTTTCGGACTGCCTAAAGGCAATCTTACACAGCCTAACGACTGCCATCTATCGATAACAACCGGGATCCACGGCTTGACGTGCCTTCCAAAGCACGGAGGAGCTCGAGATAGAAATTGCCACTAAATGTCGAGCAATCCAATACGGGGGAGCCTGTAAGAACATTAAGGAATATGTGGTCATATCAAGTTTTAAATAATCTGTTGGTTTGTTTGAACACATTTATCTCTGAAACCACCAGAAATCTTGGGAAAGGTTAAATACTAAAACTAGCTGTATCCCTCGTCATTCCGTTTCAACCAAAGTGAACAACAAGACAACAATAGAGTGTAATTTAGTCTAAAATATTTTGCATGGTACCTAGAACTTACCTACATTTTACTTAGTTTTTCAAAATCTTAGTATGCTATGCTACGGATTTCAGATGTTTCCTTTGACACAGAATGAAAACAAAAAAGTGTATTAATTTTATTTATTTCGTAAAAATATTGCCTTTGGTGTATTTATAGATAGATTGGTAGATAAGTAAACATAGATATAAGATACATCCTATAATAAATCTAAGAAAGCATATATCCTATATGGATAAGTAGGTATAACAAATTATTAGGGCAAGATAACTAAAACTTGTGATCACAGCTAAACATATACTTATTAATATCTAAATAACTCTAAGTTGCGTGATTTGTAACTACAATTTTTTTTGTAGTTCACAATTTTCAGTAAAAATATTTCATATAGATCAGGGGTCCTGCAGTCGTCTATCATTACAGTTATTAATATTTTATGTAGAGTAACACCCTTATTCTTAAACATAACCTTAAGGACGTCCTTCACTCAAACTCATTCGACGGCGCCTTAAGGATTCCTCGCACTTTCCTTGAAAACGACATTCTTAGTTGGTTGCTTGAGCAAACTCCAATGAGGAACATCACAGGTTATAATAAATATTCTAAACAAAAATATTGAAAATTACAAAAGAATAAAGTAAAAAATTAAATAAAGTAAGTAGACACCTAGGTCAAAAGTGGCAAAAACCCGAATTATATACACTTTATTTAATTTCAAGGACGCCTTAAGGTACCTCTCGACCAACCTCATTTGACAGTTCGAATTCGATACTCTCCTCCAATTAGAAATTATTTTAAGTCAAGGAAGCGTGTGACGACTAATCATACCAATGAGGTGGAGAAAGGTAGGTTGAAGGTTTAAAAATATGGATGTAAGTATATCAGTTTTTTTTATTGTTTCTCGTAACAAACGTCCATGTCTAGATACAATTTTGTTAAATCTCATACGTACAACAAAATTACAGAAAAAATAAATAAAAGTAAAGTAAACTTTTATATGTTACGCCCCTTCAACTTAAGTGCATACACAAGTGCCAAAAATAGCGATAAATAATAGGTACATACGTGCCTACTTAGAAATTCGATCACTTTTACCCCTCTATTTATTTAGGTAACTCTTATGATTTGAATTAAGATAATGACATTTAAACATAGTTATTAAGGGGTCCTCGGTTTCTCTTGTATTTTTTTTCTATTATAAAGTAGGTACAATTATTATTTACCACTAAACTTCAAAAGAATTATGAAACTGGATTTTTGATGAGGAATATTT
Source organism: Euzophera pinguis (assembly GCA_947363495.1). Classification (NCBI taxonomy): domain Eukaryota; kingdom Metazoa; phylum Arthropoda; class Insecta; order Lepidoptera; family Pyralidae; genus Euzophera; species Euzophera pinguis. The sequence goes on along the minus strand of OX376170.1, from coordinate 8,949,152 downwards.
AGTTACACAAATAAATATGAGTTTGTTCATTAGTGGATCCTAGCTGGGATAATAATACACACGAGGTCCTCTTCGTCTTCATTCTTCAACTCCCATTTGACCTCAACCTTGACTTTTGGGTAAGACTTGAGTACGGGCAACGATGTCTTATAATGGGCTAATACGCCAGTCTGGAATAGACAAGAATAAATTAACTTTACGAACTGCATATTTAAAGCATATAAAATTTACCTTTATACTTCCGACGTTTTACAACGGCCGTGGTCACGGAACGACTGTCAGCATTTCCACAGCTGCATACTGGCTGGTTTACACACGATCCAGTGCGGCGATCCAGTGCTTTCACAGACACCAAATCCACCCCACACAAGCAAACAATTAACTCACACATTTAAATAATTGTTTGTATGTGTGTCTCCGTGAAAGCACTGGATCGTGTGTAAACCAACCACACTTCCAGCGGAATCGACTTCCACCGGCATATTTTGATATCTCCAAGTACCTTCACAAAACACACTAACAGTGTCCTTATTACGTATCGCAATCTACTTAAACTACTGAACCAATTGCTTAAAAATTTAACAGGACCAAACTAATAGTACGCCTTATCGAACTTTTAAATATTTTTTTTCAACTGGTTCAGAAATACCGGAGTTTTTAGGTAATAAATACGAAATCAAATTAAAATGTCTCTTTTTTTAAAGTTGGTTAAAATCACTAAATCTATTTAGACAACAAACATATTGTAACGTTTCCTAGATACATTCTGATTATCAGCAAACACTAACGAACGGCTATGGAGTTATGAATAAATATTTGTTTTAATATTAATGCCAATATCTCAAAAACTACTAAATCGATTTTGATACCAAACGAACTTAAAAATTCTATACATGTTTTCTATATACATTTTGAATTATATCAAAATCGGACTAACGGCTCGAGAGTTATCACGGAACATACATACAAATATACAATCATACATACAAACAATGTGTTTTCGCCACAACTTGATTTGTAGCCCTCGCTCGCTTGGTCAATAAATAACAACCCGGCAAGCAAGAGTCATTAAACTATTAATGATGAATTTATATGAAATAAACTATAATTTGTGTAGGTAACAGTCACCTACCGGAAGAAACTTTACTATTTTCAACCTAGAGCTAGTGCTTTGCTGAGCACACTTCATGAATAGCTGGTGGTTCTATTATTGAACCTTTAAATAAAGTGGAAGTTATAAAAATTACGTTAAGTTTGTTCATGTGGGCAAGTGCAAAATAATTAACAGACACAAATTTAAATAACTATCTAACTCTAAAGTAAAACAAATGGAAATAGATGCTATAAGTCGCTTTACCTTTAATGGGCAGGCAAGTCCGTTGTCCTTGCAGGCGTCAGGCTGCGGCAGCGGGAAGGGCACGGGCAGGTTCATTATGATGCCGTGCACTTCTGTCGTGAGGCTTTTTACATCTTTGCCTGGAAATAATCGAAAATTTTAAATAATCTACTTCTGAACGATAGAAACTCTGATCACTCTGGGTGCGCAGGGTCGATTGACCATGTAATTAATTTACAATTGCATTCATAATTGCACTCTCTCGAGCCATAATTTGTTAAAAATTAAGCGACTTACTTTCATAAGGAACCAAGCTCGTGCTTAACGAGCACACTTATAGCGGTACAATTAAAATGCAAAAGTAGAAATGTTCCCTCAAACTGAGAATGACAAATTCCTAAAATGCCAAGTTCCTATAACGGCAACTTACTAAAATTACAACTTCTTAAACGTAGGTTTCTTCTTACCTACCTATTGCTGTTAAAATGTCTCAGTAGCATGTTCAATAAATGCAAAAAATAGTGTGGAATGGTGGATCTCTTTAAAATGTTGTATTCTACATCAATGGCGGAGTTATCTAAAGCCTATTTGTACCAGTCAACCAACAGGTGACGCATAGAAAGGTGTTTCCGGAGCTTCTATTTCTATTTTCCTATCATCGTCACCATCGAAAGCCTTATACTTCCAACTCCTGGGTGTTCCTCTCTCATCTTCGGTTTTGTACCTCAAGCCGCTTATAACCAAACATAAGATTTAGATACTTACTTGGTGTGAAATCAATGGTGATGGTGGCATTCGAGTTCCTCTTGAGGATGCACTCTGTGGCCTCGTCGGCACACCCGCTCACGCCGACTGCTTGTACTGTCGCTAGCTTTGAACCTGAAACAGAGATAGACTTAATATTAGTGATTTTATAGAAAACGTACCCTATTTCATTAATATTTAACAGGACACCGATGCGCGATTTGTCGAAAAAAATGGCGGACGTTTTAGGGAATTCTGTAGTTAGCTGCCATATTTTTTCGAGAAATCTCATAAATGGCGGACAGGGTTTTCTGTAGTTAACTGCCATGTTTTATCGAGAAATCTCGAATTAAATTTATTTCTAAAGACGCCAGTATCGGCCCCCTGGCCGAACAAAATCCGGACGTGGGTTTACAAATTTTCTATCTGCGCAAATTAAAGTTACAACACCTAAGTAAATAAAAAAATATGGATAAAAATAAGTATCTGATGGATAGGTATATATATCTATGTCGATGGAAAGTGGCGAGGACTGAAGTCCTACTACGTTAGTACTATTAACTATTCTATGGCCCTACATCGATTAGGTATAAAAAAATCAAAACATGTTAAAAAGATTCTACAATCTTTTAAAAAAAGTAAGTATCACGTTTCGTAAACAAGGTAATTGGACACTATTGTTATTTTCCAATGAATGACTCACAATGAGTTAATCGTAAAATGAATAATTAGCAAAGAGGAACTAAAAAATAATTTATTCTGGAAAAATACAATAAATATTGAACATGTAAAAGGAATCCCTGAGAAATGTAGGTCGACATAACAAAGTTACGGTTGGAAACATTCCTAGATTTTTAACTTTCTTCCTAACACTTTTAAAACAAGTATCCAATAAGAAGATGGAAAGGGAAAGAAAAGGCAAATTCGCATTTCCTGTCATTATCATGAATGTGGAAAGTATGAAGTTAGTCCGCATATTGAAGACCTTCAAGTGTACCTACACCTACGTTTCTGCTACGACACGAGTAATATATGTTATCGTCTATTTGAAGATTGTTTAGGCAATTGTATAGAGACCTTCATGCACATTGAGACCGATGACCCGACACATTTCAAAAATTGATACAAGATTCTCTTGTTTTTCGGCTGTTTAAAAAAGATAAGTTGTCCAGTCAAAACATTTTCTCCACTTTTATACAATTTACACATCTCTCTTGCAATGACAGGCAGTTGCAAAAAGCCGGTAGCTATACTAAGCAAAGCCGTTTTTTTTTTAAAGTATGACTCACCCAAAATTAAATGAAAATCTTTCGATAAAATAAATGGTAAATCAAATGGTGATTATGTCAAATGAAAAACATTCGGCTCACCAATTTTAAAACCTTAACTTAAAAATATTTCGACTCAATGTAGATATGTATGTCAAATAAATCATTCCTCTACTAAGAATGTTCTTCATTACAGCACGGCAATGTTTATTTTATTATTTTTGTTCACAAATTGAGGTAACATGATGATTATGTTTTATAAACATTGTACATATATAAGTACTCATTTCCCTACATTTTTCGCGAAGCTCGTTAAATATGCATTAAGTTTTATACTTATGATGTATTTGCTAAATGTGATTGTTTAGAATAACCATGACAAGTTAAATGAGTCGACAAATAGCAACTGTTGCATCAATTTGTTAACAAATACCGGTAGGTATAAAACCCTTTGTCCCCATGGTATCACACAAAGCAAAGGATTAGCACAATGTAAGATCGAATGATGATAAAAAGGTGTACGGTATAGAACGGATCGCTAACCTTCTGTGCAAGGACGTCGCCAGCCCTGCAAATTGATATGCTTAGTACCGAGCATGAAAAAGGTTCTGTAGTCCACTTCTGTAGTACTTAGTTTTACTCTTTTACCCACGACTGTCATTCTTTGTCGTTCTGACATAAATCATCCTTTATTGTATTTTGAAATATCCCGCAAACAATCATAGATGTGCCGCTCCATGCGAGCAAAGACGAGGGAAACAGCTAGTTATAGACAAATGAGATTGGTTTCGTAAGGGAATAAAATCCCAACAGACTAAAGTTTGGGCCAGTATTAAAATGATACACTCAATCTTTGTGTACATTTTTTAAGTTACTTTATCTGCCATGAACATGACAAAGGTTAAAGTAACGCAGTTACGAACCGATAATAAATAAAATATAAGGCGAAGTTCTTATTTACAGCAATAGAGTAATATGTTCTGTTCATATTATAAACTAAATACCTACCCGATCAGAACAGCAGCGCGCGGCGGCGGTTCGATCTATGATTGATATAAACAAAGTTTTTCGTAGTATCAGTAACAGGGGTTGATTTTCTTGCCTATTTTAAAAACCACAGATTTTTAACCACTGTTTTTGTTTAGATTCACAAATAACAACAAGCATAAAACGTCACAGACAAGTTAATACAATTGTCGTGGGTTCGATTTCCACGGTAATCAAACTTTGTTTAGTTGTTTTTAGTCTGGTTAGGACATAGTAGACTTGAATCACCTGAAAGCCTTTGGTTTTGCTACATTTTGGTGGTTGTTAAAATAACCACGTCCGTGGTTTCGAAAAACTCTGATATCAGGATGTACAGAGTCGGTTGACCATGTAACCCACTAGATATTAATGAATGAATACAGAAGTAAAGAAAGTAGTGATTGTGTCTTTGAACAATGGGACGTTGGCAGTAATGACATTGTTTAGGGATCACATGTGGACAAATCACATGTTTTGCAACCAAGTGCAAGTCATTGAAGTTCACACTCCCATGTAATTACTTTATCGAGGTTACCAGCTGTAACTTATTAGACAAATACAAAATATCTTTATTGTGAAACTTTTTTTTTATTAGGGCCGGGTTATGACCAGTTATCAATTTATGAATATACTTGATAATTTTAATATGAGGTCTTGATTAACCCTCTTTCTTGTTTCACATAACGTTTTAAATAAATTTTGATTTGACTTCACAAACATACATATTCAAAAACATAAATACAAGAATGCCAGTATTTTTAAAGATTTTAAATTTCAAACAGCTATCTTGAAGTTTTAAACCGCACATGGACCTCAGGCATCTTATTTGAGCTTTAAAATTTTTATCTCTATCTGTGGAATTGCCCCAGAATTCTCTGGTTTAGTTGTAGGGCATAAGCTAGGTATCAATATACTGACTTCTTTTATCTAAAAATGATGATATTAGCTTCAACACATTTCCACGTATTCCATACGCTTGTAATTTTTTAATAGTCTTTCATTAACAAAGTCAAAAGCTTGAGTCATATCAGTATACATTGCACAAACAGCGGTCTTATTAACTACATTATTCATAAATGTTATGAATAATATTTTAAAATTATATTATAAATTGATTGATCTATTTTTCCGAAATCCCATTTGTTCGTCACATAACAAATTATATTTAGTCAAGTATTTGTATATAGCCTCACGAAGGTGATTTTCAATATTTTTGTGAACACAGAGCCTATTCCAAAATAGGAGGTCATTCAAGCCTTTATCAGCAATGTCTTTAATCAACTTCCTAAGCAAAAACAATATGTATTTTTCAAGTAGGTAGGTACTAGTAGGTAGGTAACTTTACTTCATTTTAGATTTGTTTGTATTGTGTCCAGGTTTACATTGAGTAATATTTCTTATATCGGCGGAATACTTAACAAAACTTATCCTAGTACCTACCCTTCGATTCTATACTAAATATGTATATCAGTCGCTCTTAGTATGGTTAGTTTTTTTATTGAAATTAACACCGGTAGGACCATAGGACATTCTGACCACGAGTGAAAAAGCTTCATTCAAAACTGTTTGTAAGAATAACCTGAACTCCAATTTATCACAATAATGCTCCGGAGTGAAACGCAGCAGCAATCAAATTACAATCAACTAAAAGTGAAATAATAAAAAAAAACAATACCACAATCCGTGTAAAATTTCGCTTGGGCACTGGCCAGTAACACTGTAATGCTTATTAAAAATAACATGTTTAAAACACTTAAATATTCGCGCGCTAACGTTAACGTGATGACGACTCGCGCGTTCTGGATGGACTGATCGATTTAATGGACTATGTGGCGTTCGACCTTTGTTGCTTTATAAAATGCGTCGGCGCATGACAAACACTAAATTGAAGTCAGAAGGTGATGTTGTTCTATTAAATTTCCTTAGGATTATTTCGTCAAGGACGCTTACTACAAGTACGCTTATAAGGGTTTTTTTTTCTCAATGTACTTGCTAGGGTTGATTGAAGAAATAAGGCGGTATCTATTTGTTTGGAGATCGTAATTTATATACAGGGTTATTTTGGGAGCATGGCGCAAAATTTTTACAGTCTTTTATGTTGAATGAAATGTTGAAAAAATATGTGAAAATCGTGGAATGAATTTCGATCGTTATACAAAATCCGGTCCCGATTCACCACATTGTACCTATGGAAGGTCAAAATGTTTTCTCGGTTTTCACTTATTTTTTAAAGTGAGCAGCAGCTGATCTTGAACTTATTGTTAGTTAATTAGAACAATGACTCTTCTGTACATTGGATATTAGTAAGTCTATGCAGTCTTTAATGCGATGGACGGAAGAGCATCGCACCGTGTGTGTTGTTTGGGGAAAATCGAGTGAAACACACACATACACAGTGCGAATTTAGTTTATGATACGTGACACAAATGTAATAGACATACCTACACGGAACATTGGTATTTGAGTAAATATCATAATAAAATTATATACTAGCCTTTTATATATATCCGCAGATTTATGTTTAAAGTGTTTCTCAATCTATCAGTAACGGATGGATGGTTAGGCGGAAATTACAGTACATTTATTGGGTAGGGTACTACATTTCTATAGAGGATACTTTTTATTCTGTTAATTGCAGATCGGAGCAAAGACCCGAACGCCAAAAATTATTTATTCTACATAGACAAAATAATGGAGCAACAATTTTATTAGCAAGTGGATTTTAAAGTATTACATAATTTTTTATTTGTTTTTTACAACCAACGTCAGCAAAGTGTTTAAACTGCTGTTACATTTACGATATTACTAAGGCCATTGTATATAAAATAAAACTTACTTAATAGAAATTAATAAATATGACCGCGAACTGGCTTATCTTGGAAATTAATTTGCAAATGTTTAAAACCATATGGTTTTACTATAGGAAGAGGGTCAGACTGGGTGACCTACCCGTAGAACAACTGCTTGACGCCACCGAAGACTTATGAGAATATTCCAGAACATGAGAAAGACGTTAATTATATTATTTTTAAGAACGTCTAAATTACTTACAGCTACGTAAACTCCGTAGGGTCCATCAATATGCTATGAAAAACGCTACGGCGTAGCGACTACAGTGTAGCGTCTACGCCGTAGCTTTTTCGTAGATGTTGAATTAAAATATCCGTTTGTAATATCATTTTATATTATGAAAATGTCTGTCTGTTTGTTTATTATCACTTTAAATGCTCAGCTACTGAATATACTATTCCTATATGTTTCCTTTATGTTTAATACAGTCAGAATGATAAGCTTGGCTGGTAGATATTAATAACGGGTAAATAAATAATGAATTAGCAAATCGATAAACTGTTTCTATTTTATTTATTTATTTCATGTACACGCTGTAAATATATATTGTTTATATTTATGTTATTATTATTTATGTTATTTTTAAAGCCCATATGCAGGTATTGGGGTTTTGGGTTATTATAGGAAAAGTTTTCTAAAAAAGTTATTAAGAGTAATTTCCGGATTTAACTAATATTATGCCTCGCAAACATAAATCTAATTTGTCACAAAGCTCATCAAGACCTCGAGCACAAAAAATGGCTTGAAACCAGGAAAGTCAGGAGCAATCTGAACTTCGCCGGGCTGCAGACGCAGAACGTCATGCGTCTCTGAGGGCAGCCGAGACCTCAGAGGAGCTTTAGGCACGTCGACTCTTGGATGCAGAACGTCATGCGTCTCTGAGTGATACTCTTTGACGTGCTTATTTCATCCTATAACCGGTCTATTACCTTTACACTTTACATTACCTCTAGATATTGATGCAACCTTCCTCAAAACAGACACTATATCACAATAAAATTGATCTATTTGTAATTTGTGAGAAGCAGCATTACAATATTTACAATCACAAGATAAACACTCAGATGGTGAATTAATTTTATTTAAATTTTTATTACAGTTTTTCCTATACTGTTAACTGCAACTTTCCCCCCACACAACAGTGCGATTAGCAGCTAAATCTTTTTTGATTATCTTAGGTGATATATAACTTTAAGTCACACTCCAGTATCAGAGGAAAGTAATCGGACCATGTTACATTATGTTTAACATACACCTTTCCTACTGTATGCATAAAATATTGTGATACAATACAGTGTTCTAGCAATCACCTACACCCATGAACATCATTTATAAAGGTGTATCTGATAACAATCCAAGCTTATTTACATCTGCACAAAACCAGTTTTATTCATGACAAAAGTCTGTGAGCTCATTATGAAATAACTCACCCGGGTGAGCATTAAAATCACCCAATACATAAATAGATTCACTGCCATATTCATCTACCAAAGTACTTATTTTACCTAGACAGTGTGTGAATAGCAATGGTATCCGTAGGCATATACACACATATCACTATAATGTGATGTTCCCCTGTCACAAATTTTATAGCACATAACCGATCACTATCACATGGCAGCACAGACACATTGGTGAAAACCGCACTCCTCCACAGCAGGGCCACCCCGCCGTAGGGCCGGCCTCGCAGTATACCCACCGAGATATCCATTGCGGAAGTACCAGTCGCGCTGAAGTTTCCATCGATACTTTGCAGGAAAGCAATAGCCAAGTTTCTTGCAGAGCTAAAATATCCGAAGTGAGACACAACTGTCTTATACTATCAACAGATCGTTTTACGTTTTTGCAGTTAAAGCTTACAAGTTTACTTACTGTCGAGGCCATAATTTGGTTTAATATTGCCGTCTACGGAGCTTGCTCTGTTCGTAATCCTGTGTTTGAAACCGCGGGCGGAGCCGCGGGCAACAGCTAGTCTCTCTATAATCCAATCAGTCAAGCAAAAAACTTGACGAACCTAATAAAAGTGTAATTAAACCGTAATTATTCAATTTGTTACTTTCCTTGCTTGATAAGATCTGTGAATGTACGAACAAAGATGAGACATTCGTGGAAGTATGAGCTTACCAACGTGGTCCGCCACGCCATCCGTCCACTGGCCCATGTCATGAGATGATTCGAAATAGCCCTCTAAAATTCTTAGAAAACATAGATTGATTTTTTCAACCATTTTCTTTATTCAAGATATTTTATTATACAAAATTCATGTTATTTCACATTAATGAAAAACAGAAAAAAGAAAATTATACTAAAACCTAATACAAAAATTAAACCATAAATAAAAAAATCCTGAGTTGTCCGAATCATCTAGTTGTCCTAAATTGTCTTACTTCTTAGTTTACTAAGGAGACGATTTGATATTTTTGCGGACTGGTTATCACTACCTAGGTAATCAATAGGTCAATCTATCTATCAATAAAGATATTTAAAATAATTAGGTAGTTTCTAAGATAAAACTTAGGTCAATAGATGTAAAATATATTTGTTTCCGCCCAATTATAAAGGACTAGCTGTTTCCCGCAGCTCCGCCTGCGTTTAAAAGTAGCCTGTGTTTGACCCCGGGCCTTCAACTATATTCATACCCAATTTCATCAACATTCGTTCAGCGGTTTGGCCGTGAAAGCGTAACAGACAGACAGACGGACAGACGGACAGACAGACTTTCGCATTTATAATATAAATTAAAGTATGGATATGGATTTTATTCAAAGGATATATGCTTATAACTTAGACCCGATCGCTTCGAGTAGAGGAAGTCAGCGTTTAAGGTTCATCCGGAAGCCGTCATTGTAGACAGTGGTATGTTCTTGAGAACTGAGTACGGAACATTTTAGTAGAGTCAGCCGTATAACTAGGATTTATCCTACCTTACAACATTGATGTACGGTGTATGCTGGGTTCTGTAGCAGTGTGTACCTAAATGGATGAAAATTGACTACAGTTTCTAAACTTGATTAGAAAAAAAAAATTGTTGGTTATGAGACTCAAATTGATGTAATAGTCCGGTTCAACCGTGTCGTCTCCTGAGTCGAATTAATCTCAATATAAAAAAACAGAGTTAAATACATCACGTTTAACAGATTCCTGCCAAACTAGATAATATCTACTAAGTAAACACAGTTAACAGGGAAGAAAGTAATTTTGATGAAATTGTACAGGTGCACTTAGTCTGATTTTTTGATTCACACACACATCAGACAAAATGTGTCAAACAGCCAATTTGTACAAAAACAACGTACCAACGTAAACACATAACCTAACCAACTAACCACATAGGTATGCACGTATTACAGAAATAATGTGGGATTTACAATGGACATCCTTTAAACTATTATATGATGTGCCATACACTGGCATCCTAAGAAAACAATGTCTTTACAGCCACGTAAACGTTTTACTGACTAGGTAGGTATTTAGTTTATTTTGGGCCCTTCCGACAAGGGTGTCTATGATGGGGAGAAAATTGGAAAATAATTTCAGAGTTATGTAATGTTTTTTACAGGTTTGTCGTAACTCTATGTAGCATATCCATACTAATATTATAAATGCGAAAGTCTGTCTGTCTGTCTGTTACGCTTACACGGCCAAACCGCTAAATGGATTTTGATGAAATTTGGTATGAATATAGTTGAAGACCCGGGGTCAAACATAGGCTACTTTTTGACGCAAGCGGAACTGCGGGAAAAAGCTAGTTCCTCATCAGTATTGTAGACAGTTTTTAATTTATAAGTTCGATTGTGATCAATTTTAAGCTCATGCTAATTAATCAAAAATCATGGTAAATTAGAAAATCTCACAAACCAAGTCCTGAAATTCATGCTTTTTAGATATGTCCCGATTTTCTCTTGACAAATGTACACCAAAATCGCCTAAGACACCTTTGTCATATAGTGTTATTATGAGCATTAATTTTATACGTATGACTCCCTACTTACAGGCTTAGTTTGGCTACATCATCTTAGTTATTAAAAGGCTTATCTTAAGCCATCACTGGATTATCAATATTGTGCGAACAAGATGGTTATTTATGTTAAGAGTACTTAATATTATGAAAATTTAATGAATATAACATATGCACTTTGTGAAACGTAAATAATGTATGATAATAACTGTAGTTAGCTCCTTATTCTGTTGTTGTTAGGTCGTCATAACTGAGGTAATCAGTCAGTTAGCACAATGATAGTCAATGGAAGCTTGACTGTGACTACTGGTAGCAGCAGAGAAACTGTAATAGCCAGGCCATGATTAAATTATTGTCTAGATTTATTGCTACTGCAATATTTTTGATTTTTGTGATACAGATACTTTACCTTATCACCCAAAATTGACTAACTGCTGTACTCAGTTGTTTATGCATTATAGCAAATCTTTTAACTCAAACAAAAAGTTCTCCGTTAGAGGGATGATTTTTAATTTATAATCTTTAGTAGGTACTAATAGTTTTACATAAACACTATGGAGTAAAATTATCTCTCTAGGATGAATTATTATTCAGGTTTGAAGAATTTGCTTTTTTTAACGACTTTGACTACGGTGGTTACATAATATAAAATTTAAAATAATTAAAAAAATATATATTTTCGTCATTTAAGTTTTTTGTATATATGGATTATTGGACGAAAGTTATTAACTGGATCGGACAATAACATTCACGATACAAAACAATAGCATGTGAAACAATCGTTTTGACATCCTGATTGATAGGAAATCAACTACAACCTAGGTATTTAACTTTTTACTGCATAATGTAATGTTTTCAATAAATAAAAAGTAATTACAGTGCAATGAGAGGAATTCTCCTTTGAATGTCACATTAAACAATTAAGCTATGAGTGACGTAAATATCGTTAAAAGCAATTAATGTTAAATACAGAACTTAGTACTTCTGCTACAAATTTTGAAGGATTCAAGATCAAGGATACTCTCCCACTGGGGCAGCTAGCTAGTATCCTTGGCAGGGCGCTAGTGACACCCTTGAGGTAACAAACAGGCTACGGTGACCATAAATCCGTCTTTCCTGTCCGTCCGAGCTATATGTTATGCTATCCAACGCGTTATGTAATCGTCTAAAATATCATCATCATCATTTCAGCCGCAGTCCACTGCTGGACATAGGCAATCCCAATGATTTCCGAAATGACCGGTTAGAAGCGGCCTGCATCCAGCGTTTGGCTGCGACCATTAAGGTCATCTGACCACCTGGTCGATGGGTGTCTAACGCTGATTTTGCCATTCGTATAAACATAAAAGTATCATAATACCATCTTCATTTGAAACACACCAATAGGATAGAATTCGAGAAGACAAACTACTATCACATTCAGGCAGAATTCAGATGCCGAAAACCAATTTAGTGACTGTCGAGATGATTGGGAGTGTTTAGGACGGAATGAGGATGTTACATCTACCGCTATCAGTGTATCGGCTATTGGCAGGAAATTGATAGCAATTGGTTGCGGTGACCACTGACAAATATGACGTCGACTAAGTGAATACTACTTGAAAATTGACTTATTGAAGGTATTGATCAAGTGGTTAAAGTATACTTAAATTAAAATACCTGTATTAGACGATAGATGACAACACACTTCTACCGCTGTCAGAGAGCCTTCCCCTCGGATATGGCCTGCCATGGCGTACATGGATGGAAGTCATTAAACGGACTCCAGATTCAGCTCCGCCAAAGCAGGAAAAGCATACTGGTAGGTGGACCCTGACACACCTTCTGTCCTGCCCTGCATGCCCAGCCACTTATGAAGCTAATAAACCTTGTCTGTGGCGGAGTTTTGGTCGTCAAGAGTCGACTCGCTGGGAAGAAGAAGAATCGAATCTGCCAGGCCCATGGATTTCCTTACATTTTCTTACACCATGGATGTATGGATATACACACATAGGCGATTTTTTCATATTTATTTGTACCTTAGTCTGTAAAGACATTTAGTACAACTAAATGTGATGTTAAATTTTCATATAATTCATAGCGATTGTTTCGTGGTTTTCCCGTTCATTGTTATGTATTTTATATTCAAAACACGGTAGCTTATATAAATAGGAGTTCATTGATTTTTAATTTACATAAATTAAAAAATAAATACAAAAGAACTATCCTAAATCCATTGCCCCTTTATATAAAGGGTGCGTTTATTCAAAAGTGAATAATGATTTGTATTTTCTCTAAGGGTATTAAATTATGGTAACTTTACTTAGTAGGAATTAGACAAAAATAATATACAGTTTGACTTTTTTAACACTATCCAAATTTTTACAACGTTAAACTAATTTTTTTTTTTTTTAATTGTTATATTGTAAAACAATTTTCTACCTCCCATACAAAATTTGTCAGCTGTTCACTAGATTTGTATGGGAGATTGAAAAATAATTCTTGGGGTTTAATGTTTTTTTTTTTTTGAAAGTGTTTTAGTTTTCGGTTCTGAATTAGGCACTTACTTTACAGCATCGTGTGTATGTGTACCATGTTGGGATTTAGCTAACTTGGGAAAGTAAAAATAAAAATAAGTTCAAAAACTAAAACCCGACTACAGCGAAATCACGCTCTAAAACGTATGAAACAAGACAATAATTTATTATTGATATCATAAATTGTTTCAGTAGTTAGTAATGTACAGAAGACAGCGTAGTCGTAAGCCACTTTGCTCTCAAAGTATTTTTAATTATCTGGTGTGGCATACGATCACGGCTTTTTTTGTTTAAATTTTCCGAACAAAGATTTTTTTAAATTACTGAAAGCGCACTAGAAAACTTATTTATCGTAACAATCTATCAATGCTCTCTCCTTAAAATACGTTTGAATGGAATTTATTTGCTTTTTTCCTAATTCCCTTTGGGAAAGACAGAGACAAAATGAGTTTTACAACTTCTGCCAGTATTACCAGCCAGTTAGAAGTAAAAGAAATAAGGAAAACCACTACAGCATGTCATAATTATTACTATTCAGTAAAACATTAAAAGTTCGATTTTTTTAGAAATTAATGAAACCAACATCAATCTGTTTTATATGACTTAATTATTATTTAGCCCTGAAAGTATTTGTATTTAATTTAAATGCACCTTATATATTTTTGAAATGTGCCAATTAAGGTCTTAGATTTGATACCTCAAACCATAGAACACATATTATTTGCCATAACTCTTTGTTCTCTTGAGGGCGCTGTTTCAAATTGAACATGACGTCACATAGTCTAACTTAGCTTTCCAACGATATTCCATTTGTTTGATTATCACTACTACTTTAGAAAAAAAACACAAACGAATTCGATTTGTATGAAGAAAATTTTCAAATATCAGAAGCAAGCAAATCCGCAAGCTAAAGATAACAATATATGTTTTTAAGATGTGCTGATTTAGCCCTTACCCCACAAGGCATCAACATAAATTATTTTTTTCCATGTCCTGTTTTATGCCCTCTAGATGGCGCTGTTGTAAATTTGACATGACGTTAGATAAGAACCAGCGAATAACTAAGACTTTTCCAACGATACCCCTTTTGTTTAATTATCACTTGTAGTTCAGAACGAAATAGTGCACATATGAACAAACAAACAAACCAGTCAAAATCATATAGCCGCCCGGTGGCTTTGCCGTGGTCGGGTAATAAGCCAACCATCAATTAGCTACTAATTGTTGGAAATATTTTTATCGAAATTTAATCAACCAGCAATGCTTTCGGTTGAGTAGGTCTACCTACTTAGGGACGCATCGAGTTGGGTCAAAGGGTTCTTAAATAAATACTATCTCTAGGAATTTGACTGGATTTAATAAAATAAAAAAAACTTGAGCGATATTATATTAATGAAGTATTACAGTTTTATAAATATTTTGACATGCGCTTGGTTGTATTTTTATATTCTAACGACCATTTCAATTAATCATTTAATTAAATGTGAATTTTATATATTTTTTTAAACTACGTACATTAATTATATAATACACTAGTTATCAACTAACAATACATTATGAAGTTATTAATACTATAGAAGGCTAAATAAGTAGATTTAAGTTTATGATAAAATTACGTAAGTATGTAACAATTTTTGAATGATTGTTAATTCTACAAGCATCTATAATTAAATTGTTGATTTGTTGAAATTACAAACTTAAATTGGTACCAAGCTAGAACAGGTCATGAAATATTTTAATGTAATACTAGTACAACAATAAGTATTGATAACAAATAAATATTATTTTTCTAGACAAGAATAACAGACATATAGCTAAGTAAAATAATTCATGTATTAACATTTCATAGCAACTGTGCAATAGTCATAAATTATTATTATTATTATAAAGAAAAGAATGTAAGTATAAAATTCAAAAAATTCCATTAAGTACCTATGTTTTAATACGTAACACGAATGAATTAACAACATTATTGTTTATCAACGTTTATTTAATCATAAATTAAAATTGTTAAGTCTCAATATTCTTTATGAAGAACAATTATAATTCTTGTAATGCTAATATTATATCTGGCAATGTGACGTCGTCATTATACACTAGTGGTTGAATACTGCGGATGTTGACTTGCGGCGGTCGAATCGATATATTTTTTTCAAATCGATTTGAAATTGGAACCAGATCGATCGATTCGGTGATAAAATGCCGCCGTGTCTCTTCCTTATTTTGTAGCGAGTATGGAGTTTGTTTTTTATGTTGGTGGATGTGGGTTTGCAGTCTACCGGCCGAGCCCCGTCCACAGCAGGCCAGGGTCGTGGTGGTTGGCGCCCGGATATACGCCGTCGGCCTCCACGAAAGATCTACGGTTGTAAGATCTACGTACAACGATATTTTAGACAATATTGAGTGAAATGTTATGGGTGGAGTGTGCAAAATGATGTAATGACACGTTTACTGACATTCAACGAAAAATAATGTAGTTTATTTATATTAATTTCATTTAATTTTTGCTGTTTTCCGAGCTTAGCTGCGTCAAAAAGTAGCCTATGTTTGACCCCGGGTCTTCAACTATATACATACCAAATTTCACCAAAATCCGTCTAGCGGTTTGGCCGAGAAAGCGTGACAGACAGACAGAATTTCGCACTTATAATATTATTATGGAAGTATGGATTCTACGTCGAGAGGAACTAGTGTCGCTCAACAAAATAAAAAGTTCTAAAATTGTTTATCATGAAATAAATGTTTCCCTTTTTGGTAAACATGACATAAAACAATAAGCTCTTCAAACTTCGCAATGGGCCTTTAACAGAGAAAGCCTCGTGGCATTTTGCCCTTTAGACCACCACACCATAAAATCAAGTACATAATTGAATAAGTTAAATTTTCCTAAGTAATATTTTGAACTTTAGATAAAGTCCTTGTCAAAACACGGGGTTTACAGAAGCTTATTTTATAAATGAGATCTTCAATCGAAATTTTAAAAGGAAAGGTGGAATTAATTTTCTTGACCGATTTTATTGAAACGGAACTTTAGTTAATTCATAATGCTATGGATTTCAACCATTGACATTAGACGTAAGACGACCTAACTATAAACTCCTACAACAGAGTACACTCTGTTGTAGGAATTTATAGTTAGGTCGTCTTTCGAGTGTAATTATTATCATGTATGGGAAAATTGCATGTTTTGAGGTGTGCACGAGATAAATGAATATACAGGGTGTAAAAATACATCGATGTTTAACGAATGAACTAAAAATTAGAGTATGAATGATGACGTAATGAAAATTTGTCAAAATTGTAATGCTTGACGAATAAAGAAAATATATATCCCGGATTTTGATTATAATTTTCTTTGACATATTTCTCGAAAACCATCGATCAATGAAAATTTTACAACCTGTATGACTAGGAATAGTGTTGATGCCCACCTAATGCCTGACGGCCGAAGAGGACGTAAGGCGTGCAGCCTTCGCATACCTGTGCCGCCGCCGCCGCCTCCTGAGGGAAAACCTTACATTTAATATAATATTACTTATAAATAATTATATTTTAGAGCTTCTAACGATGACGTTCCTGCGAGGTAATCCTCGAAGCCCTCCATTTTCAAGCGCACCTAACAAAGCGTACCCACGTTAAAAATTTGTGCTCCTGTACAATCTAGGTTGGAGCAGAGTTGGGCTATTTTTGTCGTCTCTACACACTTGCCAGCTTGCTCTCCTGCTCATGCACAATCTAGGCTGAGCAAGATTTTTTTTTTGAAATCAAAAGATTGCGGTGATATTGCCGCAATTGTCGTCTCGTTTCTAAAAACCAGCCAGCCAATTTTTCATCTTACGGCGAATTGGTCCGATCACGCTACAAACGCTGTGGCGTGTAGGCCGTCTGGGGCAATCTAAGAAGTTAGCGCAGCCGGCCGATATTGGATCAGCAGCAGGAGCAACACGCTGCAAGTCTACACACGACCAAATCTAGTAAGCATCCTCACTATTTCATACTAAATTGCCCCTGCAGCTTTGAAGTGAGTAGAGCCCTTCGTGGTAGAGCTCTTTAGGTAAAAACTGACTATCATGACCAATCACCACATATTCTTAATTTTTTTTTCTCTTTGGTCCCAAAGTTTGACTGATAGAGAAAAAACCTGAAAGCAAGGTGGACATTTTATGTTTTTCTTTCAAGTGTTGTAAAGTCCGAATACAGTAAAAAAAATTTGCTCCAGCAAAAAGCCGTTTGAACATATTTTGACTTCGATTGACTAATAGATAAGATGAGATGACGAGTCCCATTGCTTTACAACGAGGTAATTCATACCTACGCGCTTAATGAATATTAATTCACACTACAACGTGAACACGTATTCAGGTAGAACTACCTGACAAGGCTTCATAATTTCAATGCAAACCGTGGTATATAAATAAAGGCGGAATTATCCGCTTTCCTACTTCCCCTCACATAGGAAGGCTTTAAATGTTTGTACCTGATTTTAACCTATAAAAGTTAGTGGTCGCTAAATCACCATCTAAAATTAAACCTGATGTAGCAGTTTCACAGCAATTTATTATTTAGTTTCATAAATGGTTTGTAAATGATCCCATACAATATGATGATGAATTAGTACCAAAGTAGTTAAGCCACATATTTCAACTGTATTAGACAAATTAGTCGTTTGTGTGATATGTTAACATTAAGATCTCTGAGGTAACCTGGAGGACTTGGACTCGATTTCCAAGAGAGACATATTTATCACTTTGATCACGATGTAGGTTGATTAGGATAAATCTCACAAGCCATTTCTGTACACACTTGATTTGAGCTTGAAGCCTAGCGGCTTGCATTCGGGCTATTTGTTACTAGTAAGATCTATTAATATATGCACTATGGTTAGGTTAGGTGGTCGCATTGAGAGGTTGTTTACGTGGTCCTTCGGAATACGTAAAGATTCGTCACGGATATCACACGGACATCACCTAACAGAAAAATAGGCACTTAGTGTAATATTTTCTCCGAATGGTACCAAGAGAAAATGTAGAGTACCTATATTTATATCTCCCAAGGGAACTGTCAAGTAAAACTCTTTATAAGTGCGATGAGGAGGCTTCTTTCCAGCGGCAAGCCCTTTTGGTTGCTGTCTGTAGCTTCCCAGAGGAATCCAAAATAAGTATACGAATCTATTATGTAGAATGTAATCTATGAAATGAAGAATAATCAACTGAAAACAAGTCTCAAATGTCTATCATTAATTCGTGAAATTCATCGTTCTGACAAACTGATGAACGAGCGTACAAACCGTGGAACTACACGCAATATCTACTTTTTGGTCGTTAAATTAGGATGACTATGTTAATGAATGAAAGGTAGAGCCGCTAAAAATTACAACCATTCTTATGATGGAAATTCTTTTAATGGAAACCGGTGTTTATTTTTACACAGATTTTTCTTACTAGCACATAATACCCCCTTTTTCATAAAAAAACAACAATCGTTCAATAAGACCCAATTAACTAATTTATGTTTCGTCTCGTTCTTTCACGTCAAAAATCGATAAGGTAGAAAGGAACTAAACATAAATTAGTTAATTTGGTTTTATTGAACGTTTGTTTATTTTTATAAATAAGAAAGTACCATACCTCTTAATAGTACCATAATATCATCGACAACACTTCCTATATTTACTTTCAGGATACAATAGCGTATCAAAGTACAAGATTCAAAGTTCACGATAGAGCCACTAAGGTCCATGTGGTGTCGACTGTACCTTATACTAATTTAAACTTAGCACGTATGGGATGTAAAAATTACACCATAGGAAGCGAGTTCCATACTCTAGCATCCCACATGTAACAAAGTTTAATTAGTTGTTTGTCCGTTTGTCTGTCCGGAGGAGTCGCATGGGGATGCTGTTTTAAATTGTGTTTGATGCATTATTCATTTCTTGGAAACTTTTGATGCAGTTTAGCCTAAACCTATTTCAAGGTGGTTAGAATACTCTTGGGAAATTTCTGGTGATGTACGACTGCCACTTACGGGTACATATTAGAATGCCAAAAAACAAACCGCCTTTACTTAAAATATACGAGCCCAAAACGAATTCTAAATACCGTATATTTAAAATTCCAGGTATTCAAAATGCAAAATATTTAAAATACCTTATGGTTGAATAGCTCAAACTCATAACAACTTATTACGGCATACTTTATCCATAAGTACCCAACTTTAAAAAAATTAGCCTAATATATCTGATTTTATAAATTCACAAAATATTCTAGATTTCAATATGGTCACTACATTACCATAATCTAACTTACGTTCTGTATCATAGTACCACGTAAGGATTATTCATACCCCAACTTAGTTACAGAAGGTAGGTTAGGTTATAGGTTATGCAGTGACCATAATATGAGCGAGCGTCGATCTCGCTTTGAAAGCTAATAGCTAAATTAGCTTTATGTATTGGATCGAAGTTCGCTCGCTCATATTATGGTCACTGCATCGATCCAATACATAAAGCTAATAAACCTATATTGCTTTCAAAGCGAGATCGACGCTTGCTCGCTTCGCTCGCTCGCTCATATTATGGTCAATGCATAACCTATAACCTAACCTACCTTCTGTAACTAAGCTTTATGTATTAGATACCCTCACACGGTATAATAAAAATGTTGCGTTACATTTTACACAGCTTTGAAAACAATAAATCAAGTGATATTTATTTAATGCATTTCGCATTTTGGAATCGTAATGTAAGGTTATTTGAAAATTTAATATTTAGAGGTTCGGTATATAAAAATCTGACATATTAATGTTTTGGTATTTTTAATTCTGGCATTGTACAGTAAGTGTAATCGGTTCGGGTATTTTAAATCTTAAGGTATTTTGATTTCGGGTATTTTGGGCTCGTACATTTTAAGTAAAGGCGTAATGTTTTTGGCATTCTAATGTACAAAGTAGGTACCTAGATATATGACTTATATAGTATTACTATTTACTAATTTTAGTATTTCGCCTGTACGTCGTACATACGTTCGCAAAGATACGCGTAAATTACAAAAAATCTATATTAGGCTGTATGATTTTGCTCATAACAAATGTGTCCTTTTTAATCTCCGTTCACAGTTTTAAACTTTAACCATTTCTTAAATAAGGTAGACTAACAGACCATTTTAGATTCCTGCACATCTACAGTTAAGAAGATATACCATATAATACAGAAGATGATAGTCCCGCTATCATTATACCGAGTAATATGTTACTCGTCCCGGCATCTGTGTGCCTCTAGGGCTTTATGCAAAAATGGTTCAAAGAAAAAAAATACAGAAAATAACATTGCTTAACAAACATATTGTGTGTTTTTGTCACGAGTGTGGAGTGTGGGCTTTTTACAATGTTACAGATGAACTGAAAAAAGATAACGTATGCGATGCACGAGTAAAGTTTTATGCAAAATATACCACGTTTATATAACGAAGTTGCATATATACAGGACGTTTTGCATGTGTTGTTCAGCACAATCATTGGACACAGAAGCAAGTAATTTTATTCTGATGCTATCCAGAATTGTAACTGATCCAAGACTCTATTACTATTTTTAATTTAAATATTCGTATATTAAATATGTTGTTACTGAAACAATAAAAACAATCGATTATATAGAGGAGAAGAAAATACATTAACTTACAAATAAAAAACAAGTGAGAATGAACTCGAGATGAATATATTTTCAAAAAATGCTCGAGGTGCTTGACAGCATGATCATGCATGACTCTATTAGAGTTATTAAATTTAAAGACATTATAATATATATAATTTCTGAATGGAACTTTGTTACATACCAGAAGAGGGCGCGTGGACTACAGTTGGTACGTCGTGAAACAGCGCGCCTCGTTGCTGAGGCGACAGCGACGCCAGCGTCTCCAGGTTGTCGCGGAGGGAGTCAAAGAAGGATCCTACGTCGTTGAGGACACCTGGATAAGGGAGAAGTCATTCAATAAATGGAGAGAGTGGCCAATGTGTGAGTGTAGAGCTGTTTAATACTTCAACCATGAGATTTTATTGACGCAGACGCTAGCGACGTTAACAATTTTATATTGCAAACCTGTCAACTCTGGCGAATGTAAGGTAACTAAGGAATACATTTTAACGCGGTCTATAGGGTCTGCGTTAATAAAATCTCGTGGACATCATCATCATTTCGTGTAGGTTACATTGTTAATCGACCATGTACACCCTGGTATCAAAGTTGTTCGGAATCGCCTCTGGGCCTCTGACGTGGCTCCTTTAACGAATACCAAATGGCAGCCATGACCAACGGCTTAACGTGCCTTCCGAAGCACGGAATCATCTTTATTGTCAGACAATCAAGTGATTCAAGCCTGCAAAGTCCTAACCAAACTGGAAACAACTAAACAAAGTAGGAAGTATACTTTATTAGGAATCGAACCCACCACTCCCGGGTCGAACGCGAACGCCTTAACCACTGGACCACGGAGGCAGTTCTCGTGGCAGAAGTACAGGACGTTGAACACATGTGTAGGGAAGAAAAATAAGTATGATCGTGACCCGACAGACTTGATCATCCTTGAAAGTGACGCTATCCAATGAATTGAGCAACTAACACAGCACTTATAGAATAGTGAGAACGATAGACGTCAGGAAGAGCCATACGATTAAATAAATCTTCGTCTTCACCTTCATCTTATCCGAGTTTTGTGGGGTGAGTAAAAAAATGTCAGCTCCTTCCACTTAGTTCTGTCATAAGACCTTACCTATCCTAGTCATATTGTGCTTGGGGCAGCGCCCAAATTGAATTGACTTAAATAATTTATGAAAATTTTTTTATTGTTTTACTTTAGCTTAAGTTTTTAAGGTAACAAGTTAGTTAAGTAAGTTTATTCAATTTTATTTTGCATCTTGAAAAAAAGAACAATCAATTGCACTCGAGTTGATTGGTTTTTATCACGTGGAGTAGCTTATTTATAATTTTTTTAAGCTTAGACGTTATCAATAACTTAGTTGCCTAAAATGGCATCCGTACAGATATCAAGTGGTCGTATGTAGAGTTGTATCTACACAGTCCATATTATCCATTTATATATTAATTTATTTGCCTAACAGATTCACTAAATTTCTAGTTGCGCTATACTTACTTCAGACATCAATATAGTGCACATATCGTACCATAATACGGGCAATCGTGATCATAGAGACGACCAGGGAGAGAGCGTCTTGTTATTTTGTCTGACTGAACTATAAAATTATTATATAGGTATTAAAAATAGACTTAACAATAAAGGTAAGTATCTCGATCATTTTATAAACCGTTCTGACTAGCATATAGTTCTTTGTGTCTTGTTGAGATCTAGGCATCAGAAAGTAATAAAGTTAATTTACGACTGTTTGAGTTCTGAGGAATGTCTGCCTTTATATGTATGTAGGAATGTTTTTCTTGTTGTTTAGTATTGCATCTTTACTACATACTTTTGCTCTCCGATAAATTTATGTAT
The DNA here is from genome assembly GCA_947363495.1 of Euzophera pinguis. NCBI lineage: Eukaryota > Metazoa > Arthropoda > Insecta > Lepidoptera > Pyralidae > Euzophera > Euzophera pinguis. Next base: position 8,925,954 of record OX376170.1, on the reverse strand, counting down.
CGTAGCAATCTCAGTGATTTGTTTAGTAAGTATCAGTGACGTGCATCCCTTAAAGACAAAAAGACATTGCCTACCTTGTGCTTTTCTACTTACATTTAATTTTCATTCATATCAAAAATCAACGCGCTGCCAAACGCCCGATACATATTCGCGCGCCAAGCGCAAAGCAGGTGCATAGAGCACAGGCACATCGCTAGGTACACGTAGGTATCACTCAGGGAAACGGCGATCGCGTCGTCGCCAAGGTGGCAGTCCGATGTTTTACCTTCGATTCCACACATAGGCAGCAAGTTTTTGTCAATGTGTCTATATCAGGAACCTGTACAGACACGCCTACGCTTCCATGTAGTAGTGAGGTTAAATAATCTAATTGGCCGAAATCCGTATTATGAGACACTATCTTTAAATGCGTTCACAATCAACGATTAAAAATGTGAAAACATCATTACAAAAAAAAATTCTTAAGTAACTTTTTTATAAAAAAAATCTACTTATGTTGAAGTGTTAAATTATAGAAGACCGTATACAATGTAATTATCTTATTACTTTTATTTCATCTTAGTTGCATTTATTGTTTGTTTGATTTGAATGCATCTTTTGACGCCATTTTGTTTGTTTACAAACAAATGGTACGTCTCGGTGTCTTTCTCATTATGATTATTCAGAAAGTGGTCTTTAAAACTTTTCAAATGAGATTAATTGCTTCCGTTCGATATATTTGCACTGCAATATCACAAATGTCATATGTGAAAGTGAAAAATATTGAGACGAAACGTAAATGCGTGCATTGTTTTGTGCAAAAACTATAAATATGGACGAAGTTGGCCTAAATCGGATCAGGTGAGAAGCATTAGGTAAGTCAAAATATATTGTTTTGTTCAATTTCATGAAAACGTATTGAGGAATTGTAATTATTAGGGCTTATTTTAAAACGATATCATTGTTTTATTCTAATAAAGGCTTGAAGCCAAAAATTGTAAAGGCCGAATCGTCTGTATAACTAGAGAACTAAAATTGTGTGTGTTCGATGACCGCTAAGTATAACAAAAAAGTCCGGTTCAAAACCCTCAATATACGAGCTGGACTTCTGCCTATCCAGAGATTTTTGTCAGGGCACGCCACTGGTAAGTATACGAGTATGATGTGGATCGAGAAATTGCTGGGAAAATAGCAGTATAATGAAAGAAGAAAGTAGACACTTCCGATTCACTGTACCACTGGCCATATTCCCTGTGCTACAGTGGGTAATTATTTTTCCCTACGATACCGCAGTTCCGAGACGCAGGTTATAAGATACGTACGTCAATGCTATTATCTATGCTGAAAGATTGTAAAGAGGTGTGGTTTTCGGTAATTTACTCTCTTACTATAGTTTATTTGCGAGTAGGCGACCTACGAGCAGCGCCCAATGGCCAATCCTTATAAATGTTGAATCGGTGCCCAACAATATACTTAATCGGACATGACCCTAAAAAAGGTTTTATATGGAGGCTTGCATTTATTTTAATGTATGTTTCCTCTGTGAAAGGGTTTTTTTTTCTTAACAGGAAATTGAGAACAAATGTGCGATTTTCCCACATGATCTTTGTCACACGTTGACGTCTATCCATTTATATTTCGAGACTTTTACGAGTAATTTCAAAAACTTATTTCAAAATTAGGTTTTGTGTCAACAGCCTTACGATTACTGCGATGCACGAATCTAAAAAATCTAAGCCTATTATTCATGAATCCTTTCTTTATGAAGATTAAATGTTACGATAAAAAATCACAAAAAAAAAAAAATTCACTGTCCTATGTAATGAACGTAAACAAGACAGTAAATATTAAGAGCCGACATTTATAGAGATTTATACGTGGCACAAATAGGTCTCGTAGGAAAAACGACCAAAAGCAGTTGCCAAATCCTTACTAGGGCCATAAAGTATGATAAAGTGTTACCTAAGTAAATTAAGTTGCCGAGATTGCCTGCGGTCTAGATTTTGGCTAGAGTTAGGATTAGGGCGTGTCGGGTTGGCTCGGCACGGTGTAAGTCATTTTGGTAATTTTTTTTTTTTTATGAGCTAAGTAAACTATTCACATTATTTTTCAAATAAATATTTCAAAACAGAATATCCCTCCTCTCATTATCGCAGGCCCCTCTTTCCCACTATAGGCACGTGCCCAGAGCCCCGCGATCGAAAGAGGCCCCCTAGTCCCTGCCAGATCACCGATAGAATGATAACCGATATTTGGGTATTACCAAAAACACTATTTTTGAAAAAAATCTGATAATAATTACTTACTACAATACCTACTTGTTTATTAGCTTTTGCATGCGCAAAGCTAAGTACTCTATACTCTCGCTCGAAAATCAGGTTTTCCGATATTATAATAGTAATAGTTTAATAGATTAAGGTCGATTATTGCTTGAGAGGGTTTTTTAAATAGAAAGATGCGTGTGTTCTTATTGATTGTTTATTTGCGACTGAATGCGTTTACATTTTAATAAGCAATGGACTGTATCGGTAAATAGGTACTCAAAAATATCTAGCGGCTGGGCACATAGTGCATTGTTTAATTTGCAATTGGACATTCCGCCCACCAAGAACTCTAGTTCTTAACCTTAAGTTCCAAAGAAAACAGAATTAAAGATTTATCTAATCTATCTCAAAGTAAAGCTTACAACCCAGCCATAAATTGAACAAAAATAACTTAACATATTGTTATTAACAAACAGCAACTCCAATAGAATATGAAAATTTAAAATTAATAACAAATAGGTACAAGTAGTATTCTATTTTTAATGAAATACATGTAGAAAACCGCCCACCGTGGCATGTTGACACTAGAAACTATTAGTAAATATTATCTCAGTATCGAAGATCTCTGTAGTAAATTTGTAAAAGTAAATAAAATCTAGTTATAGCAGCAGAAATATCATAATTATTGTAACGCTGAATTTAAATTAATAGATTTCCCGACGGACTGCACAAAATGTTGTGACAACATGTGTGACAACCAGAATCACAGAGTTTTATTGGACGAAATGTATGACAATATTATTTGTATACTTTCTAATGCTGCAATTTATAGTCATTGTACTTTAAAAAAGAGGAAAGGTAAAAATGTACCTGGGTGGGATAAATATGTGCGCGAAGCGCATGGGAGGGCTCGACGCTGCTTTGAAACTTGGTCACTTCATGGCAGACCGAGGTCAGGCCGATATTATAATGATATGCGTGAATCTAGGCGCGTTTTTAAAGCAAAGCTGAAGTGGTGCCAAAATAATCAGCAACAAATAAAGATGGACAAAATTGCTGAACACCATCAAAATAAAAATTTTGGTCAATTTTGGAAGGCCACAAATAAACTTAATCATAGCACTAGCCTTCCCATGTGTATATCGGGTGCTCGTGAACCGAGCGATATTGCAAATGTATTTAAGCAACGTTTTCGTGTAGAGTCACCACTGGGGCCGGCAGCGCCGCCGCCGTTGACCAATGCTGGGGTGAATGGTCCGAGTCGTAGTGTGTTTTTCTCAGCTAAAGCTGTAGCCGAAATTATTAAAAATATGGTGAGGGGAAAATCCCCTGGACATGACCACCTCAGCATCGAGCATCTGCAACATGCTGGTGTCCATCTGCCAAGGGTTTTGTCTATGTTTTTTAATTTATGCATTGGACATTCATATCTTCCGGATAAGTTAATGCGAACGATAGTGGTACCAATCCCAAAGAACAAGACAGGTGACGCCTCAGATGTGTCCAATTATAGACCGATCTCACTTGCAACGATCGTAGCTAAGGTTCTGGATAGTTTGCTTGGCAGGCGTCTGGATGAGCATGTCACCTTAAATGATGCCCAATTTGGTTTTAGACCAGGCTTCTCCACAGACAGTGCTATCCTGTGCCTAAAGCAGACTGTCCGGTACTACACGACAAGAAAGACGCCAGTGTACGCTTGTTTTTTGGACCTGTCATCTGCATTTGATCTTGTATCATACGATGTTCTATGGGAAAAAATGAATTCTGACACCGATTTACCTAAAGAAATAATATCGCTTTTTAGACATTGGTACAGCAAGCAAATAAATAATGTTAGATGGGCTGGTTCCTTATCTGAAGAATATAGATTGGAGTGCGGTGTGAGACAGGGGGGTTTAAGTTCTCCGATGCTCTTCAATCTATATATGAATAGGCTGCTTGATGAGCTCAGCAGTACTGGTATCGGTTGTCATGTGGACGGAGTCTGCATTAATAATATCAGTTATGCGGACGATATGGTGCTGCTGAGCCCATCAAGTGGAGCTTTGAACAAGCTTTTAAAAATTTGTGAGCGTTATGCTGTGACTCATGGACTCAAATACAATGCGGTTAAGAGTGAATTCATGTTTTTTAAACCGGACCGCCAGCGTTACACTAATGTGCCTGTTTTCACTCTCTCAGGCACCGCAATGAAAAAAGTTGACAGTTTCAAGTATTTGGGTCACTGGGTCACGGAAGACATGAAGGACAATCAGGATATCGAAAGGGAGCGGAGGTCGCTGTCTGTTCGCTGTAATATGTTGGCCCGCAGATTTGCTAGGTGTACAAGTGAGGCTAAAATTACGCTCTTTAGGGCATACTGCCAATCGTTCTATACTTGCAGTCTGTGGGTTGACTATAAGCAGGGAGCATACAGCGATCTTCGCGTACAATACAATAACGCGTTCCGGGCATTGATGGGACTGCCGCGCTACTGCAGCGCCTCAGCCATGTTTGCTGAGGCTCATGTAGATGGGTTCGCGGCCATCATGAGGAAGCGATGCGCCTCACATCTAAGGCGCATGCGCGACAGTCCCAACAGTATTCTGTGCGCGCTGGCAGATCGGTGGGACTCGCCAATGCTAGCTCGTTGGATAAGGCTGCACGCAGTCATTTCATAGACTGGTTGCAGCTGTTTTCAGCTGGCTTTTTGTGTACTGTTTGTCTGTTTTATGTATGTTACTAACACTAGTTTATAAGGTCAATCATTGTTACTAACACTAATATGGATCTATGGTCTGAAATAAATGAATTTATTTATTTATTATTTATTATTTATAGCAATCTCAAAACAAATAACTATAAAATATATCTAAGTGTATAGAATTTCATCTCAAACTTGAAAATAATTATTAAATTTTACAGAAAATGTAAAAAACATCCAAAATCATTTAGTGATAACACATAGTTTATTAACAGGCCGCTTGAAAATACCTGATTTACACTTAACTGAAACAACTCTAGTAATATTATCAGGTCCAGGGTATTTTTCTATAATTCTACCTAAAATCCATTTGGCAGCAGGAATATTATCATCTTTTAGTAACACAATGTCTCCTATCTCAAAATCATTACATTTTTTATTCCATTTGTATCTCTGGTTTAAAGTTACCAAATACTCTTTATACCATCTCTTCCAAAAATCTGATACAATTTTTTGCGTTAAGCGCCATCTATCTAAACCAACAACATTACACTGAGAACAATCTTCGTCTGCTATATTAATCAAGGGCTCGCCTATTAAAAAATGACCTGGTGTCAAGGGGAGAGGGTCGTCAGGATCATCACTTAATAATGAAATTGGTCGAGAATTTAAGCACGCTTCAACCTGCGCAAGCACCGTCGCTAATTCCTCATATGTAAGTGTATAGTTACCAACCACTTTACGCAAATGGGACTTCGTGCTGCGCACCCCCGACTCCCATAATCCTCCAAAATTTGCTCCTCTCGGTGGTATGTGATGCCACGACGTCCGTTCCAGTGTTAGCAGAGCTGTAATCTCTCCAGGCAATTGTGATTTAGCACTGTTAAACATGTTTCTCATCTCTCTATCTGCACCAACAAAATTAGTGCCATTGTCACTGTATAAATCTTTACAATGACCTCTGCGAGCTGTAAAACGTCTGAACGCTGCTATAAATCCCTTTGCAGTTAAGTCTGTGACCGCCTCTAAATGAATTGCTCGTGTGACCATGCAGACAAACAAACAAATATAACCCTTGTAGGATTTTGAACCTCGACCAGGTGAAAATCTTATATTTACAGGACCACAGTAATCTACTCCAGAAGATTTGAAGGGTTTACTCGGCTTCAATCTCACCTCAGGTAACATACCCATCAATGGTATACTCTTTCTTGTCGTATACCTCAAACAAATGACGCATTCCCTGTAAACCTTCTTGACTCTTTCCTTAGCTTGTAAAATCCAGTATTTAGCTCTTAGACAATTTAGCATAATTTGTGGACCGCCATGTTTCGTTTGATGATGAGCATCAACAATTAATAGTTTACTAAAATGATTTTTAGCAGGCATAATTATTGGATGTCTAGTATCATAGCAAACGTCCGATTGGGTTATACGTCCTGAAACTCTTAGAACCCCCTTTTCATCCAAAAAAGGGCAAAGAGTACGGAGTTTACTCTTTTTCGCAACAGATCCTGAAGTCTTTAACTGTTTTATTTCAGTCTCAAACTCTAACTCTTGTACTTGTTTAATGCATATTAGTAATGATATATTTAATTCATCAACTGTCACAAATTTTGGAAAATTAACACGCTCATTTTTCGGTAACTTAAGATTTAACACTCTTCTACAGTACGATGTAACTCTGAGTAATCTCGACAGCGAGGAAAACCTTAACCAAATAAAGTCATTTTGATCAATACTGGATAAAACAGTTAAAGTCTGAACTCTTTCTTCTTCATGCGTATCATCAACTATTGTATCTCGCAACTCTATTGGATTGATTGACAGCCACTCTGGACCTCTCAGCCAAAGTGGGTGATCTATTAACTCTTTAGGTGACAAGCCTCGCGAAGCACAGTCTGCAGGATTTGATTCAGTAGGTACATGACTCCATTGATGAAACTCCAAGATGTTTAAAATTGCAGATACTCTATTACTTACAAAAGTAGCCCAACGAGAAGAACCACCTTTAAGCCACGATAAAACTATTGTAGAATCAGTCCAACCGTGTAAATTTTCTCTAGGTATGCTCATGACTTGTGATACCTCCAATATGAGTTTTGCTGCTAATGCTGCACCACACAATTCAAGCCTGGGGATTGATATCTCCTTTTCAATTGGAGCGACCTTCGTTTTTGCAGTTACTAAGTGCACGTGAACAGCATTCGTCTCATCTACAACTCGTGCATACACTGTAGCTGCAAAAGCCGATCTCGATGCGTCTGAGAAAACATGCAACTCAGTTTTAGTGTTTTGTGTAACATTCATCCATCTTGGCAATGTAAAATGTCTTAAATCCCCCAAACTACTCCTGTAAGACTCCCATTCTCTCAGCAAATCTTCACTCAAGTTATCATCCCACTTCAAGCCTGATTTCCACAGCCGTTAAATGAACATCTTCGCAACCACGACGACAGGGGCAACATATCCTAGAGGATCATATAATTTTGCAACGTCTGAAAGTACTTGCCTTTTCGTGATTTCACCCTTGTGATCAGGTAAGTCTAATATATACTCAAAACAGTCAGTCTCTCTGTTCCAACTCACTCCAAGTATTTTAATTGATTTATTCAATTTAATAGGATTTGAATTGTCTTCCTCACGTGAACATCCTATTCTCTTTCGTAAATTCTCACAATTGCTGTTCCATTTTTGAAGTTCAAATCCTCCAGATTCAAGCATTCTCGTCATCTCTTCATACAACTTAAAAGCATCTTCTTCATTATGCATACCACTGATTAAGTCGTCCATATAAAAGTCCTGTTTAGTTATACGTGAAGCTAATGGATACTTAACCTGTTCTAACTCAGCTAGCCTGTGTAAAGACTTTACCGCCAAATATGGGGCACAGGCTGTGCCAAATGTCAATCTCAGAAGTTTGTAATCTTGTATTGTCTCCTCAGAAGTAAATCTCCACACTATTCGCTGGAATCTGGTATCTTCATCAGCTACCCGAACCATTCTATACATTTTCACGATGTCAGCTACAATACAAACCTTATGATTCCTCCACCTCATCAGAATATGCCTGAGATCCTGCTGAAGCTTCGGTCCTATAAGCAACTCGTCGTTTAGTGAAATACCGTTCGCTCCCTTGCTTGAAGCATCAAAAACGACGCGACATCTACTAGTCTCCTTGTGTTCCTTAACTACAGCATGGTGTGGTAGGTATACTGCATGTAAATGTTCTCGTTCATTCTCTGAAACTGTTGTCATATGATTCAAGCTTAAAAACTCACTCATTACCTTATTGTAATCTTCTCTCATGTTAGAATTTTTCTGTAATTTTCTCTCTAAAATCTCTAATCTTTTTACACATATCTCTCTAGAACTTCCGTATTGACACTTAGGATCTTCTGACGAGAAAGGCAATCTCACTACTAACCTTCCTTCTACATCTCTCACAGTTGTTGCACCGTAAAAATTCTCACATATTTCTTCTTCTCTTGTCATCTCCTTCTGTAAATTGTTAGGTTCATCTTCCATCTCCCAAAACCTTTTAAGTAACTCATCTTCTCTCAATTGTACATGAAAACTATTTAAATTATTTACCTTTGATTGTTGTTCAGAGGCTCGTGTTGCTCGTCCCGACAAAATCCATCCAAAAATGGTATTTTGTGCAATCAAACTCTCCACAGGATTTTTAATAACTCCCTCTAACAATATGTCACCATAAACGTCTGCACCTAGTAGGATGTCTATTTTACCTGGCGTTGTATACGAAGGGTCAGCTAATGCTAAATTCCCAATATCTGTCCACTCAGGTACGCTAATCTTACAGGTAGGAAGTAAAGAGGTTAGAGAATGTAACACATAAGCATTTACAAGTATAGAACTCTCTGAATTGTGACGTGATTCAACGCGAAATGAAACAGTATATTTAATACTCATACGACCGTCTCCCAGCCCTGACACCCAGCCACGTACAGGTTTACGTGCAAGACCTAGTAATTGAACAATTGACTCAGTCACAAAAGATGCCTGGGATCCTTGGTCTAGTAAACTTCTGACAATATATTTACAACCAGTTGAATTAAATACCTTAACTCTCGCTGTTGCCAAAAGCACGCAATCAGGTTGTAGACCTCCTCTGGAAAATGCTACAGTAACCTGTGGGTCACCTCGATAATTATTCGCTCTATCCTGGTTTCCAGATGAAGCTGCTGCTGCCACTCCACTTGCTCGTACTTCTGCCACCTCCTGGTTGGTGTTTCTCTCCTCTCGCTCAAAATGTAACATCGTATGGTGTCTCCTTCCACATTTTCTGCAACTCGACTGTCCGCATTTCATAACCGTGTGAGTAGGTGACAGGCAATTAAAACACAGTCGATTATTCTGGACGAAATCCTGTCTATCTCTTGGTGTCATCAGCTCAAACTGCTTGCATTGATAAATGAAATGATTGTCATGACATTTTATGCACTTAAGACCTTTTGTTCTTGGGTTGTTCTCAAGTGATGTGTGAAAAGTCTTAGTTTTCGCTGCCAGCCTATTTGGTTGTGATGGGCGTGATACTGTAGTACTTATCATCTCTAATGCTCTGAATCTAGACTCTAAACATTCTCTCAACTGTTCCCAGGTAGGTAATTCATCACCCATCATATTAAGTTGTTGTTCCCAAAATTTAACTGACTCAGAGTCCAGTTTTGACACCACTAAATATACTATAATTGTATCCCATGTACTCGTGCTAATACCCATATTTTGTAGTGACTTCAAACATGTCGACGTGTTGTCTACTAACTCCTTAATTGCGCAGGATGACTCAGTAAATATTTTCTTTGATGCAAATAAACTCTTCATGACAGCATTACAGTTGTATCTTTTATTATTGTAACGTCGTACCAATTGTTTCCAAGCCTCCTCATAATTTGCTTCAGTAGTTGAGAAATTACGTAACAAATTTTGTGCTTCTCCCGATAAATTAGTCTTCAAATAGTGTAATTTTTGAACGGGCGCAATATTTTTATTATTGTGTATTAGTGACAAAAACATATCATAAAACATTTGCCACTCTTCATATTTGCCACTAAATGTAGGTAAGTTTATACGTGGTAACTTGATGACGTCGCAACGGTTTTCTTCGTAACTGGTTGCCGGTACTGATATTTGCATCTTCTCGCGTAATATTGATTTATATGATGCGTAATTCTCTTCAAAATTGTCATATATATTCTCCACAAAATATGGTTCATCCCTCTCTCTAGACGCCTGTGATATAATAGCCTTATGTATTTCCTTGAACTCCTTATATTGTTGTTCTACCATTTCTAATTTAGTTTCCATGTAAGGCCGTTTAAGTCTCTCTTTGGGAGTTTTCTTAAAGTTACTCTCTGCTCGCCGCAAATTGTTTAAGGACTCCACTTGTATTGATATATACGCCTCCATAGTTATAGTAAATAGATGTAAAACTCACTCGAAATATCCTCTCAAGTAATGTAAGTATATATGCAGCTTAGGTAGGTACTCACTCAGTCTTCGTAATAACTCGTAGAATAATATACGAACAAAACTCAGTTTATTAAAGTCTCGTAGCTCAACTCACTCACTCAATGAAATGTTCTATTAATTTCGTATATAAGTTCCACAAATCACACAAACTCCAAAGTTTTAAATCACTCGAACTCAAAGTATTAACACGCAATTTATTATTTATTGCATAGAAACTGCACACAATGCACCGACGACTCAATCCTTTATCTCTCGGTAGGTAACAGATGTTTAAAGGTCAACTGATGTCAATCCGGTTCGTTTTGGACCAAATGTTTAATAGATTAAGGTCGATTATTGCTTGAGAGGGTTTTTTAAATAGAAAGATGCGTGTGTTCTTATTGATTGTTTATTTGCGACTGAATGCGTTTACATTTTAATAAGCAATGGACTGTATCGGTAAATAGGTACTCAAAAATATCTAGCGGCTGGGCACATAGTGCATTGTTTAATTTGCAATTGGACAAGTATCTATGTTTAGTTTAATTTAAATACTTTTATGTGTAAGAATACAATTTGATGCGGTGTGTTTTATGCCTTAAATAAACCTATTCGAACGTCATCTATAACACCACAGACAAAGATGAAGATGTAAATGAAAAGAAGTTAGAAATATAATGCCAACATTTAACAGATTACTTAAAAACTGACAGGAAATATATCATCTTTTAAAGCAAAACAAAATTGAAGACACATTGCCTAACGTAGAAATTGCATTAAGCATATTTTGAAGCATGATAATGATGATAAATAAAATAAAATAAATAAAATAAATATGATGGCAACTAACTTCCGCGGACAACGATCATTCTCCAAATTGAAACGAATAAAAAATTAATACCGCTGATGTCCATAGAATGTGATATTCTCAATACCATAAATATTAAAGAAGTGATTAACGATTTTGTCCATCTTAAATCTAGAAGGGTACCTCTGCAATCAACATATTTTTAATCTAAGGATTTAATACTAAAAGAGTTATTTTGTGGACCATATTTTATATTCTTTTATAGTTAGTAACTAAATTAAAATAAATGTAGAACCTTGTTTGTCTACTTTCTTTATCTATTCTAACAAAATAATGTTCAGTCAAGGTCATACGGTCCCCATTATCCTAATGGGCCCAGGGCCTCAATAGTTTAAAGACGGCCCTGCATTAACGTAACTTTCTTGTCAAATGGACAAGTACTGTCTTGTCGGTGGAGTGTAGCGGAAAATCTTGATTATTTTATTCTTGAGCCTTAGATTACCTTTTACTTTTATAAAAACATACCTATATAAATAAAATAATAATAATTATTACATAGGGCGCACTGTAAGTTTCCGGAACTGGCCACTTACAGAAACAATATTTAAAAATTTATTGCAACATTTGAAAATAGAACTCTTTGGCTGTAGAATGCATTTTGTTTCATCTGACTGTCTTTTGTTTTTACCTTGTGGCGCCATTTAAAAAATTGTGTGTCTGCATCAACATGGATTTAACTCGTGAAAATTTTCGTAAGGTAAAGGCACCTTATTCCGAGGTGTTTTCATCTGAAGTTAAATGAACATCAAAATTTAAGTATTTAATGTACCTTTTTGTAGAATTGGCCATTTTTATCAGCAGTGACATTTATCTTAGTTTTTAAATATACTTACAGTTTGACAGTAAACAAATATTATAAATTTGAAATGATGTAAAAATATAAGTAAGTCCGAGGGCCCTTATTCCGATTTAAAAATCCTAATTCCGATTCATATTGCTCCTAAATCCGAGTGTACAAAATATAAGGGAATGGAGGTGGGGATAGTAAAACATGATGTTCAAAAATCAAGTGTATTTATTGTCCTTGGATTTAATCAGTCTTATTCTCTATGTATTGATTATTAAAATGGCATTACAGTATGATGTACTTAGAATTTTTTTTTTCTTATGTTACAAATTTTGTAATACTTACTTATCTAGTAAAAAACAAATATAAAATTTCTTGGGTTCATTATTCTACAACAAAACAATAAATGAGTATATATTGAGTATATCGGATTATCAAATTTATTTTAAAGATTTCAAACCTGTTCAAAAGTGTTTTACAAAACTGCGCAAGATAATGAACACTCTGTATTTTACTACATCAATACCACGGAATTAGGTATTCATATAACCTTTTTCCGTCTTAAATACATCGGAATTGCATTTTATAACTCTGAAATAAGTTTTTTATTCCGAGTAATAAAAAATAAAATATTTGGCAATATACCGTAAGTAAATTATAGCTTAATTGCAATATCTTTCGAAAAATATACTAAAAATACTCAGATCCATAACTTAATTTTTTCGACGTTGCTTTTCCATGCAACGAATTAATAAAGTACCTTAACAGATATTCTTTGACCTATTATAACCAATAAATACGACGCCACCGTGTACCTCGGAAATACATTTTTACATTTATTAGTTATTCAAGTGATCCGTACAAAAACATTAATTTTCTAATCATAACAATGCATCCAAAATTTAAAAAAGAGTTAAACTATATGAAATTGCATTTCCGTGGCATACGTCGGCATTTAGGAACCGGCTCAAGTATTTGGAACCTAATGCCGCGTTATTTTAAAATCTTATTTTCTCCTCAATTTTAGAAGAAAATACTCCAATGTTAACGGTATTCGATATAAACCATAACCCATTTAATGTTTTAACTTAAACAAAAGCTCAAATAGTATAAAACTCACGTATAAAACACTATTTAAAAAATCGTAGAACTCACGTGAATTAGGTCCGAAATGTATGAAGTGCGCTTCCGAGTCGGCTGCTAGCATCAAACTGACCGATTATTTTGAATTGTACACACACATAAACTATCCGTTGCTCATATAAACATGATTAAATAAATTATTATCTGTTTAACATATTTTGCAGACAAAAATAACTTGTAAATTGAATAAAAACACAGTTTTTCTAAATACATCGCAATATGGTGCCAGTTTGGGAACCCCTCGTAATTGAGTGCCTTTACCTTAGTATGATTTTCTACGATTTTAAGTGTAATTTGACAGCTCAACAGAGCATCGCTCGGCTTGAAACAGCTTTTGGCAATGAAGCACCATGCAAGACAACTGTTTATAGCTGGTTTGCAGAATTCAAGCGTGGTCGTATCAATCTCAGTGACGAATCTCGCGATGGTCGGCCGTCCACCGCTGTGACCAACAAAAACATCAATGCTGTGCGCCGTATGATTGAAACAGACAGGCATGTGACCTACCATGAAATTCGCGCATCCTTAGAAATAGGCATGATGAGTCAAATACAATTAATCCTACACAAACATTTGGGTGTGAGAAAGCTGTGCTCGCGGTGGATCCCACACAACTTGACCGAGGCTCAAAAAACGGACCGCGTCACTTGGTGCAGTGCCATGCTTACCAGATTCAACGAAGGTGCGTCAAATTTGGTGTGGGACATAGTAACAGGTGACGAAACATGGATTTATTGTTACGATCCCAAAACAAAGCAGCAATCGAGCGTATGGGTCTTTCAAGATGAGCCGAAACCAACCAAAGTGGCGCGCGTGAAAAGTGCATCTAAGCGGATGATTGCTTCTTTTTTTAATAAAACTGGACACGTGGCTACTGTTGCTTTAGAGAATCGTCGTACAGTGAATAGTGACTGGTACACGACCATTTGTTTGCCGGAAGTTATTGACGAACTCCGTAAAAATAACCGTAAACGCCGTATCATCCTGCACCACGACAATGCTAGTTCTCACACGGCCAGACAGACAAACGACTTTTTGAAGGCGAAAAATGTAGAACTCATGAGTCATCCTGCATACAGTCCCGACCTGGCACCTTGTGACTTTTTTCTGTTCCCAAAAATTAAGAACCAATTACGCGGTCAACGATTTTCATCACCAGAAGAGGCTGTCGAGGAGTATGAAAAACACGTTTCAGAGGTCACCACAGAGGAGTGGCACAAAAGTTTTCAAAACTGGTTTCATCGAATGAAAAAGTGCATAGACGCCAAGGGAGATTATTTTGAAAAACAATAAATTCATTTTGTACCTTTAATAGTATTTTTTCATATTCATTCCGGAAACTTATAGTGCGCCCCACGTATTATTTTTGATTATTGAAAATTTAGCCGGCCGAATTGGTACATTGAATATTTTTGGAAATTCTTAGTGCACAAAACAGCTAGCTATGAATATACTTAGTATATTATACATCCAAAGTCCCCTGGGAACGGAGAAGGGCTCAAGTATGGGACGCCACTTGTGTGGATACTGTAGCCCCTTCTCGTCTTAGGGGGACAGTTTCCAAGGCCGGAGCCGCGGCGGAGGTTGCTGAAGACGCCAAGCGGCGCAAAAGTAGTGACTATATATTTGTTCCACTTGGTGTTGAAACTTTTGGCCCGTGGGATCCGGCTATGAAAAAGTTTTTCAAAATTTTGACCCCAAAACTTGTCGACGCCGCTGGTGACAAGAGGGCCGGCTCATTTCTCGTGCAGAGAATAGCGGTCGCTATCCAGCGCGGGAATTCTGCCGGAGTTCTTGGCACCATGCCGCAAGGACAAATTTTAGATTTTAATTAGTTTTTATTTTTAGGTAAATTTTTAATATTAGGTTTTAGTTTTAATTTAGATTTATTTTCTTTGTCATCCAAAGTCAATATGAGAATTTAGTAAACTCCAAGATTTTTACTTAGTTCTTCGTTGTATTGAAATATTGGTGAAACATTGTAATTTTTTTTTACGTCATTATCTAAAGTTATCGAACAACATTGGGGGCGAGGGAAGGTGAATTTCCCTATTTTTCCCTATCTAATATTCCGATAAATAAACCGTCAATATCGAGAATTTGTCAACGAGTCTGTGCCTCTCTTCGGGGTTTATTTCGACACAATTTATCGGATCATTTTAGCCAAATAAATAAGCGTCACATTTTTTCCGCATTGTTGGCCGGGTAAAAATATGGGAGATGAGGGAAATTCCACTGATATTTAATAATTACGTGTTAATAAGTAACTAAAAATCAGGAGGCCGATATTAAGCAAAAACTTGTGACCCGATCTTGCGATGAGATTACATTAGTCAGAACAATATTTTTTCATAAATACAAAAGGAATATTAGCAAAATGATGAATACGAAATATATTACTTGTAAAATAGAAAAGGCAAATTCATTCAATCTAATTTGAAAATCATTCATGAATTTTGTTTTTTATATTTTCTTGTTGACTTTCTCAACTCAGCGTTTTCCTAATTAAGATATAATTGGAAAAATTCTCAGTAGATATTGTTACGAGCTCGGGGTTCGCAATTTGGAGAAAAACACCTGATGACTCTTAAAAACGTTTATTCCCACAAGGATGGTCGCCGACGTCACTTCACTTCACTTATCACTAACAATGTCCAAAACACTTGCTAATCACAGTCACTATAACTTGCCGAGGTCGCTTGTATCACTTGTTATTCGCTCCGGATATCGCTTCTTGATCGCACTTGTAGCTCAGTTAAATTAGAACTGCTCTCCTGAGGCACCTTCCGATATTTATATGGCCCGGGAAACCCGCTCCATAAGTTTCTAGAAAGATCACAACTACTCCGGAATAGAGAGAGAGGGATACTCTCTGTCTCGTTCCCTTAGTACATACTAGAAGTGCGAGAGCGAGACAAAGCAATATGTCAGAGCGAGATAATCGATGTACTAGATCGTTCGCGATATTATTCCCGTATGGAAACACGCGACGATTGTACGAGAATTTTCCTCGGACAGCGCTACTCAAACTTCCGCGGGCCGCATTTTATTTTTATTTATTTTTGATTTCGTAACACTGCCCCCTTCTTAGAGATGCTCGTCCCGAGCATCATCATTACTTCCGTGATATTTCGCCAAGCGGTCGATGTGAACAATCTTCATTGCTCCTCTTGGTTGACGCTGTATCCGATACGTCACATCATTTAGTCGCGTTACCACCTTGTATGGGCCCTCCCACTTGGTTTGTAACTTTGGCGATTTCCCCTTCCGGCGAGTCGGGTTGTGAAGCCAGACTAGAGCGCCTTCCTCGAAGCCATTTGTATTCGACATTCTGTCGTATCTGGTCTTCATGTTCTGGTTCGACTGCAACCCGTTTTCTCGAACTGCGGCGTGTATTTCTCGCATTCGGTCACGCAGATCAGAAACGTAGTCTTGAACACTTTGAGGTTCATCTGGTGAGCCTCCTGTTAGGAGGTCCACTGGCAACCGCAGCTCACGACCGTAGTTGACATATGCCGGAGTTGCCTTTATGCTTTCATGTTCTGCTGTTCTGTACGCTAGCAGGAACAGTGAAATGTACTTGTCCCAGTCCCTTTGATGGCTTTCCACTATTTTTGCCAGATGTCTCTCGATCGTCTGATTAAACCGTTCGACCATCCCGTCTGACTGAGGATGGTAAGCCGTGGTTCGGGTTTTGTTCATTCCCATAATCCTGCAAACTTCTTGAAAAACCTGTGACTCAAAATTCCTGCCTTGGTCGGAATGGATTTCCAAGGGCACGCCAAAGCGACAAATCACTTCTTCCACTATCTTGGTTGCAACTGTCGTAGCTTCTTGGTTTGGTATGGCGAACACTTCCGGCCACTTAGTGAAGTAGTCCATGACAACCATGAAATACTTGTTCCCTGAGTCAGTGACAGGAAATGGTCCAGCTACGTCGACTGCAATGCGTTCCCAAGGTGCACCGACGTTGTACAGTCGTAGATTCCCTCGGCTCCTGGTATGTGGCCCTTTTACGGCAGCACAAGTTGTACACTTGCGGCACCAGTCCTCCACATCCTCCCGACAATGGAGCCAGTAGAACCTTTCGCGGATTTTCGTTAGCGTCCTCTTGACTCCCAAATGTCCACCGGACACGCCGTCGTGTACTTCCCGAAGAACATCACGTATTTTTGTTCTTGGAACCACAATTTGCAGTTGAAACTCTCTGCCGTTAGGTTTATCCCATTTCCGGTAGAGTATTCCGTTTTGTACAACGAGGCTATCCCATTGCGCCCAGTACGCCTTGGAAACAGTGCCTGTCGGTGCAACTTCACTCCACTTTGGCTTATCATTACTTTGTGCCTTCCACCTGATGATGTGCCGTAGGTCATCATCATTCTCTTGCTCCTTTCTCATCGCATCGTTCTCCCAGGTCTCTAATGGTTCTGTCCGAGTTAGCTTTACTGTCATTTCTTTTAACTCCTGCCTGATACAGTGCTTACAATCTTCTGGGCAGGGTCTGCGTGACAGCGCATCCGCGTTTCCATGGGCCTGTCCTCGACGGTGTTCGATAATGAAGTCATATTCCTGCAGTTGTTCAATCCATCGAGCAACTTGACCTTCTGGGTTCTTGAATTGCAACAGCCATTTTAACGCTGCATGATCCGTGCGAAGTGAAAACTGCCTACCGATGAGGTATTTGCTGAAGTGTTGTAGCGTCTTCACTACTGCCAGTAGCTCCCTTCTTGTCACACAATAGTTCCTTTCCGGTTTAGACAGCGACTTACTGAAGTACGCTATAACAACTTCCCTGTCTTCCTGCTTTTGAGATAGTACCCCACCGATTGCGGTATTACTTGCATCCGTATCCACTATAAATTGACCTTCTGGTTGAGGGTATCCCAAGACTGGTGTTTCGCACAGATGTTTCTTCAGTTTTTCGAAGGCAATTTCGCAAGCTTCATCCCAACTAAATTGACGTTTCTCTTCAGTTAGTCGGTGTAATGGCTTTGCAATCTCCGAGAATCCTTTCACGAAACGTCTATAGTACGAGCAAAGGCCAAGGAATGCCCGTACTTCTGTCTTGTCCTTGGGGGTAGGCCACTTCTGAACGGCTTCCACTTTCTCCGGGTCAGTCAGGATTCCTTCACTGGTAATGACATGGCCTAGATAGTTCACTTCGTTCCTGAATAAGCGGCACTTTTTCGGATTCAATTTTAGGTTGGCTCCATGAATTTTCTCGAAGACTTGCTCCAAGTTCCGCAAGTGGTCCTCAAAGTCTCGGCCAACGATGATAACGTCATCCAAATATACTAGACAGGCTTCTCCTACCAATCCTGCTAGTACACATTCCATCAGTCGCTCGAAGGTAGCTGGCGCGTTACATAATCCGAATGGCATGACGTTGAACTGCCATAATCCCTTGCCCGTCGAGAATGCAGTCTTCTCCTTATCCTTTGGATGGATTTCCACTTGCCAGTACCCAGATTTTAAGTCCAATGTTGAAAACCATTTCATGCCACTAAGGGTATCCAAGGTGTCATCAATCCGAGGCAGCGGGTAACTGTCCTTCTTGGTGATGTCATTAAGTCGTCTGTAGTCAACACAGAACCGCGTGCTTCCGTCCTTCTTCTTTACTAGCACGACTGGTGAACACCATGGACTTGCTGATGGTTCAATAATTTTATTCCTTTCCATATCCGCCAGCAGCTCGTTGACTTCTATTTCTTTGGCTATAGGGATTCTTCTCGCTCGCTGTCGGATGGGTCTTTCATTTCCGGTGTCAATCCTGTGTTGTACTAGCGACGTTCTTCCTAAGTCTCCTTCTTGGCTGGTGAAGATGTCGGCGTAGCGCAGTAGAAACTTCTTAGCTTTAATGCTCTGCGAGTACGTTAGATGGCTTTTGCAGTTACTTAGAAGCTCCTTGACTGTAGAATCACTGGTACTCGTTGTATCTGAGCTTTGTGTTGTACTGCACTTTTTCAGCCAGACAACTTCCTCACATTTTCCAATGATGTCGCCTTTGTTTAAGGTCCTCTCTTGGTCGCCTAGATTAAGTACTCTTACTACTGCGGTGTTTCTTCCTTTCACGAGAGTCCTCGCGGTCATGAGTCCTCGAGCCGCAGGTTTATTAGCTATCTCCTCAATCAACACGCATCCGGTAGATTTCTTGTTCCTTGTTACTGGTAACTTTACTAGTACTTGGGCTTCTGCTTTCCCAGGTATGACCGTTTGCTTTAAACATGTCACTCTCCCGTTAATGCCTCCTAGGATGATGATCTCTTCTTCACCACTCTTGAATACACCACTAGCAACGTCTATTCTACAGTTATACTTTTTCATGAAATCTAATCCCAATACACAATCGTCCATAATTTCAGCCACGATGACGTTGTGGGTATATGTGGTTTCTCCCATAGACATTTTTACAGACACTTCTCCCAGGACGGGTATTGGCTGGCCGGAGGCAGAAAGAAGCCGACAGTCCAGTTTCCTCATGCTTCTCATTATGGTCCTTACTAAGTGAGGTCGGACTATTGTTCTTGATGCTCCGGTATCCAGCGTCATCCTGCAGTTGATCCCATTTACAGTTCCAGATATTACGAGACTATTTCCGTTGCATGCCTGAGAGATAATAGTTGTCGGGGCTTCCTCCGCGCCAGCCAGTACTCGCCCCCTAGTCCTGGCTCTTACTCGTTTCCCTGGTTCCTCTCCGATGATAAAGCCTCCTGCTTCATCTTCAGTTCCTTCACGTCGTCTTCAAGCTTCTTGATCTTTGGGCAATTCATTTGTAGGTGCCCTCGGTCGCCGCACCTATAGCACATGGATCCAGGTCTCTTCCTTAGTGGAGCTTTTATTTCCCTAACTTCCTCCACTACTTCGCGCACTTTGTGAGTCGCGGAATGACGAATGTCATGTCTGACGGCTTCCACCTCCAAAGCGTGGGCCAGTGCATCTTTCAATGAGGCATGATGGTTTAGCCTTACTGCAGCTCTGACTTCCGAATCCTTGATGCCGTCGACGAACGCCTGTACGGTGTTGGACTCAAGCATCTTCAAATCGGCCCCTGGATACGCCTTTCGGACGAGTTTTTCTATTTCCAGCGCCCATTGCTGCAGACCCTCTCCTGAGCGCTGGACTCTGTCGCGGAGTTGAGCGCGGAAGACGTGCTCCAAATGCCGTTCCCCGTATCGCGACTCTAGTGCCTCCAGCAGGTCCTTGAATCCACTGCCCGACGGAAGAACCTCCAAGACCGTCAGAGCCTGTCCTCGGAGTGCGACGGTGAGAGCTGTCAGGCACTGTTCATCTGTCCATCCGTTAGCAGTTGCGATGGTCTGGAACTGTTGACGGTATGCGGTCCAGGACGAGGTTCCGTCATATGGCGGCAATTTCACGCTGGGTCCGTGGTGGGCAATGACTGTTCCGCCAGATGCAACTGCTACTCCCGTTGTTTCAAGGCGCACGACCTTCTTCTGTAATGTGGAAAGGTCCGTCTTCATATTTTCCATGTCGTTCCCAAGAGTCGTGACGCGTTCCTCCACCAAGTCAACATCCTTGCGTAATTTGGTAACCACGCCACTAACTTCA
Organism: Euzophera pinguis; assembly: GCA_947363495.1. NCBI lineage: Eukaryota > Metazoa > Arthropoda > Insecta > Lepidoptera > Pyralidae > Euzophera > Euzophera pinguis. The sequence goes on along the minus strand of OX376170.1, from coordinate 8,905,186 downwards.
CCAATAGCTGACAGGAGTTGCTGTTGAGCCTTTTGTTGTTGCTCTTGAGCCTTTTGTTGTTGCTCTTGAGCCCTTTGTTGTTGCTCTTGAGCCTTTTGTTGTTGCTCTTGAGCTTTTTGTTGTTGCTCTCTTGTGTCTTGTAGAAGCTTCTCCTGCATTGTAAATTTGTTGTCCAGCATTGTAAATTTGTTGTCCAGCATTGTAAATTTGTTGTCCAGCATTCGCATCAATTCCCCAAAATCAAAGACAGGCGCAGCCTGGTGGGCGTTGGACGTGGCCTGGTTGGTGTTGGATGTGGCCTGGTGGGTGTTGGACATAGCCTGGTGGGCGTTGGGAGTGTCCTGGTAGGCGTTGGACGTGGCCTGGTGGGTGTTGGACGTGCCCTGGTGGCCGGTGGGCGCGGTGGGAGCGGCCTGGTCAGCAGATCCAGTAGAAGTGGCTTCCGCAGCACGCTTCGCCCTCGTCTTCACACCCTCACTGGTGACGTCTTCTCTCGGAGTCAATGGCATCTCCAAATCCACTTATGACACCAATTGTTACGAGCTCGGGGTTCGCAATTTGGAGAAAAACACCTGATGACTCTTAAAAACGTTTATTCCCACAAGGATGGTCGCCGACGTCACTTCACTTCACTTATCACTAACAATGTCCAAAACACTTGCTAATCACAGTCACTATAACTTGCCGAGGTCGCTTGTATCACTTGTTATTCGCTCCGGATATCGCTTCTTGATCGCACTTGTAGCTCAGTTAAATTAGAACTGCTCTCCTGAGGCACCTTCCGATATTTATATGGCCCGGGAAACCCGCTCCATAAGTTTCTAGAAAGATCACAACTACTCCGGAATAGAGAGAGAGGGATACTCTCTGTCTCGTTCCCTTAGTACATACTAGAAGTGCGAGAGCGAGACAAAGCAATATGTCAGAGCGAGATAATCGATGTACTAGATCGTTCGCGATATTATTCCCGTATGGAAACACGCGACGATTGTACGAGAATTTTCCTCGGACAGCGCTACTCAAACTTCCGCGGGCCGCATTTTATTTTTATTTATTTTTGATTTCGTAACAATATTATGTGTACTTCTTGTAGATAAAAACTAAACTAACATTTGGGAAAAGTTGGCAGATAGTTAACAGATATACCAAGTAAATAAATAAACTTTCTCCATGTTCGTTTGAATGTTGTAAAAAGTGCTAAACTGCTAAAGGACTTGTGTACGAGAAGAGACTGGATGTTCAAAACTAATACTAAACTTTTTGAAATGGTTTGTAGTTCGTACGCTGTAGGATGAATAAATTGGTAATATGTGGACAGATACAAGAAAGTCACTGTCACACAAAAATGATATTGTGATTATCCCTTGATTCAAAATAATATTATGTGTAAGTGTGTTGTATTATTGTAATATTATGTGATCATGTGATGCATACCGAGACCGACATTCGGCATGACTGCTGTCGATTCCGGCGCCGGGTTTAGAGCCGTTGTTCTATTGACCGAGTGTGTTATATGTATGTGTGACGTATGCAATATGTGTGAGCTGTGTGGTGCTTACCGACGCCGACATACGTCGTGTCTGCCTTACCGAGTGCCGGCGAGAGTTGTCGTCTCCGTTGTACTACTGACCGAGTGTGTTATATGTATGTGTGACGTGTGCAATATGTGTGAGCTGTGTGGTGCTTACCGACGCCGACATACGGCGTGACTGCCTTACCGAGCGCCGGCGTGGGCTGTCGTCTCCGGCGCCCGGAGTTCAGTGCCGTTGCTACTGCTGACCGTTTTTCGCCGACTCTGTCAACAAATTAATTCTATGAGTATAGGTATATTACATACAAGCTGTATTGCGCATGTTTAGCTTGGTTGTTCTTTTTGAATAAGACTAGTTGTTCGCCGTGAACATAGACCTCGCGAATTTCACTCAATAAAGTTTAGCTACAAAACGGTTCAGACATGATGGAGTTATACTGTCTGTCTTCTCCATATCTAGAGACAATTTGCGGCGGCGCCTTATCTATAGACGCATTCCTTCTTGTTGTAACCTTTCCTATGATTTGGCTAATATTTTACGACCGGCCGCCTGCCTGATGTCAACTCTCCTTGGGAATGCTGTTGTTTTCAGAGCCTCATTAGCCGGGTAAGTTTTAAATTGTACCCGTTGCCCGCCCCTTACGTGGATCAGATTTTGATGTCCGGACAAGAGGTTGTATTGGAGAGTTATGCTGTCAACATTCACTCGAATTGAGAACCTCCTCAGTTTCTGATTTTGGAAGAACCTTGTAGGTCAATCAGTTCTTCTTGACCTGTATATTTGTGAGATTTATCTACTTTTAAAGGCACCTCCTCATGTTATCGTTAATTTTTAGTCCATTATACTATAAGGTCCATTGATCCTTCTACTCCCACCCTTGTAGATTAATATCCCGACTTTAAAATATCTTCACGACGGCCCTACTTATTTGAGACAAAAACATTATTTTTGTGATTTGGAAAAAAGATGATTAGTTTATTTCGACGACGTCATCACTATAATTCTAGGTGTTTACAGTTATTATAATTTTATTACTAAACTACTTAACCAATTGCTTTAAAAATTTTACCGGCTACGGCTCGAGAGTTATCGCGATATAAATATACATACATACTTACATACAAACAATGTGTTTTTGCCCCAACTCGATTTAGAGACCTCACTCGCTTCGCTCGGTCGGTCAATAATCCAGGATATTTTTGTTATACGTGGGGCGCACTATAAGTTTCCGGAATGAATATGAAAAAATACTATTAAAGGTACAAAATTAATTTATTGTTTTTCAAAATAATCTCCCTTGGCGTCTATGCACTTTTTCATTCGATGAAACCAGTTTTGAAAACTTTTGTGCCACTCCTCTGTGGTGACCTCTGAAACGTGTTTTTCATACTCCTCGACAGCCTCTTCTGGTGATGAAAATCGTTGACCGCGTAATTGGTTCTTAATTTTTGGGAACAGAAAAAAGTCACAAGGTGCCAGGTCGGGACTGTATGCAGGATGACTCATGAGTTCTACATTTTTCGCCTTCAAAAAGTCGTTTGTCTGTCTGGCCGTGTGAGAACTAGCATTGTCGTGGTGCAGGATGATACGGCGTTTACGGTTATTATTACGGAGTTCGTCAATAACTTCCGGCAAACAAATGGTCGTGTACCAGTCACTATTCAATGTACGACGATTCTCTAAAGCAACAGTAGCCACGTGCCCAGTTTTATTAAAAAAAGAAGCAATCATCCGCTTAGATGCACTTTTCACGCGCGCCACTTTGGTTGGTTTCGGCTCATCTTGAAAGACCCATACGCTCGATTGCTGCTTTGTTTTGAGATCGTAGCAATAAATCCATGTTTCGTCACCTGTTACTATGTCCCACACCAAATTTGACGCACCTTCGTTGAATCTGGTAAGCATGGCACTGCACCAAGTGACGCGGTCCGTGTTTTGAGCCTCGGTCAAGTTGTGTGGGATCCACCGCGAGCACAGCTTTCTCACACCCAAATGTTTGTGTAGGATTAATTGTATTTGACTCATGCCTATTTCTAAGGATGCGCGAATTTCATGGTAGGTCACATGCCTGTCTGTTTCAATCATACGGCGCACAGCATTGATGTTTTTGTTGGTCACAGCGGTGGACGGCCGACCATCGCGAGATTCGTCACTGAGATTGATACGACCACGCTTGAATTCTGCAAACCAGCTATACACAGTTGTCTTGCATGGTGCTTCATTGCCAAAAGCTGTTTCAAGCCGAGCGATGCTCTGTTGAGCTGTCAAATTACACTTAAAATCGTAGAAAATCATACTACGAAAATTTTCCCGAGTTAAATCCATGTTGATGCAGATACACATTTTTTTAAATGGCGCCACAAGGTAAAAACAAAAGACAGTCAAATGAAACAAACTGCATTCTACAGCCAAAGAGTTCTATTTTCAAATGTTGCAATAAATTTTTAAATATTGTTTATGTAAGTGGCCACTTCCGGAAACTTACAGTGCGCCCTATGTAGTTATTTCAAAAACTACTAAACGGATTTAAAAATAATACCGCTTGTTAAGAACTGATTTCGACACTTTTAATACAATTAATTCCTTAACTAACACCTAGATGGCGCTATCCAAATTTACAACGCGCTACGGTTTCGTTTACTATATAATCGCGGACATTTTTATGAATATTTTCAAAACTACTAAACCGATTTTGATGCCCAACGAACTCGAAAATTGTAATGATATTTCATACATGCCTACAAAGTTTCAACAAAATCATACCATCGGTATGGCAGTTATCGCGGTATAAACATATATACATACAATGTGTTTTTGCCCCAACTCAATTTAGAGACCTCACTCGCTTTGCTTTGATTTGATGATTTAAAAAGTTACCCAACCTTCGTTGAAATTGCCCCCGTGTGTGCAACACACCCTCTAATTGTATTAATTACTAGCGACGTGGTTTCATTTATTTGTGACGTATTTGTGACTTTGGCTAAGCCCCTTGGAGCCCTATTTTTGAAAAGTGTGACTCACGCAAAATCGGCGAGTCGAATAATTTTTTTTCGATATCGAAGGATTTTTGTTTGATATCGTAATAGCGCTCTTCGACTCGACAAGAAGAAGAATTTAAACAAACTCTTCAGTTTTAGACATTATTATAATTCATACTGAAAAAGTTCATACTGAAATAAAGTATTTGAGTTGACACTCAACCTTTCTGCTTCTATTTTTTGATGAGTAAAAAAGGTATTTTTTCATTACGATGTTTATTACGTTCTCAAAGCCCATCCAATAAAGCAGGAGTAATCACGTTCATTTTATACTTTTGAAACGAATCGATCATTCTGAGAATAAAACTCTTAATATTGAAGAATGAATAAAAAGTCATCTCGTTCACTTAATTCGATTTTTATTTTTATGATTATCACTTACATTTTTTTACAAGATTTAAATTTGGTAATAAACAGTTACAAACTTTAAATCTTGACCAAAATGTTCTTTATCGTTAAATACTTACAATAGTTACAAAGAAATATATGAATATGCGTAAAATAAAAGCTACAGAAAGTTGATACCACCCACCGTAGGCGGAGGGTTGTATGGAAATGCAAAAGATTTAATTTTAATGAAAATTCGTAGAAGGGCTACGGCTCGTAGAGAAAGCTACGATATATTTAAGCTTATGTTATTGTACAATTTTTTTTTTCTGTATCTGGGGGGAAAAAAGATATTTTGTATTGTATTATATCAATTGATCTTTGCAATGGATTTATGTGGATTTTGGGAATAATGGTACAATAATTTTTTAATTTCTTTTAAAAAATAGTAAGGTTATTTATATTTTGATTAAAAAAAAACAATGTTATTATAATCATAAAATAAATAGTATTAGTAATAGTATAAATAGGTTACCTGACTTCATCATCAGCGTAATTCCTGAAGTTATCATCATCATCTGAACTTAAATGCGGATAGTGTGGATCAAGATTAGCTGGGTCAAAGTTGAAGTCCACTCGTGGCGCTCTGTCCCAGCGGTTGTGGCCGTGGGATGCCCAGGGCTTCTCAGTCAAGAGACGAAGGAAGTCCAGGGTATGACCCCGGTCCCTGTTTTGAGCATCGACGGTCATAGCACCTGCACAAAATAATAATTATTAGTACCATGGGGTCCCATTGCCTATTTGATGTAAAGGGGCGTCTAAAAAGAAAAATAAGTACTTATTTAAATTAATTACTGATCTCGCTTGTTTTTGGCGAAATAAAGAAATGAATTTTAAAAACACTATTTTATACGTACTCAAATACTATCAGAAGTTGATTAAGTGCTGTAAATAAAAAGTCATAAATCTCAATTTACAACTTCTCATTTTCGTCATTTTCTGAATGATTGTCGTAACAATGACTTTGTATGAGAAAAACAAGAAGTAACTAAGAAGTTGGCGCGCTTCGATGTATGACGGTTGAATATCTGTATAGCATATATTCTGTACTCTGTGGTACTTCCCGATTTCTATAGACATATGCAATAAATAATTACAGAATGACGGGTTGTTTATGATTTGAATCATGGTATCAATCATAAACAAACCGTCATTCTGTATTCATTTATTGTATTGTATATGTTACCGGAAATGTATGAAATCTAGGAATTGTATACATCTCCTAGGAAATGTATACAATTCCGAAGCAATTTAGGAAATGTATAAAATATTGTTTTAAAAATTATTTAATACATACATATCCTAGGTAATGTATAAATTGTAAGTAAATCATAAGTGAAACATGTATTAAGATTAAGCAAATATAATTATTATAATTAAACTTATTGTAAAACTAAATATTAAGAGAAATAAACACCTGTTATTGGTGGTCTTCATATTCAGTCTACATATCCTGGGTATTAAATCTAGTTTCTTTAGATTTAAAACATAATTAATTGATGAGAAAAATAAAACTAAACTAAAAATTAAATGAAATTACAACTAAAACACTTAAAAATTTCAAAACTGGGTAATGTATACGTTTTATAGGAATTGTATAGAATTCCAATATCGTTCACATGTCGTCTTTTGAAACTCAAGCGTTTCTGTCACAAGGTTTGTCACTCGCTCGCTTCGCTCGCTCGCTAACTGTTATGGTCACTGTAAAACCATAACCTAACCTACTTTCTGTCACAAAGTCGTCTTTTGAAACTAAGTCGCTTCTTTCGCAATCGTCATCATTATAATTTCAGCCTTGTCTTACTGACTTTTGAAATGTGTCTAATTTATATTATATCACACATTTCCTAGGAATTGTATACAATGACGGATTACATACATTTCCGTTAACATATATATAAAGAAATTGGGATTGTCAAACGATTGAATCAGATAAAAAGAGTTGAATTTTTATCACGGAATTGAAGTTCTTTAATATAATTATTGTTGTCTTTCTTGTAACCAAATTTAAAAGAAGGAATTAGTTTTAACTTTTATTGTAATCTTTGTCTGTCATAATATATAAGTGAAGAAAAATAATGTTTGTTATCTTTAATTAATGAGTAATTAATTTCGGTCAGCAAAAAAATACTTAGTACGCGTTTTTGAGAGCGAAACTTGTTTTTTTTTTTCAAATTCCGCTTACTTTGTCACTGAACTGTTAATGGCTGGAGTGGGCAAAAATTAGAAAAGTTAATTAAACCTCAAGTATTTTTAACTACCTGGTAATTTGCTCCCTTGAACCCTCGTGTAATAAAATGTTACGCTCAGGTTTTATGTTGTTTGAGATAATTAACAACGTTAAATTTACAAACAAGCGTTTTATATGTAATGGAAAAAGCACAAATTGCCTAAAACTCTACTACATGAAATTCTGTAGTTAATTGTACCCTTTTTATTCTCTCTGTCTCATAGCCTTTATACATAAATGAAGACCTTTGTACGAAGATCGTCTGCCTCACATTGTCAAGTCCTACATTCTCATCTATATCCGCTGCTAAACAGCATTTCATATCAGCAGTGCTTCAATTGTAACGAGAGAAGTGAAAGTTCAGAGGACAGTGGGGAAAGTTTTGTCTATGCGTCCATTGTCTAGGTACCATGGCTGAGCGCACATTTAGTGATGGCTGGCAACATAACGTAACTTTAAGAAAATTCAAGTTTTAATATGGGCTATTCCTTTAAAATTTTATGTGCGTAATCCTAAAAACCAAGGGAGCTTTTGTATGTGACTGCGCAACAAGTGAGGGTAACGCATGCGCCAATTTCTTCCAATGATGGACTGGTAGAGAATGCTCTTATACGTGGGGCGCACTATAAGTTTCCGGAATGAATATGAAAAAATACTATTAAAGGTACAAAATTAATTTATTGTTTTTCAAAATAATCTCCCTTGGCGTCTATGCACTTTTTCATTCGATGAAACCAGTTTTGAAAACTTTTGTGCCACTCCTCTGTGGTGACCTCTGAAACGTGTTTTTCATACTCCTCGACAGCCTCTTCTGGTGATGAAAATCGTTGAACGCGTAATTGGTTCTTAATTTTTGGGAACAGAAAAAAGTCACAAGGAGCCAGGTCGGGACTGTATGCAGGATGACTCATGAGTTCTACATTTTTCGCCTTCAAAAAGTCGTTTGTCTGTCTGGCCGTGTGAGAACTAGCATTGTCGTGGTGCAGGATGATACGGCGTTTACGGTTATTTTTACGGAGTTCGTCAATAACTTCCGGCAAACAAATGGTCGTGTACCAGTCACTATTCACTGTACGACGATTCTCTAAAGCAACAGTAGCCACGTGTCCAGTTTTATTAAAAAAAGAAGCAATCATCCGCTTAGATGCACTTTTCACGCGCGCCACTTTGGTTGGTTTCGGCTCATCTTGAAAGACCCATACGCTCGATTGCTGCTTTGTTTTGGGATCGTAGCAATAAATCCATGTTTCGTCACCTGTTACTATGTCCCACACCAAATTTGACGCACCTTCGTTGAATCTGGTAAGCATGGCACTGCACCAAGTGACGCGGTCCGTTTTTTGAGCCTCGGTCAAGTTGTGTGGGATCCACCGCGAGCACAGCTTTCTCACACCCAAATGTTTGTGTAGGATTAATTGTATTTGACTCATGCCTATTTCTAAGGATGCGCGAATTTCATGGTAGGTCACATGCCTGTCTGTTTCAATCATACGGCGCACAGCATTGATGTTTTTGTTGGTCACAGCGGTGGACGGCCGACCATCGCGAGATTCGTCACTGAGATTGATACGACCACGCTTGAATTCTGCAAACCAGCTATAAACAGTTGTCTTGCATGGTGCTTCATTGCCAAAAGCTGTTTCAAGCCGAGCGATGCTCTGTTGAGCTGTCAAATTACACTAAAAATCGTAGAAAATCATACTACGAAAATTTTCCCGAGTTAAATCCATGTTGATGCAGACACACAATTTTTTAAATGGCGCCACAAGGTAAAAACAAAAGACAGTCAGATGAAACAAACTGCATTCTACAGCCAAAGAGTTCTATTTTCAAATGTTGCAGTAAATTTTTAAATATTGTTTATGTAAGTGGCCAGTTCCGGAAACTTACAGTGCGCCCTATGTATTAAGTCCATTAAAATATAACTGCGCCTAAATTTACTACTTACTGCGATGGCTCAGCGACCCAAAGAGGATCTTGGACTCCGACACAAGAGATCCCCACTGTTCCCTTATTAGCGCAACCTCCTGCCAGTGGACACTTTGGAGGGCTTTCAGGTCCTTTACGACTTCGTCTCTCCAGAGTACCTGAGAGACGACCGACTGGTCGCTTTCCACTTGGTCGTCCTGTGCACGCTCTCTGAGCGCATAAATTTAAAACCACGAAAAACAAGTGGGTTTAACGTAGTATATTCGTAGACACCGATCAACGCCTACGTAAATCAAAGATAAATTACGTAATTTTACGCTTGATTACGTGAGTAAGTAAGTCGTAATAGAATAGTAAATGTGTTTCCCGCAGATAATCTCCTCGCTAATTTATTTTGAACCCACCGACATCTCAGATAAGTGTCTAAATATGTCCACAGTAATGGGATGTCACAGTGATGTGATAACGCAGTTAGTTTAGGTACAATCAATATATTGGTTCAGATTAGCGGACGCTGACATTCCCTAAATGATAAAGTAAAGTAAACAAGGAATACACCCATCTACAAGAGTGTGATGTTTTATCAAAATTAAATGATTAGAACTAATAGACTCTTGAATAAGTAAATAACTGACGATTAAACTTTACTCTAGGAATTCTAATTAGCCTCATAGTGTTCGGTTCAGAACAGCTTGATTACTCGGTGTCTTGTTGCAGATAATATAAGTTCTGGGATGCACAGAGATATTTTTTCTCAGACGGATCTGTGACGGTTTTCACCAGAAAAGCATGCCTAATGAGGGCTGAGTTATAAGAATAATGAGAAATGATGGAGGTAATACGAAGCGACGCCAGACAACGAAGGCTTAGGATGTTACTGGGAAAACTACCTGCGATTATGTCTTCAAGAATTCTTATAGGCTAAGGCTAATAATAGTAAAGTAGTGTTTTTCCAAATGGATCAATGTCGGAAAATCTTAAACACATAATAGTGTAAGAATTGTGTTAGTTCCTGTATTTGAAGACAAGAGCTACTCTTTATACGGCGCTGTCCTCAATGGAAGATTAATGAAGAGCCACGTCATTGTCTAGTGCCAGGAACAACAGAAATGCTGGCACAAATACAGCACGTGGCGCTAGGACTAAGTATATAAAAATTAAAATAGTAAAAGAAACATATACAACGTCAAGAATGTACTCACTATACGAGTATATCTTCACTGCTTCATCCATACTTCCATATCCATACCTCTATACTAATATTATTAATGCGAAAGTCTGTCTGTCTGTCTTTTACGCTTTCACGGCCAAACCGCTGAACGGATATTAATGAAATTTGGTATGGATATAGTTGAAGACACGGGGTCAAACATAGGCTACTCTTTGACGCAAGCGGAGCTGCGGGAAACAGCTAGTTATATTATAAATGCGAAAGTCTGTTTGTCTTTCTGTCTGTGACGCTTTCACGGTCAAACCGCTGAACGGATTTTTATGAAATTTGGTATGAATATAGTTGAAGACCCGCGGTTAAATATAGGCTTTACTTTTTGACGCAGGCAGAGCTGCGGGAAACAGCTAGTTACAAATAAAAGTGCGCGTCGGGCCACGCGCAACGTAGGGTTCCGTAGTAGTCCCAATAAAGAATTTAAACTGTATAATTTCCTTAAGCAGATATCCTAGATTACCTATAGATACTTTCGGATACACGGCGAGCGTATCCGAAGGTATCTAGGTAATGTCCTATTCTATGAGCGTCTATCCAAAATCTTTCAGTCCCAATGGTAATTATGTCGCTTTGCTTTTGTTATATGTTTAAGCCACGGCGAAAGGAACGTTTATTTGACGGATTCGATGCTCTTTGGTTTAGGGAAACTAATAACTACGTATTTCATAGCATAAGCATAAGGAAAGTAACTATACAAGAATTAAGCAGGTCTTATCCTTCTGCATTTTAAATATTTTGTATCAACTGTGAGGATGCAGCGATCGAGTGTTGAATTGTATGCCGTGTTCGATAGAATGAGAACTTTCGCAATTTTGATACTCAGGAACGAGTTTGTTAATGATATTCTGATTTAACTTTATTGTTCAAAAGAAAGTTTAGCAGCTATACACGAAGATTGTATCGAGATCTCTTAACATTTAGTCCAATTATATCGCTCAAGTGAGAGTAAATTAATATGTTCTCAGATTACCATAGTCAAGAAAAGGAATTTTATTATTTAACCCATATTTCTAAGTAAAAATGAAACATATTCCTCATGCTTCACCAAGTTGGAATACCGACGCGGAACTAATTTATCTAAATAAAACACTCATTCATCTGTGACGATTTCTTGAATCAATTATATGATATACCCAGTATTCTATTTCGATCCAAATGTCTATTAGACATTGTTATATCAATGAGAAGGGAAAATTTGGCATTTGTCTGTAGCCGCAATTCCTCATATTCGGATTTCTGCCAACTATGTAAATTGGATTGGGTACGAACAACCCTTGTCATTGCAAAAGATTGGCGTCGTCGATTATATGGGTCGTATAAGAATCAATTTGTTGAGATTGATACACTTCTTTTCTAACCCCTGCTAAAAAGAAGGGGGTGATCTAACAGTATGATGTTGTCAAATTAAAAGAAACCAATACAATTTACTGATTTTGATTCGGGCCATGAATATACTTAAAATTTGGCAAGTATTTGTGGACTGGATGGACAGATTGCCTAAAAATATCATGCGAGCAGATTCCTAGGCGGCCGGTATAAATAAGTAACATCTAAATTAAATAAAACTGTGTAAGATTAAATCTGTACAAACAATAAAATAGTTCACGACGAAGTCAAGATCCCGAAACTCTGCACTTTATATCCAATTTCTCGAACCAATTCTATTATAAACATTAATTAAAACAACACAGACTTCCGCTTCTCAAAGTGCCTCCATTCACTATTTAATCTAGCTGAGGCTACAAGCAAAAGGTAGCTAACTTTATTAATAATATGTTATTAATACGTCACGAACATAACTCCTAGAAAGTACATACTTAAAAGTTGTTTTCTAACCGTGTTTTACCTGTTTAACTTAGTAACTTATTAATAAAAAAAAAAAAATTACATAACTGGGATAAAAAATGCCTCATAGTTACCGCAACTGCTGTTCACAACTGATTGTCTATAAGAGCTATGAGCACTTATTACTTAGTATTTCAGTATCACGAAAGATTAATTTATTATGACAATTCCTACTTAGTCATTCTGTAATACAGTATTTTGCCTTCGTATACCTACTAATATGTTCTAATTCAGTCATCATGAAAAACACACTGCCTTTATTCGGCTCAACAGATCATTTTATGTTATTTTAGGTTAAAACAAAGGGTCATAAGTCCGTATAATGGCATTGGACGATGTTTAGCAAATTTAGTAATTTAAAATAGTAATTGAAACCAATGGCCAAACACTGTACCTATATAAAAATACACGAAATTTATTAGGCATGTTCTCAATAAAAAGTTTAGAACATGACTGAAGTGTTGCGAATGATACTTGCGAGTATACGTTTTTATACTTCATATTTTCACTAATTTAAATTTACATTCAATTTAAGTATCTTTCTTTTTCGTGGATGTAATAAGTACCTACAGTCTACCTAAACACAAGTTTATAAATACTCGTGCCAAGTTCCAGCAATACATCTAGAGTTATGGGCACTTCCCGATTACTCTATTTACTTAAGTAACTACTTTAATACAATGATTGTTTTTCTCCCAAATTGATGAATCTGTGTTTGTTGTGGATCATTATCGAAATGTAATTGATTTTTTTATTAGTGTAAGATGATAATGGATTATTTTGGTGTAGTTTTATTTATTAAAATTTTAGTGAATGAGTTGCTATCGTAATTAATTCCCTAGCTAGGGACTGCAATGGTGGAGTGAAGGTTTGAAACCTAAGGTTGACTGGGTAGCGATAAGTTCGCTTTTGTGCCTCAGTTGACATGTATCTGTAATGTTTTTCCTTTTTGGTGCAATAAAGAGTATGTATTTTATGGCACAAAAAGACGCGGAACTCGCGAAACAGTACAGATAAAATATAGATTGCCTGTGATTGGTAGAAATGAGCTTGGTTATTTTTTTAATTCTTGCCCACCCTCATAAATGAGTTAATATAGACTTTATGGGTCACATTTTGATGGGCAGATGTGTGATATGAGACGGTTGACAGCGCGACAATATCCATTATAATGCCCACAAGGTATAAATTAAAATACTTAGTCATTCTGGCAATATTATAAATATTCTCTAGAAAAAATAATAATATTTATTTTCTCAACAGAAATTGGTAAGAAATAACCTATACATATAAGATATACTACAAGGTACAAAAACTAATATTTCGAAGGTGATGAAATATAATTGTTTCTTAGTTAAATACTCGTTATTGTTATGTAACAAATCAAATGTCAAAACATGATTAGGTACTCGTACTACTGAAAAAAGAGATTACAGAAATAAATTAAATTACCCAACTTTATTAATTTTATTTTGTCTGATAAAATATATTCAAACATTTATTTTGTAACTGTTTGGAACTTTCATATTAAAAGCATATTGTCTTCTTATGGATTTTATATGGAATATGAAAAGGGGTAGGAGCGGGGTTTAATTATTTCTAGAAAGTTATACTGAAAGTAAGATAAGTATATTCACATTTACAAATATTTGATTGAAACTTGATTTTACTTGAGCTTCCTCAAAAATAATTAAATGGTTGTTTTAGAAATTCGACATTGCTTATTTAACCATTTTTAAAAGGCAACTATTTACATACAAACTAACATAGTTGGAAATATAAGACTTTATGTTTTGTTTTCGACATCGAAAAAACGGTCCTCTCTCAATGTTTCGACCTCTCATTGATAAACAGCGATAAGTTGACTTTGTATGTATGTATGTATGTAAAATTCTTTATTGTGCATAACAGAAAACAGTTAATACAACATCAACAGAAAAATAAATCTTTGTTATGGGGATCTTCTCGTTTATTGGAAGTTTTATCGAAAGTCAGTCAATATTTGGCCTGTTTTTAAAAATTATTGACAAATTAGATATATCAACATCAATTCAGCCGCAGTCAGTCCGTAATGATTTCCAAATTGACCGATTGGAAGCGGCTTGCATTCGTTGTTTGCCTGCAATCTTTTTCAGGCCATCTGACCATGTGGTCGGTGAATGTTCAACGCTGCGCTTGCTGGTGTTGCCATTCAAGCACCTTTCTGCCTCATCGGCCATCGGTTCTCCGCTCTACATGCCCCGCCCATTGTCACTTTAAATAGCCAATCCGCTGAGCTATGTCGGTGACTTTTGTTCTCTTACGGATACGGATATTTATAATGTACGTATTTAAAAATCAAATAATAGGTGAGTAAGAATTCATAAATTTATACAAAAATAATATGCTGCCGTATGTTATTTTTTTAACATGGTTTTTTAACCTTTTCGGTACCAGGGTTTTGAGGCGTAAGTTGATGCAAATAGGAAAACACACTGGAATTAATAAAATATAACATGAGTAGAGAAAAGAGAATTTTATTTTGTTACTACTGTTTACAGATTTATAAAGTTCGTAAAATAAAGAGAATCGAATACATAAATAAACTCTGTAGCCCAAAACCAAGAACTTTATTTTATCTGCCTATAAATTATGCACGAAATAAGAAGGAAATAAGAAGGTTTTATAGCTATATAAATCTACACAACGGGTTCTTTTTCTGCCTTCTGAAAAATGAATACAGCGCAACACTCGTATGCTTCACCGGTGTGTACTACGTACAAGTAGAATTTATATTTATAGCATATTATATTTGTTGTCATATTGCATTTTAAACAGTTATTTAAGAGTAGATAGTGCGTTTCTTACATAAGTAAACAATGAAATATCTTGATACTATTAACTTTTAGACATTATATAGGAATTTAGATCGAGCTGTGTCAAGTGGCTCTACAATCTAGATGTTTCTTCTCCGTCATAGAGTTGTTTCTTAGGTCTAAATTTTGGATAAAATAATGTGACATCGTGAGAAAATATACGTTTAAAAAAAACTTACATTGTTCAAATTTTCACTTTAAAATTTTGCACCTATTTTTTAAATCATTTGAAAAACGATGAGAAAGCCCATTTCAAAATATAAATATATTTATAATTATATTCGGCTTCGTCTGAAGAGATTAGCATAGGAAGAAATATATAAACACTTGTAGTATCGCTTAGCGATCGCCTTATCAGCACTATTTTGAGGATTTTTTATTGCCTTGGCAACTATTTTTTTTATGTGGGTACTCTCTTCAACCGTCGCGTTACCTATCTCTTCATTCGCTATTTAGTGCTCTTCCGTTCGGCACGTATACACATCAGTTCGTAATTTTAAATTATTTGAACGGAAAATGCCTAAACTCAAGTACGTTCGTAAGGAGACTATGACGAGTTGTGTAAGAAGGTTCACGAAATCGAAAAAGAAGTTTATAAACGACGTCGCCGCGTACAGATTTTGTGTAAATCGGAATCATCATCGTCATATGCATAGGACTCGCCCGCTCTTCGGTCAATATCAATTCGTTAGTGAAAGTGTTAATAACTACGTTTGCCTTTGATGTTGCAATCGGGTATTGTGGGCAGTTCTGGAGGCTGTCTCCTACCGTTTGTATGGGTTGTGAATAGTTTGAGAGACTATTTCTTCACCAATGTTCAGTTGAACACGCAATATCAAATTTGTAAACAGTTATTGTCTATTGCTTCTGGTAATGTGGACAGTTCGAGAGGCTGTCTTGTGCCGTTTATATGGGATGTGGGTAACTCTTGAGGTCTCTTCACCATCAACGTTCCATTGAACAAGCAATCCAAAAAAGATTTATTTTGTACGGGTAATTACAGAAACATATGGTTTCGTTTGAAATCAATTAATATCAAACTTGCCTTCTTTTCAGGCTGCCTTCATATAATTCCGGGAACAAGTTCCCATCTTAATGCGGAGTTCTCGGTCACATCCTTGCCTGATGCCCACTCAGTGCCCACTCAGTGCGCATCACCTCCTGTATGTTCCCCACAACCTGTTGAACCCAATTCGGGTTTAACGGAAAATTCAAATGAAATTTCCGTTCTTAAGCAAGCATCCTTTGGGGTACCAGATGAGATGCCAGATATTGATGCGGATTTAATCGAAATTCTTGGCATAAATCCGACAAAAATTGAAAAGTTTGGCAATGACATTCAAAAAGATGTAGCTGTTCGATTTAAACACAGTGCAACTAATGGCCTCTCTACCTGCTGCACCGACCTTGACACAAAATATTTGATTCCGCAGAACTGCTTAAATCCGAAACTAAAGGCTGCGTTATCCGAAGGGGTTATCAAGCGAAATGGTGTCATTGAATCTAAGCAAAAATTAGTGGCTGCCGCCATTTCAAGCCTGGGGACTGCAATTACGCTTCTATTATCCTTAAAAGAGAGAAATACAGAGCTCCTTCGGATTCTAATTGATACAGGAACTGTTTTGTGACAGTTCATTCATGAAACAAATGTAAGAGAAAATTTCATAACATTTTCAGTCTTTACAAAATACTAAAGTAGACTCTTTTCTGCTTGACCATGACCTTTCGGAAATGCTTAAAGTTGCAAAAGCCATCAACAAGCAAGGTGCCGAATTAAAACTGCAGACGGCGCAGCCCTCCACAAGCAAAGCAAATTTGCCTAGTACTTCAAAAATCTGGAGAGGCCAAGCTCGAACCCAGGCTGCTCGAGCTCATCCAACAACCCCGAAGAAACCGTCATCGCCAGCAGAGAAAGATCAGCGCACTAGCACCAAGCGGTCCAAGAGTCAGCGCGTCAGTCTCAGCCGCCGTTAGTTTCCACGGTAAATTACGCTGGTAGGCTAGCTAATATTATTTATTTATCTACAATGGACGATAATTACAAGTAATCCTCTGGTTCTACAGTACATACAGGTGGCTTGTACATCAAAGCACTTCCTCCGTTTAAAACATTTTCTGTTTAGGAAGTCAAAAATAATACTTATATTGAATGCTTAGAAATACTGATGATGCTTTTACCATCATTGGGCTTCATAATAGATGTAGAAAAAAGCATGTTTATTTTAGTAGAAATTGTCTGTTCCTTGGATATAAAATCGATTCAGAAAATTTCCATATCAATCTGCCTTCAGAAAAAGAAGTAGTAATTCAAAAAAATTGAATTTTTCCTGATTTGAATTTCCCATTCAGCATTCACTACGTGTATATATAAATTTATGTTTTATACAAATTGATTATTTGCAAGTATAAGTCTTATATTATCCATTTAATTTACCTGATGAAAATGCAATAAATCTACACAATCTCCTCATTCCAGCAGATGCAACATGCCCGCCAAGATTACCCTGGCGGTGGCAATCTCATCAAGTCGGCGTGGCTAAAAATACCCCATCTTAAGCCCTAGATATAATAATTGCTTCTTTGTTGGAAGCATCATTAAAACAATACAATGTTTACTTAAGGAGATGGTACAATCATTGGCTGGTTATCAATTTTAACCTTTTTTTGTGCATTCATTTCAAACGTAGTAATTTTCTTACGTTTAAGGGCATATTTCGATTACGTCCTTCGTTCCCAATTGGGATCCTTCGTTAGTTTTAGAATTCTTAGCAACACTTTATCTATGTAAACAATTGTCTCTTGAAAAGATTACTAAAAAGCTGGCTACCCTTCTGGCGCTAGTAACAGCACACAGAGTACAAACCTTATCAAAAATAAAAATTGGCAATATATAAAACTTATCATCTCGTATGACAATTAAAATTAATGAATTCATTAAAACTTTAAGGATTGGCGTACAACAACCTGTATTAATTCTTCGTCTCTAGTCAGATGCCGAGCCGCTGGATCCGCAGCACGATGTGTGCAAGCGGCGGCGTCGACGTGACGGTGTTCGGCGCTCACAGCACGCGGCACGCCGCCACGTCTCGAGCTTACCAGCTCGGCGTCAGTATCGACGCCATTCGACGTTCGGCTGGCTGGAGCGGTTCCACCAATGCTTTCTTTAAATTTTATAATCGCCTCGCGTCCCAACGTGATAGCGATGATACATTTGCTCAAGCTATAAATAATAAATATTACGATCCGGAAATATCGTAACCAATTACAGTAATTGTAATGATTAAAATGTAAATAATAAAGCGAGTACGAAACTTGTAGTCAAATTAAAAATATTTTTTTCTCTAAAAGTCTACACGTGTTTATATATTTCTTTCTGTGCTAATCTCTTCGGACAAAGCCGAATATAATAAAAGATTAAACGAACTTACCTGTAAGTGAAGTTTTATCATAATTATGTGAAGGCTTCGTCCGAAGAGATTAGCATCCCATCCTTAACAAAGCTCATATTGAGTTTATTGTTTCAATAAATTTTACTGTTCCCATCCCGACATTGAAAAATATTTTTTATGAAGCTTTACGAGAATACAGTTTTGTGGTAAGGCGACGGTTAAAGGGTTAACTCACATAAAAAAAAATAGTTGCCAAGGCAATAAAAAATCTACAAGTGTTTATATATTTCTTCCTATGATAATCTCTTCGGACGAAGCCGAATATAATTATGATAGAACTTCACTTACAGGTAACTTCGTTTTATCTTTTATAAAATCGACACATACACGCAATAATTTAGGTTAATAGCTGTCTAATAAATCCTACTCTTGTAAAGATTAGTAGAAAAGAGAAGCATTTTGAAGATGATTGTAAATAGAAAGGAAAACATGATAGGGCATTTGACACGATTGAAAGATAAAGGAAGAAGGGATCCAGGTAGACCAAGGTTTATGCCGATCTACATGAAGCAAATAAAAGAGAAAGTAAACATTGTGTCGTATCAAAAACCAAAGGATCTTGCTTATAACCGAGAGGAATGCTAGCTCTACCGACAATGATTATGGGGCGTTTTCGGATCGTCCGTTTGTGAATTTAACTTCGTTTTAACTCTGTGATTTTTTGCTTTATCGAAGTAATTCTTTATAATATTATTTTGAGGTCTTTCAAATAAACATAAAAAATAGATAAAACAACCCTATTCGCACTCCAATATCACCCAGGTATCTCAAGTGGAATAAACCAAATTTACGAGTTAACCTATTGATAAAACAATTTAATCCCAAGCAAAACCCAATGACGAATCGAATCCCTTAATCTTGCATCTTATCTGCTGTATAGACGTAACGACAATTACAATTGCTGAAATTCAGAATTTATAATTATTGGATCTATTGTGATTTGTGCCAGAATTGAAATAATTGTGGAATTTATCACGAATCAGTACTAATAAATTCGTTGAATCGTAACTTATTTTTCGTGTTTAGAGTAATATATAGTTTAGAGAAAACCTAATTGCTTGCCTCAATTTTTACG
The DNA here is from genome assembly GCA_947363495.1 of Euzophera pinguis. Lineage (NCBI taxonomy): Eukaryota > Metazoa > Arthropoda > Insecta > Lepidoptera > Pyralidae > Euzophera > Euzophera pinguis. The sequence continues at coordinate 8,885,621 of OX376170.1, read as the reverse complement.
GAATGCAATTTTACGCAAAATCTTTGATTAAGTATTTATTTCGTGACATCAAGTTGCTGGTTCGAAAGGAGATTTTTCAGGCTCATAGGTTATTCTCCTTTTCGTGGAACCGGATTCGGTTAATAATAATGGAATTTTAATTGTTATATAGTTTCTGGCAGCCTAAGGGATAAGTGCTTATATGAAGAATTTCTCTTTTGATAAAGTTACTTGATCAGGAATATACAAAGAAGCAATCCCTATCAGAGCAGTTTTGTGTCGATGTTAGAGGCTTGTGACTGAAAAATTAGTTTTTTATAAAATCAATTAAGTTTTCTTCCAACTAATATACTCGTGTTAATTCCAAGAACAGAAATATAAAGTCACTTCACAGAAAAATATTATTCTGCGGCAGGGGAAAAAATTCGAGTTACACAGACAATTTGGCTTTTTAATTTCGTTTATTTTTTATTTAGCGGAAATTGGGCTGTGAAAATTACTTCATTAAGGCAAACAAAACATGACTGTCGTTTCTCTCTCAAGTCTACTTAATTAAAAACATAAGTAACTTAAGTTATCTTATAAACTTGAAACTGTAGCAAAAATTATAACCCAGTATTTGCAAAAATCTGTTTAGGTGCAAATATTCTCGATCTTTGAAAATAATAAAAGCGTAGTAAAATTTTAAAAGTAATGTGTAACTTTGAGCTCCATAAGGATTTGTAACAATGTAAGTATTGAGCCGAAACAAAAATATACTGTACGAGATCATTTCCGAGAATTTAATGCTTCAGAGTTTTTAAATACCGAAATAATTAACAATTCTCAAGTCAATTTTTTTATTCATTATGACCGACATTTTGTTTTACGACCTTTAACGTTTGTACTGATTTCATTATCGTTTCATATGATTTTTTGAATATTTAATAACATATATCTTTGTGATAAATTGTGCGTTTTTGAAATTATTATGTTCTAAGAAAATGATGTTTTACGAATGCGGTGTATTGAGAATATGATATTCAGCGACGAAGGTTAATTACGTCCAATTTCTTTCCACTTTCAATAAAATTTAAAGCCACCACAGTCTTCCGAGTGACGTAGAAAATTGTAGGCTGGATGACTTTTACTTGAATAACAAAAAGACATTGCGACAAGACTCCAGCCAGACTTTCCGAAACCTAGTATAATAAGGCTTACCTAGGATTAATCAACATACTGGGATGCTGTCTATTACGTAAGTGCCTAATAATATCTATTCTGTGCCGATGATATGAAGTGGAATTGGGTAAAGAAGTTTCTGTAAGTATTTGAGAGTTCGATTTGAATTCTGACACGCTAGCAAAAAGTGACAAATGCCTTGGGCAATAATACAATAAAGCCAATAAAGAAAAAACTGAATGTCGTGCCTAGGATAGATACTTAGTGTACCTATACAAACATCTGTGACAAATCGCACAATAGACATACACACACAACACTATTGTACACTCACACAAACAAGTATATTCATAATGACAGATTTTGTTTCTATCTAATAATTTGTACTCTCACATATAACTTTTACCTCGCTTATGCAAATGATTTTTTTTTTTGATCCGATGTTTAGTTTTTATATTCATATTTAAGTAGCATAATCACTACTCTGTTATTTATTATATTTACATTTTTTCTACTATTACCATTCATTACGTTTTAGTTGCAATTAAATTGAGATTCAAAATTGTGATAGCAGAATACCAATATTGAGCATATCAAAAATGCATTGTAATTCGTAATTGAATATCAGTTGCATGGTCTTTTAAAGTTTATTAGCGGAATTGACCCCCAGGTGTGACTAGTATATATTTGACGTATGTTGGTATATTAGAATGCAATCATCAGTTTGAAACAGCATATGACTTAAAGTTCAAATGCACATAACTTCAACAATACCTAGACGGTGTCGGTGTTCAACATTGTTCGATGTTATGTGATGTGAGATATGAATTAAAGTATGCGAGATATCAAACATGTGTATACTGATTATTGAAAGAATTGATGATTTTTTGCAGTTCAATGGCATGCCAATGGAATACGATTGGTCTTAAAATTAGTAACAGAATACCAGAAACGGCAAAAATTGTCATTACGATCCAATTACGATTCAATTGTGCTCAATAATCAATAAACAATCAAATAATTTATTTTCGAAAACATGAATAATGCATACCACGAGAATAGGCTAGTTTCCTAAAAAAATATAATGAGTCCGTCAAAAAAATATTGGAGACGTATTTCTTCTTTTGAAAATTTAACAAAGAATGCTAACGATATGGCGCGTTAAAGTTCCGTGTGACGTCACAGTGTGCTACACTTTTTCGCAATAGGTATGTGACGTCACGAGTCCCCACTCCTAAACTTTATGCTATATCTTTATAGTTTTTCGCTCATTTGACAAAAGAAAAAATAAGTCACTAATATATTTTGATTCCCTAAATGACCTAATTTTAATGTTAAGTCTTTTGACCCTAGAAACTAGCCTATTCCACACATGCGAGATATCAAACATGTGTGCGAACTCTTCTTGTGGTAAATAACTCTCTTAACTGTTTATTTCTTATGATATCCCTTATGAAATAAATACATCCACAGGGTTATCTCTGTAGATATAATTATATCTCCTTTGACTTTTAATTCCAGACAGTTTGTTATGTAAAAGAGGAAATAAAACCAAAGTCTACATAGTTAACATAATTTTTGGAATGACTATAAAAACACACTGTTATAGTGGATGTAGTTGGGGGGCAATGAGCGACGAACATATCACAACCCATACAGCCATTCCGCTTGCAGTGTAGTAACTGTTACTAATTTAACACATGAAACAAGTAACAAATATAGTAGCTGTGTCTTCCATGTTTGGACTCCGCTACTCCGGAATTTACGAAACAGAAAAGTGGTGTTATTTTAGAAACTATGTATCATAACATTGATGAACGATGAACGAATGATTGAACGTTGATGGACGATGAACGAACTTAAAACGACAGCTGTCATTGTTACTTTTAAATGTCAATGTTTATATTACAATTATTTATAATTTTATCAATCTTTGTATGATAAACTATGTTGACCATGTTGATGAAAGTTTAAACTTATGAAGTCATTTTAGGCGTATGTATAGAGCTATATGAAGTGCGCAAGCCGGTTTGCCAAGGGAATTTACAAGTACCAAAAAACAAAGGCACCTGCGATTTATAGGGGAAAAAGTGAAACATTAATACTTTCGCAAAATTTGTGAAATGATTATTTTTAGTTTTTTCTTGGGTTGTTTGTTACTAAATAAAATCTTTAAAACATTTTGCATATTATATTCAATTTTGAATACTATAATTGTCGTTAAAACATGTATTTATTTCGTTTTAATACATAACATTTATTTAGTAAAGCAGTCACATTTTTTTAGTAACTAAGTAGACACAGAGTGTACACATTGATGGATTTAGTAACAAAATTCATTATGGCCGACGTCCAAATTATATATATCAATAGATATCAAAACATAAAAATATTTTATTTAATCTTAAGCCTCATAAGAGCAAAGTAAAAAAATATATATTATTATCTAGTTAAATTCAAAAATTTATAAATTACAGGTCACTTATCAATCTCAAAGCAACGGAGGGCCGGAATTATTTACCTCCCTACTTACTGTATATTTTGTGAATTACTGTCAGAAATTAAAATAAAACTAATAAACGAGGTACATTAAACACACACATAAAAGACTTTGATTTTTATTACTATCATATATAAATGGTGCATGCAAGGAACGTTTTATATTCCCCACCTACCTCCGTACTACTATTTTACAATATTCTAGTCGCATTTAGATAGTTTATAGGTATAGTGAATAAATAGAATGTTAATTTCATTAAAAATCTTCTAGAGAAAAATCATAAAAAAAATCAATCATCACATAAAATGTTGAGTAACACTGACTTTCTATTACGAAAGTATGTTCTAGAATTGTGTAGTAGTTTCGACTATGCTACGAAACACAGTACGCATTGCACAAATTTACTCAGTCACTATTCATACACAAAGTTTATTAACATTCATGGTTACAAATGTAGTAACATAATAGTGACAATTACGAAACATTGTTACCAAAACTGATCTAACACATTTTGGTCGCCAAGTGTACACTATGTTACAACATTTTGTGACTAAACCTTACACAAACACAGAGTGTAGTACGTTACGACATAGTGACCAGTACATTACATTGTTACCGAAATTCAAGTCGCAGCGACTGCAATTGGCTGTTTGGGAAACGTTAAGAAATTACAATAAGTATATCTGGTTATGCAAAAAAACAGCGCTTAATAAATAATCATAAAGTCCCCCTATCAACCACCTAATACATCAGGCTGGTGCCTTGCCAAAACTTTTATAAATGTTACCTACATACAGTGTTGTGCTGTGCTGCTATTTAATATAAATTAATACCTCGAATACACTGAAGGATTTTGTTAAAGCATATAAGGTTTATGTTTTTCGTGGTATTCGTAAAACGGCTCACTTAATTCATTAGAACATTGAACGAAGCCTGACCTGTATAAGAGTAATGACCGTGATTAAATAATGTAATTTTAATTCGTGGATTTATAAATAACTTGGGATCCCAAACTTAGCGAGCTTTGGAACACAATAAGGACAAAGTAAAACATAAAGACAAAGCTGCGTGGCAGAGACCAATACTCGCGGTTTAAAATTAGTTTCTTTGGGTATTTGTTTTAAACTTTAGTAGTTCAGAAATATAATTAATTAATGTATATTCCAAAATTCACTACATGTAATCTGTACCTCGAATATTTATTTTTGAAAGAAAATATCATCTATACTATCTATCCTAATATTATAAGTGCAAAAGACTGTCTGTCTGTTACTTTTTCATGAACGGATTTTGTTGAAATTTTGGTATGAATATGGTTGACGACTCGTAGTCACATATACGAGTATGCTACTTTTTGACTTAGGCGGACACCATTAACGACGTTAAAAAAATTCTTGATCGTAAAATAAAAATATAGATTTTCTTATAGAAGCCAAGCATAGATTTTCTTATAGAAGGGAGCAATCATAAAAAACTTAGTAAATTGATACCGAAAACATAAATTCAATTACACCTAAAGCCTGCTTTAACATAGCCCATTTATTATCTGGCCGCCAACAGGTGGTTGACTGCGCGAGAAACTTTCACGGAATACAATAACTAAGCTAAGTATTTATATATTTTTGTAACGAAAGATGAAATAAGTTGTTATATCATAATTTACTATTTTTACGACGTCATATTGGCTAATGTGTGTGTAATAATGATAATGTTAAAGTATGAGTATAGTGGAAGAGAATAAACAGAAAATTGTACGTTTGTAAAAGTACGAAAGCGATTAGTTTAGAGGAACCTATAGTTTTTTCTGTGAACTGAAATAATGATTGTACGAAACTGTAAGATTGTATTGTATTTTATGCAACTTCGGTTAGTAAAGTAATAGTAGTAGACGGTTGTAGCGTCGGATGTTTGAACGTTACAATTTTATAGTATATAAAGTTTAAAGGTAAACTACTGTAAATCTTATATACTTTGGTTTATCCATTTCCTTATAATCCGGAATAAAAAGATTAAGAAAGAAAACTTAATAGTAACTATTTAATTAAAAAACCTAAGGTTTTTAATAAACTTTCGAATATAGAAAACATTATTTATTTATGTAGAGCACAACACTTAATTTAGGACTATTTTATTTATCATGTTAATTAAATTTTATAATTAAGACGAATGGATTAGCCTAAATGGAAAAACTGCCTTTGAGATGAAGGCATGTACTTACGTACATATTTTTCACTTATAACGTAATGGGCAACAAATTACTTTTTTGAAAAAGTAATTAGTTCCCGCTACTAACATCATAATATACTTAAAAAGACATGTATTAAAACACATTTAATTGAATACCGTGAAGTTTTCATGATACTTGATTAATGATACGTTTCGTACCCTGTTAGCGCTGAATATAAATAATGGATTTTAGTTTATGAAATTAGATGAATAGGGGCTAACTTTTTGGATAACATTTGTGAAACTAGAGGGTTGCTAAAGTATTCATCGTACAAATTCTAAATTAAACAGTTGACGAAAAAGTTGCAATTAAATTGGCTGTTATCGCTAGACGGCTGTCGTTAGGCTGTCAGATAACTTAAGGCAGTTTGAAAAATCAGTATTATAATAAATACACTCCAATCATGTTTCTATTGGTTTCCCCGTTCAATCATATCCATTGGGGTTCATGATCAATCGCCCTTGTACCCCCTGGTGTCAGGTTTTTTGTAACCGCCTCTCGGCCTGTGACCGCCAGATGGCAGCCGTAGTAGTCTTTAGTAGTACACATTGTGGCAATACGCAGCTCGGACTAAAATTTTGATGTGCCTTCAGAAGCACGGAAGTGTTACGAAGGTTACACGGCAGTGCCGTACGTAGTTTTAAAAACGATACTTTGTGATATTTTTTATGTAACCGTTTGTTATTCCTTAATAAATAAATAAGTGCCCTGGGTTCGAAAGTTTAACTAGAGGAGGTAACTAGGAAAACGTTTGGATGATGGTGACATACAATGGTAAATCAAATCTTATTGTCTTATTAAAAGGTGTTTCAAAGGGACTGTATTCGACTTTACTGAAATGATGGTTTCAGTGAACTTTGATTCAAGATTCAGGAGTCAAGCCTCACGATTTCATGGGGTTTTGTGACTTTTTCATTTACATGCAAATTATGATAAACATATAACTTAATATAAAAAATTCAAAAGTTGAAGTTCAGAAGGCTGCCGTAGAAAATACTCTACACGGGTAGGGTAACCTGAATTAGCATATTTTCGTTCAAAAATTACTTTAAGTAAATGTTTGAGATACGTATTATAAAAAATACTGATGTTGATTTAAAATTATATGAATGGATTTTTATTTATTTAATTATTTAATCTTCATTGTACAAATTACAATTTGTAAAGCTCAATAGGCGAACTTTACTTTTTTTCCTTTAAGAAAGCCGCCAGCCGGCAGCGAATCGTCTAAAAGGCATAATTTAAATAAACAATAAATACTCGTACTTGGATACACCAAGTAGACCTATTTCGTAATCAGTTTATTAGGAAGGAAAATTTGTTAAAACATTTCAGATTTTTTTATGTGAGACACTATGGGTTGTAATTATCACATCAAACTTTTTAATGATGCACTTTTTAGTCAGCCTATTAAAATGCTTAGTGGTGAGCGATTTTCTACGAAAATTACGCATAAACATAGAAAATCAGATAAGCAGAAATTTAACCATTTCCAACACCCACTCCCACTTAGAAAATAACATAAGTATACAAAACTCTTTTTGCACCAAAAAATAAAAGTATTACAGAAATATATAAACAACAATGTGGCATATGTCTGAGCGATAAAATTAGAAATAGTGAGATAAGGAATAGGTGTGGTGTGGATGAGGATGTAATGACAAAGATAGAATTTAAGATGGTTTGGGCATGTAGAAAGGATGAATGAAAGGAGACTTACGAAAGGTATTGACCAAATCGCAGACATATTCGTATGACGATGAGCGTAGAGGAAGCGTGGGAAGTCTGTAAGGATCGTAGCAAATGGAAATCCGTAGTCTCTGCCTACACCTACGGGAAAAAGGCGTGATGATATGTTTGTATGTATAAACAAAAAAAAAAAATAAGTGAGACACAAAGGACTTATCGCTAACGCAATCTTCTCCAGTCAACTTTGTAGTTTATATAGTGTTATATACTTTATTTTCCGTTAATACTTGAAAAACACATTTCGGATAGTATATGCAGCGTTGAGATCACAACTTTCCGGCGTTCCCGCCAAAACTAGAACTGTATAGGTGCCGTCATGTCTATTACGATGTTACTTTTCATTTATTTTAATCGTTTATATCTTTTAATTAATAATTAACAAGATGAATAAGTACCTAAACGTGCAGAAAATTTGCAGCTATGGTGGTCGTTACATATATGTATATAGAATATATTGTTTAATTTAAGTAAAGCTTTTAAGTATAGGTAGAGTTTGTATGTTTCAAACATCAGTCGATGGTTTAATGTTAATAAAATGTAAATAGATGATGTGAAAATGAAATAAATAATTAAAATAAAAAATAGCTTTGTAATCACTTACCTTTTCAGAAGTTTGACTAATTTCTACAATAGGTTTCTAATCGCAATAAATGTGCCCTAATACTTCGCAATACAACATAATTAAACACATACCTAATAGGTAGACATCAAATATACAAAAAGTTTCGTGTTCCCGCCATAACGTAATGCTTGCACAATTCAAATACATTAAAAAAATAATAATAATGAAATTAAATTTAAAATCCTAAAATTAATAAAAAACATTCCACGCATTACTTATTTTCGAAGTTCTAAAGTATTTCAGTAAAAGTTAACTTTGCAGTCCGCCTAGAAAACAGTTACAACCAGAACTTTTGACTCTTTACAACTTTAACAGACGATGATAAAGAAATAAAATTAGAATTTGGAATCACAATAATAAAAAATATGTTCGATTTACGAAAAAATAAAAAATTGACTAACCGGCCAGTAGCAGGGCTAGCACCGCGGTGGTGTAGGTTACGTTTTGCCTCATCGTTGCGTTACGAATGCCGTGCGAGCTATGAGCGCCCGCCTTATAGCTTTGGGGTGATCCGCCCTTGGATGTAGGGCGTAACGTGCGCGTCACGGGTTTTATCCTGTTTTGCATTACTACAATCATTAATTTATTTCATACTAGCTATGTCCCGCAGCTCTGCCTGCGTCAAAAAGTAGCCTATGTTTGACCCCGGGTCTTCAACTATATTCATACCAAATTTCATCAAAATCCGTCCAGGCGTTTGACCGTGAAAGCGTAACAGACAGACAGAAAGCCAGATAGAAAGACATACAGACTTTCGCATTTGTAATATTAGTATGGATATGAAACTCTACCTCACATTGCAGATTTTAAATTTATAGACATGCGTCAATGGCCATGTAGAGTCTTCTATCTGTGGGAGAGCTTGTTGAAGACGTAATGATAGTATTGCGGAATGATGCATTTTGTAATAAAAAAATATTTTATTTTTAAGTTTTATGTGTCGAAATTTTAAATACTGGCATCAATTTATTTCTTCAGCAGAGGTGATCATAAATTAAATTGTTTTCATTTAAAAAGCCGCATAGTTACGGAACCTACCCAAAGTCCGCCAAAAAATATTTTGTTTCTTTCCCCTTAACTAACAATAGGTAAGTCAATAGCTACTAACATGTGATGTTAAGAAAATCATAATCAAAAGTGCAAGAATAAACTTATTACTGTTATTTTATGTTTTATGCATGTTAAAGAAAAAAAATACAAAGTTGTCGTCGAATATAGATTAACTCTGTTTTTTTTTAAGTCGCCTCTAACTTACGGCACCGAGAGAATTCACACTCTATGTACGAGAGGGTCAAACTGAAAGTTCTTAGAAAATCAAAAACTGAGCACACTAGCAAGTTATTCCTTTTATTACATCTTTTCAAAATAGTGTCCTTTCACGTCAATACATCTCTGCATCCGATGGAACCACTGAGAAAAGTTAAAAATCACTTTGCCCACTCGTCTTTAGGGGTCGGTTCGACGGCGTTTTGAAACGCAGCCACTGCTTCCTCGGCCTCCATAAAACGTTTTCCTCGAAGTTTTTCTTTTATTTTCGGGAATAAATAAAAATCGCAGGGTGCGAGGTCGGGGCTATATGGCGGGTGAACTAGTAGTTTCACGTTTGATGTCGCCAAATAGTCGATCGTTCGCCTGCAGTAACTGTTTTTCGATCCTCTAATACAATTGTCGCGTAATGTCCGGTCCTTCCGAAGAACAAGGCCATCATCTTTTTTCCCACGCTTCGACCTCTCTTCACTTTAGTTGGCAACTCCTCGGAAGGAAACACCCACTGAGCAGACTGTCTTTTGGTTTCGGTATCATAACAGTAAATCCGGCTTTCGTCACCCGTAAGTATGTCAAACACAGCATTTGAGTCAGGTGACTCAGATTAACGGAACGAACGGACAAGATTTAACGGAGGTCCGTTAAATCTTTGAACCATTTCACAGCACCAATCAACACGACGGATTTTTTGGGCCTCGGTCAAATCGTGAGGTATCCACCGGGCACAAAGTTTCCTGACCGCTAAATGTTCATGCAGGATTTTGTGCACTCGGCTCATACCGATGCCTAAACTTGCCCGAATCTGCTGATAGGTCACTCTTTTGTCAGTCTCTATCATACGCCGCACACCATTGATGTTATCTTCAGTCGTCGCCGTAGAAGGCCGTCCCTCACGCAGATCATCGGTGAGATTAGTGCGACCACGTTTGAACTCATTAAACCAGTTGTAAACAGTGGCACGAGATGGGGCTTTATCGTGAAAGGCCAATCGAAGTCTATCATAACTTTCTTGTTGACTTAAATGTCAACGAAAGTCATAAAAAATCATTGCACGAAAATTTTCTCGCGACAGACAATTTTCAATTTGCCGCCAAATCGTAGAACAAATGACAAATTAATAAAATACATACTCAATAATATTGGCAAATAGTTCCATTTTCAAAACTTAAACTTATTTTTTATTATACTGTTTATAAGTGGTCAATTCTAAAGACTTTCAGTGTCGCCCTCGTATGATGACTCGTAAGATGACTTTTTAGAAATCAGTAAAATTTTTGCAGTCTGTTCTGTCAAAAATTAAAGCTGTATAGTAGGTCGTGAATTTCTCATTGCGACTGTAGTTGTGGCATTAGGAACACTTATTTAGGATAGCACAACTAGTTGTGCATACCAGTTGGCCCATAAGGAAAACGTGGTACTTTCTGCAGAGGATGAAGAAAGGTGGTGGTGCTGGAAGAGATTATAACGATGCGCTTGGATCATTACTCATTTCTCCATACTTTTTCATATCATAACCATCCTTCACCACATTTTCATTTAAATATCATTTTGTATTTCGAATCATCTTTTTTTTGATAAAAAAGAAGAAGTAGCCTAAATACTTCGTCGTAAATTAGATCTAATTTATCATCTCATAAATGGTGACGCCCATGGCTCTTTACCGTGGGGTCACATAGAAAATATACTGTGTAAGGTTTAGAGGTGGGTAAAGTGGTATGATTGTCCATGCAGTCCACTGTACCTCACCCACCATCAGAAGCAAAGACAACAAAACATACTGACCTTTATTTATGACTAATAATGGCCATTTTTTACACCTTGCAATATAACGCGCTCTGGACCCGAGTAAAACGCAAATTGATTTTATTTTAGCCTCGCTTTTCCAATTATCGCATATCTATGAATTCTTCAATTATTGAAGATTTATTAAAACTCATCTGCGTACTCTGTGTATGTTTCGTCATATGAATATAATGTAATTTCTTTTGATAAGTACCGTTAGAGCCCATTTTTGGTCTTCTCAAATATAAAAACTAATGAGAAGATAACCTCACTTGCAGTAAACAGAATAAATTTGTTTAGTAGCGCCACTTAATGTTTTTTAGGTCCATAGCTGCTGTCTGCTCTTCTGTTTGTCTGTCAGCAAGCTGCATATCATGGAATTTAAATATAAATAAAGATGTAGTTTTATTTTACTCATAAGAAAGTAGATAAGGTACCAATACAACTAACTAAGGATGCAAACGCTTAAATGAAAGAGTACAAATACTTTATCCAAAGTATATACACTAAGGAAAGTAATGAAATCAATTTTTAAAATGTTACTATCTATACTAATATTATAAAGCTGAAGAGTTTGTTTGTTTGTTTGAACGCGCTAATCTCAGGTACTACTGGTTCGAATTGAAAAATTATTTTTGTGTTGGATAGATCATTTATCGAGGAAGGCTTTAGGCCAGTAGTTCCCAAACTTATTTTTCTCGTGGACCACTTTCAAAATTTTACTGGTTTCGGTGGACCCCCTGCTGCTACATTTCTACCACATTCTTAAAGTCGCCAAAAAATAAAAATTGTGTCACTTCTGAGTTCTGTCCCTATATTTCGATATGTAAAATTAAAACGAAAAATGGTACATTTTATATCACTTTATTTATTAAAAGAATAGAATTACAAGAAAAAAATATTAAGGTAATATAGGTTCAGGTCATAATTTTAATTAATGGGAAGGATGTATCTGATGGAGTGTCAGCAAACGATCAATGTTTGGCTTTATTTTTGTGAGCAATAACCGCAAATCCCCCCGCTCTGTGATGTTTAATTTGCTCCTTTTTTTTGTTAAGAGGTTTGTAACGGCACTAAAACTCCTTTCGACAAGATATGACGAGGGAAAAGCTATTAAAAATTTCCTTGCGATTTCCCACAGTCCAGGATATTTTTCGGGTATTTCTGCTTGCAGCCAAAATGTTGGGTAGCCTTTTCTAAATTTCACCTTCAGCTCCTCATTAGTGCTTAGCTCGAGCAGCTCCTCTTGTAATACAACATTGGCCACTTCCGTTTCATCAAATGGATTTATTATCCATGGTGGTATATCCATCGTCAGTATATCTTCAAACCTGGTTTTGAAGTCATCATGCAGGGCACTTAAATGTTGACTGTAGGTATGGATATCCTCATCAATACATTCTACCTGCGACAAGTTTGGAAATTGAGAGAATTCGCGCCGACTAATGTTTTGCTTCATAAATTTCAATTTCCCAAGAAAAGCCGAAATTATCCCCTTTGTTTTTATTAAATTCAGGCTGTCCCCTTGTAACTGCAAGTTAATATCATTAAATTTTTTAAACAAATCTGTCAAATACGCAATGTCTGCTTTGAATTTGATCAAGTTTTCTTTTAAATCTGGATCTCTACTTTCTAAGAACTCTAATATGGAATCGAAAACAGAGTAAAATCTCGTTAAGCATGCACCTTTCGACAACCAGCGTACTTCAGTATGTAAGAGCAGTCGTTGGAAGTCTTCATCATTTTCGTCGCACAATTGAGCAAATAAACGTGTATTCAATGCATTGCTTCTGATTTTGTTGACAGCTTTTATTACAAAATGAAGAGATTGGTTCAACCTGTCACTTAAATGTTTTGCCACAAGATGTTGTCGGTGGATTACGCAATGAATAGCTGTAAGTCCTGGTATAATTCTTTTGAGATGACTTATAAACCCACGATATCGCCCGACCATTGCAGGAGCTCCGTCTGTTGCCACTGAAATAATGTTTGTAAATGGGATCGATTTTTCCGTAAAAAAATTACTCAGGACATTAAATATTGATTCGCCTTTAGTGTCAGTCTCCAAAGTTCTGGCAAATAGCAATTCTTCGTGAATTTCTTCCTCAACAATAAATCGGACATATGCCAATAGTAATGCTTCATTACTGGGTAACGTTGACTCGTCCAGTTGTATAGAAAAATGAGTTTTTTGCAGATGATTGCACAAAAAGCTTTCGATATCAGAGCTCATTTCATCAATGCGTCTTTGTACAGTATTGTTACTTAATGGAATTCTTTTTAGTACGTCAAATGGAGATTTGTGCAAAACAGTTTTTAAAACCTCTTCAACAGCGGGTAAAATTAATTGTTCTCCGATAGTGTGCGGTTTTCCAGATTTTGCTATAAGTAATGAGATATTGTAAGATGCCCGCAAGCCATCATCGTTACTTTGAGATGTTGAAGCGAACATACTGTGCATGGTGGGTCTCTTTCCATATTTTTCTTTCAATGTTTGAAAATATTTTAAATCTTTACCTATTTTATCAGTATGACACCTTTTTAGATGATCTTCGAGCTTTGATGGTTTCATAGAGTCATTGCTCAAAACTTTGTTGCATAATAGGCACATGGGCAATTGTTTGTCTGCCTCTGATGGAACAAAACCATATTTCAAATAATCGACACTATATTGTCGACATTTTTTCTTTGCTGTAGCCATGTTTCGTGTCAGTTACCTTACCTGTAAAAAAAATGTTTTAGTAACCAAGTTTTTTTCTGAATATAGGTATCACACCGCAGCCTTTGTCAGCACGCGGAAATAGAATTACGGCTTGTAAAGGGACCAACTAATAAACCGCTGAGACAAATACAAACGTTTTCACAAAACGGTATCAATTTTAAAGTACATAATTTACCACTAATTTTTAATAGTATAAATAAAAATTAGTGTACTCAGTATCGAATACTGATCATATTTGTGTAGGAAAAAATAAACGTCGAAATCCCAAAATTGTCCATAAAAACGATAACTAACATTTTATTAAATCAATGAGTTCACGCGCTCCGTGTATTTGCGTATTTTTTGTCTGCGGCTTCATTGTTAAAACGTGACAAACAGGCATCGAAGTTCAAGCCCCGCCCTTTTCCCGTCGCCCGCGCACCGCTCGCTCTTTCCGAAAAGGAATAGTTTTGATAAAATAGTTACTTCAAAATCAATTTAACATGATTATGAAATTACTGTTTTATAAAATTAGTAGTTATTTGCAAGAAAAATTACAAAATTAATTGCTCTGCAATATTGCTTATTCGGCCTTTTTAGAGAGGCAGTGCTTCTCTCGTGAAAAAACAATTGAATAAAACGTGCTGTGTTTGTCTTCAAATCGAAAGAGGACAATTAAAATATCTGTAAGTTACTAAGTTACCTATCTATACAGGCCGTTGTGATCAACCGACTAGTACACGTAAACAAAATACTTAAGTACTATAACAAAAAAAGGTAGGTTACTTACTTTTCTCCGGCACTAGCAAACACAGATATAAATTTTCTCACAACTTTTTTCCAAATTCCGCCTTGTTTTCGAAATTCCGGAAACAAATGAATGCGTTTGGTTGCCTTTGGCATCAAGTATTTATAGTGTTGATCAAGTTCATGTCTGAACAAGCATTAAGCATTGTCGGGCGGATAGCGCTTTGCAAGTCTGTACACGAAATTGTACGTAATATCGAATACACAAGTTTGGACAAGTAACAGTCGCTTGCCTTATTAAAATATTATCTGCTTAGATAGGTACTTAAAACAATGTAGGTAGGCCCTTATAAAAACTATGCTTACATTTTTGCTCTTTACTATCAAAAGCAGATAAATTTTCGTGGACCCCCATTAACATCTTATGGACCCCCATTTTTTGTTCACGCCTACGTAGACCCCCAGCAAGTCTCCCGTGGACCCCTGGGGGTCCACCTGGACCACTTTGGGAATCACTGCTTTAGGCTATATAACATCACGTTGCGACTAATAGAACCGAAGAAACAGTCGAAAATGTGGAAAAAACGGGGAAAATTATTTATCTTTGAGGGCTTCCGTTGCTTGCGCTGCGAAAACCGTTCGACATACCCAAAAAATATGCATGAAAGAATTATTCCTCTTTAAATTATCTAAAAAAATGTCCGCGACAGTATATGTCTATCTTTTAAGATTAACTCACAATAACCGTTTTTAAAAAATTATTTGTCAGAGTTGTATCAACATACTAATATTATTCTTTATCCTAATAAATATGTTATTGATTAAGAGTATTTAACTGTGAACAAAATTGTCTTTGACATCACTTAATTTCAATAAACATCTTATAAGATAATACAATTTTAAAATAACTCTGAAACAAAATTCACACGCGCCGCGTGATGAGCGCTCGCCCATGATTCCCAAAATAACTTATTCCACGCGGGCGAAGTCGCGGGCACAGCTAGTAAAGTATAAACACATAAAAATATTAGACCATTCTTTTCTCTGCTGAACTTTTACAAAATTTTATAAGTACGAGACTAAAAGAAAAAATATTAATAAGACTTTAATACTATAAATAAAGTAAGCCTAACACAATTATGGTTTTAAAATAAACAATGCTATATCCAAAGCTCGACTTTTAGATAATGCTTTTAGGATTAAGTCCGCCTATTCTGCATTTACAATTTAAATTGCCGACTTCTTGTCAGGTTGTCTGGTCACAGAATGTATAACCCTTACTTTGTGCTCTGGTATTTATTCTGTCTATGCCTTCATTTTCTATTGCTTCATGTTGTCATCTGGTTTGGACGATGAGGACAAAATATAAGTGCTCTATGGAGGCAAATACATAAGCATATAAAGCTATAATTTAATTGTAAATGAATTAGTAGTCTTTCATACCCTCTAGAGATTGCCCAATATGCGCCTCTGTACAATTTATTAAACACATCAATACTGCGACGGCCAGTGTCCTTCATGGCACTGAATTCCATGGCATGAGGAAAAAATAGTAGTGTAAGACTTTATTATGTAGCCGATAGCTGCCTAAGGATGCTGTTTTACTAATTTTGGTATTAAAAGAAATGTGACTCTAAAATAAAATATAAAATAAAATTTAAGTAGACGTATTAAATTTAACTATTTCAAGTTGCCTTGTACTATCTTTTTTACATTTGAACATGTGTACCAACTTTTAGCCAATCTACACTTGCTTTCACGCCTCTAATAATGATAGTACACTCTTTTCGATCCTAATGAATCCTCAATCTCCTGATTATTTAAAATGTAATTTTAAATATCTATCCGACTCTCATGATCGTCAGCTTCGCTCTTCTAATTCTCTCTTACTAAGTACTCCTCTTTTTCGCACCAGTTTTATGGCTAATTCCTTCACTTTACAATCTACTCGACTTTGGAATGCTTTGCCTGCTGATATTAAGGAAAGTCCTAACAAATTTTTATTTAAAAAGCGGGCACGTGTGCACATTTTGGACTCGCTCAGTTAATGAAAACTTCTCAATGTGACTTGACTTCATCATTGATATTTGTGTAGGTATATGTATATATATATAGGTATATATTTAAAATGAAATAGTATTTGTGTATGTTTTAGGTATGTTTACGTAGTGTATAAACTTAAGCTTTTGATAAAATTTGCTCTATAAGTAATACATTTTTCGCCCTTAACTTTTTTGCGCCAAACTATCTTTCCGTTTCTCCCAATGGTTGACTGGTAGAGAATGCTCTTAGCATTAAGTCCGCCAATTGTTATAAGTATATGTGTACTTTGTGGAACAATAAAGTTTTAATAAATAAATAAAATAAATAGTAGTAGTCTAATAATGACAAGATAATATAGCCCAAGGACACATTAATTTTACAGTTAATGCGACGTGTGGGTTTCCCAATGATATAATAGTTCATTAGCCGAACTGGGTAATTTCATTATGATGAATTTATTTTCATTGGAAAATAGTGCGAAACCAAGTGAATCATTAAAATATAAGATATTACTTTCTACTTAAATAGTATTTAGAAATAGGACGAGAGGAGAGGAGGTGGCGCAGGATAAATCGAATTGGAGATCCTTATTACAAGAAGATACAAGACTCATTTTGGGTCGCTGCGCATTATAGTAAGGAAGTAGAGATGTCAGCAATAGCCTAGTCCTATTTATTATGGCAAAAATATAAGCTCTGTCTATTTTCAACAGATATACAATATCACTACAGAAAGCAATTATAACATCATGATATGACTTTTTTGGTTCTGTGAAGAATCAAGGGTCCAAGAATATTTAGGAGCGGTGCAAGGGCGTTTATACCGCGTCGTCATCGTCACCCCACCCACACACGGGAGAAATGTGTCAATTTTTGCGGAGCCTACAATATACGAAATTCATAATTCATATTAGATACTTACAATTTATTACGTGCTTACGTAATATCTTTATAGGTAATGAGGACCGATATCTCGCAGACGCTTATTGAGAGTTAAGAAGCTAAAAATAACTTTGGTGAAAATGTATAAGTACCTACTTAGCTAAGTTTATGGGTGTTTGATTGATGGGGCCTCTCTTCATCGATATATGATCGCCTATAGATTGTGATTCACGTTTTTCTATTATTAATCTTTTAACAAACTGTGAGTTACTAACGAACAATTACTGGAATTCCATCCATTAAATAATGGTCTTATAGGTAAATAAGGCATAAAGTTTGAACGAAATTTATTTGATAAAACTAGTAGGTAACATAGGCTGATAACGACGGCTGGACCACTTTTATTAAAAACAGCAAAGATAATGGCAGAACGAACACTATTAACATTGGGCAATCAATTTAGGTATTCTCCTTCTATTCTTGCTTAGGTGTTATCAGTGTTATGGCGAAAAAAAGCAGTATATCTACTAATAGTTCTACTATTTCTTAATCCTGTAGAAGTAAGTAGGTAGATACCTAGTCAACACAGAACACTATAATAATAGTAACTAATCGACGTTATTTATTTATTTAAATCTGAAAGGTTCCTACTTTAACTACTAAACTTAATAACGGTTGCAGAAATAAAAAAGATCGATATTTCATGGAAGTTTCTACGTTCGCAAGTTATCTAGTGAAGAATAAGAGTTTATTCCATTGAATCACTTATCTGCGACCAACTTCAATTGAATGCTATATTTTGATATTACTTCAAAGGATATTTCTTCAATAAAAGATCTAGCGACTGAATAGCCTCTCCTACATTTCGAAATGCGCGGGAAACCAACCACAAATACGAGTAGGTGTCTATGTGTAGATATTGTGGGAACTTTGTGGGAAGTATTAAGCGTTGTGCCTAATACTTTATCAGAAGACATATTTTGAATTAGTGTGGTGTACTGTACCTTGATTGATACGTAATAATATTACCAAGTTGTAGACTTTGTTAATTTATAAATACTTAGACACAGAGGCGCGAAAATTCTCCTATTTCCTAATGATCGATACTTTCCTTGATTGTGCTAGTTTATATTACTATTGCATAATGCCTATCCGTCCATATAAGTGTGTTCCGGGGAAGGCAATTCATAATTCTATGATTTAAGTATTGTCGCAGAAAAGTAGGCCAATATGGGGATGTTTTTGTTGGAGTTACATAGTGGGACAGAAGCCAAATATGAATGAAGTAGTTGTTATTACTTACGTAGGAATAATACTAAGACTTTGTATTGCGTTTTTAAGGATCCTCCTTACTGAAAAAATATAAATTTAATAGTCCATCAGGTTAATAATAAGTAGTTCAAATGTATAATGTAATAAGGCCTACCTTATTTCAAACAATCGTATCTTGATAAATTATTCTATAAAGGCGATAAATAAACGATGAAATTATTCTTTGATTTATAAATTTTAAGTAATATGAAAATATATTATAATCTCAAATCAAAAATCATATAAAAATAGGTATTCGTAAACCTTAGCTTTAGGCCTTTTTAAAACATAGTAACATAACAAGGCCTATACACTTAGTTAGATATGTAAAAAATTGTATTTACGAGTATGTACCTTTTCTCATGTCTTTCCATGAGATCCTTGAACAACTTTTTAAGTTATTTTACTAAATATTTTGCTTAAATTGCTAGTCAAATTTGACGTTGCATATTAACAGGAAATAAAATAATAATCATCATCATCTTAGCGCCTTCCTGGTTGCATCCACAGCTGTTTGCTTCGGAGCCCAGGGTCCGCTTTCCTACTTTTACGTCTCCACTTCGCCCGGTCTTCGGCATCCCTGAAAGATAGTCCTGCACGCATATCCTGCGGCATGAATGTGAAAAAATGAAAATTAAAATATATAACTAAAAATATTTATAAATATACTTATTAAACGTTATATTCAGTTATAGTTAGCATATTATAAATAATACTATTTAAAGTAAATGTATCTTGTTTTTTATGAGTTTTTATGAGTAACGACAGGCCACTAATGTCGCTGTAAGCGCGATTGGGTTTCTTGCATTGTTTTCTGAGTCGTGGCGCTTTCGTTTATGCGCATGTGAAGTAAGTATTTTTTTTTCTAAACCAGTTTTTAGAACTATAGGCTTTATTTTAGCATAGGCCTTATTTGTATCAAGTACCTTATTTATAACAATTAATTTTTTTAGTAACTCATACCTACCTGCTTAAAAATGAGCTTACTACCGAAGACATTCCTTAGAAAATAATTGAGTTATTACACCCTATTGAAACTGTAAGCTTCTAAAGCTCTTGACATTGAAATTACTTACATACACCTACTCGAATTATTAGGACTTAGAATTTCTATTTCGGAAAATAAAGGGTCTTTCAAATAGGGTGGGTCGATGTTGACAGTTTGTGGCAGCCATGTTGTTTTTGTGACATTTGTCATATCTGTTGTTTTTTATTCAGTCATTGATGCCATGCCAAATCACCATGGCAAGTTACACGATTGAGCAGCACGTCCAATTATTATTAAAATTAGTGCTCCGTAGCAACGTTGCGCGCATTGCGTCCATTTTACGGCAGAGGCGGTGGCCCTTCGAAGTCGACTCTCCAACGTTTGGTAGCAAAATTCGAGACGACCGGTTTAGTAAGCAACCAACCAACACCCTCACGTTAAAAGAACGCCAGATCAGCTGAAAGCATCGCCGCTGTCCGTGAGAGTGTGAAGGAGACTCAGAGGCAGTCGCTTTCTCGCCATGCACCAGAACTCGGCCTTTTGCAGACTTCAACTTGGCGAATTCCGCGTCGGGACTTGGGCTTACACCCGTACGAGATCCAACTGACCCAAGAGCTTAAAGTGAATGATCATAGACAACGCCGTTTGATCGCTAACTGGGCTTCAGGACGTTTGGAAGAAAACCCTGATTTTGGCCGAAAAATCATATTTTGCGACGAGCCGCATTTTTGGATGAATGGCTATGTCAACAAGCAAATTTGCCGAATATGGGACGACCAAACCCACATGAGGTTTACCAGGTGGCAATGCATCCACAAAAAGTGACTGTTTGTTGCGGATTTCGGTCCGTATTTCTTCGAAAACGACGATGGCGAGGCCATCACTGCCAACGGCGAGCGCTACAGATCAATGATAAACAATTTCTTTTGGCCTTAATTGAATGATATGGACGTAGACGACATGTGGTTCCAGCAAGACTGCGCTACGTGTCACACAGCGAACGACACGATGGACATTCTGCATTAACGGTTTGAGGGAACGTGAATTGGCCACCAAGATCGTGCGATTTGACCCCGTTAGACTTGCCAATAAACCGTAATCGACTGAAGCCCTGAAATTCAACATAACGCAGGCCATCGCTCAGATTCAGCCGGATTCATGCAGCAGAGTCAATTAGACCTCTCAGATCCGTGCCACTGCTCAAAGCCGAGGCGGATATTTAAACGATGTCATATTATATAAATAATGAAATTAAAATAGGCCTTCCGAATAAAAAAAAATACGTTAATATCTCACACACAGCTTGTTTTATTCAATTTCAACATCGGCCCGTCCTTGTTGAAATACCCTTTATTTCAGATTAAGTAAGTATATTTTTAAGTTTTAAAGGCTTTTTTTATTATAGTTACTCCAATACTCTTCAAATACACCTATATTCACCACGTGATTCGCCCTATCTACATTCTCTATTAGCAGGTTTATTCTCGATTCTCAGAAAGACACGATATCGTAAACTTATCA
The DNA here is from genome assembly GCA_947363495.1 of Euzophera pinguis. Taxonomy (NCBI): domain Eukaryota; kingdom Metazoa; phylum Arthropoda; class Insecta; order Lepidoptera; family Pyralidae; genus Euzophera; species Euzophera pinguis. The sequence goes on along the minus strand of OX376170.1, from coordinate 8,864,143 downwards.
TTAACATCCAATCTAAACGATTTGTTTTCCACGACCTCGGTGTTTCGCAATTAAAGTGATTCTCCGAAAACGAATATTTCTACAAACTTATTTAAATAACACGAAGTTCTACATTTCTAATTTTTTGTAAGTCTGTGTTGATAATAAATTAGTTATTTAATTAATTGACAATATTTTATACATTTCGTGGTTCTTGGTTAGTACCTACACTACCTACATAAGATTCACTAAAATGCATAAGGGCCTTTTTTGAACGCCGCCGCCGCCGCAAGAGTGAAGACTACCTAATTTGGAAATCTAAAGTAGTAGTTTGCGTATCAGTATTTGACTGACGCCTAAATGTGTCCACTAGGACTGTCAAATATGTGACAAGATTATTGATGAAAACAAAGATTTGGAATTCCATCCAATCCATTGAAAAAAGTCTAAGAATAGCAAAAGATAACGCGCAACAAAATAAAAAACACGACGGGTAACAATTAATTTTTAATTTCGTACAACCATAAAATTAAGAATTTAAACATAAACTATATATATATATGGTTTTTTTTTATTAATCCCAAAAAGAACATGGTACTCAATGTGGTTCTTAATGGTCCATTGGGGTCTTCATCTGGGGGGTGTTTCCTTTGGGATTAAACACCTACTACTACCTTGACCTACTAGGGCAATCGATCCTACACAACCTGGTTTCAGAGAGGTCCTAAATTTGGCGCAAGTTTCCATTGTTATCGATAGATGGCAATCGTTAGGCAGTGTCAGGTACCTTAAGGCAGCCATTTAAAAGTGTTGGCCACTAATACACTTCTGGCTATGTTCCTGCTTGTCTGATTTCCCTGTTAGATGGTTACGAACATCAGACGGCAGTCACTTCATTGTAATAACTAGTACCGCCAAAACTAGGGCCGTGATTAAAAGCATACTCTGGTCTCTGAAGTGTAAGCTGAGCGTAAGCGAGGCGTATACTATAATTTCATCTTCATCATCTAAGACATTCTTGACGAGTTAATTGACCTGCCTGTAAGAGAGTTAAATTAACCAAGAGAACGTACAGTGAACCATTACAGTTACGATTCATTAGGCGGTTTTAAATCACTGACATCAGAGCATATAAGGTCGATTGACTTTGCAAACTTGTAAATGACACCAAAATTAAGTTCACGGGTAGAGCATGACATGGGCTGATTTTCTTTTAAAATATGATTTTATGAGATTTTTTTTCAAACTAAAAATATATTAAAACATACAAGTTATATAGATTTTTGAAATTAGCTTTTAAACCTCTTTATTTTGATATTTAATTTTCTCAGTCTATCTTTTTTGCGTATATAGTCCGCCATTTAGTTTTTATGATGACGTGATATACCCTATGACACTCTGAAGAAAGCAAGAAATCTAAAGACACCTCATACGTCTATATCCGATACGATAGGAAGGATTGGAATAAAGAATCTCGCATAATAGGTTGGGGAAAAAGTTTCTTCGCATTTTTTAAGAAAATTCAAAACATTTTTTAATATAGTTTATTTACATTTAACTAAAGTATGTAGGTGTCATTTTGTTCGATTACTTTTTGCCATTTTGTAGGTAGGGGCATGATCCCATTGCTTAAGAAATTTTGAAGCTTCTGATCAAAATACCGCGAGAAGTGGTTTTGGCAGTACTCTCGTGATGTTAACCTGACACTGCCTAAAGAATTCTGAAGAGACCGAAACAGGTAGAAATCTGAAGGTGCAAGGTCAGGACTATACGGCGGATGCATTAACACCTCCCAGCCAAACTCTCTTAATTTTTGTTGAGTGGCTAAAATGTGTGAGGTCTAGCGTTATCATGATGAAAAACCACACCCTTTCTGTTGATTAATTCCGGCCGCTTTTTTTCAACTTTCTTGCTTTAATCTCATCAGTTGTTCGCAGTAGAATTCAGAATCGATGGTCCTGCCTGGTGGCAACAGCTCATAATGAATAATTCCCTTCCAATCCCACCACACACACAGCATTACCTTGTTGCGAGTTAACCCGGGTTTCGCCAGTTTGTGATGCCTGAACGGCCTTTGACCACGACCTTTTTCGCACGTTCTTGTCGTACGTGATCCACTTTTCATCACCAGTTATCAGCTTCTTCAAAAATGGTTCGGTTTCATTACGTCGTAATAAAGAATCACAAATGAGTACACGGTTCATTAGGTTTCTTTCAGTGAGCTCGTGAGGTAACCAAATATCGAGCTTTTTTGTGTACCCAGTTTTTTTCAAATGCGCCAATACTGTTTTGTGGTCAATTTTCAGTTCTTTAGCTACGTCGTAACTATCGATATGCCGATCTTGCTCCACTTTTTCAAAAAAAGGCATCCATTAAATCCGTAATAAAAAAAAAAAAAATCCGACCAGAGCGACGTGCATCTTTGACATCAAAATTTCCGGATTGAAAACACTTAAACCAAATTTGTGCTACTCTCACAGACACTGCACTAGGTTCATAAACATCGCAAGTTTTTTTCGCGGCTTGCGTTGCATTTTTACCTTTTATGTAGTTAAATTTTAAAAATGTATAGATATTCTTCATTAGATTCACTCATCTTGACAGTAAGAAAAACAAATAAAAATCACACATTTTCCTAACTTGAATTTAGAATTATCTTCTTTAAACTTCAAACTTCTAATGATACCAAAACCAGCCAGATACAAATACCTAGTATAGCCAAAGAGATTTTATTACAAGTTTATACATACTATATGCAAAAAGACTTTTTCGCCAACCTAATATTCACCATGTTTATTCAAATCAAATCATTTATTTGCCAAAATACAGTACAGAAAGTTCTTTAAAACAGTTATTTCGCTCAATATATTTGACCTCATATTAAGGCATGCAAATGTCAACTAAATACCTAACAAACAATTAATAAAAATAAAAATATAAGTCCAACAATTATCAAATATACTCTAAGTCCAATTAGCAAATAAAGTTTCATTCATTCATATCGTCCTGATGTCCACGGCAGAGTTCAAAGTGTTAATTTATTTTCGAATTTCATCTATACTATGTATACTATATGTATACTATCTATACTAATATTATAAAGCTGAAGAGTTTGTTTGTTTGTTTGAACGCGCTAATCTCAGGAACTACTGGTTCGAATTGAAAAATTCTTTTTGTGCTGGATAGATCATTTATCGAGGAAGGCTTTAGGCTATATAACATCACGTTGCGACTAATAGGAGCGAAGAAACACTCGAAAATGTGGAAAAAACGGGGAAATTTTTTCATCTTTGAGGGCTTCCGTTGCGTGCGCTGCGAAAACCGTTCGAGATACCCAAAAATATATATGAAAGAATTATTCCTCTTTAAATTATCTAAAAAAATGTCCGCTACAGTATATTATCGGTCGGGAATCAAGCGCTGAACGTTCTCAACGTTTAGCTTCACAGAATGTAACTAAATCGTCTATAATAAGTCGTGGGTAACAGCTATAGGTAATTTATAATAAAGCTGAGGAGGTAAGTTTGTAAACAAAAAATAAATATGATTCCCAAAATAACTATTCCACGCGGACGAAGTCGCGGGCACAGCTAGTAATCTTATAAAGCTGAAGAGTTTGTTTGTTTGTACGCGCTAATTTCAGGAACCACTGGTCCGATTTCAAAAATTCTTTCAGTGTTGGATAGCCTATTTATCGAGGATAGCTATAGGACGAAGTCGGGACGGGCTGCTGGTACATTCACAACTGTTTCATTTGGAATGTCTAGTGCCCGACAGCTAATTATAGGAGCCTAATTCTTGAGAAACGCGACATAAGTCGCGTTTCGATAAATCTCTATCAGAAGTCTCACGAAAATAACTATTATTAAAACTCATTTTCGATACTGCCAGAGAAAAATGTGGTAGACTATGTAAATGGTTAATTTATTTACTTTATTAATGTACAAAATAAAAAATACGAAGTATTAGACATAAGAGGAACATTTATGGAAAACACGCCCCGTTTTCTCCATTAAAATATTGTACGGAGTTTGATATTTTGAAATGACATTGGGTTCGTGAAATGTGTACAAACAGTTAGCAGTAGGTAGAGAACAATGTGGTACATACGCTGACTGACATTTCTAACAGAAAATAAGAGTCATGGTAATGTCGACCACGAAAGACGATGCATCTCGCACGCTGATAGTAGAGACACGTCACTCGTGAAATGACTGAGAATACGAGCACAAAGATTTCAGTAGACATCCATCGACTTTGTCTAATTGCATGAGAATCGGTCCCCTGAAGTATCGAGTCCGAATTGGAGTGTTCAAATTACCGATAACCCATAGCATCGATTTACCACTATTTCGACTAGCGTTGCAAATTGGAACGATAGTTCTCTTCTTCGAACATTCTAGTGGCGTCTAGTATCAAGTTAAAAGATACGCAACTACTGAAATGGAATTCTCTATTTTCAAAAGCAAGGTATGATATTAGTATCATTCGACGCACAATTTACCACAAACAAAAAATACCATTTCCCAGTATTTGGGTATTCCGAAGAAATTTAAAAACATTAACATATATTTATATATATTTTATCGAATTAAAATTACTTCTACGAGTATAGCGCAAATCAAGAAGCGGGCAGAAACACAAATATTTTCTCAAAAACGTCAATTAAAAAAAAACAGTATGTCTAACAGTTTCAGGTAAATGGACTTTGCGATTAATAAATAGCCATAAAAATGTTATTATAACTGTTTTATTGAACACATAAAAAAATTATGCTTAGTTTTACTAGGAATTCAGGTTGTCATAGATTAACTGGGAATTATAAATAGTAAAAACATCGTCAAAACTAGCGTTTCCCCGCGGCTTCGCACCGGTACCCACTCAAATCTTCAGCACCTTTTTCGGTATGAAAGGTGTCATTTTCAGTAGGTACTCCTATAACTATAAGTACGAGAAATTTCAGGAAGATTGGTTAAATAAATAAAGCGTAAAGAGGATACAAACAACAAACTCACTTTCGCTTTTATAAAATTTGTTAAAATATAATTTAAATGATTGTATTTCACTATAAAATTCAACGGGTAAAATAAAATACCTACCGCTTATTACAAATACTAATAGTCATAACAGACATATTTTATTAGGACATATATAGCTAGGGATATTCATGCGATCTTTAACGAAAATTGAGCTATACAAACTCGTGTCATTAAGAAACGCTGCCTCACTTTACCAGTTATATATGTAGAAATGATTCGATTTCTCGATTACCTTTATTAATTACAGCTACGATATTTAGATATACATATGTTTATAGGTATATTAAGTGTACTACAAGGCTTTTTTGTTATAGACGACCCTTTTTTTTGGTATAGATGGCGAAATTATATGGGAGTAACTTTAATTTCCAAAAGATTTTTTATACAAAACAAACGGGCAGACATCTATAACGTCAACAACATGTGTCCTCATCTAATACATGTATATAGTTTAGTACCTATATATTTTATTATCTAACAGCAACTATACCGTGGCACCTGGGCGACAATACGGGATCAAACAATTTTACCAAAACCACATTCTGAAATCCATTTTCGAACAAATACAAAAGTCTGTCTAACAAAATAACGCTCTCTACAACTTGTGCCAAACATAATCTTATTAAATAAAACAAAACTATTTCTTTCCACCGCTCATTCATTTTAGCATTAACATCAGCCATGTAACTCTCAGATAGATTATCATAAAGTCCAAGATTTAGCGCGGCGTCCGCCATTTTGAAGTAATCCTTAAATGCGTGACATTTTGCTGATAATCGCTTTAATTTGCCTTCGGGTAATGGTAAGTCTGGTAAATGTGTTTTAATTATTACCTGAAAATAAAGAATATAATATTTACGTATATATACTTTAAATTTAAAACTACCTCCTAATATGTAATGAAGAAGCTAACAATAATTAACCAATAAAAAAATGTCTTATTTTTTATAAAATAAATTTTAAGAAATAAATCTAATTACATTATTCACCTAAGATATAAAAGCTTGACGAGAAAGAGATAGAAAGAGAACATTCTATTTACATTACAATGTGATCGTAGTGGTTCAAAGTAATTAAATTAAATCATAATTAAAATAAAAACATACTAAATCAAACAAAACTTCACATGTTGACTTCCTTCCAATGTTATACATCCATTAGTGGGGTGTTATTCAAATTGTTATAATCAGCCGGGGTGTTAATAAATTAGGGGTAATAAAAGCTTGGCCACCGGTTTTCTGCGAAAGCGTCGTTAACTAGGGCTGCCAATGGTAGACTGAGTCACAACGTTCTTAGTAAATGTTTAGGGGTGGCGTTAGTCTGCATTTTGGGAAAATGATGTATGAAGGTTTACTTACCACTCTAGTCATTGTTTTTCATTTATTTAACTCTCTATAAACACTCGCTAGATTTATGATTATTTTTTTAACAAATAGGATTTTCACAGACCTAAAATTTGTATTTTGTAAAATATTTCGTGCAACATACACCTTTAAATGGATGAGGAATTGGTAAAACTGAAGACTGAATGCATTCTAATGGAATCACTGCCAAAACGGCGAAATGGAGAAGTAGTTGCAGGAAAGCGGACCCTGGGTTACGGAGCAACCAGCTGACGACGCAACCAAAATGGTTAAAATGAGCGCAGTGTCCGTAAAGTTCGGTTTCAACGAGTTTCGGCAAAAAAAACAGGTTTTGGTTTATTTTCAGTTTCGACGGCCACAATTCAAAACAAACGGTCGGACATTAAAACAGTATTGTTAGTTAGTGTAGGTATAAGTAGACTACTAACCTGTAGGACTGCCCTGTAGAGTAAACTTCTGTCAGGCAATTGCTTCAGTTTAACTACGCGGTCGATTGACTGTGCAGCTAACATGCGAGCGTTCCGACCCAAATTGTATCCTGATTGGGACAAACAACACATATTTTATCTATCATGTATGTATAATAACTTGCGTCTTATAGATAGATTTGTTTATTCGTTGCTACAGACATAGTATTACATAAAACAAAAATAATTAACACAAAAAGATTACATACATTGTATAGCTTACACAATAATATTATTATAAGGTAATCTAATGTGCTGCAGCAAGACAAAATAGCCATAACTCAGCGAATATTCTGCACATAGATGGTACAGAAACACTGATTTTCAGTTATTGCCAAGTCAGTAGGTACGGGCACTAAATAGAGTAAATAAATAAATAGAGGATTAACTGTTCAAAAGTAGGTAGTACATAGTTTAATAATATCACAAAACCGGCAGAGGCATATAAGTCAAAGGCAGTTTGCACACGGCGCTATTCCAATGAAACTTGAGTATACTACCCGTATGCTACCAGTCGCACAAGAGTATCTTTCATACAAAATCAGCTATGTCCGCATACGACGCTACCCTGTCATATTTCGTACGCGACTCAAGTTGCATCGCAGTCCCGTCGCAGTCGAGTCTCACGAATCACATAGCGCCGTGTGCGAACTACCAAACCTAACAATATGTCACTAGGGGGTCAATTAAAAGACCACGCAACTGATGTTCAATTACGATGCATTTTTGATATTCTCAATATTGGTATTCTTCTAACAAAATTTTAAATTTCAATTAAATTGCAACTAAAACGTAATTGAATGGCAATAGTAGAAAAAAATGTAAATAAAATAAATAAAAGAGTACAGTTTATTCGAAAAGTTTATGATTTTTTGATTAGCAAAAGTTTTCCAGTTGCATTTCAATGGCATGCCAATGGAATAGGATTGGTCTTAAAATGAGTAACGTCAAGTTGTCATTGCGATCCAATTACGATTCAATTGTGCACAATGTAAAATAAGAGAATTGACGCCCATGTTGTAGCAATAAGAAAAAAACGGTCATATTTTTAACTTGAAATCAAATACCTTATTAAAGCTTTAAAACTTTTTGGAGTCGACAAATTATGACCGCGTCCGTTTACGAAGCAAAATAATCGCGGATGTAGAAAGCGAAATTTTTGATCCAATTCATAGACAAATTTTATTAAAGCCACATGACGCAATTGACGCAATACTATTGTTCTCGTCAGGCACTCATGAATTATCATTTAATCTTAAATTTTTATAAACTGACCTCTTAGAAATTCCGACATCGGGAACCCCTGCTCAACCTTTCCTCCATTTCCGAAGTCTCTCTCGAAGACATCAAACATGGTTGAGTCTAACTCCTCACTAAGGAGGTGGTAGCAACATGGCACATTGAACACGGCGCGTACGGCGGCCTGCGACTTGAAGATCCGAAGGCAGTCGGGGCCTAAGTTGCCGCAGGTGTGGAGACCTAAATAAATTATACTATTTTAGGTCGTGAGGAAGAAGTTTTAATATTCAGTCGTTGATCCCAGCATCTAGAAAGTGGTCGTTCTTTATAGAAATCAAGGGGCGGTTCCGAGAAACTGATCAAGTACTTCTTAAAGCTGGGTCGATTATTGACCTTGTAATCCACACGCTATGAATGAATGAAAGAAAGAAAGTCAATAACTAAATGATAAAAACTTTGCCTTTGAGATGGTATCCTCAATAATCAATAACATGAGTAGTTTTTTCTAGTAGGTTTTTCTGTTCATCAATTCTTACCTGTGAGCAATAACCAGTACCGCTAATTCTAGGACTATGACAGTGTACCCTAGGCTCCGAAGCGTAAGCTGACGACGCAACTAGGAATACTCGCTTGGGTGAAGAATTCTTACCTGTGAGCAAAATCTTGATGTCAGGTTGTTCGGGGAACTTTTCTCTAACTATAGCAGCTAAGTCAGTATCTTTGGTGATATAAGCACTAGCGAACCGATGTAAGTTTTTATTGATGCTGTCATTTATTTGCTCTTCATTCCCATCTTTGATCCTCTTGGCTATGGCGTGCCATTGTTTCTGCATAAAAAGAGATAGAAAATTAACGTTTGCTTACTAACACGTTGCTAAGTCAATCTAACGTATGTCGATACAATTTATTTACAGCAAATTACGGTCATTGAGTCTTTTGGCTTAGACTTGCAGAAGTAGTTTTTTTTTTCTGTATTGTAAATTGACGTTTTGAAAAAAATACTGCAGTGGAGTTTGTGGCGCCGCTTCTTCTCCACTTGCGCTTTGGAAGTGGTGGTAAACTTAATTTAAGTTAATTGACGTCAATAAGTGATATTTATATCCTATATTGAAAATAAACGATTTCATTTCATTTCATAATAAACTTTTTCTTCTTATTTCTTTTCTCCGGTCTGCTGCAAGAAATTTCCTTAGATAAGAGCAGCTTTTGTTTGTCTTTAGTTAGTTTTCTTTTCCTCTTATGTATAATCCTTCTTTTTATTGTGTGCTTAAATAAAGTAAATAAATAAATAATCCCTTTTAGATTTGTGTAACTCTGATCTCCCTGAAATTTGGCAAACCATTGTCAGAACCGAGAAGACAGAGTAACTTTCATCCCAAAAAAATGCAAACATGCGAAGCTGCGGCTCTTATAACCTTTTCTAGTTAAGTATAAAATCTGTTAAAGGTATACCTGTATTATCTTGATCCTTTCAACAGCAGCCTCTATAGTTTTATCGGCGCAGTCTATAGTGAGGCTGGGTACTCCATACCCAAGGGTAAGTGCGACAGGTAGATGACCTCGACCTCCACCAGCCTCTACACAGTATGTGGAATGAGTGCAGTTATACAGAGATGCCACTAAGTTTGACATTGTTTGGACCTGTAAGTATCAGTTAATTATTTATCCCATTGTCAGTTCTGTCCATAAAATAAATGGGAAAATACTTGAGTGCGAAAACGGTAACATCCGAGTTTTCTTACATCGAAGGCCTTCTTTCTACGAAACTTTTGTACTGCGAGGTGTTGATAAATCGACGCATACTAAGTGCGATGTTTCGTTACATCGAGAAACTATAGTGCGTACGATTTTACTGCGCACATATGATTCTGCGAAGGCTTGGTCTATCGACTTTTATATTCTTACAGTACAAAAGTATCGTAGAAAGGTTTTGGATGTAAGAAAACTCGATGTTACGGTTTTCGCACTCAGGTAGATACTTATCCCAAAATAAATAGCTAACCAGTTGCAGTTGTTAGATAAATTTCGGCTGCCAATGGTACAAGATCTAATGATAATGAATATAGTTACCTCATAACTTTTTTTGCTAGTCATAAATTCTGTAACACAAATTTCAGGTTTGATCTGTCCACCCCATTTTTCGATACGTTTTTGCAGCTGTTCCACATTTAAGCAGAGCTCATTGTTCACCGTTATGTATTGAGACCGAGCTCTTTTAATCCATAAAGATAGTTCAGATGCATCTAATAAAAGAAAAAAAGGAATGTATTTTAGTTTCTAACATTGGAAATGCTACACAGCATAGTTAGTAAAACAACACTAAACATAATAAAATTAAACTATTATACTATGTTTTTGACACAATAAAAACCTAATGAAATAGTTTTCATTCCATAATTTTATTACAGAAATAATTAGTTGGTATAATTTGTTGTAAATAGGATTGGATATATTGGATAGGATACTATTGGCGTATTGAGGCAAGAATATGTTAGTCAGATTAATCCCAATTAAAAGAAATAAAAATGTGTTTCAAATAACTGTTGTAGTAAGTACTCATAAGCTGTGAAGCCGTGAAGAATATATATGTATAATAAGTTATTTTTAAACCTGTGGCATATTTACTCCATATTGTTGACTGGTAGATAATGCATAATAGGCTAGTTTCCAGAGTCAGAAGACTAACATTAAAATTAGTCTGTCATTTAGGGAATCAAAATATATTAGTGACGTATTTTGCTTTTGTCAAATGAGCGGTAAATTATAAAGTTATAACGCATCAAAGTTTAAGAGTGGGGGCTCGTGACGTCACATATTGCGAAAAAGTGTAGCACACTGTGACATCACACGGAACTTTAACGCGCCATATCTTTACCATTCTTTGTTTAATTTTCATAAGAAAAAATGTCTCCAATATTTTTGACTATCCCACTGACGGACTTATTATATTTTTTTAGGAAACTAGCCCATTGTACAAGTATATTTAACTTGTGGAAAGATAGTTTTAATACAATAAATAAATAGTTTACCTGCCACGTCATGGTTTTCAGCTGCTTCCCAGAACTTATCAATTGCCTCATGTAGTTGATAACTTTCAAGGGTCTCCCTCAATGCCTTAGGGAGCAGTGTCCCCCAGTGGTTCTGTGTGAATATTTCTACCATATGACAGTTAACCAGTGGCAGTAATGGAGTCAGGAATGTCGTTATGCTATTTACTTGGTTGCGAAGTTTGATTATGGTTGATTGCATAGGTAAATCTACAAATGAAAGTGTCAGTTTAATTTGATGCTATAATTAGCTATAATAAAAACTTAACTACAGTAAGTAAAACCCCTACACTAAAATCAACAAGATGTGATATGAAAACAACTTAAATTGGTGATATCAGAATAAATGATATAAAAGAGGAAGATAGAACAATTAGACTGACACTATTTCAAAATTACGAGTATGTTAAGTATAGCCCGACCAGGAAAATGAAAACCCTGCATTGACGTGGCTACTGATCGCCTTTAAGGCTGGTTTACACACGATCCAGTGCTTTCACGGACACGAAATCCACCCCACACACGCAAACAATTTACTCACATTTAAATAATTGTTTGTAGGTATGTGTGTGTCCGTGAAAGCACTGGATCGCCGCACTGGATCGTGTGTAAACCAGCCATTATGTGGCAACATCTTGGAAAAAATATCCACACCATGGAGTAATTACAAAGAGATGCCGTAATGAGCGTTTTGTAAGAAAGAGTTTGTGAGGCTACACGGGGCGGAAGGCAGACGTACGGGGTGGTTTCGGCCGTGGCTCCAATCATGGAGCACGAGCAATGGCAAGCTCCGCCCACTTTTGTGTCGGCGAGGCGCCAATGATCACATCACTGCGCCATTTCAAACGGCATCTCCTCTTTGTAATTACTCCATGATCTACACTATGTACATCCATACTAATATTATAAATGCGAAAGTCTGTCTGTCTCTCTGTCTGTAAGTCTGTCTGTTACGTTTTCACGGCCAAACCGCTGAACGGATTTTGATGAAATTTGGTATGAATATAGTTGAAGACCCGGGGTCAAACATAGGCTACTTTATGTCGCAGGCGGAGCTGCGGGAAAAAGCTAGTTGATTATAAAAAGGCATTTGATTCCGTACCACATTCATAGCTTTTACATATATTGCACCATTATAAAATTAACCCAGTTATCATACAGTTCTTTCAACACACTATGAAAAATTGGAATACTAAGCTTATGTTAATCAACTTGAAACTGAATTCATACCGATCCGATATTTCAAAGAGATTCTTTAAGCCCGTTATCGTTTTGCTTAGCAATAAATCTACTTACGTACCAGTTTAATAAAAGTAATAATGGTTACAGGGTTCCATATGAAAATACATCTGTTACATTGTCACATTTGCTATATATGGATGATATTAAACTTTATGAAAACAGCTTTACAGAAATACATAATTTAGATTACAATAATGAACAATTTTCCAATGACATACAGATGTCTTTTGTTATAGATAAATGCAGAATCCAGTTCATACAAAAGTGTAAAGTAGTACACAACACATACCAATTAAATACTCAGCAATGAAAAAACTACTAAGTCAAACATAATAAACAATTTTAAAAGCAGACTTCACATGTTCTACTCTCATCTTGATTCCAAAAACATGATTTAATACTTAAGCCATACCCGCTCTAATATACTTATTTGGAATAGTACATTGGTCACAAACTAACTTGAAGAAATACCAACACACAAACAACACACATATGACGAAATATAGAAAACATCACCCAAAATCCTGTATTCAGTGTATTACACTCCCAAGAACCGAAGGAGGCTGCGGAATCATAGATATTCAAAATCTTCATAACAAACAAATAACAACATTAAGATCATATTTCCATTCTCAACACACATCTATACTAATATTATAAAGCTGAAGAGTTTGTTTGTTTGTTTGAACGCGCTAATATTAGGAACTACTGGTCCGATTTGAAAAATTCTTTCAGTGTTGGATAGCCTATTTATAGAGGAAGGCTATAGGCCTAGCGAAGTCGGGACGGGCTGCTAGTAATTACATAAGGCGGTAGTTCAAGCTGATACTAAATACACACCATTAAATTTAAGTGACCTATCAAGACAAGCCAACGAAAGCATCACTACACCACAACAAAAAATTTAATCATGGCAGCAGAAAACCCTCCATGGCAGACACCGCCACGAGTTCACCAACCCTAACGTCGGCAGATAGCGTCGCACGCGTGATTGAAGAGGGGCGAATTGTTTCCAGACACGGACGGTTTTATGCTTGTCATTCAGGACCAAATTAATACAAAAAATTATCAAAAACACATTATCCGCAATGTATACCTGCAATCTGATCATCGTCACCACTGTCATAGCGCATCCGAAACTATTCAGCATATTACAGGAGCATGTAGATCAATTACACACTCCTGTAATATGCTGAATAGACTATAAACACAGGCATGACCAAATAGCAGCAATAATCCATCAATATCTAGTATTTTAACATAAGTTAATCAATGAAAAAACTGCCTATTACAAATATTTATCACAGACTGTTTTAGTTAATGCACAATTTAGAATTTACCGGGACAGGACTATTATTATAGACAAAACTATCCACCACAGATATATCACCCTTAATAAATCTGTTTACCTCATCGATATAGCAGTTCTGAATACCCACAACCTGTCAACTACACATACATAGAAACTTAGTAAATACATTGATCTAGCTATCGAACTCAAGACGCAATGGTGTGTTGAAACTGTAACAACAGTTCCAATAATAATCTCATCCACAGGAGTTATCCCAAAAACACTCATAAAAGTTTAGAAACAATAAAAATCCACCCTCTCACTTATTTTCTACTTCATAAAGCTCGAATTTTGAAATAAACTAAAATATTCAATATTTTTGCTTGGCCAAAAGCCCGTGAAAATATTTAAATCCCCTGAAAAGAGAGAAAAATTAAAAGTTGAACATATATAATAATAATGTATAATAGTGGCATGCAAAATAATTTGGTAACTGCTTGTAACTTCAACTTCTGCAAAGTAATGCCTAAATCAATTAAATATTACAAATGAGTAATATTAATTTTTGAATTATAGCACGACCAGGAAAATAAAAGCCCTGCATTGGCGTTGCTACTAATCGTCTTTAGGTGGAAACACATTGTATGGTATGTGTCATGACAACAACAGAATTGACAATGTCATCTAGTGAAATAGAAATCAATCCTAAATTTTCATTTACATCAAATATGATAACATCTTTTATATCACTTTTTTCTCATTACTATGAATTATTTTTGGCATTTTGATAAATAAATCTTAGGGAATAATCACAAAATACACAACGTCCAATCCTGTCTCCTTTTGGTAGATGACAGAATGTAACGTGAATACTTTGTTGCCAGTAAAAGAAATTAGTTTTAATAATTTTTCCACAATATGGCGAAGGCTGCTATTTTCCTGGTTGGGCTATAATTATTTACTACAAAATTTATAAAACCTTCAGAATGAGACTCCTGCATCGTAAGGGTTTGTGGATGGTATCTTCAACAGAGCACAGGCTTTTTTATACTGAGCTCGAATGTTCTCTGACATTCCCAGGATATCATCATCTTCAGAATTTGTCCGAGGGAATGTATCTATCAGTTCTTTCACTTTTTCTAGTTGTTTCTTCACTTTATCAGGATACTTTGTTTCAGAGTTGTTTAACTGAAAATAGTGTGTAACTATTCCCAAATAGTAACCTGGAAATAAAAAATAAAGCCTATCAAATTTATCCTGCAAATTTATCTGCAGATGAGAAAGCTACACCTTGCTGCACAAGTTCCTTTGCCAGCACATTCTCGGTATATTTATACAGTATGCTACTAAGTCTTTATTTCTTTTTTTGTCTTATTATTAATAATAGAGAACTAAGAGAAAACTTAATACCATAGTTAATACCTTAAACCACTTACCAAGTTCACGACCGAGTTCAGCTCCTCTGTGGTAGCCCAAATGGTAACCTTCAGGGTTTCCAGACTCTAAGCCAGATTTGTATCCTTCTTCATAACTTTGTTTTTGTTCGATTTCATCTCTCAGAAATATATCATCTAGAGCGTCATTGAAGTCTCTTTCCTTAGCCATTTAACGATGTTCGTTCCGTAAATCTAGATTATATACTACATATCAAAACTTCTAGAATCTTGACCAAATTTTGTTTACCTGTAATTTTTTGCAGTATCAGTCACAAACTCTAAAGGAATTGGTATCATTAACTTAACAGTTGGTTGAATTTTAGGTTATGTTGTTTATTAGGTAGGTAGGTACAATCTTTGTTCACAACGTTGTTTGACAGTGAATCAATTTTTTTTTTTTTGAAATGACCTACAATTTTTGGCTCCTGTGAGCCTTAAAATTTACAGCGGGACAGTTTGAGGCGAGGGCTATTAACCCTGAGCCTTTTCGGCAAATGCACAAGGGGCTCCCAGTTGGGACGAACCTCGGCCAAGGGCTTTGCCTTTATCAAGCGAGCGATGAAAACTCGCGAGCGGTAGCAAACGCTCAATGCCACTATGGGCCGACACTATTGTGCCTGAAGGACCTATCAAGAACCTATCGGTGGCGTGAAGCGCCCTGGTACATTTTGATACCTGGAAAACGAGAGTGAATCAAATGATTGTGGCAAAGAAAGAGTAGTAAATGATTGCCAATGTGGCTGACATGTTAAAAGTCAATGTCAAAATGTCATAATAAAGAGGTCTGTGTGAAGAAGTGGAAATTGAAAATATTTTACGGTAGTAGTATTGTATTCTCTTTGAAAATATTGTTGTGTTATTCTTGGCAAAGAAAAATGAGTAAAGAAATTTCAGTTACCGAGGTGAAAAAACACAAGAGTAAAAAGAGCACTTGGTTAATAATTCACAATGATGTTTACGATGTGACTTCTTTTTTGTCCGAGGTGCGATAAGATATAACCACATTAATTTAACATAACGCTTTAGCTAAGTCATAAGTCATGCTTGAGATGGAAAACTATGTATCTGAAGCTATTGTCAATCATGGATATGAAAAACAAAGATTTTTATTTAAAATGCCTTACATTTACCTTTATTTTTAGCACCCTGGAGGTGAGGATACATTGTTAGATGTGGCTGGAACAGATGGCACTCTTGCATTTGAAGATGTAGGCCACAGTGAAGATGCAAGGTAGGTATTAGGTATTCCCTAACTCTAAGTTCTATTGAAGCATAGTAATGAAAAAAAATGTTTGAATAGTTGAAAGATTTGAATTATGTTATATGGATAATTAGAATTATTAATACCTACTGATTTCAATCACTTGTGAAGTATGTAAAATGCTATTATTAACTTCCCCAAGAATCAGGTTCTATTAAGCAGAAATCATTTTTCAAATTGATCATCACTTATCATCAGCGCACCCTCAGTTAACACTTTTAAAAACAGATTGGACTAGTTATGAACTCTCCAAACTTCAAGATGCACATGCATCAGCTAATATAAGCTGTTAGTGTGTTCAAAAATATATAAATAAATAAATCCAGTAGTTCATAAGTATTGCAACAAACTGATTCTTTAGTTATATTTCACTAGCTGTATACCACAGCTCTAGTAGCCTATGTTTGACCCTGGGTCTTCACCTATATTTAGCGTTGCCAGGTGACCGGATACATAATAATGGGATGGTTCCTTTTTTTTAGTAATGGGTTTTACGGCTTTTAAGTCCTTTATAGCCCTTCATTTTTCTATCTTCTTCAGTCCTACAGTGTGGTTTCATCAAGTATAAAAGTCTAGTTGGTAGTCAAGTCTAGTCAGAAAATCAGGCTAAGTGAAGTGGTAGAAAAACTGCACTTAGTGATTACTAGGAGCTTTTGGCAACAAGCATCAAAATCACATAAATCAAACACTGTATCACTTCCCAACACTCACGCTTGTTATCAAACACTTTCCACCATTATTATGCACAAACACTCATAAAACAAAAATTTTGGAAAATAAAATACAGCGCCGATGCTGCTCTTCACAGCTTCCCGCCAAAAGTCATGGGATGGTTCTTTCATAAAGTTGTTTTTTTTTCAGGCAAATGCTAAAGAAGTATAAAATTGGAACACTACCAATAGCAGAGCATTCCAAAACAGTTGCCCCTTGGTAAGTAGAATGTTTGCTCCATGCTACATAACAAATTAGAAAATAAAGTTAGAACACTTTGTAAGAATGTTTAACATTTGCAACAGACACAAAATTTATGAAAATCATTTCATTTCTAAACAAAAATACATATTGAAAACTGTGCAAAAATTGTTTTTAAATAGATTAAAAAAAAGACAAAGAGCTGTTTTGTTTCGTGTAGCTAATGTTATTATTGCTAAATACTGGAGGCCTTTATGGAGGCCCTATCTTTAAACTTTACCTAGTGAACCAGACATTCTTTTATATTATATTCTATGTAGAAATGCCCTGTTAATTCTGACTGTGAAATTAAAAGGTGATTTGAGACACCAAGGCATGCATGGTCAAAAAACTTAGAAAATTACTTTGTTGGCAAGCATGTGTTTGTTTGACCTTCTGTATTGACCACAACTGTCTTATTTAAATGTAACACAGAAGTAATAATTTTGAAGGTCAAAAATCTCATGTGTGAAGGTAATATTTTTTAAATAAAATACTATCTTTAATATTGCTAACTGTTGCTGGAGCCTTTCATAGCATGTGAATGAAATGTTTAGATCCACATGAAATTTTAACATTCGTATTTACAACATATAATTAAACATCTAGTGTTTTGTAATTTTTTAATGAAAATGTTGATTTTTTTAAAAATCACATCTTTTATTTACAGCTGTATTGTCCAAAAAAGGTTAGCATTGGAAGTGCTTTAGTATTAAATATTTATATTTTATTGTTATTTTTATCTTATGTATCATCATAATGAGTTAATCAAGTATAATTTATGTATCTAATTTAGATATTGGAATGTAAAGTATATACATGATGTTTATGTATAAAAAATGTAGCTCTCACTATGTGATTGATTGAGACTTAGTTCTTTCATATCAGTAGGGCAATTTGAGATATTAACAACATTTCGAAAAAAATATAATTTAAGAGTAATATTATTTCCTAATTTTAAATAGTATGTTAACATCATTATAATAAATAGTTATTTAATCTCTAAATGTATATTGGAAAATAATACTGTGTTTAAAAATACAAGAAATTTATTCATCAGTTGAAATGCCAAAGTCCTATCAGTAAATTTTTCATGTATTCATATTGTAGTCTTTATAAAGTATTTGTTAGAAAATAAGTACGACTACATAATATGTTTACCTGTTATTTTGTGGTCTGAAAACGTAATATCACAAATAGTGATGAAATAAGTGGTAATATGGTGTTATCTCCTTACGATGATAAGATAATACCATAACACAACACCACCACATGGTTGTGTGCCTAGGTAAAAGTGATATGTCTTCAAACTTAGCATTATTATTTTTATTTCATATTGATGATTACATTAGTTTTGTAACTGTTTTTAACGGACATAGAGTGACATCTAAAGTTATAGTCATGAATAATTAAAAAAGTAAACTACGTAGTAAGTAGTTAATTTGTTGTAGTCACATTTAAAATGAGAATTTTTAAAGTAAAAGTTTTTGACAAACGCAATATTGTAATTAATTGCATAACTATTGTATCTAGATATATTAAGATTTCATTACATATACTAACAATATTTTTAATTGCTACAGTGGTGCAATAGGTTCAAAAAAAGGAAAATCTTGGCGGACATACGACGGCAGTTCTTCGAGGTCTGACAGTATTATTTTTTTCTTTTATTTTTTCATTTTTTATTTATTTTCATAACCAAAACGATTGTTTCTATAATGCCAGTTATCCGGGTTCATCATGTAAGTCGCCGAAGGAGCCACACAGTCCAAAGGCGGAAAGAAGAGTAAAGTCTATAATTGTACCAAAAGAAAGGTTATTTACTTTTTCAGTTTTTCTGATATAATGATATTGACTAATTTATATGCAGCTGTAAATATTCTTCTTATAAAACGGCTGGAAGCAGAATAGCCGGCTAATTTTATACATATCTAACTCATTTTAAAATTCAATTGTCGCTGCACACATTCGTGTCAGAATTTAAAACCGCCTTACGGTTTCTGTAGTGGTATCTTTAACGACCAACAAACAGGTTGCAAGGCCTATCGATCATTTAAACCCAAGTGTCAGAGTTTCATTGATACCTCTTTCACTTAGATTTATACGACAACGTTCTTCGTAATTCTTTCTTTAAGTAAACCTTGCTTTGACAACGCTTTTTTTAGTCATCTAAAATAACATATTTTAATGTTTTTAAGAAATCCCCGTCCACGGTCTCCTTGTGGGTAAAAAAATTGAAATTTCATTGAGTAGGCTTGTTTGCTTTTCTTAGTTTGTAGATTTGGTAAATAATATTGTATTGTTTGTTTTATGGTGAAGACCGCCCCGACCTCGTGGCCACCCTTGTGGAGGGTAAATTATATGTGAAATATTGTATCATAGTACTTGTAAATTGTAAGTAAAATGTAAGACAGAGTAAATGCATAGCGTAAATTAATGTTATGGTATTGTTTTTTTTTAAGAGCGAGAAGGCGAGTGCGTCCTCCGTCACCTCCTCCACAAAGGTTTAATTTAGTTCCGTTGTATCAGCTAGTAGTTTCAGAGTAATAAGTAAATTATAACAAAGCATTTTTACGTAACTTGCTGAGCAGAGGCCCCTTCTCTTTTTTTTTAAGGAATAAGTCAGCGTTTTTATTTATTATATTTTTTAGTGGTTGCAACGTATGCAGCAATTTTAATTACACCGCTTTCCGGCCCTTCGATCAATTTAAATTTACACTGAGTCCCCTCTCCGCTACCTCGAACAATTATAATTTACACTGAGTCAGCTCTCTGCCACCTCGAGCAATTTTAATTTACACTGAGTCAGCTCTCCGCCACCTCAGCAATTTTAATTTACACTGAGTCACTCTCCACCACCTCGAGCAATTTTAATTTACGTTGAGTCAGCTCTCGGCCACTTCGAGCAATTTTGATTTATACTGAGCCCCCTTTCCGTCACCTCAAGCAATTTTAATTTACACATTGTAACAAAGAGTTTTCTTTCTACTTTTGCCCGTTTCACAGTTGTAAAGATTACAATTTTCAATTGTTACGAATATTTTTGGTATTTAAATAGTTACTATTTTTACTTGTGGTGTACTCTATAGACATTGACTATAATGATGTATCTTTATTTAATCGACTCAGTCATTTATAGTCCTGTTTATTTGTATCTATAATAAAATTAGTTAAGTTGTTATTATATTCTGTTTAGAAAATGTATGTAACAGTTTTAGGCATTAATTCTTCTTCTAATTAATAACACTAGTATTGGGAGGATGGTGTGAATTGTTGAGTCTTTTATTAACTTAGAATTAAGTATTTAGTTATCAATCTTATTTGTAAGTAGTATCATCCACTTATTATGTAGAATGTTATGTAAATTTGTATTTATACATACCAGATTAATTGTGCAAAAGCATGTTTGAATTTTATGTCACATTAGTCTCGCCCCACAGAACAGAATTATAATAAATAGTACGAAATATTCGTACTGAGAAGAAAATTAAATCAGTGATTAATGCGATATTATCCCTAATTTAGAAAGCTTTTGCGCGACTGAAGTTAAGGTGCTCACAGCCGTTATACGTTAGAAAATTTTGCATTACATATTTTGTTGCCTAACTTTTTTAACAAAATCATACAAAAGTTACAAATTGTTAGTAGATGTTATACAACTTGTAACAAATTGTTTGACGCTCCCACACTGCTGTTACAAAATGTTTATTAATGTTAGTAAACATTTGTTTACAAACACACATTTGATCACAAATGAATTGATAAAAAAATGATTTCATGTTGTAACGTTAGTAAACATTTTTGAACAAAATTGTTAGCTAACATATTGTAACATAATAAAACATTTGTAATCTTTGCCCCAACTAAATTTTGTAGATAATCAAATTAAGAACTGTCCGTTCTTAAAAAATCTTTTAAGCAACCATCAATGTCTAAATCCTTGAGATAGTCTGCACCACTATACTTTTCTCTAGCTTTTAGCGTAAGTTAAAAAGAAAAAATAAAAGCTATTCCATTGAGCAAATAACATTTGGTCACAAATTAATTGATAAAAAATGTAAAAACATGTTTTTATGTTGTAACGTTAGTAAACATTTTTGAACAAAATTGTTAGCTAACATATTGTAACATAATAAAACATTAATTTGTAATCTTTGCCTCAACTAAATTTTGTAGATAATCAAATTAGAACTGTCCGTTCTTAAAAAATCTCTTAAGCAACCACCAATGTCTAAATCCTTGAAATAGTCTGCACCACTATACTTTTCTCTAGCTTTTAGCGTAAGTTAAAAATAAAAAATAAAAGCTATTCCATTGAGCAAATCTTCCATTTTCGTGTAGACGCCTTAGAATGCAAAATCAAACTGCGAGTCAATGTGTTATAACATTTTATAATAATGTAAGTAAACATTTTCCATCAGTGTAGGACCACTTTTAACATCTAACAGTTCCTAACAAACTGTACCAATTGCTAACATTTGTTAGTAAATGTTTTAGTGTTTGTAAACATTTTCTAACAGCGGTGTGTCAGCACCATTACAACCAATTACATGATTGTTGGCAACTGACAAACTGAAGTTAAACCAGTGTGGGAGTGTTTATAACATACTAGCTGTTTCCCACAGCTCCGCCTGCCTATGTTTGACCCTGGGTCTTCAACTATATTCATACCAAATTTTATCAAAATCCGTTCTGAGGTTTGGTCGTGAAAGCCAACATACAGACAGACAGACAGACAGACAGACAGATTTTCGCATTTATAATATTGTATTAGAATACAAATAATGTTGAATAGTATGGAAAGTATGGATATTATTTCTAAATTGTAACAAAATGTTATACACTGTTATAGAATGTTATCGTGTTAAACAATGTTAAATAACGTTGTAAATGCAGTTTAAAAACACCTTTAGTAATAAAACAACCGGCGCGCGTAGTTCGTTTGCTTCTAAAACGTTACATGCTGCAAGCAATTTTGTTAATTTAGATCCGGTTGTAATTGAAAAATCTATGTTGCGCAATGCTACACAATTTAAATGGCTGTTTGAATTGCGTAGCATTATGAGTAGCGCTCGTCTCTTATTTTATTTTATACAGTGACTACAACAAAGTTGATTTTATTTATTTATTGATTGAAAAAGAAGCAATATTTAAAAAGACGTTGACAGGGTTGCATTATTTAACTTTATAAAATCATAAACATATTATATATAATATTAAAAACAATATTAATGAACATAAAATATTATAAAATAGCTAGGCTGTTTTAGAGTTCTAGAGTCGTTTAGTAAATTCATTGTTTTTTTATTTAATTTTCAGTTCCAACCTGAAGTGGGCAGTTCTAGCTTTGGCCGGAGCGCTCATAATCGGGCTAGTACTGAAGAAGTACATAGGATAATCTATGGAAAGCAGGAGCAGTGTGGGTCCAATCACAAGTATCACAACTGGTTTAACCAGTTACAACGTAGATCAATCGATGTTAGTATATTTATTAACAAGTGATAATTAAATTAACTTTTATAGATACATATGTTGCATACAATAGAACTTTATTTAAACTCAAGAAATGACGCATCTATTGCTTTTTTACTTTTACATTTTTACATCTAGTTTATCCAACCAAAACACTCACTAAATGATATAAACCTACATTGAATTTTGTTTCATAATGTAAATAAAGTACAAAACAACTAACGTACTTAAAATGACCAATCCATTCGCTATTGTTTTAAATTTCGATATATTTATAAATTTTACCCAACCCAGTGCGTACTTAAATAGTTTGGTGCTATTATAAAAATATTAAATACCTCTTTTGTGTCTGTGCATTACATTTATTTTGATAATGTTGATCTTTTTTAATAGAGTTATTATTCAAATGTGACTTATGTAATGGTGTATATTTTGTCAGTGATGCGACAATAAAACATTGTATTTAATTGTTATTTTATTTGTTGTAAGTCTTTAACACTTTAAACGTTAAGTGGGCAAAAATTTTATGCCCCTTTACTGATTTTTTTTATTGTGGGTTAGTTTAATTTTCCAACTGAATTGTGACCTTACATTAATGTAGGTAATACATTTTTGTTCTCTTTATTTTTTTTCTTACTTATTATTGTAGTAGGTACATCAGCCATATTGATCTGGGGTCTTGTGTTACTTAAGACATTATTTGATTCTTTTATGACCGACCGCCAGGCCCACGTCAAGCCTCCTAGGTATTGTTGTTTCTGGTTTAAAGCTTCATCCATCTGAAACAGGTACTAGTTTCAAGCTCCCATTTATGACTTCCATGTAAAAATCTAACAGATTCCCTGTCTAAAAAATCGTAAAAATAGGTATAAAAATTGATATACTCGCAATAAACATAGAACAGTTACCTGTTAAGTAATACTCTTGTTAAAGTGAAAATTTAACTTTAATAATACTGAAATTATTGGTCTTAAAAATAAACTTAAAACAATTGTACGGCAGCTGTGATGGTGATTAGTACAATGATTTGCACAATTACTTTAGGAGCTGCCGACTTCTTAGATGAATAAGCACCCATCTTGGTCGCGTACTGTACGACGTGGTAGACATAGTTTTGCTCGTGCACGTTGTGGAATAAGTGGGAATGAGGACCTGAAAATGATAAAAAAGGTTATTACGTTTGATTGGCAGACTTATCTACATCTGTTCTATTCTTAAATATTGTTCTGTGTATCAATATTTAAGGAACAATCATTAGGTATTCTTACCATAGAGCCAGAAGTACTCTGTAGAGTCGCCGGAAATTCTGGGCTCTATGGGTATGGTTGGTTATAAAGACGGCAGGGCCGACCTGGACCAGAAGCGCCGCAATTAGAGAGGATTGGAGAACCATAGAAGAGGCATATGTCCAGCAGTGGACGCAGATATGCTGAAAAGAAGAATAAGAAGAAGATGGTTCTCTCTTATGCATGGAAAGTACCTACCTTATGGTCATAAATAACAACGTTATGAAAGTACTTAACTAAAAGATTTGAACTAACAAAAATTAGGTTTGGGTAAATACTGAGGTATCTTGTTACAGAGTGTACTTATGTAGTAGAGAGTACATATCACATCTAGAAATCTGTGTAAACACCATGTGATATAAGTGCATAGATTTCTAGTAATTTGGGCAATGGTCAGCGAAATGTTTGTTCGCTACTTAAAACTAATACTTAAAACAAACTTCCATAAATCAATTCACATCCATTCTTCCTCATGGCTAAATCTTTTTCGCCAAAAGCTTTCTGCAATCGATAGCCAAACTGATTTTGCTTCTAAGTTTGTAAAATTGTTTTCCTTGCCTTTCTGTGGTATCTTCCGTTTCTCTCTTCACAATCACAACCTCACCTCAGAAATCCATACTAATCCATACTACCCATACTTCCATACTAATATTATAAATGCGAAAGTCTGTCTGTTACGCTTTCACGGCCAAACCGTGATTTTTTGAATATTCGATGAAATTTGGTATGAATATAGTTGAAGACCCGGGGTGAAACATAGGCTACTTTGTGACGCAGGCGAAGCTGCGGGAAACAGCTAGTCAGTAATATACCTCTTGCGTAAATGATGACGTCACCGCCGCCATGGCTGTTCTCGGCAAGCGTGATACCAGCGATCTGCTTATACTCCATGCTGTCTGTGTTTTCTAGTCCAGGGTCTCTTCTCAGCACCCTGGTGCGATTGTCTGCGTCCTTCTGGGCGAAGTACTGGAATGAATCGGGTCCTCCAGTCGAGTACGCCAGTGTTGTGTAGTTAATACCGTCTAGTGGCGATTTTTGTGCTATGCCTGAAAGGTTAAAATTAAAAAACAAATAAGATTTTTTTATTTATTTATTATAAGGAAGACCAACAGCTTATATCTATACAATAGGTAAAAAACTTAAGTAATTTAGAAGCCAATTATAGGTCCTCACAGATAGAACTAGAATAGTACAACTAACAAACCAAACATAGTACACCCACTGCATTTTGGAAAAAAAATATTTTTTTTCAATATTGCCATCAATCGGAAACAACACCGTTTAGTTTAGTAAAGGAAAACAATTTAAAGCCAAAAATTATCAAACTAAAAATCAACGAACTACCCTAAACATTACCCTGCTGGAACAAAATGGTCATATAGAAGTAACTTAGCCCTCGCTATGCTTGTAGTGAACAAATCAATATCCACCGTTCGAGAAATAATATAGAAATTCTTACCTGCGCGCAAAATAAACGAATTCTGTCGATAATTAGTGGATGTGTTTGGTTTAAAAATGGGGGGGTTAAATCTTAATATTCTAGGCGGTGCATTAAGCATTAATTAAGATAAAAGTTCAGGCAAGTCAACAACAACAGAAGCTATTTTTATTATGTAAACTATATCAGCGACGTCACGACGCACCCGCAGTGGAACTAAGTGATGCACCCTACAAAGGTCTAAGTAGTTTTGAGAGCTATAATTTATTTTAAGACGATAACATAGGTACCTCACAAACTTCTTCTGGATACTCTCAATGCGATCTATATACACATTGTACATGGGATTCCACACCTGGGAAGCATATTCGAGGTGGGCGCGCACATATGTGCAATAAAGTATCTTTAATGTTTTGATATCATTAAAAGATGCTCCTCGTCATCTCAACACAAAGCCGAGCGCTCTGTAGGCCTTTGACACAATGTTATCGACATGGCTGTCAAATAGAAGTTTAGCATCATGCTGAATTCCTAGATCACGCACTGTTGTGGAGCGCTGGAGGGTTTGATGTTTGAGTGTATATGTCGTAGGAATTATATTACTTTTTCTGGTAAAAGTGACTACACAGCACTTAGCCGGATTGAGATCGAGACCATTACGAGAGCAGTACTGCTCCAAGCGAGAGACGTCAGCCTGTAATGCAGATGCATCATTTTGAGAAGATATAATGGAGAAAATTTTCATGTCATCTGCAAAACATAGCAATCGAGACGTGAGTAAGCAGTTTTCGATATCGTTAACCATAACATTGAAGAGTAAGGGCCCAAGCAAGGAACCCTGAGGTACACCACTGTGTATGTCTACCCAGCTGGAGATATAGTTTTTAACAACAACCGCCTGAGACCGATGATCCATATAAGATGAGAACCACCTCAAGAGATCCCCGCAAATTCCTATGGCCGCAAGCTTCAGCATTAGCGTTTTATGATCAATCCGGTCGAAACATTTGGAATAGTCAGTATATATCACGTCCACTTGATCACCAGATTCCATGGTCTCCGTGAGATAATCGTTAAGAAGCACCAGGTTAGAGACAGTTGATCTCCCACTGAGAAACCCGTGTTGAAAGGAACCAAAAGAATTTTTCAGAGCCAGGCTTAGTTGACTGTGTATAATACATTCAAATACTTTCACTATTATACTAAGCTTGGAAATGGGTCTGAAGTTTGTAACGTCAGTTTTCGGTTCCTTCTTATTCACAGGTGTTATGAAGGCAGACTTCTAGATTCTAGGAACAATGCCTTCACACAGTGACTTTTTGAATAATAACGTGATTGGAAGCGAAATCGTCGAAAATTGTATTATTGATAAGTCTTTTAGCTCTAAACAATTCAATGAATATACTATCTAACACTAATACTTAGTAGAAACAACCCGCTTCTGACATTCGCGAGCATTTTTCCGGTCTTCAGAAATAATTCGATTCTAATTGGTAGAAATGGGATTATCGAACAAGAAATACAGGGTGGATTCAAAAACATTGGCATGATTTCCACTGATGAAAGTACTCATGAATAGGCGCAACTTTTTGTATGGTATCGACTGAATCCGAACGAAAGGAGCAATCAAGTGTACTTTCATCAGTGGAAATTATGTTTTTAAATCTATCCAGTATAACATTAACCAAAAATATTGGACCCCCTGGATGGGTATCCATTGATGTTGAGCGTGTGCGTGTGGTCACTAGTGACGATGAGTAGCGTGTCCTCCTCATCAGTCATGGCTGCCGCCACCTTCACTGCCTCTTCCATGGCTGCTGCCTCGTCTATGGCAACCTTGGCTCTGCCACGATGGTGGGCCATGTCTACATTGCCACCTTCTACCTTGAAGATATATGTAAGTAAACCGATATTATACTATAAAGGTAGGTACTGATATAAGCATGCTTGTATTTATTGAGTAAAAGAGAACATTTCGTGTACAAAAGTACATTGTATGATGTCGTTTAAAAAGATTTTTTAAACGCGTACCCGAAACACTAATAAAAAATGTAAAGCAGGAAAAATATTTAAATAAAAAAAGTAGTTTCTATTTAAATAAACAAAAAAAAATACAGTCGGACTGACCATAAGAAAGTACCCATTTTGGTTTCTCTTCAAAACTTTAATAGCTGCTTCTACCATTTCAGATATTGACGGCATTCCTTTAGGACTCTTGTCTCTTTGGTATTCGTAAGACATATGACTGTTGGCGAAAATTCCTGAAAAATTGCACATTGAAAATATTAATCGATTAATGTTCATAAAATCTTGAATGCTATGTAACTCTACCAAAAGCATTTTTTGACCCACCGGCCTCAGATATCGAAAATGTAGTCGCTAAATAGCTCGCTCTACCACTTTAGAATTTTGGGTACAGACTCGCCACAATTTTGTACCCACAAAGTAACTTCTTTTACGTGAAAAGACTTGGCACGAGCCAATTGTAAAATCTATTAAGGAAAAGGGCTTTATATTTCCTTTTATAGCAATGTTTTAGCCAGAATCCCAATAAAAATGTGGCATTTGGGTGGACAACCGGTTTAGTCAATGTAGAGCTTTACTCACCTAGAAGATAATCAGTACTTTTGTTGAAATTCTTCAACTCCTTGGTGTTTGATACTACGCTATAGTTCAGGCCTCGACTTTCCTTGTCGTTTTTGTAAGTTTCAATCAAATTTCTACCGTCCTTGGTTGTACAGACCCAGGGATCTGGTGCGGCGATTATGTTGGAGACCAGAGATTGCCTACCTCCGCCCATTATTACCTGAAAAAATTGGTAAAGTACAGACAACTAGAAGAGTATGGTGGTATACTTTTCTGTGTGGCCTATTGTCATAAAACTATAAAAGCCTACGAACCGCATCGAACTCTATTATGAACATCTAAGTTGCTCTATGTCAAGATGCTTAATGAGCTGAAGGCTTACGGGAACCATGGGTACTTTTTAAGTGATTTTCAAATAGGTAGGTACTTAGGGCATTGCTGGATCCAATCAGCTTCTTGTCGAGTCAAAATGGGCATTGACTGCACTGTATAAAATTTGCACATTATTATGCCACATTCATTGCCCAGCGATTCGTTTCCTGAATCGGAAGGAACAAATCATTGCATTCGAACGCTATCTAGTGGTTTTTTTTTTATTAAATTAGCCGCGAGGCGATAGTGAATTTTAGGTATAAAGACGAGTGATTGTAGATATACACAAATGAGTAAGTATATATACTGTCTTATGCATAAATGAATCGATGGTCAATGACTGATACATATTCCATGGAAATTTTTCAAGAACAAAAATTACATTGAGATCTTTCCCGGGCCAGTCTTCGAAGAGTTGTCGGGCATGGTCCTTGCATTTCTTAGCGGACGCAGGCATGTTGTCTTCACACTCCCAGAGGCGGTCTGCGCTGTGAGCATACAGGGGGCTTGGCGTTGCATGGGTGACTCGCATCGTAGTCACAAAGCCTAGGGAAATATTACAGATCTCGCTTATGATCAGATGTCGCTTAAAAACTCTGTAGGTGAGTATTTAAGGTGAGTTTTATTAAAAATACTGTCTAAAACACAAAATGAGAAGCTGTTCTTTGCCTTAGCCTGTGGATTGACTGGATTCCGTCAGCGTTCTCTTGGAGACAAAATTAATAATTGTAATTATACCTGACTATCATTAGTAAACGAACATAAGTAAGTAATCCTTTTATCTCGCGTTTGTTGATTTTCACGTTTATTGACCCAGTATATGTTGGTGTCTAGCCTCTAAACTTACTAAGTCAGGATACGAAGGTTTTGTATATACTTATTCAACTTATAGATATTATTAGAATTTTCATACTTTTACTTTCAGCTTTTGCTCGAGTTTTTGCAACATGGCTATAGGGCTTCTTCGTACTGAGACATTTGCGCCAACCGGCGTGGCGCACGCCGCCGGTAAAATAAGCCATGCCGCCGTCACCGACGTTTTCATCGGCGTCATCGGTGTGAAGAATATTGATCAAAATGGCGCCTTTAATAAATAAAATATCAGTATTCTTTATCAACTGTCTACAGAACTAAAGAGAATCGTTATAAATATGGATATATGCTTGATATCTTCATTACTAAGTTCCAGAACTTACTCTCGATTCTTCTTCCTTTTCTCTTGGTTGTCATTTTTATGCAGCCTTCTTTAACTGGACTGTCTTTTCTAGTGCGTATGTATCTTATTCCCATCACACCATCATCACTATGAACTCTATAATCCTATGATCATCATAGGATCACCCAAACTCTTAAGCAAATTTACAGTGTTTACCTATTCCTGAATATAAAATAGTCAAGTAGCATCCGATTCCCAGTAGTAGAACTAAGTATGGCAAGTAGAATGTGCTCAAAAATATTTTAGTTGGAATGCTGACTGCACATCATGCATTGAATACTGGAGAAATTTGAATACTATTGCCATAAATATTGAAAACTTCCTGAATTACAAAGAGTTGCACCTGCAACAACAAGAATGCTCTTAACCAAAAATAAAAAGCTGGGTATAAATTAAATAAAAAAAAAAACGAATTCGGTCAATCTTTATTAGCTGTTAAATGAAGGAATTAAAGGCTTTTGAAAGAGCCAATTGGTAAATAACGTTTTAATGATGGGGATGAAAGAAAGTTTTAACAAACTATATCTACGTTTTTGTAATGAAATATGAATTGCAATATCGTAAAAGAATTTGGTCGAAAATTTTGAAAACTGAGAAAATGAGTGTGGCATGCTCCTATTCTCGACTTAAGAAGAGAGATGGCCTTCAGGAAATAAAATGTCAGATTATGCCAATTAATCCAATTCACTAAGACCTCGAATACTCTAACCTGCGGCTTAAATCTCGTCGGCCTTTGGACTTCTTGTTTCCTCCGTGCCAGGACACAGGATGATAAGACCTCTAAGAAAAGTGCTGGGTGAGTGATGGATTAATTCCAAAGTGGCCAATGGGAATCTTATCTCTAACTCGTCTATCGTTCTTAGTACCGAGCTTCCTCAAAACTGGACTAAAATAAATTTGATTCCGCATAAACGGCCAATACTGCCAAGTCTAAAGATCCATGAAGCCAACCATGTTTAATGAAATAACAGTCTCAATTTTGCAATTGACTTTGCTGCAATAGGTACACCATTCGCAAAAAATAATATAATGTTAAAGCCAAATAACGGTTATTCTGGTTCTTTCGTTACTTACCAATACTCCCTGAATATTTCTAGTCTTGATTTTTTTGGATAAAAATTAAAAATGTAAGTTTTATGTAGATTAGGCGTTTTTTACTTTCACGCCGATGACGCCGCCGACTATTTGAGCAACGGCGCACATGTCTACTTTGTACTTAGAATGTCCTCATTCATCTGTTTTAGTTTAGTTATGAGAGGGAAGAAAGTTCACATCATTAACGAGCTACTCACCAGCACTTTTACCAGCTTGCAATGCGAGAGCAGCTAAGCTGGTCAGTCTGGCTTCAGGCTGCAAGGATCTCTCGCAGTCCTTCCGACTGACGCTCGCGTCCACTCCTACTGTGTCTTTGTTGACCTTGACCCCGCAAAACATTGCAGTAGCAGTGCATGCCGAATCAGGTACCATGGTGTCGGCTGAGTAGGTCTGGAATCGATATAATGATAGGTGTTATGCAGGGCTGTAGATGATATATTGTTTGTATGGCAGCGTGAAAATTATTGTGGTTGTTTTTAAAAAATAAATTAAAGTAAAAAAGTAAAATTTAAGGGCCCTTGCTACATACCCTCTTAATGAAGGTTAGCTACGGCTCGAGGAACTTAGTATGATTATCGATTTTTTATAGGCATTCTTCTTCTTCATCGTGCGAATGACTTTCAAACTTTTTGTACCCAATACGCTGTTACGAGCCGCACTCGTTGTCGCCCTCATATTCCTCAAATACCCTCATACATATAGCATGTTTTTGATCATCAATAAATCAAACATTCTACCTTCAAAAGACCAACATGGGGAAACTTCTCGAATTCCAGACGATGCGACTCCCCGCCTTTATATATCCGAAGTGCTGTCACTGTGTTAGGCCCCATGCCATCTCCGATGAATATTATTATATTCTTAGCAACTCCATAGTTCAGTTTGACTTTCAATGCTTCTTGTAATTCTTTTTCTGCTAGATTTGTCCAAAACTCCTGATCTGGAAACACATAAGTAAAACGATAAGCAATTTGTTGAAATCGAGAGTAGATTTGTTTAAAGGATTTTTTTTTCACTTCCGCCTTTACAAGCCTCTGCCAATATGTCAGCCAGCCCCCATGAGTCGTTTTTATCGATTTTGAAGATCATTTGCTTATTGATTTGATTGTGATCTTATTAGCTATTTTAGCTCCTTTGATTTTATACTAAGTAGGTACTATGTCATTGCTTGTAAGAGTTGTATGACATGGTTGCAAAGAGCATTGAAACCTTTCTTAATGCATAGTTGGTCTCCTTAAGCGAATTAAGGATAAATTAAAAGTGTTTTTTCTTCCTGTACTGACAATTATAATTAATATCACCTAATAGCTTTTAAATAAAAAAGTTAGAAGTTAAAATTATAAAAAAAACACATTTTTTGTCGGGGGTTAAAAATACCTTACCGGCGAAGTTGAGAAACATTCACGCACATTTATATCATTGTTATACCGATAGCAACTTGACTCACCAGTTCTTAAAGAACACCGTGCCCTGTAAAGAATGATACACAGGACTAACAAACAAGACCGCATGGTGCCAATTGATGATTTATTTTTATTCGTCGGCAACCACCGTGACGGTCTACACTCCGACACGCGTCGGCGCAGACTGTACGACTTCTGAATGAGGTAATAATAGGCATAGTTTCATTACAATCGGTGTGTTTGCCGAGTAGGGTTGGCAATTTTAGGTAATTAATGTTGAGGTCATTTATAGATCATAATAATTAGCGTAGCAAGTATATTCAGGATGATCATTCTCTCTTAGGGATAAACACTTTTTTCACCAACAAACCTTATAGCAGTGTCCTGATAAGTCACGTTAAAGGAAGAATATTTCACTATTCCTATATTTTAAGATAAAATTAAGTAAACATTATTTTGAGATAGAAAATGTTTAAAATAAAAATCTTGAAATATAGCATTGATTAATAAGCAGCTTAGCCATGTATAGTATACTAGCAAAAAAATAATAATACCCGTAGTAAATCACGTGTGACCGGTGTGATCGGTTGGACTTTATTGAAGTGTAGGTCATCATAGTCCATCAGTTCAATTCAATTCAAATCATTTATTGCGTTTCATATAGTACCTACAAAACAGTTCCATAACTACAAAGTAAAAAACCTATTTAAATACCTACACACACATGCTTAATTTCGGTCTGTCAGTCAGTCAGAGTCGGTTTAAGTTAGCTCTATGGACTCTACCTAAAGGTACTCGTACTAATTAACATGAATACAACATTGAACTCAATATCACGAAATTTGTTTTTTTCTATGTTCAAAAATCTATTTTATTCAGGCATCGACAACCCTATTCTTTATAGAAGCAATTAGATAACTCTTTTGTTTTAACACAATTGAATGCATCAAATAGCCTACACCATTTTCGGGAGAACATTCAATGTAAATAAACACTGAAGACAGAGATTGTCTTTATTATTTTTACTCATTTGAAAATTAGATTTGTTAGGTAATGACACTCATAAGTACTTAGGGAAATTTAATAAGTAATGATCGGGTATGATAAAGTATTTATTACATTGGTACACAGATCTGCAGTAGTCAGTGTATACTACCATACAAGGATATATCTAATGATAACCCTGTATTTCAAAATCGGTTGCTAACTGTACTGTGCGTAGCTAAGATTTGTTCCAACTTTAAAAAAACATGAATATCATGATGCATAGTACAAAGGCCAATAACGTGGCGGAACTACTTACTTAAAAGGGATGGACTTTTTAATTAAACAATCCTATGAATTCCTTCCTGCCTTGAAAGTGCGAAACGCACTTTCATATTTGTATGACAAAACCGTCAACTGCAGCAGTTTAATTTTCTTGTAGGTACAATACCTTTATATTTGCTGATTTGGACTTCTTAATCGATATAAATGGATAAATTACTACATTCCATTAACATTGTAGTATCAGAGTGTAATATTTTTGGAAGCAAAGTACAGTGCGCCAGAAAAAGGGTTATGTTTTTCGAGAGTATTTATTTATATATGTATAATAATTGTTTGGCACGGTCTGCAGTTTGAACGGCTAGGATTTCTACATAAGAGGTTTTTATATCCAAATGACACTGAAACGCAGTCGGGTTACTTAGTTATATTGTTCTGTAATATATTTAAGCATCTTTTGTCCAAGATACTTAAGAAAATTAAGCACCAAGTAAATTATTAATTTTTATTTTTATTAAAAGGCTTTATTCTGCTCACTGCTGAGCATGATGCTTATCTTAGAGTTATTATTATTTTTCAATGAAGAGGCATGATCTCGCCATTTTCATGATATTGTCTGCTAAGTTTAATAAAAAACGAAACCATCTAACGCAAGTGTATGTCACAGCCAACTGAGCCAAGTTTCCTCTAATCTCCTACATGGGTAATTGTCGATTGTCGAGAAGGTTCGGAGACAATCGTGAAAATTTTAATATTTGAGCATGAGTTTGCGGAGAATAGAAAGTGAAGAAATTAGCATTGATGTTGAGTTTGGTTATTTGAAATAAAGCTTATTTACGGTTACGTGAGCCAGTAACTTATATGTCATGAATATCAATGAACCCTATGTCTAATTAGGCTACCATGTTCTACATGGAAACCCAAACATACATTTTCATTAATAGTATTGCAATACGTACAAATGCTGAATGCTATCGATCGCGCATGACAGCCAGTGCGCAAGTTCGGTACAGCCTCTTTTCTTAAGGCCAAGTTCTTACGGATTTATTTCCTCAATATACTAATCTTCTTCTTTGCGTGTCGATGTACTCGGTCCAACGATATAAATTAAATTAAATTTTTCCCGAGAAGTGTTCTGCTACATTGACGGCTTCATCGGTAACCGCCATCAGGTCGTCCCGAGTGCAGGTGTTAGGGCACCGGGGGCAGGACAACAAGTGCTTCGTCGTTTGGGGAGAGACACCACAAATATACTAATGATTTGTAAGTAATAAGTGGTTACTAGTAGTTTTTTATGGCGCCACCCTTTTCCTTTTCATTTTGGTCATAAGGTTTGACTGGTAGAGCATGCCATAGAATAAGCTGTAGAATTAATCATCTTTAAACTCTTGTTATAGACATAGACTATTCAACTATTGTTTCGTACTTTTCAATGACCTATTGAATTGAAATTCCACGTACTTGGGATTATCGTTTATCCTGGAATAATACCATATGATGTTTAAAGTACGATTGTTAGGCTAAGTCCTGTCATCAAGGACATTAAAAAATGTACATTTCTAATATCAATGTTAGAAAAGATTAGATCAACAGGGGAAAGTAACCTCGAGGTCATAAATACTCAATAAATATTTCATCTGTACTCTATATTTGTTTGGGGGAAAAATATACCTAGAAGAATTTATGTTCTTTATCACACAACCAATTAGCACATAAGTAGACGTAACTTTACAGTTACAACCGATGTTAACGCAGTTCTACGAACCTAAATATTTTTCCCGTGTAGGTACTTAAATTGGATCGACTGTAGTTAGTTTAACCCTTGAAGTAATACTAATATTTTATTTTAATTATTAATTAAGTATACTATGAAGTTTAATGAAACGTCTTCTCCTTAACATCTCAGTTACTTCAATCAAAGTCTTTACAGGCTGAAGTTGGCCCTTTCCTATTCTTACAAACCTCCGGGTGCCATTAAAATGGTCTCCTAGGGATTCTCCACGTGAATCCGTGTGCCAAGTGTGATCTGAATCTACAATGGTAAGTGAAGGATTATAACCTTTACTTGTTGTGGACCTTCGCCCTTCTCTAACGGAAATTGTGTGGTAAAAGGTAGGAGTTCAAAACTGTTGGGATTATTTTTGGCTGCTCATACAACTGCTTAGTAGTTTAGTGGAATTAGGTGCTTAATAGTCATATAGGTAGGTTGTGCCAAGAGCCTAGTATGTCTCACTCCTGAGTTGAATTTCAAGAACTGCCATTTTTTTTTAAAGTTTCAGTTAGTGGAACTATATTTATTAAAGAATAAAGGCGCTTTTTATGACTTGCACATAACACCTTAATTCTGGAGCTCTTAGAGGCCAAAGCTATATTATATACAAGAAAAGTGTGATTAAACGAAGCTCTGACCTAGAATGTTCTTTGGGGTAGGAGGTCAGATGACAGTCGCTTCTACACAAGCTCATTGCCAAATCGCATGTGTATTAGTGGCCAACACTGTTATATTTTTCTTCACCATCTTTTCGTATGGTTTCCCTGTATTAAGGGTTATGGTAGTATCAGACGGTAGTTGCTCCATAGTAATAACCAGTACCGTCAAATTTAGCACCATCATTAAAGAGTGCCCTAGGCACTGACGCGCAAGCTGAAGGTGCACCTAGAAAACACACTTATTTAGCTGTAGCAGTTGCGACCAAAATGTCTTTACGTACGTTCCGAAGCAACAGAGGAGCTCAAGATAGAATTGTGACTAGTGATTACCAATCCAAATTCGGCCGCACTCGACATGCTCTATCGTCGTTAGGAACACTATAACACAACGCTAAGTTACCTATCTACAAGCAAAGCTACGAGTATTAAGCTCACCAATTATTAAATTTTAATAATTAGCAATGGTCCATAAGAGCATAGTCTCAGTTATGAACGAGAAAAAGCGAGAGAGTGCAGCAAGGGTTTTCTTAAAATCTTTCAGACAGTCAGCTTGATTTCAGAAGGTAGGTCATAAAAATGTTTCATATCTTAAGGTAAATTCTAGTGAAAAAAAGGTCCAGTTCTTTATAACATTCTTTAGCAGACAAAGAGTCTACAATTATTATTTGAGTCGAGAGGTTTGATAGTAAAATATTTAAGGCTTTGTTGTATAAACTTAAAAACACAAACGTTAAATGTTAAATATAAATAATAAAGTGATCCCAAACTAGCATAAGCTGTAATTTCAGTAAAAAATAGGCCTTACTTATTTGAAGGTGAATCTTGTCGTCGTTGTTACGAGCATCCTAGTAAACGTGTTAAATACAAAAAGTAGGTCAACGAATTTTATGAGGAGCTTTATAATGGGGACGAGATTAATTGTCGCTTTTACAGTATCTGCCAGTCACTAAAACTGTCGTTGTTGTAAAAATGTTACACAACAACAAATATTATTTAAGTATACTTAAATAATATTTGTTGTTGTGCTCTGTTTCAACCGACCGGAAATAGTATGTTAATTCAAAAATACCTACATAATCGTATAAATTCAGACTATTAAGTAAAGATTAATAAAGTTCTTCGAGTCTCTACAAATATTTTCATCGTTCTTTCGCTTATTCTGTTCGGTTTCGGTTCCCAAAACCATTTTGAGATATAAAAGTAATATTCTTTTATTTAATGTTCATTATAGGCAATAAGGATATTTCATATTTTCTCAAAATTTTCCATCTATCCCTCCAACCATATTAGACAGATATATTTAGATTAATTTAAATTAACATTAGAGGTAGGCATTGCAAATTATGTAGAGTTTTATACAACTGGATTTTACTCTATATTCTTAAATGTATAATTTCAGAAGGTTGTCGTAAAGAAATTCCTTAAAGCCAATAAGCCGCCTTTTGCGTAATAAATTTCTATTGTAGTTAATTTAAATCCTGCATTATGTGCTTTATGGGTTTTCTGTTGAATTTTTATTGCAGGCGAGGATGGACAATATACCCGTTTTGGACAAATTCTGCTTCATTTTCCATCTGAAGACAGGATGCATCGCTATGGGGATTGTGAATTCTGTAAGTATGATATGCTTTAAGAAATGATGTGCGAAACGCAAATTGTGAGAACTCTTCTGTCTATTCAAAACTATTAGAATTCTTTTGAGGTTTTGAAACAATAAAAAAACACATAAAAATAAGCCCCCGTCTTTTAGGTGCCTAACGTATTAAAATCTAAAAGTTAAGTTCTACTTTGTACAATCTATTTACTTACCACATTTCTTGCAATAAATTTTATTCATTCAAATCACTTCGGAGAAGAATACATACCCAAGGGTTCCAAAGACTTGTCAAGATCAGGTCGATTTCGAGTAAGTCGCAGATTTTTTTTTTCATTTCAGATCCTAACGTTCACGCTCGCAATAATCCTGGTAACATTGGCGGTGGACATAAAGCAGGTGACGGAAGTCCAACAGAAGAGAGACGACACCGACGCGACTATGTCGTCTGTGGTGTACACCATAGTTGTGCTGCTGTGTGTGTTGCTCTTCATCAAATTTGTCCTGGATATGGTCTTTGTCTATGCTGTTTACAAGGTTAGTTATTATGAGGATTTGTTTATGTTCTGTAATCAAAATTGTGCAAAAGCTTTTCTTTGTGTCATCTAGTAAACACTTAGCATTCATGTAATATGGAATACTTTTTTCAGTTGATCTAAGATCCAAGTTATTTGTTGTGTTAAGCAGTTCAGTTAAACTCTTTCTCAGTCACAAACGGTTATTTGGCTCAGCTGTGAATGTTGTGTCGTAGTACTATTTTATTTACCAAATTCACGAAAGAAGGCAGTGATATCATGAATTCCCGAATAGTCGTACGCATACACACATAAAATTTATTTATTTAGAAAGTCAAGACATTATTACAATTAGCACAAGAAACAAGAAGCCACTTATTTTAATTGACTCGTTCTATAAATACAAAATTTCAGGAGAAGAGTAAAATCATAAGGAAGTACTGCATCTTCTGGTTGGTGTTTGTTATCCTGTTCATCATTGGGTTCCTCAAAAGCCTGTTCCACATGGACGCTGGACATGTCATTGCACAAATACTTTTCTTAGGTAAGTTAAATGACATTTCACGTCAACCATTACAAAAGATAGAGTAAGAAAGATGTTAGGTACACTAACATCCGCAATCAGAGTAGTTATCTTCAAATTCAAATAAAAATTCTTGTAATGTATTTTTTACGGTTTTCGTAATGGTTTCTTGACGCGACACTTGCGATGCGTTCGCTCTCGGCTTGGGAGCCAGCAACATGTTTCGCGTCATTTAAAATGTTACGGTGCTTGTTGCGGAACATTGGACAACGTTGCAGCACCACATAGATTCCCCTAGTGTACCCGAGACTTTAAGATTTCTATAAAGAATCAAGTAAATATATTAAAGGGAGCTCATTAAAACAAAAAACTGATTTTTAGTATAAATGACATTTTGATAACGCCCTCCTAGTTAGACATACAAGTTGCCGCCTCCTCTGCTTCTAATTTTAACTATAAATAGAAATAATGCGGCTGCTAACTTGTAATATTATTATCTTTGTTCTTCCAAATTTTTCAGCTGAAAATTTCTACTACATCGTCGTCATTCGGAGCTATTTACTTTCAATTAACGAAGACGGAGTTCTCTAAACACTGACGACGTAATGAGTAATTTTCGTAACATTTCAAAATATTTACACTTAAATTACCTACAGCGGTTTTACAATAATAAAGAAAATGAGATTATTTTGTTAACTAAATGGTGCCATGTTTTGTAGTATAGGTATCATTCATATTGTAGTTCTATTGTGTATATTAGTTTATTGATGTTTCTTCGGTGTAAATTTAATTAGTAAAGATATAGGAGTTGTTGTTATGTAAGTAATAAGAATACGTTTCAGTAATATCTTTTACAAATGCTAAATGTTATTATAATATCCATTATATATCTATTGTTAAGCGTCATTTAGATTTGTAAAGGATCTGGAGGGCTATTTTTGAGATCTATGACTCACTCAAAACAGGTGAGTTGAATGATTTTTATTTTACATAATTTACTTTTTAAAACTTTATTGTTCCGCGAAATGCTATGAGCTGGCTAAGAATCTAGTCAGCTGTTGGGAGAAAAAAGGTCGTAGGACGTAAAAAAAAAGTTAATAATCGATTATTCGAACGATTTTCACTCGACTCGCCGGTTTTGAGTAAGTAATGGATCTACAAAATAGAACACCTTACTAGTTTGAATAGCGGTCAGATCATAAAAATTAGACCTAGTCATTGCAAGGGCTTTTATCTTTCATGCAGAAACATTGTGAAAGAGTTGAAATGGAAGCCTCCTGAATTAAATAGGAAAAAAGTTCAACCACTATAATTATTTAATACCTGCAAATGGTATAGGGGGTTGCTAAAAACCATGCCATTTATTTATCGTACAGTTCTCCAAAATAATTTAAACAATCTTGAAATACAATTCATCTGGTAGTAGTCTTGTTAGTCGATTAACCGATGACAATAGATGTAACTAATTGACTATATTAGTATGCGTTGAACTGAGAACTACCTTAAAACTCAGTTTAAAATGATGATAACATTTTATAGGTAAAAATATTTTTTTTGCGAGATATTAATTTGATTTTGGAGCACCATATCGTAAACTAGGTTCAGGACCATGATCAATGAGCTTGTTAATGAGGTGAATAAAAACATTAGGAAATGGACCAGATTTGGGCGTTTTTGGATGATCATACAAATATATATCAGTGTTCATATCGTTGAAATGACAAAAAATATTTACAAAAATGGTCACGCTGCGTTCAAAAGATATAGGTGGATTTCATTGGAACATTCTCGAACATGTTGTAAGTAATTTGTTCAGAAACATGACTAAATTTAAAATAATTTAAATTTTGTACTTAAATGAAGAATGCTTTTAAAGTTGATAATATGCATTTCTAATATTATCGAAATCGTGTACTCTCCATACATATCTACGTCATAAATACATATCTAATGAGAGCGCAGTGGGCCAAACATACTCGTACTTATAGTTCTTACGCGACACTGCTTGTGACTGGTTGTGAATAATAAAGTGCTTTTATTTGCTGTAATGTTCACAGAATTGTATAAAATATGAAGAAATCAAATATCATAAGTTATTATTCGTTCAATGTTAAATTAGGGAGAGTCTTCCAAATAGAATTAAGTAAACATCATTATTTTATCTTCTTCTGCTACGTATTAGACAATTTTGTTCACAGTCTCAGAAAATAATTTTCAAGTATCCTTGTAGGAACATTTCATTTCAAATTTCGGTCGGAAGAAACGAATATACCGACCATACTAACAAATAATGTTTTATGCTAGTTGTCCATAACATCCACATATACAAATGCGAAAGACTGTCTGTTTGTCTATTTGTTGTGTTTTCACGGTTAAACCGCTAAACCGATTTTGATGTAATTTAGTATGGATGGCTGAAGTTTGGTGTCAAACAATAATGTATATTTTTGTTCAAAAATCAACCTTGTAAAAGTTGTGATGGGATAGGATAGTTGTTATGAAAGACAGATAAAATATACCTACATGGGGCAGGCGGAGCCGCGGGAGTCAGCTAGTAGCATTATAATTTTAAAGCAGCATTTGTCAGCTTGTACTAATTGACTTGATAAAAATTATCAAACTAAAATATTTAAGGTTTGTAAGCAAAAAATGTTCCCCTTAAACAGTTTTAAAATAAAAAAACGAATAGTTTTAGTAGGTACTTATAACAGTCGACCTACAAGAATATAAAAAGAGTACATAAATTGGACACATTTAGTTTTTAGACTATGTATGTAGAACTACTGACTTATTATGTTCACTATTTACTGCCTTCCAACTTACTGCTATGCTAACTTAATAGTTACGTGTCTACATAAAGTACGAATGTTCTAGCCATTTACAATGATATTATAGTTAGATATCTATGTTTTTATTATCTATTTATAGATTCTAGATGTGAAATAATGTTACATATTTTACTACGTATCTATATCATTGAAAAACTTTTAAATGTTCCTCTATGCGAAAGCAACGAAAATAAAATTTGTCCTGCCTAATATTAAGTGACTATGTGACACGCGATTATGACAAGACCATACTTCATATAAATGTTTAATTATTGATTAACAATAAAATGAGTAGTATCTAATTCGAACTAAGAGTAGAGATGATGAAACCGCTTGCATACCGTAATACTATTTCATGACGGTTTATAAGAGGGAACATTACTTAATAATGCAATTAATATCAGATGGAAGGAGTTTTCGCTATTTTCATATAAAAAAAATCAAGTTCAAATAGTGATGGAAACATAATTGCGTTGCGTCTCATTTTGTATCAGTCACCCATTCAGAAATGACATTCGTGGGCTCTACATACATCAATAATTGTATGGGGCATCGGCCAATCAACTATCATTGTCTATTTTTTTTAATTTTGTTGTTATGACTTTCATGGAATACCTACCTAGTAGAGAAGGAAGGTTTACTAATTCAATTCAAACCAAATTAAGTTTAATATAACTTAAATGTCACTGCCATTATGATTGGTTGGTGCTGATGCCCAAAAAATAAAATCTTAGTCTTATCGAAATGTCTTAGGTACCAATTTAATAAACGACAATAATACGTCCTTCGCTTTAGAAATATATTGATGTGTCCAGTATTTACTCCTGTCTTATTGAGAGAAGAAATATTTTGACTATTTGATATAATTAATGTTAATATGTTTTTATAAGTAAGTAAACCACAATGTCAATTTTTTCTATTGACAATAAAAAGCCAATTTATAATTAGATTTTTACAAAGTTAAATTATATTTAAATGTTTACAAATATACGAAGCAAATAGTTAATATATTTCTTCTTCAAAATTAAAAATATGAGAGGATCCTTGGTACGGTGTATTTTAAAGAAAACATATCGATAAAATATCAAATTTGGACGGAGCAAAAGGGTTTTCTTATATTTTGTACTAAAGTCTTGATATTTATATAAATATTTACTCATCCCTTTACGAATTACCTATGTACTCGTGTATTCATATGTGTACTTAGATTAATTTGTTTAATATAGGTGTTTTATAAAAATGTATTTAAAATAATGAAGGCCTATTTGTACGAAGGTGTTCAAGCTCGATTGCTTCGTTTGGTATAAAAATATCCTTATAATTGTTTATTTTTAACTAAACCTACTCCTGTATTTAATTTCTCAAGATATGAAAGTCATTCTCATTATGATTTGCCAAAAAATATACAGGTTATGCGTCTACGGTCGGTCTATTATTTACACATTTTTAAGATTGTGGAAAATATAAAGTAACGTACGTAACATAGTAATGGAATATAAAGTAACTTGTGTGTAAAATAAATCAAAGATACTACTACTGGAGGGAACAATATTTTCAGTATGCGATGGCCGATTTTCGCTAAGGAGGATTACGTTTAAAAATAATAATTTATACAAAATGGCGGTTATGTGTGCACAAAACTAGTGATAAATCGTATCAACGACATGCTTAGTTGAGCAATACTTGTTCATGTAGAAAATGAAGGAAGACGGTGATATCATACGTAATAGCATACATTGTACAAGGTGAGTGAGAAATACATTCTTAACGGAGACCCAACCCGGCTAAACGAACAATATAGAACAACCTTGAAACTAAAAACGATATGAAATTATTTCGATTTTTCAACAGAAGAAAGGGAAATAAATAATTTGAGTAATTAATACTAACACGTGTCAATAAGCGGCAATAAAGCGAGATATTACCTAATTATAATACCTATTTACATAGAATAAGTGTTTCATAGAATTAATATTACAGAATTTCTTAGTATGCGCATGCGCCCATATCTGAATGCCACAAAATGCACTCCTTCGGTGAAATCCATCTCTTACCAGTTGAAATAAGTAAATGACAAAGTCATCGATATAGTATAATAACTAGATGCACAATCGCGTTGTGTATCTAGTCGTTATCCTATATCGACGCAAAAAGTTGACCTCTAGCTAGACATTTGTGGCCACATCAACTAAATGTCAAAAGAAGGTTTATATAATATAATAATTTATACATATTGTGATTGTGGATATATTATGACATATTTATTTATCATTATTTATTTAATTTTCATTTAATATTATAAAATGAAGTCGTCAGCGCACTTAGATTGAGATTTTCTGACAAAAAAACTTATAAACTACCGAACTCTTGCGGTTTTTACTAACAGATAGAGTGATTGTCGGGATATAGATTAGATTGTTCAGGCTTTATTTTTATTTTAATTGACAAAGTTTAAAAATGTCCAGCTGTTTCTAAGCTCTAACAATCCTTTGGCGGGCGGGTCTCTAGTTATTTTTATTTCACTAAGTAGTTATTACTAAGGTATACCTATTACTGTACCTGTACGTGTATTTTTTGAGACTTTATTATTCGAGCAATTTTTGAGTATAAATAGGCCTTCAATCTCGATGTCTGCACAACTATCGATCAATTAAAATGCTTTAAATGTTGTAATAATTATTTACAATTGTGAATTGAATTTAATTTTATAGAAATTTTGATGTTTGTGACTGTTGTACAACGCTTTGTTAAACGCATCTGTATGTAAAAATAAAACGAAATGTTATTCCTATGTAGCTTGTTTTAATTTACTTATACTAGCTGTTTCCCGCAGCTCCGCCTGCGTCAAAAAGTAGCCTATGTTTGACCCCGGGTCTTCAACTATATTCATAAAAAAATTCATTAAAAATTCGTTCAGCAGTTTGGCCGTGAAAGCGTAAACGACAGACAGACAGACTTTCGTATTTATAATATTAGTATGGATTAATCGCATTATATTAGGTAATTTAACTTATTGAATCAACTACCTATTCTGA
The DNA here is from genome assembly GCA_947363495.1 of Euzophera pinguis. NCBI lineage: Eukaryota > Metazoa > Arthropoda > Insecta > Lepidoptera > Pyralidae > Euzophera > Euzophera pinguis. The sequence continues at coordinate 8,819,768 of OX376170.1, read as the reverse complement.
GAGAAACGATTGGAAGAAATGTGGAAGGCATTTGCCAGCAGTGTGATGTAGATTATAATATGTGCCTTTTTTAGAAATGGTACCTATCTATTAGTGTAATTTTAGTTCTTTTCTTTTTGTATCTCAAAAATAAATTTAGCTTAATTTAATAACCAGAATCAGAGTAATTTATCATCCCTCTAGGGACCTCATCATCATTATCATTTCGGGTAGGCTTTAAAACTATTATCTATTTTGTGATGTAGGTTACATATTGTCAATCGATCATGTACACCCAGGTGTCAGCGTAGTAGTAGTAGAGACCTGAAACGCATAGAGCTTTTTAATCTAAGTTTCAACTAAACGAGCTGTGCTTCCCAACCTAATTTGGCGGGCTTTTGTAATAATGCTTTGGAACTGTGGTAATCGGCCTTAGGTATAAAAACCCCGGGCGGTTTATAAATACTTACATCAATATGAAAAGGAGGAGCTCGTTAGTCGAGCGCGACCCGCGTATCCGTAGCGAATGCGCGTGTCAAGCGACCTATTGGACCAAACGGTGCGTTCCATCTTTAAAATGGTTTGGACGAAATGCTTAATAGTGAGTCCATTTCAATTGTTTTATATTCTTAAATGTTAGAGCTATTTGATATAAAAGTGAAAAAAAATATATAGTTTGTTTTGGGTATATAAAATTACATCCAAACTTTGAACTTCAAAAATTTTTATATTCGTTGTAAAGTTCAACTTCAAATATCTTCTAAGTTCTCGAAGGAAATATATATGTGTTATACATTTTTTAATTTCCCATGAAGTCTAGTTTACAAATCCGTTTAAATTTTATTTAAAATGATTTTTACTAATTTTTATTACATTTTAATAAAAATATCTGTATTTTTGATTTTCAAGTAGAGTCTTCCTTGTTGCCGAAAGCTGCCGATGTCTAGTTATTGACATTTTTAGATACCTTAACTATTCAGTAATACAGGGAAATAAAAAAAACCTGCGTCATTATTGCGCCATTTTGATCTAAAAGCAAAAATGTCGACTGAGGGAAAAAAGTAACTCGTGAGTCATGTTATCTGCGCCCTAATCCTGACGTTTTGGGATACAAAAAAACATACGTGTTATTGTTTGTTTCTAATAAAATACTTTTATATAACAAGTGAGCACAAAATAACATATAATATTGGTAAAAATATTTTCTTGTGTGATTTTATGTTTGCGGCGATAATTTTAACCACTAATAAGAAAAAAATATATTGTTTACTTCTTATCTGTTGTGGTAAGTCTATTAAATGTTGGTTACTTCCTATGTGAACTATTTTAATCAATTTTCCCATCGATTTTGCACTAGTTACTGAAAAGTCCTATAAATACTCAGGTTTTCAGCATGTTCGTCATAGTATTTCGAATACTGTTTCTTTCGGTAAACATATATTTGTTAAAAAAGTTAAAAATGACTGAATTCGTTTGTGTACGACGCGACATATGTACTCAAATAATAAACGGTAAAAGTACTACAGATATTAAAAAATATTTGTTGGAATATTTCCAGTTGTCAACAACAGATATGAATACGGTTATAGAAAGTATACAAAAAAATTTGATATCGAGTTGTAACCAAAAATGGGCGAAAGCTCAAAGAAAACAAGATCGTTTTGAGAATCAAAACGCAAATTGGTTAAATGGCGAGTTTAAAGTACCACTGAACCCCTGAACTCAACATCTGAAAATTCTGACTCAAATGCACCTGAAGATCGTGGTAGACCAATAAAACTATATGACGAGTGTTCAGAAAGAACAAAAAAACGTAAAAACATGCAATTAGATGGGACATGTATACAACGCTTATGTACAAGGTTTACGATCTATTGGTGAAAATGATGAAGCTTCGATTGTAAGTATTGTGAGAAATACAGAAAGGGAGGAGAAAACAATCATTCTACGAAACATCTTACGAAGTCCGGATGATAACTTCTTATACCAAAGAAGAAGCTTTAAGTATATATATAGAAACCGATTTATCTAAGGCTCAATATATGTACCTGAGGCTGAAACTTGCTGAAAAAAACTTTTCTATATTACCATCATATCAAATTTTAAGTGAAGCAAAAAAGAATTGCTATCCTCCTTCGTCAAGCATAACCGTAACGAACATAAGTGCCAAAGTGAACCTTCAAGATCTCTTAGATCATACTGCCTGTCGTATTTTAAAGATAGACTCTGTGAGAAGAAATTCCCACCACCTGATGCTATACAGCAAATGGGGTTGCGATGGATCGTCAGGACAAAGTGAATATAAACAGCTTTTACCAGAAGAAAATGAACAAATATCGGATGCTAATATGTTCATAGTTTCACTTGTACCATTGAGACTAGTGGATGAAGAAAGTAAAGCCATTATATGGCAAAATCCGTCATGCTCTTCAGTTAGATATTGCAGACCCATTTCTCTGGAATTAGCGAAAGAAACTCCCAAAAAAACCGCAACCACTGTAAGTGAACTCGAAGCCTTAATTAGTAAATTAAATCTGACGCTTGCAGCCATAGATGATAATGTTATAGAAGTAAGACATAAACTGTTTATGACTATGATTGACGGTAAAGTTGCTCAAGTATTAACAGAGACACCGTCAAGTGCTTCATGCACTATTTGTGGAGCTACTCCAAAACAGATGAACGATCTAACAAAAGTGTCTGCAAGAGTTGAGAATGAAGATGCGTTTAAATACGGACTCTCCACCTTACATGCATGGATTAGATGCATGGAAATGATTCTGCATGTTTCTTATAATCTAGGATTTGAAAAGTGGTCTGCATCGACTCCAGAAAACAAGAAGCTTAAAGAAGAGAACGGTTACGTACCGGTAAGCGCAGCGTTGGACATCCGCCGACCAGATGGTCAGATGACCTGAAAAGGGTCGCAGGCAGACGCTGGATGCAGACTGCTGCCAACCGATCATTTTGGAAATCATTGGGAGAGGCCTATGTCCAGCAGTGGACTGACTGCGGCTGAAATGATGATGATGATGATGAAAGAAGAGAAAAAACAGTATGTCCAAACTAGTTTCCGGAATTTCCTTGGTTTGCACATTGACAAACCTCGTCAAGGTTCTGGAAACAGCAATGATGGAAACACGGCAAGGAGATTCTTCCAAAATTATCAATGTTCTGCAGAAATTACGGGTGTCGATGAAGAGTTAATCAAGAGATTATATATAATTCTGCAAACCATGTCATCAGGATTTTCTATAAACGCATTGAAGTTTGGTGAATATGCGCTAGGAATAGCACAGTTATTCGTAAGTAAATATAACTGGTACTATATGCCATCCTCAGTGCATAAAATTCTGATACATGGTACCAAAATAATCGAGCACTTTGCAGTTTTGCCGTTAGGCCAATTATCTGAAGATGCTCAAGAAGCTCGTAATAAAGACTATAAAAAATATAGGTTACATCATGCTCGGAAGTGTTCCAGGTCTGCAACAATGGAAGACGTTCTGCACACACTGCTGTATACTTCTGATCCCTATATATCTAGCTTAAATAGATCGAGTAATGTAATATCAAAAGAATTACTTGACGAAGCTAAAGAGCTTTTAATATTGACAAGGAATGAGTAGAATATGGTTTATTGTTTTTTTTTTTTTGATATTATATAATGTTAATAAGTAGTTATTAATTTATAATTATTTTAATGTGAGCAAAAATTAATATTAAATATAAGTTTTGCTGAAACTTTTCATAATTTTATATTTGTAATTTTTTTTTATAAATAAATATAGTTTTTAAAGTAATGATGTTTCAATTACCTAATAGTATAAGTGTTCAAAAATACGTATAAAAAAATTCTGACAAAAATGTCGAGAAACAAAAAAGTTACAGATTTTTGAGATGGAACGCACCCTTTGGTCCCATAGTGCGACGGCGTGACGCGACCACTATTGGATTGGTCTCCATTTAGTGTCATTTTCTATCTTGAGCTCCTCCGTGCTTCGGAAGGCACGTTAAACCGTTGGTCCCGGTTGTTATCGATAGATTGCAGTAGTGAGGCTGTGTCAGATGCCTTAGGGCAGCCTGAAAAATTCTGACAGTGTTGGCCACAATACACCTCGGATCATGTTCCTGTTCGTCTGGTTTCCCTGAAAAAGGGTTACGGAGGTCAGACGGCAGTCGTTACATTGTAATAACCTGTTCCGTTAAATCTAGGACTATGACTTACAGTGCACCCTAGGCTCCTAAGCGTAAACTGACGATGAAATTAAAAATACACGCTAGAATGATGATGAATAAAATCAAAATGAAAATGCACTATGAATTAGGAAAATTTCCACATGAGAGTTACAACTTAGGAAAATTACAATATAGAAACAAATTGTTTAACTCTTTATTAAGTACAGATAGTACAAACACATATTTATGTTCTAATTTCAATAACTTCGTCTGGCACGGGTAACAACTGGGAGTTCTGAGACTCAAGCTTGACTCGCCAACTCAATGTGCACCATTATTGTCACAAAATCACGTCACATACGTTAGTATATTAATAACTCTGTGACAAAATGACCACTTTTCATATCGGAATGGGACTCCCCTCGCCTGACCTCATGTATCTATACATGTTGCTGACCATGGTACGGTAAAACATGGCATATGCTGAAAAAAAAACGTTTAAAATTATTCGTCATAATATTTCTTATATTACGGAACAACAAACGGTTTCAAAAAAAAACATTTAATAAAGTGTCGTTTATATAACTATTGTATGTACAATTTAGCAACATTATATTCTGATTGAATACATACATTTTAGTTTAAAAGTTACTGCTAGTGGGTAAACAAAATAAGAAATAAAATACAAAGTAGGTTATTGTATTCTGTTCAAAGTAGATGGTGCAAAGTACCGCATTACTTAATGCATTAAATTATTTCCTAATGCAAGTAAAGTACTGGGTAAAGTAGAATTTAGAATTTAAGAAAACGCAACTTTGACGTCCACAAAGTGACGTCGGAATCAATTATGCAGTAATAAAATTAGGCAAATCTTTGCCTATATTTTGTACCTAAGCCGACAAAAAACGCGATCACGATGAATGCAATGTTCTCAGCGTGGTCCAGGAGACCACTCCTGCGCAGCTCGGGGCTAAAGAGGCACGTCACTATGGCGATCAGGAAAAGGCACACGATGAAAACCGAGTTGAAGACTAGAGATAGCTGAAGGTAGCCTGGCCGCCTCTGAAAAATGAAGGTTTTGATTGATTCGTTCTTCCTTTTTTTTTAGTTATGTCTGTCTCACTGCTGGGCAAAAGCCTCCCCGCTCGCCTTCGACAAGTCCCTGGACTTAGCATTCTCTTGCCATGTCAGTTTTTGGCCTTCCTCGTTCTTTAATCCTAATAATATTGAGAAGTTGACGTGTCTTCTTCCATCTTGCGCTCCTTTAAATATATTGCGGGAACGCTAATTCCACGTACACAGCTTCCGCACAAGTTAATTGAACAAAACTATTTTGTTTTCGAAATTCACGGAAGCTGAAAAAAACAAATCTCTGGTAAATAAAAAATGAAAATTGAAATATGTAGTATACATAACCCAGACAATATCAATTAGTTAGCACTAGTTTATTACAGCATTCAGCACACATTGTTCAATTCTCGCAAAATGGTTGGACGACAATTAATCTAACGACCAGACGATAAATAATCCTATTATTGTATGAATACACTCTAGTCTATGTATTTCATTTATAAACTGATGTGGGTACCAGACTATGTGAACTGTCTAAATTACTCTTGTAGGTTTTTATAGGTCTATTAATTTTATGAAATGATAAGCTGAATGAAATCGACATCATAAATTGACATTGCGGTTTTACTTTGATACATTATTAGTAGGTAAAATCATACATAATAATCATTTTTTATATTTCGTCGACTCTACATATTTAAAAAAAATCTAGTATCGATGAGTTTAATAACCTGTAATGAAAGTCTCGAACTGACTTTGGGGCTAACTCAATCTGTGTTATTTTTCGCTATTTAAGTGTCATTTGTCCATAAACAATAAGTGTTATTTGTCCCTATAGAAGTGCCTTATTTACCTATCTGTCCTCGCGACAAAAAATACTCACCCCGTGAAACTGAAAATAAGAATCCTTTGTTCTCAGTAGATACATAGTGTCTACTTATTAAAGTATTGGATGTCCCACAAAAATTGAGCAACTAGAGTCGTATTTTTTAAAATTTGCTTGGTGTTAGGGTTTAGTTTATTTTTTAAATTCACGATGATACAAATACTTGTCGCGCGGAATTACATTAAGATCCACCTCTAGGATCCTATGATGTTTATTTATTTATTTCAAACTTATTACCTAACTAGCTTTTACCCGCGGCTTCGCCCGCATGCATCCGCGCAAGATGGATTTAAAAATGCGTATTTTCATAGTCTGCTACCCCAATAACCATGAAAAAGATATCCGTGTCGATTTTAAGACATTGTCACGGTTTCCCCCTTTTAGAGGTTGATCATAATACTAATTTACTTATTAATGATTATCAACGCTCTTGAGAGTTTCCACAAAATTGGTCTATCTAATCTTGTTTCTCCATACAATGTATAAACCCCCATTTAACCCCCGTAGGGGATGAATTTTGAAAAATCCCTTCTTAGTGCACCCCTAGTAGACAAAAGGAACCCACATGCCAATTTTTGAACCAAACTAGCCAGCGGTTTGGGCTGCAGCGTGATATGTCAGTCACTCGGAGTCTTCTTTTACAATGTATAGATGATGCAATGGGTAGACTTTGTACACATTGTTTAAATTAGTATCAAGATGTATAATTTTTGTGAATGGTACAATATCTAGTATATATCTATCTATCTTTTATTTTATTTATACTTTATTGTACAAATACAATTGTAAAGCACAATAGGTGGATTTAATGCTTAATAATATTGATTTAAAAAAATAAAGGTATATTTATCTTTAATCTTTACTTACAAAACAAGCACCTCCGCAAGCCACCAGGTTGCTGATGGCAGACAGCGTGGAGAACATCACCATGCTCATGGAAATTAGGTTGTCTTCTGGTTCCCGAAGCTTGTTCTTCGGCAGGTTCCACGCACCAGCTATGATGTTGCCGATACATAGTAACTGAAATAACAATATGTTTGTATTTGTAATTAGCTACCGATGTTATAACGAAGACATAAAGTGCAAAGAACGTAATATATATATTGATTTATATTATAATATATGTAATTATTACTAATTTCTCAAAAGGGCTTCTGCGTGATGGATTATATTCGCGTGAGGGTAAGATATAATGACCATGATTTTCTGTAGAAGTTTGGTAGATAACGCGTGGGCGCGGCCAAAAAGAGCTGGGTTGACGTCGGAAAACAGGATATGTTTGCTAATGAACTCTCTGTATGAAGTGCTGAAGATCTGGCGAAGTTGAGACGTAAATGCAGGAAAGCGGACCCTGGGCTCTGAAGTAATTAAGGATGCACCCGGGAAGGCGCTAGGATGATGATGATGATGATGATAAGAGTAGATGACGCGTAGGAGTGTAAAAACTGACAAGTAATACGCTCCTCTATAATCCTAATGTACAGTATTGTACAGGTGTTATGTGGTTCTAGTTAAAAATCGACTACCTACCTATCTACTATACCATCCTGTGAAATCCCTGTGAATCCGTGGAAATTCCACCAACAAAAGAGGGGAAGATAGAGTACATATTCAACCAGTCGAACAGAAAGACTTGAGACCTCTGATAATCTCTTTGTCGAGGGGTCTATTTCTCACAGATCATACTCCTTCTCCATTCATATTGATTATTGATATGAAATCAGACTTTGAATATTTCGATGACATGCATGACAAGACATTTTTTTTTATTTACAGAAATTTTGTTATACAAACAAATTAACCTAAAAACTTAAAAAACTAACTGAAAGTAAAAACTTAAAATTAAAAAAATAAATACTAAAAATTAAAATCTAAGCAATATCAATATATAAGAACACTGGTTGCATTCCCGCGTTGAATTGCAATTGCAATTCTTTGCGCTAGGAATGAGCCAGCCCCCTTGTCACCTACGGCGTCAGCAAGCTTAAGACTTTGAATTGATTTTAATCTCGATTTTTTAGCAAATACGGCACCTACTGAGAGGCAACATATAAGTGAATTAGTGGTAACCCAGCTGACTGGATAAAATGTGGATTAGTAGTTACATGTATTCCAAAATTCTTAAGATGTTAGAGCTAATATTATTAAAAGACAGCAGATATAGTATGCAAAGTACTTACAAAAGATACAAAACACGCAAAGAAGAATCCAGTCTCCACGGACAGGCAACCGCAACATCGTTTTGGAATCGGCAAAGGCATTTTATTACTGAAACATACAACATAACGTCATAGGTAGGTACATTTGTTATACCACAAGTTATGTCATACTTACTTAGTTATCATTACACGTGGCCGTAAAACATAATCTGTATACCTAAGTAAAATCTACTTTAATTTACTGATACCTACTTATCGATAAAAAAAGAATGGACCTGGATGGAATGGATGTAGACATTTTCATGAACAAAAGCAATGTAAAGAAAGTAGCAAACAAATAAATAATATATCATTGTATACTCCATTACCTATGTATAACTCACTGTTCCTGAAGTTCAGGAGACTGCTGGCGCCATGCCAGGGAAATTTGGATGTCCTTGGCAATAATATCGAAAGCGAAATCACGGAATCACTCGTGTTGTGGGTAAATACTTCAACTTGCTCTATGGTTACATCTAAAAATAGTTTTAAATACCTACTTAACGCCTCCGTACAAGCTACTTTTTATTAAACACTTATATATATTTTCGTCTCCCTCGATGTTGGTTTGCATTGATTATTATGATTGATGCAAATTAAATTGCAACGCTGCAATTTATTATAATTTTCTCCATTCGTCCCGCAATTTGTAAACGCACACTACAGTGTGTGGGATAGTAAATCCCACCAAAAAATATTGTTATGTTGCCAAGACGATACTCTATGAATTGACAAAGAGTTGTTTCTTATGTAAATGCTCCAATCTTCTAACTCTAAAAGTCCAACCTTCACAAACTCTACATTTTATCTGCACCTTCGTGACAAAATATATCTTCGTCAAAAACATATTTTGTTGTAATTACTAACTTTGGTCTATAACTTCACAATATGAAAGTGTTAACCATATCCAGAATAATTCTGAAAACTAGTGTAGACTCAAGCCATCCATATCCATCTAGCCATTCCACTCATATGACTCTACGTACCTACATATATTGAAGCTTGACATCACTATATCCATGGTAAAAATTTTATGAGTCTGTCATTTTCTCACCACGCCAATAATGCCTGTATTAATATGAATAGTTTATCGAGCTCCTACATGCCGAGTATATGAAAGAATTTGTTATGTCCCGCCGCCGCGGCGACTGAAATAGAAACCACGCCACAGACGGACTATGTAGGTCTAAGATATATGGTTATACAAAGTAGGCACAAGTGACTTCGTATATTTCCCATTAAAAATTAACAAGGCCACAGTATGTATCTATAGAAAAGTTCGTTTTAACAAACACTCTAAGGAATAAATGATTAGCAAAGATGATTTCTACTCGGTATCTATCAATAAAGGTTTATATTGGTTTCAATTCGTTTATTGTGAGCTTATTTCTAAATATAGGAAATTGATTTACAAGTAAGTACTTTTCAGAACATTAAATAATTAAATCGATTGTTAGCACCGTAGACTATTCATGACCTTTACTTATTTTGGGCTTACTATTTTTAGTCTTTTGTTTGCTGTAAATATTATAGTATTACTGATGGATGTGAACATATATGCCATTATTTTTAATTAAATAGAAAGTTTGTTCCTATCTGTGGTTTGTATTTACGACGAAATGTTGCGATCGATTGACATGAATCGTATGTATGGAGATGTGGAGGGCCGGAGATTGACATACTCACTCATAGGTTCAATGATTTCAACTGAATGGGCGCAAAGTACACCTGTAAATTCTCCTAACAAGTAAAAACTTTTCATCTGTGATTTGAATCCATATGATGTATTTGTTACTATTACTACACAATAAGACATAATTTTAGGGGACACAAAAAAATTAACATCATTTAACCACTCAGCTCTGGTGACTGTGGCTGTGCTAGTGATGTGCCGTTTCCGAAAATTTTCGGAAATATTGGAAATATTCCCCTGGAACTTTGGTAAATTTACGGAAAATTGGAAATAATCCCGTAAATTTACAGTGAGATAGTTAATTCCCGTAAATTTACAAAGTTTCCAGCAGCACATCACTAGGCGGTGCGGCTCTAATACATTTATTTTAGGGCCCAAAACCGGTGCTTTTTGTAGTGTCGTTGCCACGTCCTTATACCTACCTACACATATGTCAATGTATAGGTTAGTAACACTTGTAGAAGAAACATAAACACGACGGCTAACAAGGATCAAAAACAAAATGCTTTTTTAAAACATCTTTAGCCTTTAGAACAATAGGTAACCGGAAGATTTTTAATCCCTAAGAAAAAAAATGATTAAAAACGTCGAATCGCTTTTGATTTTTAAGGTTTATGATATTTTTTACTCTTCGTTGCGATTCCATGCTTAAAAGCCTATTGATAAAAAAAAAACCTGTTTTTATCATTAATCTGAGACATTTAAAACTAAAATAAATCTTACCTTAATTATATTCCAGTAGCGTGGAAAATCATTTTTATACTTTTCGTAGTACTTAGTTGAAGTTTTCTGTACTTTGGTTCAGAATATTCTATGTATCTACTTATAATTTTTGTTTCAATTACAAGGCACTAAATGCGAATAATATTTATAATTGTATGTTTATAAATTAATAACATGACGTATGTGTTTGTTTACTCAACTGTTTTTACGTTTGTAACGAACGAATTGAGAACTCATTCGCTCGGTCAGTCTGAATGTTGTTCAGATCTATATTTACATACAGTTTAATTATAACATATGAAGTCCGACTTCAAGCTATTTTTAAATATATACGAGAATCCTGAAAAGTATCAACTCATTTCAAAGTCACAAGTTTTCACAATCATATGCCAAAGTTCTGATTTCAGTTTGATAGGGTAACACATTTTTGTACATGATAACATATCACTGACATGCTCACTTTTTCTTTAAAAACAATTTTAATTTGCCACCATAAATTTATGCGCCATTTTCACATAGCGTTTGAAAATGGAAAGCACGTTCGAATTTTCTCGACGTCAACACAATGAACGTACCGGTCGTTCTGTGAACTGTGATCAACTAGTGATGTGATGGCGGCTGGGCTGGCGGCGCTTCGCTTCCTACATCCGTTCGTTGACGATCGACCCTGGCCTTGTCTCTAATCTCATGGAGCGCTGCAGCGCTTTTAACTAATTTAATTTTAATTTCCTCTAGTTCGATATATCATAATAGTGTATCCACTCATATTTATTCTGAAATTCGCTAGCTAATACTATTAGTAGACTATGACACTCTTTCAGGTAGGTGTTTCTATACTAAATTTTCATAAATTATAAATGATAGACCCGAAATTTCATGATGACACTCATTTATTAATTACTTCTACATTGCTTTTTTAGTCTTAAATTGAGTCAGTACGTCGTCCAAACATACTTTACTTTCAATTAAGTATTACACAAAATAGGTAATATTTATTTAAATAAAAATTCATTCAATCGTGCTTCTGATTTTAAAACGTTTTTTTCCAAAGTGAATGCTCCAGCTGCAATATAAAGGAAATATTTAGAGTATTTTCATAGAAATATAAAAACGAAAAAATTGACGTTGCGAGTATTTATTGTTGTTTGATCTTGATGGATGTGTGAAACTGGTAGTCTGCTGTTATGTATTTATATTTAAAGGTTCAAGATAATATATATTTATTTTTTTAGTTCAAAAATATATTTTTTTACTCAATATTCGTTATCAATCAAAAAATATTTTTTAATAAAAAAATTAAAAAAATTAACCTGCATGGTGCCAAGAACTCCGGCAGAATTCTCGCGGTGGATAGCGATCGCTATTCTCTACGCGAGAAATGAGCCGGCCCTCTTGTCACCAGCGGCGCCGACAAGTTTTGGGGTCAAAATTTCGAAGAACTTTTTCATAGCCTGACCGCACGGGTCAAAAGTTTCAATACCAGGCGGAACAAATATATAGTCACAACTTAGTCACTCATATTTGCGCCGCTTGGCGTCTTCAGCAGCCTCCGCCGCGGCTCCGGCCTTAGAAACTGTCCCTGTACAGTATCGACATAAGTGGCGTCCCATACTAGAGTCCTTCCTCGTTCCCAGGGGACTAAAGTTAGGCCATCGGGACGCTTGCCATCGTCTCGAGATATACCCACTGGCTCTAACTGTGTATATGGACGGTGAGTACTGGGTATATGGACGGTGGCAAGATAATACTCGTTTTGTATTAAAAAAATTCGCGTAAGAACAAACATGTTTTTATCAAAAGGTGTAACGAGCGATACTTATCACAATGACACTTACGGACATCAAACCACTGACTCCTTGGGAAACCGGAGTCCTCTCTGGAAGCTGAAATGGCTTCCCTCAGGGCGAAAGCAACGGAAATTGCCAAACAAATTGGCGGCTCTGACACACCTGGAACCAGTAATACCACAGTTTATAGAATGCTATAGTAATCATCATCGCAGTCGCAGTCAATCCACTGGACATAGGCCTAATGATTTCCAAAATGATTGGTTGGAAGCGGCCTGCATCCAGAGTTTGCCTGCCACCTTTTTCAGGTCATGTGACCATCTGGTACTTAGGTGGATAACCAACGCTGCTGTGCTATACTTACTTAAAAAAATACACAATAGGTACTTAACATGTTAAAAGGTTCATATTATTGTTCTTAAGTTCAAAATTTTAAAATAATGGTATGACCAACTGAAATGTTTACCTTTGGATCCCAGAGTTCCAGCCGGATTATAAGAATTCCTCCGGAGTTGTATTCTGAAATCTATGGGTATATCTTTGGCCAGAGGCACATGGTAGTACCAGGTCCGGTCTGTAAGAAGTTCGCCAGTTTTCTCGTCGTAGATTATTTCTTCATGTGTCCAGTAACCAAGTCCCATCATGAATGCGCCTTCGATCTGTACAACCAAACTAGTTATAAATAGTATAATGAGAACTTTGACCAATTTTAATATGAAATGATTAAACTTCTTGCTTAAACTTTAGTTATGGAATAATCGTGTTTTTAAAATACATACTTAAATAAGTACAAAATGAACTCCCAAATATCTATTAATGTCACTTTGTTAGACATTAGGTATTATTTCATTTATGAACAATGATGTATTTTTAAGGTATATTCGTTACCTCCAAATTAACCATCATTCTATATAAGGTGACTTTACTGTATTTCCAAAAAAATCTGACATCAGGGTGCAATATGTGCACATGGTCGATTGACCATGTACCCTACTCGATATGAATGAATGAACTGTATGAAACAAGTAAGGAATAAGAATTTATTTATGTACATGTAACTTGCACTTGCCTGTCCAATATCTAATCGGGGATTAACACTTGTGCCGACATCTTCTAAAATATCAACTCTAAGGACTTCATGTTCTCCGGTCAAAATATCTAATTCAACTTCTGTCACTGCAGCTCCAGCAGATCTGTAAGGTAACTGATCATTGCCTGTCACTCGATAACTGGTTTGCAAGTTTATACCACGAGTGTAGGCAGTGTCTATCAGTACTTCCCAAGTGGGATCTGACAAAGTCTCTCTCACTACATCGAGTCTGTCTAAAAGTAATTGACAACATTTGATAACTCCAAAACACACAGCCTGTGTCGTCCTACTACCACCAACCGTAAAGTTATTTGGAATGCTAACCACTTCAGGTGCTTTAACTTTAATCTTATCTATTGAAATGTTAAGAGTATACGCAGCAGCTTGCGAAACCATAGTATTGATTCCTTGACCAATTTCAATACCACCATGTCTAATAGCCACTGTGGCATCAGCATGATAAACTGTCAATAAAACATGGAAATCCAATACAATGGGAATAGGGTAATTCATAAAAGCTACTCTTAGTCCACGCTTTTTCCATCTATTTAATCTATTGAACTCTGCTACTTCATCTTTGCGTTTGTAGTATTCACTATCTTTAAGAAGTGTTTCGATTACATCCCTGACAGCCGGATCCTGGTCAAGGTTGCTCATGCGGACTTCAACTGGGTCCTTTTGAAGTTCATAAGATATCTGTTCCATGATATATTCTATCATTCCTATGCCCTCCAATGACCCTGAAATAATTCATTAATAGTAAAGAACAGTGGTGACAAAGAAAGACATTTGGTGAATGTCAACATCTTGTTACATGTTACAGAACTATATAAATATACACCGTGAAATTTTAGTCGTTTTGGACCCATCGTCCAGTGACTCCATTCATGCAACCGAACAAATTTCCCCAAGGAACATAGCTCGAAACATGGAAAACAAATTTGGACTTCCCATAGTAAGTTAGATCACGTGATGAGACATTTTGTATGGGAAGTCCAAAAATTTACTCCATATTTCGACCCATGTATCTTGGGGAAAGTTGTTCAGTTGCATGAATGGAGTCACTGGACGATGGGTCCAAAACGACTAAAATTTCACGGTATATACGGACAAATCACACAAATTAAGTTAGCCCTAAAGTAAGTTCGAGACTTGTTTTATGGGATATATATTTTTATAACAAATACATATATAGATAATATTTATCTAGTCTAATTTAGTTTTATTTTTATCATTAATTTATATTATTAGTTTTATGTATAATTTTATTATTTAAATGTTACCCCTTCAAATAAACATCCAAGTCCCAGGCCAATCAGAAAAACAACATTTGCCATCTTGACCCGACCGGGGTCGACCCCGGGAACTCTGAATAGCTGGCAGGTGTGTTAACCATTACACCACCAAGGTCGTCAAAGAACTGAGAAGATAAATAGACGACAAGTGGCAAAGAACTGAGAATTTCCCGAATTAATTCATTCATTTTGATTTTTTGAGATGGTGACCACGAGGCATAGTCAAATATATTCAAATATAAAAGCATGGGATTTTATTTTCAAATTAACAACTGTATGTTTACCGTTGTAATTGTAGATAATAAAAAATAAAATTTTGAATTTATATATTTTACCTGGAGCTCTGGCAAACACATTAGAGGGAGTATCGGTATAGGCATTAAAAATGTTTGATTGCCATCGCCTGCTATCATAGCAATTCTTCAAAGATACCGGCACGAATGGCGCTACTAGATCTCCTGTTTTAAATCCATTGTCTTCATAAACGTTATGAGCCAGGTATTGTATTTCTCCGGAATTGTTTACTCCCACCTTAAACAATTAACTAAACTATAGTGCAAATTATGTATTGTCCCCAAGATGATAAATATCGTTATTTATCAGTACTCAACGGTGTGTTGACATAATATCCTGTGACTTGAAATTAAAAATATAATTAACAAGATTACAACATTAACAGCGGTTTCTTATACCAGGCAACAACAGTGCTACTGAGAAGGACTGATTACTCTGTCTGATGACAATATTTTATTGAGTCATAGTATGTTCGCACAAACCACTTTTGAACTTTGTGCATAATAGACTGAAGTAACTGCAGTAGGCTAGGAACTGGTGTGATTTGATTATTTGTCTTAGTCTTGCTTAC
Organism: Euzophera pinguis; assembly: GCA_947363495.1. NCBI lineage: Eukaryota > Metazoa > Arthropoda > Insecta > Lepidoptera > Pyralidae > Euzophera > Euzophera pinguis. The sequence continues at coordinate 8,804,002 of OX376170.1, read as the reverse complement.
CTCAAATTCTGATAGACACGGAAGTCGTTTCCCCATAACCCTCATATTAGCCTGGATGCCCATCACGAACCGACAAGGTCTGTTCATCAAATGTGTGACCAAAGCGCTCACGCAGGACACATGACTCGGGCGAGATATCTTAATGCCATAAGCGCCTCCACAACGCGGTACAGTAACATTTATTCTAAAATAAAATATAAAATTTAAAGCCTGGCTTCGTGGCAGATGGACGAACGGGGCTTGAAAATTGGATTCACTATTGTGATGTCAATATGAGGATTTTTTTCACTCTCTTAAACATCTGAGTTGGAGTATGGAATTAGTTACCTACGCTACGATACGCCAAGCACGTTGTACAGGTTTGACATACAAAATTATAAACGCATTCGGTGGCGTCTGCGTTTATTTATGCCAATTAAATTTAAAAATATTTGAATCTTACATACTTGTTTTGTTCTATATTAAGAACTTCTGAGATGCCCACATGTACGGAATCCGTCCACTGTGTTGATGAGAACACATCGATTCCATCTTCACTGGGTATAGTAACACAAGATAAAGCTTCCATAGTAAAGTGATACTGCCAGAAAATGTTGTTCGATCCTTTTATAACTCTTTGCACATTCAAACCTCTATCTCTTGCAGGAACCGTCATTAATAATTGAATTCGACTAGGATCTCGTTGTTTCAAGTCCTCTAATTTAAGTATAGGTCTTCGTTTAGCCACTTTATATTGAACTTGTACTAATAATGCTGCTCTATTAGCCAATTTTTCAGTTTCAGCCACGATAACACCTAAAGCTTGATCGTAAAAACTTATTTCCTTATCAACAAACATTACTTCTGGAGTTTGAGTGGGCACTTTTACTGATAAAAATGAGTTAATGCCTGGTATATCTTTCGCCGAGAAGAAAGCTAGCACACCAGGTATTTTCTAGTAACATATAAAATATGATTAAAATACAAAGATCTAAAGATAGCTATTTATAAGCATTTATAAACATGTTTAGCCTAAAATCTTACCAATGCTGCTGAAGGATCTATGCTTTCCAGCTCTCCAATCCCAATATCAGAGGTGACAAATGCACAAAATACTTCTCGTGGTTGTGTAGGAATATCATTTACATATTTTGCTTCTCCGGCGCATTGTATCAACGCGTCTAGTTTCGGCATGGGCTCGTTATCAGGCCATAATATTGGATTTGTGTCATAAACATCCGATCCTTTAGATGAAGGCCTTGTTTTTCTAAAATCTCTGGCACCAGAACGATACCGAGGTTTGAGTTGTGCTTTTGGAATCAAATTTAACAACCCCTAAAATATAATAAAATTATGGAAGGTGTAGGTGTATACACGTATTATTCATTTATTGAATACTAGCTGTTTCCCCCAGCTCCGCCTGCGTCAAAAAGTAGCCTTTGTCGGACCCCGGGTCTTCCACTATATTCATACCAAATTTCATCAAAATCCGTTCAGCGGTTTGGCCGTGAAAGCGTAATAGACAGACAGAAAGACAGGCAGACAGACAGAATTTCGCATTTATAATATTAGTATGCATAATTTACACAAAAATACAAACCTTATAAAATAGCCCCAGTGCGACCTTTTTTCTGAATTCAGCCTTTAATTCTCCTGCTATTTCTTCGGCAACTATTTCGTCATTTAATATTTGAAGGGCTCTTTGTAGAACAGAGTTGGTAAATATTTTCTTATTAGCTAAATATTTTTCAGTATTTTTAGCGTGGACGAATGTAGCCGATAACCCTCCCATAACAATTTTCGCAGAAATAACTAATTCGCTATCATGACGATCAAATTCGTAAAGAAATGCAGCATTAACTTGAGCATGAGCATTTTGAGAACGAGGCATTATCTGTTGATAAAGAATTTAAATATGAATTATTATAATTTGGATTTGGAAAAAATACTTAGTTGAGAGTTGTTTGCATAGTTTGATTCCGTGCTTCCGAAGGCACGTTAAGCCGTTGGTCCCGGCTGCCATTAGGTGGTCGTTAAAGGAACCAAGTTAGAGGCCGTGAGGCGGTTCCACACTGTAACCTTCATGAAATGATGATGATGATAACCTAAAAAATACATATCATAGCCGCTGTACCCAAATTTTAATGTAAATACTTTCTTTTCTACTACTCAAATACTGTTACTGCATTCATGTTAGAAATTTAAGAGACACAATTATACAAAATTAAAAAATATAGATATATACTTTTTATTTACCTTGAAGGATACGAATTCGTGGTTGTAAGCATAAGGTGGTATTTTCACAAAAGTAATAACTTTCCCAGTCATGTTCAGAGATAAGAAATCCATCAAAGTCACCTCCTGAACTTTTTGTTTATCAACTGTAACAGTGGGTATAGAACTAAGTAATTTTGTATTATCAAGATTTTAAAAATTCTGACTGTAAACGTCTTTATTTGTTAATCCTAACCCAAATATTTTCTTTCTGACGCAGGATTTATTATTCTAAATCGTATTGGCAAAGAGACTTCTACAAATTTTTTGCTATCCAGCCTTGCTCTTAAAAAATATTTTTATCCTTATAAAACATCACAATATTCGAGATTAATTAGTAGATAATATAGAAGATGGGATTTCCTTTATCTCTTTTCATTAAATAAGTACAAATAATATGAATATTGACTAACCTATAGTCAAAATAGCTCCAATTGTCTCAAGCAACAAAAAAATATCAGAAGAAAATGTTGGCATTCTATGTTTCACCATAAGGTTTCCCGCTACAGTTCCAATCTGTAATAAGTTTATAAGACAATTAGCTTCTCAGATATCTAATAAATCAATATCAGGTAAATAATGATATATTAACACTAACTAACACATATTCAAAGCATATCCTGAAGGAATATTGCATGACATTATAACCTTATCGATGTGTATCAAATACATTAAACATGTGTGTAAAGAAATTATAATTACTCCTATCAGAATTGAAAATGTGATACAGCTTCATTTTTACAATAACCTTTAAAGTTACTTACATTTCTTACGGGTATATGAGCAACTAAATCTAAGTGTTCACACAGTTTTTCTAAATATGCAAAGTCACTGTTTTCTTTTGAAATAACATTGAACAACTCCATAACATCCGACAAAGTTGTACCGGCTCCAACAATTAAATTTTGGTCAATGTAATGTCCTTTTATTTCATCTATAGCACTTATGTCTATGAGAACTCTTGGAAATGATATAATCGGGACAGCTCCTAAAATATAAAATAGTGGTCAGAACCATTTGTAATACAATTTTGTTGCTCAAGTTTTATCACAGTAACTGCAGGGTAATGTGGGAAAAGGTAACTAGCGTGGAAATGGAAACTTAAATTGTTTTTCTAACTATAATAAATACAAACCTCTGCCTGTGTTTCCATTTACCAACATGTAAGAATCATTTCCTTCTTCATTTAACACCTCAAATATGTCTTGAACTCTTTTGACTCTATACCAAACACGATCGTCTTTAAGCCTAATTTTTTTCATAGTGTCATCAGCATCTTCACTTCGAACCATGCACCAGGTTTTATCACAAGAGCTGTTGCATTGCTTTTTATTTCTACAAATTCCCAAATCTTCTATATCTTCAATTTTTGGTTTGGGATGATCTTTGGCAAAACTTTTGAAAGCATCTAGTATGGGTCTGTAGCCTGTACATCTGCACGTATTACTTCCAAATGAATTTTCAATCTCATGTTCTGTCAAATCGTAATTATTTGATTCTAACAAACTAAAAGAAAAACAGAAGTTAACAAAACAAAATTAAATTTCATATACGCAGCGAAATTTAATATAAAATCTCTAAATTTATACAAAGTCTCAAAAAGAAAAGACACGAGCTTTAGCAATATCAACGATATTAAAGGAGAATTGTTCTGAGAAGAATGGATGTGCTTAGTATCTATTAAAAAAAAAAGGGTAATACCAACCTGTACATACTCATGACCCAACCAGGGGAGCAGTACCCGCACTGAGTACCGTCGTACTCCGCCAGGGTCTTCTGGATCGGATGGTAGCCACGACCCCGATCTCCGATGCCCTCGATTGTTGTGATCTCCCAGTCTTGACAGGATGTTATAGACACGAGACACTTGAAACCATTTTGTCAGATACAGTCAAATTAATAATAAAGAAAGACTGATTTTGCATCTATATTGGAAATTAGAAAGTATCCTTTAAAAACATTTCATTCTTTTTCACCATTTAAAACTGTTAATTTTCCAAATAAGGCTATAACTATACCGCAGTAAAAGCGAAGATAAATAGATACTAATAACTGTTTAATAATTATCATCAAGTTTACTTTAGATCGAGAGTTCTTTAGAAGTCGGTTTTGGACTTGGCGCTGAGGATCGTCAAATACGTGGGGCGCACTATAAGTTTCCGGAATGAATATGAAAAAATACTATTAAAGGTACAAAATTAATTTATTGTTTTTCAAAATAATCTCCCTTGGCGTCTATGCACTTTTTCATTCGATGAAACCAGTTTTGAAAACTTTTGTGCCACTCCTCTGTGGTGACCTCTGAAACGTGTTTTTCATACTCCTCGACAGCCTCTTCTGGTGATGAAAATCGTTGACCGCGTAATTGGTTCTTAATTTTTGGGAACAGAAAAAAGTCACAAGGTGCCAGGTCGGGACTGTATGCAGGATGACTCATGAGTTCTACATTTTTCGCCTTCAAAAAGTCGTTTGTCTGTCTGGCCGTGTGAGAACTAGCATTGTCGTGGTGCAGGATGATACGGCGTTTACGGTTATTTTTACGGAGTTCGTCAATAACTTCCGGCAAACAAATGGTCGTGTACCAGTCACTATTCACTGTACGACGATTCTCTAAAGCAACAGTAGCCACGTGTCCAGTTTTATTAAAAAAAGAAGCAATCATCCGCTTAGATGCACTTTTCACGCGCACCACTTTGGTTGGTTTCGGCTCATCTTGAAAGACCCATACGCTCGATTGCTGCTTTGTTTTGGGATCGTAGCAATAAATCCATCTTTCGTCACCTGTTACTATGTCCCACACCAAATGTGACGCACCTTCGTTGAATCTGGTAAGCATGGCACTGCACCAAGTGACGCGGTCCGTTTTTTGAGCCTCGGTCAAGTTGTGTGGGATCCACCGCGAGCACAGCTTTCTCACACCCAAATGTTTGTGTAGGATTAATTGTATTTGACTCATGCCTATTTCTAAGGATGCGCGAATTTCATGGTAGGTCACATGCCTGTCTGTTTCAATCATACGGCGCACAGCATTGATGTTTTTGTTGGTCACAGCGGTGGACGGCCGACCATCGCGAGATTCGTCACTGAGATTGATACGACCACGCTTGAATTCTGCAAACCAGCTATAAACAGTTGTCTTGCATGGTGCTTCATTGCCAAAAGCTGTTCCAAGCAGAGCGATGCTCTGTTGAGCTGTCAAATTACACTTAAAATCGTAGAAAATCATACTACGAAAATTTTCCCGAGTTAAATCCATGTTGATGCAGACACACAATTTTTTTCAAATGTTGCAATAAATTTTTAAATATTGTTTATGTAAGTGGCCAGTTCCGGAAACTTACAGTGCGCCCTATGTATAAGCTTGAAAACAAAATCATACCAATAATATAAATCGATTGGTTTTTCGTATTGCTTAGTTAAACAAGGCATTAACCAAGTCCTCCAAAATTGTTGTTCTATCACGTTTCACTGATATTCACAAATCTACATTTTATGTTATCTACTTACTATGTACAGTTTGATATATAACTTACTAGCTGTGCCCGCGGCTTTGCCCGCCGTGGAATTCCGTTTGTGTCACTGTAAAAGCCTATGTCACTCTTCAGGTCTCCAACTATCTCCACACAAAAAATTACATCAATCCGTTGCTCGTTTTAACGTGAAAGAAGGACAAACAAACAAACACACTTTCACATTTATAATATTAGTATGATAGACAAAGTGAGTAATGCTATCTATATTATGTTCTATTACTCAAGTTTTATGGAGTCATCTCAGTGTGAGGTCTCCTGCTACCGAGTGATCGAAGTAAAGGTGATAGGACGATGAACCTAATAAATAAAGATTCCGTTGTAGGGAATAGCACAGCTAGCTTAGATAAAATGGGATTAGGCGGGTCATATGTAATATACCGCATGCATCGGGATCAGGAAAGATGGGCAAAATAATTGTCTAGCTTAATCCTAACTGGATGTATGGAGGAAAAAATGGGAGTCTTTTGCCCTGCAGTGGGACACAAAAAAGCTACAACAAAAACTATGTAGAAACGTGTAAAACGACAGTGTATAAGGGTTAGGTAATAAATACTTCAAAGAAAAGTTTATTCATTTCTTACGGAATTAACAGAGAAGGTTCTCAAATGCCCAGTGTGGTCGCCAGCTCGGACCGTGACTATGCAGGCCCCGCAGCCCCCCTCCTTGCACATGTACTTGGTACCACGGAGGTTCAGCACCTCTCTCACGTAGTCGTTAAGGGACATGTCTGAGTCCACTTCATGGCCCACTGTAAATATTTTTTATATGTATTTTGTCATTTGCTCAGCAGCGGGGCAATATAGGTTAGGGGGAAAAATGCCATTGACCAACAAGTGAAAAAATCCGTTATTCGCTAACGTTTCTTACTACTGCCAAACTTTAGCTAAAGCTCAAACAGCAATAAGTACATTCAGAAGTTGGTGTAGGTTAATAAGGTAATGGGCCACTGTTTCGTGCTAGTACGTCATTTCTTTAGTTTTGTTTCTGACCCCAAAAATAAGAAATTTAAATGCCATTCAATCGAAAAAAAACGTAAATTCAAATTTTGCATAGGTACTTACATAATCTCTATTCTTTTAAGTGTCTAAAAATTCAAGTATCAACATGTTGGAGATCAGACTTAAAGCAATACAAAATTCAAAACTTTCAGTCGGCCGAAACGGCCTCATGCTTGTGTTCAACACGTTTGGTTGGCGCTCGTAACTCTTAAACTTAAAGAAAGAAAACAGTTTATAGAAAGATAATTAAAAGTCAAATTCAATAAATATTTTAATATTCCTCTTCTGTGTTCCTTAACATATGATTTTACTAAAATAAAAAAACAAGCGAAGAATTCTTTGAACATGGCAAGAGATCAACTCAAGAATTTTGAAAAACAACGGTCATTAAATTTTTCGTATGTCTCCTAGTTCGTGACACTACTGAACCAAAAAAGTCCAGACACATTTTTTGTTACAGGTTTATTTATATAATCAAATAGATAATTAAAATCTAAAGTAAATACCAATTAATATGTTTAATAATGGTAAGTTCGAGCTAAGTTCGGCATATGTTTTACTCATTAGAATTTGAATATTAGAGTTCAAAGTGATCCTAATTTGCATTTTTAAGGTAAATTCGAGTAGGTAATTCAAATGCAGTTTTGTTTTTTATTCAGTACATATTATTATTTTTGTGTATTATCTTAATGTACAGGGTAGGTAGTTGGTTTATGTAATTCTGAAAGAATTTTCAAATATTAAAATTTAAGTAAGCGTTAGCAAAAAACAAGGGGCTTTTAAGTTATTTTTCCCCAAGTTCGCCACATAAAAATATATAGTAAAACGTGAAAGGAGCTAATTACAGCTTATAAAAATCGGCAAGAAGAAATAAAGAGCGAGTCGGATTAGCACATTAAAGGTTCCGTGAAAGTTAAATGCAGATTTTATTGAATGGAAAATAATTATTCAAAATAAATACACAGTTAATTGATAAAATAGGTATTTATTTTATGTATTAACTTTTAAAACTAGACCACGTCTTCACGTTTTGGGATAATAATAGAATTCTAAATCATTTGTGACAACATGAAAAGATGGCCGGGCATAAAAAATATATTTTTTATCTTTAGCATACCTACCTACCTACTTACTTATTTTTATTTATTCATGAATAAATATAACTCTGTAGGATTTATTTAACTAGATATGAACAAGTTCGTAGTTATATTGCAAAAGTTTTACGTTTTGCGTTAAGATGAATGTCATACTAATATTTTCAATGAAATATCCCTAACTGATTATTCATTATTATCAAACTTATGATAAAAAAATATTTTTTTTAGAAAATCTTCGTAATTATGACTAAAAATCTCTATGATGAAACAGAGGCCACGTCTTCACGAACTTAGAAGTAGCGCCAAATTCAACGAAACAGAATTCAAATAAGACCATCAAAGAAAATTTAATAAAAAATATAAAATAGAATTTATAAAAAAATCTGGCACGAAAGTATAGGCAAAATACCATTGTTGAATTGAATTTGTTATTGAATTGAATTGAAATTGATATTGTGTAAAATATATTTTTTTGTCCTTAACATTATTTTTATTTATTTTTTTATTTTTATTTTATTCAGGCAACAAACAGTCATTTATGCTTAAAAGTAATTACAATCCATACTAATATTATAAATGCCAAAGTCTGTCTGTCTGTCTGACAGATAGAAAGACAGACAGACGGTTTGGCCATGAAAGCTTAACAGACGTTAAGCTTTCACGGCCAAACCGCTGAACGGATTTTGATGAAATTTGGTATGAATATAGTTGAAGACCCGGGGTCCAACATAGGCAACTTTTTGACGCAGGCGGAGCCGCGGGAAACAGCTAGTATGAAATAATAATACAAAATTAACAGACCAAATAGTGCCGTAACGTAATATACAACATATTAAAAATTAAAGATTCCATTCATGGCAGGAGTCACATTCTGTGAAATCTATGATAACAGTTAGGCGCTAGAAATCATGATTTATTTGAATTGGACAGTTTAGTTGTAATTTGATTTTTTAAACTCGTGAGTGATACATTGAAAATATCTATATATCTTTATTGTATACACTGGTGGAGCGGTGTATAACTGAGTTAAGAGTATAATTTTTATTTAGGCGTGGAGGAGAAAAATGTGACTTTTTTTGTGAGGAGCGCAGAGGTAAGCGTGTAGGATTCTATCAATGTGCACTTTATATTATGGGTTCCATACAACACTTCCAAAGTCTAAGATTGAACGAACAAATGCAAAATATAATATTTTCAATGATAGTTTTATGAAATGGTTTAGTTAGGAGATTCATCGAACTGTAAAAAGTTGTGATACTTATAATAAATATACTGCTTTTTTCTTCTGGACCACAAATTAATTAATACTTATTAGCTAGATAGTCTAGGCCTGGCGTTATTTGCATGGGATTCCTAGTCGATGTTTCAATTATTTGTCTAAAGTACTTACTATCATCAAAGATTAAAATAAGTGGTCAAGGGCGTGTCGGGTCACGTCACGCGCAATAGGGTTCCGTAGTAACCCAAATAATAAAGAAGCCCAAAACATCTTTCAGCAGGAATGCCGCTTTGGTTAACACGAATGTATGGAAACCAGAAACCGAACCGAACCCGGGATACTAGAATACGGAAGGCACGTTATGCCGTTGGTTGTTGGTAGTTATAATTGATATTAAACAAAACATTTAAAAATTAAATATCTCGTAAACAAAACCTCTAATCGAAAAACATTTAAATAGTACTGAGAATATTTTTCGAATACCTATCGAATGATACCGTACACAATAGGAAAGTAGAAAAAAAATTTTCAACCCAATTTTACACTTAGGGGAGGTATAAGAAATTTTCATCATTTTATTTTACAGTTCGCACAGCGTAAATGATATTACATATGCATTCCAAATTTTAGCTTTCTAGGTCTTATAGTCTCTGAGAAAAACGTAGGACAGACAGACAGACAGACAGACGGGCAGACATGACGAAACTTTATGGGTTCCTTGTGTTTACTACGGAACCCTAAAAACGACGTGATATTATAAGAAAAATAAGCTATACTTATTTAAGTATAAAGTTTTTCTATTATTGCCAGTCTTGAATTTTTGTTGAATAAATAAAATCTTGTTCTAAATCTTAAGCAGCACATAACATTTTTTTTTTGTGGTACCTTACTTGTTGAAGCTATAGTTCAGGGTAAAAAGTCCCTTACTTAGCTTAAAAAATAGCAAGTTATCTTTAGAAAAGATGTCAAGCAGAAACTTACCAGAGCATTTTATATCGTTTACTTTAAATTTTATTTGGTCCATGTCTACTGCACAATAACGAATAACAATGTAATCTGTAGCAGGATTCACAAATAATACCTACGCCTAGATGAAGTATTTAATTGGTAGGATAAGTGTTTACATCCCGGAGTAAGTAAATATGTATCGATTATGTTGTAATGAGGTACTGTCGGCATATGTCGATTGACTCTACCAAGAGTTATTGCTATAAAATTTTACTATACTTCTATTTGTGGTTGGACCAATTTGCCGTGAGATGTGAAATTGGCTGGAAAGTGTGTAGAAAGGAGACGACATGATATTGCCTCAATTTGCTCCTACCTAGATTGTGGAGGAGCAGAAGAGCCAAGCTGGCATATTTGTAGAGACGACAAACATTTGTCCAATCTGTGCTTCATCAGATTGTGCAGGAGCAGGTACGTCAATAAAGGGTCTTAGGCTATAATAAAATACACATGACTAAACCATACAGTACTTACAGCAAGTTTTCCAACAAAGTAAAGTAAGTATTATATATACCCAAAAGTAACGCATGTAAATTTGCTGGCAATAATAATATCGGTCATAAATAGCGAGCATATTGCAATAAATCTATAAAGCATACCCGTTAATAAAAGTGGGGGCTAGTCTTTGCTCGGCAGGTCTGGCGTTAGATGGAGGTGGGAGGCGGACCTGGCGCAGGCGGCGTTCGGTGTGCGCACAGTGGGGGCCCTGCGTCAGGTCCTGGAGAAGTGGATGATGAGGCGGCGCAAGCCTCTCACCTTCCGCATGACGCAGGTGCTCACCGGGCACGGTTGCTTCGGTGAGTACCTGCACCGCGTGGCCCAGAGGGAGGCCGAGCCTCGCTGCCACGATTGTGGCGAGGCTCAGGACACCGCTCAACACGTCCTTGAGCGGTGTCCCAGGTGGAGCCGGCAGCGCCACGAGTTGGCCGCCGCGCTTGGCGGGACGGACCTGTCGCTCCCGAGTGTCGCCAACGCGATGCTCGGGAGCGACAGAGCTTGGGAGGCAATGGCCTCCTTCTGCGAGGTCGTCATGTCGCAGAGGGAGGCCGAGGAAAGGGACCGCGAGGACGATCCCCTCGCGGACCCGATCCGGCGACGGAGAGGGGGGGTGCGACGCAGGCGCTACTTGGCGCGCCTGGAAGCGCCCCCATAAGCGGTGGGACTGGAGCAGTCCCACCCGGCGGCAGAGGTCCTCCAGGTGTCGGAGGGCCTCTGAGAGTGGTGAGTCCGGTTTCTGGTGAGAAACCGGCCAGTCGCAGAGGCGTCTTGTGTTAGTCAGATCCGAGACGCCTCCCTGCAATGCGGCCGACGGCACCCGCAGGGGTTTAGTGGGTAGTCTGGGCCGAGTAGCGGCCCAGGAGTCCCACACTCCGTGCGTAAAAGCATTCCCCTGCGAAATCAAAAAAAAAAAAAAAAAAAAAAAAAGGTCTGGCGTTAGATAGTTGGCCGCCGCGCTTGGCGGGACGGACCTGTCGCTCCCGAGTGTCGCCAACGCGATGCTCGAGAGCGACAGAGCTTGGGCGGCAATGGCCTCCTTCTGCGAGGTCGTCATGTCGCAGAGGGAGGCCGAGGAAAGGGACCGCGAGGACGATCCCCTCGCGGACCCGATCCGGCGGCGGAGAGGGGGGGTGCGACGCAGGCGCTACCTAGCGCGCCTGGAAGCGCCCCCGTAAACGGTGGGACTGGAGCAGTCCCACCCGGCGGCAGAGGTCCTCCAGGTGTCGGAGGACCTCTGTGAGTGGTGAGTCCGGTTTCTGGTGAGAAACCGGCCAGTCGCAGAGGCGTCTTGTGTTAGTCAGATCCGAGGCGCCTCCCTGCAATGCGGCCGACGGCACCCGCAGGGGTTTAGTGGGTAGTCTGGGCCGCCTAGCGGCCCAGGAGTCCCACACTCCGTGCGTAAAAGCATTCCCCTGCGAAATCAAAAAAAAAAAAAAAAAAAAAAACAAAAACAAAAAAAAAAAAAAAAAAAAAAAAAAAAAAGGTCTGGCGTTAGATAGGTCTTAGCAGATATAATGTCAGATAGGTACATAATTTGTTGTTTTTGTTAAGCCCGCGTAGTAAATAAAATATGGCCATGTAGTGTTGGTTAGTTAGGACGGTGGACATCAAATTGACCATGGTTGTGATGACAGATACGTGAGGGGAATGGTGCACGTATCCAATAGCCGTGACAAATAATAACTTTAATCTATTTATTGACGTTGGCGAAAATTGCAAAGGTTAACCCTTTGCAATTTTCGCCTCATTTTACACTATATATATTTGTTTGTTACACTTCTAGCTTCAATCTGCTGAACCAATTTTTATACGGTTTTTATCGCGTTTAAAGTATTTGAAACGTTAAGTGTAAATAAATTACTAATTTGTATCTCTTTGAAAAAAAAAACAAAGCATCATTCTAAAGTACCTAGACATAACATAATCCACGTTTTCTACGTACTTGATCAATTAATCGTTCTAGTCACGAAACGGACCGGCAATTATTAAAAAAAACTTCAAAAATAATTACAACGATTAGCGGTGTTTTGTTTGTTTATGAGTAAGTTTATACAAGTCCGAAATACATTAGGATTTTCGAATTTCAGTAAAATAGATAAACCTAGTTGTTTTTATTTTATATTTTTTGTAGCTATTTAAATAGGCTAACAACGCATTATAATTTTAAAGCTTGTAATATTTAACGTAGGTACAATATTATACGTGTATATACTTTATAGTCCACCATATAAACATATATTTAAATATCAATATATGTGTAGGTACTTATTATGTTATTATCAACAAAAAAAAAACGCATTTAAAAATGAAAGCATATCGAAATTGTTTTTGTGCCTAACAACTTCTGTGAATACAGGAACTTCTATTTTTTAAAAGTATGAAACACCCAAAATCGGCGCGTCGAATAAAAATCGTTCGCCTCACCAATTATGTTGAATGAAAATCATTGGACTCACCGATTTTGATGAATCATAGATTTTAAAAATAGCACTTCCTCGATCGATTCTCACAGAATCAGAATCCCAGATTTTGATATCTTCACCATCAAAAAGCGTGGTGTCTCTTCGAAGAGGCTACTCTGCATTACATAAAGGATGTTTAAATAATTACCTGTAAAGATAGGTACTTAAATGGTACAGAAAATTGTATGAAATGCCTTGGTAACCTTTTGATAAATTATAGCAGTGTTTCATTTAGAGCAATCCCAGTTCTATGATGTGGGAAAAGGCAACCGGGAACAGATACACAGGTAAACACAACAAAATACGGAAAGCCTTTAATAGTGTTGATTTTAATAAAATAAAATGAGTATATGTACAAGCACCACCGAAGTATAGTAAAGTTAGTATAGTTCATTGAATCCTACTGAAATAGAAATTCTTTGAGACGAGCATCCGCTTTCAAAACATTCTGCGCTATTGTAAACGGTCCATCTGAAAATGTGAAAATAACATAATTACTAATAGAAGAATTATACAAGATTTAATAATAAGTAGAAGAAATCAAAAAATCACATCCAACAGAAAAAACAACACATTTGTTGCAAAGGACCGTTCACACTGACGCGAACCCGCGCGACTGGCGGGACGGCCACAAATGTAAGAATATTTAGGAGTGTCATTAGCAGGCCAGTTAACTTTGGCACACGCTACGGCACTTCTACCGATTCTTATTTCTGTGGGCGTCCCGCCAGTCGCGCGGGATTCGCGTCAGTTAATTTATTTTATTCTGTTTTTTAGCATATGTTGTTTTAGCGGCAACAGAAATGTAAAAAAAAAAGGAAAATAAATGAAACATAGAACGGTGGTTGGTGGATTTTTGATTTGGTTCTATAAATATAGTAGATACGTCTAATAAATAACATCTATAATCTGCTTGGCATTGTGAGTAGGTATAGACGAACGACTGGCGTAAGAATAGTAAGTTAAAAAACACGCTTCAACGAAGAAGAATGCAGGTGACGATCACTCACCAGCTTCAAACCATTGAGTTCTGGGGACGCCGGAGTCTTCGCGTGAAGCAGCTATGGCCTCTCTCAAAGCGAAGGCTACAGAAACGGCCAAACAGATTGGCGGCTCTGTCACACCTGAAAACAGAATGTACATATGGATTGAAGTACCACATTAGATTTTTCATTTCATGGCGACAATTCATGTTTTTGAGTTTTTTGTATCAATTTGTAGCACTTTTTTAAGAATCTTCAAAATATCTGAACGCTATACTGCCGAAATACAAAAAAAAGATAACAGTTTGATTGTGGCTCCTCAATCTAGATGCCTGAAATGAGTTCCTGTGTAAGTACTTGATAATTAATGAAAAATTTCTTATGTTTTCGCGATTGTTACACATTAATTTAAACCATTTTATTATCGCGTTTATTATTAGACACAAAAATTCAAAAAATCATATATTTGACATCTGTTTCATTTATAAAGACCCCTAGTATTATTTTTCCATGTATATTCAATGTACAGTATTGACCCCTTCACAGTTTTAATAAAAGTTATCAATAGATTTATTTGAGGGGCGTGTCACCAAGCCACATTAATGAAAACGGGATATGTATGTGCTTTTACTACACTAAGTAGATACCTACACTAGTAGGTACCTTTCTTTTTTACGTGTGAAAAACGCCTTCGCCGCCTACCACCCAGCCTTGAACGAGTAGCTGGGTGGTTTGGAACGAGTAGTATGTGGGGCTTAAACCCACAAACCACACGGTGTCAACATCACAACCGCTATTTGCCGGGGCCGTGTGCTTCTGCATGCTGAGTAAAGGAGCGCTTGACACGGGCGCGCCTTTCAACTCGGGACCGTATTGTCGAGCGGCGGAATCCCGCTTATTCCGGCGCCCTACCGGCCACTACTGTGGGAGCTGCAGGTGCAGACCGTAAGCCCGCCTTCTGCGCTCTGTTCTCCGGCGATTGATGGGCAGATCGGAAGTTGCGCTCCCTTTCAGCCGCCTCTTTGCGGGGCATCACGCTGCCCTCAAAGGCCTGCACCGCATTCCACTACGTCTCGCTGTCGACCATGGTTTTTACAACAGTCGGTAAGGAAAGGTCGTCCTCCAGGACCACGCACAGTTCTGCGCAATCTTACGCCCAGGCTGACACTAGTATGTACCTACAGTCATATCGAGAAAGAGTGATGAAAAACACCTCTTATGGTTGGCGTTGCGCGCGCGCTGTTGGTGGCGCACAGTCGTCCCAATCTGTCCTCAACACGTTGTAGTAGTAGAGGGCGAAGGCAGGTGCGGATGAGCGACAGCGTAGGTAGCTTAGGTTCAGGCGGCTCAGCTTCGGGCGGCTTGGCTCGAGGCGGCGCAGCTTGAGGCGGCGTGGCTGCGGGCTGCTTAGCTTCGCTCCGGCTGCCGAGGACGACGTTGATGAGTGGACTGTATGAGGGGGGGGGGGGGGGCAGCAGGATGAGCGAGGGGCCTATCTTCTAATCCGCCGACAATCCGAGCAGAGGTCCGATCTCGACGACTCCGAGTAGCAGGGGTCCTATTCCTGAGATCCAGGGGTCCGATTCCGAGCACAGGGGTCCTAGCTTCCGATCCGACCGACGATATTCACTAACACTTCACTTGAGCACTGGAGCAGGGATCCGGGTCCGAAATTAAAGATCACTTGTTTTCACTTCCTTTATTTCGTCTTCCTTAGTTTTCTTCCATTCCAAGTGTTCCGAGAGCCGAATTGATTCCAGTACTGCCGACTCAAAATTTTTTTTTTTTTTTTTTTGTTATGGACCTACAATTTTAGCTCCTGTGAGCTTTAAAATTTACAGCGGGACAGTTTTAGGCGAGGGCTATCAACCACTCAGCCTTTTCGGCAAATGCGCAAGGGGCTCCCAGTTGGGACGAACCTCGGCCATGGGCTTTGCCTTTGATCAAGCGAGCGATGCAAACTCGCGAGCGGTAGCAAACGCTCAATGCCATAAGGGCCGACACTATTGTGCCTGAAGGGCCTACTAAGAACCTATCGGTGGCGTGAAGCGCCCTGGTACATTTTGGTACCTGGAAAACGAGCTACTGTTCCTACTACGTCGTACTCGCCGCCGAGTACGGTTATATGTTCCTATGGAAAACCCAGGACTCCGTTGAGTCGAGTGGTTTTCGAAGGGAAGGTTCGCCACCGTAATGGGATCGTCAGGGTCAAAGAGAACATTCCTCGGGCGTCTGCGCTGCAGGGGGACATCTTTCGCCGGGCTGTAATTGGCAGCCCGCACAACTAACGGGTTCGGATGGGTTGGGCATTTCTCAAAGTAACGTTGAGACGTTTCTTTGAGATATCTCGAAATGGATGGAAGCTCAAGGTCCCTATGTAGGTCGCGTGTACGCAGGCCCGGGGGCGATCCCGTGGCTCTACGTGCGAACCTATTCTGAATGAGTTGGAACTTGTTCAGGAGAGATGGAGCTGCATGTGAGAAGATCACACTCGCGTATGTCATGACAGGGCGGATGGCTAGCTTGTAAAGTGTCAGCTTATTTCTAAGCGACAATTTTACGTTGCTGATCATGGGAGAGAGTCTGCCTAGATAGAATGCAGCTCTGTTGCGTACTCTTTGGATGTGTGCTCCAAAGGTCATTTTGCTGTCAAAGATAACGCCCAGATACTTTGTTTGGTTCACCCTTGGAATGGGTTTACCAAACATAGATATCGTTTTTAAGAGCGAGACCGTACTCCATGCTGGTGGACGTGTTGCACCGTATGAATCTTTGGAAAAGAACACTGCTGCGCTCTTTTCCGGATTCACCTCGATGCGCCACTTCCTGAACCAAGCTCCGAGGGCATCGGCCGCTTGTTGCAGTCGTTTGGAAATGATGTCTTTTCCATGACTGGACGTGTATAGCGCAGTGTCGTCAGCGAATAGAGCCAACTCCACGTGCGGGGTGCGGGGTACATCGTTGGTGTACAACGAGTATAGGGTCGGAGAGAGCACGGAGCCTTGCGGGACTCCGGCTCTTAGGGGTCTGGGACTAGAGAGCGTACCCTCAACTTTGTACCGGAAGGATCTATTCGACAGGAAGTCCCGTACGATGCGTACGAGACTGTCCGGCAGGCCCATTACGGCTAATTTGGCTATCAAGCCAACATGCCAAACTTTGTCGAACGCTACCCGCGCCGGCTAACCCATCCCAGCGAGCAGCTGCAGCGGCCTCGGCACCCGCAGCTCCTCGTCCCTCCAAGGCCTTAAGCCAACCGCCCCCGCCCGCAGGCGTGGCCCGCTCAGCACCCAATACCGCAAGGTACACGGGCCCGCGTAAGGCCACCGCCGAAGAGGCGTCTAACATAGCCTTAGAGGTACTGGACTCTATGGCGTCAGATGACTTCGAACTTCTCGAGGAGTTGGGGTACGCCCTCATAGCCGCCGGCAACAATTGGGTTGCTCGTGCGAAGGTTATGAGGGGGTACCACGACGTTATCAAGAGGTTGCAGGCGGTCCAGATCCCCGCGCATCTTCTGCCCTCTAGCCATCCGTAATGGGTAGTACAGGTCAGAGGAACAAACCCCGTTCGCTGACCGTGGCATTCTACAATGCCAACGGATCCCTCCGCGATCATAGGACTGAAATTGCTCAGTACCTCACCCACCATCAAGTGGACATTCTCCTAGTGCCGACTCAAAATCGCGTCGAACCTTATTACCTCGCGAGTGAAAATCTGCATAGCCAGTTCTATTTCGT
Organism: Euzophera pinguis; assembly: GCA_947363495.1. Taxonomy (NCBI): domain Eukaryota; kingdom Metazoa; phylum Arthropoda; class Insecta; order Lepidoptera; family Pyralidae; genus Euzophera; species Euzophera pinguis. The sequence continues at coordinate 8,786,211 of OX376170.1, read as the reverse complement.
AACTGCGCCATCTATCGGCAGTCGTGGAATCTTGTGTTCGGCTCTCGTTACGGTAACGCTTTTTGATTCTCGGAATGTGAGTTTACCATATTTACTTAAAAAAGACCTTGGTTCTCATTATGGTAACGCTCTTCGAAAATCAAATAGTGCTACTTACAATTACAAAATTAATTATTATAAAATACCTTAATGCTAAAAATAAGAAACCCTATGCTATATTTACACTTATTACCCTATTCTAATAATAATCCCTTCATTTATTTGACCTTAAAAATTACCTTATCTACCTTGATATACATAGCAACTTAACTATATACTATACTAATTAACTCTATACAAATCAAGGTGAGTAGTGTTTTCAGTCACGCCGCTAATACCTCTTCTTGTAAACCTGTTTCATAAAAACAAAATAAACAACACTATGTACTACCGACTACTTTGAAGAGATACTTACTCAATATTACCACATTTAAAGTGAAAAGTGAAAAAAAATTCCTACCTTTGGAACCAAGGACACCAAGTGGATTATATGAATTTCTTCGTAGTTTTACTCTAAAATCGATAGGTATATCCTTGGCATGAGGAACGTGATAATACCAAGTACGATCGGTTAAAATTTCACCAGTTTGCTCATCATACAAAATTTCTTCGTGTGTCCAATATCCTAGTCCCATTATAAATGCACCCTCAATCTAGAAAATTAAAAAGCATCATAGAGAAAAATTTGGTAGTTATAATTTCAACTGACTGCACGAATATTATTAGCACTAGTTTGTATTCACCAATCTACATATAGTCTGACCAATGAATCATTATTGATTTAATCAATTGTTACGATTATTGTTGCCATTTAATGAACAGGAAATCATAAGCTGAATTTTTTGAAATTTGAACTCGCTTATCTTCACCACGTTAGTTAATGTATATAATGCTATATGTACGTATTTATTTTTTTAGATATATACCACATTAGTGGTGAATTTCTTTAATAAAAAGTAATTAAAATTTTGTCTTACCTGCCCAACATCCAGTTTTGGATTAATACCAGTTCCAACATCTTCTACAATATCAACTCTTAGAACTTCGTGTTCTCCTGTTAAAATATCTAACTCTACTTCAGTGACTGCTGCACCGGACACTCTATAAAACTGTTGATCATTATTTGTAGCTCTGTAACTGGTTTGCAAGTTAATACCTCTATTGTAAGCAGTTTGTATCAAAACTTCCCAGGTAGGATCTGAGAGTGATTCCCTTACAATTGCGAGGCGATCCAGGAGTAACTGGCAACATTTTATAGCACCAAAACAAGCAGCTTGTGTGGATCTGGTACCTCCAACAGTAAAGCTGTTTGGATTACTGAATGCGTCCGGCGATTTAACACGGACTTTATCTATAGATATGTTTAAGGTATACGCTACGACTTGAGCAACCATAGTATTTACCCCTTGACCTATTTCAACAACAGCAGTCTTAACATCAACAGTGGCATCACCGTGGTAAACTGACAATATGACGTGATAATCTACTATGAGAGTTATCGGGTAACTCATAAAAGCTACTCGCAAACCGCGTTTCTTCCACCGATGTGACTTGTTGAAGTTATTGACTTCTTCTCTTCGTTTATAGTACTTACTGTCGCTCAGGACTTGTTGAACGACGTCCATGGTGTCGGTGTATGTTCTGTTAAAGTTGTTCAATCGAACTTCTACAGGATCTCGACCCACTTCATATGATATTCTTTCCAATATATGTTCAGTCATTGTGACACCTTCAAGAGCGCCTGTAGGAAAATAGTTTAATATACAATAAACCGAAACAAAGGGCAAAAAGAAGCAATGTAGGTGTATTATTTAAACCGAAAATACTCAATATGTTTTTGTGCATATACTTTACTATTAGAAGCAACGGAATGGGAGGAGAAATGGGAATCTTTATAAATAGGTCCAATATATATAATATAAAATAAAAATCAGAAGTCTGTTATGATTTAGAAATAGTTCTCACCAGGCGCCCTTGCATACGCATTAGAAGCGGTATCGGTAAAAGCATTAAATATTTTGGTTTGCCATCTTAGGTTGTCGTAGCAGCTCTTCAAAGACGGCGCCACAAAGGTGATTGCTAAATCTGAACCCAATACAAAGCCATTATCCTCATAAATATGGACTTCTAAGTACTGGATTTCACCTGCATTGTTAACTCCAATCTGTAATAATAAGGAATGTCTAATGAAAACATGCAAGGAGTATATGAAATGTTTGCCGACATAATTAAGTTTCCTTGTAAACTAAATGAAAAAAAAAAACATTGTACAGTGCATCACAAATCTTAAGGGGAGAATGGTTTATTATTATTAATTAATAAAAAGATTTTAAAACTTAAAAGTTGAGATCCTCGCAGATTTGATACATCGCTATGCTATTAAGTCTAGTCTAGTACTAAATTGCTATCAAGTCACCACACCACTGCGATATATTATATAATAGTATTTTATTCATTATTTTTTTATAAAACTTAACTTCGAATTTCGGTCGTGAGAGATAGAGACAAGAGTGATTTTAAAAACATGAATGAACTCCATCACCTTCTGCTGAGGTACCATAAAATACTTAGTATACTTACATCATAATCAACAGTACAGGGCAGTCGTTTTCCTATAGTTCTCATGTTGGCCTGTATGCTCATCACAAACCGACATGGCCTGTTTGTTAAATAAGTCACCAGCGCACATACAGTCGACACGTAGTTTGGTCGCGATATTTTTATGCCGTACGCTCCGCCGCATCGAGGCGCAACAACATTTATCCTGGAAATTAATATGGTCATATTGTTGTCTCCTACTAATTTATTTCAATTTTATCATAAGAGATGTCATATAAGCTTCAGCGATCCCCTGCATATCCCTTCCCCAAACTGTATCACTAGTAGCTTATTTGAAAATTGGTGTACATCAAAAATGTTTACAACAAAGTTAGTGTACCTTGAGCATTGACTGTCAACTACCGGCAAATTTCTTTAAAATACCATTGATAAATAGTTTAAGATATTTGTAATAATGTAAGATTTGTAATAAATTCACCTGTTTTGTTCCACTTTCAAAACTTCGGACACAGCGACATGGATGGAATCTAGCCATTGCGTCGCGGAGTATACATCTAGACCATCATCGTTAAGTCTAGTTATACATGAAAGTGTTTCCATAGTGAAATGATATTGCCAATAAATACTATGAGATCCTTTAATAACCTTTTGCACATTTACACCTCGATCTCTAGCAGGCACAATTTGAAAAAGTTGAATACGGCTGGGATCACGTTCTTTTACTTCATTGATTGTTAAAATCGGCTTTCTTTTATCAACTTTATATTTAACTTGCACGAGTAACGCTGCTCGGTTGGCTAGTTTTTCTGTCTCTGCTACTATGACTCCTATAGGTTGATCATAGTATGATATTTCTTTTTCAACGAAAATAATTTCCGGTACTATTTGGGTAGGCACTTTTGCTGATAGGAAATTGTTAGTGCCAGGAATATCTTTTGCAGAGAAGAATGCTATGACACCAGGCAATTTCTGGAAATAATGACACATCTTTTTCATAATTAATATAGTATAGTCAGTTGGCACCTCTTATTAACGGAGAGTTGATTTTTTGTTTACGTAAATTTAATATTAAAATTATTAGGGGCTTCAAAATACCTTCTTTAATCAAAATGTAGTCTTACCAAAGCTGCTGAAGGGTCGATGCTTTCAAGTTCACCGGTGCACACATCAGACGTGACGAAAGCACAAAATACTTCCTTGGGCTGTGTCACCAAATCATTAACATATTTGATCTCCCCGGCACACTGTATCAAAGCCTCCCTTTTCGGCATGGGCTCGGTATCCGGCCATACTATTGGATTGGTATCGTAAACCTGAGAACCTTTAGATACAGGTCTGGTTTTTCGAAAATCTCTAGCACCAGAACGGTACCAAGGCTTTAGCCGCGATTGCGGAATAAGATTTAGCAGCCCCTGTGTGAAATTGGAAAATTAATAGTTTTACTTGTAATATTTTTTTAAGTTTTAAGTAATTTTTTATTGTATATGGTATTCTATTTCTAAGAAATTCATTGATTTAAGGTAGATAATATTTGGGTTTAAAAGATACAAATAACTTTCTATTAATTCTTAGATGCGTCAATACGATTAAGAATAAAAAAGATGGCGGAAAACTCAACAGTTTGATAAGGAGAATTTTTAAATCAATGAATGTGAATATAAAATACCTTGTAAAAAAGTCCTAGAGCGCACTTTCTTCTATATTCAGCTTTCATTTCACCCGCAATCTCTTCGACGATAAGCTCATCATTTAATACTTTAAGAGCCCTATTACAAATCGACTGTGATTTTTGCGTAAAATGGTCAATTTTGGCGTTCTTGATCTCAGAAACAAAAATACATTAACAATTTTGACTTATTGCATAGTGTAGAATAGCTATTTGCATAGTTCATAGCGGCCTCGCTTTTTGTAAATTTTGTTTAACTTTTTAATTAAACCCAAAATTGCAGAGAAAGATTTTCATAAAATGCGCGAAGGCACTTTTTTGAGCTCCTAGATTGAACTACGGTTCTAACCAAATGAATTAAAAAAATTAGTATGTTATCTATTATGTAATCGTATAGTTCGTAGCGGCCTCGGAATTTTTAAATATCATTACTATTATAGAAAAAAAAATCTTATTCTAATTCAAAAAACTTCGAAGATCGCTTTAAGTTAACTGTGAATTTCTCTTATCTACGATAATATTATTGAGCAAAATTTATACCAGAATAATTGTTACTTCATGAGGAATAGATTTGATAATTTTTAAGCATGAATTTATTACCCTATTTCGATAAAAACGATTAATATAACTGCAAAATTACTTTATAATGCGATGCGCCGGACGTCCAAATTTAGTACCGCGCGAGCGCTCCTCAGCGTAAGACCTGTATCAAGTTTTTTCGCGGCAATATCGATCGAGCGTCAGTGTATAGTGCGACTACCAAGTTGTGATCAAGTAAGTATAATTATTTTTAGTGTTTGTTATTTAATTATGGAATCTACATAGCTTATTATGTTGTTGAATTATTCTTAATATTCATTTCGTTATTTTCAGCATGGGTCGAAAAACCCCTAGGTATCAATGTGTAAAAAAGTTAAGATATCCATCTACATTAAGAAATGCAAATAAAGCAAGGTATTTCTTTCCTCAATACACCTATTTAATATAATTTTCATTTATTACTATTCAATACTGATAATAATGGGATTGTTTCAGAACTAATAACTACTCTGCCAAGAAAACATTATTATGTCCAATGGATAAAGAAAATATCCCGACATCATCGATTGAGGATGCGGTACGAATTTTTTTTTTTTTAATTCTTATAAGATATTACACTAACTGTCCAATTCATTAGTCACTGGTTAATTGTTATGTTTAATTTAACTAATTTTTATTTTAGATATCTACCAGTCACGACGTTCTTTTTCCTTCCATTGATGAACCCCCACTAGCCGCACTTGAGGAGATAGATACGTGGACAATAGAAACAGAATCTGAGCATGTAAGTATGAACCCAATAATTTAGAAGCTGTTTTATTATTTTCTTATTTTATTAATAAAAATAATTGTTTCAGGTAACAGATTACGTAGTTCAAGGACGAAGAATAATTGATTATGATTATTTTTTTAAACAGTTGCTTGATATTGACACTCATGGTGAAGCATTTGGTTGCAAATTGAGTTATTTGAAAATAACAAATGAAAAAAAAAATGGACTTATGTCAACATTTGACTTGAAGTGTAGTATTTGTGGTTCTACATTTAAATTAAAAACGAACAATGATGATGATCCAAAGTTTGATGTGAATGCTGGAGCGGTATCGGGATCCATTGTAACAGGAATCGGATTATCAAATCTTAACGAACTCAATGCATCCATGGATTTACCTTCAATACCATTTCGTTTATTTCGCACTACACATGATGATGTCGCAGAAATATGGCAAATTACTGCTGAAAAATCAATGCAAGATGCGGCTAAAGAGGAACGTGAGGATGCAATTTCTCGCGGTGACGTCAATAGAGCTGGAGTAGCAATGATACCAGTAGAAGCTGATGCATGTTGGAGCAAACGCTCTTATAAAAATAATTATTCAGCTTTATCTGGTTGTGCAGCTATTATTGGAGAACATACAGGAAAAGTGTTGCACATTGGAGTCCGTAACAAATATTGCGTTATCTGCGCTCGCGCTCATTCTAAAAACCTGACACCAAAAACTCATGACTGCACAAAAAATCATTTTGGGTCATCCACCAGCATGGAGCAAGCTATACTGGTCGAAGGTTTTAAGAGTTCAATAGAGAAAAGAAATCTCATATACAATGTGTTAATAGCTGATGGAGATTCATCAACTTATAAAAGCATTCTCGAAAGTAGGCCATATCCGGACGTACCTATACAAAAAATAGAGTGTACTAACCATTTGTTACGGAACTACAATGGAAAAAATATGCAATTTCAAAAAGATACAACGATTCCCCTTAGTGAACGTAAACTTTTAACCGGAGATCGTCTTACTAGATTGCGTACTGCCATTCGCTCTGCAAGTAAATTTAGAAACGAACAAAATGTTTCTACCGAAACAAAAATCCTGAATTTGCAAAAGGATATATTAAATAGTACACGTCATGTTTTTGGAGACCACACGGAATGTGAAGATTATTACTGCACATCCGAAAGAAAAGCAGAACAAAATCTTGTTCCGATAGTACCAACTTTAATGTTGAAGTTACGAAATAATGCATCAAAGCTATCATTTCATTCTAGGAGCCTTCTTCAAAATTTTACTAACAATCGCGCCGAACAATTTAACAGTGTCGTAGCCAAAGTAGTGGGTGGCAAAAGAGTGAATTATTCTTTAAAAGGCTCATATCAAGCACGTTGCTATGCTGCAGTAGTCGCTTTCAATAGCGGCAAGCCGCAATACACTTTATACAAGACATTTTGGGGCAGGAGTCCAGCAAAGCCTTTAAAGGAACTAGAACGCAAACGACATGCCCAAAATACATACTACAAAACCCGTGCGAAGCGCTCTAAAACCAAACTAAACTTTAGCAAAACAGATCAAAATTACGGCAAAGAATGTCAAAGACCAGATATGGACCAAAACGATTTCAAAAATGCAAAGATGCTGTTTTTAAATAGTATTAAGCAACAGGCATCAAACCGTTTTGAAATAGAGCGCAACACTGTTCTACAAGCAGAAAGCGCGTTGTGGGTCGAACTTCGGAGATGCATTTTGACGGCATCAAAGTTTTCAAAAATTTGTAAGAGACGCTCAAACCAAAATTCTGCCCCACTGGTGAAATCTATTTTATATAGCTATAATTTAAGTCATGTGCCTTCCCTCAAACACGGAATAGAAAATGAAACTAAGGCCTTGGAGCAGCTAAGTATGCAGGAAAATGTTGAAATCCATAAATGTGGGCTATTCATAGACGAGGATCATTGCTTTTTGGGAGCTTCTCCCGACGGACTTTGCGAAGAAGGCCTAGTTGAAATAAAATGCCCTTCTTCCGCATACAACATGGACCCAGATGAGGCTATAGCTGAAAAAAAAATTAAATGTTTTAAAAGGAATCGTTCTGGTGATTTAGTCATGAATGAAAAACACGATTGGTTTTACCAAGTCCAGGGCCAGCTTCATATTGCAAAAAGAAATATCTGCCTTTTTGCGGTTTGGACTGGTCCGGACTATATAATGAAAGTAGTGAGAGTTCAACGGAACGATAACTTTTGGAACATCGAGATGTTACCCAAGTTGACGCGCTTTTACTACGAGTGTCTGCTCCCAGAAATAGTCGACCCTAGAAAATCTAGATCGATGCCATTAAGGCATCTAGTATTCTAATCCTGTTTGACCTCGTTTGATTCTTACGTCGTTGGACTCAGTAATAATAAATCTGAAATAAAAACTCTGTCTTTCTATTGATTTTCCCATCAAAACCATTAGATCAATTTAATTGAAATTTGGCAAATAGGTATTTCTGTTTTATGATGTTTTATACGCCCATTAATTTGTAATAAGTTTTATTCTAATATAAGCTATAATTTTTATCTAAAACGAAAATTGTCGAGAAAAAGGAGTAGGTAATAAAATAAATTTTATTTTTAACAAATATCATCTGTCTCATTTATGGTATCATCTTCATATTATATTATGTTTCTTCACATACTAGATCCATGGCACATTAAAACTGTGCGGGTATAGCGATAATGATTACTCCATAAAAATACTAAATAAATTACAAAACTTGGGGAAAAGTATCAAAATCGCTTGGTCGTAGTTTCAACACAGTATTGTGGACTCGCGATCTTCAATGAGTTGTCGCGAGCTCGGGACGCTTCAATATACCTATTCTCGCAGAGTGTAAATTTGTAATAGGGCTCTTAAGGGCCTCCTGCAGCACTTCATTAGTAAACACTTTTTTTTTTACCAGAAATTTCTCTGTATGAGTGGCGTGAATAAATTTACCCGACAAGCCTCCAATGACTATCCTTGCAGAAAGGACCACGTCATGATCTTGATGATCGAATTCGTAAAGAAATGCGGCATTAACTTGAGCATGGGCGTTTTGAGCACGAGGCATTATCTGTATTTTTTATTAAAATTGTTCACATAACATGCAACAAAATAGCAATTTAAAACACTTACCAAATAAATAAATAAAATTTAACTATACTTTTTACCAATACGTACTATAGTTACTAACTCATCTTTCAATCTATACACATAATAAAATTGTAGCAATTTAAATTGTAACAGTTAAAACAATTTGAGGGATCTTTATCGGACCAAGAGATATAAATAAATTCATTAAGATTTTTGGACATACCTAGGTCAATTAGCATACTCTCAAACCTCTTACCTTAAAAGATACGAATTCGTGATTTTGTCCATAAGGAGGAATTTTCACTAGAGTGATCACTTTTCCAGTCATGTCTAGTGATAAGAAGTCTACCAGTGTTACCTCTTGACTATTCTTTTCATCAACTAGAACCACACCAAAATAATGAATAGCAGCCCAATAAGTAGCATATGAAGATTTGGTAATGAAAAAGAATGATAAGATTTCAGTACAATATTTTACATAGGTACCTATTGTTAAGATTGCGCCTATTGTCTCTAGCAACAGGAAAATATCTGAAGAAAATGTAGTCAGTCTATGTTTTACCATGAGATTGCCAGCAATGCTTCCAATCTGAAACAAATATTGTTTTTCTTTTATTTTTTAAATCTCTATTATTTAATTAGCTAACCACACATTATTAATACACAATTGCGTAGAGCTTTCTCAACCAATAAGATTGCGATACAGATAATTTGCCCAGTGCAAAAAAGTAACCCTAAAAAAATTACATACTCGCATTAATATTCATTCATGGTTTGATTGCATGGTCAATAGCCCCCGTGCACCTTGATCTAGAGGTTTTCGTTACGTAGTAATAAACATGATGATTTTTAAAATATATCACAACAAAGGGTAAGTAAGTACTTACGTTTCTAACAGGTATGTGTGCAACTAGGTCCAAATGTTCACAAAGCTTTTCTAAGTAAGCGAAACCTTCAATCTCCTTTGAAATTTTGTGAAACAATTCCATTAGGTCTGTCAAGGTAGTACCAGCACCGACACACAAATTTTGATCAATATAATAACCTTTTATGGCTTCAATCGGACTTACATCGATGAGGACTCTTGGAAAATAAAAAATGGGCACAGCTCCTACGAATAAAAAATCACAATGATGATAATTCTAATATTTTATTTGATTTGAAATAATAACAAACATACATCGGATAACATTTAATAGCTAAACGCAATGGCACAGAATTGTGTCAGCATGTTGTGGAATGTTACATTTTTTGTGCGACATCTGAGTTGAGAATTAGGTTACAATTTTTTTCTTCTTGGATTTCACGGATTAGTTAAGTATAAATTATGAGCATAGGTATAATTTATTTTAACAATCGATAAGAAACATACCTCTTCCAGTATTTCCATTGACAAGCATATAAGAATCGGATCCTTCGCTTTTTAGCACCTGAAAAATTTGCTCAACCTGCTGAACTCTGTACCAAATGCGATCGTCTTTCAAGTGAATTTTCTTGATAGTATTATCAACATCTTCCTTTTTGACCAAGCACCAACTTTTATCGCAGGAGCCCCCGCATTTTTTCTTATTGCTACAGAGTTTAAGGTCTTCAATATCTGGTAATTTTTGTTTGGGCGAATCTTTAGCAAATGTTTTAAAAGCGTCAAGTATTGGCCTATAGCCTGTGCATCGACATGTATTGCTTCCCAATGAATTTTCTACTTCATATCCCGTTAAGTCATAGTTTGTTGATTCAAGCAAACTGAAATGCAAATTAAGATTCAGAAAACAATATTTGCCACTATAAGAAATCCCCGGAAGTTGTTGGCAAAGCCGTCACAAAAGAAAACACAAGGCACAATATTATCTTTTCTATAAGGCCAAACTTTTTTGGTGATGGAACCCTTTTGAAAAGCAAAATATTTGGCGGAACCCCCAGTGAACAAAAACGGCCAAGTGAGAGTTAGTCTCGCTCTGGTGAGTTCCGTGCATGGATTAAAATTCTTTCCTACAAAGTTCAACACAAATTATTACTATCTGTAGTTAAAAAAAATGTGTACATTTTTGTTATTTCCTTTTATAATTTCAAAATAATTCTTTTGGAAAAAATTGTAAGTACATCTGCTGTCCTTACAACAAGCCTTTTCAATAGATGTGTCACGTGGTGCAGGTTAATTTTTTCCAATTACTTTACCTCCATTTCACTCATACTTCTTTTTGATATTTCCTGTAATATTAACTAAATTTTGTGTATGTATATCGTTTGCTAAATTTAATTATTTCAACCCTGTATAATCCATCCATACTAATATTATAAATGTGAAAATGTGTTTGTTTGTTTGTCCTTCTTTCACGTTAAAACGAGCAACGGTTTGATGTAATTTTTTTTGTGGAGATAGTTGGAGACCTGGAGAGTGACATAGGCTACTTTTTTACGTGACACAAACGGAATTCCACGCGGGCGAAGCCGCGGGCACAGCTAGTGAAATTAATAAACCAAACAACTTGTCTCGAGAAAAAACCAGTGACAGACGGACGGAGAGACGACATGCATGATTGATCCTGGGTCCACTTTTCTCATTTTCATATAAGGAATTTTAAAAATGTAGTGTAATTTTACACTATAAGGTGAAAAATAGTGTCCTACGGTAGTTATTTTGTCTGCTAGGCATTATTATTTTTTCTTATTATTACAAGTTCTCTTGCGGAAACCCTACAGAGGCCTCACGGAACCCCAGGAACCGCGGAGCATACTTTGAGAACCGCTGAAGTATTTCTTATCTTAGTTCCTTCCCGGTTGTCTCCTTGGCTGGTTGCACAAAGTAAATAAGTAATAGGTATATATTCTGTGCCTAGGCCTGTTTAACTATTTTTGTTTCTAGAATTTCCGTAGTAGGTAGTAGTTCCCATAACTTGCAAAATTTACTCAATAAAATGAAAAAGTCACAAAATACTTTTCATTACCTGTACATGCTCATAACCCAACCAGGCGAGCAGTACCCACACTGGGAGCCGTCATGTTCAGCCAGGGTTTTCTGAACTGGATGGTAGCCCCGCCCCCGATCTCCTATACCTTCAATGGTGGTGATCTCCCAATCTTGACATGACGTTATTGACACGAGACACTGCAAATAAATGGTGTCAAATACTGCTAATTTGAGTCATATCTCACTTAGGTTAAAAAGGTAAACTTTAAATTTACCACTCATGTTTTCCTAGATGTTTTTTGTCACGCTTTTACTGAAACATGCACAAACACAAGTCCAAATTTAGATAGTATATCTACAGAGATAAACTTAAAATTTAAACTATTTATTAACTATAGTCACAAGGTCATGTTTCTTACGTATTTTAAATGTATTTTTTTATATCTCATAGAAGTTGTGTTCCCCAGCTACCCTTTCTACACAAGGGACGATTTGGCTGTGGTTTCTAACTCTCTGCGGATGTTGGGTCCTATTGCGCCAAATGTATTTCCAGCCATTCACACAGAAGATGTTAAATGTCCTTTTATGCTTACAGAGTTGACAGAGAAGGTTCGTAGATGTCCAGTGTGGTCTTTGGCCCGGACACTGACGATGCAGGCCCCGCAGCCCCCCTCCTTGCACATGTACTTGGTGCCACGTAAGTTAAGCACCTCCCTCACGTAGTCGTTTAATGATACGTCCGAATCCACTTCATGCCCCACTGTTAGCAATTTTTTAATATGTTAGTTGTATTATTTTCAGGTGGCCTTCTAAGTACTTACTTAGTGAGTAATATTGAAAATTTCCGTACAATAATCATGTCCTTTTTAGGGTTCCGTACCCAAAGGGTAAAATGGGCTGTATCTCATGAACCGTGATAATTAGAGAGTTTGATTAGAGGACTATTCAGCTATATCTTGTCGCTATAACAACAAATACTAAAATCTATACTTCTGTACTAATATTATAAATGCGAAAGTCTGTCTGTCTGTTAGGCTTTCACGGCCAACCCGCTGAACGGATTTTGATGAAATTTAGTATGAATATAATTGAAGACCCGGGGTCAAACATAGGCTACTTTTTGCCGTAGGCGGAGCTGCGGGAAACAGCTAGTACATAATAAAATAAATATTTAAGGGGGGCTCCCATACAACAAACATGACTTTTTTTGCTCGATGTTGATAACGACAACTGGGTGTCAATTCCGATAATAAACTTTAAAAGACCATGAAACTGATATTCAATTACGACTCAATTACGATGCAATCTCAATTTCATTTAATTGCAATTGAAACGTAATTGTATGATAATAATAGCAAAAATGTAAGTGAAATAAATAGCAGAGTACCGATTACTGAAAAATTGATTTACAACTGTGATACGATTAAAGAGCAGAATAGCAAATTTTCCAATTGCAGTTCAAATGGCATACGATTGGTCTTAAAATTAAAAACAGAATATCAAAAACGTGAAAAATTGCTATTGCGATCCAATAACGATTCAATTATACACCATGTAAAATAAGAGAATTGACACCCTGGCAGACGCTGGAAATATTCACAGAATATTTCTTTAAATACTATACTCACTTTAAAATAAATTAAACTTGGTAGGTATTATTTACTACGCCTACCATTTAACCATTTAACAGCGTTCAAGGTATATTATAATTATTATCTAATAGTTAATTAATAAGTAGTTTGATTTAAAATCATTAAAATGAATCAAAAGTTTCCCCATACAACAGCCATAACTTTTTGCGGTTTTTATAGATACGGAAACCGTGGGCGAGTTCAACTTGCACTTGAGTTTTACTAATTTATTGTAACAAATGTATACCGAGATTTGATATAATTTGTTAGTGAAGTAAAATAATGTTAGTGTTAAACAAAATAATGGTAATAAGTACTTACCGGAACATTTTTCATCGTTGACTTTAAAATTGATTCGATCCATAATGATGCCACCACGATAAAATACAATAAAGAAATCAATGTGCGGCCCAAAGTTATTACAAGTTATACGCCAACGAATATCGTACTAAATTATCCAATTACTTTTTTCCTGTTAACATACGTTTTTGCATATACATATATTTTATTGCGTACTTCTGTGTACCACAGCATTGCGTGTGTACGCTGTTCATTTGGCAGAAGTAGCTACGCCTGCCCGCGATGGCAATGATGAATGTGATGTGAAGATGTGTTCAAGAATCAACTGATTTTCCTGCCATGTATATTTTTTATAAATGCGACCAGAGTTGAAATCTTTCGAACAAACTCTTTAAATGTATTATTAGTAGTAAATAGAGAAAATGTATTATTAGTAGTAAATAGAGATTAAAATGAGTAGAATTTGCTGGTTGAAATTTCATTAAAAATTTCCACCGCTGATTGTGTAAGAAATTGTAAAAGGAAGCAGAAAGTGAAAAGGCTAAAATATTAAAATATGTCATAAAAATACTCTTGTCACGACAAGTGGATGCGTGCACCATTCCCCACACGTATCTGTCGTTACAACCATGGTCAATTTGAAGTCCACCGTGCTAACTTCTTCTTCTTCTTCTCGTCGAGTCGAAATGGCCGACTCTTCAGATTAGTTTAGACCGATAAGTGGTCACATAATTCTAACCTAAATGGGCATAATTTTTTTAATAAGTCGGCTTAAAACAACAACAAATTATCGGGCGACGCGAGCAGAGCCTGGGGAAATAGGTAGATTTATTGCACAATCGACTCCCTCCTATTACAACATATTGGTAATATTATTACCAGTAAATTTAAACTCGTTATAAAATGAAAATATTTGTACTATTGAAAAATCAAATAATAATTTTAATTTTTATAAATTATGGCTAAAATTTGAATAGCATATTACCGGTATTACTGACTGAGCAATTAAATGTAATTCAGGATACAATACAATTAGCATATAAATTAAACACAATATCGCTAATTAATAGAAGCAATTGCAAAATGCAATAATATAGTAGCAAAAATAGGTTGATTTATAACCGACAGTAGAATAATCTTTTAATTAGTTCATTGCTCCGTGCTTTTATTACGGGATTACGGCTATAGACTGCATACAAATATATAAAGTATAAAAGATATAACGGGGTATAAAGGATATTTTATAATACAGTAATCATTCTGCAAGTAATGCAGTATTTAAAAATTATCAATAAGTTGCGAAGAAAAAGAAAGTAATCGATTTATATTCATCAAACTATTCGAACTGACGTTGGTCCTTTTTTCAACGGCATATACTAGTTCATGATACCTTTCTGTATTGTATAAAAGCGAAAAGAGACTTCTCAAGGTATTTATTACCAAACTCTCAGAAATTTCGAAGGTAGTATTTAGGTAGGAGTGGTCAACTTAGAAATTAATATTTCTAAATTTAAGAGAGAGAACGGACATGAAAATAGAATATATGTCAATTTTCTTGTTACAGTCAACAACTTTCCTAGACACACATATTGATTATACCCATCCATAGCCACGATGGCGCCAAAAGGACGCAAAGATTAAGAAATAATAGAAGAGTCTCCTGTGTTTGTATGGGATTTCTACAACCAACTATCAACTTATTATTCTGAATTCTGAATTTAATAGAGAGAAAATTTAGACATTGCCTTTCGACAACTCAAAAAGGTCATCATCACACAGCAGCAGCCCGTGTCCATTACGGAGCAGAGTCGAACCGCGCCGACTCTCCCTTGAGTTGCTCCCATATATTTTGAATGAAACCAAGATCCGATTACGCAGGAAGACTATCAAATCCCGCAATTATAAAGAAATTGATACCTATAAAAAATATATCTGTTGGACACTGCTTAGAAATAATTTCACCGTTTAAAATTTAGAACGTAAATTGAGCCTCTAAAGAGTTTTTTTTTGTTTCTGGGTAGGCGGTTTTTTATTAAAAATGAATATTATTTCTGAGCTTACGAATGTGTTTGTGGTCAAAGGAGGCAGGGTATTTGCTCATTTACCCTTGTAAACTATAATTCTCAACATGTCTCCACTAGATATGCAAAACGATGAACTTAGATATAATTCTGTGATCAGTTATAAACAGAGAAAAAAAATTATTTCGTAAACTCTGCTACGATAGTGGACAAAATATTATTATTTAATAACCAGTTAATAGAGAAAAAAGAAACCATTTTCATAGCTGGTTAGGAAATATGGTTACGAAAACGACAATAAAAATAATAATAATACCTTTTTTGTAACTGGTTATTAAGCAAGAAAAAAAATCCATGTTCGTATCTGGTTATCAAAGATTCTTTACGAACATGAACTAAAGGGCAAGGACAAACATTTGATTTTAATTAGTTTTTAGTTACGTTTTTTTTTTCATATTAGGTTTTAGTTTTAATTAAATTATGTATATTTATCATGTTTGTAAATGGTGCAAATAAATAGACAGTTGAATAAAATTTAATTATTCTGCAGACAAAAAAACAGTAAAGTAGCCAGATATTTTTCCTTCTCTGCCGAATAGCATCTATAGGTATTTAAATTATTTATTATGTAGAGTTCCCCCATCTGCATCATTTTATTCTTTGACGCTCTCGATTCAGCCTCCGTCAGTTCTTTTCCCAAGCTTAGTTTGTTTGACCGAAAGTGATGTTCCTGGTTTATATTCCGTGAGTCAAATAAAAAAGTATTTGTTGCAGTTATCATATCTATAAATTAAAAAACAAGTAAGTACTTAAACTTGTATTTCCTATTTTAATTCTTGTGTGGATTAGTAGAATAATCTGGGTTTGTATCTGATACGAGATCTGAAGTGAAAATTCAGTAAAAATATTTGCATCGGGTGGCATCAGTGTAATTTAGATTAAATCAATCGTCATGATTTGTAATAAAAAACAATATTCCAGAAAATGGGGTTGCCGCAGCTAGAGACGTGTTGTTTCATATTTGACCTGAAGACTGGAAACATTATAATGGGAGGTCTCAATGCAGTAAGTAATTTAATTCTTCAAAGTCAGATATTTAAGGTACATACCTATCTTATGTATTATCGGCATCATGGTTTTTGATATGTTTAAGTTGAGTGAATAAAACCAGTGCTTCTTGGCGGAATTCAACGTTGTTGGATATGAATTAAATCTTTTTTTTTTCGATAAACTTTGTTCAAGTTTAGTTTAGGTAATAGTATTTACCTCTTCATTACTCGAAAAATTAACATATATATATATTTATTTATTTATTTATTTATTTAACACTTCTTTGCACACAGTGTAATACAAATTAAATGTTACATAAAAGGTAAACACAGTATGTATACAAAAGGCGGCCTTATCGCTCAAGCAATCTCTTCCAGGCAACCTTAGGGTAGTTTGAAATATAAAGAAAGGAGAGATACGGATATGGTGCATAAAAAACAGAACAGCGCTAGGCAGAATAACAGAAGTACACGATACATAAACTACTTAAAATAAATACTAATATACGTAAATAAAAATTAAATAATTATGTATATATATTTATATATAATAAATAAACTATAAAAAAAAAGAGAAGAAAAAAAAACACGAGAAGTGGGGACTGAAACAAGATGCACTGAAAAGGAACGAAGCTACAGTGAGGAAAGAAAGTGGGACTTTACTTGCGACTTAAAACTGGTCAGAGTATATATATATAGTGGTGGTCGTAAAAAACAATATTTTTTAAGTATTTGTAATTAGTATTGTTATTTACGAAATAACTACTATCCACAGCTTACCAATAGTTATAATTAATATTTATAATAAATAATAATATAAAATGCATATAGTTCGTTTTGACTGGTATTACGTTTGTTTGAGACTTTTTTAACAAAATACCAGAGATTTTCTATCGGGTTTATATACGGACTATTTGCTAGCCAGTCTAAAACGGATATACGCTATTCGTTAAGGAAACATTTAACGCCCTTTACCTTTCTTTCTAGAGGTTCTTCCAAATAATTTAGCTTCCACTAATCTTCGGTGTATCAGTCTTGACGAGACGTTTCTCGGGTCATCAGGCGAAAAAACTTCATTTTTAATCTGGTTTGAGCCATTAAATGTGTCCTTTTTAGCAACACGAACGATTAGCGTATCTTCTCTGGGAGAGGTTTTTCTTGGCCGAGCCTTTCTAAGAACATTTTCAACAGTTCCATGTGTTTTATAATGATCAATTGCATTAAAAACTTTCATAACAGAACAATTTAAATTCTTAGCTATTGTTCGCCCACTTTTGATCTTTAAGTAAATTAACAATTATTTGCCCAGTTGACGCGTCACAACTTTTATTTTTGCCCATATTGAACAAAATAGAAGATTAAATTTTTTTGCCGCCAAAATAATAGAAAAAGCCAAGAAAGAAATGTTTCTATTTAGGCGGCCAAGCGGCCAGTAAAGCAAATAAACTCCTACATGTGTAAGACTCATTTTATAATGAGTATATATATTTATGCATTTAATGAGTTTTTATTTGAGTGGTTATATGACCACCACTGTATATATATATATATATATATATATATATATATATATATATATATATACGACCACTTACTGAAACAAGTAAAAATAAAGAAGTAAATGTTTTACAAATTAAATAAAACTATTTTAAAACTGTTTTTATCGCGTTTATTACTTATTTACGAGTTTAGTATTTACAACAAACGTTTCATACACTTAATAAATCTTTTTTGTTTTAATAAAATTTAAACTCCTGACTTCATCCCCTAAGGGGGTTAAACAGGGGTCTAAACGTTGAATGGAGAAACGAGATTAGTTACACCAATTTTGTTGAAACTTCTCAAGAGCATTGATCATGTTAAGTGAGTAAATACCTTTTTTAGGATTTTCCAAAATTCAACCCCTAAAACGGGGAAACGGGGTGACTATGTCTTAAAATCGACAAGGATATCGTTTCATGGTTATTCGGGTCACTGACTATAAAAATTACTCGTATATAGTCCCATGCGCCCGATTCAAAATACCATCAACTCCTACTGGGGTGCGACGATACTGCCTATTCTATATATAGAAAAGAAGACTTTGAGTGACTGACATATTATTATCACGGCACAGCCCAAACCACTTGGTCGTTCCTTTTGTGGTCTAGGGGTGCACTAAGAAAGGATTTTTCTAAATTCACCCCTTAAGGGGGTTAAACGGGCGTGTATACTTTGTATGGGGAAACGAGATTAGTTAGACCAATTTCTTAGAAACTTCTCCAGATAAATGATAGACCAGTTTTAGGATTTTTCAAAAATCAACCCCCTAAAAGAGGGGAATGGCGTATCTATGTCTTAAAATCGATACTGATATGATTTCAATGGTCTTTCGGTAGTTATTTAAAAGGCCCACGTGCCCGTTTCAAAAAACCATCACCTCTTTCTTATTCGGCTGCCCAAACTTGAATTTATGTTAATGAAGAAAAATATGTTATTTATTATTTGAATACTTATTAATAATAATATACATATTAATGAAAAACTAGTTTTTCAATAATTATCTAACTAATACATTGACTCTTTGAAACTGCTGGCTAATCATGACATATTGTGTCTTAGTATACTTCAAAGGAAAAGTTAGTCTTTAAATATATAGGTTTTGTAATAATATTTTGATATAATATTTATTTTGATGAATATTTATATCCATACCATAATATTATAAATGCGAAAGTCTGTCTGTCTGTTACACTTTCACGGCCAAACCGCTGAACGGATTTTGATAAAATTTCGTATGAATATAGTTAAAGACCCGGGGTCAAACATAAGCTACTTTTTGACGCAGGCGGAGCAGTGGGAAGAAGCTAGTTTACAATATAAGAGAAAAAACAGTAAACTAAACTAAGACTATAAAATAAATAACTAATTTTAATTTAAATAGAATATAGAGCCCTAATCGCTGTCATCGCTCGGTAAAGTACCCAAAAGGCTAGCGGCAATTTACCTTTGGACTTATAACCGAAATAAGCGCCAGCCTTTGGATCCCGGGAAATTAATAATAGGTTAAGAATTCCCGTGACTTATTTTCAGGTCGGTTCATTCATCCTCACAATAATCATGATAGTGATGGCGGTGATGGTGGGTGAGATTGAGAAGACGGGAGACATCGACATAGACGCGCCCGTAACCGGCTTGTACGTCATGTGCATCCTGCTCACTCTGATGTTCCTAGTTCGATTCCTGTTTGACGTCCTTTTCATTTACGGTGTTATTATAGTAAGATATTTTTTGTATAGTTTCAAGTAATTTTTAGAGATACAAATAAACGAGAAAGCTATTTTTTATTAGGACAAAACCTAAGTTACTCCCTTTAGAGGAGCGCTTATAATTACGAGTTATAAAAAGTAGAGATTGACCTTTATCGTAATATATTTGAAAAATAAACAAAGTTAAATGCTTTTTTTTATATGTAGAATATTATAGTATAGAATCAAGCAAAAATAGAGGGACTCTTAAAACATGTACTTAACACTTTCACGGACAGTCAAGAAAATAGCAATGGCACTCAATTGTTATCTACGTCGAGAGACGTTACTGTCCGCGAAAGTGTTAAATGATTTCTATCTGCCTAAGTAATGCTGCGTCCGATCTATTAGGGTACGAACATGCCGAAGATGCTTCACTGCGATACCTGGCGATCAGCTACGCGGTTCACCTCGCTACCTAATACGAGAATTAGCTGCCGTCTATGATAAGCAGATGCATCTTACCGCATGTGCGCACGCGTGGACGTGCATTCATTTGTTTTCACTCATATCGAGAGGGCTACATGGTCAATCGACCTTGTACACCCTGGAGTCAGAGTTGATACATTTGTTTTACATGGATGTGACATTGATACTCGTAGCTAACCATCGATCGCCAGATATCGCAGTGATGCATCTTCGGCATGTTCATACCCCACTCACCTTCAATGACCTAAAGAAGTTGAAATTGAGTGTATTATTGAACATGTTGTCACAAGGCTACATTACTTGCATCTCATTTCACAAAACTTGGTCCGCGTAGAGAACCCTCTTATGAGATGAATTCAAAAAATCTGTTAATTTCCAGGAAAAACCCGCCATCATCAAAGCGTATTTTATCGTTTGGATAATTATTTTCATCATGAGCTCGTCCATCTTCTTTCTCAACATCGAATCTTTCAACGCTGGAACTATCATCACCGAGTTGTTTTATCTAGGTAAGGACAGACCCACTTTATTGGTCTCGCGCGCTCGACTAGATACCGTCGGCGTAGTAGAAAAATGCGACAACTAAAACTACGCCGGATTCGGCGTACCCGCGGCATACCCGCGTCAGTCACGCCGCAACTGATGAGTGAGTTGGACGTCTAAATACATTTAAATTTAATTGTAAAAGCAGAAGCAAAATGACAGTTTGCGTAGTCAAACTGTGTAAGAATAATACTAAAAGAAATAAGAAAGATACTGGTATTACATACCATCAGTAAGTTTTGTATAATTTCGAAATATCGGCATAAATTACTCATGAAAATAATAAAACCCTAAAATATGGCGCGAAGTACCGCTCAGTGCTCAATGTTGCCGTGTGTTAAAAATATCCCAAATTCCCCGAGGTTTCGATTTTTATTATCTGGATATTTTGTTTTTTAACTACCGACTCCAAAAGAGGGATGTTATAAGTTTGACTTTAATTTTATCTGTCTGTCAGTTGCACCTTATTTCTTCAATGCTGGTCTGGGAGAAAAGTAAAAACATGGAATGTACTAGCTGCGTCTCTTCCCGCACAGACCATACAAGCCAATACAATACAATACATTTTCAACTATCAAAGAATCGATTATTATTCGATGTATAATCGATTTTCCGGCAACACTACAATATATCCAAACTCTGACTCAAATTTGGCCAGTTTTATTTTAATTTCATTTTAAAGGATTTTTTGAGCTACAATTTATAATCCGTAACAAGACACAGCAATTAATAATTTTCCCTTTGGCCAGGCACCAGACAAGTAGCTGGCAACACCATAATCGAAGCTAGTGTGCGTAAATTAACATTGTTTTACAAACACTTTCCTAATAAGTTACGGCATTCTTGAAACTGATTTTTCTTTACAGCGCGGTATCTAGTCGTAGCGCCGCAGAGAAAATTATTTATCTAAGATTGCGGATTTAAGTATAACAACATAAGGTAGGGCTAATAGTAAATATGGATGTTTTAAAAAACGGGGTAAAAAAAATGATTGTTTAGCTATGTGACCTAATTAATTATCAAATATCAATTGGCACCAGTGCCTCAATTTCACGCCATGAACTAGCTTGAAGACTAAAGCTCTCTACATATAAAGAAACAAAGTTAGGTGCCTAATTGCAAAAATAAATTATTTGTATGAATCATCATCATACGTGTAGAGATCTTCATCATCATCATCATAACTGTCCAATTTTTGCCCAACCCCATTGACTATGCCAAACTGGTATATATTTTTGAAGCCTGGCCAGTGTTTTGGAGAGAAGATATTGTTCTTTAGAATTGTAGCGGTTTTGAAAGAATGACATGTAAACAGCCAACAAGCATATACATGTGCTCGGTGTCACATGAGTGCAAATCCACTTCATTCCGTGCTAAAAAGTCCATGCAGTAATTTTAGGCTAATTTATAATTTTCTTCTTTTTTCAGGAGCAAACGTGTACACCATTCTACTGAGTCATAGTTTCTACAAGCAATTGAATTGTCGTGAAGAAGTGTAATGCCCTAATGTTTTGTTTGCTAAATTATTATCTATGACTTTGATAGATAGACTAGGCATACTACTGACTAGTTAAACTGACTGGTTGACCAAGTAACTTACCTAGGAGTAACAATTGGTACCAGGTTTTCATGGGTATCATATATAGATTACATAATTTGTGATAAATTAAGAATACTACTTGGTAAATTTTATATGCTTATATT
Organism: Euzophera pinguis; assembly: GCA_947363495.1. Lineage (NCBI taxonomy): Eukaryota > Metazoa > Arthropoda > Insecta > Lepidoptera > Pyralidae > Euzophera > Euzophera pinguis. The sequence continues at coordinate 8,763,639 of OX376170.1, read as the reverse complement.
TTGCCTTAGTGGACTCTGTACTGAATTACGCTCTTGATTGCTGTGGATTAACATTTAAAACATATATCGATAAATTAGAAATATTGCAAATTAGATTCTTAAAACTTTTAGTTAACAAAAAACAAAAAATAACTGATTATTCTAAATTATTCAAAATATTCAAAATTTTACCAGTAAGTTTAAAACATAAGTACGTATTGGCAGTAAACAACAATAATAAGCAAGACTTGACTTTGATTCGACATGAGTGTGGCACCAGGTGGTCTACCGCCTAACTAGCGTCGATTTCAAATTATCGTCGGCATCGAATTCAATTTGACAGTTGACGCTGATTTTGTACCGCGCATTCCCTGATATCGATGCGTCGATTTGGAAGACGATTACGACGCCAATTGAACGAATGGTTTCAGTGATTTTGACAGATAAAAGCTACCGCGCAAAGTTTTGACACCGACGCATCGGCTTCAAGCCGATACCGACGCTTCAAATTGAATACGGCGACTCTTGGGATACCGCATTGAACCGTCGATAAGAAATATTCTTCAATTATACTTGCTTTTTTTAATTATATTGCTGTATTACGAAAGCTTTAAGCTTTTTCTTATTGTTGTATAGTCATATTTCACAAATTTTGTTTCGTTTTTGTTTGTTTGTGTGTTTTAGGACAAAGGCGGGAAACCATGGCTTGGATGGCGCTCATGGGTGCAGCGGAGGAGCAGCGGCTGAAAAAACTCAACATTGAGCGGAGACGCCAACAGCGCGCAGTGGCGCAGCCTTTGCTGCTGCCTGAGATGGAATTTCAAGGACGATTTCGCGTGAACAAAGCTACATTTGTCAGGCTATGCGGGGACATCATTCCGTTTTTGCCCACAAATGAAAGGAGCAGTGGAATAAAACCCGAAATTAAGGTATGTACTTCATTTGTTAAACTTAGGTAACCTATTGACAAATGCTGAAGTGTTAAAATATTTTGCTTGTTTCAGGTGTTAGCGGCATTGAACTTTTACGCTACCGGCAGTTACCAAGGAAGTGTAGGAGATAACGACGTTCTTCACCTTAGCCAGCAATCAACATCAGAATGCTTGCAAGAGGTCACCGAGGCTCTTAACAGGCCTGAAATACTCAGAAAGTATATAAAATTTCCACATACTCAAACAGAACGAGACTCGGTAGCAAGGAGGTATGTTATTGCAAATTTCACACTTGTACTTAATAATAATAAATGCATGCTACCCAAAAGTTACAGCCACCAATGGTACCTACTTAAAGACATAGAATATTAATCATCTATCTATATTTAAGAGCTATGCTCTTGTCGGTGGAGTATGAATTCTCTTCCATTTGTCTCTCTCATCTGCCAGTCATTCACTTTTTCCTTTAATATAATTTATTTTCCACTTAGGTTTACTTTATTCATATGTATTGTTTAAAAATAATAAACTAACATATTGGTTTAGGTTCAATAGCAAATTTGGATTCCCTGGGGTCATCGGGTGCATCGATGGGACCCATGTGGCTATTATCAAGCCAAGGGTTGATGAGGAGGTCTACTACAACAGAAAGGGCTATCACTCACTTAATTGTCTTGTGGTAAGTTTTTACAAAAACAAAAAAATTCTGTGAGATATCCCTTAGATTTAAAAATATACCTACCATTATTACCTATTTGTTTATTTTTAGATTTGTGATGCGGATCTCAGGATTTTGTATGTTGATGCATCTTTTGGTGGTGCAAGCCATGATTCCCATGTATGGAACATGTCTCCTGTCAACACAGCCATAATGAGACTGCATGGTGAAGGGCAGGTTTACTGGTTGTTGGGTAAGTTGGATATTATGATACCTTAGATTATGTCTCAAATAGCAGTCACAAGGAAATGATGGACAGTCATATTACTTTACATTCTAGTCAATCTATAAAATACTATTTGGTCCATAAAAAGTTGATTAGTATTTGTCTAAATTATATTTGTAATACATAATATTCTACATAAGACATGCAAGTAGTGGAGTTGAAAAATGAGTGCACATTCATTATATATGAAAAACAAAATGAACATTTATAACTTTAAATAATGATCTTTCTCAAATCAAATGTTAAAAAGACACTTTATTGCAGAGTAAAGAAGATACCAGAGGAGAGAAGTGGACAACCACCGGAATGGGGCTTTGAAGATTGAGGTTTTTTTTTGTATAAGTACTCTTTTTCTATGTATCAAATTGCATATTGTAAATTAGTTATTATAGTTGTACAAATGTAAGTACTTAATTTTAGTTTATGCGTAGGGTAAGTACATAAATGACTAAGTTTTCTTCTGTTTTTTATTTATTTATAAATCATTCAAATACTAGGTTCATAACAAATAAAACTAGTTGTTTCCGAAAGATTGTGTATTATTTTTATGACATATATTTAAAACTGTTATTTTTTATAAATGCGTAGGGTAAGTACATAAATGACTAAGTTTTCTTCTGTTCTTTCATTCAAATACTAGGTTCATAACAAATAAAACTAGTCGGCTAGGCGTTGGTCCACTTCCAGACGTGAAGCCATCGACCTAGCCATAGACTCTAGCGTCAGCAACTCGTTCCTCTGCCTGCAGTCAGCGCTCGTCCAGCGCCTGCCGATCCTGCTCGGCCTCCCAAGCCCACCGAGGCTGTGGTATCTCCACGGTACCTAAAACAAGACATAAGTGATATTAAGTATTGATAAGATAATAAACATACAATAAAAAATAATAAGATTTAATAAAATCACACACAGTCATCCGTCCCAAACTAGGCTAAGCCACTGTATACTACGGGCATCACAGACTGATAACCATACTTAGTTTGTAATGTTTTAAAACGCTAAAAAACACGTTTTTTGTATGAGGACCCCCTTTAATTTTTAAGATTTAGTTTCGTGCAACAAGCATCACAGAAAAACATTGTGTTAATAAAAACAAAACATAGGTTAAAAACATACTCATTATGGATGTATATAGGAAATGAATACCCTTGACACAAAGCATAAATAACACACTTAGAAAGATTTGTATACACTTACGTCCCGCCACTCCGAAAAAGTTTTATGTACGCCCGTGCCTTGAGCGTTAAGTGTGGCCGCTAACTCCTCCCACAGCCTGCGAACTGCCACCTTGGCTTGTGGGGTGTCAGCGGCCTGCCCTTTCGCCATATCCATGTGGTCCTCCATGTAATTCAGCAGGATTTCCACCTGCTGAAGGCTCACTTTTCTTGGTGCTGGCATCTACAAATTACAAAGGAATGAAGTCCCAGAGATCTGTGCAACTAGTTAAATGTTTGTTTTATCATATAATAACAAAAAAGCAAGTTATTTACTTACTGTTTTTTAATTCACTACACAATCACGTCAATAAACAAAGTGACTTAAGTGAGGTTATGAATTCGTAATTGTCAAATATTACCCCGTTCGGTTTTACGGAACGCATTTGTTGATAATGTGATAAAACACAATTATATATATATATACGCAATTGTACCACCTTCCAATCAATTTTTTTTACTTATTTAATCAAAACTATACCAATAATTGTTGTTTTTAACATTATTATTAAATTAAAAAACAAAGTACTATAAAAAAAATTGTACTTAAATTGAGTAAAATGAATCGCAAATCGACGCTCTTTTTTCCGTTCACTTGTATTCGACGGTCTTCAAGGCGACGCCGCTATCATTGCGCGGTACCAATGAAATGATATCGACGGCATCGGCATCGTAATCGGAATACGACGTCGGCTTGAAATCGACGCTAGTTAGGCGGTAGACCCCCAGGTCGATCTACAAGCAAATATGAGGTTCTTAAGAGTAAATAATAACTTTGGGGACAGAACATTAAAAAAGGTTGCCGTACTTCCTAAACAGCTTACCCGAAAATATCAGACTGGAACAACGCTTATGTCGATTTAAAGATTAATTGAAAAATTATTTATTAGACTCACATTCATAATAATTTCTTATATTATGTTTGCTATCGTTAGTATTATAACAGATCAAAAGAAGTGTAATATATGTACCTAATGAGACTATTACCTGCAGTCAAACTGCGTAAGCAGTTTTTTAGGACATGGAAAAGTTAAATGTTTTGTAAAGTTTTAATAAATAAAGATACATACATATATACTAAATTACCTGATCGCATTTTGTATGATACATATGGCTTTCATGTTAATGCAAGGGAATTAAATTAATAAACTGAGAACTATTTCTATCAAAATATTTGCTATTGATAAAATATAGACATCAATTGTCGCTAAATTTTACAATAATACATTATTTATGGTCAAGCAATATAATATAATGGGTAGTAATTAAACGAGTGACATGTGACTGAAGTACTTATTAGGGCTAATGCTGCCCAGCAGTGGCGAAGCCTCCATAGAACACGATTCCCACCGGCTTACCTTGGCTAATATCTAATATATACATATTTTTAATTATTGATAATAATAGCTTATCCCAGCTTATTACTCTTCCACGAAAATGTATACACTATACCGCTATTGTTCTTAGCTATACCCATATACCTACTTATATGACACTGTCATAAAATGTAAGCCGACGACTGACGGCCTTACCGGTAATACGGAAACTAAGGAGTCTAATTATCGCAAGCGACACAATTACATTGAGCGCTTTGTAAAAAGTATTCTTCAATACGCTGGATACAAAATACGCAATGTATTTGAAATCGCGCATACGCACACACACACGATTTAGCAATGGTAAGACGCAATCCGCGCCGAGTACACGCCAACTGAACTCGCTCAAGATATCGGGAATCCAAATATTTCCAATGTATGAAATTGACACACACATACATGTCACTACTACATGAAAAGTACTCGTTGATATTGTTAAATGATAACCCGATTTAAGATAGCCTACCAAACTCTTTATAGGTCCTTTCGTATCACTAGAAAAGTTTTCGTCCAATTAGCGCTGCCGCAGCAGGCCGGCCATTGGCCGCCCTGCTGCGGCCGCCGGCCAATTGTCTTTCTAATTCGGATAATCGGACGGATTGTCACTATGTCACTTCACTTATTATGCGCGCATTTGCACGGATTAATTTTATGCTAATTGATTTAATGTGATAAGTGATAAGATTGTGGTATATAGTTTAAAAGAATCGAAATTAGTGAAGTTTAACACAGGCTGTTGTGTATTCTGATATAGTGTTTGTTTTGTTTCATCGTAAAGGTTGGTTTGTTTCATTTTGTTTTATGTCGTTGTTGTTGTTAGGCGAGAAATGGCGGCATTAGTACAAATAGATTGTTGTCTTACAGATTACTTATTGAATGAATCAACTTCGTTCTCAAAACAATCGTTCGATAATAAAAAATATATCATTAACCTTGGACGGGCTCGTCCCGATATAAAAATTGATTATAAGCGTAAGGATGGGTTTTTCAAACATTTTCACAGTTCGATGTATGATAAATACAATTGGATAACAGGCAGTTGCAAATTAAATAAGTTATTTTGCTTTCCATGTCTGCTGTTTTCCGATACAAATAGTGCTTGGAATAAAATGGGTTTCTCAGACATAAATAATTTGACCAATTCGGCTAGAAAACATAGTCAAACTGAAAAACATTTACGCAGTTGTTTATTGTTACACGATTTTGGAAATAGTAGAATAGAATCATTTCTCGGCAATAATTTTGAAGCCCACAATCGTAAAGTAGAGCGTAATCGAAACTTAATGAAACGTTTAATAGACACTGTTGTTCTTCTTGGAAAACAAGAGTTATCTTTCCGCGGGCATAAAGAAAACCTAAATTCAGATAATCGTGGCAACTATACAGAAACATTGTTTTATTTGAGTAAGTACGACAGCGTTATAGAAACCCATTTTGAACAATGTTCATCTACTTCACACTCCGTGTTTACCGGGCTATCAGGTGACATTCAAAATGATCTTATACAGTGCACCGCGGCAGTAATTCTAGACGAGATTAAGTGTGAAATTAACCAAGCCAAATTCGTTTCAGTCATGATTGACGAAACCCCGGATGTCAGTCATAGGGAACAGTTGTCTGTCATATTTCGTTATTTGACTGAAAATGGTCTGGAAGAAAGATTTGCAGGTTTTTACGACGTAAGCGAAAGCCGGACAGCGACTGTATTAGCAAATCAGTTGCTCGATATTCTTGAACAATATCGCTGTAAAGACAAACTAATCGGTCAGACATACGACGGTGCGGCGGTTATGTCAGGAGAACGCGGAGGCGTTCAAGCGATACTAAGGACTCAATGTCCTCTCGCGCGTTTCGTACCGTGTTATGCCCACATCTTAAATTTGGTTTTAAGCAAATCCTTGGAAAATATTTCGGAATTAAAATCATTTTTTGGCCATATCAATGGAATTGTTAGGTTTTTCAATAAATCGTCGAAGCGTTCAAATCTTTTAAAACAGTTTTCCGACCGTCGTATACCTGGAGTAGCCGAAACGCGGTGGCATTATCATTCGCGCATTATTAATGTCATATTTAATTGCAGGTTAGATATGATTGAAACTTTTAATCATATATCAGATCCCCAATGGTGGGATGTCGATTCTGTATCCATGTCGGAGTCGTTTGTAACTAAATTGGAAGATATGCAATTTTGTTTCCTTTTGCATGTTTTTTCGGAGATTTTTGCCAGAACAGACATTCTATTTGCTTTGCTACAAAGTAAACAAGTCGACATCGAAATCTCCATTAGAGAAATTAATGCCTTTCAATCTTGGATGCCAGAAGATTTTTTAAATCAGTTTGATTTTATTTTCAGTAGTATTCAGGAATATTGTGAACCACCACGACGAGGCTGGACACAGAAATTGACTTGAAAACACAATACAAGCGTTTATTCGTTGAAATAATAGATAACATTAAAAGCCAAATAAACACCCGTTATTCTTCGTTTCAAAACTTAACTTTTCTCGATTTAGTCAACAAGTCGAAATACGCGAGTTATCGTAGTAGATTTCCCGAGGAAAGCGTGTCTGCTTTGATAGTCGAATTCCCAAACATGTTTGATTTTAACGCATTCAAAAACGAATTAAAAGTTTTATATAGTACTGCATCAATTAATAATTTAGATGTGTATGAACTTTATTTACACCTTTTTAAGTCCGCGTTGAATGAAGCTTTTCCGCAGCTTTTAATTTTATGTCAAATTATTTTGACTCTTCCTGTATCGGTGGCTTCCGCTGAAAGGTCGTTTTCGGCATTAAAGCGAATTCATACCTATACACGGAACAGCCAAAGTGAAGCGAGATTGTCAAATCTGGGAGTAATTTCAATTGAAAAACACCTTTTGTTAAAATTGCAACAGAAAAGCGACTTTTATGACAAAGTTCTGGCTCATTTCGTAAAGAAAAATCGTAGGATCATGTTAGAATATAAATAATAAATGATTTTATAGTAACTTCTTCGGGTTTTAGAATCACTGTCACTTCACTACGCTTTCCGCTGTCTGTGTGTATGTATAATAGGTATGTATGCTGAGATTTTTAAAACTACGCAACAGATTTTGACGCTATTTTTTATACATAACGATTAAAGTACGGGCTAAGTTATACGACGACAACAGAAGACAAGTAACAAAATGAAACAAACGGTATTTCTGCTGATATATATATTTCTTATAGATAGATATTTCACTTATTTTGGTTTTTGTTTTTCTATATATTTATAATCTCCGTGCGAGTGACGTGTGCTTTAAACGGCTTTTTTCAAAGCCACTTTTATCATACTCGACATGCACTGTTTATATCATACCTGTGATGTCTTGTATGGTGAAGGTGGTGAACACTAACAACACCCAGCCATGCATGATCTGTCGCATGAAAAAACAACGCAACACAGGCAAAGCACAATACCTAACATTTCGTCGTACTCAGTTATGGGAAAGGAAGGTTCTCACAGTCTTTTAAGGTATTTAGGTAATTTATTTCATGTTTTTTTTTACAAATGTTAAGTTTTGATTATTTACGCGTCGGCCGTTTTTTGCTCGGGCTTTACCTCTCTTTTTTTTCACCCCACGCCACTGAGTGACTGTGAATCCAAACTTGAAGTGTTAAAATTAATAAGATTGAAAGACAAAAAGCCTTGAGCGAATGCTCTCGAGCGACGAGAAATCTATACATCAGCGACTGACTTAATTTATTTAAGCTGCCTAAAATATAACCCGAGCAGCATTATAAAATTTGAGCGACCTACAATTTGTTTGAGTGACAAACTAAGGTTACTGCATATTATTCACAATTTGGCAAACTGGATTACAGCAAAATTTTGATAAAATTTGAACAAATAAGACACTCACTTTTACGATCACAGTTACGCCATAACCTATTTTCTGTCGGAGGGCGTCTTTTGAAGCTCAATCGTTTTGTCACAAGCACTGTTGTTCATTGTGGTCACTGTAAAACCATTACCTTAACCTACTTTCTGTCACAAAGTCGTGTTTCTAATACAGGCGGTTCTTTCACTATTTAATGTAGTAATTTCGATGCTCGTTTATTAATTTAGTGACTCATTTAGTAATTCAGTCGCTTCTTTAGTAATATAGCCGCACATTTAGTAATTTTGTCACTAAGTAAGATTATTCGTTGAGACGACAGCTAACAGCTCATATCGGATGTTTTAGTGATCAATGTTAACCGTCAGTTTAGAAATTTTGTTGCTGGCTTAAATTCATTTCGCTCAAGTTATTAAATCAGTATATCATCAACATTCGCTAAGAGTTAATAGTTGCTCGAGCGGCATAAGCAAGTGTTGCGTGTCACGGAGATGAAGATGCTGCGATGGATATGTGGAGCGTCGCGGAAAGATCGCATACGAAACATGGATACGGGATCTAGGGCAACCTTTATGTTCGTGATATAGCGGTCAAACTTCAGGAGAGCCGCTTAAGATGGTACGGCTACGTCTATCGGAAACCGGCTAATTATGTGAAGAACAAGTATCTAGCCATGCCGTCTCCGCCGGCCCGGCGTAAAAGGGACGCATCCAAAAAATGCTGGCTCGACGTCGCAACGGAAGATATGCGTTCTAATGGTCTTACAACCAAGGATGCCAAAGACCGGGGAAAATGGAGGAGAAAAAGTAGAAAAGCGGACCCTGGGCTCCGAGGCAATCAGCCGAGGATGCAACCGGGAAGGCGCTAAGATGAGTAGTATCATCAACAGTCGTTAAATATTAATAAAAGTTTTGTTCGGCCATTTAATTATATCCCTATTATAATAAGCATATTTAAATATTTTACAGTAGCAAACTAATAACGTTTAATATACAAGGAGTTTAACAAGAGACCCTGTTACTCCACCAGCATGTTTTTTTTAGCGCCTTCTATTTATCTCTAAGAAATCTTGAGAACAAAAAAATTAAAGAATATATATATATTGGATAGTAAAAATAAAACTCACTTCTAAATCAAAAATGATATTAGCAAAATATGACTATCAGATATGGTTAACCTAACTTAAATTTGGAATAATTTCTACAGAAATCACTTTATTTCACGAAGAATTTGGTAATATTTATGTCTCATCTTTTTATAACATCAGCTGCATGCATCTAATGAATTTTATTAAACTCAAAATAAATACCATACTGCATAACAAACCAAAGCGTTAAAGACAGACAGATTGACAGACAGACTTTCGCACTTATAATATTAGAAAGTATGGATAGTATGGATGGATAAACAAACAACTACAAACAACCCAAGCTCGGTATAGAAGAGACTTTGTAAAGTTATGTAGTGTGTATGTTCATTTTCAATTTAGTCCATATTTCTTTCTAATCTAATCAATTCATAGTTACATCAATTTGGTTTCTAAAAAAATATTTAAAAATAAGTTGTAGTTAACATTTTATAATTTTTATGTATTTACTACGAGTACTTAGTTGTAACCTATAAATTGTTACTTTGTATTTGTGTATATTATGTTCATTTCGAAATTCTCATTAGTGAATGTCCTCATACAGCGAATAAATTTATTTGCGAAACTCCAAATACTATTACATGTATTTGGTCATTTACTTATGAATGTAAGTAACATATATTTTATAACTATAAAAAAGTGTCAAATTACATAGATACTATAAAGTTGTAGAGTGTGTACCTACTGTTATAAATTCTGATAGCCTCTATGTACCATGTTATCTTATAAACCTTATTCTAATAAAGATCATAATATAGTAATCATTACATTTTTATTTAAATGAAATATATGGCACATTTCTTTAAAGTAAATACACAGTTATAAAAGCTATTAAGTAATAATTTTACTAAGGCACATAATTAAATGAAAAAACGAAAAAAACTTTGTTCCTATTTTTTGGAGAAATAGAATTGACTTTGCTTGTAAATATAACATCACCTATACAATTTTGAGAATAATAATGATTAAGCATATTAAAGAACTAGGTACCTATAATGTATAGAAAGGTAGGTACTGTTTGATTTAGAAATTCCTCAAGAACGATGACGGGCCATTGTTGCAAATTGTGAAGCCATTTAACATACTCTACATGTTGAAGTAGACTACTTATACTAGTTGAAGTAGACTACTTATACTTAGAAGTAGTAGTAAGTACTACTAAAAATGTCAATCACGCGAAACTAAAGTTAACATAATGGGTTTGTTGATAAATACTTCATCGCAGATAACTACTATAAACCCACGTTTCGCTGTGTGTTTATTATTTTATACATTTTCCTCTGGTATCACAATAGAATCATCATCTTCCACCAGCAGTTCATTTCCACTGTCACCAAAGATCTTGCCTCGCTGCAGCATGTCGTAAGTTTGGTAGACCGCCACCAGACCACGAACATGGATTACTGGAACACAAAACTTTTTATTTGCATATAATAAATTTGTACGAATGAAATCATCTTTTCAAGTTATTTGCTGTAAAAAGTCCGCCTCTAGTTGTGTTCTATTTTGTCGTAACAATGTTATTTCTGTACAATAAAGTGTTTACATACATACAACTTGTAACTAAGTACAAAGTGAATTGACTGTGTGATTTGTATCTACGACTGTCGGTTTATAAGGAAAATGTATTTTTTACTACAGAGAAAGGCAAGGGAATCAGCTTAGGTAAATATTGTCAATTTACGCATAAAGGTTAGGATGTTAGAAAGTCTACTACAACGAATTCCTCATAATTATGCAGAATACAATTACTGCCTAGTCTTCATTATGACTTGGTGTCACTCTATGGTATAATGGTTTCTTGTTTCGTAAGAATCATCAAACTATAAGTACCTAATCATTCATCCATACTTCCATATCCAGACTCTAATAATATTTTATTAATATTATTTGATTTATAAGTGCGAAAGACGGCATAACCACTGATTGGATTTTGATGAAATTTAGTATGGAAATAGTTGAAGACCTGGGGTCAAATATCGGCTAGTTTTAGACGCAGGCAGAGCTGCGAGAAATGGCTAGTTTTCATAAATTATATATGGATAGTACTTTTAAAATTTAGAGCTAGTATTTTCATAAATAGCGATATCTTAGAAACTGGTGAAAAATCAAAAAATATTGTTACGAAACGCGGCCCCACAGTTGATAACCACTGGATAAGATTGAGCAACTCTGTCCGCGGAAACTTCTCGTACAATCGCTGCGTGTTTCCATACGGGAATCATTGCGCGAACGATCTTGTACATCGCTTGTCTCGCTCTGGCAAATTGCTTTGTCTCGCTCTCAAAACTTCTATACGTGATTCGAGAACTTCGAGGAACTGAATGAACTCTTCTGGAGTAATCGTGATCTTCCTGGAAACTTATCGAACGCATTTAAATAGAGAACCCCCAGCTCGTAACATTATTAATGACGAAATTTGTCTAACTAGATAATGTAGAATAGTAGTTACTTCTTATTCATCCAATCGTATTATCGTATATCTAGTTTAACGTGCCTTCTGAAGCGCGGAAGAGAGTTAGATAGAAAATGCCACTAATAGCGACCCGTCGCTTTACACAGGAATTCATGGTAAATATTGCGTTCCTCCTAAGCTATAAAAGGGCATTACTACTTACATGAAATGCCTAAGATGCTGAAGCCCAAGATCCAATCTTCATGCAGCAGCAGCAACAAAGTGGCTACATGGAGCGTGATTGTGAAGAAAATGCCGTACACAAAGTAGAACAGGACGAATCCTGATGAATTCTGCAAATTAAATTATCTTCTATATACATATAAAAAAATTGTAACAGGTCGATGTCTGTACATTGAAGATTTTTAGGAAAGAACAATTTGAGGGGTATTAATGGACCAACAGAAGACAAAACAATCATTTTTAGAATTTTTGTCTGTCTGTCTGTATGTTTGTAAGTAATCGCATCACGCGAAAACTACTGCATAGAATTCGATGCGGTTTTCACAGTTGTGTTGCTAGAGGCCCAACTAAGAAATTAGGCACAATTGATCCTAAATTTTTCACCAGTTCCCATAGGAAAATTGACCAACTTAATTGACCCCTAAAATGTATGGCGTGCATACTTTAAGAAAGATCAAACTACACTGGCTAGTTCCACTTTTTGCAATTTAATGTTTTTTTTACAAAAAATTGCTATTACTTTGTAATTTGAGTAGGTAACTGATAATGGTGTTTATTTTCAGTTTCTTTTTAGTCATTCGCATCGAATGAGTTACATGATCAGGTCAATGGACCCTGCACACCCTGGTGTCAGTTTCTTCGGAGACACCTTATAATAATAATAATAAATTCATTTATTTCAGACCATAGATCCATATTAGTGTTAGTATCAATGATTGACCTTATAAACTAGTGTTAGTAACATACATAAAACAGGCAGACAGTACACAAAAAACCAGCTGAAACAGCTGCAAGCAGTCTATGAAATGACTGCGTGCAGCCTTATCCAACGAGCTAGCATTGGCGAGTCCCACCGATCGGCCAGTGCGCACAGAATACTGTTGGGACTGTCGCGCATGCGCCTTAGATGTGAGGCGCATCGCTTCCTCATGATGGTCGCGAACGCATCTAAATGAGCCTCAGCAAACATGGCTGAGGCGCTGCAGTAGCGCGGCAGTCCCATCAATGCCCGGAACGTGTTATTGTATTGTACACGAAGATCGCTGTGTATAGTTAACCCATCGACTGCAAGTATAAAACGATTGGCAGCGTAATTTTAGCCTCACTTGTACACCTAGCAAATCTGCGAGCCAACATATTACAGCGAATAGACAGCGACCTCCGCTTCGATATCCTCATTGTCCTTCATGTTTTCCGTGACCCAGTGACCCAAATACTTGAAATTATCAACTTTTTTTTTTAACGGACCTACAATGTTAGAGCTAAAATTGTAGGTCCGTTGTAGGTAAAAAAGCTCACAGGAGCCTGTGAGCTTTTAAATTTACAACGGGACAGTTTGAGGCGAGGGCTATTAACCACTCAGCCTTTTCGGCAAATGCACAAGGGGCTCCCAGTTGGGACGAACCTTGGCCATGGGCTTTGCCTTTGATCAAGCGAGCTATGCAAACTCGCGGGCGGTAGCAAACGCTCAATGTCATAAGGGCCGACACTATTGTGCCTGAAGGGCCTACTGAGAACCTATCGGTGTCGAAACTGTCAACTTTTTTCATTGCTTTTTTACCCTGAACCTGCACAGCATGTTGTCAGAGTTTTTTCGGAGACCCCTCACGAACTATTACGTGGGTCCTTTATTATGACTTTTCAGTCATTCGCATTGACAGAGTTACCTGCACACCCTAGTGTCAGAGTTTTAGTAGAAGTTTGAGGAGGAGCAAATTATTCGTTCTATGATTTTGAACGGAAGGATTTTGGCTGGGTTTTAAGGGGTTAGTATTATCATTATCATTAAGTCAAAATTCACCTCACTAGCATAATATCACCCTAAATCGTCATCTTTTTCCGTTTTCACCTCTTCTTTTATGTATGTTTATGTATGTATATGTATAGTTATGAATATTGTATGTAAATCTATGTATGTTTATTTAGCAGTTAAGTGTTTTTTTTTGTTTTTTTTTTTCTCTCATTGTATTCTAAAATAATTCGCGCCGCACATAACTTTTCTGTTTTTCCTAATGGTTGACTGGGAGAGAATGCTTTTAGCATTAAGTCCGCCAATTGTAAACTTGTGGTACAATAAAGATTTATAAATAAATAAATTATCCTTTATTTGATTATTGCTACGCTTCACTCAGCCATCAAGCTCCATTTTCATTCAATCCGACTTATTTCAGTTAAAATTTAGTTTTAGTGATCTATGGCTTCTTCGTTTTTTTCTAAGTTTTTTGATTAAGACGACATGTTTGCATTAGGGTATGTTTTGTGTTGTGATATATTTTGATATCGGATAGGTAGATCTTTGGATTCACTAATGTGTAATTTAGTTAGCATTGTTTCCTTGACACTTCTCCTTGATCACGTGAACGAAGTCGTGGGTAAAAAATAAAACCATATCATGATAGAGACAAAATCCATTTTTTATTTTAGTACAAATAGGTGCACTTGTTTATTCAAGGTTTAGCAACACACTGAATAAAAGTACTGTTATCTCTTTTTACTATTACTCAATCCGGGCAGTTAGTAGCGTGTGTTGTGATGTGGACTGCGAAGATATCAGGCAGCTCTTAAATATTTCGTTGATGATTTAGTTACATAATATCACATGAGCAAAGACCTTTTATTTTTTTATAGAAGTACCACCAATAACAATATTCAAGTCATGACAAAGATATTGATGAAAGAAGATTACTCTTCGGATATTAATGATAATGATGATAATATTAATGATGAGTCCGCATGGCCGTGAAATAGTAAAAGCGATCTCAGAGATGAAATTAATGAAGAGACTCTCCCTAACCCCATTCTTAGGAAACCTACTCATTTGTCTGTTTCTGTCTATCAGTTGCGCTATTAAATAGGTGATTTGACAAGTTGCAATAAATGTTACACATAGTGGTATTCTTCAGGTTAAATTGCGTAAATAATAATTCGCAAACTGACCAGACTATAATAGATATAAGTAAATAATAATATAGTACTTATAATAAATATATACAGCAGATAAAATGAACTTGTATATTGTTTTCTCCAAAACAATTCTCAACAGTCGAGATAAACTCAGTAAATGCCATAAATAAATCAATTAAAAATAGAAAATAAAAATCAAACCAACGGTTAAAAGGAAAGTTTGTCGCTTTCTTCTTTCAGTATTTTAGCAGCAGTTAGCAGTTTGTATTAAAAGTAAATTAATATAATGGCGGACTATTAAGTACATAATAAATGGTTTCAATTTAGTATACCTACATACGAGTATTTACTTATACCTGATAGACTCATGGGCCAATACTAGTAAATAGTACTAAGAAATGGGTTTAAAATAAATAAACACATACCTTTTTGACTCCTACGATAAGCAGTACCCCGGAGATCATCCAAATAGAACAAAGTAGCAGGGTAATAGAAGACAGAAAGACGGCTGAGTTGTCAGCCATATTGAGCCTTGTCAGCAAGGTGCGGAGCTCATGATGGTACTCCTTCGGCAGAAGGTACATTATCGATAGTACAATCAGGGCTATAGATGTCATCTGTAACAAGTGCCATATCATGATTATGAATGATCAAAATGTCAATTTATGCCTAGCTGTTTCGCGCGGTGTCATAGGTCAGTCACACGTTTTCCTCATGATAATACTGTGTACTGCAGGTGTACCCACTGTAGTGGGCTACATCTACATAAAAAGTACTACACCTAATTCTTGAACATCTTTTACACCTCAAATGAAAAGGAGAGTGATACAGTTTTTATGTAGTCTACTTTATGTTTGCATTATGGCCCAGTATAAACTAACCATCCGCAAGGGTCATGCTAATATATAAAAGGTGTCTTTTTATATTTGTAATAGTTCATGTGTTAAAGGAACTAAAACTATCGTCCCAGTCAAATATTATGTAGAGCTGTTAAGTCTAACCATAATCTGCACTTAGATGTATACTTTCGGTTCTTGGAATGAAGCATAGAAATAATATTTACATTTCAACCACTATTTCGTAGAACGCTCACGGGGCTACTTAAGCTCATGGCGCATATTATAATAAATCACTATACTTACTTCTACTTTGCGAGTCATAGGTACTATACTTATGGGCTAGAAAGGGACAGCAGGAGTCTTGGTCGATGACGTAACCACAGAATATCCTTTGTTATCAACGACATCTCAGGTTCAAGCTTTAAACTAACTGCTTATTTAAAAAAAAAAAATGCCCTAGGCGCAAGTTGATAGATTCAATTATACATACAAATACTATGGATATCATGGTGATAGCGCACCTATTTTTCACGGGCTGTATTTCTTCCAACATAATAGTAGGCATCGAAAAAAAAAAAAATATGGTCTCACAACCGAGGATGCCAAAGGCCGGGTGAAGTGAAGAAAAAAGAATAGGAGAGCGAACCCTGGGCTTCGAAGCTACAAGCTGAGGACGCAACCAGGAAGGCGCTAAGATAAATCAGATAGATTCTTTGATCTGTATCTATAATTCGAATGCTTTTTTGTGTTCCAGATCTTAAGCCATAAAACTCGGATGGGTTAACGCTTAGATGATGACGATATTCATTTGGCCATTTGCGTCGTCGATGGCTATCGTCAGACAACATATCAGAAAACTTTAGTTGAATCAATTGAAAATCTCCTAGAAAATTTTTCAGGTTAAATCCTTTGAAACATTGCATTAGACCTAGGGTCTATTTGTCTTTAATTTAAATTCCTCCTTATGAGACTTTTAAAAATGAGGCAATACGTACTTATTATGTTTGGGACATCAGAAATTCTTGGGAATGCTGTTGCTGGTATCTTATTTTTCATCTTAGCGTTTTCCCGATTACATCCTCAGCTGTTTGCGTCGGTGCACATGGTCAACTATGCTATGCTGGTGTAAGGAACCACCAAATAATCGTCCTTTTAAATTTTTTGTCAATGGTTTTTTTTTGACTAAATGAAGAAATTAAAGTTTACCTTAAATATAACATAAATTTAAATAGGTATGAATATAGATATTTACTTACAATTGTAAATGATGCCACAATAAAACATTGGTTTTCATATTTCTTGAAATAATTACGTACACAGTCGCAGAACATTTTGATCGAAATACAAAATAACACAAATTTATAATTTTAACACAATTTCCTCATTCACATTTAATATTAATTTATGACTTATTTATAACACACAATATTCCTGCAGCACGCCGCAGAGCTGAATAAATAAATGTCACGTCTGTAAACATATCCACTCGACTCCACTTAAGAGGGTGTAACATGGTCAATATATTAGGACCCCTTAAAAACAGGTTAAAAAAAATTATTGCCTGCTAAGTTTTTGCTATGTATTAATTTGGTTTTCGTGGAACACAAAGTAAAATAGGAACTTATTACAATATCATGTAAATAAAACTTTGTAAATAACACCTAATATTACATTCAGGAACATTAAAATAGCAGATACTAAATAAATATTTACAATGAACTTTTTATTAACTCCCACGAATATGCATGAATTATACCTATATGCGAACCTCAAACAGAGTTCTTATGAGACTGACCACCATATTCTCAAACGTTACCTCAAATTCCACTCAACCTCGCTCGCAACTCATTAATACGATTAGTCGACACTAGCTTCCTTGACTTGAGATGATTTCTCATTGGAGGTGAGTATCGAACTGTCAAATATAAGGTTGGTCGAGAGGTACCTTGAGGCGTCCTTGAAATGAAATAAAGTATAAAGATAATATAAGAAGTAGAAAGATATCCATATTATATATATACTTTAATTAATGTCTTACTCTTTTCTTTTGTAATTTTCAATTCTGTTTAAAATTGTACCTGTAACGTTCCTCATTGGAATTTGCTCAAGCAACCAACTTAGAATATTGTTTTCAAGGAAAGTTCGAGGACTTCCGTAAGGCTTCCTCCAATGATTTTGAATGAAGGACGTTTATAAATTTATTTTTAAGAACACGGGTGTCAGTATGGTATATGAACACAATGTTGTCTCTATTTAATATCTCAACGCTTTTCCAAAGCATTCTTTAGCTGATCGCTCCGGAACCTAATTAGACTTTTTTGCCATTTTCCTGTATTTCACATGCTCTTTGTCATCTGAAATTACAACACAGCAAAGATAATAGTACACTTGACGACCACTTGATGACACCTACAGGTAAAGCATGTAAATGAAAAAGCATATTCTTTAACTTCAGGTATGAGCTTAAAGTCCTGTTGAAAATGATGAATTATTACTTGTTACTAATTATAATAAAACTAGTTCTTTCATGCCAATAACAAGTTCAATTGATCCTGCACATAATGTCTGAATTTGTAAAATCGACAGCCTGGGTCTCTTGTCATTTAAAAATAGCTATTTATTTAACTTCATTACAATTGGTAATGAAGTGCTGTTAACTGCACTATACAAGATTGAGTTATTCCGAAACTACTGATTATGTTTAAATAATTGAAATGATTTTGTTTTGTTTTGTAATCTGAGGAGCCAATGTTTCGAAATGCATGTTAAGCTGTTGTCATCGGGTCGTTAAAGGTTCTGCTCAAAAACTCTGACACCAGAGTGTACAAGATGTACACTCGATATGAATGAATAAACATTTAACTTATATTTCCACGAATTTCATATCAAAGCAGCCGTAAACAGAATATACTTAGTGCCTAAGTATTATCATGTGCTACAGTGCCTACGCACACATGTGATACGAGTAAGCATACTATTAAATTCGGCAAAACTTTTACCTGCACTTGGATTTCTTTGCATTTAAGTAGGTATAGCATTTTTGTGTGTGTTGATGTTTAAGATTATTAGGCAATAAGTACATGAATCAATTAAAATTCATTATAGCCATTTCGACTCGACAAGTGCGACTGACAGATCACTTCCTTTCGCATTAGGTTATTTTTTTTTTATGATTTCTTATGTTTTCGCGATTGTTATTCATTAAATTTAACTATTTTAATACGGTTTTTATCGCGTTTATTACTTATTTATTTACACCTGACAAACTGACTATAAAGTGTTTGAAATGTCAGGTTTTTAGTTACTTAAAAAAAAAATATATAAAAGATTTTCGCGAAAAATTACTAGATCCTGGACAGGATTGGTTAACAATACTTAGGCTTACCTAAGGCTTACTTACTTACTCTATCGGTGTTTACCATAATGGTAACGGTTTTGTAATTTTTCTCAGTCATTATTTTCCCTTGGATTTTTTATGATATTTCCCCACTGTAGGCAGTAAAGATGTACTGTATTGTATTCTTATCCTTTATTTCTTCTTTATCCCACTATAACTAGGTTTCTTAGACAATATAATACATAAGTTATGATTTGTGTAAATGCCTTGAAAAGTAGAAAATAAATAAATGGTAAGGTAGGTAACCCATTCCAAATTGAGTTCCGCTAATTAGTATACTTATAGATAAGGACACTTAAATTTACTTCGGGCATGTAACGACCATTTTGGAGATTCATAATTAAAGAAGGAAGCCTTGCATTTAACCAGTCATGTCTGCATATGAAATAAATAAATCAAAGGAAAAAATATGAATAGAAATAAAAAATACATTCACCCCGAATGGGATAGGTAATAATTTTAAATTAAATATTCCGTTTTTTATTCTAGAAAACCTATTAGAAAAAAACATGCAATATGCGGAACTTTATCCACAATCAGCACATAATTTGAACTTGAATTCACACTTGTCTAGTTTTTTGTATCATTTCACTTTTTTTGCCTCGTTATCGACGGTCTCAAGACGCTCTCAAAACAAAGGTTGACAAGTTTGTGTTAAAAATTCTTGTTTATGAGCCCCTGTCTGGTGAACATTTTTAAATTATTTATTAGTCATTACTAAGTACTTATCTTTAATAGATAAGTATTTATTTTTTAACAAAGCATTGGCTGTGTGCAAACCACAGTAAAAACAACCGTATTTGTTAATCTGTGGTGCAATGGTATTATGAAAAAATAACCTTTTTTTCCAAAGTTTATTTTTAAGCCGAGAGACTAACTATTACAGAAGCAGAGAGGCAGTTTTGGAACAGGGCATACAGAGTTGATTGCCGCTTCGTCACCCCTAGGTTCGATCGTCCTGTAATACAATAAGATATATCTTTATTCCCCATATTACAATTAAAATGAACATTATATTAATGGTACTTAAAAACTATGAAGAAAAGATGACTTATTGCTAAGTAATCTCTTCCAGCAATGTAATGTATTTCATTCATTCAGAAAATACAAATGACGTTCCTTTCTCTATGATTTCATTATAAAGGTCAATGCATTGCCTATTATAATCCCAAACCTCACGGGTGTATGTGAATTGTTTTCGAAATACTGACACCAGGGTATACGATGTCCATTGACCTTGGAAAACTATTTCATGAACAAGAAAACGACTTGAAGACTTATCAAACATGGGAAGGATCAAAGTATCAAACATGTTCAAATAATTAAACCCCGATGAATATTTTTCGAGTTATTTTAATTTAACAATATAACTTTTTAGCAATTCCGATAAAATTTCTGAACCAAATTGGAAGTTAATCCTTTAAAAAATAGATATGATTGAGTTATGAGGTAATAAACACAAAACGGCAGCCGAATTGAGGTCCTTCACCTTTTTGGTGGTCCGCGAAAATGTTATGATTTGGTTCTAGTAGTTTTGATATCCCAGACTACGTTGCCCTTGACACACAGAATGGTATGGACTCTTCGATCAAATCACATATTCTACGTTGACCTATAATTAAATAAGTATTTTACAATAGATAATATATCATATAGGTAGGTATTTATGATTTGTTATTTATTACCTAAAGAAATTTTACGAGTATTTATAAGACAGCATTGTACCGTCATTACTGGTATTACGTTTTTATTTTCATGGGCACATAACGTGTTACCAACTAAAAAAGAGGACCATTACAGAAAGTATTCACTATTGAGTTCATTTTAATCAATCGTCAACGTCACTTTCACAGCGCGGAGATATCGTCAAGATCAACATGAGATCAACAAAACATTTAGTTGTCTGGCTGTTTCCTCTCAGACCGGTTGTTGTATTACACTTAATAAATACTTAAAACTATTTGTGTATCATCTCGTGTTGTGCTGTGATGTTGTGAACTTGGACATAATGGATAATATTTATTTCACGGTTAATGGGGAACATTACACATTATGTGAGTGTTATATTATTTGTATAAGTTTATTTATTAATACAAGATAGAAATCTCAACTGCAATATGCAAAAATTTTACGAACCTAGCGGTAGCCGGCTACCTTGTAAAATTAGGATTTCTTTGTTCATTCGATGCTGAAGGATTGAATACATGGTTATGGATTACATTCCATCATTTTTTATATGTTCTGTCCTTATCTTCCTTCAAAATAACCATACTTCGAATGTCTGTCCATCTGTCTGTCTCGCTTTCACAGCCAAACCACCGAACGGATTTCGATGAAATTTGGTATGAATATAATTGTAGACCCGGTGTCAAACATTGGCTACTTTTTGACGAAACAGTTAGTTTATTGACTTTTTTATCGGTTTAGTAGACTTGTCCCCCCTGTCGTTCACTGGTACTATTTGGTGTTTTCATAACCTACATTAAAAGCACTAAAACTGAACAAACTTACCTAACTGCTTGTTAATTAAATTTCATTAGTATCTTGTTTAAATTAGTAAAGTTTTTATAAAGTTTGGATAATTATTATTTATTCTTACATACCTACTCATACGGCTGAAAGAAATCGAATTGTACCTAAAACATCGAGAGAAAAACTCAATTATGTTACTTTTGTCGCAGCTGGTACTGAGGTAAGCCCTCGTACGACCCTGAACGACTACCTTCGGGACTATCTATGCCTGCATGGAACAAAGGGGATGTGCCACGAGGGTGGTTGCGGGGCGTGCATAGTCTCGGTCTCACAAACTCACCCCCTTACCAAGGAGAAACGTGTGTTTTCTGTCAATTCCGTAAGTCCTACCCTGTGGTAGATAGATAGATATACTCTATATTGTACCTACCATTCAAAATTATACATCTTAAATCTTGATACTAATTAAAACAATGTGTACAATGGCGAACTTATCGCTATTGCAATTTATTTTTGTAACTAGTTGAGTTCTATATCATACCGTAAGTAACAACTAAAAAAAAGTATTGTTTTAATTTAACGTAGGGTGATTGCGCTGGTTTGGCGTCCAGCTCTACTTATCCGTCCACTTGACCTTTACACGCGTAAAATAGGAATAGGAACGCACCTAAACGTGCCAGTTGACTCTCGTTTCGATCCTTAATACCACAGCTGCAGTGCTAACAACCGAATTATGATTTGACAAATGAACACTTAGCTACAAAATTAAGTTTAGTGGTCGCCTCGAGTTCGAGTTGCGCAGACGCCATCGTGATAAAAAAAAAATAGTGGGCAGGGGATCACTTCGTGGTGAGTACTGTTGCAATTTCATCTATATGTTATTTATTTTTAAAACATACTACTATTTAAAAGTATAATAAACACAATCTTAAGTGCAGTTCAAGAATTTTTTATAGTTATCATAGTATAATTTGGTGGACGGATACTGACTTACCTATTTTGCCAAACAATTGGTTTCCGCCCATGTGGACGATAACCCAAATAACAGGATGAATATTTGGAAGAGTCATTTTACTTTATCAGACCTATGAAATACTATATGTTTTCTCCAGGAATGATCTTTAAGGTAAATTTAACTAAACATTTAGTTTGCGTCCACTTGTTTCTCAGTGTTGAGTGAATAAAAAAATTTTTACATAACGCGGACGGAAAACTAAAATAACTATTATAAATACAGGCTACTTTTCGTCCTAGACAATTTTGAGGGCGGACGGAAATAACACACAGCAATTTTTTTTGCATTGCTTTTGCGTCCATAAATTTGTACAAATAGTATAAATCTTTTTTCTGCTAGATTATTAAAATGAAAACATTTTTTTTAGATGCAATCGAAGAATACAAAAATAAGCAGACAAAAAGCTGCTTCTTACACTGAAGATTCGTTAAAAAAAGCTTTAGCGGAAATTAGAGAAAACAAAGTTCCTGTTAGAAAAGTGAGTAGGAAATATGAAATACCCAAGTCTACTCTTTTGGACAGAATACACGGAAAAACAACAGATTGTAAAAAAAGAAGGGGGCCAGATCCTGTACTGGGAACCGCAGGTGAAAAAAAAGTGGTGCAATGGCTTATTAATATATCTAAATGTGGATTCCCTGTTAAAAAGCACGAACTTTTAGATTCTATCCAAAAGATTATAAAAGATTCATCTATACCCAACAAATTCAAAAATGACCGTCCAGGTCAAACCTGGTATTTAAATTTTTTGAAAAGAAATCCAGAAATTTCGAGCCGATCGGCAAAAGGAATTAACCGAGCAAGAGCCCAGGTTACCGAAGACTCAATAAGAACTTGGTTCCAAGGTCTTGAGGCGTATATGGAAGAAATTAACCAAAAGGATGTTTTGAATCGGCCACAGAGTATCTTCAATGGCGATGAGAGTGGCTTTGCCCTATGCCCAAAGACTGGCAAAGTACTGGGGCCCAAAGGGTTTCGAAACCTTTATCAAGTAAAACAGGGAAACGAAAAGGACAATTTGACAGTTTTAGTAACATTTAATGCTAATGGAGAAGTCTGTCCACCATGCGTGGTATTTCCCTATGTTCGACCACCTCGGGCAGTGGTGGATAGCATGCCACCGGATTGGTGTTTGGGAAAATCTGAATCGGGATGGATGCGGAGTGATGTATTTTTTGAATACATTACCAATGATTTTAATAACTGGGTCGAGCGCAATAATATCCAAAAACCTGTCCTGTCGCTCGTAGACGGGCACAAATCACATATGTCTCTGATGCTCAGCACAGTGTGTGAACAGATGCAAATAATATTATATGCTCTTCCGCCTAACACGACGCATATCCTACAGCCAGCTGATGTCAGTGTATTTGCTCCTCTCAAGGCAAATTGGAAGAATACCGTGCGTAAATTTTTAGCGAAGCCAGAAAATGCTAATGCATCTGTTACTAAAACAAACTTTTGCACGTTGTTTTCAGAGACTTTGAAAGAAACAAATATGTCATCATGTATCAAAAACGGGTTTAAAAGATGTGGCCTATATCCTTTTGATCCAAATGCGCCTGATTACACAAAATGTGTCCTCGACACATTAGTAAATATTAACACCAGACAGACTCCTGCAGAAAAAGACATCAACAGAGCAGACGTGGCCATTACCAAAAAAGTACTAAAGCAAATAAAAACTGCACTACTTAACAAGAACGTAAACTATAAAGTGATAATAAAAGAACTTAACACATTCAAAAAAACACTGCCTTTGGAGACAAACGTTTCCGAAGTAACAATAAACACGGAGTCTGACTACACTAATAGTACAATGCAACACGATTCTGCAAATAGTTTACTGATGTTGTCAAACTCAGGTAATGTTCATGTATCAAATTCACTAAACATATCTGCAGAGCAGCAACAGATTTCACGTGGTCTAGAACTTAGTGCTATCGTTGAAGTCGGTCAACCATCAATAAACATTAATAAAAACTGTAACTCCATGTCATCGTTACACTTAACGGGATTTAATAGCTTCTTAGAAGTTGGATCAGTTGTATCACTTAATGATATTGTAATAATGCCTTTGAATGATACTGATAAGATTCCAGAGTCGTTGAATGTTTGCGAAAAATCTTTGGCAAAATCAGCAGACGTTCAGCCTAACCTAGCCGTCTTCACAGAAAAAGATCCTGAATCTACAATGTCACTGGCTTTATCTCGAACTGTTACCGAAACTAACGCAGATGAATCAATCGACCACCTAATTTCATTACCTGTCGTATCCTTTCCTCCTATCTCCATAGAAGACGTGACTCAATGTGACCTTGGAATTCCAACTGCAAGCGCATTATTACAAGAAAATTGCCAAAATTTCATCCAAAAGCCGTATAATTCTCCAAATTCATTGAAAGTTTCTGAGAAAAGCCCCACGCCGATTATAACGGAAACCATAATATCAACATGTTGCAACATTGGTGATGTACAAGCACAAAAAGAAACTAAGTTCATAGTCAAAGATCCGTTTGAGCGCCACTTATATTTACCAGAACAGGTTGTAAAAACGAAAAAAACAACTACTCATAAAACTCCTGCCGCTATTTCATCAGCAGCTTGGAGGGAACATTATGGAATGCGAGAAAAAATAAAAAATCTAAAACAAGAAGAAACCCGAAAAAGAAAATTGGACCGCAGTGAAAAACAAGAACAAGCAAAACTGTTAAAAGAAAGTAACTTGAAACTAAAGCCAAAATCAAAATTAAAACCTAGACGGGGGAATTCTGAAAATATGGATTACAAACCAAGAACTATGCACAGAGTTGGTAAAGAAAATAACGTTGCTCCAAAAGCTGCTTCAGGAAAAATATCATGTTCGGAATGTGATGACGTTTTAATCTCTGAGGTAGATGAAGATGAAGACAAAAACATAGGCTGTGACGTCTGTCCTCAGTGGTACCACCTTAAGTGTACAGTATTTCAAGGGAAAACGTATTTAGATGTTAAAGATAAACCATACAAATGTAGCCATTGTTGTAATGATACCAAATGTCTTACAGTTAGTTTTATAATTGATTTATTTTATTATGTTATAACGAATCTGTTACATTTTTTTACGGCTGTTATTTTACTAGATTTTTTTAAATTCAACCAGTATTTCGAGATCCTTATTTGATTAATAGACATGGACAATATGTTCATAATATTAAAATACATCATGCACGAGTACGTAAGTGTTATCATCATAGATATAGAATAATTGTTATCACTTAATTATATAAGGCTACCAGAAAGACCTTTGTTGATTAGTAATTTGAACTTTCTTTATGGCTTACTCTTATGTACGATTTCATTTCGTAAAATCTAGTTAAAATAATAATTACAAGATTGAAATCATATAAGGACAAGAAGATAAATAGTAGAAATCGTAGACTACAAAAGTTTTTTGTTGTTTAATATTTAAATTTCTGTTAATAAACCAATTAAGACACATAATCATTCGATCTCAGTAGATTTAAAATAATGTTTAATGTTGTTAATGTTATTGTTGATTAAAAAGTATGTTTACATGTGTTTTTTATTTGATAATGCACTTGCATACCTTAATTACTCAGTGGACGAAAACTAGATTACATAGGGACGGAAACCAAAATTTTGGACGGAAAACTAGTGAAATCAACAGTTTTACGTTTAATATTTATTATAAAAAAACTGGTAAATATAAGTAACTGTTTCACATTTAAAACATAGAATAGACTATATAAGCTCTGAAAACAAATATTATTTATCCAAATTTGAAATCATCAACATATTATTTTCGCTTTACAAAACTGGCAACACCGGTAATTGGACGAAAACCAGCACAGTCACCCTATGTATGTTTATTTCTGTTCGTTCTGAACTTAACCTCACAGATAAATAAATGCAAAAGATTTTCATGAATTTAATTGGCTATCAAACTCATTAAATTCATGTTACACAAAATATATCTGTGTATGTAATCGTCTATCGTATCGTGCAATATAGGTTACAAAATCTCTTTTTGCCGTAACAAACTGGTCCTCGCGTTCTTAACCACACTGATATAAATAAGTTCGGAAAACAATGACCTCAACTAAACGTGTTTTTTTTGAGTACTAATTTATTTTTATTCGACTGTTCAGTAAGTAGGTGATAATATCGGTCCAATGATTCAACAGTGTAGTTTTCAACTAAGAATAAACTGATCGCAATTTGTGTTTATGAACGCAAAGAAATCGCGTGAATAACATAAAGGACGAAAATAGGCTAAATTTCTTACATCTCTTTAGCTAGCTCAATCAGTCCGTAGGAGGCTAGCCTCCTAGGGACTGATGGCGGCTTCCACTAATCAGTTCATCCAAAGAAGTAGTCTACATCAACACTAATATTATAAAGAGGAAAGATTTACATTTTTGTGTGTATGTTTGTAAGAATAAACTCAAAAACTACTGTGCCGATTTCAAAAATTCTTTCACCATTAGAAAGCTGCATTCACCCTGAGTAACATAGGCTATATACCACAGGTGGAGCTGCGGGAAACAGCTAGTTGGTAATAAAAATAATCTCAAAATAACTATACACATCAATGCTTAAGACGTGTCAGTCCCGGAGGAAAATTAAGCATTTTATTTAACGGACAATACAAATAAGTACTCTTTATTGCACCGAAACAAAAATAGAACAAAACAGGTAAAAATACGAACTTATTAAAGAAATTTCTTCCAGTCAACCTTATGGTCGAAGGAAATATCTACGTCGTATTATACAGTCGAAGGCGCAGTATAAATAAATACACATTTGCTGGATGCTTTGCGTGTATGATTGTTCCTTGTAACTTATTCATCATCATTAGTAGGTATGTATGTTTGTATAATGTATATTTTGTATTTATGTAGATATGTATATTTAAATATATTACGTAGGTTTATGTAGTTTCTTCAATTCATTACATTTTTTCATATCAGTATACTTTTTGAGCCGCATAAATATTCTGTTTATCCATATGGTTGACTGGTAGATAATGTTTTAGCCTTAGATTAATAATTGTTCTCGCGCGTCGTAGCGCGAGTTTAGCGTTGTGTTTGTTGCCTTATTAATTAATGTTTTAGCATTAAGTCCGCATATTGTATAAGTTCCTATGTTTACTTGTGCTTCAATTAGGTGCTTCAATAAATAAACGTTTTTTCCAGTGTCTGGTCCACGTTTTGTCATGCCACCAGTGGGATATCACGACGATAGAGGGAGTGGGGAACAGGAAAGACGGCTACCATGTCATACAAAGTAGACTGGCAGCTTTCAACGGGACACAGTGTGGATACTGCACCCCTGGCTGGGTCATGAGTATGTACAGGTAAAAACGTAATGCATGGAGTAGTATGCTAGGAGGGAGGAATGGGCGATATTTATTTATTTATTAAACTTCATTACAGTTTTGTAATGTAAATAGCGGTCTTAAAGTTATAGGCTTTTCTTCGCGGTATCTCATCTTATCGCAGAAGTGCAGCTCCTTCGTGTGGATAAATAACAATAGACATTCATTATCTTGTCTACATGATAAAAGGTAAAAGAAATCGTTATACTTTACAGCAGACCCGAATAAAAGGTTGCTTTAAATCCAAAATTGCCCGAAAAGTGAAAACATTGCCCTCATTTATTTTTTACTTTGTTTATGCTGTACACTCGAGCACGGAAATCCTAGACAGTAAGTTATTTATTAAACGCAAAATAACTGTACGGATAGCATCACTCCGTCGACTGAACATTCGTTAAAATAGGAATCTACTTGAAAGTAATGTTAAGTTCAGATAATAACAATTGGATACACATGGGAGCAAAGCAATAATTTATCAATACTGAGATCAAATGCATATAATATTTTAGGTAATACATAAAAAAATATTTTTGGTAATACATTAAAAATACTTTTTAACATGTTGCAAATCTTAAAAATATATATTTGAGTGCCCGAAACTTTAGTACGAAACATGACACAAAAATCTAACAATAAAAAGACCATGCCCATTAAATGCCCCTCACAATAGACGATGATAATGACCAACAAATGTATTTTTATCTAACTCATCTCCCGGCGTTTAGAATGACAATTTTTACACGATTCTATAAAAATGAGTGTAATGTTTAAAACTTCTTACTTACTTATTTTTAGACTAGCATCCCGTCCCGACTTATCACAGGCCTATAGCCTTCCTCGATAAGTAGGCTATCCAACACTGAAATAATTTTTCAAATCGTACTAGTAGTTCCTGAGATAAGTAGTTCGGTATAGGTAGATAATTAATTTGTTGTAACTAGCTTACGGACGAAGTTGCTCCCCAGTAGGTAGAGATTTCTAAATCTCTCTCTGATGTAGAGTTCTTAGATACCTACATACTGCAAATTTAAACTTCATTTTTAAAGCACGACAACAGCTTTTAAAGCTTAACTGTATATGTATATTGGTAGGTTAACAAACAATATATGTAGTGGGATTAATCTTAATAGATCGAGCTTAAATGACCTTGTATGCACTTGAACATATTGCGTATTATAGGTATAATGTATAATCATACGTCTATCTGCGCAATAGGTACAAATCTCAACGTACATCATAGAAGAAATCTATGCAAGATCAAGGCCAGAGGTAAGTATTACAAGGAACAAACTTTTGTTACGATTAGGGGTGTGGAAACACGCTTCGATTTTGAGAGAATAGTTTCTGCTGTCAGGGCTGCTCAATCTTTGCCAGTGGCTATCATCAACCGTGGGCCGCGTTTTGTAGTTTGTACAATTTTTTTTTGGCAGTTTATATTCAAGTTCGAGTCAATTGAGTATGAAACGATTGGAGGATTCATTTGGTAGCAACATGTGCCGATGTACCGGGTACCGACCCATTCTGGACGCATTTAAGAGCTTTGCTACTGACGTTGGCGATGACTTGAAGAAAAAAATTCAGGTACGTATTTCACCTTCAGCAACCGAGTCCTGATGTTGGCTTTACTTACAGATCTTCAGTTCCAGAGAAAATAATGTATATCTTAAACAAACTCAAATAATACCTACACTCGTGTTAAAAAATGGAAAATGTAACTAGTTGTGCATACCAGTTGGTCCATGAGGAAAACGTGTCCATGAAGGCCTCCATGACACAGAATTAATATTCAAATGCACATTTTCCACACTATGTTTTTTACTATATTCGTAGTTGGCAACGCGGTCGTGACACTCTTGGTGCAGGCGTCCGTGGGCTACGGTAACCACTTATTAGGTAGGCAGTAGGCATAATGCCTATTCACTAGTATAACATGATTCTAGAATATTTTCACGACTAAACTTTTCTATTTTACAAATCAAATCAAATAATTTATTTGTGCAACATACGATGAACATGCAGTTGTAACACATAATACCTAGAGAACGCTATGTTTTGCCATTAAAGTATAGCGTACAAATATTATGTCATATAAAAGATTAATAACATCATTCTAGTTATGTCAAATTGAAAATAAAATCTTTATTACAATAGGATGTCAAAAGTGTTACAAATAATCAAAATTATATGTTATCGTCATTCAAAAAGTCATTAATTTTATAGTAACACTAGCTTTTTTCCGCAGCTCCGCCTGCGTCAAAAAGTAGCCTGTGTTTGACCCCGGGTCTTCAACTATATTCATACCAAATTTCATCAAAATCCGTTTAGCGGTTTGGTCGTGAACAGACAGACAGACTTCCGCATTTATAATATAATATTAGTATGGATTTGTCAATCAGAAATTTATATAAATTATTTTTAAACATTATTAAGTCATTAATTAATTGATTTTAGATTATTATTCCTATTATACTTTTTCTAACATGTGCCCTAGTTCATCGCTGGGTGCAAACATTGTAAATGTACAACGTTTGAACATTCATTTGTAGGATGTGGAAGACCTTGATAAAATAAAATGCAATAAAAAGTGCGAGAGGCGATGCAGCGTCGTAAATGAAGAGTGGTGCCTTATAGATGACAACGAAGGCTCGCTCTTGGATGTGGGCGGGAAGTCAAGTCGCTGGTACAAGGCGTATACTATAAAAGATGTGTTTCAGGTAATAAGTGACCTTCCTTTAACAATTTTCTTGGGTATTAAGAGATATGGATGGATAGAAATATTTACAAAAACATTCCATTCATGAGTAATATTGCACGAATTAACTAATCACAAACCCTCGAGTTGAAATAGTCAGCATCTTGCGTCAGTGGAAACGCAACCTAACTTTTTCAAATATTTTGTAATGCGTTGTTGATGTGTAGTTTTATTTTAATTTATTCTCATAATAATATTTCCAGGTTATCACCAAAGAGGGCATAGACAGTTACAGACTTATTTCCGGAAACACTGGCCAAGGCAAGTAGGTTTCGTGTTTCCTAAAAAGTACTTAGATAGGTACTAAATACTTGTCACGCTACCAACATAATTATGTATTGACTTAGATATGGCTAATGATACTTACACAACGGTTTATTTTTTTTTATCTAGGTATATGTCTTATAAGAATCGGAAAATGGAAAATTCATAATTCATAATAAAAAATCCTATAATTTTTTAAACAATTTATATTGCTCTTTTACCCAAAAATACATACCTACTTATATTACTTTTTATAAACTTTATCTACTGAATGTTCAGCGATTCACCACAAAGTAACAGACCCATGTTTTTTTCATCTACTTATACATAACATCTTACATATATACATCTTTTACACATATTCACTTATATATATATATATAAATATTTTTATTTAAACTTACCTTAAATTTTAAGGGGTGTTCCCGCCTTCACACGAACCTCGCGTCTTTATAGACATATCATCAATAACTTCCCTCAAAGAGTCCTTCTCTGAAGGCAACCTGGTCCTGGGTGCCGCCATGACACTCAGTGACGTCATGGCCTTGTTCCTCAAGTGGTCGAAGGAAAATGAGGACTTCATTTATTTGAGAGAATTCTACGACCATTTGGACTTGGTCGCTCATCTACCGGTAAGAAATGTAAGTACCTCAACTTTTTTTTATCAGATATGTACCAGCATTGTATTCGAATTAGGAATAAATATTTTGTTGTATAGTTAATAGAAACCGTTAAAACATTGTATATCTTCTTAGCTTGTCTAACATCATCTTTATCATTTTAACCGCAGTCAGTCCACAGCTGGACATGGGCCTCTCCTAATGGTTTCCAAAATGACCGGTTGTTTGTTTTTGGCAGATTTTAAATTGTAAACTACATTAATCATGTTAATTTTATTTTACTTAGATTGGCACTATAGGAGGAAACTTGGCAATGAAAAATATACATCCTGATTTTCCGTCAGATGTTTTCTTGATTTTCGAAACAGTTAACGCTGCCATAACAATAGGTAAGATTATCATTAAATTTATATTCATAAAATAATGTTGGTATTGCAACACCGCATGACAAAATATTAGCTACTTATTTAGGTTAGGATTTATCGTACGCAAAATATCAAATTGGTGTACCTACGAGTATATTGAATAAAGGCGATAGAAAAGATGAAAATGGTTGGTAAATTAATAAGAACTAGTCCGCCAAACTCTGGCACCAGAATGTACAGGGTTGCTTGACCATGCAACTCACTTGATATAAATAATAAGGAATAGTCCAAATAAAAAGATATAAATCTTTTTTAGCATAAACTCATAAAATTATTGTTAGGTAGGTACATACTAAGTTTATTATTCTAACGATTTTGTATATGTTATATAAATACATATATAAATAAGTAATGAATTACTTTTATTTTTTTTATGTATAAAATACCTATATTTATTTTCCGAATAAAAAATAAGAATGCCTAAAAACGGCACAAAACTCGTTGATCTCTTTTGTTTCTTCGTGCCTAAATTAAAAATAAAACCAAATTTTTCTTATTTCGATACTTTCGTAATTAAACCTCAATGGGCTGTACAATAAGCAATTTATAGGCGAAACTCTATTTAAGATGTATATTTTTCTTTCTCAGTTGACAATACACTGGCAGAACATGATATGAATTTAAAAGAATTTCTCAAAGTAGATATTAAAAATAAGTTAATAAAACAGGTGAAAATACCTCCACTGTCATTGAAATCATTAATCAGGACTTACAAAGTAAGTAATTTACGTATTCATCATTTTAAGGACAATGTATGTACTTACCCCAGATTTATTCTGTATATTTTTGTCTAAATATAAATCTTTACCTTTTTAAAAGTTAATAACAAACGTTTGAAACCGTGGATGTAAGACAGAAATATTTCTTACATCCATGTTTTAAACTATAAAAGTAAGTACTTAATTCACACTGTGATTTCATAATAGGCTACTTGACTGTATTCATACTTGGTTAATATTGTTATACTAAACAAAATATACACTAAAAAGTAACCGATTCTAAAAACAACAGCAAAATTGGTTGTTAATTAAGGCAGTAATTCGATTTTAAAGTTTTCTCTAAAAGAAAAGTGGGAGCGTGGTGGGGACGTCTTGCTATCTCTTTTGTACGCACGAAACCGAGTGGCAGTGACGTCACAGCTCACACAGTGCATCCTTTTCTTGTTTTTTGACAGTTTCCCCTTCCACCGAATTTCAAAGGCTTATAACTTATTTATTTTTGAACGGATTAGAAAAAATATCTCATAATTCTGTTTCTGGAAATACAAATAATGATACGAAAGAAAAAATAAAAATTTGTAGAATACTCAATTAGACCTAGCACTTTTCTTAAAAAAAAAAAAGAAAAGCACCAGCCGTGAATTTAATATTTCTATCAAAATGTTTCAGATAATGTCGCGATCACAAAACGTTCACGCCATTGTGAATGCTGGTTTTCGTTTCAAATTGAACGATTCAAAGAAAGTCGTAGAAGCCGTCATTGTGTACGGGAATATAAATCGCAGACTAGTTCGAGCGACTGCGACTGAAGAAGCCATTGTCGGGAAAGAGTTATTTACCGAAGACACTTTGCAAAAAGCTCTAAAGGCTTTGAGCGATGAACTGGTCCCGGAAGACATCCCACCAGACCCATCACCATTTTGCAGGAAGACCCTCGCTCTAGGATTGTTTTACAAGGTTCGTTAAATTAACTGCCAATGCCTAGAATTATTTTCTTTGGCGGAAAGTATTTTGTCAGTACTGTAGGAAAAGTAAAAAAAAACCAGACCACACTTTCTCCATTCACTTATTGTCTCGCTGTAAATATATGTCTTAAATCTAATAGGAAATTATTTAATTTGCGTAAGTATTCCTTCGGCGCAACTATCCGGGTTTTACCCTAGTTTACCTATTCTTACGTATTTTATGTCCGCTCCTTTATGTGTAGTGAGTTATGGAGGATGGATGTTGGACTTATTGCTAACACTTACGAAACTTGACATAGGTACGTGTTCCTTGACTTATATACTTAATTTTTTTTTATCGAGAGAATTTTTCGATTGGGGGAAAAATGAGGACAAAAAGTAGGAAAGTTTGGTGTAACATTATTAAACGGATTTTAAATATGTGTGTGTTTTAATATGTAGGTATGTAAGTGCTGTGAAAACTCAAAAAAGGGACGTTAATGGGGGAAGTTTAAAGCAGCGTTTTATGAATAAATCTCGCATTTCGAGGTAGTTCGCGAAATTTACAGTTCACAAAACTACTAGTTGTAATCATTGGCAGGCAATCCTGTCCTACTGTCCGACGTTAAACGCCCGCTACAAGTCCGGCGCCACCAAGCTCCAGCGGCCGCTCTCCGGAGGCTCCCAGAAGTTCGACACCGACAAATCACTATGGCCCCTGAACCAACCAGTGCCAAAGATTGAAGCATTGACACAGGTACTCATCTAACTCATTTCTACCTTTCAATGGGAAATGTAAATGGTTTTAAAGTTTGAAATCTAAAAAATTGAATTTGTGTATTAAATACCATATGCAAAGTAGTCTATAGTCTTCCAAAAGTTAATTAAATACCCTTCGTTCTCAATAGTTTCTTTCGTAGAATCACTGGAACGGAGGTAGATTTTTGTATAAAGATAATCTACTGGTTAGAGTCTGCTTAGATAGCTTTCTATCATCCCTTTTCAGCTGCCACATAGTAAAAGGATTGGTTTGTGTTCCGTTTTATCGAATGAGAGAGGTAGCAAATCTTCGTAGGCCAGTGAAACACGAGTTGGTAGAATGCTGATCATGGTGTTGCTTGTGAGGTGTGTATACAGACTATAATGACCTTGCGCCCATCTTTAGTGGGCCGTATGTTTGACTTTTGCTTAAAACAGAAACCGCCGCGTTCTAGCAAATAGTGTTACGTGTATTACATACATATCATAACGGCTGTTTCCCGTACGGGTTGGTATTAGTATTATAAGTATCACATAATTTTATTTTTCTATGTTTCAGTGCTCAGGCGAGGTGTCATATGTGTGCGATATCATCTTGCCTCCTAGAAGCGTGCACATCGCCTTCGTCCTGTCTGACATTTGTGTCGGAGACATCGAGAGGTTCGATGCCTCTGAAGCATTGGTAACTTTATAATTATATACTCTTTATTCCTTACAGTCCACTAAAAAAAAATGCATAAATAACTTAAACGACCTCTTTCAGAGTCAATCTTCATATTTTAGTAAATAAGTACCTCGGTATATGAAATAACAAAACTTCAACAGTCAATTAACGCTGTTTTGGCAATTGGCAATACTTCACATCAAAATGGTATACCTAGGTCTAAAATACCTAATATATAAACATTTAAGGACCATTCAAACTGACGTGAATCTCGCGCAACTGGCGGGACGCCCATAGAAATAAATCGGTAGAAAGTGCCGTAGCTTATGCGAAAGTTAACTGGCCTGCTAATGACACTTCTATATTCTTATTTCGGTGGGCGTCCCGCCAATAACGTCGGAATCGCGTCAGTTTGAATAGAGCTTTACATCAACACAATATTTTTTTTCTAATTTCAGAAAATGTCAGGGGTTATTGGTTTCTTTACCGCGAAAGATATTCCAGGGAAGAATACATTCACGCCGGCCAAAGTGCCATGGCAAGATTTCGAAGAAGAAATCCTCGCCAGCAAACACGTATCCTATCACGGTCAGCCTGTTGGCATAGTGGCCGCAGTGACTCAGAAACTGGCACTTACTGCTGCGGACATGGTGAAGGTTTATTATAAGAAGAGCGATGCTAAGCCCGTCTTAAGTATTAAAGATGCTTTGGCTGCACCAGAAAAAGAAAGAAGGGTAAGGACAATGCTATTAGTAATTTTCATCGTTTTCCCTATGTCAAATTTTCAAATAGGATTGCTGCAGTGTACATAGTCTATGTATCTGTAACTTGCAGGTTCGCTCCGACGCAACCATAAAGCCTACAAGCAAAGGCGATGACATAAAACACGTGATCAAGGGGACTTTTAAGATCCCTTCACAATACCACTACACCATGGAGACTCAGTCTTGCCATGTGCAGCCCACGGGACAAGGGGTCCAAGTGCGTGCTGCAACGCAGTGGATGGACATCGTCCATGTGACTGTGGCAAACATGTTGGATATTCAGCAGAACAAGTAAGTGGATAATAAGGAACTTGACAAGACACTAGGAAAGATTCCAAATCTAAGATTAGGTTATTCGATCAGAGCTAGACCCTGAAAACGTATAATTGCCGATTAAAGGTTTTATGCACCTGACTGAAAAGAACAGATTTAAAAATAAGTCCATGGCATAGACAATAGATAAACTGTTATCTAACGGTGTTATAATAATGACCCCTTTATGGTACCGAGATAATACAAAATATACAAGATAATGTTGTGCAAAGGCAATATCACAATAGCAATCTCCTACAGACAACCTTTTGAAAGAAAAAAATATAAAAAGAGAATTATGTATGGCTCAGAAATACAAGCTTAATACAATAGTATAAAGTTACATCAAATAAACTATAATATACCTATTTAGAATTACATACCAATATACTTACCTAAGAATACATAAATAAATAAATAATTAGCTATTTACTTGACGACCAGTTGTTGGTGATAAATAACTTAAGTGAAGCGATATTTGGGTATTATATTACACTACCTGTGTTTCCCGCAGATCCGCTCGCGTAAAAAAGTAGCCTATGTTTCAGCCCAGGTCTTTAACTATATTCATACCAAACATGAAAATCCGTTTTGGCCGTGAAAGCGTAACAGACATACAGACTTTAGCACATAATATTAGTATGGAAGTATGGATACAGTCGCAACGAAGAAGGTGACAGTTACTCGTTGAAGTTTAATCAATTCAGATGCTAGACATGTAAGGTACTCTATGAACTATTTAATTTCCTCTTCAGAGTAGAGGTGGTAGTACCACGCGTAGGCGGTGCATACGGCGGGAAAGCGACCCGCTCGGCACTGGTGGCGTGCGCATGCGCACTGGCGGCGTACAAGCTGAACCGCGCGGCCAGCCTTGTGATGCCCATCACACACAACATGGCGGCCATCGGCAAGAGGCAGGAGTGCTACGTTGAATACGAGGTTTTATGTCCTTAAGATTTATTGAAATATTTTTGTAATTTCTATATTACATAGGGCGCACTGTAAGTTTCCGGAACTGGCCACTTACATAAACAATATTTAAAAATTTATTGCAACATTTGAAAATAGAACTCTTTGGCTGTAGAATGCAGTTTGTTTCATCTGACTGTCTTTTGTTTTTACCTTGTGGCGCCATTTAAAAAATTGTGTGTCTGCATCAACATGGATTTAACTCGGGAAAATTTTCGTAGTATGATTTTCTACGATTTTAAGTGTAATTTGACAGCTCAACAGAGCATCGCTCGGCTTGAAACAGCTTTTGGCAATGAAGCACCATGCAAGACAACTGTTTATAGCTGGTTTGCAGAATTCAAGCGTGGTCGTATCAATCTCAGTCACGAATCTCGCGATGGTCGGCCGTCCACCGCTGTGACCAACAAAAACATCAATGCTGTGCGCCGTATGATTGAAACAGACAGGCATGTGACCTACCATGAAATTCGCGCATCCTTAGAAATAGGCATGAGTCAAATACAATTAATCCTACACAAACATTTGGGTGTGAGAAAGCTGTGCTCGCGGTGGATCCCACACAACTTGACCGAGGCTCAAAAAACGGACCGCGTCACTTGGTGCAGTGCCATGCTTACCAGATTCAACGAAGGTGCGTCAAATTTGGTGTGGGACATAGTAACAGGTGACGAAACATGGATTTATTGCTACGATCCCAAAACAAAGCAGCAATCGAGCGTATGGGTATTTCAAGATGAGCCGAAACCAACCAAAGTGGCGCGCGTGAAAAGTGCATCTAAGCGGATGATTGCTTCTTTTTTTAATAAAACTGGACACGTGGCTACTGTTGCTTTAGAGAATCGTCGTACAGTGAATAGTGACTGGTACACGACCATTTGTTTGCCGGAAGTTATTGACGAACTCCGTAAAAATAACCGTAAACGCCATATCATCCTGCACCACGACAATGCTAGTTCTCACACGGCCAGACAGACAAACGACTTTTTGAAGGCGAAAAATGTAGAACTTATGAGTCATCCTGCATACAGTCCCGACCTGGCACCTTGTGACTTTTTTCTGTTCCCAAAAATTAAGAACCAATTACTCGGTCAACGATTTTCATCACCAGAAGAGGCTGTCGAGGAGTATGAAAAACACGTTTCAGAGGTCACCACAGAGGAGTGGCACAAAAGTTTTCAAAACTGGTTTCATCGAATGAAAAAGTGCATAGACGCCAAGGGAGATTATTTTGAAAAACAATAAATTAATTTTGTACCTTTAATAGTATTTTTTCATATTCATTCCGGAAACTTATAGTGCGCCCCACGTATATATTTTTTACCTAAGTACTTTTACCTTTGGACTTCGTAAAAATCGTTTTTTTTTTTAAATGAGTTCTCTATTGTCATCATTTAAGTCATTACAACTACCACTTACCGAAAGGTGGTGGTAGGTAGGTATACTCAACTAACAAGAGTATTCCCTTCCTAAAGAAATTTAGGGTTCGGAAACCAAAAATAAGGTCTACAAGTATGCTTGTCTAATAGGTTTCTACGTCTTAAAAGCCTACTTCTTGACGGGATATGAATAAGTATGCACAGTAACGGACATCGAACAACCAAAGACAAAATAGGTGCGATTGGAAAAACACTCAAAAACTAAGAGACTACCACCTAAACATGAACAATTAAAATTAATGTTATCTAAATCCCTTTGCGTTTATTTTCCAGGTCGGTGTAAATTTGGGCGGAGTGATCCAGTATCTAGATCTGAGTTACTACTCCGACTGTGGGTATTCTTTCAATGACAGCTCAGCCGGGGAGATCGGCAATGTCATGGCGAACTTGTACGACAAAAGTCGCTGGAATGTCAACGGGTACAGCGTGCTGACTGACAAGGCTAGCAACACCTGGTGCAGGGCGCCTGGTAAGCATTTTTTCTGATATTGATATAAATTTATAGATACCTCGATGGTTTAAGCCAACCCCACAATAAGTAGGTTAATCAAATATCTAATATTCACTTCCTTTTCAGGTACGACAGAAGCATTCGCAATAATGGAACACCTGATGGAGAAAATCAGTTACATAACTATGAAAGATCCTATCGACGTCAGAATAGGGAACTTGGCCACTGAACATATCAGCATAAAGGAAATGATAGATATACTCAAATATGATTCTAAATACGATAAACGTAAAGCTGAAATTACTAAATTCAACGTAGACAATGCATGGAGAAAGCGAGGATTAAAACTCTCGATAATGTCTTTCCCGCTTGGCTACTCGTGGAATTATCCGGTGACTGTTTGCATTTATCACGGAGATGGTACCGTTGCTGTGTCACACGGGGGCATAGAAATGGGTCAAGGAATTAACACAAAAGTAGCCCAAGTATGCGCATATACGCTCAAAGTGCCTTTGGAAAAAGTGGCGGTATTTGAAAGCAATAGTTTGGTCTCACCAAACTCTATGGCGAGTAATGGTAGCATAACCAGCGATTGTGTTGCGCATGCGACTTTGAAGGCTTGCACGGAGTTGCTTAATAGACTGGAACCAGTGAGGAATGACATGACTGAACCAACATGGGAAGAGGTCGTTCAAAAAGCATACGAAAAAGGTGAGTAGAGGTAGACCTTAATTTTGGAAATCTGTGTTTCACTCAAATTAAGTATATCGAATAGTATCCATTCGTGCGACGTCGATACGACAGGTCTTATTACTTTGAAACTCTTATAATAAGGCCTTCTGATCATATCACCCCGAACTCTTAATTAAATAAATTAAAGAAAAAATACTTCTTATTTTATAGACAACAAAAATCTGTGCATTAATACTTGGCACCTCTATTGCCCGATGATTAAAAAATAATAATACTATTCCCCAGGTATAAATCTACAATCAAATTACATGACGTCACCGCTAGACAACCTTCAAGGGTACAACATATACGGCGTGTGCGCAGCAGAAGTAGAATTGGACGTATTAACAGGCACACACATTGTGTCCAGAGTGGACGTGCTAGAAGATACGGGCGTCAGTTTGAGTCCAGATGTGGACGTTGGACAGGTTTGCACAGTATATACTACCTACTAACCTTTTTCTATTACACAAAGGAAACTTGAACTTAAGGAGGATCCATTCAAGGATTTACAAAAAAAATAATTAATTGCAATAAATTATATGAATTAGTGACGATTACAGATGTTACATTATCTGCTACTCGACATCTTTCCGATTAACAGTAGCTCGACTGTGAACGAAATATTCTTTTTGTATGTCAACCTGTAAAATGCCACTGGCGGATAGGTAACTAAAAAGATCATACAAAATCTTGACGCAGCGTCTTCGTTTAAGAAAATCTTATGATAATGGTACAGAGGACTTAATAACCTATAATGCGAATTACTAGCGGCGACCAATTAAGTTGCAGCTGCGCATTAATATTAGATATAACCTGTTTTTCCCCGATATTTTGAACAGGAATCTTGGTTAGCTTTTCCTTACACAATAGATCAAATTTTATAGATTGAAGGTGCTTTCATCATGGGCCTTGGGCTTTGGACGTCTGAAGAATTGATATACGAACCAACGACGGGCAAACTACTCACGGACAGAACCTGGACATACCATCCTCCAGGACCTAAAGACATTCCCGTCGACTTCAGAGTGATGTTCCGAGCTAATTCGCAGAATACAGCGGGTGTTTTGCGGTCCAAAGGTATAACTTGTCTGTAGTAATATTTCAGATTTACCTTGTATAAAAAAATATATACTTATTATAGCTTGACCGCAACCGCTGTACCGCGCCTGTACAAAAATTACCTAAATTGTAATTAGCTAAAAATAATATTGAAAAACGAAATAACGCTAATTTGTTTTTATTTATTTTGATATACCCAGTGTCACTCTCACAGTAAATACGAATCTAACGACACCTCTCAAGCTAAAATTCATCGAGCCATTCAGGCTGCACAGCGTGCCAAACAATATACATACACACATACTCTCGAAAAACATAACCTTCCTTCTGGCGCAATCGGGTGAAAACTGGGTTGGATATTATTATACTCGTAAAAATACAGTTTCAAAAAATTGTGATTCGATATCGTTCACACCCCACCTCCCCGCGCATACCCAACACGCGCGGTACAGCGGTTGCGGTCAAACTAAAGGGTTTTTCAACAAGAACTTTGTTTTTCAATTGGGAAACAGCTGTTGGTGAAATGAAAAACAAAGTTCTTGTTGAAAAACCCGTTATATAATAAAATAGATACCGAAGAGTCAAGTAGGACACTAGATATTGGCGACTGGCGTTTTCAAAAACAAATATACTCTTTTTTGCAGCAACTGGGGAACCGGCCTTAACTCTAGCAGTGGCTGTGACGCACGCCCTTCATGATGCAGTTTTAGAAGCACGGAAAGAGTTCGGGTATGAAGATAAAGATCGCATACACATCGGTAAGAAAATTAATTTAGGTATCCAGCGTTGTGTGTGAGTAATTTTTGGTGACGGACATGTTTTATACGAACTAGTGTCAAAAGCATGCAATGTATAATTTGGTAAGTACGGTCAGCGTCAAAAGTGCTAGCATATTTTTTAGGACAAATTGTACGTAATTATGAAATTTACTACAGAATACACTTTTGACACTGCCAGTCATTGAGAAAGGAACGTCATTTGTAGGAGGGGAGTCGCCATGTGTAAGTTTGGTGGGCATTATTGGGCATATCCAAGGACAAAAACTAGTTGGACTCGGATTTACAACAAGATTAAAGCCATCTGCCAGCGTGAATACATCTCCGAAAATAATTCCGTTGCTTAGTTAGATGTTGTAGTAAGAGCTCTGGGACTTCAAACAAGTAAATTCATAGCAATTTATTTTTAATTTATTTAATTTTTATGAAACGTAATTTGTTAGATTTGTTAAATGTCATTTCAGCTAAGCGACAAATCTGACTACTGTCAATAAAAACCATAAGACTACCTAGTGATGATAACTCTAGATGTCGATAAAATTTCTGCAGTGGATGAAGCTGTTAAAAGAAGTGTAACTGAAGTACTTATTTACCCTACGTAAATAGATAATAATATTTATGTTAACTCTATTTGTGTACTTATAGAAAAAACGTGTTTCTCTACTGTCTCTACTGACACCTTTGTTCTTTTGTTACGGACCTTACATACAACATTAACAGTAAAATAAAAATAAAATAAACCGTAATAAAATATGAAACGTAGTGGTGCAGTTGGATAGTGTGCGCCGCACAGCACATCTGGACCAAGTTATGGGAATTTGATGGAAAGCGTGGAAAAACTAGGCTGCGCTTCAAATTATGCAACTTGAAAGGTACAGATTGAGTTATAACTCGTAATGAAAGACTAATGGGATTATACACCATCGACTCCTAAAGGAGTAAAAATAACACAGAAAACAACATTACAATAATAAAAAACTAAAAAACTTCATATACTTTTTGGAAATGTATATATTTTTCTATAATTATCGATTTTTTTCACTTTTATTCCTTAAACCTCAAAGCTTCTCTATTCGAAATTTATCGATAACTATTGCTCTATCGATAGTTGAGAGTCAATCACTTTGTCGTAATAATGGTATCAGTGGATCTAAAATGGCCACTTTGCACGAATTACAATATTATCACATTATAAATCACTAGCTGTTTCCCGCAGCTCCACCTGCGGTTATGCCTATGTCACTCAGGGTGAATGTAGCTTCCCAATAGTGAAAGAATTTTTGAAATCGGCACAGTAGTTTTTGAGTTTATTCATTACAAACATACACACAAAAATACAAATCTTTCCTCTTTATAATATTAGTGTAGATGTAGATTGCAAATCTTCAAATAATAGGTTGGGGAAAAAGTTTCTTCGCATTTTTTAAGAAAATTCATAACATTTTTAATATAATTTTATATATTTACATTTAACTAAAGTATTAAGTAAAGTATTAAAGTAGGTGCAATTTTGTTCGATTTCTTTTTGCCATCTTGTAGAGGACATGATCCCGTGACAAGTGGTTTTGGCAGTCCTCTTGTGATGTTAACCTGACACTGCCTAAAGAATTCTAAAGAGACCGAAACAGGTGGAAATCTGAAGGTGCAAGGTCAGGACAATACGGCGGATGCATTAACACCTCCCAGCCAAACTCTCTTAATTTTTGCTGAGTAGCTAAAGATGAGTAAGGTCTAGCGTTATCATGATGAAAAACCACATTTTCTAGCCCGGGGCATTGTTAGTCAGCAACATTGGTCAGTTAATAAATATACAGGGACAAATATAAGAACAAATTGAAGCAGTTCCCCGCTTTTCTCTTATTAAGGTAGCTAGAAGTAAAACTAAAACACAAAACCACTTATTGTGTATTTTTTTAATGATAAGAAATAACATCTTTTCTGTTGATTAATTCCGGCCGCTTTCTTTCAACTTCTTGTTTAAACCTCAACAGTTGTTCGCAGTAAAGTTCAGAATCGATGGTCCTGCCTGGAGGTAACAGCTCATAATGAATAATGCCCTTCCAATCCTACCACACACACAACATCACCTTGTTGCGACCACCATGACCTTTTTCGTACGTTCTTGTCGTATGTGATCCACTTTTCATCACCAGTTATCATCTTCTTCAAAAATGTTTCGGTTTCATTACGTCGTAATAAAGAATCACAAATGACTACACGGTTCACTATTTCTTTCAGTAAGCTCATAAGGTACCCAAATATTGAGCTTTTTTGTGTACCCAGTGTTTTCAGTCAAATGCACCAAAACTGTTTTGTGGTCTATTCCCAGTTCTTCAGCTACGTCGTAACTACTGATATGCCGATTTTGCTCCACTTTTTCAAAAGTGGCATCCATTTTATCCATAATAGGGCGACCAGAGCGACGTGCATCTTTGACATCAAAATTTCCAGATTGAAAACGCTTTAATCAAATTTGTTCTACTCTCACAGAGACACACTAAGTCCATAAACATCGAATTAAAAATCGAAAAACATGTATCGAATTTCTTCATTCAATTCACTCATCTTGACAGTAAGACAAATGAAAATCACACATTTTCCTAATTTGAATTTGGAATTATATTCTTTAAAATTTAAACTT
Source organism: Euzophera pinguis (assembly GCA_947363495.1). NCBI lineage: Eukaryota > Metazoa > Arthropoda > Insecta > Lepidoptera > Pyralidae > Euzophera > Euzophera pinguis. The sequence goes on along the minus strand of OX376170.1, from coordinate 8,719,247 downwards.
TTAATAATACCAAAACCAGCAAGATTAAATAGTATAAGCCAAAGAGATTTTATTTCAAGTTCATACATACTATATGCGAAAAGACTTTTTCCCCAACTTAATAGCCACATTTTGACAGTTCATGAAATGATTCATTTCATGACAATGGCTTATTTTCGTGAATTGCTTAACCTTATTGCCACACGTAAAAATAATCTTCATTTTTGCATAGCGTGCGCAGTTTTACGATCTTTTTAATAAAATAATTTTTTCTAACAAATAATGTTAACAGTCGAATTATAAATATCAATAAAAATATTAAATTTATAAAATCTAGTTTTATTTTATTACTGTAGCCTTAGATTAATAATTGGTCTCCGCGGCGCTACGACGGACGACCAATTATTAATCTATGACTGTAGCAATACTTACACGAGAAGTAATTCATTAATCACGAAATGAATTGAATTAGAGTTGAAACGTCAATGTCAAAATTTGCAGAATTGCTAAGCTTCGCAATTCATTAAATGATTCGATTTGATGAATTGCTCAAAGTGGCCATTTTAGACCTCGAGAGATGCGAGATGTAGTAACAGTATGCAAACGCAAAAAAAATATTGAAGTGTGCAAGTTTTAAGAATGTGTTATATATTTTTGATGGGTTGTATCGCCGTTTTATTTGTATGTAATGGTGCGAAGTTGCATTAATTTGTACGTAAATTTTACATATGAATAATTGCATGTGTGCAGGTTTCCCTGCTCCCGACCCCAGCAAAAAGTGGAAGATTATTTTGTATGACGGGTCTAGCTGAAGGCTTCTCCTCTCCTACAAAATAATGTTCCTTTCTCAATGCTGGCAGTACATCGAAAATAACTTTGCTCATCATGAGATCAAAGTCATGACTCTGTCTCAAACGGTCCTTGTGCATGAAATGCTTTCAAATAGTCTCACTACCAAGGATAACGCAGACCGTTCAAGATGCAGGGCAAAAGTAGGGAACAAGGCCGTGGTTTCAAAAGAGATAAGCTGACAGGGCCGGTTGTGCGCTAAGAGGGGAAGAATGTGTAAAAACAAAAATAAAGAATCAATCATGTGTCGGAAAATACTTTAGACATTTCAATAATATTAAACGTTCTCTGTTGCAGATACACCATACAGCGTAGAAAATATTTTGAGGGCAATATCTCCGAAAATCGATAGTTATAAGTTAAATTAAGAGCCCTATTACAAATCGACTGTGATTTTTGCGTAAAATGGTCAATTTTGGCGTTCTTGATCTCAGAAACAAAAATACATTAACAATTTTGACTTATTGCATAGTGTAGAATAGCTATTTGCATAGTTCATAGCGGCCTCGCTTTTTGTAAATTTTGTTTAACTTTTTAATTAAACCCAAAATTGCAGAGAAAGATTTTCATAAAATGCGCGAAGGCACTTTTTTGAGCTCCTAGATTGAACTACGGTTCTAACCAAATGAATTAAAAAAATTAGTATGTTATCTATTATGTAATCGTATAGTTCGTAGCGGCCTCGGAATTTTTAAATATCATTACTATTATAGAAAAAAAAATCTTATTCTAATTCAAAAAACTTCGAAGATCGCTTTAAGTTAACTGTGAATTTCTCTTATCTACGATAATATTATTGAGCAAAATTTATACCAGAATAATTGTTACTTCATGAGGAATAGATTTGATAATTTTTAAGCATGAATTTATTACCCTATTTCGATAAAAACGATTAATATAACTGCAAAATTACTTTATAATGCGATGCGCCGGACGTCCAAATTTAGTACCGCGCGAGCGCTCCTCAGCGTAAGACCTGTATCAAGTTTTTTCGCGGCAATATCGATCGAGCGTCAGTGTATAGTGCGACTACCAAGTTGTGATCAAGTAAGTATAATTATTTTTAGTGTTTGTTATTTAATTATGGAATCTACATAGCTTATTATGTTGTTGAATTATTCTTAATATTCATTTCGTTATTTTCAGCATGGGTCGAAAAACCCCTAGGTATCAATGTGTAAAAAAGTTAAGATATCCATCTACATTAAGAAATGCAAATAAAGCAAGGTATTTCTTTCCTCAATACACCTATTTAATATAATTTTCATTTATTACTATTCAATACTGATAATAATGGGATTGTTTCAGAACTAATAACTACTCTGCCAAGAAAACATTATTATGTCCAATGGATAAAGAAAATATCCCGACATCATCGATTGAGGATGCGGTACGAATTTTTTTTTTTTTAATTCTTATAAGATATTACACTAACTGTCCAATTCATTAGTCACTGGTTAATTGTTATGTTTAATTTAACTAATTTTTATTTTAGATATCTACCAGTCACGACGTTCTTTTTCCTTCCATTGATGAACCCCCACTAGCCGCACTTGAGGAGATAGATACGTGGACAATAGAAACAGAATCTGAGCATGTAAGTATGAACCCAATAATTTAGAAGCTGTTTTATTATTTTCTTATTTTATTAATAAAAATAATTGTTTCAGGTAACAGATTACGTAGTTCAAGGACGAAGAATAATTGATTATGATTATTTTTTTAAACAGTTGCTTGATATTGACACTCATGGTGAAGCATTTGGTTGCAAATTGAGTTATTTGAAAATAACAAATGAAAAAAAAAATGGACTTATGTCAACATTTGACTTGAAGTGTAGTATTTGTGGTTCTACATTTAAATTAAAAACGAACAATGATGATGATCCAAAGTTTGATGTGAATGCTGGAGCGGTATCGGGATCCATTGTAACAGGAATCGGATTATCAAATCTTAACGAACTCAATGCATCCATGGATTTACCTTCAATACCATTTCGTTTATTTCGCACTACACATGATGATGTCGCAGAAATATGGCAAATTACTGCTGAAAAATCAATGCAAGATGCGGCTAAAGAGGAACGTGAGGATGCAATTTCTCGCGGTGACGTCAATAGAGCTGGAGTAGCAATGATACCAGTAGAAGCTGATGCATGTTGGAGCAAACGCTCTTATAAAAATAATTATTCAGCTTTATCTGGTTGTGCAGCTATTATTGGAGAACATACAGGAAAAGTGTTGCACATTGGAGTCCGTAACAAATATTGCGTTATCTGCGCTCGCGCTCATTCTAAAAACCTGACACCAAAAACTCATGACTGCACAAAAAATCATTTTGGGTCATCCACCAGCATGGAGCAAGCTATACTGGTCGAAGGTTTTAAGAGTTCAATAGAGAAAAGAAATCTCATATACAATGTGTTAATAGCTGATGGAGATTCATCAACTTATAAAAGCATTCTCGAAAGTAGGCCATATCCGGACGTACCTATACAAAAAATAGAGTGTACTAACCATTTGTTACGGAACTACAATGGAAAAAATATGCAATTTCAAAAAGATACAACGATTCCCCTTAGTGAACGTAAACTTTTAACCGGAGATCGTCTTACTAGATTGCGTACTGCCATTCGCTCTGCAAGTAAATTTAGAAACGAACAAAATGTTTCTACCGAAACAAAAATCCTGAATTTGCAAAAGGATATATTAAATAGTACACGTCATGTTTTTGGAGACCACACGGAATGTGAAGATTATTACTGCACATCCGAAAGAAAAGCAGAACAAAATCTTGTTCCGATAGTACCAACTTTAATGTTGAAGTTACGAAATAATGCATCAAAGCTATCATTTCATTCTAGGAGCCTTCTTCAAAATTTTACTAACAATCGCGCCGAACAATTTAACAGTGTCGTAGCCAAAGTAGTGGGTGGCAAAAGAGTGAATTATTCTTTAAAAGGCTCATATCAAGCACGTTGCTATGCTGCAGTAGTCGCTTTCAATAGCGGCAAGCCGCAATACACTTTATACAAGACATTTTGGGGCAGGAGTCCAGCAAAGCCTTTAAAGGAACTAGAACGCAAACGACATGCCCAAAATACATACTACAAAACCCGTGCGAAGCGCTCTAAAACCAAACTAAACTTTAGCAAAACAGATCAAAATTACGGCAAAGAATGTCAAAGACCAGATATGGACCAAAACGATTTCAAAAATGCAAAGATGCTGTTTTTAAATAGTATTAAGCAACAGGCATCAAACCGTTTTGAAATAGAGCGCAACACTGTTCTACAAGCAGAAAGCGCGTTGTGGGTCGAACTTCGGAGATGCATTTTGACGGCATCAAAGTTTTCAAAAATTTGTAAGAGACGCTCAAACCAAAATTCTGCCCCACTGGTGAAATCTATTTTATATAGCTATAATTTAAGTCATGTGCCTTCCCTCAAACACGGAATAGAAAATGAAACTAAGGCCTTGGAGCAGCTAAGTATGCAGGAAAATGTTGAAATCCATAAATGTGGGCTATTCATAGACGAGGATCATTGCTTTTTGGGAGCTTCTCCCGACGGACTTTGCGAAGAAGGCCTAGTTGAAATAAAATGCCCTTCTTCCGCATACAACATGGACCCAGATGAGGCTATAGCTGAAAAAAAAATTAAATGTTTTAAAAGGAATCGTTCTGGTGATTTAGTCATGAATGAAAAACACGATTGGTTTTACCAAGTCCAGGGCCAGCTTCATATTGCAAAAAGAAATATCTGCCTTTTTGCGGTTTGGACTGGTCCGGACTATATAATGAAAGTAGTGAGAGTTCAACGGAACGATAACTTTTGGAACATCGAGATGTTACCCAAGTTGACGCGCTTTTACTACGAGTGTCTGCTCCCAGAAATAGTCGACCCTAGAAAATCTAGATCGATGCCATTAAGGCATCTAGTATTCTAATCCTGTTTGACCTCGTTTGATTCTTACGTCGTTGGACTCAGTAATAATAAATCTGAAATAAAAACTCTGTCTTTCTATTGATTTTCCCATCAAAACCATTAGATCAATTTAATTGAAATTTGGCAAATAGGTATTTCTGTTTTATGATGTTTTATACGCCCATTAATTTGTAATAAGTTTTATTCTAATATAAGCTATAATTTTTATCTAAAACGAAAATTGTCGAGAAAAAGGAGTAGGTAATAAAATAAATTTTATTTTTAACAAATATCATCTGTCTCATTTATGGTATCATCTTCATATTATATTATGTTTCTTCACATACTAGATCCATGGCACATTAAAACTGTGCGGGTATAGCGATAATGATTACTCCATAAAAATACTAAATAAATTACAAAACTTGGGGAAAAGTATCAAAATCGCTTGGTCGTAGTTTCAACACAGTATTGTGGACTCGCGATCTTCAATGAGTTGTCGCGAGCTCGGGACGCTTCAATATACCTATTCTCGCAGAGTGTAAATTTGTAATAGGGCTCTTAATTAGCGAAGAAGAAGCGAGGGAAGTCTGTAAGGATCGTAGCAAATGGAAATCCGTAGTTTCTGCCTACCCATACGGGAAAAAGGCGTGATGGTATGTATGTAAGTATGTCAATTAATTATTAATGATTAAATTTGATACTAATGTACTAGAATTGTTTATGAAAGTACAATTATTTGAATCAGTATTAAAACGTTAAAAGTACTTTGTGAATTTTATTTTATTAACATCCTTTAATTCCATAAGTAATCACTTAAAAATATTACATAGTCGGCACCAGGCTCACAATGAAGTCGATTATTTTATTTATTTTCAATTATCACGTATTCAAATCGAAACTAGGTATAAATCCCATTTTACACTAAATATAATATGTCCTATTAATTACATCTTGAAAATAATGTTCAATCAGTTATTAAAATTAGAAAGCAAGGGATATTTTCATCGTAACAACATTTGGTAAAATTTATACATAAATTATAATATATCTAGTGTAAAATGAGTAGAACATACTCAAAAGTAAGTTCTATAAACAAGTACTTTGCTAAATATAAATCCGACGTTTGATAAACCACTAAGTTCCGGGCTTTTCATATCCGTCACTCATTTGATATTTTGAATTTGGAACAACAGGCGTCCACCAATAGAGCCACTTGCGAAAGAGACGACACTCTTTAAAGATGAAAACAGCAAATCATCTCTTTCCCACGAATTAATACGAACGGCCTAGTACGGATAACTATTTTAAAATCAGTGTTATGTCACTTCTGAAAGAAACCCTCATAACAATCATATTTCATTCTGTCAGGGAATTTTGGAAGCTTAATTTACAAAAATAATAAAAAAAAAATTGTCATTTTTGTAATCAAGGATAACATGAGAACTACTGACCAACCAACTAGCAAATAAAACATTTACCTCCTTATTCTTAAAAAAAACAAAACGTTATATACACTTTTTTACTAAAGTATGTTCTATCTCGTTATGTCACATCATATTATCGATATGAGAGAAATAGAGACTAAACACATTTCATTAAACTATGTTTTAATTTTTCTGAATAAGGTAGTTGGTACTTGGCACACGATGCGTAAGTGTAGGCGTATCGTTATGACGCTACGCGTACGATACGCGCGGTATTCTTCAGACGAGACGACTCGTCGCGTAGGCGTAGCGTAATTAGAATTTGTATGATAAACCGAATAAAAAAATATGTTTTCGCATAATCACACACTGTAAGAATTTGGCTGGTGTTAAAAAATCAACACTGGAAACAAGAGCAAGTTTGAGAATTCAACGATTTTATTTAGCCATATTAAAGCTAATAATTGTAAGAAGTTAAAAGTCATAAGAAATAGAAATTCGATTGTCCAATTAAAGGATTTTTTTAAATAAATTAACGAAAAATATATTTTGTACGCTTGGATTTTTACGCCAGTACGCTACGCCTGTCGTAATGACTATACGCGTCTTTTACGATACGCAGCAACAACGCTTCGTGTGCGGACTTGTTTAAACATGTATGCGCTCGTACTGCTCTCGTAGTACGCGCGTGTTACGATACGCGTACGCTACGACACCGTGTACAAAGGAGGTGACTTGGTCTGTAGATGAAATAATAAGTATAATATGTATAACATTGAGGACTTCAAATATATATAATTTCTTCAGTGCTGGCTTAAAACCTGTATGCGGAAACGAAACGATGCTGTATGAAAATTCATAATTTAATAGAAAAAAAAACTTTATAAATAAATCCATTGAAATTAGGTTTTCCTTCCAGAATAATAATAAAATCACAAAGGAAAAACTTAGCCAAATTAAAAAAAGAACACGTGAAACAATTTAAGGCCATAAAGAGCTAAAGCAATATGTTACAATTTGTTTTGATCTGTACAAAGGACGGCTGTCACTCCATTCCGGGTGGTAAAGGCTCGTTTAGGTTCGGGGGCGGGATGTATTGAGGGTCCTGTAAACAAATATAATAATATTGTATCAATTCATTGTAAGAAACGACAACAATTTTATTGTTTGTCTATGTGTAGAAAAATACACAAACAATAAAATTGGTTCTAAAAGAGAAAAAAATGTTTCAACAAAAAAAAGAATTTTGCACTCTTGCTACTACTACGGTTATAGGCAATAGTAGATTTTGTCTGCAACTTCGCACGTAATTTCAGTGGAACAAAGATACTTTTTCAGGTGTAAAGATATTCTTTTGCTATTCGTGTCCTTTTCGGTCCATTCCTATCTCTCTAGTATCGCATATCATCTCAGTATATATGCGAACTCTCAAGAAGATTCGTTCGGTAAAGTGCAAAGAAAACTATTATTAATCACCTCTCAGAAGTGAAAGACGGCCATATTTCAGAAAAAGTGGAGAGAAATGGGAAATACCGTTGACCAGCAATGACACTTAAATGGTAAAAAAGAAAAATTATTTATTAACTAATCTTCTACCGTTTTGTAACTGGTTGTCAATAAGAGTGTCGAATTTACAAGCGAAGAACACTAACCTGATGCGCCAAAGCGGCGATATGTGGCGGTAGTGTGGCCCGCTCGTGCATCGGAATGTTGGCAACGTGTCGGTGCAGTGCTGCCAACAATCCGGCGGAAACGCAGGCGAGCCCGCGCGGCGGCAACGCGGTCACCACGCAAAACGACGACGGCAAGAGACGCTCGCAGCATTTAATCCAACCCTCCCATGCTACTTTGTTTGTCCACACCTGCGGAATATGGGAATATGCACAATTTTTTTATAACAAGAAATATTTTTCTGGGATTAATCAGCCATAGTGCGCCATTTGTATGTGTGTACGGGATTTAAAGAGTTTACTATAGTTTGACCGCAAACGCTGTAACCTTGGGTACGAGTAGGGAGGTGGGGAGTGGGAAAGAAAGAGCATGAAATTCGTAGTGCCAGACAGATCTTACGATATCGAATTACAATTTTTTCAAGCTGTATATTTACGAGTATAATTATATCCAATCCCTGTTTTTACCCGACTACGACAGAAGGAGGGTTATGTTTTTCGAGAGTATGTATGTATAATTGTTTGGCACGCTCTGCAGCCTGAACGGCTCGATGAATTTTTAACTTAAAAGGTGTCGATAGATTCGTATTTACTGTAAGAGTGAGACTGAGTATACAAAAATAATTTTAAAAAAATGGCGATTTTTTATGGACAGGCTGAACTGTCATATTAAGTTAAGACTCGAGAGGTTTTACTAGCCCACATTCAGACGAGAGTGTACAGCCACCATGAAACAAATTCAATTCAATTCAATTTTTATTTTAATGGCTCCATCGTTTAGTTAAACGATGATTTTGCCAATGTCATGGTTGGAAATAACATTATGTAGCACTTTCAAAAAGTAAATAAACAAGGGCGTTTTCAGCAGTCTGTGTGTAACCTAAAACAACACAACAAAAAGGGTTAGTAAGTACTTATAATATAATAATTGGGCACTTTAGAAGTATTTTGTATCAATACAAATGACAAAGAATAAAAGAAAAGGGGGTAGGGGAACAATAGTGAAAGTTTAAATAAAGATGTTGTTGTTTTTAATAAATTTTGCAAGAGTAGACACAAAGGGGGAGAAAACCAGGGTGAGCAAATATGGAATATTTACAGGACGTGGTATATGTTTTGGAAGTAGATCGTACAGAGATTCAGACCGCAAAGGACAGTTGAAAAAAATATGTTCCAGAGTTCCTTCGTCCAGACCACATTCACACAAGGAGTTGTCTTTTACTCTAATTTTAGCAAGAAAAACCGGAGAGCACACATGACCCAATCGTAATCTGATTATGGCAGAGGTAGGATGTTTATCAAAATTACGATATTTTGAGAACCACGGTCTTGATGGAATGTCAGGTTGGATCTTAGAGTAAAGTTTTGCTCGAGATTCTTTAATGCTGCACCACAACTTGTTCCAATTTTTCCTCAAACGAGACTTAGCCAACAATCTAAGATCACGAGGGTGGCAATGATAATGTTTGTCAGAACCCGACTGAATGGCGTTTTTAGCAAACATATCAGCAGTTTCATTTCCCGTTATACCAGTATGGCCTGGGATCCATGCTAGAACGACTTCCAAACCTGCCTCATGGCATTGGAACAAAATTTGTCTCGTAATCAAAGTAATCGAAAAATTATCCTTAGCATGAAGAGGAAGTTTTTCAAGATCCTGAAGACAACTTTTAGAGTCGGAAAGAATAAGAGCTTTTTTAATCTGATGGGATTCTATGAAACTGACAGCTTCCAAAATAGCAATTGCTTCGCCAGTAAATACTGAAGGAGGAGGACATTTGAAATTTAAAACTACATTATATTTCGGGATCCATACCGCTGACCCAACGTTACCATCTTCAGAAATTTTGGAAGCATCTGTGAACACAAGAAGCCAATCAATCCAATGTTCATTTATCAAAAAATTAAATTGTTGGTTTGCATAGAGAGAGTCCTTGTATAAACCAAAGTCCAAGATAATATGAGGCTGAAAAATAAGGGAAGGAAAGTCAACAGAAAAAAGAGGGTTGCAATCAGATTGAATAATCGGAAAGGTAATTTTCTTATGCTCATGATAGGATTTAAGAAGGGGGGGGAATTCTTTGTGGGTCCAATAAGTCGATGAAGGTAGAGATTGGGATAAAGACTTTAAAGTTGAAAGTAAGGGATGGGATGCAATATGAAGAACTTTATAGAAGAATCTGTCTGCTAGGTACTGTCTGCGAAGTTCAAGAGGAGGTTCCATGCATTCCACCTGAAGACCAGCTACCGGAGATGATTTCATAGCACCTGTTATTATACGGAGACATCTAGCCTGGATTTTGTCCAGTTTGGCAAGGGCTATTTTACTACAGGGCTCAAGAATAAAAGAGCCATAATCAAAGTGACTGCATATAATTGCTTTATATAAAAGGAGTTGACTATAAGGGTGAGATCCCCAACGGACGCCCGAAACTGCTCTTAATACATTTATTCCCTGTTCAGCCTTGTGACATATATAATTAAGATGGGGTAAACCTGTCATCTTGGAATCCAAAATAACTCCTAAAAATTTAATTTCAGAACGGATATTAACAGGGGAAGAGTTAATAAATATAGATATGGGAGGTATATTTCTCTTGCGAGAAAATACCACCGCGCTACATTTGTCCACAGAAAGCGACAAGCCATGTCTTTCAAGCCAGTCATTAAAATAGTACAATGCAGAGTTCAAACGATCAGCTGCATCCTTAAATTTTTCTGAACGTGCATAAATCGCTATGTCATCAGCGTACTGTAGAACTTCGCAAAAGCTAGTCACCGTGAGATCAAGGTCATATGTATAGATATTGTATATGCAGAGGGCTGAGAACCGAACCTTGGGGAAGACCCTTGAAGACCAATCGAGGTGGAAGGAGGGAACCATTGATCCTGACACAAATGGAACGGGCTATAAGGATGTTGCATATGACATTAACCAGTCTCTCGGGGATACTCAGTTGAAGCATTTTCTGCCTGAGCAGCGGAATCTGGACATTGTCATAAGCAGAGGAAATATCAAGGAAAACACCAATGACATGCTCATTGTTGGAAAACGCCAAACGGATCGTTGAGCTGAGGATACTTAGGCTGTCCATTGTGCCTCTAGAACGACGAAAACCAAATTGGGATTCAGAAAGAAGTTTTCTGTTTTCTATTATCCATTCCAAACGGTTCTTAATAAGGTGTTCCAAAATTTTTAAAAGAACTGAGCTCAGAGCTATGGGTCTGTAGGAAGATGGGTCAGAAGGATCCTTGCCAGGTTTCAAAATGGGGATAATAATTTGGACTTTCCATGATGGAGGGATGATTCCAGAAATAAAAGCATGATTAATTAGTTTAAGAAAGAAAAGTTTACATGAATGGGATGCTTTGCAAATGAAAGAATATGGGATTTCATCAATGCCCGGGGCAGAGTCTTTTAAATTATCAAGTGCAGCGTTCAATTCTGCATAGGAAAATTCTTCATTCATGCCATCAGAAGAGGGGGAAATAGTCTGATATTGGCAAGAACAGTCAAAATTTGGGACAAATGGAGGAGCAAGTCTGTCAGTAAACTCCTCTACCCAAGATGATAAATTGTTAGAAGTGGGGTTGTTTACCACTAGGCTTCTACGAAATGATTTTATTTTTTTCCAAACAACCGATGATGAAGTCCTAGGAGACAATGATTGGCAAAATTTACTCCAACCATCCTTTTTCTTTTTCGACAGTAACCTTCTAGTGCGAGCACAAACATGTTTGTAGTTAAGGTAGTTATTCATATTTATATTAGATAGGTATTGAATTTCAGCCTTATTGCGGTCCTCAACGCCGGAAGAGCACTCAGCATCCCACCAAGGGGGGGAAGATATTTTTTTTGATGGATTTTTTTTTGGAATAGTTTTATCAGCAGCAGATCGAATGGAAGTTACAAATTGTTCATAACTAAGAAGTGTGACAGAATCTAAATTTGATAAAGTTTTTAACTCATCATCAAGTGTTTCGGCATATACTTTCCAATCTGCTAACTGAGTTCTATATTTTAAGAGAGGTTGAGACGTGAGAGATGGTTTAAAAGATGAACAATAGGAAGTGACAATGGGCAAATGGTCACTGCCATGTGCATTGGGCAGAACAGCCCAGGAAAGAAAAGGAGAAACGGAAGGTGATGCTAGGGTAAGGTCAGGAATACTAATATTTTGAAGCGGAGATGTCCTACGAGTGGCTGAACCGTCATTTAGGATGCAGAGATCTTGGGAATCCAATAAGTCCAGAAGAAGAAAGGAAGAGGCATCATCGCAATGAGAACCCCACAATGTATTTTTACAATTAAAATCACCCAAAATTATTATGGGTCTGGGAATATTAGAAAGTATTGAATTCAATTCTGAAAATACTTGAGAATTAGGATATGGAATATAGATAGATACAAAGGAAATATCTATACACCTAGCAGCTACTATTTGAAAATCAGGAGTGTGAATAGGGATTGGAATTTGGGAGAAGGAATAAGAATGAGACAAACCATGAAACAAACATTAAGCCATTGAGAAACATGTGTCAATGTCAGATGATTTGACAGTTTTCTATGGAAATTGACTATTGTAAAACGTCGACATCAACAACAACAATGATGTTTTATGAGATATGACGTAATCGCTTCTGATTGGTGTTCAATGTCTCGTGATAAAATGGCTATTTTCCTCGATTTTATTTTCTAAAAATACCAACAATATATAGTTTTTGTGATATATAGTTGATTTTTTTCAATCGTACATATCTAATTTAATTATTAGAAAGTGTCATATCTCTAATTTGTTCTTAGTGGAAACTAGCCTATTATTACAATGCTGCAAGTTTGGGCAGCAAGCGTAAAACAGACAGACAGACTTTTGCACTTATAATATTATTGAATAGTATGGGTCCGTTCACGCTAACCGCTGACGGTTTGGCCATGAAAGCGTAATAGACAGACAGACTTCCGCACTTAGATAAGTAGATATAACGTTTATTTGCATCAAATATATATGTTATCATTCAAAAATAAAAACAAATCTAGAATAACTACAAAAAATACAAGTGCGAAGCAGTGATACAAAAGGGCAGCAACTCAGTGCAAGTGCTGCCCTTGCTGGGAGCAAGAGCACTGATTTTCAGTTCCCGTCTGAACAAGAAACTTATAATATGAATATAGATAGTATACAATAGCTACCTCCTTCTCCACCAGCAGCCGCAGTATGTTCAGCACGAGCGGTCCCAACGCTGGATATAGCGTGAGCGCCTGCAGCACGGTACGCATCATCAGTACTGGGATGTCGGGCTCCTCCGTCAGACGCTGCAACACTGCGCTCAGGACCTGACAAATATATATGTACTTGATACAATTGGGTGTTCTACTTTTATAATTCATATCGAAAATTTCACTACTAAAAAATTGAAAAAAAGAAAGATTTTTAAAATCCGTACTTTAATAAATAAGTTATAAGCCTTTGAAATTTGGTGGAAGGGGAAACTGCCAAAAACAAGAAAATTCTTTTCTTTTTTTTTGGCAGTTTTCTTCTTGGTGTTTGGCAGTCAGTGTCACTTGGTTTCATGCGTACAAAAGAGATAGCAAGTTTTCCCACTTTTCTTCTTGAGAAATCTTTAAAATCATTGGATTTTAAAGTTTCGTTTCATTTAGACTAATTGCCCAAATTACGTAATTGCTAAGTGCCTTGATTAACAAACAATTTTGTTGTTGTTTTCGGAATAGGTTACTTTTTAATAATGGTTCGTATTCAAATATTGCCCAAGTATGAATACAGTCAAGTAGCAAATACAGTACACGACTTCAAATATTCGATTGGAGTATTGGAAACGGCACTACTGAGGCAGGAGGGCAATCGCGGTGACATTAACGTATTTACCAAAACCAAACCACGACCGTAAGGGCTATTTTTGAGTATGTAAAATGGGAGAGTCGACTCGCCTAATATTTCGAAATCAAACAAAATAACTTCAACTCGTAACTTCAAAAATAACTTCGACTGTTCACCGGATTTGCTTTTTCAAAATAGTCCTCGCGGTTGTGGTTTGGCCACGTCACAATTTCCTAGTAGTGTCGTTCATTACTATAAAATTATCAGTAGTATGACGAAATAACGAATCATTACACATTATAAACAAATATCACTATCGGTTTAGGCTTGGCAAAAACACTACCAGTGATAAAGCTGGTAGTGTTACTGCCTAAAAATAGACTCCATCATTGAATAATGACAATTTGAAGAAATTAATTTCAGTTCAAATAATCAATGTAGACCATTCAAAGATAAATCATTTGATCACCAAATGGTGAGATCGATATAGCTGTCAAATTGCTCTAAAAGTAAAATATACAGAGATTTTAGTCCGGAAGATCTTATCGAGTTACTCACGTCTTGGGTATACGTCTGCTTTTCAGCGAAACATAACGCAGTAGCTTTTATGATGTACTTGAGATCGGCTGTGCTTGGGTCGATGAGGTGCAATTCGATTAGCAATTCGGCTGGAGAGACTGAAATACAATTCATAATTAATTTATATACATAAACTGTATTTATCACTAGAAATATTTAATTAATATACAAGGTAGGATGATTTTTAGAACACCAGTAAAATAAAATGCCATATCTAGTACCAAGATTAAAGTAACCTGGGGTCTTAGCCAAAGTCATAATTTTAGAAATGATGACAACATTCGTGTACGTAATCCCTCAAAATTATTATAGTGTGAAAATTTACTACGTTAGTACTATTAATAATTCTGTGACGTAACTTAACGCGGCTTATGTAATCGCATGAATTTTTTTATTTTCGAATATTTTATCGTTTTCAAATTGTGACTTTGGCTATGGACCCTGGTGCTTGATAACAAAAAATCCTATCTTTAAACTAAAACAAATTGAAATAAAAAAGTGACAAGTGTGAAAAACCCCAAACACCCTTCACCTGCGTCACAGATAACTCCCAATAGATTGAGTATCATTCAATGCTCGTTCGCGTCGACAGTCACCAAACTTAGAGGAAGTACGGGGGTCGGGAGCGGTAGCTGACGTTACAATGTTGGCAGGTTTAGTGATGTGACATTGAATGAAACTACCAAAACCTTATCGATTTTGTGTCACTTTTCTTGCAATCTTTATAGTATTATCAAACGCGCAATAACATTGATAATCGCACATATTTTTAACTGACTTCCAAAAAGGAAGAGGTTTTCAATTCAGTTTTGTTTGTTTTCTCATATCTCCGTCATTTAGGAACGATTTGGATAATTCTTTTTGATGTGATACCTAACGGTTTATAAATCTATGAACGCCGGATACATGCACGAAAAAGTGTCAGGTTCCACGTGCAAAAGAGAGCGCGGAACAAGCCATAGAGAGGCATGATCGGCCTCGATATTATTTTGCATCAATATTTTCTTATGACTACGTTATCACGTAAAATTATCGTCTCTAACACTTTACAGACAACCAATTTTTATTTGAAAGGTATAACCGACAAATTGGTCCCATAGTCATCAAAATCTATGTATACCTACACAAGGAATTAGGGTAACTCTTTAGAATAATAAGGAGAATAGAATAAAACATGTAAGCATCATTATTTATTAGTTTCGTTTTAAAATATTGTAGCGGGAGCGAGGTAGCATGCTCGACCGCCACAAAGGTAAGATCCTCCTGCCTGGCTAGGTGTGCACCTGGGGAACCGTATGGCTCTGACAATGCTGCGTCGGAGGCCTCATAAATAGTCAGCCAAGTTGCGAACCCCAAGTATCGCTCAACGCCATCCAGTGGCCATGTTGCCATCCTGTAGTTGAGTCTAGTAATTCCAGTGGCGCGTGTATAGAGGTCGCCACAAATATTATGAAATACTTAATCAATTTTTTCTTTTTTCGTCGGGCTTTTGGAACACCTTGAAATAAATTACATAATTAAAATCTTTCATTAAATTTAATTAATAAGTCGTAATAAACAATCGATAAAAATTTATTCTTTCAAATTGAAAGGGGTAACATCACTACGGTAAAACGTGACTTATCGAAAAAAAGGACAAACATATAGTTGACACTTGGGAAAGAAAGAGATGCTTGCAAAAGACATCAACGTCACCCCATTTTGGTACTCTAGTTCGCACTGTTGTCACATAGTTCGACCATTATAATGAACTCTGCACTTAATTGTATTAAATTAATTAATAAACTTACCTGTAAAAGTTATACCATCCTTTTGGAGATTTGATGTCTTTGATGATTTTCCGCACCATTTTATGCAACATGTACTAATTTTTACACACTCAACGAAGCTAATAGATTTTTTCGAAAATTTTCACGAAACAACCTCACAGCTCTGAGTTCTGGTCGCAACTAATAAAAGGCCTTTAAGCAATTTCATTTATCTGTGCAAAAGCATATAAGTGCGGTGACCGCGGACGCCCATACAAGCGGAATCTATTGGGGGTTATCTGTGACCTACGTAGAAACCATATTTGGTTCTTAACAATGGTTTTTTTATTGTTATCCAGTTTGATGCAAATGAAGGGTTTTAATTTTTGAAAAAGAAATTTACAGTGACACAACAATTTTTTCCTGTATTTTTACTTTGATTAGTTAGAATACCAAGAAGATATATGTAATATTGTGGAAATTGTGTGAAAAATACAAAATTTACTTACAAATCATACACACTGTAAATTGAGAAGGTCTGAATAAGTTATTTGAAAAAATGTCTTAAAATTAATATAATCAAACGTGATTCAATAAAATAATCTATATTTTTATATAATTTCACGGCTATACAGCTGAACCAATATTTTCGAAAGAATTTAAAAATTAGAGTTCAAACATTTGGCTGGTACATATTTTTAATGCAGACGAAGTAAGATGGTAAAATCTAGTAATATTTATAAAGTATTTATAGTTTATGTCAAGTATTCTGATATTTTTTAAAATTATACTTACTTGGCGGTTCTTCTTCCAGTGAGTTTTGCAATCCAAGAAGTTTATTGAACACTTCTTTTACAACGACTGGGTTTAACTTTATCAACTTTGGTAATGCAGCGAGAATCTGAAATGGTACAAATTTATTAACACTAATATTAGTTTCATATATTCGCTGCCCAGTGTATTATGACAAATAAATTTTATTTATTTTCGGATCAATTTTGGTTGTTGTACCAAGGTTTCCCAATGCATATTAGGTGTACAGGAAATAAATATACATTCACTAATAAGTGAGGCGAAACGGATAGGCTAAAACTTTGATGGGGAAGTAATTTTTTGGGGTCTAATTAAGCTACTTTTTGGTCTTCAGCTACTCCATCTAGAATTATCCTGCATAATTATATTAATTTTTTATACTTATTTATATTCTACTATGTATGTATATTTTTTTTCAATAATGATGCTGTTATGGAGCAGTCGAAAGAAATTATATTGTACCCACCTCCTTCTTGGAGAGTCCCGTCAGGACTGGTATGAGGAAGCGAACGTCTGCCACCCGAGTGGCGTATAACTCTCGTACCTTTGACACCAGCTCTGCACTGGGCGCCACTGGAAATAATACACATATTTATAAATCGTGTTGCAGGTAGATATCTAGTTTTTGATGAAGATTATATTGGACATTAAAAAAAAAATTAACACATATTTGATTTTTTTACATGACATGACATTTTTTTGCACACAAAATTAAGGCAAGAGTAAGATGCCTACGATGACCGCAACCTTAAGTTAGGTTTCGATTCCAAATAAGGGTAATTGCCTAGCAAATATTAAAAATTTAACCACATATTTAACGCTGATAACCCACTACTTCACGTACTTGCTTCTTTTCCCGGGCAAGTCGTAAAAGTCGACCGAGATTTTATAAGTTGCAATAAATAAATAATTGCAACACAGATGTTGTAAAGCACTGTAGTTTAGTAGCAATATACATATTACTATGTTGTGATTTACACACTAGAATAATCATAACGGAGCATCATGTGACTGCCACATGATGCTGATCACAATTGTGTGACAAATGACGTTGCACAGTTAGAATTCAGTTAATATACAAGTGACTTCCGAGAGAAACCAGCAACTAAGAAGAAATAACTTCAGCGGATTTTATAGCTTAAAGCTTTTATTCTATTCTCAACTTACTTTTGTCAGTAGCGATGTGTATCAACCTTGTAAGCAAGGTCTCTGCCCCGCGCGGACACTCGTCCAGCAACAGTCGCAGTGCAGGCCGCAGTCCGGCGTGGTCCGAGCGGTCCGCCAGCGCGGTCCGCACCGGACCCTCGACGGACCGCAGGACCACGCGCTTGGCCTCCGGGCCCGAACAACCGTACACGCGGCCCACTTCTAATATCAATTCTGGAAACGATTGCAAATATTGAATGTGTTTGAAGTGTTATTACAAGTATCATATATTTGTATATTAAATATACAATTATTTTTTATTGACCCAAACCAGAAGTTAATTATTAATCAAGCGGACACTAATAGACAATGGTAGTTTAAAAGAAACACTCGCCTTTCACGACATTCACGGTAAAAGAAATAAATAAATTGTTTTAATATTTCAATTGTTATTAATTATTTAAAGATATATAATTTTGCATGTTTTTTATTAATTTAGAATATATTGTACGTCCAAATTGGTCAAAGCACAGTGATACCAAAAAGAAAACTTTATTACCTTGTAAATACCTGTGTTTGACAATAAAGATAATTTGTATTTGTCATATAAACATAAGCCTGGATCTGTCTTCATATCATAACATTTCTTAACATAAATAACAATAAACTCACCTTCTTTATGTGGAAACAGGGCCATAATCAGGTTCAAGCACAGCTTGAACAAATCGTCGGTCCACGGCAGCCGTACGCCGTGTCGTGACGTCACCAACTCGGGCGGCGGGAACGACAGCGCGATGAAGCCGAGGTACAACATCGCGTGCTTCTCGATAGCCTTTTTCACCGCGTCTGTACCGCGCGTATATATTTTGATAGTCGATTTCAGAGCCGTATCACGGATCTCTTCATTTTCTGATACTGTAAACATAAAATTTTTGAGATGTGTGTGTAAAAAATCCGTTTATTCAATATGAAAATGAAGCTTCAAAATACTTACAAACATGACATACAAGAGACGGGACATATTTATGAGCCCTTGGGGGCCTCATTATGCACAACTCTTCCAGTATTTCTAAAGACAACAGTGCAACTTTCTCTTCTGTTACTAAATGTTTCAAATAGTCTATTGCCTCTTCTGTAATATATGGTGCCTCTGAATATATCTTCCTAAGCAACATGTCTCTCGAATTCTCAACAGTTGGGTCTAGCCGCTCTGATATTTGCGTAATGAGAACGCAAAGCAATTGATTATAATTTTGGTCATGTTTCTCATGTATTTTAGGATGTAATGTCACAGGATGTCTGTTGAACCCTTGCATAAAGGCATACTCTTCATATAACCATGACAAAGCAAGGTCAATCCTATTCACTGGATCTTCTAAAATATAATCTTGCACTAAATTCCTAATTTCTGGTGTATAACTTGATGCAAAAATTGTAATAAATTTTGAACGAATTTGTGAGGCTCCACCAATGACACTTTCCTTCTCAGCATTTAATATTCTTGATACAGCTTGTAACATTAACTTTTCCTTTATTTCTTTGGGAATAGGGCGAGTAAGTTCTTGTAATTTCAGCAACTTCACTTTATGTTTCAGTTTGGGGACTGTAGGTGTAGGAGGGGGAATTTGCTTCTCTTTGTCCTTGGTCCTTCTTTCCTCTTCTTTCAAGTGTTCTTGTCTTGTCTCTTCCATAAGTTTAGAAACTGCACTTTCTATATCCCGGTCGGCTTTAGTTGACTCTTGTAATTTGGCCACGGCATTTTTCAATGTAACTTTCTCTTCATCATCTTTGAGCAGTGGTATTTTAGCAGCAATATCAGATAATGATGGTCCTAAAGGACGAGCAGGTTCTGAAGGAGGCAGAGGTGGTGCAGTTGGTTCATCTTTGATAACAGATAGTATGAGTTTAGCCAGACTTCTTTTTTGAATAATGCTACCAGAATTAGGTATTGGTTTGTATGCAGTCATGAAATGACTAGGCATTTCAGTAGGCAGGCAATTTATCAGAGTACTTGTAACTAGATTTACAACATTTTGTACATTATTTAGCCCATCGAAAATGGAATCTTCAGTAACCGTTTGAGTTTGTGACTTGGAGGTCACACCTTGACTGCTGTCATCTTCAAACATATTGAAATCACTCCTGCTGTTGCTGTTACTATCACTTCCCTGACTGTTACTCTGAGGTGAGTCGACTCTAAGTCTTTTTAATGGTTGGTCGCCATTTTTTATTTCGCCCAAGCGCTTATTCCTTCTTTCTTTAGGTAATACTTTGTTGATTTCTGCTGTTGTCATTCCTATATCAAGAAGTAGCTGAGTAAGCTGTGGCATCACATCAATAGATGAAGAATGTTTTATTAGAGTAATCAGCAACATTTTTAAATGTTTCCTAACTGAATTTACTTGTGATTGTGAAAGTGTTGGTGGTAAAGTAGTGTGTAAGTCTCCTAATGCTTGTATGACTCGGGGCATGTATTTGGACCTTAATTTAGCTATGAGGCATAGGGAGGTCATACAAGCCATCAAATTTACACTAGAAATATGTTGAGAATTGTGGAATTTTACCAATAATTTGAAAATATGTCTGAAAAGAAGAAAAAAATGTTACAAAACATTACATAAACATGTTTAAAAAAAAAAATTTCACATAGGTTTTGATTTTACATTATATTTTTTAAATAGAATGTAAAGACTTACTCAGATTCTTCTTCAAGCACTCTCCTATTCACAAAGGGTAGGTGTGTGGGTAAGTTATCCAGACTTAACTCATCATCCTTGGAGTCTCCAGAACTCTGTAGTAGCACAACCTCCTCCAAGAATTTAATTGTATGTGTCCTTATGCCTTCATTGTCACTATCTATCATGTTTAAAACTAAACGCTGCAAACAAAATATGGATTTGAATAAGATTTTTGAGAATCTTGCAAATACATCATCATTGTGCCTCATTGTTTCATCAACATGGCATTCTATGTCAATATATTTTTGTTATAAGTTTCTATTAGTGCAATTATGTGTAAAAATGTACCAAAAATTTACTGGTGGAAATGAAAATAAGCTCAGCTCCAAATGAGCCTTTTGCATGTTAATCTAGTCTCTGAAATTTAGTAGATTAACTAGTAGTTAATTTTCCTATGACCATGGGCACAGGAACAAAGGTCTGGGCACTGCTAGTAATACATTCTTCTTCTTAGCGAGTCGACTCTGGCAGTTGTTATATTTCTGAGGACCAAAACTCTAATACATTTAATATACAACTAGTTAAGTCTGAATGCTGAGGACCCGACAAAATAATGGTTTTTCTTTTGGTCTGTCGGGTCCTTGGCATTCAACATGTAAAAAAGTAACAATTTCTTACTGTCAACTGAGAAAGGTGTTCCCAGACATATTGTAAGTCGGAGACATCTTTAGAGCTTGTGCTTTTGCAAATCCATGCAAGTGCATTCCGATAGACAATGCTAGCAGCCTGAATAGCTCGCTTCTGCACGGCTATAACTGAGTCCACTAGCAGGAGCTGCAGCTGTGATATTATCTTCGGAAGTTGGTCAGGGTGTTGTTTACTAAAAAGATGAAAAATTATAGATATTTAGAATTTGGTTTTAGTTCCATAAATCCTACAGTGTGGTGTATTCATAACTCATTCATTGGTCATTTATGATGAAAGGTACAAAATAAAATAATAATATTTGTTAAGTTAAGAATTACTCGCATAAAAAATAACACTCCTATTTTTGGTCAGTTGTGTAAAAACCACTTAATGATATAATCAAAACACTTACCTGAGTTCTTCTATAAATGTTACTACTTGCTTTTTGACATCAGTTGACTTATCACTAACATAGCTCAAAATGTTTTCCATGTACACAGGGATCATTTGTGGTGCATGATGAAGTAGAACCTCTGTGATCTTTCTAAACAAATCGGCCTTTTTCTTTCCCTCTGCCATTCCAGCGTCGTTTATCCATTGTACCAGCTGAAATTAAGTGAAGATGTACAACAGTCCTAAATAGGTACTGAAAAAATTCATGTACAACTTGTAAACGAACAACACGTTTGTCTACGTCCATATCAACGAACCTGGTTTTGAGCCATAATATTTGTATTTTGATATTTACTAGACATCTTGCTTTAGATAGGTGTCGACAATATATAACCATTTAATACCACAGCTTCATGGTCATTTGTTTCTTTAATTTTAAGAAAATTGAGAAAACCATCCAATAGGTACCCAAAAGCTACGACTAATACGAGACGAACGAACGAAGCCGCCGTTACACTTGCTGTCGCTGTCAATTTGACAGTCAATGTCGTGTTACTGTCAGTCTTATTTTTAAACTAGGTTTTTGCGGCTCTTGATACATGTATTTAAGGACTTCTTCATTTGAGTAAAAATCGAATAGCTGCCACTGCAACTTCTACATCTGTAACACTTTGCGCTTTTGACAATAGTTTAGGCGTTGTACGTATGCCACGCGCCGTATAAGGGTGCGTGTTTACGGACAAGGTTTGGTCGGCTTGCTCACACGGCACGAAACGGATTTTAGTTTGCTTTGTATGACTTTTCATAGCACTGCGTCCACTACCCGGTCCGCAGGCACCGGCCGGCATTTTTGGGAAAGAATGCGTTGCGTGCCTTTGACGTCACACAAATTAGTATAGAGATGGGCAATTGTAAAAACTGTTGAGTAAAAAAAAACTCTTTAGAACATTCAAAAAATTAATTTTCAGTAGGTACCTATAACAGGTTGTCATGGTGTTTGTTTATATAAAAAGATTCAGTTGTCTTGAAAAATATTAACTGTCTGTAAGATTGTATTATTTATTGTTCTATTAAATAAAGTTAAATTCGGTTATACAAATTGTAGAATTTTTCCTCCACAAGCTCTGCTGTACTTGTAAACATAAAAATACAATAGGTTATTAGGTCTCACCATGGAAAATTTTTCTACAAAAATTTCGATCGGAAACTTGGAAGGGAAATCAAATTGGACAACTTGGAAGTACAAAGTCTCCATAATGCTGCGGGGTACGACAGATGGCATGGAGATTGTAGAAGGCAAGTTAAAAAGACCAGTTTCCCCTCAAGATGGAGCAGGTGACGTAGCTTTTGCAAATTATAATCAGGAATTAGCCCGATTTAAGCAAGCTGATTGCAACGCACTGCTAGTTCTGACAACGAATATGACCGAAGAAACTTTAGTAAAAGTAATGCGATTTGAAAATGCTTATGACGTCTGGAGAGAACTACATAGATTATTTGACGGAGAAACAGAAGATAGGGCATATGCACTATGTATGGAATTTTTTAGCTTCAAGCGGAATATGGCTGATGATATTTCTACTTATTTATCTAAATGAAAGAATATCTGGAGCAAATTAAATATTGAAATAAAGAAATCTGATAATAGTAGCCAACTACCTGATCTTTTTCTGATTTGCAAAATCCTAGAAACTCTCGACGACAGATTTTTTACATTTAAATCAAGCTGGTTACTTATGAATAAAACTGAGAGAACAATAGATAATCTTACGACTCAGTTGTGCTCTTTTGAAAAAGCGCTAGAGAACAAAGATGGCTCCCAAGGTAGTCAAGAGGCACTGACAGTTAAAGGCCAAGAGGTAAAGAAAGATAAGTGGAAGTGCAACTATTGCAAAGAAGTTGGACATAGAGTGAAGAATTGCAAAAAATGGATAAAGGATGGACAACCTCCTAAACCAAGCAACTCAACACAGAATGTAAAGCAGGTGCAGAACATTACCTTGATGGTAAATAATGCTGACTCTAGAGCTGCAGACCTTAATCAAGATTTTTGGTATGTAGACAATGGAGCAACAACACATATTGCCACAAGAAGAGATATGTTTCAACAATTTGAACCCTTTGATTTTGACCAATCTGTGAAGACGGCAGATGGGACAATGGTACCAGCCCTCGGCAAAGGCATTGTATGGGTAGAATCAAGTGTGGATAACAAAACTGAAACTATATATCTAAAAGATGTCTGGCTTGTACCCAACTTAACTAAAAATCTTTTCCTGACATTGGCAGCACAAGACAACGTGAAAAGTAGCTTATTTACTTCAACTAGACAACGTTGTCAATTAGATATTAATGGAGTGACAAAGGTTGTAGGTAAGAGAGAATCTGGAAGAGGTCTTTATAAACTGCAATTTAAGACAATCACTTCTAAAGAATCTAATACAATCGAAGTGAACGCCATTACGGGCACTAATATGCTACAACTGTATCATGAACGGTTTGCTCATCAAGATAAGCGACATGTTAAAAATCTTGTCAAGAGAGAACTTGGCATAGATTTGCGCCCCGATGATAAAGTTTGTGAAGGATGCATATTTGGGAAAGCACATAGGAAGAAGTTTGGAACAAGGGAAAGAGCATCCCAACCGGGTGAACTTATTCACACGGATGTTTGTGGACCTTTCGTGCAAAGCTTTTCTAAGTATCGGTACTACGTGTTATTCAAAGATGATTTCTCTGGATACCGTATGGTCTACTTCATGCACAACAAATCCGATGTTAAAGATAAACTTCAGATTATGATTAATGAAGCGAAAACGGCAGGCCATACTATAAAAACACTACTGAGTGACAATGGTGGAGAGTTTGACAACATGGCTGTAAGAAATATACTTAATAAGTACGGAATACAACAGCGGTTGACAATGCCGTACACTCCTGAGCAGAATGGGTGTAGTGAGTGCGAAAACCGTACATTAGTCGAAGCGGCTCGATCCATGATGCACGCTAGAGCAAAGTTACCGCAAAAACTATGGGCTGAGCTCATTAATACAGCAACTT
Organism: Euzophera pinguis; assembly: GCA_947363495.1. Lineage (NCBI taxonomy): Eukaryota > Metazoa > Arthropoda > Insecta > Lepidoptera > Pyralidae > Euzophera > Euzophera pinguis. The sequence goes on along the minus strand of OX376170.1, from coordinate 8,694,456 downwards.
ATGTGTTAAATAGAACGGGACCTTCAAGAGTTGAAGATAAAGTGCCATATGAGCTCTGGCATGGAAAGAAGCCAAAAATTAATCATTTAAGGATTATAGGGAGCGATTGTTATGTGCACATACCCGTACAGAAACGTAAAAAAATGACACAAAAGGCATTTAAAGGAGTTTTGATTGGTTACGAATTAAACGATGGTTATCGAGTATGGGATGGGTACAAAACGGTTAGATCTAGAGATATTATATTTGGAAGTGAAACCGAATTCAAAATATCTACTGAGCTACCTAAAGACCTTCCACAAATAGAGGGAGATACCCAGAATATTCATGATAACAACAATCAGACAATATCTTGTGATGAAGAACGTGCTTTAGAGGGAGAAGTAACCATAGAAAATCACGTTCAAGAGGGAGACAATCTTGCAGATACGTCTTTTCCCACAAGACGGGTTCGAGATATCGAGTTCTTTGATGCTGAAGACATAGAAGTTCAGGAAGACGTTATTTCTGAAGATGTTTCTGTACATGAACAGAGATATAATTTGAGAAATAAAGAAATTCTCCGACGTCCAGAAAGACTTAACGACTATGAAGTCTACCTATTAGATGGCATGGAGTCATTCCCAAAAGACTATTATGAAGCCATGAAAGGAGAAGACAACTCAGAGTGGCTAAAGGCTATGAATAGCGAAATAAATTCAATGAAAGAACACAATGTGTGGACTTTATGTGACCTACCACCCAACAGGAAAGCTTTACCTTGTAAGTGGGTGTTGACAATCAAAAGACATCCTGATGGTTCTGTGAACAAGTATAAGGCCAGACTTGTAATAAAGGGATTTAAACAGAGAAAAGGACTTGATTATCAAGAGACATTCAGTCCAGTAGCCAGGATGACAACGATAAGGGCATTGCTAAGCGTTAGTGCAAGAGAAAACCTTTTCCTTCATCAATTTGATGTTGCTACAGCATTACTAAACGGAAAATTAAAAGAAGAAATATACATGCAGCAACCACAAGGTTTCGAGAATGGCACTAACAAAGTATGCAAGCTAGAGAGAAGCCTGTACGGCTTAAAACAAGCGTCACGTTGCTGGAATTTTTGTTTTGAAGATGCACTTCTAAACATGGGCTTCATTCAGAGCGACGCAGATGGTTGTCTGTTCATGAAAAATGTTAAAGAGAAAAAAAATACTTATCGTACTTTATGTCGATGACGGATTAGTAGCTGCTACCGATAAAGAGTTGGCAGACGCATTTATAACAGACCTGAAGGCTCGCTTCAAGATTACAGTTACACCAGCGACATACTATTTAGGTCTTGAAATAGAACAAGCAAGTGGGATGATAACAGTAAAACAAGAGTCCTATACTAAGAGGATCCTAAAACGTTTTGGGATGGAGGATTGTAATCCTGTTTCTACCCCCATTGAGAAAGAGTCTTCTACTGAAGAAAGGAAAGCTATTGACTCTGAAGTAAAGTATCCATATAGAGAGGCCGTAGGAGCATTGATGTATTTAATGACTGGAACGCGTCCTGATATTGCATACGCTATGAGTGTGGTATCCCGAAAGTTAGCAAACCCGTCTAAAGAAGATTGGCTTAAAGACAAAAGAATATTCCGATACCTGAAAGGTACAATGAACTTTGGTATAAAGTATCAAGCAGGGAAAGATAAATGTTTTATCAATGGTTATAGTGATGCTGATCATGCTGGAGATCTCACAACAGGTAGATCCACTTCAGGTGTCGCATGTTTATATGCTGGAGGAATAATTTCCTGGTTAAGTCAGAGACAACCTTCAGTGGCGATTTCAACAACAGAAGCTGAAATTATAGCAACTAGCGAAGCAGCAAAGGAGTTGATGTGGCTTCAGAGATTATACTGTTTCTTAACTAACTTAGAAGAAACACCAACATTACATGTTGATAATGAAGCTGCCATCAGATTAGCTCATAATCCAGAGTTCCATAAGAGAACAAAGCATATAAGAGTGAGACATTTCTTTGTTAGAGAAATGGTTTCAGAAGGAAACCTCAATGTACTTAAAGTATGCTCGGCCAACCAGCTAGCTGACATTATGACAAAGCCAGTCCCAAAACCAAGGCTTAGGGACATTTGTACCAAATTAGGGCTGTCACAGAGTTTATTGAATGAGGGAAAGTGTTGAGTAAAAAAAACTCTTTAGAACATTCAAAAAATTAATTTTCAGTAGGTACCTATAACAGGTTGTCATGGTGTTTGTTTATATAAAAAGATTCAGCTGTCTTGAAAAATATTAACTGTCTGTAAGATTGTATTATTTATTGTTCTATTAAATAAAGTTAAATTCGGTTATACAAATTGTAGAATTTTTCCTCCACAAGCTCTGCTGTACTTGTAAACATAAAAATACAATAAAAACTTTTTAAATCTATGGTTCCGGAGGTACTTACTACTTCCATGGGCAACATGGTTGCGTACTAATCTGGCTCAAACTACACTACAACTACTTCGGCTATGACGTAATTATTTATTTATTTAGCATTTTCCAAAAATTGATACAAACAAATTCACATAAGATGCATTTCACAAAACCACAGAGGTTTGTTTGGAAATAGCAGGTACATTGTCCCGCCTCTGGCGCATTTTTGGTCACAGTGCATCGTGGGCACAGAGAGAGTACATAATAGAGTAGATATTGATATTTTAAAAAACTATACATAAAATCGATACTTTTATACATTTCCGACATGCCTAAAATCCGTATGCAGTGGCCGCGGGCTATCGGTCAACTAAAAAATAAATTGTGTATTTTATATATTTTATTGATAGAATAGACTATTCAGAGATACACTTTGAACGAAAAAAATTATATTTATTTTTTTATTTAATTTTAAAGATTTTATAGTGATGACGTCACGTAGCTATAATGGCCATCTCGAACTGCAAGAAAGTAAAAATTACTAAAGTATTAAAAAATATGTATGTCAGTGTCAAATGTCAAAGTCAGGATGGACCGCGAGCCGCGAGTTGGTCTCTCTCTTGTTTGTTTACAATCGCAAAATATCTAGGTACCTACCCCATTTCTCGTATCTATATATCTATTGCATATTGGCCCGTTTAATGGACTTTACTGCTGTCTTTTCATCCATTGGACACCGATTCTTCATTATAATGTATGAATGAATGTAATGAAGATATAGTAAGGTTATGTTTACTCGAACAGAGATGACATTTGACATGAGTGACAAGTACGTGAAGCGCCAAATTGGCGCTACCAAACAAAAAATATTTACTCACTACACTGTGCTGCCAACCTAAAAAAAATTTGAAAGCCGGAAGTTGACCGGCTACGTCACACGTTAACCTTGCTAAAAAATGAAACTCATTGGGTTTTCTGCGATTTTCTTAAAAAATACTTGCTTATCTAAAGATCTGATTAATGCAATCTGTTCCCTAAGCCTATTCCTCGAAATGGTTTACGAATTAGACATTTTCATGAAAAAGTTTACTAGCCAAATCGTTGCGGGCGAGCTTAGACATAACTATATATTTCTAACTAGCTTTTTCCCGCAGCTACGCCTGCGTCAAAAAGTAGCTTATGTTTGACCCCGGGCCTTAAACTATATTCATACCAAATTTCATCAAAATCCGTTTAGCGGTTTGGCCGTGAAAGCGTAACAGACAGACAGACTTTCGCATTTATAATATTAGTATGGATTTGTGGGCCGAGCCGGCCGTGCCGGTCTCAGTGCACGCGCTCCTTAAACGTTGGATTTTTTTCACACCCTGAGTTCCATTAGCAAAGTGTATGTTGTTTCATTAGCATACAGGCCTTACCGATGCGACCTCTAGCCCGAAACATATTTTTGCATAGAAAAGCAAAATTATCCAGTCTGAAAGGAAACTTCGCTTCTTACGCTCGTCAGCTCACGCTTCGGAGCCTAGGGCCCTAGATTTCAAGTGCCGGTACTGGTTATTAGAATCGAGCAACTGCCGTCTGACATCCTTTTTATAGCAAAACCAAGAGTGCTATTGAAAGTGTGAGGTCACACAAAATCGACTCGTCGAATAATTTTTTACTTTATTTATTTATTTCATGTACACGCTATAAATATACATTGGAAACTTAACATTAGGAAAACTGGGTTCTACTTATTTCTAAAAAAAATTTCTACCGGCAGATCCGCGATTATTGTTCGATATCGATTGTTTTTTTTTCGATTTTCAGTCGAATAATGTCAAACATTTCAATAATAGGGCTCCTATCAACAGGGACATAGCATGGCCGGGTGACTTTACAGGCTGCCTAAAGGAATCTGACACAGCCTGACGAGTGCTACTTTTCGAACCAAAGAGAATCGCGAGATAGAAAATACCACTACATGGTGACCAATCCAATACGTAGAAAGAAGAATAGACAAAAGGATCGAAAAGATATATTGAGGTTTGCGCCGATTATATATTCTTACAATTTATACCTATTATACTATTCTCACAAAAGAATTTACAATCATCATCATAAATTTAACGGCTGGGCTCTTGTCGGTGGAGTTCCTTTCATTCTTGTCAATATAGGCAATATTTATCCATTAAGTTGTCAAAAAATATAATTTTGGTTTTAATTACATAGGTACGTATGTTATGGAGATGAAAGCGGTGGTAATATTTTTTATAGCAAATGATGCTGACCTAGTTTAAGTAGTTATTTAGTTACTTATACTGTCATTTTTTTGGACATCAATCTCGAACTTAACCATGGAACTAAAGGTAAAGATGGAAACCAAACCGGCATTTAATAGGCTGATGGCAGAAAATTTGACCATCACTTCAAAAATTTTTGCCTAGGCAGAAATACAGTAAAATAAAAATGTCAGTTTGCTTAATATAATTGGGCTTTATATTTCTATATCAAAAACAAGTATAATTATTTTAATTTTTTAATAAAAATCTACCTCAAAATAAAGATTATATTGCTACGTTACTGTTTATCATTTTTTCCAACTTTTGGGGTTGTTATCAAGTGCTGTGATGGAAACCCAGATTCACACCCTAACACATCACGAGTTAGAAAAAAAGAGGTGGGTAACGAAATGCATTCAGGTCAATTTTTCTGCCATCAGCGTATTGTATGCCCGCGCGCTATCCTTTTAGCTTTAGATCCATTAACTCAACTTATCTACATAAATAGGCGCAAAAATCAGCACCCTGGATCAGCATTTTTGCCCACATTATATTTATTGAACATTTGCAGCGATTATCGCAAGGTTTAGCTAGGATTATCAGCCTTGAGAATTTATCTTAAAATCAAAGGTTATTATCGTCTTATTAAATTTTTCTATACAATAAAACCAATATTTAATGTAAGTACAAATCTAAGCAATCAACGGCTGTGTTTGGTGAGGGTTGTAAATAATGTTATGCATTTGATAGACGGGCGGTTTATTTTCTTCTTCCATCTCCAAGTACGTGCTGCGAACCACCAGCAAGAAGTAGAAGTGAATTACTGAAACAAAAAATCAAATTAAAGCAAACTCTTTTTAGTTTATTCAGAGCCAATAGTATGGCATTGGTATGGCAGGCGATTAACGCGATTGACCTCCAGCAAACTTACTATAAACTCACAGTGGCTACTACACACTTTTTTTTTCATTTCATCTGGCATTCTCTTTAGCCATGATCAAATATTTCCTGATATTGAATTACTAACAGTTACAGAAAGAAGTCCTTCACCCAAGCGTGTTTTTCTAGTTGCGTGGTCAGCTTACGCTTCGGAGTCAAGTCATGGTTCTAGATTTGGCGACACTGATTCTTACAATGAAGCGACTGACGTCTAACTTCCGTAACCCTTTTTACAGAGAAACCAGATCAACAGGAACATTGTGTGTTAGTGGCAAACACTATTTTTGCAGGCTGCTTAAAGACATCTGATACTCGTCAATCCATAACAACTGGCACCAACGGCCTAACTTGCCGTCTAAAGCGGAGGAGCTAAAGAAAAAAAATGCCGCTAAATAGCGACCAATCCAATACCGGTAGGAGCATCAAAAATACTTACAGCACCACTTCAGTAGCGGTAAGGTGGCGAAGATTCCAGCGAACACCCAACATATGACTACCAGCGCCAGGGCTAGCGCCAGCAGGAACATGCCAGAGTTGACATAAACCTTCAGCAATTGTGGTTTATTCTGAAAAATTATGTTATTGGATATTACGATTCGCAGATTTGTAGTTATGATAACATGTTCTCATTCGAAATCTAAAAACTAAATACGTAGGTAAGATAAATAACTTTGGTTACACAAGTATCTAAGTAATATATAAACATGAAAGCATTTATGTATTTTGTTCCTAAAAAAGATTAATATTTAGTTCATTTAAATATAACATTACAAATGTTATAATGAGTTTCCTATGGAATTTCGAAAATATCAAATAAGTACTTATTAATAATTAGCATAATTTTGGACATGCTGCCTGTGACATTTAGCGCCATATAAAATATAATCAAGCGGCTGAACTGAACATACGGCAAATGTACTTCGAATAAATTTTTAGATTGAAATAACGTAGAAGGCAAAACGGGATAACAACAAAACCAAAAATTAATGCAAACCGTATGTACTCCGACCACCAGCATCAAACTTAAGGCTATCAGAAACAGGAACACAAGTACATAGTAGCCTAGTGTAATGTACAGGGATAGAGTTGCTCTAGCCACGTCTTCTGGCGTTGTGGTGGGGTCCTTGTGGTAGTCGTGCTGGTATGTGGCTACTTTGTAGAAGGAGAAAGACAGCGTCCCAATGCTTAGGCATGACAGCACCTGAAATTGGTAGAGTATTGAGAGTTTTTTTTATACACACTCGTTTTAAACACTTCACAGCGTTCATGTTTGCAGTAGTAGCATACACTAGGTGTAGAGCATTATTTTCAGGTACGAACAACATCGATCGTTTGCGGGCCGAATTTTGCAATTTTTATTGAAAAAATAATTTGACGATTGGCAGCATTGAGAAATGAGCGTCATTATTGGTGGACTTAAAGCTAAAAGCATTCTCATAGATACTCATGTAGAGTCGAAAGTTCTTTTTTCAATAGGTTCATTAGATAAATCATCTTTAAATCTTCAAGCGCTCTGGCCAACACAGATAAAGCCAACGAGTTTACGCTTTATTTGGAACAAAACATACGAAACTGAAAAAGATGAGTCATCGTTGACAAAAAGTAATTGCACGCAAAAATCTATAAAATCCTATTATTTCCTATGACACAGAGTTCCAATAATTACTTACTAGAGATAAATATCCAATAATCAGAGAACCAGTACGCAAACGTAAACAAAAACAACATTTATCGAAGCGGGGGAGTACGTCGAGACACATCCTGTAATATATTCGTCACATTAACTACAAACACTACAAAAGGAAGTCCAAATATTTACTAATTTTACTTAACACAACACAAAAACTGATTCATAATAATGTTTAGAGTGAACTGAATCTCTTTCGGTTTATCAGCGATTCCAATATTTGAAGTAAGCTATCGCCTATCAGATAAAAGTGAGTGATAATTGGTTCGTACACCGTGAGTCCGGTTGTGTACATACTATTTGTAAATTCAACTAACAACATTTACATAATTAATTTAAAAATAAATACAGTAAGAATCTATAAAAATACATATAGTCGAACGAAGCACCTCCTCCTTTTTTGAAGTCGGTTGAAACGGCGAATTATTAGCAATGGCTATATCTTCCAATCTCTAATTACCACATGGTAACCTGTAAGCTGTGGACCTGGAATTTACTTAAATGATTTTAGAGCCTTTAGTTTAAATAGGTATATTAAAAAAGTAATAAATTATAGCAAAAAAAAACCTCATTTTTGAACCGACTTCCAAAGTCCTAAAAGGTGGAGGTTGACAAATCAAGTGAATGTTTTTTTTTTTTAGTTGCCGCATAACTTCGTCATTTCTGAACATTGAGACAGGAACGTCAGTAGTTTTCGATGCTCTTTGTTTCTGAAGTTTAGTTGTAAAATTAAAATGACTGGAAAATTTGAGACTGGACAATGATATCATCCAAATAAACATAATTCAACATTTTTGACCTTTCATATCTTTTCAAGTCACTTGGTATTTTACAAAGTTTAAAATATATCTTTAAGCATAAAAAAGCATAAAAAACCTTAATGTAAAACGGCATAATGTTTTTACACGACTGACCAGAATCTTATGTTTTTAGAGTTCATGTATGTTTGTATTGTATGTATATGAGATTATTTATTCCGCCATAAGTCAGGAACGGCTTATCGGATATAGACGTATGAGGTGTCTTTAGATTCCTTATTTCTTTAGAGTACATAGAACATGTGACGTCATCACAAAAACAAAATGGCGGATGTCATACGCAATAAAAGGAAGACTGAAAAATAAAACTCTGATTAACCTAATCGAGTGGGGTATAAAAATGTCAATCATTCCCATTAGTTCCAGTACATATTTATTCCATGGAACTACAGAATTATTTTATTCTCCATAGTTTCATTGGTCTTGGCAACTAGTGGGAACAAATTTCGTTGGATCATTCCCATTAGTTTCAGTGCAAATTGTCCCACGGAACTACTGATCTTTTTTATTCTCAATAGATCCATTTGTCTTGGCAATGGAACTAGTAGGAACAAATTTCGTTGGATTATTCCCATTAGTTCCATTAAACATGTTTTGATATCTACTAGCTGTTACCCACGGCCTCGCCCACGTGATAATCATCTCAGAACGCCAATAGTATCTGGCTCAAAGGATCTCCATCGCAATACGAAGAGAAAACTCGGCGAGTGGAACCTTTGAGCCAGGTACGATAAGGAGCGAAATTTTTGATACGTAGCTACTTAACAGTCTGTCATGTATACTTTAATTTTTATAGTGTTATGTTTGTTTTGAATAGATAGGTAATTTACCTTGACATAATATAAAACTTATATGTTTAATGTATTTTTGTGACAAAAAGTAAAATAAAACTTAAAAATCAAAATTTATGTTTGTATGAAAAAAATAATTGTTTAGCAGTCAGTCATGTTTTTTTATTTTTAATAATTAACTTGTTGGCATATAACCTTATGAAGCATAACAGTGTTTCACAAACGTTTGAATCATAATGTAAGTTTCTAAGCATAATCAATAATCATGTTTAGGCATAACATTCTTCCTATTAAGACAAAAATTATGTTGGCTCAATCTCTTGTATTTCCCCTCATAGTTTATGGTGATGTGTGTTATTTGGGCTTGACCGAGGTCTGCTGGGCAGGGAATCTCCTCGACTGCCCGGTCCTTTGAAAGCTTTGCGTTCTCATTTGATCCCACGGATCTGGTGAGAGAGCGGGCTGACAAGGGATTCGGGACGGTGCACCCTGGGTGACAGTTAATAACTCCCTGGTAGTCGGGGTCTTGTTGACTGTCGGCCAATTTCTGCCAACAGCCCACTCCACCGCCGTCTATGATGAGACGGCGAATGGATGTGGGTCTAGGGGACGGGCGTGGTCCATTTATGGGCCACTGTCCGATTTTGGGATTTGGGGGTGGCCGAAAGGCCAACGGACGGGGCCGAAGGCCATGGCTGGAGGGCGTCGTGGTAGAATGCTAACGCGACCCCATGGCGCCCTCAACAGCCGGTGCGGAAACGCCGTAGGGGTTTTAGTGGGTAGTCCAGGCGCTGGGCTGCGCCTGGGAGCCCCACACTTTGTGCGTAAATGCATTTCTCCTACGTTAAAAAAAAAGAAAAAAAAGAAGCTACAACTGAATAAGCTTGAGCGGCTGGTTAATAAATGCATCAGATTTATTTTCTACCTTAGGAAATATGATCATATTTCTGAGCATCCTGAGCTTGTCTTTCTTGAGAAGTTATAGGAGGCGGATTGTGGCGCGTTAAGTAATTCGGATTGACACTGTTGTTGTTTGTTGCTACAATATTCATACTGATAACACATTATATATAGTATATTATGTATATATATTTATATATTTCATTTAAATATATAATTATGTTGTTAGTATGTATACTTAGTTCATGTAAGATAATAACATTTTGGTCTTAGATTAATTGGTCTCGCGGGATCGAGCCGCAGAGACCAATTATTAATCTAAGATTTTGGTATTATATGTATGTAACTGTTATTGTACACCCACATTAAAGATATCTGCTTGATCCATGGACTTAGTATATTAAACAGGACTGAGTACTACATCTGCAAATTTGCATAGAGACAAGGCCGAGCCAAGCGAGATAGAAATAGTAGAGGATCCTGTCTCTTTCTAGCAAATACAAGCTTTACCACATTGGTACTTATGCAAGGTGACCACGCTCCTCTGGAAAATAGGGGAAAGGTGGTACTTACTTTACGCGGATTTTTTTCAGACACATTCAAATATTCCGAGTGAGGAGGTGCTAACCTCCTCTCAAGTAGTTCTGTGCAAACTTTAAGGAAGTTGGAGTCTAGTCGAAAATAACGTTTCGTCGACATGTCTTCCCTCCTTCTCTCTTCATTGGTTCCCTCGGGGAAGACAAGGAAACAAGGACTAACGGCTGAACGTAATACACCAAGTGTTGTGTGTCCACTCGAAGTTAGGTCGCGCCTGTTGTTGCTTAACTCGCGTAATCGTCACCAACAACTACATCCCGCTAAGCTATTTAGCTAGCTACTTATGTGCAGTATTTACGAAATTTAAAATATTTTGTCCCAATTAAAAACATTATCATTATTACCCTATTGAAAAGAGATAGATTCCTCCTCTATATCTATCTTTTATACTAAGTCTATGGCTTGACCTATTAGCTTTGTTTGCTTGGCTGTTTTAGCATTAAGTCCGCATATTGTGATATACAATTGTATATTTATATAATAAAGTTTAAATAAATAAATAAATAATAATAAAAAAAAAACAATAGAAGCATAAATGTATTTAAGTATAATAATATCAATCCATAATTTTGAAGGCATAAATTTACACATACATATTATTCATAAAACCATAAATTTCACAAATCTGTACTTGTGTACTATCCGAGAAGGTAATGGGTGGCCCATCATTTACACCCTGGTATCGGAGGGGTCAATCGACTCTGTTTCCTTAGTATCTTCTTCGTCCAAGCATGTTTCCCAGTTGCGTCCCTAGCTAACTTTTCAGAACCTAGGGTGCTCTGCTAATCATGGTCCTAGATTTGGCGGAACTGGTATTACAATGGCGCGACTGCCGTTTGATCTCCGTAACCAGACCAACAGGGAACCAGACCTACAGGAATATGACCAGTGCATGTGCTAAGGCATCTGAAACTGCATAGCGACCGATCTCTTACTAGTGTAGGAACGTCTTGGATTTAGGATTCCTTCAAGATGGCCGGTGGTCTTGTTTTTGTGAAATAAGATTATGTTCGCTCGACTTGGCTAGAGTATTACAGTATTCCCAGATCTTTCTCAAAAAGTTTTCTACTCGCTAATCATTTTAAAATAATATTTATTATAATAAAATAATATTTCTTAGTATAGTTTATTTCATAAACTAATGTATTTTAATTAGTATATTTATATTAGTACACAATGTCCACAGTGGTCATAAAATTCCAACAATTATGTAGATATTTATAACTTATCTCAATGCGTAGGCGCGCCGATTTATCATTTGTTTAGTATATAAACCACAGTGTATCGGGTTAATACATAAGTCCGAAGGATAGTGTGATATTTCGTATTTAGAAAAAAAAAGTTATTTCGCAAAATGTACACCGATATTCCGGAATTAACAAGATGCTGTTTTTGTGCACCTTTAAGGATAGGCCTCCTTGCTTGGGGGTATATTAAGCTAGTGAGTACAATTTAGAATACTTGTAACAGAATAATTTATATATCTAGTATAGTAGTAAATCGGCCAGTACTATGGAAACCTTTGGACCAGGGGCGACGCGAGGCGGACTATTATGTAAAATAATCATTTTTTATTAGTTTATAATAATTTACATTTTATTAGGGTTTCAGAATAAAGTTAATTTACCTATGAATCATTATTTTGAATTAGATATCTTACAGGAGCTCGCATGCTTATATTAATAATTACTTATTTATAAGTCCCAAGTCAATTAATTATAAATAGATATCTACCTATTTCATTATAAGCAGTTTATTCTGTAACCACTTTCTTTAAATTTTCTGCCTTAAGTCTGCTGATAAAGTAAAACCTGTTCAATTTAGACAACTTTAAAATAAGGTTTTTGTAAGATTTAATGCCAAATCTTTCTAACATACAATAAAACTAAATTTTGACATACATTACACATTTTCAGATATTTTCAATGATAATGTTGATATTGATCCTCATCAATGCTGTTGAAATGGTTTACAATGCGCGCTCAATGCCTATTGGGTTAATAATATTTATTATCGCAGAGCTGATTGATGAAATATTTACTGTTATACTCGTTGTCGCAGCACATAAGGTAAGCGAAAAAATCTCAGTCAAAATCTGCAAAATCTACCTCAGGTTTCATGCAGTCTCGGTATAGGCACAAAGTTTGCTATTCTGTGGCTTAAGCTTATATGATGCGATTTTTTGAAAATTGTATAAAAAAAAACAAATCGTACGCTTTCTGTCAATGAAAAATTTGACACAATGTTCTACGCTCTCTTGTAATTTTAGATAGAGAACATATTTAGTGGGACAGAAAGTACTACGTACCTACTTTATGACGTAATATACTTACATGACTCAGCTGAAATATTAGGTTACCTACTTACTTCACTTTTGATATAAGAATCAAGGTATCGGCACTAGATTGTTTAATCAATTTTTGATATTAATCAGTCCCGCAATACGAATGTGGAATCTTGAGGTCCAGACATGGATATTCCTTGACACAGACTTTCGAATAAGTATTTTAAGCATACCTATACATTTATTTCAGAGACACGAAAAGCTATTCAAAATATACTATGTATACACAATAGTGTACTTAGTATTTCTAAGCATTGTCGGTGGGTTACAATGCATTTATCTACTGGTTATAACAGTGTCTTTTCCACATCCGTACTTGGTGAATATTCTGTTAATGGTCTTCGGGTCCACAGTTTCATTACTTGGTGAGTACTAGTGCATAAAATACACTTTAATAGGTAGATAAACTTTCGATCACATTTGAACCTTTCGGCCGCTTAAATGATAAAAATTTAAAGGTATTGCGTGCGTTAAATTGTAAATGGCGTTTCTGAAGTAATTTTGTACAAAATGACATAGCGAATACATTCTGTATATCCCCGGTTGTGAGGATATTTGCACACAGTACGTCTACCATGAGATTTTATTGACGCAGACGCTAGCGTATGGGTATGGCCTATAGGTAGTAAGATAGCGTGAATAAAATCTCGTGGTAGAGGTACAAGTAAGACAGGGAAATTTGTGCGAGGACCCAAAGCAGTGCAATGAGTAAAACACAGTCAATATTCAGTATACAGATTCAATTGTTTTATTCTATGCTTAACACTTACTTATTAACTACTAGCTATTTCCCTCAGCTCCGCCTGCGTCAAAAAGTAGCCTATGTTTGACCCCAGGTCTTCAACTATATTCATACCAAATTTTATCAAAATCCGTTCAGCGGCTTGGCCGTGAAAGCGTAACAGACAGACAGACAGATTTTCGCTGCATTTATAATATTAATAATATAATAATATAACTCTTTATTGCAACAAGAAATTAAAATTACAAAATTACATAAGAGATTTGCAATGTACAATGGCGGCCTTATCGCTATAGCAATTTCTTACAGGCAACCAAATATATTTATATAATAATATTAGTACGGATGGATATGGAAGTATGGGTAGTATGGATGGAAGTATGGATTTTTTCACTACCCAAAGGTTAACTGGTAGCAATAGCTTAGCTACTCGTAACTTCCTTTTTTACTTCATTGCTGTATGTTGTTGTTATGTACTCGTACATATAAATTGTTTTTTATTTCGGTAAAATTGTTTATTCATAGGAAAATTACTAAGTTTTTGTAAGTTGTGTATGGGCAATAACGATATTGTAATAGGTATTGTATGGTTACAAACGTTATGTCCGCGAAATCTACGCTTAACATTTTTTTTCCATAGTAGTTGGTGATAGAGGCGCAGTTTATTAAATGTGTCAAAAGTATGTAATACGTTTGTATCTAATTTTCCTTTATTTTTATTCACAGTGATACAAGTGTACATTGTTCTACTAGTTCGATCCGAGTTGCACAAGCTGCGGGACCGCGCAAATATCCAGTTCTTCAACCAGGCCGGCGAAGCGCAATGCAATGCATACGTCAACGAAGCTTGAAGTTTAACCCTTTATCTGCCAACTTTGAATTTATTCGAAATAAATTTTAATGTCCAGTTTACCATGCACATAGGTATTATAATACAAGCTAATTATTGTATGTTTTAGTTTAAGCATTGACATAATTTCTACTTCTTTTTTTTATTTTGTATAATTTCATATATTTAATATTTCTGTATTAGTTTTGAGTTTATTCTTAAATTTTAATTATTATAGTAATATTATATTATACTTTTTATATTATGTAATACTCGAATAATAAATATCAGCTATGCTGCAAAATCTCTGATCTGAATCTCTGCAAAATAAAAAAATATATGAATTTTGTACACTGTATATTTTTAATTTGAGGGTACTTTTTTAGGTTTATTTTAAACTAAATTTTTCCCGCACCCCGCGTACGTCAAAAATTATTAAAATATCTGGGGTCAGAGTTAAATGGCCAAAACAGGGTCGAGGGGGAAATAAAAGCGAGGATTATGGCGGAAAACATGTGTTTCTATGCATGATACACCCTCCTAATCTCGAAATTCTTTAGTGCAGCGTCAAAGGTCACCTACCGGACCATCATAAGACCTGTTGTGACCTCCTCCTGTAAAACCTGGACTCTGCCATATAAGTGATCAGCTGAGACCATCCACACTCCATACTAATATAAAAAAACATGTATTTACTGTGAAAGTCTATCTGTCTGTCTGTGACGCTTTCACAGCCAAACCGTTGAACGAATTTTGATGGAATTTGGTATGAATATACTTGGAGACACGGGGTCAAACATAGGCTTCTTTCTAACGCAGACGGAGCTGCGGAAAACAACTAGTTTGTTTATTAATTTTTTTTTTATATTAACGACTGAAATGATGATGATCGACCGGACTATTATTATAAGTACTGTTGGATGGTATCTTACTACTTATTTCATCACTTACTTAACCATATGTTAGCATATCACAATTAAAAACTGTTGTCCGTGATTTTAAAACATTTTATGTATAATCCTTGCTACGAAAAGCTACGAAAATTGCGTAGATAATTTGTGTTCTTCGTGATCAATATCAGCTTTTATTTTAACAAAATACAAACATACCTTAAGGTAATAATCTACACAAGGACGTAGGAATATGATGCTACGAAGTCATGCTTAGTGAAGCGAGTGAAAGCGTAGTTGGAGAAGTTTATATTTCGAAACAACTGATCGTAATTTTAACGTAAGTAGCTCTTAGCATTTTTTAAATTGTTGTAGTACCTTACTCGCATAAGTCCGATAAACGCCCATTATCATGGCTTCAAAAATTTTGTATTATTCACGATTTCTTCACTGCCCTTTATTATTTAATAAAATATTAGGATATTATTTTTAGGTTTGAAACGCACCTTTTCATTGCACTTGGAAGAATAATATAGATGCACTTAAAAATGGATTCGCTTCGAGGAATAGGTACCACGAAAACCCAATATGGTGTATTATAATTGGAGATTGTACCAAATACAGTACGTATTTGGTACAAATGCGGCCAGTTATAAAAATATTGCAGAATCTTGATGATGATATGCCTCACGTCGATATCTCATGAAGATACTCGTAAAAACCAACATATCAAGCAATGCCACATGAAATTCAACCGGAAATCGCTTAGATTATGAGGATGACGAAAAAATGAGTGGTCACATTTATACGACAATTAATCAGTAAGTATCTCCTAAAATCAGGTACTGGAACCGGAAAAGAATGTTCTAATTTGAATTGAAGGTCAATTAACAAGGAGGCTTGATCATCAAGCACTAGCCAAATATTTATTTAACAGGTGCGCGGTGAGGCGGGATTCAGGATGACCGATTCTCAAGTTAGGCACCTATGCACCTTAAAAATAGATTAATTAATTTATAAAGTGTGTTTAGTAATCTACTATTGCAACTCTAAATCTTCAGTATTCTATCTCTAATTTCATTGCTAGGTCGTTTATCAGCTCCGACAGAATAAACCCAGGAATCTGTATGTATTTCCCAACTGGGAATCTCAGTATCCGCACAATATAAACCATGTTTTCGCATAAAAATAGAAAACGAGACGGTTGAAATTCCAATAATCTGTTATCTTTGTATTTTACAAACACATCATCGTAATTATAGGGACTGTGTATGTGTGTATTGTGAATTTGTGATAAAAGAATTTGTTTTCATTAAAATACATCAACATTGATTTATCTGAGCCAGTTCTTATTACATACAAATACGTGATAAGCGTATGAACAGTAAAACAGTGAGTGAAAAATCTTATTTATTTTAATAAATTATTGAATCTATATCAAAATGTATATTGATTTACCTAAAATAAAACGATGCTGTTTTTGTATTTCGTTGAGACATGGACTGCAGGTTTGGGGATATTTAAAACTGGTAAGTTTAATTAGATACATATTGCTTAGATATTTTTAGTATAAGTATTACGATCACTGTTAAAAAAAGAACTGCAGGTCTAAAATGGCCACTTTGAGCAATTCATCAAAACGAATCATTTCGTGAATTGCGAAGCTTAGCAATTCTGCAAATTTTGACATTGACGTTTCAACTCTAATTCAATTAATTTCGTGATTCATTTCTTGAATCACTTCTCGTTTGAGTATTGCTATATTAATAAAACAAAAATAGATTTTAAAATTTTAA
Organism: Euzophera pinguis; assembly: GCA_947363495.1. NCBI lineage: Eukaryota > Metazoa > Arthropoda > Insecta > Lepidoptera > Pyralidae > Euzophera > Euzophera pinguis. The sequence continues at coordinate 8,677,456 of OX376170.1, read as the reverse complement.
TATTTTTATTGATATTTATAATTCTAGAGAAAATTAATGATGGTAAATCAACATTATTGGTTAGAAAAACTTATTTAACTAAAAACATCGTAAAGGTACGCACGCTATGCAAAAATAAAAATTATTTTTACGCCTGGCAATAAGGTAAAGCAATTCACGAAAAGTAAGCCATTTTGCGAGTTTCCGTCAAACAGCAGAATTGCCATGAAATGATTCATTTCATGAACTGCCAAAATGTGGCTATTTTAAGATTTGCAATGATTCATAATATGATCATATTGTAATTCGTGCAAAGTGGCCATTTTAGATCCACTGGTCACTGTTTAAAAAAAATATCTTACACAAGAACAGCAGTTTAATTGTTATCTATCATACATTGAGATGTGTTTGTAGGTATAAGTAAAAGGGTTAAACTGTCAGTTAATAACATACAAGTTTATAATGATTTCTTATGTATTCGCGATTGTTATTCATTAACATCAGGCTATCTCTTCTGGGAAAACAAATTCTACATGCAAATTGACGGTGTAGCTATGGGATCTCCAGTCTCTCCCATTGTTGCTGATATTTTCATGGAAGACCTTGAGGAGAACGCTCTTTCAAGCACCCTGGCTATGCCGAAGATGTTCAAACGGTACGTAGATGATACTTTTGTTGTACTCCCCAAAACTCAAGTCTCTGTTTTATTAGATCATTTAAATTCCATTAATAGTAAAATTAAATTCACTATGGAACCTGAAATCAATAATTCATTAGCCTTTCTTGATTTTTTAATAACTAGAAATCTTGACAATAGTATCAGTCACACTGTGTACAGAAAGCCCACCCACACAGACAAATATCTCAACGGTAAATCTGACCATCATCCATGTCAGTTAGCTACCGTAGGCAAATCTTTGTTACAGAGAGCACACGGCATCTGTGACACCCACCATCTTAAGGAGGAGCTTCACCGAGTCAAGTCTGTCTTAAGAAGCAACAATCTCAGCCTCCCACACATATGTCACAGAAGTCGACCCAAGCCGCACACAGTTGATCGTTTTCCTGCCATCTTACCATACATAAAGGGAGTCACGGACAAGATTGGTATCATACTTAGGCGAGCTTCAATCAAGACCTATTACAAGCCGCATAAGAAAATAAACCAATTTTTAAGACCTGTAAAATCCAATATCACATTGCAAGATGCTGGAGTTTACAAAATTGACTGTGACTGTGGTTTACCATACATTGGGCAGTCAAAGAGAAGCATTAATACTCGTATAAAAGAACATATTGCTGACATGAAAAATAGACGCTCAACCAAGTCTGCAGTCTGTGAACATGCTCTAGACAAACCCAACCACTATATGCGTTTTGATAATCCTCAAGTCCTTGCAAAGGAAAACAGATTCATTCCAAGGATGTTACGTGAAGCTATTGAAATTAAAAAACATCCTAATTTCAATAGAGAGGATGGATGGCAGGTACCGCCAGCTTGGGACCCAGTCATTAACTTAATAAAATAGCAAACTCGGAAGCAGACTGCAAGACCCTTAGATACTGTGAGCCAATACTGCGTGAATCGGAATAGTTCCCAATAAAAGACAAATGTTAACTTAGTCTGCCTGCGACCATGAACGCTGTAAAGTGTTTGAAACGTCAGGTGTAAATAAATAAGTAATAAACGCGATAAAACCGTATTAAAATAGTTTAATTTAATACAAGTTTATACTTAAAATTTGGGGCCATCTTGAAGTTATTCTGAACCCCAAGAGTTTCATACACCAGGGAATATACATCGCAACTGGAAAATACGCTTAGAAGAGGAAAATACCAAGGCAAACAGAGTCGATTGACCTTCTGATACCAGGGTGTAAAAAATCGATTGACCATTGAAGTTAATCCCATACTGTATGGATTTTAGTGTTTTATTTTTTACTAGCTGTTTCCCGCAGCTCCGCCTGCGTCAAAAAGTAGCCTATGTTTGACAGGTCTTCAACTATATTCATACCAAATTTCATCAAAATCCGTTCAGCGGTTTGGCCGTGAAAGCGTAACAGACAGACAGACAGACAGACTTTCGCATTTATAATATTAGTATGGATATGGATATTTAATTTTAATGAACACAGACCTCAAAATACCATTGCTTGAGGTGGTTTCGTAATACTGACACTAGGGCATGTGGGGTCGATAGATCAAGCAAACGACTTCAAAAGATCAAAAATTTTGAATTTAGTTTGTTTAGATGACTTCATTATCATTTATCATCATCAATTCCAGCCTTTTTCCATCTCAATTTGAGATCGGGATGATTTCATTGTCATTCTCTAATTTTTTCCAGTCATATTGATTTTACAATGTAGGTTATACACAACCAATTTTAATAAAATTTCTATTTAACCTAATTGAAAGTAATATTTATCCTTTTAAACAATATGAGAATTTTTCAAATCGGCAAAGACTAAGTGTGTTTCCCAGTTGCGTCCTTAGCTTCGGATCCCTGTGCAAGCTGTAAGTCGTGATTCTTGATTTGACGGTGTCAGCTGGGATCAACGGCTTAACGTGCCTTTAGAAGCACGAAGGAGCTCGAGAGAGAATTCCGTTAAATAGCGACCAATTCATTACGGATCGTGCCTCGCAGTTGCTTGACACATGCATTCGTGCTAAGTAAAATGCGACACGCTCAGTTATCATATTTTTTATTATTCATTGCTTTTAGGCTCTTTCACCTCGTCTTCGAAATGGCTCCATTACCATAACCTAATAATCCCAATAGTGTAACTGACCTCAGGCTTATTTCTATCTTGCCTTATATATCATTAATTCTGTGGTTAATTGTTCATAAACAATTCTCCACTTTTATATCGCGAGTATAACTCGCGATCATTCGCAACGAGCGTTTCCTCAGGTTTAACTATATGACCGTAAATATATCCTAACTTTTCCTCATCAAAGCACCGTCTCATATTCTCATTCTCAAGAAAAGCCTTTGTTCTGAGTGACGAATGTGATAAAGAGATGTCGTAATGCAGCCCAGTCAGCCTCCGTGAAGCCCAGTCTTTGGTCTCCTCTCTCGCAGAGGTTGGCATTTCGGCAATTTATGCCTAAATTACGAGGTCTTTGCAGTTTTGTGGGCAACTTTCCTTCTCAAAAGACTCATACTGACGACTGTCTCTTATTTCCCTGATCATGTTAATAAATACAAATCGCAGACGAATGTCGTGGCACCAATACACACAGGCCTGTTTTTCAATGTCTGTGAGCAAACGCGGGATTCAACGACAACAAAGCTTCCTCACTTCAAGATGCTGATGCAAAATAATGTTAACCCCCTACCTAACGCCAAAAATCTTCTCGATGTCCGAGAAAGTAGTTTGTGGGTCTTCTCGCACCAACATCCCTGTAGTCCACACATTTTCTGCAGTTACTGCGTTTTGGGCGACCGACCACTTAAATGTTTGTTTTACTCCATAAAAAAATCACTGAACCATATAAAAACAGGGCAGACTCTACGCTGATTGCAATCGTTGAAGGCTAAGTTCTTTAGTTAAAACAAATTTAAAATCATAAAATATCATATCACGCAAATATTCGCGGTTAATATCCATCGTTGCAAAGAAAAACGCGGAAACCGTTGTAGTAAAATGACTTAAACATATTTTTTTTTAAACCGAATCAATTTTTTAATTCAAATAAATTTGCTTTATAAAAATGTATATTACATAATACAGATGTGTTCCTCTTTTAAATTACGAGCATCTCAAAACTTATCTAGTGACCTCCTTGTGCATTATAAAATAGTTCTAATAAGATGATTTCTATATTTTTATTGCTACGCCACTTTAACCCTTTCTTTAGAAGTTCCTGTCGTGGGTCTGCTGGAAAAAAAATCTTTAAAAATAAGTACCTACTTATTTTTTAAAATATGTGTTGTCCAGATTGACCTTCCCTAAATCCTTATATTCAAATAAATCATTTCGTAATTATAAACTGTTTCAAAACATATAGATTAGTTTTAGGGGGTTTCACTTTTGTGAATTAAAAAGTAGATACCCACCTATTTCAAATTTACGTTCTACACGCACCCAAACCACGGATATGATAAAACTACTCACCGACGTGATAAAATGTTTCACCGATATGATTACCCAATTCACCAATGTGACAAAAATGGGCATCAAACCATAATTTGAGCACCGATAAAGAATTAAGCCACCGATTCAATTTTTCTCATCACATCGGTGAAAATTGACACATCAGTGGAAATAAAATACCACCAATTTCACCGATGTGTTAACACCGACGTGACAAAAAACACACTTTTTCGATTATTACATAAAAACCATAATATCTGCGATAAATTCAATAACAGCCAACGAAACTAATTCCCAAACCACGTTTGTTAATAGCAAACCAACTTAATATAACTATGAGTAGATACTAATTAGACTAGATAAAGCGAACACCGATATTATAAAAAATGTCAGAGAGCCAATTTGATGGTGAACTTTTTATTTTGCGGGAATATGCGGCGGTTTAGCACACGTCCGTCTTGACTGCGCAACTGGGACTGGAAAATTCAGCCTCACACATAAACCATATTAGAGAAATCAAGAGGCATCTAAAAATGATTTATACAATGCCGCTTTGTCTGAACTGGTAGATATGTATGTTTGTGTATTTTGAGGGGTCTTTTGTGTGTGTGTCTGTCATAAGTTATTTCACACGCCTATTGCGTTGGAACATATTAATAATTGGTCTCCGCTGCGCTACGACTAGATACCGTCGGCATACTACATAAATTCGCAACTAAAACCATGCCGAAACCGGCATGGTTGCGGCATACCCGCGTCAGTCATGCCGCGACCGATGAGTGAGTTGGATGTCTAGATAAATATAAAATTTAATGTAAAAGTAGACGCAAAATGTGCAGTTTGCATAGTCAAACTGTGTAAGAATAATACTAAAAGAAATAAGGAAGATACTGGTATTACATACCATCAATAAGTATTGTATTATTTCGAAATATGGACATAAATTACTCACGAAAATAATATAACCCTAAAATATGGCGCGAAGTACCGCTCGGTGCTCAATGTTGCCGTGTATTAAATAATCCCAAATTTCCCGAGGTTTCGATTTTTATTATTTAGATATTTTGTTTTTTAACTCCCGACTCCAAAAGAGAGATGTTGTAATTTTGACTTTTTCTGACAATTTTGTCTGTCTTTAACATAAAGCGGGGTGCGTGCGTAATGTGTATGATAAGTTAGGCTATTGTGCTATGAGGCGGAATAATTAAATAAAGTCAATATGTAATTTAACACTATAATTAAAAGTTCAGCACAATTAAATAGAACCAATACAATACAAGCACACCGACAACTTAAAGATTAACAGAAGGTAATGATAAGCACAAAATACAGGTGAGAAAAGTGAAGGAACGGATCAAGCGAGAAATGAGTTTACGTAAGCGCGCGAATGCGAGCGCAAGCAACGTGCATTCAGTCTCAAGATGGTATTCGGACTGGCGAGCCGGCGAGACGCACGGATCGCCGTGGCGTGGGCTGCGCGCGCATCGTCCGAGCCGATCGCAGCGGCTGACATGCATGCGCGCGCATCGCATTCCCTATCTATATAAAACAACAACACTTGTCCGCTTGTTCGTTGACATTAGAAATATACAAATTTTTAAGTTAAATTATCTAAAATTAACAAGTTGTTGCAGTTTATTTAAAATATTTACAAGTAATTATCAAAATAAAAAACTTATAATACAACTTAATAAAACTATAGCTTCCTTTTTAATTAAAAGTCGTGGACGCACGCCACAAACATCTTATTTCTTTAATGCTGATCTGGGAGAAAAGTAAATACGTGGAATGTACTACTGCTTCTCTTCCCGCGCAGACCATATAAGCCGGCCGAGGAAGTGGGCGAAAATCGAAGAACCATACCTATCAGTAGGCGATGCGACTAGCAACCTATCACTATTTTGATTCCATTTCCACTTTACACCGACCAACATTCTAAATATGGCCTTTAGGTAGTTGGTACCCCGTAGGGTATTGTTGCCGGATAATTGATTAATCGAATTTGTTTTTTTTTTTTAAATAATCTATGATATCGAAAGTATTGATATAATTAATTTAATCGAATTTTGACAATTAATCGATTATTAACTGCAATATCAAACAATAAGTCGATTATTGAAATGGGTTGATATAAATTATATCGATTTAATTAACAAAGGTAATCGTTCATATCAATGGTTATTAATCGATTATGTATCTGTAGTATCGATATAATCTAATCTGTAGTATTGATTTTTGAGAATTTATGAAAAATAATCGATTAATGGATTAACAACAATACCAAGCATTTCAGGCACCTATACTTTACAGATATACCGGAACTCGGGGGCGGGATGTACAGCGGGCATAACACAAATCATCGTCATTCAACTCATACAGAAAAAAATTACAGAAATATATTATCAATAGTATCAATATCGATACTATCGATATATGATCACTACTGTATGGAAAAAGGCCATGATAATATCTACTCGTATGTACAAGATGTTTACCGCAGCTCCGCCTGCGTCAAAAGGTAGCCTATGTTTGACTCCGGGTCTTGAACTATATCCGTACCAAATTTCATGAAAATCAATTCAGCGGTTTAGTTGTGAAAGAGTAACAAACATCCATTAATACTTACAAACTTTCGCGTTTATAATATTAATAGGATGTGAATGTCTATTTATTTAACTGTATTTAAACCCGGGTTACAACTAAAAAGAGGTCAGTAATCAATTAGCTCCAAGCTAAATAGAAAATTAAAGTAACGTTCAACATACTGTACTGTGTAATAATAAATCAAAAGAAAGTTTTTCTGCAATTTTAGGATTCAATATTAGAATTATAAAATAAAGTAGACAAAAACTAACCATTTCCCCTACCTTATCTCCGAAACTATCGATTCCAGAATTTCGATTCATAAATTACAGGAAAACCTATGAGATAATTTTAAATTTGTTTAGGAGGTCCAAATAGAGAATAATAAAAAATAGTACAGAACCCTCTACACGCGAGCCGACTCACACTTGGCCAGTTTTATTTTAATTTCATTTTAAAGGTTTTTCTGAGCTACTTTTTATAATACGTAACAAGACCGCAGCAATTAATAATTTTCCCATTGGTCGGGCACCAGTCAAGTAGCTGGCAACACACTTTCCTATTAAGTGGCCGCATTCTGGAAACTGATTTTTCTTCACAGCGCGGTATCTAGTCGAGCGCGCGAGACCAATTATTGTCGTAGCGCAGCGGAGACCAATTATTAATCTATGGCGTTGGAATTTTGTACGGATTATGATTAATCGTATCCAACATAGGCGTGTAACATGTAGAACGGCTCTAAAAACTTAACACTTTCGAGCTGCAATTTACAATTTATTTTATAATATTTTTTATACGAAGGCATAAATAAAAAAATCTTTTATTTATTTTCAGATACTTGAGGTGGCATTCTTTACATTTGTTTTAATAAAAGGATGGTCCCAACTTATACGAAGTTCATTTTTATCCGAAATGACTATTTTATTGTTGATAATTCTAGTAGAAGTTATCTTTAGCATACTGCTTGTGGTCGGAACTCATAAGGTAACTATGTCTATGTTATTAATAATTTTTACCTGCACAGTTTATTTATTTGAAACTTGATTGCACGAATTAAATATTACCTCATTATGTACCATTGCGCGTATATATAAATGATTTGAACTGTACCAAAATACAGCGAGAGGTCTTTTGTGTATTATCGTACTTATTGCAATGAAAGTACAGATCGATACTATCTATACTAATATCCCCCTAAAATATATATATATATATATATTTTTACTTTTAGTAATTTTAGTTACTTTTTGTAGCTCAAACGGCTGGGCCAATATTTATGAAATTTAATATGAACGTAGCTGAAACCTTGTTAGAACACACAAGGTAATTTTCATCCCAAAAAGTATAGGATTTGGTCTAAAGTCTGACAGTCAATGGCCCTTTATAAAGTAGGTGGCGCTACTGTGAATAAAAGGCTGTGTATTGGGTCAAATTTAGTAATCGCGGCTAAAACAGCATGGTGCAGCTAGTATAATATTATAAGTGCGAAAGTCTATCTGTCTGGTACGCTTACACGGCCAAACCGCTGAACGGATTTTGATGAAATTTCGTATATTTCGGATATAGTTGAAGACCCGGAGTCAAACATAGGCTACTTTGATACAGACGGAGCTGCGGGAAACAGCTAGTATCTATTTTATTTTAAATAAATGCGTTTTAAAAACATAACATTAATTCTTCATATTTTTTCCAGAAACATGAAAAATTATTAAAGTTTTACTACTGGTACTCTCTGGTGATAGCTGCAGTGATGGTCTGTGGGCTGATATTTAACTTGGTGGTTACTATTTTAGATTTAGTTGGCAACAGGTCATACGTCACAATGGTTTTGGATGTCTTCATAGAATCGGCTATTATATTTATTAGTTCATTGCGTAAGTATTTTTTTTATTATTATAATTCAACACAATCTTCTAAAACGACTTGGCTCGACCTTGTATTGTTTGACTAGTTCTAAGAACTTTACATCTCAATGTTTAGATTAAATTACCTTGCGAATATCTATATACCTATAAGTAGGTAAGTAAAAACACTTTATGCACCACAGATAATACGTTATAATTACAAAGTTAAAAGGTCGATCAGAGTTGAGATTATCAGGACTTAATTATGTGACACTTGTAATGACACTAGTTTGTTGACTGGTTTGTGGACTTTAAAATTCAATCGTCCGCCGTTCAATAAAGTAAATATATTAATATTTAATGTATTTGTCCACAGTATTACAAGGATACATCGTTCTATTGGTGCGATCCGAGCTGGTGAAGCTGCGAGACAACTCCAACATCCAGTTCGTCAACAACACCAGCGATCCGCTGGTCTCCGTCAGTCTGCCATAGTACCTACTCCTCATTGTCAAACAATATTCTTAAGGCAAACTATTGAACTCAACATTATGATCGTTCGTATTTTGAAATGCCAATTAAGTAAGCATTTATCCTGTTATGGGGAATAATGAAACGGCCGAATAAAAAAATATTTAGCGACTGTTGTTGTTGTTTTAATTTTGTAATTTCACAGGTGTTGGCAATAAAGTAATATTGTATTGCATTTGTATTGATGATATACTGTTTTAATGGAATTAAGTTAGAAAATAAATAAGGTACTAAACTAATGACTAAAATTGATCAGTAAAAAATCCGAATATACCTGGTGACTGTTAGAGGCGAAATCCTACTAAGTGACCAAATTACTAAATGAGCGACTAAATTTATAAATGAGCGTCTAAATTACTACATTAGATAGTGAGAAAACTGACTGAGTTTCAAAAAGATGACTATAACAGTGAGCGAGCAAGCCACAGAACTAGTAAAAGATCGATTGGGTTTCAAAAGACGACTTGTGACTGAAAATAGGTTATAGTGTTACAGTTGTAACGAGACACAATTATATGCCTTCGTTTGGTCTCAAATATTTCAGATTATTAAATATATAATTAACATCTATAATTATACGCTACTTGAGTAACCTTTAGCCATCTATTGGATTATTACTTAGTTTACTATTATGATAAGCTTAATAAGCGCATCTGTCTTATAAAGGGACGCATTATATGAGAGTTTGAGAGCTTATTAATCAAAATTACATTATTTATTGATTTGTTTATTTTTGCCTTTACTTTATTTCGTTTTAATTTGATAATTATGATTCGAATTTTTGAACTAAAATCATTTTGTCCGTTAAAGCGATGTGTATTGTATTGGCTAAGATAAGACACAGTATGAGATATGTCTGGTCTTGTGCCGATAGAAATATAAATCAAAGAACCGATAAGCTGTTGATACGGAAGATCTGAACGCTCATCTTCTTTGCTTGGCAAATCTAGCTTAAGGCCAGGTTCCATAGGAGTTGAAGAAGATGAAGCAATGACATCTCCTTGTGACATTTTGAAAAAATACGTATTTATCTAGATAAATATGAACACGTAAATATATTTTCTTACAGAGCGACGAAAAATGTCCATAACCTCCAGAAAATAACTAGGTTCGCACACCCTGGTATTATAATTATTCATAAATTAAAATACATTTGAAGATAGGTATATCATATTGTATTTAGACAGTAATAAGAAATAAGTGACACACATTCAAATTTAGTAAAAATATATCAAAATGAGAACAGCCAGGATGTTTAAAATAAAAAAGGTCGAACAGAAATCTATTGTGATTTCGCAGCATTATTCGTATAAATATTGCGTGGAAGGAAAAGTTTGCCGGAAGTATACAATAGACATAGTTTGTTTCGGGAAATAATATTTGTTTTAACTCAATAAAGTTAGAAGTGACCGCGTAGGGTAGTCAAAGATACAAACACACATCATACATTTTCAGTATTTAGATTCGGGTTAACTTAATATCTAGATTTATCTAGACCAATTCTGGTGAGTATTTTGGTCTGAAATTAATATTGTTAAATAAAACCATTTTGTTCGTATTTTTATATTTTGTAGATTTCATGAGTGAGAGATGAGAGATGATTGTAGCTATCAGGTAGCTCAGCATTCTAGAGCTTATGAAAGTTTTTTTTTCGGTTAATTTTCTTTTTAGGGCTTTGTGTTGGTATAACTCGTGACTAATCGTTTGGCTACCATGCGGTGTTTACAATTTCGGTTAGTTGCAGTGAGGTCAGAAATCAAAACTTTGTGGTGAGGTTTGAGAGCATTATTAAAATGTCTAGTTAGCCACCTAAATTTGCGATTTAGTCCTTTGTTAAGGGGGACAGTCTGAGCACTCGTCCCAGTCCCACTTAAAAATTCCAGCTATTTTGCATTCCAACTTTTAGTTCGAATAGTGTGAGGTGACTTTGGGTAATGTTCAGTCCACCAAATCCACACTAGCTAGGGACGCAAGAGTTTGTTAAAAATAGCGCGGGTAAAGTCCTGCAAAAACTAATAATGTTAGCTTTAGACGGTATGGTTCTTACACCGGAATTATCCCTTTCACACCTTACTTTTACTTCATCATTTAGCTGTAGGGAAATAGTAGATAGGTAAGTAGTTTTAGGTCATGTGAGTTGGAGACAGGTTTAATCGAAATATGAAAAACTAATTTGTGTAGTGAAAAATAAACATAAGTTACAATTGATCAGCATAGTCCTGGAACGGTTAGAGAAGTGTTGAAGTTCTAAATTTGTTAATGGTGAGCAATACACCAGGTATGCGAATCTAGGCAAATTTTTATCACATGACGATATCTGTTTAACCCAAAGGTTGACTGTTAGATTTTAGCATTAAGTTCGCCTATTGTGCTATACAATTGTATTATGTACAATAAAGTTTAAATAAATAAACATTGTCATGTTAAATTTTGCAAAGCCTACAGAATCAAATGTTACTTGCTCAATGTTAGCAAGACGAGACATATGGCTCGCAAGAGTCGCAACGTCAAAAAGATATCTATCTCATGTAGAGCAAAGCTTCTCAACTCTACATTAACTTACGATACAAAATATATACCATACAATACAATACAAAAACTCTTTATTGCACAACAAGGATACATTGTTAAATACAAGAAATTACAAGAAAAATAACCTTGCGCAAAGACGGCCTTATCGCAATAGCAATTTCTTCCAGGCAACCTTTCGGAAAATTGATTAAAGATATTAAAGATAGTGCGCGGTAGGTGTCAGATTAAGAAATATAATGTATACATAGGGCGCACTGTAAGTTTCCGGAACTGGCCACTTACATAAACAATATTTAAAAATTTATTGCAACATTTGAAAATAGAACTCTTTGGCTGTAGAATGCAGTTTGTTTCATCTGACTGTCTTTTGTTTTTACCTTGTGACGCCATTTAAAAAATTGTGTGTCTGCATCAACATGGATTTAACTCGGGAAAATTTTCGTAGTATGATTTTCTACGATTTTAAGTGTAATTTGACAGCTCAACAGAGCATCGCTCGGCTTGAAACAGCTTTTGGCAATGAAGCACCATGCAAGACAACTCGTCGTATCAATCTCAGTGACGAATCTCGCGATGGTCGGCCGTCCACCGCTGTGACCAACAAAAACATCAATGCTGTGCGCCGTATGATTGAAACAGACAGGCATGTGACCTACCATGAAATTCGCGCATCCTTAGAAATAGGCATGAGTCAAATACAATTAATCCTACACAAACATTTGGGTGTGAGAAAGCTGTGCTCGCGGTGGATCCCACACAACTTGACCGAGGCTCAAAAAACGGACCGCGTCACTTGGTGCAGCGCCATGCTTACCAGATTCAACGAAGGTGCGTCAAATTTGGTGTGGGACATAGTAACAGGTGACGAAACATGGATTTATTGCTACGATCCCAAAACAAAGCAGCAATCGAGCGTATGGGTCTTTCAAGATGAGCCGAAACCAACCAAAGTGGCGCGCGTGAAAAGTGCATCTAAGCGGATGATTGCTTCTTTTTTTAATAAAACTGGACACGTGGCTACTGTTGCTTTAGAGAATCGTCGTACGATGAATAGTGACTGGTACACGACCATTTGTTTGCCGGAAGTTATTGACGAACTCCGTAAAAATAACCGTAAACGCCGTATCATCCTGCACCACGACAATGCTAGTTCTCACACGGCCAGACAGACAAACGACTTTTTGTAGGCGAAAAATGTAGAACTCATGAGTCATCCTGCATACAGTCCCGACCTGGCACCTTGTGACTTTTTTCTGTTCCCAAAAATTAAGAACCAATTACGCGGTCAACAATTTTCATCACCAGAAGAGGCTGTCCAGGAGTATGAAAAACACGTTTCAGAGGTCACCACAGAGGAGTGGCACAAAAGTTTTCAAAACTGGTTTCATCGAATGAAAAAGTGCATAGACGCCAAGGGAGATTATTTTGAAAAACAATAAATTAATTTTGTACCTTTAATAGTATTTTTTCATATTCATTCCGGAAACTTATAGTGCGCCCCACGTATTACACACTTACTTATATAAAACTAAATATATATATACATATTCACTACACATTCACACACCACTACTACAAACAAGGTAGAAATATCATAGCCATCATAGGTATAGTCCAGTAACTTTATACATCACAGTATGCGTCATATCTGGTAGTTCTGATTTTTTGCAGACTTATTTATGATGTTAGCCCAATGAATAATCCAAGTTAATACCTTTATTTGTTAGGAAAAAAACATCAAAAAATTAAATTAATTTAGCCCTCTTGGAAGGTCCCGGTTGAGGTTCGTCCGTATCTGGATCGACGTGTTGGGATGACATATCCCCATCAGGGGATGGTAATGAATTGTCGACGTCTTGTGCCTTCAAGTCATCCTCCATTTCGACATCGGACAGATCGTCGCCTTCAGGGATATCTACTATTGCAACATCAGGTATATTGTCACAAGAAGCCCCGCTGCAGTGCCTGCAGACTGATGAGCATTTTAATCCTTCCTTCTTGCAGCTGCATGCGTTCCCACAACCCATCGTGCAGCCGCAAGAAATCATCTGCAAAAGGTGTTGTGGGGCTGCTGCATCTCTGGTCATCCTTTTGGCGTGTACGAAGATTGTACATGAGAATAGAAAATGATGAATGATATGTCATGTATATTACTGATGCAAAGACAAATTTTTACCTGATGGTATGTCCACAAGGAGTGAAATCGAGCAGAGTCTCGTGTAGGTGGTAACCTGGTGGCTCGATTGAAGCTGGTTTTCGTCGCAGCCCTGGCGAATAGTTGGTACTGCAGCTCGTCAAGGTTATAGGGTGTTGGGGTTGCCTCCGTATAGAGGAATTATGACTCGCTCTCCTGCTGCTGTTATCTCGTCAGGTGTAGAGTTGGTGTCGAGAAAATTCGCAGCTTGCTTTTCAACGTCCAGATTTTTTTCGACTATGGACATCATTTGCTTCTTCTCTAAGCCAAAGAAGCAGGATGACGAGTGACAACCACTAAAGGCATGAAAGAAGAGGAAAAGCTCTGGTTTCAAAGAGTATTTTGAAGAAGCGATGCTGGAATACATGACATCTGATGCTTTGCCTCTTCCACATTTATTGTGAAAAAATTCACGGTTTGAGTCCGCAGTAAGGATGACCAGCAAGTGAATGTCCTCACCAACGACTACCACTATATCATAGGTAGAGGCACCATTTACAGCTGTAGTGATGATGAGCCTATCAGCATCTCCCTCTGCTTGGAGTACTTAAATGTTGTGATTTCCCATTTTTGTTGTCAGCAGCTTTATGAAACGAATCTTGTTTTTGTCATTTGACAAGAATTTCTGTTGAGGAACTTGCGCCATAGTTTTCTCATCAAAGATTAAATCTCGCGATGAGTGTGACTTGGCTCTTCGAAGACGCTCAGAACTCTTTGTGTCTCTACGGGGTATCCTGCTGGAGGTGTTCGTTGCAATTTTTTGCAATATTGAATTGCGAAATGTTTTCTTATGTTTTCGCGATTGTTATTCATTAAATTAAACTATTTTAAACTTGTTTTTAAATTTTAAATTAAAACTTGTTTTTAAAAACTTGTTAAAAACTTGTTTTTAATTTTTAATTAAACTATTTTAAATTTTGTTTGAAACGTCAGGTGTAAATAAATAAGTAATAAACGCGATAAAACCGTATTAAAATAGTTTAATTTAATTGCGAAGTTCGAAAAAAATGATAAATTTTGAAAGGTTTTATCTCGGAAACTTTTGGGTCTACAGAGATAATTCTAGTATCATATTGTGGCAAATTTAGTATTTTTTAAAACTTCCTAAGAAAGTTTTTTCAGAAACTAGTTTTTTAGAGTTATAATCGCCAAAATTTGAAAAACAAACTATTTTTTCGCGGTTTTTTCGATTTTTGACAAAGTTGCGTTCGGCAACTCGAGGTCACAAACTTGTATTATTCATTAGACCAACATCATAAACAAGTCTGCAAAAAATCAGAACTACTGGATTTGACGCATACTGCCCCATACTTTCAGGCGACAAAGTTACTGGATTAGTATATTAAGTAGTAGTATCCCGTAAATAGTGCGATATGACTTGTGATTTCAAGCTAGCTAACGTTTCGGTGCACTGGACGGTGAATGGCAGCGAGTTCCACAAATGAGCGGCTTGTACAGTGAAGGAACCAGAGTAGAACTGAGTAGAATGAGTTGGAATTAATAAGCGAAGTCTCTCAGCACTGCTCAGTGAGCGATCCTCAACATCACCACGAAATTGAAATAGGCTTCTTAGATAGGTTGGCGAGGAAGGGTTAAAAAGGATCGTGAAGAGTAAAGACAGAATATGTAAATCTCCACGACGACGAATAGGGAGCCACTTGTGATCAGCGCGAAATTGGGAAACGTGGTCGGATTTGCGAAGGCCATATACGAAACGAATGAAGAAATTTTGGAGACGCTCAAGTTTATTTAGTTGCTCCTCAGTAAGGTCCAAGTAAATTTGTAATCAAGTCTATCCAACAGCCTAGAACTGCCGACAATAATGCACTGAGACTTAGTGGGATTGACTTGCAGACCGAAATTTCTACTCCAGACAGAAATACGTTCCAAGTCATCATTAGTAGTGCTAATCGCAGCTGATATGTTATCAACACCATCCTGCGTATAAATTTGCAGATCGTCCGCATAAAGATGGTAGGAAGATTGAAGATTAAAGGTTATGGAGTTTATAAACAACGAAAAGAGTACAGGTATGTATGGAACCACTCAATAACTGTTGGAGATATATTGCGAGAGCGTAAGACACCCAGCAAAATGTCAACATCAACTGTATTAAAGGCGTTGCTAAAATCCAGCAGAGTCAAAACAGTCAGCCGTGTGCCGTCCATCCCACGTCGAATATCGTCGGCAACTTTGGCAAGAGCAGTAGTCGTACTATGACCAGAACGGAAAGGATTGAGGAGGTTATTGACTGTAAGGTAGTGGCAGAGTTGTTGTTGTACCACTCGCTCAAGGACTTTGGAAAGAAAAGGGAGTATGGATATTGGTCTATCGTCGGACAAGGATTTGGGGTTATTCTTTTTAGGTATTGGTGTTACATATGAGTGTTTCCATGAATGCGGAAAAACCCCCAACGAAAGGGAATTATTAAAGATAATGGTAAGGACAGGAAGAATGATGTCGAGGATACTCGTAGGTAAGATCATTTTACGACTAATGCCGTCAGCGCCAACAGCATTCGACGATATGGCACGTACAACTTTCCCAATGTCACAATCAGAAATCGGTTTAAAGAAAAAAGGGGTGTTGTTAGGAGTCTGAAGTGCAGAGAGAGTATTCAATGTGTTCTGTTTTATGTTGTCATCAAAGGCAACAGAAGTAGCGAAGTATCTATTAAGGGCTTCAATTTCTAAGTCATTGGGTTTGAATTTTCCCAACTCCCAGAGTTTTTAGAAATTTCCAGACCGTGGCTGGGTCGCCGTTTTGGTTGGACTGGTGGATGTATACTCAAAATATATTGTATTAGGACAACTTAAATTTTGAATTCCCTAAGTTTTATTGTAATTAAAATGTAATATATAACATGCAAAAAATAAAAACTAAATAAATCAAAACTAAAACCTAATAATAAAAATTAACCTAAAAATTAAAAACTAAATAAAATCTAAAATTTGTCCTTACGGCATGGTGCCAAGAACTCCGGCAGAATTCCCGCGCTGGATAGCAACCGCTATTCTCTGCGCGAGAAATGAGCTGGCCCTCTTGTAGTGTAGGGACAAAATTTTAATAACTTTTTCATAACCGGATTCCACGGGCCAAAAGTTTCAACACCAAGCGGAACAAATATGTAGTCACTACTTAGTGACTCATATTTGCGCCGCTTGGCATCTTCAGCAACCTCCGCCGCGGCTCCGGCCTTGGAAACTGTCCCCCTAAGACGAGAAGGGGCCACAGTATCGACACAAGTTGCGTCCCATACTAGAGCCCTTCTCCGTTCCCAGGGGACTAAGGTTAGGTCATCGGGACGCTTGCCATCGTCCCGAGATATACCCACTGGCTCTAGAGTACTGGGTATATGGGGGTGAATCAACTATTCCTTGCACTGGATCAGTTTTTTTTTTCAAAAAATAAAATTAATATTTTTATAAAATTACTTCATGATTCTAATACAGCAACTATTAAATTTTGTTATAGCAGGTTCAGCACCGAAATATTTACTATATTTCAACACTTTTTACACACAAAGAATGAAACGGAGCTTAATAAGAATCCCCTGGGTAACGTTTTCTTATGTGCTTTTTAACCAAATAAAATTACACAGAATAGGAAAATCAATATTTATACTAAAGGAACAAATGTTAATAAACTACAAATGCTTTGACCAGTAGCTATAATGAGTAACATTAATTATTTTCATAATGCTATTGTGTCTCTTGGGTCACTTTAATTAAAAAACAAACCGATATTTCTCAAAATTTCTGATCTAGGTAAATTAAAATTAAAAATACCATCTCTGCGCTAACTGGTTCTAAGTAAATAATATATTTGTATACAAAGGTTTATTTATGTAAAAAAGGTTAATCATAAAAAAATGAAAATTCTAAGAGGATGTGAGGGACACAACCGTTAGCCCAGAGACAATTTTAGTGACTCAAGAGACATATTCAAACTTTTTCATCACTTATAATCAAATCTTCACTGTAATCAGTCTTAATTCGGAATCATATTTTAGATCTTAAAGTAAAAAACTCACCAAAATAATTATAAAATATAGGTACCAGGGAAATTCGTAAAAGAAAGCTTAATTTCTGTATTTTATTTCTCCTCGAACTGTCGTAAATATTTGGTGTACATTTTTTGTGCCTACAAGAGTTGGCCACATTTGATATATCATCCGAAGATATGAGATAAAGTCGGGTCTTGTTAACGTCTTCCAGTACTTCATAGAAATCATTGGCATTAGAAATATCATCACCACGTGCTACAAGATCATCTGCCGACCTTTTTAGATAGCCACCTATGCCATCAGCAGGTCCCTTTCCATGACTTGCTTCAAAAAAAGACCATGTCATTCCTGTGAATCCATAGTTGAACAGAGTGGTTGAACTCAGATAAAAGTTTTGTTTTTGGCGGTATTGACTAAACGGACCATCGGAGAAAAAATTAGTAGTTGTGACGCTGGGGTGACTGTTTCTTATGTCTTTCAATATTGGGTCCAAGTGGGCCCATATAGCTGCAGGTTGATGATTGATGTTTAATGAAACTGTGCAGTAGGATTCAACTTTCTTGTTATTGTCACCAACGTTGAGATATACCACCAGCCACCACCGTATGCAGAGACTTGCTGCTTTGAACCGCCAAATTGGTGCCTGCATTTCTTCGTGGAGCTTGCACGTATAATTTTCGCTGAAGTCTACAACTATGACTGCTTCTGTTTCTGGTACATTATCAACAGCCTGTCTAAAATCATGAAACTGGACCTTCATATTATATGTATGTTTCTTTAATATCTTTATTTCTTCATTAAATATTTCATTAACTGTTCGACTGTCCCTTTTTTCTCACTTTTCACTTTCTTGAAGGCTTTCCTTTGTTTCTCGTCTTTGTCATATAATTCTATTATTCTTTCCAGCGTATTTTGTCCGTGCATTTGCTAGCATTAGGTTTAATTTTAATGTCTTTGCATTGATTGCAAGTTCCGTACATACAAGCTTGATTTTTAGAATTGCAGACTGTTGGAATAATCAAAGCATTAAGATCACTAGTACTGATGACATCTTTGTTTTTAAGTGCATACGCCTTGTATGTTGTATTTGTGTGCGTTTTGCACAAGCACATTTCACGTCCACTCACGGTTGGCTTTAAAACATAGAATGGTAATGAAATGTAAAGTAAAAGTACGAACACTAAAATCCAGAATTTTCTTCTTTAAATGTCTTGAACAATTTTTTCATACTATCCAACATAAACCTTTTTTGCATTTTCTGACCATTTTTTGTACAAGTTTCTTTTTGCCAGCGGTAGCCCTTGATATATCGTCCCTTATAAAAAGTTTCTATTGATTTTTTTAGTTTTGTTGAAGAGGTGTTAACTTTCATCGATGTCCTCGGTTTACTTGTAATTCCTAAAGATTCTCTTATAATTTCTATTTAATGCACTTGTGTTATAATATTTTTTAAAATTCTTTTTTCTTTTAATGTTTTTAATCTTTGGTAATTAGCTTTCATAGTTGTAGACAGCTTTTGATATTTAGTTTTTTCATCTATCTCAGGTTTATTTTTTTTCAACTCTATTCTCTGGCAACGCTTTTTAAACCTTTCACACTGCTTTTTCAATTTTTCATTTTCTTCTTGCAGTCTTAAATTATCTCTATATAATTTTGAACGGTTTTTTTTTATTTTCTTTTTACCCTGTGATGTTTTATTAGATTCGTTTTTAGGAGCTGGCGAAGCTATATTTTCTCTAGCAAAGTTTACGTCTTCATTATCGCTTTCATTTAGAGGCGCTATTAAAGGAGAGCTAGGTGGTGTTATATCAAGGACACGGTTTAAGTTTTTTCTTTCGCTGTCTTAATTGTTTCTTTCTCAACCTCCAAATAATTCTTAACATTATATTGTTCTTTTGCTGACAGATCCTTAACAAGTATTTTCTTTTTATGGTAGTTATCTCGTTTCTTCTTTTTATACTGTTCATACTTCTCAGAATTAAGTTTTAGTTTTTCTTTATATCGCTTCTGCCTTTCTGCAGCAATAAACGGCATGGTAGCTGAAAGAGCACATAAATAGCGTCACCAAAGCGGAGGGTAAGAGACTAAAAGCATTATCTTAGTAAGAAAACGTGACAATCGAGCATAACCGATGAAAGAAAAACGCGCATTCAGCTTTTCTAGTTAAAAAAATATTCGCTTGTAGCAATTGTTTTTAGATACTAATATGCCTGGTTGTTAATTTTCTTTATCCTAGTTAGTATTTGAATTTGAAGCGTGACTATTCTTTAAATTTGGTAATAAACACAAAAAGTCTCCTGACTAACGAAAATTGTCTCTTGAGTCACGTTACAATGTGACTCAGTGGAACTGTGACCCAAGAGAAATTTAACGATTAAATACGTTTTTTTGTTAGAAATAAATAAAAATTTGTATATGCGACTGCACCCAAAGCATTTCAGACTCAATTGTTAAATAAATACAACACAATTCCCGTATATAGATCAAATATTTACCGAAATTCGATGTCACCCAGCAGAGCCTCAGTAAAAACACGCTGCCTTACTCAGAGCAACGGACGAAATGGCCGAGCAAGCGGACCTTTCTCAGCGGCATACCGACGATCAGATGACTCGTAGAACAGACCTCATTGGTCACACCATTTATAGGCTATCTCTGTCGTTTTAGCTAGTACTTTATATGGCGTGAGTAAGCAGACAACAGTTTCATTGCATCGTCAGGGACAAAGTTATTAAAGTCACTTGAATATACTAAAATGAATTCTATTACTCTGTAAATAGAGTTTTAGGAAGGGTAATGTATCCTAGTATGTGATTATTATTTTAAATTTCTGCTCGCCTACGAATATTTAGGCATAAAATTGTAATTTTGTTGACTAGTGCGTACAAGGGACAACGTAAATTTGTATGGGAGCACAATTTCGTCTACTGGGTCACACTATTTTTTTTCAAAATATTAGAAGTAAGTTTTTATAGATTTATACTTAGATATTTTGGAGATAATTCTGATAATTAAAATAAACCTACAAACATAGTTTTGTCCTAATAGTTTAATCGAAATTTCATGTTGATTGTAAAGGACACGTTCTGGCAAAGAAAAGTTGATTGACCCATGGACGGTGGCAAGCGCCCTTTTAATTATATCATTAATAGACTTGTGGCGGAAGAACCTACCTGCACTGCGTTGGCAGATCCACATAATCCAGACACACTGTGTACGGACGACAGAAAAGCCGGAAGGGCAACGCTGGAGACTTGTCTAACAACTTAAATGTAGTTTTAGGTGTTAAAAGCATTTTTGTTCACTTAATGTTCTTACACCTTGTTACAATGTTAGACTAAAATACGATGCAGAAAAATTGAGAAAAGAGAATGCTCAGTTATTAAATCAACTTTGGTAGCACAAGAGTTCATACAAAAACTTCAATGTATAATGAACAATCCATAAAAGTCCCAGACAGAACTGAGTAAAGGCAGGAAGCGTCCCATTTAAAGTATGTCTTCAGAGGAGACAATTTTAGTTTAATCTTAATAGTCAGTCTACTGATTTGACATGGAGTGTTGTCGGTGAAGTGGTATATAAATATGTTAAAAATGTGCAAGTCAAAGTGCCCGACATTTCCCGTAGTGAGAAAGTGTTGCTTTTGTGTGCCTATTCGGAAAGGAGTCACAATTTTTGGATATGTTAATTTGGTAAGATATTAACCCCCTATTTAAGTTATAACTACTTATGTGCTTGGCTTACACTGCTGGTGGTAGTTTACATTAAAACACTAGATTTATAATATTTTAGTAAACAGCATCCGATGAGGGCTGACGTAATACATCAAAATAGTTATAATTAGTTTTGTATTTACACCGTAAATTTATTATAATGTAATAAACAAAAACAACAAAACCATCCACAGGAAACCTATGGCAATACGAAAAATAAATTGAGTCTCCCATAAAATCCATACTAATATTAAAAATGGCCGCGGTTTGGCCGTGAAAGCGTAACAGACAGACAGATAGACATGTCAAATTTAGTAATCGCGGGTAACACCGCGGAGTGCAGCTAGTATAATATTATAAGTAGGAAAGTCTGTCTGTCTGTTACGCTTTCACGGCCAATTCGCTGAACGGATTTCGATGAAATTTGATATGAATATAGTTGAAAGGGGTCAAACATAAGCTACTTTTTGACGCAGGCGACGCTGCGGGAAATAGCTAGTTAATTTTAAGTTAAATTTAGATTAAAATCTATTTTTTTGTGATAAATACTGTTTTAAATATTACTACAACCAAAACTTTTTTCGCAACAAAAACCCATTAACAATTGAGTGAAGCTGAATTGAAATACTTGAATACCTAATAAATTAAATTGAGTGACAATCTCTTCTTATCAGATACTATCACTGCTGTCCTTGCCCCTGCTCGTGTTCCTCTTGGTGGAACAAGTGACCACAGGCAAGCCTTTAGAAGACACGACCCACATAGACCCGATGGTGCACCTGCCCCTGACCATTGGCTTCGTGTTCATAGACGTTGCTATGACCATAGTACTACTTATAGGAGCTCATAAGGTAAGTTTATTCCTGTACAAAAAGTTGCACAAAAAAACAGCACTATCTAAGATACTGTCCGCTGCGGGACCAGTTAGTCAGATGGTATTACACAAGCGACAGTAATTGCGTCTGTTTAGACAATGACACATCTGACATGGCCAGCATGCCCCGACACCTGCACGCTGGAGGACCTATATAATGTTACCACAAACGCAATACAGGTCACCCAAAACAAGAACCTTAAGAACATTTAAGTTGACCATCGACTAGCAAAGAAGATCTTAGATACTAGGCCATAAAAGTTTACCACTTTAAGTAAATAAGTAAAATCTTTATTTCAGAAAAACCGAAATTAAATAATTGTGGCAAAATCACAAGTACAAAGTCTTAGATAAAAGAAGAGACGTGGCGTGGTGGAAAAAAATACCTAAAGTTCATGTAAAACGTCCATATTCCCAAAAAACTCTGACACCTGAGTGTACGGAGTCAATTGACCACATAACCCACTTGATATTAATGAATAGGTAACGGACCCTGAGCTCCAAAGCAACCGGGAAGGATAAGAGAGAGGGCATCCGTAGGAACAAAGAGTTGAAATTCGTAAATTTATGTATCTAGCTTTCCAAATTTCTGCAGATTTATTCAGTACAATGTTGAGTGTTCGCTGTTAGAAAGAATTCATGGATGAAATTTAAACACCAGTTAATATCTACAAAAAGAAATAACTAATTGTACTTTAATAATCCTAATAAATGGTGTTTATCAAGGGTTTAACGACAGCGCAACAAAACACGCTCGGTCGTGAGGTTGTGACCATTTTTTTTAGAAAAAACATCAACTGTCAACTACGTCAAAATGCATGAATGTTCTTTGGTGTCCAGAAGCAGCAGATCTTGTTGAAGGTATACCTCTACTTCGGAGTGGTGTTCCAGCTACTGACTCTCTGCGTGGACCTCGTGTACTTCGACTACAGGGCGTACTTAGAGAATTCATTGTACTTCTTTTGCTTAGGTAAGCAGTAACCTCATCTAGATCTTCTTGCTAATTCGAGATTACCCTGAGTTGAGCGAGCAATTGTGCCTATTACATAATTAGTCCTATAGTAGAACGTGATTTTAACCAGAAAAGTTTTGATATTATTAGAATTGGTTATAAAACAATATTTCGTTAAGGACATGGTTTTTAGACACTTCCATAACTTTTTAGAACTTTTGTGCACCTGCGTTTAGTTTAATTTAGTTATTTTCAATATCTCTGAATAAATAAGTATATATATAATTTAAGTTTAATATTTTGATTGCAACTGTCACACACACGTTTTTTATTTTATTTTATATAATTTTTAGAAAATTTAGATACATGCGAATATGAAAAATAAAAAATAGCTTCTGGTTTCGGTGATATTGAATTAGAGTTTCTAAAATTCATAAAATGAGCTTAAAGGCTTCATATAAAGTAACTTATAAAAGATTAGAAATCAGAGAACTCAGCTTGATTTAGTTATTGGTTTTTTTGTCGCAATAAGATTAATACTGAATTAAAGTGCGTAAGTCCGTAGCCATTTTATTATACCAATAAACTAAGCTATAATACAAAATATTAGATTTTTTTGCCAATAGCTTTAGAAAAAAATCAACAATATTTAAAAAAGCGCGTATAGGTAATATTATATTTCGCGCGCATGGCGCCGGCGGTGGCGGCGATCGAGCCGAGCCTCGACCCCCGCGCGCAACCCACCGCACTGCAATCCCACAACAAATCCGTCTTGTGTGTAGGGATGCAACATCGTTCTGAAAAACATCGATATTTTAAATCATCGATGTTTGCATGAAAAACATCGATATGCAAAAATATCGTTGATATGGGCGATATATAGATGTTTTTGCCGATGTTTTACTTTTTTAATAGGATGCTTCATTAACACTAGCATTAACACGTTTTATTACATTAAAACACATTTTAATATACAAACGTTATTTATTTCAAATAATGTAACAATTCTGAGACAGAGTTAAAGTAAACAAACTTAGACATGATGTTATGACAGCTGCTTCAGCAGCAGAATCATCTTTGTGTAGTTAACATTATATTACATGGAATGTTATATAATATTTATTTCGAATTTAATAGTCTTGCCACAGAGTTAAGGAAAAGAAGCTTAGATAATCTAGACCCTAACAGCCTATTTCTTTGTTGAGTAATGGTTGCTCCAGCTTCCGAGAACAACCGCTCACTTGGGACAGACGTGGCAACGATTGGAAGGTATATCATTGCGACTTTTGTAAGTTTTGGAAAAAGAGATTTCATATCTTCCCAAATTTCAATGGCATCTCTCTTTATTGGTGTTACAGGAGATGACAGGTACATCTGGACCTCGGTTTCGCTGATGGAGCCTGAAAGTGGCATAGTTGTAGCAGATGATTTATTTTTCATGTTTTTATGTGTCAGCTGCTTATGGTATTTCCAAATGTCAAATTCCGAATCATCTTTATCAGATTCATCAGAGGTATCACTTCTTGTTGCAGCTCCAGGCGAGCTGTTATATTCCCGTACAAATTTATTTAAGTAATTAAATACTTTACTTTTGGCCACTGGATCTTTAAAATGCATGAACTTGAATCTGGGGTCAAGAGTAGTTGAGATAGCTAGGATTGAGGAATGCTCTAGGGTATCAAATCTTCTAGCTAGTTGTTTCTTTAATTCCTCTTTAAATTGAAGTATTATTTCATTTTTTGGTTTTATGTTCTCTAGTACTTCACGGACACACTAACTAGCGGAATCACTTTGCTTACCGTTACGTAACTATCTCCAGAAAACTCTTTTGTCAATTTCTCAAACGGGCATAGTAATTCTATCATTTTTTTAATGCAATCCAGTTCACTGCTTGAGACCATTGGTGGAGCTTCAGGTCGAGTCAAAAGTATTGATCCTACAATGGACACCAATTCCGTGAACCGTTGAAGCATATAAAAACAAGAGTTCCATCTTGTGCGAACATCGAGTATCATTTTTTTTAATTGACCTTCTTTTAGTCCCATCTCTAACTGTCTCTTCCGTAATTCGTCACTTGCATTGACGCTCCTTTTTATATACTTAACTATATCCCTAACTTTGGTTATTAACTCAGTACAATTGTTTGATTCATCAATGGATTTTGTTACGACTAAATTAATTGTATGAGCAAAACAGGGTTTTTTTTTTTCTCCAAACATTTCCCGATTGGCCTTCATAACAGTGCTATCATTGTCTGTAATAACAGCTGAAACTTTTTCAATGGAAACATTCCACTCGGTGAAAATATCGGTAAGTTTCTGAATAATGTAAAGCGATGTATGGCTTTCGGTCAACTGGAAAACACCTAAAGTTCCACTGAGAAGTCGAGACTTATCCAAAAAATGAATAGTGACACCAATAAATGATTTATTTTGCATGGTTTCTGTCCAAATGTCGTATGTGATGCAATAGCTTTCAGAATTTTTTATATACATCTTAAAAAGATTACTCAACGTCTCATATTTTTCATCTACTCTCGTTTTAATTGTCTCTCGACTCGGCACGTTATACAGTGGACACACTTCTTTCATCAGTTGGCGAAAACCTTTACCTTCAACAGTCGAAATTGGTTTATTATCCATGATTATGAAATTGGTAATGGCCTCAGTTATTTTCTTTGATTTTGCACCATCTTTTGTAGTTATACTCTTAATGTTGTTTATAAAATCATCTACATTTGGCTGAGCAGTTTTTTTAGAATCAATAACAATGTCTGACGATGTACTAGCAACAGTAGCAACTGACTTTTGAGATGAAGGTAATACTAAATCTTTAACACTGCTTGAACTGGTCGATGGTTGGTTAACGTCGACGTCGATGTTTGATTGTAATGGAAGGTCAACATTATGACTACTGGTACTTGCAGTTACTTCATCTATGTGCATGTAACTAGTAATGTTACCGACTTTTTTTTTCTTGCTGGGTACATCAATATCTTCCAATTGGCTAGTCAACTAAAAAATAAATTGTGTATATTATATATTTTATTGATAGAATAGACTATTTCGGAGACACAATTTAAACGAAAAAATTCTTAAAATTATATTTATTTTGTTATTTAATTTTAAAGATTTTATAGTGATGACGTCACGCAGCTATAATGGCCATTTCGAACTGCAAGAAAGCAAAAATTACTATGGTATTAAAAAATATATATGTCAGTGTCAAATGTCAAAGTCAAGATGGTCCATCCGAGCCCCGAGTTGGTTTCTTGTTTGTTTACAATCGCCAAATATTTAGGTACCCCATTTCTCGTATCTATTGCACATTGGCCTGTTTATTGGACTTTACTGCAGTCTCTTCATCCGTTCACATCTGATTTTTCAATAATTGGACACCGCTTCTTCATTAAAATGTATGAATGAATGTAATTAGGTTATGTTTACTTGAACAGAGATGACATTTGAAGCGCAATATTTATTCACTACGCTGTGCTGCCAACCTAAAAAATTAAATGAGAATAGCCGGAAGTTATCCGGCTACGTCATACGTCAACCTTGCTAAAAAATGAAAGTCATTGGGTTTTCTGCGATTTTCATAAAAAATACTTGCTTATCTAAAGATCTGATTAATGTAATCTGTTCCCTAAGCCTATTCCTCAAAATGGTTTACGAATTGGACATTTTCATGAAAAAGTTTACTAGCCAATTGCTGGGAATGTATATTTTCTAAATGACCTCAAAAATTTGTCGTATTTCCAGAAGTTTTAAGACTCTTGTTGCATATATTGCAAACAGCCTCCTTGTCACCAATTTTCTTAAAATAATTCCAAATTTTACTTTTTATTTTATTGGAAGGCATAGTTAGTTATCTGTAAAGAAACAAAAACATTGTTTATTTTTACAAGTAATAAAAAATAGATTTTATTTTTTGTGTCATACATACATGCGCTTGAAAATCATAACACCCCTAATTGCGCAGTCGGGTAAAAATATACTGTCGCTCTATTCGTTATAAGTCTGTTTGACTCTCGATTAAGCTTTAATAAAAATAAGAAGTACATGATGGTAAATTAAATTACTACAAAATTATTGTCATCATTAAATTAGTCAAATAAAAAAAAATGTCAACTGTAATTTCACTAGCTGCATAATATAACAAGCTATGCGTTTTTGTTAATTTCTTTTAATCTGAAATGACACACTCACTTCGCACATCCTTACACAAACCTAATGCAAAACAAACAAACATAACCTAACTAAATTATAAATTAACGAGTACATTACTCACCCAATCAAGAAATCCAAAATGTGTATAGATTTTGGGTAATCTAATAATCGAATCGTATTAAATTGAATCAAATTAATCCAAACCAACCATACACTTCACGTGTCAACACAACAAAGAAGCAATGCGATGCGCGCGAACGTCACAGTGATTCCGAATTCCGAAAACCCGAACGGACTGAACAACGATTTCGATGTTTCTGAAAGTAGCAAACGATGTATCGACGATATATCGCTCTTCAAAACATCGATGATAACATCGATGTTTATGACCGATACCTCGATGTTTTACAAACCTCGATGTATCGTTTGCATCCCTACTTGTGTGTTTACATACGTTGCGCTGCAATAAATGCTAATTACTTATTTAGTAATTACCTAAGTACATTATGTGAGTACTGCAAAATGAGTGATCAGTGTTAGTGTGAAAAGTCGAGTAATTGAGCCGTTGGTATCTGCCAGTCAAGAAAGAAACGATGGGAAGGAGAATCGAAATTCGTTTGCACAGAAATTGTAGATTGTTGTACGTGGAGTCGAAATCAATTCAAGCTCATAAAAGACCTAGAGCAGCATCAGGTACTACAACCCATTCGGACACAGATGAAATGTTCGACTTTAAAAATTTGAGTTTTTTCTGCAATGAAGCCGCGGATGAAAAATTTAAAAAGGCTCAAATTAAACGTCCTGTGCAAGACAGAATTGTGGTCTGTCAATTAACAAAATGTACCACCCAGGAGACGATTTTGAAAGCCGCAGAAAACCACAAGGACGAATGGAGTCAACGAGTACCTACCTAAATACCTCCTCCTTCCCTACCCTACACGTTTTCTACTTATATTCTTCACTCTAAAGATTGGCTACCTACCTATTACTATCTACCTACATACTCGTATATTATTATAATTATTACCTACTTACTATTTAGATAGATCTTGCGTGATTTTGTTTGTAAACTATGTAGTTCTTGTGACCAACGAAGCGCACGGCAGTGCACAGGCCAAGTTCTAGTATGCATGTGACATGTGAGTAGACTGGTAATTCTAATTTTTAATATCGGCTGACGTAAATATTAATTTATATTCCGGACTTAAATCGAAACAATAATATTTTGCGTATAGGGGAGACCGGGGTAGCTTTGAACCGGAGCAGCTTTGAAGTCTCTCTTGACACGCCTGTAACGTAACGTTCAAGATCAAGTTTCTATGACATGTTTTCGCCTGTAGAAATAGACCAATCAAAGATGATGGAGGTAATAAAAACACAGCCCATGTCATTAACGGCGGATTTTTGTTACATCGTGTAGTCTGCCACAAAGGTATAACATACTCTCAATTTGTCAAAAATATGTAGACTATGTAGGTAAGTTTACAAACCCCACTGTGGTATTTGATGGCTATGACAACAAAAATAACGAAAGAAAAAGAATTGCAAGAGGAAAAACCAATGCTTGTATTAGGTTTCACTAAAATACAGAAGCTACTATGACACAGGCACAATTTTTATCGAATTACGAAAATAAGAAACGTCTTATAATTATGCTTACTGCACATTTAAAATCAAGGGGGAATTCCAGTCTATCAAAGTTTGAATAATGCAGATACTCTTGTAATTTCTACAGCAACTGATATTGCCGACCAACAAAAGTACACCAAAGTAGTTGTCGTGGGTGAGGATATTGACTTGTTAGTAATACTAACGTCGAAAAATAGACCGGAGATTTTCATGATGAAGCCCGGAAAAGGCAAGGTCACACCAAAATTGTACAAATCTGATAGTTTTAAATCAGACTATGATATTGTACTATTTGCTCATGCCTTTACTGGGTGTGACACAACTTCTGCTATTTTCAGACAAGGAAAAAAGAAAGCATGTGTGAAGTTTACGCAAAATTCAGGTATAAAACAAAAGATAAAACTATTTAATGATCCGTGCACTACAAGAAATGAAATTTCGAAAGCGGGTGAAGATTTGTTTTGTGATCTTTATGGAGGCAAAACCAGTAATTTAAATGCTTTAAGATATGTCAGATTTGCTCAATCTTTAACAAAAAGCTCCACAGACCTTGCTGCCCTTCCACCGACTTCGGCAGCAGCAACACAACATTAATTGAGAGTTTATTACCAAATCCAGCAATGGCTAGGTAACGAGTTAAATCCTACAGATTGGGGTTGGGAAAAACAAGTCTCTGAATTGATTCCAATCACAACTACTGAGAGTCCAGCACCCTATGAAATATTAAAAATGATATCTTGTAAATGCAAACTCACGTGCAAAGGAACTTGCACTTGTATTAAGGCAGGGTTGAAATGTACGGCATTGTGTATTTACTGTGTAGATAAAAGATGCAGCAATGACGGCGTAATAAATGAAGCTGAACTTGATACGGAAACCGAATTCCTGATTAGTAATATTATAGATAATTATAGTTCCTATGATTTGTCCATCGAACATGACGTGAGCGTATCTAATGCATCAAAGAAATGTTTGTCATCTCATATCGTTCATGAGCATGTAGATGTTTCATCTTTGATTGGAGAGTCGAGCAAACGGCAAAAACTATCGTGATAAAACTAGCAATGACTGTCATAATTATCGTTTTAAAACCTCAACCTCTGTGGGTATACCTGATTTCATTTGCCAAATATGTTGTTGTTTTTTATTAACAAATTTAATAATAAGTATTTTTTTAAATAATATCTTGTGTTTTAATTTTAATATTAATACCTTCATTCCTAATTCCTACTTACTCTCTGCTACAGAACAGACGAATGACAGCAGCAATATTCAAAGCCAGATACTCAATATCAAAAGTCATTATTGCAATATTCATATTATGAACACCATCATTTCAACAACTTATTTGATCAATTTTTTCAAACTGTTATTATGAATATTGATAAAATAAATTGTTGAAATTATGGTGCTGATAATATTATGAATGTTGTAATAATGAATTTGTTGAATAAACAAAATATTAAAATATTGTTTTTTAAAGCAAATGAAAATAGTTGTACACATAGATTAATAATTGGTCTCCGCGGCGCTACGACTAGATACCGCGCTGTGAAGAAAAATCAGTTTCCAGAATGCGCCCACTCAGTAGGAAAGTGTATGTAAAACAATGCGCTAAGACGCACACTAACGTCGATTATGGTGTTGCCAGCTACTTTACTGGTGCCCGACTAATGGGAAAATTATTAATTGCTGTGGTCTTGTTACGTATTATAAAAAGTAGCTCAGAAAATCCTTTAAAATGAAATTATAATAAAACTGGCCAAGTGTGAGTCGGCTCGCGTGGAGAGGGTTCTGTACGAGTTTTTATTTTTCTCCATTGGACCTCCTAAACAAATTTAAAATTGTCTCATAGGTTTTCCTGTAATTTATGCATCGATAGTTTCGGAGATAAGGTAGGGGAAACGGTTAATTTTTGTCTACTTCATTTTATAATATTTAATTATAATATTTACTTCATTTTATAATTTTATTATATAATATTTTAGGGTTATATTATTTTCGTGAGTAATTTATGTCCATATTTCGAAATTATACAATACTTATTGATGGTATGTAATACCAGTATCTTTCTTATTTCTTTTAGTATTATTCTTACACATTTTGACTACGCAAACTGCACATTTTGCGTCTGCTTTTACATTAAATTTTAAATTTATCTAGACATCCAACTTAGTCATCGGTCGCGGCGTGACTGACGCGGGTATGCCGCAAGTATGCCGAATTCTGCATGGTTTTAATGCCGAACTTTTCTAGTATGCCGACGGTATCTAGTCGAGCGCGCGAGACCAATTATTAATTTAAGAGTTGTACACTTGAACTTTATTTAGGTATTAAATTCTCATAGCCGGAAAATCTTACCGAACTTGGCTATCTTTTCACATTTATGTTTTATATTTGATTTGAATGATAGTATGTCGTTGTATTAATCAATACAACTAGAAATAGGTACGTACCTATTTATTTATGTCGATTTATAAGATAATGGCAGTAATAAAAAATATCAAAAAAAAACTACGCGTACGTAGGAATGTGTTGTGTGTTTCTTTAACCTTTAAATAAGTAGGTATAACTTTGATTATTTATCAGCAGTTACAATATTAAGTAGGTATTCCGTCCGTGATCCTCATGCCATCCCGTTTGACTGCGGCCAGCGCGCGCCGTCGGGTTGTCCGCTACAGGTAGTAGACGCCGCGCGCGCTCCGTTCAGTCCTATAGTTAAATCCCTATGTTGCCGTAGAGGTAAACTTCTAGTATTTAGTATAGTTATAAATTACATTATTCTGCTAAAATAGAAATAACTTTATAAACTCTAATTCAATATTGGCCCTAATATGAAAAAAAAAGTTAGTTGTTAAAAAAGCATAAATCCTAGACTTCTAAACTTTCATGGGCAAATTCAGTAAAAGCTAATAAAGTATTTTACCAATATTAGAGTAACTCAAATTTTATATTGGCGAAATCATAAGCATTTTTCCGTTTAGGTATGTACCAAGTACATTTGATTTCTAAAAAAATAATAATATTAAGATATTGATATTTCATTCTAGATGCTATAATTTTTTTCTACTCTAATTCTATAATTACTGTTTTTTTTTGCTATATATGTAAATACCTAAACAGTACCTAAAGCAGCTATTTATAATTTCTAACATTTTAAAGAATAGTCTAAAAATATGTCAGTTAATGGGTTTTTAAAATTGGAGAACTTTAATAATATTAAAACCCAATTATTTTCCACTACTGGACTAAATTTTTTCTTCAGTGGGTTGACATTGATGTTGATGTTAGGTTGGGTTCGATTCCCACAAAAAGCAAAGTTTGGTTAGGCTCGTAGGCTTGAATAACCAGATTGGTGCTAGCTATTGGCGGGACCTGCGAATTAACGTGCCTTTCGAAGTACGGCTGCCGCATCAGTCGGCAAACCACGTCAGAGGCCGAGATAAGGTTTTGAACAACTCTAACACCAAGTAACCCACATGATATGAATGAATGAATTAATTAATGATTGCTGTTTATGACCGGACTGTTCATAGAGAAGGCAGACATCTAGATTCTAGATTAAAATCGCAACTACATCGGTAGGTACTTATTGCGTTGCAATGCACTCAGGCGCTTTAGATACAGCACCTAATCAACAAATAGTTAAACTTTTTGAACAGCAGCCAATTTTTTATAATGCATTAAATTAGTACATGAAATGATGAAATTATTGAAAGATGATTTACTTTGATAGAAAATATGGCCTTATTTATTTTAAACTACTTAGTTTCATCATTTCAGGTACTAATTAAATGTGATTTTTTTTCCTTCCATAAAAAAATTTAATTTGTAGCTTCTGTCTGCCTAGTTTAAAAATTATAATTTACGTACCTAAAGCATATAAATAAAAGTTAAATTAAGTGTCAATAAATGTTACGCTCTCTTGTTCAAATGTATTCTCTTAATTTTCCTTAATGTTATTTGTACAACAAAGTGTATATAATTTTTATTAAGTCTATAGTATCCCTATTGATTTCAGATTAAGGGGTCTTGGAAGTTTTGATTGTTCTATATGAATTTGTATTTTTTTATTCCAGGGCTTAATGTCTACCTCCTATTCTTAGTGTACAACACGATCCACCTGATTGAAGAAACCTCCGAAGTTCAGTACATCGCATACCAGGACACTCAGGCGGGGCTTTGACAAGCTGTCTACAAACAACATACCTCTTATACTATCACGAGTTCAATTGTGAAGAAACTGAACTTGGAAAAAGTTTAGTTCGAAAGAGCTAGTTTTCAGTGTCATCATATTGATTATTGATTCATCAAATCTATATTCATAGAAATTGACCTTTCAAACTGTAGTCTTTAAATAATAAATTAACTTTTAGACTAACGCACAGCATATTCAAAAAACAAAATTATACTTAGGAACAATTACGTCGGAAGTATGAAGGTCAGAAAAAACATGTAATTTTATATTTTTAAATAATAACTATTAGGAAAGTTATGAAGCACTGCATTGCTAACATAATATCAAAGTAAATTTTCACCTTTAATATATTTTTAGATGACATTAAAAAGTGAATCTAGCATGTGGCAAACGCAAAGCCCAGTCTACGCTAACCTTTTCTATATTAGAGAAATAACTGTTAATTTGTATACTTAGTGACGGAGTAAATGTATATTCGCCAAGTCCGTCCTCTGTATATTAAGTCCTACATAAGTATTTGACGTTATTTTATTTTTGTTACAAATTATTTGCCGTTTCTTTTAACTTAACATATGTTTAATTTAAGAAAAAATATCTTATACATAATTAAATTATAAAAAATAAAACCACAGAATTAATTATTTTTTGCGAACGTAAAGCTGAGAAAATACTGTAACTCTAACACATAATTAATAATAGCACTAACTTTACCATAGGTAAAAATTTGTCCTGGCGGGTAATTGTAGGTAATTTAAATCCTTACGACAAATAGTAGCGATGGCATTACGTTTATAAGCATATAAAAATAATATATGCACCAAAACTCGCATCGGCACCTTTTCAAGTTTCGTCAAGATTTTCCTCAAACACATCAGATATTGGACACTTCGCCTTCTTGTAAATACTTGCCAAGTTCTCACGACTGATGCTATAATCTTAGTTTACGTATTAACTTTTCTTGTGAGAATTTAGGAATACATAGAGCAGTTGTTACTGTATAAACTAATAATTAAGACAAGGTAGGTATGTTCCACTTTGTTTCTGCGCCATCGTAGAAAGTAAGTAATATACAATTTTACACATCTTTTTCTTTTAATACTTTGTTTATTTTTTATTATTATGGAGTGCCACTTAACACTTTTAGTGGGGTTGTAGATGTGTCACTTACATTGGAAAATCTAAGCAACGGGAAATAGTCTCTGTGGCCGGTGGTTCTCTAGGTATCTACGAAAAAAAAGGATTTTTAATGAACCAAATTGTACATATACATATATCTAGTAAAGATGAAAATGATGAATTTATCGAAAAGGTTGTAATAATTTTGTTCTGGAAAGATAACAAATACTTAGCGATAGTTCAAGTTTAACATATATCAGTTGCGCAGGAGTGGACTCTACCTCTTCCAAGAATGACTTATTCGTTTGTTGTTGTTGCATGCACTACTTATGATAATCTAACATTACTATGCTATGGACCATGAACATGACCTGTCGCTCGTTAGATGATATTGCCACAATAAACGAAATTGAAGTAAATGAGTTTTAACAACTCTATGTAGATGACGTCAAAGTTTGTTCTGTGTAACTGGCTGGAACGGAGGCAGCCGGCAGCTCTTCAGTGACATTACCGTCGCGAAGCGAAGCGTACGGCTCTCGCCATGGCAGCCACAGTAGAAACCAGTTTTAAGTAAGTGTTTGTGAGCGAAAGTTATGGTAACACATAATGTTTGTAGTTTCTTGTACGCTGTGTTTTGTGAGCATTATCGCTTTTATGAATCACGTTACGTGCGAAATGTGGAAGTGCGAGAGGAGATGCGATTTTTTTTGTAAACTACGAAATTTGAGCTATGAGATAATCAACACTTTTAACTGCGGTAAATAGGTATACAATAGTGAAATTTCGTTAAGAGTAGAAAGTGTAAACATAGATTTATAGTAGGATTTTTATAAATTTTTTGGCTGACTAGGTATAAAATTTTATATGCACCTATCTATGTATACATATGTTCCCATAGAAATAGATTGTTAGCTCATTTGGTCTTACATTTAAGTCTCATGACATTTTTTTCTAACTGAAACTTTCATTCGACGCAGAAGTACTTATTTATCCCTTAACATACACGTACAATACAAGTACAACAAATATCCATCGCAGTAAGCTTATAACTATATGTGATACCTTTAAACCTTTTAACCAGATAGACTATAATATATATCTTACAAATGCCTTTCTTTACAAATATTACGTTATAATAAAAAAAAATATCCCGCAGGTGATATTAAATACGATTCAAACTTCTCTTTGCATAAAAATTAGTTATCTTTTTCAACTAAGTTATAGTTTATTTTACGTACTCATACTTACCTAATTAATAAACAAAATCTATTCAAAAATACCTACTTGTATTTTCCTAGTTAAATTACGATAGGTATTTTGAATTTCCGAGTTTTCAGAATTAATATTTCCTATACACTTATGTTTGCTTGGTAGAATACATCAGTCATGGTTTCAATATTCTGAAAACTGTCATCAGTACATATTTGAATACAAAATGTGAATACGTTTATCTACTTCGTAGTTACTAATATTTCTTACAAACACAAATGATGATGGTTTAAATTTTATAAATGATCTAACTTTAGAGTAGCAAGGGGACATATTATAAGTTTTATATAATTTTTCCTCTAATCCAACCCAAAATAGGAATCCCAATGTTTCACAGTACAGTACAAGGTAAACATAAATATAAACTGGGGCAAGTAATTATTTAAAACAATCTGGATTATTTCAGCACAAACAATAGCAATACTGTAATAAGTACTTACTCTGATTGGACATTTATATATATAAAGAATACTATCCGTACCTTGAGACTTCGGCTGTGTTGTTTGTTTATTGTGTCTCTGTCTCATTCACTCCCACGCGTCAGCTACTCGTACCAAGTGAAAGGTGTGGTATTATAATAAAAATTGAAATACGCCTTCCACACAAGTTTATACATACATACATTTTGGCACTTACAGTCCACCTCTGATCATGCATGTGTAAACTGGGAGTAAATTGATGGGACGTTATTAGATATGACATATTTTCCTGCGGAACTAAAATTTAAACAATAAGAGCTAGTTGCGTCGCTTCTGTTGGATTTCTGATGACTTTTTATCAGCCAACTATATAGTAGGTAGTTTAGGTACGCTAAAACTTTTTGACCTCCTATACAAATCTAGTGATCAGGTGATCGAATTTTGAGGTCGAAAAATACTGAACACACGAAAAAATTTGGCTGACGGTTAAAAAGTCTCTCTTTGTATCTATTTATTTCTTCCAGTGCCTAGGACTCTGCCACAGAGATTTTCACTTCTGTTACATACATGCTTTACTACCCAAATGAAATGAAATATTTGGTGTCTTTCTATAACTTTACAGACATAGTCATACGTACAGGAAGTAGACGAAGTAGAAAGTATAATTATAGGCCCTATTGGGCCTGTAGATAGTTCAAACAATTTTTATGTTATTTTAATTAGTTTTATTTTTAGAGTTTTTAGGCACATCCATACTATCCATACTTCCATACTAATATTATAAATGCGAAAGTCTGTCTGTCTGTTACGCTTTCACGGCTAAACCGCTGAACGGATTTTGATGAAATTTGGTATGAATATAGTTGAAGACCCGGGGTCAAACATAGGCTACTTTTTGACGCAGGCGGAGCTGCGGGAAACAGCTAGTTATTAGTAAAGAAAAAAAAGATTGGTACTTGAATGCACATAAAATAACAAAAGAGATAAAATGAATATTCATTAAATGTTATCGAAAACGCCAATTAATTATCACAATTTCAAGCGAAGGATTCGAGGAAATGCGCTGTGATGAGAACGCAAAAGATAATTTATCTCAGTGCCCACATTATGTATAAGGTAGGTATGTTTGTGTTAGCGATAACAAGGAATAGATAGCGAATACCTACTAAACTACTACTCTTGTTGGTGTTTGTGACGTAATATCTAAAATTAAATGCAATTTATGATTATTTCATGCGCTTAAAGTAAGATGCGCATCAAATAATCATAAATTAAATAAATGAGAAGATAAATGTATGTACATGTGCTAAAGCAACAACTACGTTAGTAAGTAAATAAACTTTTTGCGCAACAACCGTCATGCACGATGTATAATTAAAAAATGTCTTCTTTAATCTTTTCAATTAAGCTGCAATAACTTAAACTTGGCCTGATGGCCTCTGATAGAGCTGCCCAGTCGGCTTCTTTCTGGGTTGGGAGAGTGTAATTCCGAAGACATTCAAAGAAGAAGAAGCTGCATTTTTTTAAACAAGACATTGAATTTATGCTCCAATTTATTTTCAAATGAAATCAAAGCAGCAAAATAAAAATAATTAAATTGTGACACAAAAAACTCGATAATATTAAAATATTGCGCGCTTTGTTTCACAACAAAACTGGGTAGGCATTAACTTACGAAATTAATCAGCATTTTCGTAACACATCGTGTCATTTGTTTATTGAATGGAACATCTTCAAGACACGACGATATTGTTCAAACGACATCGCATGTCATTTCCAACAGTTTTTGCATCGTCATATAAGTACCCAGGTATTACAAGGAAGCCTCTAGTCTCGTCTCGTAATAAGTTAACAGATAAACTCAGGAAATCGCATCATCACGACACACATCATTATTCTTTAGCTAAGTCCAAATTTACAATACAGACTAGGCTTAATTTTTATTTAATAAATTAAAAGTATATGTAAATGAGTTTTATTTTAATTGAAATAATTATAGAGCAATATTATAAAGGTAGATATTGTTTGTTTTTTTAATGATTACCACTTGAGTATAGCACGTTATTTAGATAGACCTGACTGCCGGAAGGTTATGTTTTTCAAGGGTATGAATATATTTAATGACATTTTGTGTCACTCTTGGTAGCCTAAGCTAAATGGCTGGTCGGATTTCAATTTCAACGTATGATATCATTAAATTCATCCTCAATGGTATAATAGAGGTGATACTATGTGACTGGTAGGCATAGGTATTCAAGTTACGTGGGATTTTGTTTCTAATTTTATTTTGTTTTATATAGATATTACAAGTTTAAGAGAATTAGTAGGTGTCAGCCATTAATACGCCTTTCAAGCTTTCGAACTAGATATACTTACCTAGTCATTGACCAAATCTAAACAGTCAATCTTAGTAAAAAAAATGTTCATAAATACGTTGAAATGTACCACAAATATTAACGAATGTAGAGAGGTAATTTACCTACTTATCCCTTTACATTATTTGATTAATTGATATAACGCGTCGCGTGTACTCTCGAAATAATTTTATTTTTAGTAGGTATGCTCCGTAGTTGCACGTGTTTGTAAAATAACAATCTTTTCCAAGAAAAGGGTTAACAAATGCAAAAATATTTTTCAAATCCTAGTAACCTACTGAAGTTGAAGATGTGTAAACAACATCTTCAGCTTACTTATTAGTACCTAGTAAATCATATATTTAATCAGACTTATTCATTAATTCATATCGTGTGGGTTAAATGGTCAATCGACCCTGTACACCTTTGTGTAGTTAGCTGAGAAACTTGTATTGGTGATTGATCTGCTCAATGATGATATTGAAGCAGGGGTCGTAATAATGATGATGATGATGATAAAACATTTCTCCAAAAAAGGGGGTTGATCATAAAAATCAATATAAGTTTTTTTCTTTTTTGTAGGCAAATAATTCCAACTGATACTAATCGGCCTATAAACTTCCTATAACATAAGCATTTTGCCAGCTATAAGTGAATATAAGGTGCATACACATTACTAATAATGAAAAACTAGACTACTTTGAAAGTGACTCCGGTACTAATATACTGATGGCTCCATAATGCAACTTTTACGACATTTTGTACTTGTACCACGTTAAGCCATTTTAATAACAAGTGTCACAGATTTAGCTTTCCCAATTAGAGTTCAAGTCAAATAGGCGGCTGGTTTATGAAATATTTTTTTAGCTATGTAGAGTAAGTTCTCTAAATATGGACTAGTCACATAATATGGACTACCGTGATATTTCGCTAGATATCACTTTGTTTGCACCGAATTTGATAGCATTCCATGCTCTCTACCCCGCTGCGCCCCTCTACTTGATTACAGTGAACTGCGAGGAGCGTTTGTGTCAGAGGTGCCATTTTTTAGACTTTTTTCGGTGAGATTTGTAAGTGAATTAAGATTAAAGTATCAATTATAATGCTTAAATTAAAATTACATATCATATGTTGTTATGTCTCTATTCATTAGACATTAATTGCATTCTTTTAAACCTTTTTTGTTTAATACCTACGTATGGGCATTTTTATCCAAAAGAATGACAAATTTTAATATGGACTACCTGTTAGGTTTTAAATATGGACTAGTCAATTTTGAGGACAGTTGGGTAGTCCATATTATAATCTCATTGAAAAAGTATGCCCTGAATAGAAAAAAAGCTGCACCAAAGAAGAAGAGAACAACTGCAGAAATAAATAAAAAAAACAAATTAATAAAGACATCAAAAATGATTTCAGTAGAATTTTCTTTGGAACAAAGAGACTAGGTACCTATATACAGTCATTGTCTCTTTTTTTATACAACTACACAGGTTTAAGTAGGCAAAAAACCTCGCACACCCTGGCGTCTGCCTTTTTTCGAAACCACCTTGTAGTGTTTATAATAACTTACTTTTGATTAAGATGGCCCATATTAAAAACCTAGTGGTCCATATAATATGCCTTCGTCGAAAAAGTTTGATTTTTCAATTTTTCTATAAATCAGATAAAATTATTGAAAAGGGTTTTACTTTGAGGGATTTTAATTTAATTTGTAAACTAATATTAGTATTGTATCAAATCACCATAAATATATCCTGATATGTTCATAAGTTTAAGTTTGATTTAGTAAAATCGATATGGTAGTCCATAGTTAGAGAACTTACTCTATATCCCACTGCTGGGATGCTGCTGCTTGGCAGTTTTATAGAAAGTCAGAATTGCATGAGCCCATCTCGTCTTAGGCCTTCTCCGTTTTCTATTGCCATCAATTTGGGACCCAGACATATTATAAGTTTTATATAATTTTTCCTCTAATCCAACCCAAAATAGGAATCCCAATGTTTCACAGTACAGTACAAGGTAAACATAAATATAAACTGGGGCAAGTAATTATTTAAAACAATCTGGATTATTTCAGCACAAACAATAGCAATACTGTAATAAGTACTTACTCTGATTGGACATTTATATATATAAAGAATACTATCCGTACCTTGAGACTTCGGCTATGTTGTTTGTTTATTGTGTCTCTGTCTCATTCACTCCCACGCGTCAGCTACTCGTACCAAGTGAAAGGTGTGGTATTATAATAAAAATTGAAATACGCCTTCCACACAAGTTTATACATACATACATTTTGGCACTTACAGTCCACCTCTGATCATGCATGTGTAAACTGGGAGTAAATTGATGGGACGTTATTAGATATGACATATTTTCCTGCGGAACTAAAATTTAAACAATAAGAGCTAGTTGCGTCGCTTCTGTTGGATTTCTGATGACTTTTTATCAGCCAACTATATAGTAGGTAGTTTAGGTACGCTAAAACTTTTTGACCTCCTATACAAATCTAGTGATCAGGTGATCGAATTTTGAGGTCGAAAAATACTGAACACACGAAAAAATTTGGCTGACGGTTAAAAAGTCTCTCTTTGTATCTATTTATTTCTTCCAGTGCCTAGGACTCTGCCACAGAGATTTTCACTTCTGTTACATACATGCTTTACTACCCAAATGAAATGAAATATTTGGTGTCTTTCTATAACTTTACAGACATAGTCATACGTACAGGAAGTAGACGAAGTAGAAAGTATAATTA
The DNA here is from genome assembly GCA_947363495.1 of Euzophera pinguis. Lineage (NCBI taxonomy): Eukaryota > Metazoa > Arthropoda > Insecta > Lepidoptera > Pyralidae > Euzophera > Euzophera pinguis. Next base: position 8,636,233 of record OX376170.1, on the reverse strand, counting down.
TAGGCCCTATTGGGCCTGTAGATAGTTCAAACAATTTTTATGTTATTTTAATTAGTTTTATTTTTAGAGTTTTTAGGCACATCCATACTATCCATACTTCCATACTAATATTATAAATGCGAAAGTCTGTCTGTCTGTTACGCTTTCACGGCTAAACCGCTGAACGGATTTTGATGAAATTTGGTATGAATATAGTTGAAGACCCGGGGTCAAACATAGGCTACTTTTTGACGCAGGCGGAGCTGCGGGAAACAGCTAGTTATTAGTAAAGAAAAAAAAGATTGGTACTTGAATGCACATAAAATAACAAAAGAGATAAAATGAATATTCATTAAATGTTATCGAAAACGCCAATTAATTATCACAATTTCAAGCGAAGGATTCGAGGAAATGCGCTGTGATGAGAACGCAAGAGATAATTTATCTCAGTGCCCACATTATGTATAAGGTAGGTATGTTTGTGTTAGCGATAACAAGGAATAGATAGCGAATACCTACTAAACTACTACTCTTGTTGGTGTTTGTGACGTAATATCTAAAATTAAATGCAATTTATGATTATTTCATGCGCTTAAAGTAAGATGCGCATCAAATAATCATAAATTAAATAAATGAGAAGATAAATGTATGTACATGTGCTAAAGCAACAACTACGTTAGTAAGTAAATAAACTTTTTGCGCAACAACCGTCATGCACGATGTATAATTAAAAAATGTCTTCTTTAATCTTTTCAATTAAGCTGCAATAACTTAAACTTGGCCTGATGGCCTCTGATAGAGCTGCCCAGTCGGCTTCTTTCTGGGTTGGGAGAGTGTAATTCCGAAGACATTCAAAGAAGAAGAAGCTGCATTTTTTTAAACAAGACATTGAATTTATGCTCCAATTTATTTTCAAATGAAATCAAAGCAGCAAAATAAAAATAATTAAATTGTGACACAAAAAACTCGATAATATTAAAATATTGCGCGCTTTGTTTCACAACAAAACTGGGTAGGCATTAACTTACGAAATTAATCAGCATTTTCGTAACACATCGTGTCATTTGTTTATTGAATGGAACATCTTCAAGACACGACGATATTGTTCAAACGACATCGCATGTCATTTCCAACAGTTTTTGCATCGTCATATAAGTACCCAGGTATTACAAGGAAGCCTCTAGTCTCGTCTCGTAATAAGTTAACAGATAAACTCAGGAAATCGCATCATCACGACACACATCATTATTCTTTAGCTAAGTCCAAATTTACAATACAGACTAGGCTTAATTTTTATTTAATAAATTAAAAGTATATGTAAATGAGTTTTATTTTAATTGAAATAATTATAGAGCAATATTATAAAGGTAGATATTGTTTGTTTTTTTAATGATTACCACTTGAGTATAGCACGTTATTTAGATAGACCTGACTGCCGGAAGGTTATGTTTTTCAAGGGTATGAATATATTTAATGACATTTTGTGTCACTCTTGGTAGCCTAAGCTAAATGGCTGGTCGGATTTCAATTTCAACGTATGATATCATTAAATTCATCCTCAATGGTATAATAGAGGTGATACTATGTGACTGGTAGGCATAGGTATTCAAGTTACGTGGGATTTTGTTTCTAATTTTATTTTGTTTTATATAGATATTACAAGTTTAAGAGAATTAGTAGGTGTCAGCCATTAATACGCCTTTCAAGCTTTCGAACTAGATATACTTACCTAGTCATTGACCAAATCTAAACAGTCAATCTTAGTAAAAAAAATGTTCATAAATACGTTGAAATGTACCACAAATATTAACGAATGTAGAGAGGTAATTTACCTACTTATCCCTTTACATTATTTGATTAATTGATATAACGCGTCGCGTGTACTCTCGAAATAATTTTATTTTTAGTAGGTATGCTCCGTAGTTGCACGTGTTTGTAAAATAACAATCTTTTCCAAGAAAAGGGTTAACAAATGCAAAAATATTTTTCAAATCCTAGTAACCTACTGAAGTTGAAGATGTGTAAACAACATCTTCAGCTTACTTATTAGTACCTAGTAAATCATATATTTAATCAGACTTATTCATTAATTCATATCGTGTGGGTTAAATGGTCAATCGACCCTGTACACCTTTGTGTAGTTAGCTGAGAAACTTGTATTGGTGATTGATCTGCTCAATGATGATATTGAAGCAGGGGTCGTAATAATGATGATGATGATGATAAAACATTTCTCCAAAAAAGGGGGTTGATCATAAAAATCAATATAAGTTTTTTTCTTTTTTGTAGGCAAATAATTCCAACTGATACTAATCGGCCTATAAACTTCCTATAACATAAGCATTTTGCCAGCTATAAGTGAATATAAGGTGCATACACATTACTAATAATGAAAAACTAGACTACTTTGAAAGTGACTCCGGTACTAATATACTGATGGCTCCATAATGCAACTTTTACGACATTTTGTACTTGTACCACGTTAAGCCATTTTAATAACAAGTGTCACAGATTTAGCTTTCCCAATTAGAGTTCAAGTCAAATAGGCGGCTGGTTTATGAAATATTTTTTTAGCTATGTAGAGTAAGTTCTCTAAATATGGACTAGTCACATAATATGGACTACCGTGATATTTCGCTAGATATCACTTTGTTTGCACCGAATTTGATAGCATTCCATGCTCTCTACCCCGCTGCGCCCCTCTACTTGATTACAGTGAACTGCGAGGAGCGTTTGTGTCAGAGGTGCCATTTTTTAGACTTTTTTCGGTGAGATTTGTAAGTGAATTAAGATTAAAGTATCAATTATAATGCTTAAATTAAAATTACATATCATATGTTGTTATGTCTCTATTCATTAGACATTAATTGCATTCTTTTAAACCTTTTTTGTTTAATACCTACGTATGGGCATTTTTATCCAAAAGAATGACAAATTTTAATATGGACTACCTGTTAGGTTTTAAATATGGACTAGTCAATTTTGAGGACAGTTGGGTAGTCCATATTATAATCTCATTGAAAAAGTATGCCCTGAATAGAAAAAAAGCTGCACCAAAGAAGAAGAGAACAACTGCAGAAATAAATAAAAAAAACAAATTAATAAAGACATCAAAAATGATTTCAGTAGAATTTTCTTTGGAACAAAGAGACTAGGTACCTATATACAGTCATTGTCTCTTTTTTTATACAACTACACAGGTTTAAGTAGGCAAAAAACCTCGCACACCCTGGCGTCTGCCTTTTTTCGAAACCACCTTGTAGTGTTTATAATAACTTACTTTTGATTAAGATGGCCCATATTAAAAACCTAGTGGTCCATATAATATGCCTTCGTCGAAAAAGTTTGATTTTTCAATTTTTCTATAAATCAGATAAAATTATTGAAAAGGGTTTTACTTTGAGGGATTTTAATTTAATTTGTAAACTAATATTAGTATTGTATCAAATCACCATAAATATATCCTGATATGTTCATAAGTTTAAGTTTGATTTAGTAAAATCGATATGGTAGTCCATAGTTAGAGAACTTACTCTATATCCCACTGCTGGGATGCTGCTGCTTGGCAGTTTTATAGAAAGTCAGAATTGCATGAGCCCATCTCGTCTTAGGCCTTCTCCGTTTTCTATTGCCATCAATTTGGGACCCAGTAGGTAAATATGGGTGACGTGCCGTGACCAGCCCAATCCAATTTCAGGCTAGCCGACCATTTAAATACTTATAATGAATAAGTACTTATTATATGTTTTATAAAAAACTATAGTCATCAAATGACGTTAATTAAATAGTTATTAATTATATAAACACGGTGTTTCTTGCTTGGCCCAATGATGATACTTGTTTTATAATATTTTTTTTAGAAGTTATTGATTTAAGAAAGTACCAGATAAATCTTCTACTACATATAAAATTCAAAGTCCTGTCTGACTGCCCTATATATCAACGCACAGCCAAAACCGCTGGGTATTTAGGTTCTAAAATTGCCACGTAGGTAGGTTCCTTTTGTGGAATAAGGGTGCACTAAGAAAGGATTTTTCAAAATTCATCCCCTGAGGGGGTTAAACGGGGGTCTAAACGTTGTATGGAGAAACGAGATAAGTTACACCAACTTTGTTGAAACTTCTCAAAAGCATTGATCATGATAAATGAGTAAATACCTGTTTAAGATTTTCCAAAACTCAACCCCTAAAAGGGGTGACTGTGTCTTAAAATCGACACGGATATCGTTTTCGTGGTTATTCGGGTCGCTGACTACGAAAAAAATACTTATTTTAAAGTCCCACGTGCCCGATTCGACATTAATACCATCAACTCCTACTGAGGTGCTACGGTACTGCCTATCTATACATAAAATTCAAAGCCCACTGATCTATATATATATCAACGCACAGCCCAAATCTCTAGTTCGTTTTGTGGACTAGGGGTACACTAAGAAAGGATTTTCAAAATTCATCCCTTAAGGGGATTAACGAGGGCCGAAACGTTGTATCGATCAGCTTTTGTTAAACTTCTCAAGAGCATTGATCATGATAAATGAGTAAATAGGTACATGTTTTAGGATTTTCCGAAAATCAACCCCTAAAAGGGAGAAACGGTGTGATTATGTGTTAAAATCGACACGGACATCGTTTTTAAAAACCCTTATATAGTCCCACGCGCCCGATTCAAAATACCATCAACTCCTACCGGGGTGCGACGATACTGCCTATTCCATATATAGAAAAGAAGACTCTGAGTTACTGACATACTTGTATTATTATCACGTGCAGCCCGAACCGCTGGTGATAGGCCGCTCAGATAAGTTAAATAAAAAGTTTTCTTATTCTATACTTCGAGTTGTACCATAGGTTCACTAGTACCATTGATGGAACTAGTAATACAATATTCATGTAGAAAATTGCCTTCATGGTACTACTGATCCTAAATACGTGGTACTTGTACTATTGATGGTACTAAGGATACAATGTTGTATCACTTGTACCATCAATGGTACTAGTCAATGGTACAACTGACATAAAGGGGAAAAACCATCAACTCGGCTGCCTAAACTTGAATTTTTGTTTATGAAGAAAAATATGTTATTTGTTATAAGACCTCGCGGGCGGAGCCGCGGGCAGCAGCTAGTACTAATATAATAATAATAATATAATCTTTTATTCAGATGACCAGGATCCATTTTTGTTAGTAACAATTTCCTTAAAAACTATGTTAGTAAGAAATATAAATGAAAGCGATAGTTATAATTATTTAATAGCCCCTATAAGTATTTTGCTCCAAGAAGCCAGCATGGGGCTATCAAACTTAGAGCTAAGCACCTTTAGAATACTGTTGCTGCTGCCACTCAATCTGCCCATCAGGGATGCTATGTGGTTGCTCCTGATGGCATAGAAGCCATCCACCCCTGCCTCAGAGAACATGGCAGAGGCGCTACAGAAACGTGGCAGACGCAACAGCACTCTGAATATATTATTATATTGAACACGCAGGGCACTGTATGCCCTCTGAGTATAGCTAACCCATAGGCTGCTCGTGTAAAAAGATTGACAATATGCCTTAAACAGTGTCATTTTAACTATAGGTGAACATCGAGCAAACCTACGGGCCAACATATTACCCCGTACAGCCAATGCCCTGCGTTCTCGTTCAATATCAACATTATCCTTAAGGTCTTCTGTGACAAAATGCCCCAAGTATTTAATGTACTAAATATATCTAAAAAAATATTTATTACTAGCTGTTACCCGCAGATCCGCCTGCGTCAAAAAGTAGCCTATGTTTGACCCCGGGTCTTCAACTATATTCATACCAAATTTCATCAAAATCCGTTCAGCGGTTTGGCCGTGAAAGCGTAACAGACAGACCGACAGACAGACTTTCGCATTTATAATATTAGTATGGAAGTATGGATATGGATAGTATATATAGTATGGAAGTATATCCTAATGGCTTAAAAATGAGTAGTACTTCATGCTTTTATTAATGTTAATAAGTTTTATGTCGAACTTCTAATACGTCATTTATATTTTCATATTACAAGCACTTCTAAAAAAATATTGATTACCGGGATCAACATTAGTTTCTACGAATTATATGTATAAGATACTTGTTTAAAATTCGTAGAATACAATATTTGGGACATTAATTTGCGTAACTCAATTATTTTTAAGCATAGACTTAAACGGTATTATTTCAATATCTCCATTATTAATAAACATTAAACATGTATGTATGAATAGGTTTTTACCTATTACTCACATCAGAGAAAAAATGTTTTCACATTCTTAAAGGTCGTCGCGACTCTGTGGGTTAATGAATGTTTCTCCTTTTACATAAACAGAGAACCGTCACATAATTTTGTTTAAACGTTACTTTTAAGATCTAATGTAATCACTTAATTCAAGAAATAAACTGATGCGAAATGTATGCATGAAAAATGTATTGTATGCATTTCGCAACAATAGGCTACTTGACTATGTTCACATTTTAATTTTTTTTTATACAGAACTATACATACACAAAAAAATAACCGTTTCCGAAAACAACAACAAATTTGGTAATTAATTAAAGCAGTTATAAGCATTTAAGATTTCTAATGAAGAAAAGTGGAAGCGTGGTGGGGACGTCTTGCTATCTCTTTTGTACGTATGAAATCAAGTGGCAGTGACGTCACTCCACCATTAATTTTTTTGTTTCTTGCTAGATTTTTTAGGAATTAAAAGGCTTATAACTTATTAATTATAGAACAGATTCAAAAAAATATTTCTGTTTTCGAATTCAGGGACTGAAATTTGTGATATGAAATATATATAATTTTTTTTGAGTAATACGAGTATAAAGTAATGTAAAATAGTTTAATTTTCTCGGACGAAACTACAACCGACTTACAAAAATAAAAATCTTCAACTTATTCCGGTAAATCCATGGAACTCGTTTGTTATAATATAATTTTACAAGCTGTTTCCCGCAGCTCCGCTTGCGTCAAAAAGTAGCCTATGTTTGACCCTGGGTCTTCAACTATTATTCATACCAAATTCGGCCGTGAAAGCGTAACAGACAGACAGACTTTCGCATTTATAATATTAGTTTGGATTTCATTTTATAAATAACTAGCAAATCACTAGTAAGACTTGTCAATTTCTGACTTTCTAGTGAAACAATCGCGGTATGAGACAAAGGAGCCATCGCATTTAGTACGGCTACGGCTACTTAAGAATTCAATGCAACCGGTATCATCGTCGACCACTTTCCTTGCCCCCCTTTTATGCCCTACTCATTAATTTTATTTCTGTCATCAAAATCCACGAACTAGTTAGTAAATTTAATAAATCAATTTTCATATTTAATAACATAATACAACGATTTAATGATTTAGTAAAAAACTGTTTCTAATTCTTCTCATAATAAATCTTTGGATGGGCTGGAGTGCTAGTTTTTAAGCGTAACTCCCTCAAAATCGGCGAGTTGATAAATTTTTGAATTAAATGATTTTCATTCGAACAAAAATTCAAATTTGGGCAGCCTAGTAAGAGTTGGTTTTTTAATCGGGCAAGTGGGCCTTTTAAATAACGAACGAACAACCATGAAAACGATATTCGTGTCGATTTTAACACATAGTCACCCCATTTCCACCTTTTAGAAGTTGATTTTTGGAAAATCCTTAAAAAGGTATTTACTCATTCATCGTGATCATACGCTGGAAAAGTTTCAAATAAATTAATATAACTAAACTCGTTTCTGCATATAACGTTAACTCCGCTTAGAGATTAGGGAATAAATTTTGAAAAAACCTTTCTTTGCGCACCCCTAGTCTTAGCGGTTTGGGCTGTGCGTTGATATAGCCTTTCTACACAAACATTTCAAATTTTTGTAATCTGTATTATAGTTATTAGTGCAATAAACAGTTTTTATTAGTATGTTTCTCCGCTTGGGATTCACGGGTTGCCCTGGTTCTTTGAGAGGCTTGCCGAGGATATTGATTAAATGCGCAGAGGCCCTTTGGAGAAGTTGATGTCATGTGATGCTCCTGCCAAAATCCGCTGTAGGCTATATCAATAGTTAATGATTTCTTATGTTTTCGCGATTGTTATTCATTAAATTAAACTATTTAAATACGGTTTTATCGCGTTTATTACTTATTTATTTACACCTGACGTTTCAAACACTTTACAGCGTTCATGGTCGCAGGCAGACTAAGTTAACATTTGTCTTTGATGTCTTAAGATTACAAACTACCGCCTGAAATTTTTATTGGGAACTATTCCGATTCACGCAGTATTGGCTCACAGTATCTAAGGGTCTTGCAGTCTGCTTCCGAGTTTGCGATTTTATTACGTTAAAATAGTTTAATTTAATGTATATCAATAGTTGACATTTCCATGAACAGGTCTCGGCAGGAGGAGGAACTAAGTATTTCTAATGAATGAAAAGAATAAATGGGCTATGGTGATAAAGTTTGGGTGGTTTAAATCTGGGTTATTGTCATAAAATTCGGGTATCTGCCATAATCAAGATTACTGACTAATAGTGGCAGGCGTAACTCGCCTCTCAGTGAATAGGCCCCCCAAATAGTCGCCGCGTTTGGCAACAGAAGGGCAACATTGGAATGAGCGGCTAAGAGTGCCGAGAGGTGCGGCTCCGGTTTCGCCATCGCGAGTCGCCTCGAGAGGTAGGGGTGAGAGGATCCCTATTTGGCGTCCACTCCGACCTTGGCGAAGGAAGGTCGGAGGCGAGGGACGGTGGCTTCCCCTGGGAGCACTCACCAACAGCTCGCCACAAGCTGCCCTGCGTAGACTGATTGCACTGGGAAGGAAACCCAGTGGGCGATTGGGCCGTCACATTATTATTATTATTCTTTTATGAAGATGGTTCATTCCCCCGCTCAAGAGGGGTACATACCTAAACATACGGGCCGTAGCCAAAGCATGTAAAGGGAATTAATTAATTAATGGCTTTATATTTTCGGGTAAGTCTACAAGTGTTTAGAATAACCGCTTTTCAGATAAGGAAAATGATATTTTTATTAACGTTAAGCACGTCTAGAGATTTTTGCAATGACTTAGGAATTACACCGGTCGCTGAGATAACTATAGGAATGGTATGTACTGTTTCTACTCTCCACTGTCGTTTGAGTTCTATCGCTAATTCTTAATATTTGGTGAGTTTTTGAGATATAATATATCTATATGTCTGTAGATAGAATCTTGTGTGTATTTGGGATAGCTATATCAATGAGAAACGCAGTTTTATTAATTTTGTCATGACGTGTGATGTCGGGAATGTTGAAATGATTATTTTTAATGATGGTCCTATCTCAATAAATTCTGTAGCTATTCAAATCATTATCGAGTATGGTTTCTGGCTTATACTTATAGTATGGCATTTTCTTTGTGATCAAATGATATTTATATACAAGGTGTTGGTGGTGTATAACAGCCGCCACTTGGTCATGGCGGTGCTTATAGTCTGTTTAAGCCAGATACTTGCATGCTGATGTAATGTGCTGAATTGTTTCAGAGTTCGAGTGACAGTGTCTACAACTATCCGAGGGTAATTGCGTGCGTCAATAACCTGGTCCTGAATTGCAATGATGAATCCCTTCGTCTCAGGAAAGATCTCTCCACGTTGTAGCCATGCGTTGGACGCTTTTTTGTGGCATAAGGCTGCTCCAAATCGTGTCGATGTCTTCCGTGTAGGGATTTTCGTTGCCATGTAGCGATCTTCTCTTTGTCGTCGGTGATTTGTTCTTTTTGTTGTGGGCCTCTGACTGCTAGGTTCAGTGGGGTAAGTTTTTTGTCCGCATTAACTATTGTTTTATGAATCGTGGATTGTTCTAGACGTGAATGGAAGTATTTTCTTAATGATTTAATCTGTCTGTTGTGTAAGTTAACGATGTCTATCGATCCGCGACCATCTTCATTTCGCGACAGGGGCATTCTTTGAAAGCAGGATCTGGGATGATGTTTCCTATGTAATGTTTAAAGTGTGTTTATTGAACGCTGCATTTTTAGTAGGTTGCCTTGAGTCCAGTTTATTACACCAAAAGAGTATGTTAGAAGAAAAAAAAAATATATTTAAAGTAAGATTTTCAATTTCGCTCGTGTAAGTAGTAAGATATGTAAATTTCCACTAATGATATACAGCGTCGAGCCGTTCTCCCTTTATGTAGGTGGATATTATCTTCGATATCATGCTAACATCGCTTTGCGAAGGTGACGTTTGAGAGACCACGTGATTTTAACTTAGGTATACGAATACATTGTTTTATTAATTAATCCGTAATCTCATGCAATGCTTATTATATACATGAAATGTGAGAAAAGGCCGGTATTATGCCAGTATAAATATTTTACTTCGAATAAAACCGATATTCCGAACTTTAAGGTAATATATAATTTTATTGTGATAAATAAAAATACTTAGCATATCAGATAAAGTCATAATGGATTTACTTAAAAACTTGGGCTCTATCTCTTGCTCTATCAAATCACTCAAATAGTGTAGAGGTATTGAAAGACTTTCTTTTACATACAGGCACAAGGCTAGTTATGAATTTGATTGGTTATAATATCAGACAGTACATAACACATGTACAAATAATTGGATAGGTCCGTATCACAATACACTTGCTACACATGGCGGTAATTACCTGTTACATGGCCACGTTTCCACTACAATGGGCCCTCGCTATACTATTTACAGTGGGTTTTACAGAATATGTATACTTGAGCGGTTTATACTTCTATTTACGTTTTTTTCTCACGACACCTGACGCAAACTAACGAAGGCTGATGGCCGCCTGACTTCTGATTGCATAATTTGCCATCCCCGACTTTTAATCTGTGACTTTTGAATGAATTTTGCATTGCAGGTTGGAAATAGTCGCTCTATAATATTCTTCTTTACACAAACAATCTTTTCAAAAAGTTTTGTACACGATTTCACTATTCCTCGCAAAACCTTTTCTCAAGATACTCAAGGCTATCATAACGTTAAAAAGTTTAATTTAAAATCTTTTTTCTTCTTCATAAATGATAAGCTTTCCTAACCAAGACTTATTACATAAGTACTCGACCGGATTGTAGAGTCCTAATTAGAATTCTCTTTCCGATGAAACAGGGTTGTTAAGTTTAAAAAGTGACCTTCACAATTTAGCCAGTATAGTTTTGTTTGCCAGTAAAAACATATAACAATGGCACACGGTCAAATATATTATTTACACCAACCAATTTTATATAATTGTTAACCTTGACCTGTTCAACCTCTGGGTAAATATATGTGGTTTGTAGCCGTACCATAAAAACGCAAGAAAAAATCATCGACAATATTCATCGTCATACCTTGGATACCAAAGTATCGTTTTTAGGGTTCCGTAGTAAACACAAGGAACCCTCATAGTTTCGTCATGTCTGTCCGTCTGTCTGTCCTACGTTTTTCTCAGAGACTATTAGACATATATACCTATATTTAGCTATAACGTTGAAAAAAAATCAGAGGTGAGTGTCCCCAACCACTTTTGGGAAAACCGTTGCAATTGGACACCTGAAAAAATTCATGACAGTAGTAAATATAATGAATTTGAAAGGAAAATTATTACTGCCGTAAGGCTAAATAGTTTACGAGTAATAATTAATTAATTAAAAAACAAACGTAAAATTCCAATCAAATAAATGAAAATGAGTACTGGTTAAATTAGTCTAAAGCCACACATTAGTTTGTGCGGTGACTTTACTTATATCTACCATAAACTTGTCAGACACGTGACATCATGTGATTTTGCAAGCAACGCAATGCAGTCACTCAAATACACCCGTGGTACATGCATACTTCCTTACACAACGCATTACGCAGTGTACATGAATTTACCATTTCATTCATACAAGTGTAAGTAATAAACTTACTGCGATGGCTCAGCGACCCAGAGAGGGTCTTGACTCTGGCACAAGAGATCTCCACTGTTCCCTATTTAGAGCAACCAAGTATAAGTATTATAATTTAGCTATGATTGATGTTATTCTATTAATATTTTTATTTTTGATTAGGTACACTGTAAGTATATTATAGTTTTGAACTTAATAAAACATGTCGTGACTCCTTCTCTTTCCGTGGATATTGTTACTAAAAAGGAATACTTGGACAGTGAACAAACTTGTACTTATAACATAACTTACTAGAGATGTTAAAATAAGGACCCAAGTTGGCCGGTGTAAAGATGCCTGACCAGTGCCTCTACTATGAGACTTTATTAACGCAGATAACTAGCGACCGCGTTATGAATTGATATGGAATTTTTAGTTACCTAACTATCCACCAGGGGTGCTGTACAGATGCTCCATACAAAATTGTTAACGCATTCGTTGGCGTCTGCGTCAAAAATAAATAAATCTCATAGTAGAGGCACAGGTAGGCGTTCATATTTTTCTCACAAAATGCGTGTGTGTGTGTGTGTGTTTGTGTATGTGTGTGGTGTTTCTCCCCAAATAATCCAGCACTTGTTGTCCTGCCCCCTGTGCCCCTGTACTAGGGACGACCTGGCGACTACCGATGAGGCCGTGAAAGTGGAGAACATTTCTCGGGAAAAAGTTAACTATTTCGTTGGAAGGACATCGACACGCCAAGACGAAGAACTAAAACCACAGTGCTCGCCAATAAATTGTTCATTTGGGTACTTTAGCACTGTGATCTGGGTAACAATATATGTAGATTACCACCATCGATTACGAAATGTTATAGTCGTTTAATCAATTGCAAATTTGCAAAGCATGCATAAGGTAATAATATACCTATAATAAAATTTTTGCGTGTATGAACATAATTTTAGCTTCACGTCGTTGCATAAAAATATGTCGAAACATTTTACTGTGGTAGAGTACGAAAACATCAAAGAATGAGAAGTGAAAACACAAATGATGACAATTTGCAATGAAGATTGCCTTTAACAATATTTATTTTTTAATTCAGTAGATGTGCCACCGGGAAAGCGTGGAGATGAAAACAAAATGTTTTAAACGACTTTAGTAGGAAAGGTTTTTCAATTCATCAGAAACTTTTATTTAAAAGCCCAATCTATACGAAATCTGATTCCAAGGATATTAGTTCATTTCTAGTTTGGAAATCACGTGTATATTTTTGGTAACCAATAATCATTTCTTTTGTGAATATACATAAAAGATTATTCATAAAAATTTACGAACGTTTGATAAGCCCACATTTACTTAAATATGTTTTGTCTTGTTCTTGCAGAAAGTAAGAAACAACATATTTTGGTTGAAATAGGTTTAGCGAACGTATATGAATAAAGCAGATAATATTTGCAATATCTTCCTCTTCTTTTCAGCCTTTCTCTACCAACGAGTTAGTGTAGACCTCCTCAGACTCCTCCATCTCTCTCTATCCTGGGCAGTAGGAATCCAGTTGCCGCCCGCTATCTTTCTGATGTCGTCCTTCCATCTTTTATATTCTCTTTTTTTTCTTATAATGTGGTATAAATATTTATTGAAAAAACCTTTCCATCTCATTTGCGATCTTTCTCTGTGACGTTTTTGATCGTATGGTCTCCACTCCAGCAGCCACTTGCACCAAGAGTCAGTCTGTTGCGATGTGACGTGAGGACGTTACTCAAATGATCTCATTGTTACATAAATGTAAATATAGTTTTTTCTGTTTCAGGGACAAAATCCGGAACGCAGTGGAAATCCCAATTTTGACAAGATGTTGTTTTTGTTTCCCCATGAGAAAAGGCTTGATTGCCTTTGCTTATATCAATTTGGTAAGGATTCTTTTGTATTATACTTACTAGAGGGTTATATTCCTGCGGGAAGTTGTTGTTAAGTAGATTGTTTTCAGTTTAGTTAGGTCATTGCAGGCTTGAATCAACGTCAATGGCCGAGAGGCGGTGCCGAACAACTCTGACACCAGGATTAGCAGGACCTTTGGTCCTTGTAACCCACTCATTATGATAATATTAGTTGGATAATATTGAGATACGTAGAAAACAAAGGTGACATTAATAAAAAATTACGCAACACAAAAGACGCGTCAATAAAATATATGCAATTTACAAATAACACAAATCGTGTTAGCCCCAAAGTAAGTTCGAGACTTGAGTTATGGGATTTTTTCAAGTATAGATAAACATCAAATACCAGGCCAATCAAAAAAATATCATTTTCCATCTCAAACTGACCGAGGATCGAATCTGAGACCTCCGGTAGTGTAGCGGGAAAGCATGTTAACCATTACGTCACAGAGGTCGCCATTACTCGTATTCTACTGCTGTCCGATCTCCTTTTGAAAACTAATTAAATGTACTCAAATAGTAATAACAATATAAATTATTGCCTTGTTTACAGATATTGACGCTTGTGGCGACAGTGTTCATGTCGATGTACATTTCCCAAATCCAAAATTCGAAGATTGAGGAGATCCAGGCAGAAATACCAAGACACATATTCGCCACGTGTGCGCAGCTCGTGGAATTATGCATGACTATCACATTTATTGTGGGGTTGCATCGGGTAAGTTAAATTATTAACTGTACTGTCGGTTTAAAAAGTATATGCATAATCATTCAGTATATTTTGTTCTGAAATTATGCATGCACTTTTGAGGCTGACTGTACCTATTTCCATTTGTTTTTCAGACGTGAATCTTTACTAATGTCATACTAGAAACTATTCTAAGATTTATTAATCGTTAACGGTAGTAGCCACATCGTGTAAGGGCATAATCGTAGCCTTTTTATGCTCGTGAGGGTATGACTGTTAGTGTCACTAAATCGCTGCCAACGAATAAATAAATAAATAAATCTTTATTGGGAACAAAAAAGTGTTTACACAAACCAAGGTTAACGATGGCACCCGCAGTAGTTAAAAACTGTGTCGCGAGTGTCAACGCCCACCTCTAGAAATACAAAATTTTTCCCTACATATTTAAAATTATCAAATAAATCAATCAACCAATCAATTATCTTTTCAAATATAAGGTGAATGTAATTAATTAAATTTAGACAAATCAAATTAAGTTTTAAGTTATGTATACTAACGTGATCAAATTGAACTTGGGTTACATAAAATTAATAATGTGAAAAATTATTACAAAAACTTCCATCATCATTCTCGAAAATCCAAACCAAATCAAAATAAAATTGAAGTTCCAAAATTAAAATAAAAATAAAAATTTCAAAAATTGACATTAATAATATGTAAATAATAACAAATCCATTAATAATAAATTAAAATAAGTAAATAGTATTAAAATAGTTACATTATTTAAATTAGATTAGTTAGATTTCTCTTGCCTAGGATGTTCACTGCACAACATCGAAAGCGCTATTGTTTGGCTAAAGTAGATAGAGAATTACCTAAGCAGACGACTAGGAGGGCAATTTTTTAGAACAGTCACACAAAAAAGGTGTGATTTACATTCGACATAATCGGTAAGTCGAACGATTTTCATTCGATTCGCCGGTTTACGGTGGTACTAATTAATAACCTTGGTACTAGGTACTTGGTTAGTTTATGTCTGCTGTGGTAACCTACTAAGAAACCACAATTTGAATCCTCTCCAAAAGCACGTGACTAATTAGGGTCGGCAACGCGCACTACCATAAGTTTCTTTAATCAACACCAATCAAGCGGTTTGGAAGAATTGACTTTTAGTTTGGACGCTAAGTAGCTATGACGTATTCATTCATAAGAACACATCCTTGTGGGTAAACAGAGCTAAAAATTTGATAAACCAAAGTAATACAAAATAGTAGGTAAGTGACTAAAAAAAGGAAGATCAGAGAAAGTGTTACTGTCCATGCCACAGTATACAGGGTGACTTTTTAAACACCAACCAATTTTTTACAACCACACCCATACAAATCGTGCTGACAGGATTTTGTATGTGAAGTCGAGTACATTTTCTCGGTTATATTTTTATTTTTTACTCCATGTGCTATTTTTGAGAAGTGTGACTCACACAAAATCGGCGTGTCGAATAATTTTTGTTCGATAACAAATTATTTTCGTTCGATTTCGGGGGATTTTTGTTCGATATCGAGCGATTTTCATTCGATATATATATATATCATACATCAAAAATAGGGCTCCACTCGTCGGCGTCGGGAGTCAAAACTGAAACGAGACTCATAATTATCCTACCTCAATTTGCGTATCTTTGTTTCCAGAAAAATGTAATGCTGATGAAAGTATACCTTTGCTTCGAGGTGGTGTACTCCATTATCGGACTCTTCTACAGCCTCGCCTTCCTCAGCGCGGAGACAGCTGGGGAGCTGTTCCTCATGCTATTCGAATTCAGTAAGTCCGAATTATAAGATTTATTTTGTAGACGTGCAAAACGCACTATTTAAGTACATTTTCTTTAAGAAAAGCACAAGCTAAACTTTAGTAGATTTTTTCTTAAAGAATTAACTTTTATACAATAATGATCCCAACCCAAAACTATCCCAAAGGGTAAACCCCTTTTACTAATACCCCATTACCATTACTATAACCCCATTACTAATAGCCTGGCCACAGAGGTATTCGCCACGGTGAATTTCGTCGTGATGCCACCGGCGACTAAAAGAAATACATACAAATGCATTTGTTTCAGTGCCCTAATCGTTACTACTCATTTCGCCTTGCCATTCACCAATTCCCTTGGCTATTTAGCGCATTTGTTCTTCGTAAAGTCATCGGTGGCATCACGGCGAAATTCGCCATGGCGATTTCCCCCGTGGCCAGGCTGTAAAACTGCCCTGTCCGTCCGTTACCAGGCTATCTCATGAACCGTGATAGTTAGACAGTTGAAAAATTTACACAGATGATGTATTTCTGTTGCCGCTATAACAACTCTCCCATACAACAGACATTTTTTGGCGTTTTTAATAGGTAATGGTACGGGACCCTTCGTGCGCGAGTCCGACTTGCACTTGACCGGTTTTATTTTTTTGATAATGTCTAGCAAGTAAAAGATTTGACGTCCATTAACACAAATGGACTTTTCTAATCTAATGAGCTAATAGTATCTTGGTTCAACCACCGATTATTACTAGATACTATGGTGTCAGATTACTCGTAGTAAGTTAAACCAAGATTACTTATTCCATTTTATTTTAACCTGTGCCTCTTCTGTGCAATTTCATAAATGTTGCTGCGTGAGGATTTTGTGTAGAATGTCTTTGTAACATTATTCCTATCCACGCTTTACATATCTTCCACACAACATTTCCAACGTAGAGTCACTTTACGGATCCTGACTCTACCAAAATATCTGGAAACGTGTTGCTTCATAAGATATACTGTCATTAGCTTAAGTACTGACGGTGAATTATTGTTCTTAATTACAGCACTCCAAATATACCTGGCGATCCTCATCTGGAGTTCAATCGTGAAGATGGAACGTGACGGCACAGCGAAGTACACAAGAGAGAGGGACCCCGCTTAACGAATGCTCTGTTATATTAATTCGCTAAGGAATTGATAGTTCGTACGCCTCTGCATAGCCAAAAATTCTAAATATCTTAATTTTGTAATTTTATACAAGAGAAATGAAAGGATCTGACTGAGAAATGTTTTGACGAATAGCAACTACATTTTAGGAACCAGAGGAAGGTGTTGACCACAGAGTTTCCTCTTTCCCTATATGAGTACAAGTTGGTATCCTGACCCCTTTCATTGGCCATTCCTTACACATGATCATAACACCAAAACTGCCGACAGCTCATCATAGTAGACAAAATCTTGGCGAACTAATACATTTGTATACTGACTGACGTCTCTGTTATACACCAAATTCATGCAATAATTTTTTTTCATCTTTATATTAAAAAAATCATCGCCTGGCTTGAATGCCCAGGATAAAGAGAAATGGCAAAGATTGCGAGCCCCTAAAAAAATTGCATTTCTGGTAGATGCTTGTATGTTTGCTTGAGTATATTTATTCGGAGCAAGGATAAGACGTCAGACGTAAGTTTATAATGTCATAGCACCCACCCTGGACTGGAATGCTATATATGAAAAGTGTGACTCACTAATTATGTTCGATATCGAATGAATTTCGTTCAATATCGAAAAAATTTCATTCGACATGAATATGAATTATACATTTCAAAAATAGTGCTCCTAGTATTAATGAAATCTCCCTTCGCATAGGTTCGATGTAGATAAGCAGGATGACTACCGTGACGATTGCTTCAATATCATAGATAGTTCCTTTTAAACTACAATATTACCTATACAGACAAATATGTAAAGTATCTCACGCTTTTGCTGTAATTTTTTACAAACTATTGCATTGATAAATTTCAAATTTTGCTTTTAAGATACCCATGTTACCAAATCCTACACAATGTTGATAAAGGCTGTGGTAGCATATTTTTTCTACACTGTAACTAGAATTATTTTCATGATTTGTGCTTAAACTAACGAGGAACTGAAGCCCTATGATATATATAATAGAGGATATAGAGCTCGACTCAATATAAGTGCTTATAATATATATTTTATGTAAATATGTATGATAATGACTCATTATACCGTTATGTTTCATTCATTGAAGGAGAGCTGTAATGTAGCTAAGATATGGGCGAAGTACTCTTGGTCTTACCACATAAAAAATATTTCTCTGTATTTATTTTCAATATTAAAAATTCTAAAACTGTAAGAAATAGGTAAATAAGATAGCTTATAGGATATATGTCGACTCATATACCTTACCTACTTAGGTAAGTTTAAAATAGGTTTAAGTTGTTATTATAGAATGTCTAAGTATTTTTAATTTGAAATAGATATATATTTTCAAACTTGTAAATACAAAATAAATAATTATTTTTGATGACAACGACTTTTCTTCGCTGCTTAAAAATTTTATCCCAGCTTTTCTTGTAGGTAAGTATTGCAACTAATATAGCAGCTAGAGACAGTTTGTTTCTTCACTATTTTTGCTCATCATAATCATCTTAGTGCCTTCCCGGTTGCATCCTCAGCTGTTTCCTTCGGAGCCTAGGATCCGCTTACTATTTTCGCTCAAAGATACGTAATTCAATCTTTTTTTTTTTTATTGATTGGACACGCCGGCTCCGCGCCGTCGTCAAGCAACTTTTATGATAAAGGTACTTTTACTTCCATTAGATACATAAACTTGTCATCATTTTGTTTTAAACTCGTCCTTCCATGCCAATAAGCATCGAAACGGAATGTTCCTTCCTCAATGTTCCATGCCAGCGATACGAAATGGGATGTTGCACTTTCTCGCCACGCCACGAGAGCGACGAAAAAAAGAAAATGTAGCGTCTTTGTCAATGCCAAATACTCCAAAGAGAATCTAGTTATCCTCTAAGTCACATTTGTCTTAGTACATGTCGGAAACTTTCAGGCTAAATTTCAAAATATCAGCATTCGAGTGTGCAGAGTGTGTATCACTCGCCACTTCGCCCATTAATTTCTTATCACAGTTACAATGAAAAGTTCTAGTTCGTCACAATCACAAGGGACCAGCGCCGCGTCCTGCACATCATGCCACAGTTACACCACATGCCACTCAGTGGATTTGAAATACACGAAAAAATACAGAAAAATTAAGTCTGGTTTAAGAAAATCTGTTCCCGCTGCTATAGTTCTTTGGGCGTTTCACAAACTACCTTCACGTAACGGCTTAACTTCCCGCAGAGTCATCAACTTTTTAAAGAAACATTTCAAAGTGGTAGACGACTTCAAAAAGACGGGCATTTCCATAGGAAACATGCTGAGGTCCGCTGTCGAGTTCGGTCTACTGGAAAAGCGTGGTAAAAGATATTTCCTGGTGGAGAATCGTCATTAGTCGTACTCATCAAAATGTATTTGAACATGTATCTTTTATACAATGCCATGGTCCTAATAAATAATATCAATGTTGAAAGTTGTACTTAAGTATATTTTTTAAGATGTAGTGCATACAAAAAACCTTAGTGAATGGCTAAAGAATGTCGTATTTTGACGACCAGTCTTAAATTTTGCTAATCACTGTTTCCACCAATGGTCCTGGTCAATGGTGCAAATGAGACTACGGGAATGTACTTCATTTATTGAATGTAAAATTCGAATGAAACTCAGTAATGTTCAATAATAATATTTTTACTATACGCTTCACAAACTTGTATTTACATGATTGTTTACTTAAATATATTTGTTATATTATCAAACAACAATTCAAAAACAAATACTTATTGGGTGTACTTATAACGACGCCTGGCTTGTTACATTTCGTAAAAGCTTTAATAATGTGTCTATTCAACAGATGTTGGAATGCTTGCAAACGACACCTTAGAAATAATAACTCTTGATCTATAAAATTATTTTCAACATCGAGACTAACATGCGATAACAGGATTTATTTCAAGCGTTTCTAATAAGAATGCAGTACTAAAACGGAATAGGTACAGTCAAGGTTTCGTAGATAAAATAGGTATTGGAAGGAATAGTCTCTTGTTGTCACTGTTCGTATCCAGATGGTGATAGAAGAAGACACATTAATTGAAAATTAAGTGTCTGAGAAATCTTACATTCTGCATTAGAGGAAAAACTTTAATAAACGTATTAAATAGGCCACACTTCATCCTTAAAACATCCCTTCTATAGACATTACAAATCGTAAACATTTTTACATTTAACGCTTAACTCGATACACCTCAAAATCCGACTTAATCAGCATCAACACTGCATTTAAAATGCTCATTATTAAACACACAATTAGGTCGAATTTTAAATAAACGTGTGACCTCAAAATATAACAGAACTACTTAATGTGCGTTGCATTGCACTTGACTGTCTATAGTTTATAAGATTACGTTGTACAGACGGAAGAACGTTGTACTTAGAATAGGACGTCGTCCTCTTGTTCGTCGAGAAGGTTCGAAGCTTCGTCGCGTAGATCCACGCCCATTTTTAACATCTCTTGTCGCTTCTGTGAACAGAAAATATATTTTTTTTATTTATATATATGCGTGACTTTCGCGGTCGTCTTTTACGATCATTCTATCTGTAAACCTAATATATTAAAGACTAATTCTGATTTAAGAAAATACTATCACTAAATCATATTACATACATTAAAAATTAATTTTAATTTTATGTTTTTGTGAATTACAAAAAAAAAAGTGGTGCGCTGTTAGTTACTGGATTTCACAGTACCTAAGTGGGTAGGATCTAAATATTGTGTCCAAAAATAGATGTGAGACTAAAAACAATAAGTGTAAGTGTGTTATATTGAGGTATTATTTAACAGTGCTCAATGGGTGTAAATAACAATCACATGAAAGTGCTTCCATATAACACAAAAGCAATTGTTATTTTATTGGTTTGGAAGACACTGTCACTATCATGACCATGAAGCAAATTTTCCAAAGAGACGGCGCATCAACTGGTGCACCGTTACGGTCATTGGCGCAGTGACGTCGGAAGTGGGCGTGGCTTACGTCATTTTTCGTTCCAACTGTGAAAGATGCGTGACGTGGAGCGAGCTCTTTTTCTTATTTTTCTAATTTATGTTTCGTTTCAACTTAGAATATGTTATAAAATATTTTAAACCATTTAGTTTTAAGTGTTTCAATGCTGTACTGTTATGGGATCACGATAAACGTACGTAAATAACATATTTCGAATTTATTTCATTGATTTAGTGTTACACAAAATATGTAATGTATTTAATGTTCAAAATATCTGTAATATAAAGAAATATTTTTTTTTATCTTGAAATCTTCGGTTTGTTAGCGACATCTATTGGTAAGTAGAGGGGATCGTCAACAGGGGCGGAGAAACGGCCAAACCGAGCTCCCCTTACGTCTGCCTTCCGCCCCGCGTAGCCACACACAATTTTTGTAAGATAGCTCTCGATACGCCATGCCCTCTTTTTTATTACTCCCTGATCATGATGATTTGAGAAAAAAGAAAAATTACAAATGACATAAATGATGATAACATGTAAACTGTGAATATACATTATACACAAAGACTAAGACGAGATATATGTATACCAAGACCCATAAACCAGGAACGAAGATTAAATAAATAGTTTATAAACGCACACTGCAATTTTATTATAAACAGTGCTTGAGGTTAAAACAGTCTTATTTATATAACAAATAATGTCTAATTTAAAAATCATCACGAAATCTACGCAAATTTGCAGCATGCTTCCATAGACAACATAGATGACATAGGCGTCAAACAATATCAATTTACGCAAGACATGCTTATAATATCGCTTGACAGTGTATCTAAACCCTTCCAGCGACAACCGACAAAATCCACCACCAACATTCAACCGCCGCCTAATACCTGTAACATCTACTACGGGGAGGCATGCAATAACTTAGAACAGGAGGTCTTCATCCCCCTCATCGAGAAGGGTAGAGATGCCGCGCACTTCTATACCGGCGGCAACAAGTTCTGCCTTTTTCTGCAATAATAACAAGGCCTTTGAACCTTCTGCAAACTCATCCATTGTTCATTTCTTTCCCGTCATGGAACGAGAACAGAGTTTCCTAAATGTGATGAATTTTTTTTTTTTTTTTTAAATAATGATAGTTAATTGGACATATTGTCTTTCTAGATAATAAATTAAAAAGCAAATTTGGCTTTAAAATACCATTGCAAATACAATAGCAATCTTTTGACTTTTTACCATAATCCAGATCAGTGTCAAATGCCAACAAACTACTGAGATTCTTTGCTGATACTTACAAGACCAATCAATGCCATTTATTAGTCTGTGTATTCATTACTCCTTATTGCTTATTTGTGTATACATTCATGCAATTAATAAATACTTCCAAATATTACATTCTAGTACTTACAAAATATTAATAAAAATAATATTTATTTTTTTACTATTCAAAAATAATCTAAAGAAATAATTTCTGTTAGTGAAACGCTTTGTTAGTTGATTAGTAAAGTTAAATACAAAACTAGCCAGGCTTTACCGGCAGTGACTATACATTTGGTATTTTCTACATTATTAAAAAAACTAAGTAATCACTCACCGCTTCTGCTTTGTCCTTGATGATTTTCTTCTTGTCCTGGATCTTCTTCAGCCGGTAGAACTCCTCACGTTCCAGTTCATCCAACTCAGAGATAATGTAAGCCAAAGTACGCTCCAGACGAGGGATAATTACTAGAAAACAAAATATTATGAAACCAGCAACATTTTTTTTTTTAATATCTTTCTTGAGGCTTCAGCCACACATCGTCTTGCTGAGTAGTTCCTTTCCTCAGACAAACTTTTATCTCATCTGCTAATAGTCAAGATGACTAATTGCAGATTAAATAAGAAAACAAAATATTAAACTTAGACGAAACATTTTTTAAAAATGTTATTATTGTTAGGTAAACATGAAAGATTATAAAAACTTTACCATGCTCAATAGCATTGACACGTCTATTGGTGATCTTGATGACTTCATCGAGAGTGACAAATGAAGTCTGCAGGGACGCGAGCTCTACAAGTAGCTTAACAGCGCTCTGGAAGTTCTTCTTGAGCTTGGCCAGCTGTTGTCCACCACGGGCGAGACCCGCCAGTTCGTATGTATCTGAGCCATCTTGGTACGACTCAAATATTGGCAGTGTAACACCTGAAGTTGGTAAAAAAGTTGCATATTATCTTTACACTTAGTAAGTCTGTTTTAAACCTAAACAGCAAAAAACAAGTAATAAAAACAAAATTATTAAACTAAAGATTATCTCTTCTAAACTGGAGTATGTATTGATTACATTTTCTATGAAAAATCCCCTCCATTCCAGGGTTTAGTACAAAAACTATTATGCAGCTGAAAATTGTCTACATACCAGCAACATTGTCCTTCTTGGAACGGATTTTGATTTGTGCCTTGGTCACATTTTGCAGCACCACTTGATTGAAATCACCTGTCGTGAATTTTGCTTCTGCTAGCGAAAATGCAGCCTCCTTCATTACCTCACCCATAAGGGTTTTAGTCTATAAAACAAAATTTTGATAATATAATTAAATTTTACACAAAACTCATTTATAAGAAAAGTACCTATAATAACACTTAGGATTAGGAGCTAGCATCATGACAGGATAATATTGGTACTTTTTTCATTTGAACTTATTTTTAAAAAAAAAAAAGAAAACCATTACTTAATTAACTGATTAATTAATTTAATTAATTTTTAAAACATATTTAAGTTGACCATCGACTTCCAGTAGTATATAGATGACAAAAGTTTCTTAGTAATTGACACAATCTTAACAAATTGAAGAGATAACTGATGTGAATAAAGTCCTGATAGCAAACAAACTTACTACCTTCGCTCTAGAATCTTACCTCAATAATTTTGCTCAAGATCATACGGAATCTGACTTGTAGAGCATCTGCCTTCTTTTTGAGGAGACCATGACCCTTGACTGCACCAGCCAAACGGGCCTTTATCAACATCTGGGCCCTAAAATCAGATTTTTATGTAAAAGTCAAGTTAAACCCAGCGCTTCATTTGATTAAGCCACTGTCACTACCACTACCAAATAAAGTACGTAATAAGTTGAAACTCACCCCCGAGAAGGGAAAATCGCTAATCTGTCCTTTCCAGACATCTTTTAATAAATTTATTTTGTGTTTTATCCCTAATCAGGATTTCAGGCTCACAATCCCAATCACCTGATGACAGAAGTAAATGATAAAAAAAAGTTTGTCTATGGTTGGTCTTGTGATCTCGCTCGATACCACAGATTGTGTATCAGCATCTGACAGATCGAATTTTACAAGCATTCGCTACTTCACAACTCGCTTTCATTCCACTTTATCGCCCCATTTAACCATGGAAGTAAAAAGTACATAGCCATGTATTACGATTTTGTCGACATCCACAGCAAAATCATGTAACCATAGAGCACCAAAGTCAAAAAATATTGATCATTCATCATACTCAGATCCATGGTTGTAAAACCCATAATTAAAAAAACCGAAAGTGTCAACTACCAAGATAAAAACTCGCAAACGTCAACCCGTCACCATCAGGAAAATAGTCATTTTGAAATGAAAGAAAATGTCAAATCCATATATTACATTAAATAAACAACAATACAAATCAACAAGAGGAAAAACACGAAACAAATATAACACAAAAAAGAAAAGAATAAAAGACATCTAATAAATAGAAATACCAACTAACGCAATCAAAGAAATAAGATGTTTTGAAGTCAGTTCTAGTGAAGCAAAAATAATGTCTCTTTGCAGAATTTGTTTAGAAGATGGTGCAGCACTTGCAATTTTTGATTCGGAAGTAAAAGACGGCAGTATTTACAATAAAATAACAAAATGTATAAAAGTAAAGGTAATTCGAACTTGCAATTTTTATTTGTTATTGACCTTATAACCCTAAAGGTAATTAATGACAACTAGGTAGGTACTGTTATTAATGTGTGAACTCCGCAGGTGGAAGATGTGGAAGGTTTTCCCCGCTTTATTTGTGAAAAGTGCCACAGCACATTGGAAACTGTGTGCAACTTCATAGACACTTTTACGGAGTCATCTAAAATATTACAGAATAGGTTGACATATATAAAACAAGAAACATCCATATTATATGAAGAATACAGTGATTTTGATTACTCTGATGTAGATGTTAAAATCAAAGAGGAAATTAAATTTCCCTTTGATAAAAAACTTACTAATAATGGGCTGGAAAGCAAGATAGTGGAGCCATTAGTTCTCAAAATAAAGAGAGACGGTAGACCAAAACAACAGACACATAGAAAAAGTGTGCCTAAAAACACAACAAATAGAATTGGTACCTCTATGCTGGAAGGAGAATTTAAGTGGGATGGTGAAAACTGGAGGTAATATTTTAAATGCTTAAGTAATTAATATACTCATCTGTTTTTATTTATAAAACAACTGACACAGAAAAAGTTTGCCTAAAACACAACAAATAGAATTGGGACCTCTATGCTGGAAGGAGAATTTAAGTGGGATGGTGAAAACTGGAGGTAATATTTTATATGCATAAGTAATTATTATACTCTTCTGTTTTCATTTTAAAAGGCTGGTTATACATAGTTTAAAATTCAAAATGTGTTCAATTTGCAATAACTTAACTTATTAAAATATATTTACAGTTTAAATTGTAACAAGATATCTTCAAAGAAAACAGTAAAAAACCGCTCCATAAAACTTGAACAAAAGCCAACAAGGTACCTCGAAAATAAAGAACCAAAACCTAAACCAGAACCATCCAAACTATGTGATGTGTGTGGAGAAGTTTTTAGTGATAAATCAAAACTAGCTACACACAGGCGGCGACATAAAGAGCAACAGAAGAATCTGAAGTGTCCAAAATGCCCAAAGAAATTAGTGTCACAGTACTATCTAGACCGACATTTGAAACGGAGGCATGATGGAAGCAAAGATTTTATATGCTCAGTGTGTGGAGCACAATTCTTCTTCAAATCGGAACTTACGTCTCATCATAAACGAGTACATGAGAAACATTTAGGTCCGAAGAAAATATTCAAATGTAAATTTTGTGAAAAGACTTACAAATGTCAAAAATCTGTTACGATTCATGAAAGATCTGTGCATACAGGTATTTTCTTTTTATATGAAAACTTATTACATTCACTGCAGCCCACATATACATGATGCATATTTCAAGTTTTTTTTTCAATATTATCTACCTACCTACATTCTTTTTTATTTACAGTATTTTTTTCATATTGCTTTGCATTACAGTATAATCTTAAAATAATTTCAGGTGAAAGACCAGCTGTCTGTGCAGTGTGTAGTTCAACATTTTATCATGAGGATTATTTGAGAGAACATATGCGGCTTCACACTGGCGAGACTCCATTTAAATGTCCAATATGTCAACGAGGATATGCACAAAATGGCAACATGAAGAGTCATCTCCGAAACCACAGGATTGCGGACATAGAACCAACAGTGCTAAGTAAGCTTAGGCCAAGTTATTTCAAATATTTGAAAGACAATCGATAATAATGGATATTTTTGTTTTGTTACCTAAAACATATATTATTTCCCTCAATACATTATGTATATGAGGAAGCAATATATATTTGATATTTCATTTCAAATATAAAAAAAAAATTTTTTAAAAGTACTATATAAGAAAAATTATTTTTGTGTTTTAAGGGAAAACATTTTTATTTACATACAAAGGAATAGTTTTTATTTTCATTTTCACTAAAATGTTGATTAAGTGTAAGTAATGCATGGTATTGTTTGATTGGATTCTAATGTTCAGATATAATATCTTTTGTTAAATTGTTAAATTTCTTTGTCATAATTTTGATAGTGCAATTCAAATTGAATATTTTCACATACATTTACATATTATATTATTGTTGATTTATTGTTAAGATTCTGTTGTTCGACAATATAATAGAACTCTACATAAAACCACAAAGTTTAAACCAATAGATATAAATCAGTGCAATCAAGAAGTTGTAAAAGCTAATATAATCAAAACGCAGCAGAAACAGAAAAAAATTGGAAGGCTGATATTTAATGTCGGTGATAAAGTTCGTATTAGCAAATTTATGGGGGATTTTTGTAAAGGATATACACCTAACTGGTCAACAGAAATATTTACTGTGATTACGGTTAATAACACAAGCCCACTTACTTATCAAATAGAAGATCAACATAAGCAACGAATTTTGGGGTCTTTTTACGGATATGAGTTACAAAAAACAAAAAACCCAGACTTTTATCTCATTGAAAAAGTTAAAAAAAGAAAAGGAACAAAATTTTTTGTGAAATGGCTAGGACTTACCGAAAATGAATTGAAAAGAGCACTGTTGCAGTGTATAAAAGCAAATATTTTATACTATAAAATTAGTATGTCCCTATCAATGAAGAATGGAAGTGGTTTAATTAATAATTGAATCGACAAATTACCTTTTGAAATACATCTACCTGGATATCAATTTTGTGGTCCCGGAACAAAATTGCAGAAAAGGTTATTGAGAGGCGATCGAGGTATTAACAAACTGGACGAAGCGTGTATGCATCACGATATTGCTTACACCAATAGTGATTTGAACGTTCGAAAAAAAGCAGATTTAGAACTTTTAAACATGGCTAATCAGTGGTTAAAGTCGAAAAATGCTCTGGAAAAAAAGAGAAGGTTGCTTCTTGGGTTGTGAAAAATGCTATGAAGGCAAAAATACGTGCGGGGGTGCTGGAGCATCTTCATTTATAAAAATTGAAAAAAAAATTCAATCTCAATTAAAAAATCTAAAATCAAAAGACAGTCACGCTGCCATCAAATACGCATATGCCGCAGCAAAAAAAATATTTACAAATAAAAAGGGAGTATGGTTACCGCACTCTATTCCTATTCCAAAATGTGGAGGTATTTTGCCCTTGATTCCAATCTTTGCTGGACTATCGGCTCTTGGTTCACTAGCTGGAGGTGCAGCAGGAATAGCAAAGGCTGTGAATGATTACAAAGTCACGTCATTATAAAATGATGGAATCGGTTGCTCTTGGAAAAGGATTGTACATTAGGTCTACTAAAAGAGGAGCAGGTCTATATCTAAAAAGTTCAAAAAACTAATGAAATGGTTACCCAAGCGAGCATTAACTAACATAGACATATTAAAGCACGCGAATGATATCCCCTATTTTCGAGGTGTTTTTATGAGAGACACTTTGCCTCCAAAACCTAGAAATATAGAATGTGCAATACTGAACCTGGATAGTGATTCCAACAACGGAACTCATTGGGTAGCCTTTGTGAAACTTGATAAATATGTCGACTTCGACAGTTTTTCAAATTTGAAACCACCACTAGAATTGGTAAAATACTTAAATAATATATCTATTAATGATAATTACGAACAATTTCAAAGCTTTGATTCTACTAATTGTGGTCATCTGTGTTTACAATTTTTAACCAATTTTTGGAATAATGTATTTAAATAAAGTTTAAAATAAAAAATGTTAGTACAAAAATGTCTTTCACTGTGTCAATAACGGGAGCGGGAGCATCCTTGACAACAAATTATTCACCAACTTTAGAATTATGTGGCGAATATGAATGTGGACTTTTATATTTTTCTACGTTTTATTTAATACCTAATATTGATGAGAGAAACAATAAATTCTATTAAGTGATGAAGTTACCGAGATTCCGGAAGGATCGTATGAACTTCAGGACATTAAAGATTTTTTAAGAAGTAAAAAATACTTTATTAAAATTAAGACTAAAATGCGAATACCTTGAAAGTAAACTTTAGATGAATGTTTTCTACGTATATTATAAATTATATCAAAATCAGACATGCTTCGAGAGTCATCGCGGAATAAACATACATACCTAATGACATAGATACAAACAATGTTTTTCGCTGGAACTTGATTTGCAGCTATTCCTCGCTTTGCTCAGTCAAATGTTTTGTAGTTTAGTAATAATTATACCAAAATTAGTTTTGAGAACCTCTCATTTTAAAGTGGAATAACGCGATATGTTGATTCACTATTGCCAGTGGCGGATTTACACTAAGTATAGCAAATGATATGGGAGCCCGCGGGCAAAAATGGGGGGCAAAAAACAAGGCTTTATTCCAAATTGCTAGATCTCATTTTACCCAGCGTTGGGTTGCCCAGAGAACCAGGAAGGTAAAGAAAAAAGATATGGGTGGTATAAATTCATGCAGGCAGGGCTCCTTATAAAACAATTTTTTTTTTTCACCATATCTTAAATAGGTATTTCTATCTCAGCTACTTATATTCATATATCGACGACGACCTCCGTGGACTAACGGTCATCACGCCGGACTGCCACACCGGAGGTCCCGGGTTCGATCCCCGGTCGGGTCGAGATGGAAAATGATCTTTTTCAGATTGGTCCGGGTCTTGGATATTTATCTATATATGTATTTGTTATAAAATATAGTAGTGTTGAGTTGGCAATGTTGGCATCTTATAACACAAGTCTCGAACTTACTTTGGGGCTAACTCAATCTGTGTGATTTGTCCGTATATATTTGTCAGTATATATTGTCCGTGTCCGTGTATATACAATTTCATCAAATCGGTTCAGCTGTTTAAATAAGAAACTGTAATTAATAAAACTGAATTTGCTCTGGGCCTGGTACCTGCATAATACGCCACCGATTATCATGTTACATTCATGTGCTTTACAAGGAATATTCGCATAAGAACGCATAAATGCATGTTTAGCAAAAATTTTCATAGTGCTTGAATACTTGGTGAAGAATCGATAAAATTGTATTCACAAAACAATTTACAAGTCAACTTCTTTGAGAAACTGAAAAGTGTTGATTGAAACTAGATGGTGTTAGTATAAAACTGTTTTACTGATTCATGACACAGAATGCTGTAAACGTTATAAAAATGTATTCGCAAAACAATATCCATGTCAACTTTAAGAAACTGAAAAGTGTTATACACCTAATACACCTAGATACACAGGTTGGACCAAAAACGTTTTTAGGGAACTATGTAACAGTAGTGTTTTTACTACCATATTTGTTTATTTATGAAGTCGTTAATGTAATCAATTAATTGCGATTGAAGGATGTCTAAATATTCTAAACTTGATAATCGATGTCAAAGGTGACAACACTAATTATGACCTAATTGTGTTGTGAAGGCACAACACTATTACCTTGCCTACCATGTAATGCATTTTAACTTGGATCGTGGTGATGTGAAGTTATGAGTAAAATGTAAGTAATATAAAATTAACTGAATTTCTAAAAGGATCCCTCATGTTTTTGTGGCAGGAAATATCGTGGTCCTAGATACCAACAGTCGACTTTGGTGGCACGAGCAACCGGCCTAGAAACAACGAATTTTTTTTGCATTGTCTTGGCGGGTATTTATTTACCAATGTCTTAACGGGTGACAGTGTTCTCATATAATTAACTGGTTGCCAATAGCCTTAGGGTCACCGGCACGACCAATCGGGCCAGTAATGAGAAAACTCGATCCCAAGGCGTTCCGATAACGATGCGACAGACTATTCGTTCTAGGTGCCAACCATTCGATCACCGGTATGAGAAAACGGCCTAGGTAAAGCGATTTTCCATTGCATTATGCACTGCGGTCTAATCCTTTAGGTTTCAGTAATTTTATATTGCTAAAACTCAGTGTTTGTGAGTGTTCTGTGAAATAAGTCACATGTCATCAGGTATGTTATAATCTAGGTTTATGATCAGTTCCTTAATTGGCTAGTAAACTTTTTCATAAAAATGTCTAATTCGTAAACCATTTCGAGGAATAGGCTTAGGGAACAGATTACATTAATCAGATCTTTAGATAAGCAAGTATTTTTTATGAAAATCGCAGAAAACCCAATGACTTTCATTTTTTAGCAAGGTTGACGTATGACGTAGCCGGATAACTTCCGGCTATTCACATTTAATTTTTTAGGTTGGCAGCACAGCGTAGTGAATAAATATTTTTTGTTTGGTGGCGCTAACTAAGCGCTTCAAATGTCATCTCTGTTCACGTAAACATAACCTAATTACATTCATTCATACATTATAATGAAGAAGCGGTGTCCAATTATGGAAAAATCAGATGTAAACGGATGAAGAGACTGCAGTAAAGTCCAATAAACAGGCCAATATGCAATAGATACGAGAAATGGGGTACCTAAATATTTGGCGTTTGTTTACAAACAAGAAACCAACTCGGGGCTCGCGGTCGATCTTGACTTTGACACTGACATATATATTTTTTAATACCTTAGTAATTTTTGCTTTCTTGCAGTTCGAAATGGCCATTATAGCTGCGTGACGTCATCACTATAAAATCTTTAAAATTAAATAACAAAATAAATATAATTTTAAGAATTTTTTCGTTTAACTTGTATCTCCGAAATAGTCTATTCTATCAATAAAATATATAATATACACAATTTATTTTTTAGTTGACTAGCCAATTGGGAGTTTTAACACTCCATTGAGCTCATATCGTGTTTAATGATTTATATAATATGTAAAACCATCTCCCTCTAGAGCTCATTTCATTCGCTCTAGGATGGTTGTGTTTTGAAATCCCCAATAAATACCTACTCACCTATTGGAAGTACAGTCGGAATGCTCGATAAAAATAAAAATACTAAAGTAGCATGGAAGTAAGTGCTTAACTTTGTAAATGAAGTTGTTCAATAAACTGATTTATTTTGCAGTATTTTATCATACTCTAATTTATCGATTTAACCTTGAATTTTATACTCATCAATTGTTTTTAAACCTTGCGACCGAATTGGCTAGTAAACTTTTTCATGAAAATGTCTAATTCGTAAACCATTTCGAGGAATAGGCATATGGAACAGATTACATTAATCAGATCTTTAGATAAGCAAGTATTTTTAAAGAAAATCGCAGAAAACCCAATGACTTTCATTTTTTAGCAAAGTTAACGTATGACGTAGCCGGATAACTTCCGGCTATTCACTTTTAATTTTTTAGGTTGGTAGCACAGGGTAGTGAATAAATATTTTTTGTTTGGTAGCGCTAATTAGGCGCTTTACGTACTTGTCACCCGTGTCAAATGTCATCTCTGTTCAATTAAACATAACCTAACTACATCTTCATTACATTCATTCATACATTTATTGAAGAATCGGTGTCCAATTATTGAAAAATCAGATGTCAACGGATGAAGGGACGGCAGTAAGTCCAATCAACAGGCCAATATGCAATAGATACGAAAAATGGGGTACCTAGATATTTGGCGATTGTAAACAAACAAGAAACCAACTCGCAGTTCGCGGTCCATCTTGACTTTGACATTTGACACTGACATACATATTTTTTAATACCTTAGTAATTTTTGCTTTCTTGCAGTTCGAAATGGCCATTATAGCTGCTTGACGTCATCGCTATAAAATCTTTAAAATTAAATAACAAAATAAATATAATTTTAAGAATTTTTTCGTTTAAATTGTATCTCCGAAATAGTCTATTCTATCAATAATTTATATAAAATACACAATTTATTTTTTAGTTGACTAGCCAATTGGCTAGTAAACTTTTTCATAAAAATGTCTAATTCGTAAACAATTTCGAGGAATATGCTTAGGGAACAGATTACATTAATCAGATCTTTAGATAAGCAAGTATTTTTTAAGAAAATCGCAGAAAACCCAATGACTTTCATTTTTTAGCAAGGTTGACGTATGACGTAGCCGGATAACTTCCGGCTATTCACATTTAATTTTTTAGGTTGGCAGCATAGCGTAGTGAATAAATATTTTTTGTTTGGTAGCGCTAACTAAGCGCTTCACGTACTTGTCACCCATGTCAAATGTCATCTCTGTTCAAGTAAACATAACCTAATTACATTCATTCATACATTATAATGAAGAAGCGGTGTCCAATTATTGAAAAATCAGATGTAAACGGATGAAGAGACTGCAGTAAAGTCCAATAAACAGGCCAATATGCAATAGATACGAGAAATGGGGTACCTAAATATTTGGCGATTGTAAACAAACAAGAAACCAACTCGCGGCTCGCGGTCCATCTTGACTTTGACATTTGACACTGACATATATATTTTTTAATACCTTAGTAATTTTTGCTTTCTTGCAGTTCGAAATGGCCATTATAGCTGCGTGACGTCATCACTATAAAATCTTTAAAATTAAATAACAAAATAAATATAATTTTAAGAATTTTTTCGTTTTAATTGTATCTCCGAAATAGTCTATTCTATCAATAAAATATATAATATACACAATTTATTTTTTTGTTGACTAGCCAATTACCTAAGGAGTGTTATATTTAAAAGTGATTTGAAAGTATTTTTTCATTACTACTACTACTAGTGAACTAGAGTGCATATAATCATTCATTGGCTAGGATTTTCTTTTAAAGATAACATTTGTTTTCGTCTCCTATTATTATTGATATGGGTGGTGTGCGCAAAGCTCGCCCCCTTTGTTTTGGTGGCAATTGCTTGTTATAACGGTATAAATAATAATTTACATTTGTATATTGACGTCACATGCTTGTTTGAATAAAATATTTAATTCAGATTCCCATCAAAATCAACATATAGAGAAAAATGGTTGTCAGTTGGATCATGCCATTTTTATAAATGCTATAATATGGTAGGTAGTCTCCATTTTAAACCTACATACTAGTATCTGAAATGAGATTAAAGCATGGAGCTATTGCATTTATTTTATCATAGATATGGTTAGTGATGTACAAACCTCGAGGCGTCGAGTTCTAATTTTGAAGCCTCGAGGCGGATTGGCCGGTCTCAGTGAGCTCGGTGTGCTCATAATCCCGATTCTAGCCGAGACGCGAGCTCTCAGAGCCACGCCTCGAGTCATCGACAGAGTACGAGCCCTTTAAAGAGCTCTAATCTATCAAAAGAGCTCGAGCAAATCTGACCTTGAGTCTCGAAAATTAGAACTCAAAAAGATGATAATCTGATGTCGTAAAAGGTGCCATAGATGCTTAATTTAATGTGTTTTACCTCTACTTGTCCTCATTCATCAGCACAATTAAAGAGCAGAACTCGAGCCGTGAAAAAGCTTAGAGATCTATCAAGCTCGTAAAAAGGCTCGTACTCTTAAAAAGGCTCGAGCCCTGAAAAGTCTCCCGAGTCGTCGAACTTCATAGAAACGAGGCGAACCTTGTAAACGACACCGAGCTCCAGACAAAAAAAAACTTACTCCGTTCCACATGTGTTCCACGAATGATGTAAAATCATGGACACCCTAACACATCACGAGTTAGAAAGAGAGAGGTGGGTAACGAAATGCATTCAGGTCAAATTTTCTACCGTTAGCCTATTGTATGCAAGCGCGCCTCCTTTTTAACTTTAGATCCATGGTTTAAACATAGTATTCACAAAGGATGTGGGCATTAAATGGGCAATACCGGAATACAATGCCACATTTTGACAAAAATTTTGTTTAAAGGCTCCAAAAAAATGGTGTAATTTTGTTAAAAACGTTTATGCAAGGGAATGGAGGTAAAAGGTTTATTTATTTTTTGTTTCAGATTAGTAAGTCCAAGAAAGAGATGATATTCCATGTTGTCTCTCAGAATGACCTAAAGGATAATATGAAATATCATCTCTAATAAGGTGAAAATACAATAAAACAATGTTTTTTACAAAGCATTCTTTTATTAACCTACTTAATCGTTTAGTTACAATCAATACAACATTAGATAAAAAATATATTATAACTAACAATATAAAAAAAAAAATTTTTACAAATCATTATTTTAAATAACTGTCTCCGCGTCAGAAGCCAAGAGGCGATTCCGAACTACTTGTGATAGGGCTTACATGGTTGATTGATTACATTACCCGCACTATGTGAATGAATGATGTCTATGTACTCGTTTGTCAACATGTAATAGAATCCTTAAATAGTACAATTAATTAAGTAGGTATCCAAATATAAAAAAACCATTCAACTTTGCATAATAGCACCTTTTTGATCTCTTAAATACTAAGTAAATTAATAAAAATAAACTAAAATTACCTAAAATTAAATGCTTAAGAAATAAAGTAAAACCATCGAGATAAATAAAACTAAATAAGTAAAAATAAAAAAGCGAAAGTTGACTCACTTATTTTGTTTTAAATAACGATATACCAAAAACCACTGGGGTGCTGTTATTGAATCATTTTCATCAGAGTCACCAGTATTCAGTAAGTCACTTATCACACCACCTATGAAGCTGAAATTCGGCAAGTAGATCTTATACCAATGCATCAGTTTCTGAAAACAAAGATACATGAAAATACATAAATGAAAGGTAGTTCAGTTACATACACAATTTTTAACTTAAAAATAGTTGGAGCCCTATATAGCGCTATTATTGAACGTACAGGCTTACGCAAAACCGGTGAGTCGAACGATCTTCATTAGACTCTCGAATTTGTGGTGAGTCATACTTTTAAAAATAGAACTCCTGAATTAAATCGGCTAAAATTTTGTGTTACCTATTTAGAGCACGGCGGGAGCGAGAGTGTTATGCTCGACCGCCGCAAAGGGAATTACTTCCCAACAGGCGAGGTGTTATGCCTGGGGAACCGCGGCTCCTACGATGTTCTGTCGGGGGTTGTATATATTGCTCCAATTCTCAGAAACTCCAATTGCGCCATTTAGTGATGCTGATTGGACGTCTTGTTTGGGAATTTCGAATTGTCTCTTTAGCGCCATCTGTTGCGTTGTGTTGTAACTATTTTACTGTGCGATTGTGTCGCCACAGGACTCCCTCCCAAGATCGAAGTCTGATGATCTTGATTTGCAGTCTGTGCTTCAGATGTAGCTTTTTGCAAGTGCCGGTAGTTGCTTGACGTCCCAGTGAGTCGGGAGTGTAGTTGCTCTATAATCCCAGTGAGTCGGGTGTGAGCGATTGCATTGCGTGCTCGTAGTCTGCGGTGAGTCGAGACTAGTTGAGCGATGGCGACTTGTTGGCGCCGGTAGATGTTTTGCAGAACTGCTACGTTGTGCGGTGGCCGGCCGTGAGTACCAGACGTGGGCTGCGGTGGATGTACCGGTCGCTGAAGTCCGTTTAGATGTGAGGGTTAGTTGCAGGACCAGAAAGCTCGGTGAGTCGGCTGCGATGGACCTGGAGATACCCTGATGTTGGTTTGCTGTGAGACTGCTTGCTGCTGAAGTGCTGACCAGATGATGAGGCTTAAGAGGAAGAGAGATATTGTAGAATGTGCATGATGATAGAAGGCTGCATCCAATCACGTCGGGCAAGGCTGCTATGAATCACGTCGGAGAAGGCTGCTTTCAATCACGTGGGGGTTACCACTTTGGCGAGAGAGACACTTGAGTAGTACTCCATTTGGTCAGAAGGAATGGAATGGTTTATTTACAAAATTGACACGTATTTATACAAAATTATTTACATGGAAACATTACAAGTGTGAATATTCGTTGGAATATGTGAAGACCGATGTGATGTGCTGCCTGAAGTGAAGAGTCGTGTGCTGTGCTATTCTTGTTTCTCGACAACGACGTGTGATAAGCTCCGTACAGCACGTGCATGTTCAACCAATCTTCAAGTAAAGCGCAAGTACGTATACGAGTCTCAGTGGTTTAATTTATGCACCCCACTCACTATACCCATTCAATGCTACTGCACCAATGGACAGTACAGTGGTGACATACCGACGTGAATAACAGAACATTAGTGAATAAATAGACAATTAGTGACTTGAAACTTTTCTAGTGAGTGGCTTTTAACTTCGTGCGCGTGTGCAATGACAACACCCGTCGACAATCCCACCCTGGCAGAACAATTCAAGATAATGCTGGGTACCAACGACACCGCTGGCGGGCCATCCACGCCACCGCCAGCCCACACCGTCGACACCACAGAGCTGACAGCAGGCGCCATCACCATCCATGCTCGCTTGTCAGAGTTTTGGCGGACACAGCCAAGGCTCTGGTTCCACCAATTCGAGGCGATCGTCGCTCCTCAAAAAGCAGGTGATGTAGCAAAATTCCAATTAGTTGTAGCTAAGCTGGGGCGAGACGAATTGAGCCAGGTTAGTGACATTTTAGAGAACCCACCGGACTCAGACAAATACTTGGCGTTAAAGGCTAGGCTCATTAATGCATACGAGGAGTCAGAAACACTACAACTGCATAAATTATTAACTGAAATAGAGTTAACTGAGTTCTTCAATACAACAACGCCAAAACATTGGAAGAGACAGGACAAGAACGAAGGCCAATATAACGTAACTTCACTACATGGAGCAAGAAACATGACACAAAGTATTTTAACAATGGCGCACAAACTTTTTAAAAACATAAAATACTAAATACTAAAAAATGGCGGTTGAGTTTCAGGTTAGGTTTTCTGCTTTTCATTTGATGGTGCGATCACACATGGCCTTTATGAGTTATTTTGCAAGCAAATAGGCCATGTGCGGTCGCACCATTACGTTTGGGGATTGGTTAATCGGTTGTCAAAAAGTGCGTTTGTAATTTCCTAGGCTGTGATTGGACGTTCGCTCTAGGTGATATTTCTTTTACAATTGCCGTGATAGTATTCTGTGCTCACGTCACGTCACTGACTGGAAATTAATTATATTTTTGTTTGTTGTTTTGTTCGGTGGTTTTATTTTATTCGGTCGGTCATCTTTCAGATTGTATTCAGAAATCTGAAAAGATAAAGCTGTTGTAAACATAGTACTTAATAAATTAATGTTTATTACGTGGTACTGCACAAAGAGAATATAATAACTAACGTGTTTAGTGTGCTGCCTTGGTGAGCTTCTCAATTTGCAACCTGATCAATGTTCTTAAAGACCGAGTACAAAGGAATCGTGGAAACTTTTTAGCGTTGCATCCAGCATCAAAACAAAAATGTTGAGCACAAAAATTCATATAGTTTTGAGCGCTATTGGTGTAACATTAGGGGTATCAGCATTTATATGTTTTTGCATTGTTTATGCAAATGTTGAAGCTGGAATGTGGGCGCTAATGTCCGGTAAGTTTCATTTTGTAATATTGATAAAATAAGCCTATGAGTACTACTACTTATCTTAGCGTTTTTCCAGTTGCATCCTTGGCTGGTTGCCTTAAGAGCCCAGGGTCTTCTTTCCTACTTTTCTGTCTTCGGCATCCTTGATTGTAAGACCATTATCATCCTCGTCTGCAACGTGCTGCAGGGTTGCGGCATGGTTACACTGGTTCCTTAATTAGCTTATGAGTTTAGAAGTAAACCTCCAGGTTGAAAACAAAAGCTTTTCACCAAGGGTAGTTGTGTGTGTTGTGTTGTAACCTCGGACCAATAGAAGTCAAGCTGATTGATTCTTCTGACCATTGAAATCTCAAGGAGGATTGAAAGAAATTTGTTTATCTCTCCACATTTAAGGGTATATCCTCAAGAAAAATAGATTTTTAACCATGTTTACTTGCATTATTATGATTTACTTATTTGTTATCTCCTATATGCAGGTATAAACGCTGGACTCTCGCTGTTGCTTCATTGTCACTACCTGAAAGAATCCCTGCACGCTAACTTTTCTCGCAGAGCCCTTCATTACATCGGTTCTGTTGGAGTTGTGGGCTTTGTCTCTGGATTAGCCTTGACAATCTTTTATGTATTTCTCGAAGTCTATTATAAAGCTGGTAAGTATCTTGCTGTTCTGTGTTAAGTAAGCTGTTCTGTGTCCCACTGCTGGACAATAGCTTCCTTTCCTATCCACATATCCATAACTATACAGTTTCATTTCTTTCTAACCCCTGTCTAACCAATCTGACCAAAATTGTATTGTAAGTATATTTAACTAGTAATAAAATGTTTTATTTTGATAACTTTTGTTATTGTTGATAAACTTGCAAAGTCATTTATGTTCAGTTTAATGCGAGTCATGACTGATATGATGTTTTCCTGTCATTCAAATGTTACATTTTTAAGTATAATTTATTAATTATCTGAGTAAAGGTTATTGTACTGCTTTCTAGGCATATTTGATCTTTACCTTATCTTCTCTTTGTTGCTTAAAGAAAGAAATATCACTTTCAAATTAAAAAATAGTGGTACAGTAAATTAATCATTCTCACTTGTTCTATGGGAAATTGGTTTTATGGAATGTAATTACTTTCCTACTATTAAGTGAAATACACTTCTATGAGAAGGTCACACTTTTTCACAACCATATCATAACTACCATAGCAAAAATCTTAACTTTAATAAAATAAACTATTAATTGCATATTACACTTCTATCTGTGAGGAGCTGTAGTGGCTTACTTGCTTTATAAAATTGTTGCCATATTATTAGTATATTAAAATAGCTATTCCTTATTAATAGGTATTATGTATTATATTAATAGGTCTTCCTAATAAATAAATAGTTATTTGCACTAATAACAACTTCATAAATCTGAATTATAAAAATAATAAACCAATGTCAATATTCTGACTAGTTGATAACTGTTATTCCTGTCCATGTTACCTTTACCCTTACAGTCAAGCTCAATTGCTGTTTAACTATTAACCCTAAACTAATGGTCTTTGCAATTTTGAACCCTGAAATCAACAACCTCAATTACCATCTTCTTAGAAGTGAGTCAATTCTAGCTAATTATATTTGTAAAGACCAATATTCCAAAAATCCATTTACCATCTAGACTTATTTACTAGTTTTTATAACGCTGAAAAAACTATGTACTACTTCAATCAAATAATGTATTCCTCCCAATCGAAAATACAATACGAAAAACGGCGCCACAATTACCTCATCATTTGAGCTGTGAACGGTCACAGCTATGTCTACATTTTGTTTATATTTCAGATTTAATGCCGATACAGACAAGTATTGTGATCAAACTGGTCTGGTCGTTCATGATGATGAAGTGGGGACTCCTGCTGTACTGGACCACCAAGAAATACCTCAAGACATACAATGATCAGCAGCTGTTCTCAGAAAACCCCAATATTGAAGATACATAGGTTGTTTATGGTATGTCTTACTTTTACAGCTTATTTTTGTTGATGAAATAACAAAATAATGTTCTACTGTGATGACTTCTTCACTCAGGAATTATTATTATGTCCAAGGGAAAGATTTCAAATTATGAGACTGTAGTTTATTGTATGCCTAATTCTTTAGTTTATTTTATTAGTATAAAGCTAGTGCTTTTTCCCGCAGCTCCGCCTGCGTCAAAAAGTAGCCTTTGACCCTGGGTTTTCAACTATATTCATACCAAATTTCATCAAAATTCGTTCAGCGTTTTGGCCGTGAAAGTGTAACAGACAGACTTTCGCATTTATAATATTAGTATGAATGGGTTACATTAGTTGAATAACTATGCTACTGTAATGAATTATGATTTATTCAGCATTATAATAAAATGGCTTCTGATTATGTTTAAAAAATAAGAATAGTTGTTGCTCTTATCAGTGTATTTTATTACACCAATTTTAGGTTTGTTGTTTTTTTTCCAGGCAAAGATCTCACATCTCTCTCTTTCTTTATGACTGTTTTTAGTGTGAAAATTATTTGAACTTTATTCGTATTTTTTTGATATAAAATTTAAAAGTTTTAAAAGGAAATCTCATTATTTGCTAATTATAATATTTATTAAAAAGTCTGTTCATATTAATTCAAAATTGTAGGTTGTGCCAAAATAATCACTTACTTATACATATATTAATCAATATAAAATGTTAAATATACCTATACCTATTTATGGTTTTCTACTGTCATCTAAGTAAATACATTGTTTGTTTTTAAAAGTAGGTAGTTAATTGTGTAGTTTAGTCTTCTATATATATTTTTTTCAATTTCAAGTTCTATATATATAAAAATCAACTCAAGAACGGCTGGACCGATTTGGCTATTTTTGGTTTTTAATTATTTGTGGAAGTCCAGGGAAGGTTTAAAAGGTGAATATATTCGGAGGTGGTACGAAGTTTGCCGGGTCAGCTAGTCTATACATATAAATAAAATTGGAGTGTCTGATTGTAATATTGAAATAACCGTTTTTTACTACATGCATACGAAAATATATACGGTACATGCACCAAAATAACATTTTTTACAATTTTTGTCTGTCTGTCTGTTTGTTCGGGCTAATCTCTAAAATGGCTAGACCGATTTTGACGGGACTTTTATTGGCAGGTAGCTGATGTAATAAGGAGTAACTTAGGCTACGTTTATTTTAGAAAAATTCTTTTATTTTAGAAAAATAAAGTAAAAGAACTAAAAAATTAAAGAATCGACTGTTAGGCGGAACGAAGTTCGCCGGGTCAGCTAGTCTTCAATATATATTTTTTTCAATTTTGAGTTCACAAGAAAGTATGTCTGACTTCTTTACTATTAGTATGATAATGTAGTTAGTTTTAAAGATTTTCAGATTTTTACGTGATATTTTCATTTTGTCCTATCTCAACATTATGTTAATGAAAAGTTATAAATACTTATAACTTGTCTAATAATCTTTCAACTGTTAACCAAACATTTCTTTTATGACCACAGACTGCATAAAAACCAAGTAGTTTTATACAAACAGACAATAACAAATGTGATAAAACTAGAATAATTATATCGTATGTAGTACTGGCTGTTTCCCGCAGCTCCGCCTGCGTCAAAAAGTTGCCTATGTTTGACCCCGGGTCTTCAACTATATTCATACCAAATTTCATCAAAATCAGTTCAGCGGTTTGGCCGCGAAAGTGTAACAAACAGACATACATACTTTCACATTATGATCTTAGTATGGATATGGAAGTATGGATTACTATGGACTTCGTAATTTATCGGTGTACATATACATTCTTAAATTCTTACATACATTTTGTATTCTGTGTTACCCTTGGATGTTCTCATAACTACTAACTAGACTAAGGACAAACGGGGGTCAAAGTTGATTAGTATATCTTTAACCAACTGATGACGGTGGCTGCTTTCCGTTAATACAATACAAACGCCTCATCTCTACAATATTCCTGAAGTCGATAGCCGGTTTTAAAAATATTGTCGTTACAATAAACAATCCTCTGATCAATAAATAGGTCTTCGGGCTCCAAACAGCTTAGGATGCAACTGGGAAGATACATATTAATGATCTAGGGGATAATCCTAAATTGTTCAATACGTGCGTACTACTAACATCACGTACTACGTACATCTACTTAGGAACGTAAACAGGGTTATCAAAAAACCTGTGTTAAAAATCATACATGAATATTTTAGTGCATAATTAACTATACCTAGTTCTAGTAAATAAGATTACAATGTATATTAATTACTTTGTGTACATGAATTTATTTAGAAGATATTGTAAATATTATTTTCTTTGTAGAAGGTAAGTTAGTGATGTAAAAAAACTGGGATGTAAATATCTCACCAACTCCTGGAATTGTAATGTATATTTGTAAAAAACATAATAAAAATTATAAAATGTTATTAGTGTTTAAATTAATGAAATCTCTGAAGTGTTCAGTCTTTGCGCCCGCGCATCCCGTTAACACGACAGGTGGTACGAGTTCCTACGACCAGCCAGAGGTTTTCAAAAGAAAACAGTCAGTTAATAGATGAGCGCGCAGTCCGACGCACGCAAGGCACCCGCCGCGTTCTAATTTCAAAACTTACGCGCGTAAAAATTCGTGTCTATGACTTAAAAATATTAATAGTGCACAAATGAGTTTACATTTAGCCTTAAAATAGGTGGTATCAAGCAGATGTGGACACTAGGGATTCTTCTATAATAACTTAAGTAGTGGTAAGTAAAACAGGATGGCTAGAATACAAGTTTACGCTTCTAACGCGAAAAACTTGTTTACATTTGAATACATATTTTTATATTGTCATAACATTTCCATGAAGTATTTCAGGTAAGTTTCATCAACATTTTAGTTAGTTCATGCTATAGTTTAATTTAAATGTGCACTTATGTTAAATTTCTATCTAAACACTTAATTACAATTTATATTAAAATATATGGAATGGCTGACTGTTACCGTAGGCCTAACCGCAGTGTCACGAGTGCGTTGCCGACTATAATAGGGATCTTCAAACATAAGTTATTAGTATCTTCAATTATTATTCTGTAGAAAAACCAAACGTAAAGGTCTTCCTGAATTCTATACCAAATGCTAAATTAAACGCTGCTGGATTGTTTAAATTTACTAAATCTTGTTAGAAGCTGACTTAACATATGACACTGTCGGTACATCATTTACCTAAGCGTCATCCCGGTTACAACCCTAACCTTGTATTTAAAGTACGACTTAGTTCCTCAAAACGCGATCTTTGTTATTCTCCCTTCTTGAGAAAAGGTGCAACATTTAGAAAATTCGGCATTTGTGTATTACCTGCCACCTGTGTAACGTCAACCCTGAGGTAATACTTTATGGTGGAATCTTCCACCAGTCGAACAAAGGTAAATAAATTGAAACCTCTTACAACACCCACCTGAAGGTACCAACTATATTTCTGTTCTGGTTGACTGGTAGAGAATTCTCTAAGCATGTACTTTTTGCTTGTGGATAGTAGTAAGCTTATTCTTAAGCTTTAGACTACACGCCTAACAGCTTGGCCACGGGGTAATCCGCCAAGGCAAATATACGCGAATGCCACTGGCGACTAAAATAAATACATAACAAATGCACTAAAAAGCCGTTGGGTAGGTAACTAGCGAAGCGAAATGAGGAGTGGTAACGATTAGTGCACTGAAATAAATGCGTCTAAAATAAATATTATACATACAAATGTATGTATTTATTTTAGCTATCTCGGCTCTGCCCTCAGCCTAACATAGACCTAGGTTATTTAATAGAGTAAACTCTATGAAATAACCACAGACATATAAGACGTACACAGACGGAACATAAGTTAATAGTTATACTTATGTAGCAAGTAATTGTTGTCCTTTTCTCACGTATTCGGATCTATATGGCGATATCTCTTTTTTACACCTGTAGCAACATTCACTCACACATAGATATTAAGCTACGCGTGGCAATTTTTGGCCGTGACGCCATTTTGTAATCTGCGTTGTTAGATCGGTGAACACTAAAAATAATAGAGTAGAATACCGTATAAATGATCTCAGATCATGCACTCCACACAACATTCATACATTCTTTGAAATCATGGGAAGC
Organism: Euzophera pinguis; assembly: GCA_947363495.1. Lineage (NCBI taxonomy): Eukaryota > Metazoa > Arthropoda > Insecta > Lepidoptera > Pyralidae > Euzophera > Euzophera pinguis. The sequence continues at coordinate 8,591,663 of OX376170.1, read as the reverse complement.
ATTATCGTAAACAACTTACCCTAGACTAGATACAGCCCAGGCTGCATAGGTTTGCATGTGTGTGTTGGTGCTACGCTAAGTAATAGCATACCTTCCGTCTGTTTACGTCTTATATGTCTGTGGAAATAACCGACTTTTTCTCTCACAGACAATTAATTAATTCGGTTGTAAAAAATATTCTACCGAGATATGATATCAAACACCACAATAAAATAATTTAAGTAGTTACGTCAAATTTTTGGCGAAAGCGCCTTATTGATCAATTTTTTGCCCAAACATTGGGAAGCTGCGTACACAGTATATTCTTTGCCGATTTTCAGTTACGCTAGACTGCTCAATTTTGAATAAACTTAATGTTATGGTATCGGTGCCGCAATTATTTTTTGCCGTCGCAATTGAAAGTTTTCGTATGAATGCAACAAACGTGCTTAGATGACCACTCTCTTTTTATTCGTCTATGGTTTGTGACCATCAATCACATTGGGTACTAGACGCAGAACTATGTATATAAGGAACTAGTAGTGTTGTGTTGTTTTTTTCCGCCCTTGATGTGTATATGTTGTAGCCAAATCGTTGAATTTATTATTTCGTGATGAGTTCCACCACTATGTACAGGATAATGTTGATTGGCCAAATTTTCCTTTATTTGCATAAAATGAGATAAATACTAGTTTCTTATGATATCATAATAAACTACTATTTTGATAATCGGTTATTTTGGCTATATAGCCAAAGTACAATCAAGAAAAAAAACAAAATTATTTTGCTAATTTGTATTATGGATTTCAGAAAAAAATGATTAAAACCCAAAAGTATTTAAGAAAATTAAAGTTTGTAAACATTAAACTATTGGTTCAAAAAAACACTATTATGTACTACACATGCAAAAATGTAGCTGTGTACACGTGTAAAAATTGGAGGAATATATAATAATCTATCGTGCGTAAATAATCGAAAGAAACAAAACATTCTTACTCTAAACCAGTAGTTCCCAAACTTATTTTTCTCGTGGACCACTTTCAAAATTTTACTGGTTTCGGTGGACCCCCTGCTGCTACATTTCTACCACATTCTTAAAGTCGCCAAAAAATAAAAATTGCGTCACTTCTGAGTTCTGTCCCTATATTTCGATATGTAAAATAAAAACGAAAAATGGTACATTTTATATCACTTTATTTATTAAAAGAATAGAATTACAAGAAAAAAATATTAAGGTAATATAGGTTCAGGTCATAATTTTAATTAATGGGAAGGATGTATCTGATGGAGTGTCAGCAAACGATCAATGTTTGGCTTTATTTTTGTGAGCAATAACCGCAAATCCCCCCGCTCTGTGATGTTTAATTTGCTCCTTTTTTTTGTTAAGAGGTTTGTAACGGCACTAAAACTCCTTTCGACAAGATATGACGAGGGAAAAGCTATTAAAAATTTCCTTGCGATTTCCCACAGTCCAGGATATTTTTCGAGTATTTCTGCTTGCAGCCAAAATGTTGGGTAGCCTTTTCTAAATTTCACCTTCAGCTCCTCATTAGTGCTTAGCTCGAGCAGCTCCTCTTGTAATACAACATTGGCCACTTCCGTTTCATCAAATGGATTTATTATCCATGGTGGTATATCCATCGTCAGTATATCTTCAAACCTGGTTTTGAAGTCATCATGCAGGGCACTTAAATGTTGACTGTAGGTATGGATATCCTCATCAATACATTCTACCTGCGACAAGTTTGGAAATTGAGAGAATTCGCGCCGACTAATGTTTTGCTTCATAAATTTCAATTTCCCAAGAAAAGCCGAAATTATCCCCTTTGTTTTTATTAAATTCAGGCTGTCCCCTTGTAACTGCAAGTTAATATCATTAAATTTTTTAAACAAATCTGTCAAATACGCAATGTCTGCTTTGAATTTGATCAAGTTTTCTTTTAAATCTGGATCTCTACTTTCTAAGAACTCTAATATGGAATCGAAAACAGAGTAAAATCTCGTTAAGCATGCACCTTTCGACAACCAGCGTACTTCAGTATGTAAGAGCAGTCGTTGGAAGTCTTCATCATTTTCGTCGCACAATTGAGCAAATAAACGTGTATTCAATGCATTGCTTCTGATTTTGTTGACAGCTTTTATTACAAAATGAAGAGATTGGTTCAACCTGTCACTTAAATGTTTTGCCACAAGATGTTGTCGGTGGATTACGCAATGAATAGCTGTAAGTCCTGGTATAATTCTTTTGAGATGACTTATAAACCCACGATATCGCCCGACCATTGCAGGAGCTCCGTCTGTTGCCACTGAAATAATGTTTGTAAATGGGATCGATTTTTCCGTAAAAAAATTACTCAGGACATTAAATATTGATTCGCCTTTAGTGTCAGTCTCCATAATTCTGGCAAATAGCAATTCTTCGTGAATTTCTTCCTCAACAATAAATCGGACATATGCCAATAGTAATGCTTCATTACTGGGTAACGTTGACTCGTCCAGTTGTATAGAAAAATGAGTTTTTTGCAGATGATTGCACAAAAAGCTTTCGATATCAGAGCTCATTTCATCAATGCGTCTTTGTACAGTATTGTTACTTAATGGAATTCTTTTTAGTACGTCAAATGGAGATTTGTGCAAAACAGTTTTTAAAACCTCTTCAACAGCGGGTAAAATTAATTGTTCTCCGATAGTGTGCGGTTTTCCAGATTTTGCTATAAGTAATGAGATATTGTAAGATGCCCGCAAGCCATCATCGTTACTTTGAGATGTTGAAGCGAACATACTGTGCATGGTGGGTCTCTTTCCATATTTTTCTTTCAATGTTTGAAAATATTTTAAATCTTTACCTATTTTATCAGTATGACACCTTTTTAGATGATCTTCGAGCTTTGATGGTTTCATAGAGTCATTGCTCAAAACTTTGTTGCATAATAGGCACATGGGCAATTGTTTGTCTGCCTCTGATGGAACAAAACCATATTTCAAATAATCGACACTATATTGTCGACATTTTTTCTTTGCTGTAGCCATGTTTCGTGTCAGTTACCTTACCTGTAAAAAAAATGTTTTAGTAACCAAGTTTTTTTCTGAATATAGGTATCACACCGCAGCCTTTGTCAGCACGCGGAAATAGAATTACGGCTTGTAAAGGGACCAACTAATAAACCGCTGAGACAAATACAAACGTTTTCACAAAACGGTATCAATTTTAAAGTACATAATTTACCACTAATTTTTAATAGTATAAATAAAAATTAGTGTACTCAGTATCGAATACTGATCATATTTGTGTAGGAAAAAATAAACGTCGAAATCCCAAAATTGTCCATAAAAACGATAACTAACATTTTATTAAATCAATGAGTTCACGCGCTCCGTGTATTTGCGTATTTTTTGTCTGCGGCTTCATTGTTAAAACGTGACAAACAGGCATCGAAGTTCAAGCCCCGCCCTTTTCCCGTCGCCCGCGCACCGCTCGCTCTTTCCGAAAAGGAATAGTTTTGATAAAATAGTTACTTCAAAATCAATTTAACATGATTATGAAATTACTGTTTTATAAAATTAGTAGTTATTTGCAAGAAAAATTACAAAATTAATTGCTCTGCAATATTGCTTATTCGGCTTTTTTAGAGAGGCAGTGCTTCTCTCGTGAAAAAACAATTGAATAAAACGTGCTGTGTTTGTCTTCAAATCGAAAGAGGACAATTAAAATATCTGTAAGTTACTAAGTTACCTATCTATACAGGCCGTTGTGATCAACCGACTAGTACACGTAAACAAAATACTTAAGTACTATAACAAAAAAAGGTAGGTTACTTACTTTTCTCCGGCACTAGCAAACACAGATATAAATTTTCTCACAACTTTTTTCCAAATTCCGCCTTGTTTTCGAAATTCCGGAAACAAATGAATGCGTTTGGTTGCCTTTGGCATCAAGTATTTATAGTGTTGATCAAGTTCATGTCTGAACAAGCATTAAGCATTGTCGGGCGGATAGCGCTTTGCAAGTCTGTACACGAAATTGTACGTAATATCGAATACACAAGTTTGGACAAGTAACAGTCGCTTGCCTTATTAAAATATTATCTGCTTAGATAGGTACTTAAAACAATGTAGGTAGGCCCTTATAAAAACTATGCTTACATTTTTGCTCTTTACTATCAAAAGCAGATAAATTTTCGTGGACCCCCTTTAACATCTTATGGACCCCCATTTTTTGTTCACGCCTACGTAGACCCCCAGCAAGTCTCCCGTGGACCCCTGGGGGTCCACCTGGACCACTTTGGGAATCACTGCTCTAAACCATAAAATTCCCATTGCCAAGGGCATATCCAGGAGCCTTATTTTTGAAATGTTATGACTCATACAAAACCGATGAGTCTGTAAAACGTTCGAGTCGTCAATTATGACGAATGAAAATATTTCGATATCAAACGAATATCATTTGACTCACCGGTTTTGTGTGAGTCATGCATTTCAAAAATAGGTCTCCAGTTCCAGTAATCACAATCCAAATCGTATAAGGAAACATAGTAGCGTCTCTACCACCGTGGTCTATCCAGATAATTTTTCTTAGGAATGGAAACGATACAAGAAATGTTATTTTCAATTTTTCATTATATTATAAATCTTTTTTGAACATTCAGGGTTATAAAAATATAATAAATCTAAGAAAGCGTCGCAAACATCCGGAAAATAATTGACGTGGTATCGACGGAATTCGAATAGTTTGCAAGGAACCCTCAGTATTGTTTAGGCCGACTCTCATTTGCTCGGTTATTTCCGTTTCATCTAAATTGCTAAGCGCGTCAATTATATTGGCTTGTAGTGGTTGCACGAGGTACCAGGCTTCAACGCGTTTAAAAATTTAAACTTAATTCTTAAGTCAAGATCATCAAGAGGTGTACATATTCTTCATTTTATAGGGTGTTAGGAACCGTTATAAATTAAATGCTTGTCCAATTGTCATACTGGCAAACAAATCTCGGATTTTAGCACAATTTTTGTGGAAAAATGTAAGGCTACATCCACAGGATTATTACTTTATTGATTATTACTTACGTACTATATCTATAATACTAGCATAGCTTATTGGTTTCCTTGGAGAACATTTTTTAGTGCTATCTTCTATACTTGTAAATGCTGAATTATAGAATTTTGTTTGTCAAACGTACCTGAGCAGCGACAAACAATACATGATCTGAAATGATAAATCTATTTTATCTCGATATCTGACTATAACTACTTACTGTAAATTAGGAGTCACTGGCTGAGTTCGTCGTGGTCGGGCGGCGATCACTGCGGTCAATACTATTCAGATCTATTCACTTTTTGCCGATTCCGCGGATATTCACGGAACTCGATCTTTATTCGATATGCTGCATTACGTGTAATTAGTTATATCGCAGATTTAATACTCTGTGAGTGATACGATAGCAATGATTTCGATCTTAACTTATAGTTGAGCTTATTCGATCAATATATGACCAACCAAAAAAATCATGTTCTTTTGATCTTCGTGAGTGGTTTCAATATTTCTTAGATTCCAATTAAATGCACCGAAATTAGCATTATCATCAATTTTATATTATCATACATATTTACTTGCGCCGTCGGTCACAAAGTATATTTTTTTACTAAGACATAAAATTCCATGACAAATTTTTATATGTATAGAATTACGTCTTCAGAGCACGAACTACAGCCGGCTATCGCGTATCGTTATGGATTATTTTTTGTCTGGTAGCTTTCCTGTCACCACACCACTCTTTTATCACCGAGCAAGTCTTTGATATTCCTTAAGAAACAAAATATATCTAGTATCGCGTCACGGAATAGAGCAATATTGTTAATTCGTTCCGTTCCGGCAGAGAGGGTAATGGTTCATCGTGTATTCTGCAGCAGGAACAGGGAAACGGACGGCCACCATTTGTTGCATAGCCGAGCTGATACTGCACTCGCAACTTGGTGAATATTGATGATAGTGTCTAGCCTTGGCACGTGGCAGTGAATAAATTGTTAGCCCTAAAGAAATTCGGGTTGAAAATTTCATACACATCTTAAAGATAGTGCTTCAAATAATAGGGTACTTTGGTATATTCACGGCCTCTAGCATCAGTTTTTACAAACGCCAAAAGTTTGCAACTGCGTTAGCTTTTAACAACAGAGGCAATGGTTTTTTAAAAAATTATAGTTAAATTAATAAGTTAAACTAGTTTGTATTACAAATCATCCTTACATCTAGAATTTTTAGAGACTGTAATTTATGGTAACTAAGAAATAAATAAGTACGATAAATCTCAACCTAAACCTCATGGTAGGGGTATTCCATAGGTATTGCATGTATTTGACATTGTATCCTTGTTGTGTAATAAAGAGTTTTGTATTGTATTGTTGAGGCACAGGTTGTAAAGAGTTCCGTATCAAATCTGGCGGTTGAAACAAAATCTCAAAAAATATAAGCTAAATCTAGCCTTATGTAAATTATTAGGTACCTAATAATGGGACAAGATTAGATATGTAATGCATGGATTATGTGGAATTAAATTAACGTCCATGGATACCAATTAATAGGCGAGCTGAGTCTAATTGGCGTATGACAAACAAGACGAAAGATTTAAATAAACTACCTTGGCTATGAAAGGAAAGATTGTCGCACATACACAAGTCACAATACTCCATTAAATTTAATTGGAATAGACTAAGTCCTTATGTTAGAATGATTGAATTGGAATTTGTAATTACTTTTATTGCTAACAAAGGTAATAATTATCTTAAAAATGAATATATTCTTGAATACGTTTGTTTCTTGAAGATTGAAAACATAACTTGTGAGAAATCGTCAAATAAGACCATAGGAAACCATTATCTAAACAAAATGACTTTAGATGCGGTCGCGTTAACGATTATGGACACGAATAATACACAAAGCCATCGACAAAAAGAAACCAGAAGATGAACGATGACATTGTAATGCTGGGAAGTCTTACATTACCTCTCGTGAAAGTATTTCCTTTTCGCACAAACCGATTTTATGATATTAATGCAATTGTGGCTGTCTCTCTTATTAACTTTTTCAGTTCATTGTACTTAGTCACAAGGTTGACCATATGGATTTTTTATAACCTGCTGATGATCCGTTCGAGTTGAGAATCATGCGATTTGTGGTCAAACTTAATGTTGTATCTCCCCTGTTCTTGTCTAGTATATATGTCTAGTATTTACATGTAGAAACTCTTACCAATAAAGATATGGTTGGATTGTATCCAGGGAGAACATGAGTAGAAAGGCTGTTGAGAAGGAACGGCTAGAGATAGAGGAAAGTAGAAGGAACTAACAAACTGTGCCGACCCCACTTAACAAAGTGGGACAAGGTAAAGGAGAAGAAGATTTACATGTAGAAACTTTTATTGGATGTCATTTTTAGTTTTATGATATTTAAAATGAGCTATATATGATGCATTATTTTAAGCAACCGTTATAACTTATAAGAATGAGAATCATGTAGTGATTTGACTCATTGATTGTTTTAAACAAATTATTAAACGTGCTTACGCATTAATTTAGTATGTTGGTGTACTGAAATAAATTGCAGCAGGATGCAAAACTACAGATAATCGATTAATTAAACAACAATGTGTAATCCGGCCGATGTGCGAGCTAATACTTGCAACAGATCCGGCGACTGTAAGGCAGACTACCTTCGACCATTGTACCGTGCTATCACTCACTCGTTGCATTGTATTGTATTGTACTGTACATCTCACATTGTTTGTTTGTATTACGACATTGCTAGACTCGTGAAGTGTTAAGTAAACGTTACCATAACACACTTAGGTCAAATGTAAATTTTTCCGTTAAGTAATGAAGCACAGAAAGTGAAGCGTACTCGTCAACTATACGCGCAATGTTTATGTAAATTTGGCGATCACTTGCGTTCACTTTTTCAGCGCACGTCGAATTTCTAACAAAGTAGGAATTAGTTCAGGGTCACTTTTTGGAGATCAATTACGGCACTCGTATGACACACATCACTTTGTTGTTACATTTCCTTGTCAATGTTTTCTAATGATAGAATGAGTATTTATTAAGTTCAAAGTGATCTGAAAATCCATAGTGAGGCTTGTGGAATCTTGCCTGAAATAAAACACTTTTTGTAAGCTTCATTACAAGATCAAATAACTCTGTAAAACCTTTATATAGCAAGATTCATGAAGATAAAAACTTACCTTTATTCGTTTATGCAATGCAATCGGCATCATGTGCGTGTAGTGCTACTTAGTAACTTAGGTACGTAGTCTTACGTGAATTTAGTTGAAAAAGCAAATTTGATTTACTTTCTCCTCTGTATCATGAATCTAAATGTCATTATTACTTGACTATTGTAAAATATTTTCGATTTTTGAACAAATACTTCCCGGGGGCTACAACCTTTTATAACTTTGGACTCTATAATAACAATACTGTGTCTGTTAAATAAAAACAAATCTAAAAAATATTTGTATTTTACTAACTTCACCAATTAATTCTTATGTATTTTTTGTCCTGTTAATATTAGTTTTAAACTAATGATAACTTGTAACAAATGTTTCCTATTTTCCTAAAAGAAGAAAAAATTATGTAAAATATAAATGATCCCAGAAGAAATTAAAAATATTTAATGTTTTCTGCAAATTTCCAGAAAACAACGAATGTCTTGACGAAGCATGTAGATGATATGATACATACATATCTACATGCTTCGTAGTACGTACAGGAAGTGCGGGATGCAATTCCTAATTCTGTTGTACTAATGTATCTCTGGCTGAGATTCTCTCAGTAAATTTGCACTTCACGATTGATTTGTTTTAATCCTTCCAGTTCCTGATCACCCGTATCCCTTTTTCATTTCCGGTAACATAATATTGTTTGTAAATGAAAACTTACTATTTTATCCGAACCTTTGGACGCGCTTGGATGCACAGTGCACGCTTTCGTGTTGCGCAATACCCACTCAATTCACCGGGAAAAAAATTAAATTATGAACTCTAACGTCTAAGATATAAGGCGTTTGATTTTCAAAAGATGTTGCATGTACACAAGGTCGATAGGAAAGAAAACGACTTTATTTAATTCTTGCTTTTTGTTTTGTTTAATTAATGCCATCAATTATGCTGTTAAATTGTAAATTCTAATTGAATTGGTTGAATAAGCACTGCATAAGATTGTGTAAATCTGCGTGAGTCTGCAAGGTTTTATTGTTTGAATGCGTCTTTCGATTTTGAAAAGTAATAGTGGTTTAATTCTTTGTTCGGTATAAACTTACAACTTGGAGTACCTATCGGATACTTACTTCATAACTAATCAGCAAAGTACGAATTCAGAAAAGTAACTGATCATATTATTACCCATGTACCTATCAACACGTTTCCTGCTTTCACGAGGAAATTATACGTAACTATTGAAACCTATCATAAAATAAGTCTCAAGTTCACATGCCATTTTCTCGTTGAAAATGCCACGATAAAGAATAAATTGCACAGTTAGATTTTCCGAGAAGCTCCCGCTTGCGCTCTAACGGTGAACCTATAAGTTACCCGACGAAGGTATGCAGCATGCTGGCACGGTATGCGGCAATCCCCGCCATCCGATGTTTTTGCAGCCAGCGTAATGTCTTCAATTCTGCCATTCCGCAGCCTTTCAATGTCAGCCTCGACGGAACGCTAGTAAACTAGCCGCCAATGTAATGGAATTGTTGATGTGCAACATTATTTTGATGACTGCCAACTGAAAACCATTTCTATGTTATCTTTAATGTAATATAGTTAACATCATCATCAGTTTGAGTAGGTTACATTGTCAATCGTCCATATACACCCTGGTGTCAGAGTTGTGCGTAACCTCGGCCTCTGACATGGCGTGAATAGTTAACAACTTGGTTAGTTAGAACGGCCTCAGGAATTGACGATTTGATTTAAAATATACTTTACTTGAAAGACATAATACTTCTTCGTAATGCAATGGTTTATCATCAAAGGTAAGACGAGTGAGACACGCAGGGCTAGTTTCTTGCGTATGCAAATTTATAACTAGTGATGATCCAAAGCTCGACTAAAAGTTAAACAACCTCGTAAACAAACGTACATCTAAGGATTCAATAAACCTATTGCAATATAAAGCTTTCGTTCCGAATTATTTACTATCTGCGTCGTGCATCCCACGAATGCCGGCAATTTGTGTTGGACCCCAGGGAATGGGGGCTGGCTTCCTCTCGCTGCTAATTTAGAGGAGTCTCGGCCGGTGGGATAGATCAAGATACGGTGGTGGCTCGGCCAGAACAATGGGTTCAGGTTGATTGCACTTGGCTATGAATAGGGTGTGCAAGTTCGCTACACTGTACTTCCGCGACTTGTATCATGCATAGAATCGCATAAGAAAGCAGTTTAATGGCCTTTTATTGAACATTGAATAGATACAGCTATTATTTTTAAATGTTATAGTTTCAATAAGTAAGGTTTAGGGTCTAGGTTAGGTATACTCTACTGAGTATATCTTCTTCATGTGGAATTGAGTACACTTCAAGTACTTTTAGTACTTGGAAGTTACAGTGTATATGCTCTTGCTATCTTTAATTTAAAATGAATTTTCACTGAGATCATTGTAAACGAAAATGTAGATACCTAAAAACACAATATGCTCGCTTCACTGCACTGACATAGGTAGAATCTGTATTATATGGTAGCAAATAAATAGCTTATGTGGCTTATTTTTTATTACGTTTGTATGAAAGGGTAACTGGCCCGTCCTACAATTTTGTTTGCATTTGATAGCCCAGTTCGTGTGGAGAAAAATATCGTAGGAGTTAGTCAAGTTCCATACAAAATTAACTTATTTAACATTTTTTCCTAAATTTATGTACAGCCCTGTTTCATAGGAACGGACATTTATATTATGGTTGATAATTGCTAAAAAATTAAATAAATTTCCATTTTCTAATAAAAAAAAAGGAATAGATTAAAATAATAATAAAATAAGATATTTTGGATACTTTGAATTAAAAATTCTGCATAATACTTACAATACAATATATCTTTATTGCCCATAAACAGAAATAAATAATTTTACAATAACAAAAGTTTAAACAATATATGGAGCAAAGGTGGGCAATATTTTACAAAAGTACATTTTTCTTGCTCTGAAAATCATGCGCGTTGAACTCTTTTCTTTGACGCACTTGCAGCGTATGTTAAACTTCAATGTTGATTATTATTTCCATAGGAATCCATGTCTTTTAATACTTTGATCAATTATTTAATAGAATATCGTTGAGATGCTATTACGATAATAGAGTACAATATCAGTGACCGGTCCTTGAGGCTTAGAAGGCGTGATCTTCCGCGATTCCTAACGGTTTCTTGGCTGCCCTTCGGTAATTTTGCTAGACCAGATATACTGGAATGTTTACCGTTTCATAATGACTTACACGAGAAAATTATGTCAGTATGCTTCCTAGATTTTACGATATACTACTATAGATTGTAAAAACATACTTACCACCTAAACTTAAACTATTTAACTTAAACGATTTTTCTGATTAAATGATTTGAATGCAAAATTCTTAAAGTAACAACAAGTTGAAATATAAGAAAACAGACATCACCTACGTTTGAAACAACAAAAAATGAATGAATAAGTATTAGTTAGAGTTAGTGATGATGTGCCCGTTGACATCGAACCGCAAAAAGCTCTACAGAAGTTGGCATACACGATCACTTATCTAGAGTGTGACGCATTTTGCGAAAATAACTTCAACAGTCAAGTAAATTATACGTTCCGTAAAATGGAATGTCCTCCAATTTTGTCGTATTTGTGCTCCTAACGGTACCAGCCCTTTCTTCGTCGTGTGATCCAGTTACTGGGTCCAGTGTTTGTAGATTTACATAAACTGTTGAATGTTAGAATAAAGTAGAACATGGAGTTTGTAGCGCAGTGATTCCAATTAACCAAGATACAGCTATTCATTCTGGCGTTTCCGTAGGAACGGCTAATGAAGAAATACTACAAAAATGTTTATAGTTATTGTAAAATATACTCATTTTTGACTGGGGTTTCGTTAACGTTAGAATTTTGTTATAAAACAACTTTTTAATTTGATTAATCCTTTAAATTCCCACTGATTTCGATCTGCAATTAATGTTGACTAACACAAATAACATTAAACTTTTAAGATTTATTTTATGCATTTTTTCCTTAGCAATTTCGCGCTGTACTAAAGCTTCCATTGTTTTAGCTAAGAGTAGTGATAAATTCTATGCCTGACTTAGCTTAGAACCACCGCAGTGTAGGCACTTCCATTGTGAAAACACGACTTTAAACAAGGCATATAAACTACGTAACACTATTAACGTTTTGTTTTAACAAAGCCATTAAGCTGGAATTACTTTTATCTTTTACGGAAGTAGAGTCTTTGAAGTTTATTTCAATGTATTCAGTTTGATTTTATTGCTGTTTATGGTTTTCTAATTTAACATTAGCAAGAACTTCGTTACAAATGTGATAGTAACTGTTGATGCTTCTAAGTAAAATTGTAGTTTTATTTTGATTCTATTAATTCTAAGTTTTGAATACAAGGTACATTGGGGATAATTTCACTGACTACAAAGTTTAAACTTACTTCTGTAATGATCACAGATGATTAGAGGCACATTTTACAGTATATGTTCAACAATGTATTCCAACTGTATGTAGCAGTACTAATTAATGTTTCAATCTCATACAATTAATTACTCTTTAAAGTACATGTAAGGATTACAAATTCCATTTCACCTAACGGAATAGTCGGCCTACATAAGGGCGCTGTTACATCAATTTACATCACCGCGAGACGTACATCTCACTATTGACATAATGATCACGGTATAGCCACAACATGGACCTTTAGCCATCCGAATACAGTTGAAATTTAAGAGAAACTTATGGAATATTGCACGATGATGAGAAAGAACGTCAAAACATCGAGTCATCGTTCGGTCACGGATGGTCACGGCCAGGTAACGGGAATTGGCGTCCTAGAAAAGGGCCCAGTGATCTTAAGGCTTTAGTCATGGTTCGACACTTCAGTTACCAGTAGATAGAGCCGTAAAACCAATAATTGTATATCTTAGAATACTGAGTAGATTCTTCTTGCTTGTTTGGCCTTGGTGTGCTTACAAAATTGAACAAACTGCATAGGTACCCATTATGTTTCTTACAATTAAACAAAAGAAGAAGGTAATAAAGAAAATAATAAAAAAGAAAAATATAAAATGCGTGTAGCATAGGAATGGCTCAGCTTGTTTTACCGTAGCCTTGTCTGGAGTAACGCTGTTTTTCAGGTTGATATCATTATAAAAGGTTTTTAGCATAATTACACAATTTACAATTTACTGAAAATATATTGGAAAACGATGTAAGAAAAGTGAAGCCTTCCCGCATTTTACGGGATCCGTGGGATAAACGGAGTGGTAAACTTAAGCTCAAAACCTAACGACGGAAACGTCCAGTCCAATTAAGTATAATCTTCATATTGCATGCAATGTCTCAAATAATATGCTGCGCATATATTATTTAGAAAACTAGACTCGTTTATTTATTTTTTATATAAATACTAGCACACCGTTCCGACTTCGTCTGCCTATTGCCTTCCTCGATAAATAGGCTATAAATCTGACCAGCAGTTCCTGAGATTAGCGCGTTAAAAAAAAACAAGTTTTAATATTTTTTTTATTATATATATATAGATGTTAAACGTCCAATATACTAACAGAACTTAATTTGTAAGTCCATCGTAAAGGAAGATTTTAGAAAGTATAATATGTGTAAATGATGCTTAAAATATTGGTATTAATAAGGTGTCCCAAATATTAAAGAAGAACGGTGAAAAGATCCGATTTCGAGTATCGACCTCTACTTCGAGCTATCTTGATCAAGAGTCATGATCTAACTATCCATGCCCCAAATTCCTGCCTTTCCCGACTTTCACAATACTCAAATCAAGGTTTAGGTCACAGGCACAAGGCATCGTTGTACGAGACCCATATCAATCGATCTAAGTATATCATCCATACTTCCAGTGCTGCTGCAGGATTTACTGTTGTATTCAATGGTAATAAGAGTTAGCGTTAATTTATGAACTTCTGCTAAAGTTGTCGTACGTGATAAGACTGTCAAGTCTGGGAAGTGTGCAAGATAGCGGTACGTCTATACAGGAGTCTCCAATTCAAAGATTTATGATACCTATACCTAATGCTCAAACTAGTGATATTCGTCAACCTAAGGTCCTAGGTCTTCTTGTAAAGAATTCAAAGGCTCGCAACCTGCCGTACCTCAACAGTTGCACTATGGAGGATTTCATTGTCGCGAATCATCGGGCTAGATGGGTCAAGTATTGAGTAAATTTATAATAGTGTCGTTATTAACCATTTTGACAAGATGCCCTTTTAAAAGTACCTTTATCAAATCTATGTGTGTTGTACAAGATATTTCGCCAACATCGATTCAGGTGTAAAGCCAGAAAACTAGACCTTTTTAGTATTTATAGCATTAGACTTCCTAAAAAGATAACATCGGCGATGAATTTGAGGAAGTTGAAACATTTATGCGGAACTAATTAACTTCAATTTCTCGTTTTGAACATTTCATTTAGTAGATTCTAAAACAATGAAATCCTTCTCAGCTTGTAATGTCACAGTACACATAAAAGCACTACTTATTAAAAGTATTTTTTTTAATTATTGTCGAACCTACAAAGAAAACATTGCATGTTTTCATGTTTGCGTGTTAATTTCCGCTGGCAGATAATTTCCAGCATATATTTTTCCGCAGTAGCATGATAATGATGAATAATAAATTATTATTTAGACAGAATTATTGATGTATCTTTTTAGTCTCCGTTGTTTTAACTTATATCCAAACGTATATCATTGACTTTGATAATAAAAATTCAACCAATGCTGTGTGGTTTAAAATAATAAAGTACTAGCTTATTTATCAAAAGCAAAAACCTTGTGAAGTTTCGTATAAATCGGACTAACTAATCTCCTCCCCCCCTTTGGACCCCCGTTTGACCCTCTTAGGGGATGAATTTTTATAAAACCTTTCGTATCTGAGCAATATGTAATAACATAAAGATTCTGACCAAATTTTACGTTTATAGCTTTTATGGTTTAGGCTGGGCGTTGATGAATCAGTCGCCCCTGTTCTTTATATATATATACACCTAAAATAACATGTTATTTATTCAAAATGATATTAAAAGGTATATCTAATTAAAATCCCGGCCAACATAACCGTAGTTAGATAACAATCGAAAGAAGTCAGTCGCGAGAGTGAAAGCGTTCCAGCGGGTTCACATGTGATCTTACGTGAAATAACTGTCACTGTAACAGCTTAAACCTTACAGTAAGTGACCTATTTTTATTGTATGTGCTTTTCCAATTCAGCATTTAGGCTGCGTCTTGGAAAGTATCACGTCACAATGCGCTCAAGCAGATGTAGATAACTTAGCTTCTAAATTAACTCTGTTGCAAGTTGTGGCAAGTTAACTCTGACTTAAGTGCCATTGCGGTCTGGTCCCGTCGATTTCGGGTTAAAGTAAATCCAAGAAAGTGCCAAGCCATTTTGGTTGGAAGTCCACATTTTATTAGAATTGCGGATGTAAGCTCACCCCCATTAATCTTTTATGAGGGTACTCCTATTGAATTTAGTGCTTTTGTCAAAGATCTAGGACTAAACATTGACTTCAACCATAGTTGGCAAAAACAGGTCACAGAGGTGTGTAGGAAGGTTACAGGCCCTTTATAAATAAAAAAAATAATTAACATTTTGGTTTTACGTATAATTGACTATGGTGATGTGTGCTATCCGGGCCTGAGTTGTGAACTCCTTAATAAGCTCCTGACTTCTAAATAATTGTTTGCGTTTCATTTTCGGACTTCGCAAGTATGACGCGTATTATCGCTCTCAGCTAAATTGGCAGATAATTCGTCATCGTCGCAATCTTCATCTTTTAACTACCCTTTTCTCTATTCTCTTCCTTTCTATGACACCCTCATATCTTTAGTCAAATTTTCTATATCTTAGTGATTCTCATGGCAGAGAGCTTCGTTCGTCTAAAAATCTCCGACTTCGTACGCCTATTTCTCAGAGTGGGTTTTTGCATTCTTTTAACGTACAAGACGTACTCCTTTGGAATGCCCTGCCTGTTGAAATCCGTAAGGGGCAATCTCGGATGGCTTTTAAAGAAAAAAGTAAGTGATCATTTTCTCCACAGTTTGTCAGACGATAAGTAATTGTATGTGTAGTTTATGTATTGTTTATATTAGTATACAATAATATTATGTATTATTTGTATGTATATGCCTAATATTTCTTATGGATCACCATTATATCTTGTTATTTTACATTATCTTTCCGCTTAACTTTCTCAGCATCGCCCATTTGGTTGACTGGTAGATAAAGCCTCAGGCTTTAAGTCAAATAAATAAAGTTAAATAAATAAATAAAATGCTCTGGGCGTATATTTGAATTTATTTATAAATTTTTTTTTAAGAGTAAAACATACTTAGGATTTATTTATATACTTACGGCGAGGCTGTCTAGTCTATGGCTGATAAGTCCAGATTCCTGCACGGTTGACGGTCTTGAAGCGATCAGCGTTGCCAAGTAAGTACTAGCCTTATATGATATTGTAGCCATTTCGACTCTAGATGAAGAAGAACCATCCATCATGATAGAAATAGAAAATTGGTGCGGCACAAAATATTAAATTATAGGTCCTTCTTTATGCTACGAAATTTCATAAATGCTTTGCAGTTTATTGGACTTATTTTGCTTCGGATTCAGGATCCTAAAATAAGTCTAAACTCATGTCCCAATTTCTTGAAGTAAAATTATTCTTCCAAATGCAAATTGTACTTTTTTGCGAATTCTTCATGGAAAGTATCATTGTGACTAATGACAGCTTTTATGTATGTGAAATGGCTTTCGTTCAAACGTTCCCGTAATCGTTCCGTACCAGTCCTGTCAACTATGATTAACTACCTAGACTCTTTGTAAATTTTGAAAACATCGTGACCAAGTGGCAACATTTATTTTAAGTTAACTGTTCATTTTGATCTCAAATTCAAGTTTCAAATGACCTACTCAAATGTCATATTTAAGAATTTCGGAAATATTATTACAGATGAATCTTTTAAATTCTAGCGAGTGTTGAGATGCTAAAGTATCAATTCTATAGAACACAATAGAAATAAATATTTCGAATTATTATCTATACTTCTTTTAAACAAAGTTTCTCCACTGATGGAAATAGTGCTACATTTCTTTGCAATCAATCGGTCTAATAGTTGTAAAAAATCTATAAAAAAATCGTGGTGATGTATTTAAAACATAAAAAATTAAATTCAATAAGTTAAAAAAAAAAATCAAATAAAGTTATGAAAATAAAAATCAAAGCTATATATTGTACTTCATTTCTGTGGTTGAGTGATTTTACGCGATTAATGTAAAATAAATCACATCAGGTACTACTATATTGAACTAAATACATACAGTTAACAGTTATAATATAGAGTCAAACCACAACATAACTCTCTACTTTCATATACATTTGCAATGGTTTCAACCTCTTATTTAGTTTATAACTAACTACTTAGGTAACTTAAGATATTTTTTATTTATTATCTTATTTTACAGTTAAGGACATTTAACAGTCAAAACAAAATAACGGTGGTAATGAAATCGGTTGTTTACCTTTTTATACAATGCAAAAACTGTAAATCTGAAATTTTACAATTGCTTAGTTCATTATCATCAATTATGCCTTAATTTAACTAAGACAGACTTCAAACGCTCATTTCTAGAATTGAACCATTATAAATATCATGACACGAACTGGTTCGATTTAGTTGTTTTACTTGCGGATTGCACAATAAAAAGAACGATGTAGTTATTTTGTAATCAACAACATAATATGCGCAATGAGCTTTAGTTTGTGATCACCAAACGGTTTTTATACTCGTGGTATAGTAATTGTACAGTCAGACTGCTGTTTCCGAACATAAGTAGGCTTAATCCACATCGAGATCGCATTAATTTTTATGTATCGTGTATTCCTGTTATTTTGCCTAGCGTTGTTCTATTCTTTATGCACCGTATCATTATTTGTCCTTTCCTTATATTTCAAACTACCCTAAACTTGATTAGAAGAGATTGCTTATGAGATAATGCCGCCTTTTGTACATATACTGTGTTTATTTATTTATTAAAACTTTATTGTTCCACCACAGTCCACCATTGGGAGAACCGGAAAGATAGTTTGGCGCAAAAAAGTTAAGGTGTTTATGTTTTGTGTTACATATATTTTATGTACTTTGTGCAAAGACAAAAACTGAATGACTGACAGACTTCTTAAATACGAGTAAATCTTATTACTGGACATGGTAACATAACATCAAAGCTACAAGGTAATTGTTATTTTATGTCGATGAAATATGTATCTGTCTATGTTACGACTCTACACGATTTACTTAAAATGACAAGATTATATATTCCGTTCTAGCTACATCTGCAAGTTTTGTAAAAAAAATAATAAAATAATATGAGATATTTAAATGACACAAATATAATTACGACGGAAGCTTATGTGTGCCAATTATGATATAATGTAAATGTAAAGCCTCATAACTTCTGGTGATGATTCAATAATGATCTCGAATTGGTAATAAAGATACATAATTTAAATATATTCACTAAGATTCGTTCTATATGGAAATTCTCAATATGTTTTTAAGGTTTTCAAACATTGTGAAAGCTTTACAAATGAGTTCTCTTTTCCAATCCTTCAGTCTTAATTAAGTATTTGCCTTCAGCTAATTTATTGCCCGTTTCGTATCACATAGAGCTTAGAATTTCTTCTTCTTAGGGAATCGATGGTCTATTATGTTTATTAAGGACTTATGTTGTTATGGGCCCTAAATGGGACCACCTGACCATTTGCTGTACATAGCACATTTTATGTGTTAGTTCATCACTTTTCAAGATTGTCTTTTTTACTAAGGCATTTTGAAATGTATGCTGCTTAGTCAATATGATATTAAAACGATCTTGAAACATAGTCTTTTAGAGATGTGCACTTTGTGCTACTTGGCCATTTTTATATCTTGACATTATACACTATACTAACCCCTTAACATTTGTTGCAAAATTATAGGTTTTTTAGAGTTGGTCTGGATGGTCTCAATGTATATATTGTAATTGTGCAAAACTTTTAAGCCCCATGTGCTTTTTATATTTTTTAAATCTTTAATATCCATATTTCCATATCCATACTTTCATACTAATATTATAAATGCTAAAGTCTGTCTGTCTGTTACGCTTTCACGGCCAAACCGCTGAACGGATTTTGATGAAATTTGGTATGAATATAGTTGAAGACCCGGGATCAAACATAGGCTACTTTTTTACGCAGGCGGAGCTGCGGGAAAAAGCTAGCCGTCTCTATATTTTTGATCTATTGAATAACCCCATGGTTCCCATGGTCTAAAGCTTCATTGTGCTCGTTGACAGCGGCATAACGGCTACCGTAACTGTTAGCCGACTGTCTTCGCGTACTACTTGCATGTTTAATGAGCTCTGGTTTGAGTGGATCTCAATCTTGGGTCACTGGATCTACTTATAAGATCACCTAACATCTAACAAATTGCGTAAACGTTAAGCCATTTGCTTTTAAAACAATATTCAACTTTAGACCATTTGCTGGGTTTGTCATGCTCTACCGAAGTTTGCGAAGATTTGATCTGGGGGCCAATTCTGGGCGCAAATAATAAACTATAAAAGATCATGCAACTGATATTAAATCACGACTCTATTACGATGCATTTTTGATATGCTCAATATTGGTATTCTATTTTGCTAACACAATTTTGAATCTCAATTTAATTGCAACTAAAACGTATTTGAATGGTAATAGTAAAAAAATGTAAATAAAAAAAATTGAAAGAGTACCAATTATTGAAAGAATTGATAATTTTGATTTTTTTTTATACAACTAAGTAGGAAAACAGGCGTACGGCCCACCTGATGGTAAGTGGTTACCGTAGCATAAGATCGCCTGCAACACCTGAGAGCGCGTTGCCCACCCTAAAGGAATTTTTTCACGCCCTTTTTGAAGGCTCCTATGTACCATGGCAGGGAGTTCATTCCAATTATAGAAGAATAAAGTTTTAGTGGATACATTGTATGAATACTTAGCAAGTTAAGCTTATTAAATGCTTTCCCGCACTTAAAAAAGTAAGATTAAGAGACTTGAGAAATTCATAAAATATATTCAACTATAAATAATTATATTAGAAAACAAACTCACTGACAACTACCATTTAAAGTTAAAACAATGAAGTGAAACTCATCGATAATTCGAAGTAGTGTAAAGGAAACCAACCAACAATAGTGAGAATGCACACAGATGTCGCGCGAACGATGATAAGGCTGGGAAAAGTGGAATAAGATCAGCTATCAGACTGTGTAATACACATCATTATGTATGCTGGTGTAAACTGATCAAGTGATATATTGGCTAACGTAATACAATACAATATCTTTATTGCCCACATACAACAACAAATATTATGTACAATAACAACAACTTAAAAGGCGGACTTATTTCTAAGCAATCTCTTCTAGTCAATCTTTGGGTAAGGAAACAAGACAGTTTAGTTAATTAACTGATTTTGATTGATTTGATTAATGATTGAGTAGAATGCTAGTTTGCGTATAATAAGTCATCTTTATTTAATAAAAAAATATGAGTAAGAGACGAAAGAGGAGTACCTACAACAGCAAGAACGTAAACTTAACTAAATTCTAACTAGATTGACCAAGTGATAGGTAATTTCATCTTTATTTAATAAAAAAATATGAATAAGAGACGTAATTGTAAAGTTTGTACATTAAAGTTCTCATGAACATTTTAGTACACCTATAAGCTCTCTACTTTACCCAAGGTTGACAAACAATAACGGTTAAATAAATAAATAAAATAAGCACCTCATAGACCATTTTAACAGAAAAAATAAAGGCTGTTATTTGTATCATAAAATTTTTCATCTTCAGTATGTATTATGGTATCCAAGTACCACACACAAACACGTCAATTCCAAGTTTATATTTATAGAAGTTCCAAGGAACTTGGTTATAAAAACTAAGTGGCCGCTATACTAGTAAATATGTAATTACTGGCTTTGCTTGCAGGTTCTGAACAGGTTAGGATGACTATTCTAATAACAACCGTAGAAAATGCGATTTGTAAGAATTGTAAGATCAAATAAACCTTTTTAAATAAAATGGCTAGGCTTTACACCATTTCAAGGAGTTTCGAGAATGTCTAGTGATTTATTCATTTATGACTCCTGACAACATCCTATAAAATCTTTTTTTAGCTCACTAGTACGAATATAAGATAAAAATGTATGCATTTATCCTCGTAAATATCATAATCCGTTTTTGTTTTCAATTAATTATTTAAAATTGTTATCTAAGAATACAAGAATACCCTAACCTACTCGTATCTCGCCTGAAGGAATATATACTTTTTATGGGGGATCAGTTGAAATATCTAGTTAATCCTGTTTAGATTATCTTAAGGCTAATCTTCTCACGGGAAGTAATCGTCAAGTGAAGAGAATCCGCAAACACGAGTCACGATTATGTAAAGTTGTGCTAAGACAACACAATGTCGAAGAAAAACGAAACTAAATCGTTATAAAAAAAGTAATAGTGACGTAAGTTTGAAATTCGTATTCGTATCTAAAAATAAATCTGTAAGTACTGATGTGAGTAATTACTGCATGGTGGTATAATAATGCCATTTTTAAATTGCTTCAAGCTCTACCGTGACCACAGATTATGTCCGTCTGATAATCTGTAGAAAAAGAAAAGATTTAATGCTATGTGGTTACCAGAGTTAAAATGGAATTTCAGTTACTTTCTTCGAAATCTACTAGAAAAATTATTTGATACAGCTACTTACTATTTGAGCTAACTCATCTTTGAGGTGTGTGTGGTCATGTGGTGTTTCTCGCCAAACGATGAAGTACTTTTTGTCCTGCCCACTGTGTCCTAACACCTGCACTAGGGAAGACCAGATGGCGGGTACCGATGAGGCCGTGAAAGTGGCAGAACACTTCTCAGGAATAATTTAACTTTTGTTAGAAGGATATCGACACGCCAAGAAGAACAAGATCTATGAGGCTGAAAAAATGATATTTTACCAAGTATATTTTTTTTATTAATAGGATATTTACGACGAATGAATATTTTTACGAAGACTTTACAGGTTTGTAGAGCACTTTGTTCTACTATAACATTTGTCTCCACAACCACTTGCAAAGGTTACCCCGGGTTGCACGCCTCGCCCGATAGCCGGCCTATGACCAGTCACCCTTTCACTACTCCTTATTTTCATGCCTGCGGCTATATTGTCTTTGATAGCCATGACATTATAGTTTGTTATTATACACGCACACATTTATTATTTCTGATAGAGTCGATAAGATCCTTTGAGAAAAGAAAGAGAAAAATGGAAATTCCACTTCACACTAGACTATTTTTGAGCAATTGTCTTGAAACAATATTTACCACTTTGTCGGCGAGATTAACATACGACTACTACTCAAAACACTGCGCATAACTTAAAGAAAAATAAGTTATCTGATGGCTGCATCAAAGAATTTTTGAATGTCAATCTTGTATTGGCGACGACGGTTATTTCCACCAGAGTCTTCAACGTTAACGGCGCCTGCGCTGGCGACCGTTTAAGACAAATGATCAAAATCTCCGCAAATAGCTGTAACTGTTAAACGTATGCGTTGACACAATAATTCACAGCGAGATATAAATACCTGTGGATCCCGTTATTATAATTAAAACTTA
The DNA here is from genome assembly GCA_947363495.1 of Euzophera pinguis. Taxonomy (NCBI): domain Eukaryota; kingdom Metazoa; phylum Arthropoda; class Insecta; order Lepidoptera; family Pyralidae; genus Euzophera; species Euzophera pinguis. The sequence goes on along the minus strand of OX376170.1, from coordinate 8,568,740 downwards.
GGGTTTTTAAAACAAAAACCTATTTGACTTAAACTCAACTTAAAATGTTCCTTTACCTTCGACGGGCCAGAATGAAATTTAAACAATTTATTGTGTCCATTTATTTGTTTGGTAATTAATGGTTGGAATTAAATAAGTAATTTTGAAAAGTATACAGAAAATAGCAAAGATTTAATTCCTAAATTCCTTATAGAGCCTTGCTTGATAGAACCCGAAACCACATAAAAATTAAGTTGGGATTATAATATAATCCCAACTTAATTTTCGAAATGATGATGACTTCGATATATTATATCGAAGTCATCATCATTTCGTGTAGGTTACATTGTCTATCGACCATGTACACCCTGGTGTCAGAGTTGTTCGGAATCGCCTCTCGGCCTCTGACGTAGTTCCTTTAACGACTACCAAATGGCAGCCGAGACCAACGGCTTAACGTGCCCTCCGAAGCACGGAATCATTTTCATTATCAGACAATCAGGTATATCACGAAGTAAAACAAAAAGAAGACTGCTTTTAAACTGCATCAAAATAAATAGGACTGTGACTAACATCAATTATTATTTTCTTAGTCGGTGAAACCAAGGCTTCTGAACTTAATACTTAGCAAGTGAAAACTAATTTAAATACTAGCGAGATAAAGCTAGCCATAATCTAGTATCTAGTATTCGTTCCCCATCGTTACCTGTAATCCCACGCGCCGCCAGATAAACCCTTAGATAAGACTTACTACAGTCACGGAAATGCCTTTTAAATAGCCACTTAAAATTATTACATGATTCACTACTTAGTCGGATATAATAAAATGAAAAGCTTCTTTGTGAATTAATTGTCTTTAAAAACGATAAAAAGGTGATTATAGTGTAGGTGGTGGTTTTCTTTGTTTCTTTTTGTACAGTGTATTATCTATGCTGCCAGTGCAGTCTCGGAGTGTCCATATGGATTTCGCCTTGGTCACGGGACAATATAGCCTCTACATCTCTTATCTCTAGATATAGAGAAGGCCTTTGACTATATTCCTCGATCGATGATCTCGTGGGCACTGAGAACCAAAGGGGTACCAGAAATCTATATTAAGATTATCCGAGATATGTACCGGTTCAATAGTAAGGACCGCTGTTGGTGACACCAAACCATTTTCCGTCACTGTAGGGGTCCACCAAGGATCAGTTCTCAGTCCCTACCTGTTCAGTGTGTCATTAGTCGAAGTATCAAGTAGCATCAGAGACACACATGAGCAACCACCGTGGCTACTCATGTATGCTGACGATATCGCACTGACGGACGCGAGCAAGGGGAGACTGACCCAACGGGCAAACAAATGGAAGGAGTCACTTGAGAACGGCGATCTGAAACTAAACGTAGCGAAAACTGAGTACATGGCTTGTGATACCTCAGATTCTCATCCTTTATGTATAGGCGAAGACCTGGTCGAGCGTAATGATCGATTGAAATACTTGGGGTCTGTACTCGATGCTTGCGGGGACATCTATTGCGATGTTAAGAATCGTATTACAGCGGCATGGGCAAAGTGGTGTCGTGGCAAACTGCCGATCAGGCTTAAAGGGCAGGTCTATAAATATATCATTACACCTGCCCTCCTGCATGGCAGTGAGGCCTGGCCCGCCCTTGAGCGGCACAAGCAAGAGCTGCGTATTACGGAGATGAAGATGCTGCACTGGATGTGCGGAGTGTCGCGGAAGGACCGCATAAGAAACTCCCGAATTCGGGGTAGCCTTCATGTCCGTGACGTAGCGGATAAGCTTCAAGAAAATCGCCTGCGATTGACGTCTGGATTTGCGTGCTAACGGACTAACTGTCAGGGATGCCGGAGACCGGGCGAAGTGGAGAAGCAAAAGAAGGAAAGCGGACCCTGTGCTTTGAAGCAAACAGCTGAGGATGCAACCAGGAAGGCGCTAAGATGATGATGATTATCTGCTGCCAATGGTCCTGTAAAAAATTAAAAAAAAATACTAATATACTGGGTGTACAGTGCCAGCATTTTCTGTTAGTGTTTTTCTGTGTATTTTTTATTTATGTTTTATAAGATACATTTCCAGTTTAGTTAATTTTCAGTTACAATACTTACAAGGTACGGTAGTTACACCTGATACTTAAATAAATGATATCTTATAAAAGACATTGTACAGAATCGGCTCAGCGCGGACCTACCTTTCAGAAAATAATAAGATTACCATTATTCCTAATTATTTTTATAAGATTTTCTGACCATTTTTTGGAGTGTAAATTTACATAATTAAAAAGTACCAATTAATTAGTCTTGTTATTTACGTATTCTTCAAACGGTCAAACAGTGTTGCCTAACAAGTGTAACTTTTTTTTTTTTTTGGAAGGAGTTAGTTAATTATTTTAATGTAGAATATAATAATATATTACTTCATTATCTATAGGTAACATTTGTAAAAAATAAAAAATAATTAATTAGTTAATTATTAGCTCCTTTACGGCCACAGGGAGCGGGTGAAAACGCGCAGGACAGCTAGTAGTTTTATATAACCTGTGACAAAGTGCAGTTTAACTACATCAGTGGTGAAGTAATATTACCATTCGAACAGAGAAGTCTAATTAAACTCGAGCTAAATCAAGTAGCATGGTAAAAATATGCCAGTGAGATGTTTTAGTGACCTACACTGGTGTCAGATTTTTTGGGCTACCTAAGGCATCTAACATAGCCTGTCATTTAGATAGTAATAAAAGCCAGGATAATGGCTTAACATGCCTTCCGAAGCACCGATGAGCTTACCAACCAATTCAAATCATGCTACACTCGCCCTATATAACCCCGATGGGATGAAAATAGGCATGTTAATATTGTTCGTCTATTATCACGTAATTTGCATATATTTTAAATAATAAATAAAGTGAACCTAATCTCAAAATCAACCATTTTCAGCGCGTATTACTATTTATCAGAATGAATTGATACAAAACAATATGTCATATCGTATTATTTTAATAGGAATCTATCAGGTAAAAATACTTTTGGAAGTACTCCAGCCTGTTCGCGCCAAGCCTCCATACAATTTGTACAATGTCCTTTGTTTCAACTACAAGTGTGTAAATTTTTCAATAAAGTCTTTGGTCTCGAACCAAAACCCGCAATTACCAAATTATCGCTGGTATATAAATCGATTTATTAGACATCTAAGTATACAAAATTGGTCATTATTCGGACCATACGAAATTAGATGCCAATGAACTTCACGCCGGCAAATAATAGAGAAGCCAAGGAGATTATAAAATATGCTATTATCTGCTGGCGTGCTATTACAATTATTGTTTAAGTTTGGTAGAACTACATTCTTGTGCTTATTTCAAACTTGTATCTTGCAAAAGTAAATCTCCTTCAATCATCGTAGCTCTATCTACAGGTATTACTTACTGTCACCGATTTTTTTTAAAACTTAACAATACTGGAAGCTTACCAAAGCAAGTTTAATTCGTGTAATCTACTTATCTCGCGTATAAAATAGCGTCATACATTTTAGGTTACCGCTAGAGTCCTAAACTAGTTTTCCAAATGTCCATTATATTTTCTGGATTTGACACTGCGTGTGTATCTAAGTCGTAAATATATATGTCCGTTATTTACACGACATTTGTAGTATGATCATGAGCTTTGATTAAAAAAGGAAGATTAAGATACTTGTAGCCTCCATTTTTATCCATATTTTATTCAATTTTAATAAACATGAACTTACTCTTCTCGTTCCCTCATAAATTTAATATCTTACATGTTACTTTGTTCTCAACGATGTGTATAGTACGTCGATCAATTAAATTTGTAATCGTTTCACGATATTCTCAGTATTGTTCTTGGAGCGGATCGGACTTATAACTCGGGGGCAAAATTAGATCACACGCGCGGAAAAAAATGCTTTCACCCAGATCGTTTCCAACAATTGATCAGTTCTGGGTGAATAGGTCGTCGCGTGTTCAAATTCTATCAAGAACAATGTACCTGGCCTTGACCTACAAGAAAACAATAACCTTAATTGGCTATTTGAGTGAAATCCATATGACGAGACCGCAGAATTAGGTATACAGATGAAAGCAAAGTGCTTGATTTTATCAGTAGCGTAGCATTCTTATCAAAATTAAAACGAAATCGAAAACTTTTTCAGAGGTCCACTGCTCAGCATAGGCCTTAATATAAGCCCTCAAAGAAAAAGTATGCTCCACATTCGAAATTCAATTTCAAATTACCAAATCCATCTACTGAAACAACTTAACATGCCGTCGTGAATTGGCCATTATGTAAAGCTATCCTTTTCATCCACAAGCCCCACTATAGCGGTCAAATCACATTGGCTTAATTGAGAAATCAGGTACGCATGGTATTGGACAAGTTCGTGTGCTATTGTGAGAATCGAACATTAAGTTATTCGTGATGTTACTATTTAGAACGCGATGTTCCACCTGCTGAGCCTTGTTCAGCATTCGAGCAGTCCTTACTACCCAATCAACAATTTACATTCCTTCCAGAACTTCAATTAATTTGCTACATTTAATTTTTTCTACCTTGTGCGATGTATGTGTTTGTTGTTTGTTTTACAGCTTTATTTTTTTATCTTCAGACAGAATTTATTGTCAATCACATAATAATTACGAAATTGAATAAGATTTCAACCGATATATTTTGATATTGCTATTGATTGATTGACGATGATAAGTTTCATGTATCCGATTAGTATGTACTCTTCGTAGATCGTAAATTGTATGACATAAGGAAGTGTCCGGTGAACGTCTTCTCCGACTGACTTGAATACTCAAATGTTAAAGAAACTTTACAACTGAGAAGAAAGTTCCAGGGCCGCGCCGACCCCCGGCAGCGCCTGTGTGCGAAACCTGTAAAGCGCCTAATTATTACGAATCTTCATGTTTTAGCGTGTTTTTTTTATTTTCTGTAAATTTTTTACCAAAATAAATTTTCTCCAGATTTATGAGACACAGGCACGGACATCACTTCGGCGGTTTCATCTTAAAGACGGACAAATAAAGATGTAGAATTGCTTGCATGAGTACTATAGTATCTATCTATCTGAATAAACTAAGTAATTGATCTATGAATTAATAAAATAAATAAACTAGTAGTTGTGAACAGTAGACTTCGCGAAATAACTCTTAATTTATTCAAAACTAGCTGTTTTCTGCTGCTCCGCCTGTGTCAAAAAGTAGCCTATGAATGACCCCGGGTCTTCAACTATATTCATACCAAATTTTATCAAAATCCGTTCAGCGGTTTGGCCGTGAAAGCGTTACAAACACTTTCGCATTTTTTACTATTAGTATGGAAGTATGGCAACGCTGCTATGTATTTCCCCCATTTAACCCCCTTTTTTGAGTTCAATCAAAAAAGCTCTCGCCAAAATAAAATATCCTTACTAAAACTATAAATGCGAAAGTCTGTCTGTCTGTAACGCTTTCACAGCCAAACCGCTGAACGGATTTTGATGAAATTTGGTATGAATATATATATAGTTGAAGACCCGGTGTCAAACATAGGCTACTTTTTGATACAGGCGGAGCTGCGGGAAACAGCTAATTTCAAATATATCAAGAAACATGTGTGCCAAGTTTTGTAAGGATCCGGTTAGAAATAAATATACAGCAAACTTCCCCCTTGTTGCCCTCCTTTTCCCCCCAATCAAAAAAAGCTCTTAACAAGAAACTTCAAATAAATCAAGAATTTGCATGTCAAGTTTTGTAAATCACAAAATGTGGGCAATAAGTTTGCTGTATATGTATTTCTGAACGGAAAATAAATTTACAGCAAATATTCCCCCGTTTGCCCTCAGTTTGCAAAATTAGTCCTGGATTTATTTATAAAAGGAGTCTGCAGTTCTGCACTCATTTGAAAGTCGCTAGAATATTTCTATGACGTTTACAAGACTATCAGTTTATCTTTCTCTTCCCATTGTTTGCGAATAGGTTGTTAACTTTACGACGTAATTGAAGTCCAGCTTTAAAATTACTGTAAAAATTATTTACGATCCATTCACACGCGTAGAGTGCCGCTAAGATGTCTCACAGAATACAGTTTTAATTGAGTCTAATTATAAATTACGCAATGTGATATAGCCGGCCGTGTAATCATAGTTGATGTTAAATAATAAAGCTCGGAGGCTGTTCCGCTTTACAAAGAGTCGTTACGTCTTTTTATTGTTTATTCAAAGTTTTATCTTCAGAAAACTAAACGTCTTGGTTCTTCTATTTATAGCTTGTTTTTGAGGGTTTTGCTAGGGTCAAGGTGTTGCAAATTTTGGATCACGACTACCACAGAAACTTTAATTTATCACGTTACCTAGGAGCGTCCAGTGTTAGAATAAAATACTTCCCTACATTACTTTGTCTCAAACTTTTTAATATTCTGCAAGCAAGGTTTTAAGTCATCTAAGAGTTCAAGAGATACAACTGATGGACAGAGTCTTAAATAAGTACGCTAAATATATAGTTCTAACAATTTCTTAGTAGTTCCTAAATTTAAAAAAAAAGTTTTTTTTTGTAATGGCCAAAATTCTAAGAAATAAAATCGTAGATATTTTAATTGAACTCTAAACAGTTCTAATCGAAGTGGAGTATCAGAAATAACGAGCGAGCGGAAACTAGCGGTACCGTAACAATATAGGGTATTGTACACGCAGTTACTTAGTGCTTTTGCCGTTTTGGCATAGAATTGTTATCGTACTATATTTTAGTACCAGAGTTCTTAGAGATCATAAAACAGTTTTCTATCATTGTTGCTGTTGATTGGATCTTCATCTTTGTACCTCATACCACAATGGATGTGTAATTGAAGGAATTTATTTTTTAATTGTCCTAAATAGTATGCATAGAGAATGACCCTGATAATCGCATTAAAAATTCGAATATATTTGATTCACATTTTTGCAACAGATTGTTCCTTCATTTTTTTTGTACTTTCAACAGTACATTACAGGAGGTATGCAGTCTACGGGCAAATATGTGAAAGTCATAAAATATGCCAGTAACAATAGGCTGGTGGAATATAATTTAAAAATATGTTGGTAAGATTGGTTGTCCATCCGACTTCTCCCATCATGGGACTAGTTCAATATGACTAGTAGGGAATACAGATTTGAAAGACATGCAGGGATTGCTATTTTGTTTTCCTACTGTATCTACATTATCAAGTCTTGTAAACTCCAATCGTCTGGAGCTCTATTTTTTTAAAAGTCTCTCACGAAACTAGTGGTAATCGGTCGAACTTGAAGCTGACTTTTCTTTGTTTATCTTTCGCAGGGCGCGCCAATATGTGGCGTGCAATACTGCTATCGTGCGCTCTAGTGTGTCACGGCCAGCAGCAGGGTCCCAACCGGGTCGTCGACCTGTCCAGCACGTGCGACAAGGGCTCCCTCACCGTGCACCTCGGCTTGGACCAGCCCTTCAAAGGAATCGTCTTTAGCAAGGACTTCTCTAGGGAATGCCGAGTTCAAGGTAGCATATTACTATTGGTTTTTTGATAGCTCTGTTAACATTTATCAGCCATTTATCGCATAGTGATTAGTGAAGGATGAATATCAAATTTTATTAAGCACGAGTATAATAGGAATAGTACCTCTACCTACCTACCTCTCTATACTTAAAATATTTATTACCCCAGCGGAGTTTTACTTTTAGAAACTTTCAGAATTCAATCAATCAATCAAATATTTATTTGCATAAAATGTAGGTTGTACAATGATGTTATAATATAAATAGGTGCCCAAATACATTTTACCTTTGCAAAAGGTGTGCAAAATAACACAAAAATACATAATTAATAAATGATAAATTTCAAATTCAATTTAATTACTTATGTCATACAATGTCAAATTCAAGTTTAAAAATCAATTAAATTAGTATCATTTAAAAAGTTATTGATCAAATTCTGTAGAAAAAGCATCTCACTGAAGTAATTATCATCCTTTACCCCACCTCTTTCAGGAAGTTTCCAGAAACAGGTGACACTCCACCTCCCGTCAAACGCGTGTGGCGTTCGCACGTCCACTTTAAACAGCTCTGTCTCGGACCCTGACAATGGAGACCTGTTCTATAATGTGGAACTGGTAGTGCAAATGGACAAGCACCTGCAGCAGTCTGCAGACCAGGAGATAATGGTGAGGTAAGTATCTTACTTATGTGATCTTCTTTCGTGCCTCATCATCATCATCTTTCGTGTAGGTTACATTTTCAATTGACCATGTACACCCTTTGGATATAGCAATTGATTTCCGAAGGAACATTATTTATTTTGTTAAATCAGAGCTAGTTCAACATTTTTTTTTATTTGGTATAACTAGAACTTATTCTTTTACTGCCAAAATTTATACAAAATTCTGATAATAATGATCGCACTTTGAGTGAAAAGAGGTGCAATTTAATTATCTTTTTCTAACACCCCACTAGATGGTAATAATACAAAAACCAAAATGAATAAGAAAATAATGTGTGAGAAAAGTAGCGTTTTGTCGCGTCTAGTTTTTACGCGAGGAATGAAGCCGCATCATCATTACCGCACCAGACCGGTTCCGGAGTTCCAACCAAATGGAATATTAGAAAATACATTATTATGTAAAACGTCATGAATAATACATGATCTCGTGTTATAGTTTTATTGATCTTTCCATGCATGGTTTTATATTTTACATAATATTACATTAAAACTGCATTTATAGGTGGGTTTTTAATAGCGCATAGACCAGCGAATATAAACTCAACAATGTATCTAATAATAACATTACAGACTCAATGAATTTCATTGTCCAGTGCCACCACCACGATACTAGCAAATACGTTAACAATTTTATATGTAAAATCTATAAAAAGTGCCCCCTGCCGATATTAAGAAATTCCATACAAAATCTTGACGCAGTCGATGGTGTCTACGTTAGTAAAATCTCATGGTAGAAGAACTCTCAGAAGAGACATTGGTATGTTGAATTAGTGTGTTGAAGCTGCCCTAAAGATAATCTATTATGTGCTGAGGGTAACACGTGTTGTTAAAACGGAAGCCGTCGTCATAGAACTATAATTTTAGTACTTGCGTGAACTCGAATACTGTTTATAGAAATAGGCGGATAAATAGATTTTCCTTAAACTTAAGCTGACCGACCACTTTGTGTAAATCAAAAAGTTTGAGCAGTGTATAAAATCACCATGTGTTAATTGCCATCTTTACAATAGGATTCGCACCACAGACCATCCCGAAAAAAATCAAAACGCATGTTCCTATATGATTCATACAAATTCTCATGCAATTTTCAACATTACAGATGTAAATTGCAGCGTCGTGCAGTGCGCATCAACAGCTCAGCGCTGGAAGGCGTCATAAGTACTAAGTTACGAGAGATGATGGGACACGAATCAAAGAAAGTAAGGTAGGTACCTACCTAATGATTTTTTTCTCTCTTTTTATAAAGCAGTTTGGCAATCTATAATTATTTTGTATCTCCGTTTGGGATTCACGGGTTGTCCCGGTCCTTTGAGAGGCTTGCGCCTATATGGATCCAACGCGTAAAGGCCCTTTGGAGAAGTTGATGTCATGTAGTGCTCCTGCCAAAACCCTTCCTCCGCTATACCAAAGATGACATGTCCATGAACAGGTCTTGGTAAGAGTAGGAACTATTTCTAATGTATGAAAAGGATATATATAGTGATGAAGTTTGGATGGAGATGAAACTGGGCTATTTTAATTATATTATTATATCTCCTTTTGGATTTCACGGGTTACCCCGGTCCTTTGAGAGGCTTGCGCGGGGATATTGATCCAACGCGTAGAGGCCCTTTGGAGAAGTTGATGTTATGTGGTGCTCCTGCCAAAACCCGTTCTCGGCCATATCAATAGTTGACATTTCCATGAACAGGTCTCGGCAGGAGAAGGAACTATTTCTAATGAGTGAAAAGAATAAATGGGTTATGGTGATGAAGTCTGGGTGGTTTAAATCTGGGTTATTATATAGGAATTCGGACACCTGCCATAATCATGATTACAGACTATTAGTGGCAGGCGGTGACTCGCCACTCAGTGAATGGGCCCCCCAAATAGTCGCCGCATTTGGCAACAGAGGGGCAACATTGGAATGAGCGTCTAAGGGTGCCGAGAGGTGCGGCTCCGGTTTCGCCATCGCGAGTTACCTCGTGAGCGGGTTTCCCCGTTATTACGCCATTACGTGCAATACACTTCCACCCTCGAGCATATAGCTCTTGCGACTCCACTCTGGTCGGCCGGCTAAGGCAAGCGAGAGGTAGGGGTCCTGTCCCTCATCGGCGTCCACTCCGACCTTGGCGAAGGAAGGCCGAAGATGAGGGACGGATGTCTCCCCTGGGAGCACTCAGGTCCGCGGTGTCGCCACTCACCAACAGCTCGCCACAAGCTGCCTTGCGGAGACTGACTGCACTGGGAAGGGAACCCAGTGGGCGATGGGGTCGTCACATCCCTACGCCTTTATTATTATTATTATTCTTTTATTCATATTTAGTCTATTTTGTACATTTTTAAATATTACATGTAAAAAAAAAAAAGAAAAAAGGAATACAACATTTAAAAATATACAAAAACGGGGCACCCATCGGCAGCGGAGTTAGACCCAAGCTGCCGGTGGTCAGGGCTCCAGAGAAAGGAATCTCCTCACAATACGAGCCGTGTCCAAAAGCACTGCCTTCTGCATCTGTGCCTTAAGTCATTAAGTCCACCTATTGTGCTTTACAATTGTATTTGTACAATAAAGTTTAAATAAATAAATATTATTATTATTGATTGTGGATCTCACTATCAGCTTTAAGCTGATACGTGTGCGTCTTCTTGTTTGGATAATAGGTATCTGTCTAGTCTATTTTTGAAGCTATTAACTGATGGTGCATTTATAACACTTTCCGGGAGCTTGTTCCAATCCTTGACCACTTGGTTAATTTAAAAGTTTCTCAATGGTTTCTTTTTGCTTTTATATGACACATCTTTAGCGAATGACCTCTCAGACGCTTGTTTTCCAAGAATGTGTTTAGTCCCTTCAGATCAGATGATACCGTTTAAGATCCGTTCAGTATTTTGAAGTTCAGTATTTATTTATAAGACAGCCTCTTCTTCTGCGAGATTCGAGTGTTGTAAGGTTCAGTTCCTTTAGTCTCTGTTAATATGGCTTGTTTCGTAGTGGCTTCACCATTTTTGTAGCTCTTCGCTGGACATTTTCTATGAGCGCTATATCTTTCTTGAAGTATGGGTTCCAAATAATGTAGGCAAACTCCAACAGCGGTCTTATAATGTTTTGTAGAGTTTGACGAAAGTTTTTGGTGTTAAACTCATGAAGGAATTACGAATGAGGTATAACATAGAATTTGCCTTTTTGACTAAGTTGACTATATGTGTTTCCCATTTAAAGTCTGTGGTTATTATGATGCCAAGGTCCTTTTGCGACTCCACAGCTTTCAACTTCAACTGCCGATTGCCAAGAAAGTATATTTGAGAGGATTCTTTTTCCCAATATGTAGTACTGTGTATTTGTCCACATTCATTGACAATAGCCATTTTTCGGTCCTTTTTAAGATATCGTCAAGTCCTTTTTGAATGTCCAAAAACTGTGAATTAGGGTTACCAAAGTATTTTGTGTCATCAGCGTACAATGAGAATGGAAGTTTCAAAGTATGTCAGAGGTCTGTCAAGTAGAGAATAAACAGTAACGGTCCAAGCACAGAACCCTGTGGAACTCCACTAAGTACATCTCGTGGGTTGGACAAAGTTGTTCCTACCCTCAAACAAAAAGATCTGCCATTTAGAAAATCTCCAATCCATGCTAATAGTTTTCCACGTATACCCAGGTTTCTAACTTATGTACTTTGGAGTAGTTCGCGGTAATAATCTCTCTCTGAACATTTGGTTCGACAGCTTAACCGATTGATCGGACGACGTGAACATCTTCTTTTAATAATATCCCGCGGGGTGGTGCTACAGCACACGGCTGTACCTAGTGAAGAATTGAAAATGGTTCTCTCAAGCTGCTTGCTTCAATCTTTCATATGAAGAGAATTTATAAAAAAATCTTTCAACTGTCATTTTAACCACAGATTGCGATGTTTTTTAACTTTTTTTTTCAATTTGTATTTTAATTGTGATATTTTCGTTTTTCAGGACTGGGCGAAACCGGCTGGGCTTCGTTTCTCCCGCCACGCTCGAGCAGCGGCAGTGGCTGATGGAGGCGGCGCGCGCCTGGATGCAGCTCGCGCCGGCCGACAGCGTCGAGGTCGGCCAGCCCACCACGCTGCTCATACAGTGCACGCTGCCAGGTCAGTGCCCGCCAGCGTCAAGGTCGGCCAGCCCACCACGCTGCTCATACAGTGCACGCTGCCAGGTCAGTGCCCGCCAGCGTCGAGGTCGGCCAGCCCACCACGCTGCTCATACAGTGCACGCTGCCAGGTCAGTGCCCGCCAGCGTCGAGGTCGGCCAGCCCACCACGCTGCTCATACAGTGCACGCTGCCAGGTCAGTGCCCGCCAGCGTCAAGGTCGGCCAGCCCACCACGCTGCTCATACAGTGCACGCTGCCAGGTCAGTGCCCGCCAGCGTCAAGGTCGGCCAGCCCACCACGCTGCTCATACAGTGCACGCTGCCAGGTCAGTGCCCGCCAGCGTCAAGGTCGGCCAGCCCACCACGCTGCTCATACAGTGCACGCTGCCAGGTCAGTGCCCGCCAGCGTCAAGGTCGGCCAGCCCACCACGCTGCTCATACAGTGCACGCTGCCAGGTCAGTGCCCGCCAGCGTCGAGGTCGGCCAGCCCACCACGCTGCTCATACAGTGCACGCTGCCAGGTCAGTGCCCGCCAGCGTCGAGGTCGGCCAGCCCACCACGCTGCTCATACAGTGCACGCTGCCAGGTCAGTGCCCGCCAGCGTCGAGGTCGGCCAGCCCACCACGCTGCTCATACAGTGCACGCTGCCAGGTCAGTGCCCGCCAGCGTCGAGGTCGGCCAGCCCACCACGCTGCTCATACAGTGCACGCTGCCAGGTCAGTGCCCGCCAGCGTCGAGGTCGGCCAGCCCACCACGCTGCTCATACAGTGCACGCTGCCAGGTCAGTGCCCGCCAGCGTCGAGGTCGGCCAGCCCACCACGCTGCTCATACAGTGCACGCTGCCAGGTCAGTGCCCGCCAGCGTCGAGGTCGACCAGCCCACCACGCTGCTCATACAGTGCACGCTGCCAGGTCAGTGCCCGCCAGCGTCGAGGTCGGCCAGCCCACCACGCTGCTCATACAGTGCACGCTGCCAACAGATATAACATATAACTAAATATTACACGTCAATTTAACATTACATAATATTGACAAATTAAAAACGTGATTGCAGTTGGCGTTGGTCTTCGAGTGACAAACTGCATCGCCCACGACGGCCTCGGCGAGGCCTCTCAGAAGCTGCTAGACGAGGCCGGCTGTCCCATAGACGAGGCCATCTTCAACAAGCCCACCATCCACCGCCATCAACACAGAACTGAAGTCGACTTGTCTGAATTAGAACCAGTTGATCCTCAACGAAACATCGATGAAAACACGAACATCAAACTCTTCAGAACAGATCCTGAATACATGTTCAAAAACATAATGACTTATCAACACGCCGTAACTACTTTTGCGGCATTTAAATTTCCTGATCGCGCTAAATTACATTTGTCATGTGGCATCGAGTTGTGTAAAGGCCAATGCCCGCCTGTTGACTGTAAGGCACTACTGAGGCCTCAGCAGACCAGAGATGGATTGGTTAGAAAAGCTCGATTGGATAAAGACGCGAAAGGAGTAGTCATTGATAGACTTGAAGTGTACAACAGTATTGAAGTGCTGGCGCCTAATATTGAGCTGGAGGATGAGGCATCGATAAGAGGTGAGGTTCATCATAAACCTTTTAATTAATTTTTTTGAAGTTTTGCGATAATATTTAAATAATTTAACAACATACAGATTCAATCTAGAGGAGGTTGAACCTAAAACACCATAAATTATTTAACTGGACATATTAAATTAATACAAAATATCACCGTCATAACTAAGTTTATTATATTCTAAACAGTTGTTGATGAAAAATCGCAGCGACTATAGCTAAATAATTTTAAATTTCAGGCTCGAAAAGAATTGAAGCTGAAGAAGACGAATTAATTCGAAGATTCTCTCCTGGTGATAAAACAATTTGCATGTCGCCTGGAAAAATGGCTCTTGCGTTCTGCGTGTTAGGGGTCATTTTCTTGTGCGCCATTGCTGTAGCGTTCATATCGTTGGTGCGAGCGAGACGTCGACTCGGCCGTGAACCGCTGCATACATCCCTCTCTTTCTACACTGGCAGCAAAAGTATGTTCTCTTCTAGCGAGAGTTCCAGTTCAGGTTTAAGTGGGAGTAAGCTTCTCCTCACTGACAGTCCATATTTGGATCATCACTCCTCTTCAAGCAATAACTGGCCGTATTCACGGGCCTTTTGAAGTACCTACTTTGACTGATTAATGTTAATTTTATATTGAAACAGGGTTAATAAGTATGTATAATTTCAAAGTTAAAATTTATGTCGAACAATTTATCAAAAACTCTGTCCCTTTGTTTTCGGTCTCCTTTATAAATGTGTTGTGCTAAATCAATCTATCAAATCATTTAGTTGCATAAATGTAATTCGTATGCTCCTTATAAATTCCCTATTGACAATATATTCAATCAACGAAATGTCTTCACACACACACACTATGATAACACTATTTGTATAAAGTTCCAAGTAAAATATTTAGATGTTTTACATAATTGCCAATTTGCTTCTCTAACCCCTGTATTAATATATATTTCGGAAATATTGAGTCATATTTATCCTAATGTGAATTTTAGAATTTTTATTTATATTAGAAACTTGTTATTAATGAACTCAATATATTCATTTTTTTTTATCTATACTGAATAAACAGATAAACTACAAGTTTCTACAATTCAATTAAATTAAAAACTTGTAGAACGAATAGACAAACCAGTACCTCTACTATGAGATTTGACAAACGCAGACGGCCTTGGTAAGGTTTTATTTCTTAGTTACCTTACAATCCGCCAGGGGCGCTGCACAGATTTGGAAAAATTGTTAATGCAGTTGCTAGCGTCTACGGCAATTATATCTCAATAGTAGAGACACGAGTATTTTTTTCTAAAACTATTCACATAAATAGAATAGATGATAAATTAGTTTTGTAGTAATTTATGAGATAACATTGAGGTGGCGCTTTTGTATCTGTCGGTGAGAATATTCAGTTCTTTACCGATATATGGGTCCCGGGTTTGGGTAGAATAAATATAATTAAGTTTCGAAACACATTAGCGCTACCTCGAATAGTAGTGTAGCTTTTATTGTATTGTATTGATTTATTTTTGATAAGATTGTGATATGTTGCGAAAGAAATGTACGAGTAGGTATGTTTTTTTATTTTTATACATTTGTACTTACATTTTGAATAAAATAATATACAAAATATGTTTAATTATTAAATTTTTACCTCTTAGACTTCTTTTACGTCTTAGATTTGGTGGCTCGACTGTAGTCAGCCCTCCATAAGAGCATGACGCCAAGCGCTAAACGCGCGTTTTGATAACGCACGTTTAGAACTACATAAGTTTTTAGTACACATGCTAACACGCCTTTTATTGATACGCGCGTTGAACGCTGCGCTAGCGCTCGACTATTGTAAGCGCGGCGCGTCAACCAACGCGCGCTTTGAGAAGTTTTCTGTTTTCGTTCAGTTGAGCGCGCGCTTTCGACCATAGATGACTATTGTATATACTGCTTTCGACGCGGATAGACGTATTTAAGGGTTCATCGGGACGTCCAGAAATCGTCTGAAATGGAAACCGAAGCTTTTAATACAGAAGAATTATTTATAGATTAAATAGAGAAACGTCCCGCGATATGAGGACTTGAAAAGTAGCGATTATTCAGATAGGAATTTAAACGGATGGGCTTGGGAAGTACCCGTCAGGGAAACCAGATAAAACAGGAACATGATAGTTGCGTACCTATACACAAGTCACCCAACACAGCACCTCCATGGATGTATATCTAATTTCTAACGGTATTTAAAAAGAAAAATTTGTCATACGAACTCAGTTCTAATGATTCACTGGAGTTACTGTCGATAATATCGAACCATGGAGTAATTACAAAGAGGAGATGCCGTTTGAAATGGCGCAGTGATATGATCATTGGCGCCCCGCCGACACAAAAGTGGGCGGAGCTTGTCATTGCTCGTGCTCCATGATTGGAGCCACTGCCGAAACCAAGCACCCTGCACGTCTGCCTTCCGCCCCGTGTAGCCTCACAAACGCTTTCTTACAAAACGCTTATTACGGCATCTCCTCTTTGTAATTACTCCATGTATCGAACCTTCATGACTATGCACTACCGATAGTATCGGTAGTATGTATTGTTATATACCTGTGTGTCACAGTTAAGCCTCTCGAGCTTAACTTGGCTTAGTTGTTTCCTTGTTGCGTGTTTTCAATATGGCTTTTACTTTCGTATTTATCCAGTAACAAGTTAAAATTATTGAACAGTAACAAGAAAGTTGTTTAGTCAAGCAATCAGCACGCATCACGCCTTTTTCGCGTAGGGGTAGGCAGAGATTACGGATTTCCATTTGCTACGATCCTTATAGACTTCCCTCGCTTCTTCTACGCTCATCACTCTCGTCATACACGCTCGTCGATTACGGGTACTCCTGACATCTCCTTTTTTTAATATGTCTGCGATTTGGTCGCAGTATGTTCTCCGAGGCCGGCCCTTACCGACTTTTCCTGTCACCTTTGATTTATAAATACCTTTTGTAAGTCTCCTTTCATCCATAATAAATAATAATAAATCATTTCATTTCATTTCCATCCTTTCTACATGCCCAAACCATCTTAACATGCCTTTTTCTATTTTTGTCACTACATCCTCATTCACACCACACCTTTTCCTTATCTCACTAGGTATTTCTAATTTTATCGCTCAGACGTACTCCACACATACACTGTAAAGCTCTCATTTCAACTGCATTTACTCTGCTTTCATTATTTTTCTACCAGACCCAACTTTCGCTACCATACTTAAGAGTTGGCATATTATGTCGAATTAAAATTGTTAGATATCGAACAAAAATCCTTGGATGTCGGACAAAAATTATTCAAATGATTGATTGATTGAGTAAGCATTTTTATTATTTTCCTGCTAAATTATTTTTATTTTTTGTACAGTGAGGACGTGTTCTTACAAAATCTGATTTGTAACCTACTAGGTCTGTTTTGTAACTGCCCCCAAATATTTTAGAGGTAAAATATTTTTTTTCGTAGTAATAAATTATAATATAAAAAGTAATTACAGTAATAATAAAAGACAAAATGAAAAGAATTTTAATAAAAATACGATATTTACGTTATTTCACAAACTGTAAGTTAAAATTAGAAAAAAAAAACATCAACATTAAACACTTGTTTCAAAACTGAACAATAAGTAGCTATAATATTTTTGATTTTATAATTTGAGCTTAGCAAATATTTTTTTCTTCGAGATTACGTATTTGAAAATTAATAAATGTTTCTGCCGTTATGTTTATTTAATTTGTTTTATTTAAATTTTCCTTTGATTTATGTTACAAACTTATTTACGACTTGCTTTAAAAAAACTGAAAATTTTGTTTTTTTTTTAATTTATTCGGCGTTCCTTTATATAAATCTTGAAATTTATTTAATTTAAAAATAACCATATTTAAAAAAAAATCATTTTTAAATCATGTGTCATTTAAAGTGAAAATGCCCACGTATGTATGCCATATTATGTCATACATTAAAAATAGGTATATACCTAAAAAGGGTAGTGTTGTTGAATAATCGATTGCATCAATTTAAAATCGTTTTATCGATTACATCGATAGTACCGAAAGATAATCGATATTTTAGAGTATATAAAACAAACACAATCGACAATCGATTATCAGTCAACGTTTAAAGTCTATCGGTAAGGCCATCACCACACGGTGCTATTCCGTTGCAATTGAGCTATGCTACCTAGTCGCATTTTCCCGGGAAGCAGTCGCGTCGTGTACGCTACATACTCTCGAAAAACGTAACCCTCCTTCTGACGCAGTCGGGTAAAAACGGGCTTGGATTTTTTTAAAATTATACTTGTAAATATATAGTTTCAAAAAAAATATTTCGATATCGTAATATCTGTCTGGCAATATGAATCTTATGCTCATTCCCCATCTCCCCGCGCAGGCGCGGTACAGCGTTGCGGTCAAACTATAGTAGCATATGGCTTATCTCAAGTTGCATTGGAATAACGCCGTGTGTGGATGGCCTAATTCGTCGGCAACGCTAGAAGAGTGTTGGGATAGGGATTGAGTTCATTTTGCTAACTTTTTTAATGGATGAAGTCTTTAATAAATTCTAGTTAGATCTGTGGTGTAGGCAGGTATTGGTAAATTGGTATAGATCCCTACATAATATTTTTAGCCATAGACAGATGCTGCTGAACTTAAACCTTCCCCAAATTGAGATGCATGTAATGAGGAAATTATATCCCCTGACTAATTCCTTACATATATTTACCCTGAAAACTAGGGTCATCATTAAAACCAGGGTGTAAATGATCGATTGCCACTGGAGTAAATGCCATACTACAACGCAAATAAGAATCTCACCTCAAAAATACTATTATAATGGCCAGGATGCGATGGTATGGTAGTACTATCGCAACACGTCCAAGTCAATTGACCTTAGAAAACAATTTTAATTCCAAGCAAGTGGCTTGAAAAGGCATTAAAGATCAAAAATGTTGAATTGTGTTTAATTGAATGACATCATTGTCCAATCTCATTTTTCTACGCATTTTGATTTTACAATTAAAAACTTCTGTACCGAATTTATTAAGATAAGATGGAGATATGCGGGAACAAACACATAAAAACATTCATTCAAATTAAAAACCTCGCCTTTTTTGTATTTTGGAAGTCGGTTGAAAATGAACAAACTTTCATTAGGCCTACTAATTAAATTATGTTAAATCCTTTTTTACCTTATCTATTGGATGTGAAAAAATAAGAAAAATCACATTTTAGCAAATAAAGATCATCCTTTAATTTTTATGACCAGGGGATAAGGTTCCTCCACTCACGAGGATGGAATATTCTTAAATAGGTACCTAATAACAACCTGTGATAAAAACCGTCATGTTTGGGTAATCAATCACCGGTTAAGCGAAGCCGAATTAAAGAAAAGAAAGAGTTGTAGAAATCCGTGTAAAATAAGCTAGTTCATTATTTTAACCAGAGTTCCGTTATTTCATTTTCATGAAAATCAATTTTATTTTATTTTATATTCTTTTCATATAATTTGTATGTATATATATATATATGTATCTTCAACCATATTCGTATCAAATTTCATCAAAATCCGTTCATCGGTTTCAGCGGTAACAGACAGACTTTCGTACTTGTATTATTAATGTGGAAGTATAGATATGGATAGTATGGATGGATATGGATTGCATAGGTAATAATAATTTTATTTGTATTCATGAATAAAATGTTGATGAATCGATCGATTTCATTTCTTTCAACGCCCCATCACTAAACCGAGAGGTGATGTCATTCTTGGCCGTCTTGCGTCAAAGACTATGAGGCAAAATAATAATAGATGCGCTTTCATTAACTGCCTAATTTCTAAATTCTTATGTGAGGATAGGAAGATTCTTTTTTTTCTATACATGATATATATAATTCACAACTAAATCTGGCGTAGCCAATCTTAAACAAAAGAGCCTGATTTCTGTTAAAAAATAATACTAAACAAGTTTTTTATGAAAATAAAAAGTTTGAATATAAAATAGAGGAATTAAACATCAGTAAAAAGGTATAAAAGTAAATTGGTTTCTTAGTTGGTAACTGCTAGCTTTTTCTTCTACACTTCTAGGGGTAGGTATTCGGCTTAACATATTTACTGTGACGTTGAGCCAGCAAATAAAGTTACTTATATGGTAAAGTAAATTTAAATTAAAGTAAAAAGTACAAACGAACCTTAACTAAAATTGGACTAACAAAATTAGGTAGAATATTGTGTGCCAAACTTACTGTACAGTTAAATTATTCTATGATTTGGGCGGATAGAAAAACGAAGGTTGATGAATGCCGTTTCGTGATGCTTTCGCACCGATCTTTCGCCTCGCATTCGAAGCCGTGCTCGTACTTATAATCTGGAATGATATTGTGAGCTATTTCTATATGAATTACGATTGTTCTTGACCGAGAGAAGAAAAGGTTATGTTTTTAATACCTATGGTCAATTTAGTAACAGTTCATCAAGTTTTTGTGTCGTGAGTGAAGAGTACGATTGGTCACAGTTCCCGGATTTATGTGATAATTTGTGTGTAGTGGTGACAAATTTGTGTTATATTTGACCTGGGACACCATTTCTAATTATAAATTATAGGTGAGTCCTTTTCAGTTACCGTTTCACTTAGAAATCCTAATTGGATTCACTTTTGATTTTAATCTAGTTGGATTGGAAGCCAAGTAGAAGTTCATTGAATCATCGAGCTAACTACTTCTTCGACTCGACCATTCTATTCAGTAACGATGAATTTGACAGAAGAAATTGTAATGAGAATTATCTCTACTTAAATGCAGTGTTCAAAACCCAAAAAATAAATGAATGGAAGTACATAAAAAGGAGTTACATCGGGAATGTAATTAGCTTACCAAACTACCCAGATCCCTGTCAAAATATCAATAAATCTACTTCTATGGACCTAAGTATATATATTTGGAAATCTTGACAAATGATTAAAATTTGAAACCAGATTTAAATTTAAAAAGAACCCTGAACGGGCATTGTGATCCTGTAGTTAATATTTTGAGTTAGACTGTACAAAAGGGTGCCAGTGGTACGAGACTTAGAAAAATTTTTGATTGATTTTTTTATGTCCTATCAACACCTGTTTTTTTTTGATGTCAGGGTTTGGGGATCACTATAAGCATCATTTGAGGTCATGTTACCATTTTTCCGATATTTTCCGAGTTAGAGTCATTTTTCTGAAAGATCGCCTTAGTCACGGAACTGACTTTATGGAAGAGTCATTAGGTTAGGTTATAGGTTATCTTCAGACCACCAAAATATGCGAGCGAGCGTTTGACTTAGTCACAAAACGTGACATTTATTGAAATTTTTATTTGCGCACCCTTTCCAACACTCTGACCATATTTTGTTGTCTTGTGTTTTTTGTTATACATTGAGCTGCTCTGTATTTGGGTGTTTTAACTGGTAAAATATCAAGATAATTAATAATAACCATTGTAACTTGTTTGGAAAAAAATGTACCTAAATCATGTATTTTAAGCCATATTTTTGTATAAATCTTGTTGTTATAAACAGGTATAATATAAACTCAAAGAGCCGATGGCCAAGGCTCATCTGAACTGGGAGCCCCTTGTGCTATTGCCAAAAAAGCTGAGTGGTGTAAAACCCTCACCTCAAACTGTCCCACTGTTATTATAAAAACTTATTTAAGTCCAGTCAAAAAAAAAACGGATAAGTTCATTGGGAGCCCCTGGGGAGCAGGCTGGGTAATTTTGGTTGAGAAACTGTTAAAGAATTGGTCAAAGCCATGTAAGTATTTTCGTATTGGTCTAACGAGAAGTTTCATAAATTGACTAAAAAATGCGGGTTAGGATATTTTTTTAAATGAATGAGCAAATTTGCTAGCTATTTAGTTCAAAAACTAGTCCTTTTAAAATTTATAAATAAGGTGTTTGTAAATTACTAGGTATATTGTGAGGCTATTTTAAATAGGGTATTTTAGATTAAGCTAAGTAAACAAACTGTTCAGCTTAGTATTTGATATATGACCATTTGGTATTGGTATAAAAAAAAATTGACACCAAGAACTTTAAAAGATTTCTGATTAATTAGTAGTTATGAAGAGAAAAAAAATATTATAATTGTTCTTTCTAGAGTATCTAGTCCTATAAATATGTATGTTGGTTCACACACTCAAACTTTACTTTGTTTTCTATCTTGCAACTGATAATGAATGGATGAACTTTGACTTCAACCTGTAATATAAAAACAAACAACTATTCAAGAAATGTTTGTGATCCCAAATAAAATTTATTCTGACTTGGTTTAGTAAATCCATCAAAAGAGAAAAAAATACTCAAAAGTTCGTGAAATTTAATAGTATTCTGATAGATTACATACTATATTTTCATAAAAAGCCTAAATTCGATTTTTTAAAGGCTGTTAAATTTCTATAATTGGTTTTAAACTATAAAACTGAACACAACGTTTTCTGACCGGCTGACGACAATTATTCCTGTATCCAACCACTGAGGCACTGGTTTCCGACCAGACATATCTCGCCTGCTAAAATAACCTTATGGCTTTAAAATACAGTTGGAATTTGTAATAAATAAAACAAAATTTAAATCATTCGATCAATTATTTGTAACACTAGCAGTTTCCCGCAGCCCTGCTTGCGTCAAAAAGTAGCCTATGTTTGACCTCGGGTCGTCAACTATATTCATACCAAATTTCATCAAAATCTGTTCAGCGGTTTGGCCGTGAAAGCGTAACAGACAGACGGACAAACAGACTTTTGCATTTATAATATTAGTTTGGATGAATCAAAGTCAATAATAAATTTGAAAATAAATGGCATATTAAGAATATCTATACCAAACTACATAAAAAATAACTATACTATTTTTTATTTACATTATTTTTTTTTATTGTATTTTTGATGGTTATATGTAGATCATTTTCCTTGTCTTTACTCTGGAGCTCTTTCAAAATTTTTTTTAGCTGGTTTCTATGCAACTACTCTTGTAATAATCTTTTTCTATCATAGCTTTCACCTCTTTTTTATCATTCATGATGGTGCACCTGAAATAAACCCATGCAAAGTCCGTCAAGCTCAACCAAAACCATAACCACCTGAGTTGAATGGATACAGAAACATGGAAACAAATTTCTTAAATCCTGATTCCGATCTTTCCTTCAGTTGTGCAATAAAGCATCTGTAGTTGATAAATTGACAACTTATGGATTACGAAACTTGAAGGCTTTTTATAGTAAATCTACTGCAGTTAACATAGGTTGCATACAGGTATAGCATGTAAGCATAGTATTAAGAATAAATAAATGAATGCAAAATTTTCACAAAATAAGCACTACAATTTAAAATTTGCTTTTATTTACAAAGTGTGGAATTCCTGTTACTGACCACTTGGTTGGTATCCAAAGTGTTCTTATTTTAAAAGGCTCATGATTCCATCTATTTTTATTTTATCAATAAATCAATCAAAATACAAAATTCTTGCTTGTTTTTTAGAATTTTAAGTGCTCATAAAACAAATAAAGCATACAAAATCACAAAACTTGGAAATTACATCAATCCATAGGTATAAAGTTGCAGATTCATGTTCTAACTGCATTCGTTTTCATACAAACTGCACCTTGGCATAATTTTTGTTAAACTATATATTTTTGTAAACTTTCCGTTAAGATTTGACAGACATTTTTTGATAGATGATGTAAGATGAATCAATGAATCAAATAAGCTTAGTTTCAGAATTTTTGTGTGAAATTTGAATACTGGTCGGATTCAGATTACAGGTCGGAAAACGGTGCCATTATGTATATGTAATATCGTAGAGATTCTTAACCCATAGTGGGTTTATTATAATAGTTATCTCAGAATTAAAAAAAATATTTTAGTTTAATTAATGTGTTTTATGACTCCCTTTATGATTTCTGATCATTAAAAAATTATTTCAAGTCATTAAGTACTTTTGGAAATATCAGTGGTGTATAAGGCAAACTAGGCTAATATGGGGTTAATATGTTTTTTTCTTAATTTTATATTCTTTTTCGGTTTGTTTTTTCTTTTATTTATTTATTTCATGTACACGCTGTAAATATACTTTGGAAACTTAACATTAGGAACTTTTTGTGATTAAATTATATTTATTTTTATAACAATCATTAAGGATGATTTATGTCCAGAAAAAATTAGAATTGATCTAATTTGTATGAAAAAATATTTAACAAAAAAAAAAACAAGTTATGTTACATGAGATTAGGATAGTCCAACTCAAAAGTCTAAATTGAAAATTCTACTAATTGAAAATATTGACAGTTAATTTACAACATCCACCATTCCTATTACTTGTTATAAGCATAGCTGAGCAGATATCCTCATTGCAATATCTCCGTTTCAACTTGGCCAAAAATGCTTTGGTATGTCTTTGTGTTCTCCTCTAGAGGTCGCATTTATTAACCGATTCCCGTGAAATTTTAGGAGCAGGTTCAATAAACATATGAAAATCGATAGTCGAGCCATTTTTTGGAAATTTTTGAAAATGACAGAGTTGGCACAATGGTTTGGATTTTATGGCTCTTACGATCATTCTGTGTTTGTAGTGACAACGAAATAACAAAGGAATTTTATTTTCTATTATGACACACAATAGACATATATTTTTACCAGTATTGTCAAAAGATGAATAGTCCAGTTTATTTATAAAGAGATCTGATCGACTTAAGCGTCTAGAGTTCGAACCTCACCGGAAGGTGTTCTCTTTTTAGTTCAATGTATTTTTTTTTTTAATTTTGCGACCGGTATCTAGATGTTTAAGTTTTTTAAAAGTACGAATATACTTATTTGTTTTCTTGGGAATTGTGTAACTACAGGAAACATTCGTTTAGTCTACTTTACCAAAATTTCCAATTTACCAAAATTTTACAAGAATTCATTTTCATAACTAAACTAAGAAGTTTTTTTTGACAATCTTTTATTGTGAGACCAAAGTAAACGAGCCTAAACTCGATGGGATTATGTTGTTTTATTTAAGAGTTCCTATGACCGCTTCCCAGCTCCATCACCAGACCAGCTCCAAGTCATCATTATATTGCATGCCACATGATATTACATGTGTGCTAAATTTGAGCTTAACTGAAAACTGGAAAGTAGATCAAATTTATCTTACGAGATTTGACCCGAACAAACATACATACATACATAACTAGCAAGTTAAATAAAAAGCTAGTAAAAGAACAAAAAAAATTACTGAATTGATTATTATAATTGATTATTAATTTGTATAAACGCCAAGTTTTTGTAATTGCCACTACTTCTTTTGTTAAGAACAGTGGAGGAAAAAAAATTAACGGAACAAACATTATCAAGATTTTAATATTCAATGAAAAACATATGGTATGAAAAGTTCCATCGATCTGCAATCGCTATAAGCTCGCGAGGTCTACAGCTCACAGAGCCACTAATTATAAGTATGATTAACGTAAGATATGCAAGAAAATTGTGCTAACTGTATCTCAATGCTGATTCTTAATTTTTCTTACTTACCACTGTGTTGACAAATTGGCGGTAATTGGTAAGACTTACTTTTATGAATTTTTGTATTAGTAAATCCTAATCCTCAACCCAAGTGTGACTTGGCCCTTTATAAAATTTTAATGAAACGAACCAGTGTAAAATATTGTTGATATCATATTGTACCTCTAACAATTTAACACAAGTCATTAATTGAATTACAAGTTCTTGTTAATGAAGGTACTTCTTTTTATACACTATATAAGCCAGTCATTACGTCAATCTGGCCTGTTATGTAGCCTTGAATGTATTGTCAATACTTGAATGCCTCATTCATGTTAGCCATTCATAAGTACTTTGGTTATCCTAAGAGCATATCTAATGAGATGTTTGAGTGTGTTACAAAGGCTTAAAAACTACAGAGATATCCTCTGATGTTTTCTGTGAAGGGAGAGTAACAGCCTTAGGCAACAGTCTTAGTCGGCAAGCGACACAGTTCTGCTCCTAGGAAATTTTCCAACTTGTGTCTTGAATTTCAAATAATGTGACAGTTTGATTATTTCACCATCATCATCATTTCAACAAGACAAACTCTGTTTGACTTTTTCAGTCATTATAAAATAATGTAGTTAGTCAATCATATTAGTAATTTAGCTAGTTGTGGTAGTTAGTTGATAAAGATAATTCTGTGCTTTGGAAGGCATGTTAAGTTGTTGGTCCCAGCTGCCATCTGGTGGTCGTTAAAGGAACCACGTCAGAGGACGAAATGCGGTTCTGAAAACTCTGACACCAGGATCTGCAAGGTCGATTGACCATGTAACCCACTCGAATGAAGGAATCAAATGATAAATTTTAATGTTTTTTTATGAACTTATTTCCAACATTTTTAATTATAGAAGAACATCTCTCTCCTCAGTTGATTATACAAACATAATAATTATTTATAATCACAAAATTTAAAACAATTCAAATGAATTTGAAGGCAAAGAACTAAAAATTCATCTTATTGTAACAACCAGTTTGTGAACCAAATAAAAAATAAATAAAGAATCAAATTGACTAACTAAAGTCATATATGTTAGCTCTATATAAAATATAAATATGTCCTAGAAGTATTACGTGAGAACATGGCAAAGACTTCTCAATCAATAATTGTGAAAATTAACCAAGTCGTTTCGTGATATTAATTTTGCAAATTAGGGTGTTCCTATCCTACGCCGCCGATGTACCTGGCGTGGCGTGGCGTGGCGTGACAAGGTCGCTTCTCCAGCAAGGAGTGGGAGGGGAAACTTGGTGTTTCCACACTCTGACGAAGTTTACCCAAAACATCCTCAAGTTCTCTATCTGTACAAGTATTTAATGAATAGCAGAGATGACACGTACCTTTTGTGTCAACAATCAATTTGTGTATAATGTATGAATTCCCTGATATAAAGGGTGTTTTGACTGGGGTGGCAAGCTTCGGGGGGCGGGGCGTGCGTGCAATAGGGATATGCGGCTCGCCGGCGCCAGGAGCCCCAAGCCCGATCGATATTGCGGTGCTCGCAGTGAGCAGCGAGTTTACGCTGCGTCGCGCCACCGTGCCGGTCGTTCCGAACTGTGTTTTCGTGGGATCCTCGAAAAATCTATCAGTGAAGTGACACTTATTGGATGTTCACGGAAATGAGATAGTCCTCGATTGAAATTTGGTAGGTATTCTCTGTAAATCTGGATTGAATTGACTCTGGTTAGATTTTCCGGCGTTATGCCTGCGTAAGGATCAATAGTAGAGGTTTGAGTTATGATGTCACCGGGAAGTTGAAACGTGAGAAAATGGGAAGAATATTATAAGGATTTAAAACATTACGTAAACGTATATTTTTAAGCTTTCAAGGAGATGTAGAAAACATGAGCCTGTGACTTTTTCGAGTCATATATATTTTTCCTGAACGAAAAAGCGAAAAAAAAAAAAAAAGGTGATAATGAGATCATTTAGCGAATCTTGGTATAAATTTGCAATCGCTAAGCAAATAAGTACACCTTGCGGCTACAAATAAACCGAGCCGAACTTCAATGCCAATGATAACACTGTCTTCATATATGCTGTTAAAAATGTATACTGCATTTAGTAGTTAGATATTCTGATTAATTAATACTTATCTGAAATAATTTTGTTGTCTTCAGCTAGAATTTAATTAATATGAAAAATTTAAAAGTTTCATACCTAGGTGCTTTTGGCTATCTCGTGATTTTGCAACTCTGAGCAGATTGTTAATTTACCTATACCTACCAGTTCCGCCCCCTGTCATTGAGGTCAACCGCGCAGTCGTACTCGTACTGATGGATGACGGATAACGGATATCGAGATTATGACGTTTTATGTCATGTCTGATTCCACTGATTGTTCCATTTCCTTAAGCCTTCCAGCTTAAAGTCAACATTCAATTTTGGATTATTCTATCATAATGGACCCTTAATACAATTTCCCCTTTTTCATACCATTCAATTATGTTCATCGTAATATTTTTATTGCCACCCTATGTCGTCTCATCTAATACTCTTAAACCATTTACCCTACCTGACTAACTAATATAGTTCGTCGATGAATTTAGTCGTCAGGTTTCAATCATTTTGTTTTAGTTCAAGCATCACAGTTCGGAAATCTCATTCTAACTACTTGTCTATTACATGATCTGAAACGATTTCTTTTCTTAGCAGAAGTTTGATAGGAAAGTGTAAAGAACTTTCAAAGCAATGACTGTGGCACTTTCTTTGTCACCAAAGGAATTCATCCCATTCATCCATTAAAAAAAAAAAACTATTTTTAGGCCTTATTGTCATCATTTAATATGTAGTCATTGTGTGAAGGCTAAGGTATATTCATATAACTTTATGGAGATTCGGGAATTAATAAAATTGTTTATTTAGCATATTACCTGTTCTAGTTATGGCCGTTATAGTACAATTTGTCTTTACCTACTGTGTCTAGTGTTCCATTTTTCATTCTGTTCATATTTTCATTAGTGTTCAGATTTTGTGTCTAGTCTAGATGATATCATAATGGGCGGTAGAATCCATTTTTTGTCCTTGCAATATGATGTCATCTGCTGAATTATAGTGTTTACAATCTCCTAAGACTAAGCCATACAATACCAAATTTATAATAAGCCATTAGGTTATGTCTGTGTTATTTATAATGTTGATGGAATTAAGCGTCAAATATGGATGTTAGAACATGTTGATAGTTACGAAAATTTCATTATTAATTAAATCACCAATTGTCTTTTTTGTATATTAACAGACGAATAATAATAAACCTATGTTATTATTTCTAGTGCCATACATAGGTACATTCTTCGTTATTATATTAGTTACGCAACTGTTATCAAGATATTAACCACGCCCATTGCTCTTGCTTCTCATTCAAGTAGTATGTATAATTTTAGAGGTACTGGTTGTATGAGTCAGACATACTTGAGGGCATCTTAATACGGCTGCTCGAATCTATTAGTGCAATGAAAAAATAATAAGTGACGACATCGACTTAGCCATTAGATAATGTCTAATATTAACCTCTTAGATAAGTAAATATCGACTAGATTTTGGAGGAAAAAATTGGTAATAACATATAGTTAATATTATTAAATTTAAACGTGGTGTTGGAAGATTGATATGTTAGGCGTATATTTAGCATAATTTTGCTTGTTGCAACGTAACGTAATTTAATTAATAACATCTATTTGTTTAATCCCCACACGACTAGGTAGTATACCTAGTTTCGTCGAAATCTTTTATATTATCCTTGTCATATCTGTGATTATTTAGTTCATTAGATATGACAAAATTCCTTGAACGTTACTATACGTGCAAATTGTGCAATGTATGAAGCGTCCTGACCTGACCTTAAAGCACAACTTGCTCAATAGTGCATACAGAAACAGGTTTACAAGGATACACATTGAACAGTTTGTCCACCAGTCTCCGTTCTGTGCGTTTTATCAGACAATTTAGTATTTCGGCTCCACAGTTATCTACCCTACTTTGCTGTATCACCTGACCTCCCAATTGACCTCGAGACGTGCCGTCTCGATGACATAATCAAATCATACAAACTTGAGTCAATGTCTCATCAATTATGACGACTTTTTAGTCTTTTAACTTTCTTCCACTTTGCATATCACTATATGTAAAAAGAGCAATCAATGCAGTAATTAATCATTAACTAAATATTTTTCTTTGGATTCAGATGAGCCCCTAATGGTGATAAATATTTATGGATTGAACAATGTGACACCGTTTATGTGAGTCATTAAGCGATGATGAACTCATCATCTGTCTTGATATTTGTAACAAATTACAATGACGGATAATTCTGATTTATAATTTGAATGTTCTTATTGCCCTAAACCTTCGGATCGTCCAAACAAGCGTCCAGCAGCTTTGGAATTCAACAGTATACTTTTTTTAGATGTCTAAATTTAGCGTTACGGGGCAACAGCAGAATGCTCGGTAACGCCTGGACAAAGGTGTTCTAGCGAAACCATGTAGAATTATAAAATTAATATTGTGAATATCTATGAACAAGTCAATTTAAGTGTAAATAATATATTGTATTTGTTCGTGATGCTGTAATGACGATTAAAAAAACTGATAAATAGATATCAATCGGTCTTTTTTATTTCCTGTTAGGTTCTCAAAATTACACGAAGAAATGATAAAATGAGCTGAATGAGTGAGGCATTTAACACAAGATTCCACCGAATAGAACATATCCCAACCGCTCCATAGTCACAGCAATTTACCACACCAGTTTGACTAATGTTAATTTTAATTATCCGTAGTCACACAGCAAAAGCCTAACACACTCTTGGCCGGTGTGTTCATCTATATGCGAGCGTAAAGTTCACAAGCGTCGTTATTATTCTTTTTTTGTTTCTGACTTTTTTTACTGATTATAATCGACGAATGCATGTTGTAAATACTTATTAACGTTTCATCACTGAATGTTCAAATCAAAACTTCCATTCGTGTAATATCTTGAGCGTCGAAAAAGCAACCTAAATGGCGAATGTCCGAGGTCTGTGGCCCTTTCACGGTTGAGCAAGCTTGCGTTAATTGTACTAACAAAAGGGGCAAGCTGGAGAGTTTGCTTTCTACTGCTGCCTTAGTGAATGAATTTAACGGCGCATTGTTCTCTATTTTTGTGTATATTTCAAAATTTAAAGCGCGTGTATGAGAATTATTGACAGTTGTAAAAGTTTTGTTATTTTATCAACGACAATATTATATCCACTTAGATCCACCACTAGTAAAACCCTGGAAATTTTTCCATTCTTCGATCCTATTTCACTCTTATAAAAAACGCAACCGTGTTAAGTCACAAATAATTTAGGCGGATATAATGTTCAGGTCAATACCGCTAATAAACTTTAAAAGACCATTCAACTGATATTCACTTACGACTAAATTACGATGCATTTTTGATATGCTCAATATTGGTATTCTGCTAACCCAATTTTAAATCACAATTTAATTGCAACTAAAACTTAATTGAATGGTAATAGTAGAAAAAATGTAAATATAATAAATAACAGACTACCGATTATTGAAAAAAATTATGATTTTGATGATTTTTTGATTAGCAAAATTTTCCAGTTGCAGTTCAATGGCACGCCAATGGAATACGATCGGTAACAAAATACCAGAAACGTCAAAAAATGGCATTGCAATCCAATTACGATTCAAATGTGCACTATGTAAAATAAGAGAATTGGCACCCATATATGCCGATATGACCAAAGTAGTATTAAGAGCTTAATAAATATAGAAATCTAATTATTGTTAATTAAACTAATAGTTACTTACCTATTTCCGTATCATAAAACTTAAAGGAGCGTACGTACATTATCGTACATCCATACGAAACAGCACTTAATATTCCGTTGGTAGAATCCTGAGTCCCGCTGTATCGAGGTCGATGAACTCGAATCCAGTCCATGTCTTGCACTCGCTCACGTAACAACCAGCCGCTTTCTGTACATAACATTTCTACATACATGTGTATGTAATGTCTGACTAGTTTAATGTCTACATTTGATGCAGTTAATGCGTCTCTTCTAGTACCAACTCATTGGTTGACTACTTCATCTTTGATTGTATTCTTGCCTACAGCGTAACCCCTTGCATAATTAGTTATATTCGGGTTAGTTATTTGGTTATTAGTTCACACTATATGGTAAATTAATGTTTATTTAAAAATTATCATGGATGATGTACATACGGCGGAAAACAATATGAAAAAAGTTTGTTTGTTTCTTCGACAAGAAATAGTGCTGCAGTACAAAACAGATTCAACATTAATTTCCTTAATTACCTGATGATATAGAATTTGATCACACTTTTACATATTACTCCTATCAAAAGGTCTGAAACCCTGAATTCCTGAGGAAGGTTCTGTGAAAATTTCCTAATTCAATTTCTGTTGTAGTTATCGTAAGTCGTGTGCAAAGTTTAAAGTTATCGACATATTGTTTTCGATATTCTAAAAGCTCAATCCTATTTAGTCAATAGAAATCGCCTTGCAATAGCAATTTACCGGTGGTTGGCTAGCAATTTGCTACAATCAACTCGGGACGTACACAGGGTCTCGTTTCATACAGTATTACGCACTATAATCATTTCATATTTGAATAAACTATGATGTCATGCGTTTATTTACAACATAAAAAACCTAGTACAAAATTTTCTTATTTGATTTTAAGAAAAATATTCCTTAAAAATTCTTGCAATGTTTTAGAAATTCATGTCAAGGTACGTCTTTGACAATCCGTAACTAACTAATTAAATTCAATATTGCTTTCAGGTCTTTAAAAAGAATAATAACTGTCCTGTTTAAATTGTGACTTATCAAAAATTTTCAGGCGCTCGATCCTTCCATTGATACTGATAATTGAGGCCAGATTCTATCTCAGTTTAATCACAAGTTTTATTTTAAGACACAATGGTGAATTTATTCTTTCCAACTTCCCTCGTTGCATTGTCGTCATTCATGCGAGCAAGCTTGACCTAATTAATTTAATTTTGCTTTTATTAACAAAAAAAGAAAAGGTTCGTATATTTTATGCATTTTAGTTATAGATATTATATATACAGTTACTAGCGTTTGATCCTTGCTTTTCTCAACTATTGTGTTATTCATTTTATGACGGAAGAAGAATCTTGGAATGAATAACAAATTTAAACCCGCCTCAAAATTCGCTGCTAGGTTTGAAAATTAGCTAAAAGGCAGATTTATAGATGCTGGTATCAGTTATCGGAGGCCAAGACTCACTTTGGGTCGCTGCGCCATCTTAGTAAGCAAGTGGTATCATCTATACGGGCAAACTATTGTTTATGCCTAAAACCACATTGTGTTGTTATAACTCGCAAGGTTTCATAGCTTTCTCCAACTATGAATCCTCTATTAATATTATGGAAAGTATGTTCGGTTTGCGCGGCGATGCACATAAATTTTCATTGTAAGCCATAGCTTGAATAATTCATAGTATGTTATTACGGCCGACTGGCATACTGTTGTCAGTCTCACCTATTTTCTTTTCTTAGAATCACTGTACTGGTATAGTAACACATTATATAACAGATAAGTTATGTGTGTACGAATTTGCAGCCGGAAATTTTAAGATATATCGTCGATTTCCGACGAATCTATATCGAAGATTTTTTTTCGGAAATGTATCCTGGTGTCATTAGTCATAACGCGGCATTGTAGTATATATACTTCTTGGAAGACCGCATGAAATAAAAACTACATTAAATTCAATCAAATTTCACGAACCAGTTTGGACGAATCTTTTGAGATTTTATTACAAGTAATGCATTTACAATAGTTAATACTTCTATTTTACAAAATAACTATATCTTTTTCATGTATATTTTTCTTAAACGGACACCCTATAAGTAAGTACTAAATGAAGCCGCCCTGTTTGTATTTAATTTGGATAATACGGCTATCGAGTTACGAGTAACCCGATATATTATTTTCTTACCCTTGTTGAAGAATCCGTTAATGGAAATTGACTTCCAAGAAACTTTGTGGTTCTCTATTTCTTTCCTTTGAGTTGAAGTAATGTTAATTTAACATTTAAATCATTCTTTTAATTTTAATAGTTAACAATCATAGTGACCTTCAATAATACAGTAAGTGAATGCGTCCAGAAAACAATTTGCTTTTAATTACAATATGGAATCAAATCGACTCATAAAAAATAAGGCTAAAGTGTTTTTTTCAATCTTAGCCAATCATCTTCTTCATAATTCTCTCATAACTTTTATGGGCACTTCGCATAATGTTGACCTAAATAAGAGGCACGGTAGCAATAGCGTCATCGCTACATGTGAGATTGAGAGCTTGCATGTGGGTGTGGTCAGTGCACATTGCGCCATTTACGAGGAGTGATGACGGGAGTGATTTGGAAGAAGTCCTTAATAAATTATCCCTGTCATGAAGCCGGAAATTCCTAGTTTAACTGATATTTGTAACTATTTATGTTGAATTCACTAAGTTGAGACCAAGATTTAGAGTTTTTAATTAACCTTTGGTCGATGAGCTAGTAGGCTTCATCATTATGACTTTCATGCATCATCAAGATTCGTTAATAAATTCCACTTATGCATAAGAATCATACTGGTTTGACTTATGTTAGTACATTTACCTAACAGCAATGCGACTCTACTAAGTGAAAATAAATCACTGATGTTATTGTTCGAAGTGGGTCGATGAGTACGGACGGAACGGTTATTTCGTCGACTGTTTCTCATAGAGAGGCTACGTACTACATTCCCCCGGTGACGTGCGGTGCATGTGTCGGCTCGGCATCGGCATAAAACCGGTCGTTCGCGCACAAACACCGCCGGCCTTCGCCGCTGTTGCCGACGCCTGATGACGTCACCCAGGCTTATGTCATACTATGTATTATAGCTACACTGTATCATACTACAGTAATAGTTACTTAGAGTTACCAGCATAGAATTGACCATCATAAAGAGAGATATAAACATAGAACTGTGTAATTTTGGTATAACTAGATAGATCTTAGGTATGCCTTACCCTTGCAGAGCATATATTTTACAATTTTTCTACGATTTTCTAAGTTGGCGTCGACAGTTATCATGTTTTAACAATGATATTGTAAAATCTTGACAAATTTGTTAGTGCTAGATTCGGAATTGCGTCAGCTTGGTTTAATTTATTTTTGTAGATACCTACGATGAATCTCTCATTATGATCGGTAGCTTCGCCAACTCGATACACTTGTTTTACGCCTTCACGCATGATTTGATGGTCACGAGCGTTTTCTTTGTCGTTAAAATCATTCGTTCTGCATGACTGTTTGGCTGACAGCAAAGCGATGCCAAGATATAATGTAGAACAATACTTCATATGACAGGTCAAGTGAGATCACAACCGCCTTATAAATTGCGGCTGGCGTCATCTTATTGCCACTACGTTAAAATTTTATACTGTTACAATCAGTCCTTTAAAGATGGTACCAATATCACTAAATAGAAAAAGTCCTGCTACCTATACCATGTATTATTCTTTAGACAAAGTATTCTTTTGTGATTTTTTTATTAGCACCAAGTTGTGGAGCTACCAATAATACAATACAAGATTATCTTGAATAACGTAGTCTGGTTTATCTTGAGGCGAGGTTCACATACTATTATTATTTAATGCGTGGATGTTAACAAATGAGGTGTATCCTACTCTACAAAGTTCACTGCCGACGCCCACACACCACTCATTGACTTCCATCTCACTCAGAGATTCGAATGCTGCAACAAATACTATGATGTGAGTTCTATTTTCATGCATGACGATATCAAAAATATCGTCTCACATATTCTAAGGTTGATGTTATACGAAGTCACTCAGCTTGTGTCTTTTACCCTTCTATCTTATCAGTACCCTGTCCATATCAAAATGTACCATTTACCACAATTAACTGTCTAAATAATGATACCCATTAAGAGTAGACATAAACACAGAAACCGAACGTAAACCTAACATCGGGGCGTCCTAGTTTTCAGTTTCATCTTAAAAGTTTGAGTAGCACGGACGTCTAAAAATAATCGATTCTGCGTATAGATCGTACATTTGACTAATAAAATGGCCTGCCAAAAACCGTCGGTATTCACTCCGGTCAGTGACGTCGTCGGCTTAGCGCCGCCTTGCTATGGGTAGGTGACGGAAGGGTGAAATTATAATGCCGCAATGACCTTTATTTAACAGAACCGCGAATACTGTACCGTAAATAAATTTAAAGCCACTGACATTTAAGCAATATTTTCTGACCTCAAGTTGTTAGGCGGTTTCTTTGGGTAAAGCTTTATCCAAAAATTATTTTGACATCACTTTTGGCGGTTTCTTTGGGTAAAGCTTTATCCAAAAATTATTTTGACATCACTTTTGCGCTAATTATATTTGCAATGAAAATGTACAGTTTAACTTTCTACTTACGTTTTGTATGGTGTTTCGACCGGATATCCTTTTGTTTCTGTGTAGCGTCATGTTTCGTGTCAGCGAGCATTTTGTTTATTATTTATAACATGCGGCTGTGGTCTGCAGAGGGGAGAATTTTCACGTTGCGTTGGGGAGCCTTGTTTTAGCATTTCGGGTGTTATACAAAAACACTTGTTACTTTTTCATTGTAGGATTCTTAGTAACGTAATAAATGAGTACAATTTTTATGCAATTTTATGGTAATACAAACTTTATTTATACCTAAGTTATTAAACAAACAAAACCTTACAGATTGTACAAATATTAACATTGTCTATCAGCTTATCAAAGACAATATTAAAAAGATGTTTATTAACATTATTGAATACTACCTAGATGTTGTTAGATTTAGTTTAGTTCGAATGTACAACATACGATTTGGCATTGCCCTCACGTGCTGTAAACAAACTAGTTCTATTTTAGACTGTGATTCTATGTCAATGGACTTCTCTCATAATTAACAAAACTAACTTACTAATTTAGTGAAATTAGTTAAACGTCCATCATCAAAAATAAAAAGTTAGGGTTTTGTCGGTGGAGTTCTTTCCACTCCAGTTAATAATTCCTTTAAACTTCCAATTGTCCCTCTTTTTCTCTCCTTTAATGATGTGACTGACATAAAACCGTTGTACTTGTGACATGTTTTTCATTTTCTATCCTCAAACATTTCTTTTCTCTACAAACTAAGTATAATTATAACTAAGTCAAATCTGTTTTTACAGCAGCATAGAAAGCTATGACTAGGCAGGTAAAAAATTACATGATGTTGAGTATTGTCTACATCTAGGCGAACATCTAGTTCGAGGGATGAAAAGCGCACGTACATAAATCAATAAAAATTGGGTATATTAAAATATATGTCGTAATATGGCGAAAAATATTCAATTTATTCATTGTTTTAATCCTTCATTATGGGTGTATGTACCGGTGGGTGCTATAAATTTTCCCCGTAACTGTTATTTCTAGTCTACGATATTACTACATAGAGATTTGTTATGTTCACGTGATTTCAACTCACGCGACATAGAGCCGCACTCCGGGCGCGGTTCTCTATTTGGGTTAATGAATTCGTCCGTGTACCAGCCATGGGAAGTGCCTGTTAGCTCCGTCCGCTATCCGCTGCGACGGGTATATCTCTGAACCTAAGTTTGATTTTTTTGCCGAGGTTGTAGTGGCTTAAATTTGTAAATAGAAAAGTGGCGGGATTACAAATTACTGTTGGCGTGATGTTTCTGTCACCAGAGAAAGAAAGGATGAAAAATGATGATGAAATAAAATTTACTTGCTAAACACAATTGAGCAAAGATTGGAAAACAATGCATATACCCCACAAGTTCATGGAAACAAAGAAATTGCAATACAATTTTGATATTGATAGGCAATCGTATTTACGGCACATCTGTTAAAAAATATCGTTATATTATGTTTTTAAGCACCAAAAGTAAATAACGCGTTGCAGATTTTCGTGTCATCTTAAGATTGCGATAATGATTTGTATATTTAGACTTTATTATGATATCAACGGTGCACGTATGAAGCTTGATATCATGCCACTTATTTCGTGTATTCTGTAGTCATTTCCATTTAATAATTTGAGTGGTAGCGCTGGATATACAACACGAAACTGAAGTGTAAGTACCAATTAAATAAAAAAAAACTATCTGCTAGGGTAACATATACACGTCTCTAGGTTACCTTACGAGTAGAACAGAATTCATACAAATTTTCTGACTTTACTGACACATTGGTGGTAGGTACCGTAAAAAGTAAAGCATCCATAGCAAAATCTACAGAAATCACAACATCCTGCAGTTGAATGGGATTTATACCGCACATAATTAGTCAGCTTATTCGGATGCGTTGATGGAAGATAGTCTTGTCTGCTGTTTGTCTATGTGGGTCAATGATAAACAGGGTAGGATAGTCTTTATATGTGCTTGTTTGGCAACTCATGTATAATATACTGTGCACAGGTCAAGATAGGAAAGTTGATATGTTGTAATAGAAATCGATATCTGTAATTGATACACACATCACTAATCGCTACTAATATTTGCGGACTACTGTATGAAACCACTATGTGCTAATTGTTTTCATGGAATCGCGAACGTGGATTCTTCTATTGCATAATTTATTTATTTTGTGCTTCTGCGTCGCAGTGTAAAGTCTCTGTTGACTCTCATGGCAATTTTAGCTGATAAAAATAGAATCAAAGACTTAATTAGTAAACACACCGTAGTTAAATAAATTGCAACGGTCACTTGCTCCCGGCCTTTCTCGACAGTTTATATAATACTGTACATAACACTCGAAGTAAACGTGAAATTGTTATGACGCTGAAATTATGATTATATATATATAATATATGACATGAATGAATATCATTTTATGCACAAATTTATTTGCATTTGAATTGTAGCTTACTGCTCAATTAGTTTTTAATATAAAAACAAATAAAATGATAAGATCATATGATTATAGTTTTATGTAAGTAAACATTTCCACTAAACCCAAAGATGACGATACTCAAATAGAGCAATATTCTGTATTAATATTGCTCATTGTAATTTCAGCATCGTAATCAATAAATACTACCGTTTGTGTGTATGGTTTATTTTACTTCATGTATTTTAATAGATGCATCAGTTTTTAATTAGTTATCATCAATAATTAATAAAACTGCAGTTGTAAATAGATTTTCACCATCTGTTACCGGTTCAGTGGCGATCTAGAGGAGTGCACAAACGGTAATCCTCAGTCATGCAAGAGTCAGGATATCCGGGGTATTAGAGCAAGCGAGCTCATTCCGCATGACGCGAAAGGCGTCGTCGCGCCCCCCGTAATCGTTCAGTGATAACGTCAGGCCTATTATGTGCGTCTTTTGAACTAGCTAAACTAGACACAATACTCATAAAAATATTCACGAAAAATACTTGATTAAATCCAAGATAAATTGTAACAGCTACAAGATCAGCTTTTTGAATGGTTTCGTGACTTGACTTTTACGGCTTCGTACAAATTTCCTTTTGATGCTTTTGTTTGACGGTGTATTTATTCATTTTATGCATTTTGATATTATTTTTTTAATCAATGGCGAAGCTAGGCTACACAATAGAATTAAGGGAGCTGACCATGTCAGAGGCTTATGGACCATTTCAGTCAGATTTATTGCTCATTGGATTAGAGTGATTTGTAGACATTCAGTCGATATCGTAAGCACGACATTTTACTTCACGAACCTCGAGCCAGGTTTCAATACAGTCTGCGTGAGGTAAGTTGTAAGACGCTTAAACTACTGCCTTTACCAAGGCCTTTGACATCAAATTTAAGTTTTTGTGGTTCACGATCGCGGGGTTTGTAGTAGGGCGTTGCCATTTTGTAGCGGTTTTTTGCTTGAGAAACGTTGGTTAATTGATACCATTGATCTAGTATCCATTATAGTTTATAATAGTAGTTTATAATTATAATAATTTCTTTAGCGTTTCCGATTGCAGGCGAATCAAATACAGTTTATATTTTAGATGAACGAACGATAATACTCTCTTTCATAGTTCTTTTCGCCTTTTTTATTATCAAAATTAGCATTTATCCTCCTACTAAATAATTTCTTTTCTTTGCTTCAACATTCTCTATTAAGAAATATAAAGTATTTTGTTCTATTTTTATGCATACTACTACTCTATAAACGTTTGACAGCATTTCAGCATTCATATTTCAGTAAGACAACTAAGAAAGAAGGCAATATTTTTAACAGGATCCGTCATTGTTTCGAGTTTCAATAGTTCTTTTGTGAAACTTTGATTACAGTTTAACCGCAGTGCCGCCATGGTCTATGGTGGCGTTTAATGGCTATGACTATGGTGTATCGACGTCGCCATGTCTGCCTGCCTCGGGTCGACGACCTTGCCTGGCCTGCTCGATAAAGTCACTTCGTGTTGTTACTTCTTTTACGCTTATAGCACGGCTAATCTGGGTTTATGTGTTTACTAGGTACCCCCATAAAATTGTTTTAACATAGATTTGTTGTGTTGCTATTTAATCAGTAAATTTATTAGTTGTCAATAAACCGTTCAGTAAAACCTTTTTTTTCAGTAAACCTTTAATTGTCATTTTTCTCAGATATCGAAAATTGTAGTTTACCAATGCAAATTTAATAAACATTGTCCTTTTTGGAAGTGTATTAAAAATAGAACACTACAATAACTTCCCCCATAATTTTACGCATTAAACAATAAGACTGAAATTTAATGTAGAATTATGTTTCATGCTGGTATGAGACCTAAGTCACTTTGTGGATGCAATGAGGGTGAAATGATGGAAACTACATACGAGTAGAGATTAGAGACTGGGCATCATTTAGTGTAGTTGTAGTAATATGCTTTATAATAATAGTCATGTTTTTCTATAGGTAGGGAACAGATGAAATTTTAAAAACGCTTGATTATTTTTCTGTTGGTAGGAATAAGGTTCCTTGATATCCTAAAAAATCTACTAATTAATTTCAAAAAATAATCACATTTAATTCTCTTGAAAAATCGATCTTCACGGCTTTATGGGCCTAGTCTGTGCCTCATCACAAATACATCACAAAAACAAATAAAAAAAAAACAACAACAGTTTTTACTTGTTTTGATATTTAGACTTTGACACTTAAGTTTACTTTTATTAAATTTTGATATGACTGCCAATGTGGCACAGGCAAAGGCCGAAAAAGCTGTAAAGATCGATTTTTAGGTGAATTTTTTTTTATTAAATGGCGGATCCTAAAAATTTGATATTTTGTACATATAATATGGAACCTTATTCCTAACACCAATAAAATAAATCAATAGTTTTTAAAATTCCCTATTGCCTTTGAAGTCACAATAATTAGCGATCATGTAGGAGGTTAATTTTAGGAACGGTAACTGTTCAGTTGTTTTGTCATTTAACGTTTTAAAAGCGACAATGTTTGAAGTTTCTTTGTTATTTGTTAAGAATTTTGTCATAACTAGTAGTAGTTATTAAACATCTGGTACATGTTTAGTATTACGTTTATTCTTCACGTGTGCATACGTACAGTATACACACGTGAAGAAAGATATGTTACTCCTTAGTAAGGAGTCTAATGGAATATTATAAAACAAGTAAGGAGTTCTTATACAAATAAACAATGTTAATGAATAGTAAGGATTTTCTAAAATAGTTATATGTTGTTATAGATAGGTACGTAGTTTCAGCAAGAATATTACAGTTAATGTGCTATTGTGTTTTAGCAATTCCCGCATAAGATAAGTATCATTGTTCTGTTGTGACAAAAAGTACTGTAAAGTAGGTCTTGGGAATGTTCCATCGCATATGCGCTACTTTACAACGAAAGATTATTAAAGGTGATCTTTTTAAATTTTGGTAAATTATATTTAATACGAAATAGATGATTGATTGAGTCTGTCAAACAAAAGAAATTTATTTTTCAGTTCCAAGTGTCCATATTTCAAAGATTATTCTGAAATAATATTTTTAGATTATATGTATTGTTACTTAATTAATGTAGCACATTTAACGTTTATTTGCGGCATGCCGACCATAAATCATTGTTTGCGGTGACCTTCTAATATAATGGGCTAACCTAACCTATGAAGGTCCCAATTAATGCCGACCCGATATTTTCTCTCAAAGGTTTCAAGGTACATTTTGACAATACAACAACGTAAGCTTTTTAAATTTCCAAATTCCAAAAGAACAAATAACTTTACTCTTTATTTGTTCTAGACCATCAATATTTAAAAGTAAAAGTTGCGTTAATATTATTGTTTTCTATAGGAGCTGCTGGTCTTTATTATAGATACAAATTGTATAGTCATAGAAACTATGATATTATTTTATAACCTTGTAGCTATTAATTTTAATTGACGTTCATTAATTTCGCCGTTACTTTCTGGCATTAAACTAAGTCCTGTTTGTGTACTTTCAAAGCAAGTGGACTTTGAAGGTTTAGAAAGTTGTATGGTAAATATATGGATCAGACCGTCAAACAACAGCTAATTCTAATTGAATATTTTCGTAAAAGAGCACTAATCTTGAATTTCAGGCGGTCGTTCGGGTGCGTATTTTCTAAAAAAAGGGATCATTTTAAATGTAAATCTCATAGATAAACCTTTATATTGTTCAATTTAGACACGTCTATAAAACAATTGACAATGCCAATATAATGCGGCTAATTGCTACATGAGCCGCTTAGCAGAGTATCATTATCTCTACAAT
Source organism: Euzophera pinguis (assembly GCA_947363495.1). Classification (NCBI taxonomy): domain Eukaryota; kingdom Metazoa; phylum Arthropoda; class Insecta; order Lepidoptera; family Pyralidae; genus Euzophera; species Euzophera pinguis. The sequence goes on along the minus strand of OX376170.1, from coordinate 8,526,578 downwards.
TAGTGTTAGACCTCTAAACACATTTATGTGATGGGCAATTCGGACCTTTAGCTATTGTACGTTTAATTGTTCAAGGATATTACGGATGGAAGTTGATTATCTCAAGTCATAGATAGGTAAGGAGACCAAATAAATATATTCAACACTGCCTGCGGTCAATTGTCCTGATCTTATAAAAGTACGTTTTGACAATCATAGTCGGCTAGATGTCGATTACATCAGAAACTGATTCAAACTGAAATACGATAGCCACTGAACAGAAAAGTTTGGAGCAAACAGAGGGAGGCTTATGCTCTGCATTGGGTTGTAAAAACTGATCATTATGATAAGACAATATCGATTCGACATTTCTTTCTGTGTTTACTGATGTGTGCCGTCTAAAAACCTATACTCGACGTTACAGTTTATAACATGGTATGCCTAAGTCACTTAAAAATGAAAGTGACTGTATAAAAAAAGATTACTACAATTGAAAACAAGTACTGATTACGCTTGGGTGCGCCGATAACTGTCTGGTTATATCTAATCTTATCCAGCTCATGATGTCATTTGAAGTATCAATAGCATTGCAGTTCTGTGTATAAATAATTTTCTTAGGATCTAAATAAAATCTTTAAAAAATACCAGTGCAGACTTAATAAATTGTTTTAGTGTTTGATAATTAGTGGCGTAATCCAAGGTGAAAATAAAATCTTTTACAGGCTTAAGCTATAACCTTAACGAGCATTAAAGTAAAGCGGTATAAAACTTTTAAATTGTAATGTAACAATGTATAACTTCATTTAATGATTTGATATTTATGAGTTGGAATTGTAACTGTTCTTCTTGTTCTTTGAACGCTAAGATGAGAGAGACGATATTACTAATGTTAAGTGAATAAATGTTAATATTTGTGTGTGTGTGTGTGTGTGTGAATACGAAAAGACAGAAGTTGGTTGTTCATAATTTTAAAGTGGTGGAGAATATAAAATTTTACAATTCGCCACAGAAATTCACAAACAGAGATATTAACAGAGAATTTTCTGCTTTTATACAATTTTAATTGTAGAAGAGTTTGTCGAAAATACGCGTACTAAAATGTGTATAGTAAAGTAAATAGTACTAATTTATTTTCAGATCTTTGAGTGTGGCGTGGTGAGTTGGTCGCGATGACGACCGACATATCGGTGTCCCGGTGGGACCCCTCCATCGGCCACGGGCAGGAGATCATCGACGAGTTTGAGTACGATGGCGGCAACTCGTCTTCGAGGCTTTTCGAACGATCGCGCATCAAAGCGCTAGCTGGTAAGTTTCTTCAGGAAATTCTATTCTTTGAAGCGCGCGCTTGCTTTTTGCGGCAAAAGCATGGAAAGCGCATTGCATCGGACGCACACTGTTTTTATTATCTCCGAAAACTACCGCGTGCTTGATAATAATTTTTTTCTTATTAATTGGGCTTTATTTACGAAGGATTTGAATATTGAATTAAAGTATTTTAATACGTTTTTACATAGTTTAATTAAATGTGTTGTTACAATTGCGAAATTGAACCCTGGGCTCTGAAGCAACAAGCTCAGGATGTGAATGGGAAAGCACTCTGGGATGATAGAGCACCGCATAAAATGTATATTTCTAGCGTCTAACGAGTACAATATTAAAAGCAACTTTAGCACTATAACAACTCAGCATAATTTTGCATTTATAGTATAACTTGCTGTTTCCCGCAGCTCCGCCTGCGTCAAAAAGTGGCCTATGTTGACCCCGGGTCTTCAACTATATTCATGTCTAATTTCATTAAAATCCTTTCAGCGGTATATGCACAAGTACAATAGTCACATCATTGTCCCCAGTCCCAGTTAATCGTAAACAATTATGTAATTTGTCACTGCAAATGTGATAAATTATTTGATAAACATTTATAACGGGTCAATAGTACCATAGAAGCAGTTATTAACGGAGGTTAACGCAATACTTGTTTCAGTCTCCACTTCTCGTGTTTTTTTTTATAGTTTAATTATTATATATAAATATATATACATAATTATTTATTTTTTATTTACGTATATTAGTATTTATTTTAAGTAGTTTATGTATCGTGTACTTCTGTTATTCTGCCTAGCGTTGTTCTGTTCTTTATGCACCGTATCCGTATCTCTCCTTTCTTTATATTTCAAACTACCCTAAGGTTGCCTGGAAGAGATTGCTTGAGCGATAAGGCCGCCTTTTGTATACATACTGTGTTCACATTTTATGTAACATATTTAATCTGTATTCTGTGTGCAAAGAAGTGTTAAATAAATAAATACTTTCATAGGTACCATAGGGTTTTGGTTCTAATACTACAGATGCTTTACTAATCCATTACCTCCATTTTCGAATCGATCACTACAACAATCAAAATGCAATTAAGCTACAAGACAAATATCTAAATTATTATGAACATGTTGTTATAACAAAAATTTTAATAAAGCAAGAAAATTTATTTTATTTGGTTTTGTTTTGTGCAATTTTATACACATTTTAGTTACCTACCTAGTTATATATTTTGTTATCTCAGAGGCTTTCCGTTTTCCTATTAAATGGCGTGTTAAACAATTGGTTTGGTGTATAAATTCATCACTTGTTTAGTTGCGATACTATTTCAGTTTTATTTATCAGTGATGTTAGTGAATTGATATCACAGATTCGAACGTTTACTCTTGTGTTTACCTAATCACGCACCTCACGCGTTAAAATTAAGAGATCATGTTAGGAAATTCAATAAAATTGTTATAGTAATGATTTCATTAAACCGGTATTAATGTTATCGACTTCTGGTGCGTTCGTATCGAATATCCTTGTTCTGTGTGGGTCAGTTGGATTTTGTCGCTCTAATTCTTCCCGTTCTTTCGCCTGCGAACCCGAGTCAGTCGCCGTTGGTTCTTGGCGACATGACATCCACCGAGTGCTACGATCTCATCAAGAGGGGTGTCGATATAGAAGTGCCCGGTTTGGAGAATTATTACGACAAGGTCGTGGTTGAGCTCAGAGGTTGGTTGTGCTGTGATAAGATAGTGCTCTGTGTTTTGTTAAAGATTTCGTTGTTACTATTATAAGTAAGCTATTGTTACGAGTTCGTAATTTGTGTACTGTGTATGATGATCATAGGATGACTGATATATAACAATGTATTTTCTTTTAATGAAGCGCTTTGTTAAAGACAAAACTAAAAAGCTATTATAGAGACCCCAGAAACGGATGGCGAAGTGTTGGACTTAGTCAGGCTCAGGTCAGAATAGAAACGGACAGAAGGAAGGAAAAGAAGGTGAAATTAGCATGGCGAGATGAAGATTATTAATTAGGATAATAGAAAAAAATTAAAAAATGTGAGAACATATCCATAAAATTATGATGTAAATTAAACAAGTGCTTATTTTCAAGTCTCTTGACAACACTTTAAATTAATGGTATGTGTGAAAACTTGATTTCGATTTCCCAATCTCAAATTTGGGGTCGCTCTGTTTATGGATTTCATATTTTTCTGTCTTCATTATTTATTATATTACTTGAAAACTCTCCTCTGGTTTTAAGCAGCAATTATTTGTTCTCTTAGTAATAGTGTAGTTTTCTAAAAAATTAGGTTTTAAAATTAATTTGTGATCTTGGCCAGCTTTTGTACTATACCATGCCCTGATCACTGCGCTTTCCGCTCTACAGCGTGCGACCAGTAATCTGATCTTGTGCTCAAGTTACGCATATTGGTTTCCGAAAACCAACACCTTTGGTCTTACTAGCCTGCTGGAGTTATTGCAATGGCGCAGGTCGCTCCGGACGGAGGCGAGAATCATCTCCCCAAGAGGACTAAACCGGCTATCTGGTCCCCGCGGCGTGGTCGACCTCACTGGCGGTTATTGTGTTAACATTCCCTTTTATAAAGTTTACCTGCCCTAACCTTTTAATATGAATATTCTTTATGTACATTTTTTTGATCATGCTCCAGGTCTGTTTTCTGCTTTTCTCCAAGTACATAATTTCTTTTTTCTTTATATTTTCCAAGTACCACAAGGACTGATTCTCGGCCCTCTCTTAATTTTGTATTAGGAATTCAAAATTCCCTATTCAAAATTGATATTTTGTTTACAGACGAACGAGAAAGTGTACAGAAGAAAACCTTCCAGAAATGGGTGAATTCACATTTGGTGCGTGTGGGGTGCCGCATTGGGGATTTGTACGTGGACATGAGAGACGGCAAGATGCTGATCAAATTACTAGAGGTGCTATCCGGAGAGAGATTGGTGAGTTTTTCGAATCAGTATTTAAGATTTAGATTTTAAAACTGACCTCCACTCCGTTATTTATTCAAGCCATAACTATGGAGACCAAACGCTACAACAAAGTAAAAATAAAAAATAGCCAAAGTCCTTCATTCAAAATTAGCGTTGCATATTTGTTTTGCTATGTAGCGCAAGTTCCGTTTCGCGTTGTGCTGGGAATTCTGCATACAGCTCAACGGTCGCGTTATAATTGGATCCATCTAGAAATTAGAGCACGTAGTGCAAATGTTTACTGTTTTCCTCCAATATTGAATTAGCTTTGTATAACATTATGAGTAAGTGATATTGTATTTATGTATTCTGTGTTATAATTATAAATGTTAGCTTCTGAATCATACTTCGAAGATTTCAATGCTGCGAAAGCATTTACATGAAGGAATATCTATCTTTGGCTATTCTGGTACGAAGATAGGTTTATCCGCCTATAATCGTTTGTTTATCTGCGATTAAACCATATAGTTACATAATTCTGAGTCATTCTTAAGTTTTTTCGAATTTCAGCCTGCTCTAGAGAAACCTGTATTTTTTAACAATGATAACTATCTTTTGCGGCAATCAATTATGAGTGTTCGTTCTACTGATGTCATATTATTTTTTCATTTATTTTCAATCAAGCCCAATACGTCATAGCGACAGTAGTTTTACCAAAATCTGTTTTTGATTATAGCCCCGCCCGACGAAAGGCAAGATGCGTATTCACTGCCTTGAGAACGTTGACAAAGCGCTGCAGTTCCTGAGGGAGCAGCGCGTGCACCTGGAGAACATGGGGTCCCACGACATCGTGGACGGCAACCCTAGGCTGAACCTCGGCCTCATCTGGACCATCATCCTTAGGTTCCAGGTTCGTTTTCATATTGACTTCTTATTTGTCTATCTGGGAAAATCCCAAGCTAAAATATTTTCTTTAAAACCTATGCTAGTTAGTGGACGTAAAGATTTACGTAGAAACAATGTCAAAATATATTACTTAGCTACTTGACTATTAGGTACATCTTGGACGGCAATCGTAGACTGAAGCTTTAGCCCATTAACTTTAGTTTCCAAGGTCGTTGTCATTTTTTTATTTATCAAATCGGCTTAATTCCCTATTTGAAGTTCTAATTAGTTTTGTTTTATAATAAGATTTCATAATTTCACTAGATCCAAGACATCACGATCGAGGAGACAGACAACAAAGAGACAAAGTCAGCCAAAGACGCCTTGCTATTATGGTGTCAAATGAAGACGGCCGGCTACAATAACGTGAATGTACGCAACTTCACGACCTCCTGGCGAGACGGGTTGGCTTTCAACGCAATCATTCACAAGCACAGACCCGACTTGATTCAGTTCGAGAAACTGCACAGAAGCAATCCTATCCATAATTTGAATAATGCATTCAACGTTGCTGAGGATAAGCTTGGTCTTACCAAGCTGTTGGATGCTGAAGGTGAGTACAATATAAGTCTGTTGTAAAAATCTAATTATCCCCAATGCTCAGTAACTATTACAGAGATATACGGAGAATGTCTTGTTCTTCTTGTTGATGAGGCTAGTCATAAACACAATATTAAATGAAACATGTCCAAAACAAAATTGAATATTGTCACATAACGACAAGTTATATATTTAACATTTCTTAAGTTACCTAATTGGTTTATCTTACGAGACTGATATATACTTTACATAAACACTATTAACTTTCATTCCATAAAACATAAATCCAATACTCTAGTGGATTTTATAGTAAAATACCATGTCAATGGTCTAGATATCGCCGTGGACCACCCCGACGAGAAGTCGATCATCACTTACGTGGTGACTTACTACCACTACTTCAGCAAACTGAAGCAGGAGACGGTCCAAGGCAAGAGGATCGGTAAAGTGGTCGGCATCGCCATGGAGAATGACAAGATGATTCACGAGTATGAGTCTCTCACCAGGTAGGTCACATATCTGTTTTTAAAAGAGTAAGATCACTGATTTATGTAGTGAGATGAAATCTTTAAAATATTGTGTCTGAAATAGAAAGGGTATCTAAGTAGTTTCTAGATAAAAAATATTAGCTAGGAATGTATATTAGTTTAAAACAACACGGAATACGAATACAAAACGGAAGCAGAACCACGGGCGGCTACTTACAGTATAATAATTCGAACTGGGTGTGTATGTTCGGCGCTTAAACTGATAAAATGATTTTGGCGAAATTAACCTCTAGGAAGATGGTCTACTATTTCAAGGTCCCATTTAAGTTGATTTCAAATTTACTTGTGGATGTGTTGCATTACTGTAAACTCTAAATATGGCGCATTTGCCTGGCATGCTCTATGTGCCCCTAGCACCTGCACTGAAATGATATGTGTATGACCTCTGACATAGCTGTCTTGTTTCTGGAGTGCTATTTTTGAAAAGTGTGATTCACGCAAAATTGGTGAGTCGAATATTTTTTGTTCGATATCGTCATATATGTTTCAAAAATAGGGCTCCTGGACGGATAGAATGATAAAAACGTCAACACGAAAATAAGAAAACGATGGCATAACATAATTCTGAAATAAGTGAATGTTTCCAGCGACTTGCTGCAATGGATCGAGCGAACGATTGAGGCGCTCGGCGACAGGACCTTCGCCAACTCACTGGAGGGAGTTCGCCAGCAACTCATACAGTTCGCCAACTACCGCACTGTTGAGAAACCGCCTAAGTGAGTGTGTTGTTTGATTTATTTGTAAGCCTAGTAGTGCATGCTTGTTTCCCTGCTTAAAGTTTAGAAACATTTTTGACAGCAGAAATATTATGTTTTGTTCTACCACTGGAAAAAGGCGTGATAATATGTAATAAAGTATATAGAAGATAATTTTTAATAGTTACTATTCGAAAGTTGTATCTTATTACAGTTATAAGGTACGCCTTTATGGTAATTTTGAATGCATTTTTCCGGAAATGGTTTTATTTTATCGATAGCTCCGCTCCACCTTGGACCAAATTTTCAAATTTACAAATAAACTTATTTCTAAATGCAATTATTCTAAATTAAATAGGACCATACTCACGAAAGTTGTAGCAAGGACGCGATGCTAACTCTGGCGAAAGCCTTAAATGCTTTTTTTTTACCTGATTGGCAAAGTCGACAAAAAGGGTTATAGGTCCATTCAAACCGACGCGTATGCCGCGCGACTGGCCGAGCGCCCACAGAAATAAGAATATATAGAAGTGCCATTAGCAGGCAACTTTGGCACACTTTACGGCACTTCTACTGATTCTTATTTCTATGGGAGCTTGAAATTAGACGCGGCGCGGCGCCGGATAATGCGTATGATGGTTTTATAATAGCATGCATTTTAAATATAGACTATTCATACTTGTGTCTGTGAACCAGGTTCGTGGAGAAAGGCAACCTGGAGGTGTTGCTGTTCACGCTGCAGTCGCGCATGCGCGCCGCCAACCAGAAGCCGTACACGCCGCGCGAGGGCCGCATGATACACGACATCAACCGAGCCTGGGAACGCCTGGAGAAGGCCGAGCACGAGCGCGAGCTGGCCTTGCGGGAGGAACTCATCCGCCAGGAGAAGCTGGACCAGCTGGCTAACAGGTGATGGCACGCCTCTCTCTCCCAGCTGCATGATACACGACATCAACCGAGCCTGGGAACGCCTGGAGAAGGCCGAGCACGAGCGCGAGCTGGCCTTGCGGGAGGAACTCATCCGCCAGGAGAAGCTGGACCAGCTGGCTAACAGGTGATGGCACGCCTCTCTCTCCCAGCTGCATGATACACGACATCAACCGAGCCTGGGAACGCCTGGAGAAGGCCGAGCACGAGCGCGAGCTGGCCTTGCGGGAGGAACTCATCCGCCAGGAGAAGCTGGACCAGCTGGCTAACAGGTGATGGCACGCCTCTCTCTCCCAGCTGCATGATACACGACATCAACCGAGCCTGGGAACGCCTGGAGAAGGCCGAGCACGAGCGCGAGCTGGCCTTGCGGGAGGAACTCATCCGCCAGGAGAAGCTGGACCAGCTGGCTAACAGGTGATGGCACGCCTCTCTCTCCCAGCTGCATGATACACGACATCAACCGAGCCTGGGAACGCCTGGAGAAGGCCGAGCACGAGCGCGAGCTGGCCTTGCGGGAGGAACTCATCCGCCAGGAGAAGCTGGACCAGCTGGCTAACAGGTGATGGCACGCCTCTCTCTCCCAGCTGCATGATACACGACATCAACCGAGCCTGGGAACGCCTGGAGAAGGCCGAGCACGAGCGCGAGCTGGCCTTGCGGGAGGAACTCATCCGCCAGGAGAAGCTGGACCAGCTGGCTAACAGGTGATGGCACGCCTCTCTCTCCCAGCTGCATGATACACGACATCAACCGAGCCTGGGAACGCCTGGAGAAGGCCGAGCACGAGCGCGAGCTGGCCTTGCGGGAGGAACTCATCCGCCAGGAGAAGCTGGACCAGCTGGCTAACAGGTGATGGCACGCCTCTCTCTCCCAGCTGCATGATACACGACATCAACCGAGCCTGGGAACGCCTGGAGAAGGCCGAGCACGAGCGCGAGCTGGCCTTGCGGGAGGAACTCATCCGCCAGGAGAAGCTGGACCAGCTGGCTAACAGGTGATGGCACGCCTCTCTCGCTCAGATCCGTTCAAGAATTCTCAAAAATATTATCATATCGTCTTCCCGCTTGCATCCTCAGCTGTTTATTTCTGAGCCCAGGGTCCGCTTTCTTATTTTTACGTCTGCACTTCGCTCGGTCTTCGGCATCTCTGACAGATTGTCCGTTAGCACGCATATTCTGCTTAGCGACGACAAGCCAGCTCTGTTTGTGCTTCTACCATGCTCCGGCGGAGTTAGTATGGCCAGACACTTGTTCCCAATGTATGTTACCGGTTTTCGTAAAACGTGACCGTAGGCAATTTTATTGAAGCTTATCCGCTATGTCACGGACATGGCAAATATTATTATCATATCGGAGAAACCATTATTTTTCCATGTGTTTATAATGACGACATTTTTCAGATTCAATCGCAAAGCCCAGATGCGTGAGACTTGGCTATCAGAGAACCAGCGGCTGGTCAGCCAGGACAACTTCGGCTTTGACCTGGCTGCCGTAGAGGCTGCTGCTAAGAAACACGAGGCCATCGAGACTGACATTTTCGCGTACGAAGAGCGCGTGCAAGCTGTGGTCGGAGTCTGCTCAGAACTGCAAGCTGAGAGGTAATTAATGTAGTCGATTTAGTACCTGTAAATGAGACGTGGTTATTGCAGATATTATGCAATTAGGGTATAAACAATACGAACATGCCAAAACAACTCGCAGTCTCTGCCCTGCTATCGGAGATGATAGTAGGGCCACCTGTAATGCCCCGGCCACACTGTCGCGTAAATGAGAATGTTCGCGTTGTCGCGGCGCCTGGCAGGGGTGTTCGTATTGTCGCGAATCATTTTCGCAGGCAAGGGTACGGTTCGGGCCGATAAATTGTAAGTTGATGAATAATTGTGTACTTATAGTTTAAAAATTATCATCATGTGTACCGTGACTCGTAAGAAGGTGGTGGCTGAAAATCAGTGCTAGTCATGCTTGCATGTCTAGCGTAACACTGAGCCGCCACCTATTGAGACGTCTGTCACGCATTTTATGTATCTTGTACTTGTAAGACCTTTCTGTGTGTGATGGATTAATCAATAAAGATTTATTCTATTTTATTCTCTCACGGTCGATGTTCGCTGTTTCACATGGATTGTTGTGCGTACATGGTTCAGTCGCGGCTCACTTGTTCAGCCGTATATTTTTACGTATGCTACCTAAACAATCGAACAGAGCCGGTTCACATCAATGGTAGTCATCGACCGCGAGCTAAAAACAAAATATTTTGTTATCTCGTAGGCATCGAGCTGACGAACCGCGTAGCCGCTTGCGAGGTATCTTCCGGCATGTGCGCGCGCGTGGACGTGCATATATTTGTTTTTCACGGAGGTTTATATCCACGAATCGCGTCAAAAATCTATGCATCTTCGGCACGTTCGTACGCTTAGACAATGACAGAACGGTTGAATAAGCGGAGTTGCGTATGTATGCACAGGTACCACGACATGGAGCGCGTGTGCGCACGTCGCGACAACGTGCTGCGTCTGTGGGCGTACCTGCTGGAGCTGCTGCGTGCGCGCCGGGCGAGGCTCGAGCTGTCGCTGCAGCTGCAGCAGAACTTCCAGGTCAGTCGCTCGCTTCCTAGTCAACATAGAGTTCATTACCACGCATATCCTGCTTTGCGATGTTAAGCCAGCTCTTTGCCGCCCCGGAGGAGGCGGCATAAAGACGCTTAAAGACGGACAAGGAAGGCCGGCGGCAAGTAGATGGAATATAATCCCTAATGAGGATGAATGTCTAGTTCCCAAAATATCAATTTATAGAAGTCCTCTGTCACGCGATGTTCGCGTGCTCGCAACGCGTTTTAATGAATAGGTTATAATCGAACCCCTCGAAAGCGACTATAAGCGAGGTCTGAAAGAAAACTTGTCCAAACAACTTACTAACTACGGCTTCAAGTCCAAATTATTAAATAACTAGCAGCCCGCCCCGACTTCGTCCGGGTTATACAAAGTATGTAGTAAGTTAAAGATAAACACTTCATTATCCATCTCTTTCAAAACCGGCTACATAGATCTTTCTGGCGCCGAATAGTTCCTAATCCATACTTATCCATATTATAAATGCGAAAGTCTGTATGTCTGTTACGCTTTCACGGCCAAACCGCTGAACGGATTTTGATGAAATTTGGTATGAATATAGTTGAAGACCCGGGGTCAAACATAGGCTACTTAAAGACGCAGGCGGAGCTGCAGGAAAAAGCTAGTAACCTATAAATAATGTACGAATGTATTTCCAAGGAAAATCGAAAGTATAGGCATATGCCCATAGAGCCATCAAGATCAATTTTTCAGGGGAATTAAATGTGATTATTTTTAAAAATTAATTGGCTGATCCTAAAAATTTGATATCTTTTCGAATAAAAAGAAACCTTATTCTTACACCAGAAAAATAATTAAGGTATCAATAATTTTCATTAGTTCCCTCCACGGGGTAAAAGGAGTGTATAGTGTACGTAACATTAAACTCTTGAAATACTAATCTATAATATACTACAAAAATTCTTAGCATTCTCCCAGTTTCGTCCTCAGCTCCCGCTTCCATGACGCTTTCTCTTCTTGGTGTTTCCATTCCTATTGTTATTTTGGCATGTTTTACGATCGGCCGCCTGCCTACGTTAACTTTCCTTGGGAACACAGAATGTACAGTTAGATATAATCATACATTTAACGACACTTACGCGTCGATATCATGAGATAAAAAACGTTTGATTGAAACGTTATATAACTTTTTGCTTGACAAAGTTATACCATATGATCTTTCGGGCATTTTAAAAGGATAAAAAAAATAAACTGCTGTTAAGTTGTAAGTTAAATGTACAATATATATATATATATATATATATATATTTATTACCAGCTAGTATTTACTGAAAAATGGGTTTAGTTCTGAAAAGAACTTTTGGTTAGTTATTTTCAAGCGAAAATTATTCGATTCCGCACACGACCGCTGCGTAGGGAGGCGACCGCGCGGCGACCACGCGACTTTTTTCTAATAGTTTTTTGAACTCGTGATATCTTTCGAATGGAAAGTCCGAATTGAATAATTCAAAAAGTTATATAAAGGTATTAAAGCATTCTTGAATATGAAGTTATTTATTTTGATAAGGATTAATACGAAGGTAGAAATAAAGAACCTTTTCTAACGGCGGCAATTTAATTAAATTTTTAAAATAAAAAACCACTTATTGTGACTTAAATATAATAGTCGGACATATGCTGTCGCGACATTATTTGTAGATAATGATGTGTTCTGCAAAGTTGTAGTACATTATTTTATTCTATCATCATTAGTTTTCGCAGCGCACTCGATGTAAGCAATTTTTAGGTCTTTTTTTGCACCTTGGGTTACATTATTGCAGTTTTTTTAAGGATCCCTAATGTTTTTGAAAATAAAATATAGCCTATGTTCACCGGGAATAATGTAGCTTTCCAACGGTGAAAGAATTTTTTAAATCAGTCTAGTATTTTCGGAGCCTATTCAATTCAAACAAACAAACAATCAAATCTTTCCTCTTTATAATATTAGTATAGATTAAAATAAACTTTTATGTACAACCACTTCTCGAAAGGACCGCTTCCCAATATGACTTCCTGAAACATTGATTTGTATAAAATTATTTTGTTAGCCAAATTAATTATTTCATCGATGGTTTCACTTTTTCTAAATAATAAACAAACTATCCAAATAATAAGGATGACCGTAAATAAAAACAATCTTTAATATTGAAAATGTATAAACCCGAATAAACTAATAATTGTTGGTAACAGGAAATGCTCTACATCCTGGACTCCATGGAGGAGATCAAGATGCGTCTCCTGACAGACGACTACGGCAAACATCTGATGGGCGTGGAGGACCTGCTGCAGAAGCATGCTTTAGTCGAGGCCGATATCAACGTGCTTGGAGAGAGAGTCAAGGTAACTGTTGTTTATTCATATTGCTGGATCCGTAGATATTAAGTGAATAACTTTTTCAGCTTTGAATATTTGGATGTCAGTTGGCCGAATAGCAATGATGTTGGCTGATTACCTAGATCTAATTTGGGATTTGTCTATGCTTATACCGATTCCGCGTATTGTACATACTGTGTCCTTTACCTTATCATGATACAAAACGAAAAGACTAGTTATTTTTTTATTAACCAGTTATTCATAAAAAAATAACAAACGTTTGATAAGTTCAAATAAACTAAAATATGTTTCGTCTTGTTCTTTCACGTTAAATAATGATAAGATAGAAAGGAATTAAACATATTTCAGTTAATGTAGGCTTTACGAACGTTCGGTAATGTTTATGAATAAGGGGGGAAAACTTTATTGTATCACAAGTAATACTCGCAGCACCTTATGTTCTATGTTTCGCCATTCGGTTGAGTCTCTGCTGTTCTATCTTTATAATATGTATGTGTGTATGTAAAAATCTTTAATAATGATTTTTCAAGTTGAAAAAGTTTATAATACAAACAAAATGTTTTGACGAGGGTCTTACAAAAATTTTTGCAACTTTGTTAGAAGCTTATTGTTTACTACACAGGTGGTGGTAGGCCAATCCCAACGGTTCTTGGAACAAGAGGAAGGTGGCTACCGGCCGTGCGACCCCGCCATTACGGTGGAACGCATTCAACAACTAGAAAATGCGTACGCCGAGTTGGTACATCTTGCCGTGGAACGCAGGTAAGGCAGTATTCCTAGAAATAAACTTAAATGTCCCACTGAAGCCAACCTTTTTTTTTTCATACATTCCTGTAAAAAATATTATTTATATAATTTATTTAACAGTTTAAAGATAATCGACTATTTTACACATGGACACTACACAATGACGTATAATATTAACTACATTTTAATATTTTGTAAACTAGCCTGTTAGGCTAAACAATAACCTCAAATTAAATTGCCGCAAATTAATCTTAATAAATTATATAAAACGTTAAAAAAAGGTATGTATGTACACTGCTTGTAAATGAGCTATCTCTTTCGGAGTTTGTTGTTTATTTCATTTCAATTTTAATTATTTTGAAATGATTGGCACTGTTTATTCTTTAAATGAAATACCTATAATATTATTGAGCACATTTTAATGCAGTTTGTTCTCTCACAATATATAGAAAGAGATTGGAAGACAGCCGCAAGCTGTGGCAGTTCTACTGGGACATGGCTGACGAGGAGAACTGGATCAAGGAGAAGGAGCAGATCGTGTCTGTGGACGATATCGGCCACGATCTCACTACTGGTGACTATTATAATTATGTTTTAATGTTTCTTCTTCAACAAATGTGTTCTATAAAGACAAAAGTTTATTTGCCGATTTTTGTTCATGTAGTCGATTCTTGGGCGATAAGGTTGATCACTTATTATCAAGGGGAGCTCGATAGTCGAGCTCCCCTTAATAATATGTGTATTTTATATATTTTATTGATAGAATAGACGATTTAGGAGATACAATTTAAACGAAAAAATTCTTAAAATTATATTTATTTTGTTATTTAGTTTTAAAGATTTTATTGTGACGACGTCACGCAACTATATTGGCCATCTCGAACTGCAAGAAAGCAAAAATTAGTAAGGTATTAAAAAATATGTATGTCAGTGTCAAATGTCAAAGTCAGGATGGACCGAAGGCCGCGACTTGTTTCTTGTTTGTTTACAATGCCCAAATATCTTAGTACCTACCCCATTTCTCGTATCTATTGCATATTGGCCTGTTCATTGGACTTTACTGCCGTCTCTTCATCCGTTGACATCTGATTTTTCAATAATTGGACACCGATTCTTCATTATAATGTATAAATGAATGTATGGAGATGTAGTTAGGTGACAAGTACGTGAAGCGCCTAATTAGCGCTACCAAACAAAAAATATTTATTCACTACCCTGTTCTACCAACCTAAAAAATTAAATGTGAATAGCCGGAAGTTATCCGGCTACGTCATACGTTAACTTTGCTAAAAAATGAAAGTCATTGGGTTTTCTGCGATTTTCTTAAAAAATACTTGCTTATCTAAAGATCTGATTAATGCAATCTGTTCCCTAAGCCTATTCCTCGAAATGGTTTACGAATTAGACATTTTCATGAAAAAGTTTACTAGCCTATTCTGACAGTGTTGGCCACTAACACATCACAGGCCATATTCCTGTTGGTCTCGTTTCCCTGTAAAAAAGGGGTTACGGAGGTCAGACAGCAGTCGCTTTATTGTAATAACCAGTGCCGTCAAAACTAGGACTGTGACTTACAGCGTGCCCTAAGAAGCGTAAGTTGACGACGCAACTAGGAATACACGCTAGGATGAAGAAGAAGGTTGATCACTTATTGGTAGACGACTAAAGGGCATTTTACTAAATTTATTGAAACTGGCCAATTTCACTTTTGTACTGAAAAATGTATGCACCGGGCTAAAGGTCGCACTTCTGCACGGATCGTTACGAAAATTGATACGTTCCTTGATTGATTTATTTTAACCGATTCCCTATCCATAATATTGCAGCAATAGATTAGCTCACAGACGTTCAAAATTTAAACTCTTGGCGAGCTCTTGATCTGAATCGCAGTTTGTTGCCATCGTTATATAATTTAGTGGATAAGTATAAAGTGAACGATATGTGTCGCAGTGTACCTGCTGATCTCCAAGCACAAGGCGCTGGAAGCAGACGTGGCATCGCACGAGCCGCAGCTGATGAGCGTGGCCGCTGTAGGAGACGAACTCATCTCGCAGGGACACTTCGGCGCCGACAGGATACAGGTTACCGTAGTAGTTGGACCGTTCGTAATGATGCGATTGCAAACTGGACTGCAGACTGCAGACTGCAACCGCAGAACGGAGTGCGACGTTTCGTTTCTATTTTCGAACGCGGCCGCAGACCGCATTGCAGTCGCTATTGGAAACAACTTGATATAGATACATAAAAACAAGTAGTGCCACTTGCAGACGGCAGTTGCAGTCTGCGCCATGCGGTCCTATTTAGAATCATACTTTTAACAATATTATTTTTCCTCAGTTTTTTATTTGCCAAGATCTTTAATTGGCAATCAGTGGTATATATTAAATTCATAATGTGTTTTTATTTGCTGTTTGTTGTACTAATAAATAAATAAATTCATAAGACGAAACGTGCCTGGAATACTTCTATAATTGCAGGCGGGCCGCATGCTTGTTTGCCTACTAAATCTACTTACGCTGACTTTTGACATTAAACTATTCTCTTAAAAAAAACCCGCATCCACAGATATTTAAAAGTTTCAATACCCGACAGAAATAATTTTCAAAATTCAACGGTATTAAAACAACTTTGTGAACATTCAGGAGCGTCTGCGTGATATTCTATCTCAATGGAACCACCTTCTGGACCTCGTCTCGCTGCGTAAGAACAGACTGGACGCGGCGGTGCGATACCACCAACTGTTCGCTGATGCCGACGACATTGACAACTGGATGCTGGACACACTCAGGTATAGTAACCAAACCCGCATGTAAAGTATAACATTTCATTCATTCAATATATAAAAGTGCCATTAGCAGGCCAGTTAACTTTGGCACACGCCAGTCGCGCGAGATTCGCATCAGTTGGAATGGAGCTTAAGTTGGCAAGGATGTGAGCGGAATAAACTTATACTAATCTAATAAGCTAGTTTCCACTAAGAACTAATCAGAGAGATAACACTTTCTAATTATGAAATAAGATACGTCGGATTGAAAAAAATAAACTGTATATCACAAAAGTTCTAGATTCTTACTATTTTTAGAAAATAAAATCAAGGAAAATAGCCATTTTGTCACGAGACATTGAACACCAATCAGAAGCGATTACGTCACACCATGTTCAACATCATTGTTGTTGTTGATGTCGACGTTTTACAATAGTTCTTAAAAAAAGAAAACTGAAAAGAAGACTGAAAAACGAAAACTGTCAAATCAGGTAAACAAATGTGGCCATCTGACATTGACACATGTTGTCAATGGCTTAATTTTTGTTTCATGGCGGCTGTACTCTCTCGTCTGAATGCGGGCTAGTTAAGCCTCTCGAGTCGTAACTTAAATGACATTTCAGCCTGTCCATATAAAGCTAAGACTAAAGAGACTTAACTGGCCCACAAACGACATAACAACTTAACCTTATTTCTGTATGGCTCGACGCGAGTGTACAGCGACAAAAGTTATGACGTTATTCAAATCGCCATGACAGTGCATAGCGTTTTCGCACGATATTCAAAATGTGTTTTTTAAATACAAAATACATAATGTAAGATTTGAGTATAGCAAAAAATTACATGTTTGATTATACTACACAATGACGTATAATAATAACAACATTTTAAAATTTAGTAAATTAGCCTATTATGAAATGAAATGAAATTGAAATGAAATGAAATGAAATTAAATTGTTTATTTTCAATATAGGATATAAATATCACTTATTGACGTCAATTTACTTATATTAAGTTTACCACCACTTCCAAAGCGCAAGTGGAGAAGAAGCGGCGCCACAAACTCCACTGCAGCATTTTCTTCAAAACGTCAATTTACAAATAAGAAAAAACTTTCCTTAATTACCTAGTTATATGAACGAATTATCGGTATGGGTTCGTCTCGCTCACACTTTGCTTTTTTATATGCCGCCGAGTATAAGATAACTAGGTTATTGAAAAAGTTTCCCAGCCTAGAATTTAAATGATTACCCCGTAAGCGTGTTTTCTGAAAAACTCAAGAAGTGGTTAGTTAATGAATGTTTTATTCTGATAGTTTTCGGAAAGATAGGTTCACAGAAATTAATTGATAAATTAACATTTAGAAATTATAATTTATTAGACATAAACAAATGTCCTATTTTCCATCTACATGCTAGAACTCTTTTTTTTTTTAACTTAAATTTGGTTTAATAAAATATGTCAGACAGAAACTAAAATTAATTAGTTTTTAAATAATCTACAAAGATTTCAAACGCTGTTTTGTCTATAGATGAGTTGATGTTTTTTTTTTGTTTTTTTTTTGTACCTTAATGAGTATTTGTATCGTAGATTGGTGTCATCAGAAGACACGGGTGTGGACGAGGCCCAAGTGCAGAGCTTGCTGAAGAAGCACAAGGACGTCACCGACGAACTCAAGAACTACGCTAATGTTATCCAGCAGCTCAAACAACAGGTAACATTCAATAAAAAATGTGTGATAATAGGCAATTTAAGTTGACCCCAGTGTGAAATTGAGACTCATGCAACGTGATTTTTTTCAGATTTGCATGAGTCTCAATTTGTTTCTCAATTAGCGGGCGTGTTAATAAAGACGCGCGCTACGCTTGTGTGACTGAATCACAGTCGCGTTATATGGAACTTTATCTTCTTTATTTATTGCGTGGAATAAGTATATCCCACTCAGTCATGGGTTAGTTTATTTTCACTACCTACTAATTCATTTTACTATCTCAACTACTTTCAAAATTACGATGTAAATTCTTAAAATTTGATTTAAATCGAAATATTATTTGTGACTTTCAAATGCCTGTAATGTTATTCGCCTTTTCACGAAACAACATTTAACGGCCTGGACAATTCATAATTCTATGATTTAACGAGTTATAATAAATTTTGAAGACGATGGTGTTTTTAATCAATGTAATGTTACACAGGCAAGCGAACTGAGCCCAGAAGACGCGAGCAGTACCGAAGTGCGCGAACGCTTGGCTGCCATGGACGCTCGTCACGGGGAACTGGCAGAGCTGGCCAGGCTTCGCAAGCAACGGCTACTGGATGCCTTGTCCTTGTTCAAACTGCTGGCCGAAGCAGACGCGGCTGACCAGTGGATCGCGGAGAAAGACCGCATGCTGGACACCATGCTCCCGCCCAAGGACATTGATGACGTCGAGATCATGAAGCACAGGTCTGTATTCTGTATGAGAGCTATAGGATGCCTTTTTTTAAACTGTTTACCTCACACATTGTTTAAATTAGTATCAAGATGTATAATTTTGTGAATAGTACAATAAAGAGTATATATATCTACCTCTCTAAAGAAGATAAACATAAGAATCGATCACTGAAGACGTTTGCTATAGAAATACATAAAATAACTATGGTAAGTTTTGTAACGGCTAAGTTTTGGAATGACTTTTCGCCGTGACACTCTTCATAAAAGGAAAAAGTGGCAATCAATTCGCCTGCAAAACAATAGGTATCGATTAATTAGCCACCTATATCAATGACATGTGTCTTCTCTTGCAGGTACGACGGGTTCGACAAGGAGATGAACGCGAATGCATCTCGCGTAGCCGTAGTGAACCAGCTGGCTCGGCAACTCATACATGTGGAGCATCCGCAAGCTGTCGCCATACAGGAACGACAGGCCAGGCTCAACCAGGCCTGGAGCACGTTGCGAGAGAAGGTAGGCCGATCATGATAAATACAATGTTTTATAATACTAAACACTCAAGGTTGTTAAGCTTGGAAGCCAATACTTGGTATTCGTTGGGCTATTGGCGTATGTAAAATGGAAACAGATTGCTTTTACCTTCTGAAATAGGTATTCATTTAAGTCCCTTTGTTGGTCTTATATCTTCCTGTCTCAAGTTACTTGCGTCGCCAACATCTTTATTTGATATAAGTTGTCAAACTTATTGACTGTGTCCTTTGACGCATGCAATCTTTACGCATACGCGCATTAATCTGGCGGCTTTCGAGCCTATCGAACTTCAATAGAGCACCCATTATGTTACAATTGTTGTCTTTTGATCTGGTTACCATAAAGGTCCATTCAATTTCAATCTAACTAAGTATTAAGTTTGTAACTAGATCAAAAGGCTGTAATTTGAATAGACCTTAAATGAAGAATGTCAAAAATATTGCCAGTGTTTAACAAAAAAACAGCTTGACAATAACATGTATTCTCAGGCGGAACAAAAGAAGGACGAGTTGAAGTCTGCGCAAGGCGTGCAGACGTTCCACATCGAGTGCCGCGAGACCGTCTCCTGGATCGAGGACAAGAAGAGGATCCTGCAGCAGACCGGCGACTTGGAGATGGATCTCAACGGTATTCATGTTTTATTTTTGAGATTAATTACCTCATTTCCATTGCAAAAATTCTTTATCATAACATTTTTAGTCCCTAAAACGTTATAGGAATGCTATTGCGGTGTAACTACCACTTGCCGAAAAGAGCAATAGTTATTTATATCACTGGTTTTGTCCCTTAGAGTCCTATGTATGTATGTAAAAACTTTCAAACACAACAAGAGGCGGACTTATCCCTGAAAGGGATCAAGTCCTTTTGGTATTTCACCTGAAATAGATGATTTTGTGCTTCTAATTGTGCTGATAATTGATGGACCTCGACAAATTTTGATTTTTAAACGACATCAAAATGTGCATTGTCAAATACGTGTGTTTTCTTGAAACGTAACCTTAATAGGCTAGTTTTCACTAAGAACAAATCAAAGATATGACACTTTCTAATAATTAAATTAGATATGTACGATTGAAAAAAATAAACTATATATCATAAAAACTATATATTGTTGGTATTTAAAAAAAATAAAATCGAGGTAAATAGCCATTTTATCACTAGACATTCAACACAAATCAGAAGCGAATACGTCATACTCATATCTCATAAAACATTGTTGTTGTTGATGTCGACGTTTTACAATAGTCAATTTCCATAGAAAACTGTCAAATCATCTGACATTGACACATGTTTCTCAATGGCTTAATGTTTGTTTCATGGTGGCTGTACACTCTCGTCTGAATGTGGGCTAGTAAAACCTCTCCGAGTCTGAACTTAATATGACAGTTTATCCTGTTCATATAAAGTTGAGATGCAAGTGGCTAAACTGGTCCACAAACGACATAAAAATTTAACCTTATTTCTGTATGTCTCTGTCTGTAAAGTTATGACGTCATTCGAATCGCCATGACAGTGCAGAGCGTTTTCGCACGATATTCAAAATGTGTTTTTTAAATACAAAATACATAATGTAAGATTGCATGCAGTATTGCAAAATATACAACATTTTTTGAATATACTACACAATGACGTATATTATTAACTACATTTTAAAATTTAGTAAACTAGCCTATTGTTTATCCCGCTTTTTTACCTGCAAGAAATGTCTGATAGTCTGTTTACAAATACAAAGCTGTAGCAAGTTTATCGGCTGTGAGACAATTCATGCAGTAGTAAATGCGGCCTTAGAATACAATACTATAAAGTGTTATACTGAAGACCTCGTCTCCCACAGGTGTAATGACCCTCCAACGTCGTCTGTCGGGCATGGAACGCGATCTAGCCGCGATACAAGCGCGCATCTCGTCTCTGGAGAGCGAGGCCAGTGCCATCGAGCACGAGCATCCTGAGCAGGCGCAGCTCATACGAGATCGCATCGAGCTCATCACAGACAACTGGGAACAACTTACTCAGATGGTAAGCGAAACTGTAATTTTTATCCTGAGTAACCACAATTCAAGCATAAGTCGATCGTTTGGCAGAGATTTTTTCTTACGAAAATGATAAACGTCTTGAATAACAGTCACCGGCTTGAGAATAGAACTGCTAGTATTGCTACACTTTGTCCGTTAGGTATGTGTGTGTGATGATAGTTAGAAGTAATATTATAGGTATTAATTAGTGTATTGCGTAATAAGTTTAGAATATTTTTTTCAGCTTAATGTAAGCATTTGTTGCTGTACTTAACATTCATATTGCAGTAATATAATCCGGTAGTAAATTACTAAGTTATAAGAATAATAATATATGAAGGAACGATGTTGTTTTCGGCCATCTCATGATACCTTTTGCCCTTACGCCAAAGTTTATAATATCGTTAATTTCAGCTCAAAGAGCGCGACGCAAAACTGGAAGAGGCCGGAGACCTGCACAGATTCCTTCGGTCCGTCGACCACTTCCAGGCCTGGCTTACTAAGACTCAGACCGACGTGGCTTCAGAAGGTAACATGCTTTTTACCTTCAGTTTAAAGTGATATAGGTTAGCAAGGGATCAAATATACTTTGTGGTCCTTCGAGCCGGACAAATGGACGTTGATGGAAATAGGTTTTTGCACGCTACATATCTTATAAAGGTGGGGGTGTGGTTTTTATCCTTTGGGAACGCAACCCAACAAACCAAGACGCGCATAACCCAGCTGTAAATAGGAGAATATGTCTTAATTCACAAGCGCTTTATAATTTTATAAATTGCTATATTCCTTTAAATATCGCATTCAAATTATAATGTTTATTTTACCACAGACACGCCATCAAGCTTGGCGGAGGCGGAAAAACTGCTGTCTCAGCACCAGACCATCAAGGAGGAGATCGACAACTACAAGGACGAATACGCCAAGATGATGGAGTATGGAGAGAAGATCACAGCGGTATGTCACATTTATCTTTTTTTTTTAAATATCCATTGTGTTAGTGGCCAACACATTTTTGGGTCGAAAGAAAAATAATTCTAAGTAGTTTCAATGAGTTCAAAATATGCTTTCTAATAGGAAATGATCGTATGAACAGAAACTAGAATAATCATTGATAATTTTGAATACATTTAATTAATTTGCCCACTTCCTTTAGAAAAATTGACATTTCGCGACTAAATGTTCAACTAATTTTTATTTTATTTTATTTATTGATTTAATTTATTCATGTACACAATAAAAACGCAATTTTTGTCCTATATTTAGACCTGACAGTTAAGATAAGTGGCAAAAGTTAGCGGATTCTAAACAAGAAATGTCATATCCCCACAGGAGCCATCAACACAAGACGATTCCCAATACATGTTCTTGCGCGAGCGTCTCAAGGCTTTGCGGGAAGGATGGGCGGAATTGCAGCAGATGTGGGAGAACAGGCAGCAACTTCTGGCACAAAGCCTGGAGTTGCAGCTGCTGCAGCGGGACGCCAGGCAGGCTGAGGTGTTGCTGGCTCATCAGGAACTCAAGTGAGTTGTGGTCGGAAACGGAGCTAGTGGGTTCGCGTTCTTGCAAGGCTGTAATCCCCTGATTGCTGGCTCATCAGGAACTCTTGCAAGAAAATGTTAATTTAATAAAATCAAGATTTAATATGATTATTGTACAAGACACTTAAGTAATTATTTTTGCATTAAAAAAATGTTTATTTATGCCATAATCTTTTAAATCTTAATGATTTCCTGATTATATGCTCACTTAAATAATCTCTTTATAGATTGGCCAAGACCGAGCCGCCACAGAATTTGGAGCAAGCCGAGAACCTCATCAAGGAACACGAGGCCTTCCTCACGACCATGGAGGCCAACGACGACAAGATCAACTCCGTCGTCCAATTCGCCAACCGTTTGGTCGAAGAACGCCACTTCGACGCCGACAAGATTCAACGCAAGGCCGAAAACATCGAGGCCAGGCGCAACGCCAACCGAGAAAAGGCTCTACAACAAATGGAGAAACTACAAGATCAACTGCAACTACACCAGTTCTTGCAAGATTGCGATGAGCTCGGCGAATGGGTTCAAGAAAAGAATGTCACAGCTCAAGACGACACGTACCGATCGGCGAAGACTATCCACTCCAAATGGACCCGCCACCAAGCTTTCGAGGCCGAAATCGCGGCTAATAAGGAACGCTTATTTGCCGTACAGAATGCCGCAGAAGAATTGATGAAGCAGAAACCAGAGTTTGTTGAAGTCATCTCTCCAAAAATGCATGAATTACAAGACCAATTCGAGAATCTACAGACTACAACAAAGGACAAAGGCGAGCGATTGTTCGATGCCAATCGCGAAGTGCTACTTCATCAGACTTGCGACGATATCGATTCCTGGATGAACGAGCTCGAGAAGCAAATCGAGAACACAGACACTGGCACTGATCTAGCATCTGTCAACATTCTCATGCAGAAGCAACAGATGATTGAGACTCAGATGGCCGTCAAAGCTAAGCAAGTGACCGAGCTTGAGACCCAAGCGGAATATTTGCAGAAGACGGTGCCTGATAAGATGGACGAGATAAAGGAAAAGAAGAAGTCTGTGGAACAGCGATTCGAGCAGCTCAAGGCTCCCTTGTTAGACCGCCAGCGCCATCTGGCTAAGAAGAAGGAAGCATTCCAGTTCCGTCGCGATGTCGAGGATGAGAAACTGTGGGTCCACGAGAAGATGCCTTTAGCTAACAGCACTGACTACGGAAACTCCCTATTTAATGTCCAGATGTTGCAAAAGAAGAATCAGTCATTGAAAACTGAGACTGATAACCACGAGCCAAGGATTTTGACTGTCATCTCCAACGGACAGAAGCTTATTGATGAGGGACACGAGGATTCGCCCGAGTTCAAGCGGCTTATTGAAGAACTTACTGCACGTTGGCAAGAACTTAATGGTAAAATATTTTTTATAACGTATATATTTACGATATAGACAATAGTTAGTTCATTGTTAAGAACACACAAGTGACAACTCTACAAACACACTAACCACATTTACATTAAATTTTTCATAAAAAGAGAACACTGATTTGTTTGGAATTTACCAAGTAATTGAAACGTCATCTTTGATTTTTTTTTGTAGATGCCATTGAACAACGCAAGAACAACTTGGCCCAATGGGAGAAGGCTCAACAATACTTATTCGACGCGAACGAAGCCGAAGCATGGATGAGCGAACAAGAACTATACATGATGGTAGAAGATCGCGGCAAGGATGAGATCTCGGCCCAGAATTTGATGAAAAAACATGAGATTCTGGAGCAAGCTGTCGATGATTACGCGCAGACCATTCGCCAGTTGGGAGAGACTGTCAGACAGTTGACTGCTGAGGAACATCCTCTAAGGTAAACTTGTTTGCTTATTCTAGTTTTAATTCTACTCGCTTGTGTTACACTTTAGGGCGAATGATATTATTTTCATTAAAGTATAGATTGTGATGTTATTAGTTAGTTAACATTTATTATGATGAAATAAAATTTTGCATGTGGTGAAATGAAAACTTCATTACACGAGAGTTAATTATCTTTGGAATAAAATTTTCGTAAAAAACACCTACTTTGATGCAAAAAAGCTAGTCGTTAACGCTTCTGATATTCTTTTGAGAATAACTGCAATATCCGAGAAAGTTCATTGTATTTATAAATTTTTATAGCGAACAAATCTCCGTGAAACAATCTCAAGTGGACAAACTGTACGCCGGACTGAAGGACTTGGCCGGCGAGCGGCGCGCGAAGTTAGACGAAGCACTCAGACTGTTCCAACTGTCGCGGGAGGTCGATGACCTCGAGCAATGGATCACGGAGCGGGAGCTGGTGGCTGGCTCGCAGGAACTCGGCCAGGACTACGACCACGTCACTGTGAGATTTTTTTTAATATGGCTTTTATTTAACGTGTTTAGCCAGTTGCAAGTAAAAACTTAACTATCATTTAGTCTAGGAGCCCTATTTTTGAACTCGTATGTAGAATGAAAATCTTTCGATCAATCAACCAGTGATTGATTTTATGATAAAAATCCATATGTATTTGCCAGACAAGTCATTACTTCTTCATTATAAAGATTAGACCTGTGAAATAATAGATTATTTATTGAGCCAGTTTCTGCCAAACAGCATGTTTGTATTCAAAAAATGTGAATTACGAAACATTCTAAAGTTACGGCGTCAGCGCGCCAGTATCTTTGACTGCCGACGTTGTCGTATATAATGTAATGTCTAACTAAGAGACCAACTCGACCAGTGCTTTGTTTTGCGCCTGTATTATGTCGTTATTAAAAACGCATTTATAATCATATTTTTCACTCCAACAGCTGCTATGGGAGAGGTTCAAGGAATTCGCCCGCGAAACACAATCAGTCGGTTCGGAGCGCGTGGCCACGGCTGAAAGGATCGCCGACCAGATGATCGCCATGGGGCATTCTGATAACGCCACCATTGCGCAGTGGAAGGAAGGCCTTAAGGAGACCTGGCAAGACCTGCTAGAGCTCATCGAGACCAGGACACAGGTAATATTTACTGTTACTTGCTGTAGTTTGCCATAAAGAGATAATATGAGAAAAACATACTACTGTTTTTTGATTCGCATGTCAAGCGACGGCGTATTGGATTGGTCGCTGTAAGTGGCGTTCGAGCTCTGAAGCGCTTGGACGAAGAACAAGCTGCCCTAGGAATTGTATAGACTGACGTTCTTACCGTATGGTGCGCTATAACGCGCATACAAAATTCGCGTTCTACTATGGCGCTCCTAACCGTGTTAGGTTGAATATTGATCTATAAATCTGTGACTCTTCTGTAAATTTCTGTTTGGAAATGCTAGAAATTGTTGGCTAACCTTTTTGCTCATTAGCCTTTCATTGATAACTATATGATTCCACAGGCGTCTAAATTATGATTTTTCTTCTCCTGACAATAATAAACAGAACAAAACACAATTAGCGAAATTGTTCCATCCGTTCTCGCGTGATGTAATGACCACGGGAAATAGTGATTAATTTTATTATATAGAGATAATATGAAGGATTTACTTACTACGATGGCCCAGCGCCCCAAAGAGGACTTGGCCTCCGACACAAGAGATCTCCACTATTCTCTGTTCAACGCATTCCCCGTGGTCCAGTGGTTGAGGCGTTCGCCTATGGCCCGGGGGTCGTGGATTCGATTCCCACGGGAAGCATACTTTGTTCAGTTGTTTCCAGTTTGGTTAGGACATTGCAGGTTTGTATCATCTGATTGTCTGATATTAAAGATGATTCCGTGTTTCGGAAGGCACGTTATGCCGTGGGTCCCGGCCGCCATTTATGGTCGTTAAAGGAACCACTTCAGAGGCCGAGAGGCGGTTCCGCACAACTCGATACTAGGGTGTACATGGTCGATTGACAATGTAACCTACACGAAATGATAATGATGAGCGCAACCTCCTGCTAGTCTGCTAATAATAAAGACAGGCTAATAAGATAAAAGGTTAATAAGATAATTCTGTCGGTCAGATGTTGGCCGCTTCCCGCGAGCTGCACAAGTACTTCCACGACTGCAAGGACACTCTACAGCGGGTCAACGAGAAGGCTCGCGGAGTTAGCGACGAACTGGGAAGAGATGCCGTCAGCGTCGGCGCGCTGCAACGGAAACACCATACCTTTATGCAGGTGGGTTTTGTTAAGCTCATGTTAGCTAAAATATATGTTCGTTTGTCTCCAATATATATTTAATGTGAAAGAATGAGACAAAACACATGGGCTGGGTAAGTGCCTATAAAAATATGTTATTCCTGGCCATATTCTGCACGTACCTATAGAACATTTCAATCGATTATGACTTGTCATATAAGCTGACTTCATGTACATTGAGAAAGAAGAAGTTCTACTTGCGGATGTTGTCCGCGCGTCGCCTTTCTTATATCTAGTCTTAAAGCAACTTGTTACCTTTCAGATCTGGCCATCACTTTACATAGTTTTTATTACACTCATTTGCAACTAGTCTTTTGGTTCGATTAGTATGTTATTGTGATTATTATTACTTTCAAAGCTAGGCTCATGTTGGTGAAGTTCGTTCCATTTGTACAGTTCCGCTACAGTACCTATATCTTGTATCAATAATGATAATTATAATTCTGGCATCCAGCACGGTTTTTTATTAAATGAAAATATCTCCAGGACCTGAGCACTCTCCAGCAACAAGTGGAAGCAGTGAGCGCAGAATGTGCCCGACTTGGCGCCATGTACGCGGGAGAGCGGGCCGCAGAAATATCGCGACGAGAAGCAGAATTGAGGGAGGCTTGGAGGACACTTACTGCCGCTTGTGCTGCAAGGAAGGATAAACTGCTGGATGCCGATGACCTGTATCGGTTCCTCATGCAAGTGCGCAATCTCACGCTGTGGATGGATGATGTCGTCCGCCAGATGAACACTGGAGAGAAACCAAGGTTAGAAATAGACAAAAAAATTTAAACAAGGATGAATTTCATAGCATATACACACATTTTTTGCCCACTTTAGATTAAAAAAAAAAACAAAATTAGTAGTTGCTTATCAATTAAAAATAGCATTGTCACAATTCATCGAGTTAAAAATTAAATATTGAGTGTAGTCGAGAGTGTCGTCAGCACATCCACAGTTAACAGTTTTTAAAACAGGTTGGACAATTTATAAACTCTACAAACTTAAAGCACATGCATCAGCTAATATAAGCTGCTAGTGTGTTCAAGAATATAAATAAATAAAATAATACCCGGCATAAAAGTTGGTAAGGTGTGAGCGAGACGAACCCGTACTGATAATAGATATATACGTTTGTCCCGCTCACATTGTGACCAACTTACATACTGATGTGTATACAGATTTTTAATCATAACATTATCTTTCAGAGACGTAAGCGGCGTGGAATTGCTAATGAACAACCACCAATCCCTAAAGGCGGAGATCGACACCCGCGAAGACACGTTCACAGCCTGCATCTCGCTCGGCAAGGAGTTGCTATCTAGGCAACACTACGCCGCGTCAGATATCAAGGACAAACTGTTGCAGCTGACGAACCAGCGCAATGCCTTGCTCAGGCGCTGGGAGGAACGCTGGGAGAATTTGCAGCTAAGTGAGTAGCTTATTTCAGTCAAAATATTTTGTCCTATATTTTATATCTATGTCACAAAAGGCAGACTTAAAGCTAAAAACATTACCTAACAGCCGAACTTTGCATTAAATTATTTCAGGAGGACTCACTTTGCTCAGTAGAATGTGGAATCACAAGCGAAGCGAGTGACTCAATTCCATATTACTTCTCTTGTTATTATTTAATTTATAGTCAGTACTCTTAGCAGCGAAAATTATGAATGACATCTCAAAGCGATCCAAAACGTTATGTCGCCTTAAATAACGTATGACACGCCTTACACGGGTTTAGTTTGCTATATGCCGTCATATTTAACCATTTGTTTTTTATAACAAATGTATATTACATATTTTTTTATTAATATGTAATATAGACTGAACTTGTCGGACGAACAGGGTTCCCAAAATACAGGCTAGACCTAGTTTGGGTTCTGTGTTGACAGTTGGCAGGTGTTATTATTATTATTATTATTGTTTTTTCTACACTACTATTATTATGTAAACTTTAGAATAAGATAAGTTGTACCTTATCAATAAAAAACTTTTTATTTATTTATTTATATATTTTCATTCATACGGTATTTCGAAGTTTTAACTCTATTTTTTCCTTCCATTCATAAAAATTGCCAAACTTCTGTTAAACGCATTTTAACTAAAATATATTCTGTCTCGTTCTTTCATGTCAAATTATAAATACGAAAGGAAGGGACTAAACATATATTAGTCAAACTGGGCTTAAAGTTCGTTATTTATTTATGAATAAGATGATAAATATACAATTTATGTGCAGTTCTCGAGGTGTATCAATTTGCCCGCGACGCTGCCGTGGCCGAGGCGTGGTTGATCGCGCAGGAGCCGTACTTGATGTCGCAGGAACTCGGACACACTATAGACGAGGTGGAGTCGCTCATCAAGAAGCACGAGGCCTTTGAGAAGTCCGCCGCTGCACAGGAGGACCGCTTCAGTGCTCTTCAGAGACTTACCACGGTTAGTAAACACTTTATAAAAGAGAAATAATTTTGTGTTACTATATTCTTAATATTGTAAGTTTACAAAACAATATATAAGTGTGCATGTGTAGTGAAATGCTTATTATGTCAACTGAATCGATTGTTGTACATTTTTTTTTAACTTTTTGCACTTGTGTAATTTGTTTTTAGGTGATGGTATCTTGTTTAATAGTAAGCATCTCACATAAAATTTTCACTTTATCATTCTGTTACCAATCATTTTAGTTCACTTTAAATATTCCTTAGAATCACAATTATTTTGCTTGATATTCTTATCTCATCTGTTTTCTTTTTCTATCACTAGCTTGAACTTCGTGAAACGTCACTATGGCTTAAAGCACAACCCTGGGATAAGATTGACGAAACATCCTTTGCCTTCCGCTTTCCTCCTTTATCCAAATCCGAAGTCAAAACTAAGTCACACACTCTGCCTCATACCACCTCCGAACCAGTCAGTAAACTCGTTCGAGAAATCATAACCGATAGTGAACAATATAAGAACATTCCAGATAAATTTAAATGTAGAACTCTCGACCTCAATTATATTCCAAAACGGAACGACTCGTTCCTTCATTCTGTCACTCGAAGCTTATCAATTATATCAGAAAGCGGTAGTGTGGTTTTTTCATCGCCACATTCACCATTATCACTAGATATTTATTCTCCAGTTTTCTTTGAATATCCCGAGACAAAGAACGGCAGAAATACATATCTATCATGCATTGATTTGATTCTTTGGGAAAGGTTATCGTACCAAAACGTTTATCCAAACGTTCATCTTATAAGGTCGAAAAGTTCGTCATCTTCAAAATCTTCTGGTAGTTTTGTGCGTTTAAAACAAAAGCTGTCGTTTAAAAAAAAACATTCTGAGTCAGACAATAAAAGCGATGTTGCCGTGTTGTCAATGCCCGCTCTGACTGGAAGTATTAACACTGTGAATGACTTAGGTAAAGACGTTAAATGTATACCTTTGGAATCGTCCCTTCTCCTGCTGTCTCAAACCCGTAGTCTCTTATATCCCGAGGGTGCATGGTACTTTAACTACTTGGATGGTGTAAGTGTGGTGTTTGGTTCGCTCACGCTTTTAAACAATGCCTGTTCTTGCATGTGCTTAATTAAAAAAGGATTGTAGCAAGTGCCTTTTATCAATAGAAGAGCAGTGTAACTACCATGAAATTTTTCAAACTACAGTCGCTAATTAATAGGACTTGCTGTCAGAATTTCGTAAAGCGCACGTGGAGGTCGGTAAGGTAACTACGGATGAGATGAACGTCGTACAGTGACCAAGCACTGTGTTTTTAAAAAATTATGACAGTAACACAGGTTTGCACAACTGCCCCGTTTCACTACCAGCAATCTATAGTTTGTATATGCGACTTACATACGCCATAGAATCTTTGTCACAATATGCTATAGTTAAATTTGCTCTATTGCCTTACAATTTTATAGTCTAGTTGTAAAAAATAATCATGCCTTTTTCACCGACAAAAAGCTATGCTTACTCGGCTTCTCTTCCATCGTACCAACACCAGTTTTGACAAGCATCTCTTTACAGTTCGAAGTGAAAGAAATGAAGCGACGCCAAGAAGCGGCTGAAGCCGCTGAACGCGAGGAGCGCGAAAGGCAAGAAGCGGAGGCTGCAGCCGCTGCAGCCGCTGCAAGGGATCAAGTAGACCGCGCCGCGGACTCGCAGGACCAACCACAACCGCAGGGTGAGATTATATTTACACACCCGAGAATATTCCACGCTGTTTTGTATTACTTCACCTATTGTCCGGGATGATTTTGCATAATACGGTCTATTTTGGCGACTAAATCGAGTTGTAATTTGTGGATTTTTTGGATATGAGAAACAATGCAAATTCTTTGCCAAATAGGAAGGGTAGATACAAAACAGGTAATGAGCGTAATAAATACTTTAGAAATATCGCTGCCAATAAAATATAAAAAATGATTCGTACAAAAGTGATTCGTGAAACAGGAGACATTTAAAGGCGCTTACACACATGTAACTGCGCACCGGACCGAACTCCGTGACATATTCCCGGACTTGTTCGCTCAGTGTGGACGGGGTCGCGGACATTGTCGCGAACCGAACACCGTGGACTCGTGTATCCATACATACAGTTTAGTTTCGGACCACAGAGCAGCAATGTCGTCCATTGAAGATTTTGTCGAGGTTAATTTAAATTTAGTTATTGCTAGTGCTTCCCTTATTGTAAACTAACCGTTTCCCGCAGCTCCGCTTGCGTCAAAATGTAGCCTATGTTTGACCCCGGGTTTTCAACTATATTCATACTAAATTTCATCAAAATCCGTTCAGCGGTTTGGCCGTGAAAGCGTAACAGACAGACAAACTTTCGCATTTATAATATTAGTATGGATGTGTGCTTTAAAAAAGAGAAAAATGAAAAATAAGGTACGATGGTGGCAAATAGAACTATTTAGAAACAGAAATGCTATAATTAGAGATTTATTATTTCAACAGACGAGTGGCAAATACGAAAAGTTTAATAAATATAACAGGAACAACAACTAAAATAACTGATAGCTAACTACGGCTTGCGATTTCTGTACTGGAAAGGCTGGCATTAACTTTGCGATTTTTAGCAATTGGGGATTCATATACATCCTTGCAGTATTTATTCAGAATATCTTAGCTAAATTTAAATAAATATTTAAATTGTTAATATTTTCATTTGTAAATGTTACTAATTAATTGAATGAAAGAAAGCAAAACCAAGTAGTCACGTAGGTATGTAACAATGTTTCTACGCGTTGCTTGGTAGGGAGGACATGAGCGCGAGCAAGTCTCGATGCGGTCCATCCACACTAGAACTTGTTACGCAGTACAATGTTCGGACCTGTCATTTTGACAGTGTTTGACAGACGGTTTGTTCGGGAGTTCGGGTATGGATTACTGCGTAACAGTACATGTTCGCGTGACAAATCTCGTCCACACTGTCGTACTTGTTACGCGTACTTGACACGGCTACGGTTACGGTCACGGGGAAATGTTACAAGTGCGGACGCGCCTTTAGACTTTTTATGGGAGTATTTGCAAAAATAAGAACTTCAAAAAACTTTTTAAATTTGTTTAATTTTCATCACTAGCGAATGCTCTCATTTTAAATACTAAGTTAAAACATTCATAAATATGTTTCAATCAACACTTTTAACAATTTTTAAATTTAAAGTTTAGTCAAAAACACAGAGTACGTTTTTCAAAATTAACAACACTTCGAAATCACGAACTGCAAAAGCACGCATGTGTAATGTAATGTCTTTAGCACTATCGAACGACTATATTATTCTAATCGCGACTACAGATTTTTCCACTAAATTTCACCGTATAACAGGTGAATGTTGCTTGCAAAACGCAATAACACAAATTTTTAAGTTTTTGAATAGGAAGTTGACGGAACATCGACTATGAAATCAAAGCGAGAAAGCACATTACGCACCGCGACAGCCAAAATGGCTTACGGCAATCGCTTTGCCGCTTTATATGTAATTTTATACATTACCTATCTTATTATCGCTTACTCTATCGGCCAACGAATCAGAGAGTTCTAAATCCCAATCCCTCAATGTTTATGATGAACAAAATGTCGAATTCCTTTCGTTTCATTCGCCGATCGGGTTTTGCGTGTGAGACAAAATTTCCGTTACTTACCGATGTGTTGTCCACACATGCACACGCGTAGTCGTAAGGAGAACATCCACTAAAGCGGCTGAGAAGGCCCAAGAACGACCGCATTCCCAGCCAGGTAAACAGAGCGCTTATTATAGACAAATCGTTGTAAAAAGATACCCGATTAGTAGCATGAGCTTAAACGGTAGTTGTAATAAAGGGCGTTTACGTAATTTTGTTTTTGTCGGGTTTCACTGCGCTCCTTAGAGTAACGCCACTATTCTAGGGGTAGTTTCTGTGATTAATTTGTAAAGCTTGAGGCTTTTTATTTATAAAACATGACCATCTCGTAGGGGCTCTATTTTTAGGCTATCTCTATCTCTGTCTTATTAGATGGGACTATAGCACTATCTTTGTTGCACGATTTCATTATTTATACACGTTACACTCGTAGTTACACAATTTATATAATATATATATATAGGTGATGGTCTATTTCATATCACCAATCTCACGGGATACTTCGATTCATGATATATTGGTTATTTGTTAAATTCCATTTCATTTTATTTGACATCGTATATTTTTAATTATATTTCATCATGTAATTTTAGTGAATAGATATTTTTTATATATTTTCATTAAATGTGTCGTCTTAGCTACGTAAATAATATAATCACGGTGATGGTTTGATACTCTTCTTCATGTCTGTCTGCTATTATATATTTTACTTCTATATCTCTTTCTGTTTTTATAAGACACGTATCTTGGAACTCGTTATACATATGTCATTGTGCCGTGCTTTCTTTTCAAGCTGTCTCCGAGGAAGGTAGGTCCCTGTTTAAGCCTCTCTTTAACTTTTTGCTATATATTATATTAATGCATTGCTTTGTTTTATAGCTTATTCTTATTCATTCTGCTAATAGTGGCAAGTGTGTGATTTCTTATGTTACATTTTGACACTGATGTAAAAATGGATTTATATTCGTCACGGTAACTATTAAATTGGTGTTGGGTTCAAATCATAATACTTTATATTTTTACGGTGCTTGTATTATGCTAAAGTTTATTCTTATCATCATTATCTGGCCACATCATGACACATTCCTAGTGCTAGGTGACGTGTACAGCAACATTCGTCGGATAGTATAAAATTTAATCTAACCTAATTTAACACCATTGGTAGGCACGGCCTTAGTTACTTTTATGATTATCTAAAACTACGGAATGCAATTACAAGTAGTTCTTAGTACCTTAGACGTCTGGAATGCACACAGCATGTTTTTGTAGTGAAATTAATTGTATGATTTTTTATGCGTATTATACTTATTT
This sequence comes from Euzophera pinguis, assembly GCA_947363495.1. Taxonomy (NCBI): domain Eukaryota; kingdom Metazoa; phylum Arthropoda; class Insecta; order Lepidoptera; family Pyralidae; genus Euzophera; species Euzophera pinguis. The sequence goes on along the minus strand of OX376170.1, from coordinate 8,492,161 downwards.
AAAATAATTAAATAAAATATATTTTAATACACAAATGAGAACAAAATACGCATGGAAGGTCACGTAGCATGTCCCATGTTAGCATGCACGTAGTTTGGACGTAACTAGCACGTAGATGTACGCATGCAGAGAGCAGTAGACCCGCTGAGAGCGCGGGTGTTGCGGTCGCGGTCACCCCTTCACCCCCGCCGGGGCCCGTGTCCCCCGCACCCCCCGCTACCCCTGCCAAGCAACCACCCTCGACCTCCAAACAGACACCGGTCAAACCCGCTCGCCTATCCAGTGAGTATGCACTTGTACTAATGGTTTGTATATGTTTAGTCGTGGTTCAAATCCAAATAGGTGAAGGTATAACATTGAGAAAGATTTTTTTAAAGATGATGCAACACACGACAACGTTGTTCAAATTTGGTGGCAGTAAAGTACACGTCGAACTCCAGACTAGAAACTCCCAATAGGGATTTTATTATGTTGGCAAAATTGGCTTTAACACACGCAAAAAGTTTTGGAATTTCAACCATAAAATCCAACCGCCAACATATGTTTGGAATTTATGATTGTCATAATTTGAATCACGACTACTTATTACATAACATGTATGTATGGAATGGTACAGTAAATAAATCGTGTATGTCCCATGTCTGTATACAATTTGGTGCATGATACCTTTTATTAACATCTGTGTTTTTGTTTTACGTTCAGTGTCGAAAGAGAATTTAAATTTAGCATGTTGCTTTTGTTTTGCTGCGACGTGTTTGTTTTTTATGTTGCTTTGATTATATTGTTTTTTGTTTTCTCCCCTCCCACCATTATCATCCGATCCCTAATGCACATTTTTATATCCATGATTTCATATTCTTTATCATGTTATACATCTTTTATTCTTAAATGTTTCATAATTCTTTTTATGAATTTCATTCTCGTCTCCTCGATAAATGCAAACTATCATCGTTCCTGTACTATGCACGATCCCGTCCTTTCCTAATCCCCTACCACGATCCATTATCACGCGACAGCACCCGGTTCGAGTTCGACGCCGGCAACTCCGTCAAGTTCCGGTAAGGTGAAGTCGCGGTCTCGAAGCAAGTCGCCGTTCAGAAGCTTCAGATGGCGCACTGCAAAGAAACTGCTCGCCGGATCCCATCACAGCGATGACGAAGGTAACTATGGTAGTAGACAGAGGCGATTATGTTATAGTTTTGACAATGTCGAAATTAATTTAAATAAATATTTATATTGCATTAAATAGTGAACAATTTAATGAAAGGTGATGGTGAAGGATAAATTGACTTCATCCAATTTTGATTAAAAAACAGGGTAACAATTTAATCTAATTCTAATATCAAATATCTGTTATAAATATATCGATTAATAGTATCGATTACATCGAATCGAAATGAGATGATCAGCTGGTTGCAAGAAAGGTAATAAATTAAGATGTTTTAGTTCTTTATTTTTAAATGTGCTGAAAAAGTTTTTGGAACTTGTTAAATTTTTATTCTTAGGTAACAACTAAGACTTCTTAATGATTATTTTCATGTTAGTTTTTTTTTCTTCCGCCTATGCTGTCTACTACCAAATTATGCTTTATGTGTGCTATTTTACAGTTTGCGCATGACTATTTTTGCATATGATTTTTGCAATAAATTATGAGATATATAGCGTGGTTTTTATTACGTTGCATTCAGACATGGCCGCAACCCGTATCAAACCTATCATTTGTGGTGATTAGACCTGTTAGATTTATAGGTTTAGAATATTTAAGTAGACATTTTAAAGGTTATGTTTTAAAATATTTTTGAATTATACGTTTTCAAGCTTTACTACAATGCGTGACTTGAATGGCAATTAGCTATTTAATTTTAAAGCAAACATATAATAAATGATAATGCTGTTATTTTTATCGTAAAATAAATAATTACTATGGATCTTGCATTTATGTAATTTTTTTACAAATATTTTAAATTGCGATTTGATGTTGCCAATTTTTTAGGGTTAATATGATGGTATAACAAAGGTGTGTTAGGGCTCCGTATAATTGTTCTGATTGTTTCATACAGAGGGCGCTAGCCCGGCCAGCGAGGACGACGGCGTAGAAGGCACGCTGGTTCGCAAGCACGAGTGGGAGTCCGCTGCCAAGCGTGCTTCTAACAGGTAATTAAATGCACAAAACTATAATATAATGATTTTCATTCAAGTCTGATTTAAAAGGGTGCAACAGCGATTGTTTGATGAGACCTATAGAAACCACAATCATTGGTGGATTAAAAAAAAAAAAAATTAAAAATTATTATTTTCGGCTACCTCTAAAATTTCCATTTTAGCCTCATTTTAAAACGTCAAACAACATCTTTCAGGTCCTGGGACAAAGTTTTCGTAGTCGCAAAAGACGGGCGCATGTCGTTTTACAAGGATCAGAAGGCGTACAAGTCGGCGCCGGAACAGCATTGGCGCGGAGAACCGCCGCTCGACCTCAACGGCGCGGTGGTCGAGGTCGCCGCCAACTATACTAAGAAGAAGCATGTGTTCAGACTTAGGTGATTATATCTTCACGTCTTTGTTATTTGCTAAAGACGGATACAGCTCGTTCTATTATACCTTTTGATAATTTGGCTTGGCTGCTTAGTTCGATCGACGTATGTGATTTCAAAATGGGCAGCCGACTGCAATCGCAGGCGACACTGGTGTACAAACACGGGTATCAGAAGGTGTACGCCGCGACGGAATATAACCATTTTACAGGAGTATTTTTACATCTGTTTTGTCTATTATGAGGGTATTTAAGATTCTTCTCCCTGGTTCCTCGCATTTAACATTAGTCGGACTTTTCATTTAAAAATATTTTGATTTCTTTTTACTATAACTAATTTTTTACATAAATTTATATGCCAATTATCTTATGTTAGACAAGGTCATCATTACAAAAAAAAAAATTGGAAAAAAGGTAGAATTTATTGAATTGAATTCAAAATAGAAATCTTTGAAGATAATTTATTTCTCTCGCCATATCCTAAGATACAAGTTATTATTTCACAATTGCAATACAATCTGGAAATTGTAACTATTCGAGATGAGATATAGATGTTCTGTGTGTTTCAAATAAATAAATGAAAAATAAAAAATATGTCCTCGCGCGCAGGCTGAGCAGCGGCGCGGAGTTCCTGCTGCAAGCGCACGACGAGACGGAGATGTCGTGGTGGCTGGAAGGTCTACGAGCACGCACGGCCGCCCCCGCCCCGCGCTCGCACACGCTGCCCGCTCCCGCCAACCAGGAGCCCAAGCGGCGCTCCTTCTTCACGCTCAAGAAGAAGTCAGTCTCGCCACTAACCTTCCTATTCGCACCGTAGCGAGCATGTCGCGACCGCACGAACGCATGTCACGTGTGTATACGATATTGCATGGCGGACGACGGATGGACGGAGATTTTGGTTATTCAAGTACTGTAGGATTAGGAGCCCTGTTTTTGAAATGTGTGTGAAATAAATGTGGAACAAATATCCTTCGTTATCAATGAAAATCCTTCGTTCGAACGAATATCATTCAATATCGAACAAAAATTATTCGACTCGCCGTTTTTGCGCGTGTCACACTTTTCAAAAATAGCGTTCCAGGCCTTTATGTACTTTAATATTAATGCTTTCACTCGGATTTGTGACTTTTTAATGATATGTTTTTTTTTTTCTTATTTACATATTTTATTACTCCTATAAATATTAATAATTACACATCCCTTTGGTAGGATTAGAATTCAGTTTTTCCATTATATTACTGGATTTAATGTAAATTGACTTGAAATATTTGACCGATATATTCAATTTGTCAAAAATATGAATCAAAACTTAAGCAAGTTTTCAACTAACTTCCGAAATGAAAAAGGTCTCTCGATAAGGTTGTATTATGTTTTACCATTTGTTACTTATTTTCGTTAAAATCTTCGTCCGTCTCTGTAACTGTATGTTTGTTGTGTGAGTACATCTGCATGTTTGTCATTAAAATCATAGATAAAATGAATACTCATCTCATCATAACATGATTCTTACCAAATTTATAGACTCATTTAATGATATAATTAACTTTTACGTACAATCATCATGGATTTGACGAGTACTTAAAAGTACTGTTGTCTTAACCTTAGGATATGTTTTCAGTCAAACGCATTTGAAGTAATGAATATCTTATCAATGATCTCGTAATTTTGTGGTCAAGAAAATAAATAATTATTACTTAGGTATGTTTTCCCGGTATTGTTACACATTAACTATATTAATATGGTTTTATCGCGTTTATTACTTATAAAAACGTATTAAATAGTTTAATTTAAGGAAAGGAATAATTTCGTTTTGATTTTTTTTCATAACTTAAAATGCGATCGAGTATGACATTTTACTTACTAAATAGCATAGCTTAATTTTTTGATAATTCATTAACATACTTTGTTTTCATAATTATTAAACTTAAAAAAATACTAACACTGTTTTGTTTTTACTAACGACTTTTTTCATATTGCCAAATTTGAGACGAATTTCTAATATAATGACAAGTATATATGAAGTCGAACCTAAAAATGTAGCTTTGAGGCAGTACAATAAATTAAAAAAAAATCAAAAACTTCTTGTTTTTTGCATTTTGATGATACATTGTCTTAGTTTGACAGATAATAACAAAATTGGTTTGATTTTGTATAGTATGTATCATTATTCTAGAATTTTTTTAAGAGCAGTTGTGGTAACATTTCATATCTTTTTCCAGCTAAACATCGAGGAGCGTGAGAGCCGTACGTCATGATTCCTCATTAGGTCAGCGTCCTGCGGCCAGCATGCTTCCGAAGCATGCTAGCAGCTCGGCCATCGCAATATGGACGCCGCATATTTCTCACGATGCTTGCTTTTGTAAGCTTTGCCAATGAAGAAATTATGTCGAACGCGGCACTATCGACTGTCAAATAAATGTTATTATTATTTTGTTGCGTACAAATACGTTATTTAAGACTGTATCGTAATTGAGTGTTTGATTCGCCTTCGTATTTATCGCTCGGTACTAGTACCGGCAAATGATTCGAGTATGTATGATCCCACCCCCCGAATGTGTCATTGTTGAAACGATTATAATTATAAATTAAATACATATTATTAAATTACTAAATGCGACGCTATTTATGAATAGATTGTTTTAGTGTTTAAATTCAGATTGAAAAAATATATATATATATTTTAATTATTTATATATATATAAAATGGAGCTAGTGTAATGTAAATTCAGTTAACTAGAAATGTATGTCGTTCGATTTGCAGATTCAAAAGTTTTACTAGATAATTATATTGACCAAACAAATATCAATCGACGGAATTTAAATATCGCATTTGATAACTCAAATTAGCTAGGTGGATGGATTGTAACCGCATTTACTTCAATAGAGTAACCCAGTGATTGACATTTTACTATCGGACGCCGAACTCGATCAGAAATAATATAATAACGTAAGCTAAACGTACTAGAGTAAATTTCCTTTATAAAGTGTCTTCTATCCGATCCTTCGGCGTTGCTGTTTGCTACAAATACCGCATTTAACATATTCTATTCGGGATTCCTTATTAGACGTAATTATAGGAGACGTAGAGGTAGCGTAGGGCGGGCAGCAATGTCGGAGTGTTATCTTGTAAGTATGCTTGATCGCCTCGTAAGTGCTTCTAAAGTAATGTCTTTATAAAATTATTATTTAATTATAATTATTACTTTTACTGCCAACGTTTTCACAAAATGTTTATTTGTATAAGCGATTCATGTGTCTAAAATTCACTTTTAAATATTACGATCACACATTTTTAGTTCTGTTTACATTTTATGATAATTAATTACGTATATGACGTGTAGGGCAACGTGGCAGGAGTGCTTAGCTATAACTTTACTTACTGCCATGTTGTCGCACACTATTGCATGTAAACCTATGTTTAAATATTTTATTTTAAATTTTACTTTTTTTGAGGAAAATATAATAAAGATGTTTTCAAATAATATGTTGCATTATTAAGATTTTAATATCGCCATCTCAAAGCAGGTACCAAACTTGGGCAGTGCGACATAATTTTTTTTTCATGTTTCTAACCTAATTACAAAACTTAACCTGCTACATGTTTGGAATAATCCAGATAAACTAGAAAAGCAAAAATCTGAGGGTTTCATACGACTACAAACCACTGAAAGATTTTCCAGATTAAATTTTCACAGGTGTTAGTTTCATTTGTTTTATTTTATTTTTAATTCAATAAATCTCGATTGTGTCTTTGTTTTAGCGGAAATAGTACTGTTGGTTATGGTTATGATAAGCGCCTTACTACGTTTAATAGATATAGTCGTGCATTTATTTTCTGTGACCTGTTTGAAATGACTGTGATACTTATCAATATTTTTGATACGGAGATAGCTGATAAGTCATCTTTTCACTTGAGATAACAAAAATGTTCTCAGGCATAACTGGGTACTTAGTCCCTTTTTTATACTTTGAAGACGAGACTCGCACCTACCTTTTGCATCACTATTTAAAATTTAATTATTTTAAAAACCACAAGCAGCATTGAAATATTTTCAAAAATAAGTCTAAAATGTTAGGTCGATCGGTGTTTGTGCTACTGCCTTTGCTTATTGCCACTGAGTTGTGCGAAGACGGAGCATGTGGATCCGGCCAGAGCTCTAGGATCATCGGAGGAGGGATCACAGAACAGAATTCTAGACCCTTTCAGGTAATAAGTTAATTTGTATAGACAGACGGCCTTATTTTGTTTAAGTACGATCACAACCTGAAAACATCTTTCAACAATTTTATTTATTTCACTTTGATGATTTGGTTTTAAGGACCGTTCAAACTGACGCGAATCCCGCGCGACTGGCGGGACGCCCATAGAAATAAGAATCGGTAGAAGCGCCGTAGCGTATGAAAAAGTTAACTGGCCTGCTAAAACGGTTTGAACGGTCCTTTATGCGAAGTCAAGCGCGGATTGAATAATTAATTTTAACTGAAAAACACCAATTGCGCCTACTGGCACAGAATAGATACTCATATAAGTATGAAATTGTTTCCGGTTTGACCTTAGGCTAGATTTTAACGGTTTTGTTTATTTAGGTAGCGTTATATTTACGCGTGGGCACAACCGGCGAGTTGGGGTTCTGTGGAGGTTCCTTGGTGCACCAACAGTGGGTCCTCACAGCCGCACACTGCTGCTACCATGGAGAACAGTTGGTTGACAACGTGCAGGTCAGCAATATCTTAATGTCTGTTCAGATAAAGGTCAGTGGCAATTAACCACAATGAACCCATCATCCTATTAACATTATCTTGACCCAAACAACTTCACTTGTTACTAAATAAGATAGGTATATGAGTATTATTTGGATAAAAGCGTATCCTGGGCCCTGGACAAATGCTGTGATAACTTAAAACTATTCTCGGATGATGATTTAAATAAATTTGTGGCGACAGTATGGTAACTACAGCACTACGCTACAGAAGGCGCTAAACCGAAGAACAGCAAATAAGTTAGTTAAAACGTTTATTTGTTTATCTGTATCACACATATACAATAATGTAAGGCCTCCATACAAAGACGCCTAATTAGTAAGTAATGACTAAATCACACTATCGAAGTTTCTACGGATTGGAGATTACCCTTCGCCTGAACATCGCCGGAGCCGCGGTTCCCCAGGCATACCACCTCGCCTGGCGGGAAGATCTTACCTTTCCGGCGGTTGAGCTTCACACCATCGCTCCCGCTGTACTCCAACGGATCGTTGATTGTGATTTGAGAGGCATTGTTCATTCAATGAAATCTTTTATAAATTGGCAGGCAATCTTGGGAGCGCATTCTCTGTACGATCGGTATGAGAACGGTCGGAGGATCGTCAACGTGGACGAGGTGGTGGTGCACGAAGGTTTTGACCCTGACACGTTCGCCAACGACCTGGCGCTGCTGCGGCTCGCCAACACCTTGCAGCTTACAGGTTTGTCAACTTCTACCCGATATACCCTATTCTACCGTAGTTTTGCTAAACTACTTGTCTAGATGTATTTAAAACCTAAAACCTAAACTTTCACCTTGTTTGAAGTCTGTTAAAAAGGGTTGCTAGTGCCCTATAATATTCCATTTTACATAAAAACGTATGGAGTCGTCACATGGTCAATTTTTGAAAACCAAAAGGCTCCGGAAAGTACAAGCAGCAGCAGTTTTTAAATAATCGAAGGCAAAATGGTGTGCTTGAGTTTTCGGAAATTCCACAAAATTATGATACGTGGGGCGCACTATAAGTTTCCGGAATGAATATGAAAAAATACTATTAAAGGTACAAAATTAATTTATTGTTTTTCAAAATAATCTCCCTTGGCGTCTATGCACTTTTTCATTCGATGAAACCAGTTTTGAAAACTTTTGTGCCACTCCTCTGTGGTGACCTCTGAAACGTGTTTTTCATACTCCTCGACAGCCTCTTCTGGTGATGAAAATCGTTGACCGCGTAATTGGTTCTTAATTTTTGGGAACAGAAAAAAGTCACAAGGTGCCAGGTCGGGACTGTATGCAGGATGACTCATGAGTTCTAAATTTTTCGCCTTCAAAAAGTCGTTTGTCTGTCTGGCCGTGTGAAAACTAGCATTGTCGTGGTGCAGGATGATACGGCGTTTACGGTTATTTTTACGGAGTTCGTCAATAACTTCCGGCAAACAAATGGTCGTGTACCAGTCACTATTCACTGTACGACGATTCTCTAAAGCAACAGTAGCCACGTGTCCAGTTTTATTAAAAAAAGAAGCAATCATCCGCTTAGATGCACTTTTCACGCGCGCCACTTTGGTTGGTTTCGGCTCATCTTGAAAGACCCATACGCTCGATTGCTGCTTTGTTTTGGGATCGTAGCAATAAATCCATGTTTCGTCACCTGTTACTATGTCCCACACCAAATTTGACGCACCTTCGTTGAATCTGGTAAGCATGGCACTGCACCAAGTGACGCGGTCCGTTTTTTGAGCCTCGGTCAAGTTGTGTGGGATCCACCGCGAGCACAGCTTTCTCACACCCAAATGTTTGTGTAGGATTAATTGTATTTGACTCATGCCTATTTCTAAGGATGCGCGAATTTCATGGTAGGTCACATGCCTGTCTGTTTCAATCATACGGCGCACAGCATTGATGTTTTTGTTGGTCACAGCGGTGGACGGCCGACCATCGCGAGATTCGTCACTGAGATTGATACGACCACGCTTGAATTCTGCAAACCAGCTATAAACAGTTGTCTTGCATGGTGCTTCATTGCCAAAAGCTGTTTCAAGCCGAGCGATGCTCTGTTGAGCTGTCAAATTACACTTAAAATCGTAGAAAATCATACTACGAAAATTTTCCCGAGTTAAATCCATGTCGATGCAGACACACAATTTTTTAAATGGCGCCACAAGGTAAAAACAAAAGACAGTCAGATGAAACAAACTGCATTCTACAGCCAAAGAGTTCTATTTTCAAATGTTGCAATAAATTTTTAAATATTGTTTATGTAAGTGGCCAGTTCCGGAAACTTACAGTGCGCCCTATGTATAATATGAACTTCGCTGTAAATTTACATTATTAATTAATTATTTCATATGATAACCATACTCTTTTATCTTTCAGAAACGATAGACATTGTCCGGTTGCCGTACCTGAGTGTATCGTCATTCAACTTCGCCGGTCAGGGAGCCACGGCCTCTGGGTGGGGCATTGCGGCTGAAGGTAGTCTACTGCTTACTTGAATCCGTAAATATGGCGAATCACCGGGCAATGGAGGTGGTAAAATATTGGGAAAATTTAATATAGCCATTTGATCCGACAAGAAGACTTTGCACCATCGTTTATGCATGTAAAGGTATCGAGGTGACAAGATACTTGGCTCATGTCAGATAATTAAGCTGCCTGTGGCTTTAGTTTATCTGGATCATTTCAAAAACATCTCTCCAACCTGATTAATCAAGGTGTTTTTATTATTGGGATTAGGCATAATATTAGCGATCTTTAAGAAATTAAACGTTTAAAAGTTTATTTAAATATTTTTTGTTATAATAATATAATATAATATAATATGTATAAATATATAATATATATATATATTTATTTATATTAAAATTATATATAGATAGTTCAACAGACTTGTAAATAAATAGTTTCCTACAGTGAACTCAATATTTACTTACATTATGAATTTTGACGACACAGGTGTGACGTTTGTAGCTCCGACTCTTCGTGAGAAGTTGATGACCGTGATGACAGACCCGCTCTGCAACTCCTCCTACTTCAACCTTCTACCGGACAACACCATATGTGGGCTTACTACCTTCGGTGGAACTTGCAAGGTGAACCCATAGGGTGAATCATAAGACTATAATTTCGGCGAAGCACAGAATTATTAATTGTTCGAACTTTAAGTAACCAATAATTTGCTTTCATTATTTATTCCTTTCGCACTTTCTTTTGCTCGGTGCGAGTTTATTTCTACTATACCATACCATACCATAGATAATAATTATATTTACGTACTTTCTACAATTTGGTGCAATAAAGAATTATTTATTTATTTATTAATCTACAAATAAGTACTTATATAGTACTAGCTGTTTCCCGCAGCTTCGCCTGCGTCAAAAAGTTGCCTATGTTTGACCCCGTGTCTTCAACTATATTCATACCAAATTTCAACAAAATCTGTTTAGCGGTTTGCCCGTGAAAGGGTAACAGACAGACATACTTTCGCATTTATAATATTAGTTAGACTAAATATATATTTTTTGTTGTAGGGTGATAATGGTGGACCTTTGACAATGTGGTTCAATTCTACCGAAGAAACTTTACTGGTGAGAACTTCTTAATACTTTACTAAGTATCTACACTGGTATAGAGTCCATTAAAGAATATTATATAATGAATTATTTGTTACATAGATATAAACGTAAACTTAACATAAACTTTTCTAACTAACAATATATAATGATTTCTTATGTTTTCGCGATTGTTATTCATTAAATTAAACTATTTTAATACGGTTTTTATCGCGTTTATTACTTATTTATTTACACCTGACGTTTCAAACACTTTACAGTGTTCATGGTCGCAGGCAGACTGAGTTAACATTTGTCTTTGATGTCATAAGATTACAAACTACCGCCTGAAATTTTTATTGGCAACTATTCCGATTCACGCAGTATTGGCTCACAGTATCTAAGGGTCTTGCAGTCTGCTTCCGAGTTTGCGATTTTATTAAGTTAATGACTGGGTCCCAAGCTGGTGGTACCTGCCATCCATCCTCTCTATTGAAATTAGGATTTTTTTTAATTTCAATAGCTTCACGTATTCCAAGGATGTTACGTTAATATATCCAAGGCACCTACTCAGATAAATGGATCACCATTTACATAAAATCAATTGATGAAATAAAATTATTTACAAGTCTTAAAGCCACGATACACAAGCTATTTTATATGTAAAAATATATTTAGTAATATGTAGTCAGTACTAACTGACGTAACAGTAGGTACTGGTTGGTAATTAATTAATTTTATTACAAGTAATTTTATTGTAGCCATAAGCCATATAAGTAAATAATCTATTCTGTGATAATACTAAAATCTTGTCCAGTTTTTACAATCTTATCTTTATTTTCACTTAAATATAACTAATCAAATCTTGTTCGATATTTTTATTCATTTTCTGGTACAAAACTTAAATAATGATTAAACTTAATAATTAAACTTTGATTTCTTTTTTTTTCGTCTGACCGTCTCAGATGCATAACCTTAAAAACTAATCCTGAAATTTATTTCACGAATGTGATTTATTGATAAATACAAAAAATCACATTCGTGCTTATACAGAACAGGGTAAGCGCTAGGATGAGATAGAAATATGGTGATGATGATGATGACTTGCTATAATATTTAAAAAGTCACACACCTAGCGGCAAAGAATTTGAACTAAGTGTGAGCGAGATAGACCTATACGTAATATGAGTACGGATAGCTCCGTCCCGCTCACACATAGGTCAACTTGTTTGCCTCAAGGTGTATGACTTCGTTATTTTTTTTTTAAATAAGTATAGTACATAAATTTATGGTTTTTACAGATTGGAGTGGCGTCTTTCGTAAGTTCAGGGGGTTGCAACGACGACCTACCCTCAGTGTTCACCAGGGTGCAGCGCTACCTGGCGTGGATCAGCGAAGTTACTGGAATTGTCCTAGATTGATTTATGTTTAATAAAAAATTAATATGTTTATATGTACTTATTTAGAAATATTATTAACTCATAGAAGTACATAAATAGTAGTAGATACCTGCTGGTCTGAGTTGAATTAAATGAATGTGAACTACTGGTGGATGATAAAAGAGTTATACAACATCAAAAATTTAGTACATCATCTGTTAAAAATTCAATATACCTAAATATATTTTTTATATACTATAAAAATATATTTTTTAGGTAAGTAGAGACTTATTTAAAAAATATTTACATAAAATTGCGCAGGTAACAGATAATAAAAATATAAACATTATTCTTGAAATCAGTACCTAATACGAGTCTTAATCCGTATGGGATTATCTATATTTTGAAGATTAGATAATAGATTTGAAACTTCTTTGTACATAGTTTATATACTTTGATAATTATTAGAAACAAAACGCGGTAAAAACCCAAAAGATAATCCTGTACTTAAAATATAAGTATGCCGAGCATTCATACTTGTTGAAAATTAACATAATTATATCATATGGTATCTCACGACATGAGGCATTAATATTTTAGGTACTTACACTCTTTATAATTAGAAAGTTCTCCAATTGATCTGCGCACAATATTGAGAAAGGAACGTTTTACTTTTGACGCATAATGATAATAGATACATTATGAGATATTAGAGTAGTATGCCAATATGCTATTTGCACAGAATTGCTATGTTTGTAATCTGTGACTCACTCAAAACCGGTTAGATGGATCAAAATCATTCGACACATTTCGGTTTTGAGTGAGTCAAAATAGCACTCCAGGAGGAGGAGGAGGAGATAGGACCGCGACAGTAGAGTGATTTCAAAAAAACTCGCTCCTTTGAAAATTACCATTACCGATAAAGGACATGGAGTGCTATTTTTGAAATTTAGAACTCACTCAAAATTGGTGAGTAGAGTGATATCGTTCGATTACGAATGATTGACAGCCAGGCCAATGGAGTTATAGATCTCAAAAATAAGACTTAAGACTCTGAAGCGTAAACTGACAATGCAACCAGGAAATACGCTCGGAAGTCGATTAGTGTTTGAGAATTTGTACTTACTAATCCTTGTGCTAATCCATGACTTATCTATTGAAATATTTAAATCAGAACATTGCGTGTTGATAATCAATTATATATTTATAAGCAATTCGTATTAGTAAGGAATAAATCAGAAATTTTTGTAGTTATTTGCAAAAAAAATATGCTATGGTCCTTATAAGTAATTTGGGATCCGCAAGAAGAGCATAAAAGCCTGTGTATGCTTTTAGTATGTAAAAGTCTATAAACACGAAGTCAGAGGGTGTGAGGCGCTCGCTGCAACGAAAACCTATGAATAAAATGATAAACTTTATTGCTAGATGTAGAATGCACGCAGATTGAAATGTAACCGTTCACGAAGTGCGCGGAGCGGCTAACCGGAGCCGTCACACAAAACTGGCGAGTCAAATCATCAAATGTGTTGTGTGTGTGTTCGATATCGAATGATTTTCATTCGACATAATATCGGTGAGTAAAACGATTTTTACTCCACTCGCCGATTAAGGGCGAGTCATACCGCTTTTTAACTCTGGTCTGGTTTCCTTGTAAAAGGGGTTACGGAGGTCAGACGGCAGTAGCTCCATTTTTATAACCAGTGCCGCCAAATCAAGGACCATGACTCACAGCGTACCTTAAGCTGACGACACAACTAGGAATACACGCTAGGATGAAGGAATACCGCTCTTGAACTCGCGTCGCACATGCCGTCCCGCGCCTAGACCAGCACTTTTCGGGCTTGCATCTTCTAAGTTCTCTCCTGGTTCCAAGGTGGCAAGGCTCCATAGGATTGATAACTATATAGTAACTATAGATAACTATATATACCCCTAAAAAACAAAGGGGAAACATAATTTTATGTTTAGATGAGATAGAGATTGAAAATTGGTTTTGGTTTTACTCTACCTAAATATCGATGCCCATAGAGAAATTTTGGTAATTACAATTCACAATATATATCAAAAAATTATCAAGATTATAAATATTGTGATAAAAACAAAATATCAAATGCGTGCCTTTTTTTTGCTAGGGTGTTTGAGTTTAGCCGCTCTCCTGAGCGGCACTCCCCTGGCAGGACCTGAAGTAAGTTTAGGATATCACCAGGAAGTAGGAATCCCTCTGGCAGCCAAGATTAGGACCGAGAAGACAAGATATTCCTCAATAATGCCCGTCGTTTGGACAAAAGGATTGTCAGAGGTGCTATCGCTCCTACAAATGCTTATCCTTTCCTGGTAAATATAAAATAGTTATGTAAATGTGGATAGAATATGCTACCATTGAAAAGAAATGAAAAGCATTCAAACACATAATAATCAATCAAACATTGGTTTGGCAATTTTTTTAAGAAAAATAGAATAATTTATTGCGGTAAAATTTAATACAAAAGTCGTCTTCTCGAGTCTCGGCTACACCTATTCCCGGCGCCAAACAGCTTGTAGTAACTGGTTGCATCGTTGTATCACGTTTGAAGGTTATTAGAGGAGGGAAATTTACTAATACTGGAACCAGGACATGAGCTAAGAGCGCGATAGTAAGTGACTCCTACGAGCTATAACTGGCATAGTAAATAGGCTTTAGTCACCGTACATGTTTCACGGGCTCTATACTTACTACCTACTTAATCGTATAAAAAATGTTAAAATTCAGGTAACCATACGTACCATAGTGACTGTGCTGCAGATTGAAATTAATCAATAATTTATATTATATGTATTGCATATTATTTTCTTCTGCTTTTCTGTTAATTTAACTTTATTTTACAATCACATAAAGCTCTCTGCTTGACCCAAAGGTTGACTGTTAGATAATGCTTTTAGCATTAAAGACACCTATTGTGCTTAAATAAATAATCAATGAATTTCAGGCAGGCCTTATTATTAGTTTCGTGAATGTCAGTCAGCCTGTGGTTCCTCCATTCTTTCCTCCATTCGCCTGGTGACGGCCGCTCACTGCTGGCTCGATGGCAACAGACAAGCAAGCTCCTTTACCGTTGTATTTGGAACCCAGTTCCTGTTTTACGGAGGCACCCGCATCGTGACATCATTAGTCGTTATGCACGCACAATGGGACACTCAGTTTTATCACAACGACATTGCCATCATATATCTTTCAAGTGCAGTCACATTGACAGGTATGCATTAGATATTTTAGTAACGAAATTATGACGAATTGATAAATTCTCTTAGATGAGTATTTAGAGAAAATAATTATCATTGATTTTTCTAAGGCCGTCCTCTCTTCGATCATGTCTTACTAAAAATTGATTAATTGTTGAGTAAAACAAAAAGATTTAGAAATTTGTAAAACATAATGAAGAAGAGTACTTAACTATTGATTACCAAGTCCAGTTATAAAAAATACTCCGTTCATAGAAGTTTAAATATGAGTACTAAGATTTATAAAAAAGTTTCGCGGCATTAGAGTTAAAAGATAAAAGCATTACAGTAAAAAAAATATTAAGTACTTACCTATGTAAAAAGTTACAACACCAGCAATATGGTGGATGGTGCGCTTTTGGCGGGAAACTCGAAATGTAACAAATAGCAGTTGTCAGTGCCTATTGCAAGTACAGAGATAAAATTGCACCTACGTAATCATATACTAGTACTAAAGCAGTATGCCAAATTTCATAGATATAGCTTCAGTAGATCCTGAAATATGACCCTGTGAAAATAGCTAATTTTGGCACTGACTCACTCACTGACTGACCGGTAATCAAAACCTTTAGGCCACTTCCAATTGTCCTTGCGTTATGAAATTTGGCACACAGGCCGTGTGTTTATGTAGATTAACAAAAAATTAAGAAATCGGTTAAGCGTGTGTTGGCTCATTCTAATATCGAATCGAATTTTTAATAAAAATATTTATGAACCAGTGATACAATGAGAATACGAAGAAGAGGGGGGGGGGGGGGGGGGTATAAAATATGTCATAAGAAATCGGTCAAGCGTGAGTTGGCGTAATTGAATATCGAATTTTAATAAAAATATTTATTACCCAGTGATACAATGAGAATACGATGAGGAGGGGGTGAGGAGGAGAGGGGGAGGGGGTATTCGTGTAATGTTAAGGAGGAACATCGATGTCAGTGCCTTCGGCCATGGTTTAATCTATGATTTGGAACGTGTTAAAACTTAAATTTGAAATACTCAGGTATATGTTTATCGCGATCATTCCCCATATGTTTGGCTTATGCCATCACAATACATAAAAGCCAGGGTTTGAGCCTCGACTGTGCTGTTATACATATTGGCTCATCTATATTTTCCTGTGGTCAGGCTTACGTGGCTCTATCTAGAGTAAAAAATCTTAACGGAGTCCATTTAATTAATTTTGACCCAAGTCAAATCAAGGCGCAAGAAAGCGCTATTGTTGAATATAATAGGCTAAGGGAACTGTTTCAACATGATTTACCCAAAGTATCGTATAAAAAACGTAGGGTCAAAAACGTTCCCGACCGGGAGTGGGCTCTGCGGCCCTATTTAGCTCGAGCTCAAATTTCAGATGATTTGCCTACAAAAAGTCAAAAACCTTGCTCTGAAACGCAAAATGACTTCTAAGGTTAACAATGGACGCGGGCGTGGCACAAAAAGAAAAAAATAGGTACGACTTCTTGAAAAAAAAGGATTGAAATCCCACTAAAACCAAACCTGTAAAAAGAGGGCCAAGTTCCTATCGGCTAGTTGTTCGTCTAAAATAGGGTTGAAATCCAATCCAAGTTTAGATGCACTTGAAAATCGATCATAATCATCTTCATCAACAGCCTGATCCACTGGTAAACATTTGCCATTCCCAAGAATCGCCACCACACCCAGTCCTCCGCCTTCCGCATCTAATCACTACCCTCCACCTTATTCACGTCCACGGTCCATCAGGCCGAAATTCACTTTACCATACACCCAACTTAAAATATGGTATAGTTATGAAAATACGTAGGTACTTGATAAAAAATATCTAAACTTTAATACTTCTAAATTTGAATTTGGTAGGTTTTCGTGCTGTACGTAACACTTGATTAATTGTATAATTAAATTTATTATTTATATAATTAAATTAACCTATTTATATAATTAAATTAACCTGCCAAGTTCAAATTTAGAAGTATTATAATTTGTTTTTCTGTTTTTACTAGAATTATTTAGCCAGGACTATTTTTGTGTATGTAAAATGGTTTTGTCGATTGAAAGTAGTGCGATTTCGAATTACTGTTATTCGGCATAATTGGTGAGTTAAACATATTCAATATTAGCCCTCGCGTTCGTAAATTGGTTTTAGTTTGAACGTTCGTGTCCTTTGAATTCCGCCAAAAGAGTCCTTGGATTTTCTGATCGACAAACTCCAATGTCCAACTACGACGTAGTGAACGTTGTTGTAGCATCTCGTAGGTCTCGTAGCACGTAAAAATAACGCAAAATATTTTGTTAGGTTTTTATATTGTATATTGTACCTTTATATACTGATTTAAATAATTTAGTAATTAATATACTTACTATCGAATTATGATACAGACGAGACTGTGACGGAAAGTTCTTCCGAATATTCCTATGTGTGAAGATGATGAGTCAAATAAAAATATTTTTTAAATTAATTCCATAGTCAAGTTAAATCCTTGATCACAGAATTATTAAAAGCTACCTAGCTTTTGTGTTACTGTATTTTATAACCAGTTACAGAAGAAGAAAATTTTCTCTTTTAAACCGACTTCAAAAAAGGTTCTATGTTTGTGTGTATGTATTTTTTTTCGTTATTAGTTACAAACTAGTATGTATGTATGTAAAAATCTTTATTGTACACAAAGAACATAGTATCAGAATATAGTAGTACATACTTTAATGGACTTTAAAGTATTTTTTTAAACTTACCTTATAAAAAATTCTGTTCCTATCTTGTAGTAAAGTTACCAAAAGCGATTTTCTGTTCTTATTTTGTAACAAAACTCAATTTCCTCTGTTTCTCATACGGTACGAAAAAAATAATGAAAAAATAGCAGTAGGTAAACGTAAATTACGACACCCGTCTTGTCTCATAAGACAAACTCCACTTCTCATAACTCTACTTCATACAAGACAGTGTGTCTTGTATGAAGTAGAGTTTGTCTTACGAGAGTCTATACGATACAAGTCTCGTAATAAGAGAGTCTCTTATTACGAGACTTGTGTCTTGTGATAAGAGGATATTGTCTTATGAGACACGACCGGTGTCTTGTGTGAGTGCTTCCTGTCTTATAAGACAAAGATCTTGTGAGAAGTGGTACTAATTTGTAATTGATTATGGGAAAAGAGAAAATTTTCTAGCTACTAGATACGGAACTCGTGTTTTGCTAATAACAATTGTACGGTCAGCGTCAAAACTGTAGTAGGAACTGTCTAAAAATATGCGGGCACTTTTGACGCTGACTGTACATACGTATTATCATGATAAATATTGATAAATTACTGTATATATAGGAATGTCAGAAGACTATTGCGACAAGTTGGACTAATTAAAATTAGACAAAAATGCGTGTCGTTTATCTGTTGGGGATTGTGGGTATAGTCGCTCTTGTAAGCGGTACCCCTTTGGCAGAACCCGAAGTGGTGTTAGGGTACCATGAGGAAGTAGGGATTCCTTTGGCAGCCAAGATCAAGGAACAGGAAGACAGGATATTTCAAAGTGATGCCCGTTCTATAGACGGAAGGATTGTCGGTGGGGCAATCGCACCTACAAATGCTTATCCTTACTTGGTTAGTATCTTGAAATTGTTACTAGTGAGTACAAATTGTTTAAAGATCCATTCAAACTGGCGCGAATCCGGCGCGACTGGCGGGACGCCCACAGAAATAAGTGTGTGATAAGAAGCCTCGTAGCGTCTGCCAAAGATAGCCATCCTGCTGATGGCTTTCTATATATTCATATTTCTGTGGGCGTCACGAAAGTCGCGCTGGATTCGCGTCAGTTTGAATGGACCTTAATTGTCCGTAAGTACCCAATTTTATTTGAAGTAATAAATTAGTCTTGAGGAAGCTAATTGCCAAATTGGATTGTGGTGGTCACGACCCTCAACTATGAGGATAACGATTTCGAAGAAGAATAGCACAGAAAATGGAAAATAATTCACATACGGACTAAAATATCATGAGTAAAAAGAATTCTACATAAAAATGGAAAATCCTGTAAATAAATGGACGGATAAAATTTTCTTCTAACCGGTCATTCTAAAAATCTTTAAGGGAGGTTGCACCTCCAGCAGTAGTCTAAACATAGCTGAAATGATGATAATGATGAAATCTACTCAGGTACATTACTTATGGAATGTGAAGCTAGATTATGTAGATAACCAATTTCCTAATTCTCACTTGTTAGAAGCCTACTTATTACTTTAATGAATAAATGAAGCTTGAAAACTTATTTAAATGTTACAGGCTGGTCTTATCATTAGCTTCGTGAACATAGCTGGGCAGTCAGCCTGCGGTTCCTCAATCCTGTCCTCCACTCGCCTGGTGACGGCCGCTCACTGCTGGTTCGACGGCACCAACCAAGCAAGCTCCTTCAACGTGGTCTTTGGAACGCAGTTCCTGTTCTACGGAGGCGCCCGCATCCTGACGTCATCAGTAGTCATGCATCCGCTATGGAACCCTTCCACTTTACACAATGATGTTGCCGTGATTTATCTTCCAACACCCGTCTCATTTACAGGTCATTTGAAAAAAATGTCTTCAAAATGTTGTACTTACAGCAAAATTTAACTTGATTATCGAAAACTGTCTTACTGCTTGTATTGTTTAACTGTTTATTTAAAGTTAATTTGTCTACAATTAGTATCTGATGCTTTCCACGGGTTCTGTAGTTTGAGCACATGGCCACCCACTGCCTTGCAGTGTCTTCAAGCTGGACCCAGTAGCCTACTAGCGTTGAGACACACTCCCATCCTTAAATATAATTATATTGAGTTGAGTTTTTCTTATTTTGACATTGAGTTTATAAAAATGTGTTTCAGCGACCATTCAGCCCATTTTCTTGCCAAGCTGGGATATGTTGAATGACCAGTTCGTGGGACAATGGACAATGGCTGCTGGATACGGAGTCACCAGTGATCGTAAGTTTATATCCAAAAACTCCACATGCGATCCAAACACTCTCGCGCCTTCACATCTTCCGTGCAAGCCGGTGCGGCGGCAGCAGCGGCGAAGGGTACGGAACCGTCGAAAATATGTTGGTCTTAGCACCAACTACATGTTCGTACCCTACGCCGTTGAAACCGCAACTTAATACCCATTTATTAGATACACTTTGGGTTAGTTATAAAAATTAGGTTGAAACTCTTGTTTTTACCCTCTATGGGGCTTCACGTAAAATGTAAAATTTCCTATCTCGAAATTACCTCCAGATTGTGATTTAAAATGGGTTATTTCAGAGGAACTTAGCATATCACTTAGTGCCACGATCATGCACGTCAACCTGCAAGTGATCTCGGTAGCCCAGTGCCAGGCTTCGTTCGGTATCCACGCTCAGGCCAGCACGATCTGCACCAACGGCGCGGGCGGAGTCGGCATCTGTAGGGGAGACTCTGGAGGTCCACTGGTTCTCAATAGAAATGGATTGAATTATTTGGTGAGTAGTCATTCTGGCCCAGGAGTGCTATTTTTGAAAAGTGTGACTTACGCCAAATCGGTAAGTCACACATTGAGGTGACATTTAAAAAAATAGCGCTCCTGATGGTAAATTATAAGAGTAGATGATCTCGGGTAGCGAATTCTTTCATTAGTCTAATGTCATAAACGATTTTCATTGGACCGTGTTGGTCATGACCCTCAGATTTCAAGAAAACGGCTTTAAAGAAGCCATTACGCAACTGCTATAATACAGTATAATGTGTATTAAAGCAGTTGCGTTGAATTATAATTTTATTCTAGACATTTGTTATAAAAGTTATTACTCATCTTCTAGCGTTGAAGTTATTAGATACCTTAAAAAAGAAATTGATCGAAAGCTGGGACATAAATTGAAAATAAACCTGAAGCAACCGACTGCGACTACAACTGAATAATGAATTCAGCGAGAGACCGCTATGTAATGATAGAAATAATAGTTGTATCCACGGGTTTTATCTTGTCTACCCAGTATAATAACGATGAATTTTTAGACTTAGTCACGTGTTTTCTAATTGCATTTGTTCCTTGTTATTTCCTCTGTCACGTAGATATTTAGGTCTTAATCTGTTATGTTAACCGTGTTTCAGGTTGGCGTGAGTTCGTTTGTGGCAAGAAACGCTTGCCAGCAAGGTCACCCTTCTGCCTTCGCCAGAATCACTAGCTTCTACAATTTCATCATCCAGCACATGTAAATTTGTATGTACATCATCTAATAGAGAAATGTAATTTACAAGCATTTCTTTTTTTGCTTGCTGCCGCCTACAATTAGAAATGCAAGCTAGCACCCACCCACTACTGTTACTCCTAGCATGCCCACCACCATTGGTTTACACATGCAACCAATACGACACGTGTTTCACCTCTACATGAAGCATCTTTTAGCACTAGTTTGATGTACTGAAGCGACGAATGATACAACACCATCGTACCGCCCCTTCCTCTTAACTTTCGGTGCGTTAAGTACTTATCTCACAATTAAAAATGTGTGATGTACAAAATATATCTCAAAATTAAAAATAAGTAACCCATCTGTACATGGAATGTCAGACAAGAAATTCGTAAAATGTATACTACCGATTGAAAATTGGACATGAATTTGTGGAAGATAGGGAGGAGAAATGTAAAGGAAGAAGAGTAGAAAGAAAGTCTTGATCAGGTAAAATACAGATGCACAGTTTAATCTTCACAACACAATACATTAAGGAAAGAAGTCCACATAAAGACATAAGTAAAAAAGGATTATGATGAAAGGATAAAGAAAGATAAAAGTTACTGAATACGATAAAAATAAGCAACGGAAAAATTAACTAAACCGAATTAAAAAAAAACTTAATATATTTGACAGTACCTAATTGAAAAATTGCTCAGACAAATCTTTCCTACGAGTACTTCGTTTTCACAACCTTTGTTGGTTGGCGTCGAGAGACAAAATTTGTTTGAAAGACCTTTAACTATATTGCTGCGAGTAGAGTCGCGGTAAACTGCTTGTTGCTGAATAAGCTTATCAATCTTATTGTTCTAGCTAACACTTTTATTTGAAGAAATTTTTTTTTCAGGTTCATGATACTTCGTCGCCAAAGGGATGTTGCGAATTTGGAAATAAATATTTTAAACCAATAAATGTTTTACTTAATGTCATGTGAACTCTTAATGTAGGGTTTTAACGGCAATGCAATTTAAATCTTCTCATAAGTACTATTTAAATAGCTTTTGACCGGAAACTATGTTTTTTTAAGGTACCAATGCCCTTCTCAGAATTCCTCAAAAAAATTACAGGATGATTGTAGATAAAAAGTGTGAATAAAAAGTCTCATAAATTAAACCCTGTACTTAAAAATTTGGAAATAAATATCCCAACCAAGATAATTTTAACCAAGATGGATAGAAATTAAATTTGCAATAAAATTTACTAAAATAAAAGGAATAATATCCCAACACTTTTAACACATTACAGATACCACCATCCAAAATTTGCTGTAGAAAGAGTCACAGTACCTAGAAAAATGGGAGGCAGGAGCTTAGTTGATATTAGTTACTTGTACAGTAAACAAATAGTTAATTTGAAAGCATTCTTTCTCAATAAGAAAACCTCCAGCTCATTGCATAATGCTATTTGTCAAATAGATATGTACTCAATACACACATTTAAATCAGGCGGAAGAAACGATAGAATACATAGATCTAGTGAAATATAACAATGAAAAGCTTACCAGATGGGAAAACAAAGAACTCCGTGGCAGACACTATAAAGACTTAAATCAAACACACATCGATAGAGAAGCATCAAATATGTGGCTATGTGTAGCAGGATTATTCCCCGAGACTGAAGGTTTTCTTATCGCCATTCAAGACCAAGTTATATTGCTACCAAAAACTACAGAAAATTCATAATCAAAGACTTAAACATTAATAGTGATTTGAGTAGAAAATGCAACAATAATGCGGGAAAAAGCTAGTTATAAATATATCCCAGAGACTGTCTTAGAAAACAGAAACTACAAATTGTACTACGATCGAACTATACTGACTGATCATACAATATACAACAATAGACCAGACATAACTTTAATAGATAAATGTACAAACAAACATATAGCATTGACGTAGCAATACACACGCATACAATAACACACACAACATACAAGCAACAATATCCGAAAAGATTCGAATGTATACCGAATTTCAGGAGGAAGTGAGAAAAATGTGGAAGATTGACTCTGTGACGATAGTACCAATTATTATTTCAACGACTGGAGTTATTTTCATACAACTGAACCGATTGAATCTGCCTAAATACATCTATATAACATTATAAAAAGCGGCTATACTAAACACCAGTAGGAATATCCGTAAGTTTTTACAGCTAGAATGTGTGAACTCAACCTCATCTTTTATATCTTGTTACAGCACTTTGTTATAAACCCGTGCTGCAACAGAAATTACCAGGCGTAACGTCTGAACACAAAAAAGTGATAAAACATAATAATAATATACGCTATATGCTCGAGGGTGGAAGTATTGCACGTAATGGCGTAATAATGGGGAAACCCGCTCACGAGGCAACTCGCGATGGCGAAACCGGTGCCGCACCTCTCAGCACCCTTAGCCGCTCATTCCAATGTTGCTCCTCTGTTGCCAAACGCGGCGACTGTTTGGGGCGCCCATTCACTGAGTGACGAGTCGCCGCCTGCCACTAATAGTCAGTAATCACGATTATGGCAGGTGCCCGAAGTTCTATGACAATAACCCAGATTTAAACCACCCAAACTTCATCACCATAGTCCATTTTTCTTTTCACTCATTAGAAATAGCTCCTTCTCCTACCGAGACCTGTTCATGGAAATGTCAACTATTGATATAGCCGAGAACGGGTTTTGGCAGGATCACCACATGACATCAACTTCTCCAAAGGGCGTCTACGCGTTGGATCAATATTCCTGCGCAAGCCTCTCAAAGGACCGGGGCAACCCGTGAAACCCAAGCGGAGATGCAAAATGTGTTTATTTTTGTCCACTTATAAAATAGGCTCACATAACATCAATATACGTATAAACTGTGACATAAATAATGACGTTTTTACCAAAATATAATAATAATACAGCGTCCTGACTGCTCTTCTTGGCTTCCCGCCAAAAGCTGTGCTAAAAGCATGTTACATTCTGTTTTACACTATGTACAAGAAAATAAGTAAATACGAACATTGAATATTAACGGTACGATATAATAATAAAATGTGTTTTTTCAATAAAAATCGGCATTTAGAAAATTTTGCCACTGATAAGAAAGGTGCTTTTTTTTCATCCATTGAATTAAAATCTTTATTGCTAGAGGATCTCGATAGCAGAGCGCGACACGCGAATCCGTAGCGAATGCGCGTGCGTATCGTCGCTAATTGGATTGGTCGCCATTTAGTGGAATTTTCTTACTTGAGCTCCTCTGTGCCAGGGATGGCACGTCAAGCCGTTGGTCCCGTTGTTATCCTGCAGCCTGAATAAAATCTTTCAGTTTTTCCCACTAACACACCTAGGGTCATGTTCCTGTTGGTCTGGTTTCCCTGAAATAAGGGTTACGGAAGTGAGACGACAGTCGCTACGTTGTAATAACTAGTGCCGCCAAATCTACGATCATGACTTACAGCGTCCCCTAGGCTAAGAAGCGTAAGCTGAGGACACAACTAAGATAAACACGCTTGGACGAAGAAGTATAAATAACTTGCCATCCATCCCATAGATAAAATTTCGCCTTCTATTTAACATAGCTGTTTCTATTTTTTGTAACACTATCTAAACATAGACATGTAGATAGGATAAAAACTGATTTAATTACTTGATAATATAAAAAAATGTATAAGATTAAGGTCTAGTAGAGATAATACGTAAGTCGTAATCAACCGTTACAAAATGCGTGCTGTGGTTTAACTGGGTTTTGTCGCTTTGGTTGCCGATCGGCATCCCTCTTACCTCGACCATCAAAGCGGCTGAAGATAAACTCTTCGCCGGAAAGAGCGAGGAGGAAATTAAGAGGGGCAGAATTGTAGGGGTGGCATCGCTCCGACTAATTCTTACCCATATTTGGTAAGGAAGGATTTGATAGTTCTTTTGATTATACCGGTCTAACAGTCACATTAAGAGTCGTTATTGATCATAAAAGCAAATTGTTCAAACTCAAATTATTAAAAGGAGAGTTTAAATTTATACTCATTAGATTCATCCAGTAAAAATTCAAACATTCTCTCTCTAAGGGAGAATTTATTATATTAGTTTTTGAAGAAAGTTAACTATCTTGAACTTCTTGACTATAGAGGAACCCGGAACGAATGTGTATGTATTTCGGGCAACAAAGCTACCAACAAGAATACTATATAAAAGTACTAAGATCATATGTGCTCTATATAACGTAAACACGTTCTAAAATTTGACAGGCCAGTCTCATTATCAGTTTCGTGAACATAGCCGGTCAGTCAGCTTGTGGGTCTTCTCTACTGTCCATCACCCGTCTGGTAACTGCAGCTCACTGCTGGTTCGATGGCGTCAACCAAGGAAGCTCCTACGTCGTGGTACTTGGCTTGTTCTACGGAGGGACCCGCATCGTCACTTCCACCGTTGTTATGCACCCTCAATGGACCCCGTCCACTCTGCTGTCATCTATCTGCCTACTAGTATTTTCTTCTCAGGTAAAGTACAATGAAAGCTATTTATGCGATTGGGGGAATGTATGGGCAAACAAAACTTTACGGATTGACTAGCGAGTGTAAGTTAATTCAATCAGCTGTGAAATGCGATTTCAACCGCCTGTAATGTGCCGACCGATCAGCAGCAAACCTCCATTTTATGAGCTCACAAGTTTAAGATAGGTATATAGTACCTGTTAGTGACCAGTAATTAAAATAAAGCAAAAACTTTAGCAACTTTAGTCGATGACTGGAAAGGGGTAGCAGGATAGATCAAAGTGGAGATCCTTATTTTCGGCCAAGACTTACTTTGGGTCGCTACGCCATGTTTGTAAGTAAGTAAAACTTTAACATCGGGACTTATTATACAGGGCTCACAAGGAGTGATTAACCTTAGTGACCAAGCAATTAAATATACAACAAACATGTATATTTCAGTGCAATCTAGCATATCACTTAACGCAGTAGTGAGCCACATCAACCTACAAGTGATTACGGTAGCCCAGTGCCAGGCCATCTTCGGTTTCTACGCTCAGGCCAGCACTATCTGCACCAACGGCTCGGGAGGAGTCGGCATCTGCCGGGGAGACTCTGGAGGTCCACTGGTCATCAATAGGAGCGGACAGACTTTCTTGGTAATTTTATTGCTTTTTGAAGTAGCTAATAGAGATCAGTAGTGTAACGTTAGTGAGAACTATTATTAATAATTCTGTGGTTCATTAATTTATTTCGAGTAGGTTATTAGTCGACTTTGTACACCCTGGAGTCATCATTATTATCAGAAAATCAAATGAGTTCATCAATTCTGTGGTAGTGTCGCTAGACTGTTATAAAATAAAATTGCTTTACTAACTACAAAAACACAAACTACAGACGACTGGCTACAGGAAAACTTGAACTCTCTGACCAGTGTCATTTTTGAATGGAGTAGAGGATAAATTTCTAAATATCCTTCTCGCCTCTTTCTCTTTTACTTCCCCAATAGTTGGGGCAATAGGGAAAAAGTAAACGTAAGAAATATGTTTTGAACCCGATTGGATGCAAATGTTTGCTAAGTATAAAAATCCTAACTGTTACTACAAAAACTCTTTAAACTTGATATAGTTTAAATAGAGATAGAGTATGTCTCTTATTCCCTTTATTATACTTTCATACTAATATTATAATTACGAAAGTCGGTCTTGACTGTTACGCTGTTACGGCGAAATTTTCATGAAATTCGGTATGGGTTGAAGACCCAGGGTCAAACATAGGCTACTTTTTGACGTAGCCAGAACCGCTAGAAACAGCTAGTTATATATAACTTAATAATTTACAGGGTGTTAGTTCGTTTGTGGCGGCTAATGGCTGCCAACTCGGGTTCCCTTCAGCATTCGCCAGGATTACTAGCTTCCAGAGTTTTATTCAGTAACATCTATAAAACATATCTCTACAATCTCCTGTACATACAATATGATAAATAAATTAATATACGTTTAAACTTTATTAAACTTGCAATAATTTAAGATAATTTATCCTTGTTAATTTAGAATTCTTAATATAAAATGCTCGTAATATAAGTTTCTAAATAAATCATATCTGCATATCGTCTATCTTATCTTATTAGTATAAAATTAATCAAAAATAATTCTCATTACAGATTAATCAGATAACTTGTATTGTGAAAATGATACTAAATCTATATATATAAAAATCAATGCCACTTTATGTTGTAATTTTATAACTCAAGAACGGGCTCACCTATCTAAACCAAATGTTTAGGCTTTGTTCGGACTATTTAGTAGATGGTTTATGCAAAGTTTGCACAAAATCGGTCTAGCGGTTCTTCATTTATCACTTTACTAGCTGTGCCCGCGACTTCGTCCGCGTGGAATAGTTATTTTGGGAATCATGGGCGAGCGCTCATCATGCGGCGCGTGTGAATTTTGTTTCAGAGTTATTTTAAAATTGTATTATCTTATAAGATGTTTATTGGAATAAGATGATGTCAAAGACAATTTTGTTCACAGTTAAATACTCTTAATCAATAACACATTTATTTGGATAAAGATTAATATTAATAAATTGATACAACTCTGACAAATAATTTGTAATAATGCATTAATTTCGACCAAATTTTATTATCATAAAAACGGTTATTGTGAGTTAATCTTAAAAGATACACATATACTGTCGCGGACATTTTTTTAGATAATTTAAAGAGGAATAATTCTTTCATACATATTTTTTGGGTATCTCGAACGGTTTTCGCAGCGCACGCAACGGAAGCCCTCAAAGATGACTAATTTTGCCCGTTTTTTCCACATTTTCGGCTGTTTTTTCGTTCCTATTAGTCGCAACGTGATGTTATATAGCCTAAAGCCTTCCTCGATAAATGATCTATCCAACACAAAAAGAATTTTTCAATTCGAACCAGTAGTTCCTAAGATTAGCGCGTTCACACAAACAAACAAACTCTTCAGCTTTATAATATTAGTAAGTATAGATACGTAGCGAAGCACGTACCGGGTCGCTAGTTACTTATATATCATATCAAAATTTGTATTCCTTGATTTACAGGATGATGTGACTTTTATTATTTTCTTGTGTTGTAGAAACATGCAAACTTGCGTCAATAATTTTGAGTCATGGACTAAACTCAGTATTGCACTAACGTAACGTAATAAGTAGACCTACATATATTTTTGTTTCCGATTAAATAATTGTTGATGAGGCAAAAAAATTAGGAGGATAACATTGAAAAAATGCTTAAAAAAAAGAGAGAGAACATAGATACTGATAGGTTTAATAAAATTACAGTAAGTTTCATTCAAGCTCCTTTAATTCAACTTCAACCAGGTACCAAACTTCCAGCATACAATGGCATCGTCGCAAATACTATACTTTTAGGTAGTAGAACCACAATAGAAATGTTGGATCTGAATAAACATAATCATGATAACATTTCATACATAATCCTCGTCATCAAGTCACATGGCCAAATTACTATATTGTTTTAAATTCTAAGATATCGCGGATTATCGCGTGCTAAAATAAGGAATCGATAAGTATGGAGGTTGTTTTATAAAATATGATTGTTTTCATTTGATAGGATTTTATTGGATAAACAGATTTTTGTCTTGGTTACATATACTGAAATAAGAATTCGTAGAAGTGCCTCAGGCAGGTCAGTTAAGCCTCTAGAGTTTTTTTTTTGCAAACAGGCGTACAGCCCACCTGATGGTAAGTGGTTACCGTGGCCTATAAACGCCTGCAAAACCGGAGATGTTACGAGCGCGTTGCCTACCCTGAAGGAATTTTTCCACGCCCTTTTTGAAGGCTCCCATGTTATAGTCACTAGGGACAACCATGGCAGGGAGTTCATTCCATAATCGTATCGTGTACGAGGGAGGAAATTCTATTTGAAGCGTACTGTACGCGATAACATGGGATCCAAGGTATGGGGATGAAATCCCTGGCGATGGCGAGAGGTGCGATGGCTGTTGGCATCATGTCAAACAATTCCTCCGAGCATAGCCCATTATACAAGCGGTAGAACACGCTAGCCGTAGTGTAAACTTAGTATGGTGAGGATTCACTTTGGCACACGTTATGGCACTTCTACCTAATCTTATTTCTGTTGTTACTTATGACCGACCGAGGATTAGAGAGAAAGCTTATGTATTTATATAAATACATTTATATACCTTAAACCACATTTGTTACACAGGCAGTGCTGACAATAGAAAGATATATTTTTGTGGTTCAGTGTGAAACTTCTTACATAAAATATATATACAATATGTGACAACCCATGTCTTCTGTCCACTCTATACGTACATAAGACTTATTAAGTTTAATGTTATCATTCATCTACGGACTTACGTCATTCCACACATTACCGTATTTCAGGAACTATCATAAATCAAAGTTAACTCAGCTAATTGAAAATAAATAAGTATAGGAAAACTGCGTTCATTCATGTAATTAAAGAATTAGATAATCACTCGAAAATCAGGCTTTACCTTCAGTTCTATGTGTGGAGTTGTCCTTTGTTTTAGTGTTGAGGTCGATATAAATGACGTAATAATGGATTTGTACAATTATACATCTTAACGTATGTACGTATGTAGTGGACATTACTTATCTGGTACCCCACAGAATCATTCCAATTTATTTATTATACATTTTTGCACAAATATGTGTTCTCTATATTCGTATGTGCGACAAAAGCATTCACAATATAATTTGCAAACAGAAAGTCACAATTAAAATCTCGTGAACAACAAACAACTTTACAATACATGCATTTACCGTGAGTAAAATTTATTTTATCATTATTCTCCATAAGTTAACAAATTATGACTACGAAATTTTGAGTTGAGACTAGATACATAATTTAACATACATTTACGTTGAATCCTGAATTCGGCGGATAAATAGACACTTTTCAACTAAATCTTCATGATTATTGACACGTGTTATGAAGATACCTAGTTCTTTACTATTTTGCAGTAAAAATATAACATAAATTATTTTATGACTAAAGTTTAGCGCATTCAAACCAATTCGTTTAGTCATTTTTATTTTAATTATTATCAAATAATAAAATATAATGCAAATTAAATATTACTTCCAAAATTTTCAAGATTACATTAATTTTATTATTTATTAAAAACGTTTCAAATGCGTTTTCTGAATTGGTTCGAATTTTATTGAACTACTTCTTAATGAATATAAATATAGCTGGATTTTATAAAGATCATTTTAGGGAACTACTGTAATAATTTTCAGGTAAGGCGACGCAAATAATAATATCTTCTCGTATCATTAAAGAAGAAAATACCTATATTTATACAATTTAATTTTTGTATTACATATATCAAAATATTTTTCTTTTTGTGTTTGTTGGATATATTTGATTTTATGATTATCATATTTTTATGGTAGATTACAATATTTTATGCTTATTTAATGATACGAGTAGTAAAAATTAATTTTAATTTTCGATGTTTATAACAACTCATCAAAGATCACAAAAATAAAAAATATGTGCTACAATCTAGAAGCTGATATTAAAATCTATTTACAAGCCTCTTCAGCCAGTGTTATAAAACTAAATATAAGATATAATTTTAAAGGACAATTCCATTTTCAATTATACATTAATCATATTTACATAGTTCACATTCTGCCAGAGACAATTGATCTAAAAAATAAAAATAACTCTTTTTTAGTATGTATGACAAAAATTTATTTTTTTCCGTAGTATGTCCGCGTTACTTTTTAATTATATTTAATAAGAAAATTAACATGTACAAATCTTAAGGAAGCATTAATTAATCAACTACCATATGATATCACAGTTCATTTATGCAAATAAAGTAAATATACGTAGATAAATAAACACTTAATATTTTGTTATACCAAAATAAATTATGGCAATGCCGACTTAACATTTCAACATACTGATATCTTTTATATTAACCCATGTAAAATTTCAATTGTCTGAAAGTAAAATGTGTTTTTTAACAATAACTTTATGAACACTAAATAAGCTCTGGTTCCATGTAACATTAGAATTTATAGATTTGTTTAGAAATCCGCATCAGTAATACAATTTAAAAATTATTATTAAGTGTTAAAATATACTGATATAGGTTATAATAATTTAAAAAGATAGATAGCGAATGTGATATTTTACTGTAAATCTATTACGCAGAGAAAAATATTAGGCTTAAAAAGTTATTGAATTTTTTAAATAAATTTCCCAATAATATTATCTAGTTAATATGTTAGCTTTAGAATTCTATTCACGTATAATTTAATCTGGCTAAATTATATTTTGAATTCATCAATACTTAAGATTTTTGTTTAATAATTTTTAAACGTTTCATGGAGCCACAGCTTTACATAAAAAGACCATAAGGTTTTATTGATGTTTTGATAAAATCAACTAAAATGTGAAGATGTGCAATGTTGAAATGTTTTAATTCGAGTAGTGTAAATTAGCTAGGGACTAAAGTAAATTTACGTTGGACACAGAACTTTGAGAATGTAGTCTGTTAATAGCGTGGGTACCGTCGGGCTATCTTCATTAATTGCTTTGAGAACTGAAAAAGAAAATTAAATGTGTTAGTTCAGAAATCGACTTTAATGATGACTTATGTTTTCACGATTGTTACAATTAATTTTAACCTTGCTATTTATTTTTTATAAAAAATGTGATTTTAAATACGAATTATAAATATGACCGGAAACTTTTTCTTCTTCTACTCAATATAAGTTTTTGTCGTACATCCTTGTGTAGACAAAGGGGTAGCCCTCATCCCAGTTCATTTCTAATTTTAAACCAAAACGAAAAAAAATTAACTTACTTTTTATAAGCACTTGTAGAGACTGGTTGTCTGGAGGTCCGTTGTCCAAGTGGAATGGTATTACTGTAGTCAAGTACTAAAATAAAATAAAAAAATAAAAATTGTTAATTAGATATTCTTTATAACTCGTTCTGAGACAGATAATAGAACGAATAGAGATGATACAGAGAGTAAACAGTAAAAATATATTTAAAAAGAATTTAATTGAAACACGAATAAAGATAAACACATAATTTCTTTGATGAATATAATAGGTATTAGAAATATATTTCGTGAGAAATAAAATTAAGGAATAATTTAAACAAAAAAAAGACGAGTTACTTTTGCAAGTAGTTATATTATATTTTAAGAATATAAAATATGGAACAAAAGAAGATATGATGAGTAAGTATACTTATAAATAAGATGATGAACGCCTTAAATAACAAAGGGCAATATCGTTATTCATTTATTTATTATTTAAATTATTAATATAAAGATCATTGGGTCATGCAAAGAATGTAGTTTTTACTATGAGTATGAAGCTCACCTTGGGCTCCGAATTCTGTAGATGGGGCGAGCGCGGCGGGCCCGGCCGCTTCTTCTTCTCGATGTGATACTGCCTGCGCTTGTTCTGCACGGCCAGCAAGAGCGAGATGAAGGTATTCTTCATCTCTTTCTCGTACTCCAACTCGTCCCTCAGCGCCAGTTCAGCGATGAGAGTCTCAGAGAACTCCCTGATGAGGACTTCGAGCTCAAGGAAGATTTCGTTGAGTTGCGACAGCGATAGTTGACGGAGCTCTAGAATGTAATTAAAATAACATTTAAGTCATACGTTTTCATTTTCTTATACTTACTCGACTCGAAAAATCAGATATATCAATAGAATGTACAACTTAAATACATCTCGAAGGACCATATCTACGGACAACAGATCGCTCTTCTCCTGTTACATCTTCAGCTTATAGAGAAACCAAACCAACAGGATGAAGTACCAGTTGTGTTAAAGACCAAAATCTGTAAATTTTAGGCTCTTGGCATAATAATTGCGCATTCCCCACATTGCATTATATCGATATTTATATGATTTACATTCAAGAGGTGAATGCTCTCGAGTCGCGACAAATTGATGGCGGCAGACGAATACCTAAATGTGGTGTTGGCGTATCAAATGACATGTTGCGATCATTCTGAGAAACTAAATCGATATAGTTTTTCATACATAACATTCAACAGCTGCTAATGTTCTTTGTTTGTAAGAAAGTCTATGAAATATGCAGACTCTCAGATTTAAATTAAGTAGTTCCCGAAGATTAGATATAGACAGACATACATAGTACAGGTAGACAGAATCAATTTAACGTTTCTTAAGTATTCTCAGTGATGGTTCAAAAATCTCTACAATTATTTTTGAACCACATGTGTGTTACAAAATTGTTAAATTTTCAGATTTTATTTTATGACATAAGCAAGTTTTAATAAAGTATTAATGTAGCGAAAACGGGGATTCACCTACTTGTATTTCTATAACTATTTATCGATATATGATCATACTACTTCTCATACTTTCTGCGGGTGTGTAGAGTCTACAAGTCACCATTTGCGCATTCAGTAAAATATCATGTGATAAGATTCTGGGAAATAATTCATATCAATTGAAATGTTTTTCTGTCAGCAGTTGATACTTCAGAATCTGTTGCAAGTCTATCTATATATATGTGTTGCAAGTATATATATATAAGTATTGACTCAAACTGTCAATTACAGCACTCACGTCTCTACTACAAAAACTAAATTTCTAAAGGCTTGAATTAATACTTAATATTAACAGTCTGTGTTAAATTGAATACTCCTAAGTAATCTTGAGACAACTTAGGCTTTTGGAACTACCTAATGCAGTTTGTGAGAGGCTATGTGATGAAGATGTTTGTCATCCTTTAATTTACGTCCTATATGACTTATACTAGTTTTAGTTTGTTGGTCCACATTACATTTTATTAACATTTCTATTGTATAAAGATTCCTCTCCCGTTCTCAAAAGCATAATACGAAGAATGAAATTATTTTTTCACGCAATTCTCACCATCAACTTCTCAAATTTGTATGACAAAAATATCCCACGTATTGAAATTGGCATGCATTCCTCCGATTATGTCACTGAGGCTATTGTATACTCGTAAGAAACACCTCCGTAACCAGTAATGGAAATTGTCATGTTGTCAGGCCGCAATAAAATATAACCAGTTCTCGGAGCGGATACCATCAGTTCAATTGTGATTTCTTTAAAAACCCTCCCAGGCTTTCAAGCGTAGCAGATACATATCTCAACAGAGATAATAAGTTTCTACAAACAATACGTTACTAGAATTTTTCCTACTTTATGGGATTTATTACTATTTCTCCAAAAGATCAAGAAGGATTTCTCGAAGGTAATTTTTGGGCTGAACTAGAATTTTATTATGCAGAAGAACTTATGCAGATAAGTTGGAAGTTTAAGTATATTTGTTTGTAAATAAGGAAGTTTCGGGTCAGCTTAGTAGAATGATAGTCTACATGAGTATATTATTTAAGTATGTTGTGAAGAATCTGTTAATACAAAATAGTCTTTAATAGATTCTTCTATTATTATCACGAAATACTTGACAAGTTACGATAATATATTTTATATGAACTCACTGTCTTCATAAAGCGGGGAGTTGAGGACTTCCTTGCCTTTCTCCAGAGCCTCATTATATTCGATGATGTCCCCTTCAGATGAAGGAGTCTCCTGCATCATGTCGTCTATTTCTTGGATGACCTGGAACATTAAAAATGCTGAGATCGTAACCAATGTTTGAAGTTTCATTTAATTTTGTATATAGGTTTCCCATGTGTTGTGGCTTAAATGTGTTGTAACTATCAAAAACAGCACTTTTTTTGTGTTTACATTGCGTATATAATGGTTACTTTCTATGGTTTGTGACAAAACAACAAGTTTCAATATGACGACTATGTTCGTATGTAATTATTATAATATTATTTTAGCACTACTCGAAATATTTTCATCATATGGTGTTCATTAAAAAATAGAAATGAAATCTGTTTTTGACTCTCACCTCATCTGCGGTCTTGACGGGACACTCGTGGTCCTGATGCAGTCCACCTAGTATCAGCGCGTGCATGTCCAGGTCTGATGCTACTGCCTCATCTTCAGAACTGTGGATCTCATCATCTGGTGTTATGACACCCTGGGGAAGAACATGTAACTACTATTAGAGATATGTATTATGCTGTCTATGCACGTGTTTAAATCTAGTTTTAGTAAAATATATACTACAGCTTGCATAGCAACTACTGAAACTTCTTTTTCTGTAAATCAGAATATGCTAATATATCAAAAAGAAAATCAAACTAAGTAGGTACATAAGAAATCTTTAATCTTATACTTTTTAGTGCCTGCTTAAAAGGTGCAAATATCTGATAAGTTTATATGAAACAAATTGTAAACATAATACTAGTAAATTATAATTAATTATCAGTATATTACTTGCGTTTACAATTTTTACGTAGACTTTCCCACGACATAAAGTCGGTCACATCGGCGGATATTACCTACATACTGTAAGTATAAGATCCGACGATGTCATCGGGTTACAATTAAAATGAAATAAGTTTAGCATGATTTGAATGAATTTAGATTGATTTATCTGTCTGGTACGACGGTGATGCGATTAATGTGTTTAAAAAAATACGCTGCATAAAAAAAAGATTACGATAATTGTTTGTTACATTAATAATTCCTTGTGCGTATTCTTAAAAATACATTAAGTAAATAAAATCGCTCCAATATAAGCAAGACCAAATTAGATCACAAAATTCTAATACATATTTAATGCATCATTACATTATAATCTTTATTAAGTACTAGCTGTTTCCCGCAGTTCCGTCTGCCTCAAAAAGTAGCCTATGTTTGACCCCGGGTCTTCAACTATATTCATACCAAATTTCATCAAAATCCGTTCAGTGGTTAGGCCGTGAAAGCGTAACAGACAAACAGAAAGACAGACTTTCGCAATTATAATATTAGTATGGATATTTTAAAAACAAGAAAATTGAGGAAGGATGCCTATCCTCGCAATGATTGAAAAGTTGGCGAAAGAGATTTCGGTATCGGTAACAGTTCTAAATTCAAAGGGCTTATAACCAAGCCAAGCCCATATGACCACATTGTTTTAGTGATAGTACAGATTTTATACGTTAATATCCTGTTTGATTGAAATTGGAACAAAGCAAAGGATGTCTGCATCTCGTTTTATTTGTATGCTCCATTTATAAGTTAGAGGTAAAGGTAGAGCTTAAAATAGAAGAAAAATTATGCATAGGTACGATTCGAGATGTGAACATTTTAATGAACTTTTATTTACTTCCCAGCTCTGTAAGGTTAACTATAAGAAAAATAACCATACCTATCATAATATTATATGAAGAAATGCTTCATTGTTAGGGTCCATGCTGTGTTTTATTTATCTAATTTTAATTGTATTCCTTTTAGTCTTGTCGTTGTTTTTTGTAATAGTTATGTATGTATAACATGTTAACTACATAGTTGTATGTTTCCAAAATATAAATAAACTAGTGGTTCTGTGAGAACAGTAGACCTCGCGAGCCCTTACCGATATTTTACCGTCTTAAATAACCGTCGTTTCAAATTAATTGTTTGGTAAGGAACCATATTTAATAACCAACAATTGATAATTTTTTCCTCTTCAGTTGAAAGTTGGTTCAGATTTCTGCTGAAAACTTTTATTTCACCCTTTTTAGTTTTAAATGCAATACCTACATTTTTAGATGTCGGTTAAACGTTCCAGCATCGGCTCAGATTCACTCATTCAATTCATATCGAATAGGTTACAAGGCCAATCGACCCTGCATGCCCTGGTGTCAGAGTTTTCCGGAACCGCCCTTTGGCCTGGATGTGGGACCATCTAATAATAGCCACGCGGGACCAACGGCTTAATGTGCCTTCCGAAGCACGGAATCATCATTATATCAAGCAATCAGGTGATTTAGGTACGCAATGTTCGAACCAAACGGAACAGAACTAAACAAAGTATGCTTTGCATAGGAATCGAACCCACGACCTCCTAAAGGTCTAAAGCAAACGCCGTGGCCACGGAGACAGTATAATATTAATTCTCCAATCGTAGTGTAATATAAAAATTTCCCTTGATTAACCCTAGTATCCATCATCATCAGGACATGAAATGATGCCTTCAAGACCATCTGGGAAGTTTCTTTTAAAAACTGAATAAGAATCTTGTAGTAATCAGGTGAAAATATAGAGAATTATCCTCCTTTTAACGGTATGTTTAAAAAAAAAAAACATTTTTTTTATCTGTATCGCCGACGTCACTGTTACTACTGACCAGAACCCCATATATCCGGTAAACAGTCGGTCACGCCAATACAGGAAAGGGGACGGGTTCTGTTTCTGTTCTATATTGGTACGATTTTAACCTTTAAAAATAATTACCTTTTTATCGCTCAGGTTCAAGGTGGGGATGTGCATTTTTCTGGAGAACGACTTGGTCCAATCTATCGGTAAGATGTTGCCGAAATTCCCCGTGATGGTCCACCACATCCTGAAAAGATAGAAATACTTTTTAAAATCATCTATTAAGGAAGTAATCCTAATGTAATTTCTGAACGAATATACCTAATGAAAGAGACTCTAAGTTTATATTTTTGTTTCCACTTCTTGCTATACCAATCTTCTTTCAATTTTAACACATATTCAGGAGTATTAAGAAGGAAATACCTTTCATCCTGGAAACAACATTTTTCACATTTTATGTCTCTTAGATAAATTCTTAAAGATGCGCACGTAAATAAGCTTCTTATGTGATTATTAGATTAAATTTATCAAAATTAAATCTCATTTCGAGAGTAGCATTCAGAACTACGATTTTATAATCCCCATCGTATGATTTAAAATATAATTATGTCATTGTGCCTGCTGTAGGCTTCCATCTGGGAGAGTTCATTATTTTTTTTAAACTTTAAATAATCTGGTATTTTATTTTTATTACAGCTTAACATAAGATGTGATTTACATACTTTGAAGCGTATATGTATGAAATGTATAATATAATATTAAGTAGTATAGTAAATGAAATGAAAGCATTTCTATTTAACCTTAATAATCATAGATATATAACCCCTAAGTGTTTCGAATCATTAGTTGGGTAAACTTTTTCAATACATAAAAAATTACAAGAACGTTTACGATTTGATCTAATGTCTTATTTTTATTTTTGACCTTAGGTTTTATAAGGTCATAACAATAACCGTATCTGTGATAAAGTGTGACTAAACTGATAAATTAGGTCCTAGTTGGATGCTGGGAACGATGATACAAAACAAAAAGAGTACAGAACTGAATTCTCATGTAAACTGCTATGCAATGTGTGGAAAGCATGGAGCAATTACAAAGAGGAGATGCCGTTTGAAATGGCGCAGAGATGTGATCATTGGCGCCTCGCCGCACAAAAGTGGGCGGAGCTTGTCATTGCTCGGCTCCATGATTGGAGCCACGGCCGAAACCAAGCACCCCGCACGTCTGCCTTCCGCCCCGTGTAGCCTCACAAATACTTTCATACAAAACGCTTATTACGGCATCTCCTCTTTGTAGTTGCTCCATGGTGGAAAGGTATTTATAGCGCTATGAATTCTATACGTGTTTAAAAGATGGGCTTAAGAATAAATGCTTCTACTCAGTGACTGAATTTCTAAATAGGACAAATGACAAATAATGTATGTAATTGATTCTTTTATTGACATTATAATTGTAATGTTAATTTTTCAATAATTCAAAAATTTTGACATCAATAATTATATTATTTTGCATGCCATGTATGGTGAAATATGTAGATCCAAATTAAACTGTAACATGTAACATCCCTGTAACCATATTTTATGCAAATAAAAATATTCTATTTTATTCTAAAGGGTTGATGACAAGGTCCACAAGTACCTAATGAGATTTCATGATAGCACACATACAGGTATTTAAATTAATTGTTCAAATTTAGCAGAAGCGAGCTGATGGGGGCCATTACAGATGCGATCCAGGTGGCAGCGTACTGGGCTTCCATGTTTTAAAGTCTCATCGACATGAAGTAGAAGAATTGTTTATATTTGCAAAGATTTATTTTAAACGATTAGGTAAAAAGTCCATTTCAAAAATATAAAATTACTAAAAAAAAATTTTTTTTTATATATATTTATCTGCATTTTGTTTATTTTGAAGAGCAATTGTACGGTTTCCCGATTATTTGCGGGCAAGGTTGGTGACTGCTCGGGTCGGGAGTTATTTTCTCATACTTTTTATAGGCAATTAAAATCTACGGTTTATGAAGGTTTCATACTGTATACGTTAATATTTATGGTGATATAAAAAAGTTTACTATTGAAGACCTTGGTCGGTTTTAACATACAGTTGTACTGTATGTTGATTACTTGATGAGTAATATTCAGGATGGTCGAGTAGGTACTAGGTAGACAAACTGCGAATCATGTTAAGATGTGGTCTAAATTAAGCTAATAATAGAGGATATGTAAGTCTGGGCAAAAAGCAGGAAAGCAGACCCTGAGCTCTAAAACAGCCGGCTGAGGACGGAACCGAGAAGGCACTAAAATGAGAGGGAGAGAGAGAGAGAGATTGAACATATGTACTCGTAAACTTTCCTTTGCGTCGAGCATCGATCCTATGTTGTGTTAACTCATTTGAAACGAATTTTCATTAAAATATTAAAACGAAAGCCGAAAAAGAAAGAAGAGAAGAAAGACATCTTTTATGAAATAAATAAAATTAACGGGAGCCTCTCGTACCAAGACGATAAAGAAAAAGACCCTTGAGATAAGACATGTAGTGAAATGGTAAGTAGAACAAAACTTATAAACAATGCCGATCTCATAAAGAAAATGCAATGGGAAAAGATAATGTTCAAAGAATGATCATGCAACATATAGAAATGGATATGACTTTCGCCTAAGTAAAACGTTAAAAATATTATGATATGAAAAATAGTTTGTTGGGCAAAACTACCAGAATGCACCTAGTAGTGCCCCGTGGTGAGTCAGCCGGAGACATAAATTGGCGCTAATTCGAGAACTAGCGGCGGCGCTCAATTGAGGAATGTGTCACTTTTTATTACGCTGCTCTGCATGCAACAGGGCAGACTTTGGAAAGATTGGCTCATGTCTCTATTAAGCCTGTATGTACTCCTATATCAACTTCTAATATTTGGGAGTTTTGATGCGATGCCACAAGTAGCACTGTAATAAGCGGTGCAAGTGTTTGGTAGCAGTTATTCGTATGACTTTTAATCTCTTTATAGATACCCTTTAAATAATCTACAATTTGCAAACATAATAGAGTTAATTATTTGGGCTCATAACAAAGGACTATTAAGCTTTTTTCTCTAAGCTATTGTACTCAAGTATCTATTACAAAATTTTGGTAAAATATCGGCTGGCTTAGGCGAGCCCAGGAAACTGTCAAAAGTTACTAATTTTGAAGAATCGAGTCTCTCTAAGCCGAAAGGAGGTCAGCTAGTGAAACAAAATCTCCTTATTTAAAGTTACACTAAAATGTATGGATAGAGTTTACAAAACTACAGGCAGATGATTGATATTGGTACCAATTAGTAGTTCAGTTTACGAGGTTTTAAGGTGATTTGAATACAACAGACTTTAGCGTTTGCTTTTGGGATAAAGTTTTGTTGAATCAAAAAAATGTAAGGTGTAAAAATCAGTTGCTTCGTAGTTACCCGAGTGCGACAGAAAGAGGGTTATAATTTTCGAGAGTATGCATGTAAGTATAATTGTTTGCCACGCTATGCAGCCTGAACGACTTAATAAATTTTAGCTTGGTGTCGTTAGATTCGTATTTACTGTGAGAGTGACACTGGGTATATAAAAACAAAACAAAATGGCGGACTTTTTTTTTTTTGTTTCTGAATTACACAGAAACGCAGTCGGGTATTTCAGTTTTTACATCACTGTATCTTGTTTCACAATGTACACAAGACGAAATGACATCAATAATCTCAGTAACACTGGTCCTGGCGGAGTCATTAACGTGTTGCGTCACCTCACCGCCATATGGCCTGTGCCTGGTATCATGACCATATTTGCGACTTTATCAAATAACAGATGCGAAAACATTGGATGGTGTATCATTCATATTATTTTTATAATATGTAGCTGTTTGTTCCCTCGGTTTAACTTCCCCAAGAAGATATTCCTATGCAGATTTTTTTTTTTAATGCGACTATTAATTCTTAAAAAAATGCGTTTATCAACTTATTAAATCAGTTTAGAAGTATAGATATAAATATCTCATTGTATATAGGATGTTTAAATATTAGTATTAACATGATCAGTACGACAACTTATTTGGATAAGTGTATTCATTTATGGTAACTATTACTCTAAGATAAACACTAGGACATGCCCCGTAGACGTGAGGTGCTGTTTTATTCATTTGTAAAATATTTTAAACAACCTATGGAAATGTAGTCAAATGAAGAAAAAGAACTTGAGATCATCGCTGCCATATCATTTGGTAGACCTGAGCATTAGGATTTGGAGACTTAGGTAAATATCATAATTCGATCTAAAATCAATTTGGCAGATAAGCAATCATAGATTGACATATAAGGTGCCAGTCCACTGGCCTCGAACCTGCGGTTTCACCATGACCAAAAGCTAATGTACCTACCTACGTAGTACGATACCAATTTGGTTGACACCGTTATTCTTTGTTTACATTTTAGTACCACACGAAGTTTTGTTGAATTATCTGTGTGGGGTATGACGAGAGGAGTAAAAAAAATCTAATATTAGTTTCTTCATTATAAACGAATAATGCCTGTGACTGTGAGGCTACTGATAGGGATTTTTCTTGCTATGGTAAAACGATTCACACGTGAAATATTTAATTAATATTGCATAGTATATTTCTTTCAATACATGTTAATA
Source organism: Euzophera pinguis (assembly GCA_947363495.1). NCBI lineage: Eukaryota > Metazoa > Arthropoda > Insecta > Lepidoptera > Pyralidae > Euzophera > Euzophera pinguis. The sequence goes on along the minus strand of OX376170.1, from coordinate 8,449,699 downwards.
CTCGTACGAATGGTTTTCGTATAAATTCCTCAGTGCTCTCATAACGTGAGTATTTTGCATTTATTTATATGCATACTTCCTAGTTCAAAGCCTATGTAGGTGGATATTATGGGTGGGTAGCCTTAGCCAACTATAATTGATTTTTCAATACATTTTGGCTTAGATTTTTTTTATTTACAAAAATTAAAATATGTTTGTCAGTGTCAGGTTCAATTTTTTTTAAAATCATTTGAATCGCTCTTCATTTGAGCCTTCATTGATCGACGGAAATATAAACGGTTCTTCGAATAAAAACTTTCACATTTCACTGGGTTCCATCAACCACACAATATTGATTACAGTGTTGCTATGATTAGGTGTCAGTGGCTTTAATGTCCATTTTCTTTTGTTTTTACATTTCCAAGTGATTTTTTGATGTACTTTATGAACCTGTACTATTAACCATTTTGTGTTATTAATAATTTTTTTCATCAAAGTCTTGAAATTTCTTTTTCGTTGGCTTTAAAAACTCCTTTGTTTTGTCACTTTGCACCAATAGTTTTGTCCTATACAGTCAAAGTGAGCGCCTTGTTCAGAAAAGACAAATAAAAGTAGAAAGCATAAGGTCCAGACAGGCTCCAGTTCTGAGAATTCTACGAGACTGGATTTGGGCTGCATTCCTTTACACTCACAGCTCGAAGCAAGCTATCAAATTTTAAAGTGACTTTATTTTAGGTGAACACTGCTGAAGTACATAGACATATTTTTTAAATAAATATATGAGTAAAATTGTGATTTTTATAGAAAACAACATTATTAACACAAGCCAGAATAAGAACTTATTTCTTAGGCTTGATGAAGAAGATCAAAGCTCATGAATCCTATGCATAATAATTAGTTCTCACAATGTTGCACAAAATAAAAAGTAAATCTGACTTTTCGAAAGATTCTTCAGTCTGTGAGCTGGTATCTATTGGGTTAAAAGTTCAAGCTATGTAGGTACCTAACCTTAATTTTATCTAGCTCATAATAAATGGCATACTGGTGATATAATATTTGCCAAACATCATTATTTTAGGTAAGATTTATTTCTGATGTGATTATTTTGTTAAAATAAAATATGTAAAATTTTACAAAGGTGATTGACTTCAAAATCCTTACAATAAACCTATGAAAAGTTTTACGCTAAAGCCAAGAAAGTTCCCCAAAATTTTACTCAGTAGTATATCTGTTTGACGGCTAAACCTAAATGTAGCCGCACTTCGGTCATTAGCCATAATATATCCAAAAGTTACAATATTTAAAATAAAACAAAAAATTACAATAGATTGAAATATCAGAAGAGCATACGATCGCTAAGTTTGACCCGTGAAACATGTGCCACGACAATGGTCGTGGTTTCAATTACAAATAATGAGAACATTATAACAAAGACTCTTGTTTGTGTGAGGAATTCTTGATTTTGATATAAAATAGCAGTAAATTCATTCTCTACTAACCTGTCGATGTACAAATGATGGAATGTGCAATGCGAATAAATGATTTGATTTGATAAATATCACTTTGTAAATGATAAAGCACATTGTGAATCCAGGGTTGCTTTCTAATGTTTGAGCTGAAAATGGTGAAACCACTGTATTCCGCATTAATTGAAGTCTATTAAATTTAGCCATTAGATTCCCATCGACAAAGATTACGCTTTTGACCCCGATGGCATTCTTCAATGCTCGTAATTTTAAAAACTTACAAAGGTTTCCAACTGTAAAATGAATTTACAACCAAAAGTGCAAGTTACAATCAGTAAAAGATTCTATATTAGTAGTAGATGATGATGATGATAAAGACTGTACTGAGAACAATTATAATAAACCAGAATATAAAATTTGATACATGGTTTAAACGATTTGCAAAGTCTTATCGCAAAAGCAATAGGCTACTTGACTGTATTCATATTACTTGGGCAATATTTGCATACACTAAAAAGTAACCGATGCTGAAAACAACAACATAATTGGTTATTAATTGTAATTGGATTTTAAAGTTTTTTCAAGAAGAAAAGTGGGAGCGTACTAGGGTCGTCTTGCTATCTCTTTTGTACGCACGAAACCAAGTGGCAGTGACGTCACTGTTCACACAGTGCATCCTTTTTTTGTTTTTAGACAGTTTCCCCTTTAACGGATTTAAAAAATGTTTCTGTTTTCAGTTTACAATAGATTATTGAATGAACTTACTACATTTGAAATAGTCTCTGTGCGCAGGACGATGCGTTATCGATCCTTCGCGATGCCACCGCAACACATTTACCCGACTAACCCCGTCGGGCAGGCGCCAAGTCTTTAGCACAGTTTCCATCATTTTTTGTGAGGTCACTTTGCTAATGGCAGATGGAGAAGTATCATGTTACAAATTGATGGGGGAATAATGGTGTTGACAATGCTGTTAATATTTTAGAACGTTGGTGATAATTTCTGTTAACGTTTAAAATGATTTTTTTACACATGTAAATCTTTGACTTTAGTAAAGACTAAAATAACCATAATAAGTTACAAATACAAAAAAAACTACGGAACTACTAAACTAAGAAAAAAATACTCTTGTTATTTATTCATTTCTTTATTACCATAACTTAACACTATACTCTTGTTGTTTTTTCAACCTGAGATTATCTGATTAGCATTTATAGCTTTAGCATAAAAATCACAAGTTCAATGAACTTAATGCCTACGGTCTCAACGGATTTGGTTGGTAGATTAAAGACCTCATTTCTTAACACTAACAAAACAACGCAGCTATTAAAAACAAAGGCGTTATTGAAACACGTAAGGTACACTTAGAATTCTAAAGTAATAAGGCCAGTGATCTAAACAGGTCGCGAGATCAGAGGGAAGATAATCTTTGTTACTTTCAGTCTGACCTGTAACATGAACAATGACCTATATATCGATTATCTTTCACGTGCTTTGCATACCGTTAATATCGACATTTAAATTAAATATATCTACTTTGTTATTTATATAACTGTTACAATGCAATTTAAATTGTGTCAGCATAATAAAACTCGTCGTTCGTGTGATATAATACAGTAGCGCGGAATAGCGGGAGAGATTCAAAATTAGAATTTTATATCAGGCCACACATAGTACCTACACTTTTTTCTTATTTTGTTGGCGATGTCATTAACCGCGGTGCCGCCGAGAGTGAAAGAAAATTATTTGACTGCCTGACTGACTGTGTATCATGAAATCAACAAGTTATGCTTGTGTCTTTGTCAAAATTTAAAAAAAATAATATAAAATTTGATTGTTTTGAATGGTCACAATTGTTTTTTAATGTATCTCCATTTTTTACAATACAATTATGGGGGAGATTCATATCAATACTTTTATAGCTTAGATTAATATCGGTCTCCGCGGCGCTATATTGGTATTATCATAATAGGTAATTAGTAACTTATTCTTCAAAATTTTCAGAAATGTCTTCGTTATAGAGTACTCTATTAATTTATCCATTCATTTTGTTCGACAGCGTTGTAGATTTTGATACGTCAGTTTAGCTTAAGTATTTAAAAAATATAATAATAGAAACAAAAAGGTTAAAATCGAAACATAAACTAATAATTTATGGATCACCGTAACGCGTACGTGGCCCTAAAATAGAAACAGCGTTTGTATATTTTTTGTTGAAAGCAGGTGCGAGTGTCTATGAATACGTCAGGTAGTGGCCAGTGGCCCAATCTCCTTGCCCACTTCCTTAATAAAAAAAAAGTTTGGATTCGATGCATCCTTAATGGCTTGGTGTTAAAGCTAAAGTCAGGGGCGAGAAACATGAATTTGAATGCTTTATTGCGTTTAATGTTTACAAAAGTCAAAGTTATTTTAGAACGTGCTTTAAAATACAGGATATTCGATAGGAAAGTACTCTTTTATAAACATATTTAATAAAAAAAGCTTAAAGCTGTCTGCTAGTTGCTTTTATAAAATGATTAATGATTTTGAATGCTTTAGATTTTTCTTTAACACAATAAGCTTACGGAGAAATTTAAAATCTTTCGTCTTAATTGGATGATGCAACAGAAGATGCTTTTGATTATCGAATACACACAGTAGATATCAAGTTGAAGCCTCAATGCGGTTAGAAGCACAATAGTGTTTCGTAAGGCAGATACTTATCTATCAGCACTATTCTCTGAACTGGTTCGGTTTGGGAGAACTGGAGATGTACTTACCTGGAACAAAGATACATCCCACTTTGTACATCATTTTTTTAAATGTCATTATACTTAAATATATACAGAAGCTTTGTATGATCCGTGTTGAATGAAAAAGTATGAAAGGAAATAAAAAAAATATATTTTCGATTCGAGATTTGACCTCTTGGCAAATAAAATTAACATTTTAAAATATACTTAATAATAGGAACAATACTAAATATTAGAGAAAATATAGAAAACTGCGAAATATACATACTTATTTGAGGATTATTATGGATTAATACTTGGTATTAAAAGATTATTTGTTACCTTTTTGTTAGATTGTCTGTCACCTAACTACACGTATAACTATTTGATTTTGATTTATTGTAGAGCTGGTCGACTATGTATTACTCTAAATTAAAATATTTATTTATAACTTTGATATACCTACTCGTTGTATTGAAGTAGTGATGAATGCGCAAAATCATCGACATTAACAATTTTTAATAGTTATGAGTAAAAATAGTTTCATAGTAACTCAGTAGCTCTTCGCGTGGGCACATGTCACTTACTAGACAAGAGCTTGCATTAGCATACGGCCTTTGGTGTGTCCATGCCGCCAGTAGACGTGGCCAGACCACCTAATTTGTAAGTCACAGAGTTCTTATCATCTTTAGAGTGCGTTTATGGTTTGTTGTCTTCGAAGATTAGTGTGAAACGAGAACAGTTCAAAAATGAATTTACTTTAATAAACTTTATTGCACTTAAAAATTTGCTCACACCACATTTGCTCATAAAGTGTCTTTTATTTCAATGTAATTAGGCCAATAATGGGGGTTGTAAACAACACGTTGTTTATATTATAATCGCACTTATAAAGTAATGGTTTCCATGATTACGGTACATTTTTTTAAATGTACGCTAAGACGATTTTTAGTCTCACACTTAATTAATGTTTTTGCAAAAAATATAAACTATTTTAGCTTCCAAATAATAAATCAACACTAAATTTCATGTTTATATTTATTTTACTGAACATTAGCCGTATTGTATTATAAATATTAATTTGTGTAGAAAAATTAGGAAGGGGCTATGAAGGACTTGTATACATAGCCGTAAAAGCCATGGCAAAAAAATTCTATCAGGGTCTGCTCTGTCTGTGGCGCCATTTTTAAATCTATTTGTTTTTGTACATATTTTATTTACTATTAATAACAAAAGTCTATATAATATAGGGAAGAATACCTTAATTTGACTCCGCCAGATATACTAATCCAGGCGAAAATCGAATGTTGAATCGTATGTTGATAACTGACTAAGTAGGCTGACTACAGCAACTAAACTTAAATTTTCAAAGGAAGAAATAAGGACGAAGTTTGGAACAAAATCAAGAACTACTTATATTATGTATTTGGAGATACCTAACAATGCATTAACAAACACACAAGCAAAATTTTACTCTAATGGTGTTTCTAAATGTGAGAAGTGTTCAAAGTGTACCAACAAAAGTTATGTGAAGAAAATGTTTTGATACGTTTGAGGACTTTTACTTATTGTGTAAATAATAAAAATTTAATAATATAAGTGTGTTTTTTCTCGCAAAGACATTAGCGAGAAAAAACACGTAGTATACGTACGAGTACGAAAGTAGTCGTATTACAACTCGTGAGCGAAATTGGTCATATACTCGGCTTCTAAAGGCCTCGCAAATAATGACCAACTTCGCACCCTTCGTATCATAATCTACAATTATTTTATTTATATATACCTATATACAATAATATGTGAATAGTAAACAGTACGTATGTTTTATTAATGATTATATTGATCGAAATGTTATAGTTATAGCACAGAACCTCCAAACAATGCATGAATTTATCGAATCGCTGAATCTTTTTTTGATTTCGAAATACCTACATACTTAAATTGGATTGCTCCATGGTAATACCTATAATAATAAATTATTGTTTTTATGTAAAATGACCATAAATACAAGGCGCAGAAGACTAACTATAAATATAAACTACAGATTACTATAGAAACAAACACTGGAATCGGCTCGCGCACTCTTTCAGGACAATATTAACTCTACTGTTAGCACAGAATTAGTCCATATTGAGTAATATTTGCGTATGCCACAAAGTATCTGCAGTACTTACGTCCTAATATGGCGAGTACATACACTAAACTTGCTAAATAAAAATTTTGGTCACCAAGTCGATTTTTTGTGAAATGATAAAAGCATGTAACAACACACACTAGCACACTCACTAACACAATATAAAGTTATTAGACGATTTAACGTACTACTACGAACTACTTATTTTGATTTGAATTAAACATACTCGAAATCATTTATTGACTTAATTCATAAATATTAGAATTACATAATAAGATTATATTACGATTTGATATATGTTAATTCTTATTTACGACAAAAAATTCAACATTGAGTTTAAAATTTATTCGTTTTCGATAGCAAGATGAACGCCCACGCAAGGTCATTCCCAAGTCGCATGTTGATTTAACGACTGCAGGTCAAATGGCTATTTGAACAACTAGCACTGACATCACACATACTTTACATAGTTATTAAATAAATAAACATATATTCTGATCGTATTTAAAGTTCTTGAGATTATGACATCGGTTACGTAACTTTTATTGACAAACGGCCGATCGTTTGCCTGTCATGTGTTTGTATACATGGTTGTTATTCCTGTGGTCATCTCCATTATACGGATGTCAAAACAAAATAGCTTCGCTATCACAGTTCTTTACATCCTGAATTATGAAGTAACTAGGTTTGGGGCAAGACGTGCTTCCTGTTCCTAAGCTATTAACTTTTTTCTAGTGCTGATTTTATGGAATAGGTACCTATAAGTATTTAAAAGAAGCCATCAGTAGCAATGATTTCTTCTAAAACTAGGTTCCTTTAAGTGGAATCAACCTAGAATTATAAACAGGAGGATGTTGTTGACAAGGAAGAATTTAAGAAAGGTAGGCAAGAGAGTTAGGAAATTTATCTTTTAGTGAAAAATGGTATTAGTCTGAGATTGCAGTGGGTTCCGGGTCACATAGGATTGCTTTGGAATGAGATGGTTGACAAAATGGCAAAGGATGGAGCAATAAGCGGGATACCGTATTTTATTAGACCACACTATTCGGAAGTCTTATCTAAATTCAAAAACAACGTTAAATTTGAAAATTGGAAATGATATTTTGATGAGCTTCATGGCTTTTAGATAAGAAATTTGAAAGATTTGTTGTAAAACTTGCCTTTAAACTTCGCTCTGGGCATATGCCATTAGCAAAGTTTGCATTCCTAATGAAAAAGGCAGATTCGCCTTACAGTATAATATGCGGACCTGTTGAAGATGTACATCATTTGTTGGTCGAATGTAAACGTAATCAATACGAGAGACAGTTGGGTGGGTTACTAATGTTTGCTAGTGCAACCATCTTCTTGAGCAGCGGTTGATATGTACCTATCTTCTGGCAGCGGCCGCGCAACAGGAACTTTCTCCGTAAATCAAAATAGGGTACAATAGGGCTGACATATGTAGGTAACAAAGGCCTTTTTAAAAAAAAGAGAGTTAGTTAGAAATCAGATAAACCATAACACTTTAATTAAATATATTAAACGTTACTCAATTTTTAAATCAATACGGTTTCTAACTGATGCAAATAAACTACCTCAATTAAATTAATCTTATTAATGATAAGCAACACCAGTCACATATAAAGTCAAGTAGAATGTACCTACGTCATTGAGAATTTATTAATGGAATGGCGAATTTGAAATTCACTGACCAGTGCCACACATCAAAACCTATTTCGGTTTCGATACTAACTAGAGATTTTGTTGACATTAGTACAGTTTATCATAAAAACAAAACAAATGAACATTTTGTTTTAAATCTACAATTTTCAACAACAATAAGGAGCTATTAAAGTTTATTGCAACTTAGTTATGACTCCAACACTTCGAAGTAGATTTATGTCCCCTGCAGACTATAACCATAAAATGCGTTATCCCTTTTCGTGGTTGCAACCTTTGTTCACATTATCTGCAAAGGACGAGCCCTACTTGCGCAACAATGACCTGATTCGTATGATAGCAGCTATATAGGTCGGTCGCCGAAGCGTCGCCTACGCTGTTGTCATCTGTTTTTATGACCTACTCGTAATGTCGTCAGTTGTGTTCTTTGTCACTAAAGTGGCGAGGAAGACCTCGGCAGAAATCAGATATTCGCCCACGTGATAGCTTAGAAGTTTTGATATCGTACTAATCTAAAGATATGTAGATAATTTCAAGTTGGATTCGCTAAGAAGACGGTTTTAAAAGTTTATACTGAATGGAATAATTTGATGAAAACTAGTTGTTCAAGTTACGATACGCCTTCTTAGTAGGTATTGATTGATTCGGTCAAGGACGAATGAACTATCTTTCGCCCGCAACTTCACCCACGTGAATTTGGCGATTAGACGAACTATCCTTCATGAAGCTTATGAATAGATTGTGACTTATATATAGCTTGTTAAGTTAAAGGTCCTGCTACTAGCGATTTCGAAAAAAAATGTAAAAATAAAAACAAAAGAAACTTAAACCAACGTAGTAACTAATATTAAGTAATTTAGTACAACTAATGAGTTAGTGTGATTAAGAGATTTGTAAGTTATAAGCGGAGAACAACTAGTTCAACTTATGAAATATTATTTGATTCACCTTTTCTACTTTATCTCAACTTAATTCAGGGACACTGTAGATAAAACATCTTTAGTCAATTATAAGGTGGGATACATTTTATTAATGAGATGTGTTAAGAATGTTACAGAAGTTTGAAAGGGTTTCAATGTGATTCATTTTAAAATTATCTACTATTTTTACCATAAGTATCTACCGCTCCTTTTAGAACTCTTATTTTTTATTTTTATTCTGAATTCCGGCTCTGTGATCCACTTATTTCGGGAATGGGATTCTTAGTAAAGTTTTGAATAACAGTAATTATAGATACTAATTCCAAAGTTGGCTCTCATTCTGAAGGCAGGAATGAGGAAGTTTACTAGAATTTATTAGGACGTAGATGTGGATACGTACTTATTAAAGATATCGAAAAAAATCGAATAACAATTATTACAGAACTAATTGAATAGGTTTAGGAATTGAACATGGCAAAGGTACTTTAAACTTTTATTTTTGCGTAGGAAATGCATTACTTGAAGGTGTACCTAGTTTATGATCCGTAGGTCCAGCCCATTTCTGTACAGATATAAAATACCTATCAAACTAATATGAAAGAATGTAGATACGTAATAGTATTCATAGATTTGATTGGTCATGCAGATGTCGTGGCCCAGATCGTTGTGCTTCCAATATTTTATGATATTGTCAACCGACCCATTACTATACCTATCGCCAAGAACCAAGTGATCATATCGTATAATTGTTACATTTTTAACCAGTAGAAGAGCTGATGTTGCTACTTTTTTGAGCATTATCATGGCGGCGGGCAATTAGCTGTTATAAAATCGAAGAATATTATTGTGAAAATAAAAGTCAAAGGTAAATTGATTATCGTAAAGCCCTTAATTAATAATAATAATATAACATAAATATTATACTAAGCTTAAAACAAAACTTTCCGAATTTAAGAATTATGTTTTGAGCATAAAATATACGAAGTAGTATTGAAATGATCTGGCCAAATGTAGATCTTATCATTAAACGTTGACGTTTAAATGATACGGTCGATTATGTTTTGGCCATATCATAAAACGGTCGCATTTCATGATGTGAGCGACCATATCATGAAATGATCAATTCTACCATTTGGCCACGACATAGATACTCATCATGGGCGTGCGCAATTGAAGATAGATAGAAGTAGATTTGTTTGTGGAGAAGGCAACTTGACCTTGGAGTAACAAATTCTAATATTTTAAACACCTTAGTAATTTTCTTGAAAGGTTACTCTTCATTTTTACCTTTCTCTTCTTCCTTTTCTATATGCTTACCATCTCTTATAAAAACAATATATTATGGACTTTTTAAATCAAAATGGTTGCATGTTTTCCATGTATGTAATTGTAATGTTATCACTCGCAAATAAAGGAAATGCAGCTAGAAAGGCTTTATCGCAAATGAGATTAGAGAGCATTGAACTCTATAAATTCAATTTAGTTAAGTAATTGTTATCTGCTGTCACTACAGGCAATTAAATCATTAGCATTTATTACCAAACGTTACGTGAAGCTATTTTTTAGTTTGTAAAAGATTCGACAAAGGTAGGTATTCGAAGAATGTTTGTTCAGCTGTTTATCAAGTAGATAACCTTGTTTTAACACTTCTTCCCCTTATTCATAAAAATAAACGAACTATCAATAAGACCAAGTTAACTAATTTATGTTTCATCTCGTTCTTTCACGTCAAAAATAGATAAGACAGAAAGTGCCTAAGCATATTTTAGTTAATGTAGGCTTAATGAACGTTCGTTAATTTTTATGAATAAGTGGGCTTGTATTTACAATACAGACTGATCCCGAGACTCCTACAGGAGAGTAATTATGTAGGATATCGGACGGATCGATAAAAAATTTCACTAAATTTTAGTATAAGTTTCTTTCTAAAGGATATCGTTTATATATAATCGTGCTATTTTTAAAAAGTCTGACTCACGCAAAATTGGCTAGTCGAATAATTGTTGTTAGATATCGAATGATTTTTGTTCGTTAACGAAGGATTTGAGCTCTTAAATTTATGTAATAGTTTCTTTGTATATTATGTCGTGAGAATGAAAATTTTGTATGATGCTAGGGTTGCTGGCTGACACCTAGATATACACATTTCGTAAATTTTAATAATTAAAGTAAGGTGTTAGCAATCTGCAATATTATGGGATGTGTGCCCTTTGTGCAACGACATACGAGCTGCAGCCTATTATGAAAAGGTATAAAGTTGACCAACAGTTTTATCGTGCTCAAGAAAACTTTCTCCTCGTTATAAAGGCTTGTTGCTATATGTATCCACTTTGATTTTAATGCTGATATTATAAAGGTCACTAGGCTTTGAACATAGGCACATAATCATTCATTATTAAACTGACATTCAATGTGAGTAGTAGTAGAACTAGAAAACGAAGTTATACAATGGAACCCACAATTAAGGTTTTTTAAATTCATTAAAATATTTGAAATTTCGGTCAGGATGAATAAGTTTTTAGATTCTACATAGTTATGTTAGAAAAATATAAACATGGAAGATTTCTAATTATTTCAAGTCAGATAGACATCAAGACAAGGGTTATAATTGAGGATGAAAACGTTTACTTTACGGCCTCCAGCGGAGCGTGAAGACGAATGATGCGAGAAGCTAATTATTCCACACTTTGATCTTTGGATCTAAACTAAAAGAGGAATATTAGTTGCACGCTTGAAACTAAATCAGTTTAATTCTTCATTAGCCATTGATCGCAATGATTTAATGTATACTGACACTGTCATCAATCAGCATGTCAAGTTGTTTGGAGGTCTTGTCCTCATCACTTGTACATTATTTCTGAAATTTCCTTAAATTATGGGAGGTGTACTGTTCAGTCTACAACTCTGCACATAAGTATTTTACTTTATAGAATAAGCCTGCAAGTAAATTCTCACCGGTTGAAAACTCTGGTAATCAACCAAAATGGTTAAAATTAAAACCTCATTTTCAACAGTTTTCTACGGTTTACTATAAAATACGGTAGAAAATTTTCCATACATTTTTCAACATTTTCTATTTAATTTTGGAGTAAGATTTTTATATCGAGGATTCCGTACCTGCCTATGATATAAAAATAAGTCTTCTTTTTGTAAAATATTTTAAACTAGCTGTTTCCCGCGGCTCCGCCTGCGTCATCAAAATCCGTTCAGCGGTTTGTCCGTGAAAGCGTAACAGTCAGACAGACAGACTTTCGCATTTATAATATTAGTATGGAAGTATGGATTTAGAACACATAACTTCATTTTTGTGTGAAAAAGTTTTCAACCGTAGATTTGGTATAATATCGGTAGAAAACGGTTGTTTATTCGGTATTCTACCATTTAGATTGAATACCGTGTTGAAAACCCATCACTACCTGTAAGTATGAAAAGTAAGAAATATTGATGAAAAATTCAGATTTACAATTTCCATGAACAGCATTGAATAGTGTAGTAAAGGAGCTTTATTAGATTACTCTGGTCTTGTTTGTAGGTAGGTAGGTGGTCGTGCGTATGACGGCACGTGCATTTGCAGGTCTTCCTTGCACGTGAGGGGGCTTAGCTGTGTTACACTTACTTTTATAATACTGATGACTGTTTTTAGGAACAAAGCTACTACAATATACTTTCTTGCTGAAATTTATTATTTTTAATATATAACGCAGATAATGTGTGAAGAATGAAAAAAAATTGTGAGTCAGAACTAGACATTTATCGTAAAAGTTCTGTGGTTGCGGTACTCCTTTGTTGGATGTTGAAGGTCTATGAAAATAGCAAATATGAAAAAATAATATTTTGAAGCAAAATCCCTGAGTTCGAACTAAAAAAAAACCAAACCGATAATGGGTGCCTGCAAAAGAGTCTTGTGAAATGACAAAAACATACATCTTTTAACCATTGAGAAAGGAACGTTCATGCGGTTTCCATGCTCTTTGCTTTTAATTTAACTAAAAAGTATACCTACCTTTTAACGAATTTTTTATTAGGTACCAATCTATTACATTTAAGTTCAATGTTGGAAAAAATTCAAATAGAATGCGGTTCACGGGACATGCATTTGTTTCCATTATGTTTCTACATCGCTGTGGGCTGATTACACGTTATTTAAGAAAACGTGGGATTCTTATCGCTAACAGTTGCGCAGAATAACATCTGGTTTATTTCATGCTGTAAGTACATATGTTTTTACAGAAAACTTAAGTACCTGCATGTTTTTAAACAAATAAGTCTATAAATCTCTCTGGGATTTACAAACGTTTCAGGAAATCGTGTGGAAAATTCTGTTAATTTATACATGACTATATAGGTGAAATCTATAGGTCTTTCTATAGGTATGTAGTACTCAAAGTAGTAGTATTTTCTTAGGGTCTCATCGCAATATAAGTATATAGTTTATACCATCTTCGTTATCTTATCCTAATTCCTAGCTATTTCAATTCAAACACTTTTCTCTCTCATATTAGTTCAATGATTCATCAAATAATTTATCTGTCCAAAACTGATTACTTAGTTTGGACAGGAAGCCGAATTAGATATTTATCAAGCAATCTACTTTCGCCGATTTAAGCTAAATAGCGCTGATTAGAAACAAAATGATTATTTCTAATCAGCTCATCATTACAAATATCTAACTTTAATCAAGTTCATTTACCCTGTCATGTTTCAATTGCATTATTATCTATTGCAGTGTTGCACGGTACATATTAGTTCTCACGATTGCATCGTGTTCTTGTCTCAGGGCAAGGAAAAATTAAGACGCCACGACATCGGAACAAATTATTCTACTTATTTTTTTATAAACCTTTTGGATCTTTAAATGAGCGGGAGGAAGCTGTGAGTAGCTACTGGTAGTACCTACAAACGCTGCAACCTTAATTAAGTTTACAGAAAGGTGAGAAATCTACAGAAGATTAGATACGTTAATTCTGCATCATTTTTTTTTGCATAAGTACTGACTCTTAATTTTTAAGAAAAGCTTATCATGAGAGGAACTGGAAATTGATTCATAAAATAAAATATTTATGCCTTTATTATCCTATGGTAATCAAGTTGCATCATCAGCTCAGACCGCAGGGTACAAGGTTCTAGATTTTAATGAAGTATTTTAATGATTTGCGATCACATTGCTTCCAGCAATCAGTCTGAATTCAATGAGTTAGCTGTATGGGCGAGCGCCAGGATTCGCGGCAGTCAAACCGGTTGGCGCGGGCGCAGAGTTTACCAATCCAGTTTGACCGAGTCAGACTTTCTTCGGTTACTCTAATGAAGCTTACTTCTATATATGGGAATTGGAAAATAATAAATCTGGGGAAAAAGAAATTACCTAAGAAAATATAAAAATATTTTGATTGATGATTTACCAAATTCATGTAATACACAGTAAATCGAAAGCAGAATACAACTTACAACATAATATAGGACAAGAGCGGTGTTTTTAAAGCAAAATCTAATTTAAAGTTAGCTTGAATATTGAAAAATTTAGGTACGAAATAGAAAACTCTAAAATAATTAAACTGGTTGTAAAATAATGGTCACAGATTAATAATTGGTCTCCGCGGCGTTACGACTGAGATAATTGTGTTATTTATTTTCTTTGTTTAAAAGTGAGTAAGTATACATATGAAATAAACAAGAGTGGTCTATAAAATATCTGTAGAGATGTTATATGCAAATAGTTAGAGCATAATAATTACCGGCATTGATCTCCCCAAAGGAAATACCAGACTATTTTAGTACCAGTAAGACACGATTAGCAAAGCTACTTTTAGCGACGTGCTTGGTTGTAACTTCTAACTCTATAACTATCGTTAAAGGTAAGGCAGTGATTGCTGCGCAGAACGGTGCGTGTGAAAGAAACGGCAAATACTGGTACTTATACGCTGCAATATCTAAAAAGGCTATTAGGACATGAAAAGTCATGTAGGGAAATGAACTCTCAAGTTCTTAGAGTTATGTGAGTAAAAAGGATAGAAGCACGCGTGACCGCTCTTACGTCCCGAGGATGAACTGGAATGTCGTTCCAAATTCAAATAAAGACGACGAAATTCAAAGAGATGATTTATTTCCCAATGCTCTTTTGTTTGTATCTACGTCTTTGAAATCTGTTACTCGGAGGACTTGTCTACAACGTAAAAAGTACTGGGCATGCGTTGAATGTTTTCCTGTGATGGTGTGGGGAATCTTTTGAAGGAAGTCTGGGTGGGAATGGGAAGAGACAGGGCCCGTCCTTGAAAGGGTCTTTTGACAAGGTTACGTAGACATGTTTGTGATGCTGAGGCGGCCCAGATGTAATTTCGGATAGCGAATGTACTCTTATCACAATTTTCATGTGATTTATTTTGTTAGTTAACTTTGTTTTGTAACTCATGCTCTCTTTATTTTACATACAACATTTTAGTCATATTTTGCCTTTTTTAAGTCGTTTGAGTTTGTGTTTGCAGGTTAATATTATTTTCGACGGGGTCAACCGTGGAAATTTTTGATCGTCTGAAAACAAATTACCTACCTATTCCGACTGAAATTGACTATGTGCAAAGTGATTACTCATTTAATGATCGGTAACGAGCCCGAGTTTGATTCATACATGAATGAAGTCATACAAACAATCCCGGGCGACTCGATGACGCGAATGTTGCAAAAATAATCGCAGAATCGGGACAAAGTTTATAAACAAGCAGCAGGCGTGATGCTTGGCGTCAATGAGAGGAAAATATCGAGATACCACCTGTTGAATATAATTTGTTTCAAAAGAGAAAAATTTCATTTAGGACTTGGTGACTAATCATAAGATTTCGTAATAAGTTGACCAAGATTACGTTGTCATATTGATAATATTTGATACAATGAAAAGGGCCTGCCTAACGTATATGAATGAAAAAAGCATAAACAAATTTTGTTAAAATATGAAAGAGGTATTTTAAAAGCTAAATTGTCCAGAGATCAAGAAACACTAATAACTCAGAATTTTTTAATTTTGTATCAATTGTAGATAGATAATGGGTTCAAGTTCTTGTTTGAATTACGCGCGGTTTACATTACCGCTTCATAACTGTCCTAACTTAACGGTCATGGCGACCTAGAGACAATAGGAAACAAGCAAAAAGCTCAAGTGCAAACACATTATTGTGGCAATATACAACCATCATCATCCAGCTATCACCGTCCATCAATCATTGTGCCTGTAGTAAATGAATAGATTTTGCACTATTTTCTTTAATATTGCTTGGACCTACATTTCCTTGCGGATATTTGTAGAGTTCGTTTTACTCCAGTGGGGACAAGGCTATTAGCGAAATTTCTAGACTTCTGTTTAGATACTGATTTGCAATTCGTCACCAATAGTGAAGACAACTTTACTTGAATCTCAAGAAAATGATATGAAGGTTGATTGTTCTTTAACGCTTCAGCATAATTTCCGCATATTGTACAG
Organism: Euzophera pinguis; assembly: GCA_947363495.1. NCBI lineage: Eukaryota > Metazoa > Arthropoda > Insecta > Lepidoptera > Pyralidae > Euzophera > Euzophera pinguis. The sequence goes on along the minus strand of OX376170.1, from coordinate 8,433,359 downwards.
ACTTAACAATTTTGCATGTGGTAAAAGATTAATAAAATAAACAAAAGGGACTACGTTATGTTGACAGATAAAACTATTCGTGTCAACATTACAGTTGCTATATTATTACACAAATAAAGAAAAATGTCTTTTAAACTATAGAAGACAAAAATTACAACTTCAGCCATACAAGGAGGTATCCTGATGTTGATAGGTATCCAATCCAATGCAGTGTTAAGGAATAGTATCTTCATAAGTACCAAAAGGGCTATATAATATGTGATCAGTACCTTACCAGTCATATACTCAATATTTATTACATAAAATTACATTACATGTAGTGCAAAACAAATGTATGTTCTCATACGTGTGGGCTGCGTAGCGAGGAGTCGGTGTAATCTATTTTAAATTGATAGAAGGTCGCCCATCGAGTTGTTCCAGCTGTTTGCTTTGTAAACCGAAATGTCGGCGAAATATTCTGGAGGTTAGTATTACGTCACGGGATTATTTTTGTTTGATTACCGAGAAACGTTGGTATTGGCTGCTGCGAAATACTCGAGAGCCGAAGTTTTCAGACTTTTGTTGTACGAATTGAATTATGAAGTGATGGTCAATGTGGTGGAAATAAGACCTTTGGGATTTTTTAAACATCAAAACCCTGTACACCATAGGTTATTTATAGGGCAAAACAAATGATAGGTAATCGTAGAATAGGTATTATAACAAGGTTTCTGCAAAAAAAACAAGCCCATCAGACCCAATAGGAAAGATATGTAAACTTTCGCATTTTTTCGTGGATTCAATGATAGCAAAATCCACCTCGATCACAATTGCAAAAATAAAGTGATAAAAATACCCAAAATCTATGAAGGTAAAGTTAGATATAAGTAAGTAGAGCAAAACGTCCATTGAGGCAGTTCCAGGAAAGCGTGCGACACATGGTTCGCGATATAAATACGTCAAACCGTATGAGTGTGACGCTCTCGACGAATTTGTGGTTTGATTACTTATTTTATTAGACGTGGAAGATGTCCGACACGAGTTCATGATCGTAATGCCTGCTTTGTCGGTGAGTAACGGGAAGTAGTACTCGTCATAGCTAGAACATGGTACAAGGAAAGATAAAATATGTCATTGTGCGTTTATACTACACTTTAAAGTCCTAAGAATGTTTATTCTATAAACATAATGCCATGGGATGGGTTGATAGATTAGATACATGAAGTCTACCCAGCGTATCTGTACGATGGCCATATCATCCTGATTCCAAGCGGTAAAGGGTAAAGGGATTACGTGGTGCGTTTGTTAGAAAACAAAAAAAGTAAGTAATTCTTCATAAAAGTTTTTCACGTTTAGATTCAAACTACCGTCAGTCCCATCACGGTAATAGAGTCATCAATTTAGCTCAACAAAACAAATGACACGGTCCAGCCGCCCCATTGTGTTTTAATGATTCATTTAGCAAGTGCTTAAATATGGTTTATTGTACTGTCGTGAAAAGAGCACCACGGATTACTGAGCACGATTTACTCGAGCGTGCGATTGTGAACACGCCTTTATTTTTTGTGCGTTTGCGTGTTTCATCAGTAGGAAGGTGTTGATAGTCGGAAAACTGTATTACTGTATTACTGACATTTGAAAAAGTACAATTTTATACTATACTTGCACGTAACGGAAATAAATAAACAATGCAAAACCTAATCGAGGTTGGAATAGTTGCGAGGATGTACTGAAAAAAGGTCCATGGAGGTAAGAACATTTTACACTCAAGGGCTTAATGAGTGTGTTACGAAACTAACTAGTATTAGAACTGTTTTTATATATTTTAAAGTCTTAATTCTACACAAATAACATAATTTAATAAGAAAATTAATGATTATTGATTTTTGAAAAATACAGGGTACTACACAGTACCTACGACAAAAGGCGGACTTATCCCAAATAAGGATCTCTTCCAGTAAACTAAAAGTTGTTCAGTTGTTTTTATTTATTCGAACTATATCCTCGATCACAATATACAGGGGCCGAGGTTTTTTAACAAGGTAATCAATAACAAAATAGGTAGAAAAACGAGATACTAGTACAAGCAACATTTTTGCCTTTCCATCGGATATAGTTATTAATACGGACGTAATAGAATATTCAAAAGTAAATGATGGATAAATAGTTAAATACCTGCGTTCAAAATCATTACAGAGCCTAGTCAAGCGTAATTTTGATTAGGGCTGACCGCGCCACAATAGCGTGTCATGCGCCCACGCATGATGGTGTGCTATTACCTTTATTGGTGTATCATATATTCCTTTTAAAAAACAATAAAAACTAATTTATTCTCATTGCATCACGCTTTTGATTGTATAGAAAAATAGTATTGTCAGTATGGCTGGATAATTATTGTTAAAGTTTTTTGTGACTTTTGTTGCTTCAATAAAAATCAAGAATTTTTATTTTCTAATAGAAATCTCTTGAACTTTTATTTATTTAAACTTTATTGTACAAAATACTTACATTTGTATTATGCTAAAAGTTCTATCTAACAGTCAACCTTTGGGTTAAGCAGAGATCGACGTCATGTGGTATTTTTATTTTATCGTGATGTGGTTTATTTTGTAGTATAAACTAGCTAAGTATATGCCATTCTATTATCATCCAACTGGATGATAGTATTTATTGTCGATGTTTACCTAACTTTTGGTTCAATGCGTTTATCACCCACATGCAAGCAAACAATAATTTATCCTTATTGGTAGAGCCAGTAACGATGTCCTGATTAATGATGTTCTTAAATGGAAATATAAATGAGTTTGTCCTCAACATTCTATCAATGGCCATAATTAATATTAAGTTACTTCTATCATACCAAATTGAAATCATTAAATAAATATTTATTTTTTTAGGACGCCACTATTTTACATAAAAGGGAAAATAATTATTTTATATCAATATAACATACGAAAATAATAATTCTAAATTAGTAAATAAAATAGAAATGGTGAAGATTCGTAAAATTTTATGAAATACCTGCTATAACTTAGACAACAGTAACTGTTAGCGTGAGAAGAGTAACATACTCAATTAAAGGGACAATTTCATAGCTGTGTCACTGCGAAAGAGAACTAAGTTCTCGCGTTATGTAATCAATACCGTTCAATACGTAACTAAATGACTCTACATGCTTAACTCAATCGATCTTGAAAACCCTGATGTTAGATTTTTCTTAAAAAGTATAAAACCATCTACTTTATTCAGAAGCATCCAGAAGGATGAAGATTTTGAGATCAAAATCCTACGAAAATTAATTAGTTTTTCTAGATTACCTATCGAATATTTCGAAAAACCATTTGTACTTAGTATTTGTACCTTTGAAAGCCTAAGATTAACCGCCCGACTCTACGATACGGCGTTGGAAATTATATTCCCAGGTGGATTGACACCTTAAACTATGGACCACCCGACGAGAGAACAATCAGCACCAACTTTCTAATTGCCAGATTACACCATGAGGGTTTTGATAGTAAATATAAACAGCGATTTAAATGTAATTGCTTAATACATGCTGTGTCGTAGATGGTTTTAATGTGGTCACATTTAAAGGTGCAGTAAAAGACAACTTTTTTATTTTTTTTATTTTTACGTTTGCAACCCTAGTTCTTCCTAATTTTACTTTCCCGGATAGAATGGGGCATAGAATCAATATTGATGCCATTAATCGTTTGCTCAGGTAACCCAACAGAGGCTAGAGGGTGGAATTATAAAACCCATGTGGGTTGTTGCAAATAGCAAGTCGTTAACCCGAAGCCCGTATGCGTGGGTACCTGATGATGCTATTCTATGACATACACCTTGGATGCTAACTTCAATGTAGATATAGTATACTGCTATTAGTATAGAACATTATAAGGTAGCAAGAATTTGTTTAGATTCATTCATCAGATTAGAATTTGTTTAGGGTCTACCTGATAAAAATAGTGGTCTGGCCGAATTTGACGAGTCAGCCATTTCGAATCGACTAGGAGAAGTATATTGCACATAAGGAAGATCATTGTCGTATTCTTAGAGAGGTTACTAAACATCAACGTGACAAAAAGGTCACCAAGGAGTAAAGTCACACTAAGTAGGTTACCATGCAATATTTGTTAGCTTTATAATTTTCACTGTTTGCACCAAGTTAATTCTGCAATTATTTTTTTTACTATGTGTAGAGAGCTGCAGGATACTATTGCAATTATTCGTCAAAACGATTACTCCTTTGTTTTAACAGGCGAATGACAATGCACCACAGCCGTAAGTATAACGACATTCATTAACATAGTCGCAGACAATGTAAAAGAAAGGCCAAAGAAATCGGTCGGAAAGCCAGCACGTTGCGGGCTACTGCCTCGATTGTTATAGTAACAAGCTTGATGCATATCTCCTGATCAGGTTTTATTTTCCATAAAGTGGGCATACGGTTTGCTTAAATTATAGTAACCGATACCTTGCTGCGTGCGCATCTTTATCTTTACTCAGCTATGGTAAGGTTATTTAGCCAATCCTTAGATTAATAATTGGTCTTCGCGGCGCTACCACCCAGTTATTAATCTTAAAGCTTTTCATTTGATTAGATGTCTCTTCTTCATCTTTACCTGAAATCATTTAACCATTTTAAAGTTTTTTTCGAAAAAGAAATTACGTACTTAAAGGTTATGAAAAAGTTGCCACAAGATGATAGTGAGAACAAGGCAAAGTTTTACATTAGAAATAAGTATTGGAGAGAGGATAATTTTAAATTGCGAGTCGAATGGCATTGTTCCAACTTACGTAAAGTTAAGCACAAAGGAACAAAACCTCTCGTAAATAAATTATTTTCATTTCTCAACCATCTTACACGCTTCATAGACTCTCTACACTTCTAACAAAACTGTTGCAAAAAATATTGTTATTGTCTTCACCATTTTCTGCATTGATTTGCATAAGCAATAGCTAGAAAATATTACTATGTGCATACGCAATGCGTTGGGGTACAAGTTATGTAGCTCCAATGAAAACAGCCTATAATGCCTTTTTGTTGTCTAGGAAGCAAACAAGAGAAATATCGAAGGAAAGTGGCTTGATTGTTTTGTTTAAGCGACATATGTCCTTATTATGGTATTTATATCCTTTAGTATCACAAGGATATTGTATAGTAGGTATACCACGTAGTATAAGATCTAGGCCACGTTTCCGCAAATAAGAACTGATAAAAACGCAAATGTTATTTCGCTTTTTAGTACTTTTACAACACCTTCGGCAGTATGTTTTTAAAGCCGTTAACTTCACAATTATCTGTATCTGCAGGTACCGTTGCATCGTTATCTTCAATAATTGTTACTTTGCTACACTAAATACCTATTAACCAATTAATATTTTAGAAAGCTTGAAGGTTTTGGTTTCTTTCATATGCAGACACGCGATTGTTTTAGCCATATCAACAATTTAAGTATGAAAAATTAGATTGAGGTTGTGAAATCCGTTTACACGCAAGCAAACTTGTAGGGTCACAAGGTTAACTGATATTGTATAGTAGCAATTCCAATATGCAATTAACAACAAGGCCAGTAGGTATTACAAGTAATCTTCACTGTGAACTACATAGATACCTACAACTGGTAGAAACGTTTAATTAACTTATTTTGTGGCTGTAAACATATGTATTTATATAAAAATGGTCACTTCTATACAATTCATTTTGAGCTATGTTTTGGAGAAGTAAGAAAATTTGGCCTCTAAGTCTCAACAGTTTTCTAAATACATGTCCCTATGACACTTTTACGTAAAAGTGTACCTTTAGCATAAATGGTTCCAGACATTAATTGTAGGAATATTCGTTCGCAAAATTTTTATTCGAGTCGCTATTTGTACAATAAAGTTTAAATAAATAAATATTACTTAATAAACGAAAGATTGAAGAAGTATGGATATGAACAACTAAAACTAATTTTAACCATGCATTCGTGCATTAAAATAGCGATGCTAATAAATATTCCAATAGTGTCTTCTGGAGGGACGTGTGTCGTGTGCCGCTGTAGTTAATAATATACAATAATGATCTGCTGTGAATATTAAGAAGGCGTTTAAAAACGATTTCAATCATTTTACATATTAATTGATCGTCGCGGTTAGGTAAAAAAAAAAATTCGGAAGAGAAACGCTCATTTACTTAATTTTCATTTGCATTTCTTCTTATTTCCGTCTGTTTAAGTTCAATCTAATGGACAACTGTACTTCCATCTTTAATAGGTTAGACATCCCTATATAAGGAAATAACTAGTACCGCCAAATCTAGGATCACGATTAGAAGCTTATCCTTGAAGCGTAAGCAGAAGAAGCAATGTGACTTATACTGAAAGCTTGGACGAAGTATCCTTAGGTACCTACCTAAATTTTAATATATCTATGTATATCTACTTCATCTTTTTATTTTTTGAACACTACTTGCTGAAATCTCTTTACCGTCGTTAACATTTTATTGCTATTTAAAACTGCCTTTATCACAGACAATGGTCTCTACTTGACCTGTGCGCGGGTTGCCGTGTCGTCAACCGAGGTCCTAACGGAAGATCAGCGCTGTCAATATCATCGGATGGCAATATGCTGAGTTGGGACCTTTTTGGGAACACACAACCTTTTTCCTAATGCTTTTTCTTTTATGTATATATTTTTTTTCTTATTGTGTGTTTCTAAAATAAATTATTTTCTTTCTTTCTTTCTTATTTCTACTTAGATCATTAGTCTATATACTTACATTGTGGATCAAAATAAGATTTCATTTATATTATATTTATAAAACAAAAATCTTAGCCTTATGATTGCTAATGCAGTAACAGGCGTTGAGTCATACTCGTACACGGCGATTATTTTTGGAGGTAGTTTGCAACGGAACAGTGTGTTAAGAATGACAAATAATCATGAGAATGCAATTTAGTCTTAAATATTTTTATCACGCAATGTCTCTTTGATATTTTTTCAAGATGTAAGTAGTTAAGACCACCGCATGTAAAGCAATGCTAAACTAGATTCAAAGAGTTGAAACTTATTAAATCTAAATGTTAAAAGTTATCCGAAGCAAAACATACAATACTTATCTATCTAGTAAGTCAGTTTGCTAGGATACAGATTGGATATCCATCCAATATTGCAGATCAAGGTAATTCCAAAACTTTTCAAACTAAACAACACAACGATTTGCATCACATCTGTCAACAAATAATGAAAATGCGATGGTTTCCATTCCACAAGCCAAAAAGATTTTTTCATTCAATATTCGGCAAGGTGTTCTGGCAGCAAGGTGGCAAACGGGGTTGACATCTGTTGTGCCTCTCACGAATCACTGGTGGAATCAATGCTAGCGCACCTGTTTTGTTTTGTTTTTTTTGGGCACCTGACTTGTGCATCTTTTTACATTGCATCTGGCCCGAAACTTTTATTGTACATAAGTTGTGTTTGGAAAGAGTGTCCAAAGCTGCTTATAGTATTCTAACGTAGAAGGTCATCGGAAACTAGGTAATTGTCTCTTCAAGTTCATTAAGTGCCTTGATGTCTTGGATCTCTGTTGTACCTTCGTACATCAGTTACAGTAATTGAACTAATTTTACCATCATCTATCCATGTCAATACTGCTGAAATTTGAATTATAATATTAACATGGCACACCTTTATAGTTGGCGAATGTTCGTTGAAATGTATTTTATATTTTTTCTGCTCTTTGGCATTTGGGTCATCTGGATCAGATCCAAAAGCTGTCTAAAGTTTTATAGATATCAACGAACTTCGTTGATCTGTATTTATTTTATCTTAAACATGGTTTATTGTCAAATGGAGAATTCGTGTGTTTCGAAGAGGAACAACTATCATCTTCTTGGAAATAAGATTGTGAACAACAAATAAAGCATTAAGAACTCATAACAATGTATCGATTGGTTGAACTCATTGGATTCCCATGTTGGGAAGATGAATCGACTATACAAACAACCTTTCATTTTGTGCAGATAAGAGCAAAGACAATAGATTTAACATGGGAAACTTTTTCCATTTAAGAAAAAATGAAATTCCGAATTAATACCGTGTCCTAAGAAACATATCAAGTCATGGGTTCAAAACATAGCAAGTGGTTCATCAATTGTGTCTCCATCAGAGCCATCAAAAGAAGGCCCCAAGCGAGGGCTGGGGTGTGGTGTGATGCGTCATAGTAACCACCCTACGGCACGCACCCTCTGCCACCCCAACCCGAACATGGATCGATTGTGATGTGAAAGCACCAATGCCATGCGCAAAATCCGCCCTTTTTGTTTATACTTTTTCCTATCTAGATTCATGATGATTTTTCCCTAAACATTGCTATTATTAAAATTTTGCCTAAAGTTTTATACAATCTGATGATTAATTTTATCTTTTATTCTTCTGAATATTTTAGTAATTTTAAAATTTTTCATAATTATAATAATTACTTCAATAAAATTAAAATTTTGGTAACGATTTAATTTAGTACTCACTGGCATTCGTTCATAATTTCCTCTTGAGAGCGAACTTGAACAGGAGCAAGTTTCTCCACACTCTCCTCGTAGTTCCCGAAGCACTTGGTAATCTTCTCGTCGAAGGTGTTCACTAAATCCTCAAGCGATCCAGAGAAAGTTTCAGTGAAATTGTCACCCTCGCCATTTTGCATATTGTCCTGTTTGCATTTCACCAGTTTAGGTTGCTCATTATCGTTTATTTTGTTCGAATCTGTTTTCATTTTTATAATTTCACTTTTAAGATGGTTGATGTTATTGATGTGTATGTCATTCCCGTTAATTGTTTTTTGCGGGTAGTCTGCGGTGGTGAGACAATCGTCGGTTTCCTCGATTTGCGCGAGCGGAGCCTCGAACTCGAGTTCGGCCATCCTGCCAGCTGCTTCTCGCATAACGTACGTCCGCTCACGCCGTAAATCGCGCGAACACTGCCGTGCCGTGCCGTGCCGAATGCGAAGCCCGAGTTCCGAAGCGAAGTCCGAGCCGGCCGGCCGAATATCAGTCGAGCCCGCCCATTTCTTACGGAGGTACGACCGGCCTGTGTAACCCCTTTGTGAGTGGATTTTGTAGCACGAAATTGTATGAACACCCCATTAGAGACTCTTACCATATATTTTACCTTAGGTTTTTCTACCAGATCCATCATTATCATCCTCCTAGGCTCGAACGTAAAATGAATAACAATTTAAAATTATCATTTGAGTGCATTAAATCTGCGAGATGATGAAAATAAATACTTAATTAAAAATTAAAAAATATTAATAAAATTTGTAAATCATATCAAATCATTTATTTGCATAAAATAGGGTAAGTTTACAATACATAGGTGATACACAAATGTAAGTAGCAATCCTATTTAGTCATCGTTATACTATAAATAACCAATATTGCAGTTTAATATCGACGCTTGAAAGGCAAAACTTCCTAACCGACACAATTTGTTTTTTTTTTTTTTTTTTTGACATGACCTACAATTTTAGCTCCTGTGAGCTTTTAAATTTACAGCGGGACAGTTTGAGGCGAGGGCTATTAACCACTCAGCCTTTTCGGCAAATGCACAAGGGGCTCCCAGTTGGGACGAACCTCGGCCATGGGCTTTGCCTTTGATCAAGAGAGCGATGCAAACTCGCGAGCGGTAGCAAACGCTCAATGCCATAAGGGCCGACACTATTGTGCCTGAAGGGCCTACTGAGAACCTATCGGTGGCGTGAAGCGCCCTGGTACATTCTGGTACCTGGTAAACTGTCTACTGTTCCTACACAATTTGGTAAAATGAGTTATATATATACCATTCGACTCGCAAAAAAAAATCCGCGTCGATTGGTCTGTGTTTCGTAGCGCTGCGTTGAGTTTAGTTGTCGCGAAGTACGTGAATGACTAACCGACAAGAAATTGCTCTTTTTCTTTCAATCGGTTGGTTGGACAGTTTGAATTTTTATTTATATCGAATAGTTATTTGATCCTGCCTCAAAATTATTTTAACAGCTAGCTTGGATAAATTTACCTATAATTAAATCATAAACACCCAGCAATAAGATATTTTTCCCTGCATTAGGTTTTGCTATTAAAGTCGTTTGTCAAGTTTTATACGGACATAAATATGATCCAAACGTATAGATTTGTTCCTAAAATTTTATTTATCATCATTTGTGCTTCGACAATATCTCTTGTTACTTAATAGGCATAAAAAATTACTTGGATAATTTAGCATTAAAAATATATATCCACTTGATGTCGCTTAGATAGTTTTACCTGACAAATTAGTAGTATGAATTTGAAAGTCGCTTAGATATTTTTACTTGTCTAAATCTTGTTAGAAACTTGTCGCTAAGAGAATTTTAATTAAATTTTAAAACAAATAAAAATGACGCTTACGCAGCGCAATTATGTATCGCATGTCGCTTAGGCAAATCGCACTCCGTACAGTATTCGCGTCCGAAAGACGTCAGCGAGACGCGGCGCGTCGGTTAGTGCGGTCGATGCGCGGCGCGTACGCCGCGCGCCGTGGTGATATCATTTCGGCGCATAGGAAATACAAAAACGTCTTCCATGCTGGTCAGGGAGCGAAAGAAAAACATAGAATATGCCAGCTACTTAACTTCAGACGCCAGGCAGATCGTAAAAGTCAATGGCGGGATACAGCACCGTACAGCCGGTGCTGGTTTTCCCTGTTCTAGGGTTGTTTCTGGTTTTTCTTTTGGGTTGCAAGTCAGACTGCAGTCGCTCTGTGTAAGAACCAGTAACCTCGTGGATATCCACGGGTATATACCCGTCTAATCACTTAGGTTAGGTAAGCAGTCCCCGGGCTCTGAAGCGAAAAGCTGAGGACGTAACTGGGAATACGCTATGATTATCATGAACATTCAAATTATAAAGGCAAAGAGGGTGCATGTGTCTGTGTGTGTATCACACACGAAGCAAAATTTATTATTATATTTTTCCAGGAGCCACTTTATTAGTTTTCGCTGAAAACTAATGTTTTATTTTGTTTATGCAGCGAAAATTCATGCAAATGTTTTGTTTAAAATATTTTAATACAATAAATATTGATTAAATACGAAAATCATTTTATTTATTAAATTCACACGTCTACACAATGTCGGTTAGTTTTGCTAATATTTCTTTATAATATGTATTTAGGTGATTTTTCTTGAACGACTTAACAAAAATTTTATGTTTTCGACAAATACTTATACCTGTTTTTCAAAAATATTTTTCCATTACTAATCCACTTTTACCTGTTGGCGTATAAATTAGCTGAAGTATATAAATATACTTGAAGGTGTTTCAATTGGCACTGGCGTGTAGATAATTTTACCTGTAATTTTTTTGGGGTAATAATTTACTAACCGACTCCAAACTAGAAACTAAAAGTGTTAAGTAAATAAAATGTTTCTTGCAAAAAAGCTTTTATTATGACAATGCTTAGACAGTAACTATATTTTTATATGATGTAAAATTTTTAGTTACATCATATAAAAATATTTTTAATAATTAAAAACTTACTACCCCTTTCCTCGTTAACGCGTGCAGGTACCTATTAAATTGAAATTCATATCCAAATAATCGGGTCTAATAATACCTTTAAGCTGTAACTAAATCAAACTTCTATGTCAACGCAAACAAAAGAAATAGCATTATAAGCCGCATATTTTCAAACTGAAACATACCTACATACTGCGACCAAATCAGAGATATTAAAAAAGGGAGATGGATAAATTCTTGCATTTCTATAACATAATTGTACTCCTTAGGATTTGGACTAACCGTTTACCAAATTAGAAAATACGCTTATGATCTTGCTAAATTGGCTGGTCGGGAGAACTTCTTGCCATCTGATAATCGCGTAGCAAGCAAATGGTGGTGAAATAGCTTTAAGAGTAGGTACAATTTGTGTCTTCGTGTACCAGAAAACCTTTCGGCCTACAGAGCTTCTATGGCTAATGAATTTATGGTCAAAGATTTCTTTTCGAAACTAGATGATCTTCTCACTAAACTTAATATACAAAACAAACCCAATTTAATTTGGAATTGTGATGAGACTGGATTATCATATGTAGTGAAACCATCTAAAGTTGTAACCGGCATTGGTAAAAAGTATGTTTATAAAAGATCCTACGCGAAACGAGGTCAAACTCAAACAATGTTAGCATGCATTTGTGCAGATGGAACATGGATTCCTCCAATGATAATTTTTAAAGGTGTTAGGTGGAACGATACACTTCAAAATGATGCTTTTCCCAACGCATTAATTAAACTATCTCCTAAGGGATGGATCAATTCTGAATTATTTTTAGAATGGTTAATTTTTTTTTATAACTGCCATACCGCCAGACGTCCTGTGGTCTTGCTCATGGACTCACATTCTGCACATATTGGAGCAGAAGTTCTTAAAGTTGCGAAAGATAATCAAGTTTATTTATTTACTTTCCCTGCTCATTGCACGCATTTATTGCAGCCACTTGACGTTGGACTATTTAAGCCACTTAAGAGTTACTGGCGCGACAGCATGAATCGGTACATGAGCAATAACCCTAGAGATGCTCCAAATCGTAGCAACTTCTATTCCATAATGAATCCAGCATTCATAAGCGCCTTTACTAAAAAGAACATCGATAATGCTTTAAAAAAAACAGGTATTTGCCCTTTAAACGAAAATGTTATTTCAAAAGAAGCTCTACGACCTTCATCTTTAACTGACACTGCTCCTGCTTCTTTAGCTTCAACTTTAACAAACGCAGCATCTGAAAATTGTACTTCAAACCTCCCTGTAGACGACATTTTACAAACACCCAAAGCTTTAGGACGACCAGAGAGATCAAGAAAAAGAGATTCTAGCGCGAAATGCTTAACACCGACTAATGAAAATATTAAACAAGAAAACCTTCAGCCTTTAACTTCGGGGAAATCTGCTCAAAAACCAAAAAAAAGTAAAATAGAACATGATTGGGAGTGTGGCCTATGTGAAGACTTATACTCAACTGATGTTAAAAAAAAGAAAGGAGCCAAATGGATCCAGTGCTCATATTGTTTGACGCCATACCACGAGAATTGCGCATCTATAGAAGATATAGACCCCGAGGAACAGCTATATTATACGAGGGCGACGCTGAAAGTCTTTAGAACTGACAACTTGTAAACAGTATAATAAAAAAATAAGTTTAAATTTTGAAAATAGAACTCTTTGCCAATATTATTGAGTACCTATGTATTTTATTAATTTGTCATTAGTTTTACGATTTGGCGGCAAATTGAAAATTGTCTGTGTCACGTCAGCATTAATTTAACGCGAGAAAATTTTCGTGCAATGATTTTTTATGACTTTCGTTGTCATTTAAGTCAACAAGAAAGTTATGATAGACTTCTATTGGCCTTTGACGATAAAGCCCCATCTCGTGCCACTGTTTACAACTGGTTTAATGAGTTCAAACGTGGTCGCACTAATCTCACCGATGATCTGCGTGAGGGACGGCCTTCTACGGCGACGACTGAAGATAACATCAGTGTTGTGCGGCGTATGATAGAGACTGACAAAAGAGTGACCTATCAGCAGATTCGGGAAAGTTTAGGCATCGGTATGAGCCAAGTGCACAAAATCCTGCATGAACATTTAGCGGTCAGGAAGCTTTGTGCCCGGTGGATACCTCACGATTTGACCGAGGCCCAAAAAATCCGTCGTGTTGATTGGTGCCGTGAAATGGTTCAAAGATTTAACGGAGGTGACTCAAATGCTGTGTTTGACATACTTAGGGGTGACGAAAGCTGGATTTACTGTTATGATCCCGAAACCAAAAGACAGTCTGCTCAGTGGGTGTTTTCTTCCGAGGAGGTGCCAACTAAAGTGAAGAGAGGTCGAAGCGTGGGAAAAAAGATGGTGGCCTCGTTCTTCAGAAGGACCGGACATTACGCGACAATTGTTTTAGAGGATCGAAAAACAGTTACTGCAGAGTGGTATACTAACAATTGTTTGCCACTTGTTTTGGAAAAAGTTCGGGAGAAACGACCTCGCAGTAGGATCCTCCTTCACCACGACAACGCCTCGTCGCACACCGCCAGGCGAACGATCGACTATTTGGCGACATCAAACGTGGAATTACTAGGTCACCGCCATATAGCCCCGACCTCGCACCTTGCGATTTTTATTTATTCCCGAAAATAAAAGAAAAATTTCGAGGAAAATGTTTTATGGACGCCGAGGAAGCAGTGGCTGCGTTTCAAAACGCCGTCGAAGAGACCCCTAAAGACGAGTGGGCAAAGTGCTTTTCCCAGTGGTTCCATCGGTTGCAGAGATGTATTGACGTGAAAGGACACTATTTTGAAAAGATATAATAAAAAGAATAACTTGCTAGTGTGCTCAGTTTTTGATTTTCTAAGAACTTTCAGTTTGACCCTCGTAGATGTGAATCTACCGGACTGTGTCACCAACTTACCTAAGATTACTTGTATGTTTGTTTGTCATTTATTATAAAAAATATTCGATTTACTTCAAACAATAAGTAAAATAATAAAACAAATGTGATTTGTTACATTGTTGTTAAACAATTATATAATGCGTATTTTTCATTTTAATCACCAATATACCTTACCTTACGCTATGTACCTATGTATTTTCAAACTCGCAACTACTCGCAATGGGAATCAAAACCTGAAAGGTACTTCCAGTCGACCTAGAATCTTGAAATTTGGCTTAAATAGCAATGTTTTAAAGCGCATTACAAGAAAAATTCCGAAAACCTTATATTTTTAGTTACCGTAATTTTTTCTGCTCGTTATTAATAACGGCAACAGGTAGACGTTGAAATATTCACAGAATATTTAGTTATATATTCACTTTAAATATAAATAATTCAATTAAAATATCCATACTAATATTATAAATGCGAAAGTCTGTCTGTCTGTCTGTTAGCTTTAACGGCCAAACCGCTGAACGATTTTGGTGAAATTTGGTATGAATATAGTTGGAAGACCCGGGGTCAAACATAGGCTACTTTTTGATGCAGGCGGAGCCGCGGGAAATAGATAGTAACAAATATTTAAGGGGGACTCCCATACAACAGACATTTTTTTTTTGCAGTTTTTGGTACGGAACTCTTCGTGCGCGAGTCCGACTAGAACTTGACCGGTTCTTTCTATTTCAGACCTACTAAGGTCTACTATAATCTTGTACCATGATCTTTTTACAGATAGAAAAACTGTTTCTTTTTCTTTGAGTTGTGTTTACTTTTTTAATATGGCTTTTAATTTCTTATTTAGCCAGTGTCAAGTAAAGAAACAGTGTCAAGTCCAATCAGAAGAATCAGGCTAAGTGAAGCGGTAGAAAAACTACACTTATTAATTTCCAGAAGGTTTTGGCAACAAACATACATTGGTACATAGTTGAAGAGCCGAGGTAAAACATGGGCTACTTTGAATGCAGGCGGAGCTGCGGGGCGGGAAACAGCTAGTAATATACCTTACCTACATCAAATGGTCGTATGACAACATGCATTACTCATATATTGTTATTCTTGTCATATGCTAAATACATTCTGTTAAAGCCCTGAAAAATATGACTTTTTTTCAATGTCATTGTCAATGTCAACTAACTGTCAGAGTTTCTCATGTTTACTGTTGTCATGTCATTTTTGGTTGTCTTGTCTGGAAAAATGTAAATTGCCAAAATTTATCATGTCCTAATTATATTAATTAAATTTTCAAGCAAAATCGTGATGTATTTAATGAAACGCAATCCAGATTTAAAATATATTAATGCTTTTACTCGATTATATAGGTGAGGTACATATTCAAATGTTTGGTGTAAAAAACTTTCATACTTTGTTTCTGTTATCGTGTTCGTTTTATTTGATTGAAGTTTGTGTTATGGTACTACTTTTATAATCATAATTCGACGCAAATTGGTTTTAGTTTGGCCCGAAAAAATCATTACGATGTTCTTAACTTACGTAAAAATTGTTCAGACAAAGAAATTAAAGATGCTTTTATTCAGATGAGCAAAGAGGTATGTTTTACTTTGACTTTACTATGAATTTACAAATTTATAGGTAATGCATGTAAAGTCCATACATTCTGTGCTAATTGTTACCATTGTCATAGATGTATCATCAGAATAATCATAAATCATTATTTGCTACTAGCTTCTGTAGACTGTAAGATATTATTAGAGACTTGGTGCTGGCCACTTGCAATTTAACAGTAGATCCTTATACTTGCAATAAAGCTGATGCATATAATATTCTTGTAAAGCTCTATTGATAGCTGTAACCTGATTTATTAAGCTTTATTAGTTATGCTTATTTTAACTAGAATATAATTTGCCATATTCTCCCAAATGCCACTAAGAAAGAAAGGGAGAAAGAAATAATTTAATAATTTTTAATGTTATATATTTTCAGTATCATCCAGATAAAAACAAAGACGTGAAAGCCCAAGAAAAGTTTGTACGCATTGTGGAAGCTTACAATGTGTTGGGGAAGCCTTGCAGCCGAGCACAATATGATAGCACGGTGGCTATGGAGGTGTTTCCATCTGGACAATACACATATAAAAGATATAACAAGTAAGTCATTAATTTTTCCTCTCCAATGGAAAGTCTTCATTGATAGATAATTTATTTATTACATCCTTTAGCTTTATTGTATCCTTTTCCTTATTTTTTCTTCATTGATTTCGTTCTCATGATAGAGGGATGTGAATATCACAGTCTACACTTGCTACAATAATACTTTTTCAGTTGATCCTACCCTGAGTTAAGACTTGGAAGAGGATTGACTGTTGCAATGGCAAATGCCAGTGGCCTTCTGTATTCCAATATCAAAATTTAAAAAAAAATATTTCTTTAAAGTTTTTGGGTCAGGTTTGGGAATCTATCTCTTTTAAGTCAAGGCCTGTGCCAGGTTTCTCCATTTATATCTGTACTAACTATAAATATATAATAAATGCAAAAGTTTGTTGCATGGTTTGATGTATGTTACTCAATCACATCCTATCTCAATTATTGAGTGGATTTTGATGAAATGTAATTAAGGTTGTTTTAAACCCATATAAAGAAATTTCTATTTGGTGCAATATTGTTAATAATATGCTTTGATTCCTCCATTTGTATGTTTTGTAATATTATATGTTTTGTAAGTTTAAAATAAATAAATATTCTTACTGCATAATATTTTCACCAAAATTTACTACTTTCCAGCTATGGTGCCAATCCCCAATATACTAACTTCTACCAATCTACACAATATAAAAATACATATGACCAGGCAAAGTCAGCAAGTAGCACAGCTTCAGTCAGCAGGAAAATACCAAATTATGTTATCATTATGGTGTGCTGTGGCATCGCAATTGTTGGAGCTATACTTCAGGGATTTGTTATAAGGTAGGCTACTTTGTTAAAGAGTCTTTATCGGTTGTATATTTTAGAGCCCAGAGCACTAGGTTATTGTTATAAGAAAGTAGATCCTTTATAGACAAACCGAACCAATGGGTTTGTCATTGAGTTTGTTCGTGGTCTTTATTGCCTAAAGTTAACTTACAATAAATAATATACAAATTCCACCACTTCAAAATCCAAAACTATTACACAAACAATTAGCAAAAACAGCCAGGACCTTTATCTTAAATATACTTTATCTATAAGTTAATCTATACTTACGTTTTATAATATGTTGTAGAGAAATGTACATGCTACACAAAAAACAAACTATAGAAAAGTCAAAACGCTTAGCCAAGGAGCTGGAAAAAGTGCGGGGTGCTGCTCACAGTAATAGCAATGAGGTTTGTGTGAAATAGTTAATTGCTTTATCCCATTTGATTATGAATTTCAGTAAAAAAGGAAATTCTTGACGTGTTTGTCGACGCCATTTTAATTATTCTGTCAAATTTTCCAAAAAGTGTCCTGCCACTTTCATATATTTAACTTATCGGTGGCTAATAGAGGACGTAATAAAGGGTTTCTGAATGATATCAGATGACCCATTTAGTCAGCAACTGACGAAAAATCCCTGAAAGGGATTAAAAAGAATTCCAGCTGGTTTTGCATCTTCACTCCCATCTCATACCCAGTTATGAGCCACTGTATCTCTTTAGAACCCAGGGTAATAATTTATCCGGATTATACTTACCTGGAAATAGGTTCTGTACACCCATTTGTATGAGAAAGAGTAAATCCATACATCTTTAAATTTCTTAGATCTACTAGTCAACTCTTCCTTATCGAATGACTTCCTTTCAGATACAGACCCGTCTATTGCTAGAGAAGATAGTGTCGGCAGCCAACCCCACCGTGGCCACGGCATCGCTCGGGCAGGCGCTGGCAGATGAGAGAAAGTGATTATTTTTCATATTTTAATTTTCACAGGCACATGCTCAATCATCATCTTATTTGTAATAAATATCTAAGGACAAACAGAGTGAGTTAGCCCCAAAGTTGTGGATACTAACTCAAGAATACTATATTTTAAAACAAATACTTAAATAGGTAAACATCCAAGACCAAGGCCAATGAGAAAAAGATTTCCATCTTGACTTGACCGGAGTTTGAACCCGGAACCTCCTGAGTAGCGGTTTAGCATGTTAACCATTACTTTATGACAATTTTTTTTGTTAAAACATGTTTCCACAAGAAAAATTGCGATTTATGAACCAGCATTGACCTCAACCATCGTATTTTGCATCTGCATTTAAGATGATGAAGTACAAAGCTGATGTGACAACATTTTTGAGAAAAATTTTGAACTGTTTAGTTCTACCTATAATATCATTTTGTTTTGTTGTTGAAGATTAACTAGCAATTTTTTAAACGTATCTGTAGGATTTTATTTATTTAGAAAAATTTTAGTACATAGATAAGTAGAAATAAGTATGTGATGAGATTTGTACAAATTACTTAGATTAGAATAATGAATGTAGATAGGCAATAATTATGAAGGATATTTTCACAAGGTCAAATGTATGAATACTACTGAAATTTCAGTAATGGTAAGTCTTATTGTCGGTTGGGCTGGTAAGAAAAATATAGACAACAATATACTTTACCAAGTAAAGGATCAGTAAAAGATTAAACAAGAGGCGCTGCTGGCTAATGCGCGACTTATAATTTTTTAAACGTTTAAATACATTGAAGTTAGGTGCAAAAAAATTATATTGTTGTAATGTTAGGCAACATAAGTAATTTCTGTCTGTGTAGCTTAAAAACCATGAAAATATCCTAAGTAATATTGAATTATTAAAAACCGAAAATTATTGACATGTACATATTATCTGTATTATATTTATGTACCTATCTCCCTAGTAGACAATCAAAATGTTTGTAAATATGTAAAGTACATAGTTTTGTATGCCTATTTTACAAATAAATTACTTGATATATTAAACACTCTTAGATTTTATTTTTACTGTACAATTAATAGGATTTTTTAAGATTGTTACTAACGGCTCGTTTATACGGATCCAGCCGGCAATCAAGTAGCAAATTTCTCTATGTAGACGTGCTTGTGTGTGTGGCACACACGCAAACAATTTCGTGTCCATGAACACTACTGGATCGCCCGCACTGGATCCATCTAAACCAGCCATTACGTATTCCAGTACCCGGCGCTGAATAACGCATATCGGGCTTTCCTGCCTCCGTAGTCTATTGGTTTTGACTTTTGCTTTACACGCGGAGGTCGTGGTTTCGACTCCCACGGGAAGGATACTTCGTTTAGTTGTTTACATAACAATGATGATTCCGTGCTTCGGACGGCACGTTAAGCTGTTGGTCCCTGGCTGTCATTTGGTGGTCGTTAAAGGAACCAAGTAAAAAAGGAGGCGGTTCTGAAAAAAATTACACTAGGGTCTACAGGGTCGATTGACCAAGAAGCCCACTCGATGTGAATGAATGAATCAGACTTTCGGCTTCGTATCTCAGGCATACTGTATCACGTTTGTGCGATGACTACGCAATATTTAACACAGGGTCTTAATACTTATTTCGATGTTTCCAAATAATAGGAACCTTTTCTCGTTGTAGTAGAGTTACATTTCTCGGTAGCGGTTTCCACCAGCAACAACATTGCCTAAGACAAAACGTGCCTGACGTTTTCTCTTAAGGCGGCCTGGCAGGCATAATAATTAATAAATAAACTTTTTATTCAACCAACCAGGGGGATCATTTTGTTAGTAACAATATGTGTGTCATGTTAGGAAATTCGAAATTCGTTTTTCATTTTCCGTACAGTCCGATCCGCTCATTCCTTACTAATTTCTCTTTTACTGTGGAAATTTTACTGCTCTTTCTCTTGTCATTTCTTGGTGGAAAAGCATAAATTTGCTGCAATTTTTGTGTAATCTGAGCCCGCTCCACTGGCCATTACTCTTTCGCGGTGGAAACCGGGCTTAAGTGTTAAGTTTTAATATTACAGAGGAGATTACGATGTACAACTAATCGCTGAAGTGGAGGATGAAGAACAATCTGATTGGTCTTACAACGATTTCATACGGACCCATATAAAGGTATTTTTTTTTATTTGTATGGAAATAAGCCCTTCAAAAAATAAAAAATAAATTAGTAAAACGCCCAAGAGTACTATTTTTGAAAAGTGTGACTTACGCAAAATCGATTAGTCGAATAATTTTTGTTCGTTTTTGAATGATTTTCGTTCGTTAACTAAGGATTTTTGTTCGATAACGAAGGATTATTGTTCAACATATATATCATACATTTCAAAAATTAGGTTCTAAGAGGCTTAACCGCGTTTTCAGTCATGCCAGTTTGTGTAGGTATCTTCAGGATGGGATGCGTTGCCTATGAATTTATTTTTCTTTGCTTTTCGATGTTCTCTTAGTATTTAACTCACTTGGAACACACACGCGCGCCATAACGAGTGAGTGTAAAAGTGCCATAAGGATTATCTTTCTGTTCGGAAATTTTTGCTTGCAAGAAATCACCAAAGTTTTAGTTTGTTTTCAATTTATGCACTTGCCTCTTCAGAGACTTTAAGTGGTTAATGGATAAGACTATGTTCTCTTTTTTGCAGGATTTCATAATAGCGACCAGTGAAGAGTCGTAGCCGACAGTGATGCTAAATTGTAGTAAAAGTCTTGTAAATATGCTAAAATGTAAACATTCTTAAAAACTTTAATATTTTATTTCTTTAAATAAGTTTGTATAAGTAAAAAAGAATAGAACTGAATTGGAAATCTAGGGAAAATATTAAAAGATAATTCATTTCAGTCACGTATTATTTTTGCGAAAAACATCACAATTTTATATAGTAGTAAACCCTTACCAGTCTGGTTTCCGTGCGGGTCATATTACGACTACTGCGTTAGTGAAGGTCGCGGAGGACATCCGCTATTGATTGATAATATTCACAAGTTACGGTCCTGACTTTAATTAAATTTTAGTAATGCCTTCAACACTGTGGATTTAGATATTCTCCTGGGTCTGCTACGAACACTGAACGTATCTCCTTCTGCTATCGACTGGTTTCATTCTTATCTGCATGGGCGCCGGCAGCGGGTGCGCATTAAGGACGATTGTTCTTCTTGGTGCTACACGTCTGCTGGTGTTCCTCAAGGCGGCGTGCTATCTCCTTTACTATTTGCTATCTTCATCAATTCAATCTCCTTTCAGCTCTGCACTTCCTACCACCTATATGCAGATGACCTATAAATATATTGTCATGCCTCTGTAGAGGACCTCGCAAATGGTATCAATAAAGTTATTGGCGATTTTTCTCGAATTTCCAGATGGAGTAAATCTCATTGACTGATTGTAAACCCAGCAAAAACACAAGCCATCATCATAGGTAATGCATGGCATATTTCTAGACTAGACTGGTCCTCCCTTCCGTCTATAATGTTTGTTGGGGTTAAAATAGACTACATAGTGACAGAGTTAAGAATCTAGGTGTCATTTTCGACAGACAACTATGGTCAACTATAATCATGGTCTCCACAAATCGCGGAAGTAAGTAGGAAGGTTTTTTCTTCGGCAAGATTACTTACTAGGCTAAAAAAACTTTTTACCTATAGAAACGAAAAATTCGCTGGCACAATCTTTACTTCTCCCTATTCTTGATTATTCCGACTCATGTTACCTTGACGTTACTGAAGAACAATTGAATAAACTTGAGCGCCTCCGAAACTTCTGCATTCGATTTATATTTGGACTCCGCAAATATGATCACGTCTCTACTTTCCGCGCACAACTCAAGTGGCTTCCGATTAGGCTTCGTCGTGACTATCACAGCCTTGTACTTCTGTTCTCAGTTCTCTTTATTTCTTGTACCCCTAATTATCAAAAGAGCATTTCACTTTTCTGAAATCAGATCAAAACCGCCCTTAGCGCAGTGTTAATGATCTACTTCTCAAAACTGTAACCCACTCTTCTGCGTCTTACTCCAAGTCGTTTACGGTACGGGCTGTTCGCCTGTGGAATGCCTGTTGATATACGCATGGCTCAAACTATTACTAGTTTTAAGAGCCAGGTTAAGGAGCACTATCTGTCCCTTCACGGTGTGTAGAATATATATTATATGTATTTCTTATTAGTGACTGTCCCTTGTTATTTTATATCTATATCTGTGTTGATTTATCTATACAGTAGACATTATTTTTAATTCTACTGGGCCCACCCTTACTTTTGCCTTTTGGAGATTGCTTAGCAATAAGTCCGCCTTTGCTCCATATTGTTAACAATGTTATAATTTCAGTTTTGTGATTTCCCACATGTGGGCAATAAAGTTATATTGTATTGTAGTAATATTGACGTTAGTACTATTTATCTATTCTGTGATGTTGGCAAAATATGGGATTTATTTGCAGTGTTAAAAAAGTAACCGTCTGTAATGGAGTGTCTAAACAAAGGTTGGCTGGAAGAGATTGCTGAGCAATAAGTCCGCCTTTGCTCCATATTGTAAACAATGTTATAATTTCAATTTTGTGATTTCCCAGATGTGGGCCATAAAGTTATATTGTATTGTAATGGGTTTCTGTAACTGTGTAAGTGTTATAGACATAAAATAACAGTGTTATTAGAAAATAGTGGCAGCAAACTAGTCTGATACTCGTTTAATATAAACTTTATCGTACAAATGTGGCGGGTTAGGCACTACTAGCGGCTTTCCATCCAGCATCATGTCGGAATAAAGAGCAGAATACACGCAAGTGAACCCCAGCCTCTCAGCAGACATTGCGGAGTAGGCACTGGATGTGTCCAGTCTGATTAATTTGATCCCTCGTCGTTGTATGGCCTTTCTGCAAAGGTTAAAATAATCATTAATAGTTTGAAGGGGAGTCATTATAAATAGATGAAAGGTTATGTTGGAAACTCATCGTTATTTCCAGATCATTATGTTTTAGTAATTACGTAATATCTATCTATACTTTTGTACAACGAAGGGATGGTTATGTTTAGCCGTGTATATTCTGTGGATATATTATGCGTGTGAGTTCCAACTTAAGAATATACCACTAAAGTTCTTCCTCTTATTAAAAACAATAAGAAATTACATTTTAGTGAACAGGGTCGAACAAACACAACACAACTCATGTAGCAACTTTCCCGGTCATCATTAACGAGAAAAAAAAAGAATATTAAAATACAATAAGTACAATATAAATTTTTTGCACCAAAATGAAAATTCCTTTTTTCTTCAACTGTGGTAAACATCTCAATCTAGATTGTGGTAAGGTCCAAACGGCGGACTGAGGGAAATGTAACTTACTTAGTTCCTGAAGACCCTATATTTTTTGGGTACTTACTCAGTCTCACGAAGCAGGGTGTTCATAATGCCCTTTCGCCGCCAACTGGGATCTGTGGCGGTCACCTTCACCTCCACCATTTGCTGATCTTCGGGAAACTTCTCCCATAACCGAGCTCCTGACTCCCGTCGCGCAAGGACGTGTAGGATACGTTGGAATTTTGGGTTCGTACATCTCAGCGCTTGGCTCTGAAGGTCATTACCGTCGTCTACCTGAAGAAGTGAAAATTCTGAGGATAAATAATTTTTAAAGATACACTTCACTTTTAAGAGCTTTAAGTCGATCAGATTGAAAATCTATTAGCCTATTAGCAATAAAATATGGCTTGTAATACTATGAAACAGTATTGAAAACTTAATACAATTAGTTGTAGAGTTGACTTCTTGTAAGTACTTTGCAAAAAATAAGTCTTTATCTCGTTTCTATAGCGGTGACGCAAATACGTTTTCGTACCTACTCTACTTATTGAGAAGGAACTCATTGTCATTTTAATTTTATGGTCCATTTATACACTTCAGTACCTACCTACGTAGGATACTTTGAAAAACACATTGTTTTATCCCCTGCAATTCACTCATTAAAAATTGTTTATGAAGAAAAATATGTAATTCGGTATTAGACCACGCGGGCGAAGCCGCGGCCAGAAGCTAGTAATAATATACATTGCAAAATATACTATGTACTTACTTCTTTCAAAGGACTGACGCCGTTGATTATAACTCCGACAATATTCCCTTCACCGTCCACTGCTTTGTATGAAAGCCCTTCAAGCATGGAGTGGGTACAGTATTCGTCCAACTCTGGACATGGCTCGTTTTCCGTGTACAAGTTTACTGACTCGTTCATCGGCTCGTCCACGTAGAAAGTTCTGGAATTAGTATGACAATACGGTTTACGATGATTGTTTACTAGAGCAATCTACGTAAAATATTCAAATTACTTAGTACGTAACGTTAGTAGTGAGAAATCTATAAGGAAAGTAATGGAGCGTAGCATTTTTGGTGTCAGATTCTTTGTTATTACTCCGTGGTCAGATAACAGATAGCTTCAAAAGTAAGTACAGTCGAAGAAGTAAATGGGTATACTTTTCTTTGTGGCCCACAATACCTAAGCTACACGTTGCGTTCTACCACCAAAATAAAATATGTATAGGGTAGAAATTAAAGCAGCCCAGTTGAAGTAGGATTGGGTCGTTGATTGCCGGCTCGTTACTAAATAAGTTCCTAAGTATGTAATTGAAAAAGACAGAAAAAGATGCACATGAAGATACCACATGGATCTTCATGTCTTTACATGTGGATGACACATTGCAAACACGTGCAATACATCTGAAGATGTAAGCGCTGCTGCTGTAGGCGATATGTTTTTTTAGAATACATTTTAAAATCTTTGTTTTGTATTTCTTATTGAAAATCTTATATGTAAGTGCTTCTTTGGTTTATTTTATTGTGCCTTATGTTTCTAACTAAGCAATAGGCGAGAGGAAAATTGAGAAAATACTGTTCTGAAGCCTGAAGCCCTTTGTTTTAAATGTATGAATGCACAATCGGCGAGTTGAATTATTTTCGTTCGATGTCGAATAATTTTATTCGAAATAATTGGCGAGTCGAAAGATTTTCATTTAACTCACCGGTTTTGAGTGAGTTATATATCTCAAAAATAGCATTCCTGGTCATATACACCGTAAAATTTTAGTCGTTTTGGACCCATCGTCCAGTGACTCCATTCATGCAACCGAACAAATTTCCCCAAGGACCATAGCTCGAAACATGAAAAACAAATTTGGACTTCCCATAGTAAGTTAGGTCACGTGATGAGACATTTGTATGGGAGGTCCAAAAATTTACTCCATATTTCGACCCATTTATCTTGGGGAAAGTTGTTCAGTTGCATGAATGGAGTCACTGGACGATAAGTCCAAAACTACTAAAATTAGAGTTCCAAAACTATGACTTACCTTCGTAATAAATTCATAATAGCTTCGACA
This sequence comes from Euzophera pinguis, assembly GCA_947363495.1. NCBI lineage: Eukaryota > Metazoa > Arthropoda > Insecta > Lepidoptera > Pyralidae > Euzophera > Euzophera pinguis. The sequence continues at coordinate 8,407,622 of OX376170.1, read as the reverse complement.
TCTTCCTCTGACACAGGCAACACCTTAAACGTTTGTTCGGCCATCGTGTGTTATATTCCCGTCAGTAATCACGGGCAATGTCGTTAACTAAGGAAAAAAAGACTAAGTACTTAGTGAAATGGATGTCGGTCGTAAGACTCGTAATCTCAAAACCAATGTTTGGTAGATGATAAACGATACTTGAGTATCGATAATAAATATCGATCAGTCCGATGTCTGATGGAAGGTTACTTACTTAAAATATCGTATTTATACCTTTAATATTATAATAATTTTCTGAATAAATAGTAGGTACACGTCTTGCTTAACTTCCTGTAAAATAAAATAAAATAAATAACAATAGTGATCTTTCGTTTCGCCAACTTCCATAATCTGTCCGATTTATTAACATTTTAGGTCTCTTAGCCATGTAATAAATGTAATTATTTTGATCACATCTGAAGGGATATATTTTATCCCTTCTAACTTGAATTAACATGAGTTTAAAGGAACCACTTCAGAGGCCGAAATGTGGTTTCGAAAACTTTATTATCAAGATGAACAGAACAAGAAACTGTCGATTGATCGTGTTACCTATAGGATGAGAATTAAATACAAGGCAAAATAAATTTGAGTTAAAATAGGCATGATAATGATATGTTTTATCTTTTATGAAACAAAAGCCAATTAAATTAAATAAAAATTTAAAAACAATAAATTAATTTTATTGCCTGTGTAGTGTATCATCCAACCATCTAGGTATATATTGGTAGATCTTCAATTCTACATATATCTACCGACCGCTAGCTAGGTACATGCATACGTGCTTTAGCCGGAATTTGTTTTATGATCACAAGAAGATTAATAAAATTGTCGATTGTGCAATTACATTGCAATGTTTCATACAGTATCTAATCCAGCCTAATTTGCATTATCTTGGGCTAAAGCATGCATGTGTCCTATGATCTACGTATAGACTAACTACTTCGGCACTTGATGTTGAAATGATACTACAATTGTTTGATAAGTAAAATTACCTAGGTACTTCATGTTAATCACTATTTAACACACTGCTTACCTAGCTACCAATATCTAAGTCCTTAAAATACCTTAACTGTAGCTAAAGATCCTAGGCTAGTACTGGGCAGCGCGTGCGTGACACCTTCCAAGGTGCGAGCGTAAATAGGCGATAGTCAATAGTGTGAGCTGTACTTATGCTTATGTTATGCCAAAATGTGGAAAAAGAAACATTGGTATTTAGACAACAATGTAGGCGACGACCGACGACGCCGCCGCCGTCCCAAATCGTTATTGTTTCTCGTACGTGAATTGGTTTAGCCGAGTTTAGATCTATATTTACATGTAGTTGTTGCCGTAAAATGCTGATTTGCATACACACCTACTTACTTCATTTAATTAACTGTTAAATCCAGCTTAAAAAATAGCAGGTACAGTGTAAGGTATACTTTTTAATAAATATAACCTTTGGCTTGGCGTAATAACATTATTTAATTGATTTATATCGACAAATTAACAAATCGATATGTTTAAAAAAATTGCAACAATATAAATACTTACTTAAAACATTATATGAGTTTTATCTATCAATAATAAACGAGGTGCGTGTACTTACTTATAATAAATGCGTAATTGGCCAATCTATTTTAAATTCTCAGATACGACAGCTAGGTATTAACAAAGCCGTCATAATATTTATACAACAGAATGCTTATCATTTTTCACATTGTTTGATGAGTATCTATCGATAATCTGGTGTGAAGTGAATTTTATCGACAAATAATAAACTGAATCGTGTTTTAAGCGCGCGCGCCGCGTTGCAACTAAAATATTCAATGGCGCGCCCGAGAATTACCATATAACGGTAAAAGATAAAACATTTTTTTAATATCTACCATCTTAAGGCATGCTTTGATCCCTTTCCCCCCACTGCCCATTATAAATAAACAACACTATTTTAAGCACTTACATATGTGCAAATTAGTCTATCGACGTACAAAGTGCGCTGAAAGTCGTTCGTCTGTATCGGGCAGCCTCAATAAAGAATAATTGTAACGTGATTCTAACCCTAAATGTACACGGGAAATTCGGCTCAAAAGCCCCGATAAAGATTCATAAAGTCTTTTAGTGAAATGAACCAGTGATAACATAAAAATAAATGATTCTTGACACCTTCACACCTACCTAATCAACCTAATCATATATTTACCTATCCTAATCCTAACTACGTAATACTTAAATGCGAAAGCAAGTTTGTGTATTCGTTCATCTTTTTATGCTCTATCTAATCTTCCTGAAATTTCGCTATAGTGAGAAGGACATAGACATTTGCGTGCAAACCGAAGCAAAAGCTCAATACTTAATATATAAACTCTATCAACATTTGTAGAATATATGACTTTTAGACCTTTTAGATATTCTTAAACCTTCACTCAAATTCGACTCAATTTTACTCCACCTCATTGGTATGATTAGTCGTCACAAGCTTCATTGACTGAGATGATTTCTCATTGGAGGTGAGAATCGAACTGTCAAATATAATAAGGTTGGTCGAGAAGTACCTTGAGGCGTCCTTGAAATGAAATAAAGTGGATATAAGTCGGGTTTTTACCACTTTTGGCCTAGGTATCTACGAGTACTTACTCTATTCTTTTGTAATTTTCAATTTTTGTGTTTAGAATTGTTATTATAAACTGTGACGTTCCTCCATGTAGTAATGACAAAGAGGAGACGGCGTATCTCCATGCGTTCCTTATTGGAATTTGATCAAGCAACCAACTAAGAATGTCGTTTTCGAGGAAAGTTCGAGGACTTCCTTAAGGCGCCCTCCAATGAGTTTGAGTGAAGGACGTTCTTAAGGTTATGTTTAAGAATACGGGTGGTAATCCCACAGCTTATTCCTTAAGCCGAATGAAACCTTAAAAAAAGAAATAAAGAAGGCCGAAACGGCCTACCTAGGTACTACATAAAATACTTCGTCCTAGCCTTCCTGGATAAATAGGCTATCCAGCACTGAAAGAAATATTCAAATCGGCCCAGTGGTTCCTGAAATTAGCGCTTTCAAACAGAAACTCTTTAGCTTTATATTTATTTCAGAACTAGCTGTTTCCCGCAGCTTCGCCTGCATCAAAAAGTAGCCTATGTTTGACCCCGGGTCTTCAACTATATTCATATTAAATTCCATCAAAATCCGTTCAGCGGTTTGGCCGTGAAAGCGTAAAAGTCAGACAGACAGACAGACTTTCGCATTTATAATATTAGTTATAGTATGGAAGTATGAATATTGAGTATACATTTATGGCTTAGCGACACATTTGATAAAGGTGCAAATCTAGGGCATATTGTGAAGTAACGGCTTGTAGAGACCTGCTCTACATGGAATGTTCGTATAGATTGAGGTGTCACATCATGTTTTTAAATTAAACATCCTTAAAATTACCTAACTTTAGTAGGCGATGCAATAAATTGTGTAGATTGTGCAATTACATAACGGATATTTTTTTATTTTATTACAAATTTCAAAATTACAGAATTTTGTAATTTGTAATAATAAAGAAAAAAAGAAAGTCATATCAATTAAACGAGGCTCCTCAAAACAAACTCCTTTAACATATTAGGTCCTTAACATATGAAATTGGTGTTTTGTATGGGAGGAACAAAATGTCGAATATTTTTAATTTAATATATTTATTTAATCAAAGTATGAACCATTGTTATCTATGCACTTTTGCCATCTCATAGGTAGTTTATTGGATCCCTTTACTAAAAAAACAATTCGGACGGGAATCAATAAAATCTTTGAAGGCGGTTTGGACTGCCCCATCGGAGTTGAATTTTTTACCTTGCAAGAAGTTATCCAAATTTAAAAAAAAAATGGTAATCTGTTGGAGCAAGGTCCGGGGAGTATGGTGGGTGTCTGGGTGTCTTAGACATTCCAATTAAAGCTCTTCTAATTTGGTAGCCGTCTGTTGTGCAGTGTGTGGTCTAGCGTTGTCAAGAAGCAGCAGTGGCGTAGAGCGATTGACCAGCCTCGGTTGTTTGGTTTTTTGGTTGAGCAGCTAGCTTATCTATTTGGTTTGCAATTGCTGACAATAGACGTCTGCTGTAATCGTCTGGCCAGATTTGGGATAACTGTAATGAACGACACCGGATTTTCGCTTGGGGCAAGATTTGGCTGGCTTGCCAGGGTCCAGCCATTGCGATGAGCGCTTCCGATTATCGTAGAGAATCCACTTTTCATCACAGGTAATGATTCGATTAAGAAACCCTTCATTATTGTGCCGGTCAAGTAATGTAACGCAACAGTCGACGCGCGTTTGCCAGTTTGCTTCACTCAATTCGTGAGGAACCCACCTTTCAAGCTTTTTAATCTTTAATTTACTTTAAGTGGTTAAAAACAGTTTTATCACTAACATCGCAGCCTGCAGCTAACTCGGACGTGCTTTGCGGTGGATCCGCTTCCACAATAGACTTCAATACTTCATTGTCAACTTGGTCTCCTGCCGTCCACGGGGTTTTGCAGGTCGAAATTTCCAGAACGAAAACGTTGGAACCAAAAACGCGCTGTGTTTTCTCTTGCGACACGACCGCCCCACACATCATTAACCCTGCGAGCAGTTTCCGCAGCACTGGTGCCACGGTGGAACTCGTACTCGTAAATAACGCGATATTTCAAGTTTTGCATTTTGTAAACTGAGCGCCGCAAACAGAAAAAAAAACGATTAACGGTTTACGAAACATAAATACATGTAGAAATAGCTGTATAAATTTGAAATTGGAATTCCTAACCAAGTGTGTGTGTGTAAATAAAGTAATATGTATAGTAATAGTGGTAAAGTGGCCAGTACGACAAAACGCCAATTTCATATGTAACGCGATCATTGATACAATGCGAGCCTTACGGTCTTGTCTTAGCAACATTTTGCAAGAAAATGTTTTTGGCTCAATTATACTTTAGGCATTCGATGATTAGGCAGTGATTGAGATGGACTTTCTTTAAAATATAGCCGAAATAACAATTCCTACACTAAATACAACTATACATAAATATGTACAAGCTGGAGAAATTCTAAAATGTAATAATTGATTGATTCCGAAATTGTTATTGATAGCTGTAATTCAATGATCAATTAAATAACTGGTCTTGTAGTAGTTATATACTTATCTATGAAATAAAATAGTTTATTGTTTGTAGAAAGTTGCGCTGAACAGGGAACAGGGGAGATCTCTAGTGTCGGAGGCCAAGATCTTTGGGTCGCTGAGCCATCGCAGTAAGTAAGTACATACTTTAATCAATAGGATTTATAGTTCTCTACCTACATAGGTAGATAACTATGAATCTATAGTTATCTCTATATATATCTAGCTACATAGGTAGATAGATTGAATGTTAAGCGTAAAAATATGAAATAAGCCGTAGGTATCTATTTACAAACACTAGCGTGTTGAAATTAATACACCTGTTATGAGTTTCTATAATTTTAATAACCTTATTATAAATCGAAAGATTACACTAGAAAGCGATAGTTAAGATTTAATGTCAAATTTTCAATTTTCTAATACATTTCAAAACATGTACAAAAACAGTATATTTGATACTAACAACTAATTAATTGAAAGGAATAAAAATATCACATATGATCTACTTCGGTTTCATAATACTTAATCACAATAATATTATAAGGAACTACATTGTAGGCGCATGCCTAGGCATAAAGTAGGTACATATTACATAATCACTAATCAGCTACTATGCTAATATAGATATTTATTTCTGTTTGACAAATTTAAAGAAGGGACAGTTACATTTCACACATACACACACAAAAACAACAGTTACACTTCTGATGAAAGTTACAAAAAAGACCAAACAAGTTTTTAATAGATTTCATACTCTGATGAAATAAAAAAAACCTAATATAATAGACATGAAATAAAAATGTTTTATTTCAGTAGATAGAGCAAAAATACTTTAAATATTTTCCTGTGTGTTTAAACTTAACCAACTTAAGAATGATGATTTCATACAGTTTAGCGGGTACAACTTATTGTTAATTTTATGTCATTAGATAGATAGTCGTATTACACAATTTCTTATAATAACTAAATGGTAACTCATGACTCTATTATCTATACCTACTTATTTTTAAGTTTTTTTTTTAAACTCTATTTTTTATTTATTTCAAAAGTAGATAGAGAGCGGTTTCATCTTGCGATGTGCAAATTCTCTGCCCTCAGACTCTACCCTCTGGTCTGGGTTCCACTATTACTATACTCTAAGCGTTAGTCCTACAGTACGTAGAGAGCTGTAGCACTAGCGTTTAGCTGCTAGAATTCTGTAATCCATAATAAGATTCTGTCACGTGTCGGAGGCCAAACATTTTTTTCGATCGTCGAGCCATCGCGCGTCGTAGTAAGTTTGAAGATGTACCTAATAAATGTATGAAGAGCGATATTTTCGTGCTATATAACTAGAACGATTGTTTACATTTTTGTTCTCATTCATGTACATCTTGGCGTTTAGTGTTTCGTATTCGTATGGTGAGTAGGATAGCATAAGAGTCTTAACGTTTTACTACGAAGGACGTTCTAAGCTAAATCAATAAATATTCCTACACTTAAGGTAGTTATACAAACAAAATTTCAGACAAATGATTTGTGACTGAGACATGGGCGCTTATATCTTCACTCGAGGTCGAGCACACATCTGAAATAAAAAATCGAATTTAAAAATTGTGTTTGTTGTGTGTAGTGTTAAGCCCGCCATATTTTAGGTTGTTTTTTTTTTCATTTATGGTTGCTTCAAACAGGTAAAACTACAAGTCGCTTGTCAAACGTGTTCAGGACTCTACCAGCGTTCGGGCATTTAAAACAAATTTGAGGCTCTTGAAAGAATGTTAAATAAGTGGTCAAGTGCTTATCAAGCTAAGCGCAATGTAGGGTTCCGTAGTAGTCCCAATAATAAAGAATTTATACTTAAATCACACCTTTATCGCAGAATTATTAAATAAATGTCCCTTAGCAGATATAACAAGTTTAGTTTTGTCGATAAATCATAATCATTAGGCTGTATCAGAAGCTCTTAGGCAGCCTGGAAAATCTGACAGTTTCGGACACTTCGGGTGATGCTCGTGTTGGTCTGGTAAAAAGCGTGACGGAGGTCACACAGTACCCACTCCATTGTAATTACCAACACCAAAATGAAGTTCCTTTACATACAACGTACCCTAGGCTTCAAATTGTAAGCTGAGGACACAACTGGAAAACACGCTTGTACAAAGATGAAGAATAATTTCATTATTCATTAATCTATTAAATTATAGAGGAACAGTTCGACATAAGGTATCCTATCAGGTGGCCTCTTGAACATTTAGGTACCTACCTGGTAAACCTTCAAAAAATTCTAAATTTATGTGTGATTTGTATTGCGAATCCTATCCGATGATCAAGGTCTTGAAACCTGCTATAAAATTATCTTTTTATATAAAAACAAATCTGAAACACGTCTCAAAAAAGCGCCATATTGATATTAGAAATGTTTGCCAATATCATATCTCAATTTTACCTCTTGGTTACTTGATATATTCATTTCAATGGATTGGAATATTACATAGTTTTTAATTAATGAAATATTTATTTATGGTAATAATTTTCCTTTGAAATTCATTATATTTAATACTACCATGAATTTTTTCAAGTGTCCAAATGCAGCGGTTTTCCCAGAAGTGGGGGGCGACGCTCAACCTTAATAAAATATTCAACTTATAAGCTAAATATCTCGTAAACGAAACCGTAAATCGTAAAACACTTTAAGAGTACTCATAATGTTTTTAGAGGCCTCTTCAATGATACCACACTCAAAGGGAAAGCAGATACAAATAATTTCAAACACCACTTTACATGTAGGGGAGGTACCAGAAATAAAAATAATTTTTTTTAAACTTTATTTTACAGTTAGCTCTGCGTGAGTAATATGCATAAGCATACCAAATTTTAGCACTCTAGGTCTAATAGTCTCCGAGAAAAACATAGGACAGACAAACGGACAGACATGACGAAACTTTAAGGGTTCCTTGTGTTTAATACGAAACCCTAAAAATGGAACAAATGACTCGGTTTCAACTTTAGAAAATCAGTCTGCTTGATGAACAGAGAGCATAAACAGAGAACTCAGTTTCAGTGTTAAAGCAAATTCCACAAACCCAAAATAAAATCTCCGCCGGAGAGAGAATTTTTAAATTTAACTTTATAAACGTCTCTAAGCGCAGCAATTAGTCTTTAAAAACTTACGGCGTAAGTCTAAGTGTGTGGAAATACGCTTACCAAATTAATTACCTCACAGCTCTTTGATATAGACCCTTGCTTCTAAATGTGGAGCCTCAGGCTGTGGGGCATACGGTAGGTCAGCGTACAACACCCTGTAGACGGATTTGTATTTGAGGCGTTCGGCGGCAGCTGCTGAGAACGCCGACGTGGTGTCCATGCGAAGTGCGCCTGCGCCGATCGACTTGGCCAGCCGCCTGGAAATCAATTTTCATTAGTATTTTTTTTTTAACCATTTCTTAAGTTTTTAAATCCGCTTTTGTATTTAGTGGACGTAGTGCGGAGAACCGATGGGGCAGAAAGGTTATCGAATGGTAACCACGCACCGGCAAGCGCAGCGTAGGACATCTATCGACCAAATGGTCAGATGATCTGAATAGGTCGCAGGCAGACGCTGGATGCAGGCCGCTTTCAACCGGTGATTTTGGAAATCATCGGGGGAGGCCTATGTCCAACAGTGGAATTCCTGCGGCTCAAATAATTAGCTTAGATTCGTTATCGCAACTAGTGCCATTATCATCCGTGTTTCTAAATCAATATAGAGTCGCTGCTTTTGAGTTATTTATTTATTAACACTTAATTGTTCCATAAATAAAAAATAGACAATTGGCGGACTTAATGCTAAGAGCATTTTAAATTAATACGATTTTATTTACTAAATTACAACACTATTTTATGATATTACAAGAGCATTCTCCACCAGTCAATAATTGGGAGAAACAGAAAGATACCGCTAATAAAAAGTTACGGCAAGTTGATTGATATTGATTAATTTAAATTGTTCTGTATTGGCCAAAGTGAAATATAGTTTGATTACGAAAAAAGTTTAAAAGTACCACATAGGAAAATACTATTCGTATCTACAAAAGTTGTTTAAAATGAGAGTAGTTACGAGTGGTCACAAAAATTTAATTGAAGTTCATTGGCACATTAAAACAACATTTAGTTCTAAGAACAAAAACAATGTTTGTACAATATCTCATTCATTGAATTTATAAGCTGTGAATTCACTGTCACTTTTTTATGATTTTAAAATCCTAAGTAGGGAGATCAGCTGTTCAAAATACGGAAGTCAAAATTCCTTCACGGATTGTTGATTAAAATAATTATGTGCGAAAACAATGCACCTTCCGCGTCAAATATATACTGTAACGCTAAATTAAAGTCGGCACAGTAGGAAGCAATAGGAATTATGTAATTGGATCTAGTCCACGATAATGAGAGGCAGTTTTGGTGACATGTGAATAGCCACCATGCTGAGCACCTACACTTCCTTATACGGTTTTTGTATTTTGGAGTAACGATTACTTTATTATTAGAATCAGAATTATTAATAGGCCGCAAAATAGACTGCTCCAATTCTAAAGACAGATTTCGTCAAAGGAAACTAAGAGGCAACTCATTTTCGACAAACGACTAATAGTAGAATTACCAAACTTTATTTATATAAGTATTTAATTAAATTTAGTTTCATACATTTATTGACTGCAACAGGTAGATAGGACCTACCTACGAAATATTTTATGAAGACCTTGGATAACCCCAAGACTTATGGCACCCAGCCAACCTTCAGATGCTGATAATGGATATTTTACATATTATTTATAACCTGGTACTTATAAGAGCTTTTAAATAAGGGCGAGCAAAGTTCTCCTACAAGTGGGCAAAACGCACAATGATAAGGCTTCCATAAGAAGCCGGTAACTAATCACCGGTAAATGATCTGGTTCAGGTTATGAAAAACCTTCAAGTCCAAGAAAACTGAGCGAAAAAGGATTTTGTCCCTATAAAAATAATAACCTACTTTTACGTAATTAGTTCATTGTTAATATTTACGTGAAATATTATGCATAAGCCGATATTTTAATGTGATAGGTATTAAAAATTTAAGAATTAAGTATTATTATGTAGGTATTTGCGTATATACAAGTATAATACATCTTTATTAGAAGAAATCAGGGTGATATCATACATTTAGCCAAAGTGAAAAATCTAATTTCGTGCTCTTCTACCCCAATCTTCATGAAAAACTTAGGTATTTATTTACACATTCACGCTTTATCAAGGCCAACAGAAGACTTCTAAAAACGATCATCCATTGTTTGAAACGTCAGTAGCAGTTAGTAAAGAGGAGTACGTGAAGAACATGCGTGCCGGTCGACAGATTAACGTTAATTTGTAACTTCATATAGGACGTGAATTTTGTAACAGTGTTTAACAAAAACAGAAGATCAGCTTACTCGAAAAATAATCAATTAATTAACTTGACATATTTCGCCAACGTAGTCACGCGCACAGAATATATTACTCGTACATATGTCTCAGAATAATTTTCAGTGCAATTGAAAAATTGAGAGCCCGAGGTTCAACAAATAAGCAAAGTAAGTTTTATTTCTATTTGCTTTTTTTTATACAACTAAGTAGACAAACAGGCTTACGGCCCACCTGATGATAAGTGGTTACCGTAGCCTATGAACGCCTGCAACACCGGAGATGTCACGAGCGCGTTGCCGACCTATCCGCTGTCAGCACAGCGACCCCTCTGGAGCCTGGCGACCCTACTCACCAGCAGGAACACAACACTGCATCACAGTGTTATTTGGCTGCGGTCTTCTGTAGGTTGGAGGTACTTCCACAGACGGACTACTCCTTACAAAATGTCCTACCTCTCTTAAAACCTGCTACTACTGCCTGCCTTGGGTTGGTATCCACCGCCAAGAAAGGAGACATATACCTCAGGTTGTCCCATAGCATAGACCTCTTGTTTTACATTATCATACCTACTTACAACATGTTATTTTATATGAAGCAGTCAACCACTGAAAAACGGCAACAGACGGCTTATCTAAATCTAGGTTTTAGCATTCGCGACAGAAAATAATTGTAGCGTATTAAAAAAATCATTTAATAGAGTGGCATATAATTTGCGAAAATTATTCATAGGGATCCCTGATTCCCTGACAACAATTAGGTACTTAGCTATTCTATTCATTATCAATTTGAAAATATGTCTTAAATCGCGGCAGTAGATTTGGTTTATCCATACATTAAAAATATAGTACAGAAAATGTTGTTAATAAAAATAATTGATCGCGCCATGAGTACAATTACTATATTAATGTCATGTCATAGTATGTCCTCATGCACTTCACTATTACGGGGTATGCTGTAACAACAATTACATAACGCACGCGTCTCTATTACTATTGTGGAGATGTCAACATTCTTTATTGTCCTGTTGTTCCACGTTTTAAGTACTTAACAAGAAAATGTTCTCGAAGTATGGAATTTGTTATTATTTTTTGTAATAATAGAATTTAATCCATAGAAGAAAAGATGATAATAATCTCGCCGTTGTGTCACGCTGGTGGTAAAGTACCTAGCTAGTTTAGCTTTTAAGTGCAAGTTAAAGCAAGTGATTCGGCTTAATTACGGTGGAGGATGTTTATTTAATTATATTGACGTTTTTTGTGATTTGGCTGGGCTCTAAATTAATATTAACCACCGGAAAAACTCTAGGATGATAACAATGTGATAATAAAATTAAAACATCCGAAATATGTAGACATTAATGACTCTACTCGCTGCCGGTATCGGTATACCATATCCCGACTACACTACAAAGACTTCAACGCATTTTAATTCCTTCGGTGCACTTCTGTAGAACGAAGTAATGCAATATTTTTTTAATTTTTAATTTATATGTATTTAAAAAAAAAATACGCGTAAAGTTTAGTTAATTATGTAGCCTTAGTTTTCCTTGTAACCCTTTCTTCAAGTCTTTACAAAATCTATCGATGTCGGACATAAGTTTCAACAATTACCTACAGACTACAACAAATAATTCAAGTATTATTTTTTCATTTGAACATATTAGGTATATCATAAAAACGACGTGGGTAGAATATTTTTGCAATAAGTCGGCATTTATTCAAAAAAAATACTTACTAAAAAACTCAAGGACTTGACAACTGAAATAAAAATTATGACATTAAATACTTTTTGCGAGATAGATCACACAGTTGCCATTTGCTGAGGCCTACTTATAGTTTTTTTTTCTTTTAATTAAATAATATTTCCGGGTGTCTTGAACTCGATCGGTGTTTTTTTTTAATCTTTTATCGAATGACACGTTCATTGTATCTGAATCTGATGGATAAAAAGTTTGCTCAGGTATCTACGTGTGACTTTTATCATCAAAATAAGTACTTGTCATAAGTTGATCTACGACATTCTGCTACTGGATCAAGTCATATATTTTTGAATTGTGACGCTGCGGGCCAATTTACACAAGGTAAAGTCCACTTCGAGATATCTCGAAAAACAGTGCGGATGTCTACTGAAAACCTTGTGTTCGTTGCTCACGTGTGACTTTTAACATTAAAATAGGTACTTGTCATAACTTGATCTACGACATTCTGCTACTGGATCAAGCCATATATTTTTGAATTGTAAAGCTGAGAGCCAATTTTCGCTAGGTAAAGTCGAATTCGAGATATCTCGAAAAACAGTGCGGATGTCTACTGAAAACCTTGTGTTCGTATTCTCAGTCATCTTTTCATTTTTCTATTCTCAGCGTGCAGTGTAAATACTACAGTGTTCTCTCTTTTAAGGTCAGCTGTACATGTGTACCATTTCATGATCACAATTTCATATAAAAATGTCAAACTTTGTACAATATTTTTAACGTCGTAATCTAGTTAATCAGAACATAACTTTCGTGAACATATTTTTGTGCTAGTATCGAGAATACCTTTTTTTTTGTTATAAAACATATTTTATTAGAGATTTCCATCGAGATTTGCCGAGACACGACATTTAAGTCTTGTTTCCCGAGAACCAGGAGGTCGATTTGAACATGGGAGCCTTATCGGAACGCCGAAATACTTATTTCGTATACTTATACGAATTTTTAAGTAGATCTTTCCTGAACGCTCCGTTTCGCGTGCAGGCGAACGTAAATGTAGTAGTACCGACTATTATGTTTATGTATAGTATCAAATTTGGTAAACCTAAGGTCTCAATATGATCTTTATTTATTTATTTATTTAACCTTCATTGTACAAATTACAATTTGTAAAGCACAATATGCGGACTTAATGCTAAAAGCATTATCTAACAGTCAACCTTTGGGTATAGCAGAAAGCTTAAATGTGTGTGTACTGAAAATACCACGGGAACGGCTTATAAAATCTATACTTATACGAATAAACCTACACAACCATACATTTTATAATACAATAAACATACATAAACAATACATATACCTATACAAATAATATATATATATATATATATATAAATATATAGTAAATTCATATAATATAATGTTATATAAAATACAGATGCAATGTACGTCATTAAACCAAGTATGGTAAATTACATTTAATCAGTTGCTTTGCTGAGCGAGAAAATGTCCGAATACCAGAGCTTTGAAACCTAGAGACACCCCTAATAGATTCGGGAAGCGCGATCTTACACCTATAGCAAAAAAGAAAATATTAAATTATGCAGCCTCATTTCCCGACATTTGAAAGGCATATCTTCAAAAGCTTAAAAAATTGCATTGGACACCAATATTACCCCTTAATTTGGCACAGAAAAAAAATGCAATTTTTTTATTAATTTTTTTATTTAATTAAGTTTATGCCATAAAAAATAATCGCGAAAAAATAAAAATAAAAATCTAGATATTATAGTTTTTCAGAAAATCTATGTATGCCACAACATACATTACCAAATACGTCACTTCAATGTGCTGTATGTTGGGGCATACATTGCCAGGAATATATCATGTTACATTTATAATCATTTCTTATGTTTTCGCGATTGTTACACATTAAATTAAACTATTTCAATACGGTTTTTAACGTGTTTATAACTTATTTATTTACACCTAACGTTTCAAATACTTTACAGCGTTGACAGTCGCAGGTAGACCAAGTTAATATTTGTCTGTGATTTCATAAGAATACAAAACTACCGCCTATAATTTTATTTAAAAACTATTTTGGTTCACGCAGTATTGGTAGACGTCAAAATTATCAGTGTCTTCTATAGTTGCGCTTTGTCAACAGCTTTTTTCAACTGATAGCTCAAAGAAGGTACTTAAAGGGAAAGTTGACACAAAAAGCGGAGGTTGAAACCATAATTCATTTTCAAGATCTTACTATTCACTGTCGTTAGAGGGTTTTAGCAGGCATAAGCGCTTTATTTCTCCACCACGTATATGAAGCTTTGCTACCAAAAACATAAAGCATGCCGATTTAAAAAAAACCACCACGCAACTCCCTCATTTAGCAATGTATGTCACGACATACAAACAATATGGGTAACCACTTGGCAGTGTATGCCACACGAAATAAAATAGTAGCAAATTGAAATAACTTCAAAATTGATACGGTTGGTATTCAGTTACAATATCAGGAATTTATAATACCACCACATAAGTCAAAAACCATTAAATAAAAAATAAAAAAATGATAAATACCTTGGACAGAATAGATGACTTCTACCGTCTCGCCTTTTTGTATTCATAATGTCAAAATCAATGTTGCAATTTACCAGATTTATTTTTCCTTCTGCTTTTTATTATTGTTGCCATATTATAAAATTAATTTGTTATGTTAAGGTTTTTTTAACAAAACATTTTTTTAACATTCATGTATTACAGTACAGACACTGCCAAATTAAGGGTTTGGTAGACTAGTAGAGAATGCTCTTAGTCGGCCAATTGTTTTCTGTATTTGTACTTGTGGAACAATAAAGTTTTAATAAGTAAATAATATTGGCCACTTAAACTTGCAATAAAAAAATTAAACTTACTCAGTCTCTTCACACAGCACCCTCATGAGACCTCGTCCTCGCCACGCGGAATGTGTTGAGGCGATCCTGACTTCCACGGCCTTTGTGCAGGATTGTGGCAGTTTCTCCCAGATCTTAGCCTTCCGGTCCAGGTGACCAAGCACTTTGAGGATGCGCCGGAATTTTTCGTTTGGGCATTCTGCTGACTTGTCTGAGTAGTCTGCTTCCTGTAACAAATATAAAAAAAAAATATTGAAGGTAGTCAATGTTACAGAATGTAAATAAAAGTAACATATGATTTGTATGTTTTTATGTGGTATCAAAAAAATTTTCGACCTTAAAAATGCAGCCAGCTAATCTTGAATGTGTATGAGTATATATTTTTTTTAAATATAAAGTAATAGAGTACGTATGCGTATTGTAATAAATAGGCTTATTTTTTATTTCAAAATTTGTTACCTAAAATGGTACAATGGGTGGGTTTAACGCTAAAGCATTCTCTAGCTGACGACACTGAAATTATATCAATGCGTAGGCGTTCAAATAATAAATGGTAACAACTTAACTTGTAAATATCATTATTTATTTTAATTATGTTTTGCAGAAATGCAAAGATATTGTTACTAAGAATAGGAATTACATTTTGGCAAGTTCCATTCTGGAATGTTATTCCGTGTTTTTGCGATTGTTTGAGACGCAAGTCGTGCAGTCAAGCGTGAACCTTTCCATTTAGTCCTTGAGGCTTCGGATCATGATGGACCAGTCATGTTAATTAAAATAAGATGACAACTACACCTTTCTGACAATATTCTGTAGGTATTGGAGTATGTTTTTGTATTTATTTATATAGAGAAATTGGTAAGTATGATAACCGTAGTATTTAAAAAAAAATACTTAATGGTGTTCTGTGGTATCCCAATGGAGGCTACGGTATATTAACAAAATTAACTGTTTATAAAATGGTACAGACGTAAAAACAAAAATTTACTCCAAATTTAGTTAATAAAAGGTTTAAAGAAGGATGTTCAAATCTGTTAAGCTCAGAAGGTTTTCATTCGCTTTTAAAAGAAAAAATACATTTACCTATTTTGATAGGTTCTCACTGATTTTAATTGGATTAGAAAAATAACACGACATTTAATTTAGATACAATTACAGTCACATAGTTAGATACTCTATTATTTAATACATGCTATTGTCATTTCCTGGGTTTTTATAAGCTTAAAAAATGCTTTAATAACTACAATAAAAAAGGTACCTAGATGATTTAAATTCTAAATCTGATAACCTGTCTTACATTACAAACGAGACGTTTTTGTATGAGAGCCTCAGAAGTTTATATGATTTTTATAAAATAGATTATAGTTTTGAACAAACCTTGAGATTAGGTTTGCATACATAACAAAATTTTCTATTTTCAGCACCATAAACATCGAAATTACAAATATTTGAAGAATTCTGATATAATAGACCTGTAAACAACTGACAAAAACTCGAAGTTCTTGTAAACAGTAAATCGAATAGGACAGAACATTAGTACAATGCTACTGCTTATTTCTAAACGGCCAAGCGCGATTAGGGCTTGAGCAACGAGAGTTCAGTTCCAAATGAATCCTTGCTAAATAAAATATATAAATCTATACTGATGTGATGAAGTTCTGAAGAACATAGAAAATAATTCATCAATGCGCTGATGCTGAATAAATTTCAAAAAAAAGTTTTCTTAGCATAAAAACAAAATAAATCAATAGTAATATTAGTAGTTAACGCGATAAAACCGTATTAAAATAGTTTAATTTAATAATTAATCGTTTTATTTCGGTATGAAAAAGAGCATATGAACGCACCCGCAAAGAAAAGCTAGTAGTAGAAATATAATTTCAGTTTATTAGACTTTAATATTTAAGATTTGAAATAGACAATAGTAATTAAAAAAATAATCTAACTTATTAATCAATTTATTTCATCAACATGGAACATGTCAACAGTTTTGCAGTATTAATTGAAGAATGATTAGATCGTACAAAGCAATGTGCAACAAGGGTTTCATCCGCAGTTGTGTCATAATTTGCTTGTAAGGAATAATTACGCAGGAATATTTTTGTTCCAGTGTAGTATAAAGACGTATAATTACTGATAATAGCAATTAATAGTTCTAGCCAACTACCGCAATGTAAGTAGGTATATCTACAGTTTTATGTACTAGAAGGTCTGTGATCATATTGCTAAAGACACCTGCACGGAAGTTGATTTTACTTACAATAGTTACTTTGCCTTATACTGTCTTTGGTCAGGACCATGCCTAAATGTGCTCATCAACCTATCTACTTAAATGGTGTCAATCCATAAATCGATATTAAAATGTTTTTAATAACATTTCAGTTCCTTTTATGGAAGGAACTTGAAGACGCGTAAGGAAAATAAAAATGATATCTACTTTCGATATCGTATACCTGTTTGCCAATGTATTAAATTTGTTTAAAATTTTCAGTATTTATTTAATTACTAGCTGTTTCCCGCAGCTCCGCCTGCGGCAAAAAATAGCCTATGTTTGACCCCGGGTATTTAACTATATTCCTACCAAATTTCATCAAAATCCGTTCAGCGGTTTGACCGTAAAAGCGTAACAGACAGACAGACAGACTTTCGCATTTATAATATTAGTATAAATATGAATTGAAACGCTGACAATTTGATAAAATGTTCACGCATCACCAAAATGTGTTTGATTTAAGACATCTTAGCAAACGAGAAACGATACCTTACGATTACTTATTTTATTTCCAAAAAACAAAAACGTTTATCAAACCAACAGTAACTTAGATCACCGAATGATTTATTCTAAGAGTACATAAGGTTTTTGTTGCGTGAAATCAGTAGTAATCGATCAGTATCAGCACTGGCCCATGACATCGATTCACTATGATTAACCCATCAGTTCAAACGTTTAATTGTTTTACTAACGTGACTACCAAACAATAGCGAACATCGTTTATCTGCGATGCAGGTAATAAGCAGGTCATTAATGGTAAGACTGATTATTCGTGATCATGATATACTACTATTGAGACCCAAAGCGAAAGCAGATCTTGACGCTAAGCGTGATGAAATCTAAGCCTGTCAACCTGCTGCCATTGAGTAATTAAATTGTAGACGACGCACTAAAAGTCCTATTTAAGCCATCTTCAGGCGTCAAAAATTACCGGCTAGAAGTCTAGTAGTCGCCATGGCCTAAATCTGTCGGAAATTATTTTTGCACTACCATGATACCTTATTTCAAGTTTATCTTATGTATAAGGCGCCATTCGAACTAGGATTTGAGTTATGAGTCATGCCTAGTCAAGTATAAATAATTCCTATTTCAATACAGAACGAAATTGCCCCGCTGTAAATTTGAAAGTTCACAGGAGCTAAAATTGTAGGTTTATTCAAAAACAAAAAAAAAAAAAATTCAGATAGAATATTGGGCGTCTTTGGTGGATTAGTGCTACATTCATAAAATAAATTTAAAAAAAATCTTATTCATTGCTTTTCATTGCATACTCTACTACTCTAGATTTAAAAATTTTTCGTTACGCAAATTTAGCTGATGTATTCAAAGTACAAAATCATCCTTATTCTCTAATCAGACAACTCTTTTTGCACTCAACGATGTGTTATGGTTCCGCGATGTTAAACATGACAAATAGGTGAAGAGCATAAAAGAGATCCAAAAAGTAATCTATTCATAAAGCGTACACAAGTGCTCCCAGATGAACTAGTAGAAGGTTAGTTGTATACCACAAAGGAGAATTAAAGATAAACAAATAAAATTTACCTCTCTCCTTGCCAGTCCATTGAGGATGACTCCAACGATATCTCCGTTTTCATCAACAGTGGCCAGAGATAAGCCTTGGTCTAGAGTCGACGCGGAGTACTCTTCTAGCTCCTCACAGCGGGAGTCAGGAGTTTCCAGAAGGTGAACGGCCGAATTCATTGGCTCGTCTTGGAAGAAGAATCTGTAATAATACAAAAATTTGTTACAACAAAAACGGGTCAAGTGTGAGTCAGACTCGCGCACGAAGGATTCCGTACTTTTATCTTAGTATAAAAACCACAAAAAACCACGTCTGTTGTATGGGACCCCCCTTAAATATTTATTTTATTCTACTTTTTAGTATATGTGGTAATAGCAGCAACAGAAATATGCCAGTACATCATCTGTGAAAATGTCTACTGTCTAAATATTACGGCTCATGTGATACAGTCTTGTGACAGACAGACGGACAATGACATACCTAGTATATAATAAGGTCCCATTTTGAGTACGCAACGCAAAAAAAAAAAAATTATAACGGCGGTTGATGGTTTTTTAATTTGGCTTTATAAATAACTAGCTGTTTCCCGCAGCTCCGCCTGCATCCAAAAGTAGCCTATGTTTGACCCCGGGTCTTCAACTATATTCATACCAAATTTCATCAAAATCCGTTCAGCGGTTTGGCCGTGAAAGCCTAACAGACAGACAGACAGACAGACAGACTTTCGCATTTATAATATTAGTATGGATGTACATCTATCTATATTCTATTTAGCATAGTGAGTAGACGAATGGCTGGCGTTAGAATAATAAGTTTAAAAAGTCTGTCTATTTATTACGCTAACACGTCTTCTGAACGGATTTTTATGAAATTTGTTATGAATATAGTTGATGACCCGGGGTGAAACATAGGCTACTTTACTAAACATAGGTACTATGGTTAGGTAAAGCGCGAAGTATTTATATTATTGCAACTAACGTCATCTATCGCGCTTACATGTAACAATTTTCTAAACGACGTCATCGATTTTTTCCCCTAACCTAGTGTGGCATCAAAATAAAATAAAGTTTTCAAAGGCAATTACAAAAATATTGAAAAGGAGGATAATTTTTCACATCAACTTGTGTTTGAACCTGCGAAATTCTTCAAATTTTTTGCATATGTTTATCGGTTAAATATAATTACTGACAGATTTTTGAGTGTTCATTATCGGCTATTATGATCCGAATTTCACTTCAAAACCTTTATATCATAAAAAAATTAAACATAAAAAAGCTTTAAAATATGAGAAAAAAAATCTACTGGGACCGAGATTTGAAGTCAAGACCCTTGTAGGTATTTAAAGATTGCAAGAATGGTAGCAAGCAACCATATCTGCTTAGCTCTTTTTAGCAAATATGGCGAAAATTTTATATTTATTTTATTTATTTATTTACTTTATTCATGTACACAATAAAAATGTAAAGGATTATACATAAGAGGAAAAGAAAGTACAAGGGAGCTGCTTATTTCTAAAGAAATTTCTTCCAGCAGACCCAAGAGAGGAAAAGACAAGAAAAGGGTAATTAGCGTGTACAAAAAAGAAAGGAAAAGTATACCTAATTACCTAGGTAAAACTATTATAAAATTTTATAATTATTCCTTAATTCAAAAATATTCATTATTTAATTTGAAAACTATATACCTTTTTGAGATGGCCACAAATAGTCCTTTCATATATTATTTCACACGGTACAGATTGAATAACTTTTTTTTATATAAATTTCAGGACAAGGTCTACTTTCTGTTATTTTTTTAAATTTTTTAATCCAGCAACTTTGGAGATAGGCTAGGGCAACACTCGTTTTTCGTCTTCTTTCTTAAATTACTTAAGAATTGATTATTACACAGATTTGAAAAAAAAATATTTGTGATGGCCACATGAAATCCTTTCGCATATAACACACGGTATTGATAAAAAAAACTTTTTATAAAAATTTATCACTTAACCCTCAAAAATTAACACGTGCTTTCCCCTTCCCCTCCTCACACGTGCTTCTGATTATTTTTCCTGTAAAGTTCAGCACAAGGTCTACTTTGAAATTTTTTTTCAAAATTTTAGTCCAGCAACTTCGTTGATAGCAGGGGAACATTTGTTTTTTGTCTTCTTTCTTAAATAACTTAAAAAATACCGACCTAAAAGATACTGAAAAAAATATCATGAATATCTTTGAACTGAACCCTTTCGTTTGATATATCACAAGGTAAGTTCGAAAAACCTTTTTTTGAATTGACTACGTAACCCCCAAAAACTAGTCTCTATATTTAAAAATAATTTATTTTTACAATTAGCCTACCTGTAACCCGAAAGATACAGACACACATGTGTATACCAAATTTCAACTTGATCATTCTGGTAGATTCGGAGAAAGTCGACTGTGACGGACAGACAGACGACATGAGTGAGACTATAAGGGTTCCTTTTTTAGGTAGAGAACCCTAAAAAGGAGCGTTGTATATCGATACACTTTATTCCCTCGTAGTCGAAAAACGGCTGACTGGGAAGGTCAAAATTGAGTGACGGTTGTTTGGCGCCAAACAACCAAACATCTTCAAATATTTTGTTTCTCGATCGAGTAATCAAAGTAAATAAAAGTAAGTTCCACAAACGATTACTACAAAAATATTTTAATATGCGAAATATGTACGTACTATGCAGTCGGGTAGTTTTTGTTGTTGTATTTAGTAAGTAAAGTACACGCTTCTTCAATCTTTTTTGATGGAACTTATTTTATCAACGAGAAAATAAGTTTTTCTCTCAGTACTATACTTCAGTAGGTACATTGTTTCTAAAATGCCTTTGTCCAAATTTTGTAGATAGTTACTTAGTTATTTATTAAACCATCACCTCGTTTTCATATACTGAATGTTTCACAAAAATCTATTTCTTATATGTATAAATTGGAACAAAATATTTAGAGATAAGTTAAGTACCAAATATATTTGTACGTTTTTTTTTTCATTTTTCACATAATATCTGAATGGAGCCCTAGGTCTTTTGTAACAAAGACATATATTAATGTCAGATGGCGTTGACAGCCAGCAAGTCAAGTCTAGTTATATTCTTACCCGATGTTATTTAATTATGCAAAATAAGCACCATAGTTAATCTCTTAGTAACACTGTTATTTATGCCAACTTTACATGATTTAATAATACTCATGTTTTATTTATACCATTTAACAATAACTTGTACCCTGATTGATTTATAGACCAACCGCGTCGTGGAACCTTGGTACCTAGCTAACCACAGGCAACGGGTAGTTAGGAAGTTAAATTATGTACTTACCTTAAGAACTACCAGTTAATTTACATCGCACTTCCCTGCTGCAGAGTAAGCTAAGTAAGTTATCTATCAAATTGAATAAAACAAAGAGACCTGCGTTTGCAATCAATACGGCGTTTGTAATCAAAAATCCTGTTTTAAAAGTAGGGTTAATTATAAACCACCCATACCCATCATCACAAATTTAGCTGGGCCATCAAGATCGGTGGATCTTTTTCCACTCCTCTCGAATATAAGTGAGATCCTTTGGTTTTTGATACAAGACGTTTACTTTCTCCTTTATTTGCTTCATGTAGCTATGCTTTTGTCTACCCTAATTCCCTTTATCTTTCCTTCGATGATGCTTTTCTTGAAGTCATCGTGTCTTATCAAAATCCCAAACAGTTGCGAAGTATAACACAGTCTGAAGCAGGCCAAAATCTACAATGAGTTGTGAAGTTGGTTATGATAAAAACAATTATTTTATTGTGGCAGTTAAGACGATCTTACCTTCTGAGGAATTTGATGATCTCTTCCTTATCATCTTGAGTGACTCGTCGCAAGGAGAACGAGGGCTGGGTCATCTTTCGCGGCCGCAAGTCCAGCTCCGCCAACTGAGCTGGCAACTCGTCGCCGAGCTGGAAAAAAAACTGTTTCAAAAATATTCGAAAACCCTTATTTTGTTTCACTGTTGCATAAACATGGCGGAAAAAAATGACCCGCTTCCTTTTACTCGTTCAGTATTATGAGAGTGAATATTTAACGTACGTGATATGTAAGATTTTAAAATTCCATAAAAAAATGTACCTGCCATTATCTAATATGGATTTTCGGTGGAATGAAGTTTAGAATAAAGAACGCCTAAAATCATAACACTTTTTTTGGTTTTGCCTGGTCTTGTTTCGAGTTAAATATTGACTAAATTTGTACCCAAAATGCTGATATATTTATTTATTATTAAGTGAATAATTATAAAATATTTAACTTTCATTCATATAAAAAATAATTTTAAACTACGTAAATCTAGACTATTTTGCTTTAATATGATAAATGATGCATTATTTATTTAACATGCTAACAGCATAATTCAATTTGAACATAATCAATCTCAATTAGAATTTATGAGAAACTATAACAAATGATTATAATTTATCATTAAGCTTACTTTATGAATTTGATTTATTTTACTACGATGGCAGCCCACTACAATATGGCGAAGTAATAAAAGGGTGACGGTTACAAATTAGGACTGAATAATTATTTTTTTACACTTTGACACTACACAGTAAAAAACACTAAGAAATTAAAAAGAAAATACCGGGTAGGTAGGTATACAAAAAGTGGCCTGATAGCACCAAATTCCAGGCTACTGGTAATTTGAAAATATGGTAATTTTCAAAGCAGTTTACGAACATTCAAAGTCCTTTTAGTTTAAATTGCCCTCAATTGAAGTCTATAAACTCAATAATTCTGACGTATATGTATTTCCTTATAATGTTGATGTCACTCAGAAGGATACCATACTAAAGTGCATTTCTTCAAGTCGCAGTGAAACTTGATACGTAGGGCTGAATTGACTACTTACGTATTCTATTGTTATAATGTGTAATTCAATACCATTGTTGACGATCTGTCGTTTGTAATAATGAGTTTGTTTTTAATTATGGCCATTGGTGTTATCTTGAATGTTCAAATTGATGAAATCAAGTTGATACTTTTTTAAGTCAAGAAAACTATACCTCATAAAACCAGGATTATATCACTAACATTAGGTACTTACGCAAAAAAATCCGTGATATATTAAGCAGTATGATTTTGGCTATTTTAATATTAAGCCCTACTCCAACTACCCTAACATTCCTATCTCTTATTTATTAGACAAAAAAAATATTTAATAAAATTAGTACAAGTGTGCTACATAATTCAAAATATTTTTTTTCCAGTAGAACCTTAAGAGGCCCTTTATCATGTTAGATCCCTACTAAAATATACGTAATTTAAGTAACTTTTTCTATCACATTTCACACCATAACCGATTTTAGATGATTTAGACCCTGTTCCCTTTAGTTCAAAAATAGGAAAAAACACTTTTTTGGCTCAATGTAACTGAGTACCATTTGGGTGCACGATTGCTCTTAAAATGTTCAGTTCCTCGACTGTAAATTTCAAATTTAAATCATTGTAACCTGGAAACAGAACAACCGCACGTTTACTAAGTTATGTTCTGAGATTAGGTCGATCTATGCATTTTACGTCCGGTTTTGTTGCCTTGAATTAAAATAATGTTAACTGTTTCTAAGACATTGTTTAACTATTCTAAGGGACTGTCTCGCTTGCTTGCAGAAACTGCATTACTTATAAGCTAGAGACAGACAATCATACGTGTATAGTTACACCAGCTTGAGATACAAAAACAAGAAAAAAACTTAGATGTAAAAATGCGTGGTGTAACTGGTAAAACATTTTTACTGAAAATAGTTGTATCTTCATAGTCTCCTTCGCCCAAGCGTGTAGCACGTGCTTTCCCCCCTGCCGTGTTACTCTACCGAGCACCGGATGGCGGCTGGGACGTTCCGAAGCACATAATCATTTTTATTTTCAGACAATCAGGTGATTCAAACCTGCAATATTCTAAGCAAACGGGAAACAACGTAAAACGAAGTATGCTTCCCGTGGGAATCGAACCCATGAACTGCGGATCTAAGCTAATTTTAAATCAATGTGAAATAACCTTTATTTGAATACACCTCAAGCCATTTGTTAGCCAGTTCTATTGTAGGCGACTGATTTAAATGCTATTAATTATTATTTAGTCACGTCACGAGTTAGATATAGGGTAGCCTACCGTAGTACCGGCTGATAATGCTTAGAATAATCATACGTATCTCTACTAAGTTAGAATAAATCGATATTCGACAAAATGCAGCAGTGGAAATTGTGACGTGACTAAAGAATTTACTTTAATTTATATATTTGTTTAATACCTAACTATATAGTAAATTTTTAATGGCATTTTACGACGTTGACGTAAAATCTCAAAGAATGTAGAATAATCCTCAATCTCCTGAATATTTAAAATGTAATTTCAAATATCTTTCCGACTCTCATGACCGTCAACTTCGTTCTTCTAATTCTCGCTTACTAAATACTCCTCTATTTCGCACCAGTTGTATGGCTAATTCCTTTACTTTACAGGAACCTCTACTCGACTTAAGGAAAGTCCTGATAAATTTTTAGCGGGTACGTAACGTGCGCACATTTTTGACTCGCTCAGTTAATGAAAACATCTCAATGTGATAAATATATGTGTACTTTGTGGAACAATAAAGTTTTAATACATAAATAAACAATGGTAGATCTAGTTATTATTACAAACGTAAAGGTTTGTATCGATGGGTGTTTGTTTTTCTTTCAGAATCAAATGGCTGTATACAACCGACTGAACTTCAGGTACATTTCCACGGGAGCGAAGAGTAAATCATCGTCAATAAACATTATGAGTCATAATACACGTGTTATTGTGCTCCCTATCTTATCGATGTAATATTCATATTTCTATAAGTGTCTATTATGCAAGCAACAAAACAATTTCATAACGAAACCCAGGGTTAAGTGCAGATTTTATGATAGTTTTATTTTAAAACCTACTAAAGAGTAAGAAATAATACATCATTTAAATAAAAAGTACGTGACTGTATGAGCGCCTTAACGGATATGTCGATTTTGATGCCTTTCTTTGTTTTTCATTTGATAATATGAAATGTGAAATAGGTATTGTTAGAGAGTTGATGAAATATTGTTTTATTTAACAAATTAATGTTTAATTAAAAAAAACAACAACAATATTATCCACCTATTGTTATTCACTTTATAATCGAGCATGCGGTAGTTCTATCAACCGGAAATAGGTTATAACCTAGTCATGCCCTTCTTTGATTGAAGTACAGGCTATAAGTATCGACAAATTCATAAATCATTCAATATAGGACCGACGTGAGACAAGACATTTTATTACCTAGTCTGCCAATTACAAGACAAGATACTTATTTTTATGATCTAACTAGCTTCCCGTCCCAACTTTGCACAGGTCAAGCACTTGAACTGTCAGACGAGCAAAATTTAATATATTTAATAGTTAAGTTCTAAGCAATTCTCCATATTTTCTTCAACCCTTTTGTGAATACTAAAGGAGACAACAAAGGCAGTTATTTGTATAAGTATAAAGGCGATAGTGTCTACCAAATATATAACCTTTATGTACTATTGTTTTATTTACCGAAAAAACATTACATTCGGCATGTCCTACCTACAAAATACAAATATAGCTTTCTCTTCTTCTTTTTGCTAGTATTTAAGATGCATTACATCTGAAAAAATACATTTTTACTAAGTACTAAAGTAGGATAAGTTTTTATTACTACTACGAATCCAGGAGCATCATTCACATCTGCTGCAATGCCAGCATTTTTAGGAACTCTTTTGCAGGTCCGGTAGTCGCAGTTAGACACGATTTCCGTACGTGACTAGCCAGTTTCCGCAAGACAAGATCCTATTCCTAAAGTTCATCTGCTAGATATGTCACGGATATATACGCTGCAGTTACCTACATATACTGTAATCACTGCTTTAGTGTACTTCGAACTATTCATAGTGACAGTCTCTACCTACGTATACTGTAATCACTGCTTTAGTGTACTTCCAACTATTCGTAGTGACAGTCGCTACCTACGTATACTGTAATCACTGCTTTAGTGTACTTCAAACTACTCGTAGTGACAGTCGCTACCTACGTATACTGTAATCACTGCTTTAATGTACTTCGAACTATTCGTAGTGACAGTCGCTACCTACGTATACTGTAAGCACTGCTTTAGTGTACTTCAAACTACTCGTAGTGACAGTCGCTACCTACGTATACTGTAATCACTGCTTTAATGTACTTCGAACTATTCGTAGTGACAGTCGCTACCTACGTATACTGTAATCACTGCTTTAATGTCGAATAAGAAAATAAAGAATTCACGTATTTTTTCGCAAGTTTACATCACGAGGCATCATTAATATATGGAACAAGGACACGGCACTCAATGTTTTGTATGAATTTAAGTATAGCAAAGATTACTAAATGCTCTTTTGGCATTTAACGGTAGTAAGTTAAGTACACTAAAAGATTGGCCAGTGTAATGTGCAAAATTATAATAGACAAACTTGCCTGGTGTTTTAAATTGTGACAAACAGGAAAAGTAAGTCTAAGTATACAAACCATGGCCAACGCACACCTAAGACATCCATACTTCCATACTAATATTATAAATGCGAAAGTCTGTCTGTCTGTCTGTCTTTCTGTATGTCTGTCTGTCTGTTACGCTTTCACAGCCGAACCGCTGAACGGATTGTGATGAAATTTGGTATGAATATAGTTGAAGACCCGGGGTCAAACATAGGCTACTTTTTGACGCAGGCGGAGCTGCGGGAAACAGCTAGTTTTCTATAAAACAATAAAAAATGTTTCGCGAAGTAAATTACTTCCCAACGGTTAACATTTTATTTGCCTCAAACAACTGCATGCTATTCAACTTCATCGTTTATTCATTTACCGGATTGACGAGATTTATTTGAATATAAGTAGTTTTATGTCGAGCAGGACAATAAAACTTGTATACGTATGGTCTATTGTCTCACTGCAAATAAAATTACTATATTAACATGAAGTGCGTTTAACAAGTTAGGTAAGGTTAGATATTTAACTTCTCTCTCAAAGCGAGAATTTTATTTTTGTGAGTGAGTTTGAAGAATTTAAGGCGTTAGTGATTTTGCGAAAGGACTTAGATTTACTTTTGGAATTCTTCATTAAAAATGTGAATTGAATGCTTGTACCATACAGTTCACATTTACTTTTACTTCACAATCTGAAGTCTGAATGCAATAGACTGAATTTCAGGATTAACTTCAAGATAGACCCAGAACATAATAAATAATCTTTATAAGGACTATCTATCAAAACATCTTTGTAGACAGGTCAGGAGTGCTATTTTTGAAAAGTGTGACTTACGCTAAATCGGCGAGTCGAATAATTTTTGCTCGATATCGAATGATCTTTGTTCGATATCAAACGATTTTCATTCGACATATTTGTCATACATTATAAAAATGGGGCTCCTGATCAAAACTCATAAAACTCAGGAAATCATAGAGTAGGTAGTTTAATTAATCATTACAATTAATTATAATCAATTTTACAATTAAATATTACAACAATCAAATGCACAACACGAATAATGATTGAGCAGTAGTAAAAAATAAACTAATTAATATTTTTGCTTTGTCACGAGCGTCAAAAAAACTTGTTCTATGCGTTTTGATCTATTTTTGAAAGTGAAATCTGCATAATATAAATAAATGGTAATTATAAAAGAATATGACGCGTGAAATTCAATTAAGTTGTACTTCCTGGGTCCATTACGATATCTGCTAGCTTTTTCTCGCGGCTTCGCACGTGTATTTAAATCTTTACTACTTGTACACAATTAAACAAACAGTAGTTTTTTCAGGGATGAAAGGCTTGTAATTATTGTATTTGTGTGCTGTGTATTGACGTACAACTGAATTTAATTCGTTTCAAAATTATTCCTTAATTTCATAAGTTTTTAGTGGTGTTACTTGTATCCTTTAAATTTTTAAAGTTTTTTACAATTAAACTAATTTTGGTTCTAGTTTTTCCAACTTCGACCCCGGGAAATATTTTTAATGCTTAAAATTTTTTTTATACTTTTTTACGCAAAAGTTTATCAGAATTTCTTAGAACAAAAAGTTATAAAGTTTATCAGAATTTAGAACGAAAAGTTATTTTCAAATCTTATCTCAAAAATTATCAAAAAGTATAAGTATGAAAACAAAATACTTAATTTTTGTGTAATATTTTATCCAAAATTTTATTAGCACTTTATATTAGGTATACCTGTTTTCGTTTATTTTCGATCATCTTCTTATCTCTGTCTTATACTATGGTCATATACATGGTGTGCAATTCGATTGACATGTCTGGTCAATTGACCTGCACAGCATCCTGTAGATAAATATGTATCTACAGGGGTGTACAGAGGCTTTTCAAACCTCATCTCGGCCTCTGACGTTGTTCATTTAACATCTACCAGATGACAGCCGGGATCAATGGCTTAACGTGCCTTCCGAAGGATCAAGAAAGTGATACTTACACTGCAATGCCCTAAACAAACTGGAAAAAATAAACATATAGTATCTTTTGTTTCAATAAATCTGATGGTTAGTTGATTGTTGTTGGTCGAGTAGGATCCTTCTTACATCGAGCTGAAAATTAGCATAGTCAAATTTTGTAAAAATCTATTTAGATGGTATCTCTTGCTTAGATGTGAAAAATAAAGACAGCTACTTTAGTATGTATTGGATGCGAAATTTAATCATGTCATAAATTTAACCAAATTATCAAAAAATATAAAACTAGTTTTTCAATTTTATTTCGAATAAAACTGGGTTTGAAATGTTATACTTAATCTTGAAATAATAACATGTAATCGTGTCAAGCCGTCAATGAAACCAGGGTAAAAGGCGAGCATCGAACTCGTCACCTTGATAATGAACGTGAGAGGGCCGGACAAAGCCACGGGCGCGGCGGTCTCGTGGTCGATAATCAGTGCAATTATCTTCAGATTGCAATAATGAATTGTGAGATTTGTGAAGACGTCATCAGTAGGAAATACATGGGAAAAATTTCTATCCGATGGCCCATAAGCAGATGGGTAAAGACTTCCATCGTCCCATTGGCCTCCAATGTTCCTTTAACGACCACCTAACGGCAGCCGGGATAAATCCGAAGCACGGAATTATCATTATTATCAGACAAACAGTGATTCAAGCCTGCAACGTCCTTACAAAACTGGAAATAACTAAACAAAGTATATGCTTCCCGTGGGAATCAAACCTACAATCTCCGGGTACAAGGCAAACGCCTTAACCACTGGACCACGGAGGCAGTTAATAGGACATCTATGTAACGGAAGAGAAGTGAGAAAATCGTTTTTTTGTGTTAATGTGAAACAGATATTTTCCGTGGTTTTCGTGTCTCTATCTTTATTTTGTCTAAGTTGTGTTGAAGACGTAGGCTACGTCTTCAAAGGTTCAATAGACGATTTCTATGAAAATTGCTTCAGTGCAAATGACAAAAAGAATTAATATGCTTACTTACATTACGTTATAATAATATAAATTAATTATAATGTTGTACACATGATTGACACCTGTAGTAAGTATTGAGTTTTTTATGAGCGTATCAAAATGTTCAATTATATTTTTTTAAATCATTAGTACCTATTAAGTTTATTGTCACGTAATGTCGCGTTCATTGTGATTCTAAAATGATTAACAGTTAATCCTGTATCCTTTTTCTCTCCATAAATGTTATCAACGTCACAAAATTCCAAACGTGCCAAATATTTCAACAAACGGAACCACGATTCTTAAATTTGAATCCGGTCATGTGCCAAGAAATAGTTGCATTATTCTGACGTCATACAATCATATATAGCACGGATCTGACAGCTATGTCACGCAAATCTATGATCAAGGCCTTCGCTGGAAAACAGGATCATTTATCGTTTTTTTTTCACTATCTTTGGAATGCCTACTATCAGTGGCACGAAGTATTCTGATTTTTTTACGAAACGATCAAATTTTAAAAGAAACAGTATATAATAAGTTGACCGCAATATAAATAAACACAAAAATATTAACACAGATATGCTATTTCATCTTTGTATTTTCTATCATATAAATTGCTCTGGTTTTAAATATAAATAAACAAAACTAACAGTAGTTTTGAGTACTCTTCTTCTAGTCCTGGCGCTATTTTCCTACGCAGTAAGATGATTTTCTAAGAAATAATTAAGCGTAATTATTTTTTATATTTATTTTACCGTGTATGCAGTTAATACTGCAGACCAATAATTATTGATGCTAATTATAATATCCTGCTATCTGATATGTTATCAGAGGGTTACACGTATAGTGTTTTGACATTGGGAATCTATAGCTTAGATATGATGCCTCTACATATGCGAATCTCAATAGGTATTCTTACGATTCTTATAACTTTCAGTTTTTAGTTTTGAATAAAATGGGCACAAAATAGATTTTTTATTTCTAGTGCCACACTGAAGGTATCACGGGTGTAATAGACCGGAAGACCATCATTCGAAGGCCGTATTTTTGACTAGCAAAGTATTAAAATAACTACAGTATGCCATCAACTACTCACTGAAGGATTGAATAATTATTTGGATAAAATCTGTCTTAAGTTTTTTTCCTAGTCTGCAGATGGCATGTTATGTCCCACTGCTGAGCTAGTCTTTCTGCCTAAAGAATTTAAAAAATAAGACAAGGCCAGTCTTCCTACTGGCCCTAGCTACCGATCCCTGTTGTAAAAGTTATCTTAAAACTAAATTCTCGTGGAAGTTTAAGACAGATCTGTAAAGTAATTTTGATGAAAATGAAATGCTTTAATAATGATTGCATAAATTAATTTTAAACTATACCTAAGTATATCTACAATAACATCGGCATATAAAATCTTAGTAAGTCCTAACTTTTATTCCAAAAAATAAAAAAGTCTTAAATGCAACCAGTTAGCATTCAAGAAAACCAGTAAGAAATGGATGAATTTAATAGAAGGTAAAGGCCAATGCCAAGTAGCCGGCCTATTTGCACTTATGTAACATACTACTGTTCCTGCACAAGATAATTGAACTAAATGAAAACATAGCTCTATGTTTGTCTTCGCTACTGTCAAGTAATGAAGGTAAGTTATTTTTGGAAAATCATCAGAGTTCCAAGGGCCCGCTTAGGTATATGTAATTAATGATTTCTCGCATAGATATATACATAATACAAGTATAGATTCCACGTTTTCGTAAATATAGAAATCCTACGACAACCTGATGTAGTTTTTTTACTTACTAAATACAAGTGGGTCGTATGTCTGTTTGCTCATTTAATGGTAACAAAAATTAACGAATTCGGAAAGATAGCGTCTCAAGGGTTCGATATATGTGGCGGAAGTTTAACTTTCAACTTCTCTATACCGTTTCAGTATCTGAATTATTAAAAACTAATCTGTTGTACAGTTAGTAATTCTTTATAAAGAAAAAGAAAATACTTTAGATTTTTAGATGGAAAATAATTATTTTTATCTTAGCGCCTTCCCGGTAGCATCCTTGCCTGGTTGCCTCGGAGCCCATGCAGGGTCCGCTCTCCTACTTTTTCTCCTCAAGATGGAAAATACTTATTTTTTAATACTTTTGCATTGGTTCCGCATTATACATAATATTGATATACATTTTCAAAACCATTTAATAATCTATTTCAATAATAACGTGACATAAAAAGCACAACAATAGACGTTTAATCAAGAAATATATAAAGATACTGCAGAAAATCTATATTGTGAGAATTTATGGTTGACAAAACAATAAAACAATGAACGAGATAGTTGGTTGTAAATTTAGATTGAAATCGCGTACAGTGAGCACAACAAGTAGCTTTTTTGGTGTTCAGTTTATATTTCTTAGAGCTTGAAACAATCATATCCCTGGATTTTTGTAAATTATTTTGCGAGTGTACCTCGTTTTAACATAATAACCAAATAATAAATTATGTAGATTTGACGTAATAAGTAGATATATTTTAATTATATTTATTTTTCTTATTAAAGAATCTTTATACATTAATAATAAGAAAATAAAAAATCATTGAGTATGGAAACTAAATAAAAATAATGTAGATTTGGCGACGTATAAGCAAAAATGTGCTAGCTTTTCTTTCTCTAAGGATTAAGAATTTGTCATTTATAAGCTCTAATGATTGTAAACTCTTTAAATAATGAATAAAGCACGGGGCTAAAGCCTCTACCACGAACTACGAGAATTCTTTTCCCAAAAAAAATTGCGACCGCGTTAACAATTTTGTATAAAAAATATGAAGTGTAGAGATATTATATATTTTGAAAATCTCATTGTAGAGGCAATGATATCTATTTTGTGAGGAATAAATAATTAAGTAGGTACTTAGTACCAATAGTTGTTAAATTTAATGATTCTCATTTTGTATCGATCGGCGCCTCTACCACGAGGATTTACTAACGCAGACGCTAGCAACTGCGTGAGATTTAAAGAGAGACCAGGATCGCTTTACAGATTTTACATACAAAATCTCGCGGTAAAGGCACTGAATTAGTTGACTCTACGCTCTACATTGTTCTAGCCTAAATAAACATTTCTGAACATCTGTAAATTATGCCCAAGATAATAGCAGTGTTTAATTTTCAACACGCATGATACTCGTATCTCAACGTTTTTCATTTTAAGGATCAATTAGCACCTTATGAATACTTAATTCATGTTTATTGTATATAGGTAGTTTATAGCAGTTTTCTTTATTGCATGCCAATTGTTATAACTTTTTTATTCCAATGGTGACTCCAAATAATGACTAATAAGTAATTCAGTCATTCATATTTGCTCGCGTTGTAGAACTTATAGTTAACTAGAGTTGTTGGAATCCTAGAGGCCTATTACTAGGTACTATAATATATGACATAAATGTCGAACAAAAATCCTTTGTTTTCGATCAAAAATTATTAGAGTCGCTTATTTTGCGAGAGTCAAACTTTTCGAAAATAGCACTCCTGAATAAAAATCACTCAAGGCACAGCAGATTCCAAAAGTCCATGATTTGCAATGAGTCGTTCGTGTCAAAACCATTTGGCAGTAGGCAATAACGACAGATATATCTAGTGTTTAATGTTGTATCGAATATCAAAGTGTAAATAGAGCAGAGATGACATGCTCTGCCGCTCAACCTAGGAAAGAAGGAGATTCGCTTGGTAGTGCTCTGCAGTACTAAAATTTATTGTGTATTTCTATCTACTTGAGAAGAATAAATAAGTACGTCAGAGGCCGAAAGGTGGTTCCAAAAAACTCTGACACCATTGTTTACCTGTCCTGGGGTATAAGTCATGGGGTTGCCTAGCATTTGGACGTAAATGGTTAAAAAAGTGCTAACAATTTATTTAGACATTTGGACTTAAAAAATATCTGTATTTTTTTTATTGATAGGCCACATCGTTATCTGAAATCCAAAATGATATCAATCTCAATTCCTTGATATTCTCATAGGAATGACAAATAAAGTACTTGATCCATTACATTCTTTATCGACATATAGGATATACATACTAACCATTCTAAGGTGTTCTACAAATTGTAGAGCCAAAGTAAATTCTCTTTTGTTCCGACTTACCGTATATTTATTAATCCTCGCATTTTCATGTTCAAAATGCCCCTTCTTGATTTCCACAATGCTTCTGGCACTTGTAACAGCCATCTTGGTCAAATTTCGAAAAATTAAAAACAAAAGATCTGTCACTTTTCGCGCGCAATACAACGTTTTAAATTCCGAATCGCTCTCCCGCGCTCCACGCTGGGACCGTGTTGAGACTCGAGTTCGAATGGTTACGAAATAGAACAGCGCGCTTCATTTTATATAAAAGCTATGTTCTATACTCGCCCCCGCACTCTTGCTCCTTTCATGTCCATTTAAGCCTACATAAGGATATGTTTTGTTCTAGTTTTAATTCAATTGCTAGATTTTAAGTGTACAAGTTTGTTTTTTTATGAGTATACATGAGTAACAACAAATTCTTTCATTATCATGTCTTTGTCTCTTAAAACTTGAATAAAACGAACAAAAAAGTAAAATGTATAATAATTCCTCTAAAGAAAATAAAAAAATCATTTCATTTCAGGTATTTCAATTACCTATAAAAAGTTTACCGCTTTCTCTGCAAAAAACATCGAAACCCTACAGAGTCAACAGTTCCTTTCTGCATGTTCCTCTGACATAAAAGGACAAAACTAGCATATTAGTTTCTTGTCAACATCAAAAGGACCGAACAGCTAATATCGTTATTTAAATTTCTTAACACATTTGTAGTTTTACCGAATTCCAACTTCAAGTTTCTTTACCTGCTAATGTTAGCTCTGCCAAATTTTCTACGTTTTACCTACTGAAACTTTTGTGATGAAGTTTGCCACAAAGACAGATAGACCTAGGATCAAGATTGTTTATAACCTATATCCTAACCCAGTGTGCCCTGACTCCTGCACGTTGGATGACTTGTACTGTACAGACAACTGTGTCCGGGTGGCCCAAGTTTTAGGCATCTAACGTCATTTATGAGATGAACAACGACACTCTAAGAAGGAGATTTCTATAACCTGTGCCTGCCATTAAGGTTTATTTGTTACGTATTTATTACATAGGACAAAGGATTTTAAAGTTTCCAAGAACAGCATTCCCAAAGAGATTGAATCGAGTAGCGGCAGTCATAAAACTATTGAGTTTTCTTAAAAATGTATTTCGTTCGTAAATTGTAAAAATTTACATCTCGTTGCGAGAATCGGAATAACCATATAATAATATGCTCGTATTCTTCTGTGGTTTTTATTACATAAGTGTGTATTACTAATTGATGTGTTTTTAATGGCATATTGATTAAAATACTTAAGTGTATTAATTTTTATGTTCGATATAAAGAGCTGTATTTTGATAGCTATTTTCTGCGAGGTGACCTTGGGAGACAAAACGATAAGTGCGATATTTAAAAAAAGCACGGTCCAAGTTGTCGGAAACTAGTATCTTAAAAATACTTGCTACATTATGTTAACAAAATTCATAAAATGTTGTACTTCTAAGACTAATAAAATTATTAATTAGTAAATATTGATACTTATCGTGCTACGCTACGACCGGGATGCTACGAGATGCTACAGCTACGAGGCGCTACGCCGGTAATTCATCATAATATTTACATAACATAATCAAAATAATTTTGAAGCATAAAACATTTCTAAACGAATTTGTTGCAAATTAATTAATAATTGTTGCACGTTTTTCAAGTAATATTTAGTCCGAGTGTTTGTGTGCGTGGAATCCGAAATCTTTATTTTGTTCGTAATAAAATGGAGCCTATGTTCTAAGGTTCTAAGTTAGACTTTTAGCGACTTAACGGGTTAGCTTTGTAAATTTATCTCTCTGTTTTATATACAATTATGTTCGATCGTTTCTTTAGGCATATTATGGTAACAAGGTGATTTTATCTCAAAGAGAATAAAGGATGCAACCTTTAATAATTTAATGATAAGAGCAAATCTTTTCACCACGAAATTCATACCTAATGTAGAAAACCCTCCTCCAAGACTAAGACATACATATATTAATACATATACAATAAATATATATTCCACCTCACTAATATCATCAGTGTCTCCAAGTGCATGAAGGAATGAGACAAGTGTAAGGTCAAATTATTGATCTTGAACTTCATAATATCGATACTGTGATAAACGCTAATTGCATTGAATGGAATTGAGAATACATGCATCATTGTTTGTATAGTTTGTTTTCGTTATTAACTGAGCACCTTTAGAAGTGACACTTGAGGATAAGAATCCCTAAGTAATTACTGTTTACTATCTTCTATTTATATTTTTTACAAACGCAAATTAAGTCTTCGTTTATTCTATAGTATTTATTTTCAGATGGTTAAAATAAGAGAGAATGTGTTAAATCGAATAATTATATTTCCATCACAATATATCAATGCGAAAGAAAAGGACATAATATATTTTAATGAAAACTGACTTGATATTGTTTGTAAGTAAGTAAAGGGTAATAAGAAGTAGTATATTAGAAGTATTGTAGTATACCTTGAAACTTCTCATCTCAGTATTGTCAATATTGTGTACGCGTGTCCGTAACTATGTTTACTTATCAAAGCAATATATGCCTACTATTAATTGGCTAGGCTGGCTAATCACGATTCACGACCATTTGGAGTTATTCAATAAATGACATCATAACAAGATTGTATGGATCCCAATCAATTTACTTTTCTTTAGATCTGTATTTTTGTAGTTCATTTCACATATTAAACCAAGAGTAAGTGAGCCAATGAATAGCCTTTTTAGATAAACAAAATCTTAACCTTATTTCTAAAAGCTTTTAAGCAAGGGAAGAGCATGCTTAACAATAAGTCCGCCTTTTTTCCATATTGTAAACAATGATGTAATTTCTCAGATGTGAGCAATAAAGAAATATCGTACAACTCTCTGTTTTGGGACTTTACAGGACCAATGGCGAAATATGCATTTCCCATATTAATTCAAGGGAAATAAATTAAATTGAATTTTTTGTTAATCTGATAAAGAATTAAGTCAGGGGTGTTATTTCCAAGCATCTGCCCGATGGCTTGGATACATAGCACACGGGTACGCGAGCCCGACTTGCCCGAGCTGCTACTGAGTCAACCCATGTTCATCCGAGTCAGTAGCATGCTAGTACCTCATCCTTTCCCCAAACTCAAACACTTCTCACTCTTCCTTAGCTTAAGAATACTTCCGATGGGCAGCAGCGTCTGAAGTACGATAAGCCGCTGAAACTGCGCTCGCCAACCCGCCTGCCAAGCGTGTCAAGTATGGCAACAACCCTCAATTAATGGGGAGGCCCAAGTCCAGCAGTGGACTGACTGCGGCTGAAACGAACGAAACGAAGTTAACCTAATGACATGCGTTAGTTTGTGCCCGCCACGTACGTGAAGAAAATCGGCTGTCTTCCTCCCAGCAGAACCTCGCAGACTCCAGCTCTATTGCTGCCAGGCAGAACTAGGTGTGAAGCTAAATATAGTTTGCTCTTAACAAACCTTTTTCAATATGTTTAAACCTTTTTCAATATGTTTATTTTTTTATTTTCCCAAGCATAGATTACGCTAAGTATCAGTCAGCATATTGAAAAAAATATATATTTGAGGAAGAGATGGCAAGGATTATTTATAAGGATCGACGAATGTGCGTGATAAAAGAATACATTTTTAACAAATACAGTCCCGTAGCTACTTATTTAAAAATAGAATTAAGTAAGTAAAAAAGTCAAGTTACAGTTATTTTTAGCCGCGAACAATAGTAAACAATGGTAATTTAATGGGCTTACTGGCAGATTTTGGCTCGTTTCCTATTGAGTAGAGTTTCGGTAATTTTAATTTATATCAATAAAATTTACATTCACAATATAATAAAAAAAAATAACTAATTTGTAAAGGATAGGGGATATTTGTTCAACTTTCCGATTTCCTGGGAGAAGTTGTTAATTTCGATGTAACCGCTTTTAGCGCGTATTTTTATTTGTGTTTATATAGCTATCTATTTGTCTAATTTATCTAATAAACATAAATAATCATCATCATCATTTCGTGTAGGTTACATTGTCCATCGACTATGTACACCCTGGTGTCAGAGTTGTTCGGAACCGCCTCTCGGTCTCTGACGTGGTTTCTTTAACGACTACCAAATGGCAGCCGGGACCAACGGCTTAACGTGCCTTTCGAAGCGCGGAATCATCTTTATTATCAGACAATCAGGTGATTCAAGCCTGCAAAGTCCTAACCAAACTGGAAACAATTAAACAAAGTATGCTTCCGGTGGGAATTGAACCCACTACCCCCGGGTCAAAGGCGAACGCCTTAACCATTGGACCACGGAGGCAGTTATTTTTAAAGTAAGTATGTTCGTTACTAACGCATTTATTTTACCTAAAAAGTTAATTAATTCTTTTTCGTCTTTATATGTCCACTGATCAAAAAACGTGAAGTAAAACAACCTTATTTACGTTAGTTGTGGTTTTATAAAGAATGAATAATCATTTAGTGGAAAGTCACTAATGGAAAAATACGCATAAATTGCTTCGAGTGCGTTGATGAAGTAGAAAACTTGAGACTAAATCTGTCAATAGGAAATAACCATTGAGACAGGAACAGTATTATTTCCAAAGTTCAGTTTCGATGCTCTTTGGGATTAAATACCTTCTTTCTATCGTTAGTATATATATTAAACGTATAACTTTGTTTACATTATAGGAAATTATTACCTAGTTGATAAATGTCGACAACAATAGAATTCTCAAGCAAGGTTGACGTTATGGATGACCAATCGTAACATGCTGAAGTAGCGGCCTGGCGGAAAATTCAGACATCTGTCTCTCCCAAGTAACAATTTTTACAAAAATGGTTATGAAGAAAGGCCTATAAGTCATATACAAGTAATATTAAGGAATTTCCATATGCAATCCATACTTCCATATCCATACTAATATAATAAATGCGAAAGTCTGTCTGTCTTTCTGTCTGTCTATCTGTCTGTCTGTCTGTTACGTTTTTACAACCAAACCGCTGAACGGATTTTGATGAAATGTAGTATGAATATAGTTGAAGACCCGGGGTCAAACATAGGCTACTTTCTGACGCAGGCGGAGCTGCTAGAAAAAGCTAGTATATTATAAATGCGAAAGCCTGTCTGTCTGTCTGTTACTCTTTCACGACCAAACCGCAGAACGGATTTTGATGAAATTTTGTATGAATATACTTAGTTGAAGTCCCGAGGTCAAACATAGGCTACTTTTTGACGCAGGCGGAGCTGCGGTTAAAAGCTAGTAAGTTACATTTCAGTTATATTTTAACCTCTAGGCGATTTTCAAGAAGTTAATATAACGTTATCTTAGATCGTTTTCCAGAGCTATTAGTCCTAACCAAGTAGGTTATAAAGAGGTCATAAATAGGTTGATTTTTAGTGTTTCCGTGAATACCTGTTTACTTCTGTGGTTCAGTGCTTGAGGCCTAATGATGATGTTATAGTAGGTTGTCTCATGATGTAGATAGTAAGCAATTGAAGTTTATATGACATTAGTACGTCAATAAATAAATTATATGTCAGTGTAAACTGGCAGTCGCAATAGGATTTATCCACTCGTGTGAATCTTATGGAACTTTTTATTTCGCACTTTGATGAATATGCCGTAATAAAAATTAATATTACTACATGGAAGCCATTTGTTTGATTCGTAATAAGTTTTAACTTGTATTTAACCTTTTCTTAATGTTTTAGTTATACAATTAGCTAACAAACTAACAAGTAAACCTAAAACATTAAGAAAAGGTCTGGGTATGGGTCATTAGACCCAATTTTGGAATAAGTATGCGATGTTAAAATACTTCTGTGACTAGTTTATGGCTCAATTATGACTGAAAATTGCTACTTGACTTCTACCTACGAGGGTCAAACTGAAAGTTCTTAGAAAATCAAAAACTCAGCACACTAGCAAGTTATTCCTTTTATTACATATTTTCAAAATAGTGTCCTTTCACGTCAATACATCTCTGCATCCGATGGAAGCACTGAGAAAAGCACTTTGCCCACTCGTCTTTAGGGGTCTCTTCAACGGCGTTTTGAAACGCAGCCACTGCTTCCTCGGCGTCCATAACACGTTTTCCTCGAAGTTTTTCTTTTATTTTCGGGAATAAATAAAAATCGCAAGGTGCGAGGTCGGGGCTATATGGCGGGTGACCTAATAATTCCACGTTTGATGTCGCCAAATAGTCGATCGTTCGCCTGGCGGTGTGCGACGAGGCATTGTCGTGGTGTAGGAGGATCCTACTGCGAGGTCGT
Organism: Euzophera pinguis; assembly: GCA_947363495.1. Taxonomy (NCBI): domain Eukaryota; kingdom Metazoa; phylum Arthropoda; class Insecta; order Lepidoptera; family Pyralidae; genus Euzophera; species Euzophera pinguis. The sequence goes on along the minus strand of OX376170.1, from coordinate 8,366,817 downwards.
TTCTTCCGAACTTTTTCCAAGACAAGTGGCAAAGTTGTTAGTATACCACTCTGCAGTAACTGTTTTTCAATCCTCTAAAACAATTGACGCGTAATATCCGGTCCTTCCGAAGAACGAGGCCACCATCTTTTTTCCCACGCTTCGACCTCTCTTCACTTTAGTTGGCAACTACTCGGAAGGAAACACCCACTGAGCAGACTGTCTTTTGGTTTCGGGATCATAACAGTAAATCCAGCTTTCGTCACCCGTAAGTATGTCAAACACAGCATTTGAGTTACCTCCGTTAAATCTTTGAACCATTTCACGGCACCAATCAACACGACGGATTTTTTAGGCCTCGGTCAAATCGTGAGGTATCCACCGGGCACAAAGCTTCCTGATCGCTAAATTTTCATGCAGGATTTTGTGCACTTGGCTCATACCGACGCCTAAACTTGCCCGAATCTGCTGATAGGTCACTCTTTTGTTAGTCTCTATCATACGCCACACAACACTGATGTTATCTTCAGTCGTCGCCGTAGAAGGCCGTCCCTCACGCAGATCATTGGTTTGATTAGTGCTACCACGTTTGAACTCATTAAACCAGTTGTAAACAGTGGCACGAGATGGGGCTTCATCGTGAAAGGCCAATCAAAGTCTATCATAACTTTCTTGTTGACTTAAATGACAACGAAAGTCATAAAAAATCATTGCACGTAAATTTTCTCGCGTTAAATTCATGCTGACGTGACACAGACAATTTTCAATTTGCCGCCAAATCGTAAAACAAATGACAAATTAATAAAATACATTACTCAATAATATTGACAAAGAGTTCCATTTTCAAAATTTAAACTTATTATTTTATTATACTGTTTCAGTGGTCAGTTCTAAAGACTTTCAGTGTCGCCCTCGTACCTACATTTTTCAAAACCCAGCTTAGGATATTACCAGTTTTACCCTTAGGTCGTGGTCATGAAAGATTGCAGAGACATTAAAGTTTTTTATTTAAAATTATAATGCATAGTAAAGTAGGTATAGCACTTGTTCTGCGTCTGAAATGCAAACAGTTGCCATGTTTTCACTGCGCTCGACCGAGCGTATTGCACTGCAGAGACGAATGGAAACAAGTCACATTGATGCACGAAATAAACGGTGAAAATTATACTAAAATAATATTAAATAAAAAAAAATAGTTATGATTTCTTCGCGTGTAAGTTTCTATGGTTCGATAAAGCGATTTAACTCAATTAATATTTTAAAAACACAAAAATGGGCCGAGATGGCCATCATCTTTTTTGATCTATCTTTTTTGTTATAAATAGGTGATACCTACTAGATAGATGTAGATATTTAGTGGATCGCGATTATGTATTTTACTATATATGTTGATAATATTCTGTAGTATTTCTGTTTTAGTCGTCTTCTAGAACATCTGAAAGGAGGGAAGGAACAAAACGTTATCTTGGTAAACAAAAAGAATTAACGTTACTATTATTGAAAAGAATTAACGTTACTATTATTATATTCCCTCTATACCATTGAACAAGCCGTTCTATGTGCAAGAAAGATGATGTCCTTCATGATGTATCGGCCGACGTTAACACTATTATTGTAGTTTCAGGCATGAACCCGAATATGACTCGCAAACCCGAACTTGGTAACGAAAGAAACTAGGTAAGCGGTTGGAACCCACCAACGTCCTATGTTTTTTGTTTACCTACCCAAATTAATAATTTTTATCTTTCCTTGATACCTACGTCTTCGCCCTGTTTCGTAGTTCCATGGCAGTGGGATGCAAGAGGGCAACTCCCTTCATGCTCTGAAAGCGGTTCTGAATAACGAAACAGCGCGCTGCCTACCCCCACTACTCACTTTGTTTTATTTGAATACCGGAAGTGTATACACGTGTCGGCGGTGTTTAGTGTTTACCTAGTTATTTTGCACCAGACTTTGTGCATAGATAGATAGCTTTTAGGTAAAGTACGATAACTTTTTTATTAAACAGCTTAACATAAGGCCCGCTAAAGACTAAATATGCACGACCTTCCATATTTTCTATATAATTCCCCAAAAAAATATTAACGACATGCAGGCATATTGTTATAACTATTTCACAGGTTTTGATGAAAATATCTGGTGTCATGGATTTATTGGTCCTACTTTTTGTTGTTTGTGCTGCTTACGACCAATAAATAGTCTACTTATCATAAATTTTGCGAACCTTATGGCAAAGTTCAGACGTCTGCGCGTGCGTTTCATGACATTGACATGTCAAAAATGTCTACTTTCTCAGGAAGCAAGTCTTGTCATCAATGCGTTAGTGCAATACGATAGTAACTCTATTGTATAGAAATAGGTATTGATTTAAAACAATCACATGGAAGGTCGTGTGATAGAAGATAAATTTGTTTTAATAGATTAATTTTACAATAGTACCTAGTTTATTAATTTAAAATATTACTACTACAATCAGCGTAGATTTATTGTACCTTCATTATGATACAAGTCGGAAGCAAGATATGCAGTTTTATAGTTTATTTACGAGTGTATAAGTGAGTGCCGTACCTATAGGTACGGTATAATAGATATAATGTATGTCATCAAGGGTAGTACCTAGGGACGCCTAGGTACTTAATAGCTTTTACGTTTGATTTTTCCCTCGCGATTTGTCCGCCGAATGGCCCGTGGTCCTTTATGACTAGCTAAGTAGGTACTTCGTTTATCAAATTTTAATTTACCTTTTTTTTTTTTTAATTTTACCTACCTGTCTTTAAAATTATCACCTTTGCACACTAAAAAAATATCTAAACTAAATGGTGCTCCCCTAGACGGGTAAGACACTCTTGTCTTACCCGTAGAGCAAACGCCACTTGCAAAGTTACCTTACAACAGGGGAGACAAGTCTTTCTAAACGCATTCAGCTTCCATTTTTTTTATTACAAAATAGATAAGTACCTTAAGGATAAAATAAATTGCACAAACTTACCTTAGTAATAACGAAGGTTGCAGCTTGTTCCTTGTCAACTTTTTAATTTCTTTTTGGACTGTTACTAGTACTTAGACAAAATCAGAAAATAGGCCAAAAAATTGAAGTAAAAGAAAAAAGGATGATAATCTTCTTTTACGTGGGTATTAATTCATCTGATTTTATTATTTTAAATGTGTATCAGATGGTTAACAAAAATGGGACACTAGTAACAGAGGTACCTACTGTATATAAATGACAACGAGACAAGATTGGACCCTGGTGCTAGGTGCGACGAGCATTACACACTTACTTATTCAGTGATGGATATACAGGATGTCAGGATAAGTGAATGATTAGGTACTTATTGAGTTTGTGTCCCGTATGGTATTGAACGGTTGTGTAATTTAGACTTAGAATATGTAAACGAAAATATTCTTTCTGGAATTTTTAAAAACATCGTATCAAATCGAGCGCAGATAAGGCAGGAAAGCGCAAAGATGAGATGCGCAAAGAGATTTTATCATAATCAGTAAAGTAGTTGGAAAATCAATTTGTGTAAAAAAATTGGAGCGATGTTGATTGAAGTCAACCCAGTAAAAAAAATCTACATTTTTGAACTTTTAATCTAATTGGTAGATACCTTTACAAGGTGCTTACTCGATCATACTTGAATAGTTTTTCAAAGACCAAATGGAGCCCTTTTTTTTAAATGTATGACTCATATGTCGAACGAAAATCATTCGGCTCATCGATTTTTCATGATTTATTTTTATTATTATTATTAATTTCAGACATGTCGACTATCTCCCATACATGATTATCTTTTAAGAATTTCTTTTTAGCATCTATTGCAGTATCTTCTTTTTCTGGGCCTTAATTGCTTCTTCATAGATAAGGTAAGTATATAGTCCTTAAATCTTTCTGGTATTCTTTTCCTTCGTTTTGGTCTTTCTGCGATCTTTTATTTACATTTTCAATATTATTTTCAGGCATGTTATAACCTTTAGTTTATTGTTGTTCAAGTACTTACTTAAACAACACTTAATTCTTGCGTGTTATTTTTAGTTTCAGTTTGATTTTCAAGTTCTTCATTCCCTTCGAAGTTGTTTTCATTAAAGGAATGATACTTTGTCTTGTTTCAGTTTCAGAAAGTGTATCATCAATTTCTGGTATAAGATCCTCCGTTTCTTGTATAGTATTTTCAAATGTTAGTATAGGTAGTATACTTTCTGTGACTTCTTTTGTATGTTTCTTATCAAGTTGTTCATTTTCTGGTTTTACAAATACAACATCTCTTCAGACATTTTTTTTAGTTACAGGGATCCAGAGTTTATAGCCTTTAAAAGCATATCCAACCATAATTAGTTTTTCGCTTCTCTATTTTCATTAGTGGTGTCAGTAATTTTGAAAATACTTGTGATTCAAATATTTTTATATTTTTAACCATGGAGTAATTATAAAGAGGAGATGCCATAATAAGCGTTTTGTAAGAAAGCGTTTGTGAGGCTACACGGGGCGGAAGGCATTCGGCCATGGCTCCAATCATAGAGCACGAGCAATCACAAGCTCCGCCCACTGCAGTGTCGGCGAGGCGCCAATGATAACGTCACTGCGCCATTTCAAATGGCATCTCCTCTTTGTAATTACTCCATGTTTTTAACGTTAGGCTTCCTTCCAGTCCATTTTTCTATGGGTGTTTGTATCCCCTCTTTTGGTATACGATTTATTAAATATGTCGATGAATATACGTGGGGCGCACTATAAGTTTCCGGAATGAATATGAAAAAAATACTATTAAAGGTACAAAACTAATTTATTGTTTTTCAAAATAATCTCCCTTGGCGTCTATGCACTTTTTCATTCGATGAAACCAGTTTTGAAAACTTTAGTGCCACTCCTCTGTGGTGACCTCTGAAACGTGTTTTTCATACTCCTCGACAGCCTCTTCTGGTGATGAAAATCGTTGACCGCGTAATTGGTTCTTAATTTTTGGGAACAGAAAAAAGTCACAAGGTGCCAGGTCGGGACTGTATGCAGGATGACTCATGAGTTCTACATTTTTCGCCTTCAAAAAGTCGTTTGTCTGTCCGGCCGTGTGAGAACTAGCATTGTCGTGGTGCAGGATGATACGGCGTTTACGGTTATTTTTACGGAGTTCGTCAATAACTTCCGGCAAACAAATGGTCGTGTACCAGTCACTATTCACTGTACGACGATTCTCTAAAGCAACAGTAGCCACGTGTCCAGTTTTATTAAAAAAAGAAGCAATCATCCGCTTAGATGTACTTTTCACGCGCGCCACTTTGGTTGATTTCGGCTCATCTTGAAAGACCCATACGCTCGATTGCTGCTTTGTTTTGGGATCGTAGCAATAAATCCATGTTTCGTCACCTGTTACTATGTCCCACACCAAATTTGACGCACCTTCGTTGAATCTGGTAAGCATGGCACTGCACCAAGTGACGCGGTCCGTTTTTTGAGCCTCGGTCAAGTTGTGTGGGATCCAACGCGAGCACAGCTTTCTCACACCCAAATGTTTGTGTAGGATTAATTGTATTTGACTCATGCCTATTTCTAAGGATGCGCGAATTTCATGGTAGGTCACATGCCTGTCTGTTTCAATGATACGGCGCACAGCATTGATGTTTTTGTTGGTCACAGCGGTGGACGGGCGACCATCGCGAGATTCGTCACTGAGATTGATACGACCACGCTTGAATTCTGCAAACCAGCTATAAACAGTTGTCTTGCATGGTGCTTCATTGCCAAAAGCTGTTTCAAGCCGAGCGATGCTCTGTTGAGCTGTCAAATTACACTTAAAATCGTAGAAAATCATACTACGAAAATTTTCCCGAGTTAAATCCATGTTGATGCAGACACACAATTTTTTAAATGGCGCCACAAGGTAAAAACAAAAGACAGTCAGATGAAACAAACTGCATTCTACAGCCAAAGAGTTCTATTTTCAAATGTTGCAATAAATTTTTAAATATTGTTTATGTAAGTGGCCAGTTCCGGAAACTTACAGTAAGCCCTATGTATTGCTTCTCCCCACATATTATGATCCAGATTTGATTGGTACAGCATCGCTCTTATTTTTTCCATCAAAGTTCGGTTAAAACGTTCTGCTTTTCCGTTTTGTTGTGGCGAATAAACAACAGTATAATCTAGTTTAATTCCTTTCTTTTCGCACCATTCTTTCAGATGAGAGCTAGTGTACTCACTTCCATTTTCACATCTTATATTACAAACTGGAATATTTGTTTGGTTTTCAATTTGTTTCACACGTTCTTGTCGTACGTGATCCACTTTCATCACCAGTTATCAGTTTCTTTAAAAATGGTTGGGTTTCATTACGTCGTAATAAAAAAAATCACTAATGAGAACACAGTTCATTAGGTTTCTTTCAGTGAGCTCGTGAGGTACCCAAATATCGAAACACAGAAGCCTCTAAATTTCTATAGCAATGGGATCATGCCCCTACCTACAAGATGGCAAAAAGTAATCAACCAAAATGGCATCTACATACTTTAGTTAAATGTAAATAAACTAAATTAAAATGATTTGTATTTTCTTAAAAATTCAAAGAAACTTTTTCCCCAACCTATTATATAATTTTCTTTCTCCTATAATATATTTTCTTGATTTGATATTTTCTTGGTTGTACGTCCGGAGTTAATAATAAATTCTTCTATTTCGGTATAAAATGTGGAATATTCTTTCTTATTTTTAAAATAACAGTCTTTTTATGATTGTTCTTTTCAAATCGAGCAGGTTTATTTTTGCTTGTTTCTAAAATAACAATCCTTATCTGAGTGATTATTCTTTTCACAGATCGAGCTCTGTTCATTTTTATATTTTTCAGCGCGACTCGTTTCAGCTTTGAAAGTGATTGTTGTAGTCTCATCGTTTGTTTGTCGCTGTTCTTCAGTGATCAATCTAGCTGTAAGGTTATTTAGTGTTCTCTCTTGTAGCGGAGTAAATTCCCATGCCGTTATAAAATACTAATATTTTGGTGGTAAAGTTGATAATATTTTTGCTTGTAGCATAGTGTCTCAAAACAAACAGTTGGTCTCAGAAATCGAATAATTAAAAGTAATTTATTTTAAGATTCGGGGAACATACTATGTACATCCTCAAACTTTAAACAGGATGTCATGACTCACACAACATCGGCGAGTCGAATAATTTTTGTTCAATATCGAAAGATTTTATTCGATATCAAAGGATCTTTGTTCGACAGATAAGTCACTATTTTTAAAGATAGCACTCTTGGTCGTGTGCAGGCTTACAGCTAGGCTTGTTGTTCCTGCTGCTGGCCCAATATCGGCCGATCGCGCTCGCTTCTTAGATTGGCTGGCAAGACTAATAATAAATTTAAATTTTGGATTTATAATTGCTTACTAAAATACGTTATCATAAATCTTATCAAAATTACGTTAATTGTTCTTATTAATTATTCAGCCATAATTGGCAATTAAACTTAGCCTTGAATTCAACTAATCCTTAAATTGGGGTGAAGTAGTGATTGAATACACGTGGCTCTAAGAAACAAGTAAGTACAACATAAACCGGTCAAGTGCGAGAAAAACTCACGCACGTAGGGTTCCGTACGTAAAAAATCACGTGTTAAATGGAAGCCCCCTTAAATATTCTTATTATTTAAACTTAATTATTCATTAAAGTTCCTTCGTTCGTTTGGTAAAACCTTCGTTTTGCCGACGATATCGTGGTCATGGCGGAGTCGATAGACGGCTTAAGTACCATGCTCAGTGACCTACTCAACGTGGTCTCCCAACAGGTGGTTAAATGGACAAAACCAAGGTTATATTTACTAGTTCATTAAGAAAAGTTTTTTTCCTTTATTGTAAATTGACATTTTGAAGAAAATGCTGCAGTGGAGTTTGTGGCGCCGCTTCTTCCCCACTTGCGCTTTGGAAGTGGTGGTAAACTTAATTTAAGTTAATTGGCGTCGTCAATAAGTGACATTTGTAAGCCCTTATTTATTTTACATACTTTTATTTGTTTTAATTTATATGTCCAAAATTCTAATATCGTTTATGGTATGTTCATTGATATAAAGTGACAACACTGGGAAAAAAGAGGTTTTGGAGTGGGAGGCGGCAAGTTGGGTCATTCGAGAACGGAGGGTAGAACGGACAAGTTGAAAAGAAAAATAAAAAAAGTTATTGAAGTGAATTTGGAAGTGTTTAATTTAGACAAGCTTACATCAAAAGTTATTGAAGTGAATTTGGAGGTGTTTAATTAGGAGAAGTTTACATATCAGAAGTGTTATTACCTACGTGCACGTGTAAGTAGAATATATTTTTATTTATTTGTAGAAGTTTGCTAACGCGCCATTTTATTCAAAAATTTAATCGTCAGTTATAATACTCATCTGTTATAAGTTTAACTATTTAATAACAGCAAAGTACAGTGTTCCATATAGTTTAATTTAGGTAACCATATTTTATAGTCTACCTACCTAAAATAAAAACGGAAGACAAAATCCTTTTGAATACGAAAAATCCTTAATTGTTTTTTTTCCTTCTGCGTAAAATGAGATTAATAATATTGCTATCTATGTCTTAGGAGCTATATTTTTAAAATTGTTGTCTATTTCTTATTTTGGTAATTTTATTATTATTACAAAACATAATCAATGTTTCAATCAGCAATCCTTCAAGCGTATCAGGTGGTAAACGTAAAATAAGCTAACCCTTTGTAATAAACATGTCTACACTATCTTATTTTTGTACGTGTTCTATTTATTTCGTGATAAAATCTCATATAATATCCATATATTAACATGATGCAATGTTTGTGTTTCGAGGTACAATGGATGGTCGCAATACCTCCGAACGCCGCCGTAGCTTACGGACACCTAGCCGCAGTCGTGGCCGCTCCCGGAGTGCTACTAATCGCTATCGCAGAGGCGAAGAGCGACAGTCGAGATCTTCCAGAATGGAATTGGGTAATTCACGACAAAGTCGACCGCGCAGCCGTCGCAGTGAGCACAGAGATCGGCATAGTCACAGCTTGCGCCGGCGAGAAGAAGATCTGAAGCGTGAACAGGAGCGACTTCGAGAGCTGGAGCGAGTGCTGCAGCAGGAACGTGACGCGGAGGCTCGTTCGAGGCGCAGCCAACAACGCGACAGTGCGACGAGCAACCACGAGCATCGCGAGGGACGTCAGCGGCGAGGAGATCGACGGAGTCGCGACGCCTATTCCGGGCGTCGGTCAAGGTCATGTAGCCCTTTATTCTCGTCTAAAGACGTTATTAAAATAATGCAAGCTGTTAAAAGTAGTATGCCGCCTCAGCCATTAACACCGGCAACATATTCAACCACCAAACTTGACAGTAAAAACATCCTTCCGGAGTTTGATCCGTCAATTAAAAGTCAACGTATGGATATATGGCTTCGAAAAGTAAATGAATGTGCATCGGTTTATGGCTGGGACGACAAGACTACCATACATTTCTCTATGCAAAAACTGCAGGGATTGGCCAAAACTTGGTATCAAAGCCTTAATACTATTCTTTATACGTGGCCAGAGTGGCAAGAAAAACTCATTAAAGCTTTTCCTTGTGAACAAAATTATGGCCAGTCTCTGGAGGACATGTTAAGACGTAGAAGTAGATATAGTGAACCGATTGAGAATTATTTTTATGAAAAACTCGCGTTACTTAACCAATGTGAGATATCGGGTAAACGGGCTGTCGACTGTATCATTCATGGCCTCAGTGATAAAACGGTTAAATCGAGTGCTTTAGCTTTGCGTTGTTCTGAACCGGACCAATTATTGCAGTTCCTGTTAAGTAATAAGGACAGCTCCTATCAGTTATATAATTCCAAACTCAAGTTAGGAAATGAGAATACAAGTTCGTCCGACAATAGTCAATCAAGTAAACCTATTAGTAAGGCAAACATTTATGGTTCAAACCTATTTTGTTACAATTGCAAAGAAAAGGGACATATTTATAATAAATGTTCTAAACCCTTAGTAAAATGCGATTCTTGTAATAGAATAGGTCATAAGAGTGATAATTGTAATTTCAAGTCCGACAGTCGGTTGCCAAAGACAAACGCATCACACAAAACAATGTGTATTACTGGATCGCATCCAAATGATAAATTCGTAAAACAGATCATAATTAATGGTGTTTCTTTGGATGCATTTGTGGACTTTGGCAGCGAAGTAACCCTTATTAGAGAATCTATTATGGTAAAGTTGGGAGTTCTTCATGATGGAGTACCATCAACTATGAAGGGCTTCGGTAACGGTTTTGTTCAGTCTTTGGGTTCGGTAACAATTGAGTTATCAATCGATGGAGTTTCGGCCATGGTCGTCTGTAAAGTGGTCAATGACAATTTTCTTGATAGACCAGTGCTGGTTGGTCAATCATACTCTGAACAACCACATATCGTTGTTATTAAGGACTCAACCAAACTACAATTTTTAGATGTTGGTACCGAAATTCCATCAAATTGTTACGAAGACCCCAAGGAGAGACCAATTAGACTTAGAGTAGTGTCACATAGTGGACTTTATGGTGTAGCTAGTGTTAGAGTAGCGACAGAATTTGTATTCACTGGAAGTGTTTTAGTGGATACTAAAATCGTAGGTAAGCCTAACAAACAGTTTATCATTCTTGGTGGTATTTACAGAGTAGAGAGTGGTCTTATGTTTGTAACTATAAACCCATGTTCAATACCATGTATGCTACAGGAAAATGCTATATTTTCACGTGCTGAAAAGATTGAAATAATAAAACTAATTAATATTACGCCGTCGACATCTGTAGACACCAACGAGAATGTAACCGACTTTATTGACGAAACTAAATTGAAAATAGGTAATTCAGTGTCACCGGACCATACTAGACTCGCTTACTGCTCAAAACTACAGAGACGACGAAAAGGACTGGGACACTAAACTGGGGAAACTACAATGGGGCTTAAATAATACTTTACAGAAGACTATAGGCAGGACTCCCTCGGAAGTCATGTTTGGCACTACGATGAATAGTGAGTGCAACTCTGCACTCAACGAAATAACGGATCTTACCCGTGAGACTTGTGATAGGATGTCAATGCATGAAGAAGTTAAGAATAGGATAGATAGGGAGCAGGAAAAACAGAAACTTTATTACGATAAAGGACGAAAAGTTGCTCAACAATATAAGAAAGGTGACCTTGTGAAAATACTAAAGACTACATTCCATAACGATGGAAAGAGTACTAAACTTATGCCATCTTACGAGGGTCCTTTTAAGGTGGTCAAAGTAATAGGGAACGACCGTTATAAGGTGGCCCCTATCCCAGGATTTTCAGGATCTCAAAATAAGCGTAAGACAACTGTTGCATCTGATAGATTGCAGCCTTGGATCCATATAGCATCTCTTGAACTTGATGATGATAATGAAACTGACACCATGAATGATAATAGCGAGGATGAACTAATCTTAAATAATGACAAGGATTAATAGAGTTATAAATATAGGATAAATAGTTAATTGTATTACCATTTTATTATTGTTATTAGCATACCGTGTCCTTATTTTATGGCCTATTGCTGTATAAAGATTGTATTGTTTTAGGCCAAGCGCGGGACTACGTGAGCGAACGGGTTCTTCGCTTGGCCTCACCAAACATACTTCAAGAGAATAAGTCGGGATCGAGACTTCGTCAGCAAACAAGTGCGATCCCGAACTTAAAAGATATGACAGACGAAGGTTTGGCGTGAGACCTCGGGAGCGAACGAGTGCACGATCTGACCTCGTCCTGTTTATTTGAGAATATACAGAAATTGAAATTTAGATGAAACGCAAGACTCGTCAGCGAACGAGGTAGTCGTTACGAGAATTATAAATGTTGAGATGTTTTTTGAAACTAAAATGATTTTAAGAGGCCTTAAAATTAACCATGTGTATTATTTGTATGTTTCAATTCAAAACGAAATCGAAACTCTTAATTATATAATTTTTATAAGAATTTTGTGTTAATTGGTTTATATTCATCTTTTTTTTACATAATAGGTAAATTAAGTTGTATAAGCGTATCGATATTATTTTTGTTATTAATTTATAATATATATTATTGTTAATAACATTATCATTAATATTTACCAATTATGATTGTAAATTGCCCTATGAAAAAGAGATCATGTAGAGTCGCGAAAAAAAATAACCCCTGGAGACGTTTCTTGCTTGTTCTTTTACTCCAGGGGTCGGATAGGGTTGGAACAAGCGCAAACTTAATTCTAAGGTCGATTTGAGATAAGTGATCTAACGTTACACCGAATGACTCAATATGCCGAGTGTAAGGTTTACAATTGTTGCGTGTATGGGGACATACACGTTGTCAGGACGGACGAGTGTAAGCCCTTATTTATTTTACATACTTTTATTTGTTTTAATTTATATGTCCAAAATTCTAATATCGTTTATGGTATGTTCATTGATATAAAGCAGTAGTTCCCAAACTTATTTTTCTCGTGGACCACTTTCAAAATTTTACTGGTTTCGGTGGACCCCCTGCTGCTACATTTCTACCACATTCTTAAAGTCGCCAAAAAATAAAAATTGTGTCACTTCTGAGTTCTGTCCCTATATTTCGATATGTAAAATAAAAACGAAAAATGGTACATTTTATATCACTTTATTTATTAAAAGAATAGAATTACAAGAAAAAAATATTAAGGTAATATAGGTTCAGGTCATAATTTTAATTAATGGGAAGGATGTATCTGATGGAGTGTCAGCAAACGATCAATGTTTGGCTTTATTTTTGTGAGCAATAACCGCAAATCCCCCCGCTCTGTGATGTTTAATTTGCTCCTTTTTTTTGTTAAGAGGTTTGTAACGGCATTAAAACTCCTTTCGACAAGATATGACGAGGGAAAAGCTATTAAAAATTTCCTTGCGATTTCCCACAGTCCAGGATATTTTTCGGGTATTTCTGCTTGCAGCCAAAATGTTGGGTAGCCTTTTCTAAATTTCACCTTCAGCTCCTCATTAGTGCTTAGCTCGAGCAGCTCCTCTTGTAATACAACATTGGCCACTTCCGTTTCATCAAATGGATTTATTATCCATGGTGGTATATCCATCGTCAGTATATCTTCAAACCTGGTTTTGAAGTCATCATGCAGGGCACTTAAATGTTGACTGTAGGTATGGATATCCTCATCAATACATTCTACCTGCGACAAGTTTGGAAATTGAGAGAATTCGCGCCGACTAATGTTTTGCTTCATAAATTTCAATTTCCCAAGAAAAGCCGAAATTATCCCCTTTGTTTTTATTAAATTCAGGCTGTCCCCTTGTAACTGCAAGTTAATATCATTAAATTTTTTAAACAAATCTGTCAAATACGCAATGTCTGCTTTGAATTTGATCAAGTTTTCTTTTAAATCTGGATCTCTACTTTCTAAGAACTCTAATATGGAATCGAAAACAGAGTAAAATCTCGTTAAGCATGCACCTTTCGACAACCAGCGTACTTCAGTATGTAAGAGCAGTCGTTGGAAGTCTTCATCATTTTCGTCGCACAATTGAGCAAATAAACGTGTATTCAATGCATTGCTTCTGATTTTGTTGACAGCTTTTATTACAAAATGAAGAGATTGGTTCAACCTGTCACTTAAATGTTTTGCCACAAGATGTTGTCGGTGGATTACGCAATGAATAGCTGTAAGTCCTGGTATAATTCTTTTGAGATGACTTATAAACCCACGATATCGCCCGACCATTGCAGGAGCTCCGACTGTTGCCACTGAAATAATGTTTGTAAATGGGATCGATTTTTCCGTAAAAAAATTACTCAGGACATTAAATATTGATTCGCCTTTAGTGTCAGTCTTCAAAGTTCTGGCAAATAGCAATTCTTCGTGAATTTCTTCCTCAACAATAAATCGGACATATGCCAATAGTAATGCTTCATTACTGGGTAACGTTGACTCGTCCAGTTGTATAGAAAAATGAGTTTTTTGCAGATGATTGCACAAAAAGCTTTCGATATCAGAGCTCATTTCATCAATGCGTCTTTGTACAGTATTGTTACTTAATGGAATTCTTTTTAGTACGTCAAATGGAGATTTGTGCAAAACAGTTTTTAAAACCTCTTCAACAGCGGGTAAAATTAATTGTTCTCCGATAGTGTGCGGTTTTCCAGATTTTGCTATAAGTAATGAGATATTGTAAGATGCCCGCAAGCCATCATCGTTACTTTGAGATGTTGAAGCGAACATACTGTGCATGGTGGGTCTCTTTCCATATTTTTCTTTCAATGTTTGAAAATATTTTAAATCTTTACCTATTTTATCAGTATGACACCTTTTTAGATGATCTTCGAGCTTTGATGGTTTCATAGAGTCATTGCTCAAAACTTTGTTGCATAATAGGCACATGGGCAATTGTTTGTCTGCCTCTGATGGAACAAAACCATATTTCAAATAATCGACACTATATTGTCGACATTTTTTCTTTGCTGTAGCCATGTTTCGTGTCAGTTACCTTACCTGTAAAAAAAATGTTTTAGTAACCAAGTTTTTTTCTGAATATAGGTATCACACCGCAGCCTTTGTCAGCACGCGGAAATAGAATTACGGCTTGTAAAGGGACCAACTAATAAACCGCTGAGACAAATACAAACGTTTTCACAAAACGGTATCAATTTTAAAGTACATAATTTACCACTAATTTTTAATAGTATAAATAAAAATTAGTGTACTCAGTATCGAATACTGATCATATTTGTGTAGGAAAAAATAAACGTCGAAATCCCAAAATTGTCCATAAAAACGATAACTAACATTTTATTAAATCAATGAGTTCACGCGCTCCGTGTATTTGCGTATTTTTTGTCTGCGGCTTCATTGTTAAAACGTGACAAACAGGCATCGAAGTTCAAGCCCCGCCCTTTTCCCGTCGCCCGCGCACCGCTCGCTCTTTCCGAAAAGGAATAGTTTTGATAAAATAGTTACTTCAAAATCAATTTAACATGATTATGAAATTACTGTTTTATAAAATTAGTAGTTATTTGCAAGAAAAATTACAAAATTAATTGCTCTGCAATATTGCTTATTCGGCCTTTTTAGAGAGGCAGTGCTTCTCTCGTGAAAAACAATTGAATAAAACGTGCTGTGTTTGTCTTCAAATCGAAAGAGGACAATTAAAATATCTGTAAGTTACTAAGTTACCTATCTATACAGGCCGTTGTGATCAACCGACTAGTACACGTAAACAAAATACTTAAGTACTATAACAAAAAAAGGTAGGTTACTTACTTTTCTCCGGCACTAGCAAACACAGATATAAATTTTCTCACAACTTTTTTCCAAATTCCGCCTTGTTTTCGAAATTCCGGAAACAAATGAATGCGTTTGGTTGCCTTTGGCATCAAGTATTTATAGTGTTGATCAAGTTCATGTCTGAACAAGCATTAAGCATTGTCGGGCGGATAGCGCTTTGCAAGTCTGTACACGAAATTGTACGTAATATCGAATACACAAGTTTGGACAAGTAACAGTCGCTTGCCTTATTAAAATATTATCTGCTTAGATAGGTACTTAAAACAATGTAGGTAGGCCCTTATAAAAACTATGCTTACATTTTTGCTCTTTACTATCAAAAGCAGATAAATTTTCGTGGACCCCCATTAACATCTTATGGACCCCCATTTTTTGTTCACGCCTACGTAGACCCCCAGCAAGTCTCCCGTGGACCCCTGGGGGTCCACCTGGACCACTTTGGGAATCACTGATATAAAGTGACAACACTGGGAAAAAAGAGGTTTTGGAGTGGGAGGCGGCAAGTTGGGTCATTCGAGAACGGAGGGTAGAACGGACAAGTTGAAAAGAAAAATAAAAAAAGTTATTGAAGTGAATTTGGAAGTGTTTAATTTAGACAAGCTTACATCAAAAGTTATTGAAGTGAATTTGGAGGTGTTTAATTAGGAGAAGTTTACACATTTATATTATACTAGCTTTTACCCGCAGCTCCGTCTGCGTCAAAAAGAAGCCTATTAGCTCTTTGAAATGGCAGTGGATGGAGCAGAAAGGTTCTCGAATGGCAACCACGAACCGGCACAGCGTTGTGACCACCGACCAGATGGTCAGATGACCTGAAAAAGGTCGCAGGCAAATGATGGACGCAGGCCGCTTACAACCGGTCATCTTGGAAATCATTAGGAAAGGCCTATGTCCTGCTGTATACTGAAATTATGATGATGTTTTATTAAAATATATAACTAGGCGTTAGGCCTTTGACCCAGAGGCCGTGAGTTTGATTCAGATGCCGAAAGGCGGTTCCGAATAACTCTAACACCAGGATGTACAGTGTAGATTGGCCATGTAAACCGTTAGATATTAATGAATTATGTGATACAAATAAGAAGAAAATACATTCTCTTTTCAAATAATTATATTATACTATATTTAAACAGTGACTAATTACATTAACATAGCATCTATGACAATACTTATACAGGGTAGCGAAATCTTGATATTGGGAGATCGCTGTGATAGAAATTGCATTCTAATTTATTAAGGCAAGCTTTCCCGTAGCGACATGGTTTAGGGTGGTAGAAATGACAAGCTGGGTTGACGCAGTTCGGGTAGAATTTGCAAATACTAGGCAGGGCCGCGGGAGATATGGTTTTGTAGTTTGCTGCTGGTACCACGTGCGATGCTGTTGACAAAATAGATTTTGTTAATTTTTGAGGTAGAAGCGTAGGAGCACTAAGTTTTGATTTTATTGTAATATTGGAGTTTGGAGAGTGCCGAGACGGGAGAGGAAAGTGTTAGAGGCACATGAGATAAAATATATAAATATGGGTTATATTTTTTTTTTTTATTGTACTTAGCTAAAAATCATAATTAACGCTAATTCAATGAAACTAAAAAAACCAACTGCGTTTCTGTGTAATTTTAAAATGAAAAATACCCAAAAAAATCCGCCATTTTGTTTTTATTTTTTTTTATTTTCCCTGTGTCATTTTCACAGTTAATATGAATTTAACGACACCTTTCAAGTTAAAATCCATCAAGCCGTTCAGGCTGCAGAGCGTGCCAAACAATTGTACATGCAAACATACTCTCGAAAAACTTAACCCTCCTTTCATTGCAGTCGAGAAAAAACAGGAATTGGATATAATTATATTCGTAAATATACAGCTTCAAAAAATTGCAATTCGATATCGCAAGATCTGTCTGGCACTACGAATCTCATGCTCTTTCTTTCCCACTCCCCACCTCCCCGCGCATACCCAAGGTGCGGTACAGTGATTGCGGTCAATTTATAGTTTAGTAGCAACGACTGCCTAGCATCATTGATGATATCAGGCAACAAATTCTGCTGAGAGGAGACCATTTTGGAACCCTGTTTTATTATTTGTACAAAAAATTTTTGGCATTTTTTCTTATCATCTCTTATTTTAAAAATAAACTATTATCATCTTCATTTTAAAATTGTTTTACTTGTAGACCAGCTGCTGGAACGTTACTGTAACAGTATATAGATGCACTGACCGAGCACAGGCGGGGCGGGGTCGGCGGGGGAGGCGGGGGAGTGCGAGTACACGCAGCCGCGGCGAGTGCAAGCTGCTGGAACGTTACTGTAACAGTATATAGATGCACTGACCGAGCGCAGGCGGGGCGGGGTCGGCGGGGGAGGCGGGGGAGTGCGAGTACACGCAGCCGCGGCGAGTGCAAGCTGCTGGAACGTTACTGTAACAGTATATAGATGCACTGACCGAGCGCAGGCGGGGCGGGGTCGGCGGGGGAGGCGGGGGAGTGCGAGTACACGCAGCCGCGGCGAGTGCAAGCTGCTGGAACGTTACTGTAACAGTATATAGATGCACTGACCGAGCGCAGGCGGGGCGGGGTCGGCGGGGGAGGCGGGGGAGTGCGAGTACACGCAGCCGCGGCGAGTGCAAGCTGCTGGAACGTTACTGTAACAGTATATAGATGCACTGACCGAGCGCAGGCGGGGCGGGGTCGGCGGGGGAGGCGGGGGAGTGCGAGTACACGCAGCCGCGGCGAGTGCAAGCTGCTGGAACGTTACTGTAACAGTATATAGATGCACTGACCGAGCGCAGGCGGGGCGGGGTCGGCGGGGGAGGCGGGGGAGTGCGAGTACACGCAGCCGCGGCGAGTGCAAGCTGCTGGAACGTTACTGTAACAGTATATAGATGCACTGACCGAGCGCAGGCGGGGCGGGGTCGGCGGGGGAGGCGGGGGAGTGCGAGTACACGCAGCCGCGGCGAGTGCAAGCTGCTGGAACGTTACTGTAACAGTATATAGATGCACTGACCGAGCGCAGGCGGGGCGGGGTCGGCGGGGGAGGCGGGGGAGTGCGAGTACACGCAGCCGCGGCGAGTGCAAGCTGCTGGAACGTTACTGTAACAGTATATAGATGCACTGACCGAGCGCAGGCGGGGCGGGGTCGGCGGGGGAGGCGGGGGAGTGCGAGTACACGCAGCCGCGGCGAGTGCAAGCTGCTGGAACGTTACTGTAACAGTATATAGATGCACTGACCGAGCGCAGGCGGGGCGGGGTCGGCGGGGGAGGCGGGGGAGTGCGAGTACACGCAGCCGCGGCGAGTGCAAGCTGCCAGGAACTTGCAGCGCGGATGTTGGAAGGCGCACGCGGCTCCGTAGCGGCAGAGTGGAAATGAACGGCACCACGGCTTGCGTTCTGCGGTTGATACTGTAAGGAAATATTATGACTTAATACGATGATAAACAGTTTTTCTGAAAGAAGGCAAGGATGGGGGCAGTAGTTAGTATTCTGTTATTAAATAACATTTCATTTCAGAGTAATGTCCATAAATTAATAATATCCTCTTTTAAGTTAATGTATTTAACACCCACGGATAAAAAATATTTTCGGCCCTTTTTATTTTATCACTTCTTCAGTGAAACTCTGTGGTTTGGTCAAGTCGATTAAATCTAGTTAGAAGAATCAGGCTAAGTGAAGTGACAGAAAAACTGCCCTTAGCGATTTCTAGCAGCTTTTGACAACAAACAAGAAAATCACATAAACACTCACACTGAACGTGAACAATCTCATGTCTTCCAACAACACTTATGTGTATCCACTATCATTATGCACAAATACCCAAAAAAACCACAAATTTTAGAAAATAAAACAAGATCCTTTCAGCTTCCCGCCAAAACCTACGTATATTTGCTGTCTTTCAAAATAGTAAATAAACAAAAAAGAAAAATATACTTACGAGGGGGCAAAGAATCATATTTGTGCGAGCTGACAGCCGTAGTTACTACTACATGATTGTCACTACTCGCACTTTCAGTCCTTTCTCTTGTCCTCTCCACTTTCTCTTCTTTCTGCTTCTCTTTCTTACCGATATCAAAAACTATAGGAGACGATTTCCGTTTCTTAGCAGAACTATCATCCTTCTCCACTTTTATATCTAATTTCCTTTTTTCTGGAACTTTCTCCTTTTCCTCTGTGACTTCAGCTCTCTTCGTTTCTTTTTCTTGAGGTTTTATTATCACTTGAGTTTCGCTCTCATCGCTCGTTTTGCTTATTCGCTTTATCTCTTTCGGACTAGATTTTTCCTCTTGCTTCTCTTTTTCTTCAGATGTTTCTTTTACTTTTTCTTTCTCTTTGACTACTTCTTTTGTTCTTAAAACAGATGGTATTTCTTTCGGTTTACTCTTTAGTTCTTTTAATTCTTCCTCGTCGTTTAATAGACCTTCCGTCATTAGTTTTTTGGCTAGGAAAGCGTTGGGGTTGAATCCGTCCATTGTGACAATAAACTGAGTACTTTTGTCCTTATCCACAGTTGGATTGTGGATGTTTCTAGAACAAAATGACATAGATTATAAAAAAGCATTGAGACTCTACAATCATCAATACATATAATAAAACAGTAGGAACCGCGTGTCTGTACATTTTATAAAATTAACAAAAAATGGATGTGGGCGATAAAAAAAGAGTAACAGAACACAAAAAAGATTTTTTAGATTTTTTGTATGTACTCGCTAATCTTTAAAACTTCTGAACAGATTTTTATGCGGTTTTCACTAAAAGATTAAGCTCATCCCTGAGCAACATATAGGCTTTGTTTCATCGAAATCTGATGTCTGATAAAAAAGGTATCGTCATTTAAAGTTTAAAGATAATTTTTCTATGGGCGATTTTATAGTTACATAAAATAGCAACATATCTTCAACATATCCTCAAGAAATTTTAAAACGCGCTATGGTTGTTTTTGTGAAAAGTAAAAATAAAAGCTGATTATTTTGCTCCGTACTTAAGACCTTTTGATTCTTTTGTGATTTGGTAAGTTACTGTTGTTGAATTTGTTGACTTTATTCTCATACTTGGCTATGAAAATATGGACTTCTAATCTTGCTTTGTGGATTGGTTAGTTAATATTTCGGATAATATTGCTGATTTATAATTTGACACTTGGCTATGAAAATACGAACTTTCTGGTCTTGCTTTGTGGATTGGTAAGATATTTCGGATATCTTCAAAAGTTTCTTGGCTTTATAGATTTATTGAACTAAGTTTAACATTTGGCTATAGCAATACGGATTTTGTGATCTTGCTTTGTGGATTGGTTAGGTATTTCGGATATCTTTAAGTTTCTTAGCTTTATAGATTTATTGAACTAAGTTTGACATTTGGCGATAGCAATTCGGATTTTGTGATCTTGCTTTGTGGATTGGTTAGGTATTTCGGATATCTTTAAGTTTCTTAGCTTTATAGATTTATTGAACTAAGTTTGACATTTGGCGATAGCAATTCGGATTTGGTGATCTTGCTTTGTGGATTGGTTAGGTATTTCGGATATCTTCAAAAGTTTCTTGGCTTTATAGATTTATTGAATTAAGTTTGAAATTTGGCTATAGCAATTCGGATTTTATGATCTTGCTTTGTGGCTTGGTTAGGTATTTCGGATATCTTCAAAAGTTTCTTGGCTTTATAGATTTATTGAACTAAGTTTGAAATTTGGCTATAGCAATTCGGATTTTGTGATCTTGCTTTGTGGATTGGTTAGGTATTTCGGATATTATTTAAAAAAAATCTTGGCTACATAGATTTATTGAATTAAATATATATATATATATATAATGATTTCTTATGTTTTCGCGATTGTTATTCATTAAATTAAACTATTTTAATACGTTTTTATCGCGTTTATTACTTATTACGATAAAACCGTATTAAAATAGTTTAATTTAATAAATATATATATTATTGTATTTTGTGCTTTGCTTTCAAAAATGTCCTGAAGAAAGCCAAATCTGTCTCAGAATGTCCTAGATGCCCCAGTTGGCACTGGCAAAGCTTACCTGACCAGAGCTATTCTCGCTGAAATCAGGAGTATAAAATTGCTCTGGCAGTAGCTTCGTCAGGAGTTGCAGCCACATTAATCCCTGGCGGTAAAACGGCTCACACAATGTTTAAAATCCCAATCGATTTAGACAGCATTGAAACACCGACATGTTCTGTTACAAGAAACTGTGATAAAGCTTAAGTGTTTGAGAATTGCTGTCTAATCGTTTGGGATGAATGCTCAATGGCAAACAAAAAAGCCGTTGAGGCCGTGGACCGAACACTACGGGATATTCGCCAATGGGGAACATTACATTACTTTTCTCTGGAGATTTCCGGCAAACTCTACCCGCCAAAACTCGAGGAACTGGAGCCGACGACATTAATGCTTCGCCCCAAATAGAAAAGCTAAACTCGACCATTAATATACGAGCACAGCTCCGTGGCCATTGGCATGTCCAAGAATTTTCAGATATTTTACTGAAAATTGGAAACGGCAACCTCCCTGGATTAAATGATCAAGTGACTCTTCCAGAGTCGCTAGGTAGAATCGTTTCGTCAAAAGAGGGACTAATAAATTCGGTTTTCCGAGACTATCGAGAATACCACACTAAGAAAATTCTTGGTAAAGTGAACGCGCTGTACTGAAAAAAATTTGGCTCTAATTGTTGGGGATGAAGTGGTATACACGTCTTTTAACACTGTTGTTAATCAAGATGATGTCACAAACTATCCAGTTGAGTTTTTAAATTCAGTTACTGCAAGCGGTGTTCCTGCACACAAAATCACACTCAAAGTTGGTGTTCCGATAATGCTACTGAGAAATCTTACTCCACCTAAATTGTGCAATGGAACCCGACTTACCCCCATATTCTTAAACGTTTGCTCCAACTCGACTCAACCTCACTCCAATTCTTTGGTATGAATAGTCGACACTAGTTTCCTTGACTTATGGAGATTCCTCATTGGAGGTGAGTAACGAACTGTCAAATATTAGGTTGGTCGAGAGGTACCTTGAGGCCTCCTCGAAATGAAATAAATGTTTTACATCAGTGTTTTGAAACTTTTAGGTAAAACGCCTAGGTATCTACTTTATTTATTTTTTACTTTATTCCTTTGTATTTTACATTTTTTTCTGCTTTTGATTGTTAATATAACCTGTGTCGTTCCTCATTGGAGTTTGCTTAAGTAACCAACTAAGAATATCGTTCACAAGGAAGTTCGAGGATTTCCTTGAGGCGCCCTCCAATGAGTTTGAGTAAAGGACGTCCGTAAGGTTTTGTTTAAGAATACGGGTGTTAGAGTAACTTCTCTACAAAGAAACTTAACCGAAGCTGAGATTCTTACTGGGTGTGGTGCAGGCGAAACTGTGTACATACCACGAATACCAATCATCCCCAACAATTTCCCATTCCAATTCAAACGGACACAATTTCCTGTGTCGACGCTAAAGACTGTTGGAGGTCTCAGGTCGAATTGTTTTTCACACGGCCAGTTATACGTGGCTTGGTCGCGGGTTAGAAATGCGGATAACCTGTTTATATTAGCCCCAGAAGGAAAAACTGTTAATGTGGTTTATAAAGATATTTTATAATTTTCTAGCGTTATGATTATTATTGTAAGGGTTCATTATAATCCATTCATAAGTTGTCGTATGAATGAGTAACTAATATCCATACATCTATAGATCCTTATAAACTTTCACATTTGCAATATTAAAAGTATACCGCTCACAATAAAAAAAATTAACTGTATACAGACTAATCTGACAGAATTTTTAAATTTGTCATATCTTTAACAAGGGTGTGTAAGAAAACTAAACTTCACACGGGCGAAGTCGCGGGCACCAGCTACAGATAATAAAGTATGTATTCGTGTCTCTATTATTTGTCATGTCATCAATAATTTATGACAATTCGAAGTGATTATTTCATGAAACGAGTGTAAGTTCAATCGAACCGCTATCACAATAACAGAACGCACAAGCTTATATTGAAAGAGAAATCCATTCTAAGACAACGTATTTATAATTCCCACAGTAAATTTCTATAGATAAAAAGCATATTCCGTTATTAATGTCATGCGAAAATGCTAAAGAAATGTACGAAAAACTTTGTTTTATTTTTGAAAACGGATCATCAGCGGAACAGAAAAAATTTAATATATTACAAATATTTTATCGATATTCATATGTCACGTACAACATAGCACACCTGCAAAATATAAGTCAAAAACTAAATTCACTTGGAGAGAAAGTTTTAGACACATAAGCTTGTATCAAAAATATTATGAACTTTACCACCAAAATATAAGTATTTTATAACAGCATGGGAATCTACTCCGCTACAAGAGAGAACACTAAATAACCTTACAGCTAGATTGATCACTGAAGAAGAAAAGATGAGACTACAACAACCGCATTCAAAGCTGAAACGAGTCGCGCTAAATATTATAAAAATAAACAGTGCTCAATCTGTAAAAAGAATAATCACTCTATTATTTTAGAAACAAGCAAAAACCTGCTCGATTTGTAAAAAGAACAACCATAAAGAAAAAGACTGTTATTTTAAAAATAAAAAAGAAACAAATAAGAAAGAATATTCTACATTATATATGTACAGAAATAGAAGAATTTATTATTGACTCTGTATGTACAAACCATATGACAAATCAAGAGTGTACCTAATGTCAAATTAAAAATAATTTAACTTACAGAGTTTCTATGATTAGCGTGTCGTCTTTCCGACTAGACGTCCTGCCTTCTAGCCTCCGAGACGGGACATACTCATTATTAATGATTTTCTTTGTTATCGGGGCCGGTATGTATTCTTCTTTGTCAGCCTCACTTGCTACCCTAAAAATAAAATACAAATTAAATAAGTGTAAGTAAATTAAATTATCACTGTACAAACAATCACGACATCTATAAAGGTATCATAGGTAAGGTTGTATTTGTGTCATATGTATATCAGTATTCCTAACTGTATCCTAAATGCGTATGCGAAAGTATGTTGAGTCCCACCACATAGACCAGATAATTTAGGCCCAATATCACAGAATTATTAACAGTACAATCGTACAGAACGGACAATCACAACCTCCCTCCCTCCCGAAACAGATACCGCATATCACCGCGCAGATTTACGGTAAAAATCAAGAGCAAAACATTGCCAGTATGTCGCATTTACCGCGCGGCCGCTGCGGCGATTATGACGTAGGTACGATAAATAACCAACCCTACGACTAACACACACATTGACGCGCGTGCGTACGCAACCGAATCGTAGTAGTAGTCATAGGTATAGGGCTCGCCGCTGTTGTATGGAGTGTCCGGGGTGTGCTAATATGTCAACTTTCTATCACGTCGAAACTCCACCGTCGCCTCCAAGTAACGTAGTTTTAATAAGTACATTCACGATCAAAATAGGATTAGGGTGGTTAGGACTACGAAAGAACATGATCACACGATAGTTAAATATAATATGCACTCACTTAGAACTCTTGTCATCTTCACTGTCCATATCCAAGCTAATGTTATCGCTATTATTGTCTGTCTGTATGTCCGCCCCGGGCACCTGTATGACTATCTTTTGGGCATCCACACACCGCCGCATGGGCAGAACTAA
This sequence comes from Euzophera pinguis, assembly GCA_947363495.1. NCBI lineage: Eukaryota > Metazoa > Arthropoda > Insecta > Lepidoptera > Pyralidae > Euzophera > Euzophera pinguis. The sequence goes on along the minus strand of OX376170.1, from coordinate 8,341,929 downwards.
CGCCCGCTTGATTTTCTGCGGCTCGGCGTCTACTTTTGGCGGGATCTGAAAATAATAGTGCTATAAGATTTTAGGCGTTGCAAAATTTGCAGTTTTGTATACGTCGAATACTACACTACATACCTAGACCATTTTCAAATTCAAAACGATTTTTAAATTACAACCTTGAAACCAATAAGTAGAATTAAAAATCAAAGCGGACTTTTACCCGTCGATTCCATAAGGATATATTCCGAAAATAAAACCTATATAAGTAGATGAACTAATCACGGTTATACGATTTCTTTTTTCAAAAATGTCTTATTCGGAAAAATTCTAGAAATTAGCTGATTCCAGTAATCAGAATTTAAATGTGATATTAAAGCAGAAAAGTTGTCAAGTGTCATTTCTACAAGGTTAAAAGTGTGACGTCACAGAAACCCATAAAATTCGTCCTGTAGCTAGACCGTTGGAAATACGGGCTAAGTTAAATTAGTGTTTGGAGAGGTTATACTAAACAGAACCCAATAAACACTACAATTGAATAGAATTTTGTGTGGGGCTGCTACGGCTCTCAACAGACGAGGTCCACTTCACAGACATCACACGTCGGTTGCGGTGATTTGCCAAGTTCAAAGTAATTTGCACCTTACATCCAGCAGCTATAGGCAAACTAGATTAGTGTTTGGAGATGACAAACGGAACTTAACTAACGCACTGCATATTTGAAACATAAAATTACAGGATATAATCAAAATATGCCGATGGAAGACGATTCCGCTGAAAGTACGTTGCTGTAGAAATGCTAAGCCAGTCGTTCCGTGACCACGGCTGTTGTAACACGGTTCAAACGTCGGAAGTACGAAGGTATTATATGCTAAGTGCATCCTGTAATTTTATGTTTTAAACAGGGCTTTATAAAGACTTAAGTAAGATTTTTGTGAGCATCAGCTAATATATAATTTGGCTGGACGAAATGGACAGATCAAGCGAAGTAGAACCTTTATAAAACTTACATTGAGCAGACTTTTGTGCAGCAAACTGGAGGGTGGAGCTCCGACATTATGCGTAGATCGAGGCGATTTAACAAGTTTAAATTAATTAACGCCTTACAACCAGCAGCATTAGACGGACTAGATTAGTGTTTGGAAAGGACAAGCAAAGGTTTTTTAAGATTTTTGTGCACATCGGTGAAACACGGTTTTGGCTCTATTTCGTCCAGTCAAGCTAAGCAAAACCTTAAAAAAACTTACATTGAGCAGACTTTTGTGTGCATCAGCTACGGCTCTCATCAACAAACTGGAGGCGGGAGCGCCGACTCGAGGTCGAGGTCGGACTCGCACCACGCTGGCGCATGTCGATCGAGACGGACGATTTTCAAGAACTGATACCCTGTTCAATTTATATTTTTATTCAAGTGTGCATTCGATTACGTAATTAAGAGTCAAGAGTTTAGAACGAAAAATAGTATAGTAATATATAAATACCCGAGTTCCCCAATATATTATTAAACTTAATATATTTAAAACGGCAGTTTAGTATCATTTTAATGTTCATTCACAAATCATTGATTAGCTCTTTTTAAGGCTGACGAAGGGTACAAAACAAATGGTTTTTTTTTCATAAGGTACACCAACAGTATTCACATAACAGCCTATGACAACTATCACTTCTAAATTTAGTTCTAATGTAAACATTAATTACAGTTACAGGTATACTCAATATATTACACAGGTACAAAACTTTGCTGTAAAATGAAAAAAGAGCTTACCAAGGAAGTGTTAGTTGATGAACTCGGGTTTTAATAGGGCAAAGAAACTTACTTTGAAGTAATCCTCTTTGATTCTGGTTTTTCTGAAGTGCTGTCATCTGATATGACAATTTTCTCTGGATGATCGCCGAGGCGACTCTTAGCCGACTTCTGAGGTCGGAACTCTGGTTCTCTTTCTGGTGTTAACCTGTGTACAATTTAGGTATTAAATTTATGATTTTGATCAAATATACAGATAATTTTTCGACTTCCCATGCAAATCTAGTGATCGCTGACAGGATTTTGTTTGGTGTTTAAAAAGTAATTCTTTTCAAGTTGGTAAATGGCTAAAATAAAAATATTTTTTAGATGGTGACAAGGTTGTGACATTATACTTTTCTATCATGAAATTATTCAATAATAACATTGTTAATACTTACAAAAATAAAAAATTTAAAATATCAAAGAAAAAAAGATCAAATTTTGTTTTTGTCATTAAAATTAAATTAATATTCAGCATTAGCTAATTCTACAAACAAAAAAAAAACTATTATACCTATAGATTTAGAAATTTTTTGACTAATAGATTGGCTGATCGGTAAAAGAAGCGAGACCAATTTGAAAAGAGTTGGTGTGTCTGTGTCATACATGTGTGTCCTCTCAAATAGTACGAGCCGAGCAATGTCGACATCACTATGATCGATTTTCTTAATGTGAGAACATTGCCAAATTAAGTATACAGTATTCTTTGGGACAAGTTAGAATAAAATAACATAATAAACATGCTACTTTAGCATTTTATTGTTAACGAGCACCCCGACTCTACTTCGAATAGGTGAACATTTTAATATTTTCTTTGTTCTAATTTTGAGAGCCGTGACAGATTCTCGCGCCGTTTTTGAAAAGTTTTAAGGGTCTACTGAAAAGTGCAATTATTGAAAGTGCTTACTACATATGGTTGAATTTATTTTTTTGGAAAACCCTTAACATTAGGTGGAAATCTGAAATGTAGGTATTTAATAAAACTAAAATATATAGGTACGTTTGATACCAGTAGGTAGGTACTGATTCCTTCTTAGCGTTTGGGTGCAATAAATATCATATTGATAGGATATGATGTTTGACAGCATCAATGTCAATCCTTAAACTTCAAGATCGAGGTTGCAAATTGTGAAAATTCACGTATTTATTTTTATCCAAATTTGAATCCTTATTCATCTTACTCATTCATATGATAAAACTACATATTTCTCACATATGAGTATGGAAAAACTATCGATTTATACAGTAATAAACTTTGGTGGTACTTATGTGTAAAATGTGAAATTATGTGAGTTTTATTTGTTACTTGAGTTAGATTTAGGCACTGCACATGAAACCATTATTATAAAAAAAAAAAAAAAAAAAAAAAATATGTATTCAGACAAATAGTCCATTGAGTGTTAGTACTAGTAGAGTAACTTAAAAGCTATGTTAGTACATATGTAACTAATATATTATATTTATTTCTATTTATTTATTATATTTTGTTTTTAATTTAGGTATTTTCTTGTCCTACTGTGCGACCCCAAGACAACTGCATGCTCATGTACCCAATGACTATGAATTATGCTCTTCTACTGAACACTTTTTTAACACTTACAACTAGATACTTTGGTTATAATTTAAATATTTGTTTTTGACAAGAAATCCATAAAGCCAGGTATGGGACATTATTGTGTATATGAAATGGTCTAGCTCTCTATCTCATTCTAACATACGCATATCCTATATATTTTTCTTTCGCATTTCCCGTCTATTGGATCCATAGTCTAAGATTTTACTACACCATTATTACACTACTTTATAATAAATTTAATTAAAATTAACCTTTCGGGACTAGTCCGTTTATCTGCTTCCTTTTTCTCCGTAGCTCTCCTTTCGTCCCGGGCACCTAGCCTTTCACGTACAGGCCTCTTGGGTAGTTTCAACTCAATTTGTGGAAGGGTTTCTACAGGATCTATAACTTTTGGTTTAGAAACCTCTATTTGTTTAGGCGGATGAGTGGGTGACTTGGATTTTTCGGTGGTAAGGGGAGGGGTCGCGACTGGCGCCTGGGATGATATTTCCTGGAAAAAATAAATTTGTAAGGTATAATATTTGCCCAGCAGTAGGACACCTAAAGCTATTTAAAAATATATTTACACTACTTTTATATGAAAGTTCTGCACAGATAAATATTTAGGTACCATAAAAAATACCAATACTAAGTAACTAAATCTCACAGTTTTGTTTCATTGCTTGTAAGCATTATTTAATACAGTTATTATTAAATCCTATGTAAAAAATTATATTAGTTGTGTTAATTACCTGAAATACATCTTCAGCAAAATCGTTCATCAATTCCTCAGCTTCAGTTCTGATATTAAGAAAATCCTCATCATCAGACATTGAGTCCAACTGCTCCGTTAATTTTTGCTTTAACCCTTGGATCTTAGCTTCAATTTCATTTATTTCCTTTATTTGTTCTTCTCTTGGCGCTCCTGCAGATGAAACACTGGTCTTGGGTGTAGGCTCATCTTGGATATTTTCCACCTCAATTGATTGTGAGGAATCCGGTTCAATTTGTGAGGCTATAGTTGCTGGATCTATTATAGGCAATATTGGGCGTTTCAATTCTTGCAAAGTAGGTTTTTTATCAACTATCTTTATATCTTCTTTGAGATCATCCAAAGTTATCCCATGGTTTTTTAGTATTTGCCCAGCAAAAACATCAGTAATCGAAGGTTCAGATTCTTTCTCCATATTCATCAACAAAGGTGGGACATTGGGTCTAATCATGTCATGATGTTTGCTCTTTTTCTTGCTTTTATGAATTTTCTTTACTTCTTTCTTCTTGTGACTTTTTTCTTTCTCTTTCTTCTTAGATTTCTTTACAGTATCTCCTTTCTTGTTTTTATCTTTCTTATCTTTTGATTTGCGATCTTTAGACTGAGATCGCTCTTTGCTTTTCTCTTTTTCAACGGGCTCTGTCAAATGAAAAAGAAAAATAGAATTTTCATTAGGTGCAACTGAAATAACTTTGTGGTGAAGAATTCTAGATCATAATGCGGCATTTTTGAGGTAATAATTACGTGTAATCTCGCTACCCCTCCTTTAAACTTTAAATAACAACACAAAAAAGCAAATAATGTTGTTTAGTGGTACAAATAGGTAAGGTGAAATTTAGATGGTGGAACTATGTACTATGTTTTACGTTTAGTGAAAATAAATTAAGTAAAATAAAATTTCATATTCATTGTTTTACTATTATATGACATACCTAAAACTCATTTGCTCATTTAATTTAAACAAGACTCAGCTTAATCATTACATGGAAACAATAAATTCAGATAAATATCTAACATTTGTACCTAGCAAGGTACTCATAAAGACTTATTACTTAAATTTTGTAAGAAATAAAAAAATACTAACTCAAGGGCGCGGTAACAGTGACCTCTTGTAATTTCTTTAGTACTTGATGCAGCCAATTGACAAACAGCTCAGTGTTGTCTCCAAGAAATAGCTGAAGGTCATCCTCCATCTGGGCCCGAGTCCTCTTGTTGGCTACCATCACCATTACATAGTCTGGGAGTTCATCATCTGAAATTGATTTCAGGAATACATAATCCACTTGTAGGATCTTGTAATCGAAATAAAAATGTAAAATATTGTGCTAAAAATAACAAATTTCAGAATACTAAACCAACACTTTGTGTGTTTTAAAGATTGTATATCTACTCACACACAGTATGTCTGTACTGAGCAAAGCCGGGTAGAGCAACTAGTATACAATTAATTTAATAGTGTTCCTGCCTCCATGGTCCAGAGGTTAAGACGTTTGTCTTAGACCCAGAGGTTGTGGTTGAGGTCGACATTGCAGACTTGCTCACCTGATTGTCTGACAGTATTGTAATAAATGATGAGTCCATGCTTTAGAGAACATGTTAAGTCATTGGTCCCGGATGCTGTCTGTTGGTAGTTAATGGAACAACATCAAAGACCTAAAGGTGGTTCCGAAAGACTCACATAAGATTGTACAGGGCCGATTGACCATGCAACCAAATCAATATGTCTGGTGTATGTTAGTTAGTGGTAGAATATAAATAATTCCACAAACAACAGCAATAACAAGAAACAAACATCAGGCAGGTTATACTTTAAGAGTGATAAATTTTTCAACAAGAAAACTCTTTTATTCTTTATTTCAAGTTTTGTGTTCAATATCATATGAATATAATTTTCGTTAAAACAATCTGGTGCAACAGTTGTATCAAACTGTGACTGATCAATTTTGTAAAATTAGATGTTGCTGCAATTGACATTGGCAGCAATTAATCATGTTGCAATATGATCACAAAAAAGAAAGTTGTTTGGTAACTATGAATTTATGATTCAAGTATAGACTTATAAGCTAGTTAGTTGTTTCAGCCGCAGTCAGTCCACTGCTGGACTTGGGCCTCCCCATTAATTGAGGGTTGTTGCCATACTCGCCCTGCTTGGCAGGCGGGTTGGCGAGCGCAGTTTCAATGGCTTATCGTACTTCGGACATTGCTGCCCATCGGAAGTATTCTTCAGCTAAGGAAGGGTGGGAAGTGTTTGAGTTTGGGGAAAGGATGAGGTACTAGGATGCTACTGACTCGGATGGACATGGGTTGACTCAGTAGCAGCTCGGGTAGGTCGGACTCGCGTACCTGTGTGCTATGTAACCAAGCCATCGGACAGATGCTTGGAAATAACACCCTTGACTTGAGCTAGTTAGTAAAGGGTCCTAAAAATGGTCGCAAAATTTTTACTTGGACTCATTATGTGAGTGATCACATGATAAGAAGTCCTAACAAATCAGTCAGTACTGGTACCCCTAAGGGGAAAAACGCAAAAAGAGTATATTGACTCATAGATATAGGAAGACAACATTAAGAAGGTTGCAATATAAGGAACTTGGACCAGGAAAACATGGCACAGATTGTAGTGGAAGGACTTGGAGGAGGCCTATGTCAGTGGACAATGTAGTGTGTAAAAGTTATAAGTTTATACATAGAAAATTGTGTATTTGAATAATTGTATAAAACTAGAAATAAAAGGCTATCCTATAACTTTTACTAATAGAAGAATCGAAGAGATTCTGCATTATGAAATAATTAGAGGTAAATACTTATGCAAGTGCTCAAATAGAATAACATGATAAAATCATTATGAAATACAAAATTTAGAGTAGCTAGAATTAAATTCTTCATTAATCGCATTCATATGGCCAATAAAGGATTATATCATTAAGTTGGCAATTAAATTAATAAGTTAGAAATACAATGAGTTTTTGACTTAGTAGGAACTTAAATAAGTAACACTCACCAACATAGCAGCCCAGTTCTGTCAGCTTTGCCTTGATGGCAGACTGCAAAAAACAATACACATAAGTACATTAAAGCAAGTTTTCTTCAACTTTATCATCATCCGCAATTTTTAGCAATAGCTATTCAAATACCATAAAAAGTTACTTTATGGCTATATTGTAATGTATATGATACATATGATTCCACAAAAAACGTGTCACAGTTTGGCAAAATTCAAAGTTAAACCTGTAACAATATTTCCTTTTTGTCCTGTCCAGCTGTTTGATAGCACCTCGGCAAAGTCGGTGCGGGTGAGCTGCTATTTAATAATAATGTCATAGCCAATTTAGAATAGTTAGCTGAATGTGTTATTGATATATAGATAAAAAGTTAACTGCTACCATATAAGATTTAAATGTAGGCAGGATATAATCTCAAATGGATAACTGTTTCTCATAGTTAATTTGATTCAAAATTTCCAAGCATATTGAACCATAACTTGCACATTAAACAAATAAGTGGTGTTGTCGGTCTCATTCAATAACTTAATAAACCTAGTAATACAAGAGTTTCATAATATTGTGTGACAACACACAATAATTTAAAACATATCTATTGATGTTATAGTTTCATGTGATTTCTTCAATGAGAAAAAGCAAACATATGACACTAAAATGTCTTACAGGAGAGAAATCTCCAGTTCATTTAAAAAGTAATTAAATATACCTTTTTTTATACAACTAAGTAAACAGTCTCGTACGGCCCACCTGATGATATGTGGTTACAGTAGCCTATGAACGCCTGCAACATCGGAGAAGTCACGAGCGCGTTGCCGACCTGTCCGCTGACCCCTCTGGAGCCTGGTGACCCTACTCACCAGCAGGAACACAACACTGCATCACAGTGTTATTTGGCTGCGGTTTTCAGTAGTGTGGAGGTACTTCCCCAGACGGACTACTCCTTACAAAATGTCCTACCTTGCTCTACGCTTTAATTATTTAAAGTATTTTCTTTATTTAATGGCTTTGATGTACGATTGGCGTAGAGTTGCAAAATTCCACATGACAAGGAGCGATATGATTCTAGAAATTTTTGTAGAAAACGTGCAAAGTGGTTTTGTAAACGTTATACTATGTAAATTTAAGTATAATTAATCGATTAAAATATTCAATAACGATATACTGCGGTATATTTACCCGCATTTTCTGCCCGATCTCGCTGCCGACATCATCCATTGTGACGATTTTTATTTATCACAATCACTCAGTAACATATGAAATTTACTATATATTTTCACAATTAAAGTTACACTAATTAAGTAAGTTTTGTGCTATTAAACACACATATTTACTTAAATTACATTTATACACCAAATAAAAATAAAAGTGCTTGCATTTTTTATGACTTCGACCAGTACAGTAGCAACAACGAATGACAATTGACTTTGACATGACAACGACATGACAGCTCGCTTACTACCTACCACAAACTTTAAAGAGATACTACCTTTAACTGTGGATACTACGTATCATGGATCTAAAGCTAAAGGGATAGCGCGCGGGCATACAATACGCTGATGGCAGAAAATTTGACCTGGTCCCTTACCATCACCTCTAATAGCAGGACAGAAACGAGTGAGCAAGCGAGATGTCGCCTTACAGCTTGTACTGCGCCGTCTCGTTCACTCACTCGTTTCTGCCCTGCGTTTAGAGTTAATGGTAAGGGCCCTGAATGCATTTCGTTGTCACACCTCTCTCTTTCTAACTCGTGATGTGTTAGGGTGTGAATCTGGTTTTCTATCACAGCACTTGATACCGACCCCAAAAGTTGGAAAAAATTATAAGCAGTTACGTAGCAATATAATCTGTATTTTGAGATAGATTTTTATTAAAAAATGAAAAATAATTATACTTGTTTTTGATATAGAAATATAAAGCCCTATTGGCTAGTAAACTTTTTCATGAAAATGTTTAATTCGTAAACCATTTCGAGGAATAGGCTTATGGAACAGATTACATTAATCAGATCTTTAGATAAGCAAGTATTTTTAAAGAAAATCGCAGAAAACCCAATGACTTTCATTTTTTAGCAAAGTTAACGTATGACGTAGCCGGATAACTTCCGGCTATTCACATTTAATTTTTTTAGGTTGGTAGCACAGGGTAACGACAAAATATTTTTTGTTTGGTAGCGCTAATTAGGTGCTTCACGTACTTGTCACCCATGTCAAATGTCATCTCTGTTCAAGTAAACATAACCTAACTACATCTTCATTACATTCATTTAAACATTATAATGAAGAATCGGTGTCCAATTATTGAAAAATCAGATGTCAACGGATGAAGGGACGGCAGTAAAGTCCAATAAACAGGCCAATATGCAATAGATACGAGAAATGGGGTAGATACCTACTTATTTGGCGATTGTAAACAAACAAGAAACCAACTCGCGGCTCGCTGTCCATCTTGACTTTGACTTTTGACACTGACATACATATTTTTTAATACCTTGGTAATTTTTGCTTTCTTACAGTTCGAGATGGCCATTATTGATGCGTGACGTCATCACTATAAAATCTTTAAAATTAAATAACAAAATAAATATAATTTTAAGAATTTTTTCGTTTAAATTGTATCTCCGAAATAGTCTATTCTATCAATAAATTATATAAAATACACAATTTATTTTTTAGTTGACTAGCCAATTATATTAAGCAAACTGAAATTTTTATTTTACTGTATTTCTGACTAGGCAAAATTTTTGAAGTGATGGTAATACTTTGGGAGAACGGGGGTTACTCCAGGTCAAATTTTCTGGGGGTGCAGGGCAGGGAGCCTCCTCGAGTGCCCGGTCCTTTGATAGCTTTGCATTCTCATTTGATCCCACGGATCCGGTGAGAGGGCGGGCTGACAAGGGATTCGGGACGGTGCACCCTGGGTGACAGTTAATAACTCCCCGGTAGTCGGGGTCTTGTTGACTGTCGGCCAATTTCTGCCAACAGACCACTCCACCGCCGTCTATGATGAGACGACGAATGGATGTGGGTCTGGGGGACGGGCGTGGTCCATCTATGGGCCACTGTCTGGTTTGGGGGGGTGGCCGAAAGGCCAATGGACGGGGCCGAAAGGCCATGGCTGGAGGGCGTCGTGGTAGAATGCTAACGCGACCCCATGGCGCCCTCAACAGCCGGTGCGGAAACGCCGGAGGGGTTTTAGTAGGTAGTCCAGGCACTTTGCCTGGGAGTCCCACACTCAGTGCGTAAATGAATTTCCCCTCCGTTAACAAAAAAAAAAGGTCAAATTTTCTGCCATTAACTTATTGTATGTCGTTTTGGTTTCCATCTTTACCTTTGGTTCCATGCTACGTAGGTATCTACATGTGGGTCTGCTGCGTTGTGCCTGTGCATCGTAGTGTTTAAACGGATTAACCGATTTTTATTTTTATTTTGGTTGTTATCTACTTACAGACACAACTATTTACAAGTTTACTTAGGCCAACCGGGCCAACTTGAAATTATTCTGAACTCAAGAGATTTAGACAGCGGAGCGGGCGGCGGCGACAGGGGGTCGATTGAAAGATGGTTTCGGGAGTGATATTTTTGAAAAGTGTGACCCTCCCAAAATCGGCGAGACGAATATTTTTTTTCGATATTGAAGGATTTTGTTCGATAATGAACTATTTTCATATGTAATACTTCGACTTAATATGTAATACATTTAATAATAGGGTTCCAGAAGCGGTGAGGCGGTTGAAACAATGATGAGTATTTACTGTATCAATCGATACTTCACCCATGGTATGCAGAGTAATCAATCGGTTCTGACTGTTAGAGGAATGCTGTTTTTGAAAAGTGTGACTCACGTAAAATCGGTAAGTCGAATAATTATTATGCGATATCACATGATTTTCGTTTGGTAACGAAGGGCTTTTGTTCGATATCGAACGATTTGCATAAAACATATATGTCATACATTTCAAAAATAGGGTTACAGGACATAAGAGTAGATTGACCCCTCATAGACAGGGAGTAACAATATGAAATTAATCCCAACGAAATCGGACTCCAAAAAGATCATTACAATGGCCTTGAATTGAAGGGGTGTTGTAACTTACATAAGTACATAATGGACTTTGGAAAACTACTTACAGTCTATGATTAAACCAACGACTTGAAAAAGTTTAACATACTTATGTAGGTACATAAACGTCAAGAGATATTAAATTGTAATTGAGTTTATTTGGATGATCTCATCTTTTTCCAGTCATACAATAGGCTACTTGACTCAATATTTTTTTATTAGTCATATTTAAAATTTGAGTTCCAGAAATTCGAAAAATGAAAGAATTTTTTGAATCTGTTCAAAATTAAATAAGTTTTATGCCTTTGAAATCCTGTGTAAGGGGAAACCGTTAAGAAACAAGAAAGGGCCGCACTTAATGGTGGAGTGACGTCACTGCCACTTGATTTCGTGCGTACAAAAGAGATAGCAAGACGTCCCCACCACGCTCCCACTTTTCTTCATTACAAAACTTTAAATGCTAATAACTCCTTTAATTAATTACCAATTCTGTTGTCGTTTTCGGCATCCGTTACTTTTTAGTGCAGTATGTATTGTTCCGTATAAAAATATTGTTTAAATGTGAACACAGTCAAATAGCCTATTAAATTTATGCGATCATTACTACGTACATCATTACTATTCTAGTTTTGAGGAACCTAGGTTTTGAGTTAAATACAAGCAAATGTGAGCTCTTCACTTGCAGTTCTGATCCCTCTATATTAACCAACATTCGTTGTCGTTCCCTTCTACCCGATATGAGAATAATGGATAAGGCGGATTTTAACTTGCTCGGGGCTCCCATTTTTCCAGAGGCTATTCCTTCTGCTATTCATACTAATATTATAAATGCGAAAGTCTGTCTGTCTGTTACACTTTCACGGCCAAACCGCTGAACGGATTTTGATGAAATTTGGTATGAATATAGTTGAAGACCCGGGGTCAACATAGGCTACTTTTTGACGCAGGCGGAGCTGCGGGAACAAGCTAATTATTAATAAAAGTAATATTATTCATAGTTCTGAAAACATGCTAAAGAATTTACCAGCACATGTCGCACTGACTCTTTTTAGATGTTATTTATCCATGCCCAAACTGACATACACTTTGAGTACCGCTTTTGTATGGCTTTTCCCCCATGAAATTTCTATCATTGACTCGACGCTCAAGAGTATATTGGAACCAATTTTAAATGTCCGCTTAAGTGAGGACCGGTGGCGACAGGCATCACTGCCTGTTAGACATGGTGGTTTGGGTATCCGTCGGGTATAAGACATCGGTTTGTCGGAATTTTTTGGCTTCGTCTCATGGGGTTATTGAGCTTGTCACTCGTATTTTAGGTATAAATGGTGGTGAGTTATCTTTGCCCTTTGTCTCTGAGGCCCTTGCCGAATGGTAAGTTAGGAATGTTGGTCAGCAGGATATGCCCGACCAGCCGCAAACTCAAAGTAAGTGGGATGATATTCTTGCCAAGAACATTATAGATAATATAGTAGCCAATTATTAAGTCAAGCAAGAATTAAGTCTGTTTTGACCCAGGAGTCTGGTGCTTGGCTACATGCGTTGCCATCTCCTCATTTAGGAACTCTAATGGATGACTACACTGTGCGAATAGCGGTTGCTCTTAGGTTTGGCCCTGATATTTGTGAGCCGCATCAATGCATCTGCGGAGCTCATGTCGATGTGAAAGTCTATCATGGTCTGAGCTGTATAAGGTGTGCCGGTATATTTTCAAGACATTAGCGTCAATATTCCGTGTATTTTGGAGCCTCCAGGTTTGAGCAAGTGGCCTGATGGCTTGACACTGATACCTTGGGACATGGGAAGATTCGCCGCTTCACATGTTAAGGATAGTGTCAGGGCGGCAGCGTCCGCTGCTGAGATTGCTGATAAGCAAAAACACACAAAATATGCCTGACTAAAACCAGTCTATATTTTTGTGTCTGTTGCTTTTGAGACCGCGGGTTCAGAAGCTAGATCTTTTATAAACGAGTAAGGTCGTCGTATAATTGTAAATACCAAAGATAACCGCTCGTGGCCATTTAGCTGCGAGATTTTATGTCGAACACCAGAAAGTGGTCGAGATTTTCATGACGAACTCCAGAAGTGATCGAGATTTTCATGTCGATCGAACACCAATGAAATGATCGACATTTTATTTAGATATTTATTTAAAATTTATTGTGCATAATACAGTTGTGTAGCACAATAGGCGAACTTAATGCTTAAAGATATTCATTTTCATGTCGAACACCTGTTTGGGCTGAAGAATTAATAAAATTCCAATTCATGTCATGATTTGTTTATTTTAACAAAGTTTTTATCAACAGTTTAAAATATAAAATAAATAGAATGTCCGAATTAATAGGTACTTAAATATTATAAAATTTAATTTATACATACTTATTTAGTCTTAAATTTATTATGGCATTTTGGTAATATTCATAAATTCCAATATAATTAGTATCTAAATTATATTTCAACATTCATTGGTAAAAAGCAAAATTGATATCTAAATTAAGAATCATAATTTGGATTACCTACGTATAGTTGCGAATGCCTCTGTTGCGAATTCTTTGGGTACTTACTGCTTTTTTGTAGTTAGGAGATAATGTTACCACAAAAGGGCTTTTCGTTCATTATTTTCGGCCAGAAATATAATACTTAAAATCGGCTGGTCAGTACTTAAATTCGAAAGTGAGCATAAGTCATCTTACCTATATGTTACACTTAATCAGTAGCGGCGTTAGGGTAGGGCGCGGTTGGGCGATCGCCTAGGGCGCCGGATAAAGGGGCGACCCTTTGTAGCCTATTGCTCATAGTTCGAGGTCTACATACTCGTGAATTCCCTAAATTAAGCGAAAAAATGTCTATATTCCCCAATCATAGAGGAACACAATTGTCTATCTCTTCAGTTTAGTTAAAAGAGTTCATTCATAAAATCTGTGCACGTACAAAACAATTATCTGTTATAAGTGAGAGTTTATCTAAAAGGTTGTATAAATAAATAGTGTAAAAAAAGATTGTTTTTTTGATGGATTATTTCATTATATAAGTACTCTAACTATCTATTATAATTATTATAATGAATAGGTAACATTAGTCTGTTTAAACAAGCACGGGAAATAAGTTCGAAAGTAAATTATTATTAGATTTTTTTCTAATAAACGGTTTTTATATAATAAATAATTATTTTCTTAAATAGTTATTTCGTTTTTTTTTTTGGGGTGGTACTGGTTAAAACCGGCACTGCACCCTAGAAAAAGAAGCATTACCAAAAAAATTCGCAACAGCGTGCGTTGCTTCAGCGGCATTTACAAATACGCTAATCAAATCAAATAATTATTCAATAATATTAAACAGATCATTTACTTCGTATGTAACGTTTGTATAATAATATAGCGTATCGCCCCAGCATTTCAAATTTTCATTATGTAGGTACATTACATAGGTACCTATTTTCGAAGCACATTCTACCTAATACTCGTAATGTATGAAAAGATACAAAAATCGTTGACTTTTCCAAGGTTTTTCTTAAAAGTTTGTATTTCTGATATTAAATTATGGAATGTCATAAATCTACCAGACAGATATTACCTAAGTACTACGTAATATCAGTGTCTGGTAAGTGTCTGGTAGTAAGACAGTGATATTACTAAGGTAGGTATAAAGTATTTGAATAACTTACAAACAAATAGTTAAAATGTAAAATAGAAACGGAATGTGTTTCGATGAGTATGGTTTTCGAGGGCAATGTGTAGTAAAAATATTAATTATGTACCCTATAAAAAAAATATCTGATGGGATGGGGTACTTTCGGCAGTTTTATTTTATTTACTAAGTAATAAAGGCATTATTAAACTTGAGCATTCAATTGTACACTGAACTATTATCTGAGCTACGCATAGAGTCAGTCTTATAGATCCAAACATCGATATTGGAACACAGAACTTAGAAAATGGGCTACAAACTAAATGTTCTAAGTTCTGTGGCGAACATTTACACGCTTGAAACAAAAGACGCGGTCATTCGTGGGCCTGGGTTGATGCGGCTACCAAGTGGGGTACACATGGTCATCGACCCAGTACACCCTGGTCAGAGTTACTCGGAACCGCCTTTCGGCCTCTGACGTGTTCCTTTAACCATTACCAAATAGCAGCCGCGACCAACGGCTTAATGTGCCTTCCGAAGCACGGATGATTGAAATTATATTTAACTAGCTTTTTCCCGCAGCTCCGCCTGCGTCAAAAAGTAGCCTATGTTTGACCCCGGGTCTTCAACTATATTCATACCAAATTTCATCAAAATCCGTTCAGCGTCACAGACAGACAGACAGACAGAAAGACTGACAGACAGACAGACTTTCGCATTTATTATATTAGTATGGAAGTATGGATTATACTAAAAAATCTGTTATAAATATTACAACACTTTTGTTATCGTTTCAAATATCTCGATAAAAGTGCTACATTTTATAAAATATGTAAGAACTCGTTATTCGGCGGTTGATTTAGTTGTTCATATATTATAAAGGTTATTAACATGGATTTCAATCATTCTCATAATAATTCTTCGGCCCACGTTTATATTGAGTGGTTGCTTTCTCCTTTACTGTCTCAATGCTCAAGTTTACAAGTCCAACGTGCCTCATCCTTATAAGAGAGTTGACATAATAATGATTCATTCATTATCTTATCAGCCCTATGTCATCATTTATATAATATAAATATAATTTCATACAACCTGCTAATAAAACCATCTAGCTTAAAAAAGGCACCTGTAATACATTTAATTAAATACTTAACTAAGTAGGTACTTATTTACAGCTTATTTTCTGTGCGCTTTTCGCTCGTTATTAGGACGGATATGCATTAAACGTCTAACTTATTATAAAAATAACATGCAAGTAAGTAGTAGTGCATTGGGAATTTTATGAATATTGATGTTTTTGTCTAAACAGTAATAAGTAGAACATAAATTTTGCTCAAACACGTGAGGTCTGTTTTGTAAAGTGAGCCACAAAGAAAAGTTTTTACTTATACCTACATACCATTTTTATTGTTGCTCCTGTATACCAACTTTTTTGTTGAAAGAATCGCAACAAATGCTATGAAGAAAAAACTTCTCTATCAAATGTTAAAGTCATATCAGTAGGTATCTACAAGCTTTTTATAAGATAGAGCATTGGACCTAATTGATAAAATAAACTCGATTCATAACTTTACCTTATTTAGTTTATATTTTCTATGTACAATACTTTTTGGTATATTAGTCTTCTCATTTATCTTTAAATGCATCTAATTTACGTCTCAGTAACGAGCGAGAAGTCGCTACATTTTGGTATTTCTATCTACCCTCTCTACATTATCAATTTGAAATCTGGTGACTTTCCCAACACTGTGCGTTGACCCTGATCTTAATCCACTTTTTGGAGTGGACTGCGTAGACCCTGAGCTCGTAATATGTTGCATCGATATGGATTTTGGTCCCATATTTCTTTGAGATTCCATGTTCTTAATATTACATCCTGTTTTTAAGGACAGGGATTTGGGGTTTTGAGAGTGAGCCCCCGTTTTCTTCAATGCGTGGGTTTCTACCTTCCTAGGCCTGTGTGAGGGAGGGAGGCCCGAGGGTCTGCTCTCGACTCCCCCAGTGATACTTGGCTGAGCGCCGTTCGTGTGTTGCTGTAGCTGTACCCGTGACGCTCGTTCCATTTCTCTAAAAAGAAGAGTTACTAGTTAATTGTTATTTAAAATGAAAAAAATAATAATTTTGAAGTCAATTATAAGTATACAGTAAAATTGCATATGTATTGTTTAATAAATGAGGCGCACGCCTCAAGATCACGCGATCTTCTGTGGACAGGGAAAATGTAGAGCCAGTCGATATTGTACGTTAATAATCAGATATTAAGAGACTAAATAACTGCTTGTATGTAAAAACATGTGTTGCCATACAACAAGCTCTTTATAGCTTCTTTAAAAATCTTTGAGTCACAGAAAACCAACTTGGAATTGGATCATGCACTTATCTATGTCCTAAAGACACATTAAACAAAATTCGAGAATCGCAAATATATTGTAACAGCCGTGATGTACTGGCAGGTAAGTAATTGAAATTAACTTGTCAACCCATAATGAACGTGACGTGTGCCTTGTTGCAATCCAACAATTTCGCAATTACGAGCAACAGAATTCCGCGAACACAAAGGAAACCCCACCTATTCAGCGAGGCGAATTTCATGCAACCATTTACTCAAATTTAAATAAATGTGGTCGTTGTTTTGCAGTTGAGACTGCCGAGAGAAGCCGTACACTGAATGCTATCAAAAAATCCTTAATTAGTATATGCTGAATGTTTGCATGAATTGACCTAAAGGTCTTTTAGTACTTCCATACATATCATGAACTACCTGAATTTCTATTAAAAATAGTTCGAAATTTAAATGAAAACTGCCTACGTAGGTTCCTAATGCCATAGACAGGAACTTAGGTTTTAGAACTTATGGAGCAAAGAAGAAATAAGTACCTCCGATGATAAATTATGGGGCTAGTCATACAATCCGTCTCCGACTATTGAATAACGGACGGACGAGATGGAAGTAAAATCAAGATGGATAGTAGAAAAATTACAAGACACCTGAAGCTCCATATAGAACCAAGAATTCACCAAGAAAAAATAGAAAGCACTTAGGCCCATGTGCCTTAAGGGTCCTCGCACACTTTCAGTCACTTTTATTGGATTAAAATAACACGAGCTGGTCCTAAAATAACATCAACCCGCATGTTTAAATACACAATTATAAAGTTGTGTATCGGTTCGAAACTTTGATGGGCGAATCCTGATTAAACTAGGTAGGTACCTGAAATAGCCTAAGAGCTACTATTGCTTCTTCTCTATTCATATCATTAGGACCGAAATAACACGTCACATGTCTTCTGTTATTAAGTTCAAGATTCGGATCACATTAATAAACTGCACACATACAACCAACACCAAACCACAAGACAATGAAGTTGGACTCCAGTAAACATAGTCAATTATTAAAAAGAACCTCGTTAAGCACCCACCACCACGATTACGCAAATTAAATAATTTTTGAAATCTCTTTTTTTACGAATCGATAAACGTATTTCTTTTGGTTGATACCACAACAAACACACAACCTATAACCCACTAACTATAGACACGGCTTGGCGGAAGAAATAGAGCGTTAAAATTATCGGGTTGACGGAACTAAAGGGGACGACAAACAGTCATGCGATGAACCAATTTTCACTAAGGAAAGTTTTCTTATATCACGGGCTTAAGTCATACAACTTTATTCATTAGGGTGAACTGAACAGTGTTTAGTCTAAGCAAAAAAAAGCATGCAAACGCATCCACAACACAACCCCAAAACCCAAACAGACAAAAGCCCAAAAGACACACGGCTCGATACCTTCACGGGCGAACGTATGACGCGAGCGCGGATGATCTCTCCGACTTCTTGGGCTGGCATGCGACTGGCGAGGATGGATACGCACCGCTGGTAAGACCAGATAGTCGCGCCAGCGGACAGCACAGGGCTGCCGCGTACGCTGCTCGGTACTGCGCGTTCATGATTACGTAGATGATCGGGTTGACGCATGCACTCGCGTATAGGAGCAGGTACCCCGCGATGTGGAATACTGGAAAAGAATTGTAAGATTACTGTTTATGTATCAATCATTTCTGTAGTTACTAAGTATTGCGAATGTTAATCATCTTAAATTTCATCATCATCTGCATCTTCACACCAAGGACATATGTTTATGCAGCAGGGTTATTGAAAGTCCCATGAAAAGAGACCTAATTTGTGTGGTGCTTTATAGTTTCTCTTTCTTCTGCTGTGGATCATCAGTACAGTTTTAACATTGCAAACTTACTTGGATAATGTACGTGGCTATCCGCGACCTTAGCAATCGTGATGGGCAGGTAGCACACCAAGAACGACAGGAAGATTGCCAGTACCATCTTCGTGATCCTCCACTCGTTCCGTCTCGCTTTCGTCTCGCGGTTGTCCTTTATCGTGGATCTCTTGTCTGCCCCGTGGTTTAAGGAGCCAGGACTTGCGTGTTGGGATCTTTGGTGTTCACGCATCCGTTGTTCTGAGCTGCAGTCAATTTACATTTATGATCATTTGAGATAGTAGTTAGAGATGCTTTTTTATTAAGTTTCTTTCCAATTGATAGGAGTTATATTCGATTTGTAATGGTGAGATATTACAAAACATGCATAATAATCAGATCTATGTCAATCTCTCAATGTATTTCTTTTAATTTTAATTTTGTGAATGGTACATAAAGTGTATATCTATATAACTCTCTTAGGATATAATTGGTTAAAATATCTCATGACAGATATCATATTAACTAGAGTTACTTTTGGAGAAGGCATTAAATGTAAGCACTGCCTCCAATCACTGTCCACGCGTCCACACATCTATCACCCTGATAATAGATAAAAACTGAAATTAAGTGAAACTAAGAAAAAAATATTCTTAAAGCATCTTTTACACGAAAATAGGATACCTATTAACAGAGAGTTGGGGATACGCGGTATTAATAGGCAACTAGATTATGCAAATTCTCTGCGAGGCAACCCATATGCATGCAGGCTATTAGGGGAAGGAACTTTAATGCTATTCTAGTCACTAGACTGTCCATAGTCTACGAGTCCGTAACGACAATTACATAAACGCAGCCAAAATAGAAAGTTAGTTATGACATGGGAATGTGAATCTCCAGGCGAGATGTTTATTTTTGGTCAGCAGGTAATAGGTATTGCTTTCCATTTTAGTCCAAAGACGTCAATTTGTGTTTTGTTCGATTCCTATTGCTACAAATCTTTAACAACTTTGTCCAGAAGAATATCAAATAGACGCAAGTAGTTGTTAATATAGTTTTAAGAGAACAATAAAATAGCTTATTTATTAGCTTTATGAAACAGGTACCTAGGACCCTGGGATATTATTTGATAGACCTGCGACATATAAGTGATGTGAAAGTGAAAAAGTATCAGATACTAGGTATTTGTGGACTGAAGTGTTACCTGTGTACAACCCAGAAGATCCTAGCATAGCAGATAAAAATGAGGAGTGCTGGCACTATAAACGCTATTACGAACAGCGCAGTCTTGGAGGTCCGATTGTTGTCGTCTGGCATGATGGAGCAGGTGCCCAGTTCTGGGTCATAGTCGAATTTACCTGTACAAAATTGTAACATGTGTTTTATGTCTAAGTAAATAAATAATAAATAAACTGATTGGTAAAAATATATTTTAATACGCCGTGAATGATATGTATCATTGTCATTATTGTTCTGATATTGTTAAGATCGGCATTCATTAATTTTCCATTTAGTTGCGCTAGTCATAATAATAGCTTAATTTAAATTAAATAAATGCAAAGGAAAAATAAGTATTTCAGAAACGGGTGATGACGATAACGATAACGAATGATGAATGGGATCCGACAATACTTATTAATGTAATTAATTGCGTTAGTATTTGTATGGACTTTTTAAAGTCACACTAAGAGATGTGTCACACGTTAATGATTACTTAGGCAAATTTAACATAACTAAAAAAAAAATCTCCTTTATGAGAGATAATTTTTAAAAAGAGTTCCTATGAAAATCTTTACAAGTGAGTATAAATTTAAAAATTCTACCTCTAACCAATTTTTTTATTTGAGTTTGAAAAATTGGCTCAAGTCATTAACGACTCTGAGTGCGGCGGTGAAAGTCCAAACTTTACAGATTTGGCGTACGAAATTGCTAACCCTTTAAAATATTTCTTGGTTGAGGCACTAACATCCGGTCTAATATGAAGAAATGGCGTAACTTATAATGGCCCAATGGCAATACTAGGCCCTGGTAATAGCGGCGCGTCATAAGTTCTGGATTGAAGTCAGAAAAAGATATGCGTGTTAATGGTCTCACATCTAGGTAAGTAGGAAGATCGGGCGACGTGGAGCAGAAAGAGCAGGAGTGTGAACTCTGGGCTCCGAGGCGAACAACAAACGATGGAAAGAGATGTGTAACTTTATATAGGCATTTGTGAGACTCACCCCATACTCCAACAAGGGTGGGTATCTGCATTCCGTATGAGAACAACCACGAGAACACGATCATGAGTGCTATATTGCATTTGTGGTACACGCGGCCGTACCAGCTGTGGTGGGCTATCATTATGTACCTGGAACATATAACACAATGCTGTAAGTTTGGGAATTCTAGGAGTAAAAGAAGGTTTGTCTGGTTCATGTTTCGAAATACGTAGTTCAAGAACAGAGATATCAAAATGATTGTTGGCCTCCGACACGAGAAGGTACCATTTCTTGTGGTCTTCCGCCAGCTGCCGCCAGTTGTTCACTCCTAGGCTCCGTAGGTCTTTCAGCACGTCATCGCCCCAGCGATACGTGGGGCGACCAACCGGTAGATGTCCACTTGGCCTGCCCGAATATGCTCTCGTTACGACCAAATCGTCCCCCACCCTCTCAACATGTCCGAACTAGCGAAGTCTGACCGCTTTGATTTCACCAATTGTATTTGGTTCGGACACTAGATCTTCGACTAATGTATCACTACAGAATATAACTGTATCTTCACCTGTTCAAGGTTATGAGGGCAATACTCAAGAGAGAGACTCCGACGTTGCCGTACCGTAGAAACGGTACCAGCTTGCAGAGCGCTCCCCCGTGGGACCAGGTCCTAGTCCAGAAGCCAGATATGGCGAACGGGAGCACCATGGCGCAGAATAGGAAGTCCGCTATGCATAAGCTGAAAATGAAATTAATAACTGTTCAAAAGCATTGACCTTTATATTTCTAGCGTAGGAAGTTGCTGGTGGCTAGACGCAATAGCATCAGTTTGACGGCCTCGTATTAGGGCTATTTTATTTTTTCTACGCGTAGTTTATTTCGTTGTGATGTCTACCTACTCAACCAACCTACATAGCTAATCAACCCTGCAAAACATGATGTCAGAGATTTTTCGGAACCGCCTCTCAATTTCTGACGTGGGCAGATGATAAACGGGAGACAATAAGCGCTTTCCGAAGCACAGCAACATAATTTTGTAAGACAAATAATAGATTGCTCATATAAGTCACCATATTACTTATTATTTAAGCTACGAGAATGTGAAACACGTAGGTACTCGTACTTAGCTGTCTATCATTTGCGTACGTACGTAAATGTACGCGCTAAACGGATTTTAATGAGACTACCTTTCCCTCAAACCGCGAAATAGGCTATTAGGGCAAAAAGAAAACTTTTTAGAAATGCTCATACGTAAATCTCTTTAAAAATAAGAACTTTAAAGGTATGCAAACAAATTAAACATTCTTTTTGAGAAAGTAAGTACAGAAGAGCTATATGGAAGTAAATTTAAGAACAAATATAAGAGTGCTCTTCAAAAAAAACAACTTGCTGCTAATTTGAAGCATGCATGCTGGAAATATAAAACACTATTTATAAAAAATGTAGATACCCATTATGAACAAAGATATATAAATAAATAAATTATATACATATAACATAAATTACAAAATTAACCCTTAACGAATATCAAATGTAAATGAATGCAACATTCACACCATACACTATATACACACACAGATACACATCACACTACACATACACCTCAAACTTTAATAAATATAATGCTATGTACTTAAGTCAATAGGATAGATACGAATTTGTACTCATTGTCAATAGAATAGTTATAGATTTTTAACGATTATGTCAATAAGATAGATAATAAGGATTTATACTTCTTTTTATTTTTTATACATATCTAATTTTTATCTTCTATATATATCTAATAATAAGGCACTTCCGTCTTTAAGGACATCTTCTGGGGACTCACGTCCACACCTATATCTCCCATACTTTAACCTCAGGGAGTGGGGATGCCTGAAAAACAGCGTTACTCCAGTCGAGGCTAGGGTAACACAAGCTGAGGCATTCCTTTGCTACACTTTGTTATTTTCCTTTATTATTATTTTTTATTTCTTTCTTCTTTTGCATGTTTATTGTAGTGTTGTAGTAGGTTTGCGATTTTTTTTATGTGAATTGTGAATTCTGTGACTGGAAGAAAACGCGATATTAGAAGAGTATTGAATTGGCATCGATTTAATTATAATAAGTTTTGAATAAAATCCAAAGTTGATTGGGCGTCCTTCGAAGATCATCATCTCATCAAACCGTCCATGATAATGGTTATGTCTAGAAGAAGAAAAGGATATATATATATATATATATACAACACGGCAGTTAAGTTTAAGGTCATTGATTGTGCTGCTACCTATATACTTATCATTATTACATTCCACATTATGCTAAACACCATGTCGTGTTATGGCAACTAGGAACTACCTATTTCACACATAGTCACGTAATGTCATGTGAATGCGTATGCGCATACAATGTAACATGCATCCAGTCATAATGTACAGGTAATGCGATAATATGATGTCTTCGTTTGTTTCTTTGTTTGATTTAGAAATTACATATTATCTACGTTAAACCTCCATGATTTGTAAATCAAAACGTCCTAATCAGCAGAGTAAGTATGAATTATCTATCCTCTTAGTCCGCCCTTTTAAATACTTAAAAAATTGAAAAATAATCGTCATAAATATAAAATACAAGCTGTATGTTTGACCCCGGGTCTTCAACTATATTCATACCAAATTTCATTAAAATCCGTTCAGCGGTTTGGCCGTGAAAGCGTAACAGGCAGACAGACCGACTTTCGCATTTATAATATTAGTATGGATATTATATAACAATATATTATAATATTATATAGGTATATTAAGCTGGGGATAAAGTTGACCACAGTTTTGGCGCATTTGAAAAAAATTCGCTCGCTCGATATTTGGGTACCTCACGAGCTCACTGAAAGAAACCTTATGAATCGTGTACTCATTTGTGATTCTTTTTTGCGACGTAATGAAACCGAACCATTTTTGAAGAAGCTGATAACTGGTGGTGAAAAGTGGATCACGTACGACAAGAACTTGCGAAAAAAGTCGTGGTCAAAGGCCGGTCAGGCTTCACAGACTGTGGCGAAACCCGGGTTAACTCGCAACAAGGTGATGCTGTGTGTGTGGTGGGATTGGAAGGGCATTATTCATTATGAGCTGTTACCACTAGACAGGAGCATCGATTCTGAACTCTACTGAGAACAACTGATGAGTTTAGAGATCCACACCCTCTCGGTGTGGTTTTTCATCATGATAACGCTCCACATCTTCACCTCATTAGCCACTCAGCAAAAATTAAGAGAGTTTGGCTGGGAGGTTATGGCATCCGCCATATAGTTCTGACCTTGCACCTTCAGATTTCCACCTGTTTCGGTCTTTTCAGAATTCTTTAGGCAGTGTCAGGTTAACATCACGAGAGCACTGCCAAAACCACTTGTCGTGGTATTTTGATCAGAAGCCTCAAAATTTCTTTAGCAATGGGATCATGACACTACCTACAAGATGGCAAAAAATCGAACAAAATGGCACCTACATATATTAACTAGTTAAATGTAAATAAGTTATATTAAAAATGTTTTGAATTTTCTTAAAAAACGCGAAGAAACTTTTTTCCCAACCTTTTATATATTATAGTAAGTATGGATAGTATCGACTTTATCGACGATATCGTGAACGGCAACGAGATTTATGGAGCAAGCAAGCATAGCAAGTATTTATGGTTACCTGATAATGAAAGCAGCAGCCACATTTCGAACTTTAGGGCACTTAAGTAGCGCTACAACTGTAAGCAGGTTTCCGAATAGCCCTATCACCATGATGAACCCGGTGACGATGGCTGCAAATGTCAGGAGTCCTGGGGAAAACCTGAAAATAAATACAAACTTATAAAGGTATTTGCAACGTGCATGCATTCCTCCTTTACATTTATACTTTTCATTTCATAACCATCGTTCACAAAATTTACAAATTCACGAGCAATTTACGAGTACTTTGACAACGAACTTGATAATAAATATTTGAATTATGAGGTTACTTATTATTTACTATTAAATTACAGAGTAATATGCTAAAGGGTGTAACAAAACCGATGACAATATTTGTTTTAAGTATCGACACATTAAGAAAATTTAATTGTATACACCTAAATGTTGTAAATTGATCACTGTGCGCCGAAAGGTGGTTCCCAAAAGTTCTCACACTAGGAGTAGTAGTTGAGTTACTTGATACATAAGATTTCATCAAGGGGACACTAGGGAAAGATAGAATTTCTTAGTTCAGCTTCAGTGATATCTTATGGTAGTACTTTAGTACTATTATCTATTCTGTGGTAGTGGTAGCCATCTCATCTGAGGTACGACTAAACGACTATGTTACTAAGGTATTAGATAGGAAAAATGTTGGCTGATAATAATCATAGATAAGATATTTAGTAACTTAGTTAACTATGATTCATTAATAGAACATTACATATTCGTGACGTAGAGTTCGGGAATAGTACAATACATTTCTCTATGATTGATCATAAATATTTCAATATTTATGTCTAAACTTTATATATTTTAATAGTGGACTCTATAAGCACTGTCAACTGCACTGTGAACGACGCACAAAAAGTTTGCAAAACAAACTTTCAAGAGTAAACGAGTAAAATAATTTATTAAATTTTTCATACGAGTATAAAAGCAATCAATTTCACGAAGATTTCCTCTAAAATTCAGTTTGAAATATGTATTCTATTCATTCATATCGCGTGGGTTTGATGGTCAATTTAACCTGAACTCGTTGGATTCACAGGGAACAACGGCTTAACGTGCCTTCAGAAGCATGGAATCATTATTACGAGTACAAATCAAACCATTTATAATGTAAAAAAATAGATCTACTTGGAACATTTGTACATACGTTTGGAACTTTTTTGTTAAAATCAATATTACAAAATTCCTATCAAATACAATCAATAAATTCCAATGTTTGATTCAGTGATCTAACAAAGAAAATTTAGCTAGATTTAGAATTTCTACCCATTGAACCGTTCTAAACGATACACGTGGGGCGCACTATAAGTTTCCGGAATGAATATGAAAAATTACTATTAAAGGTACAAAATTAATTTATTGTTTTTCAAAATAATCTCCCTTGGCGTCTATGCACTTTTTCATTCGATGAAACCAGTTTTGAAAACTTTTGTGCCACTCCTCTGTGGTGACCTCTGAAACGTGTTTTTCATACTCCTCGACAGACTCTTCTGGTGATGAAAATCGTTGACCGCGTAATTGGTTCTTAATTTTTGGGAACAGAAAAAAGTCACAAGGTGCCAGGTCGGGACTGTATGCAGGATGACTCATGAGTTCTACATTTTTCGCCTTCAAAAAGTCGTTTGTCTGTCTGGCCGTGTGAGAACTAGCATTGTCGTGGTGCAGGATGATACGGCGTTTACGGTTATTTTTATGGAGTTCGTCAATAACTTCCGGCAAACAAATGGTCGTGTACCAGTCACTATTCACTGTACGACGATTCTCTAAAGCAACAGTAGCCACGTGTCCAGTTTTATTAAAAAAAGAAGCAATCATCCGCTTAGATGCACTTTTCACGCGCGCCACTTTGGTTGGTTTCGGCTCATCTTGAAAGACCCATACGCTCGATTGCTGCTTTGTTTTGTGATCGTAGCAATAAATCCATGTTTCGTCACCTGTTACTATGTCCCACACCAAATTTGACGCACCTTCGTTAAATCTGGTAAGCATGGCACTGCACCAAGTGACGCGGTCCGTTTTTTGAGCCTCGGTCAAGTTGTGTGGGATCCACCGCGAGCACAGCTTTCTCACACCCAGATGTTTGTGTAGGATTAATTGTATTTGACTCATGCCTATTTCTAAGGATGCGCGAATTTCATGGTAGGTCACATGCCTGTCTGTTTCAATCATACGGCGCACAGCATTGATGTTTTTGTTGGTCACAGCGGTGGACGGCCGACCATCGCGAGATTCGTCACTGAGATTGATACGACCACGCTTGAATTCTGCAAACCAGCTATTAACAGTTGTCTTGCATGGTGCTTCATTGCCAAAAGCTGTTTCAAGCCGAGCGATGCTCTGTTGAGCTGTCAAATTACACTTAAAATCGTAGAAAATCATACTACGAAAATTTTCCCGAGTTAAATCCATGTTGATGACCAAAAGGTAAAAACAAAAGACAGTCAGATGAAACAAACTGCATTATACAGCCAAAGAGTTCTATTTTCAAATGTTGCAATAAATTTAAAAATATTGTTTATGTAAGTGGCCAGTTCCGGAAACTTACAGTGCGCCCTATGTATAGGGTGTTTTATTTAAATACGATTGGTTCTATACACTGGAGAACCCGGCGGAGGCGTTCCAAATTATTTCACTAAAAATGTGACTAATACAACTTAATTTTTTTTTCAAAATAGGGTAAATCTTTTTAATGTTGCTAGAATATTCATAGCCATATAACATTCAAAGCCATTATTTGTAGGTAATTACTTCCCTAAAGTTATGAAAAATTACTACAGAAGACACAACATAGGTTCCTACATATTATCATTGTACGAACCAAATGAAATGAAATATTTATTTTGCGAAAACATGGTAACAGTAATTTTATGTTAGATTTAATAAGTAGTGAAGAATCTACATGTTTCACCATTACTGGCATGCAAAAGCAAAGAATATACAAATTTGTAGATGAATTTTGAAAATACCCTCTTTTATAATAAATTTTAATAATAAGTGGTGTGGACGGAAGCCTCTAGGGCATTAGGAAGTCAAGAACATTTATTCTTGAGGGCAACACTGCCGCAATAATTTAGAAGAAGGCTTTTGTGACTAAATAAAGAGGTCCTATACTCCTTAGCTCTGAATAGCCCTTTGTGGAGATCAGGAAGGCAAATGAAAGGTTTTCCGACTTGCCGGTGATAATACTTTGTGAGGAAGTATATTCAGGGCAAATAAAAGAGCATTCAATTATTGTATGAATAAATTATGAACAAGCATTCCATATTTGGCGTGGGAAAAATTAGGTACATGCATTTTTAGTTCGCTGTGCCCCGCAGATTCGCCTGTTTGTATGAATAAGTACTATACAAATAAGTACATAGCCTTCATCAATAACCATACCAAAGGAATTTGTATAAAATTGATCATTGCATTTCTTGTATTTCTGTTTTATGAGATGAGCTATTTCTATATTTACTCAGGACCTTCCTATTTTCTTGAGAGTGGGCTAGAAGCAAAAAGCATCAAAACCACATAATAAACGTCACCTTTCTTAATGGTTACAACAATTGAGGAAGAAAAGAACGTTTCACTTGAATTTCAATGCTCTTTGGCTAGAATATAGTACCTGCTCCGTAGTCTGTGGCTAGAACTTACTTTGAGAGTTCACTAGGCTCTATCTGCTTGCTAATGTCATCTGTGATGTTAACAACGTCCGCCATTTTTTCTGAAACAAAATAATATAAATTTGTTGAATTATATTTAATTTAACATGCAAAAATTAATGTTTCATATTACTGGCAACACTAAACCTTTAGTATAAATAAAATGGTCAGCCCCACTCGTATCTCTTCTTTCCGATTCACACTGTGTTAGGAGACAGACGTTATACCATCCTTGTCAATATTTGAATATACGTTCTAACGTATTTATTTAAAACCTATTTGTTTTCTTTCGCCATTATCCAATTATCCAACAGGTTATGGGCCCAGACATGCTACCAAAGCATTGTGCTGTAGTTCCAAATTGTTGTTTTTATAAACATACGTATCCTCCAATTAACTGCCCCATTAACAGTTATTCTAATGGATAATCGGCGGAGTGCCCTCGATCGTTCAAGCAGTGGAGTTGACTGAGGAGGCGACGACTGTTTCCAATGAATTCCGGATTCCGGAGCTTTCGACCACATCATTGATAGGAAAGATAAGTATTTCCAATTCCTAAACAGTTTTACATAAACCATTTATAATGTCAAAGTAAATTGCCAGTAAGAATACTTTATTCAGCCAATTACTTATAATGATATAAAAAAATTACAAAGTAAATATAAGAAATGAATTCCTACCTACTTAGTAATTATTTTTATTATATTTTAGCAAATTGAAATCCAGGAAATAGGCGTGATGATATGTATGTTTGTAAAATTTCAGTAGCTAAAACTGTTAATTTGTTTCAGCCACCAAACGTGGAACACTTCAAGTAATGAGTGACACCGGCGGCATCCAAGGCACTAGGTGCCGTACAACCTGCTGTTAGGATGCAGCTTGCCAGGTCACCTTCGACCAACTTGAAACCTACATCAGTAAAGACTGTATACTACTGAGTGAGTCGATTAACAATTTAATTTAAAAAAATAATTAAATCTGTGATAAAACATCTGTTGCTCAAATGTGCAGTAGTGATCAAAATTATTAAGATTTTGTAGATTTTGTATGGTTAAATGGTTTTCTAAATCATATCACTACTTAGTTAAATTGATTTGGTAACGCCTGGTGAAAAACAGTGCGAAGCCTGCATAAATGGGAAACAAATTCGATTACAACATTAATTCGTTGAGTATTATGACGTGCGAGCCGAACACTCCTGACTTGATCGATAATAAGAATTTTTTTGTTGTTTTTCGATCAATATACCCAATAATGTAACACGTACCTGATAGCCTATAAATAAATTGTTGTATTTTTAAAGATTTTGTAGCCAAAAGGTGATGCAAAATTTATTTTGAAATTGGTAAATTTGTACTGTGATAATGGACGGAAGTATTTATGTTTTGAGATAAAAGAGTAGTGTGTTTTTGGAGGCATTTCATATCTTTTTACTATTCCTAGAACACCAAAACAAAATAATTAGTAAGTTAAGTGGTGAACAATAACTGAAAAAGCACACGCAATGGTTAGTGGTGCAAAATTACCGAAATGTTATTACCTAAGTTTTTTTGATAAAATATTATTCCTACCCGCGTTTTCACACAAAATAAAACTCCGGTTAAAACGATTAAAAGCCTGCAATTATATATTTAAAGGTCTTTGGTGCTACTGTGTACGTCCTAAAATCACTAAAACATATTTTGATAAAATGTCATGGCCTGGTGGATTTTCTACTGTACCGAACGGCTATATGGTATGAAACATAGAATGTAAAAATATGTGAAACAGATCGGGATGTCATAGGAGATGAGGTTAATTTTCTGCCGTCAAGACCCCAAGTTTCTATTTTAAGAAAATGAGATTAGACATTACCAAAATACTGAACCTACATTGAAGTCAAGGTTATAAAACCTCAAAGCTGTGACAGTCCGAATCTGATTTGCTTAAAGCTGATGTACCTACCTAAATCCGTTAAATTCGAAAGCGGATAATATAAAATCAGTTGAGCAAAAAATCAGATTGTTCGAAAGTCCAAATTATGATATATTTAAAACTGATAGTCTAAAGTCCGTAAAATACGAAAACTGATAAAATAAATCGGTTGAGCAAAAAATCTGATAATTTCAAAGTTTAAAATCTGATATGCTTAAAGCTGATAGTCCTAAATCCGTAAAATATGAAAACGGATAAAATAAATCAGTTGAGCAAAAATCAGATAGTTTCAAAGTTTAAAATCTGATATGCTTAAAGCTGATAGTCCTAAATCCGTCAAATATAAAAAAGGATAAAATAAAAATAAATCAGTAAAAAAAAAAACTGATAATTCCAAAGTTTAAAATCTGATATGCTTAAAGCTGATAGTCCGAAATCAGTTTAATACGAAAGCGGATAATACAAAAACAGTTGAGCAAAAATCAGATAGTTTACAATGATTTGAATCTGTTTTTGGTTATAAGATTCGTAAACCTAAACGAGTCAAATGATATGCCAAAGATATATTAACAGACTTATTCAAAATCAACTTGTAGTTGGTTCTTTTTGGTTAAGTAGTACTAAGCTAAAATGTTGTAAATATATCAATATCTTAGTTATAAGGAAAATAAATAAAGAGGTATGGCAATGTTTGAAAAAGGTACTATAAAATTAAAACTAAAATGCAATTTGTGTAATAATTTTAAACATAAATTTTGTGGATAAGTAGATTTCAATTGTGGTAATGATGTTAATGAAATAAAAACATCAGGATATTTATTTTAATTGTTTAACAAATGTACAATAATGTAAAAGTACATGACTTTGTTTGAAGCTGTAAAAGAGGCATTATGGTTAAAACCCTTAATAACAAATGTGTTAAATTTCTATTTTTATTGTGAAATACCTATTTTGAAGATAATAATGGCTGTGTAAGAAGGTATACCATACAATTATTCGAGATCTAAACACATTTTCATAAAATTAAAATACTCTTTGATAGAGAAAAAGTTGAAAACAATGTTATTAAATTGTATCTGTATCTTTCACACATGTAAACAAAAATTTACGATTTATATTTAAGTGCATAATATTAAAAGGTACGATTTATATTTAAGTGCTTAATATTGTAATGTACGATTTGTACAAGTGCATAATATTTAAATGTACTATTTATATTTAAGTGCATAATATTAAAATGTGCGATTTATATTTGAGTGCATAAATTTAAAATGTACGATTTATATTTAAGTGCATATTATTAAAATGTACGATTTATATTTGAGTGCATAATATTGAAATGAAAAATTTATATTTGAGTGCATAAATTTAAAATGTACGATTTATATTTAAGTGCATATAATATTAAAATGTACGATTTATATTTGAGTGCATAATATTAAAATGTACGATTTATATTTGGGTGCTTAATAGTAAAATGTACGATTTCTATTTGAGTGCATAATATTTAAATGTACTATTTATATTTAAGTGCATAATATTAAAATGTACGGTTTAAATTTTTAAGTGCATAATTAAGTTTATTTTAAATGGTCTGATTAGGTTTTTCTGGGTTTTTCCTAATCCTCGCAACAAATGTTGGATCATATTACATTGTGAATACCCCAGCCCTACTTGGATGGTTATAATGTTCTGGTTAGTGAAAATTATGATTGTAAATAATTAAGTGATTAATTTTTGAGGGGGCGTGTTGAATTATATTTAATTTAACATGCAAAAATTAATGTTTCATATTACTGGCAACACTAAACCTTTAGTATAAATAAAATGGTCAGCCCCACTCGTATCTCTTCTTTCCGATTCACACTGTGTTAGGAGACAGTCGTTATACCATCCTTGTCAATATTTGAATATACGTTCTAACGTATTTATTTAAAACCTATTTGTTTTCTTTCGCCATTATCCAATTATCCAACAAAATTGAAATATGATTGAAGTGGTCCATACAATAGTATAAACATTACATTTTTGGGATAATTACCTATAAAATAATAGATAATTCGAACACAAAGTTTTATAAAAGACATAGCAACAACTTTTACCATTTCCAAAATGTAATCTTTTTGATTCGGCCATTTTTTAAAACATTTATATGTGGTCTGAATCGCATTATTATGCAGTCATCTTTTAAAGATAGATAACTATTTATACAAGTAGTTAATACCGTAAATAAATTAAAGGGGATTACATCACATGGTCGTGAGGTTACCGGAACAATTTAAAATGACCCCTTCAATTATGATTGTACCCAGTCACTAAGTAAGTACACACATCTGAAGGATTCGGTATACGTTCTATCTAACATTAATGTATGGTAGATGTTTAGCTAACTCTGCACCTGACTGTACTCTAAACGGATCTTGCAAATTGTGACTAAAAACAGGTGTTAGTGAGGAAATGACCATGTCTCCTTTGACATTGGTTTTATTTATTGTGTTTGCAGTTTGGGTATCTAGAACTACAGCAAATAACAATATAACAAAGGGTGTAATGGGTAATTGTTTAAATTTTAACCGACTTCTATAAAGTGGTGAGGTTCGCAAATCGTCTGAATCTTGTATGCTTAGTTTGTTTCTCGTGGAAACAACGTAAAAGTTTAATAAATCTGAGCATGTAGCTTAAAT
The DNA here is from genome assembly GCA_947363495.1 of Euzophera pinguis. Taxonomy (NCBI): domain Eukaryota; kingdom Metazoa; phylum Arthropoda; class Insecta; order Lepidoptera; family Pyralidae; genus Euzophera; species Euzophera pinguis. The sequence goes on along the minus strand of OX376170.1, from coordinate 8,308,780 downwards.
TTGATAAGCAACCATTTATTGATTAAAATTATATTTTCAACAAAAGAACAAAAACCGCAACGCAAACTGGATGCAATGAAAATAGCTTCAGATAGAGCAAGGTTGTATTCTGTGATAAGGGAGACCGTCTTCTTGATGATCCATTACCAAGATTACTTTTTATGAATGAAGACGACACTAAGTTTAATTATAATGTCGTAATGAAGGACACAAGCAACATTGTTTTGATACACAAAAACAAAATTCTATCAATTTTTTTTTTCATTCACAAAAACTCACTTTTTTCAAACACTCGTTTTGTGCCATGTAGTATATAGTCCGCTGCACCTAAATGCCCATTCAAACAGTTCACTAGCCCTTGGCCTTTCAAACTCGATAGTATTGTTATCCGTATGCCCAGTGAAACATGACGAGTTTTTGTTTGTACCTTTGTACGCTTGAGAAGAGCGGGTGCGACGGCCGTGACCTCATACAATCTGGACTCTGGATTCAATAGGTTGAAATCCTGTACCTTTACCATGAGATTTTGCTAACGCAGACGCTGGCAACTGACAATAGGCTACTTGACTATATTCATACTTGGGCAATTTTTACACTAAAAAGTAACCGATTCCGAAAACAACAACAAAATTGGTTGTTAATTAAGGCAGTCATTGAATTTTAAAGTTTTCTCAAGAAAAAAAGTAGGAGCGTGGTGGGGACATCTTGCTATGTCGTTTGTACGCACGAAACCAAGTGGCAGTGACGTCACAGCACACACAGTGCCTCCTTTTCTTGTTTTTTGACAGTTTCCCCTTCCACCGAATTTTAAAGGCTTGTATCTTATTTATTTAAGAACGGAATTTAAAAAATCTTTCCGTGTTCAGTTTCTGGTAGTGAAATGTTTGATATGAATGATAAAAATAAATTGAGTAGAATACCCAATTTAGTATGTTAAATCTGTAAAGCGACCTTGGCGGATAGTAGGGTAGGTAAGAAATTCCATACTCTCACATTCTCTTTGCAGTCGCTAGCGTATACGTTTTAAAAAAAATCATGATTTCCAGAGCTTTGAATTTATAAAAAAATATGTTATCTCTTTGATGTAAGTGCTTTTCGATAAAGAAACCTATACACTGTGAATATTTCAAGTTTCTATCTAAGTATACGGTCAGAGAATCTTCCGACCTACAATTGTTTTTCATCAAGCTTGTTCTTAAAACATCTTACCTAATAAATGTTATTGGATTTATGTCTGTAATTGAGGTTATTTTAAAAATATTACATATCTGAGAGCACATTCACATCCGGGGTAAGTGACAATAATACTAGTACAGCTGTGTCCTACATTTTCCACAAAAGATTGGTATAGAACAAGTATGTGTAAGGCAACGTTTGTCATTTTACTGTGCTAAAATATTACTCTTTTGTTTGTGAATGGTGTTTATGTTACATGGAAAAGAAAGACTAGAAGTTTAGACAAATTACCTACATGATACTTGAACTACTTTTGTCTCATTGTAGAACAAAACTGTGCTATGTACTTGTATTCCTTATAATAAACCAGCTGTTTCCCGTAGCTCTGCCTGCACCAAAAAGTATGATTGACCCCGAGTCTTCAATTATATTCATACCAAATTTCATCAAAATCCGTTCAGCAGTTTGGCCGTGAAAGCGTAACAGACTGACGAGCTGACAGACAGATGGTCAGACAGACTTTCGCACTTATATATGGATTATATACATATATTTTATTATCCTTTATTTGTCCCACTATAAAATGTTATTAAATAATGTTAATAATTCTAATTCTAATTTCAGGGACTTCAAATAAAAACCGTATGCATATTTACTGTTAACTTTTCTTCCTATTTTGCATTACGTAATTAGAAAATTTCTTCGATTTTGCATTTTTATTTATGTACAAAATACTACGGTTTTAACACTTTAAAATACCTAGCAAATTGGAAATTCAAAATAACAAATTTGGCGCTTCACAGTATTATTAAATATTGCCTTTATTATAAAGCTGAATAATCCTAGGGTGTCAAAAGATTCATGAGTTCCGTTTACAGGCTACAATGATAATACCCGGACGGACAAACAAATAACACCGATGAGGTATTTTAGTCCATCAACTGATTTTATTATAGACTAGGTTACAGGAAATTCAATTTATTCAGAATTAAATAATAAACGGAACATTGTCTCATAAGATAAATGTAGAGGTTGAGTCAATGTGCTTTTGATATGTAGCCACATAATAACTACTGAAGTATGCATGTGATATATGTAACCATTAGTGACAAAAATACCGCTATTACTTAGTGACTAGTAGAGTAGCCTAAATTAGATAGAGGGTTAACAAATCGAAATATAAATTATTTAAATATTTCAAAGAGCCAATTATGATATTTTTTTATGAGACTTTTTGATCTAGAGAGATGTATTTTTTTGTTTAAAGCAAGCTTATTTGAAATCTTTATACATAAAAATGGGCTAGTTACAAAATAATGGCTCATTAAAAAGCCTAAAAATATATAGAAATAACAGCAGGCTATTCCTATTACAATTCACACACACAGACAAGTATTGGACGAAAGCTAGTTATGTAATTATAAGTCAAACAACCAGTTGAACAAAATGAAAACCTGGTATTGTACAGCAAAACATCCTTATCTAATTTTTTATTTCCTCCTAATGATGAAAAATGGACTTAATAACTGGATAATTATCGCTTATCGCTGCCCGCTCAACGGCAATTGTTAAAAAAGTCCAATTTAGTTCACTTAACAGTGCTCTACAGTGAACGAAGTGTCCGGCGCACATCCAATATTCAGTGAAAATTGGTCCTTAGATACAAGCGGAGCTATTTGTATGTATACCTTTTTTTTATACAACTAAGTAAGCAAACAGGCGTACGACCCACCTGATGGTAAGTGGTTACCGTAGCCTATGAACGCCTGCAACACCGGAGATGTCACGAGCGCGTTGCCGACCTGTCCGCTATCAGCACAGCGACCCCTCTGGAGCTTGGCGACCCTACTCACCAGCAGGAACACAATACTGCATCACAATGTTATTTGACTGCGGTCTTCTGTAGGGTGGAGGTACTTCCCCAGACGGACTACTCCTTACAAAATGTCCTACCTCTCTTATTTATTTCATTACTTCAGTAATTATTAGTAAGAGATGAGTTTTATCCATTTATCTCAATGAAAAAAATGCCAGGTCATGATTTAATAAAAAAATATTGGGTACGCAACCGGTGCGAAGATAAAGGCCATAAGCTAATACATTGTATTTAGGTATTTATTTTTTAGGTTTACAATAATTGCAAAAGAAGACGGTAGAGGCAATCTCTTGTCTCTTTGAATCTGTTTTATTGAGCTATTCTTATACAAAAGTAGTTTATTTATTTAAACTTTATTGTACAAAATACAATTCACAGTCGCTAGAGAAAAGTTGACACGGGTTCTATACGTAAGGCTGAATTCGAATTTTCATCCTAAATCGCATTACAATTTATGCATTGTTATCCTAAAATTACAGAAATTTCTCAAAGAGGCTGCTGAGGCCGATTCTATTACGCGTCTACGGATCTGTAAAAAAACTATTTCTACTTATATTTACCTGGCATCATGCAAGCATGTGGAACAAGGCTTATCGACTTTGTTGTCAGAATACCATCACATGTAAAGAAATATACCTGTTATGCTTCGTTTCATGATGGACCGAAAGATACTCACTTTCATCACTCTGCGTTTAAATCAACAAGTCAAAGTGAAGTTTCTTTCTAAACTTACTAACTACGCATATAAATTAAATATATTAGTCACTGTGTAGCTTATTATTATAAGTTCTCTGCAATTTATTTATAGAATTTACTAATAACAAAAGTTTACGTACAAATTTGAAGAGTCAACCACTTTTTGCAAAAGTAGCATTTCATTTCACTATAAACTACTAAAACTTAAAATAAAGTGTGATTTTCACTTTTTAAATTTCTCATACGAATATTTTTGTAATTATTATATCGATTTGTCCTTTATTGACCTCCGTTATATACGTATATATTGTAATTTTATAGAAAACGTAGCAAACAACATGTTTCTAACAAAGGAAAGGTAAGTAGATTGGCAATTGTTTATTTTCCTTTGAATAATGTTTTGCTAACATTCAAGCTTTTTGTTATTTTTTATCGTAAACATATGACAATAAAACGTTGTTTTGGTGTATTAAATAGGAGAAATGTGTATTTTATTGTTTCAAAAATTAGGTGCTTTTGCGACTGAAACAAAAGGAATCCCTAGGTGGCCTGCTGTGGCCCATTTCCATTGGACTATGTGCCTGTTTGGTGTAATATCTGGTCTGAGATAACTTGACAATACGTGCTGAATTTCAACAGGATGTAAATAATTAAACAAAACAAGAAAACCTTTTTTGTTAGTAAGTATCTACCGTATAAAATAGAAGGAAATTCTCATGACGCATTAATCGTCATTCCGTTTTGTCAAACTGGTAGTACATAAAACTATATTTTAAAAGTATTAAAAATGCCGCCCAGCATATGTTTAGCTACATGCAAGCAACTCCACAAGGTAAATTAACATATCTTTACAAACAAATAAAATAAAACAAATCTAGAGCACTGAAAATCGGAGTCACTAGAAGTTTTCACTAAGCTTTGAGAACTTTTCATACTGGGGTGGTCACATGAGTAGTGAGAATAAACTAATTTTGGTTTTACTAGTTGTTAGAAATGAGCACACGGTTTTAATTTGGATTCTCTTACTATTTTGAAAACAGTGACAGAAATACGTGAGGAAAAAAACTAATGATAATTTAATACTTTTGATGTTCATTCTCATATTCACATTTTATTTTATTAGTTATCTAATCTACGTCCAAACACCCTACCCGTCCTTTGGTAAAATGTTTAAAAATTAACATTCATTAAATAAGAAAATCCCACACATAAATTTCACTTACATTCTAAACACCATTTAAAATTGTACACGTTATTTTACAATTTTCCTTTAACCAACTTCTTTTTTATCGTACAGTCTATATGGCCATTGATTGTTTTATAGTGTACAACATTTAAAATTAAAAATACACACACAGGACCAATGCAAAAATTATTATGTCTACTTAGACGATTGTGTATTTAAAAATAAAGTGAAGCAGATGTAGAGCAGTTAGATATAACTGCATCTCTCCATTGATTCAATATGCAGTGTCGTGGGCGTTTAATAAGACATACAAATGTACAATTACTTCGAAACAGATTCCTAGTCTAAGCTCCAATACAATGCAATAAATACAAATCCGAAATTATTTTCTGAAAGTAATGTGAAAATAGTTTCACCCAAGAAATTCTTTTTCAGAAGACATAAGTAGCTTAGTTCGTCTATTTTTAGAAGTTTGGCATGTTATTCCATCTAACAACGAATATGTAGACTCTTTGTCAAAAGATTGTCAAAAGGATGTAAAGGGATTTTTTTACAAAATGTACCCATTTACTTATCTAAGTAAGTGTATGAACTTTTCATTTATATTAACTTGAGGTTAGGCAACAACATATATAAATTTTTAAAGATTTTATTATTGTCCTGAAAAAATGCGATGACAGCGAATAACTATGACACCAGGGGGAAGTGGGTCGATTGACCATATCACCCACTTGAGGTGAATGAATGAATGAACTCTTACATATCCACCGTACCATCAAGAGTATCTTTAAGAGCACAGTGGGTCTGATAAATGAATTGTCAAAACAACTTGAATAAATTCAGAGCTTCAAAATTTTCACAACCGCTTGGACTAGAGACATTGAGAGCGATGCACCCACAATTAACTAATTGGGACCGCATTAAATGAATGAAACTCATTGTCACCAATAAAGACCCACTGCCCACGGCCACCAGTTCAAACTTGAATTTAGTTGTAGGCGTTTCCGTAAAAAAAAACTTCACAATTAGTAAAGTAAACTTTATTAATTGGAATAGGAATGTGAAAAGAGTAGACGTTTAAAAGTGTGCATTAACTATGATGGGGATACTGATAAGCATCGTTATTGAAAGTTATTAGAAAGGTATTAGAAACAAAAAGGATTTAAATATAGAGAATGACCAGAAGGTCACCATGTTTTAGGTAAATTGGGTAAATTTTATTTTGGTACTTAGTGCAGTCTATAGTCATTTCGACTGTACAAATTTAACATGTGCTTTTATATAATAGCTACTTGTAGTATATCTAGCTTTCGATTTTTTTCCCGTGAAGATCCGAAAAGGCGACTAACTTATTTTATGACCTTAAACAAGCTTTAGACAGGTATGTTACTGTATTTAACAGACACAAAGGAGAAAGTCTATTTGTTCACAATACAACATTTATTTGTCTGTGGTTAGAAGATGTATCTAGTGGAAAAAAGGATAGGACTATCATGGTACTACCACGGAAGCAGAACTAGTACTACGTAGGTACGTACTACCGACGCAGTGTCAACGAAAGTAACATAGTAGGTACATGCAACTAAATATCAAGATCCCCAATTTCATATTAATTCTCTACGGTTCGGGAAATAAGGTTAAACATGAAGGATATGACGTGACGTTTTCTGTACATAAAGCAAATCCATCCACTACCTAACAATGATATAAATGAAAGAAAAAATCAAAAGATTGAATGGCTCAACCATTTCTGAGACAGTTCATTTCTCACACTGTGCCAATGCAATGTTAGGCTGTGTTTTCATTAAGTAATGGTTCAATTTGCTTGCTCCCTTATTTAGAGGAGAGGTTCTATTTATTTATTTCAATAATACCTATCGGGTACCTAATGAAGAATTTTTTACAGGATACTCGAGTATATACTTTCACTTGTACAATCTAAACCCACCTTTAGCATGTATGCATCTACTTTCAAAATGGAGATGATTTTTATGAAAGATGATTATTGCTTACCAATCTATAGTCGTTCATTTTATGATTTGACCGAAAAAAGTAGTTGTCAAATTATACCATGAATCTTGACAATGTAAAATAATATTTAAAATAAAATAGTCTGCTTATAATCTGATTTTGTCACATATTGGTAGTGCATATTTCACATCTGCTATAGTTCTGTCGCAGACAATTAGTTGAAGCATAATGAAAAAAAAGACATGACGAAATCAAATTTGTTAATTCAAATTTAAATATCCATGACCACAGTGACACAATTGCTATTTAGGTATGACTAAAGGCAATGACTCATAGCATAGTAATATAGAAGGAGATTTTTGTTTGCAAAGTCACTTGTTACTTATACTACACCATGAGGAAGTGCGCTAGTGCCCCTTATGTTACCCTTCGTCCTTAGTATCTACTAACGAATGTAGGTTATGGTGACCGCGAGTCGATTTTTTGTGGGCCGTATGCTTAGCTGTTACGTGATCGTCCAAAGTGAATAAAATAGATTTTGATCTAATAAGTGAATGAGGGAAAGGGATCTAAAAGTTTTCAGAAAGTTTGCAGAATTTTTCGTTCTCTCTCTTATCTTAGCGCGTTTCCGGTAGCTCGGCATATTGTTTCGGAGCCCAAGGTCCGCTTCCCTGATTTTTCTCATCAACTTCGCTGATCTTCGGAATACATAGTTAGACCATTTGCATACATAAACCTATGAAATAAAAGCAAATCGATATCTCTTTTTTCCATCCATACTCCATACTAATATTACTAATATAATATATCTACACTTATATTATAAAGAGGAAAGATTTGTATTTTTGTGTGTATGTTTGTAATGAATAAACTCAAAAACTACTGTGCCGATTTCAAAAATTCTTTCACCACTGGAAAGCTTCATTCACCCTGAGTAAAATAGGCTATTTTTATTTACATATATATATATATATAATTCTAGCTTTTTCCCGCAGCTCCGCCTGCGTCAAAAAGTAGCCTATGTTTAACCGTGGGTCTTCAACTATATTCATTCGGATCTTGATGAAATTTGTCAAACATATCCAAAAATTACAAAACTGATGGTTTGCCATCTTATTATTAAAAGAACAGAATCTGGTTCATTGATTAGTAACAGCATTTTAACTTACAAATTAACAACATACTTTCACACCTTCGACTGCATTACAATGTGGTTTGTTAATACACGTATCGTAATAATTTACATAATCGTGACGACTATGAGTCATTTTGACCGCAACCTGAGTCTGGTGAATGCCAAACTGAGTCAGCAAGTCACTGAATCATCAATCAGTAGAGATCTTGTGACTTTAAGATATTTGTATAGATATTTTGTACCTATATTGTACTAGAAAAGTAAGTCTACTGAATATTTAATATTGTTCTTATAATGTGTGCTACTTTATTTAACGGTACAGACAGAAATAAAGAATGTAAGTTAGTTTTAAAGGCTTTTTTTTTCAAGAACCTATTCGTGTTTGACAAAAAAAATCAATACACTTTTTTATTAAACAGGCTACTAATACCACTTAATCTGTTCTGTGACTAATACTACTAATATTAAGCTACTTTCAAGAATATTTGGGAGATTAATGCAGTAAAACAGAAAGTGAATGGAAAACTGTCAATCTGCTCTATCGACCTCGGGGATTTTCCTAAAACTACTTTTGTTTGATGTATGAGTAAGCAAAGGCATGGAGTTAAATGAACTACGAAATGTGATGTAACACGTCGTCTTAATCTTAATGATTACTAATCACATGTAAGATACTTATTGATTTCGATACTATATGACGAGAAGAGAAAATATAAAAGTACATTGAAACTTTAAAAATGATTCAAAGTTAACGCGTTTTAGTAAGATTTTCGAAATTGAGTCAAATTATGAAGGAATAAAAACCCCGATTTTATTACTAGCCATAAACGTAAGAAAATCTTTGATATCTATTAAACGTAAGAAAATCTTTGATATCTATTTAAACATTTTTACAATTAAGAAATATGAGTCAATGAGTCTTACTAGGGAATAAGCGTAACTAGGTAAGTATTATTGTTGTTTATTTTGTTTGCTAACAGGTTACTTCCCGATACTCGAAAAAAAAACTGACCCTTTTAAGAAAGCTGGTTTACATTCAAATTTTTTAAATTAAGCACACCATAGGGCCCATTCGACCGGTTTGTAAATGAAGCCTAAAAGCTGCTATCTCGGCGCCGAAATGGAATGGGAACCTTCTAAGTATAAAATCTTGGATAGGGAATATCTTATCTACTAGAATGGAGCCTTCTCATAAAGTAGCGATAGTTTATGGGCCTTAGAGAACTTGGTAAACGAACACAAAGTTTGTATTAGTAGTAGTAGAGCCGATGATCGATGGGAAGGTTTTGTAATTGTGAGTGTACAAGAATAGGAAACAAAACATCCACCTAAGTTCAAAGTACGCCTGTTTCTCGCAGGAATAGCAAACACTAAAGATTCGCAGTTTGTGTAAATAAACACTATCAAAGTACGAAAATAGAAAACATTAGTTACCTAAGCATTTACTTAACACCTAAACCCTGAAACTGACGAGTGTAAGCGATCGCCTCTACTAGTAATTAGGATCGTGTCTGTGTTTGACGTACCATGATCATCTACTTACCCTAATCTATATCCGTTAGAACCACTTCCACGCTTTTTACCCAACGTATATCTTCTGTCCATCCAAATCTTATCGCATCACTGCGAAAACTCATTACTAAGCACTAGCTTTTATTGCAACGCAAGAAAGTTCATTTTATAGAACATTTGGATTAAAGACCAAGAAAAAAAGCACGGACTCTTTGCTTCAGACAATAAGATAGAGATTCCTGAACAATTGAACAGCATGTGCGATATTATCCGTGGATAATAAAGACTACTAGTATTAGAGGCGTTTGTATCTCATTCATAAATTAAAGAGAGTGGAGAAATGGCTCGAAACGAAATATGCATTTCATATTTTTTTATGCAGGTACAAAATAAGGATGACTGTAGTTTTAAGTGCGATTTTAGCGAAATAAACTCACATTTTTAAAATCATTGCTATTAGTAAAGCCTCATTTTTATTAGCAGGATGTTCACAGTTACGTCACACTTGTTTACAAGAAACATAAACAATGTAACTTGTACATGCTTAAGTTTTTACAATGCAAATCAAGTTGAATACAAATTGTACTTTGCATACAAGGTATTGCCTGATTAATGAAATGTCTGTCTATCTATCCCAATATGTTTACAAGTGACTTGGACAGAATGCCGCTAAAAACGTTGACTTTGAAAGCAGATCTAGTGGGAAATCTTCTAGGATATAATGTAGACTACTATAACTAGTGTATTTTATGACTACCTAAAAGTTATTGTTTCGTCATTCAATAGATCGAAAAAGATGTAGAAATTTCAAAATGCCATTAATCCGTCAATAGGACGGATAGAATGCAAGACTAAAAATCCCCATAATCCGCCTGATCAAACAAATAGGAAATAAAAAATCTTCGTAATCCGACGATCAGACGAGCAGGCCCGACTATTCTTTTGTACGATAATTATTTTGTCTCGATGCAATTAGCCGCGTGGAAACAACGATTAGTAGAGCAGCTAGTCATATCACCATAATCGATTCTCGTTAACATTAAACACTTGTCAATCGATACAATACGAGACCCGTAATCGTATACGTAAACACGCGAATAATCCAAACAAACATGATAATGCAAAACTTATATTTGCCCCAAATATCGGTTTATCAACCATAGATAACACAACTTTGCTTATAAGTTGAGTTGTTACATGTTGGTTAGGATATCGATAACTCAGTATGTAATAAAAGTTTCCTAAATCTATTTATGACTTCATTCAGTACCTATGTTTGACAATTGAAATATTTCGTAGAATTGTAGAGGCAAATATCCTACGAATACAAATAAATATATTTCCTTTGGGTGAGAATTTAGTTTTTTTGTATAAAGAAACATGATCTTCGTAGTTGTGTTTTACGATTATTCACAACACAATATTAACTAACAGTATTTTTCAAAAATGTTTATTTCAGAACTATAGGCATTATCTGACAGTCAACTTCTGGGTTAAACAGAGACCGTTATGTCTCTACCTACTCCTATTTATTTTAGATGACGCCAATAGTCCAGTAAAATTCAATTGATATAGAGGGGATACTGCAGTACTCCCAGATTGATATATCATGAGTCCAAATAGGAAGTCCGTCGGCAAATGAAAATTCTGTGCGTAATATAGACCGAATTTAGTGATTCAGAGCTGGAGTGCTATTTTTTAAGTGTGATTCACGCAAAATCTGCGAGTGGAATAATTTTCGGTCGATGTCGAAGGATTTTTGTTTGATGTCACACATTCCAAAACTATGGCTCTTGGTCAGATAACTTGGAGTACTCGTAGGTTTCTTGTTACGGACGACACGCTATGCCGTACGCCTACAAGCAGAGACGGGAAGCGCGGGGCGAGGGAACCCGCAGAACAAAGGAAACGACGCTTCCCCCACCACTGATCCACGCAAGGGTCACTGATTGTACATACTGTAGGCTTAAGATTTAGGATATAATAGCGTAAGATTTCTTGTAAATTAGTGTGTGTGTAATATAGTTAAATATAGTTGGTTGTCAGTAAATCGTGAAAATTAATTGTGAATTGTGAACTGTGAATAAACCTGTGGAATCAAGAACCGGGAATTTTATTTGTGGGAAAAATACAGTCCTCAACCCCTGACTATCAAGAACAAGTGGTCCTTCGAGCCGGATTAAGAACAATGGTCATCACCAGAAGCCAAACCGGGGACGATTCCCGTGCAAGTGAAAACAGTAGTGTGCCGTTACCGTCGAGAACCGCGGCGCCGTCGCCAGCGGAAGCCGCGTCGCGAGTGAAACCCGTAGTGCCGTCGCCGTCGAGAACCGCGGCGCCGTCGCCAGTGGAAGCCGCGTCGCGAGTGATAACCGTAGTGCCGCCATGACGAGTCGCGTCGCAGCTACTGGCAGTGAAAAACGGGAAGTGCGCGTTCCAACGATGGAGCTTGTTGACGTTACCGCGGATCCTGCAGTTGTACCTCCGAACTATGAGGCCACTGCACAACCGAGTGTCGCGCTACCGCAGCGCTTGATTCGCCTCGGACCACCCGCGTCGCCGTCTACGTTACCGCGAGACACGTACAGCAGCAGTCTTGCTACGGTGCATGCTGCGCAGATCCAGCCGCAGCCCAGCCCTCCGCGTTCCGCCGCATCGAACCGCACCGGACGCTCGAGTGCGACCGCCGCCCGTATCAGACGACTGGAGTTGGAAACCGCGGAGCGTTTGTCGGAGATACGCCAACAACAGCTAGAGATCCAAGCAGAGAACTTAAGAAGACGACTGCAATTCAGCATCGCAGAAATCGAGCAAGAAGGCAGCCTGGCAGACCCCGATGAAAGCAGATCCAGAGTGGACCAATGGCTGCAGTCTATTCCACCGCGAGGCACAGTGATCGAGCAAGACCCCAGCGTCCAATTACGGGAGGAGTCTGCCTGCCGCACCTTGCCACGAACCACCGAGCCACAGGAGGATGAACGCGACACAGAACGCCGTGTCGACAATTCACAACCACCGCCGACTCATCGCTACGAACGACGCGAAGAGGACCACGGCCAGACTCATCGCTACGAACGACGCGAAGAGGATCACGTCCAGACCGAGAGCCGTCGAGCCAGAATCGAAGCTCCGGCTCCACACACTCTTGGCTACGAACGACGCCAAGAAGAACGACCGTGCTGTAGTCACACACAGCAAGCGAGGCTGGAACGATCGCCCTCGCCGACGTATCATCAACGAAGAAAATCGCTGTCCCCGAACGAGAGACGACGGCGATCGATGACACCGTCGAACAACCGCACTCGAGGCATCGAGCAACTCGCCGAGGCCATCGAAAGAATGTCCAGAAGCCGACCGCCGCCGAGACAAGCAATCGACCTTCCTGTTTTCTCCGGCGCGGCTATCGAGTGGATGCCATTCAAAGCAGCATGGCGTGACTCATCGGCCATATACAAGTTTACGCAAGCTGAGAATATGGCAAGACTACGAAACTGCCTGCGTGGGGAAGCACGACAAGCCGTGGCAGCCCTACTACACACTGCGACCGATCCAGACGTCGTGATGAAGACGCTACAACAGTGTTTCGGGCGGCCTGAAGTCATCGTCCACCAAACGCTTGAGGATCTTCGCCGCTTGCCCCGACCGGGCCCCGCTGCCAACGATCTCAACCAATTGGCAGTGCGGCTACAGAACATAGTGCAAGTTTTGGAGAACGTCGATCAGCGAGGCTACCTCTACAACCCCACGCTGACACAAGAAGTGCTTGAGAAGCTAAGCCCGCACCTCAGATCGAGATGGTGCGACTACGCGGAGGATAACGGCAGCGCGAGTGAACCAACAATTATCACGCTGTCCCGTTTTCTCACGCAAGAGGCTGACCGTGCTCTACGACACGCCTTCGCGAGCAACACTGCCTACGCATCGACGACCTCAGCACCCACGAAACCCAGAGGCAGCAACATCAACAAGCCTGTGCAACGAAACGAACGAGCTAATCTGCACAAAACAACTGTGTACGCTACGATGGAAGACGCACCGGGGTCCCACAACAAGAAACCGGAACCATGCATCTGCTGTGGGGACCAACACTCAGTGTCAACGTGCCGCAAGCTACGCGACATGCCCGTGAACGAACGATGGAACTGGGCTAAGGACGCTCGCCTGTGTTTCAAGTGCATCGAGAGCCGACATCGACGTACAACGTGTAGAGCCCCGCGGTGCGGCGTAAACAACTGCAACCGACCGCACCACTCGCTGCTACACACCGACGGAGCTCAGACCGAGAGCCGAACACAACCCACTGAGACTGAAACGGAAGCCGCAGTGATGTCAATAGCCAACGAGAACCCTACTGTGTTGCTGAAAGTCTGCAGTGTCGTGATCACCGGGCCTGCAGGGAAAATAAACACGTACGCCTTATTGGATGAAGGCTCCACCGTTACTCTGATCGACGAGAAACTGGCCGACAAAATCGGCGCGGTTGGAGACCCAGCACCATTGAGAATACAGGGCGTAAATTCGGCGAAGAGACGCGAAAACAGCCGAAGAGTCAGCATCGCAATTCGAGGACGACATGAACGGATCGCCCACCAAATCACGGCCCGAACAATCCCTGATTTGGAACTTCGACAACAGAGCGCACCCCGCAATATTACACAGCGGTACGCTCACCTCCGAGACCTCAACAACGCCTGCTTCGAGAACGCGAGACCGCAGCTTCTCATTGGGGCCGATCACTAGCAACTAATGACGTCCCACCAACTACGTGTCGGAAAAAAGAACGAGCCTGCCGCGTCAAGAACGGACCTAGGATGGGTGATATACGGATCGGTGCCCCATCTACTACACCGACGCGGAGAAGACACAGTGCTACACGTACAAATAACGGACGAAGAACGAGGCGAACCGTCCGCAAACAAGAACGACGAGCAACTTCACGAACTCGTCAAACATCACTTCGCAATCGACGCATTGGGTGTTTCACTCAGAACGAAAGTGAAGCCCGAAGATCAACGCGCTGTCGAAATTTTCAACAAGACAGCTCGCCGCGTCAACAACCAATTTGAAGTCGGCCTGCCATGGAAGAGCGATGACGTCGTCCTGCCACCTAGCTATTCGGACGCACTCACACGGCTCCGAGGGATTGAAAAGAAAATGGACAAGGACGCCAAATTCAAAGAAGAATACACGCAGCAAGTTCAAAACTTACTCGACAAAGGCTACGCGAGAAAATGCGACGGCAGCGAGAGGGACAGCAAGAGAGAATGGTTCATGCCTCACTTTGCGGTCAAGAACCCGAACAAACCAGGCAAGATTCGCCTGGTCTTTGACGCCGCTCACAAATCGCAAGGGGTCAGCCTAAACGACCACTTGCTAATGGGGCCCGACATGCTACAATCACTGCCTGGAATACTGCTGCGATTTCGAGAACGACCGATCGCCGTGACAGCCGATATAGCCGAGATGTTTCTGAGGATCAAAATCAGAACAGAAGATCAAACATCTCAGAAGTTTCTATGGAGAGATGACGACAGAAAGAAGCAGCCAGAGCACTACAAGATGACGTCGATGTTCTTTGGGGCAGCCAGCTCTCCGTTCCTGGCTCATAGCGTGCGAAACAGAAACGCGCTTGATCACGCGGAAACTCATCCACGAGCCCTAGAGATCATCATGAAAAGCCATTATATGGATGACTTGGTGCACAGCTTCGCCACGACCGAGGAAGCGAAGCAGACCGTCCACGAAGTCATTGAAGTTCACAGCAGAGCTAACTTCACACTCCGGAGCTGGAATTCTAACTGTCCGCGAGTGTTAAGTGCCATTCCCGAGGCGCTGCGAGCCAGAGAACCGACCGCCCTAATCTCCAGCGAAGATTTCAAAACACTGGGAATGCTGTGGGATGCCGTAAACGACGAGATGGGCTTCAACACCACACTGGCTCGTATCCCTGAAGCGGTGCGAGAACGACGACGAGCGCCGACCAAACGAGAAGCCTTAGCAACCGTTATGTCCATCTTCGACCCGCTGGGCCTGCTGAGCTGCTACGTCATCACAGTCAAGATCCTGCTTCAAGATTTATGGCGGATTCAACTAGCGTGGGATGAACCTCTACCACCAGAACACGCCGCGAGATTTGATCAGTGGATGGAGACACTGAACGACGTGTGTCGTTCAGTGTCTCCATCCCCGACCGAGTGACATACTGGAGTGACTCCCGAACCGTCCTCCAGTGGATCCGAACAGACGCCCGCCGCTATACCCCATTCGTAGCGCACAGGCTCGGAGAAATCGCGGAACTAACGGACAGCCGCCAATGGAGATGGGTGCCGACCGCAGACAACGTAGCGGACGACGCCACCCGAGCAGATAACGCTACAAGAGGACGTTATGATCGATGGTTCACCGGCCCCACCTTGTACGAACCCGAAGAAACCTGGCCTCAAGAACAGACGAACCGAGAAGCAGAAGACGTCGAGGTTCATCAAACTCTGACCGATGAACTCAACATGGAATAACGACAACCGTCTAGTTTCGGCGAGGGAACGCACGTCTACAGACTGGCCGATCTTTGTCAGCTGATAGTCGTCTCGCCAAGCTAGACTTTAATGGAGTGCTACGCGTTCGCGGCCTGATCGACGCCGCACGCGTACCTACAAGCATCAAGAAGCCGCTAATACCGAACGACGGCCAACACCCGTTGACTCATCGCATCGTGTTGGAAGAACACACTGCCACCAGACACGCAGAACGGCGTGTGGAACGACTGGAGGCAGCGATCGAGCTCAAAACGTCTGACCTGACGTACGCTCCATCGCCCGAACATGCGCACCGAACGTAGTGCATGTTGGATTGACGGGCTGAGCGCAAAGGTCAAACTATTGGAGGAGTCTGCAAAGTCAACGAGGAAATGGGTCGTCCTCCCAGACCAAGAGGCTGCTGCAACGACGGACGCAGCCGGGAGGAGGATGTTACGGACGACACGCTATGCCGTACGCCTACAAGCAGAGACGGGAAGCGCGGGGCGAGGGAACCCGCAGAACAAAGGAAACGACGCTTCCCCCACCACTGATCCACGCAAGGGTCACTGATTGTACATACTGTAGGCTTAAGATTTAGGATATAATAGCGTAAGATTTCTTGTAAATTAGTGTGTGTGTAATATAGTTAAATATAGTTGGTTGTCAGTAAATCGTGAAAATTAATTGTGAATTGTGAACTGTGAATAAACCTGTGGAATCAAGAACCGGGAATTTTATTTGTGGGAAAAATACAGTCCTCAACCCCTGACTATCAAGAACATTTCTAATAACCTACGTGTTTGAAAGTTCCCTTCGCATGTCGAAATTCCGCGACTATCTGTATGGACTGGTTGCTGGAATACTTACTTTGAAGCAATTTGAAACTTATATTGACGTTTCAAATTACGGACATTGCGATATCCATTTTCTTAGAATATTTTTTTAATTGATATAGGTACGTCATTTTGATAAAAATAATAACCAGAGAAAAATTTTAATAGTATACATAAATTAATTTTTCGCTTGTATAACATTAGTTAGAAGGTAGTTATAACCCAAAGCGAGTCTTGGCCTCAGATAATAAAGATCTTCACTTAGTCTCATTTTGGGTCGCTGCGCCATCTTAGTAAGTACCAGGCCACTCAGAAAGCTCTGCGAAAAATAGTTTTAATGTATATAGTACTGGCCACTTGTGGTTATTTTCAAAAATTTGGTTATTTACAAGTAAAAATCTTTCCGTTTCTCCCAATGGTTGACTAGTAGAGAATGCTCTTAGCATTAAGTCCGTCAATTGTTATAAGTATATGTGTACTTTGTGGAACAATAAAAGTTTTAATAAATAAATAAATAAAAATACCATTATTCGAATTTCGAATTTCCATCCGCATTTTTTCGAGAGCCAAATCAAATTATCGTGTCTCATTTAAAAATGGGTTTGCATCGAGAACATTTTCGTGCGATGATTACGATTTTAAATGTGGCCTAAAACCTGATGAGTTATTTGTTCGACTTCAAATGGCTTTTATGGATAAAGGACCTTCAAAAGCAATCATCTACCGCTGGCATAGCGAGTTCAAGCGCGGTCGCCTTACTTTGGGGGATGAACAAAGGAGTGGTCGTCCTACGACGGCTGTCACGGAAGAAAGTGTGCTGGCAGTAAAAAAAATAATTCATGAAAACAGGCGAATTATATACGAAGAGATTCAGCATACACTGCAGATTGGTTCGGGAAGCGTTTACAAGATTCTATACGAGCACCTTCGCGTGAGGAGGATAGTTTCGCGCTGGGTGCCGCACAACCTCACCGAAGCTCAGAAGCAGGCCCGTGTGGAGTGGTGCCGTGATATGATTCAAAAATTTGAAGCAGACTCGTCTCGGCGCGTTTACGACATTGTGACAGGTGACGAATCCTGGATTTATCAATACGATCCAGAAACAAAGCGTCAATCGACAGTTTGGCTGTTTCAAAACGAACCAACGCCTACGAAAGTGAAGCGATCGATAAGCGCATGGAAAGTTTTGCTCGCTAGTTTTTTTCACTTTGACGGGGTATTTGGTTTCAATTCCATTACGAGAACAAAGCAGCATCAACGCCGAATGGTATACCACAAAATGTCTGCCAGAAGTTTTGTCTGCAATAAGCACCAAGCGACCGAACACCGGGGTCCGCGGGGTACTGCTTCACCATGACAACGCGCCCGCGCACTCAGCGCTCAAAACGAGGGATATCCTGGACACTACACCGGTCAGAGTCTTGGGGCATCCTCCTTACAGTCCTGATCTGGCACCGTGTGACTTCTTTTAAATCAACTGAAAAGGATATAGTTTTCATCGCCAGAAGACGCGCTAGCAGCGTTCGAGAAAGCCGTGGAAGAGGTGTCTGCGGTGGACTGGAAAAAATGTTTCGAAAATTGGTTCAGACGTATGAAACTTTGCATAGAGGCTGGTGGAGAGTTCTTCGAAAAGATTTAATTGAAATATTTTATCCATAGAAGTTAGTTTTTTAGTTTCTCAAAACTTTCTGAGTGTCCCACGTAAGTTAGTTGTAACATGTTAAGAATTAAAAATATGCCAAAAAAGAATGTAATACATGTTGGCAAAATAATAAAATAGATTAACTAACGTGAACACTGAATTAAAGATTAGTCTAGACTTATGTTTCTAATGAAAACATAGTTGATGCTAATATCCTGCTAACATCCCTTAAAGATGCACTCAAATAGTGTAGAAACCTAGACCTGTGATGCCTCATTAAAATTCACATCGTTACGAAACCCTGAGCGGGTCAGCTCATTTGAATATCCTGTTAGGTTTCCCTGTTCAAGCTGACTAATTTAAAATCATATATATTGAAATAGTAACATACTACGTATTGTTTTTTTATCAAAGAGCATCGGAACCGCACAAAGTAAATGTTCCTTTCTCAATGCTATTTTAACATGTTATGTCGAAATGTTTTTAGATGTGCACTACATCTTGATAAAGGAGGAGATATAAAATGGTGTGTATGTATATTGTATCTTCAGCAGGTATAGATCAAAGAAACGTATATAAGTGCTTCAATTCAAAGGACGTGTAATAATTAAACTATTGGAATGTACCTTCATCAGCTATTTATCTAGTACCTAGTATAGAAAACTTAACCATATTTTAATAGTTTAAGTAAAATTAAATAAACAAATTCATTAATAAATTGATTGAATTTTCACAGACAAATTTTCTTAATAGCTTTACAGAACTTCAAACGAAAAGAGTGATTCAATGGCGGGATTTTTTAGGGTTGATTAATACAGAAATAGAAAGACATACTTATTATAGTACAAATTTCATATTTCACTGTAAGTAGGTACCTAAAGTAATTTTTTCACAAAATCAATGTGAAAATTTGATAGTTGTGTTAAAAAAGTCAATCTGTGTAAAAACTGCTGCGCGTGGCAGTTCGTAAGAGACTCTTAAGAGAAATAAAATTGTGTTTTTCTCAAAGGTGCGCTCATTTATAGATTATCTCTTTTTTATGTAGTGTCGTTCACTGAAAGCTTAGCCATTAACTTCGATGGAGTGGAACCATTAAGGAAAACCGTAAACCTACATAAACGAGATTTTCTGTATAGATAAGGATTTCATACTACTACATTTCATAATACATACATATTAGTTACTGGTTTCAAGAAAAACATTGAAAAATATTGACAAGCGGATAGTATGTGGAAGAGCTTCAACTGCTCTATGCTGTATTCCCTGCGTCTCCAACACCAAAAAAGTCGTCGATAAAATCTATGGCGTTCTTTACGACATACGTAAATCAGTTCCAAATTCAAATTCCAGAACGAGATTGCATGTTGTTTTTTTTTCTGTGGGTATCCAAAGAGCATGGAAACCGCACACGGAAATAAACGTTCCTTTCTCAATGGTAGAATCAAACACAATCGACAAACAAATCGAAGTGACAGTTATTAAGATCAGCATGGTACGAAAATAAAATTTGTTGACAAATGATTTGTCCAAGTGAATTGCCATATTGTATGACCAGTTTTTAGTCATATCAGGTATTTTCGTGCCTACATTTCCAGTATCTACCCATCTAATCGATGTTTTGCCTGATTCCTCCACAAATGAAGCTTTGCCGTATCAAGTTTTGGAGATCAAATCAAACTAGAACGGCAAGCGTAAGTCTGACTTAGTCGTGATTTATGTATAGTTCCGAACGATTTATTGCTTATATGTTTGTTGTTATGTCAACCAGGAGCTTATAGGCTAAGTAATGTTTATGTGGAAATAATTTAGGTTCCTACATACTCATATAGGCACTTCTCCAATATATAATCTTTTCAGGATTTCGTATTTTTCATGTTTATCGTTTGGGATAAATAGAGTCTCAGGTTGTTAAGGAGAGACAATAAACAGGACATTCATTTCCAACTAGCATCACCTTTAAGAAAGTATTCATCGATACATTGCGATATGCACGGGTAGAAATTGGACTTGGCACTTCTCGTACAGAATAACTTTACACGTTTTTTTTTTTTGGTTTCTAACTTCAAAAAGTGTCAAAAATAGGTTTAATTGCGTTGTTCATTTTTTATTATTCTTTTATTTCAAAATTAATTAGTACTATACAAATAATTCTGTGACGATACTAAGAAACCGGTTACCGTAGCCAATCGTACGTCATTGAACAAAACGCAACGATTATTAATTTATTGTATTTTAACAACTCATAAATACCTGACTCATTCAAAATGTAATTAAATTAATTATTATTTAATAATTTGTGAACTTATAATAAACAAGAGCGTCAAAATTCGTCAATGGTGTTTACGGCAAGATTCCTTATAGGACCAGTGATTCATTGTTAAATAAGGACTGTTGTGGATGTGGCTATTTTCATAATGGTGTCATGGATTTTTTTTCCACTTTTTATGTTTTCTTATTTTTAGTACAGTTTTTTAATTGCTTGCATTTATGTTTTTAAATATTTTTATTTAGTCACCTTCATAAAAGTGAAAAACGAATCAATTTCTAAATTATAAAATTTATGGACTTATTCAGTGAGACAAACTCCACTACATCACTCTGAGGACCTGTATTGATAAAAAAAAGTTTATTTCCTACATTAAAAAACGTAAAAAAACAATTTTGCAATTTTCCCTTATAATTTGTATCAGATTTAAAATCAACATTAAAAATACTTATAATTTTCGTGAGCCTAGTATGGCTCCAACCATGCGTGTCGTTTGTAACAATAGGCTATTAATTCTACTCAATATTTTTTTTATCATTTATATCCAAAATTTTAGTACCCGAAATCAAAAACACTAAGAATTTTCCGTTCAATATAAAATAAGTTATAAGCCTTTGAAATCCTTTGGAAGAGAAAATTATCAAGGAACAAGAAAAGGACGCACAATACGCACATAATGGTGGAGTGACGTCAATGCCACTTAATTTCGTGCGTACAAAAGAGATAGCAAGACGTCCCCACCACGCTCCCACTTCTCTTCATTAGAAAACTTTTAATGGTAATTACTGTTTTAATTAATTACCAACTTTGTTCTTGTTTTCGGTATGGGTTACTTTTTAGTGTATGTATTATTCCGTATAAAAATATTGTCAAAATGTGAACAGTCAAGTAGCCTACTCGTATTAATTAGTATTTATTTAGCAAATACAACAATTGTTGTTGTATATTTGCTTTATTCCTATACGGTTGTCAGCAGATTGCTATTTATTTAGTCTTTAGATAGGTACCTACACATGTTTGTGTAGAGTATATCAATAATATATATATACATAGATACTGCGACTAAGCTCAATGATTACTGTAAATATTTGACAAACCTTACTGAATTACTTAGATAGGGTAAAGTCCTTCATGAAGAGCAAACAATTTTTGGAAATTTTATATTTTTTTATTAAAACTATACTTATACGTGAAAATTATTACTCGTTAAACTTATTTTAGCGTGGATTGTAGACCTTTTTTTTATGAATAATGAAATTTAATTTTAAAAAGTCAACTTCTGTTTTTAAGGATCAAAGTTTGTATGAAAAATGTTCATACTGTATGATAATGGAAATTAAAATGATTAAAAATAGGCAGAGATATTAATAATTCGTAATCATAAATGGTTTTTTTACAAGTATGAAGCAATAATTTTTCTGTTTCTACAATGATTAACTGGCAGAGAATGCTCTTATAATTAACTCCGCCAATTGTTATAAGAATTTGTACATGTGGAAAAAATTTTTTTAATAAAAAAATAAACACTTATTACCATAGGAGTTAAATCACAAATTCTCTCTCATTTTTCTGATCATAACATAGATTTTCTTAATCCATGAAAGTGACACAGGACAGGACATAGGTATACAACTATCGGTTGATATAGGACAGGACACTGAGTCGACAATTAAACGTAATTGCCCATTCTGGCCAATGCGGGTCTGACCTATTGCCGCTGATGAGTGAGAACACACTAATAATTATTCCAACATGCAGAGGAATATTTTATAAGCATAGTGTGGAATACAGATTTGATTATGTAAGAATTATGATTCGGTACTTCATTATGAAGCTCTATATTTGCTTACTATATAGTATTTTACCTCTCTTCATGAATCAAGAGAAAAATCATATTCGGAGAGGAGGCAGAGGAGGAGGATCTGTGAGCGGCCAACCGGCGGGCAAATATGGCGGTGACCGTGGCCACTTATTGCTCTAAACGAATCTGGAGATTCAGCCATTTCGACTCGACAACAAGAAGAGGAGGCTGTACCAAGTTTTGTTTTGTCGAGTTAGACAGTTAAGAACAAGTTAATAGTGTAGAAATTGTTAAATTGTCATTTCATTTTAGCACGTTGACAGCGTGGACATTAAGAAAGCCCTCGAGGTTTTGGTAAATACGTTAACGTGTTTTGTAGTTACCGCAATCCGCCCCCTGGAGGGCAATCCCGATATATGATATACTAGCTTTTTTCCGCAGCTCCGCCTGCGTCAAAAAGTAGCCTATGTTTGACCTCGGGTCTTCAACTATATTTATACCAAATTTCATCAAAATCTGTTCAGTGGTTTGGTCGTGAAAACGTAACAGACAGACAGACTTTCGCATTTATAATATTAGTATGGATAACGTTAACGTATTTACCAAAACCAAACCACAACCGTGAGGGCTTTTTTTGAGTGTGTAGAATGGGTGAAATTGATAGACGAGAAACAACACAACAAATAAACACATGTTTTAGACTAATCATCAGGAAAAAACTTCTGTCATCCAGGAAGGAAAATCTCATCTACAATTACAGCTTATTATTACATGTTAAAACCTATTATCACATTTACTAAAATATTATTACACTCATAATTACTAAATATCAAATTCTGCGTCATAGTGAGATACAAATGGTCCGTATGGTGGCTCGTTATGGATTCAAATGACCAATTAGTTCAAACTAAAGCTTGATGTTGGGCTGGGAGTTGGTAACAATATATGTTTGATGATAACATGAAATTAGTACTTAATGATACGTGTATTACAAAATGTAGAGTCTAGCACTCTTTTATGTTGGTGTTACTGAGAACATGTAAAAAATTTTGGGTGTGAAATATAATAACTCTGTGAAAGGGTAATGAACATCCAATCGATTTTCATAAATTTTAGATTTTTAGAATGCAAAATTATAATAGAATTTTTTGCATGAAATAATTACCGCTTGGCTTGAGAAAATAAGGTTTACTTTAATAAAATATAAAAATAAAAATTTGTTTGGCTTACAGAACTACGTGTATTCTCTTTCTATATGAACTGTCTCGGATAAAATGAATACATAAATTATTCAATTTCCGCTCTAGCTTCAGAGTATATTAAGATGTTGAAGTCTAAGGAAAACACCTTGATAACAGAAGGCTTTTCTCGTGTAACTAAATCAGCGCAATGATGCAATATGAGTTTATTTTAATTTTAATAAGATTAATTAATTCCTTTTCAATAAAACTGGCATTGTTGATGATGACGTAAAAGCCGCAAGAGGCATTTTATTTAGGTATTTGTACATTATATACTTTATTACCACTTATAACTATTACTCGATCTTATGCCACACACACTGTAATGAGTTTACAATTTTAACAAGGGCTTCACTGACTCTACTGGAGAATTAACTGTCTCATGTTATGATAACAGTGAGCGTTGTTTTTGATACCGACTTCTGTTGTGAGATAGTATGTCGACAATATGTTTTATAATGACGGAGACGTAATAAACGTAATCCATATAAAATAAAAGCGTTTTTGTCAAAGAAATAGCAGTACACTAGGAAAAGATTGTGTGAGTTGTCTTGTCCTAACTCACAGCAAGCATTAGGATACTGTAAGTGCTATCAGTGTTTGTATTTTATATAGATCTAAGACTGAAAGTAGCCTAACGATAGTTAATCTTATTTGAAATTTACAGAAGCAAGCAATTCTTAAATTTTGGAAAAACCAAAATTCTTCTTGTCTCTTGTTACAATTTGTGATTTTAACTTTACGCGAAATCACCTTGGTGGTCCTAGAAGTTTTTCTTAACGCGTTGGTGATGGGCAAATTTTCGCTGAAAAGGAAGGTTTGTGCTAGCATGTTCAAAATATTTAGATTCCAAGATACACTAACAATCTAGAACTCAAAGGCTCTTCTTATTCGTTTGTTGCCTTATTAGACTAGACATTCACGGCAAGAGAGCGAGTGGAGGTCTAACATTTATTTAACCAATTTCGCGCGTCGAGAAACCTTTGCCCAGCAAGGTTTCCCCAATCTTCCATGAGGAAATATAAAAATAAATACTTAGTTCATGTAAAGTGTATGTAATGGAGGCCTAAGTGTAGTGTATTTCTCACAGTTGGAATTATGAATTAGCTCACTAGTAAAAAGGTCAATGTAAAAAATTAGGATTAGTATTTAGTACTTTAGACAAATAGTGGTTAAGTATGAGTTATATCTACTGTGCAGGGTACAGGTGATAATTTAGCATAGCATCGTGTACCTACCTATATGAATAACACGATTAGAATTTTATGTGTCTAGCATGACTAAGAATGACAGAACCTATGTACGTGAACATTGTCAAATAATTAAAAAAAAAATGTTTGTAGATAATGAAATATTATCTTGATTCAATTAATGATCTGAGAACACAACACACGTAAGACCGTTATGTAAAAATCTAAGTCTGAAGATTATGAGCTTTTTTGGCTGGAGATAGTTATGATAAGGACGATATTATTTGGTTAAACGCTTAGAAGTAGAAAATATAGGGAGACAGTGCATTCATAAATACTATGAGTATTGTTACGTCATCAAAGTCATGAGAAAGCTTAATTTTTAGGTACAAAATGTACAAACATATTTACAAAACATAGCCGAAATACAATCATGCAAAAAATAATAATTGGTGCGACCTGAAAAATAATGAAACAACGGGAACATATCAAACTAAGTGCCTACTTACTACTTTTTGTTAATGAACGCCTTAACTCAATCAAACCCAAATTAAAAGATAAGTGACACATATACCACTTAAAAGACTAAGGAAGTCCAAGTATATTTAAATTCTAACGGTTCAATGATAGCCCTTGTGACATTTTATCTTTGCAGCTATTTGCGAACAACTAAATAAATTATTTGTAACAATTAGTCATACATTATCTTGAGGTCTTGGCCTTGAATGAAAAATGGTATAAGTGTGAAGACAGTCATAAAATAAATCATTTTTAAATTGATGGCACGTTATATCATATTATAATTCATTTATTCTTGAACGTACTATAATATCGTTTGTTTACAATTCAATTCTAAGTACGGAAATTTGATCAGGTGGTTTTGCCTCTTGCAATGTAAAGCAAAAAATCTATATCGTTATTTTTTTTTAGTTTCAATTTGAGATTTTGTCTCCCTAGTTTGTATTATGTTAATTTGTCTATTTCAAGCATTTTGTACTTTAAAAGCCTTTAGGAAAAAATGTTATAATAAAATTTCTCCGATAAATTTATATTAAGATATAGAATAAAGTTTAATACAAATGTGTTGTAAATGCATATTATATCTGTTTGTTCTTCAAACTTGGATCCTTTCAGCGGGAAATTTATATTTATAGTCAATGTGACGTGGACTCATTTAATTTTTTTTTATTTCGACTGCGATGAGACATTTATGAGCATTTAAAAGGAGTGAAATATGTATTCCGTTTGAAGAATATCTTTGAACTTGTTCAATGATAGGTTTTCATGGAATATTAATTCATTTAAGGAATTCTTTCCTGCTTATAACAAATGACGAATAACATAACACGTACCTAGGTATAGCAATGTATTTATGTACTTAGTTATTCATAGACGACTAGTTAGTATAAGTAGGTATACTTCATTCCATTTTGAATATCCATATCCATACTTAATATTATAAATGCGAAAGTCCGTCTGTCTGTGTTTCTGTCTGTCTGTCTCTCTGTTACGCTTTCACGGCCAAACCGCTGAACGGATTTTCATGAAATTTGGTATGAATATAGTTGAAGACCCGAGGTCAAACATAACTTTAATATAGTTTTATGCATTTTATGAATGTAACTCATTTATTAATACTTTGCACCAGTTACAGTAAAATAATGACAAATTTAAATAAACCAAATTTAAAAAAAGTATTAACATAAATTGCATTTTTATTAATTAGTAACAAATAGTTGAGAACTTATTTAAAAATTCTTATTAATATGTATTTTTCTATATTATTACTACTAAGTAAATAACAGAACCTAATGCCAAATAAAAATGGGTAAATATTAAAACAATTACACATGGGGGTACTTACATTATTTGCGAATCGTTACGTCTGAATCCAAGTAATGAGATCCTATTGAGATCCCATCAAATAACGCTTAATTTCTTTTAACACACTGTTAAGCGTGTAAAAAAATTAACGTTAAAAATAAAAGTCTAATGATATATCTCGAAGTAACTGACATCACCAGAAATAGTAACTTTCACTAATTTTATTCACTTATTTCCGCGATTTATTTTGCACAAATGTCATGAACGTGCGCTCTGTGCGGCACTTACTGATCAACTGTCATTTAACACACGGTAGCGTACAATGCGCGCGCGCATTGTCAACACACAATACTCAAAACCTTTTCAAGTTTGTCTCTGACCGAACTAATCTTTATCACCTTGTGTTAAAATTCAAAATCGTGATAGTTAAAACTTCCTTATTCGGGGCGCAGTGACTCATTCATAAATCTACAGCCACAGCTGGCTGCGTCATTCACAAGTTCTTATAGCTTTTTTAACGACCAAATTTGAATCCTATTCCTTTGCATTAAAATACTGATTAAGTGAAAACAAATAGTTTAAGAAAGCCACATGTGAATTGTGCATATACATTAATTCGAATAAAAAATATGTAATCTAAATTGATGCAGTTTAATACACTGTTAAATATACTATGTCATATATCTATCTACACATTGTATTCTACCCATTGATGAGTTATCATTTATTTATAAAATAGATTGACGCATTTATAAATTTTAAGACAAGATATTAAACTTTGAAACAAAATATTAAGCAGCCGAATGAAGCGATCCCTTGTCTAACTTTTATTTGGACAAATTGCGAGTTTAACTCGTACCCTGGGGGTAAAAAATAACTCGAAGACGCAAGTAACAATCAAACCAGGTAAAAGGCCTACAGTATACTAACTTTTAATTAAATACTTTGTTAATACATACATACATTTTTTTTGTGACTGTAATACACTTTTGTTTCGCAATTGTCAATAACAACTTTATTCGCAGATGACGCAAGTTAATTTAGGAAAATATGAAGGAAAATGTCATAAAAAAGGTGTGTTTGTAGCATATGTACAGCATTTGTAAAAAAAGTATGAATAAAAAATGTTATGAGTTCCGATAGTCTATCTGAAATAACAATTTATGAATTTACCTTTGTAATTACTTCGTGGAATTTACATATATTCTTCGAGCCGTGTTCGAGCCTGCCTAATCTGGAAAGACTCAGAACTTTTAGAAAACTTAGATGCCAACCTTAAAAACGCGTTAATAAAAATTCTAAATTTAAACCTCGAGGGACGTTCCTGGTTTCAAGCTTGTTTACCGATCAAATCAGGTGAGGTGGCATCGGAATACGGAAAATTTCTAGCCTTTCTTTCATCCGTGTATATTGTGTTGCATTTGTGTGCTAAAATCTTAAAATCATCCTCGACGTACTATGCATTAGATGCTCTCTATCCCGGTGAAAGTATCTCAAAGGCACCAAATCTACAAAAACTTTGGGATGCTTCATTGGTGAAGAGAGAGCATAACTGTTTGATCCAAAATTCTGTCAGTGATATTGACCATGCGAGGCTTCTCGCTGTATCAGAACACGAATCAGGACAATGGCTATAGATACCTTCCGCAAACCTCGAACACTATTCGACAATGCCAGCTTCCGAATCGCAGTCGGTCTTAGACTGGGTGCTGCCATTGTCGAACACCATCAATGTCCGTATGGTGACGGCGTTAGCAGAAATGAGCTCCATGGACATTGTCAACGCAGCGCAGGAAGGCGCGGGGGAGAGCTCTCGTGTGGGACGAAACCTGCGTCGACACAGTGGCCTCTTCTCGCCTCGGGGGAACGGTCCATAGGGCTGGAGACGCGGCGGAGTCTGCAGAAGATGCCAAGCGACGCAAAAATGTTTCTCTCAATAGTGAGTACAAATTTTGTGCCGCTTGGTGTCGAAACATTGGGTCCTAACTTAAAGAATTTTTTTTAAGGAAATTTCTCCTAAGCTTGCTGACGCCGTAGGTGACAAGAGGGCTGGCTCATTCCTAGCGCAAAGAATTGCAATTCAGCTTGGGAATGCAGCCAGTGTTCTTGGCACCATGCCACACGGACATTGCTTATATTTAAATATTTAGTGTTTATTTTTTTAATTTTAAGTTTTTACTTTAAGTTAGTTTTTTTAGTTTTTAGGTTAATTTGTTTGTAATAATTAATTTTAGTTGAAAAAATAAAAGAAAAATTTATTTATGAACACAAAAATTACTCATAAAGTAAAAAAAAAATATTAAAAACGATGATTATGAACACAAATCGGTATTAATACAAAAAATACTTATGAATAATAATTTTATGAGAGTTAATATGGACCCTCAATAAATATATATAAAATTAAGTTTGTATTGTACGAGTATCTACACAAAACCAGCAACGCGATCGCGCTTATTTCAAGTTACCAAAATTTGGTGAGATGAATGATTTTTGTTCGACTCGCCGGAATTTCGAAATCAAATAAAAATCATTGACTCGTCACGACTTTTGCATCCTAAAAAATAGCCTTAGGAACTGAGGATTGGTTTTAGTGATTACGTTAAAATGATTTGCAATTTACGGGATAGCCCAGATTTAAAATACCTTAATTGTCGGTTTTTCCCTATAGTTTATTATATGTTATAGGTTATCCCTTTTGACTAGTGGGGGAAAAACCATCTCACTTTCCCATTATGGTACCAGGACACTAATAGGACATACAAAAACTTAAAATTATTTTTATGACAAAAATATTTTTGCTTTGTTTTGTATATGCAGCGTTTTTTGATATAAATCCTACTGCTTGGCAATGACTACCTTATTGCCTGCCTGCCTTATTTTTTTCAAAATAATTTTGCCTTCTCTACGACTGCGATGATGCTCTATGTTTCTTCAAAAACACATTTTCGGTGCACTGGTAAAATTTTGTACTTACAATCTCACTGGTAATTAGTTAACAATAAAACTAGTAATTCATTATAACATTTAAAGTAATTTTATAATGTCACTCATTTACTTATTACCCAAAAAACGATTTACTCGTAACTTAGCGGTTGTTAGATAATTATCTATTTGATGGAGCTTTCTCTGGGAGGCAGGCGTCATCGAACCAGTTAGGCCTCAAAATTAACACTAAAGTAGGAATTATTAAAATAAATGGGAACAATATAGAATTTAATCAATATATTAATCATACAAGTTGATTTTATCCAATGTCTGAGTGACGAAAGTTGATAGAAACAACACTTTGCACTTCCTACTAACACCACTAAACTTAGTTTGTTTGCTCAATAGCCAGGCACGTAATATAAGAAATCATTATATATTCTTATTATGGCATAGAACCAACTAGATGGTGTGTCTTTGCTATTTAAAATTAACAGGCGTCATTTAAGATTCAAAGAGATTTTCACATACAGCTTGGGCTCAAATCAAAAATATGCGCAAACTTTATCCGTATTTTTGTCAATTGAGTATGTAAATATTTTTTTTTTATTATTAAACCGTAATGCCATGGAAGTCGTCAAAATATACATAAACACATGATCAATGTGCACTTACAAAGATACCAAAGTTAAAAACAATTTTTGCTACACAATGCGGAACGTTCCTCAAGGGAAATTTTCTGAAAACCAACTTAGTACACGTTACAAGTATATTCATTTGTTTGCGCGTATACAAATCTAGTCCTGTCCCTGGGTCCTGGCTTATTGCGGCACGGGTCATAAATGGAGTTTAGTTATGATGGGTATGACAGCCCTCCCGACACGGCTACATCCTCATTACCTTCGGAGGGGAGATGAGTAAATGGCGTGTAACACATCGCTCCAAGGTGACATAGTTTAGGTCTCTTTGGGGTCCGTATTAAATTCTTTTAGGAGTCCGTACGTAAATTCAGTCAGGAGTGTCTTCCGATAGTACTTTGGTATTGCCATCGGATATGCGACCCCGGCTACCCGAGTTGTTACGGATTCAACCCATAAATCTTCCCAGTCTGTAGCATGCCTTACCTTCATCCCCAAGTGAATCCCATCCACATATATTATTTTCCTACCCATTCCCATCAAACTCCCATATATTGGATGTCCAACGCTGCGCTTGGCGGTTCATGGTCGCCACTCGAGAACGTTTCTGCCCCATCGGCCATCGGTTCTGCACGCTATGAACCTATTTCCTATTACCAAACCCAACTAAATCCTATCCTTTCCCAGGTTAAAAATACTTTCGACGGGCATCAGCGTCGGAAGTACAGCAACCGCAAAAACTACGCTTACCAACCCGCCTGCCAAACGTGGCGAGTATGGTAAAACCCCAAAATGAGAAATAGAAACATAATAAAGCATATTTTTTATTTATTTAAACTTTCTTGCACAAAATACGATGAACTATAAAAAGGTGTTGTCTAAGTCAGCCTTTAAACTTTTGTCATAGGTGACATGGTGACATTCATAGACCCTGCTGATATGGGATACTCTTACAAATAAAATCTCAATATTGAAATTTAAGAGAGATTTTTATATGCTATCTTCTAGCTTCTGCCTGTATGTATCCAGATAGTAGAATCAATCAGTGTGAATCAATCAATCAGAAAAGGAATCAATAAGTGAGCGTACCTACCTAAAGCGTGTAAAAACGTTATTTTTCAATACTTATATTGCCCTAGACATATAATATAATGGTATGGTATGAAGCCATACCAATCCGACTTCAATTTTCATTACTGCAATTGCCACCTTTAACTAGAAAATGTTAAATGGCAACCTATAAATAAATCTTAGAATTCCACGTGTAGCAAAACAACGTGCACTTCCTTGGCTTGTTCCTTACACGTTAGCAATTGAATACATAATTATGTATGCGGCAAAGGTGTTTGATGCTTTACTCTTACTAAAAATCTGTTTTTAGTTATTGTTATCTAAGGTTTCTTCTGCTACGCATACCATGCAGTGCCATGAGAACAAAAACAGACTTCTATTCGGTTACCGGAGCCGTTTTGAAGATATTCTGAACCCAAAAGGTTCATACCCCAGAGAGATACATCGCAACCGGGAGACACACTTGAACGAAGAAGATAGGAAGGCAACCAGAGTCGATTGACCCCTGACGAAGGTTTTATTGATTGTAATTGTTAAATTGACAATTTAATGTTAATCCCATACTACATGGATTTTACCGAATAAGTATAAACATAAAGTAATATAGATTCAGGCAATCAAGAAGTTTAAGCAATACCTTATAATAATACCGAATTGTGTTAAGAAACACACTTGAAATCGATACTCGAAAACAAAAGTTTAGGTAAAATAAGTAAGCTATGGAGAAGAAAATGCTTAGGTGCTTATTTATAGGTAGATGACAAATCGATAGGAAATAAAATAAGTACTTTGGAATACTTTAAACTTATGGAATATAAATTATTATATCCGTATCACACAAAACTTCTGGTGCGAATCGGTGGAATGTCGGTAAAATTGTTGGACCGTAAGTAAATTATAAGATTTTGGGCAATAACCTAAACCTTTGCCGATGTTCTGGGTTATGAATGGGAAATATTGAAATACGACCTTTTCCCCATTTCGCCTTTACGCTACGAAGTTTCATGATTTGTATAGCCTTTATGATAGATATCTCATACTTTTATAAGCGCGGAGCGAATCCAGCCCTAAAAAGAAAAGGCTGTGACCACCGCCATTCGAAAAACGTGATTTACCAAAAAAGATGGACAAAGATTTTGAAAATGATATTTTAGTAAATAATTACCAGTTATTTCTTTTGCCAGTTTTTTTCATACAACACTAAAGAGTAAGTTGTTTACGTAGAACACATAAAAATGGATGAATACGTAAGTTTTTTTGGTTTCGATAGGTATCTTTCTCCTGAATAACTATGGAGTCCGTGATGGAGTCAATGTAAAATCACGTTAATAACAAGTACAAAACTTACTACTTGAACAATTTGACAATACCAAAAATATACTTAAAGTGCTGTTTACATTTGCTTATTAAATCGACGAGAATAAAGATTATTATTACCCATATTTATCAGATTTAATGAAAATATTGAGTTTTTTATTCAAAAATAATAGTTTGAAAAATTCAATTATTTCCTTGAAAGCGACTAGTCATATTTAAGAAATAATTAGAAATCTTATAATACTAATATATTATTTAATTTACATTAATATGGCATTTCAACTAAAAACCAAATTTTAAGGAGGTAAAACAAAAATATAGTCATATTATTGACCAATTTCTTCGAGCAGTCACAACAAATAAATAAATAAAGTGGAAATAAATAAATAAATAAATAAAATTTCTGAAAATATTTTCTCGAAACTCTTTAGGGGAAGATCATCAAGATACCTTGACGGCGGCGAAGCTTTGAGCCTCAGATGTATAATAAATAACTGCCAGAGACGACTCGCTAAGAACAAGGAAAAATCTAGAAACGGTTTTTATATTAGGTGCTTACATATGAAATTGGCGTTTTGTATGGGAGGAACAAAATGTCGATTTTTTTTCATTTAATATATTTATTTAATCAAAGTATGAACCATTGTTATCTATGTACTTTTGCCATCTCATAGGTAGTTCATTGATCCCTTAACTAAAAAAACAATTCGGACGGGAATCAATAAAATCTTTGAAGGCGGTTTGGACTGCTCCAGCGGAGTTGATTTTTCCCCCTTGCAAGAAGTTATCCAAATTTCGAAAAAAATGGTAAATTGTTGAATCAAGGTCCGGCGAGTACGGTGGGTGTCTTAGACATTCCAATTGAAGCTCTTCTAATTTGGTAGCCGTCTGTTGTGCAGTGTGTGGTCTAGCGTTGTCGTGAAGCAGCAGTGGCGTAGAGCGTTGACCAGCCTTGGTTGTTTAGCAGCTAGCTTATCCATCATGGTTTGCAATTGCTGACAATAGACGTCTGCCGTTATCGTCTGGCCAGATTCGAGAAAACTGTAATGAACGACACCAGCACTAGTCCACCAAACGCTTACAAGTAACTTTTTTTTAGGTCAATTTTCGCTTGGGGCAGGATTTGGCTGGCTTGCTAGGGTCCAGCCATTGCGATGAGCGCTTCCGATTATCGTAGAGAATCTACTTTTCATCACAGGTAATGATTCGATTAAGAAACCCTTCATTATTGTGCCGGTCAAGTAATGTAACGCAGCAGTCTACGCGCGTTTGCCGGTTTGCTTCACTTAATTCGTGAGGAACCTACCTTTCAAGCTTTTTAATCTTCCCAATTAGCTTCAAGTGGATTAAAACAGTTTTTCACTAACACCGCAGACTGCAGCTAACTCGGACGTGGTTTGCGATGGATCCGCTTCCACAATAGCCTTCAATTCTTCATTGTCAACTTGGGTCTCCGGCCGTCCACGGGGCTTGTTCTGCAGGTCGAAATTTCGAGAACGAAAACGTTGGAACCAAAAACGCACTGTGTTTTCTTTTGTGACACGACCGCCATACACATCATTAACCCTTAGAGCCGTTTCCGCAGCACTGGTGCCACGGTGGAACTCGTACTCGTAAATAACGCGATATTTCAAATTTTCCATTTTGTAAACTGAGCGCCGCAAACAAAAAAAAAAAACAAATGAATAACGAAAAATAATTACATGTGGAAATAGCTGTATGAATTTGAATTTGGAATTCCTAACCAAAGAGGAGAAATTTGTGATTAAAGTGGCCAGTACGACAAAACGCGAATTTCATATGTAAGGACCTAATATTTCGCCAATTTTAGTGTGGAGTTTTCCATTATACCTATCTAAGACTATCTCCTGTTATCATTTCTCCAGGTTCACCAATCCAATGATCTACTTTTTGATAATTGTTATTTTCTCAATGACTTGACATAGGGCACTGCCCTGTAGTCAACCTTATTAAATATAATTTTCAACTGGACTTATCAAAATCTTTTTCAAACAAAATAAATGAAGTTTAGGCGTCCCACTCCAAGTAGACACTGATAAAGTTGGTTAAATTCTATTAAAGGTTAAACGATCCCTCGGCTCGGATTTCTTTTCGGGTTAGTGATTGATTCAGAAAAGTTTAATTAGTTTGGGTGTAGTTTGGACGGTTGTGGTCGTTGACAACGTTGATGGCGGCCAAATTAAATGCGACGTCACGCAACATCGAGGGATGAAGTTTAAATAACAAAATAATTATTTTATTTTTGAACTCCCTCGCACGATTCCTGAGAAGCTTGACTTTGGTTTGACGAGTTTATTTTTGACTGAAGCTTGACAAATGGTTTGACTAATTGTAAGACTTTTGCTTTAAACTTGATCGAAATATTGCAGGCTCGAATCACCCGATTGTCTGATAATATAATTTCGTGCTTCTCAAGGCACGTTAAACGATTGGTTCCAGCTCGCCACGAAGAGAAGCCCCGTTTGTAACTGAAAAGCATTTTCGATAAACTCTGACAACAGGGTGTGTAAGGTCGATTGATCAGTGGCCCCAGTGGTCTATAGGCAATTACGCAACCGGCCACTACTCGTGGCAGCGACGTCGGCGACGGAAACCGCGCGGTACGCGCCCACTAACCAGGCCATGGTACTCTTTGGCGCCTTGATTGCTCATTTGCCAAACGTAGATATATTTTATGATAAGCTGAAATCCTTTGTTCATTCGTGTATAATGTATGAGTCTCATAAACCTGTGTAATATGTCCTGTCCTAACTCACAGCACGCATTGGGAAACTGTAAGTGCTGTCAGTGTTTGTAAAAAATAAATAAATAAATAAATAAAATCACGTAACCCATCGATAAATATGAATGATTGAAAAAATACTGTAAAGTTATTTTTTATCAGTAATAAAAAAACACTTTTAAACTATGCTGTGATATGGTTGTGATCTATCCTTGCATAGTTTCTAAGTTAATAAAATTTTCGACACATCGTAAATTGTCCTCTAACTATCCTTAGAAAGCATTGAATTACTATTGCTCGTATTTCTTTAGTCCTTTTAATAAATTTTCATTATAATGAGACATTTTGTGAAACCAAACCTGTAAGAAAATTACACATGCTAAGAGTACGCGAAAATGACCCGGTGATTAAAATAAGGTGTGGTATGCCTTATCTTCCTTGAGGAAACATGATCTTCATAAAGTCTTAGGAGTAAGGTTGTATATTGATCATGCATGTAGTTCGATAGGGTTGTCGATAAGTAATCAATAATTCATGAAGATGACAAGGGACCATGTTATTAATTGCTTTATTATACGAGGGACTAGGGCTGTCCACCACGTTGTTAGGCGCATTGTTGTTCGAAAGGAATTCGAACAACGTCTGCGAATAGATCCATAGATTTATTTGAATTGAAATGGGATTTGGGATAAGCATTTACATTGATTAATTGATTCGAATATTGGTAATTAATTCAATTTCTCATTTGGTTAACTAGATAGTTGATTTTGAATAAGCTTTAGAATGATTAGATTAGAATTAGAATAATGATGTTATGTTTTAGCGATTGTTTCGATATCTACTGTTTTTATCGCGTTTACGCTTGACCATGAAAGCTGTAAAGTGTTAAATAAATCCATATTATATACTGCATACTAATACTATAAATGCGAAAGTACTATGTCTGCCCGTGTGTCTGTCTGTTATGGTTTCGCCGTTACCAAGTTTCATCAGTATCGTCGATTCTGATGAAACTTTGTATGGATGTAGTGGTAAAGACCCGGGGTCAAACATAGGCGGGCAGTGCCGCGGAAATACTAATACTAACATTATAAATGGAAAGTCTGCCAAACGCTTAACGCTTTCGCAGCTCAACCCCTGGGCCGATTTTGATAAAAGTGTGTACGGAAATAATTGAAAACCCGGAGTCAAACAAAGGCTACTTTTGGACGCGGGCATAGCCGCGGAAAACAACCAGCTAGTAATAAACGCGATAAAATCTCCTTGTGGACAAAAGTTGTGAACAGTAGTTGCGTAGAGGCCGAAGAGGGCATTACATGTAAGAAGAAAAATTGTTTTCTTTTTACATCTAATATTCAGGAACAAAACAAAGAGTCGCCAGACTTAAAAAATGAGTTAAATTGTAATTCATCATAAAAACAGAGCCAAAAAAAGTCTGTGCGTCGACAGCACCATAACTCAATAAGTGCTCAAGTGCCGTGTCAAGCCACGCGCAATGTAGGGTTCCGTAGTAGTCACAATAATAAAGAATTTAAACTCAAAGCACACCTACATATTGTCCTTTAGTAGATCTATATATCAAGTAGCTCGAGAACCGAGCGCGGCGCGCGTATTCGAAGTACGAGTAGCTAATGCGAGTGTAATCGCGACTCGCAACCCGTATTGGATTGGTCACCATCAGTGGCATATTCAATCTGAACCGTGCTTAGAAGACACGTAAGTCCTTTGGTGTTGTCGATATATGACAATCACTAGGATGTGCTAGATAAGGCAGTCTGACAAAATCTGACAGTTTTGGACACCTCGGGTCATGTTCCTGTTGGTCTGGTTTTCCGTAAAAAGCATTACGAAGCTCACACAGCAGTTGCTCCATTGTAGTAACCAAAACCAAAATCAAGTTCCATTTCGAGTAAATATGCAAGCTGAGGACGCAACTGGAAAACACGGTTGGACGAAGATAGAAGACTAATAAGAATTTCATAGTGAATTAATCTAATAATTTTGAACAATTTTAGCAATGCAAATTCGCCGACACTATGGTGCCTGAATGAAAGGCCTGCTAAGAATGTGAATGGTCTCGAATGGTCTTAGCATAAAACCTGCTATAAAATTTTCTTTTCATGTTAAAACAAATCTAAAACGAAACCACGGTAAGTTTCATAAATAGCACCACCTCGATATCGGAAAATGTCAAAATATTAGGTTGAGGAAAAAGTATTTTCGCATAAAGCATGTATGTACTTGTAATAAAATCTCTTTGCCTATACTATTTGTATCGGGCCGGTTTTGGTATCATTGAAAGTTTAAATTTAAGATAAAAAGAAGATAATTCTAAATTCAAATTAAGAAACTGTGTGATTTTCATTAGTTTTTCTTACTGTCAAGATGAGTGAATCTAATGGAGAAATTCGATACATTTTAAAATTTTACTACAAAATAGGTAAAAATGCAACGCAATCCGCGAAAAAAAATTTGCGATGTTTATGGACCTAGTGCAGTGTCTGTGAGAGTAGCACAAATTTGGTTTGAGCGTTTTCAATCTGGAAATTTTGATGTCAAAGATGCACTTCGCTCTGGTCGCCATATTACGGATAAAATGGATGCCATTTTTAAAAAAGTGGAGCAAGATATTTCAGTAGTACGACGTAGCTGAAGAACTAGGAATTGGCCACAAAACAGTTTTGGCGCTTTAGAAAAAAACTGGGTACACAAAAAAGCAAACACGATATTTGGGTACCTCACGAGCTCACTGAAATAAACTTACTAAACCGTTTAGTCATTTATGATTGTTTATAACGACGTAACGAAACCGAATAACTGATAAGATTAAAGCAAGAAGTTGTATGAAAGCGGCCGAAATCAATTAACAGAAAGGGTGCAGTTTTTCATCATGATAACGCTAGACCTCACACATCTTTAGCCACTCATCAAAAATTAAGAGAGTTTGGTTGGGAGGTGTGAATGCATCCGCCGTATAGTCCTGACCTTGCACCTTCAGATTTCCACCTGTTTCGCCTTCTTCAGAATTCTTTAGGCAGTGGCAGGTTAACATCAGAAGCCTCAAATTTTCTAAAGCAATGGGAGCATGTCCCTACCTACAGTATGGCAAAAAGTAATCAAACAAAATGCCACCTACATACTTTAGTTTGGACATGCATGCTTATACCTGCCTACTTAGGTACGGGCCCATGACTTAGCTTAAATAGGACTGAAATGAGCTTTCAGTAGAACTAGCTGTTGTCTGCAGCTTCATCTCTGTGGTTCTTATCAGGATTGATTGCCCGGCTCACTGTTAAGATTTACTTCATTTTCTTATTATTATTATATTAGTAT
The DNA here is from genome assembly GCA_947363495.1 of Euzophera pinguis. Classification (NCBI taxonomy): domain Eukaryota; kingdom Metazoa; phylum Arthropoda; class Insecta; order Lepidoptera; family Pyralidae; genus Euzophera; species Euzophera pinguis. The sequence goes on along the minus strand of OX376170.1, from coordinate 8,269,883 downwards.
CATAGATTTTAATTTAGCTTGATTTGAATGTACCTGCTATTTCTAAACAAACCTCAGTGGTTTTGTGTTTTGTTAATTTGTTTGTATCAATTTTTGGCAAAATGTTAAATGAATAAATAAATAATAGTTAAATTTAAATAAACTATATTAAAAATATTTTGAATTTTCTTTAAAAACGCGAAGAAACTTTTTCCCCGACCTATTATGTTAAACTATCTGCTTACGTGAGATAAGATAAAATAATTAAGATAATTTATTTATTTGCAAGAATACAGTGCTTAGATAGATCTTTGGTTAATTATAATTTCGTGTATTACACTCTCAGATAAGTATGCAAAAAATAAAAATAAAAACAGAGATAAAATTTAAATTCAATTACATTCAGATGATGAGATACAATGGATTGGAATTTTACGTGTTTTTATAATTAATGATATATTACTCGTAAACTATTATAAGTCTTACGGCAGTAATAATTTTCCTTTGAAATTACTTATATTTACAACTGTCATGAATTCTTTTAAGGTGTCTAAATGCAACGGTTTTCCCAGAAGGAGTTAGGGACTCTCACCTCTGATTTTTTTTTAACGTTTTAGCTAAATATCGAAACCGTTAATCGAAAAACACTCTGAGAGTGCTCATATTGTTATTTAGAGACCTATTAAATGATACCCTATACAAATAGAACGTTGAAAAAAATAATTTCAACCCCCACTTTACATGTAGGTGGTGTTACCTAATATTTTTCATAATTTTATTTCACAGTTCGCTCCGCGTGAGTAATATACATGGGCATACCAAGGATTTGCTCTTTAGGTTTAATAGTTTCTGAGAAAAACGTAGGACAGACAGACGGACAGACGGACAGATATGACGAAACTCAAAGGGTTACTTGTGTTTGCTACGGAACCCTAAAAAGGTGTCCAAACAATTTAGTAGATAGAGAATGATTAATGTACTTTCGGGCGTCCTACGCAACTAGTAAGAAAATTCCCACTTTTATAGGCCTCATTGTAAACATTTTGCGAATATGTAACACAATATGACAAAGATTGTTTATTGATTGGTTATTTTCTTGTTCTAGCTAAATATATTTAGTTATTATATTTTAGGCTTCATAATATTATTTTACCATCTTAACCGTGTAACTACTATCCACTACTACCGTACTATCCATACTCTATACTTATCCATGTTCATATTTCTATACTTTACCATACTCATATTATAAGTGCGAAAGTATGTCTGTCTGTCTGTATGTAACGCTTTAACGGCCAATGCGCTGAACGGATTTTGATTAAATTTGGTATAAAAATAGTTGAAGACCCGGGGTCAAACAAAGGCTGCTTTTTGACGCAGGCGGAGCTGTGGGAGACAGCTAGTAAGTGAATTATTTGGATTTGTTTTTTCAAGTTATCAGCTACTACTAAAAATTACAATTTGTCTGAAATTGATAATGAAATTTTCACAAATTCCTGGAAGCCATATTTATACTTCTCTATAATATGTAATCTTTGCGCTTTTCCGACTGTGACAACAGTATGCTTCGGAGCCCAGGGTTTGTTTAAACTCTTAGTAAGAAGGTATCATAGACTAAAAACATTGTCCTGTACTTGTATGTAACAAATATTCATTATGAAAATATGAACAAATAATTGGATTTAAACAGATCGTTAAACATAAACATGAAAACTTTCATAAATTCATTTTAGGGGCGGCAATGCGCTCGTGACATCTCCGATGTTGCAGGCGTTCATAGGTTACGGTAACCACTTACCATCAGGTGGGCCATACGTCTGTTTGCCTACTTAGTTGTATAAAATAAAAAAATAAATAGGGATCGATGAAAAGAAATATCTTGCGATTCAAAGAAAATAAAAATTAAACATGAAAGAAAGATATTTTTATCAAAGTATACAGGCACTCATTACTGAGTTTGTAATAAGAAGCTTATGTTTTGTTGTGCTGCATAATATATTCTGTGATTAAGGTACTTATCAACTCTCTGCTACTCGCGCCCCGATAAGATAACTTTTAATTATTAAGTACACTATAACTGAATAAATAAGAGTATTTCAAGTAACTGCCACACTTCTTCGTTTCCCAGTTATTGACCGAGCGAGTGAAGCGAGCGAGGTCTCCTTCAACTTGGCCAAAAATGCTTTGGTATGTCTGTGTGTTCTGCTCTAGAGGTCGCATTTCTCAACCGATTCCCGTGAAATTTTGGGAGCAGGTTCGATAAACATATGAAAATGGATGTCTAGCCATTTTTTGGATTTTTTTGAAAATGGCGGAGTTGGCACAATGGGTCTAAGCGCCCTTGGATTTTATGGCTTTTACGACCATTTTGTGTTTGTAGTGACAACGAAATAACAAAAGATTTTTTTTTTCTGTTATATACATTAGACGTATATTTTCACCAGCATTGTCAAAAGTCCAGTTTCGACTTAAGCATCTAGAGTTCGAATCTCACCGGAAGGTGTTATCTTTTTAGTTCAATGTATTTATTTTAATTTTTCAACCGGTATCTTGAAGTTTATTTTAAAAGTTTTTTTAAAAGTACGAGTATACTTATTTGTTTTCTTGGGAATTATATAACTACAGGAAACATTCGTTTAGTCTACTTTACCAAAATTACCAGTTTACCAAAATTTTATAAGAATTCATTTTCATAACTAATTTTATATAATTAATTATTAATTATTATAACTAAACTAAAAAGTTTTATTTTTGACAATCTTTTATTTTGAGACCAAAGGCAAACGAGCCTAAACTCGGTGGGATTACGTTGTTTCATTAAAGAGTTCCTATGCCCGCTTCCCAGCTCCATCATCGGACCAGCTCCAAGTCATCATAATATTGCATGCCACATGATATATATATATATATATGTGTGCAAAATTTCAGCTTAATTGGAAACCGGAAAATAGATCAAATTTATGTTACGAGATTTAACCCGAACATACATACATTGATTGCAAGTTAAATAAAAGCTGGTAAAAGAAAAAAAATTACTGAATTGATTATTATATAATGGGATCAGTGCCTATTGCCGCTGCGAACTTGGCGTTCAAAAGAGAGTACATGTTCTAGGACTCAATTTCCTCTTACATTAGCATGGACAGTCACCATTCATAAGTCACAGGGATTGACTTTACCTAGGGTAGTGGTCGACCTTGGGAACTGGCTGTAGGTCGCTCTTATGTCGCACTTTCTTGGGCTCGAAGATTTACTGATGTCATCTTGGAGCCCTTCGATTTTGAACGTTTGAGAAGAATCAGGTCTATGGAACTCCTTCTGTTAAGAACAGAGAAGGAAAAAAGACTAAAAAGATTAGCGAAACGAACATTATAAAGATTTTAAGATTCAATGAAAAACAAAATGTGTGAAAAGTTCCTTCGATCTGTAATCTCGCGAGGTCTACAGCTCACAGAGCCGCTAGTAGCTTTCTGATAAACTCAGGATACGCTTTTAACCATGGTCCTATGGTCCTAAATTGTCTATAGTTACATCCATATCGTGCTTAAGAAAACATTTTTTTTGTTTAATCACAGGTTTCCATTTATAATTAGGCAATCATCCATGAAAAGGACTTTGGAAAAGGTTTATGGTTTTCCTAAAGTTGGTATGAACAATTGTTTATTTTCATCCATAGTCAGAATTTATGTAACATACTAAAATCGTATAAATTTCACTGCAAAGGATTTGGGTTCAATTCGGAACAGCCCACTAAATTGGCTGTATTGTCAATAAATAAAGGGAAATTCCGGCTTTCTGTGCATAGATCACTGACATCGAATTATTAGCTCTCCCTAGTCCCAGCACACATAGATACAATGCCATAAAAATAATTTGTCACGGGTTCTTATACAAGGACGTAAGGCTCTACATAAGGACAGTGCTAAACTATGTAAATTTTGATGCCGATTCTTGGACTTATCTTGACCAACAGCTGTGGTATTTTGAACATGTTAAAAATTAATAAACTGGCTCTATCTTAGACTACATCTAACATCTGCTGGTATGACCGCGTATAGCGATTAAAAATAAAGGGAATAAGCGAGATGGGTAGATGGGTCAATACACGATGAATAGGGCGTCATTTGTTAAATCGTTTTTGGATCGATTTAACCGTCATAGTAAGCACCGCTGCACAATACCAAAGTAAATTAATTGAAATATCCAAATTTCGCAGGTAGAATCGCATGCAATTGCTAGTTAGTGCATAATTCTTATTGTAATTACTATAAATCACGCATTCTCCGGACAAGGTTTCAACCAAACTTTAAAATATTTTATTATGCAAAGAGAATGAGACTTTTGAATTATTAACTGACTCAAAGTTTTTAATGTTTCCGTTGAATTTCTGGCTTTAATGGCAAAGTCTTCATTATGCAGATTTTGTCTACTTTTGCTTACTAAATTATATATTCAGGAACAGCATTTATGTAGACTTACGGTTGTTGTGTTTCATATTTGAAATGAAGTCATTTTTAACTAAAATATATTTGACATATTTAGTAAATAAAATAAGTATGATATGCCCTTATGCTACGAGTATCTTGTATATTTATTCCATAATATCTACTCTGGAGTATAAAATCTTTCTGTGTTTCACCTACCATTGATAATTTAGAAGGTACAAATTTATTACACTCGTATTATGAATAATTATATGTATTATGAGCAGTTTTAATAAGGATGTGTTAAAATCGTATCATAAATCGCATGTTAAGTCTTTTAACGCCATTAACTCGACAAAAAATAGACTTTTTGTTCTGCCGGGTCTTCGTAAATTTAAAAAAACACTGATTGATTTTACTTTAAAATTTACAACGGAATGGCACTCCATTAATTTTCATAATATATTTCCATAATATCATTCAAATTGAATCCGGTACAAATCCCTGTAGGCATCCTTTACGGAAACCAATTGCTATTTTGTTGTTAAATATTCAGACGTTCACCAATCTCAATGAAGTTGATTGGTAATTTTTGTTTTCTTGTTTTTTTTATTATTTAGGACCTGGAAGCTGTCCAAAGAGCCGACTGGTATAAGGTTGCCGCTGAACGGGAACAGTGAAGATAAGTTTCTCTTTGGGTCTCTACTCTAAGCCATCGCAGTAAGTAATGTAGGTTTTATAATTAAATATGTATGTACGTATATAGTTTAATCATAGATTAAAGAACAGCGTTTACGGAACAATTCATGTATTACTTTTCTATGGCCCTCTTTATTTGGATTAAGCTAACATCTGGTGATCGTAGCAGTATAGCCACTTCAGATGTCTAAAAGCACAATAGAGTATACATATGTATGTAATATTTCCGATTGAACATAAAACTCACTCGACATTAATTAATAAATAATAAGTTATGTTTTGTATTTTTACTTGAGTAGTGTAGGTATCTACATAAACATGAACAACTTTTTCATTCATAATATTATTCTATCATAAAACCACATTCCCAAAACTAGGTCGAGGCATCTATTATTGGGGCAATTCGGAATATATTTCATCATATTCACAACTTATTGACATATTAAGGAGAGTGAGTTTTGACAGGATGATATACTCGTCTCCTTTGACTTAATTTCGCATTTTGTAAGAGCATTCGCTTATATCTTGGAAAAAAGCAAACTTTATAATGCTAAAAACAGCGTAACAACTTGTCTCTTCTAAAGGCAACATAATAAATAGAAATAAATATGTTAATTTATTTTTAAATACTTTATTACAAATAATCTACACTAATAATATTATAAAGAGAAAAGATTTGTATTTTTGTGTGTATGTTTGTAATGAATAAACTCAAAAAGTACTGTACCGATTTCAAAAATTCTTTCACCATTGGAAACCTACATTCACCCTGTGTAACATAGGCTATATACCAAATATATTTGTATAAATATAAATATATTTATATTTGTATTTTATTGTGGAGCTGCGGGAAACAGCTAGTAACTTATATACCTATTATTTATTTAAATAAAAAAGGCATCAAACAATTTTTTCTATATTAAATAGAACATTGAGCCCAAATCGTTGTCGCTGCATGATGGCAAGGTACTCAAGTAATAAATAAATAACCTAAAACTGTTTTATTGCTTACAACATATTTATTTTGCACCTAATACATATTGTACACTTTACAGTGTTCATGTTCCTATCATAACTCGTTCAAACGAGAAGTAATAAGTATTAAATACCACTTGCATAAAACAGCAGATGCAGACCCATCATTTAACTTAGTTTTATTATTTATTATAATTTCTATGTCTGAACTCTTAACAAATATATATCATGATGACTAGTGACAGAGACATGGCACGTATAGTGAGTTTCTCGACTGTACAGGTCAACATTTAATTAAAAGGAAGGCGAAGAAGTCACTCGTAATTCCTAGGAAAAGTTAATCTTCTAACAATTGATCCTTAGGGTGCACACCCACTACATTTTAATCGGCACGACACTAGAATGCCCGTTGTCCGGGCTTTTGTCGATAAATGATTCCGAAGCCTCATTAGACAACCTGAAGAAATTAAAACATTTCGCTACTGACACATTACATAATAATGTTACAGGTCGGGTTTTCCGGCAAAATAGAGTTAGGGAGGTCAGACGGAAGTCAATACAATACAATACAAAAACTCTTTATTGCACAACAAGGATACATTGTTAAATACAAGCAATTACAAGAAAAATAACCTTGCGCAAAGGCGGCCTTATCGCAATATATATAGCAATTTCTTCCAGGCAACCTTACGGAAAATTGAGTAAAGATATTAAAGATAGTGCGCGGTAGGTGTCAAAAAGAGTAAGAAGAAAAATAATAATTTTAATAAATATCAAAACATAAACTTACACATATAATGTATATTACACACTTACTTATATACAACTATATATATACATACAATATAACAACATATTCACTACACATACACACACCATTACTACAAACAAAAAGTCGCTTCATTCCAATAACTAGTATAACATTATATAGGACCATGATCGAAGTGTATTCTGGGCTCTGGAACGTAAATCAAGATTACAAATTGGAAACATGCTCAGATGAGGATGGTTATAGAAGTCCATACAACTCTACAAATTCTAATGTTCTACCAGCTCCTGTTGTTACGTAATGGACGCGTAACTTTGTAGGTAATAAGCAAAACTTTTGCAGGTAGGTCTTTAGCGATATTTGATTACACATGGCATGGCTAATTATACCTTCCTCGCCTACCAAACAGACACATGTTGCGGGGACACGCTTTAGGTCCTTTAATAATATGGAAGTGATTTTTGATGACAGGCATAAAATGTTACTTGGGTTGAAAAGTTTGATCATTTGGATCTATATGACATAAAAAGTACATGTTCTTAGTATATCGAAACTGAAACACGGGCTTATCGAGGTGATTGCTAACTAGGAACTGTAAGCAAGAAACCTACCAAAATATCGGTTTACTGAATCATATCAGACTCGAACATTACTACGACTCTACATTATTTATCTATTGCCACCAAACCTGAGTTGAATTTGAGTGGAGTCGGTCTTGAGATAGTAAAGACCTTCAATAGGTAACCAACATCATGAATCCTAATTGAGAACCTCCTCCTTTTTTGAGTCTGTTAAAAAAAAAACAACTCAACGCACCACCTCTTTTATTAAAAAGTAGATTGAAAATGAATACTTAGTAACATACAGGAAAAGTTTGTGGAAGGAAATTGACGCTTGATCGCTTTTATATTCGAGAGTTCTTTGTTATGATCCCTTCATGTGTCATCGCGCTTGATATCAATGGTGCCATTTATCATATTTCTTTTTACTAACCCTGTAATCTGGTGACCGCGTTCACAAAATATTTAATGGTTAAACATTTGGGCCACATGAAGAAAAATAGTATCCTCAACTTAAAAGAATCGGACTATGTTCACGGTCACTCTACCTCTGGATCTCTGATTTTGTTGAAATATTTCCTTTTTAGTGGCATCACAATCAGCTAGCAGCGCTTAACGCTTTACTGAGTTAACATTTTGTTTGTAAAAAAATTATATAAAAAATGTGTTATTAAAATCTAATGATAAACTACGACTAAGGTACGACGACTAGAGATAGGTACTGTTTTTTACCCAAGATTCCACCAGTTCGTCCCCCACTGGTGAGTGCACGGGCCTTTTTCGTAAAGGTTGTAAACCTGGAAGCTTAAATTGGAACTGGAAATTTTTATCATCAATGCAGTTGCAATTGCACGTGCAAAAAATAATTCTGAAAACTAACAGGTTATTAGTTAGGTAACCGATTTTAGGTCCCCTTGATCGAATAATAAAATTTCAGCTACCTATGTTTTCTGGCACATAATGACATACCCTCCCTTAAACCCCCTTAAACTCAAGTATTTCTGTCTATATTTAAAAAAAACCCCTAACTTATACAGAGAATTAGGAAATCCGTTCGACTATTTAAAAATGAATGCGAATTTAATTTCTGCAACAAAGAAATAAAGATCAAATGTTTTTAAAAGCCCGCATTTGTCGAAGGTAAACACATCAATCTGTATTTAGTAAGTACCTAGATCCAGAATGTAATAAAATGGGTAAAATGGTAGTAAATCGGAGCTTTTTGTCTAAGCTGGGTTTATGTTGGATTAAAACGTCAGACAGATTCTGAGGTCTCCTGAAATTTATAGGATTCAGATGGGATTCAGGCATCCAATAGCTGGATTGACGGATAGCCGCTTTGTAAAGCCAGTGGACGGAGCTGAAATAGTATTATTTCGGTAAAGAGGGAATTTGCTACATATGAAAATTAGGAAAATTTTGCCATTTTTATTTTTTGCCTAATATGTAGTAGGTTTTTACAAAACAAACATATTTTTTGTTATGGAATACTAGCTGTTTCCAGCAGCTCAGCCCGCGTCAAAAAGTAGCCTATGTTTGACCCCGAGTCCTCAACTATATTTATATTAAACTAGCTGTTTCCCGCAGCTCCGCCTGCGGTATATAGCCTATGTTACTCAGGGTGAATGTAGCTTTGCTAGCCAATGGTAAAAGAATTTTTGATATCGGCACAGTAGTTTTTAAGTTTATTCATTACAAACATACACACAGAAATACAAATCTTTCCTCTTTATAATATTAGTGTAGATGAAGATGTAGATATCTTCAAAATCCGTTCAGCGGTTTGACCGTGAAAGCGTAACAGATAGACAGAATTTGGCAGTAATAATATTATTATTACCAAATTTGGTATGGATTAGAACATTAGGGGTGCCCTTCGTATAGGTACTATCCAATAACTAATTTCAATGTAACTAACTGTTTTGACATTCTGAATAGTACATTATAAAACACAGCATGACAAGGGTCTTATGAAGGCCCTGGAGTAATTAACAAGCTAATAGCTTTGAATAGTATTATTAATTGAAATTTACGTACATTGAGAAAAGACAAAATAGCTGCAATTTTTAATCGATTTCCAAAACAAAGACTACGATGCAACTTATGGTTTTAGCTTTAACCACTATAATAATTTTGTAAGTTTAACGTGTGTTAAACTATCAAACATTTTCAATCTATATAGATATAGATTTTGTCCTATTAAATTTCAATGAACGCTCATTATTATTGTAAATTAATCAAAAATATCTGTGTAACTTTTGAACCTACTTAGAATAAAAATATAAGATACTAGCAGCTCGTCCCGACTTTGTCCGGGTTATACAAATTATGTAGTAGTAGGTTGAAGCTAACCTCTTCATTTAGCATTTTTTTCGGCTACATAGATCCCCTAAGGCCGAGTCAAATAGTCATATTAACCGATGAATACCATTTGTATTCATCTCATGATGTGGTGGTGAATCCCGCCACCAAAAGTATTTATTTCCAAGGAAGATCGAAACAAAATAATCTATCTTTATGGCTCTATGGGCATATGCCCCTGCCACTTCGGCAGGCATATCAAAATTTAAAAGTCAAAGTCAAACTATCGAAACGGTTAAATGTTTGATAGGTACGTCTACCGATGTGTCAAGATCGATTTTTCAAGTTCAAGTTCACTTTCAGGGGAATGAAATGTGATTATTTTTTTAAATTCCAAGTCGTTCACAACTTCGTCTCTCCTGCGGTACCTGGGACGACCGACTGGTCGCTTTCCCCTTGCTCGTCCCTATTAATCGTTAACATCTGTCTACCCAGCTGACAGTATCAGAACGTCCCCTTTTAAAATATCCACGGGGAAAACACGTATAATTAAACTGTAAATATTTACTACAATTTTTTTAACACTCTCTTAGTTTCATTATCAGCTCCTGTTTCCATAACGCATTCCTTCCGGTTGCTTCCGTTCCTATTATTATATTATCTTAGCATGTTTTTACGACTGGCCACCTGCCTAACATCAACCCTCCTTAGGAATCAACGTCCTCAGCTACCGCTTCCATGATGCCTTCCCTTCTGGAGCCCTATTTTTGAAATGTTTTACATATATGTCAAATGATAATCATTTGATATCGTACAAATATTATATATCAAACATTCGAATTATTATTTTGGACTGTTTTACGACTGGCCGCCTGCCTAACGTTAATCTTCATTGGGAACGCACAATGTACGCTTAGAAACTATTAAATGTTTGATAGGTAAGTCTACCGATGTGGCCCATAGAGCAGTCAAGATTGATTTTACAGGGGAATCAAATGTGATTAATTTTTTAAATTCCAAGTCGTTCTTGACTTCGTCTCTCCAGCGATACTTCCATTCTTATTATTTTGGCCTGTTATACGACTGACCGCCTACCTCACGTCAATATTCATTAGGAACGCAGAATAAACGTTTAGTTTGATATCACTGGTTTTTGCCTCATCGTATTTGATGACACCTAAGCGCCGTTTCGCCACGCGAAGGGATTGTAACAGAAAACAAAATCCGTAATATCTTTGGAATGGAATGTCCGATTTCATTTATTCAAAGAGTATATAATATGAAATGATTTATTCGGATAAGGATCAATACCGAGAAACGAATAATATGGCTTAGTTTGTACCAGCGTTACTATTGCAAATTTTAACATGAAAAAGTCATTGTTGTGACGTAACTAAAATAATTAGACATATGGTACCACGAACTTGTTTGTAGATCATTTTAAGATGTACAATACTGTAGTACATTATTTTGATCTATCTCTAATGGTATAGCCAGCGTTTGCGATGTAAGAGCAAAAAATGTGTCAATTTACGACATCACATTAGAAACCTCTAAAATTACAGTGATCCTCTACTATATTGTGTATGTATTATACATATAAACCTTCCTCTTAAAACACCCTATCTATTAAAATAAACCCCATCTAAATCTGATGCGTAGTTTTTAAGATTTAAGCATTTATAGGGACAGACAGACAGGAAAGTGACTTTGTTTTATACTATGTAATAAAATGATACATTTTTATTGATTTCGATTCTATTTGGTTCGTGTTTACGTGTGGAAATGCCAGACATTTTATATTTCCATCCGACAAAGAATCAATTTTCCAATCATGTCTATAAAATACCCGACGTGTGGATATGACACCTAACCCTCCGTCTGCTAAACTTTCTGCATTGTTGTCGGGTTGGAAATTTCTAAGATATTTGAGCTTGATCGAATAATCCAAATTGAATTCCAATTTAGATGGCTTTCGTTTTAGTAAATATTAATTATTTTAAAACTAATTAGTACACAGAATAACAGAACTGACACGTTGCATTACAACTGTTTATTGTTAGACTATGGACGACCATTTTAGGTAACCGAGAAATCGCTGATGTGATAAAGATTTCTTAATATAGTTACACAATATTAGGGAATCATTAGCCACTTTAATATAACACTAGCTGTTTCTCGCAGCTCCGCCTGCGGTATATAGCCTATGTTACTCAGGGTGAATGTAGGTTTCCAATGGTGAAAGAATTTTTGAAATCGGCACAGTAGTTTTTGAGTTTATTCATTACAAACATACACACAAAAATAAAAATATTTCCTCTTTATAATATTAGTGTAGATAGGTAATTTTGTTTTGTACACGTACTTTAATCACGCGGGAACAGCTTTTTCCGGGATAAAATATACTGTATGTCTAATATATGTTCTTCTTGGTACTCATTCTACACAGCTAAGATTCAAACAAAAAAAACCGGTCAAGTGCGAGTCAGACTCGCGCACGAAGGGTTCCGTACCATTATCTATGTATAAAAACCACACAAAATCATATCTATTGTATGGGAGCTCCCTTAAACATTTATTTTATTGTATTTTTTAGTATATGTTGTTATAGCGGCAACAGAATTATGCCAGTACATCTGTGAAAATGTCTACTGTCTTACTATCACGGCTCATAATATACAGCTAGTCTTGTGACAGACAGACGGACAATGACGTACATACATAATAAGGTCCCATTTTCTTTTGCTCTTTGGAGTTTGGGTACGCAATCCTAAAAAAATTAAAAGGGCGGTTGGCGGATTTTTGAGTTGGCTTTTAAAATAAAGTATGTCTAATAAATAACATCTATAATCTGTTTAGTTTAGCATTGTGAGTAGACGAACGGCTGGCGTAATAATAATAAGGTAAAAAGAAAGTCTGTTTATCTGTTACGAATGACTGCACCGCTACATCTGCCAAGCCCTTCTTAGCAATAGCGGCATAACTAAAATTGTTATGAAGAGGATGTGGTTTCACATTTTATAATTAATTATTTCTTAAAATATTTATTGTTTAATTTGAAATATATATACCTATTTGAGACTCACACGGTACAGACAGATTGAATAACTTTTTAATGAATTACCACTTAACCTCCTAAAAAATTATCCCCCCTTCCATAGGATGTACTATTATTTTACCTGTAAAGTTCAGCACAAGGTCTACTTTCTGATTTTTTAAATTTTAAATCCAGCTTCTTCGGAGATAGGCTAGGGGGAACACTCATTTTTTGCCTTCTTTCCTAAATAACTCAAAAAATACCGATCTAAAAATACTGAAAAAAATATCACGAATATCTTTGAACTGAGCCCTTTTTTTATATATCACCAGATACAGTTCGAAAAACATTTTTTTTAATTGACTACCCCTAGTTGTAGTTAAAAACTAGTCTTCATATTTAAAAATAATTACTTTTTACAATTAGCCCACCTTCGGGTTACAAACACACATGTGTGTACCAAATTTCAACAATATCAGTCCGGTAGATTCAGAGAAAATCGACTGTGACAGACGGACAGACAGACTATATGAGTGACACTATAAGGGTTCCCTTTTAACTTTTGAGGTACGGAACCCTAAAAACAATTCATATGTGGAGAAAAATATATTTCGATTGATTGAAATATAAAAACTGACTTCCGCTTTTATATTATCAATAAATATTTATAATAGATAAGAATTTGTATGCGTATAGGTTTTTATTTCGTATTTATGAAATAGGTCACTTGGAGCTAGGCCACTCCGGAGACAATCTACAACAAAATGTAAATCAAAATCCATGCCAAATTGAACTCGGATGGTGTAAAAGTAAAATAGTTCTCGAACTAAAAGAAAATACGCTCATTCAGGAATTTATCGTCAAATTTTCGCGCATTCATTTATTTTATTACTAGCCGTTTCCCGCAGCTCCGCCTGCGCCAAAAGTATTCTTTGTTTGACCCCGGGTCTTTAACTATATTCATAACAAATTTTATCAAAATCCGTTCAGCGGTTTGGCCGTGAAAGTGTAACAGACAGATCGTCCGACAGACAGACTTTTGCATTTCTAATATGTAGTAGTATGGATATGGAAGTATGAATATGTAATTTTGGTGACTGTTATTTTAAACATATGTTTCAAAAAAGACCAACACCTTTTTTGTAATCCATGTAAACTTATTAGCGCTTTTTGGCGATTGGCCGGCCAAATGTATAAAGAAAATGATAATAGTTAGTGGCGTGAAATTTAATACGATTTTATGTAAATTATAATTTTGAAACCTGAAAATAAATTTGCGGGCGGTTGGGCATAACCCTGGAAGGGATTATTCCTTTGCTTATTATATGTATTGTTGGCAGATTGATGTAAAAATAATAAAATTTTGAAGATTCTTTATACTGCGAGAACACAATAGAACTACAGTGTCGAAGCGAAAATTACTTTGAGGCGTTTCTTGGAAACGAGCTCACAACTGGATGGCTTTGTAGGAAAATATTGACTTAGGCCCGATCTCCGTTACCTTTTCAACCCTTGTCGTCGTTACATTTTTTTTTGTTGAGAATACAGCTCCCGATGCCATTAAAAATATGTATATAGTTAGTGTACTTTTGACAGCCTTCGTGTTTTTCTTACCAGACAGCCTTGAGTTCGATCCTAGAGGTTTATAAAATTATATTAGGTCTAGAATATTACATGCTTAGTTTTATTTGCTGCAATTTCAAATTGAACGTATTATATATAGTATAGGTATCGTTAAAATTATTAATACTTTGCTTGCGTCTACTGTAAGAGGTTTAATCAGATACTCTCTAACTAAACATATTTCACTTACTTAGTTATATTTCTATCTTTTACTAGAAAGAGCCTAAATTATTAATAAAGGTAAGTTTTAAAAACTTAATTTTATCATTTAATGGAGAACAAAATCAAAAATTGGCTAGTTCAATGCCTATATTAAATATACTAGCTGTTTCCCGGAGCTCCGCCTGTGTTATAAAGTAGCCTATGTTTGACCTCGGGTCTTTAACTACACACCAAATTTCATCAAAATCCATTCAGCGGTTTTGCCGTGAAAGCGTAACAGACAGACAGACACTCGCATTTATAATATTAGTATGGATTCAAGCTTGTACTCTCTTTCATTTTTTTTTACGTTACTAATCCACTTAAATTAAAAACTTTCATCATACATCCCAAGAATCTAGATGACTACGGTTTGGGAAACTGTGTAGTGAGTAGGTAGCTGTAAATAAATAAATAAATTACCTTTACACATCGGAGTTAGATGTGGTTGCGTGAAATAAATAAAAATCCCACCCAGGGCGACATGCGGTGAAAATCCATTTGCATCACTCTTTCGAGGCGCTAAAGGTACATTGAGATTCAAACTTATTTTATAACATTTGAAGCTATTTACAATGCAACGTAGAAAAGGGTTTTCTAAACGTTCCTTTCTCAATGGGTTTTCCTTATAAGTCAAATATACTTACATAACTATATGACTATCGCACGCACAGACACACACACGGGACTTCGTTTGTACGAGTAGAAACTTCGAAATAAAAAAAAGTAATCTATACAAAACGTGTAATAGATAGACCAATTCTGTATATTTGCCTTCATAGGCAATGCGAAGTAAATATGTAAGGTGGTATTTCAACTATTAAAAGCTGAAAGAATACCTTCCATATTTGGCATGAAACAGAACATAATAGAATACAAATTAAGTAAGTGAATTTGAATAAATTTATATGTCCGGTTGTGTTTCCCAAAACGACTCTTCATAATTAATATAATATATTTAATTTTAGGTTCCTATCTAAAATTACGAGTAACAGTTGTTAAACCATAATATAAAATTAAATTTATCAAAATTTGTGCGCCACAGAGTTAGCAATCTCAATTTCATAAATTAACCCTCTGCCACCGCACATTATAAAAATGGTAATTTCACCAACCCTTTTTAACTCTATGACTTTGCTAAAGTAAGGTAAAAAACAACGTGGTTACTTAATTTAAAGAGATTTTAATTAAAGTTATTAAGTGTGTAATAAATTACAAAGACCTACCTAAATTACTAAGCTTTAAAAATATATTTTTTTCCTAATTACTCCTTTTAACATTTTTTATTCATCATCATCCTAGCGTGTAATCCTAGTTGGCCTAGCTTACGCTTCGGAGCCTAGAGTACGCTGTAAGTCAAGGTCCTAGATTTGGCGGAACTGTTTATTACAATGGAGCGATTGCCGTCTGTCCTCCGTAATTCTTTTTTTTACAGGGAAACCAGACCAACAGGAACATGACCCGAGGTGTGTTAGTGGGCAACACTGTCAGAATTTTTCAGAATCGGACAAACTGCGAATAAAACCAAACGCGAACATCGATAACACACTCTACATCTTTTATTAATTTAGAATTGAAGAAGTTGGCATGACTTTTTAAGCTCTATGGTTTATGGTATGATTCCAACGCGGACCGTAGGTCGCAGTCTGCAGTTGCACGCTGCAAGCGACACTAGGAGTCCTATATTTAAAATACATATGTCACACAAAAAACGAAAATCATTCGATATCAAACAAAAATATTTGACTCGCCGATTTTGCGTGAGTCACACTTTTTAAAAATAGCTCTCTACGTGCTAGTTTCTGTGCATCTTTATGAAGTTGATTTAAACGCGACTACAATGCGGCCGCCGCGACAGCTAACTGCAGCTCAAGTGGTCTGCAGAGATTTGACACGAGTAATGTTAAACTTTTCGAAAAAGTTGTAGGTAGATAAATTAATTGCGATTGGAAAGAGAAGCTATCGCGACCGCAGGACCGTAGCCTGCGGTTGCAGTCTGAGGCTCATCCCCGTGAACCTTCAAACACATATAATGGTTTTTATCTTTTTACTGAGAGAGTCGAGCTGTATTTTATTCCAGTTGTCAGGAAAATGAAAAATGAGATTTTTTTTAGATACGTATGTATTTTATGAGTCGCTGCAATTGAGAAATTGCGCATTAAACTAATTACTTGCTTTATGAAATTCGCGAAATTTATTCTTACGTAGTAAATTTTTGAGAGTAGTTTTTATTTCTGTTTAAACGTTTATGTTTGTGTCACGCGAGTCACGACTAGAGCCTTCCAGGAAAATTTCTCATTTCCTCCCGGAATTTTTAAATATTCCCGGGAATAAATGGGAATTTATATTTCCCCTTTTTTCTTCCCCTTGCATTACATTTCCCCCCTCTTGAATTTGTTCCCGGTCTCTAGTCTCGACACGATTGATTTGAGCTAAAGAAGTGGTTCCGAATAACATATTGAAAATCTTTACGCAATAGAAGTAGTTACCAATATTATTTCCATTGCTATACATAGATGTGTTCGTAAGGTATCTGACACAGACAGAAATAGTTTGATTATATCATACAAACCAATGACTACCCTTAGACCACGCGGAAGAAGCTGCGGGTAACAGCTAGTACTCAATAAAAACGAAATTTCCATAACATCATCATCATCACCAACCAAGCGCTTTCCCGGTTGCGTCCTCAGCAGTTTGCTTCGGAGCCCAGGGTCCGCTTTCCTGCTTTTATTTTTCCACTTCGCCCGGTCTTCGGCATCCTTTATAGGGAGTCCATTTGCATGCATATCCTGCTTTACGACGTCAAACCAACTCTTTTTAGGCGCGCCCCATCTACCAGGCCCTGGCGGAGGCGGCATGGCCAGACACTTTTTCCCAACGTATGTTGCCGGTTTCCTCAAGACGTGGCCGTACCATCGCAGGCGACTTTCCTTAAGCTTATCTGCTATGTCACGGACATGAAGACTACCCTGAATCCGGGAGTTTCTTATGCGGTCCTTACGCATCTTTCAACACATCCAACGCAGCATCTTCATCTCCGTAACACGCAGGTCTTGCTTGTGCCTCTCAAGCACGGGCCACACCTCGCTACCGTGCAGTAGGGCAGGTAGATTTATAGACCTGGCCGCGTAAATACAAACCCGATTACAACACAGACAAGCGCTGTTCTGTAGTGCAGTCGGGTCCGTACACGTGTGTATACGTAAATAAATACGAGTACAAACGCGATTACAACACAGACGAGCGCTGCTTTGTAGTGCAGCCGGATCCGTACACGTGTGTATATGTTACGATAAGAGTGATTAATTGAAAATTATTAATAATTATCGATCATTATTAATAATTACCGAAAGTAGAGGTAAAAGTGATAAATTAATCACATTTGTCGGTGTTTATTAAAAATATAACCTTAGTACCGATAAATGTAATAACCCTAACAATGTACCTTTAATGCTACGTCTAACGTACTAATATAACGCTTTAAAGTTACTATAATATACAACTTGAACTCTGTATCAAATCGCAGAGGTTTGTTGTGCGAAATTTTCTCGCTCTACAAACAACTTAGAATAGAAAAAAAAAAAAACCTAACCTAACCTTGCTTGTGTGATCTCAGACAAGTATAATTGTAAGACTGTGAGTAATATTATAAATAAATACCTGCTGGTCAAAAAAACTTTGAGTTTTATTTATTACTTTTACCAATGTGTGTAGTGAATTATTAATAATTACTACTAAAAGTAATTAATTTCGATTGTTTAATCACATTTACCAAAACACGAGGTTATTATTAATAATGATCGATAATTATTAATAATTTTCAATTAATCACATTTACCGTAACATATACGAGTACAAACGCGATTACAACACAGACGAGCGCTGCTCTGTAGTGCAGCCGGATCCGTATACGTGTGTATACGTAAATAAATATAAAAGTGGATTCGAACACATTTCGAACGATATTGTTTTCATAATGACGGCTGCAATACAGAGTAGCTCATTACCTATTCGCTAACTAATGTATCTGTAACTATAAACGCGTTCGGTAAAGCAACGTAGCGCAATTATGCAGCAGCTTCGCATCAGATAATAATTAATTACCTAATTTTGATTTTAGTTTGTACTTGATCTAGCGACAGGTAGGTGCGTGTGTAAATATCAGTTTAATAAAAAGAACTACTTTCTTGAATATGAGTCTTATTGATTTTGAGAAGTCGGTTGAAAAATTATCTAACGTAATTTTTTTAATGGGTGATTAAGGGAATTCTGTATAATTGTTGGGTGTCTGTGTTGTGGTCACCTTTTCATTTTTTTTCATCCGCTTATAATGAAACAAAAGCGGCTTCACTAAAGACGCTCTGTGTTGTAGTTCGGACAGACTTTACGTCTTTAAGCCGTCCGCAAGATAATTCAGCACAGACTATGTGTGTCTGTGTTATAATCGGGTTTGTAGATACGCGACCTGGCCCTTAAGCCTGACCGGCATTCTGGGGTCACAAGTGACACCAGTCACTTGACGCCACATTGCCCATGCCGCCGTTATACGAGACTTAACGTTGCTATCGACGTCCCCGGACGCGTCGAGTACAGACCTCAGGTATTTGGATTGGTCGACCAAATATACGCCTATGCGTACAAGTTGGGTATCTGTAGGTAGTGTTGCAAGCCATGTACTCTATCTTCGCCACGTTTAGTTTCAGCCCACCGTTCTCAAATGACACCTTCCAATTGGTTGCCTGTCGTGTCAAATTTCCACAACACTTAAGACAAAATTGGTAAAGGTTGCTATATGATTTTTGTAATAGTAAATATGATTGCATTGATATAACCAGTGCCATATCCCTTCGCGTACCAACTAAACCACGCAGACGAGCCTGTCGTTCTATGCCTTTATTTAATTTAAAAATAACCCATTCTAATGCAGGTAAACGTGCGCCTATGTACCGATTATTTAATTTATATAATAAATATTTGAATGATATAGATATATTTGCGACTCGAGTTGGCTCTTATAAAAGGTGAGTAAGTGAAAAATTCAAGAATATTGATAAGTAATTGATACAGTGACACAAATTTTATCACATTGTATTGTATAGTGTTATGCTCATTAGGTATATTGTAAAGATCTTATAAGTGTAATATCAGTAAGTGTATTCTTTAAATTTTTATTTTATTTCCTTACATTAACCTGTGGTTACACTTTGATTGTAGTCTGTTTTTGATTGTAATATGGTTTACAAATTGTATTGTGAAACTATTTGTTGAACCCAAATAAAAAAATAAAAGGTTTTGA
The DNA here is from genome assembly GCA_947363495.1 of Euzophera pinguis. Lineage (NCBI taxonomy): Eukaryota > Metazoa > Arthropoda > Insecta > Lepidoptera > Pyralidae > Euzophera > Euzophera pinguis. The sequence goes on along the minus strand of OX376170.1, from coordinate 8,250,016 downwards.
AAACTTTATTAAAAATCCGATAAAGGGAAGATACTTAAGTACGTACGCGACTATATTGCTAAAACGCCTTGCGCACTAAACCCGCAATATGACGCTGGAATAATCTGCTTTCCTATTTTTTAATATAATCCGACGACTGCGCGATTAATACAGTCTACTCACAGAGTTGCAACATTTTTACCAGAGTAAACAAATTACGGAGAGTATAAAACAAATATTACCTGCTTTAAATTGCATAAACATATCAATGGGAAATCCGTCCAATGTGAATTGGATACACCAATATGTATTTAGTCTGAGTCAGTCTTTAAAAAAGTCGCCTTTTACCTATAACTCCGAAATATCTTACTTTGTAACGGCCTATGTCATGATTTAAGATAATTCCTTGGGATTGAAATGATGATGATGACTGATCTGAAGAAAAGATGGAGTGCGAATTTGTGTGAAATTATTTATAGCATGTTCCAATGGTAATGCCTGAAAAAACTGCTATAAAAGAAGTAAGTACTTATTTTAGTTTGTACAGTTATTATTGTTACGTTTTTGAAGTAATTACCTAAGACTTAACTAATCCATGATATGATTAACTTGCGAAAGTCAAATGGTTTTTATTGAGTTGTTGAAAAAGTTTTCATTATTTTTGATAATGTTGATTTAAATATTTAACTAAGTCCCAATTCTGTGAGCTTCATGTTTTGTGATTTCTACGTTCCAATGGGTTTTTAACGAGTTTCCAATAGCACCGGTTTGTTTTTCCGAAGCTGAATTAAGTTTGGGACTCCATTTCGCTAAAAGAACTTAACTAGTGAACAATTTTGTGCAAATGAAAATTTACTTACATAGTTTTACTTGACAAATATTGTTTTATGATAAATTGATATTATTCATTATATTTTTATCTTTAAATAATTTCCTTTATGCAATCCATATTTCCCTTTTGGACGTAAGTGAAAAATTTGATATAATTTTTATTAGCGACCATTGGCAGCTATTGTTGTTACCACTAGTCTTGAAGAGGTACAAGATCTCTGTTATGTACCTATATTTATGTTTTTTAATCATTCAGCGTAGAATAACACAAGCGTACCCAAAAACACTTGATATATACAACATTTGAGTGGTTAATTAAAAGTTTTATTCACGTATTCGACTATTCACGCCTGTGCTACATTTTCAAAAGTTTCAAATCAATTCAATCAAAAACTTTTCTCTTTAATATGCTCAGTTGGAAATAACTTCCTTTTCTCATTGTTTCGAGCTTATAAACAGCCCAGTAGCAAATTAAGTTGTCTAAACCTGCATTAAATTTTAACAAAATACCAATAGCACGAGAAATTTGGTAATTAAGCAAGCACTAGTTGCCGTCCTCCTTGCGTTGTGAACCTTACTATTGAGGGTCGTAATCTCTATTGTGCGCCTTCCTGTGGCCTCATGGCCAATTTGGATGTATTTAAATAGACTCCGGGCACTAGTCAGAAGATGCAACATGAAAAGAATGAGGTGGGACTTTTCGACCAATTCCCTGAGCTACTGCGGGACTGTATTGGAATGCCCCAAATGCCCAGTCTCCTGCACTGTTGGGGATTTGGAGGAGGCTAACATTAGAGCGATAAAGGTAGCCACATACAGGTCCAAACACATATGATAAAATAGCCTTTTCGACTCGCGAAGAAGACCTTCATGTTAACATTCGGTTCGGTCTTCTGCAGCTTTGACAGCGTCGCTGACTTTGGCCTCTTTCCATCTCATCCCATGCGCTCCGGAGTTGACGTCGTAAAATGAAAATCTTATACACATTTTATGTTACTTTTTTGGACAATGATTATGATATGGGAGTAGTTATAACTTAAATAAGACACTACAATACTGTCAGCTGGACGCCCATCCACGACAATTTTGTTTGCTTAAAGAAAAGCCTCCGTCCGTCTTGAAATCAGTCTGGACTTACGGCATCCAACTGTGGGAAGCTGCTAGCGTCTCCAATATAAATAAGATACAAAGGACTCAAAATTATAAACTTAAACAAATATGTAATTCGCCCTGGGAATGAGAATTTAAGGATAGCAACAGTAAAGGAGGAAATAAAATCTTGTGGCCAGAGATACAACTTAGACTGGAAAACCATCCTAACCAGCTAGCCTCACAGCTCATCATACCAGACTGCTTCCACCGCCTGAAGCGTCGTAGGCTCCTCGAACTGAGGAGCCACGTCTAGGCTTCTTCTGTTGTAATGATTGTTCCTAAAGAAGAATAAATAACTCTACCCGTGTATATCATTGAGCACATCTGCTCATATCCAAAAAGGCTGATTGCAAGAAAACCCTTATCTATTACAGGTATGAAATGATGATTTTATTTAATTCGTTATTAAGAAAAGTAAATTCACGATCTTCATTAGCATAAAAACCAACTCAACTCCGACGATTTTCTCTTGAACTGCATAGATATTCCTAACTTATATTTTTCTTTTATTTAAGTAATTTTCAAAATAACTTTGTTCACAATGGTACCTACACAGAAAATATTTTTATTTTATCGCATAAAACTTTAAACAGTCTTCTGCTCAAATAAATCATGGCTCACTTAAAGTACTCGGGATTGTGGAAAATTCATGATAAAACATGGATTTATCTCCCTAAGGCCATCTATGTACCGAAACTTTTTACATTTATTACAGATAACAAATTTTTATAGGAGGTATAAAACCTGAAGACACGTAAGCCCATCTTGTTGGTATAAGTAGCTTATAAATGTTTTACTACATAATAATCAGAGGTATAAATAAGTTAATACTAAGTTACTACTAAGTAGGTACGTAGTACTATACGTTTAGGTACCAATGCTACAGTTTCCGTTGGTCTTTTTGTTTATCCTTAATTCCTGATTAGGCTTTGTCGCATACATACCTAACTAGAACAGAGCCTCATCGCTGCGAGCAACATCCATTCCCCTGAAATGTTTACGCAGATATAATCGAAATGGATGGCGGCCATTTTATTTCTTTCAAAGAAAAACAGCCTATGTCAAAACAGGAGACAACCGTTAGTTTTTGTGCCAGAAACAAATTACCTAAACGTGTTTTTGGCGTTTTGCGTGTTGAAAAGACAAGTCATTTGTCGGCAAGGAAGTTAAAGTTACGGGTCAGAGGTAGACCAGCCATTTTTTACGTCCTAATGTTTTGTTGCTTCGGGAATAAAAGTTTCGTTATTCCAGGGCAAGTTAATGAGACAGATAAACTTAGCGGTGACCTTCTCTTGGCATATGCTTGCCGTCATTTATTTTAGCTGTTCAGTTTAAGCCCTTGGGAGCGTTCACGGCATTCTGCTGCTGGTTTGTCACAAGCAAGGGATAACCGTATAAAAATAATTACTTAGATACCTTCCCTTAACCCTTGCCTGTTTTAAATAAATTGCTGTTTAATTTATTTCGAGTCTTAACGGAGCGGAAGGGTCAGATAAAGATTGTTTTTACTTAAAGTGAATAGATCTGGCTAGATTGTGAATGATTTATTTTGAATAATTTGAAATTTTATACTTGAGTGTGGTTGAAAGGTGTCTTTATATATAACAGTGGGCTCACCTGCAATTGAGGAGCTAAAACAAATTTTAATATTCATTTTGATTTTCAAATGGGCTGTAAGTACCTGTGCTTTTAAATGATAGTCGTAAATTGTTAGAAAATAAGCACAAATGAAAGAAACGTGATTTATACCACATGATGTCTGATAGGACGACCCTTTTCCCAGTGAAATAGTAAAAAACTGCAAATAGCCTCTTTCAATACATGCGTACCTTTGTCCCATTCTTATCATGTTTTTATCCTTTGAACTTAAAAATATGTTAAAAATAGTCACAAGTAGAAGTTTGAAAATATTTTGTGCACTATAGACTTTTAAACCTTTTTTTAACATTAGAAATGTTTTTTTAGGCAATAACCCCTGAAATAATGCATGACAGGGAAGATTGGCGCAATAGGATACGGTGAGCCAAACGCAATGGAAATGGGAAAAGGCTAGGATTAATGAGGATGACTATACACCTATAACAGAATTGTTAATACCTAGATAGAGTAAACGGAAACCGTCGATTAGTCCTAAGTCCCAGCTGAAGATGAAACCTGGTATCGTTAATGAGGATAATAGAATCCCTCTAGTAAAAATGACCATTCACAATATTCTGAAAACCATTACATAATCATTATTGGCTAAAGCGAACAGGATTATAGGAATTTATTATTCTTTGGTTTAAAGAACACGTTTCATTCGATTTCTTTAAACATATTTAAGGACAGTATAGATTGTAAATTGTATCCTTTAGTCGCCGGACGATCGCTTATCTATTCAAAAGTGTGAAACAATACTACTTGCGATTTTCTTTGGTTGCAAATATCTCTATGCCCATTTGAGGTTGAAATGATTCTATCACCACTTAATCAAAAATTACTAAGTACCTACATTCTTTTGTAATAGAATCACGTAGATCTAGTCCGTAAAATGGTGACGGACGGATGAATGACGATGGTGTTTATAGTAGCAATAAAATATTTTATATTTCCTTACTTTTAACGGGTTACGATGTCACTCACACTCGCCCGATTACTGAAAGTAAAAACTACGCTCTTAATGTAACTGCATTTTTACAAGGAAGTCCTTTTGGAGAAAGTTGGTGTACTTATTACGCAACAAGAAGACAAGTTTTTATGTGTTAGATAATGAATGATTTATTTATTTAAGATTAAATAAAAAGGGATAAACTTGCCGCGTTTCTTAGTGCTAAGCAATAAAACAATCATACAATCATCATAACTTGAGCCACTGCCCATCCACCGCTGGACTTAGGCATCTCTCAATTATTTCCGGTTGATGACCGAATACTGACCGGTTGTAAGCAGCCTGCTTTTTGCGCTTGCCTGCGACCATCTTTAGGTCATCTGACCATCTGGTCGGTAGGTGTCCAACATAAATCATACAATATAAACTCTTAACTAGTACACATAAAACACTAAAGCAGATAAAACCGTAATTAGACCATTCCATGGGAATATCCAATATATTATATCCATACTTATTCCATACTAATATTATAAATGCGAAAGCTTGTCTGTCTGTCTGTCTGTTATGCTTTCACGGCCAAACCGCTGAACGGATTTTGATGAAATTTGGTATGAATATAGTTGAAGACCCGGGGTCAAACAAAGGCTACTTTATGACGCAGGCGGAGCTTCGGGAATATTATATACGTTATTCAATGAGTAATACTCATACCCTCTTATTCATAAAAAATAACGAACGTTTGTTAAGCTTATAAACTAAAATATATTTAGTTCCTTTCTATCTTACTTTTATCTTTATTTGATGCGAAAGAACGAGACAAAACATATTTTTGTTAAGTTGATTATTATATTGACTTATTGAATGTTCATTAATTTTTATAAAAAAAGGGGATGATTGAAGAAGAAAAACATAAATAACGAGGATTTTTATTATAATTCTATGGTAAAACTAAATAAAAGCTTGTTAAAAAATATACCTTTGCACTCGCGTATTTTACAAGTAGAGGTACTCCATAAATTCCGTCATATTATACGGTGTCATATACCATTGCGAATTCTCTGACAGTTCAGTAAGGAGCGGACAACCATGTCTTTCGAATACTAAACGTACTAAAACAGCTTGATTAAAAATCAAAACGCGTCAACGGAACTGGAGATTTGTAAGACTTCATTAAAAGGAAATGACAAGTACAGTTAGTTTTGCAAGATGCAGTCTTATTAATTGTTAGGTTTTTTTTTCATAACAATTGTAGGGAAACAACTCACAATCCAGCGATCCGCGAAGGGCAGGCACAAACAATATGTGCTCTCTGACACCTCGACATTGCTGAATTATATACCTCTTAGTTTTTAATTCCTTTGAGTCACATATCACAATATTACTTCTGAAATTAAATAAATAACTCTTTATTGCACCAAATTGTAGAAATTACATGAATATTATTATTATCTATGGTACAAAGGCGGCCTTTATCGCTAGAGCAATTTCTTCCAGGCAACCAACAAAAAAAAAAGTGAAACATAAAACATAAAAGCATAACGTACCTATGCAGCTACTAGCATAGCATACTATTTAAGTAAGGTTTTGTGTAACAATCGCGAAAACATAAGAAATCTGATATTGTTCATAAAATTTTATATTCATAACACGATATTTATTTAAAAACCGTGAAGTTCGGTAAATTGCAAGGTAAAGCCAAATCCTCAATTATTGAAAAAACCTTAATCGCCTTTCAAGTGAACGTGTTTAGGATCAAGCTAAGAAAATGAAGATTACAACAAATAATATGATTTGGGGAAAATCAGACACTTAAAATGCATACAAAAACATAAGCACCTACTTATAAAAGACATTCTGATATGATTTACGAATAAGACGAATCGAATGACTTTTATGCTTAAAGTTAAGTAAATACTTACATTGCTTTTATACTATATAAACTTTATTTGAGACATTACTACTATCATTACATGAAATTTCTTGTACTAATATAGCTTTTTTCATGCATGTGATTTGTTAGGTACCTATTCGCGCAATAAATGCATTGTTGTTATATGGTGTCGTGGCCGTTGCACTTCCGTCAAAGTGTAACATACCTTTTTTTACCATCACATATAGAAATTAAGACCCTTGTGAGATATTTATTCACTGATCATTATTTTTTGTTAGAATAATCAAATCCTGATTCTTATTATGTAATCTTCTATCTATACTATAATAAAAGAGAAAAATGTCGATTTTGTCTGTACATTTATTATTTTGGGTAAAAAATGAGAAGAAACGACTAAAGATGAATAATAGATCACAAAAAAATGTTTTATATCAATCTTGTCTGTCTATCTGTCTGTCTGAACACGCTAATCTCAGGAACTACTAGCCAGATTTGAATTTAGTTTTCACAAACTGATTGGCTTTAGCTCAGAGCAATATCTTATCTTTGTTTCATCAAAATCGGACATCAGGAAAGAAAGTTATCATCATTTAAATATTTTTTTATACAACACAACGAAGCACTTCCTGAAATAACAAGTACCTTGAAAGTGCTCTGCGTGGGCTAACAGACGTTAAAAAAATAAACCTCCTTTGACGATTTTATGTTTAGTACCTATATTACATTGTCATACGCATGTACTTTTGTAATTTTATTTACATACTTTATATTAATGTTAATACATCATTTAAGTATAGACTTGTTAGAGCATAGGCTCTACAGTGTATTTGAACACAGGGGATCGGATTACAAACACAACTCAAAATTAGCGTTTCTCAGCATCTCATCCCTTCGCCCTGATTGTTCTTGATTTTAAATTGATTTAAAGGCCCTCTGTAAATAGAGGAACACTAATGAACTAGAAATCCACCCTTCGTTGGACAACGATTAGTAACATCTAGAAGGATAGTTGAATTTACCACTTCTGTACTGATGACTCGCATCTCTATACAACAAAGTTAAATAATATCGTCAAGTCAATCTCCTTTTTTAATGAGAACTTAAGAGTGTCTTGCATTATAGAATGGATATATTGCGTTATAACAGTTTTCATGAATAAATAAAGTTTTCACATTATCATCTTGGGTTGGCCGTATAAATTCGGAATTAGTGTGAATTCCAAAAAATGTTAGTCACAACTGAATAATAAATTAAGATGTTAAAGGGGACACTCCTTTTACATCATAATTAATAGCTGCATTTCTATACACTTGCCAGTTGTAGGTTTATTTTTAAATTCGCCTTTGCATAAAGCTTTAATGTATTTTTTAAATGCACACGTAGTTAACATTTAAATAGAAATAAATTAAACAACTCCACTTTGCATATTTGCAGTTCGTACACTAAAATCATCAGCGATTTCTCTACTAAGGAGATTCAGTTTGAAATCAAGTACAGGCCGAATGAATTTTAACCTTATCCAAAACTAGACCACGGTCAAGAGTACTATTTTTGAAATCTATAACTCGCTCAAAATCGGTATGTCGAATCGAATTCGATATATAATATGACATTAGATATAATCGGTGAATCGAATTAACCCTATAACCCTACACTATTTGAAAATTTTGAATGAATGAAACTTTATTTGCAATAAACATGATACAAATAAGATCTTAGCTTTAAAAGGTACAATGTAGGTATCGCATGTTTAGTCATCACTGACATGCAAGAACGACACCGGAGTGCCGTGAATATAAATGTTACAATTTATTTATTTATTACAATTTTTTTTTAAGAATTTATATGAATAACATTACAAGTCAACTGATTGGTCAAATGTAAAATAAGTACTTATTTTCATTTCCATAAATAATTAATATAATATATGTCTACTGCAGTGCAAGGTCAATTAGTTATGCAATTTAGTAGTCCATAACTTTATAACAATCATGTCAAAAAACAATCTGGTAGGTATATCTAGTCCATTAATAAGTATTATATTGTCAAGATCAAGACAACCTGCATCCCAAATATTCTTGGACGCTATAAAAACATTTATTAACAAACAACTTTTACAGTTTGTTTTTAAATTCCTTTATTGGTAGTTCTTTTAATTAATTGGGCAATTTATTGTAAATTCTTACAGCCATTGAGTAACAATTTGCACGGCAAAGCGTAGTTTTATTCATAGGATAGGCCCCGCTGTTCCTGGCTCCGGTAGCGATCACGGCAGCAGCGGCGGGGCGGGGGTTGCGAAGAATCCCCGGAGTCGACCCGGCTACCACCCCCGACGACACTTGACCCTGGTAACACAATCCGGAATAGAATAGAATAGAATATATCTTTATTGAGAAAGTTATCACGTAAGTACAGCATACATTACGTGATAGCTTTCTCAATAAAGATATATTCTATTCTATTCTTTCATAAGCTACATGTTTATAATGTACGTGACAGACGTCTCAATAGGTGGTGGTTCAGTGATACGCTAGACATGCAGGCATGCCTAGCACTGATTTTCAGCCACCACCTTCTGAGGAACATCATCCGAACGATGAGGTTGGACGACAAGGTGGAGGAAGTGGAAAAGGAGATGAGTAGGTTACGATGGAACGTAGTGGATTTATCTGAAGTCCGAAGAGAGGGGGAGGGTACGACAACCCTTAAGTCTGGTAACCTACTCTATCACCGGGAGGGAGACTTAAGGAAGTCCCAGCATGGTGTCGGGTTCCTCGTTCACAGGTGCCTCATAAACAACGTCGAAACCATCGAGAGTGTTTATCGGTAGGGTAATATACCTAATACTCAGAGTATCAAAAAGATACTCCTTGAAGGTTATACAGGTATATATGCCGACTGGGAAATACTCAGATGAAGAGGTGGAAGCGGAGTATAAGGACATTAGTAGAGCCATACACGCTTCCAAAACCTACTTTACGGTGGTTATGGGGGATTTTAACGCAAGACTCGGCGGTCGAGGCGATGGAGAGCTCAGAGTGGGACAATTTGGATATGGGCAGCGAAACGAGCGAGGCCATATGCTGGCTGGCTTTTTGGAGAAAGAGGGACTCTTCGCGATGAACTCTTTCTTGAAGAAGTACCAAAGCACCTTATTCAGCCTTTTAATAAAAAGACTAAAATCAATTTCAACATTTTTTTCATAAATTTAGCGAGTGTTCTAAAATTCTCACTCAGTACAAAATTAAGAGAGTTTGGCTGGGAGGTGTTGATGCATCCGCCGTATAGTCCTGACCTTGCACCATTAGATTTTCACATGTTTCAGTCTCTTCAGAATTCTTTAGGCAGTGTCAGGTTAACATCACGAGAGGACTGCCAAAACCCCTTGTCGCGGTATTTTGATCAGAAGCCTCAAAATTTCTATAGCAATGGGATCATGTCCCTACCTACAAGATGGCAAAGAGTAATCGAACAAAATGGCACCTACATACTAAAGTTAAATATAAATCAACTGTATATAAAAAAATATTTTGAAGTTTCTTAAAAAATGCGAAGAAACTTTTTCCCCAACCTATTATGTCGCCAGTTGAAATGTATTATTTACCGCAATAAATTCATTCACATCAGCTTTCAACATTGATCAACTTACGTTGCCTAGCAATAATTTACTGATTAACGATTTTGCCGCAAGTAAAATCATACACGAATGGGCTAATCGTTGCTCAGCTTACTATTTTACTGTACACTATCACCCGTCAAATAATACATTGTACTCTGATTGGTCGATGACATTGGTTGTAAGCATTTGGCAAGTGTTTATTCATAGAGTTAACAAACATTTAGATCTGTATTTTAATTTATAGTTCACTTGTATTGAATCCAAATCAATAATAAAAATAAATTCAAAAACTAAAATCCCACTATTTTGAAATCACGTTCTAAAAAGTATGAAACAAGACAAATCGAAATGTGAAATATTTATACAATACACAATTTAATATTAATGTATTTATTAAAAAAGTACTTACGTATATTTAATACTAGCTTTTTCCCGCAGCTCCGCCTACGTCAAAAAGTAGCCTATGTTTGACCCCCAGTCTTCAACTATATTCATACCAAATTTCATCAAAATCGTTTTAGCGGTTTGGCTGTGAAAGCGTAACAGACAGACAGACAGACTTTCGCATTTATAATATTAAGTATGGATATGGATATTTCAATTTATGTCTAGTATATAATTATATATTGTACAAAGTTTATAATTGTATTCATATTCTTAGTATTGTAACAGATATAGACGTGAGACGTTCAACCATAGATATCAGAATATATACGTTCAACCAATCAGTGTAAACCTCGCCTTCGTCGGATGATTTAACGGCAAGACGCCGTAAATTAATCAATTCACTGAAATACATGCGTTAAATAATACATTTCAACTGCAGTTTATTATTTTCCGAAAGTTGATCAACTAACTCGTAAATTGATCAACTTACGATTCTTGTTATTTTCCGGTTACATATAATATAAATTAATTAACTTAAAAGTGCAAGCGACGAAAGGACATTGCACTGAATAAAAATTGTTCAGTTTAGCTAAATGTTACTTTTACTAAAATCAGTTTATTTTAATAATAAATAAAATAAAAAATGATATTCTTAACGACTGTTTTTCACTCACACTTATTTTTTACAAAATGACCTTGTCATATCTACCGTAACACTTCTTGACATTCTTTCCAAAGAGCAACGTAATGATCTCATTAAAGCATTGAAAAAGGAACGTTTAGGTTTCGATGCTCTTCGCATTAAAGAAATATTGCTGACAAATATTGTTCATCCTCTTTCCAATAGATACAAGTTGGTATTGTTCGTAAGGAAATAAGGAAAAACATTCAAAGTTCTTAAAAGTCCAAACTGGGTCAGTTCTAAACGTATTTCAGCAAACTCGCAAGATTGAACTTATTAATTACTGACATAATAGGAGCTAATGAAGACTTCGAAGGCAGACTACCGACTAATTTCATGTTTTGTTACTTTCAATATAATTAAACTGAGCTGTAATTGTAGGGAGAATCCCTCTAAACGGAGCGCGGGACGAATCTCCATCCCTCAAGTTGACTGACCCCGAGTTTCATAAAAAGGAGGCTGGGAAACATGTGCTCTTTTCAGTATCCTCATAGCTTTCAGTCTGCGACGATCTGCCGCGGGAGGTGAACGTGCCGTTCCGTTGTCTACTTTCGCCGCGTAAATAACATCGACTCGAAAATATTTTCGAAGTTTCGTTAATTTTAGTCGTTTGTTTTTCTTAAATTAAAATGATACTTTTTAATAACTTGCGTCTTTTAAATGACTTATATTAAATTGTGTTGTATAAACTGTGTGTGAAGACAATTTTGGTGTTTAAAACAATGAAGTTGTAAAACGCTGTTCTGACGTTTCCTGGCTACAACGGACGGAAGCCGCTACCAAAGTTAGAAATAGCTTCGCCCGCCAAAACGGTAACTAACTCGTTTATTTTCCTACCAGTATGTTTGCTATAACTAATCTATGGAATGATATTGTATCCGTGTTTGCTTTCTTTTTTCAATAAACTTTGAATAGTCAGAGGTATTGTTTGTATTATACTTAGAAAGGAAAGTATCGGGCTTTTGAATATTTTGTTCATTTGTTTGTTTTTAAATATGAAAATAGTAAATGCTGTGAAAATCTTTTATTCAAAAAAGTACCTACCCAATTACTACACCCTTCAATGGTTACAATAAAGGAGTAATTTAAGTTAAACGGGCGTAATTTATTAATTTAGTTTTAATTAAAACGTGAGGTTTTATCATTAAATAAACACTAACAAGAGTGAGTCCTGAAAACGAATCTAATTCACATAAGATTTTATTTAATTTTCCCTTTTACCGAAACTGCTTTTGATTTTATAAAAATGAGCGCTATTTAGCTGTTTCAAGATTAAACGTGGTTAAACACTCACACACAATTTTATTGATAAAAATGGTCCATTCCTTTTTTATCAGCTATTTAGGTCCCATTGCTGGGCAAAAGTCTCGCCCCTTTGTTTCTCCACATACGTTGCTTTTACTATGTTGCTCAGTTCACTACTAATAAAAAAAATGTATTCTTAAATCTAACTTGGAAAATAAAGGGTGTAGGTACATAAATAGATCCAATGCAAATTCTTAATTAAATAAACCAAAGATTAAAAGCACATCCTAATTAAGATTAAAAACAATAATCCAGCATTAAGAACATTTATAATTTTCCTCGTCTTTTGAACTAAGTGTAACTTGAAAAGGGGTCCAACAAAATTTTCATAATCAACGTGAGATTAAATACACTTTTGAACATTTAATTACTTTCTATGTGAAATTAGGCTCGACAAATACGAATCAAGACGAATTGGCTCTTTAATCCCTTAATAGGCTAATTAAAAATAATCCAGAGAAGATTTGAACGCTCGATAAATTTTAAGAGCGTTCCTAAGAGGCACGCCAAGAGGAGCTACAAACGAGAAATATTTTATTTACTTCGATTAAAAGAAATTGTTTTTCTTTTTATTTTCATAGAATAAAACATGAGTTTAACTCGCCATTTAAATGCTTTGTAATAAAGTTTATAAATAAATTAATTGGAGCCACTTGAAAAATGTAAATTACCGAATTGAAATTCAATCGACCATGAAAAAATTAAATAATATATACCACCTAGCTGTAAAAAATAATCTGCTTACTTGTAATCTTTTACATGACTATTGTTATCATAGTTCAAGGTTATTGAAAAAAAATCTAATGTAAAAAATATACGTAAAATTTAGGTATATTTTTTACATCAGATTTTAATATTTAAATATTTGTCTTCTTCTTCATCCTAGCATGTATTCCTAGTTAGATATTTGTAATTTACATAGATTCTTACTAAATACGAATATTTTTTACACGTATGGACAAATATTAGATACCTATTATTTTTTCTTAGTTTCATTTTAATATTATTTTTATTTTAGAATTTTTTTATTCAATTTTTTTTGTCTTTACTAATATTTAAAGAGAAAGTATTTCCAAGTAAGTATGTGAGTTTGGTTTGCGAGGACAATCTACAGAACTACTAAACCAATTTCAATAATCTTCAAGAAGCTCACGGGAGGGTGGCATTGCCCGAAACAGCTATTTTTTACAAAAAAGATTCTGATCCTCAAACAAAACGACAATAGTAGATAATTGTAGAGGTCTCTGTATATTTTTTACATTTTAACATGTTTATGACAGTTTTTTTTGTTACGTCATTTCTTTGGTTTCAGATTTATATAATTGTCCACAAGTTTTATTTAAATTAAATTTGCCTGTTTTAAATAATAATATTGAAAAACAAGCATACGACTCATGTGACTCGTTGGTAATGATGGACTTGCGTGACATTTCGAGAATATAACTCGTGCGTTGTCAACTCGTATCGTAGGTTCTCTCGCAGCAGAATCCCAGAATACATACAATATTAATAAGTGCGAAAGTCTGTTTATCTGTAACACTTTCACGGCCAAACTGCTGGTCGGATTTTGATGAAATTTGATATGAATATAGCTGAAGACCCAGGGTCAAACATAGGTTTGTTTTAGATGCAGGCGGAGCTGCGGGAAACAGTTAGTATTTCATAAAAATTCGCGTGTTAACAACACTTATTTTAATATTCAAACAGGTTTTACAAATACTTATACCCAATTACTTAGATGATGTGGGCCTTTTAAAATTCTGCCCGAGACGGGAAGCGCATTAAAATTAGCATCGCCGTGAATGAATATGTTATGGATTTATATGTGAGCAGTTTGACAATCAATTTGCCTCCATTACCGATCACACCTTATGAATATATTAAATTATTGAAAATATTCTAATCATTAAATAAATTGATTACACAATTAAACACTAGACGTCATCTACTGAATGTAGTCAAAAAATTAATATTTGCGACGTATTTGGTGATTCGATAAACATTGGTATAAAAAATAATATAGAACTTCTGGTCACTTACTTTCGTATTTGGAGTAAAGGTTTGTTAATATTTATTGTTTTTTTGACTATTTTGATAGACATACTAATGCCCCGGTAGTTTATTAGATAGATAAAAAATTAATAATAACTTAATAAAAACGAAATAAAAATTCGTCTCTAGGAAAAGCCAGTACAAAATAATATAATAACTAAACATACTCATGTAATTAACCATAAACGAAATATGTATCGGAATTTCATACCACTTAATTCGCACGTCAGCATTTGTGGTAAACCAGCGTCAGACTTGGCATCCATTTTCATAATATTTGTGGTAATGATTCGAGTAAATCAAGCCATGTTTACCAACGTGTGTCCATTCAACATTATACGGTAGCTAAATGTTGACCGATCTCTAATCCGAAGTCTGGACAAATCTCATCTCGTGACTGTGATATGTGTTTTGTGTATTTTAAGATTTTCATACGGATTTGATCGTTTGACAAGAAGCTAAACTTGAAACCTAATATTACAAAAAATCCTCTATTTCAAGTTACACTACTAGTTAAACATTGGTATTATGTGCGTCCAATTCCACGCATTATTTTTTAAATATTATACAAACTGAAATGAAAAAATGTTGTGGGTTCTCTAAAACTAAAATTAAATCATACATAATTACTTAGCATTTTATTTCGATATCTACAATGAGCAGACGTCAACCTGATACATAAAAAAGGTGTAGGTAACACGTTCGACATTAAGTACTACTTAGTTGTAGAAACATGATAGACGAGCTATCATGTAGTGACCTCACTAACCCAAAAACCATCTTAGTATACATGCACAATTGCAGTCTTTTATATTGTTCAATTGAATTTGCTCAACTAGAACAAAATAAAAAAGAAACTGAACTTTTTATTCCATTTAACTTATACTTACAATTGAAAATCCTATTTTTGCTCAGATCAGCATGGAAACAAAAAAGTAAGGTAAGTAAGTAAGTAGGTGCTTAACTCTCATCAAGAAATAAAATGCAAAATAATTTTATAAAGCCTTCTAGATAGCAGAAAAGATTTCGTGAATTTGTTCTGAGTTATGTAGATGAGGGACCGAACTGTCCGACTGAAAAATGAGACCTCACTGTGGACCCATTAAGAGATTTCGCCCTTATTTGACCAGCAGGAGTGTCTAAAAAATTGCTATTCTCTGGAGAAAATGGATTTATTACAAAATGCGAGAAATGTAATTGATAAAAACGGTCAGAGGACACGTTTTGATTAATTTATTGGGAATAGATGAAACAACACTCTTGATTTTTTCTGCTGGTTCATTGTTACCTGAAGCGAATTATTCAAGCGAATATCATGAAATTGATATTAAAATTAATTAATTAGGTTGTTATTTGTTGTAGAGCAATTTTTAGTTTCTAAAACCAATCCATAAGACACCGCAGCTAAGTTGTTTAACTCGCATAAGAATTAGGGGCATCACTGAACCATTGCTTTTCATAAACACTGAGCTTAAAATGGAATGGGACCTATCAGAAGTTTCTGTGATTATATAACCAAATTGCAAACATACTTAAAGTTCGCTTTCAGGTTGTCAGTATGAAGATCTTAGGAGAGACCAGCAATGGACTCGGTGACGACGATCTTTCTTCTTTCTTTTCTTTCTTTTTCAGCCTTTCTCTACCAAAGAGTTGGTGTGGGCCTCCTTCAGACTCCTACATCTCTCTCTATCCTGGGCAGTGAGAATCCAGTTGCTGCCCGCTATATATTTGAAGACGTCTTACCATCTCATTTGCGGTCTTCCTCTGGGACGTTTCTGATCGTATGGTCTCCACTCCAATAGCCGCTTGCACCAACTGACGTGACGACGATAAACCCATTGAAATTTATGAAAGATTAGTCTTGAACTAGTTGAGATTCTTAAATAATTTATTTTCTTAATATCTAAGCCTAATATCCAATGCTTTGCTAAAACATATTTATCTTAGATCTATAAGAGAAAGAAATATTCAATTATCTATCGGACTTCTCTGACTCGACAAGTTTAACTGTTCGATTTACCCTCCATCAAAGTGCCAACCCAAATCAATTGTCGAGAATAATCGTGAAAATATTTATTTCAATGTCACAAGTTAAAAGAAGTTCAAGTTAAAAGTTATTTTCTGATACTTTTTTCACAGACGTTTAGCGAAATCTTGAAAGTTAGTACCTAGTTAGTAGTGGATTTCATTTTGGCTTTCAGAATAGGCAAGTTAAGGTTATTTTTATGGTAAATATGTTGAACACCTCGCTATACAAGTACCAATAAGTAGGGAAGTTACTACGTAATGTGATTTGTCTCTTTCCATCTTTCACTCTTTCACATATTCAAGCATATAAGTACATCTGTAGTACACATGGCTCCAAAATTTTGAAATTTTGGTGAGGCGGAAAGTGGATTTTGAAAAAACTTCCAACAGACGCCATGAACATTTTTGATGTCTTCTAATTCTTACTAGTTTTATGTAATTGGGTAGACGACAAGGTTCAAAAATTGAAAAAGTAATGTGATGTATGATAGCGTATACATGCATGTATTTAAGCTCATTGTTGAAATTTTCACTCTGAAATTTTGCACAGGCGATTTTATATAACAGATTTTATATAAAATCGATGGGAAAGTCCATTTTGAAAATATAAAATTACTACCGATGTCACCGCTAGGTATTCAATATGGAGCGTTTGGTATCGTCCAAAATGCACGTGAGTTTAACTGCGTCATATCTCAGTTAGTTTAAGCTTTATCGACGTGTTTTTTTTCCATTGTGCCTTTTATAGTTAGGTCTTTCATTTAAATATGAAATCGAACATTATTCGTCATGCCTATTATAATAGGTATAACAAATCTGTTTTTAAATTGTAGATCTGGGAGATGTTAATTAAAATATATATAAATATAATCATTGAGAAAGAAACGTTTATTTGGTTTCGATGCTCTTTGAAATATAATACATTAAAGACATTTGGAAACTCTAATCCATTTCTGTTATTGTTCCTTTATCTAAATGCTAATCTCGACCACAGGCGAAGTTTTAATTCATGCCACAAACAAGGCTGTTGACGCGGGGGCCTTGTGTGAGATAAACAGGAGATGGGATTTGGCTAAACTTCTGATTTTGCATTGATAGGAATTCGCCTGCCCGCGACATGTTGGTACTTTTGACGAGGGGTCGCTGACCTTATGTCAGCAGCAGTACGCACATTCAATATTTGTATATATTTGTGTGAGAACTGCCACAAATAATATAAAATACTAGCATCGACTGACTGAGTTGACCTTACCTGAGGTACATGCTTTCAGGGACATATTAGACTGGTCACATGACAGACTGTCGAAATGTAGAAAGTTTAATCGTTAAAATGTTGTAGTGGGACTTTTGGCGGGAAGCTGTAAAGAGCAGTATCGGCGCTGTATTTTATTTTCCAAAATTTGTGTGTTTTTGAGTGTTTGTGCATAATAATGGTAGATTATTATTCGCAATGTGTTCAAGAACAAGCGTGAGTGTTGGGAAGTGATACAGTGTTCGATTTATGTGATTTCCTCGCTTGTTGTCAAAAGCTCCTGGAAATCGCTAGGTGCAGTTTTTCTACCACTTCACTTAGCCTGACTCTTCTGACTCGACTTGATTATGACTTGACTTGACTCAACTACTGATTTGACTTTATACTTGTTTAATTATACAACTTTTAAAAAAATATTTTACTTGTTACTGGCTAAATACGAAAGTAAGAGCCAAAATAAAAGAAAAAAAAAATGTTGTAGTGACACATAAGGACAATTTTACATAGAATTTATGTTAAATTAGTAGGTAAGTATTATTGATTATATTACCTATACCTAATATAGGTGTAGTTTTCCTAATCATGTTAACCTGACTTTTCTGTTTATTTGTAGAGTTATTTTAGCACATATCACTAGTGGTAGTTGCGTTTGTAAATCAATTCTTTATTTTTTCATCGTTATAATTATCTTATCCGAACATCTTTGACTTAGTACTTTCTGAATTTTTTACACTACTGACCAAAGAGTGTTATGTTTTTAGCGTTCATGTAAGTTTGTATGATGTGAGATTCTTTATTCCACCATTAATTAAGAACTGCTTATCAGATATAGACGTACTTTTATGGCGTCTTTAGATTCCATATTACTTTTTTCTGGGTGTCATAGAGTATGTGACGTCATCATAAAAAAAAATGGCGGACTATAAACGCAATAAAAAGACGACTGAAATAAAAATTTCTGAGTAACCTAATCAAGTGAGGTATAAAAATGAAGAGGTTAATAGGGAGATTTCTAATATATATATAACTTATATGTTTCAATGCAATTTTGTGACAAAAAAGAAAAATAGAACTTATAAAAATATGTGTGTACAAGAAAAAAAATGAATTGTATAGCAGTCAGTCTTGTTTTTTTTTTTATATAGGTATAATAATTAGCTTGTTTTTGTAAATCATCACTCCGTCCTTTGCATTGTTTTTATTCGCTAAAACACCATCTTTTTTTTTCAACCAAAGTACTAACAAATGAGATTTTGGCACGATTTTTATGATGTCAACTATCTTTAGTCTTATCTTTATTTCTTTGGTCTTGGTGGACTTCGTCTAACGGAAGAGGTACATTAAGGCATCTTTAAAGATGGTCACTATAGGCTATTTTTGTTACCAACAAATTGATTAGCCGATTAAGCGAGATAAACATCGAGTATTTTTTTTCTATACCATTTAGTCGGTAAAGAAACGTGCGTCCCGTACCTGCTCATTATTATAATTCAAAGTTTAAAATAATACATTGTATATTATATTCCTTGTACTTGTCTTAGTGGTGCCGACATTTTAATTAACATGTTCTTTGTATTAAAAGTTTTGTTTAACTTTCTGTTGTTACAACTGCATTTAAAATTCTTAACTGTAATTAGTCTTAATGTTTTCTTATGTTTTCGCGATTGTTATTCATTAAATTAAACTATTTTAATAAACTAATAATAATTAAACTTAGACATCACGTCGCTCGTGCCTTCCTGTGTGAAACCACCAAAATTATATGGCCTTCCAAAAATACACAAAAAAGACCACCCATTAAGACCAATTGTAAGCCAAATAGATTCGCCAACTTATAAACTAGCACAACACCTGGTGAAGATATTAACACAACTTCGTGGTCATACTGATACTGATGTCAAGGACTCTTATCACTTTATCAGCTTAATTAAAGATCTACGATTAACTGATGAAGACACAATGGTCAGTTTTGATGTACAGTCATTATTTACCAGCCTACCTTTGCATGACTGTATTGATATTGTTAAGAGAAGGCTTGAGGACCACCATCTACCTCAAGAGTATGCAGAGTTACTTGAGCATTGCTTAACATCAGGCTATCTCTTCTGGGAAAACAAATTCTACATGCAAATTGACGGTGTAGCTATGGGGTCTCCAGTCTCTCCCATTGTTGCCGACATTTTCATGGAAGACCTTGAGGAGAAGGCTCTTTCAAGCACCCTGGCTATGCCGAAGATGTTCAAACGGTACGTAGATGATACTTTTGTTGTACTCCCCAAAACTCAAATCTCTGTTTTATTAGATCATTTAAATTCCATTAATAGTAAAATTAAATTCACTATGGAACCTGAGATCAATAATTCATTAGCCTTTCTTGATGTTTTAATAACTAGAAATCTTGACAATAGTATCAGTCACACTGTGTACAGAAAGCCCACCCACACAGACAAATATCTCAACGGTAAATCTCACCATCATCCATGTCAGTTAGCTACCGTAGGCAAATCTTTGTTACAGAGAGCACACGGTATCTGTGACACCCACCATCTTAAGGAGGAGCTTCACCGAGTCAAGTCTGTCTTAAGAAGCAACAATCTCAGCCTCCCACACATATGTCACAGAAGTCGACCCAAGCCACACACAGTTGATCGTTTTCCTGCCATCTTACCATACATAAAGGGAGTCACTGACAAGATTGGTAACATACTTAGGCGAGCTTCAATCAAGACCTATTACAAGCCGCATAAGAAAATTAACCAATTTTTAAGACCTGTAAAATCCAATATCCCATTGCAAGATGCTGGAGTTTATAAAATTGACTGTGACTGTGGTTTATCATACATTGGGCAAACAAAGAGAAGCATTAATACTCGTATAAAAGAACATATTGCTGACATAAAAAATAGACGCTCAACCAAGTCTGCAGTCTGTGAACATGCTCTAGACAAACCCAACCACTATATGCGTTTTGATAATCCTCAAGTCCTTGCAAAGGAAAACAGATTCATTCCAAGGATGTTACGTGAAGCTATTGAAATTAAAAAACATCCTAATTTCAATAGAGAGGATGGATGGCAGGTACCGCCAGCTTGGGACCCAGTCATTAACTTAATAAAATCGCAAACTCGGAAGCAGACTGCAAGACCCTTAGATACTGTGAGCCAATACTGCGTGAATCGGAATAGTTCCCAATAAAAATTTCGGGCGGTAGTTTTGTAATCTTATGATATCAAAGACAAATGTTAACTTAGTCTGCCTGCGACCATGAACGCTGTAAAGTGTTTGAAACGTCAGGTGTAAATAAATAAGTAATAAACGCGATAAAACCGTATTAAAATAGTTTAATTTAATGTAATTAGTCTTCTTTAACCAAAATTAAATATGAGTTTATAAAATACACTCAACTATTTTAGAACGTTTTGAGTAAAACTTAGTTAAAATAGTACTTTTAACGATCATCATCTGTCATAAAGGGCCAGAATTGGGCATCGTTTTCAAACGGACACTCTGCTTCCTTCGGGGTCAGCTCCAGTAAGAAACAAAACGGATTAAGAAGTACGTGGAAAAACGCTGAAATGATGACAAAATCAAGATACTTACTTACATAGTACGATGACGCAGGAACACAAAGTGGATCTTGGCCTCCGACATGAGAAGGTACCATTTCTTGCGGTCTTCCGCCAGCTGCCGCCAGTCGCTCACTCCAAGGCACGTATACTCAATAGTTTCAATAAAGAATCCATGTAGTTTAATGGTAATGAATCACGTTACACGAGTTGTAGTCCAGAAATAGCAGACGCCAATCTCGACCACTGTTTAGATCGCTATCAAATGATTTACAGGATGTTTCACAAAACATCACGAACAGTTAGCACTAGAAGGCTATTCTTACTCGATCAAAATCACATTTCAGCAATATCGGATCTCGATGGAAGGTTTGACGTAAGCGCACTATGTGAATTATTAGTTTCTAAGCACAGATTTAAAAAGGATAACTGTTTCATGGTTTATCAAAATTTCCCCCCTAATCTATCTATTATATTATATAATTATATATATATATAGCCGCGGTTATATAAATAAATAAATACTCTTATTTTCTATGTAAGTGCAACTCTCCATAGTTGCAGAAAGGTGTCGAATAAATGCAGTTTAATTCTGGAAAATCGTCCTCTCCACTCTAATTTATTTACTTTTAGTCCAATCTGAATCAAACAATGAATTATTGTTTCCGCTTTTTGTTACACAAATAGAAAAACCGATATCCGTCAATTTATATATATTTTTTTTCATTTAATATAGAGATTATAACAAAACTTATCTTACAAAAATCCTATTCCTATTATTTACATTTTCGGAATACAAATGATTCTCAAATCGATTTCCAAGCCCGTTCAGTCTCTGGATTAAGTGATTTATTGTTTGTATCTCCTATCAATATGAATGTATCTGAAATTGTTATTTATTTGACTATAGTGAGACGGTGAAACACTCTGATGCCAGAGTGAAATTCACTCAACACAAACTAATTAGTTTTATTGATAACTAGCTGATTCCCGCAGCTCCGCCTGCGTCAAAAGTAGCCTATATTTAACCCCGGGTCTTCAACTATATTTATACCAAATTTCATCAAAATCCGTTAAGCGTTTTGGCCGTGAAAGCGTAACAGACAGACAGACGGACAGACAGACAGGTAGACTTTTGCATGTATAATATTAGTATGGAAGTATGAATATGGATGGATGGAAGTTTGGATATGGAAGTATGGATTAGTATAAGTATATTAGTATTATTATGGATATGGAGTATAGAAACACTTGAATCCGATAACTAGTTAATTCGAAGTAAAAACTTTAATCGTAGTGTTTAGTCGGTTGCAATTTCATATTGTTTGGATTCTAAGCTTAATTTTATCACTTAATTACCTATAACTTTAACCACAGAATTATTAAAAGTAGTAGCGCTTTTAAATCTCTTATGAAAAATTGCCGAATATTTGCAGGGAAATTTAGGCTTTGATAATTTAAGGGCCCTAATGGTAACCGAATGTCCTTACAAAACATTTTATTTTTTGCTTACAGCAATTGACCACGATCTTTTGTGTAGTTCTGAAAAAGATTGCTGAAAATGATAAGATTTCCTATTGTCCCTTATCGTTCATATTTTCTCGCCATTTTATTGTAGAATACTGTTAACCTAACGTCGGATTTTCCGAAATTCTAAGTTCATTATCCATACTAATATTATAAGTGCGAAAGTCTGTCTGTCTTTTGTGCTTTCACGGTCAAACCGCTGAACGTATTTTGATGAAATTTGGTATGAATATAGTTGTAGACCCTGGGTCTCACATAGACTACTTTTTGATGCAGGTGGAGCTGCGGGAAACAACTAATTTTTAATATATTACTAGGTATAAATGTTTCAAGCTACAATTCTATTAAAATATTACCGGTATGTTCACGGTTGTAGACAGAAATAATGATATTTACAAACTGCGTCTTTTGTTTGTTATGCAACTCGTTAAGTGCTTTGTTGTAAGAGATGCGAGTAGTTTTGATGATTTTTTTTTATTTATGTAATATTTTCCAAAAATTGATACAAACAAAATGACATAAAATGCATTTCACAAAACCACTGAGGTGTTTTAAATTCGAATCAAGCTAATTTAAAATGTATTATACAAGTTAAATGAAATATTATACAAGTTAAATGAAATAAATCTTAATAGTGAGCCGGGCAATCAATATTGATGAGACCCACAGAGATGAAGCTGCAGACAACAGCTAGTCCAACTGAATGTTCATTCCATTCCTATCTAAGCTAAGTCATTAGCACATACTTAAGTAGGTAGATATTCATGTCAAACAATAACGGATTTTCCAAAATTCGTATGTAATCGAGGAATGATGCCGTCCTTATTAAAGAGCAATTTATTAGACCGTGCTAAGTACTTACTACTTCTCTGTGTCATTGCAAGAAGCCAATTCTCAGAACACACGACTTTAATATCGTGATTAAAGTGTAATACAAATCTATCAATTTTTTTTTTTTTATTTCTTAAAATCTTATTCTTGATACCGCCAGAGAGAAATGTCGTGGAATTTAAACGTAGTAGTCATTAGACATATTTTTTGAGATATCTCTTTTCTCTAACGGCGCGAGAATGCTAGTGAAATCAGCCACCAGAAAGAAAGAGAAGTGAAAAAAGTCGCTTATTACGACACTTTTGAAATTAAAAAATCTAGCTAAGTTTTTTACTAATTCTAACCAGATTGAAACAGGTAAAAGTTGTAGAATACCATGTTAAAAATAGCCCAAAAACCACCATGCGCTCTATTGTATATCATAAAAATAAGTTATGGATGCAATGTACACCCAAATAGATACGAAAATAGACCGGTGAGTACTCTTTGATAATAAAATCTTAGGAAGTGGTTATTATTTAGATGACATATATTCCTGTATCGTATTTATAAATCAATCTTGATCTGCGTAATTGTGTCAAGTGCGAAGAGAATACTATGGCGCTCTCTCATTTTCGAAGGGTGTGGCAAAAATTTCTTGGCACAAGCTAATGTCCAATTATGAACTAGGCTTTATGTATGTACAGTCAGATTGCACTTTTTCAACTGTCTGTGTCTAAATGTAAATGTATGTCATGATACACAGATGTATGTCGTCAATCAAAATCAAATAACACTTGTTAGAGAAAATAAACAATTTCGAAGTAGGTAAATGTGATGTTTACAGACAACTTTTATTTTTTTCTTCACGCCCGCTTTAAATACACAAAAAAAACGGCCGTATAAGGATTCAAGTGCTCACAATGTCTTCGTAGCATTGAGTAAATATTTCAAATAATATCTCCGTATAAAAAGAAAGTGTCGGAAAATGTCATGTTTTTGGCGGCATAATAACATTTTATTAGGGTCCTCATTCAATTTCCGTGTTTTCTGTTTACCAAAGAATCAAATACCTTGACGCCTCCTATCTGTTTTTCACTCCGATGTTGTAATATTCAGAGAATACTTTTGTTTCAATTGGTAGCTAAACTTTTGAACTGAAAGTTTAATGCGTATTGCATTAAATTTATCATTTTCAGAAAGTAAGTATACGTTGTTGATTGCTAAAATCTTTAAAGATTTGTAAATTACGTTTATAAATAAAATTTTTACGTGAAATGTGTTTGATGATATTTTAAGTAGGAAGTTGCAGGTTACTATAGATGCTAACTATAGACACCATTAGTTAGGTATAGTTCATTTATTTATTTAACTTTATTACATGCAAATGGCGGACTTCAAGCCGTATAATATAGAAAGTTTAATTTATTTTCATATTTTTTTTAATAAGGTAAAAATCCTTATATTGCATTTAGTTTCAAACGATTAACATTATCTTGTACTTAAGTTAATATCAAGTGTCAAATGAAGCCTTTGACTTTATGTAACTATGTAAGAAAAAATAAAAATAAATAAAATAAATAATCAATCATCTGAAACTGTAAATAATCGTAGCCTTTTTGAACAAACACACAACATATATATATATATATATATAATATAATAATATTGCTTTTTTATTCCCATAAAGCTTTCAATATAACTAAGATATATTTTCTTACTAATAAAAGTATCAAACGTAAGTCTAATACCTTTTCCAATACTATCAAATAGCGTGATATCTTCAGCGTAACGTTCCTTTTATTGGATAAAGTATTTTATTGAAGTGAAATCTATATTATCAATCCATATTGAGATCTATATGGTAAAGCTTAGAATTTAGTTAACATTCTACATTTTCTCTCGAGAAGTACAATAGTCAAAATCTTAGACAATTAAAGTTACTAAATGGAATACAGTTGTGTTAAGATTAATTTGATCGTATTGCTCGTGTGACTTCACGATGTCTAGAAATATGAAAGAAAGAGATGAGATAAGTAGGTATGTGATGTCTTCATGTGTGACTCGTGACTCACGGACTTATTACTTCCATGCTATTTATTCTGTGCTCGGGGCATCATCGTCTGTATTGCCTACTATGACGTATCGTGCGTAGTCATGACCTGCACGACATGCCACAGTACGTCACGTCTCATAGTTAGATCTACTAAAATAGATTAGTTTCCTGGAAATTTGTCACACTCAAAACCGTGTTCCATTGGGTCGCTATGAAAAAAACGTAGCTAGCTAAAACTAACAAAAATCCATCGGCTAACAAAATAAAAAAACAAAACAATTTGAAGCGTGCCGGCACGGGGCGGCGCGGCATTTCAATATAAAATATTCCATTTTTTACAGAACTAACTTCATAAGATCATGATCTTAAATTTAGCAGGACAGAGCCCATAGACAAAGTCACAATTTGAAAACGATAACTACATTCGAAAACAAAAATGTATGGGATTGACATTAGCCGCGCTAAGTCGCGAATTCCGAAAGATCGCGAACACGAATGTCGTGATGGTTTTTCAAATTGTGACTTTGGCTAAGCCCCCTGGTTATTACAATGAAGCGACTGCTGTCTAACCTCCGTAAGTACATCATTACCAAATTTCATCAAAATCGCGTTTTTTCTGTAAAAGAGAACAGACAAACTGATTTTCGCATTATAATTAACTTAGTATGGAAGTAGAGATTGGCCATTTTTATGAGTCGTTACACAGAAAAACCTATAACGTGATGGTATCCTAACGTTTTTTCATAAAACTTTACAGTGTCACGTGTGCGATTTATTGCTCTCAAGTCTGTCATAGGAACTCGGTACGATTTATTGTAAACGGCGCTAAATTGTAATGTGCTCGGATCGGTCCTTTAAAAAAAAAAAATTCATGAGTATGCATAGTAAAACTTCAACATCACCTTATTAACTCTTTAGAATTCTATCATCTGTTTCCATATTAATTTATTTTTTGTTGATGTCTTCCTGACTTTTCTTCACTCAGTTCTTGGTCTCCATTCAGCAATTTTACAAGTCCATCTACCATCTTCTCTGCTGCTCAATATGAAAACAACATAATTTTCATTATATTCGAACCCGACTGTCAGTGATAGATATATTATCAAAGGGCTCTCTCCTTTTTTGGCCATATAGTTAGGAGAAGTTTATAATGGTAGGAGGGATGACAGGAACCAGACCCAGGGGCAAACTGCCAGCACGCTGGACTGACGCTCTCCTTGTAGCTGTGGAATGCAACACCCAAGAGGCCATTCAGAAGGCCCAATATAGATCTGCCTGGAAGAAACTAACTGCCATATTTGGTGGCTGTGACGACACTCAGCTATGAGGAAAACTACTTTGAAGAAGAAAATACCTATTTTATTTACATTGTAAATATGTATATAGGCGATTTAGAGCACATCCTAATTGGTCTATTAACATTAAAATATAAAGCTACACCAACAGAAAGCAGATAATAAAATAAAACTCACACTCAAATTTTACGTCCAAACCAATCCCAAGCTTATTATTATAACAAAAATATAATTTAATAGCATCTTAAATATTAATTTTAACGGAACTTCACAACCACAAATAAAACAAAGCAATGAAACGCCCTTAAAAAGTAATATTGGTGAGGCGTTAAAACACATCTGCTAGTGTCTTAAGACCACAATAAAAGGAGTTAACAGACATTAATATTAGAAGATCTCACATGGAGATGAACTGATGAAACCAATAAAACGAAAATAAGTCGAGACGAGCAATGAAATTAAATAAAAGTAACGTTTACGCTGCACATGCAACAATATAGAAATCTATTTTGGGAAGTGATACGCGGTGTGCGGCGCATACGATTTTTACTGACTTGTTGTCAGTAATAAAAGTTGTCAAGCACAAAATACCATTGTTCGCCCACGTACTTGAAATCATTATTGGGAAGATTTTTACAGAAACGACTTGTTTACTAGGAAAGTTTCCTTTTTTCCTCTATGTCAAAATTATTTAAAATTGGTTTGAGAATTGCAGTTATTTGTAATCTAACTTTTGGTCTGTTGGTCCCTTAGTCCGTTTATCTTTAAATTACGAAAAGAAAAGGTGTCTAGTTGCAGAACCCCATACAAGTAAAATTTTATGTTAACTATATAGCGGAGTAAATGGTATTTTATCTGTACTTGAATCGTCCGAGATATCCGTACGAGAAGTATATCATTAGATAACGTACACAGAAAATAAGATGGAAAAAAGAATATCATCAAACCAATGATCATCCCTGAAGATGGCAGGTCGATTATTTCCAAATATAATATTCATGCGCATAGCAAACAGGTATAACGTGCCTTCAGAAGTTTCATTTATCGAGTAGAGCTAAGTTATGTCTATCAAAGATGCGGATTCTAGAGAGATAGTTCTTTTTTTAATATTTTATTTTATTTCATAAAAATATGATTTTTCCCGTTTTTCACTCGTTTGTTGCTAAAGCTATGTTTTATGTGTATCTCACACACGATTGACGTGTCGGACAAAATGTACCTATTAATAATTTGTTTATTTACTTTATTCATACACACAATAAAAAGCAAAGCAATGTATTTCGTCCGAAGAAAAAACGCTTCAAAATTTTCACAATACTTACGATATTGTTTACATTATATCTACGCTTATTCAAACACGTAAAACATTGCGTAATATTTCCTAAGGGAGGCTTTTGATCTGAGGAGAGAACAATAATACAAACATATCAAATAACCATGAAATGAAAAGCTTTGGGAGTTTTATTTGTTTTTGTCGTAATAATAATACTTATCATTGTTATTTGCTAGGTTAG
This sequence comes from Euzophera pinguis, assembly GCA_947363495.1. Classification (NCBI taxonomy): domain Eukaryota; kingdom Metazoa; phylum Arthropoda; class Insecta; order Lepidoptera; family Pyralidae; genus Euzophera; species Euzophera pinguis. The sequence continues at coordinate 8,221,480 of OX376170.1, read as the reverse complement.
ATGCTTGCTAGTTTATGAAGTGATTTGCAAGGTAGATTGACCCAGCAAGCTTTGGTATCAGTGTTCCTTAAGTGTTCATATCAATCTGTTGTCTGACGCCCATGATTTGTTAGCAGTTTTAATTTAAGGTTAAAATGAAAACAAAAATCAACAATAATTTTATTAATTCCTCTTTTCATATTATTAATTAAATTTATGGAAACAAGTTACCTACTTAAAATAAGTATGTTAAAGCATCGTTACATTTTATCTTATTTTTATTCGGTAAGTACTTAGATAATACTTATTATTCAGTAAGTACATGAAAAATAAAACCTGCCGAAGTAAAAGTATTTATTAAATTACCATAATTGATATCATAATATTAGTGTTCTTGATAGTCAGGGGTTGAGGACTGTATTTTTCCCACAAATAAAATTCCTTGGTTCTTGACTCCACAGGTTTATTCACAGTTCACAATTCACAATTGATTTTGGCGATTTACTGACAAACAACTACAATTTACAATCAAAACTTATGCTAATATATGCTAAAACTTAAGCCTACGACGCGTACAAGCGGTGACTCTTGCGCGAGTTAGTGGTGGGGGAAGCGCTGTTTTCTTTGTTCTGCGGGTTCCCTCGCCCCGCGCTCCTCGTTTCCGCATGTGGGCGTCCGATGTAACGTTTCGTCCGTAACATCCTCCTCCCGGCTGCGTTCGTCGTTAGCAGCAGCCTCTTGTATCGGGAGGACGACCAATTTTCTGGTTGGCCTAGTGAAGACTCCTCCAATGGTCTTCACTTCGGCGCTTCGTACATCTCCGTCGGGTCCGATATGTACCTTTCGGACGATTCCTCGTGGCCAAATATTGCGTGGTAGTGCAGGATCTACTACCAACACCAGGTCTCCCTCCTTTACGGGTCTGCGGCGATCTTGAGCTCCTTGTCTTGGTACGAGTATGGGAAGGTACTCGTGTATCCACCTCTTCCAAAACTGGTCTGCTAATCCTTGTGCTGCTCGCCATGCTCGTCGATCGGCTACATCACAAGGACCAGTTTGGGGTAAGCCCGTGGATGACCAGAGCAAAAAGTGATTTGGAGTCAGTGCCTCCGGGTCAGACGGGTCCATAGTCACGTGGGTAAGTGGGCGACCGTTCACCGCGTGTTCTGCTTCTAGCAACAATGTATGCAGGACTTCTTCCTTCGGTGTTTGTTCCTTTAGCGTGGCGTGCAACGCTGTCTTAATAGAGCGTACCAAACGCTCCCACGCTCCTCCCTGGTTTGGCGCACCCGGGGGAATAAATCGCCAGTCCATCCTGTGTAGTTGCGCGTAGTCTCGTAGTGCCGGAGTCCATTCGTTGTAGGCTGCGCGTAATTCTGTGTCTGCGCCGCGAAAGTTCGTCCCGTTGTCGCTCCACATCTGTCGGGGCCATCCTCGACGCGCGGCCATTCGTCGTAGAGCCATGATTGCCGAGTCAATGTTTAAACTTGACACGATCTTGATATGCACCGCCCGCGTAGTTAAGCACGTAAATAACGCGCCCCATCGTTTTTCTCTTCTTCGGCCGATAGTGACCATCATCGGTCCGAAGTAGTCGACGCCGCAGTTGGTAAACGGTCGACAATATGGGTCCAGTCGTGCGGGCGGTAGGTTTCCCAGTGGTGGTATTCTCGGCATTGTGCGTCGTATTTTGCATAATGCGCAGGTTCGAGCCGCGGATCGTACTGTAGGTCGGGCACGCAGAATCCAATAGCGTTGTCTTAAATCATTCAGCACGCGTTCGTTGCTTGCGTGTCCGGCGGCGATGTGTGCCTTTAACACGATGAGTTGTGTCAGACGGTGTCGGCCGTCTAGGATTAAAGGCCTCTTGGTGGTTGTGGGCACGCGGGCGGCGTCAATCCGGCCGCGGACGCGTAGTATTCCTTCTTCTAACATCGGGTCCAGTTTGGCGAGACGGCTAGCGGCTGGCAATGGTCGGCCAGCTTGCAGTCGTGCGATCTCCTCGCCGAAACTTTCTTTTTGTGATTGCGACACCCAAAGTTGTTCCGCTTGTTCTAGGTGTCGTATTTCTAGTTTGGTTGCTTTCTTTTGACATCTGTCTATGAAGCACAAGGCAGTTGCCGTCGCTCTTATAAGCCGTTCGTATGAGGAGAAACGGCTTATGTCTGGCAACACGCTGAGTTCATCTGCTTGAGTTGTGTGATGAACGACCTCGATGTCCTCTGTTTCTCGGTTCGTCTGTTCTTGAGGCCAGGTTTCTTCGGGTTCGTACAAGAAGGTGGGGCCGGTGAACCATCGATCGTAACGTCCTCTTATAGTGTTATCTGCTCGGGTGGCGTCGTCTGCCACGTTGTCTGCGATCGGCACCCATCTCCATTGGCGGCTGTCTGTCAATTCAGCGATTTCTCCCAGCCTGTGCGCTACGAATGGGGTATAGCGGCGGGCGTCTGTTCGGATCCACTGGAGGACGGTTCGGGAGTCACTCCAGTATGTCACTCGGTCGGCCTTCCAGCGGTGTTCCCTTATTATCATGTCGGCCAGTCTGACTCCGGCCACCGCTGCTTGAAGTTCCAGCCTCGGGATTGTGTGTGGTCGTAACGGTGCTACCTTGGCTTTAGCTGCGACCAAGGCGACCGTGATTCTTCCATCGGGATGAGCTAGACGCCAATATGCTGCTGCGGCGTAGGCTTGTTCACTGGCGTCTACGAATATGTGAAGTTGCCGCTTGAAGTCTTCTTCGTTTGGTCCGTAGCGGCGCGCAAGTCGTAGACGTGACACGTCGTTCAGTGTCTCCATCCACTGATCAAATCTCGCGGCGTGTTCTGGTGGTAGAGGTTCATCCCACGCTAGTTGAATCCGCCATAAGTCTTGAAGCAGGATCTTGACTGTGATTACGTAGCAGCTCAGCAGGCCCAGCGGATCGAAGATTGACATAACGGTCGCTAAGGCTTCTCGTTTGGTCGGCGCTCGTCGTCGTTCTCGCACCGCTTCAGGGACACGGGCCAGTGTGGTGTTGAAGCCCATCTCGTCGTTTACGGCATCCCACAGCATTCCCAGTGTTTTGAAATCTTCGCTGGAGATTAGGGCGGTCGGTTCTCTGGCTCGCAGCGTCTCGGGAATGGTGCTTAACACTCGCGGACAGTTAGAATTCCAGCTCCGGAGTGTGAAGTTAGCTCTGCTGTGAACTTCAATGACTTCTTGGACGGTCTGCTTCGCTTCCTCGGTCGTGGCGAAGCTGTGCACCAAGTCATCCATATAATGGCTTTTCGTGATGATCTCTAGGGCTCGTGGATGTGTTTCCGCGTGATCAAGCGCGTTTCTATTTCGCACGCTATGAGCCAGGAACGGAGAGCTGGCTGCCCCAAAGAACATCGACGTCATCTTGTAGTGCTCTGGCTGCTTCTTTCTATCGTCATCTCTCCATAGAAACTTCTGAGATGTTTGATCTTCTGTTCTGATTTTGATCCTCAGAAACATCTCGGCTATGTCGGCTGTTACGGCGATCGGTCGTTCTCGAAATCGCAGCAGTATTCCAGGCAGTGGTTGTAGCATGTCGGGCCCCATTAGCAAGTGGTCGTTTAGGCTGACCCCTTGCGATTTGTGAGCGGCGTCAAAGACCAGGCGAATCTTGCCTGGTTTGTTCGGGTTCTTGACCGCAAAGTGAGGCATGAACCATTCCCTCTTGCTATCCCTCTCGCTGCCGTCGCATTTTCTCGCGTAGCCTTTGTCGAGTAAATTTTGAACTTGCTGCGTGTATTCTTCTTTGAATGTGGCGTCCTTGTCCATTTTCTTTTCAATCCCTCGGAGCCGTGTGAGTGCGTCCGAATAGCTAGGTGGCAGGACGACGTCATCGCTCTTCCATGGTAAACCGACTTCAAATTGGTTGTTGACGCGGCGAGCTGTCTTGTTGAAAATGTCGACAGCGCGTTGATCTTCGGGCTTCACTTTCGTTCTGAGTGAAACGCCCAATGCGTCGATTGCGAAGTGATGTTTGACGAGTTCGTGGAGTTGCTCGTCGTTCTTGTTCGCGGACGGTTCACTTCGATCTTCGTCCGTTATTTGTACGTGTAGCACTGTGTCTTCTCCGCGTCGGTGTAGTAGATGGGGCACCGATCCGTATATCACCCATCCTAGGTCCGTTCTTGACGCGGCAGGCTCGTTCTTTTTTCCGACACGTAGTTGGTGGGATGTCATTAGTTGCCAGTGATCGGCCCCAATGAGAAGCTGCGGTCTCGCGTTCTCGAAGCAGGCGTTGTTGAGGTCTCGGAGGTGAGCGTACCGCTGTGTAATATTGCGGGGCGCGCTCTGTCGTCGAAGTTCCAAATCAGGGATTGTTCGGGCCGTGATTTGGTGGGCGATCCGTTCATGTCGCCCTCGAACTGCGATGTTGACTCTTCGGCTGTTTTCGCGTCTCTTCGCTGAATTTACGCCCTGTATTCTCAATGGTGCTGGGTCTCCAACCGCGCCGATTTTGTCCGCCAGTTTCTCGTCGATCAGAGTAACGGTGGAGCCTTCATCCAATAAGGCGTACGTGTTTATTTTCCCTGCAGGCCCGGTGATCACGACACTGCAGACTTTCAGCAACACTGTAGGGTTCTCGTTGGCTATTGACATCACTGCGGCTTCCGTTTCAGTCTCAGTGGGTTGTGTTCGGCTCTCGGTCTGAGCTCCGTCGGTATGTAGCAGCGAGTGGTGCGGTCGGTTGCAGTTGTTTACGCCGCACCGCGGGGCTCTACACGTTGTACGTCGATGTCGGCTCTCGATGCACTTGAAACACAGGCGAGCGTCCTTAGCCCAGTTCCATCGTTCGTTCACGGGCATGTCGCGTAGCTTGCGGCACGTTGACACTGCGTGTTGGTCCCCACAGCAGATGCATGATTCTGGTTTCTTGTTGTGGGATCCCGGTGCGTTTTCCATCGTAGCGTACACAGTTGTTTTGTGCAGATTAGCTCGTTCGTTTCGATGCACAGGCTTGTTGATGTTGCTGCCTCTGGGTCTCGTGGGTGTTGAGGTCGTCGATGCGTAGGCAGTGTTGCTCGCGAAGGCGTGTCGTAGAGCGCGGTCAGCCTCTTGCGTGAGAAAACGGGACAGCGTGATAATTGTTGGTTCACTCGCGCTGCCGTTATCCTCCGCGTAGTCGCACCATCTCGATCTGAGGTGCGGGCTTAGCTTCTCAAGCACTTCTTGTGTCAGCGTGGGGTTGTAGAGGTAGCCTCGCTGATCGACGTTCTCCAAAACTTGCACTATGTTCTGTAGCCGCACTGCCAATTGGTTGAGATCGTTGGCAGCGGGGCCCGGTCGGGGCAAGCGGCGAAGATCCTCAAGCGTTTGGTGGACGATGACTTCAGGCCGCCCGAAACACTGTTGTAGTGTCTTCATCACGACGTCTGGATCGGTCGCAGTGTGTAGTAGGGCTGCCACGGCTTGTCGTGCTTCCCCACGCAGGCAGTTTCGTAGTCTTGCCATATTCTCAGCTTGCGTAAACTTGTATATGGCCGATGAGTCACGCCATGCTGCTTTGAATGGCATCCACTCGATAGCCGCGCCGGAGAAAACAGGAAGGTCGATTGCTTGTCTCGGCGGCGGTCGGCTTCTGGACATTCTCTCGATGGCTTCGGCGAGTTGCTCGATGCCGCGGGTGCGGTTGTGCGACGGTGTCATCGATCGCCGTCGTCTCTCGTTCGGGGACAGCGATTTTCTTCGTTGATGATACGTCGGCGAGGGCGATCGTTCTAGCCTCGCTTGCTGTGTGTGACTACAGCACGGTCGTTCTTCTTGGCGTGGTTCGTAGCCAAGAGTGTGTGGAGCCGGAGCTTCGATTCTGGCTCGACGGCTCTCGGTCTGGACGTGATCCTCTTCGCGTCGTTCGTAGCGATGAGTCTGGCCGTGGTCCTCTTCGCGTCGTTCGTAGCGATGAGTCAGCGGTGGTTGTGAATTGTCGACACGGCGTTCTGTGTCGCGTTCTTCCTCCTGTGGCTCGGTGATTCGTGGCACGGTGCGGCAGGCAGACTCCTCCCGTAATTGGACGCTGGGGTCTTGCTCGATCACTGTGCCTCGCGGTGGAATAGACTGCAGCCATTGGTCCACTCTGGATCTGCTTTCATCGGGGTCTGCCAGACTGCCTTCTTGCTCGATTTCTGCGATGCTGAATTGCAGTCGTCTTCTTAAGTTCTCTGCTTGGATCTCTAGCTGTTGTTGGCGTATCTCCGACAAACGCTCCGCGGTCTCCAACTCCAGTCGTCTGACACGGGCGGCGGTCGCACTCGAGCGTCCGGTGCGGTTCGATGCGGCGGAACGCGGAGGGCTGGGCTGCGGCTGGGTCTGCGCAGCATGCACCGTAGCAAGACTGCTGCTGTACGTGTCTCGCGGTAACGTAGACGGCGACGCGGGTGGTCCGAGGCGAATCAAGCGCTGCGGTAGCGCGACACTCGGTTGTGGAGTGGCCTCATAGTTCGGAGGTACAACTGCAGGATCCGCGGTAACGTCAACAAGCTCCATCGTTGGAACGCGCACTTCCCGTTTTTCACTGCCAATAGCTGCGACGCGACTCGTCATGGCGGCACTGCGGTTATCACTCGCGTCGCGGCTTCCGCTGGCGACGGCGCCGCGGTTCTCGACGGCGACGGCACTACGGGTTTCACTCGCGACGCGGCTTCCGCTGGCGACGGCGCCGCGGTTCTCGACGGTAACGGCACTACGGTTTTCACTTGCACGGGAATCGTCCCCGGTTTGGCTTCTGGTGATGACCATTATTCTTTATCCGGCTTGAAGGACCACTTGTTCTTGATAGTCAGGGGTTGAGGACTGTATTTTTTTTTCCACAAATAAAATTCCTTGGTTCTTGACTCCACAGGTTTATTCACAGTTCACAATTCACAATTGATTTTGGCGATTTACTGACAAACAACTACAATTTACACCGTTGGGCTCTTCTCTTCCTCCTCCTACGAGGTGGAGAGGCGACTGTTCAGGACTTGTGGTCCTCTTCGGTAGAAAGCTGCCGCCGCCTGTCACTACAGGCGGGTCTTCGGTATTAGGCCGTGACGGCCTTGGTCTTCACCTTCCTTATCTGGGGGCAACGACGGCAGGCGCCGCTGGCAGCGGCGTCTCCTCTTCTTCATCTTCTGGTATCGGTGGAATGATGGCGTCTCTTGGCGATGGTTTCGTTTTGGAGTCGGGCGGACGTGTGTGGAGGGGCGCTATCCCCCGCAGGTGGGGAAACGCCGACCTGTCCGCCTTCTCAAACATGGTTCTGGCTAGGCGAGAAACAAACTCATCCAGTCCCTCCCATTTCAGGTCCCTGAGGATCACCGCGTTCCTCACGCCGCGCGGGGCCCTGACGATCACTCGGAGACTCTTGGTTTCTTGAACTCGAAGACGTTTCCTGTTCGTCTCCGAGCAGTACGCGTACCACGCCGGGCCCGCGTACGTAAGGCGGGATCTTACATAAGTTTTGTAGATCCCTAGCTTCGTCCTCAGGGGCAGCTTCGACGACAGCAACGGATGCAGCTTGCCTCTCGCCATCTTCGTTTGGGCCACCACTCCGTCGACGTGCTTCTTCATAGTGAGGCGCCTGTCCACGGTTACCCCCAGGTACTTCACATGTGGCTGCCACGGCACTGTTTCACCCAGCAGCTTTAGAGGTGGCGGTAGCGGGGCGCTCCCGGTGATCATCGCCTGCGTCTTCCCGACGTTCACCGACAACTTCCATTTGGAGAGCCAGTCAGGCAGGGCGTCCAGTGCGTTCTGCAGCTTCGTCGCAGCGTTCTTCGCATTGAGGCTCGGTGCGTAGTACGCCGCGTCGTCGGCATACAGAGCGAGGTGCGTCTGACCGGCGACCGGTATGTCGTCGGTGAACCAGGCGTATAAGGAGGGAGAGAGGCAGCTTCCTTGGGGAACGCCCGCGCGGACGGGTCGTTCGGCTGAATCCTGGTCTTCGACCGCCACCTTAAATCGGCGATTCTTCAGGAAGGAGGCCACAATCCTGATCAGTCTTCTTGGGGCGGTGGACGTCGACAGTTTGTACAGCAGCCCCTCGTGCCATACTCTGTCGAACGCCTTCTCCATATCCAGGAGTACCACGGCCACGTACTCCTTCTTGTTGGCGCTTTCTGAGATCTTGTGAAGCAATCTGGTGATCTGGAGCGTCGTCGAGTGCTCCGGGCGGAAGCCATACTGCTCCGCACGTGGCGTGATGTGCGGGAGCAGCAGCTGGAGCAGTAACTTCTCGAACACCTTCGAGAGGGCGCTTAGGAGAGTTATAGGCCTGTAACTCTCGGGTTTCTTGAGGTCTTTCCCCGGCTTGGGCAGCATGATTACTCGTCCAATCTTCCAGTCGTCCGGGTAGTGGCCGGAACGCAGAATGCCATTGAACAGGCGCGTCACCGCCGCGATGAGTGGCGGCGGGAGGTGGCGCAGCGCCTCGTTCGTAATGCCGTCTGCGCCCGGGGCTTTCTTCGGTTTGAGTCTTCGGATTACACGCCGCACCTGGCCGGGGGAAAAGAACAGGGGCTCCTCTTCTTCCGGTTCCGGTCCTGCGAAGTATTCTCGAAGGTGTTCTTGCACTAACTGCTCTTGGCTCTCGTTGGTCTGCTGGTTTGGCGAAAATTGACGCTCCAGATGCTCCGCGAAGATCTCAGCGCGGTCTTCTGCGCGAAATCGTGGGAGGCCATCCGCTGCCAGCAGCGGTCGGACGGGTTGAGGCTCCGCCGACAACTGCCGACATAGGCGGTGAACGGAGGGGATATCACCGCCCACTGCGAGTATGTGGTTCTCCCACGATTTGGCTGCATGTTGGGTTAGGCGGTCCTGGATCTTCTTCACCAGCGAATTTAGCTCCGTCTTCATGGTGGGACAACGGGTTTGTTGCCACTGCCTCCGCAGCTTCCTCTTCCTCTCCAGCAGCTGCCTGATGTCGGCGGGAAGCGGGTCGGTCCTGTTTCTCTCCGACACCACGCGCCGGGCCGATTCCATGGCGCTGCGGATACTGTGGGTGATGTCCCGTGTCGCCAACTCCACTTCTTCGCTGGTAGAGACTGAGGCGGCTACTCGTTCCTTTTCCAGGACGCGCGCGTAAGTATCCCAGTTTATAGCGGGCGTTCTTCTAGTCAGCGATACTCTAGCCGGCTCATCTTGCAGGACTAGCAGGACAGGTCGGTGGTCCGATGGGAGATCCATGAGGACTTCCTGTTTGGGTGGTGCTTGTAGTCCTCTGTAGACCACAATATCAATGGTGTCTTCTGTGCGATGCGCCTGGTTGCTATAATGGGTGGGCTCGTCCGGACCCGCGATCTCATAGTTGTGGTCCACAGAGTCCTGGAGAAGACATCGGCCGCGCGGACACACCCTAGTGGAGTTCCAGAGTGTGTGTTTAGCATTTAGGTCGCCAGCTACTAGGGTCGGTGTAGAGTTCGTTAGCAGCGCGCGCAGCTCCTGGGTCGAAGCGGCTACACGGAGGCACGTACGCTGCAAACAGCCTTAACTCGCGGCCCGCGATGTTGACCAGCACGCCCAGGGCGTACATCGTCTGGAGTTCCACATGAGGTATGGGTTGGTGAACGACGTCCTTCTTCACAAACACCGCCAGTCCTCTGTAGGCGTTTCCAGTGACAGGACTCTTCTCGTCCTTCCTGTAGGAGATGTAGTTGGGGATCTTGTACTTCTCCCCTTCACGCAGGTGAGTCTCGCTGACCAGCAGTACGTCCACTTGTTGCTCCCGGAGAAATTGGGTCAGGACCTTCTTCTTGTCCCGGAGCGTCTCGGCGTTCCAGTGTACTATCCTTAGGGCCTTACTATCCATAATGATGGGCTATTGTGGTAAGGCCTCTAAGGAGCTCCGGCGTTAAAATTACAATTTACAATCAAAACTTATGCTAATATATGCTAAAACTTAAGCCTACGACGCGTACAAGCGGTGACTCTTGCGCGAGTTAGTGGTGGGGGAAGCGCTGTTTTCTTTGTTCTGCGGGTTTCCTCGCCCCTCGCTCCTCGTTTCCGCATGTGGGCGTCCGATGTAACGTTTCGTCCGTAACAATTAGATAAGCATGTAATGATAGTTGTAAGTGATGATGATAAATAAATAAATAAATAACATTGTTGCATTTTGTTACAGGTGCGAGTACATATTAAATATTTTATGTCACTGTGAACTCAAACTACTGCAGTTAATGTAAGTACTCATTATTCACAATAGTTTGAAATAGCTTAGCTAAATAGTGTATTAATGTACTAAGGCTTAAGAAATAGAAAATAGGCATAGAAAGAAGAAGATTTTTGACGTGACAACGTCTAATAACTCGATACTACGGGCTGCATGCACGACAAAGATGACGCCATTGTCCCGTTACGCTGATTGTCGCGTTCCGCAAGCGAGAGCGCGGCACGAACGAGAGAGAGGCATGATCATGTGTATTATACTACCGTCCGTAAACCGACTTTACAGACAACCAATTTTTTTGTACTGAATAGAATAGAATATATTGTTAGATCCATCACTTACAGGAAAGGTCTCACAAGTTAAGTACAAGATAGATAAAGTGCGTAACAGACGTCTCAATAGGTGGCGGCTCAGTGTTACGCTAGACATGCAAGCATGACTACCACTGATTTTCAGCCACCACCTTCTGAGGAGTTATGGCAACATGAAATGTTAAATAAATGTAAAGTGTACAATTAAAAAACTAAGTAGTGTGTACAACTAAACGCTAAAATAATGAATAAGCGCTAAATGTTCCATATTCTAAACTACTTGAAAACAGTCGTTCCATTATTTTACTAATGATAGTAACAGATGTTAAAAACGGTAATTGTATTTTGTGGAGAAGCTACGGAATAGTGATTAGAAGTAGCGTGCGAAATGTAAGGCTGGGGCCTTATTGAGAGCGGGACGAGTTGTTTTACATACTGAGTGTGTAGTATTTTGTTGTATTTGGTCGATTTGCTATTATTTAAAACATTCAAATAGTTACGGTAAGGTATCCATTTTGTTTTTTAATTTAAAATATTTAATTTTAATCTTAATGAAATATCTCTACATTTCATGTAATTGTTTATAAAATACTAGCTTTTTCCCGCAGATCCGCCTGCGTCAAAAAGTAGCCTATGTTTGACCCAGGATCTTCAACTATATTCATACCAAATTTCATCAAAATCTGTTTACCGGTTTAGCCGTGAAAGCGTAACAGACAGACAGACAGACAGCATTTATAATATTAGTATGGATTAGTATTGAAGTATAGATTAAATATGTTTAGCAACACAGAGCAGTATTTGCACCATGTTTAGCAATCTCAACATATTTTTTAATGAATTAGCAGAAGCACGAAAAAAATGTGATTTTTAGCGAAGTCGAATTAAAATCGTTTGACGTTTTTTAGTGAATCAGAGATTTTAAAATTTGACTTCCATAAACATTAGTTACTGCGTTTGAAATTACATGAAAACAAAACTTCCACCAAGTCATTCATTACTCGTGTAAACGCCCATGGAGATTATTTCATACCATTTGTTACAAAAACTGAAAAGAACATTAAAATGATGTAGCTTTATAAATATACTGCTTACGCTGGTTATGGGCGGATTTACTGTTATGTTATGGAGCGCTATGTCCGGATCATTCGTCAAAATGATTTAAAGATGCCATAAACTTGTCGTCCCTGAGTATCAGTAATTGCCAGGTTTTCCTCTAAATGTATTTGTTATTTTGAACGTTACGCAAGTGAGTACCACTCAATTTTATTGACAGTCAACTATTACTTAGACTTATTACGTCGAGTTGGACGCGCACGAAAGATTTCGTACCATAATTCTGTGAATATCGATCAAAAAACGACAACACATATTATAAGGTGGATTTTTATTAAATGCAAATATTTTGAGGGTTAATTAAGGCCAAAAAAAGTTCTAAGAGCAAAATTGTAAAAATCTGTACGCTAGTTTTTTAAAGATATCTGAAAGCGCACTAGATAACTTATTCATCGTTACAATTTATCAATGCTCACTCCCTAAACTATGTTTGAATGTAATTTATTTGCTATTTTCCTCATTCCGTTTGTGATAGACAGAGACAAAATTAGTTTTACAACTTCTGCCAGTATTGCCAGCAAAATAGAAGTAAAACAAAAAAGAAAAACCACTACAGGATGTCTTAATTATTACTATTCAGTAAAACATAAAAGTTCGATTTTCTCTAAAACTAGCGTGTAGAAATTTACGAAACTAACATAAATCTGTTTTAAATGACTTAATTATTTAGCTCTGAAAGTATTTGTATTTGGTTTGAATCCACCTTAAATACATATAAACAATACCTACTTACATATTAATTTTGTTTTCAAAGTTTTTATAGCGGTTATAGTAAAATATCATGATAATGAAACGTAAACGAAAAAATAACGCATAACGGGAGCTTTTACCCTTTGGGTATACTAAATGATGTAGGTAAATCGTATGAGATTTCAGCCTAGGGTAGAATTTTCTGGCGCATTATTGCAAACAAAGCCAATCCCCAAGGAAAGGATAAGCCACAGCTGGCTAAGAAAATCTCAAGAAATAATATGCTATATGTAAGTTTATATTTACAGCTCGGCTTATTCGTTTGGAAGCAATGTGCGACCTAATAGAGTGGTACAAACCATTTACCTACTTAAAATTTATGTTCGTCCTACCGGGCCTAATTGGCATACAGAAGGTATTAAACTAACTAACATAATGTAGATTATTTAACGTCCTCCTTCCATGATCATTGTGTAATAAGAAAACGCGGTCACGAGATTGGCACTTAACATATGCATAAAGATTTATATTAAAACGATGCAGAGGCTATAAAAGAAGCAATATGAGAGTAATAGTGCCGTGCGTCGGAATGATCACAATTCCTTGACTCCTTCAGAACCAAAAACGGCTTGTTTATTACTCTTTAAATGATTGCTATAAAGAAAATGGAAAAAAATAAGAAACCGATAAAACTTTCGAATATTTGATTACTTTTTAGTCTCAGTGAAGTAATTGTGTGTTAAATGAACATTTAGGGCCTTCGCTGCGTTAAGCGGGCGCCCGCCACGGTTGCCCGACGAGGATGTCCGTACCGTGCACCCCTGCACGGGCGTCCGCGAGGGACTCCCGTCTCACGCAGCGCCGCCAATATAATTTTGATCGCGTAAGTGTACAGTCGATAACTATGTATTATTTATTGATATATTATTACTTAGCCAAAATACGGCGACGTGAACAAAGCCGTCGGCTAATCAGCCCATATGTCACGTCTAGATTGTTGTTGTGTTATTGCAAAGACTGTACAAGCACGGCGCGTGCGACACGGATAACGTAGCGGCGCTTATTGATTTTGTAGAAAGAGCTCCGCTCGCGTACTCCGTCGCGCGTACACGCGAGCGTGCCCCATCGCCCGCAGCACCGGTTCCGCTGCCCGGGGCGCATGTCACGGGTGACCCGCCACACGCAGTGCTGCTCTATGAGATGACAAGAAAACAAAAAAAAAGAGTAGGGAACTATCTAAACTAATCTAAAAATACAAAAAAAAAATTGAGAAATTGAAATGTGAGGATGGAGAATTGGTACCCATGACTCTTCAATCGTCATGGCGAATTTAGAGTAGAGTAGTCGAAGACATGTTTGACTGTGTACAGCTCAAAACTTAACATAGTTTTTAACGCAGTTTTGACTCTGTAATACTGAAACTCAAATTTTATCACAGGTAGGTAAATACTTACTTTATGTATTTATTAACCTTTTATTTATATCTCAACTAAATTCACGGCATGTCCTGATACCTGTCTGTTATATGTTTGGCATAGAGTTTCCACTATTTTTTCTCAGTTAAATTTATAGCTTTTCCTCAAGCATGGTTATTAAACAAAAACTATTTCCAATAGGTTCAGTATATTTACTAGTGTAATATGCTATACGCAGGTATAGCAGCATGTATGCAGATACATGATACTGATTTTATATACTTGTAGTATAAAACTTCACTAAAATAAGTACTTAAATAAAACGAAGTAGGTAAGTAAAGTTTAAATAAATTGATTATTTACCATATTACATAATATATTAGGTATCTTATCAACTAGAACTTAGGTAAAACTATTTGGCCATCAGGTTTTTATTCGAAAATTATTATTGTAGCTTTGGTAAAATCGCGGACAACAGATTTTCAAAAATTGATGAATTATTAATTTGGTTATCTAAAATAGGTACTTATGAAAAGTTTTACTGACCAAGGCAACCCATTCTGGATTGTAAAATCTTTATGACAATATTGAAAATTTTTGTTACATTTTTACGACTCTCGATTCAACTGACTTAAACCGATTCAATTGAAAATAAAAAAAATAACTATAAACACAAAATGCATTATTTTTCTATTATTCAATGGTAAAACTATTACTTTTTTACAAAATGTTCAATTTAAACTGAAAATTAATTCTCCTCTATAATGTTTTCGAAAAATGTTCCATCCTTTTCAATATTTTGAAAGGGAAAGTTCATTTGTTTAATATCTCTCAGTGTTTCAATATATTGGCCGTAAAATCGAATAATATAAAATCATCGGACCGGTTTCAGGTGCTTTCTGGTGATATTTATGTCAGTTAATACGATCTCAGAAAGAAAATCTAATGCTATCAACAATCGACGTTTCTGGTCCCACACGCCACGTCCTAGAGTCGTGCAAGGCATCAGCGTCAAGAAGGACGAATTCTCATTTGTGATACGACTCATGATAGAAAGCAAACCATCTCTCTACATAGGATCCTGTACAGGATTCCTCATCTCCAGCCAGTGGACGATCACAGCTGCTCACTGTCTTCGCCCAAATTTAAAATTCATTATGTGCGGAGACATGTCCAAATCTTTTAACGAAACTAAATGTAAAGCGAACATTTTAAAACAAATTCCTCATGTGGCATTTTTAAATATGAAACAAAGTTATTATAATGACATCGCTCTTATGCAAGTCGAGGAAACGCGGATGCAAAACTATGGCAGAATTTCAGCAGCTGATTACAGAACATTTGAAGGCAGGAGTGCACGATATGGCGGATTCGGACTAACCGATTATTCGATAAAAACAATGAAATACATTGATTTTGTAGAGCACGACAAGAAACCGCTTCAAATCGGCCAAGGGGTTATTTTCTTTGGCGACGACAAAAAAATGTATGGCTTAGGACGTCCGCAGATCTTGATAGCACCAAAATGTTCTAATAAAAAACAACACATATACACTGGTGACTCAGGAGGACCTCTGATGGTCGGGTGTCTGATTACTGGAGTGGCTTGCTACTTGTCTCCGAATACTGTACGTAACATTGAACATCACCCAGCATTGTTTGGATTCACACCGATTAGTCCTTACATAGATTGGATACGAGAAACTATATCTAGCAACTAAAGTAATACATGGTATTCTAAATCACAAAATCAAATAGTACGATAGTTTAAATACTAGATTATAATTTTGTTTTGAGCTATTTGTTTTACAATTTCTGTACAAATATTAATAACAGCGAATGATTAATGGTTCGATTAAATGAGCCGATTACGCCGTACTTAGACGAGTTATATATTTTTTGTTATGTTACGATCTAACGCTGTATTGTGTTAATTTTTATACATTTTTAAAATACAATGTTAATATTATACTGTATTTTTGTTTAGTACCAAATCTATTTTACCGCCAGACTCGTTTCTACGATCAGCAAATTTTTTACATTATTTTTAACTTTACGCATTCCTCAAATTAAATAAAAATATACAATTCTCTACAGTTTTTACAAAAAATTAAAGGAACCATTTAGAATTATAAATAAAGGAAAATTTGTAAATTTAAGTAAAAAATAATAAAAATAAGCATAGACTCAGAATTAATATTAGTACTATAGTAATACTAAACGAAAATATCAGATACGGTACCATGATCAGGGCTCTTTATGTCAGTTGTATCATTGATGGTACAAGTGATACAACATTGTATACTTAGTACCATCAATGGTACAAGTAACACTTATATTTAGGTTCAGTGGTACCATCAGGCAATTTCCTACATGAATATAGTATTACTAGTTCCATCAATGGTACTAGTGGGCCTATGATACAACTCGAAATATAGAACAAGGACAACAAAATAATGTTAGGGAAAAGAAATGACAGAAAAACAAGTGAAGATCAGGAAAACAAGTGAATGTCGGGAAAACAAAAGAACGTCGAAAGAGGTTTATTTGGCGATCATATGTTGAAAAAACAGATCATCGACTATCGACAACAATTAAATAATTATCGACCTTATTGACATAGTCAGGTAAACTTAATGCTCTATAGAGGCCCCCGGATAACAAAATGTCGATTAGGTGGATAATCGCTTGAAACAGTCTTTTCAACACACGGATCGTCAAACAAGCCTTTTCCTGCTTACGTTTGTTTTGCCGTAATTCATTTATTTTTCCGGCATTCACTTGCTTTTTCCCATTCACTAGTTTCTCTGACATTAATTTGTTTTACCGACATTTACGTATTTTTCTGATATTCGCTTGTACCCCGAGATTCACTTGTTTTTTAACATTCATTTGTTTTCTATACATTACGAACACATACAAAATAGCATGTAACACATAGGTGAACCAGGGGTACAAAAAGAAAGTTAACCGTGGAACATCTAGGTAACTGCTTTGGTGAACCACGGGTCAGAAAGGGTTTTTACGCTAAGTTTCATTTTTTTTTTTAATGTTTTAAACTCTGTCTGTACATTTTAAAAACTGTCATAACTTTTCTTTTCATCTTAGTTGTTATAATTTCGGGAAACATCCTTGAATTTCTTTAATGGAAGTGAGGACACAATGTTGTATTACTTGTACCATCAATGATACTAGGCAATGGCACATCTGACATTAAGGGGATCAGGGGAATCCAATAAAAAAATATGTCCAGGATTAAACCCATATTGTTAACCTAAGGGACTGTTTACTTTAGAGATCTAAACCCTGACAAATTTATCTCGTTAACAAAGGTTAGACTTGGTCCCTGGGTCACCTTAATAAATGTAAGTAGATATTTTCAATGTAGTGTTGCTTTGCTTTAAAAATATTTTAATATTTGATCCTAAAGTTTAGAGTTATTACTAGTAGGTGATAATTATATTTTTCAATACCCGATATCCGTATTCTGTCTGTGAATTGGCAGCTGTAACATGTTTTATTTCATGAGCATATGCCACTTAAATTTCAAACTCCGTATAATATTTTTTGTAGGCTATTACAAGATTCATAATAAAATCAAAACGTTACGTAACCTCCAGTACACTTTTGCTTTACGAATTTTTTTCTGGCAGAATCTAGTTTTTTTTATTAATAGAGATTTTTATTTGATTTCGATCAATATTTAGGATAGAGATCGGTGAAAATACGACCTTTAAGACTTAAATCCTGTTTCCCGACAATCGGCCCCATTCGTTCTTAAGTTTGTTGTTTGGTATCATGATAGAATACATAAGATTATAAGCAATCCGTTACCGTCACTTAGCCTTGCTGTTTTTAGTCGGTGTTATCAAGCGGAGACAGTTAATTACAGTGATCAATTTTCACCCCCCTTTCACCCCACCCGACTCCTACTCCTTATTTAACAAACCAAAACAACACCCCTGTTTTCTATTGTCATTTTCTATTCTATTGTCATTTACGAAAATACTTTATCTTTTCTATGAGTAAATTGCTACTATTTAACTTTATCGTGGTAAAATGTGAAATGATAAGAGTGCTACGGCAAAGCCACCTGGAGGGTTATGATTTTGACCTGTTTGTATGTATTCATCGGTGCGTGATTTTCTTCTAAACTACAAGTGATAATTAAACAAATGGGGTATCGTTGGAATGGTCTTAGTTATTCGCTGGTATCTATGGAACGTCATGTCAAATTTACAACAGTGCCATCTAGAGGGCCTAAAGTGAGGAACTGATTTTTTTTTTTTTTTGTTTTTTGATTCCTTGTGGGCTTGTGGGGCATTAAATGAAAGGGCTAAATCAGCACATATTAAAACAACACATATATTTTAAGCTTTAGCTTACGGGTTTGCTTTCTTTCTTCTGATATTTGAAAATTTTCTTCATACACATGGAATTTAACGAATTCGATGGGGTATCGTTGGAGAGGCCTTAGATAAGCGGGTATGTCACGTCATGTTAAAATTGAAACAGTGTCCTCTACAGAACAAAAAGTTTAGACAAAAATATGAATATCTAAATATAAAAAATTACTATTGATAATTAAACAAATGGAGTATCGTTGAAAATGTCTTAGTTTTTCGCTAGTTCTAGGCTATGTGACGTCGTGTTAAATTTGAAACAGCGCAATCTAGCGGGCATAGAGTTAGGACGAGAAAAAAATTTCAAGGATTAATCAGCACATATTAAAAATATATATATTGTTAGCTTTTACTCGCGGATTTGATTGCTTTAATGCGATATTTGAGAATACTTTTCATACAAATCGAATACGTTCGTCTGTTCGCGAAATTCATTCTATACTACTAGTGATAATTAAACAAATGGAGTATCGTTGGAAAGCTAAAGTTAGACTATGTGACGTCATGTTCAATTTGAAACCGCGCCCTCTAGAGAACAAAGAATTATGGCAAAAAAATATGTGTTACTATGGTTTGAGGTATCAGATCAGAGGGAAGACATTAATAATTTTAATAATAAGACACATTTATCAAACAAAGAATGTTATTGATTACAATTAATTAAGACATTCAATCCTTTTAGATAATTCTATTAAGTCTTTTTCACTTTTCTTTGTCGCGATAAATCCAGGTACGGCGTAAAAACAAATAATTGAATCTTTGACTAAAAGAAATACTACAATGTACCGTTGAAAAGTAATGAACAAATCGAAACTTTGGAATTAACAGCTCGACCAGTTTTTTTTTTTACACCGGGCAACTCTTACTCGAAGAGCTGAATACAATAAAAATATAATAATAACTAATTTCTATAATAAAAACGAATAGAAGTGTGAATCATAAAATACCTAATATATCAATAAATAAGTATATACTGAATGAATTGTTTTTCAGTTAATTGCATAATTTTCATTGCAAGCTTGCATGATGGATGTACAATACAATAAGGTTAATTTGGGTGAGCTTTTCCCAATTAAATGTTTACTGATACATTGTCCATTTAAATTGAAAATTCAGACTTCAAAAGAAATAACATTTAATTAATCTGAAAACAATTTAATTTTGAGCTTGTTTCGAGTTTTATTTAAATACCAATCATATATACAATTCAACTACCTACAAATGCAAAGTATTTATCTTTATTGCCCAAATACAGAATTAAAAACCTCATCCTTTCTGGTTTTTGGAAGTCGATCATTTGAAATTTCAAGCCATCGCAGTTTGAGCTAGTTTTTAATTTCACTATATGGACTCAACATTATCTATTAAGTATATAAAACTTGTATCGTTTTTACGAACCTTTTAAATATTTCTAGAAGTTCGCATATTCTTTATAACAATGTTGAAAACAATATGTACCATTTTTATTAAGTACCTATTCACATTGGTCGCATTCGCCCAGAAAGAGAGAAATGCAGAGTGTCCCAGAAAGCGTCAGAGTAATAATTTGAAAAGTTAATAAACGAAACGCGGTGTTTGGAGTTAACCTTTATATAGAATCGGGGTATTTGTAAAGTATTATTGTGTGTAAATTTCTACTGTTTTCCACGTGCTGTAAACACAAACATGTAATTGTATACTGTACTCAAGGTTATCGACGCTTTTGTAAAAGGGTAGAAATGCTAACGGGCTTCAAGAGGGGTTCGGAAAACAGCACTCCAACACAAAATTTTAACGATCCAGTTCATGAAGACCTTTGTCCAATATAACATAAATGAGGTCCCGAACGTTTATAAATTATTAAACAGGAATATAATGTATACCTTGGAGCCATTGTGTTTTAGAAGGTGGTCGCAATTACAGTTTATTTTTCTTTCTAACCTCGCCCAATTTTTTTTATTGCCTCAGTTAGATAGGCACCAACCTATATAATGTAGCCGCAAATTACAGAATGTTATACTAGATGCGGCTGGGGTCAAGTAGGTAGTACCAGAAATGGTCACAAATAAAACAAATCAACGAAATTAATTGAACGATATGACCTTAGATTAATTATTGGTATGATGATGTAACCTACATGATTTCGTGTAGGTTACATTGTCAATCGACCATGTACACACTGGCGTTAGAGTTGTGCGGGACCGCCTACAGTGGCTACTTAGCGCCGAAAATGCTATTTATGTAGACTGTAACGCCACTGATGGCCTTTCCCATAATATAACATTTTGATAACATTGTTACTGTCCGCCACTTGATTATATTTTTAGCGACTGGCAATGTTACTCGTTGAACTAAAAATAAACTTTATTTTTTAATCCTATAAGCGAGTGACTTTTTTAAAAAGACAGAACTCAGAACATTTCTTTTCTTGGTTAACTGAATTAGAATCTAAAGAGAGCCCTTGGGAAATCTTAAATCTTGAAGCCAATATAAAAGAAAAAGTTGGAAAGTTTCATTCTGGAAACTTTTTCTATTATAGAAATTAAAATTGACAATAAACTTTGATAAATAAATCAATCATTTCCATTCAGAACCTTTGACACCCGGTTTTAAAGGTATGTTGACATTGACACCTGCTAGTTAAATAAGCAAGCTACTAAATAAATAAAACCAGAGCGTCAGCACGCCACCACCACAAGCGACGAACTAACAAGGCTGTCAAGCTTATTTTTCAAAGCTACACAAGTACTATATTTTTCCAGATGACATAAGCACCCATAGTTTTTCATGGTTTCTCCATTATGGATACTTACTATAGTGCGTAGTATAAAAGAAAAACAATGATGATCTCGTTAGCCGAACGCGACGCTCGTATCCATAGCTAATGCGCGTGTTGTACGTGGCCTTTTTTGGATTGGTCGCCATTTACTTAGTAGCATTTTCTATCTCGAGCTCCATCATGCTTCGGAAGGCACGTTAAGACGTCGTCATTCGTTGTTATCGATATATGGCAGTCGGACATGATGAAAATCGGACAGTCTTGGCCACTAACACACCTCGGTTTCTGTTCCTGTTGGCTTCCATGTAGAAAGACTTACGGAGGTTGCTCCATTGCAATAAGCAGTGCCGCCAGATCTAGGACCATGAATTACTGCGTATCCTAGGCTCCGAAGCGTAAGCCTAAGTAAGTAGTAATTTAAGGTCTTCAGACCTAAGATAGGAAAACACGTTTGGATGAAGAAAGAAGTATGAAAAGGATTAGGAACTTCATTTAAAAATATCTTGAAAAAGTCTTTAGCCATTTTGAATTTAACTATAGGTAACCACCGCGTGCGTGTTTTGAGGTAAAATCTATTCTCTAAAAGCGAGCTCTGATTGACGTAAAGTGACAACTTCACGTCTCAAGTTTGTGATAAGGGCGAGGTAATGGATGTTTGTCTGCATCATTAAGAGTCTGCATAATGTTACTAAATGTAGGATAGTTTTGTCAGATGTGGTGTAATTATTAGGGGTGTGATGGAGGTGCTCGAGCATCTACTACGAATACGTTTTATGAATTTCGATTATTCCAAGCGGCATGATTAACGTTTTATTTAAATTATTATTCATTTTTTAATTTATTATTGTCTTGTGATTCATCCATACTAATATTATAAATGCATCTGTTGCGTAATTAAAGTCCTATCTGTCCGTCCGTCTGTCTGTTTGTTACGCTTTCACGGCCAAACCGCTGAACGGATTTTGATGAAATTGGTATGAATATAGTTGAAGACCCGAGGTCAAACATAGGCTACTTTTTGACGCAGACGGATCTGCGGGAAACATCTAGTATTATATAATAAATAAAATCAGTCTCACAAAACAATTTAATTTATCGTACTTACATGCTATGTCAATGTCAGCTAGCACACGACTGAGTTCGAATAAGCGAATGATTTTGGTACTTACTTCAATCGCTTTAATGTGAAGAATGAACTAAATTATTGTATGAGTTAATAATAAGAACCGTTACACTACTATAAAAAATAAACTTAACCCGAGATCATGAAAATTAGTAGTTAGTCAAGGCGCATCGAGACCGCACAAAACGCTCCTTTCTCAAAGTACCTAGTTAGTATGGTAGTAGTATATGAAGGATAACTCAAGAGCCTTTTTTCATTGACTGATTATTTTATTTTTTCCCCCTTAAAAATTATTATAAATTTTATAAGTACTCCCAAGTTTCCGACTGCATTTATGAATAAGTACTTTTCACCTTTTATGACAATAATACAATACAGCTACTTTTAATTATTACTTACTCCCAGGTTCCAGAAAGGATAATTTACTATCGTATTACAATGGCCACCCATACTTACCGTAATTTGTACCGCACATTTGTTCCAATTAATGTTTAAGCCTTCACTAATTGCGGCCCCATTACCTTTGCTAGACAAAAAGCTTTCAAATCTCATCCGAGGGTAGGTACACAGTGGAATGGAATATACTTGTTTGTATGGCCCATTTTAAATGTACTTACTATGATACCATCACCACTCACCTGATATTCATATGACCTGAAAAAGGTCGCAGGCAAGTACTGGATGCAGGCTGGAAATAATTGGGGAAGGCCTATATCCAGCAGTAGACTGACTGCGGCTGCACTGTACAGAGGCAAAAAATATTCACCTATACCTCTTCCTACTCTCTTATGTGGGATCGGCAATGTGAGCTCCTTCCAGTTCTATCACTAGCCATTTCCTTTTATAATACTTTTCCTAGTCATATATTACTTGCAATTAAGTACTGTTATTGTAATATTATTCAAATTGTTCACAATAAAATTAATATGTGATACTAAAAGCATTTACTGACAACAGACACTTGTGGGGAGTTGAAGAAATTAATTGTGAATGAATTACTAACTTGCTAATTTAAATGGCAGCGACCTAAAGTGACACTGCCTCAAAAACACGGATGATAATGATGATGACTTGGTCATAAAAACTTCTACTAAACAGTGCTGGCTCGACGTCGCAATGGATAATGTGAGTGCCATGGTCTCACAACTAAGGAGGCCGAAAACCGGGCGCAGTCAATGAGAAAGAGTAGGAAAGACGGACACTGGGGCTCCGAAGCGACATGAACGAGTAATAAAACTCCAGTTTTAAAATAGCTACTTTTCCATGCAGCATTTTAGATTTAGTCAATTTAGCGATAAAATGTCAAAGGAAAACTTTATTGATGCACTCAATTTTATGCTCTGCAACTAGCTGCCTAGTGAGCTCTAAATGAACTTGCTAAAAGGTTCTTTTAGAAACAGTTTTAATAGGGTGGAGCAGACTATATTTTACAAAATAAAAGTCATGCAAAAAATTGTCTTATTACAAAACCGACTAACAAAAGTTTTAGTTTTGAACTAGGTTTCACTTATCAAGGGTAGTTCTATGTAAACGTTTGTAACGTTTTTGTCAACCTACGAAAAATGAAAAAAAATCTTCCTGAAATTAAATTGTGTTTGGTGAAATACAGACAATATTACATCAAACTTACATTCTCTACTTTACATAAGTAAAAAATGTTTTTTAAGTAATTGATTACCTATAATAATCAATAAATATCACACCGGAGATAAATAAACGCGATGCACTTTTAAAAGCATCTCAGTTGACGACCGCAAAACTTTTACAACATTACATGAAGTTTCACTTAAGGAGTGTTATGTCGTCTGCCACGTAAAAATAACACGTGCACTAGACGCAACACAGAATCTCGCGGAGAATAAATTTTCTTTGAAAACCAATGTGAAGCTTAGCGACCTTAACAACTGCTTACCTACAGGGATGGTTATGTCCATGGTCCGACTGCCGAGCCATCAGGCAGAATAGAACACTCTGACGCTCTCTCGTTTCGGCGGCCAAGAGCTACTTCGGGCCGCTGAGCCAGCGGAGTAAGTAAATATGGGGTTATGTAATCAGAAAGCACGACGAACCCTTTTATACTCATAAATGTCCGGATATAACGCTAAATAGAGAGGAGTGATAATAAAACTTGCCCAGCAGTGGGACAACAACATCAACAGGCTAGTGGGAAAAATAAACAACTTATTACTTTAACTGACTTACGCTACGCAATTTGATTCACGCAGCGTGGGTTCTAAGTAATGATAATAATGACGAGAAAAAAGAAACGACTATTATAGAATGTCGTCATACATTTTCGCGATTGTTACAGATCGAAATAAACACACTTAATATGGATTGTTTACACTTCAAATTGTTTTTACGTATATTAAAGACTAGCTGTTTCCCGCAGCTCCGCCTGCGTCAAAAAGTTATGCCTATGTTTGACCCCGGGTCTTCAACCATATTCATACCAAATTTCATGAAAATCCGTTCAGTGGTTTGGCCGCCGTGAAAGCGTAACAGACAGACAGACAGGCAGAAAGACAGACAAACATACAGACAGACTTTCGCATTTATAATATTGATATGGATATGGATATTGCATATATTAGGGTAGTAATCACTATGTAAAGTAAATAAAAGACGTGCGGGTATATTTTTTTGTACCAAAAAAAAACTATTTTTGGCTGTGAAAACTTTTTCGATAAACAACACTGTTTATTGTAAAATATGTGCTAGAATGGGGATTATATAAGTAAATAAAGTAAAGTCAAGTACTTACGCGTTTACAAAATAATTTACCACTAAACTGCTTTAGTTTTAATTCATTCCACGAAAAAATCAGTGAAAGACACTGACTGACAGATGAGTGAAACGGAAAAATCAGCAAAAAAATTATTCAAAACTTTATACAAAAAATTAAGAACATTTAAATGATTAAAAAAATTAATACTTATGCCATTTCAGTAGTCATTATATCATTTGTTATTGTTACAACTACATAGGTACTGTGTGTTTTATCGCGTTTATTACTTATTTTTTGGCAAAATTGCACGATTACACCTGTCGCTTGAAAACCTGAATATTTTTGATCCACACATACGGAATCGGCAATGTTGATGACTTATTAATGAACGAAAACAGCCACTAGGCAATAACGGAGAGAAGCGATGGAATCAACAAACAATAGAAGGGTAAACAAAACAATCCCAGGATATTCTTTGAACAGTTATGAAATGTTATGATGTCTACAGTAACTACAGAGTAAATAGTTACTTTCTCAGTTGTTTATATAATATGGACGATAAGAAACTTTATTAATTTATTAAACTTTATTAATTTAGCTGTTTCCCACAGCTCCGCCCGCGTCAAAAAGTAGCCTATGTTGGACCCCGGGGTTTCAAATATATTCATACCAAATTTCAGACAGATTTTGCATTTATATTTAGTATAGAGTATGGATATGGAAGTATGGATACATTCATTTCGTGAGGGCTACAGATCCATAGATCTTGCGTAATCTGGTGTCTCGATACTTGTATTAAACCAATTATTAATCTAGGCTTGGGACCAATTTGCAAACTATTTCTTTTAAGTAATAGGTACCTAAATAATTATCGAGATTTTTCACAACCTTCTGGTTTAATTTTTTTAATTACTTAGTATATAAAAATTTACATTTTGATATTTAAATAACACATTTGCACTTTACTCAAATACAACTAAAGGATTCCAATAATGACTGGCTCTATAACTAAATACAATGGGAAATAATTAATACCCTTACAAACAAGTAATGTAAGTATTTATTAATCCAAGCATATTAATGTAGGACGGGTTTTGAATTATTTTATAGGACACTTGTTTACACAATAATACATTATGTTCTTGTTACAATATCTTGGGTTAGATATATCAAGGGGTGCAGGGCAGAGAACCTCCTCGAGTGCCCGGTTCTTTGAAAGCTTTGCATTCTCACTTGATCCCAAGGATCCGGTGAGAGGGCGGGCTGACAAGGGACTCGGGACGGTGCACCCTGGGCGACAGTTAATAACTCCCTGGTAGTCGGGGTCTTATTGGCTGTCGGCCAATTTCTGCCAACTGCCCACTCCACCGCCGTCTATGATGAGACGGCGAATGGATGTGGGTCTGGGGGACGGGCGTGGTCCATTTATGGGCCACGTCCGATTTGGGGAGGGGGCCGAAAGGCCACAATGAGGGGGCCGAAAGGCCATGGCTGGAGGGCGTCGTGGTAGAATGCTTACGCGACCCCATGGCGCCCTCAACAGCCGGTGCGGAAACGCCGGAGGGGTTTTAGTGGGTATTCCGGGCTGACTAGCAGCCCGGCGAGTCCCACACTTTGTGCGTAAATGCATTTCCCCTCCGTTAAAAAAAAAAAAAAAAAAAAAAGATATATCAAATCCTATGTCATATGTATATGACAAGGAAAGAAGAGTACTTATTATCATTTATTTTATTTATTTATTTAACTTTATTACATAATTGTAAATGGCGGACTTAAAGCCTGAGGCTCATGCATTCTTAAATTACTTAATAATCTCCTATTAAAAATAATGTCATAAGTTAGTTGGTTAAGCTTCATAAAAAAGTAAAAGTGCTATCAACAGCCGAGCGCGGCATGCACATCGTGACGATAGCACATGTAAAGTGACGATCGAGGGCGGCCTATCTTGAAATGTTAGTTACGTTAACTAAATTATTATCAACCAGCTTTTTCCCGCAGCTCCGCCTGCGTCAAAAAGTAGCCTATGTTTGACCCCGGGTCTTCAACTACATTCATACCAAATTTCATCAAAATCCGTTCAGCGGTTTGGCCGTGAAAGCGTAACAGACAGACGGACAGACTTTCGCATTTATAATATAAACATGGATTTAGAATAAAATTGTTTTAAAATGTCTTATCAAAAAGAAATTCCGAATGAGAAATTATGTTCACATTTGCTAGAAAATATCTGCATATTTAGTTACTTGACATTTTGCCAGTATTCTTCGTGTTTTATGACAGATACGGATGAAAGTGTAGTATGCTTTGTAGTAGAAGAATTCATTTTCACATTCAAGAAATGGGAACTGTGAAATAATAAAGAGAACATTTAAATGCTATCGTTATTTGATTTGAAAGTAGGTTGTATATCAACGCAAAGCGACTCTGCCTAGGTATGTTTGATCCCGGGTTTTCAAATATATTATATCTATATCTTTTTTTTTGTATTATTTTTATTTTTATCATCCATAAATACTTACAATAATTTAAATGCGAAAGTCTGTCTATCTGTCTGTTACGCTTTCACGGCCAAACCACTGAATCGTTTTTAATGAAATTTGGTATGGATATAGTTGTAGAACTTTATTTGGCGAAGGTGTAACTAGTACAATAATAACAAATTTCAGTATAAGGAAAATTTATAAATGCTTTTTGATGTTCAACATCGTCAAATATGAATTTACGTGAACTTTATAAACATCAGCCAAACTAATATCATTTGAATGGTAAACTTTTCTGACCAGACAGACAGTTTTAATTAAGACTTTACCCCAGAGTGTACCGTAACGCGTACCTTTGAGTTCTGTGAGCAATGTTAGTTTTTGAAGCATATCAAATTGCTGCCATTGCCTTTAAATTTATGAAGGCAATGTCTTTAGGAATAAGTTTTGAATCCATAAAGCAAAAGTATGATTTGTTATTTCATATCTAAAGGGAGAGATGAATTGGTTTTACATTTTTGTATAGAGATAGTTGTAGGGCCAGAGAATGCTGTTTTTATTGGGTATAAGCCTCTGAAAATAGCTAATTTACCTACTAAATTAATGAGTATGCTTGACTGGGTCGTATCCCAGTTCTAAGTACCTACCCTTGATGATTATGAAATCATTAGTCTTGATTGAAATAATTTTATAGAGATTCCGTTGATTTTATTTATGTACCTTCGAACTTGAAAATAACAAAAAAAAATTTATGAATGTCATAAAAAAGTCTTACCATTCACATTGATTTGTCGATATAATATGTTGATACAGAAATAGCGACACCATTTAATGAGCATAAGCACGTGTTTACTCGTTTAAATAAGATCAGAAAATCATGTTACATTTTTTTACTTCATCGGCCGCTCGACGCGGCATTTTTTATGTAGACATTTTTATTTAGGTAAATAGGTTAGCACACAAATAGCGGAATATCTGTAAAGATCACACGGTAGTATGTTGTATGACTAAGCGCGCATGCTTACCTTTCTAAATATATATCATTCAAATTAACGGTTATTGGTATTAACTATCAACTTAAACAACTAATACTTAGGTACATGAGAAGACGGTTGATTTACATATGAAATATTTGAATAGACAGGCTGATGACCGATACCGACTTGGTTTAAGTTACATAAGATTTCCTGCAAGCATTTAATTGAAGTGGGCCTGAGTAGAAGATATTTTGTCGTATGCGAAAAGAAAAGTGGGCGAACTTGGCCACCTTATGGGTACTTAATAGCTGAGATACAGGCAGACCATGGAGATTATATTATATACTAGCTGTTTCCCGCAGCTCCGCCTGCGTCAAAAAGTAGCCTATGTTTGACCCCGGGTCTTCAACTATATCCATACCAAATTTCATTAAAATCCGTTCAGCGGTTTGGCCATGAAAGCGTAACAGACAGACAGACAGACTGTAAAACAGATAGACTTTCGCATTTATAATATTAGTATGGAATAGTATGGATAGATGATAAAGAGGAGTAGAGGAGAAAAAGGAAGATATCTTCGCCGAGCATCGGACATTATTATCAGAAGACTAAAATACTTTTTTGGACTATAGAACACACATAAACTTTCAACTGTGATATGTAATCTGTTTTGTATAAAGATTATGACCATATTATGAGTTCTGACTTATCGTTAGACTTCAGGAGAGCTATTTTTGAGATCTTCGAATAACGCAAAATCAGTGATTTTGAGTCACAGATCTCAAAAATAGCCGTGCTGGACGCTTTCAGCTTCTATTGATTTTGATTCTTGATTAAAATAGTATTGAAATTAACTTATGTTGGCTTATTGAGGTTGGACTAATTGTGGTTGGAATGAGGTCCAACAGTTCGTTAAAGTCGGCACTTTGTATAATTTTGCTTTGATATTTTACTTAAATGATACACTAACGAGCTTGAACTGAACCGAATAATATTTGTTCAATTAAAATTATGTAACAGTGAAATAGTTATCTTCATAGTCTATGGTTTTGTGACTAAAATTATGTTGTTATAATGCTTGACGACGATGTCTATAATACTTGAACGATGTCTAATTTAGTCCTAAATACTTTCTAGACTCTATCAAAAATTGTTATCATAATGATAAGCATGCATTTGACATATTTAAGCATAAAGCAGAAGAAGTATATATGTCACCGGAAAATAACAAAAATCGTAAGTTGATCAACTTTCGGAAAATAATAAACTGCAGTTGAAATGTATTATTTAACGCACGTATTTCAGTAAATTGATTAATTTACGGCGTCTTGCCGTTACATGATCCGACGCTAATTGGTTGAACATATTTTTGTGGGCAATATAAATTAAATATTAAATTTAGGGTTTTTGATCCAATGGCCAAACAATAAAATTAAATTTTATGTGTTGTGTGTGTGTGTGTGTTAACTTACGATTTTTGTTATTTTCCGGTGACAAATACAATAAATGCCTACCTATATTCTTAACTGCAATTAGTAAATGTAAGAACTTGTATTGTACAATAACTTCTTACTATTTTTTTTTTGCAATTTTTATCATATCGAGTGGGTTATACGGTCAATCGATATCGTTCATTAACGAAAACCAAATGGCAACCGTCTTCCGAAGCACGAAATCATATTTATTATCAAACAATCAGGTGATTTAAGCCTGCAATGTAAGGTCTACTATCTATCACTAGAAAGAGACAGTATTTTTGGTTATAAGATATATTTCTAATACTATTCTTTGTCTTTCCAGGTCTTAACATAGCAGCTTAAGATTTTAAGAAAAAACGTAAGTAATATTGCAAGGTTATTTTTTTTCTTATTTCATGTATACATTACTTTGCTTTATTTAGGACTTAAAAAAGACTTTTATGACAATGTTACACAGAAACTCGATTTTCGGTATTTGGATCTAAAAACAGAAAAAAAGAATTATCACTCGGGAATCTTTATACAAATTTCCCAATTTTTTTATCATAAAACATGACCATATAATAGATTTTACGATGGCAACACCATCGCAATAAAGTTGCGAACTTTACGTAAACTTCCGCGCCAATCTGAGTTTATCGCACGCTCGTAAAATGGATGACCTATTTACCTACTAATAAATTTTAAACGGCAATCTCATTTATATTTACGTACTTTAACATGATGATCATAACTTGACATTGAGGTTTTCACAATGGTTTATTTTAGGGCCATCCAGACTGTTTGAGGCTTCAAAAGAATACACTTCGTAATCCGTATCAATCTTTTAAAGCCATAAAAATTTTAAGAATAGAGTTAAATATTTTTTTGCCTTGCCTGAGGATGTTGTGTCCCATCCCTTCTTTCGTCTCCATTCGTCTCTTATTAAAGCTTTCTACAGGAAACTGTTAATATGTTTGACTATATCATGTTAATATGTTTCTCTATATTCAACTTACATACCTATTTTCTTTAGGCAGGGTCAAATATTTATTTAATTATATAAATCCACCTTTTTTAATATAGTAATAATATTGAACTTCTATTTTAACTATCTTTTTATTCCTTATTTGGAAACCTGATAAAAAGATAACTTTTCAACTCGTATTATTGCAATCATCAAGAGCTCTCGTACTATTTTAGTTACAAAACTTATGTACGATAATTAAAAATTTCATCTGATTTAAAAAATTAACGTAATTCTTAATCGGCTCACAAAACTGGGGCAAATTCAGTCAGATTTGATTATAAACAGACACCGGGACAGGAAAACTAAATAAAATTATTGAATACGATGGACTATAAACAGTATAGTCATAAAAATACTAATAGATTATATAAAACTACATAATTACTTGTCATAAGCAATGTTTTTTATCAAAGAACTGAAACAAATTAGCTCAATGATATGTGGATAGGAGGGAAAGTAGACTGTTCCAAATTTTCAACTTCATGCGTGAATTGTTTTTTTTTAGGACCACTTCTGTTTATCATTTATATAAATGATTTACCAAATGTGACTCAACATCATTGTAGTTTATTTGCAGATGACATATCCGTTGTTATAACTCAAACTCCTGATAAAAACTTTAATAATGACATTAACACGACAGTTGACAGTATTATTGCATGGCTTAAAAATAACAACCTTCAAGTTAATATTGACAAAACAAAATATCTCCGGTTTTATAATAGAAACAAAAAATCAAATATATTAAATGTATTTTCGTCTGATGGACCTATAAGAGAAGCCACAGATACCTCATTTCTTGGTATTATTATAGACAACCAATGCTCATGGAAACAGCACATAGAGCATATTTGTTTAAAATTAAATCGATTTGCGTACGCGCTTTGGCGATTGACTAAACAAGTCAATCAGAAAACAGCATTAACAGCATATCATGGCTATGTAAATTCTAACTTACGATATGGCATAACTATTTGGGGTAATTCGGTTGATATAAATAAGGTTTTTATAGCTCAAAAGCAGTGTATTCGTGCGATATGTGGAGTTACACCACTTACATCTTGCAGGCCATTATTTAAGAAACTAAATCTTTTAACTGTTCCATCAGTTTATATATTTGAGTGTTGTATGTTTGTGAGATCCCATCCGGGTTTGTTTCAATTAAAAGATGATTACATAAAACACGCGAAACCATCTAGATACCCGAATAAATTATTATTGCCTAATGCAACGACTAAGTATATGCATCGAAACAGTTACTACAGTTGCACAAAGTTGTTCAATAAACTACCAGAGCAAGTAAGGAAATTAGATTGTATTTCATTCAAAACTAAATTATTGTCGATACTTACAAAAAAATGTTTTTATAGTGTTCGGGAATTTTTGGATAGTAAATTGACATGTTTTACTGATGAAGGAAATAATAATATTTGACTTGTTATTATGATTAATGTAGTTATTTGAATATTAAATCATATTTACATTTGCATGCCTAAATGGTTGATTGTTAGGACGAATTATTAATGTGTAATATCTGATTGTACTCTTTCAATGCAAATAAATGTTTTCTTTCTTTCTTTCTTTCTTTATACAACTAAGAAGGCAAACAGGAGTACGGCCCATCTGGTAAGTGGTTACCATAGCCAATGAACGCCTGTAACACCGGAGATGTCACAAGCGTGTCCGACCCTGTATTATTCTATCATATTGTAAGGATAGTCGAATAAAACTGCTAATAATCTCTTGAAAACTTGTATTTCTGTTTATGCTCATCTTTTTCTCATAACTTATTCACTTTTTAACTTTTCTTATTTTCTTTTCGAATTTTCTGAAATATCCAACTGGCTCATCACTGACATCTGTCAACTGTCAAGTTTGAAATGTTTGTTACCTGGGTTTGCTATCTAATTCCTGTCCTCTATGAAATTTGAAGGGAAATAAGCAAAATTAAAATAAAATAACAAAAAAAACCTTTTACAATATTTATTTGAAGAAGAAGCTGAAAGTTACACAAAGTTAAAAAACTCGAATTAAAAAAAAAATGA
This sequence comes from Euzophera pinguis, assembly GCA_947363495.1. Lineage (NCBI taxonomy): Eukaryota > Metazoa > Arthropoda > Insecta > Lepidoptera > Pyralidae > Euzophera > Euzophera pinguis. Next base: position 8,188,812 of record OX376170.1, on the reverse strand, counting down.
ATTTATCTTACTATTGTTACTTATCTAATGTTGAGTAAAGAAGTAATTGCGATTAATACGAGAAAAGAAAATTAGGGGCGCAGGAGATCGAATGGCCAATATTTAGATCCCTTCTTTAAAGTTTTAAATTAAAAAAAAAATAAAATCAAAGGTTAATAAAATAAAAAATGTAGAAAGCGCAGGCACTGGCTGACCGATAATGCTGGCTTCGGCTGTGTGGTTACCTCAGTTTAAGCAAAAATGTCTATCGCAGATTAAAACGGTAGTATAAGCAGTGTCCTCTTGTTTAAATAAAAGAAATGTGGTATGCACTCCTGACACCTCGGGAAGCTGGTAGAAAGAACTCTCAGTGTTCAGCGGAGGGAGTGCTGAGGGAAACTTGAGGTGTTCTTTTTAACCCTGAAGTAGGAATAACAAAATAACTTTCAAAAGACGAAAGATGAAACAATGGTTTACTATAGGGCGGGGCTCTGGAAATTTCTAGGTTTTATTCCTGTTCAAAATCCTTTTCAATATATGTATAATTTTGTTTTAATGGAGTATGTTTATTCCTAAATTTAGAGCTGAATCTTATTTGGTTGTAATTATAAAAAGAAAGTCATAATTCCAAATGGTAGGTTACCCGACAATGAAAAATCTACATAATTTTGTAAAAAAAAACGATTTTGTATGAAATATTTCAATTTAAATTTATATATTCTACGCTTATTTATGTGTACCAATGGTGAGAAATCATTTTAAGACCGAAATTAGATAAAATTTTAATAAAATGCACATGTGAATAAAATACACATTCTACCCACTTTTGTAAATTATAAATTTCTCACAAAACCCCCAATTTAACCAGAAAGTTATTAGACCAAATGGAAGAATTAATCGGTTATTTAGCTCAATAGGACAATAATTAAAATAAAATAAATTACCTTTTCAGGGTTCTTTATGAATATCCAACAAAACACTTTTGTCTTATAACGCCGTACGACAACCACGTCGGCGAAAATATTTGTTACGACGGTTGCACTATTAAACTCCAAAATAATAGTATTAAATGGCCATTGAAACCTTTAAATTATAAAAATAGCGAGCAACTATCGACCCGCTCCGAAAATCATCTGATTTCGTCTGCCGGTGGCGGCAAGTGTGCTAGCTGTCAGTTCAGTCGTAGTGATGGGGACATCGGGAGTCGACATTTACTCGAATCGACTCGATGAACTATCTATCGACTTCGTGCCGAACCGTGTGAAAACAACAGGCATCTAGTATCGATTCCCGAGATCCGCCGGCGAACCATTCGACAATTAAACCAACTCGCACGGATTCAATAAGTGATTAAAGAAATACGGAAAGTAAGGAATGATTCGATTATCGTTTACCACCCGCGTACATTTCAGAAATACAGTATGTTGCTTCCACGATCGCAATCGATACATCTCACGAAGGAGTCAATTCTCTTATTTTAAATAGGTACCTAGTGCACAATTGAATCGCAATTGGATCGCAATGACAACTTTGACGTTTCTGGTATTCCGTTACTCATCCTATTTACATTTTTCTACTATTATAATTAAAATACGATCCAGTTGCAAATGAATAGGAATTCAGAACTGTTTAAGCAGAATACTACTATTGAGCATAACTAAAAAAAAATGCAATACAATTAATTCGCGATTGAATATCAGTTGCGTGGCCTTTAAAAGTTCATTAGCGGAATCGATCCCCTACTCAACAATCGAGCAATTAGGCAGTTAATCGACTTAATATTTAGGCATAGCAAAAATGGCATTACAAGTTCTACTTTTTTAATTTATTAGTGTTGCCCCAAAAAATGGCACAATCATAATTAAGATTATTTACAGATTCTTCTAAAAATATTAATAAAATCTATCAGATCTTACAATATTCATAACTAATATTATAAAAGCGAAAATAAGTTTGTATTTTAATACGTTTTTTTGTTTACTTTTTGTAAATTTAACCTTTTCCTACTGAACCAATATTTCTGAAAATTCTCATAAGTACACAATATAGTTAGAAGTGATTATAATCTATGTATTTTTTATGTAATTTATACTAAATTATGTTGATTTTCCTATTTAAAATGCACCATCGCCTTCTTGTCCATACACCATACATTTACTTTTCCTACGCCCCAAGGTTGACTTATTGGCTAAAGTAATATCTTCCACTTTAGCCAATAAGTCCGCTTTTGTGTCTGTATTTTTTTTTCTATATAGTTTTTCCTTTTTTGGTGCAATAAAGACTATTTGTATTATATTATAATGTTAGGAGTAAGATCTGGGAAAGCACGTTTCATCCTGGAAAAGCCATGGTTAGAGATAGTGTTTTGTAATAATTAATCAATAAAATTATTACAAATAGTTATATGTGTAATTGTGTATGTAGTCATTGTATGGTATGTGTTATGCGATAATTGGATTAATTTGCTATCCGAGATGCGGCTCATATACAAGTTGTGCGTTTGATTGCCTACATACTGCAGGATATATTGAGATTCGCGCAATTATAAGCCCTTTGTCGGGTAATTATATGCATTCACGTAAATAACGACAATATATCTATTTTATATACCATACCATATTCGGATAAATAATATTTTAACAATAGATTATTGTAAATGGAAACGCGGATGAAGCTCCGAAGCGCTTTTAGTGTAACTTAAATTTTTACATAATGTTTCAGTCATGCGTTTTTTACTACATGCAAAGAATTTATTTTTTATTTCAATAAACCAAAGTATACACTACAATAAAAGCAAAGGAATTACAAATTAGAAAATTGCACTAGCATAGTGAAGTTATATTCCATTTCAAGTGTTCTATAAGACCATGTATGAAGCGAATGTTATGTTAGTTCTATTTCTATGTCAGGCACTAATCGACACTATTCACACTTTTTATACACGTACAAGCTAATAAATAGAACCACGTCCTTCTTTTCAAAAGCGGTTTTTCAACGCGACCAATTACCGCCCACAAATGTTTACGTGTATTCGATGTTCCTTTGTTTTTTTTAAATAACAAATGAAAACCTAATGGGGATGTTCAACATAAAAGATTTTCTTTTGGTAAAATATCTGTATATTTTTTCCATGATATATTTTTTGTTTTTTCTTCACTTACCTATCCCGATGACAGTTACAAATTAAAACTTTGTTTTATAGTGCAATCCAGAACAGGACAGAAATCGGAAAAATGTAATGATAACAATATTTGAGCAAAATTAAAAGTGTAGGTATTCCCAATTACTAATTCATTTTTCTTGACCTATTTCCTCAAATACACTAAATGAGATCAGTAAATAAAACAACGTTATTTTAATTATCATTGTAGCGATTTCGTGATAGGACACAATTAAAATTGTCAGGCTAATTTCTTTTTGACATCGAAATCCTTATCTGTGAGATTTAGGACGAAACCTCCAATCTAGTAAAGCGTTTTGACCTTAATCAAAACGAGATTTCGTGTTCACATGTCCCTTTAAGTAAAATTGAGGGCAGAACCTTGCCCCAGTAATTTTTATGGGATTGCTTGTCACACTCAAAACAAAGACGAGACGATTATTCTCGTAGTTATAGAATGGCTAGAAAGCCTAAAGATGGATTCGTATTTCCAACATTAATTATTGCACTCTTCTCTCAGCAATACACATCACATCGTGACACTTATACTGTTATATGTACGCTGCAAGAATGTAGTCCTTAATTGAGGTTATCATTAAGTCAATTGAGATTTATAGATAACTTTTAAAAACAAGATTGTAGCAACCATGTGTAAAATAGTCGATAATCTTCTAAAAGTAAAAAAAAAAATAACGATCATACGTGTCAAGCATTGGTAAACGCGATCTAACTAGCATTGGTCGCCGGTAGTGGCATTTTTATCTTACTTACTGATACCGAACCTTACCTTTTTTTTTTTTTTTTTTTTTTTGGTAACGGAGGGGAAATGCATTTACGCACAAAGTGTGGGACTCGCCGGGCTGCTAGTCAGCCCGGAATACCCACTAAAACCCCTCCGGCGTTTCCGCACCGGCTGTTGAGGGCGCCATGGGGTCGCGTAAGCATTCTACCACGACGCCCTCCAGCCATGGCCTTTCGGCCTCCTCATTTTTGGCCTTTCGGCCCCCTCCCCAAATCGGACGTGGCCCATAAATGGACCACGCCCGTCCCCCAGACCCACATCCATTCGCCGTCTCATCATAGACGGCGGTGGAGTGGGCAGTTGGCAGAAATTGGCCGACAGTCAACAAGACCCCGACTACCAGGGAGTTGTTAACTGTCACCCAGGGTGCACCGTCCCGAATCCCTCGTCAGCCCGCCCTCTCACCGTATCCTTGGGATCAAGTGAGAATGCAAAGCTTTCAAAGGACCGGGCACTCGAGGAGGTTCTCTGCCCTGCACCCCTACCGAACCTTACCTACCGTAACTTTTATGGGATCACTTATCAAATCCATAGTTCCATACTTAATATTATAAATGCGAAAGTCTGTCTATCTGTTTGTTACGCTTTTACGGCCGAACCGCTGATCGGATTTTGATGAAATTTGGTATGAATAGGTATATTTGAAGACCCGGGGTCAAACATAGGCTACTTTTTGACGCAGGCAGAGCTGCGGGAAACAGCTAGTACTTAACAAACAGACGACAAAGTATGTCTAAGTATAGATAGATATATAATTATAATACCTGTAAAAAACTGTTCCTGGTTCTATCAAATCATTAAACGCTCTTACATCTATATTTTTTTAAATCTTAATATATCCGGCTTTCCAATTCTTTGTCTAATCCTAATTATACACCTCGGCACTGTTGATGTAGGCCCCTAGTCTTTTGGAAGAGATAGATCAGAAAAAAAATACACACCTACTTACTACGAAACTGTTATTTCAAAACCCGAAACCCTCCGAAGCTGGGTAGATCTAGACCCTTCCTCTTTTGCTGAAGTGTCGCCTATTTACTTAGACGAATTAATGAATGTAGGTACACTTATTTACTTATAATAAATTGTTTAAATACAGGCGGACGTACTTATCTCAAATGCATTCTCTTCAAGCCAACCTATACTTAACTTTATTATTACCTAACTTGCTTCATTATTCTTCAGAGATTAGTCAATAAACTATTAATAATGTGTTCTCGAAGATCTACAGCTCCTTTAAAATAATATTAAAGTTTGAAAACTCTTAGACCAAAGTTTACACAACTCTAGCAGACTTTATGATATCTCAAACATGGTAATATTATAGATAACTAATATAATAAATTCACGATCTATCATGTAAATGTGTACAGAATAATTCTTTTTACGTCCAATATACTAAAAATGTATGTATTTCAAAGAATTATCAGTTGCCTTCCACCCAGAACGTACTTCCTGACTAACTCTATGGAAACAAGATATTACTGTCTTGTAAATGAGTTTAATTTATGAGAAAAAAACAATACCTAACAACAATGACTAAAACATTGCAATCACTCAAAAAGTTACGAGTACCTTTTAAATTCAAAATTTAAATTTAAAAGGTAACTACTTACTACAGAGAATAATATTAGTAGCACTGGAATTTCCCAACGACATAAAAATCCCACATGCAGTTTTTCACCAGTTCCGGGAGATAGGCCGCTAACCGCGTTGGCGTCAATTTTTCTGACGGAAACGGAACGTACATTATGTAGGCGAAGATGGTATCTAAAATGTGTTTAGCTCTTAGAGTAACTTTTGTATGTATAGAGCGCAAGGAAACAAATTTAAAAAGGGCATACAGTGTTATTTTGAAACCATTGGCTAAATTATTATAAGTACGTGACGACCAATAAAAACAATAAGTGAAAAACCAAAAAAAATGCTATTTCTCATAAGAAGAAGAAAAGTATCTTTTTATATTCTGTAATCTGTGGAACTATATTAAAGGTGATAATACTATAAAAAAATATAGGAGAACGTATTCTTAGTTTTTTTTTAAATATACTGAAACTGTATAACAAACTATCTTTCTGTTTCTCCCAATGGTTGATTGGTAGAGGATGCTCTCAGCATTTAGCGTTATAAGCATTGGTACTCGTGGAACAATAAAGTTTTAATAAATAAATTATAATTCAGCTGAGTGACATAAATTTTCCAAAGTTCTATTATTTTCAATTTTTTGTTTAGTTCATCATTACAAATAATTGAATTGGCAAAGGTATTTGGTCTAATCTAAAAAGGTAAATTGTCTAAATTGTCTCCTTCTAAGTAACTATACATATATATGTATAGTTACTTAGAAGGAGACAATTTAGACAATTTACTATTATTTAATTTATTATTATTTAATTATTTAAAGATATCTTCCCACCTAAACTTAGTATTGGATCTATGGATTCACCTTTACAAAAACATTTATAATTTTTATTACTTCTACTGTTAGTATAATAGATGTAATAAAAGGAAAAGTCACGCGATTAAATTATAAGAACGATATTGATAAAATACTGTACAAATAGGATTTAAAAGAAAATAAGTTTATGGGCGATATCACTCGATGCCGAAATTTATTATATGCAGCTTTGGACTAAATAAGTATTTGCTTCTTTATTAACCCCTTTACACACCGTTGTGAAACCTTCAGATGTCGCCATTTGTATTCAATACTTCTAAGATGTCAATCTAGTATGAGTTTCCATTCAGCATCAGTGATTCATGAATAAATTAACTTGAAATCAAATGTATGTATAGATATTCTGAATATTATTATGGCAGTTATATGTAGAATTTAACGCCAATTCTTACTTTGAGTAGATAATAATTTAAAGGTTTGATGTGTTTATTGGAATAGGTATGTAAGTATTTCTAAGGTTGGCTGGAAGAAATTAGCGCATTAGCGATAAGTCCGCCTTTGTACCCATTTAGTTGTATTGGATTTAACTATGTGTTCCTTTTGTTTGAAAATGGTGCAATAAAGTGTTCATTCATTAATTAATTCATACTAAGTTCAATTAATGTAAGAACTGAATAATAATTTCCTTATGGGCTCCGCAGATTTTGTCATTGCTAATTAATTACCCTAAAAATGATATTTGATTATTTCAACGTTTACCCCATGTACAAAAGTTACAAAAAGTTCTCACATTAATCTAGTATTAAACAGAGATAAGTGCGAAGTATACAATATAACAGTTACATAAATCAGGACTGAACATAAAATGATGGCAAGTAATCTCGTGAAGAAGCTTCTAATCGTGGTAAAATATGTTGAGAGGAAGACGATTTATGCTGACATTCCTTCCGTGAACAGACGTAAATCTAAGTGTTGAGGTTTTATTTACGCACTGATTTGTTATTTTGTGTGAGTTATTTACAACCTGCCAGAGATAAACTTTCCTCTGATACATGAATATATAGGTTTTATTTCTAGGCAAAAGATTTTTGTTGGTAACGCACAACGTAGGCGTCCGCAGACTGTGGTAAGTCATAAGTCGGGCTGTAGGCCTTTTCGCTTGATAAGTATATTCGCAAAAGCAAACGTTGATGTTTTCGACGTCAGTAGGTAAAAACGTAAAAATTCAAAGCTTGGTTTGCGAAGTTTGGAGAAAAAAAAATTGTAAGTTCTTAGTAAAAGATATTTGCAGGATATTTAAAAGGAAAATTAATTTAGCAGCTGTCTTTTAAACTACAGCTCTCCACATTAATTTTATACCTTATATACGCGATGGTTTAGTGGTAAGTGCCCCCCCTGTTATTCGTAGTTTCGGTGTGACGCTGATATCTTGATTGAATTAAAGCTAGTGGAAAATCAAGACCCTGAATGGTATAAAACAAATTAAAAAAAAAATGAGACCATTTTTCCTGTAATTTGACATTTGTCGACATACACTGATATATGAAATATGCCTTTATTTCAATACTAGGTTTGACCCTGGGTTTTCAACTAATAGGTTGGGGAAAAAGTTTCTTTGAATTTTTTTAAGAAAATTCAACAATTTTTTAATATAGTTTATTTATATTTAAATAAAGTATTTGTAGGTGCCATTTTGTTCGATTACTTTTTGCCATCTAGTAGGTAGGGACATGATCCCATTGCTATAAAAAATTTGAGGCTTCTGATTAAAATAGCGCGACAAGTAGTTTTGGCAGTCCTCTCGTGATGTTAATTTAATAAAGAATTCTGAAGAGACCGAAACTGGTGAAAATCTGAAGGTAGAAGGTCAGGACTATACGGCGGATGCATTAACACCTCCCAGCCAAACTCTCTTAATTTTTGCTGAGTGGCTAAAGATGTGTGAGGTCAAGCGTTATCATGATGAAAAACCACACCCTTTCTGTTGATTAATTCCGGCCGCTTTCTTTCAACTTCTTGATCTCATCAGTTGTTCGCAGAAGAGTTCAGAATCGATGGCCCTGCCTGGTGGTAACAGCTCATAATGAATAATGCCCTTCCAATCGCAACACACACACAGCATCACCTTGTTGCAAGTTAACCCGGGTGAAGCCTGACCGGCCTTTGACCACGACCTTTTTCGCACGTTTTTGTCATTACTTTCTTGATTCACTATTTATCACCAGTTATCAGCTTATTAAAAAATGGTTCGGTTTTATTACGTCGTAATAAAGAATCACAAATGAGAACACGGTTCATTAGGTTTCTTTCAGTGAGCTCGTGAGGTACCCAAATATCGAGCTTTTTTGTGTACCCAGTTCTATTTCAAATGCGCCAAAACTGTTTTGTGATCTATTCCCAGTTCTTCAGCTACGTCGTAACTACTGAACTGATGGCATCCATTTTATCTGTAATAGGGCGACTAGAGCGACGCGCATCTTTGACATCAAAATTTCCGGATTGAAAACGCTTAAACCAAATTTGTGCTACTCTCACATTTACTGCACTAGGTCCATAAACATCGCAAACTTTTTTCGCGGCTTGCGTTGCATTTTTACCTTTTTTGTAGTAAAATTTCTTCATTATATTCACTTATCTTGACAGTAAGAAAAACAAATTAAAATCACACATTTTCCTAATTTTAATTTGGAATTATGTTTTTAATTATAAAATTTTAACTTTTAATGATACCAAAACCAGCCAGATACAAATAGTATAGCCAAAGAAATTTTATTACAAGTCCATACATACTATATGCGAAAAGACTTTTTCCCCAACCTAAATATTCATAAAATCCGTTTTTTTATCAAAATCCGTTCAGGGGATTAGCTGTGAAAGCGTAACTGGCAGACAAACTGACATATAATATTAAGTATGGATTTACTTGACTTGTAACAAAATGTAACTGTGGTGAGTTAAATTAAGGATTGGCTTCATTCAATATCTCCAACCATCATACAATGCTACTAAAATAGTCAACGTGGTTAACACATTAGGAAGCTATTAAAGTAGCACACAACACAACTCCGCAATAAAACCAAGACTTTTATGAAGCTAGTGTAAGTCGTTACCAGACTTGATGTAGAAAGAATAAATCACACTGAAAGTGTGTGTGAAGTCGGCTTAAGAATTTCTACTTCCTTTGCTATCCGGGTTCTTTAGTTTTCTTTATCACTGTCAGGCAGATTGATTTATTCATTAAAACTTAATTGTTCCACAAGTACTTCCATACTTATAACAATTGGCGGACTTAATGCTAAGAGCCTTCTCTACCAGTCACCATTGGGAGAAATAGAAAAAGAGTATCATAAAAGATAATGTTTGATATTAGGAAGGCGGTTACAAAAATAATATGGCGTGCAGTACATCTATTTATTGCGTTTAGTGGTTATAACAGACTGATCGACGGTAAGCAAAAGTGGAGTAAAAGAGTCTCATTTTGATCCTATCTTAACAGAAACCTAAAAACATACCTAAAATATAAGATAGCCCTTACAGTATTTTTAGTGACACAAAATAACGATGTATTGAACTTTCCCATAATGTCGCTGTTTGCCCTTCACACATCGCGACCTACAACATTACGACATAACTGCGACCTAAAACCGCCTCAATGAAGTTTATTTCAGAAGGTCGTAATCAGCTTCGGAAAGGAGGCTATACAAATTCTATTATGTGTTCGTCATTATGTTTGAACTAGAGCGTATGAATTATAATCATTATCATTACATAGTATAAAACAAATTCGCTGTCTATCTGTCCCTATGTATGCTTAAATCTTTAAGACTACGCAACGGATTTTAATGCGGTTTTTCTAACAGATAGAGTGTGTCAAGACGAAGGTTTATATGTATAATTCATGCATAATATATAGTAGAAAAACACCGATAATTTCGAGGGAGGACGTGAGGTCGTAAATTAACACATTTTTGGCGCTTACATTGCAAACGCTGCCGCTGGCCCTGTGAGATGGATCAAAATATTGTCATCTTACAAAGATCTACAAAAAAGTCCGCAATATAATACCATATATCTAAACTATTGCAGTTAAGTCACAACAACTACTTTTTCAGTTAAAATTTTGCAACAGTAACGCCGGTACAAACTAGGCTACATTATTCGTTTTACGGTATTGATCCTTATCCAAATAAATCATTTCATATTCAAGACTGTTTTAAAACCTGTAGATGACTCTTTCAATGAATGAAAGCGGACATTCCAATCCAAAGATATTACGGATTATTTGTGGCAATTGAATCAATTATCAATCAATGGATTCTATATGTTATACGCATAACGTTTGAAAAATGCATTGTTTTTCTAATGTGACATAATGTACAAAAATATTAGTTTTTAAAATAATTCTTTGGTGCAATAGAATTTTAACTTTTGATTAGTTTGTCAAATGAGTGATTTTAATAAAGACTGTTTTATATGGTAGAACTTTGTCAACCAAAAAATTATAGAACTTTTTTCGTCAAATGGTTGTTTGTCATACGATTTTTAATTTATTATAGGATACCGACGCGTGGGTGTCATTAAATATATGATTATATCAATCTAATTCTACATTCTGTGTTCCCAAGGAAGGTTGACGTTAGGCAGGCGGCCAGTCGTAAAACATGCCAAAATATAATAACAATGGGAAGGGAAAACGTCATGGAAGCGGGAGCTCAGGACGCTTTCTGCGTTCCGAAGGTGGGTTGACGTTAGGCAGGCGGCCAGTCGTAAAAACATGCCAAAATAATAATAGGAATGGAAACAACCCGAAGGCATGTGTCATTGAAGCGGGAGCTGAGGACGAAACTGGGAGAGTGCGAAGAATTCTTGTAGTAAATAAAAGATTAGTTTATCAAGAGTTTAATTTTACGTAGACTATATACACTGCTTTTACCCCGTGGAGGGAACTGATAAAAATTATTGATACGCTTGCTTATTTTTCTGGTGGTAAGAATAAGGTTTCTTTTATCCAAAAAGATATCAAATTTTTAGGACCAGTCAATTAATTTTAATAATTATCACATTTAATTACCCTGAAAAATCGATCTTGACTGCTCTATGAGCCTTTATGCCTGTGCTTTCGATCTTCCTTTGAAATACATTCGTACAGTATTCATAGGTTATTAGGAACTACTCGGCGTCAGAAAGATCTATGTAGCCGGTTTTGAAAGAGATGCTTTATGAAGTGTTTATCTTTAATTTAACTTACTACATACTTTGTATAACCCGAACAAAGTCGGGGCGGGCTGCTAGTAAGTTATAAAATAATCTTTATGCTTTTGATTCATAACGTCGCCTCAAATTATTTAATTTTTGTTTTGGTGAAATAAACAATATTTGCATTGTATTGCATCATCGCGTTTTTACAGACGGAGGAGCTCGTTAGTCGAGCGCGACCCGCGTATCCGTAGCGAATGCGCGTGCCAAGCGACAACCTGACGCGACCACTATTGGATTGGTCGCCATTTTAGTGGCATTTTCTATCTTGAGCTCCTCCATGCTTAGGAAGGCACGTTAAGCCGTTGGTCCCGGTTGTTATCGATAGATAGCAGTCGTGAGGCTGTGTCAGATGCCTTAGGGCAGCCTGAAAAATTCTGACAGTGTTGGCCACTAACACACCTCAGGTCATATTCCTGTTGGTCTGGCTTCCCTGTAAAAAGGGTTACGAAGGTCAGACGGCAGTCGCTCCATTGTAATTACCAGTTCCGCCAAATCTAGGACCATGACTTACAGCGTACCCTAGACTCCGAAGCGTAAGCTGACGACGCAACTAGGAATACACGCTAGGATGATGATCATGATCGCGTTTTCCCAGACGGATGTATATGTAGCGAAGGTTCTCGTTATTACACTATTAATCTCTCTTTTTCAACTTATTATAAGTATATATGCAGAAATGATGTCTTCTAAAATACTTGTCAGTTATTTTGGTTCCGAGATTTTGAGATGGTTACTACAAGGTTGGTAAGATGTGGTCAAGCAAGCCAAAGTGGGTGAGTCTCTCATCAAATTGATAGTACCTAAGTCGATTTGAAGTTAACTTGAATTAAACGGGAATAAGGAAAATTTTGTGAATATAGTACTTATTATAATAAATTATATTATTTGTTTGTTTCCTCGACCTCCGTGAGATCGATTGAGCTGCAATCCCGCCCTGAGACCTTCAGGGAGAGGGACTTTCAGCATTCCCGTTAATGAAGATTGAATTTCCTAAAACCTTTGCAAGGATATTAAATTTGTTGTGTGAATTGCGGTTTGTTTCTGCATAATTGTTATATCTATTTGAGGGTCCAGTAAATCACAATACCGTCGAAGACTTTTGGCGACTAACACCGGTTGCTTCTATTACTACTGGGACTATTATTGATTTAGTATTCCATAACCGGACTATTTCTGTTTTGAGTAAGTGGTACTTGGTTAGTTTTTCTATTTCTTTAGGACCTATATTACGAGATAGTCCGACGGTATTGTGATGTCTATAAGGTATGTTACATTATTTATTTTATCTGTATATATTATATTCGGCCTGTTATGTTTAACTCTTCTGTCTGTCTGAACAGGTATCTCCCACATTATATTATAATAAATTATATAACCTTTGTTATTAGTCATGTATGTCTTTATAAAGCAAATAGTAGAAGTCATAGCAAAATATTCAAAATAGTAAGTAACTACTTAATTTTTCACAGTATGTATTAAAACATCGCTTTTTTACACTTAGGTAAAGTTATTCTGTAAAGCGAAGGGAGCTGACGATTTAAATTTTTAAAAAAATTAACAAAGAATCTCTATCTCTAGGACATTATATTTATCAAATTAATCCTTTCCTGAGGCAAAACTTTATTGCGAGAAAATCTGCAGGTGGATACATGGCACACTGGATTTATAACATCGATATATTTGTACCTACTTCAGAAAGCGAATTATCGAACCCCCGATTTTGAAGGTAGAAGTTCCTATTTCCCTTTCATAAATTGGGTTTTGCCTGAAAAGGTACTTTCCTTATCGATATTTAATTCGTGTTTTTGCTTTTGCCGGGAAAGTTTATGTTTGGCGGAATCGCAAGGCTTTGTGAATAGATTTTGTATTTGTGTCGCAAATTTCTCACTGATTCATTATATTTTCTACAAATAAGGCAATATTATATATATAGACTTATTTGAAACTAAAATATTTTTAAATTTCTTTTCCCACTGCTGGGCAAGTTTCTTGCTCGTTTTCATACATTTCTGTTGCTTGTTGGTAATTAAACAAGAATAAAGGTCATCCATCATCCGTCAGAAAAGCATCCTTAAATTAATTAAACTTTTATTAACATTGACCATCGCACCAACATTTTATTAATCTAATGACGACATTTCTTGAAAATCTTTCGTGAAGAACATAATTAAGATTCAACAATATCAAAATCATCTTAATAAAATCACAGTAAAATATGCTAGTAAAATTAAGTTACATGGTGCCTATAAGTATAGCTATAGGGTTTACAGTAATAATAGGGTCTATAGTGGTCTATAGCACAGAATTATGAATAGTACTATAGAGTGTACTCGTACTACAGGCAGACGAACTTAAAGATAAAACAAATCTTGTGGTTTTCTGCGTAACCCTGAAAAAAGTTTGTTAGTTTCGTCTAAATAGAAATCACGCTTTCAGTTCAAAAGTATGTATTTAACAACATTGGCAAAGGTGTTTTCGAATCTAATCTACCGTGCACTCCTTGCACGATCACCTCCCATTGATCTATAATTAGCCGGCCACTTCACGAAACATATGTTTTCAGCGATCAAAGCTAAAGAAGTCTTTAAACATCACTGCAGTGTCATAAAAAATATGATAAAGACCTTATGGTTTCGAACCATGATTCATTACTTATCCATACCGGGATCATTAAGTTTAACATAATATCCTCCAAAAGAATCAATCATATTGATTGATAGCGAATATCTGACAAACAAGCCAGTTGGAATATCCGTGAGGTTATCGATAGTTGATTGAGATTTTATTTGCGAGAATCGATTCAGTAGTTGCATTTAACGGTTGAAACGGTTTATCGGGCTCAGTGTTGTAAAAATTTAAGTTGTCTTTTATGCAATAAACTCTTAAGATAACAATTTATATAATAAATCAAATCAACAATTTCTAATAACTTAATTTTGAAAACGATTCTATAACATTATCACATATATGATTTAAAAACATTATTATCATTAACTCTAACGATAAACATGAGTGGAAGGAACCCCAACCGATAAGCAATAAAAATTTACCACACAAGAGAAGACGCAGATTACAATTTTATGCAGTAATTTTTTTTGCCGATTGGTATCATAAAAACTCACAAAAGAAACTTAATGCCGAAGGAAAAACAGAAACCTCAAAATTATATTACTATCAAAAGTTCTTAATTTTCTTTCTTTATTCCGTCTGAAAATTAAAACATTTTAAGGGTGCCTGACAACGACCTTCGATCTAAAATTTGGGTCAAGAGCGCCAATCTAATTGAATTCTCTTGATATTGACAAATTTAGTTATTTTCTAAAGATACGTTTTTAGTCCATTGATTTGTTGTTTCTACCAAAATATTAGCGCGGCCGCACATTTTCAGAAACTAGTAACAGAAAAAATTCTGACGCTCGCCGTGGCACTCGGTGCATACATTTTGTTAGCTCCCGTGCCGGAGATACTAAATGTATGCACCAAGTTGAGTTACGTTCCATAAGCTATGTTTGATACTTCAAGTACCCTACTTTTACACTTCATGCTGTGGTGTTTATTATTTTACCAGCTTTAAAAGTTTACATTAGAAAATGTAACAAAACATCTTCAAAACACTTGAAAAACAAACATTTTACGAGCAGAAGTATTACCATAACGGCGCTTGTATGGCACGTAGAAAATGAGGCATTATTTTTTAAATATTGAACCTTATGACTTCTTCTTATGAGTTATAAGACTATATATGAACTTTAGTGATACGCCTGAACATCACAGGACATTGACTAAACTCATAAACGATTCTCGATACTTAACTATCATTTGATGGAATTTTTTATATGCCGTAAAATAACGTGCGTATTACTTTCAGGTTGTGATTTACATCCCGCTTATTGATTAAAACATCAATTTACTCGTACAGGAGTGTAATAACATAATATTTATTTATCTAGATATTAATGCAATAAGCTACCTAAAGTCACTTAAAGATCTTCGCTATACTAGTTAAAAAATTCTGGGGATCCTTATATATATAGACGATGGACTAGCAACGTATTGCTAAATCTGATCCCCATTTTCCACATACTGATCTACGATACTTAGCTCTACCAACCCCGCAAGTAATAGGTGCCTTCCCGGAAAAATTTCTATTTACTTCCGATATTAAAAACTCCCGGGAATCAATTATTTTCCCCTTTTCTTTCCATTTCTTCTGTGTTGTTTTTTTACCACTGCCCATCTTTAACTTGATCCTATGGGCAGATAAATAACAAACAGGCTAAAATAGCGAACATTAGTAACAGTTTTCCACCCGCATTGGCATGCAAATTACTCCAAATTGAGTGGTTTTTGCGACACGAGTTTTCAGTGAGAGCTGTAGTTGGTCACACCCATTGGGCTGGAAACGTATTTTAACACAGATGGGCTGGCGTAATTTATGTAATTGAAATTAAATAATCCCATTAAGGTTGATAGATCTCATTTTGTTTCATGTGCTACTGAGATTTTATTGTAATGATTACTATTTTATTTGCTTATAAAAAATATTCCTAATGGTTTTGAAAATTTCAAAACTAAGTAAATAGAATCTCCAAAGCACCGCCGCAAGCCGCTAGTAAATAAAAAACCAATACCACTTGGAAGCTAGTTATTTTTTACATTACCATAATTTTCATTAGGATTATGAGGATATCCATTCGCAGATAAAAATCACAACAAAACAGAACCCGTAATACGTAATTCGTAACCCAAGGGATCAGAAGTGGGATGAACCTTGTTGTTTATGTAGGGTCAAATTGAATTGACTGACCAAAAAGACATCGATTTTACCGATAGGCTGGACTGCGCATGGAATCGATTTCTCTGTATGGTTTTTCCGTTGTAAAAAAAGTACCAAGTACACATAGCAGATATCTAATCAGAAGGTTCGATTTACCATGTTACCCACTCTAAATGAACGATTTAGTTTTAACCTGAACAAATTAAAATCAGCTGTAATCTCTAAATCAGCCAGTCCAGCGAGCAATTTAGTGTAATTCAGGTCAATGTAGAGTCTACCCGGACAACGCCATCTGTCGGGCCGATTTGTGTTGATGTGATGCGATACTGATAACACGTCACATTACATTACATGGTATAATGGTAGAACTTTTATGCTCTAATAGGATAGGTCAGTGTTAGAATAATCTATTATGTAGGTCACTAGTATTTTGTCGAAAATGGGACGTATTACTTTTTCCATTTAGGTTTTCAAGTCAAGCTTAAATCTTAGCCTATTTTCTTCGTCCGCGGCAAGCCTGTTATTTCTAGTTTCATCATCAGCTTACCCTTCAGAGTCCAGGATAGAATTTTAATTATATTTTTCGATTTGGATGTAGCCGCTGATTATTAATGAGAATGGAGTGCATGCAGCTTTTTACAAAAAGAAACACTAATAAAAGCCGTCGTACCAAATCTTATCTTTTTGAATATAAAGTTACAGAATCTGGCATAATATTTGGTATACGGAACAGCCTAAAACAACATACTACTGGATTACTTGAAAAATACAACTTCCCTAAAAATGTATAGTCTTACAAAATCCGGAATACTCACAATTGAAGTCAAATGAAAATAAATTCAGGAAAATGCCGTCAATTACCGTGGCATATTCGGAAAATTTCAAACATACCGGCAGCGTCGTTTCCTCCTCTTTCATGTTCAAAAGTCAAAGCGGATATTTGTTGAAATAATGGCGAGCTTGTATTGAACATGAACATGGATACATACTATAATATCCATAGCGAATTGGTGATATTGATTTAACCGGTTTATAAATTAGCAGAGTACCTGTGTTTATCTATTACGCGCAGTTGTTGGCAAACACAGAAAACACAGTACCTAACTGCAGTCGGTTTACATTTTTAATTTATTTCAAATATTCATCTTTTTACAACTGTTGACCTTCTCTGATCAACTAAATTTGTAAAGAACAGCACTACTTCTCTCAAAAAAATATCGGTAGCTTCGAAATTAATGTATATACTCGTAGATCAACAAGTCTTAACAATGTTTAGACAAAGATTTCAATAGACTAAAACTTTTAATACATGTAATTCGATAGAAACACAAATGAATAAGCTTTAACTTTGAAGAGCAAAAGTAGGACGAACAAACGGCTAACTCTCGAGTTTTCTTCCAAAGTGAAATAAATAATGAGGTACTTATAAATCCGATTTTCTTCATTATTATTCAATATGGACTTGAATAAAGACATTATAAGTAAATACTTATAATACCTAAATAGGTATAAATAAATTATTAGAGAACCGATGGTCGGTCAGAAATGTTCTCAAATGGCGACCATGAACCGGCAGGCGCAGCTTTGGACATCCACCAACCAGTTGGTCAGATGATCTGAAAAAGGTCGCAGGCAAACGCTGCATGCAGGCCGCTGCTTTCAAATCATTAGGTAGGCCTATGTCCAGCAGTGGACTGACCGCGGCTGAAATATGATTTCTAGCTGTCGACTGATTGCGGCTAAAATTATGATGACGATAAAATTATTAGTCTAGTATTTAGGGTCTCTCTATTCTCAACTTCTTCTTTATCTTAGCTCTTTCCCGCTTGCATCCATAGTCCAGGCTCAAGCGCCACTTTTCAACATGTACGTCTCTACTGCGCAATCTGTGGCAGTGAAATCATTCTCTCTTTCCAGATATTGCTTCTGAATAAGTCTTGTGACGGATAGCCAGCATTTCTACTTATCATATTTTTTATACTTTAGACGCACATCTAAGTATATTTTTATACTTAGATTTGCATGCATGTACATTCTATTGGCATGTACATAGATTTCCACGAAACCGCTTAATTATACAGTAGTTCTATTTTAATAAAACAACAGAAATTTCAATCTGAAAGTATATTTGGTTAGCGTGTCCCAATTCCCACTAATTCCGTCTAACTTTGTGTTTACTTTGTTTGTCATTTAATCAGCCATTGTCGACTAATACAGTGAGAGGATTTTGCTTTGTCATAATAACCAGGTGTCAAAATGTATAAGTATTCTTAATTTTTTGAAAATACTTATCAAGGTAAGACGATCTGCTAAGAATGACTCTTATCTAAGTATGCGTTAATGCGTAAAAAAAATAATTTCACAAGAACACGCCTCACGTCGTAACTCATAAAAAAACATAACCGACTTAAATTCGTTTGTAAGTATTTTTTCTCATAATTTATGATTGAAGGTTTTCACAGAAAAGAAAATTGCGCCAAACATCGAAGATTCTTAGAAAGCGTAATGACTATATGCTTTTTATCAGCAAAAAGAAAACAAATATGATAGTTTTCAATTCATTATTTTATACGGCGCGCACTTATTGAAGCGTAGTTCAAATATTTTCTCCCACGAAAACTCCTTATTTGTGTAAGAAAGGGTCACATCTCTCAGTAGAATATGTAGTGTATAAAGAAAAGTTGCTTAATGGAAACTTGATTTCACAATTTATCATGCTGTCAAGTAAACACTGCGTATAGAAACCATAAATTTAAAATAAGTGGATACAGAAGGCTAACTTTATACATGAAAAGAAATAGTTTTGTGTAAACAGTGATTGACTCTTTTCCTCATATCTTGAATACTGTGTTGATCTACCTACCTCTACAGCCTACGTACCTACCTATTTACCTACTAAGTATTATTAAAAACTAACGCATTCAATGCACTATACAAAGGTATGTGTATTAATGAGTTGCGTAAATAAAATTCCAACATAATCGAACTACATCAGTTATCATCCTAGCGTGTATTCCTAGTTGCGTCGTCAGCTTACGCTTCGGAGCCTAGGGTACGCTGTAAATCATGGTCCTATATTTGGCGTAACTGGTTATTACAATGGAGCGACTGCCGTCTGACCTCCGTAACCCTTTTTACAGGGAAACCAGACCAACAGGAACATGACCCGAGATGTGTTAGTGGCCAACACTGTCAGAATTTTTCAGGCATCTGACACAGCCTCACGACTGCTATCTATCGATGACAACCGGGACCAACGGCTTAACGTGCCTTTAGAAGCACGGAGGAGCTCAAGATAAAAAATGACACTAAATGGCGACCAATCCAATAGTGGTCGCGTCACGCCGTCGCTTGACAAGCGCATTGGCTACGGATAGGCGGGTCGCACTCGACTAACGAGCTCCTCTTGATTGAATTACATCTGTATTGAATTTATCGATTACAATTTGTTACTGTGGCTGCAAACAGCTTTTAATCAAAAATAATTAGTTGTTAATGTCCCACAGCTATGTGAAAACCTCCTCTTTTTAGGGTTCCGTACCTCGAAAGGAATAAAACGGAACCCCTATAGGATCACTTTGTTGTCCGGCCGTCCGTCCGTCTATCTGTCTGTAAAGATCCTTTTTCTCAGGAACGCGTAAAGGTATCAAGCTGGAATTTATATTAAATACTTAGGTCTACTGTCCCTTAGAGCTGTGAAAAAATCAAACTTCTAAGCCAACGCATTAAAAAGATACAGACATTTTAGGCCGCGAATTTTCGACACTCGCAAGGGAATCAAAACCTACTTTCCGTGAACTCAGAATCTTGAAATTTTATACGAAGCAACGTCTTATGGCACGGATAAAGGAAAAATTAATTTAATTTAATTAAATTAAGTATTATAAAATATTTTTAATAATTTTAAACTTACTACCCCTTTCCTCGTGAACGCGATACCTACAGATTTGCGTACGTGCGCCAGTCCGACTCTCACTTGGTTTTTTCTACACTTCCTTATTTTTTTGACATTTCTATTAAGTTTCTATTGATATATCAAATGAACTTTAGTCGTCTGATCGCCTTGATGTCGGGCGCGACACGTGCACCACATTCATCTGGAAAAATGTTAAATACGTGGGTTTCGGTAGACTATATAGAAATTAAAGACAATAAACTTACTTTGATTTTTATTTTAATACAAAAAAAAAAATTAGAAACTAATAGCGACGTATAAAAAGAGGAGTGGGATTTCTGCACGCTATATAATTTTGCATTTTCACAATGCGATTCAGCGAGCTGAAAGGGCAGTGAACTCCGGATGGAGGCTTCCTTGCAGGCGCCTACTAGGCGATCATGTCGGGTAGTTCTGATATCCACATATTTGTTTAGTAATGGATACACTCGATTAGTTGCCAGGCCAGAGCTCTGTTTTTCTTTTTTAATCTTAGAAAGATAATCTTCTTCTTTTATCCCTATTTTAAAGGACTTTGCTAAAGACTGTAAGTAGTAATATAATTTTTGGACTATAGTCAGTGTTAAACTTCTTGCTTGCTTAAAATTCTATCTAATCGACTATATACGCTCTTTATATATCTTTAGGAAACTGTATCACAATTATAAAAACCTAGTGGAATTCAGTTTGTCACCGGATTTGTTTTGATTTCCTCATATTCTTGTTAAAAATATTGTTCATGCGTGTTTGTAGCTTTATTTTCCGCGATAGGATTTTTGTATAAAAATTCATTTTTATAAATGCTCGTTCAATTTTCATGAAAAACGTTCCGCATATTTTTATTTCCTTTTGGCGTCAAATTCTTCTAACAGAATTACAACACTCAAACATATTACGAATTACGTTCCCATTCCGCATTCGCGTCTCGTTTTTGATTCATTCCGTTCGGTTTCTCAATGAATTGTTTTTGTATTTAGGTTCGTAAAATTTCAGTCAGCGTGTCAGATTTATGAGGCGATGTCTGGAACATCTGTCAGACGCAACGGAATTTCGTGCTGGTGGCGTTGGCACCGCCCTTTTTAAGCTTTTTATTTTACTCTTATTGCGTGAACTCGCAAAAAACCTTAATTACCCAGCGAATACCTAAACGCTTTTCATTGTCTGCGTTTATGTACACTTTATAATATTTCTCAACAGCAGCTGTCAGCAAGATTTTTATAGATGCCCCGAAATTTTGACGGGAGAATGCTCTTGGCTGTTTTCTGAACAAACATATCATAATTGAATGATTTTAAACTTTAATCTTGATTTGATTTTAGATTTTAAATATTTTATATTAAGGCAGAAAGAGAACTCTAACTAATCTAATTAAATTAATGTAACTATTTTAATACTATTGACTTATTTTAATTTATTATTAATGGATTTATTATTATTTACTTATTTTTTATTTTTAATGTCAATTTTTGAAATTTCAATTTCTATTTTAATTTTAATTTTGGAACTTCAATTTTATTTTGTTTTGGTTTGGATTTTCGAGAATGATGATAGAGATTTTTGTAATAATTTTTTACATTTTTCACATTATTAATTTTATGTAACCCAATTTTCAATTTGATCACGTTAGTATACATAACTAAAAACTTAATTTGATTTGTCTAAATTTAATTAATTACATTCAACTTATTTTGAAAGATTGATTGATTTATTTATTTGATAATTTTAAATATGTAGGGAATTTTTTTGTATATCTGGAGGTGGGCGTTAAGTTAACACTCGCGACACAGTTTTTAACTACTGCGGGTGCCATCGTTAACCTTGGTTTGTGTAAACACTTTTTTGTTCCCAATAAAGATTTATTATTATTATTATATTCACATTATTTAATACATAACTTAGTTGAAATTGAAAAATACCTGTCAACTTCTATGGTAAATTTAATTTTTTTTAAATTATAAAAATTCACCTACTGAATTTACATATACTTACTTATAATAGAAATATTTAATTAAGGATTGCCAGTCTGTAATTACCTAAGTATTACCATTCACGAGATCCAGCCGGACCGAATACAATTGGATAATGAATAGGAAATAAGTAGGTCGCGAGAGATTTTACTGTATCGATAAAGCTCTGCTTGTAAAGAATATCTCAAATCATAACAAAAAACCATGATGTGCATAAAATTTTATCCTAAGAGCCGAAAATCTTATCGCTAGATATAGCGTGCTTCGTTTTCACTTATATATCCGTTCTCTTTCCGTAGCACAAATTAAAAAGCCTACAGACGTTTTATAGCGTGTGTTTTCTAAAGCTTTTATTTTTTTGTTCATTCTTCCCAAGGGCCGATTAAAATATTTGTACTAAATTTTATAATATTTCTTCATCTTGAAGAGAAAAATTTGGAACCAAATGAGATAAATCATTGGTGATGACTATTAGACATATTCGAGCGCTGTCCATTTTGCTCTAATAGTGCTGGTTGACTCTACAAAACGATGGCAAAATAGTTGACTTATGACTAAGCTGTGAATTTTGCGTACTCCTGAATAGCACGAGTTTAGTTTTTAGTCGTGTTTCTTATTCTTTGCTTGTCTATACCCATATTTAGCCATGGATACGAAAGAAGACAAAGGATAAAGGGTGAATCTATGTTTAAGCATATCTAAGTACCACGCTGCTTAGATGTTTTAATCACGGGTTTTAATAGTGGACTAGTTAGAGCTGAGCAGAAAAATAAACGTCTTCAAAGACAACTTCACAAAGTTAAGTTTCTGTATTCTGTTTACTTTATTTTCAGGGACAAATGCCCGCCATAAAAGGAAAGGCTGTTGTATACTGTATTATTTGAGGGATAAATCACGGCACACAATGAGGGATTTGATATTATGTTTTGTTTTGTTACATGCATCGTAAGGCGTATTGTGGTTTTCACAATGCTGTGTGAATTCATATTGTACATTATTTAATAGTTGTTCCCTTCAGCTTTTACTCGCATCGTAAAAATAGGTTAATAATTTCAGCCTAACTGTAAACGTTTACATTATTATGAGATAACGTGAAAACAAATCTACCTTTATGAATTATTTTTTTATTGAAACCAATAATAAATAGGCCAATCAATCACCTTTAACTTTTCGTAAATGTGAAATACCTACTTAACAAAATTAAGTTTGATTTAAGTTTGATACTTCAAAATTTCTGGTGACATCTCTGCTGTTTTTGGTTATTTGATTTTAATTTAGTTATTGTTGTCAATAAGTTAATTAAATATAACTGCTAGATACTTAGGCCATCTTTATAGATTTTCAAATTGACCCATTTAAAGCGGCTTTCAGCATCTGTTATCAATTTTATAGATTATATATTACTAGCTGTTTCCGCAGCTCCGCCTGCGTCAAAAAGTAGCCTATGTTTGACCCCGGGTCTTCAACTATATTCATACTTTGGTATGAATATACCCGCCGTATATATAACCGCTGAACGGATTTTGATGACATTTGTTTCATCAAAATCCGTTCAGCGGTTTGGCCGTGAAAGCGTAACAGACAGACAGACAGAAAGACAGACAGACTTTCGCATTTATAATATTAGTAAGTATGGATTTAATAGTACGGATATTAACTGTTAATTATATCTTCAGCAAGTGCCTAGATAATTAATTCCTTAATATCATATTCTCAATTTTCTCTCTTCTAAAGATTTTTGTATGATTGGAATACTAAAGGAATTGTCTCATTATTCCTCCCCCTACTTAATAAAATTGGTCTCTATCTGTCTGGCTAGACATCTCGTTTGAATTAGGTAAATTATACTAGTAGGTGCTTTTAAACGTACAAGTCCATAATTGTATATCTTGTTAGACATGACTAATTACACTTGTCCACAGCACAATTTTACAAAGATTCCAAAACGGGTTGCCTTACTGAACCAATGTTATATTTGTTGAACACCATACTTTTAAAAGTATAAGGGGAGTACACTGCAGTTTTTAGGCAGCATAAGAAGTCATTTACATAGATATATGGCCTTTTTGCCCTGCCTATGAAATTCTTTATATACTAAGCAATATTTTACTTATTTTTAGATTCATTTACGTGAACATTAATTATTTCATTATAACATAGTCCACTTCACAGAATTATTCAAGTGACAACTTACCATTAGGTGGGCTGTATGCCTTTTTGCCTATTTAACAGGCTTTCCAGATTAAACTACTATGGATTTTCATAATACATTGCGCAGTGAATAGATGTTAGTAAGTATTAATTACAATGGAAATCCATATAATTTCCAAAAAATATGGTACCTGCTGTCCCTGACCGGGATTTGACATTGTTAAAAAACTTTGATGAAAGGCAGATCCTTATATATTTTAATGTCATCATCATCATCATTTCAGTCGCAGTCAGTCCACTGCTGGACATAGGCCTCTCCTAATGATTTCCAAAATGACCGGTTGTAAGCGGCCTGCGTTCATCGTTTGCCTGCGACCTTTTTCAGGTCATTTGACCATAAGGTCGGTGGATGTCCAACGCTGCGCTTGCCGGTTCGTAGTCACCATTCGAGAACCTTTCTGCCCCATCGGCCATCGGTTCTGCGTGCTTTATGTCCGCCCACTGCCACTTCAAAGAGCTAATCCGCTGAGCTATGTCGTGAAATGTTTTTTACCTGGGTTCGCTATCTAATTCCTGTCTTCTATGAAATTTGAAAGAAAATAAGTACCAAAATTAAAATAAAAGAACAAATAACTTTTACAATATTTATTTGGAAACAGAAGTTGAAAGCTAACACAAAATTTAAAAAACTCAATAAAAAAAAAATATTGTAAGTTAAGTACCTATTTAATATTGAGAAAATAAATAAATGAAATTAAAATGAGAAAAGAGAATTAAGGGCGCAGGAGATCGAATGGCCAATATTTAGATCCCTTTTTTAAAGTTTTTAAATTAAAGAAAATAAAAGGTTAAGAAAATGTAGAAAACGCAGGCACTGGCTGATCGATAATGCTGGCTTCGGCTGTGTGGTTACCTCAATCAAAGCAAAAATGTCTATCGCAGATTAAAACGGTAGTATAAGCAGTGTCCTCTTGTTTCAATAAAATAAATGTGGTATGCACTCCTGACACCTCGGGAAGCGGGTAGAACTCCCAGTGTTCAGCGGAGAGAGTGCTCAGGGAAACTTCAGGTGTTCTTTTTAACCCTTTTCAGGGTTCTATAGGTATATCCAACAAAACACTTTTGTCTTATAACGCCGTACGACAATCACGTCGGCGAAAATACTTGTTACTACGGTTGCACTATTATACTCCAAATAAAAGTATTAAAATGCGATTTAAACCTTTAAATTATAAAAATAGCGAGCAAATATCGACCCGCTCCAAAAATCATCTGATTTCGTCTGCCGGTGGCGGCAAGTGTGTAGCTGTCAGTTCAGTCGTAGTGATGGGGGCATCGGGAGTCGACATTTTCTCGAATCGACTCGATGAACTATCTATCGACTTCGTGCCGAACCGTGTGAAAACAACAGGCATTTAGTATCGATATTTGAGATCCGCCGGCGAATCATTCGACAGTTAAACCAACTCGCACGAATTCAATGAGTGATTAAAGAAATACGGAACAAGTAAGGAATGATTCGATTATCGTTTACCGGCTCGTGGAGTTATTCGCATGACCAGACCAGACCAGTCGAAATCAAAAATTACCACCCGCGTACATTTCAAGAATACAGAATGTTGTTTTCACGATCGCAATCGATATATCTCACGGAGGAGTCAATTCTCCTATTTTAAATAGGTACCTAGTGCACAATTGAATCGCAATTGGATCGCAATGACAACTTTGACGTTTCTGATATTCCGTTACTCATTTTATTTACATTTTTCTACTATTATCATTAAAATACGCTCCAGTTGCAAATGAATAGAGATTCAAAACTGTTTAAGCAGAATACCACTATTGAGCATATCTAAAAAATGCAACATAATTGAGTCGCGATTGAATATCAGTTGCGTGGTCTTATAAAGTTTATTAGCGGCATTGACCCCTTACTTAACAATCGAGCAATTAGGCAGTCTTCGACAATCGACTTAATATTTATGACATAGTAAAAATAGCATTACAGTCGGTGACTTTTGTTCTCATACGAATATCCTCATTTCTGATTCGATCTCATTGGGAAACACCGAGCATCGCCCTCTCCATAGCTCTCTGGGCGACCTTTAGATTTCTTATGAGACCTATACTCAAGGACCACGTTAGAGCCGTATTATTTTATTGTCATACGTACACCTAACTGGATCCCCTGACCCTGGATTAGTTTTCTGGATATGCCTCTACATGGGAGCCACATTAGAATATTATAACACAGATCCACATAAGAACACGTTCTAATGAACTGGAAAGAGCTTCGAGCAAGAACCGCACATTCTTCAGAAATGTATAACTGGTAGGTAGTGGATGGATAGTCCTAGCATGCCCTGGACTCCTGGATAGGTAAATTATATCTTTAATATTTTGATATTCCGGCTTTGGCTGCATAAAAGACAGTCCTAGACCTTTAAAAATAGGTATTAACTAAGGACATTCACCCAAAGCAATGCTGTCACACAATTGAGTGGGAAGTGGGAATATAAAAGTGATATCGCGACACAGTGGGGGTCTCCTTTTACATATAGCGATTGACGCACTACAAAGAATGTCCTGCTGGGCTGCACATTCATTGAAATTCTATTTTGCGTTGTAATATTGATGGATATTTCGTGTACATGTGTTTAATGAAAGGCTTCACGATATTGAAGTCAGGAAAAAGTATGAATCTGCTCAAAAAAATGTACCTAGCCTCGTAACGCTCAGGCTATTTTTACAAAACATTAGCTTGCAGCCCAGGTGCCTTTTAAAAGGTTCAAATGGAGGACCCGGAAGTGTTGAAAATTAAAAAAGTGTCTTATGATCTCGGTATGAGCGTGGGATTTTTTTGCATGTAAATGTATGTCAATGGAAGGTGTTTGGGGCACTAAATGACCCCAAATTCGTTATCATTTATTTAGGCATATGGGCTTCAATATATACAAAAAGATTTTTGCAAAATTCGTCATTTTTAAGTTATTAAGTAACGGTAGACAATACGGGGCTTATTTTATATTAGAAAAAACAATGAACATAGATATTTGGAATAATCCACGCCTTCCAAAATTTTATTGACCAAAAAGATATCTAACCCTAACAATATGAGAAGAAAGTACTTATAAATTTTTGAACAAAATGATCATTATTATTTATTTATTTATTTAAACTTTATTGCACAATACAATAATTTGTACAAATGGTGGACTTAATGCCAAGTGGCATTCTCTACCAGTCAACCATTATCTGTACTAATTATTTTTAAAGGCTCGTTTATCACATGTTTTAAGATTTTTATCAGAAGAAATCTACGTCCAACAAAGAACAGAAGCATAAATTGACAAGTTTCTGAATTGGGACCTAAAAACACTATGGCAACTCATATGCCTTTTAAAATCAAAATGATATGCTGACTGATCTAATAGTTCTAAAGCTTCTTCAATTTGCTCATTTCGCATTAGGTTACCTGAAAAGGGTACCAATATATATCTGTACGGACTAAATAATGGACTTTACATTATGAAGGAGAAAACGGTCAAAATCATAATTTGCAAAAACAAATCCAAATTATTAGTGGTTTATTCCCTTATACCTTTTAAAATCTAGAAATATGTAAATACTCTTATAACTTTTAAAAGGTAAAAATCCATACAAAAAAAACCATTCTGTTTTGCAAAGAACGAAACGGAACGGCGCGCGCCAGCCGGCCCTATGATTTTACGTACACCGACAAAACGATCGCATCACATTTTAAGAGTGTGCGCGTGTGTTCATACAAAATGCAGTTAGAAGTCACTGCCTCTACGAGTAGGTGACGTCACAAGATGCAGAATGGTTTTTTTGTATGGAAAAAAGTATGTATAATTCCAACTGCACAGGGTAGGCGATGTCTTTTTGTCTATATGGTATGCACGTCACTGCGTATCTTTGCTTGAAAGTGTAAAGCAAACTATTATACTTGAATATTTTCTATTGATAATAGGTAGGACATTTGTCTATTGTCGTGATATTTTTTTTTTTTAATCAAGATATATCTTTATTGACATCAAAAGAACTTATTGTAACAAAACATTAAATATAAGAAAATCTTCCAACGAACCCCATCGAGGCAACGTACCCAATATACTAACAGCATTTCCCCGCTGTACCGCCAAACTTACACGTTGGCCGTAAAAGCTGCCAGACCTAGGACCTCCAGAAGCCTCGATGAGGCGAGTTGATAAAGAACTGATCTTAAACGTGATCTATTAATATTTAAACTCTCTTTTGCACATGACAACATAATTATCTGCATTAGGTACCTACAGAAAGAGAGTATATAGTGATTGAAAAGACACATACTTATGTAGGCGTTTGCTAAACGAGACTTCATGAGGTCGAGTGTCCATTAAGTGGAATAAATGTGATAGGCACAATGGCTTTTGTAACAAGATATTTAGATATGGAACTGTTAGTATGGAATGGTTATTTGGACAATACAATAGATAGGTAAATTGTATGTGTCACGGCGTTCGTTGAATATCTAGTGTGAGTAAAATTGGAATCGAATCGCATATACAGGCAACCCTTGGTAATCATTGGTTATTAAATATTAGTATTGTTCTATAATATATATAGTGCTAACATATGATCCATGGTGGGTTTTACTCTATGGGTTCTTAAGATGGGAAATTAATGTTTAAACCTATACCAATGGAGGAAAGTTTGAGTCAGTCGTTCCGTGATCTTGACCATTGCAACCCCTACCTCATAAACATTTACTTACTATTTGGCATTGCCGCCTGCCTGAAGTTAACCCTCCTTACGAATACTGTTCTGTCACTTTCCGAGCAGACGTGTACCTTACGTTTTTGTCGCCTAGTATTTTTTACAAGTTGTAAATATCCAACAAAAATAATATCTGAAAGTAGGTCAAATTCGAAATGAAGGTACTTGATATTCAGCGCGATACTGGGACTTGGACACAGGCGTAAAGAAACTTTGGTAGTTTTTCACGTTTGTTCTGAATGTCTTACTTTTGTATGTTTATCAAATGTGACGTATCCATTATGGTAAAGTTAGAAAAAAATATCGATTCTCTATAACTACCAAAAAACTAAAAGCTTATTTTGATTTTCATTACGAGATATTTTTTTTTATATCAATATAACAGTTTGCAGTCTTAATTACATATCACATAATAAATAATGGAATATCACACATCTATCTTAGATATTATATTAGAAGGAAACTTACGACGCGAGAGAAATCAAATCCAACTTCTGTTAGCAAAGTAAAATCTGGATAAATAATCAAAAATATATACATAAAAAGTTTATCTATGATGGTAGCTAAAAATTCGCGTCATAAAATACTGATTTTGTTTTTATTGAGTCCCTGACTCCATGTTACAACTGTACAATTAAGTATTAAATTTATATCCTCATGTAACGTATCCAATCCTTTTCAGTGTTCATTCTTGTCACCATAAATTATTAATATCGCAATACTTATTGTATGAACGCCATGTTTTTAGAGGATTTGCATACTCGCCTAACAACTTTTTATAAAAAAAATTATTATGAATGTTTAGATAAAATAGTAAACCCCTGGAGCATAAGAACATATGATTTATATTTTATCTCAGCGTGTTTTTCAGCAGTTTATACTTTAGAGCCCTCTCCTTTAGATTCCTCTTTTTATCAAATATATGCACATCAATCGAGAGAAAAAAATCAACGCTTTTTAGAAAAAACATAAAACGAACAACTGTTTTTAGGGAGCCTAATACATTATTATATCAAGGAAACCCGTCAATAACCTAGCAAAATCAAGTTCTATATCAGGCTTTCCATCTGCAAAACACAATTATTGAATCCAAACAACATCCGTTCAAGAGTGATGACGGTCCCTTTCCTCCTACGTATTTGCTAATAGATTC
This sequence comes from Euzophera pinguis, assembly GCA_947363495.1. Classification (NCBI taxonomy): domain Eukaryota; kingdom Metazoa; phylum Arthropoda; class Insecta; order Lepidoptera; family Pyralidae; genus Euzophera; species Euzophera pinguis. The sequence continues at coordinate 8,158,459 of OX376170.1, read as the reverse complement.
ATCAATGTCACCAAAACCTCCATTGTACTAACACCTGGACACCCAGTCTATTTTCGGAAGTCATCGTGTAACTTGAGTACTTATATTTAGCTTTGTCACCTGTAGTTTGTTTACATTCATTCATAAATTTAAGGTCTAAGGCTCCTGTTGGTGAAGTTTTATCAATTCTTCCCTATCACTTGCAAGTACTTTGATTATCTGAAACGACACGATGTTTGCTTTCTCCTTTAATTGCTTCCGCATTTGAAATGTAGGGCTGGCGTAGAATGGAAAAAATAAGAAGGACAGAACGTATTATCAACGAAGAAGTATTAGGTAATTAGAGTAGAATAAAAATGTAGCATTTTAAAAGTGATTGACAATAGAAAAGGAAACATGTTGGGACATTTGATACGACACGATGACTTTTTGAGGAACGTAATAGAAGGAATGATTGTTTACATTTGTAAAACAATGAGATAAAAATGGTAAGACTTTCCATATACTTAACATATTGACATTTAAATGGGCCAAAATGGAAACGGATCACCGGCATCCCTTAAACAACCACGTGCCCGTCACTCAAAGACTGAAGAGTCGACACAGCTTCGTGAAAGAAATAAAATCACTAATTGGCGAAACCTCTCAGTCTAGAGTGGATATTTGGACGGAGGGATACCCTTCGGCCCCACCTTTGCCGCTATCGGAGTGCCTCCCTCCTGGGCATGACCTGCCATGACTTATATGGAAATCTTTAAACAGACTCCGGACTCTCGTAGGCCGAAGTAAGAAAAACATGTTCAGGTGGGCTGCTCGGAGGTGGCCTGCCAGTGCGGTGTCTCTCCCCAAACCATGACGCATCTCCTGTCCTGTCCTGCGTGCCCAGCCACCTGCACGCTCAGAGACCTCTAAGAAGACACCGACAATGCCTTGTCGGTGTCGGAGTTTTGGTCCTTTGAAGTTTGATAACAGCCAGAGTCGACTCGCAAAGAAGAAAAAGACAGTAAAAATAACTTTAGCCAATTGAGGTTTTAGGTTTACCTGGCAAACCGTGAAAGCACAAACTTTAGCAGATATTGGAAGCTGAAGTATAGTAGATATCCAAATCTAATTTAACATTTAAATGTTAAATATAGCTACTTACCAAAAGACATAATAGTATTGTATAACACAATTCTCTTAGTATGGGACAATTAAATTCAATGTCACACAATAAACAGCAAATTGGTTCAACCACAGCATAGCATTTTCATAAACAACAACAGTCCAGATAAGAACATCAATTTGTGTAACGAGTGTTTATAATTGTGCAGACATTACCCCAAACAGTAACATAAAACAAACATAATTGCAGCCGTTGCTGTCAGTTTCAGAGCCGCTAAGGAGTTATGCCTAAACACAAATTCATTCTACATTCTAAATTGTAAATTGTTACCGCAAATGCACTGTACAGAAGATTAGATTGATTTAAGTACTTTATCCAAATGGTTCTACAAAAGCACTGGGACGATGGAAGTTTGTTCATAGAAATTTACGTTCTGAACTAGTTAGCAATGATTTTAATGAAATTCTTTTTAAAACAGATAATGAATAAACACGAGCGGTTCTAAATTCTTAAAAATTGGCTTATGCTTAATAAAATTATAATGGATTTTCATCCATAGTAGCCAAGTGTATTTCAATTTATTGCAAGCTACTCTTTGTGCTAAAGGCGTAATTCTTCCCTCCGTTTCTATATATATAGTAGGTATAGTTAGTTTTAAAATAAAATTCCTTTCAGAGTCCGCATTAACATTATCTCTTGCATAAAAGGAATACTTATTACATTAAGTGCTAAACTTTATTCAATGAATTAAACGGTCTTTCTGAAGGCAAAGCATTCATGCTAATTTTCGTACGATTTTTCATTTTTACGTTAAATGCAGAAAATATATAAGAGTAGAAAAAAATACATATTGATATATTTGGCCCACAAATTTATCAAATAACTAGCTGTGCCCGCCACTTCGTCCGCGTGGAATAGTTATTTTGGGAATCATATTAATTTTTTGTTTACAAACCAACCTCCTCAGCTTTATTATAAATTACCTATAGCTATTACCCAGGACTTATTTTAGACTATTTAGTTTCGACCAAATTTGATTATCATAAAAACGGTTATTGTGAGTTAATCTTAATTTTTGGGTATCTCGAACGGGTTTCGCAGCGCACGCAACGGAAGCCCTTAAAGATGAATAATTTTCCCCGTTTTTTTTACATTTTCGACTGTTTCTTCGCTCCTATTAGTCGCAACGTGATGTTATATAGCCTAAAGCCTTCCTCGATAAACGATCTATACAACACAAAAATAATTTTTCAATTCGAACCAATAGTTCCTGAGATTAGCGCGTTCAAACAAACAAACAAACTCTTCAGCTTTATAATATTAGTATAGATTTACGAGATAATCTAATTTATTTTTTTGGGTGTGACGAAAATTAGTATTTTTCTTTTCATTAAAGCTAATAGTTTCGCCAACTTTGGTATATTTGACTTTAAAAGGGGAGATATATAGTCATAATTTGTAAAATTACTTGCTTTTCGCAAGCAAAAGCAATCCCACGGAAATAACTTTATTTAGATTGGCTCAGGAAATGAAGCGTGAAGAAGCAACAAATAAATTGCTATTATTATATTGGTTAGAAAGAATTAAAATAATATAAATAATAATCAATATGGATTCACAAATTTTCATTGAAGCTGATTTTTTTTAAAATATGAATTGTTGTTCTCCTTCTCAGCATATTAATCAGTATGATCAAGAGGTGCTAATAATAAAATGCCAGATCGGGTAACAACTAGAACAATATCTATTTATAAATGGGGTTTTTTTTTTGTTTTAACATTTATTTTATTTGTGATAAATGAGACCTATGCATTGATTCCTAATTAAATAAATATAAAACAAAATATCAAATATAAAATTATTGATAATGATATAATAAAATAAAAATTAAATTATTGCAATTGCAAACAGTCAGAAATTTATTTAAGATCATTATCGCAAGACTATGTACATAATCTTCTTCTAGTATATTCTGGAAAATTATCAACAACGTGGCCTTATCAGTACCTTCGTAAAGGTCCTTGTGTGTCAATGTGGCTGGGCTTGGTAAGCAGGGCAATAAGAAATATGTGGCTTAGTTTTGGGATTTGATATGTATCTTTTAAACTGTACTCGCTAGGGCTGACCTGGGTCCGAAGTTTCTATTTGAAGACCTCCATGCCGCTCTTGATTAGTTATGTCTAGTGGAAAGAATTTCGAACAGCGGTAGAAGTACCGTTATCTGATATCTGTCTTACGACATATTTATTTTTAACTGAGAGACTTTTCGAGAAGAATTAGTCACTGTGATTGGCTATGTCTATATGATAAATTGTCCTCAGAACTTGTGGTGAGGCTATCTATTTACTGAACGTTAGTCGGAGCAAAAGGTTGTATCGTGTCTTCACTCTCTGTTTTGTGTAAATGCAATGTTTGTTAAGGAAAATCATTCTGTCAATGGTAATATATAGATATTTTAGAGTGGATCAGGGCAACCCCCCACTAGATCTTGAATATCCGACATGACTCTCAGTTTTATTATCTTAACCTAAGACTACGATTGAAGCGTAACCTAGGCAGTATAAACTGAACCTACAAACTATTATATTTCTAAAATACATAATACTATTATCGCTGGAACATGATAGTCTAAAAGCAAGATGCCTTCATACTATTAAAATAACTAGATACTTACCTTACTTCTGTCTTCTTGTCCAGGAACCTATATCTAACATTGAACTGACTGAAGCGATGTTGTTTATCATAACCAAAACTTTTGGCCAAGGCGAGTCATAAATACGTAGTACTCGTACTATCCATGTATTTACAAACATAGTGACAGATTTACAATAATCATAAATTACATAAGATATTTAGCCAGAATTCTGAATAATGTAAAACAAAGCAGATGTTCCAGCGTTTGTAAATCAATACTTCCATACTAATATTATAAATGCGAAAGTCTGTCTGTGTATCCGTCTGTTACGTTTTCACGGCCCAACCGCTGAACGAATTTTGATTAAATTTGGTATGAATATAGTTGAAGACCTGGGGTCAAACATAGGCTACTTTTTAACGCGGGCGAAGCTGCAGGAAAAAGCTAGTAGTAAATAATTTTAGGTAGTAAATAAGCTAGTAGTAAATAAATTAAATTAAACTATTTTAATACGGTTTTATCGCGTTTATTACTTATTTATTTACACCTGACGTTTCAAACACTTTACAGCGTTCATGGTCGCAGGCAGACTAAGTTAACATTTGTCTTTGCGATAAAACCGTATTAAAATAGTTTAATTTAATGAATAACAATCGCGAAAACATAAGAAAACATTATAGTAGTAAATAATACTCTTGGACTACACGAGTGAACGAGATCTTTGTTCGAAAACTACTTTTTCAGTAGTTACAATACCTATGTGTTTTCTAAGACCACTCTTGTAGGTTTTCTAGTTTTTAATTTCTTTTTACTTAGATATCGATCTGAGGTTGATGCTCGATATATTAGGCGATTGAATGGTTGACTGTAAAATAATAGGCGCTGTTTCTTGGATAATTAGATGTTTGCCAGTTCTCAACCTTTATAAGTGTAAAGATTCTAATGGCCGGTGCATGTCCGTCGCTCGTTTCCCCACCGCTACATTCGTTATTGCCAGTCTTAGGTGGCTCTGGCCGCAACAGAGTATATAAATTAACATTTCAACTGACAATTCGTACGTAATACGTGTTTTCCATTAACAATTTAAAATGTCTCAAGGTTTTCAAGAAGGAATTTCTTTTAGCGATAAGGCCGCTTTTTAAGATCTTATGAAACCTACCATGTTATTTTAATTATGCAATAAAGAATTTTGTATTGTATTTTAAAATTAGTCTGCATTACATATTTAGTTAAAGGGTTTCCCAGCTAATCTCCGAATCCTGAAAAATAGTTACTCAATGGTCAAACTCTGCAAGGCAATAAAGCAAGCGTCGGAATCGTAAACAATATTTCATTATCGAGTTCTCGACCTAAAAAGCTGGATTTGGGTCGCTGGACATTTCCAAAAGGATGGCCATTCAAAAAGCGATCAAATAATTCAGAGTACCTCCGTACGAGTGACGTCGCATTAGAATTAGCTTCCTACAATGGTCTGAAGACCTATTTTATTGAATAGACGTGAAGTTTGGAACTAAATTATCGTTCACATTGTAAATGAGAACCCTGTACAAATACAAATATGTAAATGCATCATCAATAAGGTCGTAGTCCAATCATAAAAAATGTATCAACAAGAGACCTATAAAAAAGAAAATGCTTAGAGAACCAGAGCTTCAAAGCATTATTGGCTCAATGTGTGAACCCAAAAAATGCTGTTTCTGATTATGTTTAATTGATTTTATAAAAGACTTGCTGTTTGTCGCAGCTCCACTTGCGTCAAAAAGTAGTTTATGTTTGGTTCCGGATTTTCAACTATATTCATACCAAATTTCATCAAAATCCATTCAGTGGTTTGGCCGTGAAAGCATAACAGACTGACAGACAGACTTTTGCACTTGTATTTATTAGTATGGAAGTATGGACTTTTCGATTCGATTAATCGACCATTAAATAAGAAGGGATATAAAAATAGGTATGTTGAGGTAACTCAGGACAGAGAGTCGAAATAAATAGGAATGTTGGATTTTTAAATCAAAATCCATATATGTCTTAATATTCTTATTAAACAAACACCATGTTCGCTTGTTTCGTGTCCACAAAGATATTGCGTAAAAGAAAGCGTTGTAGTAATTTTTGCGCATTTTGGCTCCACTTAACACCAGTCCCGGTTTTTCTTATGGTAATTACAGAAGTGCCAGACTAATTTTGTAATTAACACGCCCTCTTTCATGATGGCGTAAATAAATTCAGACGTCTCATTTAAGATTTCCAGGATTAGGTTTAGCTAGGACTAAAAAAGCTCATATATTCAACAAATTGAGAATCGTGAAGAAGGTCGTGGGGTTTCCAGCTTTATGAAGTAATTCTCCCCCATTTAGCGTGAATGTTAAAAAAAAAAAACACAACAACTATTAGTGACCAAATTTATTTCTACTTAATTCATTTGATTACTAGTAAAATTCTCAATAAGATAATTTTAGGTGAATTCCGGTTCTAGAAGCATATTTTTTCAAATATCTATGTTTTGATTAAAGAAAATTTACCTTATGACATTTACATATGCTTGGCTATTCAATTATTACTTTACGATAAAATTTTTCATTTCAATGAAATTATATCCAAGAATTTGATCTCTACACAATCCAAATTATATGCCTACTCAGTCTCCTTCAGTAATTCAAATTTGCCTAAATTAACTCCTTTGCGACGTTTTAAGATTAAATGTTGGGAAAATTGTTTTGTAATTCTATTTATTTGGCGCCATTACCAAAATGTTCCATTAACGCTTGTCTCGTGTTACCTTAATTAAACCTCGAAATAATTTGATAGGTACAGCCCTCGCTCTTTCAAGTGTGTGGTCACATTTAATTATATTACCTCATCATCACAGTATCTTATAATTGCATCCTCACCTTGTGGTATAGTTCGATACTCGTACACACAAGTAACGAAGTAGTTGTTCTGTTCAATGCAAGTAAAGAAATGCCATCCTAAAAATATATCCTATTGTATATGCGCAAGACTTGCACTATTGTAAAGTTATATCATATCTCTGGTAGAGACTCTACTACTCATTTTTTCCCCCATGCCCAATTCCCAAAAAGAACGCATTGCTCAGATATTAAGTACCTATTACTTTTTATTATCAAACCTTAACTAAGATACATCTCCAAAACAATGTAACTACCAACTAAGTTCCATTAATTTAAATCGACTAGCTAGAACTATGAAATGAATGAATATAACTTAATAAGCAAAAAATATATCAGGACGAAAACATTCATGTTTTTCTTTGGTTATATATCAATCTCTCGCCTGCTGGATCTGTTTTCGAATAAATTTGAATTAATTTTCCCTACAGGCACCTGCGTCCTTAAGGTTTGTCCACATACAAGGGCATTTGGGTCACATTATACTTTTTCCGGCCACGGCTATGATTTAGAAAGACCTTGTACAGGTACCTATAACTTTGTAAAATCATTTTCCTCTTCAAAGCTTGACATTACATTGTAGAAGTAAATAGAAACTTGAAACGCATTAATTAAGCTACATCATAAAAAAAAATATTATTCTTCTTCTTATTGAGTCAAAAGACCCGAGTGCGTGGCGTACTGAATTTTTCCCGTACGTCCAAAGCACACAGGGTATTCTGGATGAAAAGTCAAGTCCTTTTTTTTTTGTTTTTTTGTCTGACCCTCTGTAAACAAAATGATTATAAATATATTTGAGATCATTTTTGCACGCGGCTTCAGACATGAGATGAAAGGTTATCCATTCTGATCCATGTCCTTCTCAGAAAATTTCAGAAAGATTTGTTCAGTAGATAAAGCGCGAAGAGGTGACAAACATACTAAATTTCGCTCATAATTATATATGATTGTTAGGATTTAGCCACAATAGTGGCTAAATAATATGAAATACGAGTATCATATTATTTTAAAATCAAAATGAACTTAAAACGCCATATAGTTATTGCACAGTTTAAAGGAAAATGAAAGTAGAACAAGCATTATAGAACATAACTCATATGCGATGAAGGACTGGACGTGATAAAGTAAAAATACTTTTCGTGTCCGCTCTGTTCGCTCAGTTAACCATAATTTCCAGCACTATAGACCTATAGTCTTTGACCTAATTTATATTATTTGATATCATTTTGTTTGTCAATTTAAATATTCGATCTTTTTCTTGTAGTTTCCAATATCTTATTAACTAACATTAGTTTAAACATACCACGTATACGTGGTATATTTAAACTAATCTTTTTATTGAAAATTCATGCCTTTTACTAACCTCATAACTACATTTTAAACTTTAACACAACTAAAAAGAAAGAAAACTCCAGTAAATTGTAGGTTATTCAATATCAAATAGGTATATCAACAGGTAAAAAAATTGTAAACACACATTTAAAAAAAAGCAAACAGACGAACTAAGAAACTCCTCTTTTTTGAAAATGCTTTAAATATTTTAAGATTTATAACCTAAGTAAGTTTACAAATCGTTTTTGCCTACAAGTCCACGATGGCCTAATTTGAAAGTTATAATTATACTGCTATTTTATTCAAGCCATAAAATTATTATTGCTCTTTATGCTGGAATAAAATACTTTGGTCGTTTCAGAGATGAAGTAGATCCGGGATTACATGTTTCATTCACGCTTTCACTGTCGTATATTGTGTTAATAAAAAGAAAGTATAACTTTAATTATAAAATTAGATAATTACCCATTACATATATATTGTCTCAAAGAATGACTTGGTTATGTTTGTTTTCTCAATCGTATACTGCGTATATTTTGTCAAGGCACTTGGAGCCTGTGGGAACCTCAAAGGCGGTATAATCTTCTTATACTAGTTGTTCGCCGCGAACATAGACCTCGCGATTATTTTACTATAATTATATAGACAGGATTCAAATAGACGTTTGCGTGTTGTCGACCTTTAAACAATTTTGTAGACACAACAGCATACGGCCTGCCAGCTAAAAGGTCTAACTAGTCCATAGACACCTGCTAATGCTGGAGTGTTCCGTGTTCATTGCAGACTCTTAAACAATTTAGTAGGCAACTATGCATAAGGCCCTGCATGCATGGTGAGATTTCACAGTGATCTATAGACAGCTACAACATCTGGATAGTCACATGCGCATTGCGGACCATTACACAATTCAAAAGGAAAACAGGCATACGTCGTTTATGATGGTAAAAAGTTATAGACGTCTATAGACACCAGAAACACCTGGAAGGTCACGTGCGCATTACCAACCCTTAAACAATTTATTAGGCAAACAGGTATACGTCCTGTATGACGGTAAGAAGTTGTAGACGTCTAAAGACACCAGCAACACCTGGAAGGTCACTTCACTACGCATTGCCAACCCTAAAACAATTTAGTAGGCAAAAAGGCATACGGCTCGCCTAATAGTAAGACGTCGTAGTAGTCTACAGACACCTGCGACACATGGAGTATCACATGCGCATTGCCGCCCCTTGAATAATTTAGTAGGAAAACAGGCATACCTGATGGAAAGAGGTCTACTAAAACACTAAGTCGATGGACACCGGCAACATATATGTGGAGATAAAAGTCACACTCCAGGTGTTACAGGTGTCTACTTCGACAATTGAGTAATAGGGCTAGTTTGCCAACTGAATTATTTACGGGTAGGCAATTCGCACGTGAGATTCCAAGAGTTGCAGGTCTATAGACTATTACGGTCTCTTACCATCTGTCAAACCGTATGCTTGTTTGCCTACAAAATTGTTTGAAGGTTGGCAACATGCAAGTGACACTCCTTGTCTTATAAATGTCTATAGACTACTTAAATCAGAATTACTTGGAGTATAGGTAAATCAAAAACATAATTCATAAATAGTAATATACCTACGATAAACATAATCTTGCACCTTGGTTTAGCCAAAACAATGCCGGCTAATAGACGAAGACAACAGGCTCTGGGGCCACGGCCTTTCACAATGAAGCCCCATCTCGTGGCACTGTTTACAACTGGTTTAATGAGTTCAAACGTGGTCGCACTAATCTCACCGATGATCTGAGTGAGGGACGGCCTTCTACGGCGACGACTGAAGATAACATCAGTGTTGTGCGGCGTATGATAGAGACTAATAAAAGAGTGACCTATCAGCAGATTCGGGCAAGTTTAGGCATCGGTATGAGCCAAGTGCACAAAATCCTGCATGAACATTTAGCGGTCAGGAAGCTTTGTGCCCGGTGGATACCTCACGATTTGACCGAGGCCCAAAAAATCCGTCGTGTTGATTGGTGCCGTGAAATGGTTCAAAGATTTAACGGAAGTGACTCAAATGCTGTGTTTGACATACTTACGGGTGACGAAAGCTGGATTTACTGTTATGATCCCGAAACCAAAAGACAGTCTGCTCAGTGGGTGTTTCCTTCCGAGGAGTTGCCAACTAAAGTGAAGAGAGGTCGAAGTATGGGGAAAAAGGAAAAATGGTGGCCTCGTTCTTCGGAAGGACCGGACATTACGCGACAATTGTTTTAGAGGATCGAAAAACAGTTACTACTGAGTGGTATACTAACAATTGTTTGCCACTTGTCTTGGAAAAAGTTCGGGAGAAACAACCTCGCAGTAGGATCCTCCTTCACCACGACAACGCCTCGTCGCACACCGCCAGGCGAACGATCGACTATTTGGCGACATCAAACGTGGAATTACTAGGTCACCCGCCATATAGTCCCGACCTCGCACCTTGCGATTTTTATTTATTACCGAAAATAAAAGGAAAACCTCGAGGAAAACGTTTTATGGACGCCGAGGAAGCAGTGGCTGCGTTTCAATACGTCGTCGAAGAGACCCCTAAAGACGAGTGGGCAAAGTGCTTTTCTCAGTGGTTCCATCGGATGCAGAGATGTATTGACGTGCAAGGACACTATTTTGAAAAAGTGTAATAAAAGGAATAACTTGCTAGTGTGCTCAGTTTTTCTAAGAACTTTCAGTTTGACCCTCGTTCATATCTGCAAATAGTCTATTGTTGAAAAAATCATTCTGAATATCAGCAAAATCCGACTAACGGCTTTGGAATTATTATGACATATTTGTTTTTACCTTAATGCAAATACCTCAAAAACTATTAAACCGATTTTGATATCAAACGAACTTAAAAATTCTATGCATGTCTTCTACACGCCTTCTGAATTTTATCGAAATCGGACTAATGGCTCGAAAGTTATCTCGGAACATACATACAAACAATGTTTTTTCGCCCCAACTTGATTTGTAAGTTTAATTTCTTGTTGCAATTAAGAAAACTAGTTTTGTCGCAAGGGTTTTATCTGTTTCGTTATACGTTTCTATAATATTTATCCTTATTTATAAAATGAGCTAAAGCGTCTCGGAAAGTGAATTAACGAAGACGTAATAGAATTTTCTGAGTCTGGCACCAAGTCCATTCCATAACAATAATGGTAACATTAAACTTAATTTTATGTATCATAATAAAAATTATAGAAGTTACGAATGTAATACTAGTAAAGTGATGGTGCATGGTGTGATAACGTGTGGCGATAACATTATTTCTATGCAACCTACCATCGCATGCAATAAATATCACTTGTGGCCACTTGTGACTTATTTAATTTTATTTTTACGAATAAAGATCCGTTCAAACTGACGCCAATAGAAATAAGAACATATAGAAATTGTCATTAGCGGGCCAGTTAAATTTGGCATACGCTACGGCACTTCTACCGATTCTTAGGTATTTCTGCAGGCTGCATTCGCGTCAGTTTGACTGGACCTTAAAGACGCCCTTCGTGCCCTCATTAGGTTCAGTATTTCTCAAAATTGGTGGTCCAACGATTAAGTCGTTTTGCCTTAGACCCGGAGAACATGGGTTCTATTTCCATGGGAAGCATATACTTTGTTTAGTTGTTTCCAGTTCGGTTAGGATCCCATCGTCTTCATATCCCTTTATACAGTGTTCGGCCAAGTTGTGCGGAGGCCTTTGAGTGTTTTTTTTAATTTAATTGAAATTGTGTTACTAAAACCCCAAGAGGCTTATATTTATTTTGTATCATCTTCCTAGAGCATAACTTGGCCACTTTACAAAGTTTGAGCATCAATCAATCCATCTCAGCCCGTGTCACCCGCGACGCTGCGGAGGCGGCCATCTTTATTTAAATTAAATTAAACTCTCAGCCGGCTTTGTTTTGTTTAGTTTCAGGAACGACTATTAATAAAAAATATTTTTGAAGTGTAAACGTGTAATTAGGATAATTCCGCCTTTTGCGTATTTACTTTAAGGTACAAAAGGAAGCCTTTAATATATTTTATTAAAGCTTAAAACACGGATAAAATCGTTGTTCTAACAAATTACATTCTGTGATGAATTAGACCAGTTTCAATTAAAAAACTGGCCATTTATTAAAAAAAAGAAAAATCAGCTCAAGCTGTTAAAGATATCTGCTTCAAAATGGAGTTGAGAAATTCCACCCTAACAAAAAGAAATACATACATTTCAAGTTACAATAAAAGCTTGTGAAAATGTACCTATTATTAAAAATAGAAAGTCTGGATATTCAAAACTTCATTATCTTGACATGTGTGTTTTATTGGTTGATGGAGACCTAACTTAACTTTTCTTAGTCATCTTTGTAAACATTAATGTGCTGCAACATAGTCTATTATTGTACATACTGTACGTAAGAGGCAGTTTCGATTGCATAATAACAATTCCGTTGTTTGTGTAATTGTCCATGTTAATTAAATCACTTTCGACGCATGGGAAATTGGGGTTGCGTCACGTATTTTCAACAATTTTCCTCGTTGATTAATAAATAAACGAATGTGTACCAACTCAAAGTTGAATTTTAACATACTCATGCTATACATTTTAATAAAATCTATCTATAAACACAGAATGATTAAAAGAACTAACGTACTAGAAATGAACTTTTCAGGAAGTGTGCAATATGATTAATAATTAATATGTAAAATAAGCACAGCATACATTTTTGAATTGACCATCAGAGTATAAAGCTATCCTTATGGGCACATGTACCGAAACGTAAAATTTCGTGTGACGTGGTGATTGTTATTCTAAAAACGGCTTGACCTTTTTTTTACCATTTTAGACCTACCAAGTATATGTAAATGTTTTATAACCTTAGTATTCCTACGCCCACGGCTTCACACCCATGATAATGACATTTTCAATATTACCTAGTTTTAATACATATTCACAGGTCGAAATATTTCTAACAACCTTTTCTCTAACAATAAAGGGCCAGCCCGAATATTTTGCCGTCTCGCCCAAAACCTAGTATTTTTTCTTTTTTAAATTTTACAGATTTGTTTTTTTATGTAACTCCCTGCATCAGAAGAAAATTTTTTAAGTATGTTATTTTTGTACAATAAAGTTTTTACATATTTGGTGTGAGAGGAACTTGAATGATACTCCAATTGTTCAGAAGGAAATGGAAGGTGCAGCCACACATAAATACACTTTTTAGCAGCCGATGAACTTTCAGAATTATGAATCATTTTATTTGACGTTTTAAAAATCCTCACTAATGCAATTTTGGTCCCGTCTCCGCCGCAGTGACGTGAAGTAGGGTAGGCGTGGGCGAGCGTTTGAATAGGATGTCAGGTCAACACATTAATATCTGTCAATGACCCCAGAGTACCCTTTTACCCCAACCTGCAACAGTGACCTAGACTGTCTTTTTTTACAATAAAATTTACAATTATGTCGTAAGTATAGTATTGTAATTTTTGTTACAAAAAGGCACATAAAATAATAATTTTGTTTGATCACTATCCGATATACGAGGGTCAAACTGAAAGTTCTTAGAAAATCAAAAACTGAGCACACTAGCAAGTTATACCTTTTATTACATCTTTTCAAAATAGTGTCCTTTCACGTCAATACATCTCTGCATCCGATGGAACCACTGAGAAAAGCACTTTGCCCACTCGTCTTTAGGGTCTCTTTGACGACGTTTTGAAACGCAGCCACTGCTTCCTCGGCGTCCATAAAACGTTATCCTCGAAGTTTTTCTTTTATTTTCGGGAATAAATAAAAATCGCAAGGTGCGAGTTCGGGGCTATATGGCGGGTGACCTAGTAATTCCACGTTTGATGTCGCCAAATAGTCGATAGTTCGCCTCGCGGTGTGCGACGAGGCGTTGTCGTGGTGAAGGAGGATCCTACTGCGAGGTCGTTTCTCCCGAACTTTTTCCAAGACAAGTGGCAAACAATTGTTAGTATACCACTCTGCAGTAACTGTTTTTCGATCATCTAAAACAATTGTCGCGTAATTTCCGATCCTTCCGAAGAACGAGGCCACCATCTTTTTTCCCACGCTTCGACCTCTCTTCACTTTAGTTGGCAACTCCTCGGAAGGAAACACCCACTGAGCTTTGAACTCATTAAACCAGTTGTAAACAGTGGCACGAGATGGGGCTTCATCGTGAAAGGCCAATCGAAGTGTATCATAACTTTCTTGTTGACTTAAATGACAACGAAAGTCATAAAAAATCATTGCACGAAAATTTTCTCGCGTTATGTTCATGCTGACGTGTCACAGACAATTTTCAATTGCCGCCAAATCGTAAAACAAATGACCAATTAATATAATAAGTACTCAATAATATTGGCAAAGAGTTCCATTTTCAAAATTTAAACTTATTTTTTTATTAAACTGTTTACAAGTGGTCAGTTCTAAAGACTTTCAGTGTCGCCCTCGTATTGATGCCACACCCTTTTATCATTGTCGCTTATATTTAAAACTGAACCACTAAACCAATCGCAATGAAATTTCTGTGCGAATAACATGAAATTTGTCCTTTCAAGTCATAATACTTTTCTAAATATATGCAGAAAAAATTTATTGAGAAAAAAAAAGTATAATAAACTAGCCGTTTTCCGCAGCTCCGCCTGCGTTAAAAAGTAGCCTATGTTTGACCCCGGGTCTTTAACTATACTCATACCAAATTTCATCTAAATCCTTTCAGCGGTTTGGCCGTGAAAGGGTAACAGACAGACAGACAGACTTTCGCATTTATAATATTAGTATGGATAATACTATCTCTACGTAAATAGTTTGTAAATCGAAATCCTCGCCCCATGTAAGTATCAGAGAGAACAACACGTGAGTCTAAATTTGAACATTTCGTGTTTTCCAAACTGTTCCGATCGCGTCAATTTCACGTCAACTCTCATACCAGGACGTAATTATTCTACGTGATTTCTGTATTTACCATTTCTTCTAGTGGAGTCGAAATGGCTTACTCTACAGATTAGTTTTGACCAATAAGTGGCCACCATAAGTATCGATATATAGAATTCAATTGAATGCCATAAAAATTCTCCGCTCACCAAGTACAAAATCAGTTTCAGTTAGTAGTCAAAATGTTAAAAAAAATTACCTGTCCAAAATGTTTATACGGTAGGTCTAAATGTAGCACTTCTAAGTACGGTGTGTCCTCTTAGACAATGTCACACTTGCATAACCCAGAACAAATGATAACTTGACCCAATTTTAAACCCCTTTATAAATCCATTTATTTTATACATTAATTAAATGCATATAAGTATCTACTCAATTATTTTATTAATTAAATTTATGTTGAGTAGGCATTACTTTATAATTTGATAGACACCTGTAGCATTTTCTTCTCGTTTTATCATATTCAAATATTTATTGCTAGAGCCATCTTTTTCGTTATAAAATTGGAACATAAACATGTCCGGCCTCTATAAGGCTGTACAAATTGAACGTTTCACATACAGCAGAGAATACAATAAGCGGATTATCGCGTTGGCCGTTATGAGCTCTATAAACAAATGACTCGGCCTTTTGTTGGGCAAAAACGCTGCTAAATAATCCTGTTATAATATATATTCTTTAAAAATATTTTTATTGACAGGCGTTTTTTTTTTATAATATCACAATAAATAAAAACATTTAAATTTCTTTCAAAAGTTCGCTTAGATTGAACGAAAACAAAATGAAGTTAAGCAAGAAACCATAGGCCTACTACTACTACTGACTAAGTAACGCATCCCTGTCTTTTCAGTATTTATACAAAAACACAAACCCAACCATCAATTGAATTAAAGAACTCTAACTCTCAACATGTTATAATTTTATTGCATGTACTCATATAAAACAATATTTTCTAATGATTTCCAACTTTCTGAAAAATGTATTTGCTAAATTCTCGGGACGCTAAAATTTATTGCTTTAAAAAGGCAGGGTAATGTACTGTACACCAATACTTTCATGGCTACGTCGAATGGTCGTAATCTAATGTAAGTGAGATGATGGCTCTTGAAGTGAATATCAAAAATACCTGCCAAATTAAATAAATGGGCACCTACCTGCGAGCCTACTTACGTTTCTTTGAAATAAAAGATTCATAAAAGCTTCGAAAGGTTTGACGTAAAAATGTTCTTTAAAAACGATGACTAAAAGAGCTTCAAATTTTAATCAACTGCTTGTTTTGTGTCGATCGAAACCAATACTGAATGAAATGAGCACACAATTATCCGAGCTTTCAATTTACTAACCTCAAGTGCAAATATTTGTTTTACATTTAGATAAAATATTTTATCCTTTTTATTAGTTTGAACACACACCAAATATATTTTTTAATTATGGTTTCATAATAAAAGAGTTGTAGTTTATGACTCATTTCAGCATGCCTCTTAGGTATTGTCAGTCGATTAAAAACATATTTTCCCAAATAGATTTAAAGTAAGGCACAGTTATAATAGTCAATTTGAAACCATACTCGTATTGCCCAATAATTGATACAAATGATTTGATTTGAATATAGGTAACTCAAAATGTCAAAGAGCATTGAAACCGTCACGGGTGACGCTCTTTTCTCAATGCAAAATCTAGATGTCCACAGTAAAGCGGCATGGGACATCTATACGAGTATAACTGCAAGATGGGCCGACTACAGAAAGACCAATCTATGCATAAGGCATTCAAAAATTTATATTTATATAAATTATATTTAATTTATTCAGGCGTTACTTTGCGAAAGTTAAAGTGATGCCGGCCGGCAATAGTTTGCATGAACTAACTGGTGGCGAAAGCACGCATAATAACTTGGTAAGTGCATTAATCTGTAGCCTACCGTGACCGCTCACGTGTTTTTCATAGACAAAATATTTGGTTTACAAAAACATACATAACTTATAGAACCTTAAGTAATTAGAAGTATTAAAATAGTTTCATTTAAGACAAAAGAAGTTGATCAAAAATTTATGCAGGCATCACAAAACGATCCTTACCGAAACTGTCTTGAAGACAGCCAACAATCAATTAGTCAATGTCAGTAAAACCACAGATTTGAGATTACGAGCACTCCGACCCAAATTGCTTCCATTTGTCATCCCCCTGCATGACTGACTTCGACTTACGAATGATCATTGCGTTTGTGAGAAATGTACGTAACTATTTTCTTATGTTAAAAAAACTTGAGCTATTTTTTGTAGCAATTTACAACTAAAATCTTTCTTAGTGGCCTTTTTTTATTGAATAATGCAAACTGTGAATGAATGGACTAGTAAACAAAAGTTATTAAATAAAGAATTTATTTATTATTATTATTTACCTGCACGTTACCCTGAGATCTTATTCAATACCTTTAATTTTCATGTTTATATTTTTCTCGGGATAACTTTCCAGCGCTCCCACTCAAATAATTTTCCAGTGAAATCTTGTGTTAAAAGTAACTAATTAAAAAGAAAAACGTAAGAAAACGTCAAACTTTCAGCTAATATACAATTTTGTTTTATTACCAGAATTTTAATAATGCTTTATTAGTACAAAATTAAAGCTATCATTATAGATAACAGTATTACTATTTACTTTTTAGTTCAGCTTGCAACAATGGAACGACTGCCGTCTGACCTTTTTACAGGGAATCATCTTTTTCATCATTCAGGTCTACAATGTCCTAGCCAATCTGGAAACAACTAAACTAATTTTTAGCCCGCAGGAATCGATCAGCGACCTCTGGGTCTTCAGACAAACGCCTTGACAAATAGACTGCAGATGCCGCATAATTATTTACCATTTTACTTTAAATTCATACAGAACTAAATAAGTAGTATTTTATCTTTACAGATATCAACAATGGGACCGACGTGGCAGTGATAGCGGCGTTTCCTGAGCAGCTGGCCCGATAACCTCCTCGAAATGGCTTATCAGACAGGCACCCAACCCTGCAAGCATTCATGTATGAGAACGCAGACAGTGCCTAACCGTTAACCTAAGAACACGGTCTAAAAGTGGCGAACCGTGCAATTTTCTGCCCGATTTTTCGACACCGGCCGTCGGCGAGGTCAACAGACGAGATGAAGTAAAAAATTTACAATAAGTTACAATGGGTGATCTGTTACCAAGTTTACCAAAAAGTACGTTCGCAAGTGAAGTAGATGGACAAAATTGGAGTGTTGATTCGGAAGGGAGGGTTGATGAGTACAGTACTGACGAAGCGTTGGCTGCAGTGGAACTGTTTAAGGACTACCCTGAAGCTTTACTGCAGTTCGCGTCAGTGTGCTGTGTGGTGTTCATGTTGGTGGGGATACCCGGGAATTTAATCACTATTATCGCTTTGGCGAGGTGTAAAAAGGTTAGTTAAATGTTAGTTTGCTCATTTATGGTAATTAGTAAGTATTACTATTAACTTTCATTACTTTATACAAATTACAAGCATCAATTACTAAAATGTTTATTTTAAATGTTCTGGTTGTAAACACTAGGCTAGAGATTAACATAAAAGTAAATTCAATAAATAAGTTGAGAAATAAATAATAAATTTAAATATAGAAAACTTTGGCCAGCAGCGAAATAAACTGCTAAATAAAAAAGATGTTCTAATAATCGAATAATATATAAACTTATCTAAACTTCTTAGGTCTCGGCGGAGACCAATTATTAATCTAAGCTGAACTTGATAAAATACTGAGCTCTGTAAAGTATGCTTTCTGTAAGATGATGATGATTTCGAGGCTTCTGGTCAAGTAAAATAAGATTTGATGATGCTGATGATGTAAACATAAATAAACAAAACAACAGAAAACAAAACACATAATTTTTCGTTCTCATCAATAAGTGGATACAGCATATGTGGATTGTTCGTCATACAGATCGGATTTATTAAAAACATTAGAAGCAATGGTATTGTATAATTTATCAATGAAATTAATGCACTATAATCGATTAATAAGAACATTTTGTTACATTACATTCATATTGAATAAACAACACACACCGACGTTGAACTATTTTGTTATCTAACCAAACATGTCAACACATCCAGACCGCTTATTATGTTTCTATATTTACACTCACACTTCTTTACAAATATTATGAATAGACTGAAAACTGATTCGAGGCAGAAGTTCTATAACGTTTACTTTGCTTTTCCTTAATAATATTTACTGAAACAAGTAGTTGCTCGTAGCTCTTACTATTCAATTATTTAGAAAGAATCGTCTGTAAAAAAGCTTAATTTAAGCCTAAGATAAGTTAATCCTCTATCTGGGATGACCTGTAACAAACATACATACAGATAAAAAAATGGCATAATTGGTACTTAATTTTCTCAATTAGTAAAACTGGATATTTTTAAAAATAGATTGTATCGGGATCATCATCATCAAGGCGCTAACGCTCTGAGTAGGCCTGGACCTGGACCTGGTCAAGCAAACTTCTCCAGATTGTTCGTTTTTGAGCTTACGTTTCCAGCTCTTGAGCCCTATTTTTAAATAGTGTGACTTGTTTAAAAACGGGTAAGCGAATGAAAATCATTCTATTCCCCGATTTGTCGAATAAAAATCAATCGATACCGAACGTAAGTCATAGGATTGGACTCACCGGTTTTGTGTTAGTCATACTTTTCAAAAATAGGTATCTTGTCTCGGAATACATACAGTTAATGAAAATGGCAATCGAACCGGGGCTCATTGTACACTTAGTTGCCAGACTGCCCTGAAGGAGGGTCATGTTTTTTGACTTTATACTTATTGTTATGACGACGTATATCATTAGTGGCGGTAAGAAAAATTTAACTCTAAAAGCCAATAACAATACGGTATTATCCGTAACGACAAATCCGGATGTTGCAAATTAATGTTTATAAGATGTACTTAACTTTACTTGACCATTTAATTAACCTTAGACAACCCGCTATACTCGGCTAATCAAGAGAAGTGTTGAGTGGCTTTTAAACAATCTTTATCGCCGACTCTCGGCTATCAAGATGGGATTATCACGTTATTAGCAGGATAAACATAATTTTCCACTTGAGATTAAAATTTTGCTAAAATTAAAATTGAGGCTTGTCATTTTAGAAATTAAATGTCATGGGATACCTTCATAAGCCTAGGTAAGTAATAGGCACTTTGTCTTGCTCGATCTTGTGTTGTTATTTTATAATTTATGCAAATAAAACAAAAAAAACAATTAACGAAATTTTTTTACATATACGAAAATACGTGCCAAATATTAAAAGGTGCAATCCAATGACATCTTAGAGTTAATACAATGCTCTACTTACTTGATTTAATAAAAAAATGAATATAAACTTTATGTATTGCCTAAAATTGCTATTGTAAATGGTCACTATGTTCAGATTTACTAACTTTTTGAGTGATAACTTTATCAATGTTTAACATAACATCTGATAACATGGCGCGGTCAGTCATTCTGTCTAGATAAACAACATTAAACAGTAGTTTGTAATGAGATACCTTATCTAACTAGTACATAATCATTAGGACTACTTCCTAATTTTTATTATATTTAGTGATAATTGTGTGTTTGCGTTTAACTTAACACAGCCGTCAACCCGTCAAAATATCAACATATGAGAGGATAATATTATGCTATTAATATAAATAAGATTTCATTTTTGATTGATACTCTAAATAAGTCTCTTTCTCATCTACGCGACTTTCCGGTCGCATATTCTAGTGGTTGCATCCAAAACCCGAAATCCTCCTGCTAAACGTCAAAACCTTCATTACGCTCATAACAGTTTAAATGTTCGCTTAGGTAAAATAATCCGATATTTTTCCCTTCCTGATAAATGTGTCGGAAATCTGCCTGTTATCCCATTCTTCGGCTACGGTAACCGCTTAACATTTGAACCATGGAAACAATGGATCTCTACGAAGCTACTGACAATATCTTGTCAATGGCAAAGTTTTGGTCATCACAAATTTATTATACTGGAGTTGACTGAAGATTAAAGATAAAGAAAAAAAGAAAGGAATATCATCAAACATCAGCTGATTTTGTTGGTGAGTTCACAAAAGCGTTCCTAGAGATTATACTGAAATACGAGGATTTTGCTATATACCTAATACAAATATTATTTCAGTGAATATAATCTTATTTGCGAAGCAATAAGAACACTCGATTTAAATAATTTACATTTCAATCAGATTTCAAGGATTACTCGTATACTAAACCACGATTAAGCCATTTCGGATTTTCAGATTGTTTATTCAATTGAAAACAAACACGGCAATACCTTGCGATAGGCATTTTATTTACTTATTGTTAAAAATATAGCGTAATGCCCTACCAAAAAGCTCCTACAAATGGCGTTCCTTTCTCAATGCAAAAAAGACATCGTTGGATTGCGTCAAAGAGAATATGAGCAGGAAAGGCGTTAAAAATACTAGTGACAGAACAATGTTAAAAGACCTCATATACTGTACAGATTCCACATAAAAAATGGGATTTAAAATTATGAAATTAAACAGAGAGAGTTTTTTTTTTTTTTAAACAAAAGCACTTCGCGGCAAAAACCTCTCCACTTCCCTTTCATAGACCTCTAGACGTAGCTCTTCCTTGTTTTTGCCAGTAAGTTCATGTGCCCATCTCTTTTAAAAACTCTCTCGTTTTCTATCAGTTGGGACCCAGGTGGTTAAAATAAAAGGAGTCCATACCATACGGGTAAACATTTTCATGTAGAATTGCATACAATACTAATATACAATCAACATCATAACATTGATTTATATTATTCTTCCTTTAGCGTAGGTCAGTGTTCAGATAAGCTACCCATACATTGTGTGATAAAGTTAAGGTCAGTAATATTGATCACACTTGTATACATGATGTAAAATATTTATAAATTTAAATAATTACACGCGATCGAATCTATTTCGGCATTTTCATGTCATGATAATGTTTTCTACTTATTTATTTTTTACTAGTCGTTTCCCGCAGCTCCGTCTGCGTCAAAAAGTAGCCAATGTTTGACCCCGGGTCTTCAACTATATTCATACCAAATTTCATCAAAATCGTAACAGACAGACTGACAGACGGACAGTCTATCGTATTTATGTTAGTTAGTTAGTTAGTTAAGACGTTTATTTGTTCATCTGTAACACATATACATATAATTATTACATTCAATTAACACGATAGACACACACACACATCACAAGCTTATATGCATTTGTATGCCACAGCAGCACAAAAAGGCTACAGCTCAGCATAAATGTTACTTTATTTAAAGCAACTGCTGATTTTCAGCTGGCACCTTTGAAAAAGAGCGAGCGACTGCAGACTCATAAGACTCCAATATATTACTCCCCGTTAAATTACATCACATGCACAAAAAAGAGAGGCAAAAAAAGGAAAACAATACAATTTGGATACAATATTTCTGATCTTCCATTGATGATGTTAAAAAAATATAATTGTTACGAGAAAAAGCTATGCCTACACATCTATACTGTAAATACGATCGCTGCGAACAAAGCGATTGGTAGTGTCGTGTTTTTGTAGTTCGAAAAAATGTATTTTAAGATGTTTTCTAAAAGGTGTTTTCTTTAGATTTGTTCCAACACTTTGCTGCCGCATATCTAAGGGTTCCTGTAAATGCTACGGTCTTGTGGTTTTGCAATGAGAGGACTGGACGCGTTAACCTTACTTGACGTTGCGACATAAAACGTAGCTTGTCGTACAAGTATTCAGGGTTTATGAATTTGATCATATCAAATATCAAACATGCAAGGTGCAATTGCCTACGGGCCTACATTTTCAGTAAACCTGCTCTATTTAAAAACGGCGTGATATGACTAAGGGGTATGTTGTAGCAAAACCGAAGGCAAGCATTTTGCACTCTGCATCAAAACTTTCTTCCTACATAGAATTAAAGGTCCATATACGAGATCCCCGTAATTCAATTTAGACATAATAAGAGATTCACATATGTTAACGCGCAAAGCTATAGAAAGATATTCTCTAATCCTGTATAAAAGACTCAAGCGGTAGAAGCAATTTTTTACCAAGCTCAACAGATTTGTCTCGAACCTCAATTGACCGTCCATTACTATTCCTAGATTCCGTGCTTCCTCGATTAGTAAAATTTTCCAGTTGCAGTTCAATGGCATGCCAATGGAACACGATTGGTCTTAAAATTAGTAACAGAATACCAGAACCGCCAAAAATTGCTTTTGCGATCCAATTACGATTCAATTGTGCACTATGTAAAATAAGAGAATTGACACCCAGCATCTATCAATGTTACACATAATCCAAAGGAAATTTTTCGATTAGCAATCTGTCTGAAGCTAGATAAAAGCAAAATTTTCATTTTCTTTTATTTCGATAAACCCACTATCGCCGGTTGTGTCCTCAACTAAATTGTGTTCGACGATGATTTAGAAACACTCAACTTTTACAAAACAAAAATACTGTTATGAAAGTTACGAGTATCACTTTTTACTTCCACAAAGGTCACTATTATCAACGGGTAGGGTTCTTTAAAACGAGCGACCATTCTACTTGCTGATAAGCGTCCATAAAGGACAAGAATACTCTTCTAAAAATACTTAAAACGCTCGAGTTTAGTTAGTTAGAAGTTATTCTTGGTCTCATTATAGCGTATACACGGTTGCATCTTAAAAGCGGGGTTATATAAGAACCCTGGTCTGATTAAATGTCCACGTCTCCAACATGACATTGCGGATTTTTAAGAGCAACGCCTGTTTCCGACCCTTCTTAGGAATGTTGTAATGTAATTTAAAACTTATTCTTTATTAAATTATTACTGCTAAAAATCTATTGTTCCCTTTACAATTTATTAGACTCATTTATGATCTTTTTCTGACACCTTTTTTTTCATCTCTATGCTGAATACGAAACAAGTTGGGCCATTTCGGGCGAGCGAGCGAGCGTCTCAGTTTCTACTGGCCGAAAAATATTTTGTCCGTCTGTCTGTCTGTTCTCGCCTAGTCGCATTTCTTAACCGATTCTTATGAAGTTTTGTGAGCAGGTTCCGTAATTATATAGAATTTTTTACTTTAACATACTATGTAAGGTATCAAATGAAAGGGCTTTATGAGTAGATTACACAGTAATAAACTTTACTCCCATATTGGTCATAATCATCATTTCGTGTGGGTTACATTGTCAATCGACCATGTACACTCTGGTGTCAGAGTTGTGCGGAACCGTCTCCCGGCCCCTAACGTGGTTCCTTTAACGACCACCAAATGGCAGCCGGGGCCAACGGCTTAACGTGCCTTCAGAAGCACGGAATCATCTTTATTATCAGACTATCAGGTGATTTAACCCTGCAATGTCCTAACCAAACTGAAAACAACTAAACAAAGTATGCACGACCCCCGGCCAAAAGCGAACGCCTTAACCACTGGACCACAGTTATATTGGTCAAACCCAGAGACTATATGTAGTACAAAAGTTAAATACATATAAATTGAAATGAAAGAAGAAATGAAAATATCGGTTATTTTGTGGTTGTAAGGGCTGGCGAGGTCTACTGTTCTCACAGAACCACTAGCTCTATGAAGAGTCTATTAATTGAGTAACCGATAAGGAAATATAATTTAGGCATTTGATATTGTATATTCCTCAGGGAAATTTAGTTTAATTTCACAATATCTATGTGTATGTTAAAGGTAATCCCATAATGCGATCCTAAACTTGAAATGGACGTGGGAATTATAAAATTATTTGTAAGAAAATTATACCTATTACAATCCTTTGTTATTTATTTAAAAGTTGCTAGATTAAAGTTATTAATTGAACATTTTCTTGTTCTTTCGCAGGTTCGCAACGCAACAGCAGTATTTATTATGAACTTATCATGTTCTGATCTGCTTTTCTGCTGTTTTAACTTACCCCTGGCTGCCTCTACCTTCTGGCGAAAATCCTGGGCACATGGCAGGACACTATGCAGAATGTTCCCTTTAGCCAGATATGCTCTAGTGGCAGTATCACTCTTCACTGTTCTAGCCATCACCATCAATAGATATGTCATGATTTCTCATCCCAGACTTTACCCGAAGTAAGTAATATATCTCTTTTTAATCATTTTTATATTTACGGTGTTTAGAATATGAACGTTTGCATTTTTATGTTTCAGATTGTATAAAAAGCACTACCTCGCAGTAATGGTTGCCAGCACGTGGATATTTTCATTTGGAGCACTCATAGCAACTTGGCTTGAAAAATGGGGCAGGTTTGGTTTGGACCCAACTATTGGATCATGCTCTATACTCCCAGACCAAAACAATAGGTCACCCAAAGAGTTTCTATTCGTTGGTGCGTTTATGCTTCCCTGTCTGGCTATTGTGGTATGTTATGCTCGAATATTTTGCATTGTTAGAGAAGCGGCAAGAAAATCTAGAGCTCCTGCTCGTGGAAAACCTAAAAAAGGTTTAGAGGACTCGGCGGTGGGATCAGCATCAACTGCTTTAGAGCGTTCGCCTGGTCCTGAGAACGGCTTAAATCACATAGCTCCCGCGAAAAGAGCGTTATTAGCCCCTCCGGTATTGCATTGTCCTCCTACACCAGCACCTGAGCGTTCTTCATCATCTGGTGTTGACACTCTAGACGGGCACGATGAAGAATGTGCTTTGGATGCCAAGCCTAGAACACCAAGTGGTGGTGAAACTGCCAAGAGACTTCGACAAGCGGCAGTAGTTTTAAGAAGGTCCCCAGCTTCGGTTAGACCACCTCGCCTAACTCCCAAAGACAGAAAATTACTAAAAATGATAATGGCAATTATGTTATCATTCTGGGTGTGTTATCTCCCAATAACTCTAACGAAAATCTTCCGAGAGTTCACTTCACACCCGGCGGCAAACATAGCTGGATACTTATTGATATATTTGACAACGTGTATAAATCCTATAATATACGTGGTGATGTCGAGCGAGTACCGGCAGGCGTACAAGAACTTACTCATGTGTCGGCGGTGGGCGTGACGGTCGTCCGGCGATGGCGCGTCAGAGAAGCGCCCGCCGTGACTAGTGGTTACTGACAGGACCAACTCAGATCGAGGTGAACTTAAACACCCGTTCGTAAAGTTGTAGATTGTGGAACATTGGACTCTCAATAAGTGTTATTCTAGTACCGAATATAGTGTAAGCTCGCGAACCGTCCGTGATTGTACAATTGACGAAGAAATATGTGAAATCTCATCGTCGTATTTTTAAGAATTGGAGCAATCTCATTTAGTATTGATAATAATTATGAATGGACAAGAAGTGTGAGATGAATTAAGCTCAAGGAAAGACTTTTCTTTAAGCATTCTGCAATCAAGATATTATAATTAAAATATTGGATTACTCAAATGATGAATTGAGTTACAGTCAAATAATTAATTTTATATCAAGGTTTAGCAATAAAGTGGCGAGGACCAAAGAGGACTGTACAATAATGTTGGAGAGCAATAAAATAACGATTAAATGTATTGAAAAACATGACAGACTCGAGTAAAACGCTTATCAATCGCGGCCATACCCACGTCCGTTCTCACCTAAATTGACTCATAAGCGGTTAGGGAAAATTGCTGTAAACAATAAATCATCAGAAAACCAAGCATTAGTTAAAATGTATCTCATTCGTAGTGCAATGTTTGTGAACAAATGACGTGCAATCGAGTGGCTCGGAATTGAAATGGGTGATTTAGTGAAGAATGCGACGTTAGTAAATGATACTAGTGATGACTATGTATTGTTGGGACTGGACGAATACGCTTCTGACGAGGCGTTGGCTGCTGTGCATTTGTTTAAGGATTATCACGACGGGATATTGCAGTTCGCGTCTGTGTGCTGCATGATCTTCATGTTGATTGGGATTCCGGGGAACTTGATCACGATCATCGCTTTGGCACGCTGCAAAAAGGTAAGTTTTATTAATTAATTTTGTCTCTTCCAAAACAAAGATAATATTTGTCATATGTTTTAAATAAGACTCATGTTTTATTTAATAACATTACCTTATGATATTTCATATATCAGTTTTTATATATTTTAACTGATAATTGTTTGTAGTTATTAGTATAGTTAAGTTATTAGTTTTCTAATAACGTAAAAATAAATTTTGGAAATGGTCATGATTTGTTTGATTCGAATAAGAATAAAATTTCATCTTTGTTTACATTACCTATAATCTCTATGGCTTCAGTTTACCGCTATTTACTTTCACATATAGTTTTATTATAATTAGTAAATGGCGCAATAAAGTATTCATTTATTCATTCATTACGGCATCTCATCATCATAGTAGATATTAGAGTTTACGAGAAAGAATCCATTCTGTTTATAAATTTTCAATTTTACACTAAAAAGCTTTGCCTAAAATCTGGACAATATCAATGAAATCAAAACCCGAAATCCGTAAGTATCAGTCGTAGGAATTGCAAGAAATAAGCTGAATACGTAAGGCAGTATCGCACGGCCATGTCGCACTACAAAGGCAAATTGGAAATTAACGTAATTGCGCGTGAACAGCGAATGTCTCATATGAGACATTTCTCCTTGTCTTTATTCTGACGTATTCCCAGAGAGCTACGTTATTACAAAAGATAAAAACTAAATACAATACTGTTATAAATGGAAAAAAATGTTATTTAAAAAAAAAAAACAAAAAAAAATACAAAATAAAATAAACAGAAAACTTCATACGTAATGCAGATACCTATAGAAAATTGTTTATATTCCACAGACAATCCCAATAGTTGATCATCATTTTACGGGAACTTACTGGATTTTAGAGATCTGTTTTGATATTATCCATCTACAACGTCGCAGTCACTATTTTGGTGTCATTCACTGCAAATCTTGAACCAATGTTTCTGCTATTTCATAAGTGTATTCTTACAAATCATATGAACCAGGCTATCTTTTCAACAATCAATATAATTGATTTCATGCGGTGAATGACACAATCACTATACAAATAAACGCGAATTCATACTCACCTAACTACGTAGTTAAATAGCGACGTTCAATGCCATGCTCTATTTAGCAAACTTTTGTATATTATAGCGCAACTAAATACCTTTGCACTGAATTATATGGAAACTTATTTGCTTTATAAAAAAAAAAACATTTGTTTAATCCTCCATGACCACATTTTTGGTGTGTCACCGCTACTTTTTTTATACAATTAAGTAGGCCAACAGTCGTACGGTTCACCTCATCGTAAGTGGTTACCGTAGCCTATGAATTATTTATTTATTTATTTTTTCACGCCCTTATTGAAGGCTCCCATGTTATAGTCACTAAGGAACACCATGGCAGGTACTTAAAATTAAATACTCTTTATCTTCTGTAGAATCATTTCTATTACTTATAGAAATTTCACTTGGGTACTTATTGATTCCTTCATCCAACGCAGTGGCATTCTTATTTGTAAATATTATATGTTGGGTACTTTGAACTTTGGAACTGAACAGATTCATTCATAGTGACGAATTTCAATGTAAAATACAGTATAACACACATGTGTTTTTCCTCTTACAGGTTCACAACGCGACTGCTCTCTTCATAATAAATTTGTCCGTTTCTGATTTGTTTTTCTGCTGCTTGGAACTTCCAATGGCTGCAACGACCTTCTGGAATAAACATTGGGTGTTTGGCACCACCATGTGCCGGCTGTTCCCCATGGCTAAATATGCATTAGTCGCTGTTTCACTGTTCTCTATTACTGCTATCACCATCAATAGATATATCATTATATCGTATCCTCAACTATATACCAAGTAAGTATTCACTGAACTTTATTTCGTTAGTAGTTAATTAGTTGATGTTTATAAATAAAAAAAATAATAAGATTTACCACAATTTAATGTCTTAAAACTAATCATCGCTCTCTCGATAGATACATTCTAAATTTTACTATAATTTCTTATTTAATATCAAGATTTAATTGTTTATGTATTGTGGAAAAGGCTTATAATTATTAAGGAATAGCTGTACGTGTAAGCTAAGGCACGTAAAAATTTTGGTACTTTCTTTTTTTACAGGATTTACAACAAGCGAAATTTAATCCTAATGGTGATGGCAATATGGCTCTTTTGTATCTGCGCAATGATACCAATATGGGTAGAAGTATGGGGTCGGTTTAGTCTAAACCCTGAAATCGGATCCTGCACCATTATAAATGACATACATGACAGATCTCCCAAGAAGTACCTCTTCATTATAGCCTTTGTTATCCCCGGTCTAACTATAACATTTTGTTACGCCAGAATATTTTTTATTGTACGAAGAGTTACCAAAAGATCACACTCTGTGTATCGTTTGAACAAAACAGTTCTAACAGACACCGCCACAATAGATATAAATGATCCAAATGCTACCACTGATGCAAATGCTAAATCGATTCGTGATAGGCTTTATATCCGGCATCTTAAATGCATGACAGTTCCAAGTTCAGAAAATTCATCTTGCTCAGGAGTTGACACACCCCAAGATGAAATTGAGAAAGATCAGAATAGCCAGAGAAACGTTACAATGGACAAAATTAGAAAAGCTTTCGTGGAACGCCGCCCAACCATCACACCGAAACCCAGTCTCCCTACGAGAAAAGATAAAAAACTAAGGACTATGATTGTAGCGATAATGCTCGCATTTTTCCTATGTCATCTGCCTATTACATTAACTAAGATATTTTTTGAATTTACCAATCATACCTCATTGAAAATTGTGTGTTATGTATTGATCTTCTTAACAACTTGTGTCAACCCAATTATCTATGTAGTGATGTCTAATGAATACCGACAAGCTTACAAAGACCTTGTGACGTGTCAACAGCAATCTGATACAACAGAATCAGCAGGTATGAGAATAGTTAATTCCTTAAATAAGTCCTTTAGGCGGTCTTCAATGAAAGTCAGATTAAAAAATAGTCATAATATTCATTGTGGAGCATAAAATGGTGAGAAGTGTGTACCGTCCGAAAATTGTGCTAAAAGTAGTGTTGCCAGGATCCTGAAGGATTTTGGAGAGTAGAGAATGAAAGCATTTACAGAAAGATTGTTTTAACATTTAAGCTGTAAATAATACTTGTTAAGATTTAGTATGTATTAAGTTATTTATATGAATGAGCGTAAACTGTATCATAATATTAATTTATATGATACATAAAACATGACGATATAATTGTAAATAAGCATTCCGTTTTAATATTGCTTGTATATTTAATAATGTAATCAAAAAATTGAGTACTTATTCCAAATCGATTATTACACAACAAGAAAAGAACTTAAAGATTTTGCACTTTAATTTTTCTCAATCATAATGTTCTCATTTCATTTATTATTGAATGTAATTGCAATATTCATTGTAAAATTTTAACCTAAAAGTAAAATTACGATTTTTTAGTCAAATGTTTATTTGTTTACCCAATCTAGTCCTTCAATAAGGTAAATCATAACACATAATTACGTAGTTTGTCATGGTATTGACTATTGACCACAGACCGTGACGTCATAAAAATACGCATAATAAATAGTAGCTATATTTCTCATTGACTGATTGTGATTGTGTTTACTGCTAGTATCATATTGTACTCAAAGCAGATTATCCTAATTATGTAAAGCATTGTGCGATAAAGCTTACTAGAATTCTTTCGCGGAAATTCAATGAAACGAAAAATTATGCTTGACAACGAAGGAATAGTACCTTAATATGTTTCTAATTTATCAAAATTAATAACTGTACTTTCAGCTTTTACCTCCTACACTTCCTTTGTACGTGATGAAACTCAATAATTATAATGGTTCAATTGTAATAGATTACTTTCTCAGTTTATATATAATGAGTAAATAATTTCACGGCTACAACAAAAAATAATTTTCGCGAAAGATGTTCATTGTTAGACTTTCGTACAAGTTGTACAATATCAACGTGTGATATTATTGTATATAAGGTTGGTGTCAAAGACATAAGAGAAATGTTTCGAGATGATATTATTGAATCGATGACGGTGCTGATATACTTGAATTTATTTTTAAGGATATAATCAAGCAAATAGACGTGCATTTTTAAACTAAAGATTTTTGTAATATTTTAACAACTTTGATATATCTCTGTATTCAATTTTTCTGTACAAGAATCCTTAATATGAACACATACTGATCTTCTTTTAATCTGGATGATCATCCTAGTAGATTATTATATTATATTAAAATAATTAATGAGCCAAAATTATCTAACAACGCGATATTTGGAAAAAAAATATTTAGAAAAATTCTCAATTAAAAAGCATACTATGTCAATAGAACTAAAAATGTTTTCATTACCTAAAACCCATTATGAACTTTGAAATTACTATTGACAGCATACTTTGGTACAATCCGTGAATCATTGCTAAATTACGTATTTAAGATTAAATATTATTCTAATTCAACTATAAATTTAGTTATGCATAAAGCTATAAAATATAACATTACATGCATACTTATGTCTAGCCCAAGTATCATAATCAGCATTCATTAATTCAAAAAATTTAAATGACCGTAAAAATCCGTTTTATATCTATAAATACACAAATGAAAAATAAAATTAAATCTATACACAAATGA
Source organism: Euzophera pinguis (assembly GCA_947363495.1). Taxonomy (NCBI): domain Eukaryota; kingdom Metazoa; phylum Arthropoda; class Insecta; order Lepidoptera; family Pyralidae; genus Euzophera; species Euzophera pinguis. Next base: position 8,126,892 of record OX376170.1, on the reverse strand, counting down.
AAATACCGAAGTCTTGAGAGTATTTGCAATATCGGTTCATATTTTAAAATAAACATACCAGAAATTCGCTTTTCAGCAAAGCTTTGGGCGAAATATAATATCATCCATTAAATAGAAAATTCAGCTCTTTGTATTTGTAAATAATTTGGCAATCATTAATATTCTTCACTCGAATAAATGGTCGAATATAGGCGTCTGAAAATTAATGTACCACTTTTTGATAAAGACTGGTAATTTATTATTATTTTAGGGGCCGTTTGTTTCCCTGTTTATATATTAATCCAAATAAATATACATCCAAAGAAATGTATTGCACCAAATAAAAACATACGAGATATGCAAAATACAATTGTCATATTTATGAACATATTGCACTATTAAAATATTTAAAAATAGTTAGACATATATTAATAAAAAGAACGAATACTATAGACTATTCCAATGGTTATTTGTATATTATTAACAAGTTAAATATATTATACAAGGTATATTAAGCGTTATAAATATATTTATAATATAGCAATTTCCCAAAGATACGATATTAATTTAAATAACGATACCTATATGTATTTATCGTACTAGATATATAAACGTAATGTAAGTCAAATTGTTTAAAAATAAGTTCTATAAGGCATATAGGAATTCATGCCACCGTCTTAAAAATAAAATTCGAAACTTCATATAGAAATATTGGCTTTTTTATCTTGTGACAAACGTTTTAAACATAATGTAACTTTTATAATTAGGACGGTAATAGTTTTATGATAAATAATAAATGCCCGATTTAAAAAAAATCCTGATGAACCATGATATCGAATACCTATAAAGTTGTAATCTCAAAATGTTAAATTTCTCAAATGGTCTAAAATATTGACTAAGTAAATCAAATTCGATTTAGACATACCCGTACAGACAACTGACAGACAAAAAGAGTATCATGCATTGTAAAACTGCAATTTGTTATTCTAAAAAAATTGGAGAAAGTTAAAAACTCATTACAGACATTAACCTAGAACTTGTAATTAAATTACCCTCTATTATTATTGAAAAAAATCTTATCAACAGTTTACATGGTACCGATGTTTGAAGAAATTTCAAGTCAAACTGAGGACTTAGACGAAGTAATACCGCTAGAATAAATCATACTGTATATATTTTTTATATTTTATTTAATTTACTTTATTTATTTCTGAATTTACATTTCACTATCCTCAATGTAAATTAACTATTTTTTACAAAATATGCGTTGTATCTGCTGTCTAAATTTATGCCAAAGATATTATGCATTATAAAACTAATTCTGTTAAACTACTTTATTTGTATACAATGTTAGTTAATGTAAGGTAAACAGTGCAATTAAATAAGTATATTGCACATTGAAATTTATCCGTTTTATACACAATTCTTCTAAAGCGTAGTCAAACCACATTTATTTCAAATGTTTTTGTTTATTTAACTATGCAATTGCTCTTACTTATTTTATTTTAAATTAAACCTGTATGTAATAATTTGCGATTCTTACGAATGTACATTAGCAATCCAAAAGATTCCACCAAGTAGGTACCTACCAAAGAACCAAACTTTTGGGGCCACAAATCCCTTAAGCCATTGTACTTACCAAAGATGTAACATAATTAAAGTAAAATGTTTCAATTTCTTGTCGTTTTAATAAATATTTTCTCCATCGTTACAAAATATAATTGTATAATATACTAGCTGTTTTCCGCAGCTCCGCCTGCGGTATATGGCTTATGTTACTCAGGGTGAATGTAGCTTTCCAATGGTGAAAGAATTTTAGAAATCGGCACAGTAGTTTTTGAGTTTATTCATTACAAACATACACATAAAAATACAAATCTTTCTTCTTTATAATATTAGTGTAGATAGATATATAGAATTATATTTTAAGTCGAGTCCGGAATTAAAATTGTAAAGGCAGAAATGAAAGCAATATAAGTGGGTACGTTGGTCAATTTACTTTCTACATACATACATACCATCACGCCTTTTTCCCGTAGAGGTAGGCAGAGACTACGGATTTTCATTTTCTACGATCCTTACCCAATTCTCTCGCTTCTTCTACGCTCATCACTCTCGTCATACGCGCTCCTCGATTACGGGTACTCCTGACATCTCCCTTTTTTAATATTATGTCTGCGATTTGGTAGCAGTATATTTTCCGAGGCCGGCTCTTACCGACATTTCCTGACACCTTTCATTTGTAAATACTTACTTAATACTACTTTCTCATTACCGAATAAATAAAAAATACTAGCTTCCACTCTCAGCTCTGCTCGAATGGATATCAAATAGCCTCCTATCTTTTCTTATATCTCTGTTTCAAATTTCATCAAAATTGTCTGAGTACCTAGGTAGTTTATGCGTGGAATACTAATAGGAAAAGTAATTAGTTGGTAATTTCATATAGATTTAGCTAAAGCTAATTGAAGCAACAACTTGTCAAGGAAACAGATAATTCGTCAAGGACACTGAACCCGACCCGATAAGTCAGCGTAAAGTAATTACATTACTATCTGAGTAAACTATGAGAGGCGCCTATATATATCTTAAGTCTCATCGCTCTTTGATTGGAGACGTCTTATAGTCTTTACAAACACTTAAACTTAGATTAATAATTGGTCTCCGCGGTCGAGCTCGCGAGACCAATTATTAATCTATGCACTTAAATTAGTACACGTAGGTATAAGATAAAAGATTTAGTCAAATGTGGTAAGCTCTTCGATGGAAATTTTATGGCTTCCAGAAAAGTCTTTTGTTTTTTCGCTTCGACTTGGAGGGTGTTTTGCCATACTCCCAAATTCGTACCAGTAGAGACTTCTTGAAAGGAATCAAATCAAATCAAATAATTTATTATGAATTAGTACTTAGTTCTATGATTTTTTCTCTGCGTCTACCTGGGGGTTTAAGTATTAATTAATTAAGAAACCCTTCTAGTAGTATTAGGGGAAAATACACATATGGCAAACTTAATTTGCATACATGCGTATTATACCTACTCATCATCTTATATTAGTTTTAGTTGTCTACGAAAAATTCCTTAAAATTTTTAACGTATAAGTACTTTACTTTGACTTGAATTTCGTTTAACTTAAAATATTTCGCAGAAACTCAATGAAAGCGGAAGGGTATATTTTCTCAAGCTGTATATAGTTCCTCATCGTGCCTTTTTCTTGGCCGCTGCGAAATAAAAGCCTTCTTCCATTAAACTGTCGTAAAGCAAAACTTTATTGCTTATATCTGTCCCTTTAATTAAATGGTAAATTTTTAGTTAAATAAAGCCTATTACTGGTAAATTATAACCATAGTAAGTCCCATAGAATATTTAAAAAATGTAAGGGGCTGGGTCTAAATTACAACACTTGAATAAGTAGACCAGATTTAATGGTACACAAAGACAGTACACAGAACAACACAAAATGGAACAATCAATACTATGGAGTAACGACAAACAAAGGTATTTCGCGCTTACAAACAAAAGGGCATAATTAGATGCTGCTTCGCACGCGCTCTGTCGCAGACTCATATGCCGTTGCGCCGGCACAGCTGGCCAGCTACGGAGGTGACGCGGGATACGGGTTGGTGCGCGGGATGGTGGGTACGGCTCGCTCGACTCAGTTCAAGCGGCGGTGATCGCCATCTATTGGCGGTAAGCCGACACTACGCGCCCGCTCGCTACATCCTCCCCCTCTATACCGACCTAGGCGACCCCGCGTTTGGGATAGGTTTCTTACGTGGTCGACCCCACCTGCGTTTTTCCCTTACAGGTTCTTGGACGCGGCCAACGAATGAAGTGTTTGATATGTTATTGCGATTAAATAATTAGTAAGGAGCGATGCGTGGTATTTACCTATGAAAGTGCCATCATTGATACCTTCTAACTAGTAAGTAGAGGAACTCACTACTTTTCTAATTTTATACGGTCCATCTCTCTTCGAAATGATTTTGCACGACTGACCTTTGTCAATATAATTTAAACATTGACTCTTTAGGAGTACTAAATCTCCAGCTTTAAACCTATCGGCAATACACTTTCAGTTATTTGTTTGCCTGTAAAAATGCGATCGTTGACGAGCAAAAATGGATTCTGAGTGAACGGGACTCGCAATAGACGCGTCATGGAAATCCGTTGCGACTTTGGTATTGTCGTGAACGGTTCTACCAGAAATGCCTTATCGCTTTCAACACCCTCTGGACCATAGCGATAAGTATGTCTCGACTACGGAGCTGAAAAATCAGGAAATACGACTTTACGAAATCAAATGTGTTGTCAGGATTATCATGAAAATACCAAACATCACGCAGGATATCTACTAATACTAATAGCGTCCTGTTTGAAGCTCCTGGTATAACAAGCAAGTATTTGATGACTACATCGCGATTTCCAATAGTGACTTTCACATCGGCAGTTAGAATCCTTCTCTGACTCTGCGTTCCATCGGCTAATCCTATTGTTTGCTCAGTCTCCCTAAACTGAACACCTTGTTCTACTAACACAGAATACAATTTAGGGCTAGCTATGGAATGAGTTGCGCCAGTATCAATGATAGCCACTCCTTTGCGGTTAGAAATATGTAAAGTGACAGTAGGAAGTGAAGTCGCGTCGATGTTTGCGACTTTGCCACAAGTTTGGGAATTTTTGAATTTTTCGCCCTGTATAAATGATGAATCGCGTGAAAACGGCAAATTATTATTCTTACATTGCTTAGAATGTCGAAAACTAGTTTCCTGCAAACTTGTGACATTTTCCCCCAACACACCCTGTTTATTTGAACTTTCGTCAAAAACATCCTGTATATCAAAAGTTTGGTCAGACTCTTCTTGTACTTAGGAAACATTCAAAACAACGGGGTTTTCGTTTAGGAGGTCTAAATGAAGAAAAATAAAAAACCGTACAGAACCCTCTCCACGCGAGCCGACTCACATTTGGCCAGTTTATTTTATTTTAAAGGATTTTTTAAGCTACAATTTATAATCCGTAACAAGACCTCAGCAATTAATAATTTTCCCATTGGTCGGGCACCAGTCAAGTAGCTGGCAACACCATAATCGATGCTAGTGTGCGTAAATGCACATTGTTTTACACACACTTTCCTAATAAGTTTTTCTTTCTGGAAACTGATTTTTCTTCACAGCGCGGTATCTAGTCCTAGTATCTAGTCAGGAGACCAATTATTAATCTAAGATATGCATATGTGTATAATTAGATGCTGCCTCGCACGCGCTCTTTTGCAGACTCGCATGCCGTTGGCCAGCTACGGAGGTGCTGCGGTATGCGGGTTAATGCGCGGGAAGGTGGGTACGGCCCGCTCGACTCATGTCGAGTGGCGGCGCGTGGTGATCGCCATCTATTGGCGGTAAGCTGATAGTACGTGCCCGCTCGCTACAAAAATATATTAATTTGCTGTTACTAATTGGTAATACTTTCGTCTAGTAGTAGTTCTGTGCACAGAACTAGTGGGGCTTTTTCATTTCCAATAGTTCTGTTGGCAAAAACAACATCCTGTTTGCCGAACTAGTGAGACTTAGTGATTCCCACTAGTTCTGTTCTGTTGACTTTTAGACTAAACGAGCCTAAGTTGAGGATTGTAACATAACGTGTTTTTTTATTATCTCGTCTTTATAACTGTGAATGTATAGAAAACAAACAAATGTCGAAAAAACAAATGAATGTCGGAGAAACCAGTGAATGCCGGAAAAACAAGTGTTGCCGGAAAAACAAGTGATGCCGGAAAAACAAGTGATGCCGGAAAACAAGTGAATGCCGGAAAAACAAGTGAATGCCGGAAGAACAAAAGAAAGTCGGAAAAGGCTTATTTAACGATCGTGTGTTGAAAAAACAGGTTCAAGCGATTATCGACCTCACGAGCTCACTGAAAGAAACCTAATGAACCGTGTCTCGTTTAAGATTCTTTATTACGACGTAAGAAGCTGATAACTGATGATGAAAAGTAGATCACGTACGACAAGAACGTGCGAAAAAGGTAGTGGTTAAAGCCGGTCAGGATTCACAGACTATGGCGAAACCTGGGTTAACTTGCAACAAGGTGATGTGTGTGTGGTCGAATTGAAAGGGCATTATTCATTATAAGCTGTTACCAGCAGGACCATCGATTCTGAACTCTACTGCGAAAAACTGATGAGATTAAAGCAAGAAGTGAAAGAAAGCGGCCGGAATTAATCAACATAAAGGGTGTGGTTTTTCATCATGATAACGCTAGACCTCACACATCTTTAGCCACTCAGCAAAAATTAAGAGAGTTTGGCTGGGAGGTGTTACGCATCCGCCGTATAGTACTGACCTTGCACCTTCAGATTTCCACCTGTTTCGGTCTCTTCAGAATTCTTTAGGTAGTGTCAGGTCAACATCACGAGAGGAATGCCAAAACCACTCGTCGGGGTATTTTGATCAGAAGCCTCAAAATCAAGTATCAAGACTCTGAACAACGGATTGTCCTTCTTCATCCTAGCGTGTATTCCTAGTTGCGACGTCGTCAGCTTACACTTCGGAGCCTAGGGTACGCTGTAATTCATCGTCCTAGATTTGGCGGCAATGGTTATTACAATGAAGCGACTGCCGTCTGAACTTCGTAACTTCTCTTGTATTAGTGGCCAACACTGTCAGAATTTATCAGGCTGCCTAAAGGCTCCTGACAAAGCCTCACGACTGCTATCTATCGATAAAAACCGGGATCAACGGCTTTCCGTGCCTTTCAAAGCATTGCCTTGGCAAGCGGCAAGCGACCAATCCAATAGTGGTCGCGTGTCGCCGTCGCTCGCTTGAGACGCGCATTCGCTACGAATACGCGGGTCGCGCTCGACTATCAACTCTCAACGTAGCGATGACATAGACAGACGGAAAGACAGCCGATCAAAATATCTATACAAAAACGTTACCTACTTAGTAAGTCACAAGTTCTATTTTGCTTAAATAGGCAAAGATGAGAAGATATTACAGTAAACACAGTAAGAAGTAAAATGGATTTCTTTTGAAGTTTCCTCTAATAACTATAAAAGTAACTTAGTTAACTGAGACGCAATCTTTTAAACTGTTCTTAGCGGTGATGAAAACACAGATTGAAGATAAAACTAAACTTTTGCAATCGGCGAACTTGTAAACGCTCAATTTAGTATTTTTATTGTATTTGCGATTCATTTATCAAAACTATTTGTTGACGTTGATCTAAATTATTAAAGAACTAGCTATTTCCCACAGCTGCGCCTGCGTCAAAAAGTAACCTTTGTTTGACTTCGGGTCTTCAACTATATTCATACTAAATTTCATTGAAATCTGTTCAACGGTTTGACCGTGATAGCGAACAGACATCATAGACAGATAGACTTTCGCACTTATGTTAATGTAATATTCCATACTAATATATGGAATACTACATATATGGAAGTATTGATATGGATATGAGGTAACAATGTGCGGTATAGAAAATCCACGACCATTAAAAAAGAGCAAATTTTTAAAATAGATCTAAATTTACTTTAATTTTATTCACAAAAAGTGATTGACTAACGGATTTATAAAGAAAAAAAAACCCGTTTCACACTCTAATACTTAAAAAATGTTATATGCAACCGAATTTGAAACTATTACGATAATGATAGGTACTGACAAAAATATACTCATATTTATTCCCTTATCCAAGCCCCGAGGTGCGAGATGGTCTTGTTCCTAAAACACAAATATTATTTCAGTTAGATATAATGTGTTATAAGTTAGTTTTAAAATAGTAGGCACAGTTGTAAACGCATCCATAACATATGGACAAACCTCAAGGATTTTATATGTTATTTAAGCTAAATTTATTTGATAAATAAATAAAAAAAGTATTTATCGCGATTAGTGGACACTGCACTCTCGCAACCTGCTTAGAATGCAACCGGTAAAACGTTGTAATGAAAGTAATGATATGTTCTGAACTGGCTGAGATACAATTTCTAAATCATTGAGAAAGGAACGAATGACGTTCCTTTCTCAATGCTCTGAATAATTCATGACTTAAATAACAATTAATTTTCAGTATCTGAAGTTGTATCTTGCCGTGAAATATTAATAGAACTATTTATCAGATTAGACAATATTAAACAGGCTCAGCAACCTGACTTCGCTTGGCATATTACTTATTTTATAGTATTACTTATATGAACACATTTTCCGCCCGGTGCTAAACATTGGCTCTCTCTCTTTGTACGGGAACAAACTTATGTTCAAAAAAATGTAGACTTTTGTTTATAATTTTGCAGCTTTTTACCACATTAATGAGAATAAATAAAGTGGCATATTGCTGAAAATATCAAGGCTGTCACCTGTTGTGAAAGGGACTTAAGTATTCGGATGCCATGATTTTTCTGCCACTTTCTTATTCTGCGTGATGGCACAGAACAGATAACAATTGTACTAGTAAAACCCACGTCAGAAGCAGAACGGCTGTTGCGAATATCTCTGACACCAGAGTGCATAGGATCAATTGACCACGTAACCCACTCGATATGATTAATGTATATTCTTGTACTTGCGATCACTCCTGCATTGTCTTTTGGTTTCTAAGAATCCACTAAGTAATCATCGAGTATTTATTATTGTAACAACCGTTCATATAAACAAATAAATTACATTCCGCTCGTGTAGTTCTCAATATCCCACACAAATATTATTCAACCTAATAATTCGATACTATAGCGTAATATTGAATGTAACGATTCTTGACATTGATTTTATCTCTCAAAATATATTTCAGTCAAACTCTGAAATCAGAATCTAGACAAAATTTTAGACTCACATGTAGGATTTCGCTTTTGATCATACTGATTTACAGGATTACAGGCGGGTAACAGTTAGTATATAATATATTCAATATTAATCAAAATACACCGAAATAAGCTGCTGCGTCCGTGTTTGAGTGGTTAAGGCCCTTGCCTTAAACCCGAAAGTCGTGGGTTCGATTCCCTAAGGAAGCATACTTTGTTTGGTTGTTTCAATAAATTATTAAAATAATTCATTGTCATCACATCCACGCCCACAGAAACCATAGTTAGTAACTATCAAAAATTTAAGTTATCTATACCTATAGGTATTTACAGTTCAAAGGATACACACATATCTCGAAGGACATAGCGACGGGGCGAAACCCTGATCTACGAAAAATTTTATTCACGAACTTTCTTTTGATCCGTACAATTGGCTTAATGATAGTGCTAAAGTTAGAGCCTAGTCGTCGAATACCTTTTCGACATTTTGTTACGCTGAGCTTTCAGGAATATTTTTCAAAAGACTTACAAATTTCGCATTCTGCGGTTGAATTTTTATTTCCTCTCCGATAATTCTAAACTTATAAAATTGAAAAATTTATTTCATACTTTCCAAAATATAAAAGGTCAAAATTAACACAAAGTTTACGGAGCTTGGAATAAACCGAGCAGAAAAACTCTACCAGAAAAACCGTATTTGTATAAAAATGTTCTAATAATCTTTTTGTTGTTGCCACTCGAATTGTTTTCCTTTCATTCAAATTCCCAAGTTAGTAAAAAGAAAGGAAATGAATAAAGCAAACGATCAAATATTTGTGATGTAAATGGTTTCTAAGGGCGCTGTCAGACTGACATGAATTGAAATTCAATCAAGTGCTTGCTTGAGCTCTTCACTTGTAAGCTCAGAGCGGCTGCGATTAACGGTTTGAAACCCAGGCGTTGTAGGTGACTTGGATGGTTGTTGATGTATTTTTGATTAGCTTTATCGTATTTTACGTGTTACAGAAGGTACGTACACCGTTTTTATTGGTGGTGTGATGGTCTATGTTTTAGCGTAAAACACCTGACATTAAGAACTTAATTTCAGTAGGTATATGTTAAAAAGCCCTAGCTGCATGACGTTATTTAACGTTAATAATTATATAAACAATACAAATTGTATTTTGTTGTTTGTTAATGGATTTTTATCTTTTATCGCGTAACCTTTTTGGAGGTGTGTGATAGCCCCACACATTTTCACGTAGAGATTTTAATCGGGTATCTTCAATAGAAATAACTTTATCATTGTGTTTTGTATTCCTTTCACCAAGTTGTATGAAAAATATCGCCGATTATTGAGTCTACGTCGATAAAATGCTACCGGTGCAATTATTTCAAGACTGTAGTCGAAGACCGAATGGTATAGAAGATAAATAAATACTGTGAACAAAATTTCTTGTTTTGCCATTTATACGTTTTGCAGACTTCATATAATACTCAAAGATTATTGCAAGTGTAGGAAAACTAAGCAAATACCTGTTTTCACACAATAATATGTCTGCGATGCAGTGCGTTTCGTATTTACTGAAATTGATATTAACCTTCTTATTCTTTCAGGTATCATGTTAGTAATACATACGTAATCACATTACATAATATAACAAAGCAATTACATTTAACTGTAAGCAATACAACCCAAAATTGCGTACTTACATCGCCTGATATTCAGATTGGAATGGCAATCACGCGTGCTCGGAAGACATGTAAACCGTATTAGCCCTATAATAGTACCTACTACGAAGGCCAGCCTGTGTTGGCGAATACATACTTTCTGCCACATTTTTCTAAGCTAAATAAAATAATACTATGGAATCCAAGTACATAAATATTCAACTAAATTTACTTCATCACCTCTAGAAGTGTGGACTCGGGATTTGTATCACAAATAAAGTTACAATAGAATTACATGAGACCATCTTTCCCCCGTAAAAAAACTACAGCAAAATGAAAGATGTTATTTTAAAGCTCCTATGTCTGCTTAGCTTCAAACATACATAGAGCAAAGTGTCGTATATAATGAAGAGATGGCCTTTTGTTTATCGAAACTTAAATAATAAATCATTAATTCGATTATCTGATTTAATCCTCGTTTCGATTATTGTTTCGTGGTTATAATACCATTAATCATTTTGGAGATGTAAACGCAATACATAACGTGCAGGCTTCCATTAATTTTAACAATAGATGCGAGTTTGGAATCAACCCCAGCTAAATATAACAGAATTGTTATAATCTGACGCGTCATGCCGGTTCACTGGCTCTTAACCTGCTACCGTCATTAATCAATGTCCATGTTTCTATCTAAAAACTGGGTACGTACAAGTTTGACTCACATCCTGTGGTTCTGTACCAAATTTGCTTGTAAAGTTAGCGAATAAGTGCGAGTAAAAAACTTTCTTTTTATTAACCTATATTGTTCCACTGTTGGGCAAAGGTCTCCCCCTTCTCTTTCCAAACCTGTCTCTGCTCCGCCTTCTCTGAAAGATAATCGGTTAAATACATTTTGAAGCTGCATGTAATGTCCAAAAGTCATACTGACAAGCAATAGCACGGAAAAGGGGGGAGTGGACTTGGAACCAGGGATGACGAAGACCGGGCGAGTAGAGGGGAGTGGAAAACTCTTGTGTCGGAGGCCAAGATCCTATTGGGTCGCTGAGCCAATGCTAAGTATATATCTAATGTAATGATAGCAACGTCATGTTATTCTTCTTCTCTTTCCTTCTAATTCCTTCACTGCAGAAAAGTCCCCTTTGGGTATTTTGTTATTGTGCCTTTTTTGGTAGAGTGCGTTATCGTTTAAACCTTACGGGTTCACCATGTCCGCATGTCGAGTTTATTGCTTTACTAGAAGCGCACATTTCATCTCATATACTTACCTAACTACCATCGTAATATGGCAGATCTACATCTACATTATATAATTTTCCGCATTAGGTAATTTGTATACTTTTCTAATTTACATTGCGTGATCGTTCTCAAAAATACGGCGTTCTCATCAAGGATCTCATTTAGAATGCTAAAGACTCATTGATATGCTGTTGGGGTATGAAAAGAAAAATGCTCATACATTTTTATAACCACATGAAACATCGTCAGAAAATTATAAAATTACTTCGAAATTATTTTTTACATTAACAATTTTTAAATGTACGGCTTCTAAAAATTTAAATAACTTTCTCGGCAACCCTGATTGTGTAAGTGAAAGTAAAATCAGCCACTTTCAAAAGAGGGGTCGTTCTCTTTTTTATCTTAGCGCTTTTCCCGTTTTCTTTCTCAGCTGTTTGCTCAGTTTAAGCACACTTTTTTTTATAATAAACGTGAAATTTTCAAAACTACACCGTGAAATTTTAGTCGTTTTGGACCCATCGTCCAGTGACTCCATTCATGCAACTGAACAACTTTCCCCAAGATATAAATTTTTGAACCTCCTATACAAACACATACTTGACGACAGAGGAAAAGAGCCAAATGCGGACAAAAATGGACAATGGTTTAAAATTAGAGTTAAAGATGTGATTTTGTCTTGAATTGAATGATTATGTCGAAAGAAAAACATTCGATATCGAACGAAAATCATTCGATTTTGCGTAAGTCATACTTTTAAAAAATAGGGCTCTAGACCCGTGTGAATAGCTGTGAAGGAATATTTTGAGAAACTGATTATTAAAAAAATAGGTAGGAAGTAAAGCATGGTATGGTAGGATTGTCAGATGTACTGCCTTACAGAAGGTTAAACAAGTGAGGTAGCGACGAACATTAATCAAGCAGCCTTAAGAGACTCAGGATAAAGTGATATTATATCTTACTCGCTTACTTAGAGTATAATATGTTGTATGTTATTTGAGAAATTACAATCAGGTTATAGTGGGTAAATTTTGTAATATTAAATTAATATAATTATATCTAGGTTGTGCGTTACTTTAAATATATGCACCGCTACCAATGATGTGATGCACCAATACCAAAGTGCATAAGTCAAAATATTTTACGAATTTACACCACTTACATGTCGCTTAATAACTTTACAATGGCGGGTTGGAACTAGACTTGTATTACGGACTCATGAAGAAAAAACTAAAAAACAGTATCAGGAGCTCTATTTATAAAAACTTCAAGACAAAATCAATGTGTCGAATGCTTTTCATTCATTCAAAAAATCGAAATCTATGACATGAAATGGGTTTACCGAACTACAATGCAATACACAACAAATACTATTTATTGCGCCAAAATAAAAATATTAATGCATACACATTAAATAATAACAACTTAAACGAAACCTTAGCAAATCTCTTGTTTCCCGGTTGCATCCTCTGCTGATTGTTTCGTAGCCCATTTCCTACTTTACAAATCATTCACACGAAATTGAAAACGTATGACTCGCATGTTGAATGAAAATCGTTCCATAAATAAAAAAAATCGAGTCATGCTTTTCAAAAATAGCACTCATAGGCTCTTTGTTTCTAATGGTTTGCTTTTCATAACAATTATCACCACGAACTTCGGATCCTTGCAATCAATAAATCTTCGACTACCAAATTAGACAATCCATACTTCCATATCCACACTAATATTATAAATGCGAAAGTCTGTCGGTCTGTCTTTCTGTCTGTCTGTCTGTTAGCTTTCACGGCCAAACCGCTGAGCGGATTTTAATGAAATTTGGTATGAATATAGTTGAAGACCCGGGGTCAAACACGTGCTACTTTTTGACGCAGGCGGAGCTGCGGGATACAGCTAGTTCTATACAAAAATGATTTCAGTAAAGTTTCCTACATCGATTACTCATTTATTTTGTTATTATTTCCTCCTAGATGGGACACAAAGATAAACAGAAATTATACGTGCAGTATTGTATGACATAATAACACATAAATATCGTCTGAATAGAAGGTATCTATGCCGCGCGTGTCCGTGCTTAGTGTCCTCAGATCACAATGGGGGATTGAGGTCAATATACAAAATAGTGGCTAATAAAATATCAATAAATGTATGTAGTACCCCTGGAAAATAAATATTTTCTTTTCCTTTACATTATAAATAGGCTTAGGAAGTGTTTTAGCGTTGGAGCTTTTTTTTTATACAACTAAGTAGGCAAACAGATGTACGGCCTGGAGTGCAAAGTCCTGGCGATGCTTGCGTGTTGTTAGTCCATCGAGCGTCTCAAGCTACGGTCAGCGTTACTTGACTTGGACAGTTCGTCACTCACTGTCGAAGCCGTTTCTAAAGGCATGTAAAGTTGGCCCCGTTTGTTTTTGGAAGATGGTAGACTGTGTCAGATATTTAAAAGGAATGACGCAACGAGTATACTTACGACATTTTTGATACCATACCAGAAATGTCGTAAGTACAATTTAATTGAAATGAGGTTTACAATATATGGTAAAATGTTTGCACACAACCTAGTTTTCAAAAAGTTTCGACAAATAAACAAAGTTCACCACCGGCCGCGAGTCGCGACCTGTTTGCGTAAACAACTGATTCCAATACCGCTGACATTTTCTCTGAATATTTTCTGTAAAAGCAGCATAAACCATGAAATCCTAAGCTCGACAGATTTGCGAGGAAAAATATCGCAGATATAAGTATTTTGGTACATTTAATAACGCCATAAAAACAGGGGATGACGGCAATCGTTCGCACTCATCTTGCCCCCTTTTCGTCCCCTCTGGCGCACATTTTTCAAGATCATACGGGTGCTTGGTGAGAGATGACAGACTTAAAAAACCAACCACTCTCCAGTAAAAAGATAAAAGTGGGACCAGACGTAGTAATCTTGATTTGATGACCAAAAAGTTGATGCTTTGTAGCTCCATCATAGTTTTTTTGAGATATAGCTTTACGTTTGCCGTCACGAAAATTGTTGTTGCTTTTATATACTTAAGTAGGTATTTCTACTCTTGTTGTTTTTTATTTTCCTAGTGATATAAAAAAAAATATTTTTCTTGATGATAATTTTTGTGAAATGATGATAATTTGAATAAAATTGATGACAAAATAGTACATTATTAGATCGACTGGGAGATGGCCTATATAAATTCCATTGGCGACATCACAAGGAAAGCGGGTCAATTTTTTATTGAAAATTGTGAATTATTTTCAGCGCAATCCAATCAATGTGAAAGTATCGGTCCATTTCAGACGGCCTTGAGGGCTCTTTGATCTGACAACCCATAGCCCGTCTTTTCGTGACCTAGTAATTGTAATTTGGTTATTATTTTATTTTGTACTGGATGATCTAGAAAAATTTTCAGCGTTTGTTTTGTTTTGTAAATTGTAGTTTGTTAAAATGCTGCTCTAAAGTTTGGGGCCCCATTACTTACGTCCACTTGAATACACGTAATAAATGAGGTCAATAGATAATAAGAATATTCTTTATTGAGAACCAGTTTTTTCTAGCGTAGATCCCACATGAGCTGAGAAATAGTCAGCTGCAATAGTGTATTCATATATTTTTAGAACAAAACTTACTACAGGTTATGCAAGCTCTTTTACAGCTGACTTTTCCATATATCGAAAAAGTACAGCTCATGTGGGTGGGATGTACTACTATTTATACCTATACAAGATTCACAGTATACAAAACTAATCTTATCACATATAGCCGTATTAGCCGCTAAGCCCATATTATTAGGTATTTTTTTCACAGCCTTTGGTGTCGAGACACTAGGCCCATGGGGCGCCGGTGCGCGGGGTCTTCACAGAGAGATCAGTAGACGCCTAAAAGAGGCAACGGGTGATCCTCGCGCGGGCAGCTTTCTCACTCAGCGAATAGCCATAGCTATTCAACGAGGGAATGCTGCCTGCGTGATGGGAACTCTGCCCAGGGGACCCAATTTAGATTACATTAAGTTTTTTTTTTTTGTATTTATTATTTTTAGATAGGATAGTTAGTTTTAATTTTTATATGTTTACTTATGATATACCAATAAATGAATTAGGTATTTATGGGTAAATCTATGCTCATTGGCACGCCCAGCCTACAAAGTTCATTCCTTCTAAATATATGATAACCATTAGACAACGTTATTTGTACTGATAAATAATGGTTTTCGAAAAACAAGTCTTTGACTTTTACGACACTTGTATTTTGTAGCCATCGTTAATTTATTTGTTTAGTTAGGTAATTTACCGCAATTTTTAATATCTCATTTTACTACTTTTGTAACTCAATAAATAGTTTTATTGTCTTTACGACCAATAAAACAGTTTCCGTAAACAGGGTAATGCGATTCGTCAAAAAGATTTCGAGTGTATCGATCGATAGATAATTTTCTTGTTCTTTGTTCATCCCTTAATTCACCCCTTTCACAGTTCATCTAGTCGCAAATCTCCTCATCTGTCTACTCCAGGTAACTCATCTGTATACTTTCTATCTGTCCAGCTATACCTTATGGCTTTCTTTTTCCATATTTTCCTTGAAAGCATATGCTATAAGTGACACCACCTCTTCTGACTACAAGTATTTCTATTTTCATTAGTGGCAACATTTTTATACCGAATTTGCACGAGGTTTAGGACATGAACGTAATAAGTACCACCTATATTAAGGGTTACAATTAGATTTATTTCACATAACACACCAGATACGCTATTTTAGCGGCACATATGGTAAGTACTTATTTTCTTTGTTTAAAATTAACTTAATTATAATGATTTCTTATTTTTTCG
Organism: Euzophera pinguis; assembly: GCA_947363495.1. Taxonomy (NCBI): domain Eukaryota; kingdom Metazoa; phylum Arthropoda; class Insecta; order Lepidoptera; family Pyralidae; genus Euzophera; species Euzophera pinguis. The sequence goes on along the minus strand of OX376170.1, from coordinate 8,110,404 downwards.
CAATTGTTACATATTAAATTAAACTATTTATTTATTAATCTTCATTAAAAACATGTACAGAATGTACACATGGCAGTTTTAAAGTCAAGGCCCGTGGTCAGATACTGCATAAGCCATTAACTTGACTACAAACAGTCGCTTCGTTTGAATAACAAAATTTTTCCTCTCAATATAAAGTTCTCGGGTAGATTCTAGCTAAATATACGCTATGCTCATACGACAAAATAAAGAAATGATCATGTTTGCATTGGTGACGGAGATTGGATCCAAAGAAGGGTACGGTTACGCAAAGTTGACCGCGCGACGTCTATTCTCTTTCGGCTCACGTAGGGTCGCCAGATCAAATTTCCCTATAATAAATGTGGGAATCCATTCGTAACGAATACCCGAATATTCGTGAACCATCGGTCGCTCTGAGATATCTTTTATTTTTCTATTATATTTTGATATTTATCGTAAAAAATATGATATTTATTTTTTTGTTTGTTATTCCTATATGTACTAACAGCTAATAGGAATAAGCCGAATTGTTGACCACTTGTATTGTTACGGTATAGATTTGATTTCACATTTTTATTCAAAATATTTTAATCCTCTTTCTGTAAAAGTGAAAACTCGGACAAAACTAATCGAGAGTTTCATAACCCAATTCAAGTACATTATAAAACATCAAAATCTGATTTTTGACTTATGTTGCTTGAAATATTCACAGAATGTTTAGCTACCTAAATATTAACTTTATCATTAATTTTACTACATTAAAATAAACGTGATTTTTGTGCGGAACCCTTCTTTAGCGAATCTGACTCGCACTTGACCGATTTAATTTTTATTAGTTCACCAACCGCGAGGAATCACAATATTCTTATTTATTAGAAACATTTTAACAGTATGGCACGTTCTCTCAAGACTCGTAATATTTATATGCTGTTCTGAATACCAATATTTATTCATTGAACACTTTACTAGACACGAAAGAACATAAAGACACAATAGACATATTGGTCCCGTAAAAGCCGACTTCAATTCCTTTGCTAAACAAAAAGGCACGACTGTTCTTTTATTTAGACATATTTTTACTAAACTTCTGAAAGAAGATACTTTAGAGAAATTTTTTACAATTTTTTATTTATTTATCTACTTGATGATGTTGCAAATTTTCCAAAAAAACCAGCAATAATAGCAAATTAATATAATAAGAAATAAAAAAAATATTATATATTAATGAATATAACGAGGTACTTGATAAGGAGGGCCGGGCCATGCCTGTAGCCCTGCATGGTAAAATATAATAAAAGAGGGCTCCTAACGTATACTATATCACTACTTATAGTCAGTACTACTAACAATAGTATTTAAGGTTTTATTTTTCTATTATGTACTAACAAACATGGATCTCCGATATCTGAAATAAAGATTTTGAATTTGAAATTGTTAACTACTTACAACATCTGTCTTTAGGACATAAATAAATAGTAAAACTGAAACAATTACACGACAAACTTGTATGAAGTAATCTAAAAACAATGGGACATAAAGAGAGGTATAAAGTGGCACAACTTGGATCCAGCTAAGCTCTGCAGTAAGCCGGCAAATGGACCCCCGAGATCATACCAACTTTGTGAGTTACTGCTGTTTATACAGTGGCCCACACAGACAAGTATACACCTTAGATATAAATGTAATGGTAACGTGGCATATTTTTATATGGCCCGCCGTACTTACAGGGATATGAGTTCAGTTGTATAGTTGAGACAATGAGATATTGATGTTGGGAAAAACTAGTTGGTTAATTGTGACAATGACAATGGTGGGTTTTACATGTTTGTCGCATTTTTGATGTTTATTGTGGTCTACGGATACATAAATACTACAAACGCTTATCGGATAAACTCTTCTCTGAGCGAAATACAGCCATACAAGTTAACTAAATAGAATAAGCAGAATAAAAATTAGTTGAAATTTTTTTTTACAATAAATAAAAATAACTTTTTTTATAAATTATTATTTATAAAAATAGCCCAATTTAACCTTAATATTTAACCACTAATCACACACAGACAAATCACGATACTATTGGGTAGTTAATAATATGCAATTTGATTGAATATTTGGCTGATTATCCTGGGTGTCAATTCCGCTAATAAATTTTAATAGACCATGCAACTGATATTCAATTACGACTCAATTACGATGCATTTTTAATGTGCTCAATATTGGTATTCTGCCAACACAATTTTTAATTTCAATTTAATTGCAATTAAAACGTAATTGAATGGTTATAGTAGTAGAAATGTAAATATAATAAATAACAGATTACCGATTATTGAAAGAATTGATGATTTTTTGATTAGCAAAATTTTCAAAATTCTGGTCTTATATTTAGTAACAAGAATACCGGAAGCGTCAAAAATTGCACTAGCGATCCTATTACGATTCAGTTGTGCACTATGTAAAATAAGAGAATTGACACCCAGTTAGGCTGAATCTCGTAGACTTGTAGCTATCGCGTAGAGGAGCTACGAACAACGAGCTACGACTTCATGTGACTATGTGAAAAGCTGTCAAAAATAGTGTGGTGTGAATCCAATCGGTTTAATATAAAAGCCAAAAATACATACTTCCATACTTGTATTAAAAGTTCGAAAATCTGTTTAAATGTCTGTCTGTTACGCGTTCACAGCCAAACCGCTGAAAGAATTTTGCTGAAATTTGGTATGAATAATAATTGTAAACATGGGGTCAAACATAGGCTACTTTTTGACGCAGGCGGAGCTGCGGGAAACATCTAGTACCATATAATTCAATATATTTCTTAAAATAAATACACAAGATAACTGGAAAGAGATAGGAGAAACCTCAGCCTTAAGGCTGGGCTTCGTCTGAACAAAATACATCAAACAATAATGAATAAAAAAATACTAATTTTAATTTATAATTTATGGCTGTAAATTAAATAAAACTGGTACAGGGCACCGGATTAATAAAAGTGATATTTGCATGACAACATGCTGTTATAAAAGTTGCAAAATAAACGCCAATGCAAGTACTTTTCCCCCTCATTCTATTACGAAAATTCATTTACCGTGAACTAAGTTATTCCAAAGCATGCGATGTAAGTATATTTACTTTTAAATATCCCTGCCGTTTTCATGCTGAATCGAAGTTACAACTGAAAATATGTGAATTTCATTTCGTCATAAACTATATAGATTTCTCAATTATATTTCCCTACAGTAAATTTTCGAACAAAAACGTTCTAATAAGTAGTACCTATACGTGTACACCCGAACTAAAAAATGGGTATAAATTAAATGCTTAGAGTTAAGAAAATTCTTCGGAAACAAATGAATGTATCACTCGGCGACACACAGGAGCCCAGTTAAACCCTATGAGGTTTTAGTAGCACGGTATTTTTATGTAAATTGTATTTGTGTATTTTTATTATAAATAAATTAATAAAAAAACATCTTTCAAAAGATACATCTCTATACTCCTAAAGTAGTTAACCCGCTTTCAATGCGCGGGTTTTCATAGCTAAGTCTACAACTAACGTAGAGGAGCTACGAGCTACGAAAACAGCAAAAGGCTACGAGAACTTAACTCGTGTAAGTAATGGAGATTCCGCTTAACTATAAGTACGAAAGTTTCTACGCCTTTAGGGTACCGTACGTAGAGGGTCCGTCTGTTTATAAGATGGCTATATCGCATGATCTGTTAAAATATTCAGACAATTTTATTATTATTGAAAATTTACTAATAAGATACAAGATATCCGACATCACTAAATTATGAGGCGTATAAATTAACTTGTTTGTAGAATTCTCATTTTTTACCTCTGTTAGTCCCATAGTCGCCTTTTGCCAGTGGTATTCTTAAGGCGAATACCAGTTTAAAGCTATTCTCCGGCGTAATACGTTAATTAAAGATAAAAAATCTGTAATGAATAATGTTCGCCGGCACGAGTTAATAAGGTTATAATATATATTAAGGTTATTAAATTTCTCTCATGAAATTGATGGCTGGGATGCTCCGGTAAGTACCTAATTTACATGTCATATACGTTTTCAGATACAAATTGAAAAATGTATGTATTTATTTATTCCAATTATTTGTGTTACATGCGAATTCATACTTCTATACTAATAAGTGCAAAAGTCTGTTTGTCTGTCTGTCTATTACGCTTTCCAGGCCAAACCGCTGAACGGATATTGATGAAATTTGGTATGAATATAATGAAAGACCCGAGGTCAAACACAGGCTAGTTTTAAACGCGGACAGAGCAGGGAAAAACGGCTAGTCCTATCTATTCGCGAAAGCTCATTCCTAATTTGGTTTGTAACTCTTTACTTTTTCTAATGAACATTTCTGAAATTTTGCACACACTACACATAGTTAAAAGTCTTAATAAGGACAAAGGATATATTTAATCTCAGAAAAAACTACAATTGCCGTAGCATTTTGGTACTAACTAAATATTTAAGGTATTTAAGTAAGCTTGGAAACAATTTTAAAAAGCATCACAGTGTTTTCCTGGTACCAACACACATCGTAATTTCTGTTATTTCCTTCAGGATGACCACTTGGCATAGTGTTCCGATCATAATTTTTTCAAAATTACTTACTAATATGTATTATTTTTTGTATACGTTTGTGTTCATGCTTTATAAACATAATGTGTTATTGTACTGTGTGTGGAATGAGGTGCAGAATAAATAAATTTATAAATTATTAAATACTAAATATACCAAAAACTGATTTCAAACACCTTCATAACAAATTAATTCTATATTTTACGTTATATACGTTACGTTATATTGTTCATACATAATGGTGTATTTTATAACCTTATTCGTTTTTAAAACATTCTGTTGTGTTGTTGGTGTGGTCATAAAATGTTATGTAAAAATACAAAACCTTATTAGGGAAAGGTTTTACCGGGGCTTGCATGAAATCTACTACTCCGATTTAGATAACAAATAAGCGAAAATTGCTTTTCCTCGCAAGCAATAAAAATTTTGTTTATAGCTTTCATCATAGATGGAATATTATAATATTTGGTTGCCTGAACAGTGGAATGTGTCATTTGTTTACCTAAAGTTGGCATAATAATCCAACGTTCTGCCCATTACTAGGATATTTTTCTAATCTTCTAATTTTTTTAATATTATGATAGCTTATTCAGAAAAATACTCATAAAACGAAACAACTCATAAGCCAAAAACATTTCATTAACCGTAACAATTAGACCAACCAAAATAGACTTCATTTAATTTACTTGTAATTTAAATACACAATGCACTTTAATTATGAGGTCAAAACATCCCAAGAGTAAAAATTGATGAGTCCTTTTTCAGTTCTGTGACAATACTTCATCGCGAATTTTGGGTTCGTTGTCAGAGATTGTTGTGTTTAGCGAGAAAAAATGCCAAAGTGGTGGGGAAAACCATAGTTGCGAAAACGGTAATGAAGTTTGCTCTATATTCTGATCTCACTACAAACTAGCAAGACTGGTTAATGTGGCATAATCAATCAGCCGAAAACAGATAGATATCGTACCAATGTAATATTAAAAGAATCGATTTCAACACGCACACGCAGCAAGAAACATTTCCACAGCATGAAGGAGAATTGTTTAATTCTTAAACCAAAATTATACAAAAGTATGTTCTTAATGTATACTGTAAAACCAAGTCAACCATTTTTAATAGTTATTATTCTGTTATATTTACTATACCAAAATAGCTTACTGCATCCGGAAATGGAAACATATAAATCTTATAATGAATCACTGCTGTCTGTACATTTGTTACACTCATGGCCTCAATAAATCTAAGCGTAATTGAGTTTGAAAGAATTCAATTGAAAAAGGTGTAATGTATATATTTCCCTTTCAGAATTTTATTATAATTTTTATTACACTCAGACGCGGTGTAATTGTATCGCCACAGATTAAAGTTGGATTAAAGTAAGTATTCTTTCTTGCAAGATTCCATTTAAAGAGTAATGAAATTGTTTTCATTACCTGAAGATTGGATGAAAAACATAACGTGTTGCGTTTTTGTCATAGTTTTATTTCTCCTTATTGTACCTATGGTCTTGGAGGTGCATGAAGAGCCATTTAAATATTTACAAATATTTGATATTGTTTCCTATTTTTAAGTAACCCTAACGTTTTCCTCCATGAAAATGAATGGATGAATGCACACTTTATGATGATAACAAACATAATAAATACATAATTGAGTCGACTCTGGCTTTTTATACTTCTGACGACTAAAACTCCGCCACCGACAATGCCTTCGGATAGGTCCCTCAGCGTGCAGGTGGCTGGTCTCGCAGGGCATGACAGGAGATGCGTGACGGTTCGAGGAGACACATCACACTGGCATGCACCTTCGGACTCAATGGCAATAGTAATAAGTGGTCAAGTGCCGTGTCAAGCCACGCGCAATGTAGACTTCCGTAGTAGTAGTCCCAAAAATAAAGAATTTGAAGTTAAAGGGCACCTAAATAAATGTCCTTTAGCAGATATAATAAGAAGCTCGATAACCGAGCGCGGCGCGCATATCCGAAGTACGAGTAGCTGATGCGCGTGTCTAACGAACGGCGAGATGCGACTCATGGACTCGACCCATATTGGATTGTCACCATTAGTGGCATATTCTATCTCGACCTCCTCCAAGCTTCAGAAGGCAGATTAAGTCGTTTGGTGTTGTCGATAGATAACAATCATTAGGCTGAAGCCCTTAGACAGCCTGTAAAAATCTGACAGTTTTGGACACGCATGTTCCTGTTGGTCTGGTTTTCGAGTAAAAAGCGTGACGGAGGTCACTCAGCTTCATTGTAGTAACCTACACCAAAATCAAGGTCTGTCTCGAGTAAAAAGCGTTTCGACTCCGAAACATAAGCTGAGGACGCAACTGGAAAACACGCTTGGATGAAGACGAATAAGAATTTAATAATGATTTAATCTAATAATTAGTTACAGCCTTATCGACTAAAGGCAACCAAGGATGAACCTCTGGCGAAATACATTTGGACAAAATAGTATGAAAATTTATGTAATTTTTAAATAATATACTTATTAATTTCACTTCCACAAAACTTTTTGTATATTAAACAAAGATACAAGCTTCAAATTTTGAACAATTAGAGCAATGCAAACTCACCTAGTGACACAAACGCTCGATGCCACTGGGCCGACAGTATGGTCAGGTGCCTGAAGGGCCTGCTAAGAGTGCGAATGGTCCCAAATGGTCTTGGTCATAAAACCTACTATAAAATTTTCTTTTCATTTTAAAACAAATCTGAAACGCTATCACGGCAAGTTTCATTAATAGCGCCATCTTGACATCGGATATGTCAAATGTCAAAATATGTCAAATTATCTGCTTACGTGAGATGCATAGTTCAATGAATGGGAATTTGACATGTTTTTTTAATTAAGGAATTATTACTCGAAAAATATTGTAAGCCTTACGGCAGTGATAGTTTTCCTTTGAAATTCATTGTATTTACTACTGTCATTAATTTTTTCAGGTGTCCAAATGCAACGGTTTTCCCGGAAGCAGTTGGGGGCACTCACCTCTGATTTTGTTTTCAATGTTATAGCTAAATATCTCATAAACGAAACCGTTAATCGATAAACACTGTTTTTAGAGACCTATTAAATGATACCCCACACAAATAGAAAGTAGAAAAAAATAATTTTACCTGTAGGGGAAGTACCCAAAAAAATATTTGTCATATTTTTATCTTACAGTTCGCTCCGCGTGAGTAATATGCATAGGCATGCCAAATTTTAGCTCACTAGATCTAATAGTCTCTGAGAAAAACGTAGGACAGACAGACGGACAGACATGACGAAACTATAAGGGTTAATGTGTTTACTACGTAACCTTAAAAAATACACCTCTGCTTTTACGATTTCAACCGAAATAAACAAAGTGGTCTACATACGTACAAGTATACTGAATAAGTTTTAGTAGGTAATCTTGTACGTAAGTCCTTTCAAACAGTGCAAATCTAGGCCAGTTAATAAAGTCATTCATTAAGTCTGTACCATCAAAAAAACATAATCATTAGGGGCAACAAATATATCCCAAATGTCTTATATTTCCGAAAGCCTTACCTGAATTCACAGGCCATTTACCACCGCCTCGTTAGGGTAAGAGGCCATAAAGATATCCGGACTGTTTCGTGTCAGCCCTTTGTTACCTCGCAACCCTTAACGAGATTTTTATTAATAGGGAAGCAGTCATAAACTTATTTACTTTTTCGATGTCATCATAATATCTAAAGAGAATTGATTTTGACTTAAGATTTTCTATCCTTATGATGGTAAAATTTAAATTTTTATTCAAAACGAGCTCATAAAATTTGTATGTATACTGAGAATAACTGAAACGATTTTTATATATTACTAGCTTTTTCCCCAAGTTCCGCCTGCATCAAAAAGTAGCCTATGTTTGACCCCGGGTCTTCAACTATATTTATACCAAATTTTATCAAAATCCGTTTAGCGGTTTGGCCGTGAAAGCGTGACATACAGACAGACAGACTTTCACATTTATAATATTATTAGTATATTAGTATTAGTATATATTAGTATGGATATGGATAAACATAAGAAATGCATAAGGTTTAAGATTACCTAAGTTGGGCAATAATGTCAAATCTTAGTATGTTATATTTAGTTTTGACGGATTTATTTTTTAACTCTTTTAATACGATTTGTATCGCGTTTCTTACTTATTTATTTACACGTAAAGTTTCAAACACTTGGCAGCTTTTATCATTAAATTAAAATAGTTTATTGTGTAAAAATAGTTTAGTTTAATGTGTGACAATCGCGAAAACATAAGAAAGGATTTATTTTATTCTTCTAATTATAACTACCGCAAAAATGCTACAGAAAACATACACAAAATCGAATAGCAACATATACTTACTTATACTAACTTATCAATAATGGTCAAATAAATTTTGTACGTTTTAAATTTGGTATGAAAATAATTTGACAGAAAAGGACACTACTTTTTAATGAAATGTCAGAGTCAGAATGTCGCTCGTGAAGCCGTGGGCTAAAGCTATATAAGTAATAAAACATTGATTACATTTCAAATGTCATCCTCAGTTTACATTCACCCACATATAAGGGAATCCAATCATGGACAAACCCCAAAACAATTGCTTAGCAACGCGTACAAGTCAAAGTATTTAATATGCGCCTCTCTTGTACTTTGGCCGACTTCCTTGTACATTTTGAAGTCGTATTGTGTTCAATCACGATTCAGTCACGCGTATTACATCTCGAATTTGCGAAATCCAAGGAAAATGTTTTCTTATTTAATTTATAATTCTTCTAAAAATGTTGTGATATTTTTTTAGAAGCGTCTCATAAGAAATGTATTGCAACTTTCTTAATAATCTTTGGTTAATAAGGAAGAGAAAATCTGTTAAGTGCTTGAGTAGCCAATTTACTATCTAATTTTCGTATCTTTTCATAGAAAATTACATCTTTACAACGACTCCAATCAGACGTAAAATAAAATGTTTCTGTTTGCTCGACTGGCATAGACTGAGTTTAGCGATATTGATTTCTTAACTGAAGGATTATTTAAAAGATATTTTAAATTAAATCATTGCAAACTACGGCTACCTAATGAGTAACAAACACATCTAGAATCGCTGAAAAATATCCTCAAAATCAAGTATGTGTAGAATGACCGCGATTAATTTGATCGTCAGTACAGATAGTCGATGATTACGCCGCATAACTACTGTAGAAAAAGAGCAACTTAGATCAGTCAACTGCGAAGTCTGATGACTTAGTTGCTCTACAACGAGATTATGAAGAGTAAGCTTGACCATGCTTACTCTGATTTAAAAATATCTGAAAACACAACGTTTCTCTTTTTGTGGAGGATAAAATATGTAACGTACAATACTATACAAGCCACCGACTATGTGTCACTTCACTGCTCTATTATACTTAAATCGAGCGTAAAAATGTGTGTATAGAAAAATGACTTTCTCATGAGGAGTGTGCTTGTCCTGTGAAGTGAGAAAAATGTGTGTGTGCGGTTGACACTCAAATATAAAAGTATCATTTGAGGATCAGTATATACAGTATTTGAAAATATTTTATTCACACAAATATTTATTTTAATCTCGTTTCGATTCCTATATATACAGTGGTGGTCGTATAATTAGAAACACTACCAACGGTCCTTGACATTATGTAAGACACTTCACCGCAATCGTTTTTATGTTGAAAGTAAACAATAAATAAGACAACAATATTTTCAACGATTTATCATTTATTAGAAAAATAATATAAATCCGACTACACAAGTGCAGTTTCAATGTTACATTACGGACAAACATTTAAATCAGTTTTAAGGTATGAACATTAATGGTCAACTAATTAGAAACGACAACAAAAAAGTATTAAAAAAAACAATATTTATTTTTATTTGTAGTGAATATGTTGTTATATTGTATGTATATATATATATATATAGTTGTATATAAGTAAGTGTGTAATATACATTATATGTGTAAGTTTATGTTTTGATATTTATTAAAATTATTATGTTCATGACACCTACCGCGCACAATCTTTAATATCTTTACTCAATTTTCCGTAAGGTTGCCTGGAAGAAATTGCTATTGCGATAAGGCCGCCTTTGCGCAAGGTTATTTTTCTTGTAATTGCTTGTATTTAACAATGTATCCTTGTTGTGCAATAAAGAGTTTTTGTATTGTATTGTATTGTATTGTATATTTTTAAGTATTAGTAATTAGTATTGCTATTTACGAAATAGCTACTATCCACAGCCTATCAATAGTTATAATTAATATTTAGTGGCGTATCCCTTATTTTCAATAACAGCTCTGCAACGACGTGGCATTGATTCAATCAATTTCACACATGATGCATACTCATCACTCTTATTTTTTATTGAATAATCTTTCTTTCACCTCGTCATTTGTTTCTGCTAGAATTTATAACTTGATAATTTTTTCATGTTTGTTTCTAAGTACTTAAATGTTTTGTTTATGAAATATGAATCTGTTATTAGCATTAAGAATAACTGAAAATACCTATATTGTATAAACTAAGTGCTATTGATTCAGTAAATAAATAAATAAATAAAATTTCATACATTTTTCTAGGGGAATTGAATTCCATGCTTCAACAAATGCTTCATATAGTTCGTTTTGACTTGTGTTACGTTTGTTTGAGACTTTCTTATTAACAATATACCAGAGAATTTCTATCGGGTTTAAATACGGACTATTTGCTGGACAGTCTAAAACGGATATACGCTGTTCGCTAAGGAAACATTTGACGCTATTGGCCGTGTGTTTAGGGTCATTGTCATGCTGAAAGATGCAAATTACAGGCAAATGATCGTCCGAGTAGGGAATCATTGTGTGCTGTAAGATATTTTTGTATTGCCATTGATCCATTGTACCTTCAATCTTCCGAACGGGTCCAATTCCACATACGGAAAAACACCCCCAAACTTAAATGTTACCACCAGGCACCGTGCTTGACTATACTCATTGAGTATTTGTAATTAAAAGCATTGTTTAAAGGACGTCTAACATAGCTGTTTTCATCGGAATTTACTATATTTATTTTTGTTTCATCTGAATATAACACTTTTTTCCATTCTCGTACCGTTCAATAAACATATTGTTTAGCGAATAATTATCGCTTCTCTCGGTGTTGCTTGGTAAGAAGCGGTACCTTTCGAGAGGTTCTTCCAAACAATTTAGCTTCCACTAATCTTCGGCGTATCAGTCTTGACGAGACTTTTCTCGGGTCATCAGTCGAAAAAACTTCATTTTTAATCTGGTTGGAGACGTTAAATGGGTCTTTTTTAGCAACACGAACGATTAGCGTATCTTCTCTGGGAGAGGTTTTTCTTGGCCGAGCCTTTCTAAGAACATTTTCAACAGTTCCATGTGTTTTATAATGATCAATTGCATTAAAAACTTTCTTAACAGAACAATTTAAATGCTCAGCTATTCTTCTGTACGCCCGCTATTGATCTATATGTAAATTAACAATTATTTGCCTAGTTGACGCGTCACAACTTTTATTTTTGCCCGTTTTGAACAAAATAAAATTCAGATTACATTTTGAAATGCCGCCAAAATAAAAGAAAAAGCCAAAAATGAAATGTTATTCTCCAATTTAAAAAAAAGGACTAGCTATGGATGCTTTTTTCAAATGTTTCTAATTAGGCGTCCAAGCGGCCAGTAACAGAAAATAAACTCCTACATGTGTAAGACTCATTTTATAAATAAAAGTAAGATATGTTTTATTTTTTATGCATTTAATGAGTTTTTTATTTGAGTGGCTATATTGTTGCATGATTATTAATTATTGAATGTATATATTTTTCACGAACATTTGTACGTTAAAGTTATACTTTCTTTATTCATAAGAAGTGTTTCTAATTATAAGACCACCACTGTATATATTCTTATATTTCGGTTCACGTTTCCTCGTTACATAGTTATAATAGTAAAAACTGCACTCAATGGAAATGCTTTTTAGCAGAATTCGTCAGCAGTAGCAAAAAATTTAGAAAGGTGTAAAAGATTCATCACTAATCTGTTCGGTTCCCTCACACAGGGCCAGGGGACAGGGCTATTTAGATGGAGTGGCATGGCACTATGAGTGTGCCAATAAAGCGAGGGTTCAAATTCTGTAGACGTTAAATTTTTTAAGCCATAAGCTTCTTACGATATACAAAACAATTAAGTAATAAGAAAACAATACGTAACGTAACAACACATCTTATGCTAAATATTAGCAAAGAAACTTCGTGGCCCCATTGGCGTCTCCAATAAATATCGAGTTCAAAATAAACAAACTCATCGCAAGCACCACAAATCGCTTTAACCTTAAAACAGGTCTAACTTTTTTAATAAAACCTTAAATGTAGAAACGAAAAACAAAAACTTTTTCTCATATTTTACATTAAATAATACCAAATTTGAACAATTTACGAAATTAGGCCATTCGGGTGTAAACAAATTGTACAAGGGTATTTTTTATTTGTCGGAACGCGCGTTCATTATTAACAGTCCAATTATTTACAACTCAAATACTGATTTGAGTGCTGCCTTTTTCGTTTGATAGAGTTGCCTTTTGTTTTCTAGCCGTTTCATTTCTTTGCGCAATATTTTTGAAAGTATTTCGTATCCATAAAACGGCTAAACATAATAACTGATAATACAATTAAATTCTCACTCAATGGCACTTTGTCACGCTAAATCTGCCAAGTCGGGGTCGGCTAATAAACCATCATAACCATAAATAAATGTATAGCTAGGTATTAATTTTATCTTTATGTTGTTAAAATCGCTATTTATATCCAGAGCTTATAAAGTTTGTATGGCCATGAATTACTTTGCTTATAATCCTTAAAGTCATTAAAAAAATATACATTGAAAAAATGTTCGGCCACTTTATTTCGTTGTATGTTATCAATCCATTTTCAATTTTTTGTAGACGAAAAGATGATAAAACAACTATAAAACGAAGCTCGGCATAAATTATTTTCTAACCTAGCTGATATGCAATAGCATACTCAAAGAACATTAGAGTTTCCATTGTTCGGTGGCCGAGTACCTCTTCAGGGATGTAAGCTATGGGAAAACCAATAAATCAATTAGTGAGGGTAGTGAATTCATATCGAGAGAGAAAAAGTCATGGAAACGACACCGGCAGTTGTAAAGACTCTCACGGATATTGCCTAAAGCACAGAAGCACGTTTTTATTATAAAAAAAAAAAAAAAAAAAAAATATTTTTACCACTAATTTAAACACTATTTTGTTACAATCTTCAAGACTTCACTTGATGCTGAAGTAAAAATTCTTGTGTAGATAGGAGATGTAGAAAACTTCAAAAAATCAAATCATCAAAAAATGGACGGAAAAACAACAAATCATCTCACTTTAGCGGACTTCGAACTGCCTCTAGGGAGTTCTGCCTCAGTGGTTAAGGCGTTTACCTGAAAATCTGAAAAAGAGGGCGTGTGTTCGGTTCCCACAGAAAGCATGCTTTGTTTTCAGTTTGGTTAGGACATTGCAGGGTTAAATCACCTGATTGTCAGATATTAAAGATTTACAAGATACCATGCTTAGGAAGGCCGTTGGTCTTGGTCGTTACGTGAACCATGTCAAAGTCCGAGAGGGGTTCCGAAAAAACTCTGACACTAGAGCGTACAAGATTAAATGATCAATGACCCCATTCGATATGAATAAATGAAGCAGACTCCGGACCTTTAGATATACCCAAAAAATCCTAGGATGTTGAAAATATATACCACTAAAACGTAACAAGTGATTATCTTTTAAAAAAATTGCCGGAACACAAATAAAGCCACAGGGGATAGACCGCTTAATTCATTTCATTCATACCTATTTGTTTAGGAATAAGTTACTTCTTGGGATCTGACTTAAAGGTCATATTAATATTGAAAATGATTTTTAGAATTTAAGAATTTAATTAATTTTAATTAACACTAGAACTTTAGTGTAGCAAAGTTTTTTCAGGACATATTGAAAATGTGTTTACATACAGTTCACATTTACATATTAGTTCTTTGTTATGTTTTACTTTTGTTAAATAAAATACGGTCTTTATTAGCTTCAGCAGTCAAACTCCGTGGTTTCATAAAAGCTGTATGGATTATTCAGTAAACTAACGTCGTGTCACGTCGTAAAGGGAACTAATAATATGCCCGACCTGGGAATTTTGGAAAATAGACGGCATATAATAAACGCAGCGTGCCGCGTCATAATGAACAAAATTGTTCACTATGATATTAAAATTGTTCATTTGGTATAGGGAATTTGATAGCTTAGCAGCATGTTCTAGATCCTGCGTGTTAAGCGAGCGAAAATGAACCGACTAGGATTGGTCGCCACATTTCTGTCTGTTTTTTTATTTTATGCCATTCATTCATATCGAAATGGTACAATAAAGAGTATATCTATCTATCGAGCGAGGTATATGGTCAGTCACTGTGCATACCCAGGTATTAGAGTTTTCAAAACCGCATTTCGGCCTCCACGTAATTACGTTAACGTGATTTGCAATAGCGAAATTGTCCTCCTATTCTGAATCTATTTTATGCGGACGAAATCACAATCTCCAAAAAAATTAAGACAATATTTACTTTTCGGCATTACCGCCGCGCAAACAATGATTTATTTTTCAATTTTCTATAGAGCTTATCATAGATTTACTTAATAAACAATATAACAAGTGTAAGACAACCACAGAGTAATAACAAAGAGGAGCTGATGGCGTATCGAGAGCGTCCTTACAAAAATTTTATGAGGCTACGCGGGGCGGAAGGCAGACGTGAGGGGAGCTTGGTTTGGCCGTGGCTCCGCCCCTATTAACGATCCCCTCTACTTACCAATAGATGTCGCTAGTAAATCGAAGATTTCAACATAAAAAATATATTTTATTTGTTTATATTACAGATATTTTGAACATTAGAAACATATTTTGTGTAACTCTAAATCAATCAAATAAATTCGAAAATATGTTATTTATTTACGTTATTGTGATCTCAAAACAGTACAGCATTAAAATACTTAAAACTAAATGGTTAAAAATATTTTACAAAATATTCTAAGCTGAACGAAAGATAAATTAGAAAAATAAGAAAACATTAGAGCTCGCTCCGCGTCACGCATCTTTCACAGCCGAACGAAAAATTACGTAAGCCACGCCCACTTCCGACGTCACTGTGCCAATGACCATAACGGTGCACCAGTCGATACGCCGTCTCTCTTTGTATTTGCTCCATGCAATCAACGATACTGTATTTTATTGTAGTTGGTTCAGAACAAGGAAGGCATCGAATGTTTGTAAAACTTCCACATAGGTAAACAATCAATTTCGAATGTCACGATTGAACTGGCTACAACATTGTCTAATACATACAAATACATATTAGAGAAACCTATCAGAATCATTTATTATGCAAGATGCATGTACAAAACAGATGTTACAAAATTGTTCGTTCAGTCTATTACTCTGTCTGCTAGCAAATAAGCAAAATACCTACAAACAACGTACAAATTTAAATGAAATTTAAAATGTATATAGTGTTGTTTTTTATTGCTTATTTGGAATAAGCAATGTATATGATAAACGTGCAGAGCAAAACTTGATCTACTGAGATAATTGAAATGTATTATTTATTTTTAATAATTCACAATTGGCACACAAATTTAAAAAATAATTATAAATTAACGATAAAAAGAAAATGTTATTTATTTTTCATCCATACTAATATTAGAAATGCGAAAGTCTGTCTTTCTGCCCGTCTGTCGTTTGTCTGTCTGTCTGTTACGCTTTCATGGCCAAACCGCTGAATGGATTTTGATGAAATTTGGTACGAATATAGGCTACTATTTGACGCAGGCGGAGCTGCGGAAAACAGCAAGTAAATAATAAAGACTATTTGCTAGCTTCGATGTTAGAAAATAAATGTGGATGACCCCAGTTTTGTTTTTGAAATGAACTTTTAAATTTTTAGCTTGGCTGTGACTGTGACCCATCTAAAAATGTACCTAAATAGCACCGAAAATATTTTTTTCTTTATAATAACTTTACTTTAAAACACAAAAGAAATACCTGAAAGTAATAGGAAACAGAATGTACAACGGCGGATTTATCCTAAACGTCCTGTTTGTGAGTCTTCCAGAGTTCCAACAGACAAGCGCTTATTTGAAAAAAATATTTTTTTAGACTATCTTAGTAATTTGAAGATTGATCTTCAATATTTGTGAACGAAGGCTTCGATCGTTATTTTACTCTACATACTTTTTCTATTAGCAGCCACCTTCGTTACAGTACTAACCGATAGTTAGTTTGATTGACATTAGTCCGCAAGGCTTGACCCTGATCTAACTCGTGCCATTCCGCATGTGTCGCCAAACGGAATTGCAGGTCACGGACCAGACATTTTTCTTTCTCAATATGACATCCTTTTATTGTTTACTTTGTAAAAAGCTTCGGATAAGCAGTGATTTATGAGATACGATACGACCTGACACGACTCGAGAAATCATAGAAAATAAGGAAAATTATTTATTTGTATGAAAGTATTTACTTAGCCAGTATAAAAAAAATTAAGAAAAATTTATTGATTATCTAAAATATACTTAGTCACAGAAGGATGTACCACTTTAAATCTCTCTCCCGCTACAGTACTGTTACAAATTCCTTGTAGCCATGTGATCTCTTAAAATAGTGCCAAGGAAATTCGATAACTAGAAATTTAAGTCTATTAGAATTTTTAGTATCTTCCATCCTCAAAATGTATAACAGCGGTCGTAATACTCTCTTCCATGAGTGGTGACTACAAGAACAGAACTAAAACCGTTGCACGCCACGAACTCAGCTTCACTAAAATCGATCGAGTAAATATTACGTTCTAGAATCATGTACGACATGTCTTCGGCAATAAAACATAGTAAATATCTAGATGGAATGAACAAAAAATGATTCAGCCTGCTGAAAATGCCCGTTGGTGCCTCTATCATAATCTAAATGGAGTAATAACGAAGTGGGCATTAATGGACCGGACATAATTTTATGGGACCAGACGCGTTATCTATCGAGCTACCCTGTTACTGGACAGTAACCTTAATTTCTTGCGATCCTTACGATCGTCTAATAATGTCTTAGTATATTATTACTGATATTATGGGGATTTTGACCGGGCCTAATATTGCAGAGGCCATTTCGAACACCTTATCAGATAATGACTGAAAACTCAAAGATATGTATGAGGTATTTAATATTGAGTTGTTACTAGCTTTTTCCCGCAGCCCCCACTGCATAAAAATGTAGCCTATGTTTGACCCCGGGTCTTCAACTACATATATTCCTTCACTTTACAATCTACTCGACTTTGGAATGCTTTGCCTGCTGATATTTTTTTAGATAATTTAAAGAGGAATAATTCTTTCATATATATTTTTGAGTATCTCGAACGGTTTTCGCAGCGCACGCAACGGAAGCCCTCAAAGATGAAAAATTTTTCCCGTTTTTTCCACATTTTCGACTGTTTCTTCGCACCTATTAGTCGCAACGTGATGTTATATAGCCTAAAGCCTTCCTCGATAAATGATCTATCCAACACAAAAAGAATTTTTCAATTCGAACCAGTAGTTCCTGAGATTAGCGCGTTCAAACAAACAAACAAACTCTTCAGCTTTATAATATTAGTATAGATTATTTGTCAGAGCTGTATCAACATAATAATATTATTCTTTATCCAAATAAATATGTTATTGATTAAGAGTATTTAACTGTGAACAAAATTGTCTTTGACATCACTTAATTTCAATAAACATCTTATAAGATAATACAATTTTAAAATAACTCTGAAACAAAATTCACACGCGCCGCGTGATGAGCGCTCGCCCATGATTCCCAAAATAACTATTCCACGCGGACGAAGTCGCGGGCACAGCTAGTAAATAAATATATTCATACCAAATTACATCAAAATTCGTTCAGCGGTTTATCCGTGAAAGCGTAACAGACAGACAGACAGACAGACTTTCGCATTTATAATATTAGTATGGATATGCTCTCCTGAGTTTCAAAGCTTGTCGTCAAAACACAGACAGGTTTGTTTTGCCCACGGATGATGGTAAATCATCTTAGCACACTAAACTACAAACTCTTCAACTATTCAGTGGCATTAGCTAGTAGTCTAACTTTAGAAGCTCGCGTCTATTACTGAACACGCTTATCGCTAGAATTCAGACTTTACTTAAACATTTGTGCCTTCCTAACCAGTAGCAATCGTTAAAACTTAGTTGTGGTTATAGTAGAACTACCGTCAAGTTGAAAATAAACAACGAGGGCCGTATCTTTTCTGAAAGCCTAAGGTATATGGCAAGTAAAATCTATTAGAGGCGCCGCAGTACTAAGTATGTTGCAACATTGAAGAAGATTAAGCTGTTTTAGACGTTTGACTATGAAGCTCAATTTATTCACCACGACACGAATACTCGACCACGTATAGTACGAAATCGACCGCTAGACTAATAATTTCCAAGTTGAAGCAAACTGCAAATAATTCCTGCCTCACCTCTAGAAAACGTAGCACTTATCTAACTTTACAAACGATTGTCTGCCAAGTTTTGTGTCTTGTATTGTATCAAGTTGTTCTAAAGCCCATACATTGTTTCACCTATAAAGTACTGTTCAAGTACGGTTGTTGTATGAAATGTATTTGAGTTTCATACTAGCGAATGAATGGAATACTTGTAGATCACTTATGCGATTCTTTAATGCTGAGTAGGAAAAAACTACACTGAGTAACACGTGCTATGCGAAACCTTTTTAGTTATGTAACTAATGAAATATTTTGTGTCTTTTTAGTATGAAAAATAATTGGTCAAATAGGCCGTGTCTGGACATTCTTCAGGAGTCAATTCGTTTGAGGTAGTCTTCTATGACATTTCGCAAATTTCAGGTTTATTTCAGATAAAACTTGTTTGATGTGAGATTTTAGGTGCTCCAACGTTACAGGCTACAGAAAACCCCATGGAAAAAAATCTAAAGCACATTAATTTACATGACGTTAATGTCACCATGATGAGAAATAATGAGACCTCAGAACTTCTCACGCATAGCATCAAACGCTTTTTATTTAAAAATGTTTATTTGCACCATTTACAAACACGACAAATACATAATTTAATTAAAACTAAAACCTAATATGAAAAAATAAACTAAATAAAAATTAATTAAAATCTAATGTTTGTGCAGCATTCCCGCCCTGGATGGCTCTGCGCGAGAAATGAGCCGGCCCTCTTGTCACCAGCGGCGTCGACAAGTTGATGGGCCAGGATTTTGAAAACATTTTTCATTACAGGATCCCACGGCCCAAGTTTCAACACCAAGCAGAACAAAAATACATTTCTTTTTACTTTCGTTTGTATTTAAAATATTTCTAGTACTATCCCATATTATAAAATTAACATTATATTATAACTTTCTGTATATTTTACAACTATTGACTTCTACTTAGTGAAATCGGTAATCCTATCAGACTAGTATACCTAATCCACTTAAATCGGTACACATTTTCGTAATACAGCACATAATCGATACTTTCCCAATTTGGGATGTAATGGGTATCACTTATTCACTTATGATATTGCGACTTGGAAAGTAGATATTCACGATATTCCCTAATTTATGAAATCTATCTTTTTCAGACGTATAACCCTTCACCTGCAAAGTACTATAGTTTATTTTCGTTCGTTCTTTGATTATTAACGACATTGACCAAATAGCTTATTAGCAGCTTTGATTTCTCATAGTCTGGTGGTTATCATAGTCGATGAGTCTAGCAAAAAGCTGCGTACCCGTTAATTATTACAATCAATAAAGGCCAATGTTCAGACATCGAATTATAAAATAATCCCAAATAAATACAACACAAACAATAAGCTGAAATGATTGAGCAGTATTTTTATATCAATTACCGAATTAGTGAAATGGAAGCTAAATTCGCTAGAGTTAGATATATTACAGGAAAATGAGTTTGCAAAAGCAATCCTTAACCAAAGAGGGTAATTACTCTTTTATCCGCAATAAATATTGAATTTTGGAAATAAATTTTGCTAAAAATTTCCGCATTATTTTATCAACATTAGTTCTTCATCGTTTACCATGACTATACTTAGTTTATTTTCTATTTGGAATGATTTCCTTTACAGATAGTACAGATACTAGTTTAAGAATATGTAATGCAAGCACAACTACTCGTAGTTATCAAACAGTGAAAAATTAAAATTTTGAAACTGGTTTCGTGTTTTCAGATATCAACATGTATGAAGGGGAATCATGCTTTACTTTTTGTACTAACGACGTATTTTTCTTATGGCGATTCTCGAAATAATAAACTCGTCTTTTGATTATCGCTGCTACTGAATAGCTGGACTACCTACTATCTCTACCATGGCCCATTCACGGATGTTGGCTAACAAAGATTTCTTTCTCAGTTCAACTTTTCTCAAATTCTTTGTTTGTTACTAGTTAGTTCTTCTTCTTTATCGGTCTCTTGCTGCTGAGGCTCGTGACCACATATGAGCTTCCAAGCTTTACTATCTTCAAAAATTATGGGCCGCTCTGTTTACGCTGCCCTCAATGGGTTTCGAAGATGTTAATCATATTTTTTAGTTGCTTATCCAATATTTATTCTTTTAAGACATATATTTTTTATTTGGGATATCAATGCCAATGGCATACAAATACATAAATAAATAAATAAATATTATATTTGAATTCTCTTATAAAAATCGACAAAGTTCTATTAGTAAATACCAAAGATAATCGAAACCGAAAAGTAAAACGTTCCTTTCTCAATGGCATCGACTCACTGGTAAACAGTCGCTCTCTTTGCTCCTTGTTGATAAAAAAGATAAAATAGAACTTCTATTTAATATCCGTCCGAAACAAACATTGATTTCATGCCCATGCAAATAATAGGAATATTAAATGAATGATCGAAACAAATATTTGTATTCGTGTTTTCGTGTAGAGCCATTTATTGTACGAGTAAATATTTCAATTCATACTATTTTATTATTAAAATCGTTATCTAGGAAAAGATACTTCATTTCTGTCGAGTGGATTGCCCTCACGCCACGTGGTCCGACCGCCTTGCTTGGTCAATCGGCCTTTGTTCACCTAGTGTCAGACTTTTATAGACTCTTTTCTCAGCCTCTGATAGTTCGTTTTACGAACACCAGATGGCAGCCGGGAACAAAGACTTAACGTAACTTCCAGAGCAATACAATATACTTACAATTTTTTTAAGAAATTCAACTTCCTATGTGATTTAGATGCACTTTCAGCTTGTTCGTCAGAGTGAGCCCTGGGTACACTTTAATCATGGTCCTAGAATTAACGGACCTAGACTGCCGTTGGATCTCTGTACCCCTTTTACAGGAAAACCAGACCAATTGAATTACGTTATTTCATCATCATTCGTCTCCTGTTCCCACTTTTATGTGGGGTCGGCACAGCATGTTAGCCTCTTCCACTTGCTTCGACCTTTACACATTTCGTCTGTCAAAACCTTGTTACACATATCAGCCCTCACGCAATTCATCCATCTTTTCTTTGGTCGACCTCTACCTCTATATCCATCCACTTTCATATCTAAAACTTTCCTCGTTATATGCATCCCTTCTCCTAACATGCCCATACCATCCCAACCTATTACTTGTCAGACTATCTGTCACTTACCTAATTATAATTGAATTACGTTTTTTAACTACCACCAAATGGTCTTTAACTACACCGCATGTGTCCGAAGTATGAAATCACCTTTATGATCAAACAATCAGGTGATTCAAGCCTGCAATGTTAATTTCAAACTGGAAACAACTAAAGTAAGCATTCCTTCCCGCGAGAATTAAACCCGTGACCTCTAGATTCTCCGCCAAACTCCTCAACCACTGGACTACAATCTAATCGCAGTTTGCAGATGATAAAATAATCCTTAGAAAATTAACACCCCTAAAGGTATTAAATGCCTAGAATTTCTAATCCAAGATCCCTTGAGGCATAAAATTATCAGCTGTACTTTGACAGCAACAAGATTACTGGATCTAGAACTTTCCAGCATTTCCCAGTGTCTGAGTCTAAGTTTTTCAATACAGCAGTTACAGGGAACTACCGTTATTAAACCTTTAACACCGCAAGCCGCTCCTAACTTTAAGTCGAGTTGTTTAAAACTTTAAATGTCAGTCAAGGGAGAATTATTATGATACATGATATACCTTGTACCACGTGCAGAGTTATTTCTGTTCTGTAAGCTTAGTGTTGATAACAATTAACTAATAAGCTAACACTATACTGTTAGCTTATAAGTCTTAGTAATTTTCAAATATTGCGTAGTAAGTTCCCTTCCTACGCAATATTTGAATCTTTCCTTCTTCAATAAGTATTTATATTTTATGAAGATGAAAACAACATGCCAAATTTTTTCCATACATATTGATGTGTCATTGTCATTCTGAGCATGCATTGAGAAAGGAACATTTATTTCCTTTTCGATGTCCTTTGAGAGCATATGCTGCAAAGCTAAAAAAGCCAACAACCACTTCATTGTACGTATTTTTGTCAAATATATTTTTTAAATTTATATATCAATAACTTCCTCTTTTAGATTTAGCAGATATTTTATCTACGGCCAGAAAACCGTACCTATACCCGAAAAACATAACCCTCCTTCGTAGGTTTGAGTAAGAATAACACCAACCTCGCACTGCCGTGAGTACCCAAATGTATAATAGAAATCACGAGCCTCTCCATATAATGTTCTCCGTGCGTGTACACGAGCAATTCCATCATAAAGCGCATTCCCTACCCCATTTCGCATAGGTACTACCAGCGATATGTACTGACGACCTCTTTATGGCCTAGCATTCACCACGGCCATTTTATTACGACGACACGCTGAAATGGGCACATTATTCGAGTGTACTCACAGATATTCAATCAAATAGATCAGAATAACAATTTAGGATAAAGGTGTACATGTTGCATAATCTAAATCTACCATTGCATCTATATCTTACTTGACGTCCGCCATGTGATGATGGCGATATACCATCATGCTACAAAATAATTATACTAATTTTACCAACCCTAATTTTCCTGATCCTGGTACCGACCTTCCGCGAAAATGCTGGACTCATAAAAACAGGTTCCAAACTTCGCAAGAAAGATGTGCCGAATTGGCTAGTCAACTAAAAAATAAATTGTGTATTTTATATATTTTATTGATAGAATAGACTATTTTGGAGATACAATTTAAACGAAAAAATTCTTAAAATTATATTTATTTTGTTATTTAATTTTAAAGATTTTATAGTGATGACGTCACGCAGCTATAATAGCCATTTCGAACTGCAAGAAAGCAAAAATTACTAAGGTATTAAAAAATATATATGTCAGTGTCAAATGTCAGTCAGGATGGACCTGAGCCACGAGTTTGTTTCTTGTTTGTTTACAATCGCCAAATATTTAGGTACCTACCCCATTTCTCGTATCTATTGCATATTGGCCTGTTTATTGGACTTTACTGCCGTATCTTCATCCGTTGACATCTGATTTTTCAATAATTAGACACCGATTCGTCATTATAATGTATGAATGAATGTAATGAAGATGTAATTAGGTTATTTATGGGTTATGTTTACTTGAACAGAGATGACATTTGACATGGGTGACAACGTGAAGCGCTTAATTAGCGCTACCAAACAAAAAATATTTATTCACTACGCTGTGCTGCCAACCTAAAAAATTAAATGTGAATAGCCGGAAGTTATCCGGCTACGTCATACGTCAACCTTGCTAAAAATGAAAGCCATTGGGTTTTCTGCGATTTTCTTAAAAAATACTTGCTTATCTAAAGATCTGATTAATGTAATCTGTTCCCTAAGCCTATTCCTCGAAATGGTTTACGAATTAGACATTTTCATGAAAAAGTTTACTAGCCAATTGCTGGGCAGGTGAAACTTTTCCAAGAATCCTTTGTGTCCCCACAAACTATAAAGAGATACCCGTGTCCCTGTGTTGTGGTAGCAAATAAAAAAGGAATTAATGCTGCGCCTCATACTGATAATTGCCCACTGTATTCTATAGATGACGGCTTTCTGAAGATCCACGGAGCAGACCACGAGATTGTAATATAGATTGACAGCCTCCCTTATTGCATTGACTTTACTGCAATACACCATTCGCCAATTCTTTTACATCTCAATTGGGATTTTGATTTGATTTTTAAGAAAATGCTACAAAGAAATTCGTGGCGCCGGTTCTCCACTTATTCTTGAAAGTATTATAACGTCAATAAGTCATACTGATTTACCTACTAATGTTTTTTTTTTATATTTCTCATCTGGATAAACTCTCTATGGTAATAAGCTCTTCTATTTACTAATTGATCAGTGAAATTCACACGCTTGCAAATAGGCACTTAGCTATTTGTCCGGATGAGCTATGCCCACCCTGTTTACGATTCAGGATCAATACATTATGGAAATTGATCATATATTTTGCCGTGATCTCATTTGTGATAGTTATGTTTTGGTCTAAGAACGACCTTCACCGAGCTGGTTAATGGATGAAAAGTATTTTTAATATTCAATTAAAAAGTCAATAAACATTTTGAAAATGGGTTGTCGAAAAGATTTCATTCCAGGATATGATTAATTAACAATACAAAAAAAAAATATTTTCACCGGTTTGGTTAATAGATAAATAAATTTGCAATATATTCATTGACGTATTTAATTGAATATAAAATACTTTTCATCTATTAACCAGCTCGGTGAAGGTCGTTCTATTGAGGCATCCTTAACTATTTGGTATTAATACTTTGCGTAGTTAAGTATACCTAACTGAAAAATACTTTCATAAATAGGTATGCCATACAAACATTTATGTTTAGACTACAACAAAACGCATAATAAGAAAAGATTGGCTAGCAATAGTTATGACAAGAAACATATTAAAAATCAATAAGCATCGAAAACGTTCTCAATGGAAAACAATACATCTTTTTATATTGAAAGGAAAATCAACAAACTGTTTATTATTTTTTGTCTTTATTAAAATTTGTGTGATTTGACCAAAATGCATCGAAATCGCACACGGGTGTAAGTAAAACGTTCCTTGTCAATAGATTTGACTCATCAATTATTTTTTATTTATTTATTACCAGCTATGCATTATTTGCTTTATTTTATTTTTTTATGGCAACGTAGGTTAAGTAGCTTTAGTTTTTCCATTTATGAAATTGTAATTATTATAAAGTAAAATACATTTTAGAAAATTGAAACAAAATCGATTGAAAATAAAACCTTAATACGTTGTGATACATCAAAGAGTACATACTTCAAACTGTTTAATACAAACAGCCTAACTGGCCGACAACACGAAGGGATTCCTTGGAATAGAAATATAAGCCTGTCTCGGTATCGGAGCGAACAAATTGAATTATCTAAATGTACAAGTCAATAGACGAAAGTTCGTGGTTTTAACTTAAAAATAAAGACACTGGGAGTATACCTTCCCTTTGAATGAATGAATTAATGAACACTTTATTGCACCATGTACATGTACAAAAAATTACAGCACTTTATCCATTAAAAAAAAAAAGGAAATGAGTACAAAGGCGGATTTATCGCTACATTTCTACAGTTCATATGTATGTATGCAAAGGCCCATTTTAACCTGGTGTGCTATTTTTGAAAGTGTGAAGTTGTGTCAAGCAAAATCGAGGAGAGTCGAATAATTTTTTTTTTCGACATTTAAAATTAGGGCTTATTTATTTTTAGGTCACTTAGATTACTGTTCAAATTGATATGTGCTTATAATACGATCGTACCATTACCATCGATGGTTCATACATGAGGTTTTAATTTTTATGAAAAAGGATAGTGTGAAGATTTAAAACATAAAAAAACTGAAGCTATCTATGTACTTTCACATAAAGATACTACTGAAAGTCGCTTGGTTAAGCTGTAAAGACCGCAGATATTTTCGAATATGGGTAATGGACGTGAACCCTTATTTTACGTCGATCAGTCTTAACTTTTTTTTTAGTTCTAAGAATCGTGGTCACTTGGAATTCAATACACGCGGCAGACATTGCAATGAACAAAATCTTTGGGTGCCGTTATTGAAAAGCTAGATTTGTGATACAAAAGTATTGAACTTTGATAAAAAATATGTGATTTTGGTGTGGGCAATCATGTGAACTGCTGACCTGCCAATTTTGGTATGAAAGATTTTGGGACTTTTTATCTCAGCAATATTACAATAACATATTTCTTAATTCGTCAGCTCACAAATAAAAAAAAATACTCAAAAGGAAAATAGGCCTATTGTGTGAGAATTTAAGAAACCACTTTCTTCTACAAAAGAGTGTTCTTTCCTTTTGTTAGGTAAGTGTAAGGTGTTACATTACATTCTATTACTTATAAAAACGGAGATTTCCGTGTCTGAAGAACATTACGAAAACATTCACTCATTTCTTAGCAACAACGTAACAAACCCTT
The DNA here is from genome assembly GCA_947363495.1 of Euzophera pinguis. Lineage (NCBI taxonomy): Eukaryota > Metazoa > Arthropoda > Insecta > Lepidoptera > Pyralidae > Euzophera > Euzophera pinguis. The sequence continues at coordinate 8,083,244 of OX376170.1, read as the reverse complement.
AGATACAATATATTGCATAATGCTCCCTTGATAACAGGTAAACTTAAGGTGAGGGATTTCCTTGAGATACTTCAGGATTTGGAAATTTTTCTCACTCAAAATCAGTTTGTTTTTGTAAACATTTCGCTTTGTTAGACTATTAAACTCAAATGATTGCACTGAGAGATTTTGCTAATCATCATTTAAAATGTGAGCTTTTTTAGAATAAATTTTTGAAGTAGAACGTTGAACATAGACGGACTTAATGCGTAAGTCAAATTTATCTCTCTAAACGATTACAATTTTAGCTTTAGTTTTAACGGTGTTACCCGTTTGGTAAATTAGTTGAAAAAAAAAACAGTGGAAAAGTTGTCAGTGAGACAGTTTACAAACTAACACCAGAGTATATCGATCGCGGTCTTGCAAACCACTTGTAAGTAACTGGTTTGCAAGACCGCGATCGATACACCCTGAAACCCCCTACAAAAATCAGAATTATTTTATCTTGAAAACACCAGTCCCAGTCGTAACAGTTCAAGTACGATTAAATGAAATTGAATAATATGAGCAAAAAGTCACCGAATTTTCAACGGTCAATAAAAACGACGTATCCGATATAAGATACCAATGTAAATTATTACGAACCGCTTCTTCATACGACAGGGTTTCGTGAAATATGGTCCGACTCCTTCCTAAAGCAATATTTTGTAACGTTCATATCAAATTTTATCTCTGGGATTGTGATATTAAACGTGCAAATAAGCAATAAGGCCAATATTCGATTTCATAGAACCCGGAATAATAAATAAATTGCTAACCCTTATTTTTGATGATAAACTATTTTTGAAAGTGATATGTGATTCAAACATTTATACTTACTATAATAATAATATGAACTAGCTTACGCCTGCAGATTCCGTGTATTTTTTTAAGAAAAAGAAGTAGCCTGTGTATATGTACTGTACACTCTACCCTACATACACAACTATCCCGACTTTTATTTATTCAGATGTGAACATGTTTTTGTTAGTTTATCAGTTTCTCGTGAAAACTGAGCAGCGAAGGGTTGACTAGATTTGTTGCACTTACTTAAATGTATACTTAGTTAAATGGAGAGCCGTGGAGTGGCATTTATTTTAAAAAAATCCCTCTAGAAGTACTTTAACGTACTTGTTTGACATGACAACTAAGAAGACATAGGTACTCAAGTCAACGATCATACGTGTCGTAATCCATCATTAACCTTAAAAGCTCGAGATGGAGTGAATTAACGACATTAGCTTCACATCTAATACATTATGTATTCAAAATACATTTAGCTAAAATGGAAGTTTGAGACAGATATAACAATCCGACGCAAAATGATCTAAGTTGGACTTATAAATCTTTTTGTTGGATGTGCCTCGCCTCTAGCATGAGATTATATTCAACCTTAGATTTTCAAAGAATTTCTACGTTACCTGAATTTCACTAGGAGCCTTGTTCAGATTTGACATACATAACATAAATGCAGTCTCATAATAAAATCGCATGGCGCCAGAAGCACTGGTAGCATGGTAGTTGTCAAAAGATTGGACGGGTATTTTTGGATTAAGACCCAGGCTTTTTGATTTGCTTCCAAAAAGTTTTAAACTTACTTTTCCGAATTCGTAATCCATACTTCCATACTAATATTATAAATGCGAAAGTCTGTCTGTCTGTCTGTTACGCTTTCACGGCCAAACCGCTGAACGGATTTTGATGAAATTTGGTATGAATATAGTTGAAGACCCGGGGTCAAACATAGGCTACTTTTTGACGCAGGCGGAGCTGCGGGAAACAGCTAGTTAAATATATAGAAACCATTTTACGTTATCTCTGTGACATTTGAAGTCACGACCTAAGAGCTTCTGAAATAGTAACTGAATAACTAGTCAATTTTGATTGGTACAAATTAAATTGAAACTATAACAAGTCGACTGAGAAGCTAGTAATTAAATCAAACCTAAAACGGAAAACTTCCCCTACAATCCACACAGGGAATCACTTTCCTTAATCGTTTGATGCCCCAACTTTGCGGTTTGACTTAACTTAGGTCATTAAGCTTTCACGAGTCAAGGGAGCTTTTTGTCCCGATGCCTGTGCCAAACGAGTTTTTGTTGCACCAATGTGGAAAACCAGTCGGCTTATCGAATCTGGCTATGGAAGTATAAAAAAACTTGTGGTTTTGCGCAGGAGGTACATTAGGGCTGAGCAAAGCAGCCAGCATTATTTTGTCAAAGAATTAGAAAATAACAAATAAGATTTTGTTTTTTTTTAAATAGTAACGTTTGTACTCTTTTGAGCATATTACGGTCAATTTATTAATTTTTTGCCTTTGAGTTCAGCTAAAATAGAAACTTATACCTATTAAGTGTTGGTCTGAGGTTGTGGATGGTCCTAGACGAGCCTCTAACTAAAGTTTCCCTGTCATCATCATCATTTCGTGTAGGTTACATTGTCTATCGATCATGTAGACCCTGGTGTCAAAGTTGTTCGGAATCGCCTCTCGGCCTCAGACGTGGTTCCTTTAACGACTACCGAATGTCAGCCGGGACTAACGGCTTAACGTGCCTTCGGAAGCACGGAATCATCTTTATTATCAGACAATCAGGTGATTCAAGCCTGCGAAGTCCTAACCAAAACTGGAAACAACTAAACAAAGTATGCTTCTGGTGGGAATCGAACCCAGCACCCCCGGGTCAAAGGCAAACGCCTTAACCGCTGGACTACGGAGGCAGTTTCCCTGTAAGATTCATAGATTGAAAGGTTGCAATAATACCTCAAAAGCCATTTAAAAAAAATGCCTAAGGCAGTGCAATTGTAGAGCAGATATACTCGTACAGACTGCGGATGCAATCAAGTAAAAGAAAAAAAGCATAGATCCCTGTTTATCTTTTTTCTCTTTCAAGTTTGGTCATTGATAAGTATTTCATTATCATTATCTCAGTCACTTGAAGTCCACTGCTGGATATAGGCCTCCCTCATAATTTTTTAATCTGATCGATGTAAAGCATAATAACAAGTTTACATGTAAAGTACCCAGATTTTACAAGGGTTTAAGTTAAGTAGAGATAACAGGTACATACGAGTACTCTCAAAGGTAATGCTGTTACATCTTCAAAGGTATATTCGTGTGAATTCCTGTGTGTATGTACATTTCATAATGTTCATACTCATATACAAAGTGAAGCAGGCAAATTGGTCTTGGCTACTAGAGATGCCAGGAATATTGAGAGCTTTGGGGAATATCACTCGCAGTGCCACATTTATTTCACTAAGTCAACTGGTGTTTATTTCAAAAAGGGTATTAACAAAATGAAACAAAATATTTGCTCTCACCATTTTACTTATTTTATAATATGTACCACATTTTTTACATTTTCAAAAGTGCAACATAGATTAAATAAAAAATTACATTAAGGAATTATTCTATTCGGAATCGATTTCACGCTTACCGATCAGATTTACAGATTAGAACGTTTTTAATAAAGGTCTTATTTAGCACAAAGATTGTTAATTAGCCAATGATTAAGAGAGTTTAAATATGCCAATGTGTACCCTTACCTATACTTAGTAAACACAAAACCTTAAAAGAATACAGCTCTTATTATTTTTTAGATAGATATTACTATTTAATTTGCTAAAAAGCTTTTCATTCATCCCTGTCACAACCATTTTATCCCAAAATTGTATTAATTTCCGGCAAAACAAATGAGTTTTTGAGACGAGACATTAATTATGAGGAGACTGCTTTGTAATGAATGAACGACATCTCATATCGCAAGGATAAATGATAGCAATAATAAATAACAAAAAATTGCTGCTTATCTTGCAATCCAATCTATATTTTGAGTCGATTTCTATAATTTGGAAAACAAAGTAAAAACTGTATTATTTGTCTATAGAATTCGTAGCCCCACGGATCAATTTATTGAAATAGTAATGAGCGGGACACATAGCGTATAAAACTAATGGCCGTTAGGGTAAAGTTTCTGAAATAGCAATCTTCTGCAACTTAAACAAACACACGCAACATAAGATATCAATCAGCGACAACCATAATAAAAGTCAAAGGAAAGCTTTGAATCAGTTTTAAATACGTCACACCAGAGATTAAAAATTGGTCTCGCGCGCCGCGGAGACCAATTATTAATCTAAGACGTCACACATTGAAATCTATGAGGAAGGTATATGTCTATGTTCTTCTTAAAAATACAACTCCAACAGAGAAGGACTTGCAGATGATGAGTTTGCTATGCACAAAAGGAGTACGATACCTGGTTGTCGTATGTTTTGATTACTTTGCAGATATTATATTACTTTACGGCAAAGAGTTCACAGATGCGCCACAACGGTAATGACCACATAACGCCACTGTGTTGTTTAAAATACTTAGTCTTTGCGTGTCGATAGTATAATATTATATCAGCCCAGAAACAAGCAATCTGAACAGTCCGGTCAGAGTCAGACGCCTAGTATAAATCATTCATGGTGCAGGTGTTAGGGCACCTAGAACAAGACAGCAAATGCACCATAGTTTGAGGGTAGAAACCACAATCGCAATAGTTTTACGTGCCATCTATGGTACCTATCGGTTTAGTTTGTCTTAAAAAACTTAGGACAGACAGACGGCCATAACCAAACTATGAGGGTTCTATGCGACTACCGAACCGTAAAAAATGGAAATAGGTACATAGGGCGCACTGTAAGTTTCCGGAACAGGCCACTTACATAAACAATATTTAAAAATTTATTGCAACATTTGAAAATAGAACTCTTTGGCTGTAGAATGCAGTTTGTTTCATCTGACTGTCTTTTGTTTTTACCTTGTGGCGCCATTTAAAAAATTGTGTGTCTGCATCAACATGGATTTAACTCGGGAAAATTTTCGTAGTATGATTTTCTACGATTTTAAGTGTAATTTGACAGCTCAACAGAGCAGCGCTCGGCTTGAAACAGCTTTTGGCAATGAAGCACCATGCAAGACAACTGTTTATAGCTGGTTTGCAGAATTCAAGCGTGGTCGTATCAATCTCAGTGACGAATCTCGCGATGGTCGGCCGTCCACCGCTGTGACCAACAAAAACATCAATGCTGTGCGCCGTATGATTGAAACAGACAGGCATGTGACCTACCATGAAATTCGCGCATCCTTAGAAATAGGCATGAGTCAAATACAATTAATCCTACACAAACATTTGGGTGTGAGAAAGCTGTGCTCGCGGTGGATCCCACACAACTTGACCGAGGCTCAAAAAACGGACCGCGTCACTTGGTGCAGTGCCATGCTTACCAGATTCAACGAAGGTGCGTCAAATTTGGTGTGGGACATAGTAACAGGTGACGAAACATGGATTTATTGCTACGATCCCAAAACAAAGCAGCAATCGAGTGTATGGGTCTTTCAAGATGAGCCGAAACCAACCAAAATGGCGCGCGTGAAAAGTGCATCTAAGCGGATGATTGCTTCTTTTTTTAATAAAACTGGACACGTGGCAACTGTTGCTTTAGAGAATCGTCGTACAGTGAATAGTGACTGGTACACGACCATTTGTTTGCCGAAAGTTATTGACGAACTCCGTAAAAATAACCGTAAACGCCGTATCATCCTGCACCACGACATGCTAGTTCTCACACGGCCAGACAGACAAACGACTTTTTGAAGGCGAAAAATGTAGAACTCATGAGTCATCCTGCATACAGTCCCGACCTGGCACCTTGTGACTTTTTTCTGTTCCCAAAAATTAAGAACCAATTACGCGGTCAACGATTTTCATCACCAGAAGAGGCTGTCGAGGAGTATGAAAAACACGTTTCAGAGGTCACCACAGAGGAGTGGCACAAAAGTTTTCAAAACTGGTTTCATCGAATGAAAAATTGCATAGACGCCAAGGGAGATTATTTTGAAAAACAATAAATTAATTTTGTACCTTTAATAGTATTTTTTCATATTCATTCCGGAAACTTATAGTGCGCCCCACGTATTTATAACTTCCATGGTAAGTTCACATTATAAATTCACCTATTGAGACCTATATTCACGTAACTGTCTGTAGGTTTGTTTCAGTTTTATTACATAGGGCGCACTGTAAGTTTCCGGAACTGGCCACTTACATAAACAATATTTAAAAATTTATTGCAACATTTGAAAATAGAACTCTTTGGCTGTAGAACGCAGTTTGTTTCATCTGACTGTCTTTTGTTTTTACCTTGTGGCGCCATTTAAAAAATTGTGTGTCTGCATCAACATGGATTTAACTCGGGAAAATTTTCGTAGTATGATTTTCTACGATTTTAAGTGTAATTTGACAGCTCAACAGAGCATCGCTCGGCTTGAAACAGCTTTTGGCAATGAAGCACCATGCAAGACAACTGTTTTTAGCTGGTTTGCAGAATTCAAGCGTGGTCGTATCAATCTCAGTGACGAATCTCGCGATGGTCGGCCGTCCACCGCTGTGACCAACAAAAACATCAATGCTGTGCGCCGTATGATTGAAACAGACAGGCATGTGACCTACCATGAAATTCGCGCATCCTTAGAAATAGGCATGAATCAGAATCAGAATTTATTGCAAATCACTGTTTTACAAGATCTTACATTAATTATTATAGTACAAGTGACGCCCTGTAAGGGCACAGCAAACATAGGAGGCCACTAGATGCCATATTACTTAAATATTAAATTACATTATTATATTATTACCAAATTTTAATTTTATTATTAATTTTAAACATAACAACAAAAAATAAAAATATTAAAATTAATAAAATATATTACCATTTATACATTAAAATATATTTATCATAAGGATTGAGACAGTAGAGAAACGAAGAAATTTGTAACCTATTTATTATGTTTTTCGTCAAAGAATTCTGATATAGAATAGTAGCATTTATTTCCAAGAAAATTTTTGAGTTCGTTATTAAATTCAGTATTTTTTTCCAGATTTTTTAAATTATTTGGAATATGATTGTATATTTTTATTGCCATGTGGTGGGGACTAGAAGCAATTAAATCCATTTTTGTGAAAGATCTTTCCAATTTGTGCAAGTTTCTATTATTTCTCTCATTTTTAATTTCCTTTTTCGTATATAGATTTTCATATTTTCTTACAATCTTACATGATTCCAGGATATAGATCGACGTTAGGGTCAAGATTCGGTGTTTCACAAAATGTGGTCTACAAGATGTCATTTCATCAATATTTACTAATATTCTAATACATTTCTTTTGTAATAAAAATATATCCTCTACGTGACAACTATTTCCCCACAGAACTATGCCGTAAGATAATCTCGAGTGCGCATATGCGTAGTATGCCACAAGGGAGGTCTTAAAATCACTCGCACGCTTTAGTTGATTTAGTGCGTATGTAAAAGAAGATAATTTGCCTTTTAGTTTTTGTATGTACGGTTTCCACGTCATATTCGTATCTAAATCAATTCCCAGCAGGGTGGCAGTGTTAACTGTTTCCAATTTAGTATTTTTAAAATTATATGTTATCTGTAATGGAGCTTTTTGTGAGGGCTTAAACTGTATTAATTTTGTTTTATTTAAATTTAGTTCTAAATTATGGTTATCTAGCCAGTTAGTAATTTTTTCTAAAGTAGTATTTAATTTATATATTAATTCAGCAGTGTTTGTGCATGATACTAAGACCGAGACATCGTCCGCAAAAAGTATGCTTTGTTCTTCAATTTCGTTAGGCAGATCGTTTATATAGATGAGGAACAGCATACACCCCAAAACGCTGCCCTGCGGGATAGAGCTGGAAGAGTGTACTCTATCTGATTTGATGTACTGTATATTTCCTGTATCAAAATTTGTGTTCTTGATTTCCACACATTGAAAGCGGTTTTCGAGATATGATTTAAACCATTTATAGGCTGGCCCTCGTATTCCCGACTCGAATAGTTTTGCTAATAAAATATCATGGCAGACTCTATCATAGGCTTTACTCATATCCAGTAAGAGCCCGATAGCATATTCTTTATCACCTATCATTTTAAATATTTTTCGGACATATTTGTAAATTGCTAATGTTGTAGAGTAGTTCTTTCTGAAACCATTTTGGTTTTCATGCAATATTTTATACTTTTCATAGAAACTACACAAACGTTTTACCATTGCTGTTTCAAATACTTTTGCAGATGCTGGTAAAAGAGATATGGGCCGATAGTTATTAATATCCGTCGTGGGACCCTTTTTATGAATCGGCTTTATAACAGAAACTTTCAAACAATCAGGAAATATACCCTCAGCAAACGATTGGTTTATTAACTTAGTATAAGGGATCGTCAGTGAATCAGCACAGATTTTTAGCAACGTCGGAGGGATTTCATCTATTCCGAATGAATTTTTATTCTTAAGAGATTTTAATATATCTTTTATTTGAGTCAAATACAATTAATCCTACACAAACATTTGGGTGTGAGAAAGCTGTGCTCGCGGTGGATCCCACACAACTTGACCGAGGCTCAAAAAACGGACCGCGTCACTTGGTGCAGTGCCATGCTTACCAGATTCAACGAAGGTGCGTCAAATTTGGTGTGGGACATAGTAACAGGTGACGAAACATGGATTTATTGCTACGATCCCAAAACAAAGCAGCAATCGAGCGTATGGGTCTTTCAAGATGAGCCGAAACCAACCAAAGTGGCGCGCGTGAAAAGTGCATCTAAGCGGATGATTGCTTCTTTTTTTAATAAAACTGGACACGTGGCTACTGTTGCTTTAGAGAATCGTCGTACAGTGAATAGTGACTGGTACACGACCATTTGTTTGCCGGAAGTTATTGACGAACTCCGTAAAATAACCGTAAACGCCGTATCATCCTGCACCACGACAATGCTAGTTCTCACACGGCCAGACAGACAAACGACTTTTTGAAGGCGAAAAATGTAAAACTCATGAGTCATCCTGCATACAGTCCCGACCTGGCACCTTGTGACTTTTTTCTGTTCCCAAAAATTAAGAACCAATTACGCGGTCAACGATTTTCATCACCAGAAGAGGCTGTCGAGGAGTATGAAAAACACGTTTCAGAGGTCACCACAGAGGAGTGGCACAAAAGTTTTCAAAACTGGTTTCATCGAATGAAAAAGTGCATAGACGCCAAGGGAGATTATTTTGAAAAACAATAAATTAATTTTGTACCTTTAATAGTATTTTTTCATATTCATTCCGGAAACTTATAGTGCGCCCCACGTACAAGTTGCTTAATGTATTTTGCTGACCAAAGTATTTAACTCCAAAACTTCGGATCTGAATCACTGAAAGTAATGAATAACTAGCAATCTGAGTAACAGGAAACACGGCATCTTGTTTCGTAGCGTAGTCGTGGGAATACACGGTACGGTTCTTAATAATATTAACTTTGTTTTTGTGTAGTGTTTGTAGATATGTGTTGCGTGTTTCACCTTAGTGATTGGTAACTGCCAGTTCATTTATTAAGATGTTTATAACATGTATGATTAAGCAAAACTAGAGTAAAAATTGCATAACAATAGGGAACAGATGAAAATTCCAAAAAAACGCTCATGAAAACGCTCATGGGAATACACGGTACGATCCTTAATAATATTAACTTTGTTTCAGTGTAGTGTTTGTAGATATGTGTTGCGTGTTTCACCTTAGTGATTGGTAGCTGCCAGTTCATTTATTAAGATGTTTATAACATGTATGATTAAGCAAAACTAGAGTAAAAATTGCATAACAATAGGGAACAGATGAAAATTCCAAAAAAACGCTCATGAAAACGCTCATGGGAATACACGGTACGATCCTTAATAATATTAACTTTGTTTCAGTGTAGTGTTTGTAGATATGTGTTGCGTGTTTCACCTTAGTGATTGGTAGCTACCAGTTTATTTATTAAGATGTTTATAACATATATGATTAAGCAAAACTAGAGTAAAAATTGCATAACAATAGGGAACAGATGAAAATTCCAAAAACACTCATGGGAATACACGGTACGATCCATAATAATATTAACTTTGTTTCAGTGTAGTGTTTGCAGATATTATGTGTTGCGTATTTCAGCTCAGTGTAGGTAGTGGTAGTAGTGTATACTATGCATTATTAAGCAAAACTAATAAGTACATAGATAACTAAACTAAAAAAATATTATAGCAAATTATCCTTCAGTTAAAGTTGTGTAATGTGCTGAGAAGGCACAGAAAGGAACATTTTATTTTGTTTTCGGTCCGTTCTCGGTTTCGATGCTCTTTGGTTTGAAAATTTGTTTGTTTGTAACCTCTTCACGGTTTGTATAGTGAACCAATGCTGAAATTTCACATACCCGTATTGAGGAGGACATAGGTACTTCATAGGAAAAAAGTAGTGTTTCCAAAGGATTTACTTAAATACGTACGCGAAGCCGCAGGCAAAAACCAGGATATACCATATACGATGCGTTGTGACCTATTGTTCAATACGTAAGAATTTGTAGTCTTAATTGTGAATCGTCTGTTCAACTCCAACCGAAGTACTGATAAAGATATTATAAAGTTCGATATTGTTTAAGAGAAGAAACCGTTTGAATAATGGTTTTAGCAATTAAAAAGGGCCACAGCTGGTCCAGATTTAACATTTCAATTTACCTACTTTCTTATTTGAGCACCTAATCGTTCTAAAGAAACTTCACAATGGACTCGTTTAACATTTAAAAGTTTAAATTGGTACATTGAATTTGTAATTTCTGATTTATTTATATCTGAGATAAGGGGCAGTAAATGAACGTCGGAGATATAGTAAAAGTTACCTACCTTTAATCAAGTACAATAGCAATATTTAATGTAAGGTATTTGAAGAGAAATGGAGGAGGGAGAGGAGATAGTGAGATATCGTTTTTCTTTTTTGGCATCTTAGGATGTCCTAAGATGTATGTGATGATAAGTACTTATATGTATACTGCCACGGATTACAGAATAATATGCTATACAAATATTCAACCGCCATACATTGAAACGCGCATAATTGAAAATGTAAGAAGTTAATAAATTAATATTAATATTTTTTTTATAACCAATGAAAACTGAATAAAATATAAGTACTACTAGTAACTTGTGTTTTAAAAATTTAGCTCTTTATTTAGCCAGAAATAAGTGATGTCAGTACTTTCCTTTTTGATGCACGGTCTGTCGTCAAATAGGGGAAATATTTTTTTTACACAAACGGGACCCATGATACTGCCCTAGAGCCCTATTTTGAAATGTATCCATACTAATATTATAAATGCGAAAGTCTGTCTATCTGTCTGTCTGTCTGTTACGCTTTCACGGCCAAACCGCTGAACGGAATTTGTTGAAATTTGGTATGGATATCTTTTAAGACCCAGGGTCAAACATAGGCTACATTTTTTTTTCAAAATTCAGTCCCGAAATTGTTGCAATAAAAGAAGAAAATATGCATGAAAATTTGTTTGGCTATTTGTTAAAAGAAAATGGCGCTGCCATATATTCATATATTTAATTGTTTGGCTGTTCGTCAATAGATGGCGCTGCTTATTTTTAATTGTTTGTTTATTCGACTTTAGGTGGCGTTGCTTATATTTAAAAAAATGATAAAACATATTGAAATGTATACATCAACAGATGGCGCCACCATAAAATTAAACTCTATATAGTTTGTCGTATGGAAATAATAAGACTATGTAAGTGGTTGTGTTTTATTGTTGTTCTTGGCGAAGATTCTTGGTTGTTTGTTTTTCCAGAAAATAAATATTCGTCTTATTGTTGCGTGTGTCGGTCGATTCGTTTAGTTTATTAATTTAATACTTAATAGGTACTGTGGTACCTATTAAGAATTAGTTTAGATAATAGGAAAAGTTTTCATAATAAGACTTAAAAAGTTAATAAGAGTAATTTTCGGATTTAAATATTGGTTGGATTGTTGGGTGTGTCGTGTCAATTCGTTCAATTTGTCACTACCGATTAATTTAATTAATAGGAAAAGTTTTCTAAAAAAGTTATTAAGAGTAATTTCCGGATTTAACTAATATTATGCCTCGCAAACATAAATCTAATTTGTCACAAAGCTCGTCAAGACCTCGAGCACAAAAATGGCTCAAAACCAGGAAAGCCAGGAGCAATCTGAACTTCGCCAGGCTGCAGACGAAGAACGTCATGCGTCTCTGAGGGCAGCCGAGACCTCAAAGGAGTCTCAGGCACGTCGACTCTTGGATGCAGAACGTCATGTGTCTCTGAGTGATACTCTTTGACGTGCTTATTTCATCCTATAACCGGTTTATTACCTTTACACTTTGCATTACCTCTAGATATTGATGCAGCCACCCTCAAAACAGACACTATATCACAATAAAATTGATCTATTTGTAATTTGTGAGAAGCAGCATTACAATATTTACAATCACAATACTCAGATGGTGAATTAATTTTATTTAAATTTTTATTACAGTTTTTATATACAGAGATATCTGTTCAATGCAACTTCCCCCCCCCCCCCCACACAACAGTGCGATTAGCAGCTAAATCTTTTTTGATTATCTTAGGTGATATATAACTTTAAGTCACACTCCAGTATCAGAGGAAAGTAATCGGACCATGTTACATTATGTTTAACATACACCTTTCTTACTGTATGCATAAAATATTCTGATACAATACAGTGTTCTAGCAATCGCCTACACCCATGAACATCATTTATAAAGGTGTATCTGATAACAATCCAAGCTTATTAGCATCTGCAAAACCAGTTTTATTCATGACAAAAGTCTGGGAGCTCATCATTAAATAACTCACCCGGGTGAGCATTAAAATCACCCAATACATAAATAGATTCACTGCCATGTTCATCTACCAGAGTACTATTTTACCTAGACAGTCTGTGAATTACGCTACATTAGCAATGGAATCCGTAGGCATATACACACATATCACTATAATGGGATGTTCCCCTGTCACAAATTTTATAGCACATAACCGATCACTATCACATGGCAGCACAGACACATTGGTGAAAACCGCACTCCTCCACAGCCGGCCTCGCAGTTATAGATGCTGGCGGGAAAAATTCCGAATCATTCCCGTCGAATACTTCGGAAGTATTCCGAATTATTCCGAAACTTTGGGAATATTTCAACAGTCAAATATAACGAGGAATATCGACCTAACTACCTATTTCGCGCTTGGAAGTTGGGAATTATTATACTACGCGAATAATCGCGAGTACTCGCGATGCGTACAGAGCTACATACAAACTAACCAAAAACATAGATAACCTTTTTTTCAAAAAACAAATATGCTAGGCATGTTTTTTTTATTGCACAACTGATATTTATAAAAATAGCATTCGATTTCGAAATAAGTTGGTACCTACCTAAAACAAAAGAATAAAAATCCTGTTAATCGCGAATAATTCTGATGTAAAGAAACTTTCCCAGAAGTATTCCGGAATTATTCCGAATTTTTCAGAAGTTTTGCAACTATACTCGCAGTATACCCACCGAGATATCCATTGCGCAAGTACCAGTCGCGCTGAAGTTCCCATCGATAATTTGCAGGAAAGTGAGCTCATTTGGCAATAGCCAAGTTTCTTGCAGAGCTATAATATCCGAAGTGAGACACAACTGTCTTACACTATCAACATATCGTTTTACGTTTTTGCAGTTAAAGCTTACAAGTTTACTTATTGTCGAGGCCATAATTTGGTTTAATATTGCCGTCTACAGAGCTTGCTCTGTTCGTAATCCTGTGTTTGAAACCGCGGGCGGAGCCGCGGGCAACAGCTAGTAACATATATGTCGAATAAAATCGATCGACATCGAACAAAGATTCTTCGATTTCGAACAAAAAATATTAGATTTGATATACTAGCGATCACGTTTCGAAAACAAAACGCCACAACAGCTGTTTGGTAGTTTGACGCCGAGACCTCTAATAAAGGTTTACGAGCCGGAGTCCTGACTAAGGGAAGGCAAGTGGTAATAAAATGGCCGCTTTAGGACCGTATCATCCCTGACCAAGAGTGACCCCTATTTATGAATTTATAATTAATGCGGATTGGAGTACATTCAAATAACTAATGTCCACGTCTATATTATGGCCGAGTTAATTTTCGTTTAATTGAAAACATTCTCAAAAAAAAATCAATTGTTGTTTATTACAGATTATCACGAAAAGTATTTTCCATTAAGTGGTAAACCGTTGTTTTTCATAGTTAATGTAAACTTAATCATTCTTTACCTTTTTTAGAAGTTAAACGAGCATTCAAGAATATGTTACTAAACTTGTATGTTTCATTAAGTACAAAAGTTAATGCATATGCCATTTTGAGTAGACGCCTTCATTTACGAAGTTGCTACGAGCCTGGCAGTTAAAGCGTTACGAGTTGCTACGAGCTTGTCTACGAATCTACAAGTTGCTACGAGTCAACGACGACGCTCCGAATGGCTGAGCTTTCCTCTCATGTAGCTGTAGTAAAGCACGTTGCAATATTGTACAATCGGGGTCAGGAGTGCTATTTTTGAAAAGTATGACTCCCGCAAAATCGGCGAGTCGAATAATTTTCGTTCGATATCGAAGGATTTTTGTTCGGTATCGAACGATTTTCATTCGACATATATGTCATACATTTCAAAAATAGGCTCAGATCTTTTCGGACAATTTGAGATTTTTCCTACCAAATGTAAATGCCTCCATCCAAAAAAAGTGTCCATGAATTTCTGATCCCGATTGTACCTGTCACGGCCGTCTAGTTAAATTGAGTAGCTAATTGTGGAATCAAGTAAAAAATATGATAAGTGATTGTATGAGATTTTTTGGGATTTAATAGACGAACAAAAAAATTGTATTGAGTTTTTAATATAATTTTAAGACACTCAGTGATGACGTTCCCAGTTAAAATTTGAGTTGCACTTGAAATCTTTAAAATTCAATAGGCCTGTCTTCACTAAGGACGCTGTACTATGATTGAAAGGTGAAGAATACCTGGCAACTTTACTGGTACGTAAACAGCAATCGAGTGGTATTTTTTTCAGGTTTTTACAAAATACGTTATGTTGACGTCATTATAGTGTCTAACATTCAAAGAGCATCAAAAACGTAGAAAGTAGGGCGTTCATTTCTTATTGCTAACATTTAATTAATAACAACCAAAACTTAAATAACGATGAAATTATGAAGGAAGGAAAAAATTTTATAAGTGATTAAAAAAACTACAAATTCTATTACAATTTATTATATCACGCTAAATCAGTCACATCACCTATCCACCAGAACACCAAACTATTTTCAGGATTTGAGTACCTCATATCATTTGCACTTTCAGTCTGTATATCTTGATTGGTATCTGTATCCTCAATTGTTTCATCTTGTAATAATTTCACAGGATCATCGAAGTGGTATTGACCGGATCCTGTGGCTAGGATTGGTCTGCATGGATGTATGGAGACACTATTACAACAATCCTTGTGTAAGGGGAACTGGAAAGATAATGTAAAGTTAATTTTCTTTATTGTAATCGATTGAAACAGAAGAGGAAACTTCTTGGGACATTTGATACATGATTTTATGAGAGTATCGTGAAAGGAAAGATAAAAGGAAGAAGTTCAGGTATACAAAGGCATAGTTACAATGAATAAATGAAAGAAAAAGTAAAATGTGTCCTGTAAAGAAATTAAGGAACTAGCTAATGACAAACAAGAAAGGAAGAAACGCTATTTGATAAGCTGCGATCCAACTTGGATTGGTTGTCACTAGTAGCATTTCTATCTCCGATTGATCTAGGTTATTTCTAGATGGTTAGTTATTTGGCTGTGCCAGTTGACTTTAGGTAACCTTAAGTGTTAAGGCAGTAATACTTGTACACATTCTGGTTTTCTTGTAAAAACACATAAAAATATAAGGAAATAGTACCTTATATGTAACATTATCTTGATCAATATTAGCCGAATCTAAACTATCTCTCCAATCAGAACGGTCGACATCCCACGCTTTGAGATTACCATCCGTACCACCAGTGACCAAATATTTCCCACATGGTGATATATCAAAGTATATCCTTTGATTTGTGTTAACTGCTCTGGTGAGAATGTTTAAAGGTCTTCGGTAATATCTGATATCCCATATTAGAAGACGGTGGTCCTTGCGTGCACCAGATACCATTTTAAGACCATCTGGAGTGAATTTCATATGTGTCACTCCACCTGTAATTATACAAAGAAAAAATATTTTTATTTTTATAGCAAGAAAGTAACTTTCTGCACGTCCAAACTACATAATATAGATACAATATCCATAAAAGGAGTTCAAACCCAAAAACTCAACATTTTAAAATACAATATTTATTTACCAGAATGACCATGCATTTTCCCAATACTTTTGTAAGTGCCATATTCAGACATATTATATAATGTGATGCTTGTGTTCCATGAGCCTACAGCCATAAGGTTAGTACAGTCCACAGCTAAACATGATGCTGGACTCGATATTTTGTGTTCTCCAAATTCTCTGCCTGGCCTGTAACATTTTGTTGATCAATGAATATTAGTCTTGAGATTGATCACATAACATAGAAATTTTAAAAAATGTAAATGTGTCATGCATAAAGTTCTGTGCAGATTTGTAAGAAATTATGTTCACATACAACAATATACAGTAGTGTCTACTTTTCTGTACATAGAAAGAATAAATATGGGCTTTTAGAAATAAACATCCCAACAACAACAACAACAACCCCCAAAATTAAGAATCCTAATTTTGGGGGTCTTTGCATTAAAGGGCTGCCCCATTTCATACAGTTTTAATTTTTTTAACAACAGATAGAGTAAAGATTCAAAAGTTGAATTACCTGTCCACATCAAAAGTCCTCAGCACTTTCTTATATCCGGCAATGATTTTGCTTCCTTCCCTGTTAAATGTGACACCCAATGCCGGTTCCATCTCATCCAGGGCATTGAACCCTCGGTAAGACGTACGTAGTGATCCATCAAAGGCATCCCATAGCTGGACTGGAGCATTTTGCTTTGTAGTAATCCAACTGGAAATTGTTTTGTATTTGGAATAAGATTGTGCAGAAATAAAATTATTGTAGCCAGCCAGCATGAGATTTACAAGAAATTGTGATTTTAGGATTCCTGAAGAATTGAGTGTTTTAGTGCACCATTTACTAACATATCTTGGCTCCATAATGGATTCTTTAAATTTTATGTTGGAAACATAACTATTGTATTTTTTATGCAGCAAACAGTGCAGTCACACATGTGTATACAACTAATGAGATAGTTTTGAATCATTTAATTATAATAATAGGACTAGTTTGCAGTCTGACCTGTCAACCCACACCTACAAAAAGGTAATTCTTTTATAAAGACTAAAATAAAAATATACACACCAGCATGTTTCAGGATAGACACTATTCATGAAAGGGTACCAACAAAAATCATACACCAAACCAGTTTCCTTCAAATGTATCACCGAGTCCAACACATTTATCGTACGGCTTGACGATACTGAACCAAAATACAGATCTTTCGGTAACTCTGTTACGTGCATACCATCATTATTCACTACTGTTAGGCAACATGTACCATCTGGTGACCACTTGCTCCCTCGTAAGTATGGCTGCACATCTTCTTTAGCTAAAGATGATCGAGACCAAGAGGAACTGCACAGTTCCAACAATGTTTTGCATGTAAACAAACTAGGATACTGAATAATCTGCTCTTTTGGTTCCCAATTTTCTCCTTCATTTTCTGTCTGTGGATACTGAGTGATCTGCTCAGTTGTTTCCAACTTCTCTCTTTCATCTTCTGTTGTTTCGGGAGGCGCAGTTTCACAGTTTTCAGTCTCCATTGCGATTGAATTTCTATCCATTTTAATTGTATAAATTTGAAGAATTAATAAATATCAAGAAACCACCATAAATTAGTTATTATTTATAGCTTCAATTAAAAGTTAAAACCCAAAGTAAGATTAATTTAAGATTACCGTCGTACGTAAACAAAAACACAAAACAACAATCAATAAATTAACTAATACACATGGACTCAAGACCATGCTCACATCACACTGCTGTAGTATCACACACACAAACAACACAAGCCAGAGCCACAAGTCGGCATCGGCATGGCTAGCGGGACCTAGTATCCCTATGTAGTTTGTGGCGGGACCCTCAGACCATAGATGACTATTGTCAGACCAAAGAATAGGGACTAGCCCTGCTGAGTACCTACTTACAGGGGGCCGATTCTCACGCCATATAACTCGAAAAAAAATCAAAAAAGAAAAAATGTCTATGCTAAGCTTATGGTAATATTCTCACCCCCCTAATTTTAAACGTTTGCTCAAATTCGACTGAACCTTCTTTGAATAGCCTTTTTCTACATCTACATCTACACTTCTACACTTAGGAACAAAATAGGAAAGATTAGTATTTTTGTGTGTATGTTTGTATTAATAAACTCAAAAACTACTGTGCCGATTTCAAAAATTCTTTCACCATTGGAAAGCTACATTCACCCTGAGTAACATAGGCTATATACCGCAGGCGGAGCTGCGGGAAACAGCTAGTTTTAGATAGATTGGCGACATAAAATTTGGCGGGGCTAAAAACAAATGGCGGATAGAAAATATCATGAGCATCGAAACCCGAACACCCGTTTTCGGGTGTTCGGTTAAGGAAAATGTGTATGGAGACATCTCGCTGTGGGCTTATCTCACCTCTAAAGGTACGCGCACATTATGACGGGCCGCAGTGCAATTATCCGCGGCGCAAAAATCCGCTTATATCGCTCGTGTGTATTTTGTATGAACTATCGCACACTGCCGGGGCGCAGCGGTTCGCATAAAGTACGCATTTTGGGCTGCGATGCGGCCCGCTCCGCCCCGCTGCGGCCCGTCATAAGGTACGCACACATTATGACAGGCCGCAGCGCAATTATCCTCGGCGCAAAAATCCGCTTATTACGCTCGTGTGTATTTTGTATGAACTATCGCACACTGTGCCGGGGCGCAGCGGTTCGCATAAATCCGCCGCGGATTTTGTTTACGTGTGATGCGGCCCGCCCCGGCCCACTGCGCCCCGACACAGTGTGCCATAGCAAGCGGATTGGATACCGCACACGTGTATTTTAAGTAATTGATATTATCGATCCAGGAGTTATCAGAAAGTACACCCAGAACTTTTTTTTGTCTGCTAAAAAATAGGGGAAAGATGATGGTATTCACCGAATAAAAGGTACCTTTCTGTAGTATATAAAACCATTACTAGATAAATATGGTTTTATTCGACAAAAATCTAGCATTTAATTAACAACAACCAAAAAACACAATTAGACAGTTGGCATTGTCACAAAATATAAAATACAAATGAGGCTGCATATTACCACATTCTCCCCGGATTAAGAAGATAAATCATAGTCCTGGAGGTAGGTGGGTGGACGTCTTTCTCTCTCCGAACGCCTAAATGGTGGTGGCGGACTTTGGGCTGTTTCAGACTCGGGTGCACCGCCGAGTGGCTCGTCAGATCTCTCTCTCTCTGAACGCCTAAATTGCAGTCCAGGGCTTTGAGCTATTACAGATTCTGACACTCTACCGACTGGCTCGTCAGATAATTCGTCATTAGATTCGGCCGAGTTCCAACTGTCTGATTCTTCACTCTCAGAGTTTGCCGATGGTGCAAGGTGTCTATTAGATACCACTAACTCTCGACCGTTCTGAAGTCTAATATGTGAATGTAGATTGTTAACTTCCAACAAATCTACCTCTTCAACAAGGGAATCATACTTGCTTTTTCTTATATGATTTTTATATAGTGCCTTCTCTGCAATCGTCAGCCATGTAGGCATCGATTGTCCATTGGCCGATCTTCGTGGATGACTAAATAGACGTTCGTGTGGTGTGCATCCAGTTGCAGTGCACATTAATGATCTTATAGCATGAAGTGACTTATCGAGGACACATTCCCAGCTAGTTATTGGCAGATTCATCGACTTTAAAGTTAATTGTATTGTTTTCCAAATGATGCCGTTATATCGTTCAGTCTGTCCATTTCCTTGGGGATTGTATGGCGTGGTATAGCTTGTAGCTACGCCTATACCATGCAGAAAGTTTTTCAGTTCTGCTGATATGAATGCTGTCCCTCTATCCGAATGAACATATGATGGTAACCCAAAAATGGAAAATAATGTAGATAATTTCTTTATGACAGTTTCTGAACTGAGATTGGAGCAAGGATATGCAAAAGGGAATCTAGAGAATTCATCGACAACTGTTAATATATAGTGGTTATCACTAGTGTCACCTGGCAACGGTCCCTTGAAGTCTACCGAGATTCTTTCGAAAGGTGAAGTAGCTTTTATCAATGTACCCTTTGTTCGGCAAAATCTTGGCTTTATTTCGGCACATACAGTGCATGTTGATGTTATGCGTCTGACATCTTCAACAGAATATGGTAAATTTTTAGATCTTACCCAATGAACCATGCGAGTTATCCCTGGATGACATAAATTTTTGTGCAGTTCGAGTAAATTTGAGTTTTCCGATTGAATTGATGCTGATATATTTACTCTTGATAGCGCGTCGGCCACTACATTATCTTTTCCTGGGCGGTACAATATTTCAAAATTATAATTAGATAGTTCCAAACGCCAACGTTGTATTTTGTCATTTTTAATTCTAGAGTTATGTTTTTGATCGAACATAAAAGCTACTGATTTTTGATCTGTAATCAATTGAAAAGTTTGACCTAAAAGAAATTGTCGCCATTTCTTAATGCTTTCAACTATGGCAGCAGCTTCTTTCTCAATGGCCGAATGATTCCGTTCGTGAGTATTTAAAGTTCTTGAAAAAAATGCTACTGGTCGTCCATCTTGGGTGAGTGCCGCAGCAATGGCGTAATCGGATGCATCAGTTTCAACAGTAAATTGAATCCTTGGATTTATGACGTTGATGGCTGACTTTGCAATTTCCATTTTTAGTGATTTAAATGCTTGTATAGCTTCTATTGATAGAGGAAATTTATCTGTTTGTGCTTGTAACTTTATTTTATTTGAGTATTTCGATACCCATTTTGAATAGTGTGCAAAAACACCCATAACTCTTCTAAGTGACACTCGATCATTGGGTACTGGCATATCTAATAAAGGGCGAAGACGGTCCGGGTCTGGTTTCATCACACCGTTACAAATATTGTAACCCAGTAGGTTTATTTGAGTCTTTGAAAATTCGCTTTTCTGCATATTTAAGGTTAAATTGTAACGTTTGGCGACTTCTTGAAATAGGTGTAATTTTTCATCGTGATCGGCTTGATCACATCCACAAATTGTAATGTCATCCAAGTAAGCATAAACGCCTTGTAAACCTTCTTTTTGAATGATAGAATTAATTGCTCGTTGAAAAGCTGCCACGCCATTAGTGACGCCAAATGGTATACGGCGAAATTGATACAGATTACCGCATGCTTCAAATGCCGTATATGGTTTTTCGTTATCCAGGATAGGTATCTGATGATAAGCACTACGCAAATCAATTTTACTAAATATTTTGTGTCTTGCTACTTTGGCGATGAGTTCATCTATTGATGGCAAAGGATAGGCGTCAAGTTCCGTGAATCTATTTATTGTTTGAGAGTAATCAATTACCATCCTCTTCCTATGATGTTCATTAGATGTCACGAGAACTTGAGCTCTCCATGGTGAGCGACTCGGTTCGATGATATTTTCATCTCGTAATTTTTATATTTCTTCTTCTATAAATTGCCGATCAGCCTCTGAGTGTCTTCTTGACTTAATAGCGATTGGTCTATTAAAATGTAATAAATATGTAAATAGGCTGACAGGTTCAATATTAGCTTGTAGTAAAGTACATAGTTTTAGAGTTGGTTTAGATCCACCAAATTTCATTTCAAGGGCATTATGACTCTGTAGGACGTCGTGACCAATTATAATATCAGCACAAAGTCCGTCCATAATCATAAGTTTGGCATTGATGTTTTGTTTTTGTACCGTTAATTTAAGTGTACACATTCCGTTTACTTGTGTGCATAGACTGGATGTAGCCATTGTAATCTTCTGATTGCATGATTCTATTTTCAGCTTACACAAATCGACGAGACGCCTGTCAATGAAACTAGCTGTGCTACCTGTATCAATCAGTGCTCTAGCAGTAATTTTATTGTTAATCAGGACAGGCACAATAGCTCTTTTCAGATCCGCTGCTGATATTATGCAAGATAATGTATGAGAAAATGAAGAAGTACTTTCTTGCGTAACATCGTCATTTCTTGATGTTTCACTAACCGATACTTGATGCCTTTTACTGAGACATACTTTAGAAAAATGTCCTTTCTTTCCACAGTTTGTGCAAAATGTATTGGACGCTGGGCACATTGATCGTTGTTGGTGCCTTTGATTACCACAGAAGTAACATAACATTTTATTCTTCGTTAGTGGCATTGGAGATCTAAGAGTGGAATCAGATTGAGCGCTATGACTAGCATTATTGATAAGCGGAACGCTTTTGTTAGAATAATTATTATTGTGTATTTGTGCCATTTCCAGCGATCGGGCTTGTTGATACAGTATCGAGACTACAGGCACAATTTTCTAGTAATCTTTGTCGTATAGCTGATGATGATAATCCTGCGATGAAAGCATCTCTTATGTATTCACTCTCATTTTGTTCCGCGCTTACTGATTTAAAGTTACAGTTTTTTGATAGTTGTTTTAATATCTGAATGTATTGGTCAATAGTCTCCCCGGCCTCTTGTTGCCGGTGTGATAACTGATATCGCGAATATATTTCATTAGGTGGTTTTATGAATAGCGTATCTAGTATCTTTATAGCTTCATTGATATCTGATACATGCTTAATATGTGTATATAGGGCTGGAGATAAATGATTTACAAGTAATTGATACCTGCAGTCGTCGTTTACCTCAGTTCCTTTACTTTTTATAGCTTGTATGAAATTATTGAAAGTTTGTTTCCAATGAATCCATAAAGATGATTTGTCCGAGTTTGATGTCGGATCAGCTTCGAATCGTTCAGGCTTTAAATATTTATCCATACTTTAGTTTGTCGAATAAATTGTAGTATATAAAACCATTACTAGATAAATATGGTTTTATTCGACAAAAATCTAGCATTTAAATAACAACAAGCAAAAAACACAATTAGACAGTTGACATTGTCACAAAATATAAAATACAAATGAGGCTGCATATTACCACACTTTCTCTTGTAACAAATAGGATGTATCCACATTTTACATTTTTTCTTTTGACATTTTTTTTGTATAAGATTTTCATTGTTTTCTTCTTCTGCATGTAAAAAAAAGAAAGTTTTTCGTCAGAGTTATCCATGACGTACGCACGCAACGTGTAGCTGTACACTGTTCTCAAAATCCGTCAATGCGCTGCGGCCCGTCCCGTCACTAATGTGGTTCGCATTTTGGGCTGCGATGCGGCCCATTCCGCCCCGCTGCGGCCCGTCATAATGTGCGCGTACCTATAATGTGCGCGTACGTTAAAAGCAGGGTGGAAACAAGTGAGTAAACGAGATAGCGCAATACAAAGTATAAGGCGACATCTCGCTTGCTCACTCGTATCTGCCATGCTATTAGCCATGATAGTAAGGCACCCGTAGTCAAAAAAATTCTAAATCTATGAAGGCACCTGATCTCGTTTATTATACTCACAAACTTGCATTTTGATGGAATTAAGAGATCATGGTAACTAACCGTCTAGATAGTAGGTGTGCTCAATATTCCATGACCTTCCCCGATCAGCTGTCAGTCTGTCACTGTCATTGATTTTGGTTTGGCCGTCATTGATAAATCTTTCAGTGGTGTGGTGTGTGTTGTAAATGTGATTTTCTATAAATTATTGGAAAAAAGTTCTGTTGCATTTATTAAAAACTACTAATGGTTTTCTAAAATTCAATACAATGATAGATCAAAGTAGTTACTGCAAAATTTGTAATAACCACCATTTCTATTATAGAATTCGTTTATCATTATTGCATGAAATCGAATTAATTTTTTAAATGTTTATTTGATTGTAGATGCGGTTTAATTTGTTCACTCGTGGGTTTATGTACGCAAGGCGAAAAGTGCCGAAGATGTCTTTCACCGAATCTCCGGCTAAGGCGTCATTATGTTGCGAGGAAAATTCTGAAGGGGCTCCACCGACATTTGCCATGTATGAAGCTCTGAAAGACTCCTGCCAAAATAACGCCAAGTACTTCCAGCCCGACGACAGTGCGAATGGCCAAAGACTGTACCAAGGATTTATGACTTTGATTGGCCATATAGACACAGTCTGGCCCTTGGTGGATCACGTGAGAAAGGTATAGTATTACTACATACAGTACTCCTTGGGTTACATTAAGTCAAATAAGGATTCTGCCCAAATTCATGTAAACCTCTCAAATATCTGACCAGTTCAAGATCAAGTTACTAATTGTTTCTTTTATAACTGGCAATTCTAGTCAACATCTAAAGGCAACAATTTTGTTTGGCAAATTTTTGTTTATTTTTGCATAAATGTTTTTACTTTTTCACTTATTCCAATGCTGAAATTTCATACTACCTGAGGAGTAAAAGCAAGATGGTATACTTTTCTATATGGCCTTAACTGTACTATTTGGGTGTCTTTCTTTTCAATCTAAAATATTTTATCAAAGTATCCATACATTTTTGATCCTGAGTGTTCATCAATCATGCTCAGATGTATGCATTTTGAACATTGCTTATATATCGTGAATAGTCATGTGCATGAGTCATCCTATAAATTGTTGAACACAGTATATTTATTATCCATTAAACTGGGTATTATCTAATTCATTATCTCAAGTTAATTACCCAATTGCATTCTATAGTCTTTTCTGCTGAATTACATTGTCTTAATTATTCATTTCATAAAAAACATTGTTTTGAAAAGTTTAGCATAATTTTTATAGCCAACCCTTTGCCTAACTAATTGATTATGCACTTTCGATTCAAATTTTGGTTCTGATATATTTAAAGCGAGGATCAAAATTGATAAGAGGTCAAAATTGGGAGCGGGGCGTGATGACGATGGTAAGCGCGCGTACAAAGAGGATGCCGTTTGAAATGGCGCAGTGATGTGATCATTGGCGCCTTGCTGACACAAAAGTGGGCGGAGCTTGTCATTGCTCGTGCTCCATGGTTGGAGCCACGGCCGAAACCAAGCACCCCGCACGTCTGCCTTCCGCCCCGTGTAGCCTCACAAATACTTTCTTACAAAAAGCTTATTACGGCATCTCCTCTTTGTAATTGCTCCATGGTGCGTACAAACAGTTTATGGGCCATTCACATTCTTGCAAACATCTTGAGAGAACCCGACAAAAGCTTCTCTTTTTGATTTTCGGACTTTTCTCGAGAGAAAGCAATTTCGGAAGACAATATTTATGAGCCAGGTGCCGAAAGGTTGTTGCAATGGACAAGCAGACAAAAATAATTGTCAAAATTAAAAATAACATGTTGAGATTTGCCACTAATATCTTCAGAATTTTCAGATGAGTATTTCGGGGAGAAAAAAATTAATGTAATAAAAATAGCTTTGTCAAGCGCAAAATAGGTTCTGAG
Organism: Euzophera pinguis; assembly: GCA_947363495.1. Lineage (NCBI taxonomy): Eukaryota > Metazoa > Arthropoda > Insecta > Lepidoptera > Pyralidae > Euzophera > Euzophera pinguis. The sequence continues at coordinate 8,057,672 of OX376170.1, read as the reverse complement.
AAAGGTGGCGAAGACGATCTTTGGCGCTCCTTGTCGAAAATTCTCGCCGAGAAGTACTATACACACATCAAAATAACCCTTCCTTCCTTCTCCCGTGCCCCTTCTCATTTGACATGATGTGTGTTCGCGCCGTATTTCTCTAATTATATTTAAATTTTTATTAGTTTTCGTATTTTGTAGTTTTAGTTTAGTAGTTATTTCTAAACTAACGGAAGGCTATATCTGATTGGTTACAAGGCCGAAATTCTAGGTAATGTTTATGTTGTATGACAGGTGGCGCCACAATATGATTTCGACGAAGTTTCACCAGGCAATGGCTATCGCAGCTTCGTATCCGTTGTAGACTCCTGCGTTCTACACGGATTGAAACTCAGTCGCCAAGTTTGCACAGGCCGGGATGCACTTCTGTTTCGAAAAAGTTATTTTGTGAAGTAAGTTTGTTGTGGGAATAATATTTGAATGCCTATCCATTTATTCAGTACTAGCTGTTTCAGGTGGCTTTGCCTGTGGCAAAAAGGAGCATATGACCCTGGGTCTTCCAAGCTTCCGCAAAATCGCTCCAGGTTTCATCATGATACGCTTTCATTACAAAACCTTCAGCGATTTTGCTGACAGACAGACTTTCATATTTATAATATTATTTATTTATTAGGAAGACCAACAGCTTTTTTTGAATAAAAGTAGTAAGAAATATAATATTAGCATGGAAGTATGGATTTTGGGTATCTCAAACACAGTAAAATGAACAGTATCTCGCTTAATCTTCACTCTAAAACAGTGAAATGATTGTACAATACAGTTTAACAGCATTATTTTGTTATTCATTCTTTATATATTTAGACCACTATTGTAATTCATATTTGTAATTTGGCCATTATTTTAAAATTTTACGAGGAAAATAAAGTATTTTGGTATTGTATTAAACACACACATTATCCTGCTGTTATATAAGCGAGTCTATTTACAGCCAAATTTTGTTATTTGATTCTAGAGAAATAGAGTCATGCGGACAATTGCTAGCTTCCCTGGGTACTTGTCTCCACCACCTTCACACGCTTCTGTCGTGGTCCCCGCCTGGAGACTTGTTCCCGTTGGAGCCCCACTCCCCTGAAGAACTGTTTGCTCAAGCCGACACCATCAATCAGTATTGTTTTTATGGCAGATGTCTGGGATTTCAGGTAAGTGGAACATTATACTCCTGTCACCCTCCAGTATACATTTGCCCTTTTGGGCAGGAAATTTGGCAGCACCAGTATGCACATACATAAGACGTCATTTTTTAAGAGGGACATAAAGCGGAGATAGCGGGAATGCCGTGTTTCATACTTGCGCTGTTAATAATTTTATACACACTGTAAAACCTACTTTCTTCGCTTTTGTCTTAAGTCGTCGGAGCAATTGATAGGGGGTAACTATTTTAAATCTGCCAAGGGAGCAAAGGACTGATGACCAGCAGCAACTTCTTACAAAAAGTAATAATATAAACAAGCGGTTGCTATCACATTCATAAACAAATTTCTTATAGTTACTTTCATCATCAGCATTCCACTCTATAAATGGTGTTTCTCTCAAGTTATACTGCTTCTTGAATATGAAAAAAAAATCAGACAAAATATTTTTTTCCGGATATTCTAACGAGAATACCTACGGTTTTATTATGCTGTAATTTATTTATTTGCAACTACATCGTTAGATTTTCTTAATAATTTGAATACGCCAAGTTATACATGGTCACGATGCGACATATTCGTGACCTGATTTGTTGTGAAATCAGTTCAATCCGATTATCGTAATCGATGACTTGCAAATGAGCCGACGTATTTTAAATATTCCGAAGTCTAAATATAAATTACAAAGAAAAAATAAAAATATGTTTAGTGAAGGTATATTTGTTCATAGTTTTGACTATAAAATTTTACCATTATAAGTCTACGATTATCTAATTTGTTATACTAAAATGAAAATTCATACTTCCATGCTAATATGAATTCTAAAATAACAAAATCTGTAACATTTTCATAGGTATAGGTAGGTATAGGAAAGTCGGTGGATTGTATCTTACAAACCATAGTGTTTTTGCGATTAAAACCGTAACCGGTTAATTTAACCGTATTGAAATAGTTTAATTTAATCTTGTTATTATACTGCTTTAATACCTAATATGAGGAGCTCGATAGTCGAGCGCGACCCGCGTATCCGTAGCAAATGCGCGTGTCAAGCGACGGCGTGACGCGACCACTATTGGATTGGTCATCATTTGTGCTTCGGAAGGCACGTTAAGCCGTTGGTCCCGGTTGTTATCGATAGATAGCAGTCGTAAGCTGTGTCAGATGCCTTAGGGCAGCCTGTAAAATTCTGACAGTGTTGGCCACTAACACACTTCGGGTCATGTTCCTGTTGGTCTGGTTTCCCTGTCAAAAGGGTTTCGGAGGTCAGATGGCAGTCACTCCGTTGTAATAACCAGTTCCGCCAAATCTAGGACTATGACTTACAGTACGCTGTACGCACAAGGCGAAGCGTAAGCTGATGACACAAATAGGAATACACGCTAGGATGATGATGATTATACTGTTTTAATAAATAATGAACCCACACAAAAACCCCCAATTTAATTTCCTTATTTATTTCCAGTTCCTACCATCAATGCGCGGCATACTAAAAGGCATATCGATATGCATGGCTGGTTTTTCCGAAGCGTACTATAGCCACGGCAATCTGATCAGCTCGGTTTGGACCGGGGGGCAGTACCTGATAGACCCGGAGATGAGGGCTCGAAGGATTGTCAACATCTCGCAGTCAGCTAGCGTGGAATTCTGCAAGGCTTTCTGGTTTCTTGCTGAGAGTGGTAAGTGTAAAGGAATTTATTCATTCATCTCATGTGGGAGTAGGGGTTATCAAGCCGAGCGCGACGCACGTATCCCTAGCGAATGCGCGTGTCAAGCGATGGCGAGACGCGACCCGTATTAGATTGGGCGCCATTTAGTGGCATTATCTATCTCGAGCTCCTCTGTGCTTTCGAAAGGCACGTTAAGCCGTTGTTCTCGGTGGTGATCGATAGATGGTAGTCGTTAGGCTGTGTCAGATGTCTTTAGACAGCTTGGTGAAGCAATGTATATTATAAGAACTTTGCTAGCGTAATTCAATTCGAGTATTTTCTAGCACCATCTATTGTTTCTTGTCGCCACACATCTATAAGCACTTATTATTTATGTATGGTGGTGAAGTGAAATTAGAGGGTAGAGGGAATGCAGTCTAACCAAGAAGTGATTTCTTTGTTGACAACAACCACCCTCAATAGATAGAAGATGAATATGAACTCGTTAATTCTTACAGAAATAATGAAACGAGTGCCTAGTCTGATGTCGTCCACGGTTGCCGTAAATAAAATAATAACGATTTCGCCTGAACCCATCACAGTGACGACGGTAGAAGGAAAGGAAACCACCGTACTGCCGCCGACTGCACATATAGGGCTGCAAGGGCTCAATGTACGGCTCATCAGTGTTAATAAGAGGATGGGGATGGTAAGTGGTGTTATGGAATCTTGTAGAATATAGTATTGTATACATGGGGGGGGGGGGGGGCGGGGGTTATTTTTGGAAGCTTAAGCGGTAATTAATAAAAAGTTATTTGATTTGTTTGATATGAAAGGGCTGTTTGTGGCCATCATAAATATATGTTTTTAAAATCATAAATATATGTTTTTAAAATATTTATAATAATTAATATTTTTGAATTATAATAATAAAATAAAATATGAAATGTTACCACCATTCCTCCTTTCCATATCAATGTTATTTTCGCCAAGATTGATATGGGAGATTTGGCGAGGCGGTAAAAGTGCGGTCCTCAAATTTAGGTGCCTGGGTTCGAACCTCGATCCCTGTAAAAAATGTAAAATGTATTTATTTCTCACACACAGTACAAATAAAAAAGCAGTAAAGATATAGTTGAAATCCTGATGTGCGGGAAACTGTGTAGTCTAGGCCTGTATCACAGTTCACCAGTGCTCTCTCATTTGGACGTGTGATGAATTTATAGGATTGTAGGTGTCGTCACCTACTTACATGCGCAATTATACATAACACACAACAGACAGTTATAACACAACCTATATTTTATCAAATATTGTATACACACATATTTATACATTTAAATTATACATTTGACTATTTCTAAATATTGATATTATTTACACATTATATTTACAAGTCAATATTATCTATCACATGATCATTCGAAATATCAATATAAATATCGTGTCGTATATTGTGGTGTCAGTCAGTCGTAGTCCTGTGGAAACGCGTACTTTCCGGTCTCAACCGGTTTCATAACAAAAGCCGTTGCATGTCCGCATTCCTGCGCGCGCTCCAACCGATCGCCGATCGCCAGTCGAGATCCTATCCTGACGCGAAGCGCACGTCGCTTGTATGCTCATTGCCTTGCTTTGTTCGCCTAAGTTATTACATGTTACGCTGTATTCATTTATTGTGCTATCTCATATCTTTTCGCTTACTACTCTGTGCTGTGAACTTTCATTTCTTCTCACCTATTCACTGTGCTTTTCTTCCTTTGCTTCTGAATAATAAACTATATAGTTTATTATTATATTAAATTTTAATATTTATTATTATATAATAATTTCCGTGTGTTGAGTGTTTTACTTCATCTCCACCTTACTAAATAAAATAATAAGGTAACTCCTCATCGAGAATATATACCTAAAGGATCAAGTCACAGGGCCACCGAGTATAATAATTCAAAGTTAAATTATTATGCAAATGCAAGTGTGACTACATCCTACAAGTCCACAAGTAAATGTAGAAAAACAAAAAACAAAAACAGTAGAAAATCTAAATGTAACAAATTAATATAAAGCTATGACAACTAAACTATTCACAATAGCAGTTATATAGCGAAACAATATAAGTTAATAATAGTAGTAGTCTAATAGTAATAGTAGTTATCAATTGTTTAATTTAATATGTAACAATCGCTGTAGCTTTAGTTTTTTTATTGCACGTATTTTTTACTTGTTTAGTTACACTTTTAATTGTTTTACTTTAAGAATTCAAATACTAAGACCATTCTAAAATACGACTGTTATATTCTGCCAATTTTTTCCTTTCGACGAAGTTATATCAAAAGCCTTTCAGGGATAAGTCCGCCTTTTGTTGTGTTAGTTGTTTTAACAATGTTCTTTCTGTACAATAAAGTTGTACGTACATACATACGTACTTTACTTACATACAATATTGCTATTCTGGCTTATTTATTTATTTTAAATCGCCTTGCGCTAAATTCTATGGTTGCTATCCTATCATCGTATGCTACTTATTTATTATTTAGCTAAGTGGGCAAAGTTCTTTTTTTTTAAATTGATATGGATGTTGCTTAAACCCGTTTTCATCCTGAAAAGTACGCGATTCCAGTAGGATTTGGCCACAAGTCTGATAGTCGATGGCGCTTTTAGATATTTACAACGAATTTAGGCGATAAGAGAGCAAACAAGCTAGGAACACTCAAAAATGAATATCTGGCAGAAGTGAAACTTACTATTATACACTTGATAGATGGCGGTGTGCCTGATGATAGCGATTCTGAAGTCATCACTCATATTATGTCGCATGAAAATCGTTCGATAACGACCGAAAATCCTTCGTTAACTAACGAAAATCATTCGTTATGGAACAAAAACAATAAATAAGCAGCTCCCTTGTACTTTCTTTTCCTCTTATGTATAATCCGTTACATTTTATTGTGTACATGAATAAAGTAAAAAAAAAAAAAAAAAAAACTATTCCACTCGCTCGTGAGTCACACTTTTCAAAAATTGCACTCCAGATTACATAAAACCACCGATAAGAGAATATATTATGCCGAAATTAAACTAACAATTAAAAAAAAAGTGAAACTCAAGAAAAAATTTTCGACCTCTCATACAAAATCCAGTCAGCTGCTCACCCAATTTGTTTAAAGGGAGGTAAAAGGTAAAGTCCGTCCTTTACATGTCTTGTAACGAAGTTCATTAAATAAGGGTATTCATTAAACGAGTGACTGTAAATGCAAATTGTAAGTATCAAAAATAATGAGTTTGGATGACAAAATTACTGACGGAGCGAATGACCTTGAGCGACAAGAAATCTACATACAGCGACTGACTTAAATTTATTATAACCCGAGCAGCATTATCAAATTTGAGTGATCTAACATTTGTTTAAGTGACAAACTTGGTGCTGCATATTATTCACAATTTGGCAAACTGGATTACTGATGTTTGAATAAAACATGCTTACTTTTACGATCACTGTAACACCGTAACCTATTTTTTGTCACAGGACGTCCATTGAAACTCGGCCGGTACTGTCATTATCTAATTTAGCAATTTAGACGCTCATTTATTAATTTAAATTTAGTTATTCCATTGCTCATTTAATAAATTGGTCACTTATTAGGATTATTCCCCTCTTACAGTTAGCAGCTCATTTCGGATTGTTATACTGATCAATGTTAGTCTTTAGTTTGGTAATTTAGTTACTGGCTAAAATTAATTTCGCTCAAGTCATTAGTATATCGTCGAAATATTTTCTATCGGCCGTTTAATTATTCCACATTACATAATTAACTTAAGACCTGCGCTTCGTCTGCTATCGATGGACTAAGTATCGATAGGCTGAGAGGGATTGCTTCACTATAAGCCCGCCTTTGCGCCATATTATTAACTTGACCGGTTTTTTTTTATTTATTTCAATTTAGTTCACATGTGTCCCACTGCTGGACAAAAGTCTCTCCTCATTTAGGTAGTGAAAACAAGAATAGTTTAAACACTACCTAGTGAGTACTTCCTGATCATGAGATCAATATTCAAAGAATGCAAAAGATCTAGACATTATCCCCTTTATTCATAAAAAAATACGAACTATTGTTTTGTCTCGTTCTTTCATGTCAAAGAATGATACGAAAGAAAGGTACTCAACTTATTTCAGTTTACAGACATAAAGAACGATTGTTTTTTTATCAAAGAGGCAGTAAATGTATATCCGATATGACTAGGCAGATTTAGTATGCCATTTTGTATTCCAAGATTTATATATTATATTCAAAGCATATACTAGCTTATTGTATTCTCGCATTATCCATATCCATAATTAATATTGGAGAATAGAAACTTTGGTAGTTACTAACGAACTAATTTTTATTCACAGGCGGGTGAAGGTCCGTCTACCCTACCGCCATCAGACGGTATTATATTCCACTGCCACGGCGGCGGCTTCGTAGCCCAAAGCTCGAAATCTCACGAAGCCTACCTAAGAGAATGGGCTGCCAAACTAAATGTACCCATTTTATCAGTGGACTACAGTTTAGCACCACAAGCGCCGTTCCCGAGAGCGTTGGAAGAGGTTTTCTACGCGTACTGTTGGATGATCAATAATTTTAAAGAGATTGGTACTACTGGTATGTATCTTTCTCACAAAAACTCGCGAAAGGCTAGTTATTTGGCTAATATTGGGTTTGATTTGTAGAAAAAGTTTAGGTTACAGTTAGTTGTGCAATCCAAATGTATGTACAAGAATTGAAACGAAAGAAGTAAAACAAACAATTTTGCTTTCCCATACAGATTATCGTACCCGTCGAACAAGATGCGTTCAGATAATTTTTATAAACGGTACGAAGTTCACAGTGTCAAATATTAGATAGCATTTGCGTGTCGTTAGAGTACCCATACCTGAATGATTCAGATGCTAAGCTTTTTACTAAAAGAGCAATCTTCATTATAGTAACTTTATAAACTGACTTCAAGTTGATTAACTTTCTGTCAAATATTAAAAAAAATACATGTTTATCACGTTGTTAAAACATTTTAAAGACGTTTAGTGTTTTACATATGCGGCCGAAAGAGTTAATTCTCCTCTGGGTCTCAAAAGCACATTTATTTAATTGTCAGGTAAAAGGATAGTCTTTGCTGGAGATTCAGCAGGAGCTAACCTCATAGCTGGTTGTACGCTAAAGATCCTATCAGCTGGTCTCCGAAGGCCCGAGGGTCTATTCATGGCATATGCGCCGTTACTGGTCAGCTTTATACCGAGCCCAGCTAGGCTGCTGTGTCTCATGGACCCGTTGTTGCCTTTCGGATTCATGATGAGGTGTTTGAAAGGTGAGAAATTGACATCTTCATTGACTAAGGAATAAGTTAGAATTCATGTATTGGGTAAAGAAATAATATACTTCCGACGATCAGACATTAAACTTTTATGTTACTAGAAATTTGTTGATTGTTATGGTAATTTAAGTATGCCCGACCAGGAAAGTAGCAGCCTTCGCCATATTGCGGATAAATATTGAACTAATTTCTTTTACTGGCGACTAGCCATTCCTATAACATTCCGTCATGTTAACGTCATCTGCCGAAAAGAGACAAGAGTGGATGTTGTGTATTTTGTGATAATTTTCTACGATTTATTAAAATGGCAAAATAATTCATAAAAAATAATGAGAGAAAAGCAATATAAAAACTGTTATCATATTTCACGCGAATAAAAATGAAGGATTGATTTCTTTTCATTAAATGACATTGTCAATTTGTTGTTGACATAACACATTCAACGTGTTGCCATCTAAAGGCGATCGGTAGCGACGCCACTGCAGGGTTTTTATTTTCCTAGCCGGGCTATACCTAACTTGATATTCATTCAGGTTACATGTTCATTGTATTTCATAAGGCTTTTGATTCACAGCATACGCCAGTCCTAGTTCGGCGGGGCGTGGTAAAGATGACAAAACCAAGGAGGGGCAAACCACCGTGGTGTCCAGTGCAACTACGCCTTTAGACAGCAATGGCTTCCTCAAAGTCAGTCCTACGCAAGGTAAGGCGTATTATTTGATTTTTTATTTTTATTTTGTCGTGATTATTAATAATTCCCCTTCTAGGAAATGGTGGCCGTAGGTGGCCGGTCATAATAATGATGATGTATTGTATATTATTGCCTTAAACCCGTATAATTGAGTAAGTGTCGCTAGAGGGCGCCGCACGGTAAACACGGGCTCTGTACAAAATAATTATTTTTTAAATAGATAAAGTTGATATATAATAAATAAAACGAACTAATTTTGAAGATAATAAAGTGACTATTAATATAAAAGTGTTTGTGACAAAAAGTGACTGAAAAAACTTTGTAAATGATGTGATGTTATTGCAACAGCTACTAATACGCAAAACTAGCTCAAAAATCTATTAATTACTTATAGTGAATTGCCTACCTAACATAAATAACAATTACGAGCTGTGAATATTTTGTTAACTGTGAATATTTTGTATTAACAAGAAAACTATATTAAAAAGTGATTTATAAATAAAAACAAAGAACTTCTTTGCTCGTCAACGCTAATCAAATCAAACATTAATAACTCATCGTTTAACGAACATTAAGACCTTAGCGGATAACGACACACAATAATTCGACAAATTATCTTAAATTGCACTTGGTCTAGTGGTCTAGCTGGCCTGTTGAAATCCAGTTCTGTTAAGATTTTTTGTTTTGCTAAAATTATTAGTCTACAATGAATTTCTTTGAAAATATCACATTTAGACGCCATCGAGCCCCGTCACAGTCAGAGCAAAGTAGTCACACTGACATAATTAATATATCCAAAGAAAATACTCTAGATGGCAGCACATGTAGTTTGCCTGACGTATCAAAAAGCAATGACGACGAAGTGGAGGAATTAAAACAACGCATTCATAAATTGACTTTGGATTTACGTACTGCAAATCAAATTAACAAAAACTTAGAAAAAGTTGTCCATAATTTAAAAGAAGAAATGGAAGTATTATGAAAAGGGGAACAAATCATTATCTCCAGTAAAAAATGACGTAAAATCGTCTACACCAAATAAACACACTTATGAAATAAACAAGACACCTTCATTGCAAACAATTGATCTGCTTCATAATAAAAGTATGCAAGCGGAATCTCCTATTGATACTCAACAAAAAATAGGAACACAGAAGAATAAATTATGTCTCATAAGCAGCAACAAATCCAATCCCGTCTTAAAGATAGCACAAAACAAACTAGAAAACGAATTTAAAATTTGCCATTATCTAACACCTCGCGCAGAGTTCACTACACTTCTTGCAAACATTAATAAAAAAATAATAAACTACACCAAAAATGATTTTTGTGTACTAATGGTTGGTGAAGAGGACTTTAAGAAAACAAAAAATTACCACAAAATTAGGAAGAATCTACAATTATTACATCACACAAATATTATTATATGTCTTCCGACTTACAAGTGTAATAAATATGCCACTATGTATAATTGGAGAGTGGAGACATTCAATAATCTACTCTACCTAGAATCGGAAACATTTCACCATGCATACATCCTCGATTCAAACTCTGTGTTGACCTATGACTATAATGTTTACTAGACAAAGAGGCACCATTATTAATTATGGAGTAAAACAAATAATAGGCCTGCTGAAGGATACTATAGCAGAGATCAGTTACGTCGAAACTGATGTGCCATGTCACCCCCCGTCTCAGCCAGTCCATCTATATAATAATCAAATATGTGAACAAGTATTAAACAAAAATACAAAAAGCGACTCGTTTTTTCTCGCTTAGAAATATAAATGTACTGCATCAAAACATTTCTGGTTTGATAAACAAAACAGATATGCTTACTATTCACATAGATCACTTAACGTCCAAAAATTTGACTCCTGATGTTCTCTGCATAACAGAACACAATGTACTATCTGGAGAAGAAGACCTTGTAACAGTGCCAAATTACCATCTCGTCGCATCCTACTGTCGAAACAGCAAAAGAAGAGGCGGTTCATGTATCTTGATAAGAACCAGTTTACAGGCTAAGGATCTACCGGAAGTATCTAAACAATCTGTCCCAAACTGCTTCGAATGCTGTGGTATAAAGTTAATTCCGGAAGATATTGTATTTATATGCATACACCTGTATCTAGCAATTTAAATATGTTTTGTGACAATTTGGCAATTCAAACAATTGTATGATAAGTCGTATAAAAATATTATAATTTGCGGAGACTTTAATATTGACAGATTGAAGAGAAATAATGTAACATTGGATTTTGAATACCTTCTTCTAAATTATAATTTGAAATTGATGATTAATCAACCAACTCGACTTGCTAGTATGACATGTATTGATAACTTTGCACACAATATGAAAAAAAAATGTAAACATGAAGTGTTTGATTTTGGTATGTCAGATCACACAGCACAACTATTGACAATTCCAGTAAAGAAAAGTAATCACTTACAATCTTGGCGAATTAAGAAACGCGACTTTTCAACTGAAAATATGCTTAAATTCAAAAATCACATAGGCAGTTTGACTTTTTTAGAAATGTATAACATGAGAGATGCAAACGAATCATACAATTATTTTATACACTATTTTCGCTTGCTATATGACCGTTGCTTTCCATTTAAAACTATTAAAGTAAACACAAGCAAAAAAGTAAAATAGTTATCGCGTGGTATAAAGACATGTAGCAAAAAGCAAAGACAACTTTTGTGGCTGTATAGACATTCCCCTACATCATCAAATAAACTTAAGCTTAAAACCTACTCAAAGCTTTTTAAAATAATTATTAAAATGACTGAGAAATCTCAAAATAACTACTACATAAATACTGCACCAAACAAAAATAAAGCTACATGGAAATTTATAAATAAATGTAGGTCTCGTTTATTAAAAGAACAAATTCTAAAATTAGAATATGAGGAAAAATAAAAACTTCAAATAATGACAATACTAACTACACCTCAACAATTCCTGAAAATCGTACTTTACACTCTATGTTCATGCCACCAGTTACATCAGATGATATATTAAGAGCTATTAAATCACTTAAAAATACAAGTAGTGTCAATACCCGACCATGACTCAACAAAAATTATTAAATATGTTGCATTATATTAAATTTATGCGTAGAACAAGGTATATATCCTGATGAATTAAAAAAAAACATCATAAAACCACTTAAAAAAAAATGATAAAAGCGATGTAAACAATTTTAGACCAATTGCTATTCCATCGATATTTTCAAAAATATTTGAAAAGTGCATACATGAAGCTTTAATTAGTTACATTGAAAAAAATGATATTCTTAGAAACGAGCAAAATGGTTTTAGAAAAAATAAATCAATAAATATGGCAATTTTTGATTTCTTAAATATAATTCTGACAAGTATTAATAATAAAGAACCTGTTAGTGCTGTCTTTACAGACATGACCAAAGCATTTGACTATGTAAATCATGAGAAGCTGCTTAAGAAACTTGAAGCATATGGTATAAGGAGCAATGTGCTGAATCTCATAAAATCGTATTTAAGTGATAGACAACAAGTTACAGAAATAACAAGAATTTGCATATTTTGGGGAAACTGTACCGACTGGGAGACTGTATTGAAAGCACAAAAACGCTGCATACGTGCTATGTATGGTTTGAAGACCAGAGATAGTTGTATACCAATTTTCAAACAATATAAAATACTGACATTTCCTTCACTATACATAAATGAAATGGCTACATTTGTTAGACTGAATTTAGGATTGTTTGTAAAGTTATCAACACTGAAAAAGAATCCGACACGGTCCCTTCACAGGCACACATTATGCAATCAAAAATTAAATTTTAAATTAGTCAAGAAAAATGTTCTGGGTATGGCGGTAAGAATTTATAATAAGCTACCAAATGACCTGAAGGATTTAAATACTTATCTGTTTAAGGAGCAACTTCTACAGAAATTAATTGACAAATGCTACTACAGCGTTAATGATTTTTTTAATGACAATTTATAAGTATTGACATCACTATTGCATAATATGACTATATGACATGTTTATTAATTGCCTATAATCACCTTAATTGATTTATTGTTTGTGCATGAAATTAATATTTTTTTACTTTAAATTTGGAATTGTTTTGGCTGTGAGCCTGTAACCATATTAGTATTAAATACTTATTTGTATACTGTGCAAAAATAGCAAAACATAGTGCGTCTTATATTCTGTAAAACATCTAATTATGTACCTATGTTTAACAAATAAATAAATGATTTGATTTGATTTGATTGATGATATTCTGTAGAATTTTGTTCAAAGAAAGCTTAACTTAAACATGTAGGTTGCAAAGCTTAACTTAAACCGCAACTATTTAGCCTTCCTACATAAAGTCGGTCTCAATGGAAAAAGATAATAATGTAAACTAATATGACCGTTTGTCGATTGTCAGTCAAAAACCCGACCATGCGACTCTCCACGGGGCGTTCTTTGCCTAAGGTTTCCCATGAAACGTTTTTAACGGTCCTTGTGCTTTGAAATCCGAATGCCGCCAAGAAAATGCTTCAATGATGTATATTTTTAGATGACAAATTGACACATATTGTACAGAGGGCGCCAGCTCCGGTCCATCGTCGTTCTCAGAGATGTCGCCGTCGGAACTGGCTGAACTACACGCTCTGAAATCAGGCAGCGAGCGGAGACAGTCTTCCGACACCACCGTCAGTGCTGCCTCGCTGCGCACAGACCACACTGCGACCGGTAATGTATAGACCATGGAGCAAATACAAAGAGGAGATGGCATATCGACTGGTGCACCGTTACGGTCATCGGCGCAGTGACGTTGGAAAAGTGGGCGGAGCTTACGTCATTTTTCGTTTAACTTTGAACGATGCGTGACATGAAGCGAGTTCTTATGTTTTTCTTATTGTTCCAATTTGCGTTTCTTCACAGCTTAGAAAATTTTGTAAAATATTTTTAATTATTTAGTTAAGTGTTTCAATATGCTGTACTGATATGGGATCACAATAAACGTAAGTAAATATTATATTTTCGAATTAATTTGATTAATTAGTGTTACGCAAAATATATGTCTGTTTTTTATTATCAAAATATCTGTAATATATATATATATATATTAATATTATGTTAAAAACTTCGAATCAACATCTATTGATAAGTAGAGGGGATCTTTAATAGAGGCGGAGCCACGGCCAAACCGAGCTCCTCTCACGTCTGCCTTTCTCCCCGCGTAGCCTCACACAAATTTAGTAAAAAAGCTCTCGATATGCCATCTCCTCTTTGTTATTACTCCGTGGTATAGACCAATATGTCAATCTAGGTATAAGCAGAGGGTGGACGGAGGAATGGTGTATCGTCAAATCCAGCAAAACGTATACTAATTTTAAAAACGGCCCCAGCAGTTTCTAAACACAAACCCTCTTATTCATAAAAAAATACAAACGTTCGTTAAACCTACATTAACTAAATTATTTATAGTCCCTTTTTGTCTTATCTATGTTTTACGTGAAAGAACGAGACAAAACATAACATAGTTGCGGTTATGACTACCGCTCAGGGTGGTACCTGGTTCAAAGGATTTCTATATCTATCCAAAGAGGCAATGCTGCAAGTATTATAGGAACCTTTAAGCCGGGTACAATCAAGGGCGGCATTTTTGATTGATTAAAGAATTTTGTACAATTGTTTTGTATAGTTATTTTTTGATAATAAATACATGTAATAATCTTTATGTTAACTTAGTCTTATTGAACGTTCCTTAATTTTTATGAATAAGGGGGTAAAACTTGATTTGCGATTTGCCGAAGTCAAATTGTGTATGCGTTCAGATTACAGTACTAATTACTTCCTAAGTTTGTACTAAATTTTTTTATCATAATCGTATCTTTATTCAAATTTCTTAAATCCGCCGCCTATGTCCAACCTTCACCTGATTCAATCTACATCAGCATGTTTCATGTGCCGGATAACCTCAAAAACTTTATCTTGTTCACTACCCTTTTTATTTCCAAAAATATAATAAAAAGATAGATTCACTTATATTACTTCTCTTCGTTAAAAATCTAAATGCGCCATTTTTTCGCAGAAGCTTGCATTGCACGCCGTCATTGTTGTTGTTTTGATTTATCTGCGCCGCACACCACTACCTATCACATACCTAGCACATGTAATCTTTTCAATTGTAACTAAAATAATGGTAGATTAGCAATTAGGAGGATTAGAACAGTGGTTTTAAAATAAAGGGTTTTTAAAGGCGATTAAACTGAATGTTGCAGCTTTGTCTAATGGACACTTTTTTATGGCTTTTGCTAGATGTATTAAGCCAGTAGCAAGTAAAAAGTTGAACAAAGTAGTTAAGTCAATGCCTAGTCGAGTCGGTAGCTAAATCTAGTCAAGTCTAGTCAGAAGTATCAGGCTAAGTGAAGTAGTAAAAAACCTGCTCTGTCTAAATACTATCACAATATAAAACGTACTCAAGAGCCTTGAGACACTCTGGTATGGACCAGTGGCGTGGGGTGAAAAAAAAGAGAGGTAAAGCCCGAGCAAAAAACGGCCGACGCGTAAATAATCAAAACTTAACATTTGTAAAAAAAAAACATGAAATAAATTACCTAAATACCTTAAAAGACTGTGAGAACCTTCCTTTCCCATAACTGAGTACGACGAAATGTTAGGTATTGTGCTTTGCCTGTGTTGCGTTGTTTTTTCATGCGACAGATCATGCTTGCTGGGTGTTGTTAGTGTTCACCACCTTCACCATACAAGACATCACAGGTATGATATAAACAGTGCATGTCGAGTATGATAAAAGTGGCTTTGAAAAAAGCCGTTTAAAGCACACGTCACTCGCACGGAGATTATAAATATATAGAAAAACAAAAACCAAAATAAGTGAAATATCTATCTATAAGAAATATATATATCAGCAGAAATACCGTTTGTTTCATTTTGTTACTTGTCTTCTGTTGTCGTCGTATAACTTAGCCCGTACTTTAATCGTTATGTATAAAAAAAAGCGTCAAAATCTGTTGCGTAGTTTTAAAAATCTCAGCATACATACCTGTAACACATACGTGTAACAATAAACAACTGCGTAAATGTTTTTCAGTTTGACTATGTTTTCTAGCCGAATTGGTCAAATTATTTATGTCTGAGAAACCCATTTTATTCCAAGCACTATTTATCGGAAAACAGCAGACATGGAAAGCAAAATAACTTATTTAATTTGCAACTGCCTGTTATCCAATTGTATTTATCATACATCGAACTGTGAAAATGTTTGAAAAACCCATCCTTACGCTTATAATCAATTTTTATATCGGGACGAGCCCGTCCAAGGTTAATGATATATTTTTTATTATCGAACGATTGTTTTGAGAACGAAGTTGATTCATTCAATAAGTAATCTGTAAGACAACAATCTATTTGTACTAATGCCTCGCCTAACAACAACAACGACATAAAACAAAATGAAACAAACCAACCTTTACGATGAAACAAAACAAACACTATATCAGAATACACAACAGCCTGTGTTAAACTTCACTAATTTCGATTCTTTTAAACTATATACCACAATCTAATCACTTATCACATTAAATCAATTAGCATAAAATTAATCCCTGCAAATGCGCGCATAATAAGTGAAGTGACATAGTGACAATCCGTCCGATTATCCGAATTAGAAAGACAATTGGCCGGCGGCCGCAGCAGGGCGGCCAATGGCCGGCCTGCTGCGGCAGCGCTAATTGGACCAAAACTTTTCTAGTGATACGAAAGGACCTATAAAGAGTTTGGTAGGCTATCTTAAATCGGGTTATCATTTAACAATATCAACGAGTACTTTTCATGTAGTAGTGACATGTATGTGTGTGTCAATTTCATACATTGGAAATATTTGGATTCCCGATATCTTGAGCGAGTTCACTTGGCGTGTACTCGGCGCGGATTGCGTCTTACCATTGCTAAATCGTGTGTGTGTGCGTATGCGCGATTTCAAATACATTGCGTATTTTGTATCCAGCGTATTGAAGAATACTTTTTACAAAGCGCTCAATGTAATTGTGTCGCTTGCGATAATTAGACTCCTTAGTTTCCGTATTACCGGTAAGGCCGTCAGTCGTCGGCTTACATTTTATGACAGTGTCATATAAGTAGGTATATGGGTATAGCTAAGAACAATAGCGATATAGTGTATACATTTTCGTGGAAGAGTAATAAGCTGGGATAAGCTATTATTATCAATAATTAAAAATATGTATATATTAGAGATTAGCCAAGGTAAGCCGGTGGGAATCGTGTTCTATGGAGGCTTCGCCACTGGTATGGACTCTCATGTCAAAAATGTTAGATTTTAGTTTTATTATTGCGTTTACCTACAATCAGAATAATGCACTTACATTTCACGTGTATGAGTGTCATTTCTATTTAGATGCATCTCAACTAAACCTAACTTTGATATCCCTATTCGATAATACAAAAGAAAAAGAAAAAACATTGTCCAAACAATTGTTAGACTTTCCTTGTTTCCTCCAGGCTTGACACCGCCAGAAGACAAATCTCAGCAGTACGTATCGGATTTCCTAGAGCGATACGTATTAGACAGCGACACTGACTCTGAAGGTCGCAGGATACCTGTCTTCAAGCCAAATAAGCACGCTTGCAGCAAAAAGGACCAATCTCACAGGTTTGATGTGATCAGTTTTTTAATGTGCTTCACGGCCCTGAATACGAGGCTAGTTTCATGTACTGATTCGGCTGGTGTTTAAAAAGTTATGATAGTTTCTGTGCCTATATAACTCATTACCATTCCTCGCGTTTACTTATCCTTTCGTTTCGGTATATTATTGGGAAGACAACAAGGTTCAAAAATTAAAAAAGTGATATTTCGTGATAGCATACATGAATTTAAATTCGTTATTAAAATTAACACTTTTAATTTTTGCACAGGAGATTTTTAATAACAATTTAAAAATCGATGAGAAAGTCAATTATGAAAATATAAAATTATTAAAAAATTATATCATAATCGATGAACACATAAAAATAAAGAAACTTTTATATAGGAACTATTTACATAAACGCAATATTTAAGGTAGTTGTCGAACAAATTTTAGTCTTACCCTTGTAAATTACCTCGGCGTGACGTCACCGCTAGGTATCCATTAGTATGGAGCGTTTGGTATCGTCCAACACGCACGTGAGTTAAAGTTCGTCCTATCTCAGTTAGTTTAAGTTTTATCGACGTGTTTTTTTACCAATGTGCCTATTAAAGTGAGGTCTTTCATTTAAACATGAAATCGAAAATTATTCGTTATGCCTATTCTAAGTATATGATCCAACACAGTCAATCTACTTTTATCCTTTTGTCTTTAGTCTTAAGGTTCAACAATAATTAACTATTCTAGACACCGTTTGAAAATGCTTTCGTGTTTTTTTAGTTTTACTAACGTTTGAGTAAAAAGTCCGTTTTTTTCTTAATTATGATATTTATTTACAGGGAGGCAGAATCTGAAAACTCGAGTACGTTAGTTGGTGAACCGCCATTGGTGGAGGAAGTCGACAGTAGCGAAAGCAAGAAGCGAATAAAAACTAGGTAAGTCTACCTTCTGTTGTATAAACTTGTGGTGCATAGAAGTGTAATTTTTTACGCATTTAATTTGTCTTTTGTGCCTGTATAAAAATGTAAACTTCAATTTATTGAAGGCTAATTATCAGGTTAAAATATCATAACCATAATGATTTCTCATGTTTTCGCGATTGTTACCCATTAAATATAGGATAGTTTTAGGATAATTTAAAATATTATAACCAACGACAAGATACACCTACCTCCCTTCAGTCTGATAAAGTAATGTGTTTTTAGTATGTTGAAAGAAATTATACTTTACAGTATCTCCGATTTAATTTTTTAAACATATACCGTCTTACTACAAAACGTTAGACATCTGTACAACACTTGTTTCAAATAATATCGTAAAATTACGTTTATCTATAACGTAAAGTACTCTGAGATTACTATTTAACGAAGCTTAAAACCATGTCTACACTCTGTTTAACTTTATCCTATAGAAAAACGTAGTTTAATGTTTTTTTTTTTTTAAACATGTTGAACAGTTGTCTTACTTTTTTGTAAAAAAACTGATAGTTTCGTTATTTAAATGTAATTAATACATTTTAGAATAAGTGAAGCAGCGACGGGCATTATGGGCGCGATGTCGTCCCGCCTAGCTTACATCACGGGCTCAAACTCAATCACAAGGCCAACACAAGATGAGTAAGTATGGTCTCCGTCATGATATAAATTATGTAAACAAATGCTTAGGGGTTCGCAACATTTCAATAAAAGAATTTACATTTAAAATGGCTTTAGATGATTTCTAAGACCGCCGCAATCACCCGCGTGTATTTCTTAATTAGCTGTATTATTTTTGTCGTATTTTTTTTTTCAAAAGTGAAAAGATGAACCGTCAGAAATAAAAAATGACGGACCAAATGTTTTTTTTTCATTCACTGAGCCGGACTCGTTCCGGTACCATGCATCATTGCAACAGCGCTTTATATCGTCAAAATATAACCTTATATTACCTGTATAGTAATTTAAGTCTATTATATTTGGTAAACTCAAAACATTGTCGCTAGTAACCACCTACTAGACCCGCCTGAGTAGAAATTAGTTTGTTTACTAAATGTATACGTTCTCGTGACGGCGACTTTAGACGCTTGCATCTAATAAAATAGGTTTGATTCGGAAAATGACTATTCGTTCCATCTGCACTGTAGACAATAAAGATTGTTACAAAAAACTGACACCAGTGTATAGCCCGACTAGTAAAATAGAAGCCAAAAATATTGGAACTAATTTCTTATACTGGCAACTAGGTATTCATGTAACATTCTGTCATCTCAACGTCATCTGCCACAAAGAGACAGGAGTGGACGTTGTTTATTTTTTGATTATTTTCTACGATTTATTTATCAAAATGGCAAAAATAATTCCTATCAATAAGAGAAGTGAAATTAAAGATGTTATCCTGTTTAACACGAATAAAAACTAAGAATTAATTTCTATTTAATTATATGACATTGTCAATTTTGTTTTTGACATGACACATACAACATGTTGCCATCTAAAGTCGATCAGTAGCGACGCCAATTCAGGGTTTTTATTTTCCTGGTCGCGCTATAACAGGCCATGATATCTAGTGGTTTGCATAGATATCAATGAATGAATGATATGAGCAATATATTTTTTTAAAGTATTATCTGTAATATATTTATTAAAAGTAGTGAAGTGTGAAAGTGAAGTGAAGAAAAGTGTGATAAAGATTAGCGATTCCGCGGCTCTCTTTTTTGCAACCATTGGTCGGCATAAAAACCTTCATTATGTGTTTATTTAATTCTACTATAAATGTACCGACGTACTCTGTGTACTGCATAAATCAAGGCATTATGCTAGCCACAACAAGGGTCATAAAAGTTACAAGTTTTTGGTGAAGTAATATTTATAAGAACATTTTGAGCTTTTTGATACTAAACGTTGAATAAGAACACTATTATCTGTTGTATTTTCTTGATGCAATAAAGTGTTATGATTATCCTAACTTATATTGGTTTGTGTGTTAGCAGCCTAGCAGTCCGTTCGAACCTCGACGCGTTAATAGCAAGGAGTCCGTCCGACGAGTTCATATTCTCAGTGCCGCGGGACCCGCTGCTGTCGCCCTACTGGGCCGACGATCAGTTGCTCAACAAGTTCCCGCCCGTCAGGATATTGGTAAGGATAATTATAACAAGATAACGGTATTTTAAAAAACTAAAAACCCCGCCTGCGTTTCTGTGTAATTTGGAAATGAAAAAAACTCCGCTATTTGGTTTTTCTTTTTATTTTGATGTACCCAGTGTCACTCTCACAATAAATACGAATCTAACGACACCTCTCAAGCTAAAATCTATTGAGAGGTTCAGGCGGCAGAGCGTGCCAAACAATTATACATACATACTCTCGAAAAACATCTTCCGGCGCAGATGGGTAAAAACCCGATTGTACAATATTGATTTGGTATTATTACAATTATTATTACATTGCAATATATCTTTATGCCCATATCTGAGTAATCACAAAATTAAAAGTAACATTGTATCACAAAACGTCTAAATATTTGCGACAAAAATAACGCTTTACAAAACAGACGTGCAATGGATTTCGCAGAGTTCTGTTCTGTTCACTCAACTGTGCTGGATAACTAAACAACGGACTATGCCAAATTAAGGTTAATACTTCCAATAGTTTTTGAGATATCGTGTTTACTACATGAGTATGTGACCTTCCGCTTTCATCTTCTTTGCAATCACTAACGGCTCTTGCAGCCGTTAATCATCATGTAAACAAATTTCAAAGCTTCTAACTCAAATGTAAAACTCTCCGTAATAGGATTTTTTTTTAAATTTATAGCTCTTTAGTTTAGATTTACTTATGCAACTCCTTAGTATAGTATTATTGGATTTTAAATCTAGGTAAGTAGCTGTTTCCCGCAACTCCGCCTGCGTCAAAAAGTAGCCTTTGTTTGACCCCGAGTCTTCAACTACATCCATACCAAATATCATCAAAATCCGTTCAGCGGTTTGGCCATGAAAGCGTAACAGACAGAAAGACAGACGGACAGACTTTCGCATTATAATAATAGTATGGATATCGTTTTTTTTTTCAGACGGTTCATTTAGACCCATGTCTTGACGACTGCGTGATGTTTGCGAAAAAACTAAAGCGACTCGGAAACGTTGTCGGCATCGACGTGTTGGAGGGCTTGCCACACGGATTCCTGAATTTTGCATTGGTAAGTCGTTTTAATAGATTTCTTGGGAGTTTATTATTTTTCTGCATTACTTACCGTATAATTTGTCTTGATATTGTTACTCACGTTAATGGATTACATTTTCTAAATAAATATATATTTTATTATATTATGTATCGCCGTTTGGATTTCACGGGTGGCCCCGGTCCTTTGAGAGGTTTGCAGGGGGATATTGATATAGAATAGAATAGAATAGGTATATCTTTGGAGTACGGCGGGAGCGATAGTGTTATGCTCGACCGCCGCAAAGGGAATTACTTCCCGCCAGGCGTGGTGTTATGCCTGGGGAACCGCGGCTCCGACGATGTTCTGTCGTAGGTTGATATATGCTCCAATTCTCAGAAACTCCAATTGCGCGATTTAGTCTTTCGATGCTGATTGGACGTCTTGTTTGGGAATTCCAAATTCGTCGCTTTAGCGCCATCTATAGCGTTGTGTTGTAACTATTTACTGTGTGGCGATTGTGTCGCCACATATCTTTATTGAGAAAGCTATCACGTAAGTACAGCAAAGGACTTAAGCATAAGCTACATAATGTTTTCTTATGTTTTCGCGATTGTTATTCATTAAATTAAACTATTTTAATACGGTTTTATCGCGTTTATTACTTATTTATTTACACCTGACGTTTCAAACACTTTACAGCGTTCATGTTTGAAACGTCAGGTGTAAATAAATAAGTAATAAACGCGATAAAACCGTATTAAAATAGTTTAATGCATAAGCTACATGTTTATAATGTACGTGACAGACGTCTCAATAGGTGGTGGCTCAGTGATACGCTAGACATGCAGGCATGCCTAGCATTGATTTTCAGCCACCACCTTCTGAGGAGTCCCGGAACAAAGATTTAAACCCAAACAACATAATCCTTGACTGGTGTCTCACTACCATCTCACACCCCCATCCAGGTCTGAGATTCAAATTCCAGCAAGTGATCAAGATATAGCCTTACACACCATATTGCAAATCCCACCTACTCGCACCCGGACGGAAACAAGAGATGATAGTAATCCACCTGTTCAATACTGTTACCTATATCTATGGCAAAAATTTATATATATCACGAGTAGACGCCCTTTGGAGAACTTGATGTCATGTGGTCTATTATATTATTGGTTTAATGTCAAGAATATATCGTGCAGAATGCCACTGGCACAGCTATTACAAGGATCAATGCACTCCACTCACGTGAGTGTGAGTGAGTGTGAGTGTAGATGGTCTCGTTCCTTAATCATTAAGTAATAAGACAAAGTCATAATTAATCTGCAGTACGGGGCATACCTATAGTTTTATGTTTTGCGTGGCATGGATTGAAGTCTAACAATATTTTATTTTCAAATCAGATGGCAAGAGAAGCGAACGAAGGATCAAAACTGTGTATGGAGCGTATAAAACAGCTGCTCGACTTAGAAAATGGACCCGTCGCCGAGAACAATCACTTATGAATGTGCGGATTTTGCTGCCACACGTAAATGACGTAACAACGCAGTGTTTCCAAAATAAAAATCGGAACTATATATAGAAAAATGCTCTGCAAAATAGAAGAATAAACACTTTTATATAATGTCTTAACCTACACTACAGTAGGCATTTAAGCGTACCCTGTAATCTTGCATTTTCATAAAATGCCCAAGCATTTCTCAATCTTTCTAAAACAAATCTTCCCATAAATGCTGGTCATTTCTCGTCACTCGAGGAGTCACAATGGGACAATCTGTATTTCGTTAAACACTAAATGGAATGTTATTTGTGAAATCGCTGTATCACTTAGGTAAACTATGCTTTAACGTGTCGTGCCTCGGGGTTAGTCCGCGTGCTTAGATTATGTCCTTTAAATATACTGAGTAATCAATTAGTATGTCGTCAATGTCCTTGCTTACTCTTAATCCTAATGAGGTAATTTTTTATTTGTTTGTAACTATTTTGGTCTATCAAAAAAAGCTATGATTTCGTTACACACACCCACCCAAAAAGACAAAGATTTTCTAAGTAATTTGTCTCTGTATCTTTGCCACGTATAAGGGTATATTATTCGAGGCTCCGTTTTTACGACACAAGAGCATACATATGGTAGCATATCTATAAATATATCTTACCCCGAATTGAGCAAATGTTCATGGCGAGAATACTGGGAAGTGTTCCACAACGTCACATCACTAACAACGAGTTTGGATTTTTAATTGACACGGTCTAAGCGCGCGCGATTTTGTGAAATTTAGAAAAAATAACATATTGTTGTCCGGATTGTTACTGCCGGAAACAAATCGTGCTGGGCCCTTACTATCACCTCTCATAGCTGGGCAGAAACGAGTGCGTGAGTAAACGAGATGTCGCCCTACAGCTTGTATTGCGCCATCTCGTTCACTCACTCGTTTCTGCCCTGCTATTAGAAGTGATAGTAAAGCCGCTGAGCCTGCTTATGTGTTCTAGAGATTTATCTTTAACATGGAATCTGCTATTACAATATATTAATTTTTACTTATTGACTTTTTTATAAATCAAATATGATGATTTCTACGTAAAACCTTTTAAATAAATACATGTAAACGTATGAGGATGTATCCATAAAACGTTGCACTTATGTGGTCTTGAAAATGAAATTAATTTATTATAAATATCTAAGCTAAACAGGTCCTGCCTTTCATCATAAAATATGTGTTGTGATATCATAAAGCTCAGTATTAAATATTTGTCGTATACATTTCTATTTACCTATATGAGCTTTTCGAACAAATATGAAAATTCACGATTGTGTAAACAAACATTTTAAGAAGGTGAGTACTTACCTATCTTAAAATTTAATAAATATATTTTATCATCAACTGTATTTGATGTAGATTAACATTAGATGGCGATAAGAAAGATCTGATAAGCAGGGAAGGTGACTTTTCAAGTGATTATACTGTATGAACTGAACATTTTCAATTCATTCATGCGTGTTGTATGGGTAACCCTTGTACCCTGTTTGACGGTACAAGCTATATTTCGAAATTATTTTCAAAGCCTTATAATGTTTTTAACATAAGCTGAGCAGGTCCTGCCTTTCATCATAAAATATGTTTTGTGATATCATAAAGCTAATAATGTTAAAAACATTATAAGGCATTGAAAATAATTTTGTAATGCGATCAAATATGTGTTAACCAGTGATGAATAGTTCCTTATGTCAGTGGAATCTCAAAAACAAAATCATAGTCATACGTATAACTATAAAATCTGTTTTTATTTCGACGCGTACCTATTGTATAACGTTCAATGCAATCTATTTGTTCCTCGAAGGTATTAATAATATGCCAAATTCATTTGTATGTACCAAAAATTATATATATAAATAAAATATACGTATATAGGCATTGATATACGTTAACTAAGCAGTAGTAATGTCAAATGCTACGTGTAAAATTACTGTAATTTTTATTTAGAAAATTTAATATTACGATAAAAAAATATGTTATTATTTATCTTTGCCAAGACAATGGCTTATATTGGGATTGTTTTAATTAATTTAGTTTGTTCTTTAATAGCTTTATACACCCGGGTATTGTATGAATTGTCTTTTTACCTTTCAACGTTGGACTACCTAAGTATATAA
Source organism: Euzophera pinguis (assembly GCA_947363495.1). Taxonomy (NCBI): domain Eukaryota; kingdom Metazoa; phylum Arthropoda; class Insecta; order Lepidoptera; family Pyralidae; genus Euzophera; species Euzophera pinguis. The sequence goes on along the minus strand of OX376170.1, from coordinate 8,032,373 downwards.
CAAACATATATGGATATCGTGCAGACATATTATGTAGTTTTCGTATTTATGATGAATTGGCTAGTTTCTACTAAGAACTAATCAGAGAGATGATACTTTCTTATCATTAAATTAGAAAAAAAATTAAATATTATTAAAAAATAATATTATTAAATATTAAAATAGCCATTTTGTCACGAGACATTGAACACCAATCAGAAGCGATTACGTCATAGCATAAAAAACATCAGTTGATGTCAACGTTTTAAAATAGTCACTTTCCATAGAAAACTGTCAAATCAGGTAAACAAATGTAACCATCTGACATTGACACATATTTCTCAATGGCTTAATGTTTATTTCATGGCGTCTGTACATTTTCCGTCTGGATGTGGGCTAGTTAAACCTCTATCAGTTTAGCCTATCCATATAAAGGTGAGACTCAAGAGGCATAACTGGCCCACAAACGACATAACAACTTAACCGTATTTCTGTACGGCTCGGCGAGAGTGTACAGCGACATGTTTACAATTTACTCTGAATGAAAAGTTATGACGTCATTCGAATCGCCATGACAGTGCAGAGCATTTTGCACGATATTCAAAATGCGTTTTTAAATACAAAATACTTATATGTAAGATTGAAGGATTGCAAAAAATACAACATTTTTGAATATACTGTACAGCGACAAAAAGTTATGACGTCATTCGAATCGCCATGACAGTGCAGAGCGTTTTGCACGATATTCAAAATGCGTTTTTAAATACAAAATACTTATATGTAAGATTGAAGTATTGCAAAAAATACAACATTTTTTGAATATACTACACAATGACGTATAATAACTACAGTTAAAAATTTAGTAAACTAGCCTATTGGTCCGACCATCGGATGTCTGAACGTTGGAAGCTTATTAGACCATGATCTATTTTTTTATTATGCATACATAAATGTTGATGGTGGTATAAATAAACCTTCCGATATATTTTTCTTCTTACCGCTCGGCTTGTGAGTTTTCTTATTTTTAACCGACTTCAAAAAAGGAGGTTATATGTTCGACTTATCTTTTTTTATAAATGTTTTATCAACTCGCGGTGTATAATGCAGTGTGATATTAATGTCGGATTCATATTTAAATTATGGAATTTGTTGTTTTTGATATATTTTTATTAATCGTCCTTGTGAATTTTAATATAAATTTATGTGTCAATTAAAATGGTTGCTTGTAGACCGATTTGTTCATTTTGCTAAACTTTTTGTCAACTTACCAGATTCCTACTACCTGATATTGAAAAAAAAATACTCTAGTATTATATTCTATAAGTAGTAAACTTTAAGATTGTATTTATTACATTTGAATCAATTGATTTCCTGTAGAAGTTTAGGAATCTCAATTAATGCCCAAGTACCAAAAATAACAAGTTTTTTGTTGTTAATCTCTGAAATTTTGAATACTTACCTACTTTAGTGTAATGTACCTTATAGAGCAATGTTGATATCGCTCTGATAACCAATCGTAATGCACTTTTACTACATATAATTGTTTTTAATGTTTAATATTTCAGAAGCTTAATTTAATGTTCCAAGTATAGGAAGGCATTTGTAGCCAGTACGTCGTTGTAATACGTTAAATAAATTATTGTTTATTATAATTCTATATCATATACAACTTACACAAAAGATGTAGAGTTATAACTTAAAAAGTTGTATATGTTATGAAGAACATTGCGAAGTAATTTATTTTAATAATATGAAAAATCCCTCCCGATTTATTATGATGTTAGAAATAGAATACTGTTGATCAACACGATGATATTGTGCTACTATAATGTTATATGGGTATTTGATCTTAATGGCATCTATATTTAGTGAGCCACACAGAAAAATATGCCATTATATGTAGGTTTATTTGTATAGCTTTTCGATTTCGATGTGGCCCACTATCCATACTAATATTATAAATGCGAAAGTCTGTCTGTTACCCTTTCACGGCCAAACTACTGAACTGATTTTGATGAAATTTGGTATGAATATAGTTAAAGACCCAGGGTCAAACATAGGCTACTCTTTGACGCAGGCGGAGCTGCGGGACACAGCTAGACATAAAATAAACAGGAAAATAAAATCGTTTATTGTTATATGACAGCCATAATAGATCGGAGGGATACCATACTTATTTACTCAGAAAATGCATTATTAAACAAAGTCTGTGATAGTGAATTGAAGCTTTTTAAAAGCATAACAGTATTTTAAAATGCACGAAAATAATAAAAAAAATATTTGTAAAACAATTGTGTGTTGTTATATCTGTTGTGTAATTTACAATGTGTAAAAATGAAATTAAACATATTTTTATATAGATTAAAATGTCCATTAATGAAATTGAAAATCTGTATTTAAAAATTAAAATTGATCGTGAAATTTTTGATTTACATCATTATAATTGTCAGGCCTTACACAGGAAGTGAATTTAACATTGATGTTACATATTATAATCACAATCTAGAGGTATATCTAGCATTTACGACCAAAGAGGTGTCCATAGAAACGATTATGTAATAGTAAAGTTTAATATTGTGACAATATTGTACAATGTCTTAAATAAATTTACTCTGAATGATCAGTCATTTGCGTATTTTTAACGTAGTCCATAATAGCTCGATAAACATCCAGTCATACCACGAATTTCTTAGTCATCTAAATAATATTCTTAACGTGGACCCCCGACAATACCACCGGTGGGTAATTATTTATCAAAAAATCCATGTTCGTATCTGTCTCGTATCGTTCGTTATCAAAGATTCGTTACGAACCTGGACTAAAGGCCGTCCAATAGTAAATTAATTATCCTATTAGTAAAACTTAAATTTTGACGAACGCAGTTCTTTACGGCACAATACCGCCTTTATTGAATCAGCTTTAAGGCTGGTGAGAGGAGTGACGGCGGCGACACGCGCTAATGACTTGCGCGTGTCAACCATGGAGCAAATCCAAAGAGGAGATGCCGTAATAAGCGTTTTGTAAGAAAGTATTTGTGAGGCAACACGGGGCTGAAGGCAGACGTGCGGGGTGCTTGGTTTCGGTCGTGGCTCCAACCATGGAGCACGAGCAATGACAAGCTCCGCCCACTTTGTGTCGGCGAGACGCCAATGATCACATCACTGCGCCATTTCAAACGGCCTCTCCTCTTTGTAATTGCTCCATGGTGTCAACAGCCCGCGTTTGACCGGCGGATCACTGATCACTGTGAAACGAGTTTTAGTATCGCGCGTTTCGTTGCAGTGTACAGTTGCGTCATTACTCATTTTAAGTATACGCAACAGCGCGTCCAACAGGTGTCACTCTGAAATGCTAACTGCACAGAACAATAATACTCCTAGCGGAGGCTAACTGTCAGAAAAGGAGCTTGACCCGCGCGCGTTTTGCCAGCGCTGGCCGACGGCGCGCGAGTCACTCATGGCGCGTTTCACCTGCGAGACTATGAAAAGCTGCCTACTATCTAGTGTAATTGAAACCAGCCTTAGTCTTGTCTTTTATTTCTATATCATTTAAGTATCATCATAGATCTAGAATTTTTTTACCTTATTATAGAGGCAGACTGGAAATTTCACAAATTATATCACAAAAAAAAACTCATGATATTTTAATGATGTTTATTATTATATACTAATGCTAAAGTTGCAATGAACATGATATTTAACAAAGTATTGAGAATTATTACAGTGAGTGTGGCAGAAAACATTTGAATTTTTGGTAACAGAAATGGTTATTTATTCATTTACAAATTCAGCACCTAACAAAGTGTGTTTGCACAACTCTTTCGTGGACTTATTTGGCATAGGAGATTATAGAATAATATGGTTATGTTCTGTGTCAATGAACAAATCTATTTCATTCTTTCAAGTTTGTTTAGAGTGAACATCCGAAGTTGAGGTGCCAAGAAAATTGTAGGCCAGTTTACATCTTTAGAAAAGATACATTATATACCATTTGCCTCATGCCATATTGTAGTTGCGAAGAAATTGTATTCTCTTGTCGCCTGCGATATGAGAGGTCACTTGCATCATGAATGCAATAAGCATTGATTTTATATATTCTTAATAATCTGCTAGAATATGACGCAATACATTAGTGAAAGTAAAAAAATATTTGTTCTTAAATTGTGTTTTAAGTATACTGGCCATAAATCTTACAGTTTATATTTCATAAGAAAATTGCAATATTCCAAGATGTAGTGTGCCTAGCTAGATGCAGAGTTGATAAATGCACAACAACCATTATTTAACAATACGGTGATACATTTACAAAAATATCTTGCTAGGAATCATGCTAAAATAAAACAAAAAATTTAATACAAATCAACAAGGTTATAAAATTATTGAACACCAATATGCTGTCTCAGTGCAAAAAATTAGCAAATTTTTAAGCTTTCTATAAATATTGCTGGGATTAAGTAAAGTTTCTCCTTTAGTAGTCAATCTAGGGGAAATGGTAAACTTGTTGGTCAACAATCATGTGTATTTGAAAATATTAATAAATTGAGGACTTCACACCTATTTCATTAAATACAAGAATGATAGTAAAAAATGGACATAGAATTTAGTATGCCATCCAATATAGTTAAAAGAATGCCTAGAGCTAGCATCATCCTTATCTCTATACAAATGATAAAAAGAGTCCATTTACAATTTCACAGCTATCAAATTAGTACTTAGTGTCTCATTCTGTACAAGTAGTTACTAGATTATTCGATACACACTAGGGGAATGATACAAAACATGTTTTCCCCAAGCAAGAGTTAATTATAGAAGTGTACTGTACATGAATACTTCATGAAAAGTATCAGTCATTTCAAATAATTATTATGGCCTCAGACTTCCACAACCTGTTATAGGTCTTCAATTTCACACTTGATATGCCAGCTGTGAGATAAAAAGCTGACAAAAATTATAAGCAAACTCAAAGGAGAAGCAGCTAAATGAAAGCTATGTTACATCGCTTTATCCTAACTAGCCTAAGTCCTTTAATGAAGATATTTTATCTTACACCACTTCCGGCATAACTCAGTCATGAAATTGAAAGTCTATACCAAAATCTTAAATCAATTTGTTTATTTAGATTATTTCAAGTGACTTAAATTATGTTGTATCACTTGCCTGTTGCACTATAACAACCGGTTTGAGGCTTTGTATGAGTACATATTGGGGTTTATTGTTTTGTTCAATCATGTCCGTTTGTTTTCGCATGTGGCACTGTTCCGTTGACTAATGGTGCTTCAGGCTGTCTAATTGTCTTCTGTAAGACGTGGGCATCAGCAGGCTCTATTCTCTTATAATAGTGTTCTTTCGTTTCTACAATCTCGAAGCCAAACTTTTTGTAGAAATCTATTGCACCCTCGTTGTTTACTTGCACATGCCTGAAAGTTGCAGAAATAAATTTTTATAAATATTCTAAAAATCTTAGATAAAAATAAATAATATAATAAAGATGGTTAACTTTAAATCAGACAGAGTAGATCTATAATCCCTACATCAACAACTCTCAGAAAATTATAGTATAGTAAGAACTACAAAGTTATTTTAAAGGACCAGGAGAGAAAAAAATATTGCCCTTGGAAGACTTCAGAATTCTTATTGCTACAGAATACTTTCACTGTACCAAAAAAAAAACAAGATGCCAACAATGTAAATGGATATTATATGGTAAAACATTAACAGAAAAAAAATATTTTTTATTCTTTCAACACTTTAGAAATAAAATGAAACTAGGCCCTAATCATCATCCTCTCTGTTTCACAGTTACATCATCAGCTTTTGCTCGGAGTTCTTTATATTGTGTTCTAAAACATGATGACACAGACTATTACTATGGAGTCACAGCTATTAAATTTTCATAATCTTTTTTCACATGGAACTCAAGCCAATAGGTATGATCCTACAGGCCAGGTGTGTTAGTGAGTCTGGCTGTGCTTTTCGCTTATCACATCTTATGATAACAACCAAATCGGCTTAACCTTCTAAAGCAAAGAAGCTCAAAACAGAAATACCAGTACTGGCAGTCCAAGTAAGATACAATATAATTTTTTTTTCTTTGGTAACCGGTTACAAAAGTCAGTTGTGTAGGTGGCTGAAAGGCATACTCTAAGAAAGTCTATACGTTATGAACATGCAACTCTGTAACCAAAAAAACCAAACCACAATGCACTTGGTTATCATATGAAATATTTGCTCATTAGTTGAGCGCGATCCGCGTGTCCGTAGCGAATGCGTGTGTCAAGCGACGGTGTGATTGCCCTCTATTAATGAGCTCCTCTGTGCTCTGGAAAGCATGTTAAGTCGTTGGTCTCAGTTGTTATAGATAGATAGCAGTCGTGAGGCTGTGTAGGATGCCTTAAAAATTCTGACAGTGTTGGCCACTGACTTCCCTTTAAAAGAGTTACGGAGGTCAGACATCAGTCACTTCAGTGTAATATCCAGTTCGGAGGAATTAGGACCATGACTTACAGTGTACCCTAGGCTCCGAAGCGAAAGCTGACGACACATCTAGGAATACAAGCTAAGATGATGAAACACAATGTGCCTTCTAAGTAATAAAATACACAACTAGTATATTTTCTTACACTTACACTACTGCATATCTTATTTAGCTGTCAACAAACTAAATAGAAAAAGTATACAATAGATACTACAAAATTTATTTAAGTATACAAAGCACTTTTACAACAAAAAAGGTCATTGATTTTTATCAGTAGCAATTCAAATGCTCAAAATATTTTGAATTTAAACTAAATGCCTTATGAGCTCCAGATATTTATAACTATTAACCTTGAGATGATTACCATTTGCCTTTACAAATACAACAAGAACTTAACCTTGAAAATTTACTAACAAATCAAACCAAGGATTTACACTTTGACTGTGTTGATGATTGCAATAAAATTTAGACAAATAAAATGAAGTTTTATGTATACTTACAAGAAAATGCTGTCAAAATTGCCATCCTGTTCAACATACTTGAGCACATGTTCCACCATGAGAGTACCAATACCCAGTCTTCTATACGGGTACAAACAACCCAGAGTCATTATGTACAATCTCCGAGAATTCTCGGACGTATCTATCCTGCAGCACACTGCTCCCACCACGATATCATTATAATATGCTAACTTTGCCAATTCACCAGCCTCCAATACGTCTTTGTAAAATTTGTCATTATAAGACACTGGAAACACTACTGTGTTTAACTTTTTCAATTGCTTTATATTATGCGGTGTCACGTCGCCGAGTTCTATTTTAGCTCTGAAAATGCAAAATGCCCATTTTTATTACAATAATACCTACAAGATATTCAACAGGCTTACAGTAATGGCTATTCATTTTGGTTAAGGTAAACTAATGCTCACAGACTGGAGGAAATTTCGATAGATTATATAGGGCTTACCTAGTCATTTTATTAACTATTCTATATTAAACACTACAATTTAAAACTAATCTAACCATCTAACACAATTATATCACACGAGATCACTCCCGCCATCTGCCACTAGTGGTCGCTCGTTTCGCTATTTCACCACTGACAGTTCTATCCAATGTTGCCAACATATTGTGGGCCTTCAAAACTCTCGCTTCTCGACTTTCCAGTATTTTCGCCTTCTTCGCCTCGAAATACCTACAACGAGCTGAGAACACGGCGAAAAAATTCCGAGAAGAGTACGACAACGGGTTCCACATTCACGGTTCTCACAACATCTTCGCGTGAATGTGGAAGGTCAAATAAAATTATGGGGTGAGAAGAACACGGACGAGAACAGAAGGTCGATTCTCAGAATACATAGACATAAACGTCGTTTTTTTCCAAATCTCTATTCTAGATTATTCTATTATGCTTAATCTTGATACTGCCAGAAAAAAAGTAGTAGACTACGAAAATCTCTATTAAAATTTATTCCGTTTAATTTCCTCGATTTATTATGACGCCAGACACAAGTAGAGATGGGTAACGAGCTTCACCCGCAGAAGAACTAAAAAGACAGACTTGATAAAACTCGCGTGAATGTGGAGCGGGCATTAAAAGCCAAACCAACGCATAATGAATGGTAGTTTGTGTGAAGTGGCTAAGTTCATGTAAACATGTTGAGGATGTGATGCCGGCTTTATGGCGCCATTTTCAATTTTTTCGAATTGATTTTCGTCTTCAATTGTTTCCACACCCGTCTGTCAGCAAACGACGTTTTCAAACCTGCTATATTTTCTTTCTCAAAACAATCGAAATTAAAAGAAAATGTTACTGAATCAATTCAGAGTTATAAGACCAAAGAATGCAAATGTTGGTTTACTTCAGCAAAGGTGGTTAATTTCTGAAGGAACTAAACAACAAAATGCTAAGTTGCAACAGGAGCCCCAAAATCAGTCTCAATCCGAGACTCAGTTGTCCGCACCTACATCAAACGAAAGGCTACTTGGTGAAATATTTCCAGCAGCGAAAGTCGTACCTATGGTGCTGACAAATAAAGAACCCGTAGTGTTGTCTTTTGATGATGTACCTGGTCCGAAATCTTTGAAATATTTGGCAAGTTTCCGTCAGTATTTGTCGGAGTTTGGAACTCAATTAACTGCAATTGCTTTGACAGTAGGTCTAAATATTGGTAAGTTTCTCATTCCCTAGACTGCATCTCCTATATAATTTATTAAAACAATAAATTTTCCAGATATTTTAGAGAATTACTAATAATTGGTACCTACTTTAGTACCTGCCTATAATTTTAATACCTACTTATGATTGTATTTCACCTGTTAGTGACGGCCTTCGCTTTAAAATGGTGATACCTAAATATAGTACAAAATTAAATAATTGGGAAACATGTTGGGGAATGTGGTGACACTCTAATATTGAACCATAAATATCACGATCCTGTGTAAACAGGCTGCGGTGATCGCGCGCCTATGCAAAACATCCAGAGGAAGACTGACGTATTCAGCAGTAGTCAAATGATGCTACTAATGTTGATAGTAAATAAGGTAGCTATTTGATACATCTAAAGAATATTTTTTCGATTTAGGTTCGTACGTAAACAACAGGAAACCTATAAAAAACTTGTCTGCCTTGTTTGACGAGTACGGTCCAGTCGTCCGCTTTGTCAGTCCAGTGGGCAGCGATATTGTACTGCTTAACAATCCAGAACACATCCAAAAGGTATACGCTCTGGAGGGGGAATGCCCTGTCAGGTCCACGTTGGAGTGTCTGGAAAAATATAGGGCAGAGCACAGAAATCATATCTATGGTGGCCTATATGCAACGTAAGTATTTTTTGGACCTTTACATTCTAGATTTTAGCAAAATGGTTCGACAATAGTTTATTTGCTAGAATCTGCATATAAATTACAGAAGGTAACCTCACGTTACGTATTAGACGTCGAAGGGCCTTACCTGCCAAATACAATTAAGTATAATCATTAGGAAATTGACAGGGACACCGGACTCTTAGGTAGGTATGGGTAGTGCTGGCTGGCGCTACGTATTTTGACGAGACTTATGACAGAAACTATCGTTCATCCATCATCATCTAAATGTTATCCTGACTGCATTCCAAAACCTAAGTACCTTTTCGGAGCTTGTGGATTTAATTAAGAATAGATTCAACTTCCCAGATTACGTTCATCACTCCTAGAGAAAGGTAAAATAAATTGAGACCGCGTTCAGTTCCTTAGTCACCTCTTACATGAACCACAGGAAAATAAAGATTGGCCAATTCATAAACGGAAGATCACACCAATAGTGGTTTTGGTAGTTACTTCTAAATATATTCAACAGCCACGGCCAAGAGTGGACACGCCAAAGATCCCTAGTGTACAACCCTCTCCACCAATCCATCACTCAGCACATCCAGGGCATAAACGACGTCTGTGAGAACTTCACATTCAAGATCTACAACTTGAGAAACCATCAAGATGAAGTATCGAAAGACCTCTATAAGGAACTGCACAAATGGGCTTTTGATTGTATGGGTGAGGAATCATTATGATTTATTGTACTCACCTACGTACTTACGTATGCACTTACAATATAATACAGTACAAAACCCTTTATTGCACAAATTTGCATGTTTTGAAGTTATACACTTACCTACATTATTATTATTTTATACCATGGAGTAATGTAAGAAAGTGTTTGTGAGGCTACACGGGGCGAAAGGCGGACGTGCGGGGTGCTTGGTTTCGGCCGTCGCTCCAATCATGGAGCCAATGATCATATTACTGCGCCATTTCAAACGGCATCTCCTCTTTGTAATTATTGTAATTACTCCATGTTTTATACAACCTAAAAGTGATTAAGATTTCGCCTACATGTTAGACCGTCCATCAAAGTCAGTCCGTTTCCACCAGAACAACATTCATTATGATCGGATGCAGACCAAAAATAATGTTCATGAATTTTTTGTTCATTTAATTTAGTACCTACATTCACTTTTAAATTTATTCGTAGATATTTTTTGGAGCATGTAAAAATTTCACAACTGATTCATATGTGTTTTCTTTTAAGTTCACTTTTTCACAGGTTTGCTAGTATTTTCGAAGAAGTTTACGATGTTGGATACGGAACTGGTGTACAGTCAATGCGACATGTCGTGGCTGTACCACAGCCTGGAGCGTGCCACCGACGCGATCATCAAGTGCGAGTCGGGTCTGCATCTCTGGAAGTTTATCAGGACTCCCACTTGGCACTCGCTTGTTAAGTATTGTGACAGTTTGGACAAGTGAGTTAGTTTATCCAGATACTGAAAATTCGTCGTCATCATCATAACATCTTTGCTTACTATTGAGCATTCGAAATCTTTTCATGTATGCCTAACTGGTATATACATATATTCGAATAGACTTATGCGTGTTGGCAACTTTTTCCTACCACGTTCGCACGAGCTTCAAGAAGAACAAGAAACCATATGTTGTTCAAATCAGTTTACTAGTGGGCGCCACCTAGGATCCACCCCAGAATTTGCCTAATTTCTTCAACCTCCAGATGGTAACTTGGACGAACAGTTGATGCTGAATGTTCCAAGGTACCTAAAAGAACAAATAATATTTTTTCACGCACTAGCGATTCATTGAATTGGCGCATAAAACTTTCGTTTATTTCTAGTTTGATCGGGAAGCATGTAATGGAAGAGGAACAAGCAATTTCTTTTAAAGCCCAGAAAGATTCCGGTACTATAGGTAATTCATATTTTTTTAAACTCTTTTATACCTCATAATATATTAGAGGTATAAATTACGCGATTTAATGCTAATAATTAGAAGTTTAATGCTGGATCTGCAGCTCCTATGCAGCCGCGGAGAAATAAACCGATTCAATGATGAGAGAGTCTAGACAATGATGAAAAAGCCTAGACATAAGAGGTTTGATCCATGCAGGATAATTGCCATACGGAATGATGATGATGAAGTCTTACTTATTCATATCGTTCTGATAGCCAAGCCTTTATTTGCAGGTAGAAGTTCCTTGATCAACGCAATGCTTTTGAGTGATGAGAAAATGAGTGCCGAGGATATTGCAACAGTTCTTATGGATATGCTCCTTATTGGAGTTAACACCGTAAGGAATTTTGATAGTTCTTCCATCTGCGGGGAAGTAAAGCTAATTACTACCAATCAACTATTCTGTTTTTCTACAGATATTAATTTTTAAACGTAACTAATTTGAAAAAGTAACAAACGTTTATTTATTTTTTTCTTTGCCCTGGACAGCGGGGATTGTTTTTAATTTAAACTGTTGAGACTAAATTTGTAGTTACCTAACTTAATAATTATATAGCTACCCATCATAACAACGTGTCATCATCATCAACCCTAGCCCTTTCCAATTTCAATTGAGGTCGACTCTTCGTATCTTCTTGCGCCACTCTTCCCTAGCACGCACCATTTCAGGTGATAATAACAAAATTAATTTCTAGATCACAACCTCAATGTCGTTCATGCTATACAACTTAGCCAAATATCAAAGATCCCAAAAGGTACTATTTGAAGAAATAAACACCGCGTGCAGTAACTTGAAACTAGAAGATATAAATAAGATGAAAGAGACTACACCATATCTTCAAGCCTGTATAAAGGAAACGTTGAGGTAGGTGATATTGAAACTAATTTCTCTACCACGTGTTTAGCTTACTTAGTATAAATTTACTGGACCAAAGATTTGCGACTCATTCTTAATATTTTTTTAGGTTAGTCCCACCGATTCCAGTCCTGACAAGGATTCTATCAAAGAATGCCACTTTGGATCGATACAAGTAAGCACTGAGTTTTATTTATGCCTTTTGTATACGTACAGTATTCACCCTTATTTTTATATTACCTATGTACTGTGTGCATAGAAGTGACATGTACCCATGTACTTGGGGAAAGTTGTTCAGTTGCATGAATGGAGTCACTGGACGATGGGTCCAAAACGACTAAAATTTCACGGTGTATAAACAACGGCTGGGTTATCCGACCAAATTCGAAAGTCTACAAAAAAGCGACGGTTTCATACAAATCGATGACTTCCTTCATTGGACGCTTCCTAACACTGAAATGTTGACCACTCTTCGACATCAAAATGTCGTCCACTTTTTGGTGTCTGATATACAAATGACGAATTCTTCTTGGTGTATGAAGTCAACATTTCGGTCACTCCATGTGACCGAACGAAATTGATTTGAGTCACCGGTTTTGCATTCTAACAGATAGCTCTCGCGGTCATGGTTTGGTTTTGGTAAATGCGTTGACGCCCTTTAGTGTGACCGCAATCGGCCCTCTGAAACCCTATTTTTTAAAGTATGACTCACCCAAAATCGATGAGTCCAATGTAACCGTTCGACTTATCAATTATGTCGATGAAAAATAATTCGATATCACACGAAAACCATTCGAGTAGCAGGTATTGCGTGAGTCATACTTTTCAAAACTAGGGCACAATGTGTGAGAATCTTTGGTACATGGGGTATTTGATTTTCATTCGATATACCGGTTTTGCATTTTCAAAAATACTTAGCCTACGCGGTAATGGTTTCGTTTTGGTAATACGTTAACGATATTTAGAGTTAGGCGCCCTTGGAGCCTAATTTTTGAAATTTATGAATTATGTCGAGCAAAAATCATTCGAAATAGCACAAAAATTTGTCGATATCGAACAAAATAATTCGACTCGCCGATTTTGCCAGTATTTTTTTTTTTTTTTGCACTCTTGGCTCCTATTTTTAAAAGTATGATCACCCAAAAATGGTGAGCCGATCGAAAGTCGTCCGACTCATCGATTATGTCGATTGAAAATCGTCTTTTAAATTATGTAGTTTCATCTAATCTCTAACTTAAAGATGTGTACCTAAATTTTTTAGATTTTCTATGTCGACACGGAAAAACTAGTAGATAATTGACCGAACTAGCGAAGCGTCTCAATTTTGACAATTTTGCTTTTGGATCGGAAAATGTATATGTACAAATTTCTGAACAGATTTACGAAACTTGGCCTATGTATTCCTTGATTTATTTAAGAAAAAATGCCGAGAGCTTTTTTTGATATATCATTATTTCTGAACGAATCTTTATGAAACTTGGCACATGTTCCTATAATATAAAGGGAAAAATGAGGGCAAAAAAGCGGAAACTTTGCCGCCGTAGTCAATAACATTGATGAATTCGTCACTTATGGATCAAATGTTAGCGCAGTTGTTAAACGCTGGGTCTCCTATTCAGCCGGGTTCGAGCCCCGGTAAGTGAAGAAGTTTTTATTTTTTAAAGAAGTATTTTTTGTTTGCTGTAACAAGTGTTTTGAAAGTAATTGACTAAAAATCAGACAGAAATTGATTTAATGAAATTAAAGTATGGTCAAAGTGGCTAATTCCGTCATAGTTTTGAGCTATTTCAACTTTGGTTCAAAATTTCAGACTTTTTTTAAGCCAACTTATCCATAGCGTGCATGTAGTTGGCTGATAATTTACTTGACTTTCCCAGAAAAGCATGTAATTCGGTGTAGCTACGTTGGATAGTTATTATACATATATTTTTTTTAAAACAGTCAGGTAGACTGAATTTCCCGGAAAATTGGGTTTATTGCGTCATACGAGGTGCTTTCCTACTATATCAATGTTTTTCAAATCTATGCTAGTTGAACACAAACAAGAGAAGATTTTATTTTTAAATATTAATTAAATTTGTGTTTTAAGGTTCTAAATATAAGGTTCACAATATGAGTTATCGACATATATATTTTTTCGGGGTTATTCCGTTATATTTTTGCAATCAGATGAGCTAAACCTTTTTCATAATTTTTAAATTTTATTCTTTTAATCAAGTAGGGCTATGCACTAAGCAGTCAGAAGTAGACACATAGGTAATACACTCTCCTATTGAGCTTAAATCTGTCATCATGGCTAAATCTATCATTGGTAGTATAGCCCGGGATATCGTTAACAGAGCAATCACACCTTAGGCATTGTTCATCGAGATATAGAGATTCTAATAAATTAATTAACAAAAAAGAAACAACTACTTATATAGTGATTTCCCGCAGCTGAGCTTGCATCAAAAAGTAGCCTATTTTTGACCCCTTATCTTCAACTATTTTCATACCAAATTTTATCAAAATCCGCTTAGCGGTTGGCCGTAAAGCGTAACAGACAGACTTTCGCACATATAATATCAGTATGGAAGGATGAAATATGTCAATTGCCATGTATTTATAGGCGTCACACTTTTGGAGCGCTAGTAACCTATCTACTTATAAAATATTATCAGAATTTTAAAAATCTATAAAAAATATTCAATGACTGATGCTAATACAATTTAAAAAAAAAAAACAACGGTACGGTAAGTTACCTGTCTACTAGGCGTGTACATAATTATATGTTACAAACACCGCAGGCGTGATTTAATATAGCCTATAACATTTCTTGATAAATAAGCTATCTAACACTGAAACATTTTTTTAATCAGCCCCGCCGTTCAGAGATCAGCGCGTTCGACCAAACAAACAAACTCTCAGCTTTATATAGTATTATTAGTATAGTATTAAGTATAAATATTATGATTTCTTATGTTTTCGCGATTGTTATTCATTAAATTAAACTATTTAAAATGTTAACTTAGTCTGCCTGCGACCATGAACGCTGTAAAGTGTTTGAAACGTCAGGTGTAATAAATAAGTAATAAACGCGATAAAACCGTATTAAAATAGTATAAATATTATGATAAGAAATATATGTAATTACGACGGGTTTATCGCGAATTCACTTTATTTACCTTTATGTAAAACGTCGGTTTCAACATAGTTTAAAATTCGTCGTCGCGCTTTTACTGATGAATCAGCAAATTTTTAATGGCAATATTGGAAGAAATATTTCTATCTATTCTTTAAATAACCAAAATAAAAATATGTTGACGACGACTGGAATCTGGATATTCCGGCATATGACGGTTTCAGACCCTTTCATAATGTACGGAATTTCCCACTTCATCATTTTAATGTTATTAATTTTACAGTGTAAATTACATAAAACCAGTTGAATTTTACTTTAGACATATCTTAAATATTGTAATAAGCACACTTATAAGTTAATAAATCTAACTCTATTGTATTTACCTTTGGTAAAACTGCGTCATACTACATTCGAGTTTCGACTTCGGGACACAATTGAACTTTGAAAGCAAATACTTTTCTTCGTCGAATGCATAGCCCATCTGTGTTCTTTAGTTAGAACAAAAAATGCCCCTTTTGCTTTATCGACTAAGTCGTTGACAGCGTACTATGCTTAGATGGCGCGCAGACGTGTATACGACGGAATAGACCCGCAGACGGAATTAGCCACATTGACGTTACATCGGTCAACATACGTGATTTATTTTTCAATGTCCTTTCCAAACTGGAAACAATTACATAGTATGCTTTCCATGGAAATCGAACCCACGACATTACAGTTTTCCAGTCTAAGGCATACGCCTACTGGAATCCTATTTTTGAAATGTGTGACTTACGCTAAATCGAATAAAAAGTATGTGGCATATGCAAAGTCGAATATTTTCGTTCGATATCTAAGGATTTTTATTTATTCAAACTTTATTGTACAAAATACAATACATTAATCGTTTAGAATTTTCTTGCTGGAGCAACGTTACGCAACAGGAGTCGTTTTTTCTATTTTTTCCAAAACTATTTTTTTATTTAGGGCACATACACGGCCCTAGTGTTGTTGCCAGAGTGGCATGAATATTCTATGGTATGGTAACGCACACCTTTTAGCGGCAACGATAGAGTGGTGAGCGTGGCCACTTATTGGTCTGGCCGAATTTGACGAGTCAGCCATTTCGACTTGGAAGAATTGTTGAATAAATAAGATAATATTTTGCTCCCATGGGATTTTTGTGAATCGCTCATGGACATGATTACTTAATGTCATAATACGTCCCATTCTTATAGTCTGCTGTAGCTTGTAACGGGCACGCAATATTGAACATATTTTATTTCCACAATACATTCAAGTGACTTTTACAGTGCCTTCAGAATTGGAACCCTGAAGCAGATCACAGGATACGAAACAAATTCTCAGTTTTGCCTTACTTTAAATTTGGCTGGTGTTTGAAAAATCACCTGTATTTGTTTCAGCATCCCGCGTGGTACACTTATCATTATGTCTACCCAAGAATCAGGACTGAAGGAAAGTAACTTTGACGACGCTGCTAAGTTCCACCCTGAACGGTGGCTGAAGGAAGATGCCAAGGACTATCACGCTTTCGCGTCTATACCGTTCGGCTTCGGCGCTAGAAAATGCCTTGGGCAGAATATCGCAGAGACAATGATATCGCTACTTACCATCAGAGTAAGAAATGCATGTTTTTTTGTTATGTGTACTCCAGTCCTGTTAAAATTCCTTAAGTCGAAATTTTACATGAGCTTTTTCAAAACACGAAGGTCTGTACAGGGCCATAGGTCTTGTAACCCAAAACGCTAGAGGTCTGCTCAACCATCTGTACAGTGTAGTTATTTTGTTTTTTTAGCCGTTTTATCCAAAGGGTAAAACGGGACTCTTTTACTAAGACCCTCCGTCCGTCCGTTTGTCCACCAAGTTGTACCTCATGAATCTTGATAGTTAAGACAGTTGAAATTTTTGCAGATGATTAATACCTGTTACCGCTGTAACAAATACTAAAAAATAAGAATAAAATAAATATTTAAGGGGGCTCGCATACAAGCGATATTTTTTTTTTTGCTATTTTTATAGATGGAATGGTACGGAAGTCCGACTTGCACTTGACTGGTTTTATTTATTTTGAAATAATGAAAAACATCAAGGAACAACGATAACACAAAGCTGCTCACGCTTTTATTTAGTTTCTTCGTAAATACTGGCTAATTCTGAAAATATTTTCCCGAGATATTTAGGCAAAAATCCAGAATCAGTATTTTTTTGTCAGTTTGTCTAAAATCCCAATCACGAGAAGGTATAAATTTTATAAACCACCATAGGGATAATGTTATGAGTTTACCAAATACAATTAATTTAAATTACTATACAGGTATTATGTTCGGTTTGGAGCAGATCGTACGGCCTTATCATAAATCCCCTTAAAACACAAGTTTGCATTATCGGTAGCTCTAGACTAATCTGCAAAATTAATGTAACAGACCTCCCGAAAGTCTCGTTCGATGGTACGGTGATCCCTTTTAGTGCTTGCGTGAAAAATCTTGGTGTCCTAATGGACAACTCCCTTACTTGGACTCCGCAAGTTGCCGAAGTCAGTAGAAAAATGTTTGCAGCTGTAGGATCACTAAAACGACAAAAAAATTTTTTGCCGTTTCAAACGAAAATTACGCTTGTACAGTCACTACTATTTCCCATTCTTGATTACGCGGATACCTGTTATTTGGACCTGACTCAGGAGCAATTAAACAAACTTGAGCGTCTCCAAAACCTTTGTATCAGATTTATTTACGGTCTTCGTAAATATGATCATGTCTCTGAATTTCGCAATCAACTCAAGTGGCTCCCAATCCGACGTCGCCGTGATTGGCATATCCTTTCCATGCTTTATTCTATTCTTTTTATTCCCACTTATCCACAATATCTGAAACAACGGTTTGTGTTTCACAATCAACACCATGATCGACTTCGCAGTGCACATAATCTCCGATTGGATACACCCGTACATTCTTCCGAATTTTACACCAAGTCGTTTACTGTCCAAGCTGTACGTCTGTGGAACTCCTTGCCGGTATCTATTAGACATGCCCAAACACTCTCCAGCTTCAAGACACAAGTGAAAGACCATTATCTTTCTATCACCTAAACCTCTTCCCGAGAAAATCTTTTCGTCTGCTGTTCGTATATAACCCGCCATAGTTGTAATTTTAACATTTATTGATACGCTTAAAATAAGTATGTATATTTATT
Source organism: Euzophera pinguis (assembly GCA_947363495.1). Classification (NCBI taxonomy): domain Eukaryota; kingdom Metazoa; phylum Arthropoda; class Insecta; order Lepidoptera; family Pyralidae; genus Euzophera; species Euzophera pinguis. Next base: position 8,013,976 of record OX376170.1, on the reverse strand, counting down.
TACATTGTGTAATGCATGCGTATATGTGCACCACATATATTTACATAGGTATTTTTTTTTTGTATGTGCTGCATAGGTACGTTATGCTTTTATGTTTCACTTTTTCCCAATTGTTAATTTGCGCCTACCTTCCTGTTTCATATCATGAAGTCCTACCTGTTGGTTGCCTGGAAGAAATTGCTCTAGCGATAAGGCCGCCTTTGTACCATAGATAATAATAATATTCATGTACTTTCTACAATTTGGTGCAATAAAGAGTTATTTATTATTATTTATTATTTTATGTAACTAACGACCAATTCCAATTAGTGGGGTTATATTTTGACGATTTAAAGCGCTGTTGCAATGATGCATGGTACAGGAACGAGTCCGGCTCAGTGAATGTAAACATTTGGTCCGTCATTTATTTTTGCTGACGATTTATCTTTTCACTTTTGAAACAAATACTTAAATAAGAGTAAAAAAATACAGCTAATCAATTAAGTAATACACGCGGGTGATTGCGGCAGTCATCAAAATCATGTAAAACCATTTTTAAATTTTCTCTAACCATTAAAATATGTCACAAAAATACTACTTTTCTTTCATTCAAATGTTGCGAACCCCTGATCATTTGTTCCATAATTTATATCCTCTCGTGACGGGGACTATAACATATGTGATTTATTAACGTATTTTTTTCTGATAACAAGGAATCTTATTAATTCTTGCCACCAGACATAAAATTATTTATCGTTTTTGAATTTATATCTTTTCATCAAAATTCGTTCAGCGGTTTGGCCGTGAAATCGTAACAGACAGACAGACATACAGAAAGACTTTCGCATTTATAATATTAGTATGGACTAGCAGTTTCGCCGCCGCGTCAAAAAGTATGTTATGAGGTCCTATGTTGGACCCCAGGTCTTCAACTATATTCATACAAAATTTCATCAAAATCCGTTCAGGCGGTTTGGCAGTGAAAGCGTGACACACAGACAGATAGACTTTTGCACTTTTAACATTAGTATGGATATGGAAATATGGATTTTCAACAGACTTCCAAAATCCAAAAAGGAGAATCTCAATTCAAGTGAAAGTTTTTAAGTCACTCCAGAAACGCGCCTCATCTGTGGCTAAAAACCGATTAGGACGGTTAAGGTTGAAGCCCTTTCGCTTTCAGATATACTAGAATATTTTTTTAATAAATCTTGTTTTTCAGCTGTTGCAAAAATACAAGCTTGAATACCATTATGGAGATATTAAGCCTACCAGAAGCTTCATAGCAAGACCAAACCGGCCATTGAAAATAAGGTTTATGGATAGGATTTAATAACTTTTGTTAAAATAATTTAACAACTGTACTTTCACTGAAGTACAACAGACATTTGAACAACCAGTAAAAATGTAACACTGCTTGTTTACTTCAATGAAAATGCGTTATTAGTTGAATTTGATTAAAAAAGAGTATGTACTGTAAATGTTTATATTAAAAATTTCACAATAAATTTTTAAAAATTTGAATTTATAACTTTGTTTTGCTATCAATTACATTATAATAGAGAACACATGCATCTCTGTAAGTATACATACACTTAAGTGAATACTGCCACGGCCAAAGCACAATTGGTACATAAATAGGTTAAGATCTTCATTGCTAATAAATTTTAACAATGCATTTGCTGGCACTGAATGTGTTAATTGATGCAACAATCTTGCCCTGGTATTGAGAATGCTATTCCATTTCTCATTCTCTTAAGCCACCTATCCACTAGAGGCAGCCTCGGGTTGAGCAGCCTCAAGTTGAAGCAAACAGCCTCAGGCTCAAGGCTGATGCAGATCAGATTGAGGTGACTCGCCTCAGCTTGATCTGCAAAGTGCGCAGTTTAAAGCCAAAATATAATAGTTTGATATAGACGCATCAGCTGTAACAGCTGCCTGTTTATAATTAAATACATAAATAAAATACACTGGCACCGACACACGCAGTCTCCATTAAATGCACGGTTCAGACAGAGGCACCTTTGAGCATGGCACAAAACCGATAAGATATGACTCTGCTCACGGCAATGAATTTGCCTTGGATCGTGGCACTTACGGAGCCGCTCGTCGCGAGGCTGCCTCTAATGGATAGGCAGCTTTACACCAATGCACAAATATACACATACATAAATATTCAAATTAAAAGGAACAAAAGCAAATTAAACACAGAGTATGCGACAGAGCAAAAGAAAAACTTCTTTCGTGTCCTCGGTATTCAGGCTTAAAGCTTAATTTTGCTGACAAGTTTTTTATCTTAGATTATAAAAATTTGTGGCTACTTTTGCCGCCTTGAAGAAAATATATTTAGATATTTGCCCCTCGTCATTTCCTTTGCTTCCTCTAATCCAAGTTGGTAAGCCAGGTCATGAAGTTGTTTTACTTCCATTATTAGAACACTCGTTGAAAGAGTGCTCAACTCTGGAAGCAAAAATACATAATTACATTTTTGTGTGATGCTAATACAGTAAACACTTTACTATTCTCTGGGAATATTAAGGTTGTTTTAATGAAACAAGAATCTCTTTCTGTGTGCAATATAGAGCAAGTTTTTTAAGTAGTATTAAAGTGAAACTAGATAAGAATAGGAACAAACTTAGAAGTGAAATTCTAGGTCACTGAATAATGAATGTTTACATGTTTAACAATAAAGATAAGTGGTATTATGAAAAAGTAGACACTCACGTTGCATATAATGAAGATCTGAGCTAGTGAGACCTTTATTCCACGAGGGCGGTGATTGATTACCAGACTGCACGGGGGCGAACTCAGACACTCCAGGAACTGCAAAGGAATCGTTGGAACATCTTGATGATCTTGACCCTTCATCAGAGTTGATAATATTATCATTTCCATCACCCATAATGATTTGTAAGTTTAAAATGTAAACGGTTATAACCGAAATGCCAGATCAAAATAAAAATATTGCATGACTGGAAAGACGAATGACAAGTGAACAATAAATTCGCGCCATTTTTGAAAAATAATAGTGAACACTGGTTTTTATTATTATAATAAAAGGAATCATTTTAACATCCGAAAAAGAGTTTGTTTATGCTTACTTTGCTCCGGCCATAGTTCTGGAGATGCACGATCCAGTTTTTCCATACTCAATAAACTTTCCTCCAAGGATGCCAATGGAATATCGTCCGATGTTGCTTGCCCTAAAACACCACACATAACACATGAATACACGATTATGATAATTTTTAAAATTGTTTTAGAACTGAATAATAAACTATTTGGTAATTTTGAAAGATATGCTTATCAAAAGACACCAAAAATTTACGTTAAGTACCTTCTTGCGTTGATGAATTCTCTTTCGCGGCCATTTTCCAATTTTTAACTTGACATGACAAGACAACGACAACCAATGATCCACAGACAAACAAAGTACTTTTTAAAGCAGTTCACACACGGCGCTATTCCAATAAAACTTGATTATACTACCCGTATACTACCAGTCGCACGAGAGTATCTTTCATACAAAATCAGCTATGTCCGCAGACGACGCGACTCGTGCTACGACGCTACCATGTCATACGTCGTACGCGACTTAAGTTGCATCGCACGCCGTCGCAGTCGCGTCTCACGAATCGCAAAGCCCCATTTGTTAACTGTCTAATGATACGTCATGGACATAAATGGATTGACTGTGTACTGGGGGCCATAGTCTCAGGGCAATATCATTTTTGTAAGTAGGCAATGCTTACTTTCAGTGATGCAGTGATGTCTGATGGCGGAGTTTTGCCTCAAATTCAGAAGTGCTCGGGGTAGTGTAGCTGGATAATCGATTAAAAGATTGGTTTTTTTTTATAATCTAAATAATCGATTATCTATTGGCACTATCGATAGTAATGATGTAATGACACGAAATTGTTCGTTTGTGTGGGTTTGGACATTTCGTATCTGTTTAAATCAACCAGTAAAATAAGTATATAAAACATCATGAATCATTATTTCAGCCGCAGTCAGTCCACTGCTGGACATAAAGCATAAATCTCATGAAAGAGTTTTATATATTTGTAGATCTGAATATGTTACTAATTGGACCAGCCATTTAAAAAACCGAGTAACTTAAAGATGAAACATTCGGATGGGTTTGGTTTTGCTCAAATAGACTACTTGAACACAGGTTCATACTTGGTTAATATTGCTATACTAAACAAAATATACACTAAAAAGTACTCGATTCTGAAAAAAAACAACAAAATTGGTTGTTAATTAAAGCAGTAATTAGCATTTAAAATTTTCTTATGATAAAAAGTGGGAGCGTGGTGGAGACGTATTGCTATCTCATTTGTGAGCACAAAATCAAGTAGCAGTGACGTCACTGCGCACACAGTGCATCCTTTTTTGTTTTTTGACAGTTACTCCGGGGCAACCCGTGAATCCCAAGCGGAGATACAATAAAAATGAGTAGAATACCTACCCAATTAATGTGTAATTTAGATGTGGCATCGCATTTATAAATTATAAAATCCCTTGGTTATGTTTACAGCTTATAGCTTGTGTAATGTGCACATTGTGTATTTTTTGTTGTTTACTCATATGTAAAGGTACAAATTGTATTACATTGTATTTTATCAAAATACCGTATTTTTTTTAATGAGGGATTTTGGTAAGGATTTAAGAAAATTCATAATTGTCATCTGGCAACACTGGTTTCCTTTCTTTTCCCTTTTTCTGCTGTCAACTGAAGGCAAGGTGGGTTTTTGCCACATGTGGATTTAATATTTTTCAATTTAACAGCGGTGCTGTAATTGGAGTGTAATTTTAATTTAATTTCGGTGATCAAGGTAGTATAAATTGTATTACTCATTTGTAAATCCTATATCGATTTTGACGATGACATTTTGACCTATGTAGGTACCAAGTGAAATTATTCAGGAAGCCGCGAACCAAGCATGTTATTTTTATGAAATTGAAGTAATACGTGTTTTTATAAAAAATTAATAGAGTTTATGTTAATTGCAAATGTTGTTAATGTAAAGTTTGTGATAGTACACTTCAAACAATACATATTGGTGTTATAACCTCACTTTTGTTATTGAGCACTTTTTTGAGACAAGTTTGCTTGTCACACAATGCCAATTTCAAAAAAAAAATTATGTTACTGACCCAAAGTTATGTTGATATTAGTTGACAACCCTTTCACATCCAAGTCTTGAATAATCAAATTTGTGCTTGTACCGTTTTATATATCTGTCATAAATTGAAATAGGTTTATTATAGTGTTGATAAAATACCCTCTTAATAGTCATAAATGTACTTGGAAATAAATAATTAGAAATAATGTTATATGAATAAAAATTAAATTATCTGGATCAGATTAGATATTTATTCTTTTTTCATATTACATAGCGTTCTGAGGACTGTTTGCACTAACCTGCTTACAATTATTGTAATAGTAATTGACCCTATTTGAGGAACATTTGTGTTGAATATTTGTTTTGGTTTCCCATTGCAAACATGATTTGCTTGTGTTGGAAATCTGCTAAATTTAGGTTGTCTGTGTATTTACATGTATCAATATGATTTCAGATGCGTTCCGTCACGCTAAAAGATGTTGAACAAGACAAGGTCGTCAAGACCGTTGCTGCCCACTTAAAGAAGTAAGTTAACAAATGTAATTATGCAACAAATAGGCTACTTGACTGTGTTTACATTTTGACATAATTTTTATATGGAACAATACATACACTAAAATGTAACCAAATCCGAAAAACATAAACAAAATTGGTATTTAATTAAAGCAGTAATTAGCATTTAAAGTTTTCTAATGAAGAAAAGTGGGAGCGTGGAGGGGATGTCTTGCTATCTCTTTTGTATGCACGAAATCAAGTGGCAGTGACGTCACTCACCATTAAGTGCGTCCTTTTCTTGTTTCTTGACAGTTTCCCCTTCCACAGGATTTCAAAGGCTCATAATTTATTTAATATTAAACGGATACAAAAAATTCTTTCTGTTTTCGAATTCACGGACTCAAATTTGTGATATGAAATATAAAAAAAAATTGAGTCAAGTAGCCTATTTAAAAAAAAGTAGACTAGCTGTTAGAATCTACTTCTATACCCTAAAGATAGTCTGTACATGACTATGGCCTATTTTAATCTGTAAATGAGCATCTGTGTCTTATTATTAGTGCTAATATGTTTCTTGTAATCGACCCTGGCTTTCCAAAAAAAAAAAAAAACATTTTAATGAATACAAATAAAGATGAAAAAATATAGAGATGAATTCATTAAATTTTTTTTTTCAAGTCAAAAACTGATTTTATAGGGAACGGCACTAAGCAATAATTGCACTTTTACAAATAAGGAAAATGTACACTTATGCAAAATTATTTCAAAATATGAACATTACCTTTTGTTGAAATTAAATCTTTACTAATGAGACAGCACACACTTTGTGACTGTAATGTAAAAACTTCAGAAGTTATAAAAGATTCTTGCTGAATTACAAAGGTACATTATTCCAGACAGAATGCTGGCAAAGCCGAAAGTGACTTTGTTAAACTATGTTTTCTCAGTTGTAAACCCTGAAGTCCAGGATTTGATTTCTTGAGAAAAACATATTACATACATTTTTTGTTTTCATAGTCACATCCAACATGGATTGATTGATCAAATTTTGATGTAAATAAATTACAGGACGGGTAAGGTTAAGGTGCCAGAACATATGGACCTCGTCAAGACTGCTCGCTTCAAGGAGCTGGCTCCTTATGACCCTGACTGGTTCTATGTGAGATGTGCTGCAGTCCTGCGTCACATCTACATCCGTTCCCCTGTTGGTGTCAAGACAGTCACCAAGATCTTTGGAGGCCGCAAACGTAATGGAGTCACACCCTCACACTTCTGCAGGTAAATAAACATACCAATTAAACATTTACACTCATTCATTAAACATAATAACTAATATTCCCTTTCTCTTTTACCAGTATTTGATGTGACACATATTTAGTTAATGTGGGCATATAAAATATTCAATAATTTTATGAGGACTTGCATATGAACATAAATTTATTATGGGCATCCATAATATAGAACTAAGATTATGTATGTGTAAGTGATAATGCCACTTATCACATAAGGAAAAGCCTAAACAAGTGGGTTAGTATTTATTTCTACTAACTATTGTAATTTCTTTATTTACCAGCTATTCCGCAAAAACCTTATGAATTATGTAATCAGAAATCTGTTACAGCAGAAATGTGTCATTCCCCTCTTGTCTCCAGGCAGGTTGTGTATGTGTACTTTCTCAAGAATCAAGCTAACATATGCAGACTGATTAAATCAATCAGATAAATCCTAAAGAAAGTTACATGACTTATAGGCAGCACCAAGAGACATTTAGGCATAGCCAGTTTTAAATAGGTTTCTTCAATCATGTTGGACCAAAGATAAAATTAAGTCTCCATAAAGATTATTTGGGATTTTGCTATATCCACTGATATGTTTCCCACTTTGGATTCTGCTGCCGTCATCACTATAAATCTTATTTTCTACATGTGCAGCCATGTATTGGTCAACATGGAAACAAACAGGCCTGGTTGGTTGGTTTATTTAAAAACTGTAAACCACACAGTAAAAATATTTTTGTAAAGAGATGTCTATTTTTTTCAGATCATCAGGAAGCATCGCTCGCAAAGCCCTGCAGGCATTGGAAGCCTTGAAACTGGTTGAGAAGGATCCCGATGGTGGGCGTATACTCACCGTTCAAGGCAGACGTGATCTGGACAGAATCGCTGCTCAAGTCCGCCTAAAGGCCAAACAACAGGCTAAGCAAAGTGTGATTGTCCTGTAATCTAATAAAAGCTTATACATAATTTTTGTTCTTCTTCATTTCAAACTTTTTTGAACTGGCAGTGACAGAGCGAAGAAGTATTATAGTGATTGCTCACAGAGATACTAGAGCTAGCACACAGGAAGGACTTTTGGCGGAAAGCTGAGAAGAGCAGCTTTGACGCTTAATTAATTTTCCTGTTTTTTGAATATTTGTGCATTTCTTAAAATATCCTACATCTATGGTGCATTTGATGGTTTGTTGTAATAACAAAATCACAATTTCATTCAACAATTCTTTGCGAGTCAAAAATTTAATTTTGATTCAATTCAACAATTTTATATAAAACTCCATACCTATGCTGCATACCAGTTTACCAATATTCCATAGTTTAAAAAAAAAATCCAAAAATATAGATGGAGGTAGCCCTCGGAGCACATATAATTTAAAGCGCACCTATAATATTAATCTTCGCGATAGTGAGCAGCGCACGTAAAGGAGCCGTTCAAAAATTAAAAAAAAATTTGGATTGTCCACCTACGCCGAGGCACAAAGGTATTGAAGGTTCTCGGGCCTTTCTCGCGAGAACCATGTGGACAGCCCATTATGATTTAATTCCTCGAAGCCCACGTATCATAAAAATAATAATTATTGTAATCGATAGATAGCATCAACGACGCGCGATTATATTCATAAAGAATCATAGCCCGCGAAACCTCTGTGTGACAAACCCGTATTCATAAACCTTCACTCAAACTCGACTCAACCTTACTCCACCTCATTGGTATGTTTAGTTGTCACAAGCTTCCTTGACTTGAGATCATTTCTCATTGGAGGTGAGTATTGAACTGTCAAATATAAGGTTGGTCGAGAGGTACCTTGAGGCGTCCTTGAAATGAAATAAAGTAGATAAAAAACGGGGTTTTGCCACTTTTGGCCTAGGTATTTACTTACTTCATTTCATTGTTTACTCTATTCTTTTGTAATTTTCAATTTTTGTGTTTAAAATTGATATAACCTCATTGGAGTTTGCTCAAGCAACCAACTAAGAATGTCATTTTCAAGGAAAGTTCGAGGTCTTCCATAAGGCGCCCTCGAATGAGTTTGAGTGAAAGACGTTCTTAAATTTAAGTTTAAGAATACGGGGGTTAGTCTCTTCCGCAGTGCAGTAACAGGCAGGCCACAGTGCCACTTTTGAGATGTGACCAACGTTAGTGACTAAATTCTTTGATGTGACCTCGCGGTGAATTTCCGCGAATCATTCAAACGCGAGTGAGTTACCGAGATGTCACCTTACATCCAGTATTGCGTAATTTTGCTCACTTACTCGCATTTACATGGAATTAATATACCATAGTTATCCTCCACGTGGGTCACTATCAATTCAATTCAATTCAATTTTTATTTTAATGGCTCCATCGTTTAGTTAAACGATGATTTTGCCAATGTCATGGTTGGAAATAACATTATGTAGCACTTTCAAAAAGTAAATAAACAAGGGCGTTTTCAGCAGTCTGTGTGTAACCTAAAACAACACAACAAAAAGGGTTAGTAAGTACTTATAATATAATAATTGGGCACTTTAGAAGTATTTTGTATCAATACAAATGACAAAGAATAAAAGAAAAGGGGGTAGGGGAACAATAGTGAAAGTTTAAATAAAGATGTTGTTGTTTTTAATAAATTTTGCAAGAGTAGACACAAAGGGGGAGAAAACCAGGGTGAGCAAATATGGAATATTTACAGGACGTGGTATATGTTTTGGAAGTAGATCGTACAGAGATTCAGACCGCAAAGGACAGTTGAAAAAAATATGTTCCAGAGTTCCTTCGTCCAGACCACATTCACACAAGGAGTTGTCTTTTACTCTAATTTTAGCAAGAAAAACCGGAGAGCACACATGACCCAATCGTAATCTGATTATGGCAGAGGTAGGATGTTTATCAAAATTACGATATTTTGAGAACCACGGTCTTGATGGAATGTCAGGTTGGATCTTAGAGTAAAGTTTTGCTCGAGATTCTTTAATGCTGCACCACAACTTGTTCCAATTTTTCCTCAAACGAGACTTAGCCAACAATCTAAGATCACGAGGGTGGCAATGATAATGTTTGTCAGAACCCGACTGAATGGCGTTTTTAGCAAACATATCAGCAGTTTCATTTCCCGTTATACCAGTATGGCCTGGGATCCATGCTAGAACGACTTCCAAACCTGCCTCATGGCATTGGAACAAAATTTGTCTCGTAATCAAAGTAATCGAAAAATTATCCTTAGCATGAAGAGGAAGTTTTTCAAGATCCTGAAGACAACTTTTAGAGTCGGAAAGAATAACCCCTAACCTGCTTACGGGCTCGATCGAGCCCAACTTTTTCTGCGCTACTGTGCTTCTGGGCTCGATCAGCCCCAACTGTTTTCGCTTGCATCATTTTTTAGTTACACAACACTCTATGTGTCTATGGCTTTTTCTCGGCTAACTACGATCCTGCCACTATCGATTAAAAATAATTCCATTGCCATCCAGGGCCGAAAAAATTTTTAAACACGAATTTGAAGTTGAGCTTGACGGGTCTCATTTTTTTCTAGGATCACGGTACGGGAAAATGCCTGGCTAGGGAGGTTATTCTTTAATATAACTAATGAAATTTTTTGAGAAAATGCTTAATTAAGAGCTTTTTTAATCTGATGGGATTCTATGAAACTGACAGCTTCCAAAATAGCAATTGCTTCGCTAGTAAATACTGAAGTAGGAGGAGGACATTTGAAATTTAAAACTACATTATATTTCGGGATCCATACCGCTGACCCAACGTTACCATCTTCAGAAATTTTGGAAGCATCTGTGAACACAAGAAGCCAATCAATCCAATGTTCATTTATCAAAAAATTAAATTGTTGGTTTGCATAGAGAGAGTCCTTGTATAAACCAAAGTCCAAGATAATATGAGGCTGAAAAATAAGGGAAGGAAAGTCAACAGAAAAAAGAGGGTTGCAATCAGATTGAATAATCGGAAAGGTAATTTTCTTATGCTCATGATAGGATTTAAGAAGGGGGGGGGGAATTCTTTGTGGGTCCAATAAGTCGATGAAGGTAGAGATTGGGATAAAGACTTTAAAGTTGAAAGTAAGGGATGGGATGCAATATGAAGAACTCTATAGAAGAATCCGTCTGCTAGGTACTGTCTGCGAAGTTCAAGAGGAGGTTCCATGCATTCCACCTGAAGACCAGCTACCGGAGATGATTTCATAGCACCTGTTATTATACGGAGACATCTAGCCTGGATTTTGTCCAGTTTGGCAAGGGCTATTTTACTACAGGGCTCAAGAATAAAAGAGCCATAATCAAAGTGACTGCATATAATTGCTTTATATAAAAGGAGTTGACTATAAGGGTGAGATCCCCAACGGACGCCCGAAACTGCTCTTAATACATTTATTCCCTGTTCAGCCTTGTGACATATATAATTAAGATGGGGTAAACCTGTCATCTTGGAATCCAAAATAACTCCTAAAAAATTAATTTCAGAACGGATATTAACAGGGGAAGAGTTAATAAATATAGATATGGGAGGTATATTTCTCTTGCGAGAAAATACCACCGCGCTACATTTGTCCACAGAAAGCGACAAGCCATGTCTTTCAAGCCAGTCATTAAAATAGTACAATGCAGAGTTCAAACGATCAGCTGCATCCTTAAATTTTTCTGAACGTGCATAAATCGCTATGTCATCAGCGTACTGTAGAACTTCGCAAAAGCTAGTCACCGTGAGATCAAGGTCATATGTATAGATATTGTATAGCAGAGGGCTGAGAACCGAACCTTGGGGAAGACCCTTGAAGACCAATCGAGGTGGAAGGAGGGAACCATTGATCCTGACACAAATGGAACGGGCTATAAGGATGTTGCATATGACATTAACCAGTCTCTCGGGGATACTCAGTTGAAGCATTTTCTGCCTGAGCAGCGGAATCTGGACATTGTCATAAGCAGAGGAAATATCAAGGAAAACACCAATGACATGCTCATTGTTGGAAAACGCCAAACGGATCGTTGAGCTGAGGATACTTAGGGTGTCCATTGTGCCTCTAGAACGACGAAAACCAAATTGGGATTCAGAAAGAAGTTTTCTGTTTTCTATTATCCATTCCAAACGGTTCTTAATAAGGTGTTCCAAAATTTTTAAAAGAACTGAGCTCAGAGCTATGGGTCTGTAGGAAGATGGGTCAGAAGGATCCTTGCCAGGTTTCAAAATGGGGAATATAATTTGGACTTTCCATGATGGAGGGATGATTCCAGAAATAAAAGCATGATTAATTAGTTTATGAAAGAAAAGTTTACATGAATGGGATGCTTTGCAAATGAAAGAATATGGGATTTCATCAATGCCCGGGGCAGAGTCTTTTAAATTATCAAGTGCAGCGTTCAATTCTGCATAGGAAAATTCTTCATTCATGCCATCAGAAGAGGGGGAAATAGTCTGATATTGGCAAGAACAGTCAAAATTTGGGACAAATGGAGGAGCAAGTCTGTCAGTAAACTCCTCTACCCAAGATGATAAATTGTTAGAAGTGGGGTTGTTTACCACTAGGCTTCTACGAAATGATTTTATTTTTTTCCAAACAACCGATGATGAAGTCCTAGGAGACAATGATTGGCAAAATTTACTCCAACCATCCTTTTTCTTTTTCGACAGTAACCTTCTAGTGCGAGCACAAACATGTTTGTAGTTAAGGTAGTTATTCATATTTATATTAGATAGGTATTGAATTTCAGCCTTATTGCGGTCCTCAACGCCGGAAGAGCACTCAGCATCCCACCAAGGGGGGGAAGATATTTTTTTTGATGGATTTTTTTTTGGAATATTTTTATCAGCAGCAGATCGAATGGAAGTTACAAATTGTTCATAACTAAGAAGTGTGACAGAATCTAAATTTGATAAAGTTTTTAACTCATCATCAAGTGTTTCGGCATATACTTTCCAATCTGCTAACTGAGTTCTATATTTTAAGAGAGGTTGAGACGGGGGAGATGGTTTAAAAGATGAACAATAGGAAGTGACAATGGGCAAATGGTCACTGCCATGTGCATTGGGCAGAACAGCCCAGGAAAGAAAAGGAGAAACGGAAGGTGATGCTAGGGTAAGGTCAGGAATACTAATATTTTGAAGCGGAGATGTCCTACGAGTGGCTGAACCGTCATTTAGGATGCAGAGATCTTGGGAATCCAATAAGTCCAAAAGAAGTAAGGAAGAGGCATCATCGCAATGAGAACCCCACAATGTATTTTTACAATTAAAATCACCCAAAATTATTATGGGTCTGGGAATATTAGAAAGTATTGAATTCAATTCTGAAAATACTTGAGAATTAGGATATGGAATATAGATAGATACAAAGGAAATATCTATACACCTAGCAGCTACTATTTGAAAATCAGGAGTGTGAATAGGGATTGGAATTTGGGAGAAGGAATAAGAATGAGAAATGAGAAGAGCACAACCAGCATAGCCGTCATCCCTGTCATCCCGGAGGCATGAATAACCAGAAACTCGAAAACGAGAAACTGGCTTCAGCCATGTCTCCGAGATTGCAGCCACAACGGGTTTATACTGGTTCAATAGAGATATAAGATCAGAAATTTTATGTTTAACACTTTTACAATTCCATTGTAGAAGGTTCTTTAGGGTGTGATCCATTAATAAGGGATGTGAGAAGTTGCTGAAGTAATATGTTGACATTGTTCGGTATGGAGTCGCTAAATTTTGAGATAAGATTCATCAGAGTACAAACTAGAAGTTCAATTAAGTTATCATTAGGAGTAAGTTTAGGAGTTGGGCTAGTGGGAGTTGAGGGAGAAGTAAGAGCACAGCCATTGGGTTGAACAGATTTGGGAGAGAAAGTCAAGGCGTTATGGGCTTCTATGTCATAGGATTTAGAAAGGGGAGGAGCAGGATGAGGAGATAGATAAACAGTTTTTCTATAAGATTTTTTCTCTGGGGTATAGTATGATGCATAGTTTGGAATTTGGGAGTGATAAGGAGACTTTGAAGAGTGGGAAGGGGAAGAAGCCATTTCAGAATAAGGAGTTCTGGAAGATGGAAATCGACGAGCCGCTTCAGAGTAGCTTATATTTTCCTGAGACATCACCATCTTAATAGACTTTTGCCTAAGATGTTCAGGGCAACGACTTTCTGTGGCAAGATGCTTGCCACCACACAGACAGCATATAAAATCGTCTCGACTACAGTCATCTCCTGAATGACTTTGTCCGCATTTAAAGCATCGGGCCTTCGATCTGCACTGTGATTTCACATGTCCAAACTTACAGCAATTTCGACATTGAATAGTGGGAAGTTGGTAGACATCAACATGAAGGGCAGTGTTGAAGCAGAAAATTTTTTCTGGAAGATTTTGACCCAAAAAGGTGAGGACAACAGTGGTAGATGGAACCCAGGTTACACCAGAATCAGTAGGTTTTTTAATATTCAAACGTCTAGCTTTAACAACTTCCCCACATCCTCTGGAAACATGTATGGAACTAATTAAGTCTTCCAGGGACCAGTCTGAAGGAATACTACGAACCACTCCCATACGAGAAACTAGGAATCTTGGGATTAAAGAACTCAAATTATTTTCTTTTAACAGAGGGTGGGAGACAAAATTATTGGCATCTTTAGCAGATTTAAAAGTTACACTTATTTTACTCCGACTAACTGGTTTGATTCCATCATCCTTAATACCAACAACATTGTTTCTGTGAATCAGTTGAGCAAACTTCAGAACTCTAATGGATAATTCACCTGTGCTGTCCGGTTCCGCCCGGCTGACATGTACAATAAAAGGTCCTGGGTCAGAATCTCCATACTGGAAATTAGAGTTTTCTTCATAACCAGGTTTTGTGAAAATAGACTGGATGGAATTGGAGGGAGGAGTGCTTCTTTTAGCCGCCAAAAATACCTCCGACTCAGCAGGGCGTTTAAGTCTAGTCTTTGAAGAAGGACTAGGATCAGTTACATCCATAAGGGAGACTGGGGGAGGAGAACCTCCCCTATCAGGAGGTTCTTTGCCCATTTCTAGATGGGCAGATTTTTAATAAATATTTAATACCTACCTTTAATCCACCACCAAGACAACACAAACAAAAAAAAAATATTTTGGAAAAACACAGAATTATTTGGAAAGTTCGCGAATTTATCTCTAAACACGTGTGATTACCAATAAAGTGACAAGGCAAGTCGTGGGTCACTATCATCCCTTAATGCCATCAAAATGCGTGTGAGTGAGCGAAATGTCCGTCACTCCATATTGCGCCATCTTGCTTATTCATTCGGCTTCTACTTTGTTTTATAAGAACTTGCTACTGGATAAATGTAAAAGCCATATTAAAAATTATAGTTTGTGGTGTCAAAGTCAAAAATGTCAAAGTCATGTCGTGATCGTGAATGCTCGGTTGAGGTTTCAATTTTCGATTGGTTGAATCAATTCAATTCATTCAACAACAAAAATTGTGGAGTGACGAAAGCAACGACACGACAAAAAATAATAACCATTTACGTTGCTGACTTCGTTTTAATCAAACTAGACTGGCTCTCTCAGTTTTGATAGATTCACGTTTGTGTATGGACATGCAGTGATCTCAAAATGTTATTGGCCTTTGGACGTTATACGGTGTTTATTCCGTTAGTGTTTTGTGTATCTTTTGTAATTAGTCTGAGGCAATATGGGACTACAAGCGGGTCCTTGTACGTGATCGGAGATTTAGCTGAGAAGGGTCAAAGATATTCCATAATAAATAGAATTATTGAAGAAGATGAAACCGCACAAATCGAAAGGCAAAAACGGGAAGCGGCCCTATCTCCCGCAGCAAACAAAAATATAAGTACATGGGTAACTATCCGTTTCCTTATTAAAATTCAATTGCTCCCCTTTGTTGTATTTATTTTTATTGTCATTCACCCGTATCACGCAGAGATTTATTATTCACCGTTATCACGCACCTCACTAGCCTGATACTTCGTCTATTTTTGATAACCGCGCATTTACCTTTTTCGTACGACTTTCTTCTAGACAAACAGATGAAGTGATGTTTTGGTGCCAAATAAAATTTACTTTATAGTGCAAAATTTGCATTGTCATGCATTTAACTAGATAGGTATTTGAAATCTTTCCAAATGTAGTTAGTTGCAACTATGTTAATATAATACTGATGCCACAGTTTATTTTATAAACTACATATGTACAAATTTAAAATGAAACTAGGATTACTCAATATTAAATATTGTTTCATAATTGAAAATCTTCCTATTGGATCTGGTGTGCTTACATTTTGTGCAAGTAAATTATAATGTAAACAATTTACTATTCAATGTCTCACCTATAAAGATTAGCTAATATTGTCCAAATTAATCTATACTAACTACTGTGTGTACCCCTTTTTAGATAAAACAAAAGTATATTTACTTACTTATGGGTTTAGGGTATATCATCAGCCTTTATATTCCAGATAATTTGATTAATTAATTGAAAAGTAACTGCATTTCCAGATTAGTAATCACTTCTCTTATCTTTGAATACTAGGGTCATTTAGCCGGTTTTCGGCCACTTAACGATAGTTTTGAATTCAGAGCATTTTTCCCCCATGACAGATTAATCGAAGATGAACAATTTTTTTTTTGTAAATCACAAAACTAATATATTTTTTATATTTGTATGATTTATTTAAGAAAACATTATCGTTTTATCACAATAAAAACAAATATCGAGAATTGGTGATTTCGCCCGTTCTCGGCCATCTATTTCAGTTTACGGCCGCTTGTTTTATTAGTTTTCGGCCAGTTTTTTTTTTTTATATTATCACTCTTATGTCTATGGTATTAGGTCACTTTTTAAAATAAAAGTAAAATGAGCAAAAATTAAAGAGTTTTTAATAACTTTTTTCTTAAAACTAAAAATATTAGGAAATTTGTATAGGATAATCAGTCTTTTAATAGTAGATTATACATCAGAGCATAAATCTGGCCAAAAATAATACTGATATATTATTGTATAATTTACGATATGTATATATAATAATATATATATATATATTCTACTATTTATGTTATTAGTAAATAACTGAAAAGTTTAGAAAATTTGAATTGTCTTATATACATATATAATATTTTAATAGTAGAATATATACTGATAGATTATTGTATAATCTACGATATACATAGTATATACTTATATTCTATATATTTATCATATTTATAAAGTCACTTTTTTTACCTATAACTAATAAGAAATTAAAGTAACTAATATACTAAAAATAATAGGAACTTTATGTTCGAGAATCAGTCTCTTAATATTGATAAATTATTGTATAACCTACGATATATATCTGTATATATATTCTACTATTTATTATATTAGTAAAGTAAAATTTTACTTAAAACTAAAAATATTAGAAATTTTGAGTTCGAGAATCAGTCTCTTATTAGTAGATTATAACATCGTGAACATTAAACTTGCTAATAATAAAACTGATAGTATAATCTACGATATACCTATTATATATATATATATATATATATATATATATATATATATATATATATATTACTATTTATGGAATTAGTCAAATAACTTAGAATAAATTAAAAGATTGAGAACTCTTCGATATTTTCTTCTATCTCCATGTATTTTTTTTCAATTCCATTTATTTTTTTTGATTCATTTTCTGTAAGTATGTCTTTTTTCTGAAACAAAAAATATAGCTGAGTTTTGTATTGTCGCAGAATTGACTGGTTTTTATTCTAATCAATATCAAATTTGTATTTACCTGATCAGAGTTTGTGTAATCTTTTTCAAGATGCGAATTAAAAATTGAAAACCCTTTATTATTTTCTTCATTCTCCATTTTTCTTTCATCTCTTCCCAATATTTTTGATTCTTTTTCCGTTCCTGTAAGTTTCTTATTTTCCTGAAAGAAAAAGTATAGCTAGGTTTTGTATTCACACAATATTAACTGGTTTTTATTCTTATAATATTAAAGTTTTATTACCTGATCAGTGTTTATGGAATATTTTTCAACATAAATTACATTTTCTGTATTTTCTATGACTTGAATTTCTTTATCATATATCATAGATTTTGATGCATTAATAATTTCTATATCAGTATCTTTATTAACATTATCTTTATCTGTACTTTTCTTCTTATAATTACGAGTTCTTTGCTTTGTAGTCTTAATGTGTTTATTGGTTTGTTTTAATAAAGCTTTTTCATTTCTTTTTTGTTCTCTTTCAGTCTTTCGTGTATTTTTTTGGTTTTTATCTTTCAGTTTTTCTTTTTCTTTCGATTCATAATAATCTCTCCATTTTTTTGCTGAAATCGCACTAGGATATTTAAAACAATTCTTCTTTTTAGTTATAGTTTCAGTCTTGTCAATAAATTTCAAATGTTTTTCAAATGGATCAATGATCTTTTCTTCAGTAATTGTACTTACTGACTTTACAAAATTTTCTTTAAATGGCGTATCTTTAGATTCATCTATTATAATATCATTATTATTTATGATCAGGGGTGGTGGTGTTTTTGGGTATAATTCTATTATATCCAGAGTATTTATATTTCCTTTTTTAGGCGTTGTATCATGATGAACTTCTACTTTCGTAGTAATATTTGACGGAAACGAAAATATTTCATTAGTAGGAGATGATAATTCTGGTACCAAACAAATATCTTTAGGGTTAGCAGAATCTGTACCTGTATTGGGCATATTTACGTGCTCTAAATCAAAGTCTTTAATTGTAATGACAGATATGTCGTTAAGCGATACATATGATCCTACATCCGGAATCGAGCAGTCATCAATAAAAGAGGAACTGGTTATATTG
Organism: Euzophera pinguis; assembly: GCA_947363495.1. NCBI lineage: Eukaryota > Metazoa > Arthropoda > Insecta > Lepidoptera > Pyralidae > Euzophera > Euzophera pinguis. The sequence goes on along the minus strand of OX376170.1, from coordinate 7,995,296 downwards.
TAACTATATCCGGAAGTAGCAGCTGTAGTAATATTTTTTTGTTCAGGAGTTTTTAGAGAAGGACGCTTAGCAACTGCAGTGGATTTTCTTGGAGTCTTTGAAGCAGATCTTCGTTTCTCCTTGCAATTAATTCTTGCCACCTCAATTTCATTTAAGATAGTATTTGCATCAATATTTCTGTTAAGTAAACTGTCTTTGATATTAATAATAACTTTTTGCGCTATAAGAAAGTCTCGATCATTTAATTCATCGGACGTAGATTTTTTTTTCCTTCTTTCCTGAAAATCCTTGACGCATTTTGTAAAATCGACTGCCTCCACATTAAAAGGGTATAATCCACACTTTCTGAATCCGTTTTGAATAGTTTCCGTCATGTCTTTATTTAATGCGTCGTGAAATACTTTGCAGAAGTTTGTTTTGGTTATTGTGCTGTTAAAGTTTTCTGACATTGATTGCCAATTGCTCACTGTTTTCTTCCATTCTGCTTTTAAGGGCCGAAATACACTTACATCTGCTGGCTGAGTAATATGCGTTGTGTTTGGAGGCAAGGCATATAATATAATATCATTATCTTCACAAAATGTACTTAATTGCATTGACATGTGTGATCTGTGCCCATCTACGAATAAAATAACCGGCCTTTTTACATTGATCTCTGTTAACCACTTATTGAAATCATTGGCGATATATTCGTAGAACACATCAGATCGCATCCAGCCAGATTCAGATTTACCTATAACCCATCCATCAGGCATGTTATCTATGACTGCTTTTGGTGGTCTAACATATGGAAAAACTACAAGTGGAGGACAAATTTTCCCTGATGCCGTCATTGTTATTAGGACTGTAATAGTTTCTTTTTCATTTCCTTTCTTTACGACATACACATTTTTGTAACCTTTTGGGGCTAATACCTTTCCGGATTTAGGACAAAGTGATACTCCTGTTTCATCTGCATTCAATATCCGCTCTGGGTCGTTCATAATGTCCATCAAACCTTTTTCATTCAAAAAGCATTCAAGTTCTTCAAACCACTTTCTGATTGTGCTCTCTTTCACTGCCTCACGAGCTTTATTTATACTCTCTGGCTCCCGAATGCTGATTTCCGGGTGACGTCTCAAAAAATTTTGGTACCAAGTTTGTCCTGGCCGTTTCCCTTCAGGAATCTTGTCTATTTTCCCCATCTCTTTCAAAATATTTTGTACAGTATCAAGCAACCGGTCTTTACTGACAGGTATACCACATTTTGCTAAATCTATGATCCAATCTACAACTTTCTTTTCTCCATCAAATCCTAATAAAGGCTCTGGACCTACTTTTCGAGGCTTTTCTTTTATCCTTCCTGAAATCCGATCTTGAACTGTTGAACGAGGAACACCATATTGTCGACAGGCCTCTCTTATCCCTTTATTCTTACTTCTTATAGCCTCAATGGCTTGGGCCAGTGCCTCTTCTGTATATTTGAAGTGATTTCTCTTTTCTTTATGCATCACTAATTTTTCTTTATTTTTCTTTATAGGCTCAGCTTTTCTTCTTTTTATTTTCCTTATTTTGGTGCCTGCTTTTTTATCTTTATTTGTAGGTGCCATTATCTAAAACATATAACATTTCAAATTCAGTTAAAGCAGTGTATGTATGTGTGTCAGTGTTATTGTGTGGGAAGGATTATAATTGAAGTCATTTTATAAAGAATTTGATTGGTTATTTTTTGTAAATATATTATTTTACTCTTATTTAGTTAGTTTGGTTTTTATTTAGATTATAACGTACATACATACATACCATCACGCTTTTTCCCGTAGGGGTAGGCAGAGACTACACATTTCCATTTGCTACGATCCTTACAGACTTTCCTCGCTTCTTCTACGCTCATCATACACGCTAGTCGATTACGGGTACTCCTGACATATTCCTTTTTTAAATATGTTAGCGATTTGGTTGTAGTATGTTCTCCGAGGCCGGCCCTTACTGACTTTTACTGTCACCTTTGATTTGTAAATACCTTTCTTAAGTCTCCTTTCATCCATCCTTTCTACATGCCCAAACCAACTTAACATGCCTTTTTCTATCTTTGTCACTACATCCTCATTCACACCACACCTTTTCCTTATCTGACTATTTCTAATTTTATCGCTCATACGTACGCCACACATACTCCGTAAAGCTCTCATTTCAACTGCATTCACTCTGCTTTCATTATTTTTCTGCCAGACCCAACTTTCACTACTATACTTAAGAGATTATAACGTGATTTTAATATAATCTGTCATTAATTAGTTTTTAATACAATAAGATTATTTTTTTAATAAAGGATTTCTAGTTTTACCAAAGTAAAAAATTTATCACTTTAATTTGTTTTACATGTGGCCGAAAACAAGTTTTAAATATTCTGTTTTTCCGACACACAATAAAGCTGGGCCGAAAACTAAAATGATAGGTTACCATTTTTCGGCCGTGTTGTGTCTGCTGGGCCGAAAACGAAAATGATAGGTTACCGTTTTTCGGCCGTGTTGTGTCTGCAGGGCCGAAAACTAAGATCATACTAACCATATCTCGGCCTTGTAATAAATTATGGCCGAGAAACCAATTTGGCCAATCTGATTTTCGGCCTACTTTTATAAAATGGCCGAAAATAATTTTTGGAGGAGTTACCTTTCGGCCGTCAGTGACAGTATACAATTAAGTAGATAGCTTCCGAATGAATTAAGCATGAAGGAGTTCTTTTAGACCAGGATCATAACGAATATTAAGTGACATTTATATAAATAAATTTGTTAGTATTTCCTATCATTTTATAAGTGACCGGCAAATAACCTACATGTTCTTAGTTTTCGGACAGTTCGTTAAATCTAGGCCGAAAAGCAGACTTACAAAATCCCTCTCTCGGCCGTCATTATTCAAAGCAATTAAAATTCATTTTAGGCAGGAATTTTGTTAATAAACGTACGGCCGAAATCTAACTCCAAAAATCAAAAACCATTGGAAATTATATCTTCATAACATTATTTGTAAGTAAGTTATTATTTATTGGTGAAATAATTAAATCAATATCACAGGATCGGCAGTAGATCTCGGCCATACGGCCGAAAATCAACTGACTTATCAAAATTTTATCCAGTTATCCGTCCACCTAATATTCAATTAGTGTATTAATTATTACAGAAAAATCATCAAAATAACATCGATTTAACCTATAAACAATACAATATAGTCATAAGTTTGTGGACAGATTAAAAAACAACGTCCTAACTTACCTTGAAAAAAATTGGCGCGCACTATTTTTTTGACTATTTTTGACGCACATTCACTCATCAAGAACTTCGTGGATGAACTGACGAAACAAATAATACGCTATTAAGGTGCTAATTTAAGTAGGCATAGACGTCATTATAATCTCTGTGGTGACAGTGTATTTTTTACTTAGGCGTATTTCGTTTTCTTATTATTTTGTAAAAACTGTGATCTGTCCGAGAACCGAAGGCGGCCGGCAAACCGGCTAAATGACCCTATAAAGTTAAAAGCTTTTGCCTGCAACTTTGCAGGCTTTAATATTTACCATGGGAACTGTTCTTTTTTCTAGTATAAAAGTATCCTACGGCCTTTTAAGTATTCTTATGTATGAGTATGCAAAATTTATTTGCTTATTATAAAATTTTGCTCACCCTTGTGAAGAGGTAACAAACAAACAAAAATACAAACTCTCTTACTTATTTTTACCATCATACATAGATATATTATAATAGGGTATGTGTATATGCATGAAACATCAAATCAACTGATTTCCATATGTTTGTTTACCCCAATATGTAATTTAATGTGTTAAACATTAGAAATAAATAAAGGATTATTCTGCAAACAAGCAATGGCTTAGCGTCTATCTATCAGAATTTGCTAGTTCAACCCTAGTCATGGTTCAACAATCTGCAAGCCCACAATACTTTTCAATAATCAAAAATCATTTATTCTTTTGTAAACATGTTGAAGTCAAGATGGTACATTGAAAATTTTAAGTACATACATATTTCCATTCTTTAATAAAAGATGTGGAAATTTATATCACAACTAGTCTTCAGACTTCACCTTACTGCTTTATAATGAAAGTATGCACAGAGGATTATAAAAATACATTCATATTGTATTACATATGTTATTGTAAACTTTTATGATATAAAGTGTGTTATAGTTTGACCGCAATGAGGTGGGGAGTGGGCATGAGATTCCTAGTGCCAGACAGATCTTACAATATCAAATTACAAATTTTTTAAACTGTATAATTATATCCAAGCCCATTTTTACACGACTGCGCCAGAAGGAGTATGTATGTATGATTGTTTGGCACCATGGAGTAATAACAAAGTGGAGATGGCGTATCGAGAGCTACCTTACAAAAATTGTGTGAGGCTACGCTTTGGCTTTACAAGTTTGGCACGCTCTGCAGCCTGCTCAATGAATAGCTTAAGAGTTATCGTTAGATTCGTATTTACTGTGAGAGTGACACTGGGTATATCAAAATAAAAAACAACAAAATGGCGGTTTTGTTTGGGTACTTTTATTTCCAAATTACACAGAAACACAGTCGGGTTTTATAAATTACCGTTATCTTGTTCAATATGATTTTTAGCTAAGTACAATTAAAAAAAATATATTCTATCTCATGTGCGTCTGACATTTCAACCGCCGCCGTCTCGCCGCTCGCATACCTTAGGCGCGGTACTGTCGTTGTGGTCATGCTATAGTTAAAAGTTTTCTTGGCAAGTTTTAGAAAAGCTTTTTACAAATAAGTCATCATGTTGCCACTGTTTCTTGTCTATAGCATATAGGGCAGTGCCAACTGGACTAACTATAGGGCAAAGAGTACCACTTATTTCAATATCTTCCAGAATTAAAGTAGATGCTTGTTTAACAAGTAGTGACCAATAGAGACATTATTTCTTACTTTATTAGGGTACATTTGTAAGCTAATAAATATTTTGTATAGAATGAAACGTATTGTGTGTGAGAGAAACAGAACAATTGATGTATTAACATGAATGAAAGAGTACATTAGATTAGGAATGACAGATGACGGATGAAAGAGATAGTTTATTGTAATAAGTAGGATTAAAGTGAGACGCTAATAAACGTTGTGTACGAGTAACCAGCAGTTTTATTTACACATTATTCAAAGCTCAAGATTCCTATAATACACCAACATCATTTATTTATTTATTAGGAAGACCAACAGCTTCTTTTATATGAAAGTAATAAGGTAACAATTATATAAAGCAAGTGAGCCACTACAGGTCCTCACAGATAATGATCAATATTTAAATACCCCACACTTAAGCTTGTGTTATTGGTCTGATGCATTTCGAAAATCTCTACAACTTGATAATGTAACTAAATACAACCATGTTACATTAAGTGATATAAGAATAAGAAGGTATATAGGTTAGATAAATTCATGTGAAAAACAGTGTAATTTAAGTATGCTTAAAACTTAGGAAAATTAAAACCTAAGTTGCACTTTCAGAATTAAGGAAAACATAACCATATCATCTATGTAACCATATCCATTTTTCTTACAGACAACTCACCTTAATGACAGCCACCAGCAGCTGATGGTACATTGGGTAGGCGAAGGGTCAAACGTCATCATTTGCTTAGCTCGAGACTCTGTGCCCAGGGCTAAAGGAGGCATTTCACCCTCAGCGCTGTTCATATCTTATGACTATGGAAAGAACTTCACCAACAAAACTGAAAGCTTCAGGCTTGGAGACAGTCCTGACAGTGGATATGCCCAGCTTGACAAGTTCTTCAACCACCCAAAGTATCCTGAGTTTGTAAGTAGTTTCTTTTTATATCTTTTTAAATATATGCCACGCTTCAAACAGTACAATAAAGTCCTACTCCCATACTGATGTCATATGAGGTATACTAGCTGTTGCCCGCGGCTTCGCTCGCCTGATCAAAAGGTCTTTCCAATGAGGTTTGAATTACTTGGATTAAATAGGTATGACAGGACTTCCAGGGCCCGTAGACAAAGTCACAATTTGAAAACGATAACGAAATTCGAAAACAAAAAATATAAGAGATTGACATTAGCTGCGCTAAATCACGTGGTCGATTTTTAAGTATTTTATTTAGAAGGTTACTACGCCATCGGATACCGACTGGATCGGATTAATAGTATATAACAACCGGCACGTCGGATTTTCAAATGGTTGTTATTTTCGTAGTCCGCAACTCGATAAATCATACAAATAACATCCAAGCCCCCCGTCTAAAAACCTTAAAACAGGTAACGAATCATTTATCAAAAAAAACAACTTGCTAAATTTCAATGACAGATCATTTACAGTTTAGCCAGAAATTATCCACTTTTTAGAATTGGAGTTCTAAAAATACTGATACAGGTATTCATACATCAAAAGAAATAAGTTTCTAATTAGATCATTTTGGTCTAACTAATCTCTCCCCCTTACCTACTTCAAACCCCATTTCACCCCCTTAGGTGATGCGATTTGAAAACTCCTTGATTAGTGCACCCCCTGATTACAAAAGGTGTCTCCTTGCTTAATGCAAAATATCCTAAAATAGGTATAATTTTGTGAAGTTTTGAATAAAATTGTCATATTTCCAAAAAAAATTTTTGCTAAAATTAATTGACGATCAATTGTATTATATATTAGTTTTTCTTTTTTCAGACTTAGTCCCATTTTTCCCTTTTACGAGTTTCCCCCATACATACTTTGGAGCCCCGTTTGACGTTAGACTTTAGGGGATAAATTTTGGAAAATCCTTCCTTATCTGAGCACTATGTAATAACATAAAACTTCCGTCTAAATATCACGTCTATAGCTTTTATGGTTTAGGCTGGCACTGAAGAGGAACTCTGCTAAAGTTTTAAGTAAAATTTAAAATATTAAATTGTTAACTTATTTATAAAAATTAACGAACGTTTGTTAAGCCTATATTAACTAAAATATGTTTAGTCCCTTTCTGTCTTATCTATATTTGACACACGCGAAACATAGTTAACTTGGACTTATCGAACGTTCGTTAATTTTGTGAATAACTGGCTTTATGTTTAGACTTTAAATGCGTACAAGTTAAGCCATATGGTATATGACTTACGCGATGGAAAGCAGTTTGATTAAACGCATGACTATTGTTATTTTTGTTATGACGGATTCTCTAATCTTAATACGAAAGAACCAATAATCATTAATTGCATTGTATAGTTTCATTCAATGCCTAGTGAAACAAAAATGAAGGTCAACAGTTTGGACTTAATAGGTGAACGTAATGACGGCGATCGGACATTGACTCCGTGACATAAGGCAATAATTACCTCAGTAGATAACTGTAACATTTGGCTAGGTCCAAAATTTTTTATGATTACATGACTTTATATGGTTACAATGTTTTTTGTAATCCGATGATGAAGTTATAACGAACCAGTTAGTTTTATCATCATTTAATTTTGTATTTGACTGCCTTTGTGGTTTTGTTTGTCTTCTTCTGTCTATGTTTGATGGAATTTCACAATTTTTTTGTACAAAATTTTTCTAGTTCGGTATAACTAGACAGAACAGATTTCAGACTTAAAGCGCCTGATATAAAAAATATAGACTGTAAAATGCCCTCCAAACCATTGGTCCGACGTTCATCGTTGATATTCATCGTCATCATCAGCTATCTTCAACCCACTTCATAAGTCTGTCTATGCCAAACTTCTCTTCCTAAGTCTCTTCTCTGGCGCCGACTTCAAATAAATTAAAATGTTTGATAAGGAACCTCATTTAATAACCAAAAACCTATTTCTTCCTGTTCATATGAGTTTGAAGTCGGTTTAGATTCATTTTTTCAAAAACTTTTACTTCATCTTTTTTAATTTTATATATCTATGTAATACCTACATTTTTGGGAGTCGGTTAAACGTTTCAGTATTGGTTCACCTTCATTCATTTATTCGTATCGAATGGGTTACATGGTCAATTGACCCTGCACACCATGGTGGCAGTTTTTCGGAACCGCCTTTTGGCCTTGGATGTGGTTCCTTTAATGACAGCCGGGCGGGACCAACGGCTTAACGTGCCTTTCGAAGCACGGAGTCATCATTATTATTATTATCACAGATCATTCGGGTTGCAATGTCCTAACCAAACTGGACAGAACTAAGCAAAGTATGCTATGCCCATGGGAATCGAACCTACGACCTCCTAAAGGTATAAATCAAATGCCGTGACCACTGGACTAGCCACTAACCTAGCAAATAAGAACATTGTGCAACCCTATTTACTGCAAATAAATTGAATTGTATTGAACCACGGAGACAGTATACATTAATACCTAAATCGCAGTAAAATACGAAAAAAACCCACGATATTCGCTAAATTCCAGACATCTCGCCTATGGTGGACCTAACATCTCACATCGTTGTCCTTATAATCAAAGGCTAGAACATTTTGGAGTCCTCTCATTGATTGATCGAAGGAAAATACATGATCTTTTATTCCTGCATAAAATATTGAATGGTCGCGTTGACTCTGGCGAGATTTTATCGAGCTTTAATATCAGATTTCCCCGCAGACCCCCGCGTTATCCAGTGACTAAGGTACTCTGTGGACATCCGTTTAGAACCAACCTTGGGTGTCATGCTCCGGTGAATCGAATGTGTAATACTTAAAATTTACTAAACCGCGATATAAAAGACTTGGGCCATATTTGGTGATAGCCTGAACGTTTTTAGGGATAAGGTGCTGAAATTTGTAAATAAGTATGTAGGTAAAATAAACTGCAATTTTCTGCTAGCTGTATTGGATTTGTAATGTTATCGTTATTTTTAATTTAGGATATAATTTCACGTAATGACCAATGTTATGTATACCTATTATTGGTGTTTATATTAGAACTAAGTCTGTAGTGTAGTTGTTAATGTTGTATATAAGCACTGTTGGTGAACTTCATTAATAATAAATAAATTCCATCACCATCAGGACCTTAAATATGATGACTTTAAATAAGCCCATCGAGGAAGCTCCATTTAAAACTGTTTATGAATCTTTCAGTTATCAGGTATACAAAGTATTATCCATCTACTCCTTACCTTCCATCATCAGCTCATCAACATAATTATAGTGATTGCTAGACAAACGTAAAGACTTGACTAGCATTAGAAAATATGAAAAACGTAAAGCGTGGCAAAAAAATTTAGGTTTGCTTTCGGTTTCTCTGTGATCTCATCATCAGATCCTGACCTGGTGACAAAGAGACCATCTCGGAAATATGTCCGTTTAAATAAAAAAAATATTATGAAAATCGGTCCACAATTGGCGGAGTAATCTTTAAAAATACGTAGAAAATAAAAATACACACGAACATAGAACCTCCTCCTTATTTTTGAAGTCGGCCAAAAATATATAGCCGTTTTGGTGGCAAAAGCATTAGGCCCATAGAGCTGTAAAGATCGATTCCTTTATGGTTCGATCTTCTTTGGAAATAAATTCGTACGGTATTTACCTATTAACCTATGTTAATAGGCTTTTTATACCTCCAGTCCTCTTTATGCTGTTTTCGAATTTCTTTAGACTGAACTGCTGTTTGTCTCTTTTAATATTCTTATTAATAAGTTTACTAATTTTTGTAATGGCTGTTCTCGTCTCTTTTTTTTTTCTGGATTAAACGAATGATTAATTAATTTATCATTTAATTATTTAATTTATTTATCAGCTTTTCTATGGTTGTTATCTAATTACCAAATAATTGAAAACATGTTCCAGCCCCGTTTTTACCCCCTTTTCTGCGAGAATTGTTTAATAGTACTAAAGACATGGTTCATAATGTTATAAAAAATAAACATGGCGACACTTCGATGTAATACACACACTTGGGTATTATTGCTGGTGTGGTGTGCCCTAGATGCTTGGCTAATTATGCTGTTTTTCAAAATCCGGACACTGTACACCACAAATGACTCTTGTTTTCTGAGAAATTCGTCACAATAAAAATACCTTGTGTTGAAAGTGACATTGACCAATAATATCTCACAACATTGTGTTGCATACGTACAAATTCGGCTTTATGCCAAAAATACTCTGCAAAAAATATAAATCAACCGATATTTATTTTCCTAACCCTACAATACAATCTTCGTTTCGTTCATCACAATCATGTTTCCATTCTATTATATATTCCCATCTGCCAATATAGATTTTTTTCGAATGCTTCAGTTAGTTGTTTAGTAGTGTTCCATCCATCTTTTTTTCTACGTCTATGATCATACTATAAAACAATAGAAGGTTCCTTATATTGCATATCGCATCCTCACTATTCCTTACACAAAAGGCTTACAAGTTGTCTCCAAAAGAAAATATTAAAACTTTTTTATATTGAAAAATGGAAATCTTTAAATCTACCTTTTTAATCACATTAGTTCTAGCTATTGCGTGTGAAGCCCGGTAGTTATGAATAAATATCCAAATTCTTATTCAAAAATGAATATCCATTATCTATGTTTTCTTATGTTTTCGCGATTGTTATTCATTAAATTAAACTATTTTAATACGGTTTTATCGCGTTTATTACTTATTCTGCCTGCGACCATGAACGCTGTAAAGTGTTTGAAACGTCAGGTGTAAATAAATAAGTAATAAACGCGATAAAACCGTATTAAAATAGTTTAATTTAATCCATTATCTATGTTTTTTCTATTTGTAGTGTGTTTTCGTGGATTCTACTAACAAGAAGCTGTACTACACCAGCGACAATGGGCGTAACATCCATCGGACTGACCTGACCTTCCATCCCAACGAACTGGCTTTCGACGAGGAGTTGCCAGACCGATATGTTATCCTAGACAAAGTCGGCCCTAACAGGATGGTAAGTAAATTTTTCCGAGAAAAAAATTCATAATACATTTCTACTAAATTTCACTTTATGTTTGAGTACCTCGATGTAAACAATATTGCGTCGTCGTAGGTTTCGAAGCTTCGGGGTTAACCGGATAAATCGGGAAAATGCTTGTATAATGATAAAAGCGATTTAGGATTTCCAAACATAATTTTTCAAATGCTATATTTTCTGAAAGAGCTTAACACTTATTCTTAAAGTTTCACAGGCCAAATTGTATAAAATCTAATATCAACCAACTTTTGTAGCTTTACCTCACACTGGATGGCGGCAAATCATTCAAGATGATCCAAAACTATGTGAAGTCGTTCTTCTGGTCTTCCGGACCTGGTTTCTCGAAGGTTTTTTACGTGGAGAGATGGAAGCCGGACGGGACCAGCACGGTGTTCAGTGCCAGCGAGCCGACAGAGTTGGGCAATGCTAATGTGCTGTTTGAAGAAGCCAAAGATTTCCAGATCAAAGGAGATTTCATGTTCGCTACGAAGGAGTCCAAAGAGGTAAGAGATTTTTTTTACTTATTTTTAATACGCATTGAAGTTCTATAATGCAACTCCCTTCTAGCAGACGTATTTCCGGATACTTAGAACTTAGATCTTTTTAACACTATAGTAAACATGCAATTCTTAGACCACATCTGCATCAGATATATAAAAAGTAGCTGTTTCCCGCAGGTCCGCCTGTGTCAAAAAGTAGCTTATGTTTGATCCCGGGTCTTCAACTATATTCATACCAAATATCATCAAAATCCGTTCAGCGGTTTGGTCGTGGAAGCGTAAACAGACAGTCAAACAGACAAAAAGACAGACAGACTTTCGCATTTATAATATTAGTATGGATAGTATGGAAGTATGGATATCAAATTGAGTCTTAAGTCTAAACAGTCATGGTAAAGATTTATTCGGTATTGATATCTTAAAAGCAGGACATGACTCACAGGGTTGGGTTGGCTAGTGTAGATCGATTGACGAGCAATAAATTTGCTACACACATATTGATGACATTAATTGTTATAATTGGATTGGGGTCAGACCTAACTGGACCTCGTCTATGCAACGCTCGCTATTTCATTCGAATATTGTATCGATCAAACTACTCGACAACCTATAAAATTCTACAAGGATTTGGGCTATCAAAAGCATATTAGCACTAGATTTCCTTACCAATCCTTACCATAGTTTTAGAATTCACGTCCAAACAAACTGTAGCTTTATCAATAACCTAGTATAGATTACGGCTAAGTAGGTATGTTTAGAATAAAATAATATCCTGTTTATTTTTACTAGGCCATCATAAATAATTGATGCCTGTCAGTTAATCTTGCTTTGTATTAAATAGTAGAAACATTTTTAGAAAGAAACTGAGGTACAAAGGTCGAGTTTTGCTAAAACAATATCTTCTAGTGATCCTGGGTGTAGGAACAATAAACGTAAAGACAAGTACCTAGGCGTTGGATTGGATGCCGTATAACTATGAGTAAATTACCATTTTATCTCAATGATATTAGAAAAAAAAACCTTTTTTTGTTATGCCGATATTTGTTTGTACGTGTTTTGCACAATTCTGTGATTAATTATTTTTTTATCAATCATCAATCGTATGGTTAATTATCCGGAATGGTTTTTCACGCGTTGAATAATATGACCTTTTGATTAACAATTTTATAATAAAAAAACAAAACAATTTAAAATTTTAAAAACTAACAATCAGTTTGCGTTAAATTGTTTGTCTTTTAAGGAGTTTGTAGTTTAAAAGGAAAAAGAACCCAAAGGGGATTTGAATTTCGTTTCTCCCCTGACTATTTGTCGCAGAGTTAGGATTTTCTGAATAATGTAGGTACAAAGTATTTAAAAAAATGAAAACTTGACAAGTGCCGCAATAGACTTCCCATTGAGTTGAGATTAACATTCATAAAAATTAACGAATGTTCGATATGTTGACTAAAATATGTTTCATCTCGTTCTTTCACATCAAATATAGATAAGACAGAAAAAGACTAAACGAAAAATGTAGGTTTTAATTCGTATAATAAGTCCATGTTTGGGGTTTATTTTTAGGTTCTTCATTCACTGTACAAATACATTACATTCTTGACGCTTTCTTGCTAAAAAGTAATATTTTTGATAAGTCATCGTACATTAAACCTTACAGGCTGTCAGTGTTTTAAACGCACAAATACTCGTACCACTTTAGTTTAACCCAGATAGACCGACCAACCCATACATGGGATTTGTAAAATAAAAAATATAATACCTCCATTACTTGATGATTTAAATATAAGTTACATACATTTTTAGAAACGTTATTAATTGACAGTTAATGTAATGTACAAATAACTTTGTGGATCGTATAGATTTTCTTCTTTTTTGTCAAGTGAATAAATTTGAATTGTCAATTGAAAAACATGTCTTCAAATAGATTAGCTTAGATAAGATGCTAACTAATATTTTTTAAATCTTATATTCAAAATTAAAACTACAAACCATAACCAATTAATATTGCAAACAAAGTTTTAATAATTTTGTTTTCTGCATCTTTTATATCATTATTAATTTCTTAATCCCATAAATGGGCCCGTCGGCACAAGATGGCACAACCTTAGTACGTTAATTAATTAAAAAATATATCTAGTTGATGTAATTTCAACAAATATCATTACATTGCATACCATTTTAATCAAAACATAGTATGTTGTAATGAATCTGACCCAATATTTAACATTTAGACCACCAAATTACCCTAGCTAGCGTCTTACTGTTGAAGGTTCTGGAGAAGAGCGTAATATTTCCAAAATTTGATTACCTACCAGGTACAATAAACTGCAATAAAAAGTTACTGAAATAAAAAAACAAATATGATATATTTTTTTTTTTTTGCATGATTTGTGTCATGGACTCCCATACTAAAAATATTTTTAAATTACTAAAAGAGATTTTTTTTTAAATTAATGTGAACAATTTTGCTTTAAAACGTAGATTAAACCTATTTTTATTGACAACAAATGTTGTACTAATATTTTATTAATTCATTCAAAACGTTTTATAGAAAAAGTAAAACGGAGCGCTAGTGCCGACCGACCCATATATGGGATGTTATTTACCAGCTTTTCCAGAAAAGTTAATTTTTTTTTACTATTTTTCCTAAGGTACTAGGGATATAATAAAACCAATATAAAAAAATTGCATCTTTCTGCAAAGAAAAAAGTTTCAGGCTTATTTAAGTTAATAATAGAAACTAAGTGCACATAATGAAGTAAAAGTTGAAAAATTATAGGTGTTTGACATTGAACATAGTTATTTACTTCTGTGCCTAACCGTATTTACAATTCACGCTTAATTATCCTCATAATATTTAACAGACAAATTATAAATTTAGCACAGTATTTTCGATGAATTGTTAATGGTATTTCCATCGTAAATCTTAAGATGATTTGTAACAAAAAATGTTGTATTAATTTCATACAAATCGATTATTTATTCATGAGGTAAACTTTGAGTTATATAGGTACGTGATCGCTGTCAAAAAAAGGTAGGTAAGTACTTTTATTATAATTTATACTTACACTGAATTTACCTGTAAATTTTTTATTAGGTTACCCATTGCGTAATAAAATTGACTGTCATTGCAAAAATCCAGCGTAGTGGGACACATCTTCTAATTTAATCTAGCCTATAGAGTCCCACTGCTGGGCGAATGCCTCTCCTTCTGCTTTTAATACGCATATAAATAAAATTAAAGGAAAACTGAGCTAAAGTAATGCTTAGGAGAAACATGTTAGTTTAGGTTTAGAGGTGGGACCCGGAAGATCAACTAAAGCCTAAACAATTGGTAGTAAAATTCGCTAATAATTTGATTCACGAATTATTGCCCATTAAGTCAAAATTTGAGATCATACCCCGGGCATACGTGTACAGAGAACAATTCCCAATCTGTGTGGCGTATGCCCTAACAATTCACAAGAGCCAAGATCTAAGTCTTAAAAATGCCCTCATGGACATTGGCACCTCCATAGTCTCTTGTGGCCAGGCCTACGTGGCGCTTTCACGAGTAACCAATCTTCATGGGGTGCACCTCATAAATGTTGACTTCAAGAGTATAAAAGCTCAAGCTTCAGCGATCACCGAATACAACCGGCTTAGGCGTAAATACCGCGCCGATCTTTCAGAAATTAAACCGTCTAAACCGTCTAAAAGAATAAATAATGAACGTGAATGGGCAATACGAAAAACTGTTGCTACTGTACAAGAATCAGAACCGGAAAAAAAGAAAAGAAAGATTTGTAATAATAAAAAAACTACTCCTAAAAAGTAAAAAACTGTGTCAAATAAGAAAATCTTATAAAATAAATCAATATGCCCACGTTTCTACAAAAAGAAGTGAAATCCCACCAAAAACATTCTGTAAAAAACTAGCCAAGTCTCAATGGAGCTGCTTGTTTATCCCTAAAAAGTAATGAAATCTAGACAAAGTCGTTCCTTACTGCGATTTCTTTATTATTATAGTTACAAGGGTACAAAACCAGGTGCTCCATGACACCATTGCACCAATCTGTCGCCAGAACCGCTTCCCATTGACGATGGAAAATTGCCACTTGGAAAACGTTGAATTAATAACCAGTCAATTGTAGGCTTGATAAAGCTGCGTATTTCAATAATACTTATGTATAGGCGAGCCTGAAACAAACAGTATAAAAAATTATTTCCAGTACAGACGGACTTCTAATCATTGATAGAAGTCCGTCTGTACGTCTATTTTATGTTAGATCGGTGGTCGATTTGACGCTCCAAAAAGAAGAGAGCAGAAGTCAGCATTATGTTTTCGCGATTGTTATTCATTAAATTAAACTATTTTAATACGGTTTTATCGCGTTTATTACTTATTTATTTACACCTGACGTTTCAAGCACTTTACAGCGTTCATGGTCGCAGGCAGACTAAGTTAACATTTGTCTTTGATGTCATAAGATTACAAAACTACAAAAAAGTCAGCATTGTCAATGCTGAATGCATATGTTGCACAATCAACAACAGCCTAAAATGAGATACTAGCGTCCAACTACCAATACCAGTGTGGGCTATTATCTCGCTTAACAAACAAAGGTAGTTACAACAGATATAACATTACGTGTAAACAAAATTGACTTGTACCCACTAACGTATAAAAAATGTTTGTTCAACGGCCAAGTCACACAACATTAACTATAATAATAAAGAAATCGCAGTAAGGAACCTTAGACTTGGCACGACTTTGTCTAGATTTCATTACTTTTTAGAGATAAACGAGCAGCTCCATTGAGACTTGGCTAGTTTTTTACAGAATGTTTTTGGTGGGATTTCCATAGTCTATACAATACACTGACATATATGTAGTTCAGACATATACCTGAATATTATCAACTACACTTATCGGACATTTTATCAGAAAGAAATGCTTTATTATCTATCAATATCTAAAAATAAATGTTTGATTTTCATTACTTTATTTAATTTTTTGTTTTATTAACTTCCCTTTGAAAACTTGTTCCGACTGCTTCTTCTTCAAGGTTTTTTTTTTCTATAGAGTTAGATTTATTGAACAAAAAAGAACCATTAATTCTAACCTTTTGTACTAAGAGTCTAATAATTTCTTATTAAATTAAAACAGTTGCCCAATGTACTCTTTCAAAATTTTATTGAATGATGCTTAATAATATTTTCATAATACAATTTGTCAGAAGTAACAGAAGTAGCAATCGTCGTGAGGATGTTTCTCAATTGAATAATACGAGGCAAATTGCGTGGCTCGGTCGTCCTCTATTCGTATTATTGCATTGCTGGAGTATGGAGTACCTCAGGCATTTTCATAGCGGTTTTCCTTTTACTTACAGCATCCAATAAGTTTCTAAGAACTCACTTGGCGTAAGTAGCGAGTTCATAGTAACGTGTTATTAATTTAAGTTAGATATCTCTGAATTATGTGCGTTTTACGAAATTTAGTTGTGGAAGAGAAATATTCCGGAATGAATGCCGAAATTAACAATAAACAATGGAAAACTTCGGAAGTATTAGTATTATAAGATTAAGCTTTTCGTCGGGACCTTTCTGAAATACATTTCTATAGAGGCTTTTTGTGCACATGGGCGATTGACAAATATACCATACGTCTTTTATTTTTCAGCCCAAATATTGTATTGAAGAAAAATAACTTTGAAACGAATGTTCTACACATATAAAAAGGTAGGGACTGGGTCCTTTCCCAGACCAATGCTTCGAGTTTCAAGTGGCACTCAACGCTCCCATCACGCAAGTGACTATTGATTTGTATAATTTATTTTTTCATGATACGTCAATCACATCACAGCTCAAAACAAGGTTTTGTTGTTCATGCATGCCTCATAAAATGTAGGTACTTATTCTAGGTAGAGTTGCGTAATGCTTAGGCTAGCACAGTTGAAATTTCATTACTGTTTTTATGTGTCCATAATACAACCATTTTTCTCAGAACAAAGATATGCTTACATTTGCTTATATGCATAACAAAGAACACTTTTGGGGACTTTGATACCAAGAGTAATTGGTTAATGTTATGTAATGTCCTTTGTGCTTGTCCTATAAAAATAACCAAAGTAATATTCACATACGTACACGAATTTTATCTGCGGTTTCGTACGCGTACTTTAGTTTTCTTTTAGGGATCCTGTTTCTTTCTCAGTACACCTAACTCAGTATATAAAGCGTGAAGAGGAAACAAACTCATTTTCGCTTTTTTAATATTGGTTAGGATCCTAATCAATATTAAAAAAAGCAAAAATGAGTTTGTATACAAATGTATATAAAGTAACTAAATTGCAGTATATTAAAATTAAATATTTAAAATACCTATCACTGATAATAAATTTATTTTGGACACAACAAAACATTATTGATCGATGGACCGACCAATAATCAATTTTGTTGCGATAATAAGTAATAAGCTTTATTCTACTTATAAATTTTCCATATTATCCTTATTATTAAGTAATGTCGATGGAATTTTGAATTTGAATTAGACCATATTGGGGCGGAAATCAAAACCCCCTACACCGCAAAGATATGTTACAAGTCATGTGACCTTTGATTAAACTAAAATTCGACGGATGTGACTAATAATATTAATCCCTAGCGCTGTAGGACTGTCATATCCTAACTTATAAATACGTAAGTGAGTTTGTGTATTTGGTATCTCACGCTTTATCTACATAACACTTTTCCTAAAATTTGGCACACGTACTGTTAGGCAGAGATCTATCTCTGCTTGTACCTTAGGATGTAGACGTTTTACATTTATAATCCCGGATTCCCGCAACTCCGCTGCGTCAAAAAGTAGCCTATGTTTGACCCTGGGTAGAGAATACAATCCCGAGCATGTTTTTCAATCCCGGGCTTACGGGATTTTTGAAGCCTTTTCCCGGGATCCCGGGCCTATTCCGGGATTAGACTATGTGGTTTCTACTTGAGGATGGCTGGGCATCGCTTACATTTAGCACTATTCCCGTCCTTCGCAACTAAATAATAACTCCACACTGACGTCGTATCACTGTCTTTTTTATGTTTAACAAAGTCTCCCGCCATTTGAAATACTTAATTTCAGATAATTGACTTTTAAATTTTAATGACGTAGCCTACGTAACCCGTCACTGACAGAACAATAAATGAAAAAAATAAAACCGGATTTGCATATTTATACTTTCGTACAGGGAATCCCCGACGGGAAATACCCGCAACAATATTATGATATGAGATGATCGGGTGATTCCCCTGTTGGTTCGTTGGGGAATTACCTTAAGAGTATTGTATTAAAGTATTCCGAGTGGGGAAGTCCCTTCTAAGTTCTACGACAAACATATTATTAGGACTATACCTGTGTAGTAAATAGTGGGTACCTAACTACCTACGTATTGTACGAGTTGCTTTTTGTCGTAATGTATTAAAATAATCTAGGCAAGGTTATTTTCAAGACGCAACGGACTACGGAATACAAACTAGACTTGTTTGTGGCAATCTCAAAAATCCCGAGATTAGCCAAGTACAGTCCCGGGATTTTCGGGGCCAGAAAACGGTCGGGATCCCGGGATCCCGAGATTTGGGATCCCGGGATTGTATTCTCTAACCCTGGGTCTTCTATTGTATTCATATCAAATTTCATCAAAATCCGTTCAGCGGTTTGGCCGTAAAAGCGTAACAGACAGACTTTCGCACTTATAATATTATGTACTAGCTTTTTCCCGCAGCTCCGCCTGCGTCATAAAGTAGCCTATGTTTGACCCCGGGTCTTCAACTATATTCATACCAAATTTCATCAAAATCCGTTCAGCGGTTTGACCGTGAAAGCGTCACAGACAGACTTTCGCATTTATAATATTAGTATGAATGGAAGTTTGGTATATGGCGGTATGGAGAAATAGTATGGAAGTATGGATGAATAGATGTATAGATAACTAATGTTCCCGTCCCATAATTCACCCAATAACGTGATATTTGTTTTTAAATCAATATCTGTCTGTTTTTTAAAATTCCAGTGCTTAGTCTAAGTACATACTTGACGCTTTTACTGCCCCGTGTCAACGAGATGTGAGTGTTAACGTATGGTTGAAGTAACGCAACGGATCTATTTATAACTTACTGCGATGGCTCAGCGACCTAAAGAGGATCTTGGCCTCCGACACAAGAGATCTCCCCTGTTCCCTGTTCAGCGCAAAAGCTTTATAAAGTCCACTTAAATCTATTGAGTTTACACTTTAGTTTGGTTTTTAGGGTTTCGTAATCAAATAAGAACCGTCAGTTCGTGACACTCGTCACACATGCTAATTTAAACTTTTTTGAGACGTCGCTTTGCACACAAAAATATAAATTACTTAGTTACTTTAGACTGCCCCGGATTATACATTTCAAATTTAAACACACGAATAGGTACTGCTACAATGTAGGAGCGAATTCTATAGGTACCTAGGTAATGTTTCAAACGTTATAATTAATTCACGGAAGTGAACAATGATATTGCCGGTCCTTAGAATATTTATGTCGACCGACTTACTATTACTTGTGTTATCTCTACATTGGACGGCCGTGAAACATTCTTATACACTAGCAGCATAGCTACTTGATAAAGGTCGCTGAACTTCGCTTACTTAAAGATTCAGTTTCGATAACTGCATGAAGTAAACTTTCTATTCTTAAATAGACATTTTAATATAACAAATGCAGACGTCTTCTTATCTGCTTGATACATTTTTACGCTCAAAATATTTAAATTAATTATCACTTTTTCAAGCTAATGCATAAAGCTAAAGCATTTTCCTTGATTATATGCCCGTTATATTTGTAAAATATAGAAATAAATGAAACTCTTGTTACCTCTATCTGCAAGCACTTGTGTATTGTTATTGTACAACAAAAGTGCCGTTATTCATTCGTCGGTGAACGATGAGGGTGAACGATAAGGTCATGTCGTATCGTACGTAAGTCTTAATAATAGGTTTCTGTTAGCACTTAATTAAAAAAAAATATACTTGTGTCATTTTGTTATAATGATTCACGTAGGTATCGGAAATGCAGACAAAGTCAACATAATATTCATTTTGCATCTAGAAGCAGAGTTGTTTTCGGTTTGCGGTTGATGTTTATGAGTCACCCTCGCCTCGGAGTGGCATGTTTAGCTAAAAAATAATGCGTCGTAAACACTGTATACAATTCTATATTCAAACTATATCTACAAATATTTGTGGCATTGGTAGCCTGTTCAGGTCATTTTTATTCACTTTTTGGCTTATACTTTCATATATCTTTTTCTGTCGCACCTTACTTGCCCTTCCGCCGCCAGGAGACGTTTGTACCATGATGCGTTGTCATGTCTTATTATGATGATAGACTATGAATGCAGAAGAGAATGGATGATTTGTTGGATTGACAGAATCTGAACTGAAATTCGGTACGCGAGCATAATAATAATCGAAATCTATACTAATTCCGACGAAAGTATAGTCTGACCTAGTGATTTTGCATAATTATGAATTCACTTAATTAGACGGCTGCAAGATTATTTTTTCAATAGGAACTTAACATCAGGCGTTTATTAAACATACTAATAACTATATAATTGTAGAGGTATATATGGCACTGACTCATAAAGATAGTGCAGTTGTCGAGGAGGCGTTAGCGCGTGATTCATTGTTTGTATGATTTCGATCATCTATTTAAGTACTTACTATGTTTTCGATGGTTTCGATATGCCTTCATTTTAACTGAAAAATATTTGAAGCAAAAGTTTTTTTTTTCAATACTAAGAAATAGCACAGATATGTTATACCTATATAAAGTTTGTAAAAATCGATGCTTGTTTGTTTGGTGATCAGTTACCTACCACTTCGTCGTCGTCGTATATTAAAGGAGAAACTTTAGAAAATTATTTAGTATACTTGCAAATTTTTTAAATGAAAAAAATATGTACATATGCTAAACTGCACTAGATCTCAAATTATTTTTGTTATCTGAAAAGTATTTTGAAAAATACATATTTATTGATGAAGTGCTAATTTTAATGTGTATTTTTTGTCATTAAACACAGACAAGTTATTGACTTGTTATTCCTGATTCAACAATGAACAGGATAACGAAATAAAGCATAGAAATAAATATATGTTTCAGTTGTGAAAGTATTTTTATCGGCCATGCCATGTGCCTGTAGTATGGCATAGTGGACCGCATGGTCCACCTGATGGAAAGCGGTTACCGTAGACATAACCAGGACGAGAACGGGGACAGTGATGCACTAATAAACAAATTACTAGTGATTGTCGTCCGCGTATGAATTAATATGTTATACTACGGTCTTGTAGTAGTAACAATGTCATCCCCTAGGTTTCTAATAAATCTTTTGGTTTGAAATATATTTATAGGTCTATCAAATGGCTTAAAATTTTTTTTTGTTACAGAGAAACACTTTACACCTGTACATTTCACACCAGCGAGGGCCCTTCCATAAAGCAGAATTCCAGACAGAATTAGACCTAAGGAAGTTCCACATCGCAGATGTGACCGACAAACGTATATTCATCTCTGTCATGCATGCTGACACGTTGGCACATCTGTACGTGTCGGAGATCAATAGCGACTACTCTCAGTACAACTTCGTGTTGAGCTTGGAAAAGATTTTGTGCTACTTCCCTGAAGGCAATTGGAAGAACAGCTGGCTGGAGTAAGTTCCTTTCATATTTGGTTGGATTTTGAAATTTCGAAGACTGCCTCATTATCCATTACATTTTATGGATTAAATATCGTTGTTGTGGCCAATAACAGGGTATTTAATCTCAAAGGATCCAATTGAAAAGACCGTGGAATAACTCACATCAGCTAACCTCTAGTTAACTAACTCTAGCGCCATCTTGATAACGACAGATAAGGCTCTGGAAATAGTTTTACTTTAAAAGTTCCATGATTCGGGGAAGTACATTGCCATTTCAATAAATAATACTTTCGTCCCGCGGTTTAAAAAATTCGTCATGTATAAATTGCTTATCAAATCCATATATATATATTCATTTACAGTAACTAAAACATTCTTGTTTCTTTCAGAGATGTGACAGAAGATCCTTTCACTGACCTCTACCGAGTGGAAGGGCTAAAAGGCATCTATATCGCTTCCAAGGTCGGGCCTAAAGATGTCGAGCGGACCATTGGCCCTGAACACCTGGTTTCCGTCATCACTTTCGATCATGGCGTCACGTGGTCTCCTATCAATCCGCCTACTGAAGATGAAAATGGTGAGTATTTTTTGAAAAATCTGTAATGATGACTTAAACTGGTTTTGATTACTCAAATATCGGAACTGTACTTTAAAATCGATAAAAGTTTAGTACTTAAACCAAATATGTTTAACTAAGTGCAGTACGTTCTTCATATATAAAGTCGCCGTCACGAGAAGGTATAAATTTAGTAAACAAACTAATCTCTACTATGGTGTGTTCTAATGGTTACCTAGCGACAATATTATGAGTTTACCAAATAAAATCAACTTTAATTACTATACGGGTACGACCAATTCCAATTAGTCGGGTTATATTTTGCGATATGTCAATGATGCATGGTACAGGAACGAGTCCGGCTCTGTGAATGTAAACATTTGGTCAGCCATTTAATTTTGGTGACAGTTTATCTTTTCACTTTTGAAACAAATAAATGAAAGAAAAGTAATACAATTAATCAATTATGAAATACACGCGGGTGGTTGCAGCGATCAACAGAATCATCTAAAACCACTCATAAATTTTAATTCTCTCTAAACATTAAAATATGTCACAAAAATACATTTTTTTCTTTCTTTCAAATGTTGCGAACCCCTGAGCATTTGTTTACATAATTTATATCATCTCGTGACGGGGACTTTAGTAACATGAACATAAAATAAATAAACAATTCTTCGAATATCATCTATTGACAAAGTCGATAGTAGGTTTTGGCGAGACACCACATAACAACTTCCATTATACCCGCCTCACACGAGTCCTAAGTAAAGGCATGTTATTTCATGTGTAGATACAAATAACAATAAATGGAAGCCAATATTTCTTATAAATTACTTGAGAGCAGATATTTGTTATTTATGACTCAAAATTATCTAACACAATTACGATAATGCCATAATTTTCTACTACGATTTAAAAGATGAAGTGCTATAATTATTATGCAGCGGCCATCAAATGTTATTTATATCTATCTATATCTTTTTAACAGACTTCAACAAAATCGTGTTTGCTC
Source organism: Euzophera pinguis (assembly GCA_947363495.1). NCBI lineage: Eukaryota > Metazoa > Arthropoda > Insecta > Lepidoptera > Pyralidae > Euzophera > Euzophera pinguis. The sequence goes on along the minus strand of OX376170.1, from coordinate 7,971,636 downwards.
ATTTGTTGTTTTTCCTGCAAATATCCCTTTCGTTTGTCGAAACGTTCTTCACGGATAGCAATAATATCGATTTAAAAATAGAAAATGAAATATCTAGAAGTGGTACTCTAGAAAGAAAGTGAGGCATAAACTAGTAATACAAACTAGCATAGTACCTGATATCGCTTGTCAGTCTGCTGCCAACTCGCATACAGTATTTATTTGTTAATTATAGTCAAACAGGGTTTGGTAAAACTGATAGTAGATCTACTTCGTCGTGTCGATGACTCAAATTTTAGAAGCCCAGGAGTGTTATATTTGAAAAGTGTGACATATATGTCGAAGAACAAAAATCCTTCGATTTCGAACGAAAATCGTTCGTTAACGAGTAAAAATTATTCGACTCGCCGATTTTGCGTGAGTCACACATTTAAAAAATAATTTAAATAATAATCTCCAGGAGCCTTATTTTCGAAATAAATGACTCACACAAATTCGCTGTGTCGAATGATTTTCATTCGCCATAAATAGTGAGTCGAATGATATGATTTTCGTTCGATACCGATTGATTTTCATTCCATATTGAATAATTTTCGTTACTCATATACGATGAGTCCAATGATTTCCATTGATCATTAACAGTTAGTCGAACGATTTTCGTTCGACACCGAATGATTTTCATTCGATATTGCATAATTTTCGTAACTCATAAACGACGAGTCGAATGATTTTCATTCGTCTATAAATAACACACAACATCTAAACACTATATTTACATTTTATTTTTTCTATAAGAATTGGTATTTAACAATCATGAAAATTAAAAAAAAGTTTCAGATTTGGACACAAAGCGACGCATACAAAAGTTTTGGATGACTCTATCCAGAGTATTCGTTAATCTATGGATTTAAATTATCCACCAGCCATTGTAACGCCTGCATTATACTTTGACAAAGTGTTGACTTTTACTGCATTGTTTATCTAACTAAAAATCTCCTTCCAGGAAAGCCACTGAACTGCGATGTGAACTACCAATGCAGTCTACACTTGTGCCAGAAGTTCAGTCAACTGTATCCAGTATCAAGGTAAGGACCATTACACACTAATGTTAATACGTAGTGTATGTTATACTGAGTGACGCGCTTGAACGAATAATGCTAGTGGTACGCGCTTTAACGGTAATTTATTAAAGAAATCTCTAGGCTAGATTTGTAGATAGTAAGAAATTTAATAAAAACTGTTCAGCTTTTACTTTAGGAGATTCTAATTAAAACTTTGTAAGGTTCGGCAATATTTTTTAGACCAGCAATCTCCTGTCAAACAACACAAGTCAACACTTATTGGGAATTCCCAAAGAGAGTTGACGTCTGATGATAAAGGTGCAAGTAATTAAAACTCTGTTCTGCCTTTGTAAATCAATCTAGCTGGGTAATGGCGCTAAATAAAATATGTAGTTGTGTCTATAGTCTCCCTTATATGATAAAAAATCCATTATTCATTTGGAATTATGTACAGTTAGCGTCAAAAGCACATGTATAATTTTAGAACAAATTACTACAGATTATGCATGCACTTTTAACACTGACCGAACCTTTAATATGATGAAACGAATTTCTCAACAGTCTGCTGCCAACTCGCATACAGACACATAAATGTCTTTAAAGTTTACTTATTTCCCTTTATTATATTAAAATAGATGTTGTAGATGACGCATAGTGTTGTTGCGGTCTAGTTGCAGTAGCAGTCTGCGGTTACAACCTCATTTGGATTCGTCTGAATAATTTGAGACGCGCAATATCTGAGTCGTGCGGTATTAGGTGATATTGAATAACGATAGCGCTATTCCATGTCTATAGAATAGGTAATAGGACTTAGACGCGGTCGGTAAGACGTTACGGTATTATGCGGAATGCATTCATTACGCGATAACGTTATTTTTTGCGCTCTTACATGACATTGTCTATTTCTGACCTAGAATATGTCGGTACTATTATCTATTCTGTTCTTCTTAATACAAATTATTACTAGGGTAACAAGAAATGTACTCATTCTTATCTCATATTATGTAGTATAACTCTAATGTTGTAATATTATGTTCTCACGATAACGTCTAGGGAACTTGTTGTGTTGTAAAGTTGTAATTATTTTAATTACATTGTGATGACTTTTTCCTTCAACACAGGATATGTACAAATAGATAACACACAAATATTACTTAAATATAAACGCGACCAGAATATGTCCAACGACTTCTCGTAGGTATTTAAGTTGATATCCAAGAGTCTACCAGAGTGTAACATAACGCTATAAGTTGCTTGTATTTTTTTTTTTAATATGAAACTCGAATAACCTGTTGAACATAATAATTTGTCGGAACAGTTCGTAGGTACTGTCATTTTCATATTGATAACATCTTCATCATATTATTAACTCTGGTTAACAACTAATTTACTTCACTTCTACCTACCACACGTAGATAACCTCGCGCTAGGGAAATAAAAATAAAAAAATGCTTAGTTATCCAATCAGCGACTGCCCCACAGTCTTGAAATTTTGCCCCAAAGCGGAATGTTTTATTAGCAATATTTATTTATTTTGTTTTGAAAGCCTTATGTATCCAATAGTTTTCCAGGCATCTCGGCCAGGTGCATTTAGTCATTTTTTTTTAATTAGGTGTTAATTGGAAAATATTGAAAATGTTGTGATATCCGAATTAATAGTACTCGTATTCTATAAAATAAAGATTTAATTATTTTTATATTTTTATTATACCTTTTCATTTATAATTATCACCACATAGTATACAGGGTAATTTTTAAACACCTTCCAAAATTTTACAGTCTGTTTAGTAAGTGAAACTGAACCACTTTAAAAAAGTTAGTTAAAACGGATTTAAAGTTTCTCGGTTTTCCTTATTTTTTAGTGTTCCGTATTTTTATTGCAAGTGGTCTACTTTCAAGTACGAAAGCCACATGTAAAATTGCAGAATTCTTAATGTGGTGTACGTTTGTTCAGCTCTGCTAGTTAAGTGTTTTTGTAGTTTATGCCAAAAACACAGTAGGAGAATTTCCTCTACTGATAAGAGCATAAGGTCGCCTTAATGACTGTTATCTCATAGCCACTAGTAAATGCTAAGTATGTCAAGCTCACGGTGTAAATTGTTGCAGCGCATCAGGAAAAGTGATTGCTGATGGTGTAAGGTACGAGGTAGAGTAGGCGCGAACTCGGTGTACCTACTTAGAATGTCTTTTCACATTATAAGATTTTGTCTTGTCTAAGCACGTCACCCGCTATCAGGAAAACGACTTTTGTTTTGGTTATACATATTATTTTTAAATAAAATGTGCTCTAGGTATTTGTATAATGCAGTAGCCTTTATATAGATACTAGCTGTTTCCAACAGCTCCGCGTGCGTCAAAATGTAGCCTATGTTTGATCCCGGGTCTTCAACTATATTCGTACCAAAACAGACAGACAGACTTTCGCACTTATAATATTCGCATGGATAATGTTTAAGCTGAAATCTACTTAACGTCTCAATTTAGTTCTCGTGACATTGACATTGTCTTATAATGTGTAGGAAACATTTATTAGATGAAACCGAGGTTTATTTAGTGTAGCTAACAAGTTATTCGCACATTTTTATTTTGCATGGCGTGTAGTTTGCAATATATTTTAATGGTTTTTTCATTTCCTTAACTCAAATCACTTCACATGTTCAATATTTTACTCATTATATTAAATCAGGATTTATTTTTGGTGAAAGTTATGTTTTTGATGTAGCGTTATGCGTCTTCGGAAACTATCATTATTATTATGTAAATTTAACTTCGAAATATTAGTCCAAAAAATGGTCGATAAACGTGAATTTCATGAACTACTTACATATAAAAAATAATTTAATCAGAAATACATTATAGTAATATGTTTAAGTTATGTTGGAAGATAGACAATAATGATAGTTTTTGTTAATCTCATAATACAGGACTGATTGAGAAGTGTTATTTTACTGAGGTTTTGTTGCTAATCACCTAGGCACAAAGTCAAGAGTTATAATTTCACATCTGGTTATTATTTCAATATATATAGTTATGTATAGATTACACCAGCTTAGACATTCACGTAGTTTATCAAAACAATAGATTCAAAACTAATAATGCACACGTTGTTGCTCTTAGATCGGCCAGCATAATGAGCTCTAAATCCGCACCTGGTATAATAATGGCGACCGGAGTCATGGGCAAGTCCCTAAAAGGCATCCCTGGAGTGTACATAAGTAGAGATGCCGGTCTCACCTGGAAGAAGATCCTCAAAGACTACTATTTCTTCAACTACGGAGACCACGGCGGCGTCCTAGTAGCCGTCAAATATTTCAAATCCAGAGGCGAAACCAGGAGGATACTCTACTCCACAAATGAAGGCATTGAATGGAACTCTTATCAGTAAGTAATTACTGTATTTCCGTATATTAAATATCAGTAAGTAATTAAGTAATTCCTATATAATTAATTTATCGCCTGTTATATTTATGTTTCAAATGACTGCGTTTGTTTGTAGGTTCAACGCCGATGACCTTCGCATATACGGGCTGATGACCGAGCCCGGCGAGAATACTACGACATTTACTATGTTCGGATCGGCGAATGACCAACACCAATGGATAATAATAACAATCGATTTGCGAAATACTTTCGAGCGCAATTGTACAGCCGATGACTACAAATTCTGGACCCCATCTCCAAATTCATCCGTGTCCTGCGTACTCGGAGTTAGGGAAACATTCCAAAGGCGCATTGTTCATTCGAATTGCTATAATGGAATCGATAACAACCGGCCGGTCAGTAAGGAAACCTGCGAATGTAGCAGACGGGATTACGAATGCGATTTCGGGTTCATGCGCTCCGGTATCGAATGCGTCCGTAATAAGTCTTCAAACTTCGACCCATATGCAATCCCTGCGAACTGCCGCCCTGGAAAAACTTACAAGCTGACTAAAGGGTATAGAAAGATAGATGGCGATACTTGCTACGCTACACCTTATGTTCCATATGCTCCCGATAATGTACCATGCCCGATGGCGGAGTCCACTGAATTCCTAATAGTCGCCTTGAGAGATAAAGTTGCTCGCATAGATTTGATGGACAATTCCACCGTCATTCCGGTTACAGACCAGAAAAATATTGTCGCGATTGAGTTTGACATGAAGAATAATTGTTTGTATTGGGCCGATATAGATCTAGACAGAATTTGCCGCCAATGTTTCAACAATGGCACAGCTGTTGAAATTATTGTTGATACTGAATTAGCGAGTATTGAAGGAATGGCGTTAGATTGGATTTCAAATGTTTTGTTCTTCGTCGATGGAACGAGAAAGAAAATAGAAGCAATCAGAACAGATTTAACCAATCAGGGCAGAATGCGTGTGACAATTTTAGACCAAAAAGCATTGTCGAAACCAAGAGGTATTGCCGTTCATCCTAAAGCCGGTTATCTGTTTTGGACTGATTGGGACAGAACTAATCCATCCGTATCTAGATCCAATTTGGACGGTAAAAACGTAAGGAAATTGTTTACCAAGCCGCTAGTCCAGTGGCCAAATGGGATTACAATCGATCAGATGTCCGAAAGAATTTACTGGGTGGATGCTATGGAAGACTACATCGCGAGTGCAGATATGGACGGTCAGCATTTCAAGAGGATTCTTTGGAACGATGAAAGAGTTTCTCATCCTTTCGCTGTGGCCGTGTTGAAGGACAAAATGTACTGGGACGATTGGAAAGCGAGGTCTATTTTCAGCGCCGATAAAAATGTTGGCATGGACATTATTACAATAAATAATTCGTTTACTGGCTTGATGGATATGAAAGTATTTGCGCACTTTGTGCAACAAGGAAGCAATCCTTGCAGTGGAGCGGACCATCACTGCGATGCTCTATGTCTCGGTGGTCCAAAGGGAACGTTCAGTTGTCTATGCCCAGATGGTTTTACGATGACAAATGGAAAGTGTATGTGTCCGTTCGGAGAGGAACCTGCAGCGAATATGACTTGTCCTAAACAACCAGGAGATAAATGTGGTCCGGTAAGTAAATATTTATTTATATTATGCCTATTTAGATAAAAATACAACATTTTTGTTATGTTTGGCGCGGGCATAATTTTCTGGCAAAATTTCCAATCTCCACTGTTTCAATTAGTAAATTAGTTCAATTTATTAACGTAGTTTATTTTAAAATTCTGTATATAATGAGAAAAAAACATCTTCACAAAACAGCAAACCTAAAATACAAAAAGGAATCAATCATGTTTGTTGTATTTACATCCTTTTCTAGAAGTTTACTACTTTAAATATTTAAACACCTTAACTTTGTGCACGGCTCGCTCAAGTTTTTTTTTTTTTTTTTTCTACCATAAGGTTGGCTGGAAATTAATTCATTAGGGATAAGTGTGTCTTTGTACTCATTTTTTAAATGTTAATTGGATTCAGTGTTGTATTTTTTTCTATTTATGTAAATGGTGCAATAAAGTGTTCTTTCATTCATAATTTTTAAACTTTGACACATATATTTTGACATTTCCCAGACGGAGTTTGCGTGTAAGACAGGTCGATGCATAGAATCAACATGGCGTTGTGATGGAAACAACGATTGCGGTGACATGTCGGACGAAATCGGCTGCTTCTGTTCCCCGCCAATGATCGCCTGTGATGACGGCCAGTGCTACTTCCCGCATTGGAAGTGCGATGGCGATTACGATTGCAAGGATATGAGCGATGAGAAAGGTAAATTTATTTATTCAAACTTTATTGTTTCACATGTACAACACAAATAGAAAAATAGTTTACATATCATCACGCTTATTTTTGGAGAACTAAAGATTTTCACAAGCTACGATCCTTACAGACTTCACAATCTTCACTATTATCACACAAGTGATCGTTAACTTCTAAATTCGGGGAGCACTTTCTTATTACGAATTTTGGGCCAACTAACAATTAATCTTGTTTTTTCAAACTGTATGCTCTCAATGTCAAATGTATTCTGAAAATTGATATTTTAGTATAGATCTAGCGAGCAAGATTTAAGAATTATTTATGATTATCTATTTTTAATATGACTTTGAATAACTGTGTAAATGACAATGTTTATCAACAGATTGTCTCCAACACAACTGCTCCGCAATTCAATTCCAGTGTGACAACGGACAATGCATCGAGAAGAAGTGGATGTGTGACGGCGACAACGACTGCAAAGATGGTTCGGATGAACGCAACTGCGTAAGTATCGATAGTTTAACATGTTTATTTTCGCGAACATTCCTCAGCCCTAGGCCTGTGAGATTATATTTCTTTTTCGGCGAGTAAAAACGGCGAATCATAATGTGGTATTACCAAATTTTGAATCATATCAGCGTCGTAGAGTACTTTTTTAATTATATTTTATAGAGCTTTACCAGAATAAAGCACAGACAGTTAAAGTCGGCTTATGTAGACATTAGCTTACCTTTCCTAGCCTGCTGAGTATGAGCAACGTTCTCACTCACTTCGCTCAGTAGTTTAAAAAGAAATTACTCATATCGTTTTTTGTTTAACTCTAAAACTACTCCTTTTAGTTACGTGAGTGTGATCTCTATAATCGCAGCAAAAAAACATCACTTTTAAAAAAATTACTATTGCCCTACAGACTCAAACAAAACCGTTCGACGCTGGCAGTGTAAGCTGTATGACCGATACGTTCCGTTGCAACAACTCAGTCTGTATTCCCAACTCCTGGGTTTGTGACGGAGAAAGAGATTGTACTGAGGGAGAAGACGAGGTCGACGATAAGTGCAAGCATTCCACCTGTGCGCCCTACATGTTCAGGTGCCCTAATGGGAAATGCATATTCAAGTCTTGGGTAAGAGTTTTCTCAAACACAATGTTAAAATTTTGTACTAAAGATGACACAGGGTCATTTGAATGCTTATGGTAATGTGATTCAAATTAGCATGTGTATACTGAACCATTTGATAACACTTTTTGGCACGATATATATTTTGTTTATAAGTCATGATTGCACACAATAAAAATAAAGCGTCGAATCCACTGCACTGTTGTGATTGGTTATTCGACAATTTCAGTTCACATTATTATTTAACAGAATCTGATAGAATTCCAAGCACCATCCGGAATACAAAAAAAAAATCATTAAAAATATTTTATTCAGGTATGCGACGACGAAAACGATTGCGGCGACGTGGACGCTTCAGACGAAAAAGGTTGCAACGGGACCAATAACAACTCGAAATATCTCCCTCAACCAACCACAGAGAAGCTAGATTTCCATTTGAATAACGGGACTTGTTTGGATTGGATGTTTAAATGTGGAAATGGCAATTGTTTGCCGTACTGGTGGCGATGTGACGGCGTCGGCGATTGTAATGACCATTCGGATGAAATAGGTTGCGATATTATCACGCCGACTACTACGCCTGCGCCAAAATTGTTGCCGACTAAATGTGGTAGGAGCCAGTTCACTTGCTCGGATGGTGAGTTGTTTTCGCAATAACTTCGTAGACATTCCAACATAGTTTGGTTCGATAAAGTATTCAAATGAGGTAATGTACTGTAAATGAACTGTTTGCAATTTTTGTGAGATATGTTATACCATCGAGCCAACTTTTACTCGGATCTGGGTAAAACCGACACCTAAATCAAGAACCTGCGCCTGCACGCTCATTGACCTCCACGAAGCCACTGACAATACCTTGTCAGCGACGAACTTTTGTCGCCAATATAGTTTGCTAAAGTCGACTCGCTAAGAAGTCGAGAAGCCTCATTTGAATCATGTTCCACTAGTTTCGTCGACATTACCGCGGTTACATGATCTATTGTCACTGGAATCGTTGTTTCTCTTTTATTTACGTATTTACTAAAACTTTATTTAAGTAAATTAAACCTATTGTGCCATGTGTGCAATAGGCGAACTTTTTAAAAGCATTATCTAACAGTCAACAAATCAAATTATTTTATTTCGCTTAAGTGTGCAACCTTTGATTTAAATTTTTTAATCTCATCACAAAGACGATGTGAATGAATGAATGAATGAATGAACACTTTATTGCACCATTTACATACATTTAAGAAAAGATACATCATTGAAACCAATTAACATTAAGAGAAATGAGTACAAAGGCGGACTTATCGCTAATGCAATCTCTTCCAGCCAACCTTATGGTAGAAAGGAGCAGACAATAAAAAAAAAACTTGAGCGAGCGGTGCAGAAAGCAAGATGTTATCTACAACAAAACAGATAATAAACTTACATAAATATTTTGTTTATATAAACCTAAATAAAATACTTAAATAAATAAAATACATAAAACGAGTAGGACAGTAGTGACATTAAAAAAAAAAGAAGTGATCACCATGACACCAGGTTTACCCGATGAGTTACCTTCACAGGCATATGCATCCCTCTCCAATGGGTTTGCGACAGCATGGCGGACTGTTCGGACGGCGGTGACGAGACGAGCTGCGCGCACCGGCGTCCCCGCCCGCGCCCCGCACTCTGCCCCGCCGATGCCGCGCCCTGTGCTGACGGTCGCGGATGTGTGAAGGACCAACAACTATGTGATGGCATCGCCCACTGCGCAGATAGGAGCGACGAGACGCACTGCACGCCTATTGCCAAAGTGAGTTTCGAATTTTGAACTTTCTAGCCAGTACGAGAATTTTAATTTCAGAACGTACGCCGCGGCTGCTTGAAGTACTCGAACGATGCGCAGTACAATGAAAATTTTGAAATTGGAATAAGCTTGAGTGAAGCAGTTCAACTGTCATCTTCCCTGCCCCGCCCATGACCCCCCCTCCCTCCACTGTGCCGACGGCCGCGGATGTGTGAAGGACCAGCAACTATGTGATGGTATTACCCGCTGCGCAGATAGGAGCGACGAGATTCATTGCTTGCCTATTAGTGAGCTCCGCAAGTACGAAAATATCCGTGGCTCCTTGAAATACTTGAAGGATGCGATAGATAGACTGTTCATATAATTATGTTGTCTCTGCCTGTGTAAATACACAAACATATTGCTAAAAAATCACAAATTCAATCAGTAACTTTTTTACCTACAGCATTCCCAAGAGTCGGAATGCCCTGAAGGCTACTTCTCATGCGACGAAGGCACGCAGTGTATATCTCGGAGCAATATGTGCAACGGCCGCGAAGATTGTTACGACGGAACCGACGAGGTCAACTGTACTAGTGCGGCGACCGATCCTACGCACGTCCCTCAGGTTAGTTTCCTAGGAATTTTTGTTTTGATGTTTATTTGAAAGACCTCACAATGATATACACTACAATGATAAAATAATTACTTTGATTAACAAATTAATTAATTTTGCGAATTGGGGTAGCGCATAGGCGGTCGTATTTGACGCAAAGGATTGCCATCGCAATCCAGCGTGGCTGTGCCGCCAGTATTCTGGACATCCTTGCACCGGATTGCAATGATAAATTATGACGACTGGACTTCAAATTTGGGACAGCACAGAAACATTTACTTTTTGATATGTTCCAGTATTTGAGCATCGGTGTGGACCAATCGTCGATCAATTCCACCAGCTTCCTAATATCATGCTGGATGGCGCAACAGAAAATGGTTCTCTACAGCTTTCTGCCGTCCATTGCTAAAGTGTCCGACGGAGTATGGCGGAACATGACGTGGACTCATGATAGTATTTATAGGTAAGAATTAGTTTGTTATTGGTAAGCTATACAGGTTGCCCAATTTTGACCCGTAAGAATATTTAAGTTGACCATCGACTCGGACTCCGTCTGTCACCTGGCCGTATCTCATGAACCGTGATAGTTAGACAGTCGTAATTTTTATAGATTATGTATTTCTGTTGCCTTTATAACAACAGATACTAAAAAAACTAATAAAATAAATATTTAAGGTGGCTCTTTTACAAAAACATGATATTTTTTGCCATTTTTCTAGATAATGGTACGGAACCCTTGGTGCGCGAGTCAGACTCGCACTTGACTGGTTTTTTATTGTATGTGGTATAGTTTCACGTTGTAAACACTAAAATATGGCCAATAGTTCCAAAATAACACTTTATGTTATAATAATGTGTATAACGTCCTATTCTTAACTTCCTCATGAATATTTCGCACTAAAAATGATCCTTATTATAATTCATTACTTTATCTTCTTTTGAACAAAATTACCGTCTTATTCATAAAACACATGGAACGTTCGTTAAGCCTACATTAACTTAAATATGTTTCCCTTCTGTCTTATCTATATTTGACCGGAAAGAACGAGACGGAACATATTTTAGTTATCTTGGACTTATCGAAGGTTCATATTTTTTATGAATAATGTTTTATTAATCGTTGTTAAAATCCTTAAAGGTTTGCTTTTTATAAACAGATTTACGGATTTGGAGCCGTACACAAACTACAATGTGACGTTTTATATACGAGACAGCAAGTTGAACAGGGCTTATCCATCTATGAAGTTCGTAAATACAACCACCGGTGAAGGAGGTAAGAAAAATGATACGATCAAGAACTAACTTTGATATACGGAGTGACTGATTGACGTAATTAATATTTGTATGGTAATAGATTCACGGCCGGAGAGTAACATAGGCATAATATAGAAAGTAGATAGCAAGTACTACAGCACCGATACTTTAATGAATGTTTGCTGCACATACTCTGATAGTAACATTCTCTGTCTCACACTAGAGAATAAACGATGTCTTTCTTTTAATTTCGAATGCTTACAGATATTTGTTTACAGATGTTTGATTCGCCACTTTAACTTAAAAATTTTTTTTTTTGCAAAATTAGTATATTCAACCATTGATTCCAACGAGATATACGAATATTCTTACAATAAACAAACCTTTCAGAACCGTCGCCACCGGTCCACCTAACAGTTCGCCAGCTGATCGGTAGCAGAGTGCTGGTAATCTTCGATAAACCTACGGAACCCCGCGGCGTCATACAATCATACACCTTGTACTACGCACCCCCACTTCCACCTATATCTACAGTCATACCGGCTAATAATAGCGAGACTATAACACAGACAATCAAGGGATTCTTCAAGCCGGATAGGAAATATTCATTCTGGGTAAGTTAACTAAAGTTCGTTGTAGTTTTTATGAACAGGAAATTGTCATTTGGATCGGTAGTCGAGCTGATTTATTTTGAAATTACTTCTCTCAAACTGTTTTACGGACTTCTATAATTTGAATTATCACATTTCATCCAGTGGATGTCAAATCTTGATGCCTGTACCTGAACGAAGCAGACGTGCGACTTAATTTAATAATGTTTACATATACCGCCTAATTCATAAAAATTAACGAACGTTCGTTAACCCTACTTTATATGAAATATGTTTAGTCCCTTTCTGTCTTATCGATATTTGATGTGAAAGAACGAGAGGAAACATACCTCAGTTAAATTAAAATGGGCTAAACGTTTGTTAATTTTTACGAATAAGGCAGATATGTTATATTAATGTGACTTTTGAGCCAGGTACGATACGAGGCGGCCTTTTAGATTAATTTTGACGATGCGTGTTGCGGATGAATCAATATATTTTTATTTTACCTATGTTTATTCTATTATTATTTTTTTCATTTGACATTGATTTCAGTTAACAGCAACCAACCGAGCGTACACGTCGAAATCGTCCGAAGTAGCGTATCTAACATTCGACGACGGCGGCGACGTCGACGATCTCGTCAACGTTAGCATGTCCCACGTTAACGAATCTGCTGTGTATCTCGAATGGCACAAGATAAGGGGCGTCGAAGGATATTCTGTGCAAGTACGGCTCCCATTGCCCTATGCGAAGAGAGATCCGATCGTTACGAAGAACAACAATATTACTTGTGAGTACCAACTAGACCTGGCTGACCCATTGTAGAGAAAAAAATATTTTAGAAAAAATATTTGAGTATTATATTTAGCAACGGATTGGACATAATTATTAATATTACTAATGTACAGAACGGACACTCACACCCTCCCATTTGAAACACACAGATTTAGTGTCAAAAACGAGAGCAAAATAATAACCGACGACTCATTGACGATTGAGGCGTACGCGACCGAATCGTAGTAGGCGCAATAGGTATCGAGTTCGCCGCTTTTGTATGGAGTGTCTGGGGTGTAGTATAGATCAACTATAGACGCGATACACAATTGTATTTATGTGACATCTGATTATTTTTTGTTATACCTCACAAAACCATGATTGTAAAATGCCTGATAGAAAAAAATTGGTTATTTAATTGTTTGTCGAAATAAAAATAAATCTGCAAATAAATTTGATATTAATCTTCTCAATAATTTTACAGTAACAAATCTACCACTTGGCGTGAATATGTACATTGATATAAGAGCTTTCAAAGACAAAATCTACGGCGATCCATTTACGATTCCTCTACGAAAAGTTGGCGAACAAGACGAGAAGCTAAATCTGACGGCCATACTTGTAAAAGATAAGGGAACTTCAGTACAGTTGTTGTGGTCGCCACCTCTTGGGGAAAGATACAAGAATAAGACTGTTCAATATGAAGTGCATTACACCAATGCCATGCGTCCCGGAGAACTTGCAAATGGTAAGTGATTCTAATTTTGTCCTTATTATGTGTTATATGATATTAAGTGGCTACAATTTTTTTTTAATTTAGATTATGAATTATTCCTTACTAAATTTGTCTGCGTGCGGAATTTAAATTCAGAAAAATACGATTAACATTTTTTCTAACTTCTTATTTGTTTGGTGTCTTTTTGGGTTACCATTGTGGTGTACCTAGTTTTTATACAAATGTTCAACAATCGGAATCATTTAGCAATTTAAATTGATTTAAAATGACTTGAATAAGAGTTTTTCCCAGAAGATATTTTTAAATCATTATACCTGCAACTCCTTTAGGTTAAATAAATTTACGATGACGCATATTCGCATGAAAGTTGCCATTTATTTTTTCTTATTTGATTGGAAATATAAAAAAACCCTAAGATCTCGCATTGTTATTCGCAAACATTTTTCCCATATGGAGTAGGTATTGTAATAAATTACACTCTTGTTACAGACACGAAGATTATAACAAATTTGACCAGCGCTACTGTAGATGGTCTGAACGCTTGTGAGAATTACGTGTTCGCCGTGGGAATTCTCGGAGGCCCGCTTTCTAAGTTTGTGGAAATTATCACTAGGGAAAACCCAAAGTGAGTCCGCATTTCATTAGATCTATAGCCTATTTATTTCTTGTCAAAGCCTAAGCCAATATTATATAGCCAATAGGAATAGAGATTTTTTACATAATTTATTCATCACATTGTCATATATCACACATACATTTCTACATTTGTGCCCATTTACTTTCAAAATCAATCCTTCTTTTTATTCGCGTCATTTATGATAACATCTTTTAAATCACTTTTCTATCATTACTATGAGTTATTTTTGTCATTTTGATATATAAATCGTAGGAATTAATCACAAAATACACACGTCCACTCCTGTCTCTTTTTGGCAGATGACGTTGAGATGACGGAATGTTACATGAATACCTAGTTGCCAGTAAAATAAATTAGTTGTTTATTTCCAATAGTTCCAATATTTTTCCGCAATATGGCGAAGATGGTTATTTTAATGGTCAGGCTATAATAATTATAGTTGGATATACCTATCAAACTATTGTCTACTGACTATTATTACTTACACTGTTATTTTCAGAGCTCCTGTGAAGAACTTACGCGCCCAATTTTCGGAAGAACAAGCCAAACTAGACATAAACTGGTACGCGAACTGTGATGTATTACGCGAACCATTTACTTACAAGGTCAGTTTTTTTTAAATTTAACAATGTTGTGTTATTGTTACTGGTCTGTGTTTTTTATTTCTCTTTAGCGTAGAAGTAGTTCAAATCAAAAAGTAGAACTTTCTATATTCGGTTTTTTATTGATGTATCTCCGCTTGGGATTCACGGGTTGTCCCGTCCCCCTCAACGAGGCTTGCGCTATTGGATATATACGATATTGATTCAACGCGTAGAGGCCCTTTGGAGAAGTCATATGTCATATTATTTATGTTATTATTACTGGCCAGATCTTTTTCTTTTCAAATCAAATCAAGATAGAATATATTTATTTGTTAAATGTGGTTACATAATTTTTTTACATAATTTTCTTTTTTATTGTAAAAATAAATGTTAAGTTATAGTCAGACCAGGAAAATAAAACCCTGTAATGGCGTCGCTACTGATCACTTTTAAGTGGCAACATGTTTTAAGTGTCACGCCAACAACAAAATTGACACTGTCATTAATTGAAATAGAAATCAATCTTTCGTTTTTATTCGCGTCTAATATGAGAACATATTTTATTATCACTTTTCTCTTATTACTACGACTTATTTTATGCCATTTTGGCAAATAAATAGTAGGAAATAATCACAAAATATATAACGTCCGCGCCTGTCTCTTTTTGGCAGATGACGGAATGTTACGTGAATGCCTTGTTGCAAGTAAAATAAATTAGTTCCAATATTTTTCCGCAATATGGCGAAGGTTGTTATTTTATTGGTCAGGATAGACATTGCGTAGTATACTAAAATATCAATTATTTCAGTTGGTGATAACAGAGGAGACTCGCCACAAAACGAGTCGTTACGAATTGCAGCCAACTACAAACGTTTCTCTGCATCATACCATCTTGAACTTGCCCCTCGGTGGTCGATACAACATCTGCGTTAGTGTGAGTATTTTAAAATATGTGATATAGAACACCAACTATTACTATTATTACTCCTCTTCCCACACGGTGTCGTAGCGTAAACGTATCGTGACTCTTGTGTCTTGTGTGTGTAAAGGGTGACTTTTTAAACACCAGGCAAATTTTAGTACATGGAATTAAATAACTTAAAAAAATATAGCGAAAAATGAGATTCCTTTTCGACTTCCCATGCAAAGTCTAGTTACTTCACGTCTATGCGACGATTCGTCTGTAGACACTGCACGTCTCGTATGCGTAGCGTCATAACGATACGTCTACAACCTATGTACAAAGGGCCTAAATCTGCGAAAAAATGGTTGAAGTCATCAATCAAATAACTCAATTTCATTACGATTAATGTTTTCTAAAAGTTAACATTTCTACAAAGGAAGTATTCGTTACAGACGAACGTTCCGGATTCGTCAATTTCGTGTACGCGTGCCCGCGGTGGAGATGTCCCCGCACCACGCAGTATCCTCGCGTGGCAGTCGCCTAATGGTCACGTCATGGTGGCGTGGCAGCCCAACAACGACCAGCTAAAGTTAGTAGTTACTGTTTAAAGTCTGTCTCAATGGGAAAAGACAATAATGCAAATGATGGCAATTAATTAAAATTACTCATACATCACTTACATCCGATTATCAATGCTTATCACATTCAAATCTCAATGAACCCACGAATTATTTTAGCAAAAACACTAATTTGTTTACATTATTGTCTTTTTCCATTGAGACGGACTTGTAATGTGTATCGGGCTCGAAGTGGAGTAATCACGAAATCCCTGCGCCGCGTGGGTAAATCTAAAGTTAGTTTTCACTTTTAGGAAAACTTTGAGCTAGATATAATTGCATTTGTTACTATATGTAGATGTACGGCCAATTACAAGTTTTTACAATTAAGGTACTGTAACTATGAAGAAAATATATCATTGGTAAAAGGAACAGCTAAAAATAGGAAAAGGCGTGGTTTAAAGCCATCAGCTGCGCTTCGGGCCTTAAACTACGCCCTCGTTAGTAAAAGGTCACTTTTTTCCATCGGCGAACAATGTACTATTCTTGTATTCGAGCCAAATTCAAATCATGCGTTTCATAGAGTACATTAACAGTTCTTAACACTTTCACGGACAGTCAAGAAAATAACAATGACACTCAATTGTTATCTACGTCGAGAGACGTTACTGTCCGCGAAAGTGTTAACTAGGTAGCTACACACACTGTTATTACTAAATAGGTACAATATGAACCCTGTCGGGTATTGCAATTTGTAGAATGGAACGGCAAGCGGTTAATGGATGGTATTTATTAATCTAAAGTTTGGAAAAAACGAAAATAAATCAAATTTAAAATATTGTTGCGAATTTGCCAGAAGATGTCGAAAATTGTTAAAAAAGTCAATAAAATAAAATTGTCCTATAATTTTAAGAAAGAATTAATTAAATTCATTTTTTATGAGGTTGTTGATTTCGTGTATGCCATTTTTTTATTGATTTAATTATTATTATATTGTATTAGTTATTATATTACTTATTTCATAGTTTGATATCCGTCAAAATTATCGTTAAAAAACTCGTCAATTGTGTACTATAGTTTTATCTATTAGCAATGATTTTAAATTTTTGATAAAAATATTATCGGTTTCATCAGTCCGTTAACAGATATTTTTATAGTCATAGATAATGGCCCAGAGGAAAAAAGTTTCATAGTGGAGGTAGGTAGCATTTAAAAATTTATTTTTCTTTCTAGTAGGACGTCGCCTCGGAAGGTCGACTCTTTTCGTATAAAATTCTGGATACTTTCGGACAAATCTACAAACCGCCATGATGTAAATCAGTATATTTAGATAATGAGAGTTTCGTGGCTATTTTATCTACATGTGCTTTCCAGTTTATACTGGTATCCAGTTTAAGACCCAGCAATTGAAAAGTGTTGACGGTTTCAATACTTTTATCTTGATAGTTATAATTAATGCTAAGAGAGGTTATCTGGTACGGTCGAAATTCAATAAATTTTGTCTTTTTGAAATTTATTTCTAGGTTAAGATCAGTGAGCCATGATATAACACAGTCGAATATTTGTGTCAGTGCTTGATTTAAGTTGTCAGATTTTTTACAAGGACTCAAGATTGAGATGTCATCAGCGAATAGTACGTATGGCTGGTTCATAATTTTGAGCAAGTCGTTTATATAGATGAGAAAGAGAAGACATCCAAGCAGGCTTCCCTGCGGGATAGACCAGTTCATGAGTTTCATGTCCGATCTTATTGTTGAAACAGTTCCGGTGGTGTAGTCAAAGTGAACAATTTCTATAACTTGCTCTGTCTTTAAGAAAAGATTTAAACCACGCGTGTGCTATATCCCTTATCCCTACCCCATATATCTTTTCCAGGAGATCATTATGCTGGACTTTGTCATAGGCTTGTGTCATGTCCAGCACGATACCAACTCCATATTTTTTATCATTTATTAAATCTAGTGTTTCTTGTACAAATTTGTATGTAGCCAGTGTAGTTGAGCGATTTTTCCTAAAGCCGTTTTGACGGTCATCGTATATGTTAAACTTATCGCAGAAAATGTATTCTTGTATATATATCGCTTTTTCGTCGAAAGTTTGTCTTGTCGGCCTGTTTTCCTTTTGATTGATTTATTAATAATGTCATCGGCAAGGTAAGTTCGTCGGCACACGCTTTTTATAATATAGGTGGTATTTCATCAATACCGTGGCTATATTTTCCCTTGAGTTGTGTAAGTATTTTATTGACTTCTGACTGATCGACCGGGCGTAGGTACATCGAGCCGGGCGTGACATGACAGTCCAACAACGATCAGCTAAAGTTAGTATGGATAGATAACCCCTTGATATGAATGAATGAAGTGTAATGTGGGTTATATTGTATACGGGCCCGGAGTGGAAAAATAATCGTGCGAAAATAGTGCTGCGCAACTGCTGGAGGATCAGCAAAAAAAAAACAATTAGTATCAATTTAATATTCTTACTTCTTACCAGTGTATGTGTTCATGAAAATGTTGGTTGTATTACGAAAATGTTACGAGAAATTTGCAAATTACATAGATGACGATACTTTATTTTGTTTATTTCTAAAACAAAATATATATGAAAATGCACTGAATGCTATATATATCCATACACGTAAAACAAAAGCGATGTGCCTGAGGAACTACGACTTTTGTTTTAAGAGAAACAATAGTCGATGATTAAAATCTCCGCCTAATATCAGTCCGCTACTCTTGCCGAAATCGCTACAAATTACTAAGCCTATATTTTTTCCAGGTTGAAGTACCAAGTAATAGTATCCAGCAAGGAGATTCCCGACGACTTAGTGCATACTAGCGAAGACATGACGACAATAACCGCTGAAACTTCGCCAGTTCTCATTACCGTGCCAGCGGATACAACGGGCCCGTTGTATGTGGGCATGCGAGCTATATCCCCGGGCGGATATTATAGCGATCTCACTGAAGTGCATACCATTACTATGGAAGGTGAGATGAGTATTTGGTCATAATTTTTCAGAAAAATGATGAAAATTTGCCGGTTGTCAACATCGTATGAACGCCGCCGTATATCTCGGCGGATATAATAACGATCTCACTTACAGCCTGAATTCGCCGAGAAAAGAAATACATAATAAATGCACTAAAAGCCACGGGAACTGGTGACTGGCGAGGTGAAATAAGGAGTAGTAACGATTAGTGCACTGAAATAAATGCATTTGTATGTCATGTATTTCTTTTAGTCGCCGGTGCAACGCGGCGAAATTCGCCGTGGCGAATTCCCCCGTGGCCGGACTGTTAAGATATATACCTACCATCTCATGAGTATTTGAACTAACTTACTAAAATTTGAACAATAAAAATTTCAGGCGGTAGTTTGTAATCTTATGACATCAAAGACAAATGTTAACTTAGTCTGCCTGCGACCATGAACGCTGTAAAGTGTTTGAAACGTCAGGTGTAAATAAATAAGTAATAAACGCGATAAAACCGTATTAAAATAGTTTAATTTAATGAATAACAATCGCGAAAACATAAGAAATCATTACTTTAACTCAATATTGGTTCAAATAGAAAATTACTTTTAGTATTAGGTTTAAATAAATAAATAGTCTTTATTTCAGATATCGTGATCAAAGTGTAAAAGTAAAAACAAATAAAATCTAATCTTAGAATGTGCTATATTAATCTGAAAAGAGTTTTTATTACATTAGTAATGGTCAACGAAATGTGTACTAGTGTTGTTGCGATAGCGATAGTTTTACTATTGCTAGTTGACCTTGAAATATAGTCGATAGTTCAACTAGGGCTATTAAAACTATCGAAATCCAGCGATAGTTTCGATACTATCGATAGTATCTATAGTGGTATTAGGGCGATAGTATCGAAATTTGTTGATACTATCGAAATTTGTTGATACTATCGATAGTATCGATACTACCGATAGTATCATGTAAAAACTATTGATAATTTCGATAATATCGATAGTAGCGTTGATAGTTCGATGCTATCGATAGTTTTGATTTAGTAATTATCAACAGTACTTTGATAGTACCGTCTGGGACCATTTTACTTAGTGAAACGACTATCGTTTAATCTTCAACTATCGATAGTTTAAAGCTATCGATTGTATCAAATTTGTTGATACTATCGATAGTATCGAAACTATCGTAAATCATGTCGTGATACTATCGATAGACTATTGCTATCGCAACAACAAAAATAACCATGATGATGATCGTCTGAAACGCCAATGAATCCAAAACTCCGCGCTTATTCAAAAGGAGTCCAGTCCAAATTTGTACAAAATATTTAACAATTTGTTTTATTGCTTGTTGCATAACACGTAGACGCCATATTGCAATCAATAATTTAAATTTATGTCTTACAGACTTGCAAGGCGAAGACCAATCAATATCGATGGCCAGCACTTGGTGGATACCAACATTGTGCGTGATAGCGGCAGCGGCGGCCGCGGGAGGGCTTTATACAGCATGTCGCCAGCGACGCGCGCGACAAATGCTACACACACCCAGATACGATAACCGACGCGGACAGGCCACTATCGGGGACCATGGTGAGTGTACTGTATAGTGAAGCCGTGTCATCTAGCGGGACGGCCTTATACACGGCCTAATACAGCATGTCGCCAGCGACGCGCGCGACAAATGCTACACACACCCAGATACGATAACCGACGCGGACAGGCCACTATCGGGGACCATGGTAAGTGTACTGTATAGTGAAGCAGTGTCATCTAGCGGGACGGCCTTATACACGGCCTAATACAGCATGTCGCCAGCGACGTGCGCGACAAATGTTACATACGCCCAGATACTATAACCGACGCGGACAGGCCACTATCGGGAACCATTGTGAGTGTACTGTAAGGGCTGTATGCGGAATGTCGACACTTTCACAAAAAATTGTACACTGGATGGTTTATGCTAATCGTCATCATTTCAGCCGCAGTCAGTCCACTGCTGTACATGGCCTCCTAATGTTTTTCAGAAAATCTAGTATAAAAAAACTAAATCTCAAATAGCATTATGGTATAAAAGACATATATTTAAAACACCTATAAAAATCAGGAAATTAAAAAATAAAACATTAATTCCAGATTATGACGACGTGC
The DNA here is from genome assembly GCA_947363495.1 of Euzophera pinguis. Taxonomy (NCBI): domain Eukaryota; kingdom Metazoa; phylum Arthropoda; class Insecta; order Lepidoptera; family Pyralidae; genus Euzophera; species Euzophera pinguis. The sequence continues at coordinate 7,950,224 of OX376170.1, read as the reverse complement.
CACCGATCCAAGGTTTCTCGGACGACGAGCCGCTGGTCATCGCATGAGCTGGAACAATGTGATTTTATCATAAATATTATTCTCATTGTCGTCGAAAAGGACATCCAAACTGCATCATAAATTGTTATGAGGACTTAGCGGCAGTACCTATTTGTATTTCTACCGCCTTATTTATAAAATAATATTTCGTGAGGCATAAAATGGGCTTAACAATTTTATTTCAATTTTGTTGAGCGTGCTTTTGTCTATCGTTTCAATTTAACGACCTTGCGACTGCCGGCTGGCGTTTGTTGTTGAATGCAGTTTCTATGCTCTTTCGCGTCAGTGTATACGTTTAGGAACGTGATCTTGTCATATATAGCTATTTATTTTAACGTTGTATTTGCTTTACTGTTTTAACGTTATTTCGCGTAATTTTCATTGGAATTAAATACAGTTGAAACTTCAGGTAATAAAGAAAGTATGTGATTTTTTTAATAAACATGCAAAAGTGGAAAGCCCTATTTGCCGAGTGCGATTTCTTGATTACTCTCATGTATTATAAAATTTCAGATCTCGTTTTAGGTGAATTTCTGAGTAATAGAATTACACTTTTCAAAGGGTTTTCTTACAAATTTAAAGTACATTTCACATTCAATTAATATTATTCAATAACAATACAACGAGAAATAAATTTTAGTTTGAAAGATATGTAGGCATTTACTGTGCCCGCAGTATTATTACGTTATAGTCTGTGTTTAGATGTTTATTGCCTGTGTTTTTACTTTCGTCTTAATTTTTTAGATAGCCGGAATAAGGTAGGTTCTCGTTCACAATGAGTCTGACATTATGAAGTTAGAAATATTATTTATCTTTTAAGTTCAATTGGCGTTGAATATGATGATAATATGTATAACTTCCAGACCTACGTCTGTTCATGAAAATAACGAGTGCTGGCTAATATGTTTTGTCTCTTTATTTCAATGTAAGAAAGAGAGAAAAGGGCAACACATATTACAAAGTTATTTTTTTATTAATAAGGCGATACAGGTAGAGCCGTTTTTGACCTAAGTGTGAGAGGGGCAAACCTATACGTAACTTGATTACGGGTATACGTTCGTCCCGCTCACACTTAGAGGTCAACTTACAGCTGGGTTTTGTATGTAGTATTCTGTACCAAATATATTGTGCTAACTTAAGGAGGTACTAGATATTTGGCATTTTATAAACGTAGTGTTAAGACGCGGGAAAAATTGTGATGTTAGAAGTGAAACACAGGGCTAACTAACTGGCTGTAAATCGTAAGACTTGTTATGTTATGTTTAGACTTTATTTTGCTTGCTCACTTAATGTTTTATAAGTAAATAAACCATAACTATCTCATCGTTGGGTTTCGACGCCAAAGATTTATAATTTTCATAAGTACAATTATTTACTAAATCTTAAATCGAAAACTACAAAATATTTCGCGTTGTAGATCTCTACATTCCCATTGTATTTGTGAGTAGTATTTCTAAGGATTAGTTAGTTCCTATAGATAAAATGTTTAGTGCCGCGTCATTCGACCATTTTGTCATGAAAGTCATTACGTATGTTTTAAAATTATTTTATCGTTATATAAAAAAGGAACGTCAATACGAAATTTAAAATTATAAATAAATAACACTTATAACATGTATCATGGTTTCATTTATTCCACATCCTAAGGTAATTGTTGTATTAAAATTGTGGGTTGAGCGTCTGCTATGTTGTTTGGTTGCGGGTCAAAAGCCTAAGGCCGTGTTCATGGCGGAGATGCTCTTTGTCCTCTGTAGTTCCTTCCATTCCTTTGGAGGAACTACTGAGTCTATGTTTGGCCGATTTCTATCTGACAGTAGGTAAGAGTGACTATGTACCATGGAGTAATTATAAAGAGGAGATGCCGTAATAAGCGTTTTGTAAGAAAGCATTTGTGAGGCTACACGGGGCGGAAGGCAGACGTGCGGGGTGCTCGGTTTCGGCCGTGGCTCCAATCATAGAGCACGAGCAATGACAAGCTCCGCCCACTGCAGTGTCGGCGAGGCGCCAATGATCACGTCACTGCGCCATTTCAAAAGGCATCTCCTCTTTGTAATTACTCCATGCTATGTACACCGTTATTTCCAATCCAATTTTCAATTTTCTTTTTTGTGTTTATATATATCTAGTCGAAAGTGTACTTTAGCACTTACATTGGCCGGCGAAAAACTGTTAGAAAAGTTACCTAGTTAAGAACTGCCAAGCAGAGTGTCCAGGGCTTTCTCCGGCCAGCCCTTAGTGGGCAACAAAACTAGCACACTATGTCGCCACACTGCCACGCCTGCGGCATACTGTCGACCCATTACTTCGCACACCAATCCGCCTCCGATACCAGTCTGTTGAGATAAATTGTTAATAGAATATGATAATTAAAAATAAACTTAGTCTGCCTGCGTCTATGAACGCTGTTAAGTGTTTGAAACATTAGGTAGAAATAAACGCGATATAAACCGTATTAAAATAGTTTCATTAAATATGCTAATGAAAGTTTAGACATTTCTTTACTCTTGAGTTTATCAAACGATACAAAAAAGTTTGTATTTTGTATTTGATAAACAAAATGATGAATGGTACAAACCATAGAGTAATTACAAAGAAGAGATGCCGTAATAAGCGTTTTGTAAGAAAGTGTTTGTTAAGCTACACGGGGCGGAATGCAAACGTGCGGGGTGCTTGGTTTCGGCCGTGGCTCTAATCATGGAGCACGAGCAATGACAAACTCCGCCCACTTTTGTGCCGGCGAGGCGCCAATGATCACATCACTGCACCATTTCTAACGGCATCTCCTCTTTGTAATTACTCCATGGTACATACATACCGCACTAGTAAATTCAGCGAAATGTGATCGAACTGTCTTGAAATACATTTCCTCTCTCTCTCTAATTTTTATTATCAGTTCTCAGCTAGTTGCCTAAATGCGTCAGTGGTCCCATGCTTACGGCGTTCGTCTTTGTCTCGGAGGTCGTGGGTTCGATTCCCATGGGCAGCATATTTTGTTTAGTTGTTTCCAGTTTGGTTAGGACATTGCAGGCTTGAATCACCTGATTGTCTGATAATAAAAATGATTCCGTGCTTTGGAAGTCACGTTAGGTCGTTGATCCCGGCTGCCATTAGGTCGTTAAAGGAACACCGCCGAAAGGCTTTTCCAAAAAACTCTCACACCAGTGTGCAAAGGGTCGATTGACCATGTAAGCCACTCGATACGAATGAATATGATATATAATCCAAGAAAGTGAATCCAAGAAGTCTACATTTTATAAGAATTACGGATGTAAGCTCACTCCCATTAATCTTTCATGAGGGTACTTCTATTGAATTTAGTGCTTTTGTCAAAGATTTAGGACTACACATTGACTCCAACATTAGCTGGCAAAAACAGGTCACAGAGTTGTACCGTGTAGGAGGGTTACAGGCGTTTTGCGTTCCCTTTATAAATTAAAAAAAATCTCCCCAGTGAAATTAAATTGACCCTTACACTTTGGTTTTACCTATAATTGACTATGGTGATGTGTGCTATCCGGGCCTGAGTTCTAAACTCCATAATAAGCTGGATCGACTTCTAAATAATTGTTTGCGTTTCATTTTCGGGCTTCGCAAGTACGACCACGTGTCTCCTTATCGCTCTCAGCTAAATTGGCTGCCAATTCGCCATCGTCGCAAACTTCATCTTTTAACTACCCTTTTTTCTATTCTCTTCCTTCCTATGACCTCCTCATTTCTTAAGTCAAATTTTCTATATCTTAGTGATTCTCATGACAGAGAGCTTCGTTCGTCTAATAATCACCGACTTCGTACGCCGATTTCTCAAAGGGGGTTTTTGCATTCTTTTGAGAAAAAGACTAAACAGATTTAAGCTAACATGTGCTTAATAGACGATTCAGAAAACTGGGGTAAATATAATTCTTACTACAGTTCCTCGGGCTTGTACTTCAGCACAAAAGGCATCGGTGGGCAGTTGCTTGCTTAACTGGGCGGAGAGGCGCGGTTGGCACTGCCGCGGTGGCAGCACTGTCGCGCGTTGCCAACGAGAGCGACTTCTGATAGCTGGGTTGGATAAGTAGGTAGGCAGTTCAGCTTGGTAGAGAAAGTAAAGAAGATACTACGTAAATATTTTACAGTTCTACGACAGATTTAAGGTTGCAAGAATATGCCAGATGCAGTCAGCATTTAATCCCTCAAATGCAAGACTGGGTAGCATGGTGACCGTTGGTCTGTTTAATACTTATCTAGTACTAAGTAGACAAACATCACATTCGATGGAAAACGGTTACCGTAGCCTATGAACACGATCTCTTATTGAGGATAATTATATACGCGTGCGATAGTTTATTCTGTTGGTATGTACTTTTTTATCTATTGCTAGCTGTTTCCCGCAGCTACGCCAGCATCAAAACTTAGCCTATGTTTGACCCCGGGACTTCAACTATCAAATTTCATCAAAATCCGTTCGTTTGGCCGTGAAAGCTTAACAGACAGACAGTCAGACAAGAAGACAGACAGGAAGACAGACAGCCTTTCGCATTTATAATATAAAGTATGGATAGCAAGTATGGTACTTACTTTTTCGATTTTTGCATTATATAAGGGAAATATTTGAATACCTTGGTCGTATCCGCCCCATCCATAAACGAAACAATTGCCTTTCGCTTGAGGCTCTCCGAGACAGGCTGGCTGTACGTTTACTGTCAGTTGTAGGGGAAGGTTCCAGTGCTGAAAAAAAAAACTTAAAATAATTTTTACTTTCATACTCATGTTTTCTAAGATTCCGCTTGTTAACGTAAAGCTGAAAATAAATTCACGTTTATGGAATAATCATTATCCTGCGTGGATCAAAAATGTACATCCAGGTTTCTCATCCAGATCTGACCAAATAATTATAATATTAAGTACTTACTAATACTGCCAAATTGTGTGCCAATTCATTAGGCTTGTATTGCGGGTGCAGAAGAGTGGCTACCGTCCGGTACTGGGCACCACCTCTATTCTTCAGGTCTCGTAGGCCGACCGCCAACATTATTTCTCCGTTGGACCTCCTAGTGGCAAATTAATATTATTTAGAGATCGAGAAAAAAAGAGCTTCTATGGTTATGGTGTTTGATGAGTGTATGTTATATATGCTAGAAGCTACAAGTACTACGGAAACTGGTCGGAGGTCACAAGGAATCCATCTCTGTTGTTTTATCTACCAACGGCAAAAAAAACCTGACAAAAATCCTTCGATGAACTTGGTTATAATTTATTCTGATTTAAAAACTTTTTTGTGTGTTTATTATTATCCTTGCAGAACGTATCTAATAGTTAGCTACTAATACAAAATGAGAGACTTACCCATAAATACAGTCGGCTGCAGTCAATGCAGCTCGAGGATGAACAATAGTTGCATAGCATACAATGGATTGTCGCCTCTTTGACAGGACGACTAGTGCCAGCCACGGATGCGAACCATTTTCCGAACTTCCTAGCTGCTTACCTACAAAGCCAAACGCAATGTTCTTTTAGAATAGAAGACTGTATAAAAGATTACCCACATAAAGTGAATTTTGATGAGGCAACAAATTTCTTATTATGCAAAGTTCCTTACCATCTCTTGAAACAAAATTTCCCGTAACTTTCCCACAATTTTTATAAATTTGTCTGTTAATCGAAACAAAATCTTTATTACGGTTTTCCGAACTGGACTCTGTTAACACTGATTCTTCGCTGTTTTCCTGAACTACACTCTCTGTGGTGATTTTCTTTGAATTTGAGTAAAACTTATTCTTGTTCCTCGACAAATTGATTAATTTGAAACCCTGTAGCACTTGAAAGTCTGGGTTTGATTGGTAGCTGATTGTGTGACTTTCAGGGTCGTAATTTTCCTCTGATATAGTGGAAAGTTTGGAGGGCTGTCCGCGTTTGGAAAATTTTGATGTAGTAATATCTGAAATTAATTAAATTGTTCAAAACTATTGTAGTCGATATTTAACAATATTTCAGGAAGATGTGTCATAGAACATATTTATTTTAAACTACCTCTTCTAGGATCTATTGTAGAATAACCAGGTTGATCATCGTCATAATTATCATCATATGCATTATCACCATAAGAACCTGTGTTATCATATACAGGCCATCCAGGACGATTATGGTCCGAGTAAACTCCTAACAGGCCTGGTTTTGGTAACTCTATAACGTAGTCCTCCTCTTCTTCATAACAATCATGTTTAGTGTTTGAAGTAAAACGTTCACTAGAAAACTTCAACTTCGAATTTTTTATGTTCCAGTAAGGATCTACATCATGTTCTTCTTCAACTTCATCAGTAGTTATTTTTGGGTTTGTATCTCTTTTATTATCCACTGAAGTCCTCATACCATATCTTCGTTTTAACAGCACCTCTCTTTGTTTCAAAACGGAGATTGTGCCATCGTTTTGTTTGGATCTTTTCTGACGATTGATGGAAGGACCAGGAAATATTAATCTTGATAATTCTTCTTTTATTAATGGCATAACGCAACAAATTAATTGGTCATCCATCTCTGATGTCGAATCAATCCTAAGAATAAATAATGTACAACTATAATAATAATTAAATAAATTTGAATAAACAATTCACGTACAGTAAGTGTTAAATTAAAATTTCTATTCATAAAATGGAAGTTTGTAAAAGTCAACATACAAGAGTTACCTAATACTTATTAGAAAAAGCAAACTTTAAAGCTTCGTAGGTCATAATATTTACCTGTTATTTGTTTGTTTATAAATTATACCATTCTGACGATAACATTCACGTTTGTTTATGTACTTGCAAATATTTTCAGAAACAAGGGTTTCTTTGTTTACCATTGTAACCTTATTTCTGTGGTGTACCTTTTTCTTAGATGTTGAGATTGTATTCACTTTATTTGATTCATTCTTATTTTTCGTTACCAAATAATCATCAGGGAAATAAAATTTAAATTCATCTTCGTTACCTGCTTTGCTCTTTTCCTTTTTTCCAATTTCTTCTCTTTTGATTGGTTCTATAGTTACGACATTACTTTTATTACTTTCAATAATATCTCGTATATTATTTTCTTCGTTTGGAAATATAATTCTATTATCTGGTCGGAAATATGTATCGATCTTCCAATTTTTGCTGTCATGTCGATTCTTATCCCCTATCTGGATCGCATTTAATTTTGTATCGTCAAAATCTTTATCTCTGAATAAGATTTTCGCTGTTTCATCTGTCTCGTGTTCATTGTCGTCTTCAATTATCGGCGGTTCAACATGTTTCACATAAGGTAACTTATCACTTAACCACCAGAATTCACCGTTGATCTGTGCCAAAATTATTTTTGATGTTAGAATAAATATGAATGATTTAGCTAGCATTGTCGTGTGCACAGTGGGTCTGTATTACATAAAATGTTCAGGATATTGCGTTGCAACTACAATAGTTACTCCTGCGCTGGTTGTTTGGCGTCGATTATGTCGTTTGCGATCAGTGCGTGTGCTCACACGCCCTGTGGTTCCAATTTGCAACTGTTGCATTTGTGTCAGTACAGTTGAGGAAAATTTTAACAATTATTTATAACATCGTGAGCAGTTAATTAAAACTTTAATTAGGGCATGTAATTAATAAAATTAGTTTATCATTTGTACAAACTAATATAAATTAAAAGGACTCAATTTTATTTTGATCAAAAAACATAACCAACGAAATATATGATATGAAAAATTGTTTAATACCTACTAGTACTTAAAGTATCTTAACCTAAGGTATAGGCATTGATATCTTTTCTTCATTATTTTGAGGCATAGATAAGTATAGTCTCGTTTTATGAAAACCAGATAGTCTGAATGGTTTTGAGTTACAAATAAATAAAATGAATTTAATAAAAAAATATACTGGTACTACTGGGGTCAATACTAAGGCAACTTAATTAGTAATCTATTCCTAGTATTCTAAGAAGCGAAAGACTTATCTCGTTGACAACTTAATAATATTTGTAGTGTAATAATATTGTGGCAACTGTACGTGTTTAGAGAACTACTATTGATGTGCAGTTTGAAAAAACAGGAGTACTTTTCATTTACAAGTTATTACTGTGTAAACGGTCAACATGCATAGTCCTTGGCATAGTTTCTGTAAGTGAATATGTACCTAACCTACCATATTATTATTTGATAGATTATTACAAGTTGGTGAATAATAAGGAAAACTTTTCGAAGTTGGGAATCGCACTCAAATGACATATATACAGGCTAATTTTGAAACTACTGGCAAAATTCTTACAGTATGTTTAGACCGTCAAACTAACCCACTTTCAATAAATAAAATAAGTGAAATTTGACAAAAATTTTTGGACCTCCCATACAAAATCCAGTCAGGTGACCACTCGATTTGTATGGGAGGCCGATTTTTTATTTATTTATAAAATAACCCTGTATATCTACCTTATTACTTACTCATTAAAGTACTAAACAAAAATTGTAATAAATTCAGGAGGAATTTAGGTAAATTTATCCCTTTTTACGGTACCTTAAGCCCTTGACCGCATCTAATCAATAAAGCTTTAAAACCGGTTTAGGGCCGAATCTGGGACACAGAATAATTAAAGTAGGAATTTACTTTGTGTCTGGGACCTGTCCGAGTCAACCTTTGTTTTAACTTTATTCAAACAGATTGAGATTTTATTTCGAAATTATCTTTCAACGACCGAAGGGCCGAAGGGAAAATTAATATCTATTATTAAATTCGCATTTTATTTTATTCGCTTATAATAAATATGTCAACGTTGGGTAGTAATACACCTATTTACATCAAAAGAATTATAGATTTACTTTGGGCTTAAATTAAGTTTAAACAGGTAGGTATCTACCTACAAAAACAACAGTCTTAAAAACTAACTTATGCAAAATCAAAAATCGTTGGGTCATTTCGAGCTAGATGTCAAAGTAGACGCCTTCAGACAACTTGTAATATCTGTCTCAAAAAATTCGATAGAAAAGCAAAATGCAGCAGCATTACCTTTTAGAACTTTTTTCAGATCTTTCGATATATACAATGACTCTTTACTATCAATTTGTACTTTTTACTACTAACACATTTAATTAAGATTTACTAACTTAATGTAATGAGTCTTGGATACTTGTTTAAAGGAAATAAATTATTATTGTATCTCCTTTTGGATTTCACGGGTTACCCCGGTCCTTTGAGAGGCTTGCGCGGGGATATTGATCCAACGCGTAGAGGCCCTTTAGAGAAGTTGATGTTATGTGGTGCTCCTGCCAAAACCCGTTCTCGGCCATATCAATAGTTGACATTTCCATGAACAGGTCTCGGCAGGAGGAGGAACTATTTCTAATGAGTGAAAAGAATAAATGGTTTATGGTATTGAAGTCTGGGTGGTTTAAATCTGGGTTATTATATAGGAATTCGGACCCCTGCCATAATCATGATTACTGACTTAGTGGCAGGCGGTGACTCGCCACTCAGTGAATGGGCCCCCCAAATAGTCGCCGCATTTGGCAACAGAGGGGCAACATTGGAATGAGCGGCTAAGGGTGCCGAGAGGTGCGGCTCCGGTTTCGCCATCGCGAGTTACCTCGTGAGCGGGTTTCCCCGTTATTACGCCATTACGTGCAATACACTTCCACCCTCGAGCATATAGCTCTTGCGACTCCACTCTGGTCGGCCGGCTAAGGCAAGCCAGAGGTAGGGGTCCTGTCCCTCATCGGCGTCCACTCCGACCTTGGCGAAGGAAGGCCGAAGGTGAGGGACGGATGTCTCCCCTGGGAGCACTCAGGTCCGCGGTGTCGCCATTCACCAACAGCTCGCCACAAGCTGCCCTGCGGAGACTGACTGCACTGGGAAAGGAACCCAGTGGGCGATGGGGTCGTCACATCCCTACGCCTTGAAATTATTATTATTATTATATACGCATTACGAAGTCAAACTAACTCTAAGAACAAATACGAAGGCACATTCAATGAATCCGCTAAGTAACTGATGAGTGTCCGTAAAAACTCTGCAACTCACAAATTGGTTTCGATCGAAACTCTAACTTGAGTTAAACTGATAACTCGCTTGGCAACTTGCCACTAAACTTGGATTTCTATTTTCTTGCATTAAGAACTTTATTTTTAAAGATGTCTTAATAACTTAATATTGAATTATTATAGTAAGAAAAATCTTAGTTAAAATGTTAGCCTGATACTACATACTTACAAAATAATTGGTTGGGTTACCATTTTGTGCGAAATTGGCGAGCAGTTGTATGTACATTTTGCATTGTAAAAAATGAAACGACAGAAACCATTGGAATATAGTTTTGAATGGTTCTTTTACGATTCCCATTTGTCGAGGTAGCTGCATTGACTATGCAATTAGAATGCATAGCGGCGGGTTTCTATTCAGTTTTTAGATCAGAAAATACAGACCGAAAACAGTTTTTTAGCGGGTTGCATCTAAATTTAGCTGGTTAATAAAAAAAGCTAAGGAATTACCGTATCAAAGAAATAGTGCAAACAGAAAATTGCATTTGCAGTGAATAATGGAAAACGACTAGGTATGCGGTAGGCAAATTGAAACTCTGCCGCGGTAGATAGTCTATATCAAGTTTATTTGGGCCGCATTTTTTGCTGGGGGTTTATGATTATAATACGAATACTTACCGTGTTTTGTTTGTAGTTTGAGTTAAACCACAATTTCTTGGCGTTGATTTATCTACCGACTATTTTATTTGAAAACGTAATTTGCATGCAACGAAAATTCGTTGTGGATAAATTAATTTATTCTTATCTAGTGGATTGCATGGGCAAGTGACCCTGACCACCCTGGTGTCAGAGTTTTTCGGAACCGTGTTTCGGCTTCTGACGTTGTTACTTGACAAAGCTGCTCTTATTTGATGGGGTCCGAGTCTAATGAGGCAGTTAAATAAACAGTGGTTTACGGATATCGTGGAATAAATACTCAGTAAGAATTTAAATCATCCATGCCATGAAAGCGAGAAATATATTGCCACTGCGCTTGCAAACATGTTTACCAGGCACGTCGTAATCTGTGACTGAGGAACTGATACATGAGTAAGAATAGAGAATGTACCTATATTTTTTCAATTGAAGTTATTGAGAAAGGGACATTAAAGGCCTGCGCAGACCGGGACGGGATGGCAAGGGATTAACATTTTTACCAATGGATATTCATTCGTATTGACATAGTAATACGACCCAAATAGTTATGCTTTAAAATAATGCCGTGGCATCGAAAAAGATTTCATTGCACGTCGTGCTACGGACTCCCGCTGCGGGATGCCGTGGCATACTTCGGTAGGCAACGGCATGCTAAGGATGCCGGCGGCGTCGTTGCGACACTTTACCGCGCGCTGTAGCTGGGGTTAAGAAGCGCGTAGCCTGTGCATAGTGTGCATCTTCTTCGTCTGCAATAATCGATATTAACACTAAATCCAAATCTACCATTTTAAAACTTAATGCACACACATCAACACTCGATCAAACGCAACTGAAGACAGCTTACGAGGCATGCTTAGTCGCGCAACGGCACGCTGTGGCATGCCATGGCAAGTCGCTGGAATGCCGCGGTATCTAAACGGCTAGTGTGCGCTGACTGACGACAAAATCCTTTGCCATCCCGTCCCGATCTGCGTAGGCCTTTATTGCGGTTTCGATGCTCTTTGATTTAAATGGGCAAAACTAAACTATATAAATAAGGACGACTCCTATAAACCTTAAAATAAAACTAAGTAGAGTCTCGTTGTAAAGAAAATGTTTGAAAGAATGTAGCGAGAGGCTTTCGACTGTCGATACAGAAAGAAACGCGGCGGAGCGGGCGAGATTTGTGCGGGATTTGCGTGAGAACATTCTGGAAATGCGGCGATCACATTGGCACTTTATTAGGAGAAGCCACCAAGCCTTGCTGAAACAAGGATTATTCGTACTTGTTACAATGGGGAAATAATATAAACATTAATAATATATTTATAAGATCTTTATATATAACCTGTGGTACACAAATAAATATATTTGAATTTGAATTACATCGAGCGATCTTTGTTCACGTTTCTTGTAAAAAAAATATGTAATAGTCGCTTTATTGAGCGAAAGCGAGCATAACGGCTAAGTATCAGGGCTGGCAAATAATTAAGGCTTTTTCAAGTCTGTAAGGATGTTGGTATTTCCATACAGGTCGTATTTTATAACCGGGGTATTTTGGCGAAACTTTATTAATACAAATGCTTTGATATAACGTGACGTGAATTCTTTGAAATCATAAAAAAACAACGTCAGTAATTTTTATAAAGTTTCAGTAAAATTAAATTACGAAAATTGCACTACAAATGCAAATTGCACTGGTAGTCAATAGGTTATTCCATTAGCCACTAAAATCGCTAAAATTAAAAGATTATGCAGTGTAAAAAGCCCTAAGTTAGTCGGCAGCCGGCGACGACTAGCAAAAAGGAATATTTTATCCGCGGCCACTGGGCAGCCGGGCAGCGCTCCAGATCCGTGCTATGCTCAACATTGAAAAGGAATTAACAACGTTCCTGGCTATTTTTAATTTATTGCCAGGCTCGTTCCTGGCAATAATTGTTATAATTTATCATATTGTATTCCTTTTCACAATAGATTTTTATTAATATCTCGTTCCACTGCAATAGGCTACTTGACTGTATTCATACTTGGGCAATATTTGCATACGAAACAATATGTACACTAAAAAGTAACCGATTCCAAACATAACAACAAAATTGGTTGTTAATTGAGGTTGTACTTGGATTTTAAATTTTTCTTAAGAAGAAAAGTGGGAGCGTGGTAGAGACGCCTTGCTATCTGTTTTGTACGAGTACGCACGAAACCAAGTGGCAGTGACGTCACTGCACACACAGTGCATCCTTTTCTTGTTTTTTGAGTTTCCCCTTCCTCCGAATTTCAAAGCCTTATAACTTATTTATTTAAGAACGGATTTTAAAAAATCTTTTTGTTTTCAGTTTCTGGAAGTGAAATGTTTAATATGAATGATAAAAATAAATTTAGAATACCCAATTAAAAATGTAGATACTTTCCGGTTGTGCTACAGTGTTGTTAGAAATGTAAAAATATCGACCCTCATACTAATCTAGTGATTAGCTGTCAGGATGGGAAGTCAATTGTTTTTAATATATCAAGTTTTTTGTGTGTTTTAGTTTCACTTACCAAACACACTGTAAAATTTGGCGGGTGCTTAAAAAGTTACTCTGTATTTCCTTGTTCGCAAAATATTTAAAATATCATTTTCAGTACCATTGATTTCGTGAATGACAAATGAATCGTGAATGTTTCGCTTTATTAAATTTGTCTTTTTACAAAATGTAGTGTTCTGTATTCAACCATTGTGTTGTCTCGTACACGCGGATGTACGAGACTTTAACATTTTGCAGCTGTTGTGTCGCATAATTGACTGTCGATCACTAAAATTTTGTAAGCCCAATAATTGAACTAAATGTTCGAAAATGTCTTACATTAATGAACAACAGTAAAACAAACACACAATTCAATATATATAAGCCACAACACAACGGCGGCGACCGGTCAAAGTTTTCCAATAAGAACCCAAACGGGTCGACTTGATACACGAATCGTAACTTTTTAAATCTTTGAAACTGGACACAGGCGTGCCACGTATTTGACCACTGGCTTCAGTTGTTTTGTAACCATTTCAGCGTTGTAATATAAAACAGCCTTCGTACGTGTGTTGTGACTGTGTGAAAATGTTTAATTATTTTTGGTATAAAATATTTTTTAATAAAACAAGACAATATTTTATTACTGACATCATAAGTAAAGAACAAGAAAGTATTGTTAAACAAGTAGGTTCCTAATATCAATATTTTTAATAGCTATTTAAGTCCAACGACTGGGTAATCCACACATTTCTGTCGCTTGCTGCTGCCTTCCAGTCCTTATCAAATCTTTAAAATCATCTGTCCATCATTTTCGTGGTCTATGTCTTATTCGCGTTTGTAGCAATGCCCATCTTTGGCAAAAAAGTATAATCTGGATGAGAGATTTCAAGATAAAGTGCTCGAACTAGGTGTGGCTACAGTATAATCTTTAACTAAGTAGATTTAATTACATCTTGGATCTTCGACTTGTTGATTTAAAGTAATATTTTTTATGTCTTTGCTTTAAACCATGTTGAATGTTATAAAATCAAGGCTAAAAGAAATTCCCACCTTGTTAATAATTGATAATTCCAACCTCCATAGCATATTATCGAACTGTTTACTCATCAGATTAACGGAAATGAAAGTTGGATACATAATGCGAAATGAAATCCTGAGTACAATGACTACTGGCTCGTATGGAGGCACTCATCGTATACCGCAAATATTTAGTTTTAATTTGCTGGCGGGCAGTGAATATGAATGTTTAAAATTTCAATGATATGTATGTTAATGTAATTAAAATTGTATTGTATGAGTTTATAATTGCATAAATTTATTACTACTACTCATCTTAGCGCCTTCTCGGTTGCATCCTTGGCTGATTGCGTAAATGAATTATGTTAACATGATCACACATAAATAGTTAGTGTTAAAAAAACTTTGTGAAACATTACATAATTAGTTAAATAATTAAGCCGTGTGGTTTATGACATAAGAATCGTCATCACAATCATCCATCTTTGCCTGCTGCTGATTCTTTATCTAATGCTTATATTCTTGTTATTATTACAATATACACTATTCAACTAAAAGAAAAATAATAAAAATTAAAATCATTATAATTATAAACTATACAGTTCCGCCAAGGTGTCAACCTGCGGTAGAGTGCCCAGAAGGCTGGCCGCATTGCTAAATTGAATTGCAGTGCTAATCCTCTGTGCGAGATGTCGAAAAAGCTGATGAGCCGATGGCCCCCACGACCCCAGAGTTTCTACCCCAAAAGGCTCAAATATGTAGTTGCTACTTATACGAATACATACATATTTTCGCCTTTTGAGGTTCTTATAATCTTATATTTGATAGTGCTGGTAATCGAATTCGACCTCAGTAAACTTTTTTTTTTCTCAGGAGAATCATAACAGTAGGCGTATGCGTTGATAGAGATTCAATCAATACGTAGATCCTTAATCCGAAACTGTAAGATTTTAGATGCAACTGGGGAACACTGAGATAAGGATTTATTCATTTTCATTAGGTAAACACTTTTTCTAAAATCACAATATGGCGAATCAATAAAATATAATTTAGTATTAATAAATAATTTAGTATTTAATTTAGTATTGTTAATGTATATTTGCTACTATTAAAATGTACAGTCTTAGTAGTTACAGTTTATAATAAAGGTTATCCAGCGTCATAATTTAGTTCAAACAAAACAGACGCAAGTACTCGTAGTTCTTGCTCGTCACTCGCCGATTAAGAACACTAGGACTGTGTCTATAGGAACATGGAAGAGCGTATAATAAACAACAATACACCATTAAGAAATACCTACCCAAGATTCAATATGTACTTACCTACCCAAGATTCAATATGTACTTACCTACCCAAGATTCAATATGTACTTACTTCATCTGCATAGGAGCCCCGCTAAAAATTTAATGCAGAAATAACAAATATCATTTCTAGATCTACCCGTTATTCACGAGTTTAAATCTAAACGGATTTTAATGAAATTTGGTACTAATATAGTTGAAGACCCGGAGTCAAACCGGGAGGCTAGTTTTCGACGCAGGCAGAGCTGCGGGAAATAGCTAGTAAGATATAACGCATCTACAAACAAACCTCACAATACAAACTAGTGTTGTTTGCACAACTTCTAATAGGATAAGTCCGTTGCGTTCTATATTACGAAATGTACTTCTATAATTATTATGCAATAAAGATTTTACAAACAGACAAACGAACAAGCATTTACCTACAGTGTGTATACTCGTTCTCTCTTCTACGAAGCACACAGCCTTAGCCTTGATGTGAAAACTTCAGCCTGTATAATTGCATTCTGTCTCTATCTTCTGCTGCTCTGAAATTATGCTCGGAGATTCAGTTTTGCCTTTGGAATACGTTAAGATTAATATTTAGCAACATTTTTCGCAAATATTACATTGTTTTTTTTCAAGTTTTATTTCAAAGTTCAAAATATTAAGACTTGCCAAATAAGGAGCTAGAATTAGAAAGAGCCGACGACGAACAATATCTTGGCCACATATAAAAAAAAAATTCACCTGACTTAATGTTCACTGCGAAGGATCCATTACACTTCGTCGAGGCGCCCCATTGTTAAATGAAAGTGCAAAGCCACTTTTGGAAAAGAAATTAGAAAATTTCATTTTTGCCACCTCTA
This sequence comes from Euzophera pinguis, assembly GCA_947363495.1. Classification (NCBI taxonomy): domain Eukaryota; kingdom Metazoa; phylum Arthropoda; class Insecta; order Lepidoptera; family Pyralidae; genus Euzophera; species Euzophera pinguis. The sequence goes on along the minus strand of OX376170.1, from coordinate 7,933,876 downwards.
TATTGGATATACTAAATTTTCAATAAAGATATTTGTATTTCATTTATGTAGCATACTCAATTCTCAAATACACTCTTTTCGTACCAAAATTAACATTACATCTGTCGCTCAAGTTCAATCTGAAAAAATTTGGATATTTTAAACAAAATGGGTGCCAGCCTTCGCAACGCACTTGCAAAAATTCTAAATTTAAAATTTAATGATAATTAAAAAAAAATGTTCTCCTCATCGTTGCCCGTGCTTTAGCGACGTTGAGTATAAACCTATAAACAAAATCGAATTGTTTTCATAGTCAACTGTGTTTACACTTAAGCGTGGGCTAATTTGACCCAGGACTCGTAAAAATATTTCAGAATCTGTATTCAAGAGTGTTTTTTATACAATTTAGTAGGCAAACAGGCACGCGGCCCACCTGATGGTAAGTGGTTACCGCAGCCTATGGACGCCTGCAATACCGGAAGAATCACGGGCGCCTGCAGATCCTGAAGAAATTTATTTATACCCCTTTTGAAAGCCCTCATGTCATTGGGAAAAACCGAAGCAGGGAGTTCATTCCGTCTGAGCGTAAGGGGTAGAAAATTCCTTTTAAAACGTACCGTCCGCGACATTTTAGGTTCTAGGGTATGAGGATGAAATCCCAGTCGATGGCGAGAGGTGCGGTGATAGAAGGTGGCTGTTGGCATCATATCGAACAATACCTCGGAGCACAACCCGTTGTATAAGCGGTAGGATACACACAAGGATGCAAAGTCTCTCCTTAAACTGAATGACTCAATACCACTTGTAATCTTGGGGTCATCGACAACAGTTCGTCTCTGTATCGAGGCTTTAACTGGCAGTCAGGCGCTTCCGCCTGACTGACTGATAGGTGACAGCAGTACTCCATATGCGGCCGAACTGGCGCTTCATAGAGCAGCAATCTTAGATACGGCGTGAAGTACCGCTTTGCCCTATTAAGCACTCCGAGCTTTTTTGATGCCAGTTTTGCTATGCTCTCTAGATGACTGCGATACTGAAAATCACTGGACATGTCAACACCAAGGATCCCAATATTATCGGTGATGGGCGGAGGTATGCCGAATAATTGCGGACCATTAACAAAACCGGTTTTTTGGCGGTGAACGCGCAAACCTGTGTCTTTGTGGACGAAACTTGAAATTGACGAGGTTCTCGTGCCCCCAATCAGCGACTTTTCTAAAACTGTCTTAGTTACTGACACAAGCTTAGCGTGACTCTTCTCTCCTCCACGACGGAATGAGGGACATTCGCACGACCCGAGTAGGGCGATGTTCTCGTACTGTCATCTGCATAACAACGAATGCCCTAGTCGATTGTGAGTACTGAGCCTTGCGGAACACCAGCATTAATTTCCATGGTATCAAAGCAGCTTCCGTCAACTACTGCTCTAATGCGCCTATCGGATAAAGTGTAAAAATATCCATACTTCCATACTAATATTATAAATGCGAAAGTTTGTCTGTCTGTTACGCTTTCACGGCCAAACCGCTGAACGGATTTTGATGAAATTTGGTATGAATATAGTTGAAGGCCCGGGGTCAAACATAGGCTACTTTTTGACGCAGGCGGAGCTGCGGAAAACAGCTAGTACTTAATATATATAGAGTGTGAATAATAATAATGAACACTTTATTGCACCATGAAAATTCAATTATAAAACATAGACTACCATATAATATTCATAATTCTCGTTTCCCTTAAGTACATTCGTCAAAACTAGTCAACATATGTGGCCGCTTATTTTCAACTTATTACATCTGTACACGACATTAAAAATTCAGGGATCCGTAGACCGATGCCAGTCCCTGCAAAGAATTTAAAACAGACAATTTCATAGGGCTGACACTTGTTGTAGGGGACAAAAATGTGCGTTTCTCTTTTTTTTTTGTCAGACATGAGTGTGTATATTTGAATTCACAGAAAAATGTATTGATTCGAGTCCAACTGGATGAAGAGAAGTAGAAAAATTACATCTTACCTTTCAATTTTCACAGCGAATGCCGACTAATGTCAATGTAATAATAACTATATGATTGATTAATTTTATAGATTGTGATATTAATTGTACAATAACAAGATTAAAACACGGATGATTCTACTAGAAATGTGATGATAGTAATGTTTTGTAATAAGTGGGCATTCCGTACTAATAATCACTCATCATCATCATCTTAGCGCCTTCCCGGTTGCATCCTCAGCTGTTTGCTTCAGAGCCCAGGGTCCGCTTAATCTCACTCCGTCCGTACTAATAATCACTGTGGTTTGGGGATTGACAACCCTAATCTCGCGGCAAACCAGACTTCTCTTTCCCTTTACTGCGCTGAAACCAAAAGAGATTTGCACGAGACCTCCGACTAAAGAAATGCAGACGAAATAGGTTTTTATACGTGTCACTATAAAGTTCTATCTTCTTTGTTCGGCGGCTTCGATGGGCGTCTAGCAGTGCATAAGCATATTTTTATGTTTATTTCAGAGCCCTATTACTCCTGCCCTGAATTCAAATGCGCAGTTTGTGAAATATGCAAGAGATATTACTGTCATATAGTTTTATTTGCTACTCGCTATTGAATTTTGAATAACCGTAATGATTGTTGTGTAAAATTTAAGTTTTGATGGATTTTCGTCTATTTATTTGTTCAAATTTATTTTATTGAACCTCTGTTTTAACGGTTTAAATTGACAAATAATTTTATACAAACGAAAAAATTGCTTTTTACTCATACTGGACACAGTTGAGTACTAGGATTTTTTTTTCAAATAAGATAAGGTAATAATCATCATCAGTTTTCCATAACCCATTGCTGGGCATAAGCCTCCCTCTGTCTACGCCAACCATCTCTGTCCTGAGCCATCGCAATCTAGTTATTGCCAGATATTTTCCTAGGTGAATCGGTATTAGGTAGTTGACTGCCGCTATTACAACAGATAATTAAAATTAGTTTGGCAACTAAAAACAGCCTCAAAAAATGGAGAATTAGACATCGTATTCTAGACCCTTAAACAATGCTGATTGGCTTCAAAACCTATTAAAATTAGCATAAGAATTAAGTTCCCACTAAAATCTATATATAAGGCACAACTGAAGAGATCTTAAAAAGTGTGTATAAGTCCTATAATTTTGTTGTTATACAAATTACTTACATTAAGTAAAGACCTAAGTACTTAGGAATTTGCAGTCATCTTAATGAATAACTAACGAACTAGACTGGGGCGCTGAGGCCAAAGATAATTAAAATACAAAAAGATTTCTTTAGAGGTTGCCAGCCAGGTGAGATATAAATTTTTGGATAATTTATTTTTCGGTTTAAAAGACAAAAAGTAAAGATTACTATAAAATTACTTACTTACTTGTTACTTTGGTTGGATTTTAGGGAACTCTAAGTTATTTTCTAGCTTAAAGCTTCATTAAAATGGTATGTATAGATGTACGGTACTGATACCTAAATTTAGTTTTATCTCAAAGGAATTCTATCTAAAACGTATGAATTTCTTAGAAAGTATCACCGCAGTCTGCCGCGATCGACATGCAAACGCTTTTCAAGATAATTCCCGCTTGTCGGAATCTTACTCGAATCTTAGTAGAGCGCCTAAGAGCTAATCAAGGAAATAAACAATATGTATGTTAGACAAATTACACACATTCTAAATTATTTCAGAGCAATCGACAAGGTGTTATTGCAAAAAAATATTCTAAAATTAGTTGTAAGATCTATCTTGTGATAATATTGATTGCATACTATTTATTATATGGGTCAAAGCGGATCTAACGAGATCCAAATTCAGTATTGAATCTGCCGTATCCTTTAGTTCCATGTCAAATATCCTATTTATCAGTACCTAAATATCACTTCTGTTACAGTTATTTAAGCGCGGCCGGACGTTATGTATAAGACTAACAGAAACCCTCTTTAGGTACCTACTTAACTTACATAATTTATTTTCTAATATGATGCTGTAATCGAATATTTATAGACATAAAGCAAGTAGATGTTTTGGAAATGTGAAGAGGGTAGGAGAGGAATGGGTAGACCAAAGATGACCAAGTGAAAAGCGACCAGTGGTTGTCCTAGGTACCGCTTAAAAATAAAGTCATGAAGGACCTGGAAGTCCAGTGAAGAGCTCCACTTTAAGACCTCAATCTTCTTTAGATTATTGAGTCATTGCAGTTATTATATATTCCTAAGTAAACCAATTCAGTAATGTACTTCAAACGTGATTTATAATGTAGTGTCTCGTGTCAATAGTTAAACTAACCTCAGCAGTGAATATACACTTGTCACAATATAAAATTAGCAGTAATTACATATTCCCTTAGCCTTAGCTAGAGAATAAGAGATGAGAATGTTAATCTTAGTACAATTAAAATGGTGATCAGTAAGTGCAGTATCTATTAGCACACTGATGTGGAACCTTTAAAATTGTAAAAAGAGAGTTCCATAGGCAAACATCGTACGAAATTTAATCAAATGTGTTCTACACTGTAGGCTCTTTTGATTGGTGTTTAGCGTACCTACTGCTTATTCGTGGCATATGAAAACTGTTTAAAAATCCTCATAATTGGGTTATAGTAAAAGATTCGCGCGAAAAGAGCACAAGAATGCTGTTATAAAGGCTCGGCGTCCATTCGGATGCATTTGGTCGAAGCGGATTACTGCAGTGGTAACAACTGGGGCAGACCAATGCGGATGAGAGATTCGCTAGTACGAAACGTGTTGCCTTTTACAATCCTAGTGTTTTCGATAACTTTTGCAAAAAGAGACACAGGCAGAGAAACTTTATTTAAAAAAAATAATGACAACGTGATTTCTAGTTGCGTTTGCGTCCTCACGAGTTCAACGAAGGACTTCGTTTTCGAATCTTAGCCCAAAAGGTTACTAAATTTACTATTAACTAAATCAGTAATTTAAAAACACATATCTAACTTAAACCCTTTTTTAATTTTTGAAACCGGTAGAATGTGAAATGAATATGTATGTTTTAAAGAATAAATGTAAATAACTGAACAGAAATTCCATTTTTCTTTGTTTACCTCACAAACTGTCACTGCAATATATATATTGTGTGTTTTCAGGATTATGTAAACTATTTGCGAGGCCATCTAGTGCCATCATTCAGTGCCCATCTAGGCCTATTGGTTTGGTGCACCTAAAAAAATTAAGTGTTATTTTGTTTACCCACTCAACCAACTTCGTAAAAAAATACCTAGTTTTTGTGTGAATGAAAGTGTGTTTTCCTTTTTTTGTCTTTTCTAGCTTTCCTTCAAGATAAAAATGTTACCTAATAGACTAAAAGTTTATCCAGTTTCCACTCACATCATTTTTTTCTGTCTTCTGTCATTTTCTTCAATTGCCCAGAATATTAACTTCTTTTATTTTTAAGGTTCGGTAAATAATAAATCAAACCGAGATTTATTTATAGGGATAGCTTAGCGCGTTCGAGAAGAAACCCGGCTCGAAATAAGCCTTTCGGCTTCCCTTATCCAGTATTGGTGAGAATTTATAGAGTGTGAAATTTGGCGACGGATCTCGTGAATGGCAAACGTGAGGCGCGTGGTAATGCCGGTAACTCGCCCAAACTATAAATATAAAAGGATTTTTAAAGTTTCAGATTGTGTTTATTTTTACAGACTGTGAAATAAGTGTTAGTTATAACTTGAATATCCCGTCCTTACAATCTTTAGGTATATGTGCTTTGCTTACTTAAATATTACAAATATACATGCTTGGTGCGATGGTTCAACGACCCAAAATGGATCCCGGCCTTCGATACTGGATTACCACTGTTCCCTGTTCAGAGCAAACTCCTGACGAAGGATGAATTACGCGGAAAATTAAGAAAAGGGATGACCTAGAGGGGTACTAGACATTATGGGTGCGCTCGATGGCTGGGACATCTGGAAAGGATGGAAAAGAAGCGAGCAAGATGGAAAAGGAGAGAGCGTACACGAGCCAAAAATACATAAGTAAATATAATAATTTCTCGCGACCAAACTCTGTCAGTCTTGAGCAGTTTGCAGTAGTGTAGTGAGGAATACATGCCATTAATGACCGACTGAGTTGGGCAGTAGGGAAAAAGGGATTGTAACGTAACATATTATGTGTACCTAGGAGGTGATTTCATTCAGCCGATAGAAACTATCATTATAAAAACTGGAAGGCAATCGCGGTATTTTAAATGACGCGAACGTTCAAACTAAAACCAATTTCCGAACGCGAGGGTTATTTTTGAGTAAGTATGTCAAACACACTAATTATATCGAATAACAGTAATTCGAAATGGAACTATTTTAAATTAACAAAACCATATTACATATTCAAAAATAGCCCTCGTAGATTAAATAAGTCTAGTAAAAAATAGAACAACAAAGAAAATATAATTTTTATCGTGAACTTTGATGACCGCATCCTGTTTGGTCGAACTTTCTATGTTGCAACGGTATCGCGCTATTTATTGACAAACGTTTTTGACAAAAGGAAAGTACGAGCCACAACCAAAATAACGTTTGGAAAAAAGTACGAGGAGTACATTCGTGAGATAGTCAGACAAATATGCTTAAATTTCATTAACTTTAATAAGTTTTTTTTATTTAATTCGTTAAAATTCATTATAATTCGTTTTAATGCGTTTCGATTAGTTTCGATTTTCAAAATTAAGTTTGAAAATATATATATTTTTTATAGAATTATCCATCTCTATTTGGGAAACGGCCACGATTTTGTCGTTTAAAATAATTGTTCGACTCGCCTATTATGTCGAACGAAATCATTAATCTCACCGATGTTACATACTCGAAAATAGTCCTAACGATCGTTCCTTGCTTTTGGTAAATACGTTATTTAGTTACCGCGATTTGGGCCCAGTAAGTGGCCCCCTTTCGCCCATTATAATTTACAATTACTGTCTTATTTCTCCCATTCCCGGTATATTTATTATTCCTGTGATTGTCGTAAGTAGAGCTCCAGAAAACCAACCGCAATGCTTTAGGGAATAATTTCAGAACCTCCTATAAAGCCAGCTAGCGCTCTGGGCGGAATTTTATAAGTAGGAAGAAATGTAATGTATAATCAATACAAAGCAAAAGTAGATTTTACTGTACCACATATACTGTACTAATGAAGTACATAATAGATAAAATCCCTTCGTGGTTGCGGGTTAATTTGAAAATAGGTACTTAGTGAGTGCATTTATTTGTTTTTCTGAAAGTTTGGAGTTATTTTATTGTCAGTGTAATCTATTTAATTTTATGGAAGAGTTTTGCACCAAAAAAGGTGGTCAAAAGAAATGGAAAGAGTGTTTTTGTTATAATTGTCCAAAATCAAATCTCATGTTTGTGAACCTCGTTCCTCCGTCTTACACGCTAGACATTAAGGCGCTGTATCTCTCAACCTTACGGTATTTAATATCGTGATATTTGATATGGTACGTACTCGTAATGAAATAAGGTTAAATACCGGTTGGCCTGTCACCAGTCTCAGTTAAAACCCGTGTCTGCCATTTCGGTTGTTATTTTTTAGTTTTAATTTAATAATTCAATAATTTTAACAAAATATTGTAATTTTTTTAGGTATCCCTCTTGGTCATTAAGTTATACTTTTTATAGACGCAAAAAAGTTGATAGTTGTCGCTGAAAATATCAAGTAATTCGCGACTAAACTTTTTCAGGATATAGCTTTTTTGCTATTTTATTTTGCTAGGTTTTAAATACTTTATTGAAAAAGTTTTGATGTAATCATTTATTTTGATCTTTGAACTGTACTATATATTTTTTTGATGCTAGTATTCCATGGAAAATAAGGCTAACTGCGCGACGAAAAAATAGACGTTTTACGGTATTCCTCTGATGCACAGCGCCTTAAGGGTCGGTAAGAATTATGACTGAACTGTTCGGGTCACTTCTTTTGGGTTCTCGGAAAGTTAACGATTTACCCTTTTCGAGTATTTCCTTCAGAGAACAGACTACTTCCGAAAATGTAGTGTTTATTCTCCGAGAATTTATGATCATCTTGTGTTTTGGCAAAAATACAAACCTACTTACACTTAAATGGGTTAACAAATGATACTTATATAAACATATTTATCGATATCCACTTCGTACTTAAGTATAAGTAGAAATACAACATGCAACTATAAACTTTACAATTAAAAAAATCCAAAAAAATGTTTTAGTAGTAATGTTTTACATACTTGCATGTAGTTTAAAATTTAATTTTCTTCAATAATATTATGACTGATGACTATTTAAACATCAGCTATTTTTACAGATTGTTTAGTAGTTGAAATGAAACCCGTAAATATAAAAATCTGTACTGACATTAATTCTTTGTTCATTAGTCTTCATTAGTCTTTGAAGCCAAAATTTTCTTAAATTAAAAACTTTAATTTCCTCGGTCAATGACCGAACGACACAATAAACAGAATTTTCCCCTAACGATGTAATGTGAAAATGTAATAACAATAAAAAGGCTGTATATTTTTAAGTTCTGTGGACTTCTTAAGCATTTTATTTCGCATACTCAGTTTTATATGAAGCAGTCACGAATATGTTTTCTTAAATAATGAAATATGAGGGTAGTAAGTAGTAGGTTAAGGAAAATGTATTTAATATACTGAATCTGCTATGAGTTAAATGTTGGAAATAATGAAGTTGATAAATTGGCAAATATTAAATTATTACAACTATGCACTTACAACTTACAGCTTTGTAATATACAAAATTAATCGAGTTTGTATTTTTTTGTAAATTGTGTATATTGCAGTTGAATAAATATTTTCGTTTTCATTTTCACAAAATCTTTAAATGGATCCAATAAACCAACACTTAACAGTAACAAAAGCAGCGTTGTGTCTATCCAGCACACTCTGATGTTTGGGACATCCCAAATCCGTTGCTAAAATCGAGTAAAGCTATAAAAACTGACGCAAAACCCGCGCGACTTGCGGGACGCCCATAGAAATAAGAATACATAGAAGTGCCATTAGCAGGCCAGTTAACATTGGCACACGCTACGGTACTTCTACCGATTCTTATTTCTGTGGGCGTCCCGCAAGTCGCGTGGGATTCGCTTCAATTTGAATGGACCTTAAAGCAATGTCTGTGGTTGTATGCCAGGATGATGCCAGAATCGAAGTTCCAATCAAAGATAATCTAGGATTCCTTGAAATTCTCTGCAAAGTTTCTATCTACTCGTGTTAGGGTTAATTATAACTTGCCATGTGGTTTGTTTGATCTCGGAGATTTGAAGTTGCGATCACTATTAAAGCGTCAGGAATCTTGGTACAAGTTGTACCTCTGTAATATAATATGACATTTTCTTCACGAATATAACTAGCTTTTGTATATATGTCAAAACTTGATCTTGAGCTATTTATAGATGAGTTGGATATTTAGAGCCAGAAGTATGTTGTGGTTTTGGGTCACTTTTGTAACAGAGATCACCGAAAATTAGTAATTAAATCTGTGTGTGTATCTGGGACTAAATATTTCAAACTGATAAAAGTGTAGTCATTTTATTTAATTGAAGTAATAAGTACCTTCAAGGAATCTTGTAATAGGCTACTTGACTGTATTCATACTTGGTTAATATTGTTATACTAAACAAAATATACACTAAAAAGTAACCGATTCTGAAAACAACAACAAAATTGGTTGTTAATTTAGGCAGTAATTCGATTTTAAAGTTTTCTCAAGAAGAAAAGTGGAAGCGTGGTGGGAACGTCTTGCTATCCCTTTTGTACGCACGAAACCGAGTGGCAGTGACGTCACAGCTCACACAGTGCATCCTTTTCTTGTTTTTTGACAGTTTCCCCTTCCACCGAATTTCAAAGGCTTATAACTTATTTATTTTTGAACGGATTACAAAAATTCTTTCATTATTTTGTTTCTGGAAATAAAAATATTGATATGAAAGAAAAAATAAAAATTAGTAGAATACCCAATTGTGTACTTAGGTACTTATTCCACGAGTGATTGATTTTTTTTTAATTTGGCCACAACGTATGTTAACCAGCATACATAATATTGGATTTGACATTGAAGTCTAGTCATCGTCATCTACGAGTAGTCATCTATTTTCAAGATTCAAGTGTTTAAGAAGTTTCTGTAAGACATGCCGTTCTTAATTTTTAGGTCTTATTTATTATACTCCTATGTATATAATTTTTTAAATGAGAATTGTGATATTTAATAATATTTGTAATGTCAGAAAGGACAGAGATCCCGAGCAAATGTTGCAAAACCAAGACAATGTGCGGGAGAAGCCTAGCTCAAGGCATCTACATAGTTGGATGGTCCACTATGGTAAACAAAATGTTAAAATACAAATAATAAAAAGATTTTTTGTCTGTCATCATCATTTCGTGTAGGTTACATTGTCTATCGACCATGTAGACCCTGGTGTCAGAGTTGTTCGGAATCGCCTCTCTGTCTGTAATAAACACGCCATGATAATGATATTAGCATGGCAATTTAAAAAACTTTCTCTACTCATTGGTCTTTAGTTGCTTAATATTATTTCCTATGCTAGTATTTCGTTTATAGAAACGTTTAAAAGTAGATACTGAATTGATCCTATAATTTTTTTCCTTTATGCAATAAAGTGTTTATCTAATTAACTATCTGAATTGCTATACCCTCTCACTTTTATATTAATTTATTTAAATATAAACTCCAGCACAAAACCAAGGTATACTTTAATTCCTTCATATTATTATGAACTAGCTGTTTCCCTCAGCTCCGCCTGCGTCAATAAGTAGCCTATGTTTGAACTCGGGTCTTTAACTATTTTCATACCAAATTTCATCAAAATCCGTTCAATGGTTTGGCCGCGAAAGCATAACAGACAGACAGACAGACTTTCGCATTTATAATATTAGTATGGAATATGGATTTTTTCAGGCTATAGCATTTATTTTGTTGATATCAAGTATTTCATATCTCTACATCAACAAACACCGTGACGCACTGGACCCAGTACTGGGAGTGATGACTATTTGCTCCATGACTATTGTGTGTATGTCGACGTACCAAATCGTTATAAGTGTGCTGATGGTGTGGCAGAGAATGCAGGTAAGCATATTTACCATGTTTTCGAGGAATATAAAGTTAATCATTTTATATTATTGAAAATATTGTTAATTTTGTTCTTATACAATGAGAAATGGTACACTATTAAATTGCGATCTCCGAATTCATTAGAACTGTGGTATGTACTTACAATTGGGAAGGAGTAACTATAGTTAGTTAATATCACAGATCCGAAGTGAATAGGTATCGAGTATTTTATAATAATTATGACAAATCTTGAGACTCTGTATGATTATTTATTTATTAATGTACTTACACATAATTTTATTACTTATTTGTTCCAAGTAAATTTAAAGATAATTTTTCGTATTGGCATTGTGACGTGTGAGAGTATAAATAAAAAAAACTAATCCACAGTCAACAACAAAAAAATATATTTAAAAAAACACAATAAAATCAGGGGGGGGGACAGTTTTACCGAATTTAAACAAAGGAAACTTTCTAGAACATTTTTTTATAATTGTAGCGGGCGGTAGAAGTAAGTGTCGCGCTCTTACAATACTTTCACTGAATAATCAGTTTCCAAGCAACGATATTTATTTATTTATTTCATGTACACGCTGTAAATATACATTGGAAACTTAACATTAGGAAATATTACTTTTACAACAAAATAAAATTTAAAACTTAATATGTTTTTAAGGCAATAAAAAAACAATTAACACTTCTACATCTAACGATGTTCAAAAAACACTAATTCAGAAACTACTAAAGAATAGTTTGCCAGTTACCGAATTTCGGGTTTTCTCAGCACTATTATAACTGATATTTGCTTATGGAGCTTTATTTCCATATAAAAAAATTTCGAATTATTGGCAACGTATGTAAGGAACCGGTTTGTTGTACGTGCTAGTTAAAAGTAATGCAAAGTGCGAAATGAGTCTCCACCGGTCCGCGGATCGATATCAATGCTACTAATCATAAACTATAACAATATCGAAGTCAAAATGTCAAATTGTTTTGAAATGTAGAAATAATATTTTAATGTAAAATATTATTTATAATTGGCTAGTTAACTAAAATATAGATTGTGTATTTTATTGATAGAATAGACTATTTCGGAGATACAATTTAAACGAAAAATTTTTTAAAATTATATATTTTTATTTTAAAGATTTTATAGTGATGACGTCACGCAGCTATAATGGCCATCTCGAACTGCAAGAAAGGAAAAATTACTAAGGTATTAAAAATATGTAAGTCAGTGTCAAATGTCAAAGTCAGGATGGACCGCGAGCCGCGAGTTGGCCTCTTGTTTGTTTACAATCGCCAAATATCTAGGTACCTACCCCATTTCACGTAACTATTGCTTAATGGACTTTACTGCCGTCTCTACATCCGTTGACATCTGATTTTTCAATAATTGGACACCGATTCTTCATTATAATGTATGAATGAATGTAATGAAGATGTAGTTAGGTTATATATGGGTTATGTTTACTCGAACAGAGATGACATTTGACATGGGTGACAAGTACGTGAAGCGCCTAATTAGCGCTACCAAACAAAAAATATTTATTCACTACCCTGTGCTGCCAACCTAAAAAATAATAATTTGAAAGCCGGAAGTTGTCCGGCTACGTCACACGTTAACCTTGCTAAAAAATGAAAGTCATTGGGTTTTCTGCGATTTTCTTAAAAAATACTTGCTTATCTAAAGATCTGATTAATGTAATCTGTTCCCTAAGCCTATTCCCCGAAATGGTTTACGAATTACACATTTTCATGAAAAAGTTTACTAGCCAATTATCTTTTAGATAGATTTATAGTTTCAAATATTAATATTTCTTTTATTTAGTTCTCTCTTCTCTTTCTTTCAGTTAAGTTCTTTTTAATGATTAAATGTTCAGTTATAAGAAGAAATTTTAAATAAAAGGTGGTTTTATTAATAGTAAATTATTAAATAACTTGTACTACGTTACAGCATGAATTTTGTTACGCTCGTGTCTGTTTTTGATTGGGACTCTTTTTTTCGCGATGTCAACCAATTCAACTTGAGACTATACATGAACCTGATTTTTTGTTTCAGAAAAAACCAAATGCTTTCTTTTACTCCGTGTGGTATGTGTCCCACTTGTCACTGATAACTATCTATTGCATGATATACATCCCCATCGTGGTTGTTCACTTCTGTAATGGTCATATTATTTGGGGGGTCGTGTATCTTGTTTTCAGCTCTTCATATATAGGTGATAATTTTATTTATTGGCACACAACATAGCATGATAATATTGATTGTAATAAGTATTAAGGCTGATTGCAAAATCAAAATCAGTGCGCACAGCATGCAAATAAGTTTACTAAAAAAAAAAAGTTTATCAGTATTTAACTGACAATGAAAATTATGCTCCAAATTATTACTAGACTAATAAATTATTATTAAATTGAGTTCTATGTTCTATTTAATTTTACTAAGATAAATTATATCTAATGTTTTCTTATGTTTTCGCGATTGTTATTCATTAAATTAAACTATTTTAATACGGTTTTATCGCGTTTATTACTTATTTATTTACACCTGACGTTTCAAACACTTTACAGCGTTCATGGTCGCAGGCAGACTAAGTTAACATTTGTCTTTGATGTCATAAGATTACAAAACTACCGCCTGAATTTTTTATTGGGAACTATTCCGATTCACGCAGTATTGGCTCACAGTATCTAAGGGTCTTGCAGTCTGCTTCCGAGTTTGCAATTTTATTAAGTTAATGACTGGGTCCCAAGCTGGCGGTACCTGCCATCCATCCTCTCTATTGAAATTAGGATGTTTTTTAATTTCAATAGCTTCACGTAACATCCTTGGAATGAATCTGTTTTCCTTTGCAAGGACTTGAGGATTATCAAAACGCATATAGTGGTTGGGTTTGTCTAGAGCATGTTCACAGACTGCAGACTTGGTTGAGCGTCTATTTTTCATGTCAGCAATATGTTCTTTTATACGAGTATTAATGCTTCTCTTTGTTTGCCCAATGTATGATAAACCACAGTCACAGTCAATTTTATAAACTCCAGCATCTTGCAATGGGATATTGGATTTTACAGGTCTTAAAAATTGGTTTATTTTCGGTTTATTTATTATTGGTTTATTTTAAATTATGCGGTTGCACCCAGGAGGATACCTTATGAACATATCATCTGTTCGGTAGAAAATGTCTTGGTAAAAAACCACTTAAATAAAGAAGATTTGGAAGCGATACGCCAAGATGTGTCATCAGTACTACGACATAGCAAGCCGCCAAAACCGAATCTTCCTCGTGAACAATATCTTGCACTCACCAACCTTCGCAAGAACCCAGACATTACTATTTTACGAGCTGACAAAGGAAATTCAACTGTTATAATGGACACCTCTGATTATAACACAAAAATTCAACAACTGTTGTCGGATGAGAATACATATAAACAAGTAAAAAGTGATCCTACTAACAAGATCGTAACAAAAACCAAAGAATTAATATTAAAACACTCCGACACATTAAACTTAGACATCACGTCGCTCGTGCCTTCCTGTGTGAAACCACCAAAATTATATGGCCTTCCAAAAATACACAAAAAAGACCACCCATTAAGACCAATTGTAAGCCAAATAGATTCGCCAACTTATAAACTAGCACAACACCTGGTGAAGATATTAACACAACTTCGTGGTCATACTGATACTAATGTCAAGGACTCTTATCACTTTATCAGCTTAATTAAAGATCTACGATTAACTGATGAAGACACAATGGTCAGTTTTGATGTACAGTCATTATTTACCAGCCTACCTTTACATGACTGTATTGATATTGTCAAGAGAAGGCTTGAGGACCACCATCTACCTCAAGAGTATGCAGAGTTACTTGAGCATTGCTTAACATCAGGCTATCTCTTCTGGGAAAACAAATTCTACATGCAAATTGACGGTGTAGCTATGGGGTCTCCAGTCTCTCCCATTGTTGCCGACATTTTCATGGAAGACCTTGAGGAGAAGGCTCTTTCAAGCACCCTGGCTATGCCGAAGATGTTCAAACGGTACGTAGATGATACTTTTGTTGTACTCCCCAAAACTCAAGTCTCTGTTTTGTTAGATCATTTAAATTCCATTAATAGTAAAATTAAATTCACTATGGAACCTGAGATCAATAATTCATTAGCCTTTCTTGATGTTTTAATAACTAGAAATCTTGACAATAGTATCAGTCACACTGTGTACAGAAAGCCCACCCACACAGACAAATATCTCAATGGTAAATCTCACCATCATCCATGTCAGTTAGCTACCGTAGGCAAATCTTTGTTACAGAGAGCACACGGCATCTGTGACACCCACCATCTTAAGGAGGAGCTTCAACGAGTCAAGTCTGTCTTAAGAAGCAACAATCTCAGCCTCCCACACATTTGTCACAGAAGTCGACCCAAGCCACACACAGTTGATCGTTTTCCTGCCATCTTACCATACATAAAGGGAGTCACGGACAAGATTGGTAACATACTTAGGCGAGCTTCAATCAAGACCTATTACAAGCCGCATAAGAAAATAAACCAATTTTTAAGACCTGTAAAATCCAATATCCCATTGCAAGATGCTGGAGTTTATAAAATTGACTGTGACTGTGGTTTATCATACATTGGGCAAACAAAGAGAAGCATTAATACTCGTATAAAAGAACATATTGCTGACATGAAAAATAGACGCTCAACCAAGTCTGCAGTCTGTGAACATGCTCTAGACAAACCCAACCACTATATGCGTTTTGATAATCCTCAAGTCCTTGCAAAGGAAAACAGATTCATTCCAAGGATGTTACGTGAAGCTATTGAAATTAAAAAACATCCTAATTTCAATAGAGAGGATGGATGGCAGGTACCGCCAGCTTGGGACCCAGTCATTAACTTAATAAAATTGCAAACTCGGAAGCAGACTGCAAGACCCTTAGATACTGTGAGCCAATACTGCGTGAATCGGAATAGTTCCCAATAAAAAATTCAGGCGGTAGTTTTGTAATCTTATGACATCAAAGACAAATGTTAACTTAGTCTGCCTGCGACCATGAACGCTGTAAAGTGTTTGAAACGTCAGGTGTAAATAAATAAGTGATAAACGCGATAAAACCGTATTAAAATAGTTTAATTTAATAAATTATATCTAACTTCACTATGATATACTCGTATGAGATGACACCCACGCTGAGTTTGAAAAGTTACGTTTTCTCTTTGCGTCATAATGTTAGGTTATGGCTTTGAAGTAGTGTAGGTGTGTATGAAAATAATGTCGTTAAAACTATATTCCATTTTTAATTAGTTAATTTAATAACTTAGTGAGTTTCTTGTTTGAGTTTGCATTTCTCTCATTATTACCTACGTCTAAAGAAAGATTTAGTGCCTAAGATACAGGCTCGGCTTAGTTTTTTTAGGTACTTGCTTGCTGGACTATAAACATAAACGGTTAAAATGTATTCATAGTTTTAAGGTAACATGTTTTAGTCTATGATATTGTTTTATGATGTAAGCACAACACAGTACATAAAAATATTTATTAATAAATTTCGCAGATGTTAAAATTAATGTAATTTTGCTCAAGTTCCCCTGGTAAATGTAAAAAAATATTAACTGCTAGGAGTATATTCACTGAACTTTATTTAATCAGGCACTGGCAGCGAATACCAGTGTCAGACGATTTCAATAAAAAATAATAATAATTTGTAGCTTAACATAACCTACCTGAAGTTAAGTAGTACATCACCATGTAGAGACGAGGCTATTGATTTGCACGACGAAGCCATAGTTTCGTCATATCTGTCCATTTGTCTGTCTGTTTGTCCTAGGTTTATTTATTATTCTTACATTTACCCTTAACTACTACAAAACTTCCAATAATTTTCCACTTTTTTCAGGCACGTTAATTTATTTCGAAATAGTGATCAATAGTTTTTTGAATTCTGCTAATGTAGGAGAAAGATTCATATAAAAACTATAGATTAAGTACTGAAGTTTAAATATTAAAAATACTATTTCAAATTAAAAAAAAAATGTAATGGTGCTTTCAATAATTAAAAATCCGCTATTACTAAATAGAAAGCGCCATTAGAGCACGGACGTATTTTTAAGCCTCGAAAATGAAATCAGTGAAAAGTATGAACATTAGAAAGATGTATAAAAAATCTTCAAGATACGTACACCTACTTCGAATTTTTATAACCAATACCAAAAATCTATCATCGTTCAGTGAGAAACATGGGCAAGATAAAAATCACGCAATCTGAGTATAATAATAAAGTACCTACGAACGTGTATCATAAAGTTACTTTGTAAATAAATTTATTTTTTCCTATACGTTGTTTAATTCACAAATAAAATAGTTTGGTACGGATCCAATTATTCAGCTGTATCTAAGGAAGGGAGTTTTAATTCGTTTGATGTCGTCTAGCTGTTAAATGGGTTCATTAAGAAAGTAAACTTATTGGGATCCCTTGCTTTCTCGGTCATGCAAGGTTCTCGATTGAATCTTATTTCCTACATTTTTATTTAATCCTATATCATATTATCTCACTAAGCTGATGATCTATTGGTATTGGTAATTTGAGCTTTAAAATATTAAAACGGATCAGAAAGGAGAGAGAGACGCATAATATGTCAAGAAAATATTTAACCATACCGACTTCATGAACATATTCTTGCTGACTTTTAGAACAGCAGTCAATTGTTAACCGACTTGAAAAAGGTGTAGGTTCCACGTAACACTTGTTGCAGTGAGAACAAAAAAAAAAATTTACAAAATGTTTGTCAGCTAATCATAAAATGTGCATGTAGGTTGATTTTCTTTTTATTAGGTTTTAACTGGAATTATTCACGGTAACTCATATTTTTAGTTGGGTTTCACGTACTAAACACAATGTCAAAAAGTTAGCCTGTATATTTACAGGATTTAAAATTTCGAAGAAACACCCTTTACTAGCGTAACCTACCAAGCTATTAAATTACATATACTTACTTAAATATATACGTAGTTTATTTCCTATAAAAATTGACTGACCAGTATAACTATTTCAGCTAAGTTGTCAGATGTAATCCGGGGCTGTTCTCGAAGGCAGCAATGGCTGCTGTAGTTAAGAAACCTTCCTTCCTCGGAAACTTCGTTAATGTGCTCGTAAAACTGATGTCAGATAGATACTTTGGACGAAGCTGTGACATTTTCCATTAAGTGTTATCGCGTGAATTCACGTGTAATGTCACCTGATTTCGTTGAGGTTTAACTAAATGATGTAATAAGACGTTAGATTCTGTTTTTGCAGATGCTCGAGCCTTTTAGCCAACACAAAAGTGCGCACTTTCGGCATAAATTGCTAATTTCTTACAAATATTTTTTTGAGTCTGTGGAGAGATAACTATAGCAATCAAGCAAGTACTATTTTATTATTCTATTAGCTGTTTCCCGCAGCTCCGCCTGCGTCAGAAAGTAGCCAATGTTTGATCCCGGGTCTTCAACTGTATTTATACTAAATTTCATAAATCCGTTCAGCGGTTTGGCCTTGAAAGCGTAACAGATAGACAGACAGATTTTCGCACTTATAATATTAGTATAGAAGTATGGATGTCTATTTTACGGAATATGTACCTCAAGAATATGTCGTAAAAAGTAAAGTTGATAGGTCAATAAAATCAAATATACATTACCTCAAGTACATGTCGTGCAGCAAGCCATTTCGATCGGGGACTGGTACTTAATCCATTCTACAGCAGATTAAGTGCAGCACAGACGGTGATGGCTTACAGCGTCTTTCATTTTCAATCCGGATTGGCTTTGTACTGCATTCAGTCGCAAGAAGTGCTTTGTACGCGTGATATATTGCCCTTGTGCATTTCCAGACCACTATTTGCTGTAGTCTACGCTCCTTAGTTGTTGCTATGAACCGTGATGATTTGTGCATAACCAAACATTGGAAGTAAGATACGTATAATACAAAACCCTTATTGCATATTTAAGTTACATATGATCTTACTTATACTATGTTTAAAGCACTAGGTGGAATATATTTTAATTTTTCCACCCAGCGCTCCTACAAAATATTGAAAGAAGCGCAAAGTACCTTAGGCAAATACCATACATATTCTTTATGATCTTGTATATATAAATTCGTATAAAAATACTCATATATACACTCAAATCCGAGTTGAGTAAAGACATTTAGGTATTTTTTAGTAGAGACAACCCAAATAACGAGATAAGTGTAGAGCTGTTAGCATTTACTATGTAGTTACGAGTTGGAATAAAGGGACGAGAATTATGTAATACGTCATGATTGGTTACATCATTATCTATATTTAAGTTTTCTTTGTTGTAAAATATTTTATTACGGTTTGGAAATATTTGTCTGAACACTTTTAAACATAAAAGTTCTCTGAGAAACGTCAAAATATATTTTATTTAAGATATTTAGAATATAGATTTAAATTTGTGATTGAAATGCAAAGTGCATATCCGCGAGACGCCGCATCGCTCATCAGATCACATTTGCATACGTCTGCATACAAGCGACAAGCAGCTGCAAGGGTAGGTATACATAAATTTAGCTACAACATGTCTCAAACTTTTACTGGAATCCTTTACGAATTGCCGGGAAAATTTCATTTTTTTTTGCAGTGATGTGTATTCCTTTTATTTTACTATGCAGAAAACGGTTAATATGATAAATCTAAAAATATTAAATTAAACCTTCGAGAGACTTCGCTTCCTTATGCGTGTTCTACCGCTTGTATAATGGGCTATGTTCGGAGGAATTGTTTGACATGATGCCAACAGCCACGTTTTACCACCGCACCTCTCGCCATCGTCAGGGATTTCATTTCCATACCTTGGATCCCATGTTATCGCGTACAGCAAGCACGCTTTAATCGGAATTCCCTCCCTCGTACACTGCGATTATGGAATGAAATCCGGGATGCCATGGTTTTCCCTAGTGACAATAACATCTTCAAAAGAGCCTTCAAAAAGGGCGTAAAAAGTTCCTTCAACGCGCTCGTGACATCTCCGGTGTTGCAGGCGTTCATAGGCTACGGTAACCACTTTCCATCAGTTGTATATATACAAAAAATCTTACACTTAAACTTGCAAAAGAAAATTATAATTATTTTTTCAATAATAATGTCTAAAAATAGGTGCTACGTTTAGAATGCCTCCGCGGTCCACTTGCAAACACCTTAATTGCTCTAGACCCGGAGGTCGTGAGTTCGATTCAATCAGGATCACACTCAAACGATTCATTCATATCGAATGGGTTTCATGGTAAATCAACCCTGTACATCCTGGTGTCAGAGTTTTTCGGAACCGCCTTTCGACTTCTGATGTGTTTCCTGGACTAACGATGATGAATAAAGTAATTGGTCTACTTATAAAAACCATTACTTAAAGCATCGTTGATCCTTAAATTTCGCCACAACATTGAGGCTATAACTCATTCCCTGGAAAGAGGTAGTGATAAATTATATCGGAAAATTCGCCTTAGTCGGCCATAACTCAAATGTCGCCGACATGATGTAATATTGTCTCCTAGAATATCACTGAATTTTAATGTGGCGTTACAACACAACGTCTTTATTTATTGTGGTGTAGACGGAGCCTCTTTATTTGACGAGCTCAATAGTCAAGCGACGATTAAACGCGGCCCGTACTGGATGGGTCGCCGATGTCGTGCTTTATGAGGCACGTAAAGCCGTCCCGGCTGTTATCGCTAGGTGGCAGACATAGGCTTTGTTAAAATACCTTGAGGTGGCCTAAAAAATCTGACAGTGTGGGTCTCGAACACACATCGGGGCATGTTTCTGTTGGTCTGAGCCATGGAAGAATGTAGGAAATTGCGTCTCATCTTAAGCGGGGAAAATACTAAATATAATCGAATCGACGTCGAATAAAATAAGTACATATTTATTTAGATTACGTGAGCATTCATTCGGGACACCATTTCTAAAACTAACTTCAGTAGTTTTTGAGTGTGCAGACTCTATGCCACTCTATGTGTAAACTTGATTTCAGTTTCCTTAAGAGATTGACTATCAAATGTAATAATATTTTTGAAATTCGGTCATATTAGTTCCAGCTTTATATATTTGTACAGAAGTATAGATTTTCCGATCCGATTGTATCCTATACCAAACATTGGGCACGTCACTCGTAGAATATTCAAAAGGCTTATGCATAAACACTAGCCGTTCCTATGGACATATTGCGTTCATGCATGTATAATTCGAGAACATTTTAATACATTTACTTTATTTACCGATCTTTCAATTTTTGCCAATAACGTCAACAGACTCATGCTACTCACAAAGGTGTGGTACATTTGGTGGGCATGTCGAAAAATATCGATATTGATAAAGTTATTTATTTATGTTTTTTCAGCGTTTAACTATTTAATGTACATTCTCAAATCCCTTATCTCTATAGGCCTAAGCCTACAGTTTAGTGGACCCGGTGGTCGTAGGTTCGATCTCATCATTCCGGTTTTCAAGTTTGCTTTAGGAAATGCATCATTGAAACACGAGGAACAGAAACATGGACATTATTTAATCCCGCATTCCCTATTGATGCTTGATTTTTAACCGATTTCATGTTCCAATTTAATCCATATGATCGGTTATGCGCATTAGACGTGAAAATCTAACAGACAGACTTTGGCATTTAATATTACTACAATAAAAAACCCTTTATTGCATAAGAAAAATAACATGGCAAGTACATACAATTTTAGAACTAATGCGCAAAAGGTCGCTATCGCTAAAAACAATGTTTTCCAGACAACCTTAAAAAATTGCTATATGATAATGTGATAGTAACTATTCATTGAACAAGTGATATTTGAGTAATAATATCCGTTGCAATTATTGATATTTGTAGGCACAAGCTAAAGTAAATTTGCTGACTTTATTTACAAGTATAATTGTCTAGCGCTACGGTACACACCATAATCTATTCGTTACATCGCTTCGGTCATTTAATCGATAGTTTTTCCTAAAGTTACATAGGTAATAAAGCTTAATGAACAGTATGTAAACAATAGCCGTACTGCAATAAAAACTTATGGTTTTCTTACATTACGTAATCGAATTTATCTTTATTTCTATTTGCTTGTGCAGTAATCGCAAAGTATCGTTCTAGGTGCATACATTATGGCGCGTCCTGTCTTACTTAAATTAGAAAAAGATTTTCCCAGCAAAGGGATGAAAATGGTTAAAAAAATGTAGTAAATAAAGGTTGAATGCATGTTACTTATACTCGTACCAATTGCTTTATTACACTTGATTGTCTGAAAATAATGATGATTTCCTGCTTCGATATTTCGGCAGGCACCATTTGGTGTTCGTTAAAGGAATCACGTATGAGGCCGAAAAGCGGTTCCGAAAATCTCTAACCAGGGTCGATTGACCATGTAGCCTACTCGATGTGAATATGGACGGATGTGAACTAGTTGGACAGAGCATTTGGAGCCCCGGAATGGGTTGGTTGAATTGCTTTAAAACGTTGGTTAATTTTTCCTTACATCATTACTATAATCAATCTTATATATACTAGCTGTTTCCCGCAGCTCCGCCTGCGTCAAAAAGTACACTATGTTTGACCCCGGATCTTCAACTATATTCATACCAAATTTCATCAAAATCCGTTCAGCGGTTTGAACGGATTTTGGCCGTGAAAGGGTAACAGACAGACAGCCATTCTCATTTATACCTAATATTAGTATGGATAGTAAATTATTTGGTAGTAAATAAAGGCTGTGTGCATATGCCCGTTTTAATTACAATGGAGCATGGAACGTTTTAAACGTGTGAAAATCCACAGCGCTGCATTTTTCATTTAATTTCCGCTACAATGACGTCATAAATTACAAAACGACGTTATCTGTCCCCACTCTGTTTTTAAAATTAACTTTTTTATGAAACGGGCCTTTGAAGATACTTTATGATTACTGCGCTAACTTATTTAACCTTTAATGATTCAACAAATATTTACATTAATAAATATCTATCTTGCTTTATACAATTGGTAAACTTTATATCCTGTTGTACTTTATGTATAAATGTGATTAATGAAGAAATAAAAATAAGTCATTATGATAAAAGTCTCTATTTAATAAACCATGAAAGCCTTTTTAAGAGATTGCGAAAACTATTAGGTGTTTTATAAGCGAAGTGTTGTCAAAATAACTGAACAAATATTAGAAAATACGGTATGAGTTGTAAGTATAAATATCATTTAGTGTGGCCAAGAGGGGGTGAGAACCCCTCCAAATTTATTTTTTTATAGCCTTGGCCACCCTCTTTTAGATGAAATTACAACTGATAGAAACTTGTTTTCTTTATCTCTAAGTAATTCTGGAAATAAGATAGTATTTTATTTATGTTATTTTCGTATTGTTATTTGGTCTATTGAAAAATATATAAGTATATGACAACCATTAACTATTTGTTTGTTTGTTTGTAATATCTTTATTGTACAAAACAAACAAAACAAATCATTTACATACATGTTACGGGCTCTTAGCCCTCTTCTTATACCTAACGTTCCCACGGATTCAACGCCGATTACGAAACCTTTAAGAAGAACGTATGAATCATCGTGGAAACTGCTGACATGAAGCCACCTGCATGGGAAGCCACCCTGGGAGCTTCTTCAGACAGGCAGAGCGAGTTGAGAGTCTGAACCATCGTCACGCGTCGTGTGACTCCTCGCTGATCAATCGTTGATCGCTAGAGTAAGTCCTTGGTCAATCGCTGACTACTAGTTCATAAGTTTTCTGTACTATTCGATTTTTTAAAAACCTCCGCCGACGTCCCGTTGACGTATCTGGCGCAGTCGGAGCGGATAGTTCAATTCCCGTGCGTTTCACACTTCGAAATAGTGCGTGAACTTAGCCAAATCGTTGGCAAGGCGGACTATCTGTTATAGAACCTACGAATTAACGGCGTCGCGAAGGTTAACGCGAGTGAATGGTGAAAGTTTCGTTTGTGGTCATCCGAACATCGATGGTACAGCCCGAGCAGACTACCATGATCTCTATGTGAGTAGCTTCATATACAATTCTATTGTTGATTGCTATTCCCTCCCGAATTAGTGCAGAAACCCCATAAAAAAATTCCACTTCGATTTTTTTTTACTTTAGATTAGTTAGGATAGATCGAGAGAAATCCAACTTTGATTTTTCATCATATTAGTTAGTTTACCAAAATTATAGAATATACTTTTTATCTAGCCTTATAATATATCATTCAAAATTTTCCATCCAGATAGAGACCGTAATATAAGACCCAACACCAGGGCTTATATACGAGACGATATTAGAAAGTCACGGTTTCATAGGGAATTATTAGAGGCATTATTAGAGGAGGACGAATCAGCTATGGCTAGCAAAAATAGTCAGCAGGCCATGCCTATCGTAGACAAGGCAGATCAAATCTGGAAAGCCTTACGCAATGTTCCTGAATTTGATGGTAGTCCTAGTGTCCTTATCAGATTTTTGAATATTTGTGATCAGCTAATATTGAAGTATATCGATCTAGCACCCGGTAACGAATTAAACAATTCAATTTTATTAAATGGAATTTTGAACAAAGTAAAAGGAAATGCTTCTAAAATTTTAGTCACGAATGGTATTCCAAATGACTGGAACGGTATACGACAATCATTAATTAACAGCTTTTCTGATCATAGAGACGAACCGGCATTATATACTGATTTATCCATGTTATCTCAAGGTACCGACACACCTCACATCTTTTATGAGCGCGTGCAGCACTTGCTAAGTACTATCATGGCATACGTAGAATTGCACGAAACCATCCCTACTACGGTAGCAGCTAAACGCGAGCTCTATTCTAAATTAGCTCTAAAAACCTTCATACGCGGACTACGTGAGCCTATCGGTTCCCGAGTTAGATGTATGCGCCCCGATACATTGCTTAAAGCCTTAGAGTTCGCGCAGGACGAACTAAACGTCATGTACATGCAAAATAAGGTAGGTGCGCCTAGCCCATCTACATCAAGACATCAACCCTTTCGTAACTTTAACCCAAAACCTATAAACTTTTCACAAAATAATATTCCTCAATTAAATCAGAACAATCAGCCTATGATATCTCCCTATCAAAGTAATTTCCCCTCAAATAACTTACCCCAAAATCAAGGACAAAACCCGTCTAATTTCTATCCTAATATAAATTCTAATTTTAGGCCTAATCAACCAGGCCCATCGAGAACTCAACAGATGATGAGAGCTATGCCCTCCAACGTGTCTACAGGGTTTAAGATCCCTCCTAGACCATTTAATAGACCAATACAACAAAAATACCCTGTACCAATGAGTGGCATCAGTCACCCCGTTGCGAGAGTGCTACCCCCTACTCCACAAAGACAATTAAATCTAAATGAGTATGAACCTATTTATGACAGTAATAATTACTATGACTACGACCCTTACTCCCTTCCTGAAGGAAACGACAACCAATACTATGACAGTTACAACTACGACGAGCCTGAAGAACATTCTGAAAATGCTGAATGCAATGAGGAGGCAAATTTTCCTCTGGACCCCAGTACGAACCACCCCAAATAGAATTAAACTTACAGTTAAATAGAAATTTACCTTTTGTACATATCGCTAACCCTCCATTAAAACTGCTTATTGACACGGGCGCAAATCAGTCATTTATTAGCCCTGAAGCGGTGCAAGATTATTTTTCAGATTTTCCTTTAGACTATGACCCATTTGTTGTAACAAATATTCATGCGAGAACATACAATGAGTTTTCTATAACACTTCCCTGCTTTCCTGAATTTAATGATAGAAATCCCATCAAATTATTAGTATATAAATTTCATCAGTATTTCGATGGCTTAATTGGCCTTGATTTATTAGAACAGTGGCAAGCTGAACTCGACTTTAAGAACCACGTAATTAGGACTAAATTTGCGGAAAACCCAATTCTTATGCACAGTCCAGTAAATGTAAATTCATTTCAAACTGTAGTTCCCGCAAAATCGTCTCATGTGGCTAAGATTCCAGTCACAGTAGACAACGGTAATATTTTTATAGATAGACAAACTATAGGCAATTGCAACATAAATGAATGCGTTTCCACCTCGGAAAACGGCCAGGCCTATATGGAAATTATTAACCCCTTAGACGAAGACGTAACTATCTCATTAAATACACCAATTTTTGCAGAAATTTTTCACGAGCAAACTTTACCTAGACTGACTGACGTCGACCGCATGGACACTCGATTTCGAGAAATCTTATCACATTTACGTACTGAACATCTGAACTCGAAAGAGAACAGTAATTTATTAAAACTAATTGAAGAATACTCAGACATTTTCTACTTAGAGGGTGAACCACTTACCTTTACAAATAAAATTAAACACCGCATTTTAACAACTGATGAAGTCCCAGTCCACAGCAAAACGTATAGGTATCCGTACATTCATAGACAAGAGGTAAAAAGTCCAAAAAATGTTGGAACAAGGCATCATTAGACCCTCAACGTCCGCTTGGAGTGCTCCGATCTGGATTGTGCCTAAAAAAGCAGATGCTTCTGGTAGGACCAAGTGGAGACTTGTAGTTGACTTTAGAAAACTTAACGAAAAGACTATAGATGACCGCTACCCCATCCCCAACATCACTGACATACTTGACAAACTTGGCAAATGCCAGTACTTCAGTACCTTAGACTTGACAAGTGGATTTTACCAAGTTGAAATGGACCCCAGGGATATCCACAAGACCGGATTCAGTGTAGCTGACGGAAATGGCCACTATGAGTTCCTGCGTATGCCTATGGGCCTCAAAAATAGCCCATGTACATTCCAAAGGGTCATGGACAACGTACTAAGAGGTCTCCAGCATGTAATTTGTGTGGTCTACCAAGATGATATCTTGGTATTTTCCACCTCACTTCAAGAACACATAGTAAATCTTCGTAAAATCTTTGACAGACTCCGGGAATCAAACTTTAAGGTGCAATTAGACAAATCTGAATTTTTGAGACATGAGACTGCCTATTTAGGTCACGTGATCACCCCCGATGGCATAAAGCCCAACCCTGACAAAATTAACGCTATCCTAAAGTATCCCATCCCCAAAACGACTAAACAAATAAAAGGATTTTTAGGCCTATTAGGCTACTACCGGCGTTTCATACCAGACTTTGCACGTTTGACTAAACCACTGACTTCATGTTTAAAGAAAGGCGCAAAAATAAACCTTACAGACGACTACATAAAATGTTTCGAGCACTGTAAGACACTTCTAGTTAACGACCCCATATTACAGTACCCAGATTTTACAAAAGACTTTATACTTACCACAGACGCATCTAACGTTGCACTCGGTGCCATTTTATCCCAAGGGACTGTAGGTTCGGACAGACCCATTGCGTACGCGTCACGCACATTAAATTCCAGCGAACTTAATTACTCAACTATCGAGAAGGAATTACTTGCGATAGTTTGGGCAGCCAAATATTTTAGGCCTTATTTATTTGGTCGTAAATTTAAAATTATCACAGACCATAAGCCATTGCAATGGCTCATGAATTTAAAAGAACCTAACTCACGCTTAACTAGGTGGCGACTTAAACTATCAGAATACGACTACACGATTATCTACAAAAAGGGCAAAACGAACACAAACGCAGATGCCCTGAGTCGTATAGAAATACATAACGAGGAGGTTATCAGTTTGAGCTCGAGCATTAGTGTAGTAAACCTATCTAGCTCATCTGAGTCTACAGTCACTGCCCCAGACGACAGACCCATCATCAGTCAATCATCTACTGATACGGCACCCTCTCTCAAACCCTTAAGCACCCCTAGTTCCACTCAACATGACGTACCAGAAAATGCTCAATTGACTTGTAACGCAACTATACATACCTCTCATGAACAACCTGTATTAAATATACCCATTACTGAGGACCCATTAAATAAATATAAAAGGCAACTGATTATCAAAATTAGCAATAAACCAATACTAAGCAGGCCGAAAACCACCGTTCCTTTCGAATCATTCAAACGAACCGTTGTAGAAATATCCGAGGCAAACTTGGAAGAGGATATCATATCATTAGTCAAAAAACATATTGACCCTAAATTACATACTGCCATTCTGGTAGAGCCCCTTGATAAGATGTATACCATTGTACCTGTCCTTCAGCGTACCTTCAAAAACTCGGCACTAAAACTAACCTTAGTGAAGCGCGAATTACAAAATATTCCCGATTATCTAAATCAGCAAGACATAATTTCTAAATACCACTCAGGTCAGACGAACCATAGAGGTATAAATGAAACTCATTTATCTCTTTCTCGGACATATTATTGGCCCAAATTGAAAGACAACATACAACTTTTTATTAACAACTGTGCAATATGTAACAGCGCTAAATATGACCGCAATCCCGTACGTCCTGAATTTCAAATAGTTCCCCCACCTTCAAAACCTTTCCAATTAATGCATGCAGACATCCTTACAATTGAACAAGACAAATACCTAACAATTATTGACTCTTTTTCCAAATACGCACAGGCATATCGGATTCCAGATTGCACAGCTCCCAACATAGTTAAAACATTGACTTACTTCAGTACGCATCACGGGTTTCCATTGACACTCGTCACAGATAACGGCACGGAATTTACCAACCAAATAGTCGCCGAATTTCTGAAATTACATCAGGTAAAACATCATACCACGGCCGCATACGCACCAAATGAGAACGGAATTATTGAACGATTTCATTCTACCCTTCTCGAACACTTGCGCCTCCTAAAATTGCAACATAAAAATGAACCCACCTTCAGTTTAGTTCCATATGCGTTAATAGCGTACAATAGCTCAGTTCACAGCTTAACTAAGTGTCGACCTTACGAACTCATAAACGGACACTTTGACCCCAGAGACCCAACAGACTTAAATTTGACGGAACGATTAATGCAACAATATTTAAATGAACATCGTGATAGAATGGAAACGGTCTACAATATAATACACGACTCAGCATTGTCTTCCCGAGAAGCGATAATGTCAAGACGTAACCTTGACCGTGAACGTATAATACAATACAAGGAAGGTCAGGAGGTATTTATTAAAAATCCAGAAGCAGCTAGAAAAAAACTTTCACCACGGTACACTGGAGATAAGGTAGTTACCAACCTACCTATACATATCTATACATCGCGAAAACGCGGTCGGGTCGCTAAAGCCAGACTAAAAAGAACAAAGAAAACTAACCCTACCCCGTTGTTGCAGGACGCTGCTACTAACTGCGACTCTGGCCCTAGCCCAACTCGACCTTCTACTAGCAAGGACCATCCAACTTGATGACTTATCGAATGGACCTGGACTATTACCTTTTAAATTAGGAAAAACTAAAATAGTATCCCATGACCACACCTTTCTTCAACAAATCGACATAGGACAAATTCAAGAACAAATCAACTCTTTAAAAATACAACTGACAGACATAACCAACAAAGTACCGAATAAGACCCTTAACTATTTTAGGCAACAAATATTGTACATATTTAATCGACTTGACAAAATTTCGCTTCAACTAGAAACATTTGAACCAAAACGAGCCAAACGCGGACTTGTAGATCCATTAGGCACATTTATTAAAAGTATTACCGGTAACCTTGACCATAACGATGCGATAAAATTCGAAAATGCTTTAAACTTACTGCATAAAAATGATCAAGAGATTGCTGTTAACTTGAACAAACATATTAGTTTACACAAAGAAATGATCTTCCAGCAAAATCAAATTTTGAGCAATCTTAGTCAAAATCAGGAGAAGTTGCAAAAACTAGTAATTTCACTATACAATGATAGAAACAATAATAATGAGTTATTTCATTACATGCAATTATCACACATTTTCAACATAATAAGTGAAAATGTGCAAGATTTGTCTTTAGAGATCTTTAGGTTAGGAGATATACTTGCACTTTCTTATTCTAAAGTTTTGCACCATTCTATTTTAACTAGTAAAGAAATTATTAGCATGCTAGGTAAATTGAAATCCTTATACGGCCAGGATAGGATTCTAGATGTAGAAGTAAGATATTATTATAATCTAATTCGTTTAGGATCATACTATATAGATAATAAGATAGTATTAGTCCTCAAGTTTCCAATTACATCTTCATTATCATACGACCTTTACCGTTTATGTCCAGTTCCTAATCGCAAATCTGAAATCATCCTACCACCCTTTCCCTACATAGCAATTAACTCTAAAGAATTTGTATACATGGAGGCAGAATGCCCGAAGTCCGATACTTGGTATGTCTGCGAAGAAAAGATAGGCCATCAAACCCGCGCCCAATATGACTGTGTGCATCAACTAATATATCGCCAAGAAGTGGACCCGCAGTGCACACCTACCACAGTCGCACTAACTAAAGAAGCCCTGCTAGAACTAGATAGCCAACACTATATAATATCTTTTCCAAAAACCACAAGGGTCCTGCTGTCCTGCGAACAGGAGAAACATCGCATGCTGAAAGGCAGTTACTATGTGACGATCCCGCAGAATTGTATCATAAAGACTCCAGAATTTTCTATTGTTAACATAGATAATAAACTGCGAGGACATGCACTGGAAATAATTGGAGCGCCGCAAATGAACTATAATCTTAAGGAAAGCCTACCACGCTTCAATTTAACTACTATAGATTTGAATAAGCTACACAATATCCAAAATCAAGTCCTGGCACAATCGGAAGTTGAGCCCAGTTCATACGATTTCTCAACTTTATATCATACGACTGTACCTGTCTATGGAATTGTACTGTTCAGTACAGGCGCACTCGTCATACTTTACTTGCGGTATCGACGAAGCAAACCAACAACAAAATGCGATGCAGAAACTTCGTCTTCAAACCTATCCCTAGAGGAAAGAAAAGCCGCAACATTTGCCTTAAATATTGGCAAATAGTTGCTGTGCTAAGGGGGGAGGTGTTACGGGCTCTTAGCCCTCTTCTTATACCTAACGTTCCCACGGATTCAACGCCGATTACGAAACCTTTAAGAAGAACGTATGAATCATCGTGGAAACTGCTGACATGAAGCCACCTGCATGGGAAGCCACCCTGGGAGCTTCTTCAGACAGGCAGAGCGAGTTGAGAGTCTGAACCATCGTCACGCGTCGTGTGACTCCTCGCTGATCAATCGTTGATCGCTAGAGTAAGTCCTTGGTCAATCGCTGACTACTAGTTCATAAGTTTTCTGTACTATTCGATTTTTTAAAAACCTCCGCCGACGTCCCGTTGACGTATCTTACACAGCATGGAAAAACAATAAGCACAATGGCGGACTTATCCCACTTAGGGATCTCTTACAGTCAACAAGCGAGTGACAGGTGAAGATATGCTTACCAGAACTATTTGGCGAGTTTCCGGAAATTGGCGTAGAATTTGAGTTGATTCGGTTATTCTTCGTCCAAGCATGTTTTCCAGTTGCGTCCTCATCTGACGCTTCAAAGCCTAAGGTCTAGGGTACGCTTTTAATTATGGATACACTCAGATTTTTTTGAAGCTGGATTGGTTATAGATTATGATGTTTGGCTATTTATTTTGAACTAGCGGTTTCCCGCAGCTCCGCCTGCGTTAAAAAGTAGCCTATGTTTGACCCCGGCTCTTCAACTATATTCGTACCAAATTTCATCAAAATCAGTTCAGCGGTTTGGCCGTGAAAGCGTAACAGACAGAAAGACAGACAGACAGACAGTCTTTCGCATTTATAATATTAGTATGGATTCTATCAGTTAGAAATATTTATTAGATTTAAACAAACATAATAGACCTCATACTTATTTTATTAGATCGACTTATTTACCTCACACATTACCTACACTTAGCCCTCTCATTGCACATGAAATAATTCATATTTAAAATGTTCTTCAAGCTCTATTTCTATTAAACTATTGTAGAATGTAGATTTATATAGAGTTGAAGGTTTCAGGGTTTCTTCGATGTTTACTCATGTCTATTGAGTCACAGCATCTGGGGTAGGGAAGCGCGTTGTTACCCTTTATAAGTACTTCGCCTTCTGGTACAAATATAGCAGCACATCTGAAAAAAAAAAATATTATTTAGTCTAGTCGCTGATGACAAGAAGGCTAGCTGTTACTTTGCTCAACGGAATTCGCAACCCAGCGAGTGAACGCAGCCAGCGTTTCTCGTTATTATGACCTTTCAACCATGCCATATGAGCAAGAACATGAAATGTTAGTGATCTAAAGTGTTGGTAGTTAATTTTTCCTTTTTTTTCTTTAAATAAATGAATAATACTTACGATGAAATGATAATGTCACCGTTTGTTTTACAAACGTGTCTGGTACAGTTGTGTGTGAAAAATGGTACATCGTAGGAGAACACTATCTTGAGGTCAGGGTCGTAGCATCCTTCGCGGTCAGCTAAAAATATCAAAACTACTTTTTAGGCATTTATACACTAATTATAGAGCGGAAAAGCTTGATTGAACAATGTAAATATTTAATAGAGAAAAATCTTTTTAAAAGCTTTTATTTAACTTGCAATGTATGTCTTTTGTTCGGGTGGAATTTTGCAACATTTTTTTTCCGATTGAGCTGAATTTTTTATGTAGAAACTCGAAATCTACTGAGCATTGAAATTTGTAGAGAAAGAGATGAAAGAAAAAAGATGTGTGGAAGGATGCATCTCGTTTCGCATCTACTTTAGAACTTCAAGCGTTCAAAAATAAATTGGATGAACACAATATACCTACTCAAAAAACAAAAATATCAGAAGGTAAACTTCAAACGCTTATGCACTTACCAAATTCAGTCGGCTTTGGAACAGGTTTCCTTATTGCTTGTGCTCCCTGTGTCTTATAGACAAGTATGCACATAAAAAATATAATAATCAGTTTATCCTTAATACTTAATGAGAACATTTTCAAGTATTTTAGTAGGAGAATTAAAAATGATTCGAGTACACAACATGAACTACTAAAATAACACCGCATATGATTTTATAGAATGCTATGGTTTTCCTGTTAACTCTTGACGATTGAATGAGTATATTAGTATAGTCGTGCATAACTAAGTGAGACGGATACGCGGTATAAATTATAGCGGGAAAGGAAGTCCCACTCCAATTACGTGCAACTCTACATTGATTTATTAAATTAAACTATTTTAAATCGGTTTTTATCGCGTTTATTACAAAAAAAAAGATTCATTCCAAGGATGTTACGTGAAGCTATTGAAATTAAAAAACATCCTAATTTCAATAGAGAGGATGGATGGCAGGTACCACCAGCTTGGGACCCAGTCATTAATTTAATAAAATCTCAAACTCGGAAGCAGACTGCAAGACCCTTAGATACTGTGAGCCAATACTGCGTGAATCGGCGCAAAAATTTCAGGCGGTAGTTTGTAATCTTATGACATCAAAGACAAATGTTAACTTAGTCTGCGTGAGACCATGAACGCTGTAAAGTGTTTGAAACGTCAGGTGTAAATAAATAAGTAATAAACGCGATAAAAACCGTATTAAAATAGTTTAATTTAATGAATAACAATCGCGAAAACATAAGAAATTTCTACATTGATTTGTTGCTTGAATTTATTAAATTCACTACCAGTTTGACACCTCTCCACTACACCACCAAACCATTATTTACTTATTATGCACTATACCATTAAACTTAATTTTACTTGTTACACCTGGTCCGGTTTTTGCACATTCATAAAGATACTAGCTGTTTCCCGCAGCTCCGCCTGCGTCAAAAATAGCCTATGTCTGAACCCGGGTGTTCAACTATATTCATACCAAAGTTCATCAAAATCCATTTCAGCGGTTTGGCCGTGAAAGCCTAACAGACAGATAGACTTTCGCACTTATAATATTGAATCAAATGAAAAGCAAATTATTACTCACAGTGCAATCCAATAGCCAACATTTGCTTATATTGCAACTCGGTAAACCTAATTTTGACTATTTACTTACAAAAATTATAACTACGCTTATTTGATATTCACAAAATTATCAATCTGGTTCCTATAAGCAAATCCGATGGTGAAACTTTGTTCTCACCTAGATTGCGAATCTGTACACTCCATGATTTGTGCAAATAATGTCGTCATACAAATAAGCGTTGTTGATTTACTGCTATTTAAGTAGCTGTTTTTACATTATCTTAATTTTATAAATAGACTATTTAAATTCATTCGAAAGTAGACCTTAACTACGACTTTTATTAACAAAAAGACTTTTATTAAGTACTAAATCCATTTGACCCCTATTGTATACTATTCCCAATAAAACATCCAATTTAGCAACACTTACATCGCTTATTTTGCGATGAACCTTCATCACAAAATAAAACTGTGTTTAATAGTGTCAAAACTACAAACAATTTTAAGGACAATAAAATGAATCCATTTGTCAAATAAACCAGTTGTAACTGTACATGAAATAAATCCGATCCCCTGATAATAACTCAATAAAACGGCCCCAATCGGAACTTGCGTTGTCGCCCGTATATCACTTCACTGGGAACCGCAAAAAATGGTTTTATTTCGGCGGCCAAATTTCACGGGGAAACGGAAGGTTCAGAAAGTGATAGCAAATGACATGTCGTGTCACTTATTGACTTAAAGGGTAGTCAGTGTTGATCATTAAATAAAATCTTTTAAACTCAGCAAAAGCTTTTGTACTAAAAACGTGTTTAAAAGATTGGCTTAAGGATAAATGCTTCTACTCAGTGACTGAATTTATAAATAGGACAAATAACTTATGTAATTGATTCTTTTTATTGATATTATAATTGTCATTTTAATTTTTCAATAAATAAAAAAATTTTGTGATCAATAATTATATTATTTCGCATGCCATGTATGGTGAAATATGTAGATCCAAATTAAACAGTAACATGTAACATCCCTGTAACCATATTTTATGCAAATAAAATTATTCTATTCTATTCTAAAATTTCCATTTATTGTTTTATTATTACAGGTAGGTTGTATTACGTACAGTTTTTTATCGTATATCGTGTGGGTTAAGGCCAATTGACTACATGCTCAAGTATGAGATTTTTAAAGCCACTACTTTGCTTCTTATTTACTAGATTTGATTTTAGGCCTGTCTTAGGAGTTCTATTGCTCGTGTTACAATAAGTACCTCAATAATTTTAAAAAGCTACATAGCTTTTGATTTGATAATAATCCTACATAGATATCCAAACAATAGATCTAGATTTTTTCGCCCAAACAAAGACTATCGCTACAACTAGAGTACCAAAAAGTAAGTTTATAAACGTCTACTTCGTTAACATCGGATAGATATATAAAATATATTGCTGTTGTCCTGACCGAGTCACTTGCTACAATGACAAAAGAATATGAACCAGACCACTTTAAAAGCTTCAACGAAGAAAAGGATATTTTCTATTGTGCGCGTGTAACTTTTATGGGTACACGTTTAAATTTTGCTTTTCAGTGAAAAACGTCCTTTTACGTCTTTCTCGCTAATGGAATGACGATGTCTATAACTCCATCCCCAGATATGCATAGTTCGTAAAGATATATTAAATTGCTACATTCTAGATACATTTGACTCCAAAATATAGTTTCCGCTAAAATGTAATTTCAGCAGATTTAATGAACAAGTATTTATCCCTGTTGGAATCCTAACAATTTATAGTCCACTCCACACAAGATAAGGATACGATCAATCCCTTAGTTTCAAAGTTTCTTTCACATTAGTCCGAAACTAATTACATCTCTTGCAATGGTAGCATCTCGTAGTATTTTATTTAAAAATGTAATTCCCCCAGCTTCCTTTTAACTCGCTTGTTCATTACCCATTCACAGTCACTCTTACGTATTCCCTTACAGTCCCTATTACAGTTTTCTACTAGCTACTAAAAGGACTTTTTTAAATCTTATAAGCTTCGCAAAGAGTAAATTGAATTTGAAGAATCCTGAAGTTTGTTCAACAACATCGAATCTAACAAGTTTGCGTCGGGATTAGAAATTCGTTTAAAATTTCATCGACGTAAAATATACTGCATATTGATTTCATAAACTGTTTGCTGTTAAAACAATTTCACACTAAATGTATTTAAAAAAAAAAGGGGGAAAGAAACGCAAACTTGAGTATGATTTATGTACTTAGAGTCAAAATGCCCATTGAGTGCACTATAGGTATATTAAATTTGCCCAATACTTTGCCACTTCCATTGACTGGTGATTCGCCATATTTTAGTTTACTATGATATGTTACTATAATATAAAAGCTACAATAGTGGATGCAGGTTGCTGAGTGCTGAAATAAGTAGTACAATTTCATGTCTACTCTAAACAAACAAAACCATTAAATTAAGTTTTTTTAACTTATTGTTTCGTAATGTTTTCCCAGATGATATACTTGATATTTAATAGATCTTGAAGTTGTTAAATAAAGTCTTTATGTTCTCTGATGTTGCTAATTACTTAACACCAGTTTTAATCTACATTTGTTGCAATTTATTTTATCTAATGACATTATTACTTATTCTCAGAGGTCACAGTTTCTCAACCTTTTCCTTTTAAACAAATTTATTCAATAGATGTTTTAATTGTAACCTAATGCCTATTTGTGGAGCTATCTTGGCACGTCATAAAGAAGTTGAATGACGTAAATAATAATACAGATAACATGACCTGAGTGTCATCTGTAGGTTCCTTAAACAAATGTATTTTTATGATATAAAATAAAACTCTTCTATCTCTATATTTCATATAAAATGGTATATTAAATACGGGGAAGGTAGGTTGTAGACAGTCTATCCCGACAGTTAAAGCTATCAAAAGCAAAAAAAAAAAAAATGTTTTTAAATCTAACTGGGTTTTACATTACACACCTATCTATAGGATTCAAACAAAACAGCTTTTTAAATTTAATATATATGAGAGTGAAATATTACGCGTCCATTCTTATTACTCACGTCACTTATTCCATGATTGCCGTAAAGGAATGGCCATATTTTGTAGTTGACATATCATAAAGAAAAGTGAATGTTATGGCGTTGACAATCGAGAAGACAGAATTTAGGCTTAAGACTTTTGGCGGGAAGCTGTGAAGAGCAGTATCGGCGCTGTATTATATTTTTCAATATTTGTGTTTCTTTTTTTAGGGTTTGTGCATAACAATGGTGGATTATTATTCGCAAAATGTTCGATAACAAGCGTGAGTGTTGGGAAGTGATATAGTGTTTGATTTATGTGATTTTCATGCTTGTTGCTCGCTAAGTGCAGTTTTTCTACCACTTCACTTGGCTGATTCTACTGACAAGACTTGACTAGGTATCGACTAGACTTTCAGACTTCATTAGGACTTGAAGAAACCACACTGTAGGACTGAAGAAAATAGAAAAATTAAGAAGGGCCTAACCTAAACCTATACTAAAAAAAATGTTGGCGAGATGGGGCGCGGTTGCTAATTTTTATCATGATAATAATTTACGTGGAATCCATGCGTGTGAATATGTGAATAGTCGTGTCCTTAAAGCTAGCTAACCCTTGTTGTCACATGGGCTTTGTGTCT
This sequence comes from Euzophera pinguis, assembly GCA_947363495.1. NCBI lineage: Eukaryota > Metazoa > Arthropoda > Insecta > Lepidoptera > Pyralidae > Euzophera > Euzophera pinguis. Next base: position 7,896,185 of record OX376170.1, on the reverse strand, counting down.
TGAGTTCAGAGAGGCGCTGTGATGTGCCAGTGATTGTAGTGACCCTTGACCCTTGTTTGCCTTTTGGTTGGTTTATTTGGTTAGCATGAGAGATTCAGGTAGATTAGTGGTTGTGGATCATCGCATGACGCGTGGAGTCTGCTGTAACCATGAAATAAGGAACGGGTCCCCCTGTCGGGACATTATGCCCTCGCTTGACCCTTGTGATGTTATGAAAATATACCCTGTTCATGAACACTGTTCATTGCCCACAATGTGATGTTCGGACCATCCATCCTGACGAACGTGCCTTGACACAATCTGATGTTCGGAACCAGTCTTCCTGACAACTGACATCCATCCTGACGACGGAACCCTGTTGTTTCTCTTTGTAAATATTCTCCTTCTCTATTTTTTTCCGACATATACATATCTGTATAGATTTACTTTTCTTTTGTTTACCTACCTATTTAACAATCTTCTTATTTGCGTGTCGATGTCCTTCCAACGAAATAAACAAAATTTTTCCCGAGAAGTGTTCGGCCACATTCACGGCCTCAACGGTAGCCGTCATCAGGTCATCCCAACACTTAATCACTCTTAAACAATAGTGATTAAGTGATGTGTCTTCCAGCACAGTGCTTCACTATATTGAGAATCACTGTGCCTGAAGACTATCGCTGGTTTAATTTCAGTTAAAGGAGAGTATCTCGGGGCGTCACGTTTTTAATGGCCATTAAGCCCCCTGCAATTATAGGTGGCTCGGCTGTATTGGGGGAAAAGCTGTTTAAAATTAAGTATTTGTATTTTAATATGCATAAGTGAAGATGAGTATCTACTTATTTCAGTATCAACAACGTACTCAGGAATATGATGATTTTTTTTGGTTTACTCTATTCTTATACTTTGGTTAGATTAAATCATGGAAGTATAGGATTAAATAATAAAAGTGCATCCTTATTTTATGCAATTTTTTGTTTTGTCTTTGAATTGACGAGAAAATAGCCATGATATAGACAACAGTACAAATTAAGTACAAGTTTAATTTGTTCTAGGTATAAACAATGCAATGTGACACGTGAATCTGATACTTCTTGACAATGAGAAAAAAAAATACAGTTTATGATCCTGTAAAAAATTTAGACTACTTTGCGATTAGCTACATACGAATAGAACCAACAACTCGATTATTTGAGACAGAGTGAGAGTAAAAGGACTATATATTTTTTAAATTAAATAAATACTGTACATATGCTGTTAATCCTAAATTAATTGACATTATTCCTATCAATAAATAGATATATAATATAGCTTGTAGCGCTTGAGAATATTGATTCGCAAACGCTACAAGCAATCTTTGGCCAGACATGGATTAATATTCATGTTATGATACGAAATGCTTGGCGCAAAATGATATTTCAGTGAAAGTTATTGAAATCTCTATTAACTCCAGACCAGTCAATATGAGCCGGTGCTTTAATAGAAGTGGCGTCGGGTGGCACGAATTGTCCTACGGAGTTCATACAATATTCAAAGCACAGAAAATTACTCCTTGTTAAAAGTGGTCAATGTACCATAATACGCTAACTAAATTTGTCATAAGATAGTAAGTAAAAGAAATTGAAAAGTGGATTATAGATAAAGACGTTTCAGTAAATATAAATAGCTTTTGCCCGCGACCTTGCACGCTTTCTTAAATTCCATGACAACAGTATTTTTTTCCTGTGTCCTTCTCAGTGTTTTTAGTTTCGAGATTGGTTCAGTATAATTATAAAGTGTAAAAAAGGAACAAATAATCAAACATGAATACAAACTCTCTATATAATATAGTTACTAAGCATTAGGATGCGATCCTAATCTTTTGTGATGTGCTTAATAGCATACGGCAGGTAAATTATTAAAGCAAACAGCTTACAAACTATCACAAAATATCAATTTTAATGCCGTCATTGTCATTGGAAATGGCTAGAGTTAGATAAAAATGGAAGGCACTAAGATAATGTGCTGAACCACATAACAAAGTGGGACTAGGTAAAGGGGAAGATTGGCATTCCGCGTTACGTTCACGGGGGAATTCGCCACAGTGAATTTCGCGGCGATGCCAACGGCGACTAAAAGAAATACATACAAATGCATTTGTTTCATTACACTAATCGTCACTACTCCTCATTATGCCTCGCCAGTCACCATTTCCCGTGCTTTTTAGTGCATTTGTTATGTATTGCATCGCAGCGAAATACGCATTGGCGAGTTCCCCTGTGCCCAAGATGTTAAAGGTGACTAGATCAAAAGGATACCTCTGTAACTTCATTATTTGATCCAAGTACACACCACCCTTAATAGAAGACGCCACGTGCGCTCAAATTTCTTCATCAAGCAATTGGGTTGCCAGCATTAAGTAAAGATGCTTTATAATTGCTTTGCGTCCTTGCTTTTGGTAGTGTTGATAATATTAGTGGCTCTGGGGTGGTTTGTAATAGTGGTTTAATAGTAGAATTACTTTAATGTTAAGTGTGCAGCTGGCACACAACATCTGAAATGCGTTGGTTCTGAATTTAATCGTTTAAAATGTGTTGAAATTGCTCAAAGAGGATGCGCGCATTTATTTAGTTATGCTATACAACAACATAATAAGGAATTGCTTCCATTTTTCTCTCTTCTATAAATGAATAGGAATAAATTAGTAAAATTGGCATAACTTTTAGATATTTTATTCAGGATTTTAAGTCCACTCTCTGTTTTTCTTTCTACCAGAATCGGGTAGGTAATAGTAGCGCACTAAGTGCTCTGGTGGAACCTCAAGTTCCCAAGGCACTACAATACAATACAAAAACTCTTTATTGCACAACAAGGATACATTGTTTAATACAAGCAATTACAAGAAAAATAACCTTGCGCAAAGGCACTACCAGTAGAGTCAATAAATTTAAAAAAATACAAAATAACTAAAACACAATAGATTTAAAAATATTTACAGATTACAATAATGCTTACATAAAAATAAATTAATAACTAATGAATATTTACTCGTAAACCCATCATAGTCACATAAAATGCATAAAACCGCAACTAATCCGCAAAACACTAAAGAGTCGATTCCGAATATTAATCCATGTGTAATTAACTAACGAAATCAGAGCACAATTTTCAGTGTTTGCAATACCAGCTTTACCAATGTTGCCATAACCACACGCTCGCTAATTCTCCTAGTCAGCATGTTGGTATACAATCTAAACTAATTTACCCTGCTGCAGAGCTGAAGCATTTGTTTATTTGCAAGTGTTACTATTTGAATTTAGTACATAGGGAACATGCAATATTTTCAATTTCTTTTTAAAGTTTTCATTTTAAAGAATTCCATCTAGGATATTCATACACAAATACATAAAAAAATTAAAACACTATAATTTATCTGAAAAATGCGGTTTGAAATTGACACTTTGAATTTTCGCGCGAAAACAAACCTATAGTTCCGATGACGTCATTCCTGTCTGTCAATGGTCGTACTGTTTGTCGCTGGCTTTCATACATTTGCATATTTTTCGAATTTCGAGATATTTTTTTGTAAAAATTTAAAATGGACTATCCATCAACGTGATTATAACAATACTACTAATATTCCGAAAAAAAGACGTGTTGACTCCTGTTTTGTGCCAATGTGACCATCTACTTCAATAAAGTTTTCAAATAAATTGTTTTTGACTGGACCTTCTGACCCAAAACTGGTTTCAAGCTGCAAAGAGAAATGACAATTATTCTTTAAAGACCATTATTCGATGCTGTGAAGATCACTTTGACGTAAGTCGGCGAATTTACTTGTTATATGCATAGATTAATATATGGTTTTATGCTTAGTTAATCTGCTTACTGTACGTAGAAACACGTTATTTACTTACCTAATACTTAGGTACAAAACTTGTCTCTAGTAGAAGCCGCTGGATAAAATGCAAAGTTTAACAACTATGATTTACACATACCGTAGTAATTTAGTCCCTTTCATTTCTACACTTAAAAACTCTGTACTGTCGATAAGGCCGCCTTTGTACCATAGATAATAATAATATTCATGTACTTTCTACAATTTGGTGCAATAAAGAGTTATTTATTATTTATTACTTTCGACAAAAAAAGGTACAACCATATCAACACTAACTCTTGGTAAATTCCTGGAGTCTGCTTTGATAAACCCAACTTCCATTTTTATTTAAAACGCGGAATTAATATTCCCATAAAATAATATTCACTTTAACAACCACCTCAATTAAGTTATCATAACAGGAGTGACGTCACTAAACGTTCATTGGTGTTTTCAAATACGTTTCGTTTCAAGTTATTTTTTTAGTCGTAATTATTGTTGAAAATCAATATTAAGTAACATAAAAACGTTGCAGTGGCCCTTCTTTTACATTTTTTTAACATTTTAATCATAAAATTTTCATAAATATTATATTTGCATCTTCCCTAATCCTTTTTTAATAGAAACGTTTTTCGAGGTCGTCGCGTCGGCAGTTTTGCGTGGATTTAACTAATTACCGGGATCAGTAATTTTTGAAAAAGCTGTCAAAGTTTTATGTTTGATTTCGAATGATTTTCGTTCATACATTCCCCTATTTTAGAAAAGTGTGACTCACCTAAAAATACTTTTCTAAAGTACTCAGTTCTGGGGTGAATAAAGCCTGATAACCTTCTCAATACTTCAGTATCTATACTACAGTATACTACAGTATACTGTAGTATAGATATAGTATACTACAGTATCTTCTACTCCTAAATTGCTCCTGACTAAGCGTGAAGTCAAAGTCAAGTGATGAAGGAGAGCCTACTTAGGCATTTATAATATGAGATAGGAAGGACAATATTAGAAATATTACTCATAAAGCACGAGAACTGTATACGTACACATATAGCAGACTAAGATAATTATTTTATGTAGACTAGGTACATTCTGCAAATGTAGTATGGCAGGATATATGCTGTGTCCTAGTGCTATGATTTAAGTTGCAGCAACGTATTGTGCACGTAAATTGTTGTGGTTTGATTTAATAGCTACAATACCTGCTATTATTGGGCATGTGATTCTCAAAGGAGTTATGTTGGGTACAGTATATATAAAGCGTGAATTTTCAATTACCCGAAAGTTAAAAACGTAGATAGAATCTCTCTGAGACCCTTATTCCCAATAGTTCTGTTGGCAAAAACAACATCATGTTTGCCGAACTAGTGAGACTTTGTGATTTCCCGGCATTCACTCGTTTCTCTGACAATCATTTATTTTACCGACATTTACGTTCTTTTCAGACATTCAATTGTACCCCGACATTAACTTGTTTTTTTTCGATATTCATTTGTTTTCTATAAATTCATACATGTTTTAAAGATGAGATAATAAAAAACACGTTATGTAACAACTTACTACTCAATAGAACTGGTGGGAATAAGGGCTCTGAGATACAGGACCATTTTCTGAAAAGAACACAGGACTTTTAAAACACGAAAAAAAAAACATTTTTGACAGAAACTTGTATTTTCTGGTTCAAAGTGAAACGATTGTAAGATATTTCAGGATAAGCATATTAAGCATAATGGGATACTTACATTCAAACTAGTATGACCATGAGGAAACAGCGTATATTTTCAAATAACAAGGTATTTTCAGAGATAAATGTATTTTTTTAATTACTCATGTTAGAGGCATTTATATATTTTTTTAGAATAGAATAGAATATTTATTAACTAATTAATTAATCCTAGACTAAGATAGCTAAAACTTAAAAATATTTCTGCACTGCCTGTTGCTAGGAAACGTTGAAATATTCCTCCGCATCGCTGTCCATCGATGGTAAAGTACCCAGAGAGCTGACAGCATTGACATGTGGTGAAACGGAATGTGCCGTCATCAAACAGGGTACCAAGGTTTGATGACGGCAAGGCCTGAAGCCAAAGTCCCGATTCCCATTCTCCCACAGCCAGAAAGCCGGCGCAAACTGCAGTATTGCCCGGAGAACTGCAGAGCGGCCAATCCCACTACCTCTGGGAGGAGGGGTTCTTCGGGAGGTCAATATTTGGACAAGTCATATATAGCGTCATTCAGGCCTAGTATCTTGGGATCCACCAGCGATGATGACAGTATTTTACGACGTGTATGTGTATAACGAGTATTATAAAACTGCATAACAGAGTGACGTTATAACAGACAATCAAATATGATGAAGCCTCCTTCCTTGAAGGAATCCGCCGTCACGGCGCCTGCTGTAATGAGAGGCGCCTGTGCCCCGCAGTGGCCCATTTAATAACTTGCTTACCCTTAGAAGTCTTTCGTTACACCGATATGTATTTTCAGCCGCGTGGAATTTCATTTCATTGAGCAATTCTAATTAACATGAAAATTTTGTGTGTTTACGGTGTACCTACATAAATTTATTGAAATAACAATTTTTCGGGGATTGGTTTATTCACTTTGAATAACTGAAATTGATAAAGGCGAAAGGCGGTTCCGAAACTCTGACACCAGGGTACATAGGGTTGATTGACCATGTAATCCACTCGATATGAATGAATGACTGAAATTGTACAACATTTTGACCGGTCAATTGCTTTTTTTTTTTTTATTTATTTATATATTTCAGCGTTCCCTCGCTGTATTGCGAGACTTATACACTGAGCAAAAAAGCTGCCAGCTCTCAAGTCTCCTGTTGCCTCCACGAGGCGCGTCGTGATGTCCCTTAAAAATAACTTTGCATCAGGGCCCCAAGGACCCATCGTTTCTACCGCGAACGGTAAGAAAAAATAATTATCCACCAGACCCGTATATTTTCGCTTTTTGCCTGCCTCCGCCGCATAGGCTGCCGCGCCACCACGGTGAGATGTAGATAATAAATGAGAAGGGGCCAATGTATCCACACATGTGACATCCAAAACAAAGCTTGTCCGATGAATGGATGAACCGCTGAAATTTGTAGGGTAGGGACCGAATCTGCAGGAGGCTCTGGCAGAGGATGACGATATGATGATGCTTGCGGATGCTTTTCTACTAATGAGGCCAAAGTTTCATCATTTTCTGGCTTTATTACATGCTAAATATCATCATTCACATTTCAGCCGTAGGTAGTTCGGTACTGCTGCAATGAGCGGTTGGTAGCTGCATTCAGCGCCTACCTGCGACCCTCCTGAGCGTATGGAAAATATATACTTACTTAACTAAAAGTTTTAATTAAATTACATAGACAACTTTGTCACAATTCTGTAATGACGCATGACGAAGCGCCAAAAAAAAAAGATATGCATATTTTAATATTAGGAATTTAGGATAGTTGAGAAAATTGTATTTTAAAATTAGAGTGACGGAGAGATTCTTCGGTGTGATAGACGGTCGCTTTTATAGCTGCTTCTGTGTAAATACGATCACTAAATAATTACGATCAAAATAAATTATTGTCATCGAGCCCTGTCGTCGCTTAATTATACCCTATTTCACGGGTACTGGACAATTTTGGCGGAATTTAAAGCCGTGCACCATTTTCAAGCTGCGATGATGAAACAAGCTTTTTCTGGAATTGTTTAATATCATTCTATTTGATTGAGTAAATATGTGATCCCTTAATTGGTATCTATATGTTTACAAGGAACAATAGTTTTCTGAACAATTCACTTTTGATATTCATTGAAAATGTAGAGAACACAATTTATGTATCGACGTGATTGTGATCGGGTTTCGGAGAAATAGAGTATTTCGTGCTACAAATATTATTTGTAAAATGAAGCTAAGGATGTATATTGACGACCGATTTAAAACTATTCATTATACCTATCATAAGAAATTCGCAAAATTTTAAAATAATTACCTGTTAATGCGATTAGTACCTAAACACTCGAGATTTTAAAGGCTAAACACTTTACACATACTAAGTACTTTTTTGCAATAGGAGTTCACTTCCACATTACATTTTACATTCTTTAAAATAATTTATAATTCAGGATTGAACGCGCTACCAGCATTTGTAGGTGCCCGACCCAAATAAAGATATGATATCCAATACCATCTCGTCTAAGAGCTGTTTAAAAATGTAGCCGGCATGTTCGAATAGGATCGTAAAACGAACACTGATATCCTCAGCTTCATGTTTATGTGCCACCGAATGTTTTCATGTATGTTTCTTTTAAAGTATTTTATTAGCTGAGCGAGCAGCAGGGACATAATTGGTAAGAGGTGGCGAAGAATAGCTCAAAGTAGACTACCTTAGGTATTATGGGTCGCCAAAACTTACTTTGGATCATTGCGACATTCTTTCATTTGGTGTGACATAATACAAAAGCGAGAATGACTTAATCACAAAATTGAAGTATAATCGTACGGTTAAGTTATTGCGTCTGAGGATGCAGCTAGAAACTAAGTAGAAGGATACATATAAATCCTATAGGTCAGGGTTAAAAACTTCCATAGTAACTAACCTGGGAAGATCGATCGAATTCGAGGTAATGTCAAAACCTAACCCGAAAAGATTTTCTCTGTGTGTTTTATTCCAAAAAGCGTTTAAATGCGACTGTTATAAGAAAATTTGTCTAAACATATTTTTGTGTACTTTAGATTTTTCCATAAAAGTAATTTAAAAATAAAGTACTTGCTTTGAAAATAAAATCCCACTGCTTCGATCGCTGAGAGAGGGATTTATTTTAAAAGTTTCACCTTCGGAGAGACACGTTTAGTCAATAAGGGGCATTTTTCCCCAATGCTTGCTTTCCTCAAATATCTAAGGCAAACAAGGGTTTCTCTGTTGATATTTTTGCAAATTCCTTACTAGCTGTGAACTCTTCCATTACTTGTAGTAAAGTATTATGTAGACTTTTAGAGATTATTTCAATATTTGTATGTTTAACAATAACGTGTGCAATTCAATTCAAAAGTTATCAAATCAGCGGAATAGATTTGGTTGAAATTTTAGGGTTCGCCGTATTCGAAGGTGAAAACCCGATTGTGTTGTTTAACCTACGCTATCTATTCGATCTGTAATCAATTCTTATAAATAAACACAGTTTCTATAGGTGTATATATATATAGGAGTATATGTATTGTCGTTAAATCTACAAATATGTTTTTGAATAAAACGTGGCTCTTACTAAAATAATTTTATGAAGCTGTAGGTATGTAGTGTGGTGGTACTTAATCTAGAAAAAAACAGTAGAATAAAACATTATTTCGAATCCTCTAACAATAGGTAGTTAAAATGGTCAGACAAAAAGAAAAAAGTTGGCAAAGTTATTTCCATGAACGAATTTTTCAACTAAATGAATATAATGTACTGTCTCCGCCACAGTAATTAACTAAGTAACGGACGGTGAGAAAATTTTACCAGCAATATAATTTTCAAAATTCGAAAATTTTTGTACCTATGATGTAGGTAACCTATGCAAAGCTAAAATAGGGTGACATAAATAAAGCGAATTTTTTCTTTCTGAAGTCAAGTTAGCGTTTGTAAAATAGGAAATAGCAAAATTTAATAATATTATTGAAAAATATTCCTCGAAGAATAAATTTATGCTTTCTGTTTCACCTCATAGTACTTACTCTACATATTTTTAGAAATAAAAGTAGGTATGCTGGGTAGAAATATTTTATCACGTGAGATTGCTAGAAGGCGAATTACTACTGCTTAACTTTTTGTGTTCTCAATATGGCGGAGCTGGTGCCTAATGTACCGGAAATCACATTTTCCGTGACAAAAACTACGTAACCGTACTCTTGGAATGCCCAGATTGAAGTTTTTGGCAATGTGATATATCTTTACAAGTGAGAAGTTTATTGGTTTCAAGTTCCTGGAGACGAAATCGGCAATATATCTCCAGATAAAGTTATTTTATTGTATTAAAGTATTTTAAGCCTGGAATATTTCGCAACAGTATCCATTAATTTCAACGCCTTTCTCTGACCCTGAAACTGAAACATAAAAACTTTCAGTGTTAGAAATAGGTAGACAAAATATAATCTAAACTTAAATACCATCGCTTTTCATTTAAATCCAGTAAGCGGATGACTTAATTTCAACCCCATCGACGCAAAACCATAAACGAAAAACGGTATATCTCTGGGCTTATTCGAAAGAGCATCGTAACATGACGTTCCTTTCTCAATGGATTAATCATAAAGATTTCATAACAACTCAAAACGAAACAACAGAAAATACAACAAAGATTACAGCAGCTATTTGACCGGATAGTAACATTCAAAGCCAACAAAGACCTAATTGAATCAATACAATAAATGCGCTATCCGGTCAGATTGCATGTGTGTGTAGTTCATAAACAATGTATCCGAACCCGGATTACCTGGGAACGTTGGAAGTACACTCCCGGAAAATTAAGGATCGCTTGAAGAGAAAACAGTTTCGTTTAAAATTTACGGCGTTTTAGCCCAAACTCCAAAACTTTTGTTGTGATGTGTACCGCAGTAGAATTTAATACTTATGTGCTTCCTCCTAAATCAATAATGTTTGGATGAAAAGGGATTGTGTTTATGAAAATTTTGTTTTGAAATGAATTACATGCAGTATATCTGGGTTGAATTAATTTTGTAATTAAGGGGGATGGATATACATACGATACCTATTACAAATAAACAAATATGAAAAACATAACCCTCCTTCTGTCGCAGTCGAGTCAATAAAATGCAGATCAACTTTAATGAACATTTAATTTTATCAATATGTCGCCTGCATATTTTTGGTATTTCATTTAGTTCCTTTGAGTTCCGAGTAGCTTTAATACTATTTAATTTTCAGCGGACGCAATTTTCATAATATTTGTTCGTTTTAACTTTGATCAATAAATGTGTGTAAAACATAAAAAAATATCTTTATTTTTGACGAAGAACAAACTTTTTCGACCTGGCACTACCGTTTTAATAAAAACTGAAAATTATAAATTTATATTCATACTAGCTGTTTTCCGCTGCTCCGCCTGCGTCAAAAAGTAGCCTATGTTTGACCCCGGGTCTTCAACTATATTCATATCAAATTTCATCAAAATCCGTTTAGCGGTTTGGCCGTGAAAGCGTAACAGACAGACAGTCAGACTTTCGCATTTATAAAATTAGTATGGGTGCGCGTTTTTTTGACAAGGGGAATATAGATGGGTGTCATTAATGTTTTTGATTATTATCATTAATCTTTCAAGTTGGACTCATAGCAGAAAATACTAAAAACTAGAAATTAAATAATTTCTGCCCGTGTGGCATGTTAGCAAGACCTCTGGATGCGCTTCCCCGTGGGATAGCAATGCATAACTGTTGGGCGAAACAGCAGCCAGTCTTCCTGTCACTAGCAGCAGAATTTGTATATAATTTGTTTAATAAACAGCAATATAAAATAAAATAAACGAAATATATTCAAACTTCCTTAGTCCATACACATAGACTTATTACTCATTCGTAGCCTACACAACATAAATCAAACTAGCGACCGACTGAAAATTTACCGTATTCATGTGAATAGTTACGAGTTCACTAGGTAGTTTGCGAGAGTTCTGAAATTATAACGAATGGGGCTATAGATCAGCGCCCTAAGCCGGACGGGGCAGGTGTCTCGGCGTGTGGCGAATCCCTATAATTTCACTTTACCTCGGGCGTAATCTCAACTTTTTCCGTCGCTAAGACTGGGTTGAAAAAATAAATACTTTTCTTTCCCACAATGAAAAAATTACGATCAATGTGGATGTACAGTATCGTGCCTGTTGTATTTTAGTCAAAAACAGTCCAGCAGTGGACTTTAATAAAAAATAATTAGGAAATAGACATTTGTACGCAAAAATGTTCAATCTCTGAACCAGTATTAGGTTATAAGGTCGTTGAGGTAACCTAATACTTACTGCTAAGTATATTCTGTCTTGGAATTATGATTCATTAGATGTTAATATTTCATATAGGTACTATTTAGCATGGAAGAGATTGCATTAGTCATTTGGCCGCCTATTGCCCATCTTGTAACAGAAAATTGTTCGGTGCCATGAAGGTTTTTATTTGCTAACTTTGCTTAATGGCAATATAGGCTAGTTTCCTTAAAAAATATAATTAGTCTGTCAGTTAGTTATTCAATGAAATATTGAAGACGTATTTTTTGTTTTGAAAATTAAACAAGGAGGTAAATATATGGCGCGTTAAAATTCCGTGTGACGTCACAGTGTGCTACACTTTTTCGCAATATGTGACGTCACGAGACCCCACTCCTAAACTTTGATGCGTTATATCTTTATAATTTATCGCTCAATTGACAAATAAAAAATATGTCACTAATATATTTTGATTCCCTAAATGACGGACTAATTTTAATGTTAATGTTTTGACCCCGGAAACTAGCCTATTGATAACTAATGCTTCATCAGAGCATGGTGAACTATAAAACTAATAATAACCTCGATGTGACTCACAACTGAATGACGTGAAGTCTCACGTTTTTCATATTATACCGCTCGCGCTGGTCCTGAGAGAATGTCTGCCATTATGAGACTTCAACTGTCGACATAGCTTTACTTTGAAATTATTTATATGAAAATTTCTTTCATATAAATAATTGTGTAACGTTTATTAAAAGACAACTTATTGCATACAACTTACAACAACAAATACACTTTATTGGACCAAATTATTTAGATTATTAATTAAAAATTTATTCGTTATCCATACTTCCATACTATCTATACTAATATTATAAGTGCAAAAGTCTGCCTGTCTGTTACATTTTCTCGGCCAAACCGCTGAACGGATTTTATAGTTGAAGACCCGGGGTCAAACATAGACTTATACCTTTTGATGCAAGCGGAGCTCCGGGAAACAGTTAGTCGGATATATAAATGAACATAAAAATATTGCGGTGAAATGAAGATAAACGGATTAATGTTATGTAGGTCAAATCGCTCCTATAAATAGTCCTGCCTTATCTAGAACCACATTGGTTAAAGAACGGCCAATTCATATTTCTATTGTTACGAGCTCGGGGTTCGCAATTTGGAGAAAAACACCTGATGACTCTTAAAAACGTTTATTCCCACAAGGATGGTCGCCGACGTCACTTCACTTCACTTATCACTAACAATGTCCAAAACACTTGCTAATCACAGTCACTATAACTTGCCGAGGTCGCTTGTATCACTTGTTATTCGCTCCGGATATCGCTTCTTGATCGCACTTGTAGCTCAGTTAAATTAGAACTGCCCTCCTGAGGCACCTTCCGATATTTATATGGCCCGGGAAACCCGCTCCATAAGTTTCTAGAAAGATCACAACTACTCCGGAATAGAGAGAGAGGGATACTCTCTGTCTCGTTCCCTTAGTACATACTAGAAGTGCGAGAGCGAGACAAAGCAATATGTCAGAGCGAGATAATCGATGTACTAGATCGTTCGCGATATTATTCCCGTATGGAAACACGCGACGATTGTACGAGAATTTTCCGCGGACAGCGCTTCTCAAACTTCCGCGGGCCGCATTTTATTTTTATTTATTTTTGATTTCGTAACACTGCCCCCTTCTTAGAGATGCTCGTCCCGAGCATCATCATTTCTTCCGTGATATTTCGCCAAGCGGTCGATGTGAACAATCTTCATTGCTCCTCTTGGTTGACGCTGTATCCGATACGTCACATCATTTAGTCGCGTTACCACCTTGTATGGGCCCTCCCACTTGGTTTGTAACTTTGGCGATTTCCCTTTCCGGCGAGTCGGGTTGTGAAGCCAGACTAGAGCGCCTTTCTCGAAGCCATTTGTATTCGACATTCTGTCGTATCTGGTCTTCATGTTCTGACTCGACTGCAACCCGTTTTCTCGAACTGCGGCGTGTATTTCTCGCATTCGGTCACGCAGATCAGAAACGTAGTCTTGAACACTTTGAGGTTCATCTGGTGAGCCTCCTGTTAGGAGGTCCACTGGCAACCGCAGCTCACGACCGTAGTTGACATATGCCGGAGTTGCCTTTATGCTTTCATGTTCTGCTGTTCTGTACGCTAGCAGGAACAGTGAAATGTACTTGTCCCAGTCCCTTTGATGGCTTTCCACTATTTTTGCCAGATGTCTCTCGATCGTCTGATTAAACCGTTCGACCATCCCGTCTGACTGAGGATGGTAAGCCGTGGTTCGGGTTTTGTTCATTCCCATAATCCTGCAAACTTCTTGAAAAACCTGTGACTCAAAATTCCTGCCTTGGTCGGAATGGATTTCCAAGGGCACGCCAAAGCGACAAATCACTTCTTCCACTATCTTGGTTGCAACTGTCGTAGCTTCTTGGTTTGGTATGGCGAACACTTCCGGCCACTTAGTGAAGTAGTCCATGACAACCATGAAATACTTGTTCCCTGAGTCAGTGACAGGAAATGGTCCAGCTACGTCGACTGCAATGCGTTCCCAAGGTGCACCGACGTTGTACAGTCGTAGATTCCCTCGGCTCCTGGTATGTGGCCCTTTTACGGCAGCACAAGTTGTACACTTGCGGCACCAGTCCTCCACATCCTCCCGACAATGGAGCCAGTAGAACCTTTCGCGGATTTTCGTTAGCGTCCTCTTGACTCCCAAATTTCCACCGGACACGCCGTCGTGTACTTCCCGAAGAACATCACGTATTTTTGTTCTTGGAACCACAATTTGCAGTTGAAACTCTCTGCCGTTAGGTTTATCCCATTTCCGGTAGAGTATTCCGTTTTGTACAACGAGGCTATCCCATTGCGCCCAGTACGCCTTGGAAACAGTGCCTGTCGGTGCAACTTCACTCCACTTTGGCTTATCATTACTTTGTGCCTTCCACCTGATGATGTGCCGTAGGTCATCATCATTCTCTTGCTCCTTTCTCATCGCATCGTTCTCCCAGGTCTCTAATGGTTCTGTCCGAGTTAGCTTTACTGTCATTTCTTTTAACTCCTGCCTGATACAGTGCTTACAATCTTCTGGGCAGGGTCTGCGTGACAGCGCATCTGCGTTTCCATGGGCCTGTCCTCGACGGTGTTCGATAATGTAGTCATATTCCTGAAGTTGTTCAATCCATCGAGCAACTTGACCTTCTGGGTTCTTGAATTGCAACAGCCATTTTAACGCTGCATGATCCGTGCGAAGTAAAAACTGCCTACCGATGAGGTATTTGCTGAAGTGTTGTAGCGTCTTCACTACTGCCAGTAGCTCCCTTCTTGTCACACAATAGTTCCTTTCCGGTTTAGACAGCGACTTACTGAAGTACGCTATAACAACTTCCCTGTCTTCCTGCTTTTGAGATAGTACCCCACCGATTGCGGTATTACTTGCATCCGTATCCACTATAAATTGACCTTCTGGTTGAGGGTATCCCAAGACTGGTGTTTCGCACAGATGTTTCTTCAGTTTTTCAAAGGCAATTTCGCAAGCTTCATCCCAACTAAATTGACGTTTCTCTTCAGTTAGTCGGTGTAATGGCTTTGCAATCTCCGAGAATCCTTTCACGAAACGTCTATAGTACGAGCAAAGGCCAAGGAATGCTCGTACTTCTGTCTTGTCCTTGGGGGTAGGCCACTTCTGAACGGCTTCCACTTTCTCCGGGTCAGTCAGGATTCCTTCACTGGTAATGACATGGCCTAGATAGCTCACTTCGTTCCTGAATAAGCGGCACTTTTTCGGATTCAATTTTAGGTTGGCTCCATGAATTTTCTCGAAGACTTGCTCCAAGTTCCGCAAGTGGTCCTCAAAGTCTCGGCCAACGATGATAACGTCATCCAAATATACTAGACAGGCTTCTCCTACCAATCCTGCTAGTACACATTCCATCAGTCGCTCGAAGGTAGCTGGCGCGTTACATAATCCGAATGGCATGACGTTGAACTGCCATAATCCCTTGCCTGTCGAGAATGCAGTCTTCTCCTTATCCTTCGGATGGATTTCCACTTGCCAGTACCCAGATTTTAAGTCCAATGTTGAAAACCATTTCATGCCACTAAGGGTATCCAAGGTGTCATCAATCCGAGGCAGCGGGTAACTGTCCTTCTTGGTGATGTCATTAAGTCGTCTGTAGTCAACACAGAACCGCGTGCTTCCGTCCTTCTTCTTTGGTGGACCATGGACTTGCTGATGGTTCAATAATTTTATTCCTTTCCATATCCGCCAGCAGCTCTTTGACTTCTATTTCTTTGGCTATAGGGATTCTTCTCGCTCGCTGTCGGATGGGTCTCTCATTTCCGGTGTCAATCCTGTGTTGTACTAGCGACGTTCTTCCTAAGTCTCCTTCTTGGCTGGTGAAGATGTCGGAGTAGCGCAGTAGAAACTTCTTAGCTTTAATGCTCTGCGAGTACGTTAGATTGCTTTTGCAGTTACTTAGAAGCTCATTGACTGTAGAATCACTGGTACTCGTTGTATCTGAGCTTTGTGTTGTACTGCACTTTTTCAGCCAGACAACTTCCTCACATTTTCCAATGATGTTGCCTTGGTTTAAGGTCCTCTCTTGGTCGCCTAGATTAAGTACTCTTACTACTGCGGTGTTTCTTCCTTTCACGAGAGTCCTCGCGGTCATGAGTCCTCGAGCCGTAGGTTTATTAGCTATCTCCTCAATCAACACGCATCCGGTAGATTTCTTGTTCCTTGTTACTGGTAACTTTACTAGTACTTGGGCTTCTGCTTTCCCAGGTATGACCGTTTGCTTTAAACATGTCACTCTCCCGTTAATGCCTCCTAGGATGATGATCTCTTCTTCACCACTAGCAACGTCTATTCTACAGTTGTACTTTTTCATGAAATCTAATCCCAATACACAATCGTCCATAATTTCAGCCACGATGACGTTGTGGGTATATGTGGTTTCTCCCATAGACATTTTTACAGACACTTCTCCCAGGACGGGTATTGGCTGGCCGGAGGCAGAAAGAAGCCGACAGTCCAGTTTCCTCATGCTTCTCATTATGGTCCTTACTAAGTGAGGTCGGACTATTGTTCTTGATGCTCCGGTATCCAGCGTCATCCTGCAGTTGATCCCATTTACAGTTCCAGATATTACGAGACTATTTCCGTTGCATGCCTGAGAGATAATGGTTGTCGGGGCTTCCTCCGTGCCAGCCAGTACTCGCCCCCTAGTCCTGGCTCTTACTCGTTTCCCTGGTTCCTCTCCGATGATAAAGCCTCCTGCTTCATCTTCAGTTCCTTCACGTCGTCTTCAAGCTTCTTGATCTTTGGGCAATTCATTTGTAGGTGCCCTCGGTCGCCGCACCTATAGCACATGGATCCAGGTCTCTTCCTTAGCGGAGCTTTTATTTCCCTAACTTCCTCCACTACTTCGCGCACTTTGTGTGTCGCGGAATGACGGATGTCATGTCTGACGGCTTCCACCTCCAAAGCGTGGGCCAGTGCATCTTTTAAAGAGGCATGATGGTTTAGCCTTACTGCAGCTCTGACTTCCGAATCCTTGATGCCGTCGACGAACGCCTGCACGGTGTTGGACTCAAGCATCTTCAAATCGGCCCCTGGATACGCCTTGCGGACGAGTTTTTCTATTTCCAGCGCCCATTGCTGCAGACCCTCTCCTGAGCGCTGGACTCTGTCGCGGAGTTGAGCGCGGAAGACGTGCTTCAAATGCCGTTCCCCGTATCGCGATTCCAGTGCCTCCAGCAGGTCCTTGAATCCACTGCCCGACGGAAGAACCTCCAAGACCGTCAGAGCCTGTCCTCGGAGTGCGACGGTGAGAGCTGTCAGGCACTGTTCATCTGTCCATCCGTTAGCAGCTGCGATGGTCTGGAACTGTTGACGGTATGCCCGTGGGCCCGTGGTGGGCAATGACTGTTCCGCCAGATGCAACTGCTACTCCCGTTGTTTCAAGGCGCACGACCTTCTTCTGTAATGTGGAAAGGTCCGTCTTCATATTTTCCATGTCGTTCCCAAGAGTCGTGACGCGTTCCTCCACCAAGTCAACATCCTTGCGTAATTTGGTAACCACGCCACTAACTTCACCAATAGCTGACAGGAGTTGCTGTTGAGCCTTTTGTTGTTGCTCTTGAGCCTTTTGTTGTTGCTCTTGAGCTTTTTGTTGTTGCTCTCTTGCGTCTTGTAGAAGCTTCTCCTGCATTGTAAATTTGTTGTCCAGCATTCGCATCAATTCCCCAAAATCAAAGAAAGGCGCAGCCTGGTGGGCGTTGGACTTGTCCTGGCGGGCGTTGGATGTGGCCTGGTTGGTGTTGGACGTTGCCTGGTGGGTGTTGGGCATGGCCTGGTGGGCGTTGGACGTGTCCTGGTAGGCGTTGGACATGGCCTGGTGGGTGTTGGACATAGCCTGGTGGGCGTTGGGAGTGTCCTGGTAGGCGTTGGACGTAGCCTGGTTGCCGTTGGACGTGGCCTGGTGGGTGTTGGACATGGCCTGGTGGGTGTTGGACGTGCCCTGGTGGCCGGTGGGCGCGGTGGGAGCGGACTGGTCAGCAGATCCAGTAAAAGTGGCTTCCGCAGCACGCTTCGCCCTCGTCTTCACACCCTCACTGGTGACGTCTTCTCTCGGAGTCAATGGCATCTCTAAATCCACTTATGACACCAATTGTTACGAGCTCGGGGTTCGCAATTTGGAGAAAAACACCTGATGACTCTTAAAAACGTTTATTCCCACAAGGATGGTCGCCGACGTCACTTCACTTCACTTATCACTAACAATGTCCAAAACACTTGCTAATCACAGTCACTATAACTTGCCGAGGTCGCTTGTATCACTTGTTATTCGCTCCGGATATCGCTTCTTGATCGCACTTGTAGCTCAGTTAAATTAGAACTGCCCTCCTGAGGCACCTTCCGATATTTATATGGCCCGGGAAACCCGCTCCATAAGTTTCTAGAAAGATCACAACTACTCCGGAATAGAGAGAGAGGGATACTCTCTGTCTCGTTCCCTTAGTACATACTAGAAGTGCGAGAGCGAGACAAAGCAATATGTCAGAGCGAGATAATCGATGTACTAGATCGTTCGCGATATTATTCCCGTATGGAAACACGCGACGATTGTACGAGAATTTTCCGCGGACAGCGCTACTCAAACTTCCGCGGGCCGCATTTTATTTTTATTTATTTTTGATTTCGTAACACTATGTAGGCTCATGATAAAAATAGAGAATTAGGGTTCGCATTTTGTTTTCATTCAAATTTTAATCTATCGCTTTAGATCGTAAGCTGAGGATGTAGCTTGGAAACAAAGGACGGCTGAGGAACAAGAAATAACAATGCAAGCAACTTGCGGCTGCACGAGCAATACCACAAGACGAAACATTATTGAAACGTCCCGAAATCCACTTAGTTTTATGACTTGGAAAATGCGATACGACGAGGGGTACAGCCGCGTGAGATTATGTATGACACGATTTCCTCACACGTTGCCATGGGAACGGATACGAAATGAAACACAAAGTAAGGAAGGCGCTATGTGACCCTTCGTAGAATTCACTATTTGTATACGGTGATGGCTTTCTTATTGGTGTGGTTATGAAATGCTACTACTACTGCCATAGTTTTTCCAAGTTACTACATAGGAGTCTTCAAGATGAGCGTGAAATCTTTCTTCAGGAATGCTATTTTTTAAAATGTGTGACTCACGCCAAATCGGCAAGCCTAAAATTTTTTAATCTCTAAAGCTGACTACGCGATTGCCGTTAACGTCTACGGACAACTGTTTTTTCGATCAACTACATTTTTTCTTTTATATTTATACATATATGAATCTAAATACTAAATTTATTTAGAATATCTAAATGAATTTCGTATGTGGATTCTTCTGCATTATCTTTTTTGTGAACCCGGAGGCTGTTTTGATTTTTGGGTGAATTTACATAATCACTCGCATATTCTGCGCAGGTAATGGATGTTTATTTACTTTGAAGATTATTTGACGCCATTACTTTATTATTTTCACATCGACTAAAAGTTTCCTGTAAACAGACTTCAATATTCTTTTTAATCTTTTTCAAGTTTAGTATTATCAATATTTTGTTGTGCACGATGTTATTTTTCCTTGTGTTTACTATATTTTTTTAGCCAAAACATGGACCACTAGCTTTGCATGCCTTCCGAAGCTCGGATGGCACGCAAAAATCTGACAAAAAAGGTGATCTTCTTATACCCAAACAATATGAACAAATAAATGAATGAAGTGGAAGCAACCTAAGTTGCTTTACGTGCATTATCACTACCACCAAAACGTGCGTACCACAGAAAATAAATTCCTGCGAATAGTATAATAGTGTTTTAATGACATGGGCGAAATGAATTTAAATCAGCAACTAAATTACTAAACTGCATATTTCATATGTATACGGGGTGACCAACCCCTTCCACACCTTTCTTCTATACTTTCCTACATAAAGGTTGGCTGGAAGAGATTGCTTAGCTATAAGGCCGCCTTGGCTCTATAGTTTAATATAATGTTCATTGTATTTATTGTACTTATTATGGGCAGTAAAAATAAATTGTATTGTAAACTGACAACTAACATATGTCAGTAAAAAAAATCTGAAATGAGTTGATGACTGTGAGAGACGAATAATCCTATAAAGTTACCAAACAGTCGCTAAGTTACTACTAAGCGACTAAATTACTAAACAAGCAACTAAGTTACAACATGAGTAACTTGAATTTATAAATGAGCATCCAAATTACTACATTAGATAGTGACAGAACCGACTGAGTTTCAAAAATATGACTTTGTGACAAAAAGAAGGTTAGTTTATGACTTTCCAACGACCATAATAGTGAGTTATTGAACGAGCGACAGAGCTTGTGACAGAAACAATGAGTTTCAAAATGGTTTGAAATGACGACTTGTGACAGAAATATAAACTGTCGCTGTCACAACAACTCTAGTACACATACACCTGATCTACCTATATAATGGTGCGATATCACTTATCCGTATGTGCCCAAACATTTGTGTTATTATTTTTATTTAGCTCTTATTACGTACATATTTGTATGTATTTCGGCAAAACATGCAATGGCAAATATTTGGGCAAATAGCGCAATGTGTGGTCGCACTATAAAATGTTATATTTGCGTCAATATGCACTTTAGCCTTAAATTCCTCAAAATTTTCTATCCATCGGTCAAGACCTATACAGAAAAAACCAATTCGGTATGGTATTTATGATAAATAACGCGAGCGGAGCATAATATTATATTCAGAAAGCGATATTTTGTAGCTGATATTGTCAATAGGTTCTGTTGGTTTAATATTCGCTGACGTACCGTTCTGTTGGCGGAACGTTTGTGGGTAGAGGAAAAGTTAATGGTTTAAAAATTATGCTGACCAACTTTTATGGACTAATCGAGTATTGGTGAATAGTTTCAATATCAGATTTTAGCTCCTCAAAAAATGATAATCTTCCATCAGATAACTACTCATTTTGTGTTCCGTTTCAATTACCGAGAACATATTATGTGCATTCTGCCAAATAACTGCTAGCTATTTGGCAGAGATGCGCTTCGCTTTACCGCAATTAACTTCTTAAGAAACATCAGTAAATCAATTTAAGTACGCCTTTAACATTGCATTTTAAGTTCTTGAAAGTTATTGTATATTGAATGTCTTAATGTCTAGCTATTTAGGTTACACTGCTGGGCAAAAGCCTTCCTCCTTTGTTTCCATATCTTTCGATTCTCCCATCATTATTGAAATATATGATTGAAATTTATTTTATTTCTTCTAAGGCTTCTAATTACAGTTGTATAACATGATAAAAATATACTTCTAACAAGACGACAGTATGTTCATTTTATTTTAAATTATAGTGAAATTGATTCAGCGTTTTAAAAAAGTACTTATATTGGTTGTTTACAGCTAAAGCGAGTGCCAAAAAAAAAATATCGTGTTTTTAATTCGGTAGCAAAATGTATATTTTATTAATATTACACACTTGTAGACATATGTTATTCTTAAGCTCATAATATTTTCAAGAACTAAGTCTGTGGGATATTAAACTTGATCTTTGATATATCTTCAAAAGTCTCGCTTTTCTCTGCAATAACATGCAAATCCGCGAAGATTTTCTAGATAGAGTATTAAAGTGATATTAACACACGAACAACGACTAGAAGGAAATTGATTTTTGATTCTTGATATTTGAATGAAACATTTAAAGAAGTGTGCATATTTGTTTTTTTAAATATCGTTTTCCACTACTTTTTCGTACTGAGTTGGATATATGTGGGACGCGGCAAATGAAAGTCTTTGATCGTTTAATGTTCTTTTATTTTATAATTCGTTCACACAACTTAGCAACAACGTACTAGCCAATTGACACTCATGACAGCTTACTCCCATTACCCTTTTCATAAAAAATTGTTGCTGCTAATAAATATTAAATATTATCCCACATATATAAACTACACATTTTTGTAATTTTGATAAAATCAATCATTGACTTCAGATGTTTTTATCACATGTTATTATTGCATGGTTTTAAATAACTTATATTTGCAATTTTAACAAACAATTATTTTCAAGAACAAATGAAAAGAAAAAAAGCTCTGACATCAAGGTGTGAATGGTTGAATGACTGTTTAACCCACACGATGAATGAATGAAGAAAAATCGCGATTGAATAATTGTCAATCATCATGGAGCTATGATAAAACATATGTGCGGTAATTAACCAATAATTGGATGCTGGAGTGTTTTGTGTAGGTACCTTCTTAGTATAGTATTCAAACATCATCATCATCATCCTAGCGTGTATTCCTAGTTGCGTCGTCAGCTTACCCTTCGGAGCCTAGGGTACGCTGTAAGTCATGGCCTTAGATTTGGCGGAACTGGTAATTACAATGGAGCGACTGCCGTCTGACCTCCTTGTTACAGGGAAACCAGACCAACAGGAACATGACCTGTAGTATAGTATTCGAACATATTCACGAATAATAGTTTTCCAGCAAGTTTACAAATGTTCACAGGAAATGTACGTACATTGTCTGTAAATTTCCTGGAGCCCTATTTTTGAAAAGAGCAAGTCACGCAAAATCGAGGAGTCGACGAAATTGTTTTTCGATATCGAATGATATTTGTTTGTTAACGAAGGATTTTCGTTCGATAACTAAGGATTTTTGTTAGACATATATATGTAATACATTTCAAAAATAGCGCTCCTGGTCACGTTTGTGGTAGTTGTTTAGGAAGTAAAAGGAAATTTTACTTTTCGGTTTTGATGCTCTTTGGTGGTAGGTGTGAACGGCTCGACGCATTTCATCGTAAAAGGTATAATTAGATATGGGAGTACGGCAATTCTTCTGCCAAGTAAAACGAAAATAAAGGAATGGAACTATACTACCCTTTTAGGACTCATCTTAATTAGTTGTGTAAAATCTGATTTCCTATAAAAATATCAGATATAAATAATTATGAAAGTTACACACTTTAATATAATTTTGAGTTCACATTGTATACAATGCAACAATGTTACAGGAATTCCAGCTGGATCCACTTTACCAAAAATGGATTCAGTCTTGGAACTGTTTCGTGAAATATTCAAGAACATCACACCGGCGCCTCACAGTACAGTGCCGGTATCTTCTAGGCTTTATGAGTAGAGATAATGCAACACATTTTACCGTATTTTCTATATGTTAAAAGCAAACAAAGCTGCTGCAGTAACTTCTATCAGAAAAGCTACTTGGTTTTACCTTTGCGAAATAGCAATCTACTATCAGTACTTGAATAATAAACAATCCATGAGGTTTTATTTATTTAGATACTTTATTTTTCTCCCAGCGATTGAATAGTAGAATGGTCTTAGATAAATATATGTAAGTATATATTTTTATTAGTGAACCAACAGTGATGTCAATGGCCACTTCCTACTATCGCACTTCTCGCCGTCGAAAGTGATCCTAAGGTCACATACAAGACGAAAGAAGAATTTCCTGCCTCGTACATTGCAACTGTGGGATGAAACCTGCCATGGTTTTCCTAAGTGATGAGAGCCTTCAAAAAGGGCGTGTTGCTTTTATACTTTGTTAAGAAATGCAAAATATGCTACGCGTTGTAGTAACTCGTAGCTTGTGCTACGATGCTACGAGATGTAGCATAAATTGCGCCTCATCATTTACTCGAATCATTCACTAACACCCGTATTCTTAAACCTTCACTCAAACTAGACTCAACCTTACTCCACCTCATTGGTATGATTAGTTGTCACAAGCTTTCTTGACTTGAGATGATTTCTCATTGGAGGTAAGTATCGAACTGTCAATTATAAGGTTGGTCGAAAGGTACCTTGAGGCGTCCTTGAAATGAAATAAAGTATATAAAAAACGGGGTTTTGCCACTTTTGGCCTAGGTATTTATTTACTTCATTTTATTTTTTACTCTATTCTTTTGTAATTTTCAATTTTTTTGTTTAAAATTGTTATTATAACCAACCAACTAAGAATATCGTTTTCAAGGAAAGTTCGAGGACTTCCTTGTGGCGCCTCCAATGAGTTTGAGTGAAGGTCGTTCATAAAGTTATATTTAAGAATACAGAAGCATAGGCTTCAATTCAATTCAATTTATTCATTAAACAATTTACATTGTATGCGAATTATATCAATCAATCAACTAAACAGTACAGTACAATTACACTGCACATATATAAGTGTCCAATTCTCTATTAAATTAAATGTCAATATTACTTATGTCATGTAAACTTAAAATCGTCAACTTCATAACAGCACTTCTCCAAGAATAACTGCCTTAATCTTTCTGTAAAAATCGAGAGCTCTCTAACTACTTTAAGGTCATTGGGTAACTTATTGAATACTAATACAGTTTGATTTCTTGGACAATGTGTTACAACATTAAGAGTAGGCGTTATTACTCTATTCAAATCTTTCCGTGTCGTACCTTCTGGTCGTAACATTTCTTCATCTGTTTCGTATAAAACCTCTTTTTTTGATAAAATCTGTGAGAAGCACAAATATGTATAAGCAAGGGACAGTTAAAATTTCAAGCTTTTTTAAGTATTGCTTACACGATTCCCATGGTGGTACGGACCATTGTCCGAATAGCTCTTTTTTGGGCTACCAAAGCTTTATCAATATTATAATTATAGCTTTTACCCCAGAATTTTATGCTGTATCGTAGCTTGGATTCCACCAGAGCACAATATACTGATTTTAATTAGTCTTTTGTAAGCTCATCTCTCAAATTGCTTCGGAGTGGAATTAGTTCATAATACCACAGATATAAATACTAACCTATAGTGTTATCATTTATTTGTATATGCATTACAAATAGTTTATTAATCGACAATAACAAGAACAGAATTATCAGCAACATGCATCGTCAGAGGTTTCACCAGTATCATTATAGTATGAAACCCTACATCGGCAACACAGATTAGTGAATTCTTTAGCCACAAAATAGCTATAAACTCTAACTCGACTCACAAAGAATAAGAACAAATTTTCATATTTTTCTATTGATTGCTGCTTTCTTGTTCTGTCGACATATCCCCTAATTGGACAAAAATAAACGCCTTGCATATATAAAACACACGATCGTACAAACTAATCGTCGTCCCTGCAGCACATCGATCCAGCTTAGCAATCCATTAGGAAATCGAGACGGCATCAGCAGATTTAATTTGACGACGGTAATGGATACAAATGTCCGCGGATCCCTACTGCAAGTGCACATTTGATTTATGGGGCACATTGTTTTAAAGCGATTTGGATGTCTGTTTCGCCAGACAAGGGTCATTTTCATTTCGCGATGGAATTCTCGTTTGGATGTGTATGTTAGGCAATGTAAACGTGTCCTTGAAACTGAAATACAGAAAATGTAATATTAGAAATTGTAAGCGTATGAAGGTATTGTTGTTCGGTGCTTCCGCTGGAAAAATGTTAGAAGCAAAGTTATTGTTAGAGTGAAAAGTCCCTACTTAAGCCCCTTTAGTCCCCTTCCTACGTAAATTAGAAAAAAAATTAAAAAAAATTTGAATGCAGCGGGCTTGTAGGCTTGGTAATTCTATTTAAGCCATACTGTATTCCGTTGAGTATCAAATCTCCGGCATATTCAAATAGATATCATGTTAGTACATAAAAGAATCTAGATAACAAAGTTACGGCTACTGGAATATCACATGAAAATCTGCTGCTTATTAATGTCAGTTACATTACAAATTACAACCCGTAGGAACAACAACACAGAGGATTGCAGTGCGTAGGAAAGGCAGATATTTTTTTTTGAACTGGGAAAAGGAGGAGAAAAAATAAGAGTTCGACAGTGTATCTATTTTTTACTTTTTTTTTCATTTTGACTATTTAACAAAAAAAATTTAGATTATGCACAAATATTCAAAATATGTCTTCCTGTTTATTAAATTTTGTTTTCAAATAATGAAAACACGTTAGTGGTAGTAATAATTTAGGTTTTTGGTACGATAAAATCTACCCTGGCGGTTCATTTAGCTAGCTGACTAGACTATACTAGGATTAGACTGGAAGAATGGATAGTCTTGACTAAACGATGACTACTAGCTTGACTGAGTATTCGACTATGTCATTTAGTAAGATTATAAATAGGTATAGCTCCTCGTAGGTTCTAAGTAAACTTTATTGATTTTACAATTAGAGCAAAACTACTCATGGTCACACAGTACTTTAAATTGAATTTACAAATACGCAAAAATAAAATGTCTTTAAATTAAGAGAACTTTATAGCACTGACCTTAAAATAAAGTAATAAAATTGCATCACAAAAAGTTATAGGTTTGCACTCAGTTATCCAGTTGAGTACCAACCGGACTGTTTTATAACATGCCTCTGAAAAATATGAAATACGAGCGCTCTGCTATAATTTGTGCTTCATGCAAATATTAAAATGAAACACAAATAAATTTTAAGATAAAAGAGTAGTTAGAGATTTTTAGTTATCTAGTTAAATACTTATGTTTCCACGATTAATTTTTTTTTAAATGTTAATAATAATTGATATGTTATGAACGCATGAATAAATAGATTATTTTTATCTAGTTTACTGTAGCAATGTTCACGATTTCGTTTAACAAAGCTGACATTGGCCGCTAGTAAATCTAGTATGCAAAAACAATTTTAAGCCATCACAACATTAATAAAAACGAACTTTCAATTAATCTTATAATAAAATTCTTACACTTTTTGTCTTTTTCTTGTAACAACACATGGTCAACCGCTGGAAACACAATATAAAAAAATGATTTCCCCAATCATAGAATCACGAAATCGGTCCCGAAAATGCATTCCATAATTCTATGTAGCAACTCATATTAATTTGTGCACAGGCAGTCTATAAACAAACATGGTAAACTGCGATAAAACAGGGTAAATCCAAATGCATGATTATTTGGGACATTTACTTGACAATCCGGCCACGGACGACGGGCTCTCATGAAATATGTAACGGCTCAACAGCAGGAAATACGTGGTCAAACACGGTATAGATTCTATTCTAGTAATACATAATAAACTTCAATCAAAAATCTGCACACTGTTGTATCTTTTAGTGTTTCTCTTCTGTGATAGTTTGATGACAAGGCTGGTAAAAAAATATATTTACTTACTTAATTTGAAACATAATGAAAACACTTTACTTTTTAATTTTTCATGCGGGATTAAAAATTACAAATACCAAGGTAATCTTCACTTAAATATTAAGATAATGAAATGATTAATTTTTTTAAATACGAGTATATACAAATTATACAGACAAATGTAAGAATTAAACCAGAAACTAGGACCATCACGGATTCATAACTAGATGAGGCATGGGCCCCGAGACACGGGGACGTCAAAATTATTCATTGCTCGCGTTTGCATATCTCATTCACCTGGGACTCTGGGACGAATGTAAACCTGGGGAACACTCGGAAAATCCGATTTTTATGATCGTAAAGAAAATGTCATTAACCTGATAAACTATATAGTATATGTTAGATACATATTTTTTTTTAAACGTTTAATGGATCTGCATCAAAACACAATACACATCTAATAATTTATTTGTCTACTGTACTTTCAATTTGTACTTGTTTTCTACAATAAATGTACTATTGGTGCTGAAAAGTGTTACTCTACAATCTGTTTTGGGAGCTACGAAACGTGACGATAAAATACATAAAAACTTGCAAGAAAAATGTCAAGAAACAGAAGTTGCTGTTAATGCAAAACCAATAAAAACAAGCTGTTGATCTACTGAATGAAAACTTCTCATAATGCAGGCCATATCAATGCCAAAATTTCATTATAATTCGTCTAGTAGTTTCGGAGATAAAAACGTGAAAAAAGCGAGGTATCATTTTGTTTGTGCAGTTGTGTCAAAAAGTAACCTATGTTGGACCCCGGATTTTCAACTATATTCATACCAAATTTCATCAAAATCCATTCAGCGGTTTGGCCGCGAAAGCGTAACAGACAGACTTATAATATTAAGTATGGATGAATTCCTCCAACTCGGAGTACTTGTCGGTTATGGAGGGCATTTCAGAGTTATACTAAACGAGTTTCATATAAGCATAACGACATGAGCCAAACAGCAAGTTATAAACCAATTTCAGAGCTTGCGAGTTGAGGCACTTGACAACTTCGTCTACTCATGAATATGCAGCTACAAGCAATACTGGACTTGATGTGCTCCCTTTGTGACAATCGGGATGAAAAATCAAAAACTAATTGATTTCTTATTGTTTTCGCGATGTTACACATTAAATTAAAACTATTTTTATTATAACTATTTTATTTTTTTATATATATTATTTTATTTTAATAAATCCATACTACCATACTATCCATTTCAGACTTTCATCCATACTTCCAAACTTAATATTATAAATGCGAAAGTCTGTCTGTCTGTTACGCCTTAACGGCCAAACCGCATATATAAAATATATATATATGAATATAGTTGAAGACCCGGGTAAAACATAGACTACTTTTTGACACAATAGGAAACAGCTAGTAAGTAATAAACACGACAAAAATTTTATTAAAATAGTTGAACTGATCGTGTGATTGGCTAGCGATTAAGTAGTGACGCTTAGTCACCTCATCATACTCGTATCCACTAACATGTTATTCTTCCTTATTCATTCCTTAGGATGAAAGTAGGGCTATAAAAAAAATATGAATTTTCAACATGGGATACGTTTTAACAATTTAGGATACAGTAATTCATGCCATGTGCTCCAACACAAAAACAATTGATAAGTCAAAACATAGAAAATTGGCAATTTCGTGGCATTGTCGTTACTATCACTATCACATTTTAAATACTTATCAGGTAGAATGACTAACTTGTTTTTGATTTAGTGTCTTAAGGCGGGACATAGTGCGTCCACAGTATTTCGCCATTTCGATCTGTCTGGGACCAGGCGCGTAGCTTCCGAGTCAGCCCTTTAGTCTTCGGTAGAATACTGCGATCAAAACAATTAGGTAACGATATATTAATTTAAATCACGGTATTCTATAGAAATCAGTCTTGACTTATCAATTCCGTCGAAACTTAAACACTATAGGGTTTTATCGCATGGGTTTGTATGGAGTAACATTTTCAGTGGAGCTCTGCAAACTTATATTGCACGTGACAAGACACACAAGGGAACTAATGGCTTGCCTGTGTCTTCCACCTTCAACATCTCTGCTTTTATATGAAATGCAATATATATAAAGTAAACTTATTGTGAACAGGCAATAGATTGATTATTTTGTATTTATTATGTTCTCTGTTGTATAAAATAAAATGTAGTATTGTCACTCGAGGTTATATTCGGACATATTCTACGAATCATAATATACGATCGTTTAGACAGGACGTATTCTATTCAAAACAAAAAGAAAAATACCAATGATTGAAATTTCAAATAAATCATTTATTGTATTTATGTTAAATACCAATTAGGACAAGCTCTTGAGGTACAAAAACGAATAATACACTTAAAACAGATCGTTAAATAAAGTCTGTAAGTAAATGTAACTTAAATAAAAATAGCTACGCTCCAGTTGTTTAGTTTAGTTAGTTAGTTTGGCAAAGAGACAGTTAAATAATAACGCTTAACTTCAAGATCGTATACAAATACAATAGCACCTTTATAACTCAAATAACCACTGAAAGATATGCGCCGAGCTGTAGGCACGCCAACTTTCCTGACTCCAGGCAATATATCAATCGCCTTACGTAACTTTTGGGCCCGTAAACATTATTAAAGATGGGGTTTTACCGTATTTTGTGAACGGAGATGGTAATAAATCTTCCCTTGTCAGTTATAGTCTTTTTTAGGATAGAATATGTAGTCTATAAAATTGTTTCATGTTAACGGATCGGAAGACAGTAACATTTTCGCAAAAGTTACAAAAATGTCTTGAAAAACTAACATAAATCAGCAGCAACCTAATTGTACTCAAGTTCTTTTATATCGAACATTTTGTGCAAAATTTACTGTACAGAATGTTTAATATAAGTATAGGTAAGTACTAGCATTTACTTTAGTTGGATTTACTTGTATAAGGATCGTAGCAAATGGAAATCCGTAGTCTCTGCCTACCCCTACGGGAAAAAGGCGTGATGATATGTATGTATCTACTTGTGTAACCATTATGTTTCATTTGTTTTTTCTCTCATTTAAAATTATCTCTATCTTACTACAATGTTAAATCTCATGATCCTAATCTTTTCACGCCTTCAACTTAACAGCATCCTTCAATGATATTTTGAGCACTTGTATATCTAAAACTAGCTATTTCCCGCAGCTCCGCCTGTGTCAAAAAGTAGCCTATGTTTGACCCGTTCGGCGGTTTGGCCGTGAAAGCATAACAAACAGACAGACTTTCGCATTTATAATATTAGTAGATATAATACAAAATCCAAAATACTAAACCAGGTCATAAATACGATTGATAACATTGAAAATATATTTCACGGTTCAATTAATAAAGATAATCGATTTCATTTGTCAATGCATCCGCTCTTCACAGGGTGTACCAATAAAGGTGTGCCACACAAATTGAGGCGATAGATTTTGTTAGCAATTAAACAAATCTGGCTAACGGCCCAAAACAGTAAAAAGAACAAAAAATAAGCAAATAATCAACTGCCTTCATTCACCCACTGTTCCGCTGCACTTCTGTCTCTCATCTTAGCGACCAGAGGAGCCCAGGGCTCGCTGATTTCTGTATACAATTCGTGCTAATACTACTATGGGGTATTTCATTCCTGCTTCAATTATTTGCATTGCCTATCACTGTGGATAACGACATAGTTGTTAAAGTATAATGAAACAACATGGGAGTCTACAAAAAGAGCGTGAAAAATTCCTTCAGGGTTGGCAATGCGTTCGTAACAGCTTTGGTTTCGCATAGGCTACGGTAACCTATCAGATGGTCTGTACGCCTATTTGCCTACTTAATTGTTAAAAAAAAGAAATGAAGGGCCATCTAAATATCGTAGGCATTAGTTGTTACTCGCTTTCTCGCAATGAAAACCAAAAATATCTTATAATATATATTTATCGCTTTAGTGTAAAAGTGACCTAAGACTGTGACAGGGTGTTCTGATTCTCCACGCGTATGATATCGCTATCGGCTTATTGTAACCGAGGTTTTATTCCCTATAACACTGTTTACTGGTAGTTTCCATTGAAAGAATATCATCTTAGCTACTATTAGGATCATTATGTTCATATTCGTACCTATTCAACTCTTACAACTCTTAATTTTAAGAAGTAGATTTGCTTTTCAAATTTATACGCGTATAAAAATTCCACTGGAACTATTCTTTTCCGGGCTGAAAGTTATGTAATAGTTCAGTCAAGGGTGTGGAGTTAACAAATAAAAGTTATCTTAAGTATACTATACTATTATTGGATTAGGATTACTTTGAATATATTATTGATTAAATGTTCATAAAATGTTAGTCTGGTAATAAGTTACGTATAAAAATAACATATGTTTTTTATGTAGAGATTTCAGATAAATATTCTCAATGAAACAAAATAGCAGCCGCTCATGTTACTCACATCGTTTTGAGATAATGGCGTCAACAAGGACCAATAACAAGTTACAAGGGGCAGAAAACAAACCAACGATACCCCATACATGCCTGATATCAAATGGTTATATTATTGTAGCTCTCGTTTATATGTTAAAAGCGATGTCACGAATTTGACACGTGTTTAGCATTCGACCTAACTGCTTTTGTCCGAAGCCGTTTAGGGGGAAACTTCGTTTATTGTGCCATAACAAAAGCGTTACGTTTCAAATGTAGTTGCATTTTCACACTAAATCATTTGTTATTACTGTTATGGATATTAATTTCTAGTCAGTATTTTATTTTGGTTTATATTAAATTTATATTTGTAATGTGTACCTTTCTAGAATAAAATGTTTTTCTATTTTACTTTTATTAACGGTTGGCACTATAAATCTAAATGAAAAGTTACGTTTTTAAACATATTAAATAAACTTTAAAAATGGTTCATAAAGGTAGCTTTTTCAGCGAAACTGCACGTTAAAAATCGAGACAAAAATATTTTAGTTAACAAGGGGTTATTAACGGGTCATAGTTTCAATAGAGTAATTGTTCAAGCAATAACATAATTAAAGTGCATTCATAATTTTTGTTGCGCCATATTAATAATTGTTTTAAAGTTCCGATACAAAATGTTGGTGCTATTTGCATGAAATGTAAGTGAATACAGAACGAACACTTACTATCTATTAATAGTATTAATGTAATTTCCTCGAAACAAACTGCATTATCAATTGCTTCGGTTTATTTAACCTGGGACACATCACACAGCATTCGTAATTAGGTGAATTAGTTAGCTGTTTAACAGCGGAAATGCCACAAATCAAACAATATTATAACCATCAAACTACATTCAAGGTTCTTACAAATAAGCGTCGTAGTGGTAGAAATAAAGTTTAAATTATGTCATTACTCTTTTACTAATTATTACACAGACTCCACTGAAAAAACATACCTTATCACATGTGGGAAACTATTCTATTTCAGAAAGAAATTATTAAGCCATTAGTCTCTGCTGGTCGCTAGATGACAGTCCATAAAGGTTAGTCATGTTATCAGCTACCGTGAAAACTCTATATTGGGCACTAACATACTCGATGAAAAGACTTAGGTACAAATTATTACTTGATGATAATATAAAATGACATTGGATTAAATCATTTAATCATTAAATGAAATACTGGGTTTATACCTAAAACCAGCAATACAATGGAAAGGATCTAAATAAAATCGCTAGAAAGGCTGGATTTGGTAAGGGCTTTTAGATAAATTATCAGCAAAATAATTTTAATTTCGTCAAATCTAATTCCATACAAAAAATCTAATAGGTTCAAAATCTGTTCTATCCCTTTTATCAAAAATGCCCCCGAACATTCCCCAAATGAACAATGCGCATCGCCCTGCTTTGATTGTCATTCACATGTCAAAAGTTGACATCCGCTGACTGAGAGCACGTGGTGTTGTCATTTCGGATTAGGAATTAATAAATAAAAAATATCGGGATTCACAAGGGCGAATGCGCTTCATGCGCTTGCTTGCGACCCTTGATTCTATGACCTTTTTGATTTGTGCTGATCCTCCTATTACTTTATTAGTTACACAGATTAACTTCACTCCTTAACATTGACAATCAAACCTGGTTTTTAGCTTTACAAAGTATTTAATAATAAAGCTATTAAAAATTTTGCCCGTTTCAAGAGCGGCTGACTAATACATTGCGAGAAATATTTGTAGAAGAATTGACTGATAAAATTTCAGTTGGAATTGTGTTTATCTATAAAAATTATATCCGATCCGAACGGAGTATTGAACTTCCAGAAACATAACATATTTGACAAATTTCTATAAATTGTTGGAACCAACACATTTTCCAGCCAACTCAGAGATCAGAATTCCTTGAAACACAAAATAATTGACTATTTTGTCATTTAGACAAATTTTGCTACTACAATAGAAATACTAACGCACTCAGTACTTTGTCAAAATTTCTTGTATTACACTCTTCCGTCTCTTTTCATAAAATCTCAATTACGAATAACAGAATGACCTCATTAACAGAGGCACCTTCACATTTAAATGAATTTAACAAGTAAGTGTTGCCAGAAGGATGCTCGAATTATGTGCATAACTTAGCCCACTTCTTTTCACACTAAGCGCTGCAGGTCTAAAATGGCCACTTTGAGCAATTCATCAAAATGAATCATTTCATGAATTGCAAAGCTTAGCAATTCTGCAAATTTTGACATTGACGTTTCAACTCTAATTCAATTCATTTCGTGATTCATTTTCTGAATCACTTCTCATGTAAGTGTTGCTATAGTAATAAAATAAAAATAGATTTTATAATTTTAATATTTTTATTGATATTTACAATTCTAAAGTTAATTTATGATAGTAAATCAACATTATTGGTTAGATAAACTTATTTCACAAAAAAAATCATAAAAGTACGCACGCTATGCAAAAATAAAGATTATTTTTACGCCTGGCAATAAGGTAAAGCAATTCACGAAAAGTAAGCCATTTTGCGACTTTCCGTCAAACAGCAGAATTGCCATGAAATGATTCATTTCATGAACTGCCAAAATGTGGCTATTTTAAGATTTGCAATGATTCATAATGTGATCATATTGTAATTCGTGCAAAGTGGCCATTTTAGATCCACAGATTTCATCAAAGTCGGATAAGTTTTATTCCAAGGATAATGAACTCTCGTTTATTGAAGCTTACTTTTTACCACACATTTAACCCTAGAAAATAATAGTAATCCACGTATAATTCCGGTATAAGGACTCTATCTCTAGAATAAAAAAAAATCTGCCATCCGTTTTTTATGCTTAGATTATTAACTCTTGGATAGAATCTAACATAGAACAGAAAATATTCCCATATAAAATGAATAATGCTAACATCTAATAGTGAACGGAAGCTAAAACAAGAGCGATGTGATTGCAACTCCATCGGAGCGTTCATGTGTCGTCGATCCTGTAACCCATTTCATTTCTACTCGCTGGCTGGGATTAATTTAACTCGTATCATGTATGTATACCTTCTGTCAATGACTCTTTGTCCTTATTTGAAGAAAGGTAATTCTATTTTTAAAAGATCGCTTTCTTGCTAGCGATGGTTTAGGTCGTATCTTAACACATTAGAAATGCCATTTATGAGATCTGAGTCATAGATCTCAAAACTCTCTCAAAGCACTCCAGCTAAATTTTACAGTGTCACATGTATGCGGCTTAGGAAGTGAGAAGTTTTAAACAGGCTAACTTTGAATTCTTTGACTCATTGAAATACGCAGCATTTAAAACGTATACTTTACGTTATCATTTCACAATAATTATTTTCAATTGCCCAATACGCTTTATTGGGCTTTCAAAATTTAGATCATTGGCACGAGGAAGAAGAAAAATTATAAAATTGTCACTTGTCAGCTGTGCAAGGTAAGTATAAGTATTATACATTATTACAAGATAATACTTTTTAAGTAATACTAATACTGTTGCTCTACTTTAATCTGAAATATAATAATACACGTAGATAGTCAAGTAAAAACGCTACAGTAACAAACATGAATCATTGATTGCCTATAGCCGTAGTCCGTAACAAGATTAATCGAAGTGTGGTCTACTTCAAAGGTGAAGATCGGGTATAGTTCGTTAACTAACGATCCAGCAGATTCACAGACGATTCTATTAGTACATTCAACAATCGGGCATCTTTGACTGCCAATCAGGTGGAACATGACGTCATGGTGGTCGAAAATGTCTGGTCATGCTGAGGTAATGTGATTGAATTTCAGAACATGGAAGCGCTGTAACCACAAAAAAACATTTGGCAACTAATTCAGACAGATTTCTAAGAACGTAGTTCAGATAATGATGACACTATAACATAAGTATATGGTATGATACATAACTACTAACTAAGATTGGTTTCCTCGGAGAATTGAATTTATGGCGGAATTGTATGCCTTCTTTGCTTATGAAGTGAAGAAGTTGATCTATTATTTAGTTTGAATACTAATATCGTGCAACCCAGTCGTTAAATTGTCAATCGATCTTGCCTAACACAGTTTTATCTTAGCAATCAAACAAATCATACCAGTCCATATTGTTGTAATCATGCTGAAATCATCTAAGTATGCTTCCTAAGGATTTTAATATAGATATATAATAGAGTTTTTAAGCATATCAAATGCTGTAAGATGCTCCAGAAATACCGGGTAAATTAATAAATAAACCTTCGTGTATTACCTTCGAGTGTTTAATTATTTATTTTGTTTGCAAGTTTCGAACAGTACAAGGTCAAGGAAGCAATTTAGTTTGATGTAGGTACGGGCCCGATGGAGGTACGACACGATAGCGCCTAAACTATTTTTGTTAGCAAAATATTTTCCGTGTGTTACGGCCAGTGGTGGTATTTTACTCCTGCTTCATACAACATATTAAACATAGATTAATTAGATAATCATAACTCGAAAGAAGTGTGTTTTCTTCATAAAATCTTTTACCCTCCATTGCAGAACCTTGAAGGCTGATTTATAAAAAAAGTAGTTTATGCTAGATTCTGGTAATCTAAGGGTAAAAGCTTAACAGATTTAACAGAGAGAGAGTTTCACGTTTATTAATATCAGTATGCAAGTATGGATTTGGAACTAGGTGTCTACAATTTGTGTTGCAACTGGCTGCAAGGATGAGGTCATTATTATTCCCTGTACTCCTTTCGTTGAGAGGAAAAGAAGATTTTAATATTTTGCTTTGTGTTTATAGCGAACTAGCTGTTTCCCGCAGCTCCGACTGCGTCAAAAAGTAACCTATGTTTGACCCCGGGTCTTTGACTATATTCATATCAGATTTCATCAAAATCCGTTTAGTGGTTTGGCCGTGAAAGTCATACATACAGACCGAAGAAAGGCCGTAACAGACAGACAGACTTTCGCACTTATAATATTCTGTATATCTTTTTCTGAACTCTTTCCTTTATTGGGTTGGACCTCGCAATATAGGACAGTCGGCTCAGGACCTCTATTTTTAAAACTGTAAGTGCTGATAATCTATGTGTTCTATTTGTGTTCGGAGGACTTGGAGTCCTATTTTTGAATGTTTGACTCATGTCGAATGAAAACAGCTCGACTCACCGATTGTGACGAATGAAAATCATTCACAATATCAAACGATAATCATTCGACCCGCCGATTTTACGTGAGTCACGCTTTTAAAAATAGCATTCTCGGGTTGATTTCGTCTTTAATTGAGCCTGTCCCAAATCAATGGCTTCATTGTCCTGCAATTTGCAGACGTTCCCATATACTTTTATTTAACATTAAAATTAATCCAAAGCTTACTGCCGAAACATAAATATGAATAAAAGCTAAAAAAAATAAGTAGTATTTCAAAATTTCAATATACTAAATTGCCATGCAAAATAATAGGATGCAATGTACCTCGGGCACTATATGTCACCAAGCCGATTTGAATGATATACGCTAGCACAACCACATTTTTTTAAAGCTACGGACAAACTGTGGAATATTTGCATAGGATTTTTTAAACACTAATACCAAAATAACTTATTTCTACTTATTATAAAATGTAGGTTACAGAACAGATAATCCACGCATAAAAAAATTACTGTGAAAAGTAATATGACACCTGGAACATAAAGGGGCAATCGCGCAGATTAAAATTCACGTTAATGAAATTACCAAAACTAAACTCCGACTGCGAGGGTTATTTTTGAGAATGCAACCGGTGACTTGGACTTACTTTTGGTTGGATTATGAATGATTTTTATCCGACATAATAGGCGAGTTAAATTATTTTCAATCGACTAATCATTTCTACATACTCAAAAATAGCCCTGGCCGTCGTAGTTTGGTATTGGTAATTATTTTAACGTCATATGCATTCAGCGCGATTGCTTATGGTTCCAGCAAGAACGCAATGTATTTCAATCTATAAGTAGATAAAGTCATATGAAAAGTCATGAATATTGTCATTATTGAGAAGGTAGTGCAACAAACATGTTCAAATTATTACAACACGTGCAATGCACAATGTAGTTGTCTTACCACAGGCTACAATTTATTCATTCGAGTCGACGTGTGTATATGGCCTAAGTTGAAAATGAAATGTGAATAATGGAGTGTGAACGCGAGTAATCGATAATCGTGTCGGCCATGAGGGCTTATCGAATCATAATGATTGCGAAGAAAGCGCAAGTTCTGTACATGTTGTCATATTTAAGTGAAATTTGTGATCTTCAAGATACGTTGATGTTGACGTCGAAATTTGTCAAAATACAAATGAAAAAAATGTGTAAAATATGAATAAAATATTACGATCTCGGCTTAACCTCGATGGTTCACTGTTAGATAATACTTAGAGCATCAACCATTATAAATTGGTTATTCAAAACTTTTCTTCCTTGGCCCGATGACCAAACTAAACTCTGAAAAATCCAATAACGTCAAGAAATTACTTAAATCTTTACCAACAAATTTCGGAATAATATGCAAACGTAGTTCTATCGTCTAGTTAGATCTTCCATTAAGGGCCGGTTTCACCAACATTCCTATCCAAGAGTAGGTAACTAATCTAAGCATAAGAAATGAATGGCAGACATTTTTATGACCGGAATCATACGTGGAATAACAGTATATTATTATATTTATAGAGTAAATTGCGTCATTATCCTCGAAATAAAACTTAATCCACTTTGTTGAAATCGGCCCTTAGAGTTCTAAAGAAACAATACTGAGGATATGATAGTAGAGAAATGAGAGAAGCTGAGGAATCTCTTACCGTTGCTACATGAACGCTGTTTAATTTTCTTTTCAAAGACAGTCCGTGTCCGTTTACTCGTGGTACTTTCCTCAATCTCTTAGAACTTGTTGGAATCGCCGCGACGGAGCTAGTTATATTTAGCTAATCGATTATGCTGTACTTTCAAACGCTGAGGTGTTGTTTGGAAAACAAAGTCTTCTTTGAGTAAGTTATGTAAATAAAGTGCAAAAAGTCAGGTGCGATTATATTCGTGATGAAAAGACGATTATACTAATTTATTTTACTTCAGTCGTTACTACTTTCTTATTACTAGTCGCACAGCGGACTTCTCGATTTCAATTTTTTTTGTTTCATGTTAAATTTAATGATTTATGTATTTATTTACTATATACATAATTAAAAGTCGAAATAGATATTTTAGTATGACGACGCCTAAATTTTCATGCTTATTTTTTACATAACATATACTCACTTCATGTGTTCGCTTTAGATAAGAAGTTAGGAAGTAACAATACTTACCGGTGCAATCAGAGACGTCAATATTTTTTTATAGAGAGATAACTTTTGAATTTATTCTAAGAAGTTGCTTTTGTAAATCTATACCAATGAGTATAAATTAATAAAAAAATATCTCGCTTGTACGTCGAATTTTTTGTTTGAGTTTGAAAACAGTAATTATCACTCTGAGTAAACCTAATTAAAATCTGTTGGTGAAAATATAATTAAAAAAAAAAGTTTTTGTTTCTAAGATTGACAAAATACTGTACGATATTTTGCCCTTGAAAGAAAGCTGACTCAGAGATGACCCGGGTTCGCCGCCCTCAAGACAAAGAATAACAAAACGCCTGTAGGGGTGGTTTAGTAATAAATCAAGGACACGTCATAAATACCATCTCCCCTGAAGTGTCGCATTTTCCGACTCATAGACAATATTTGATTCAAAGTGTTCGAGTAAGGGTCGAGCGAAGAGGCGATTTAATATAACAATAAAATACTAGAAAATCCATGTATTTACGAAAAGGCTCTCTTTGAATAGAGATAGATTGAGATTTCGTAATAGAATTTCATATATGCTTTATATTTATATGCAAAATATACATACGCATTTGTTTTTATTTTTTTTAAATCATAACTTTTTAAACGTATTTAGATAGTATTTTTTATTCAGATATAAATTTATAAATTTGTAATCAACTAACTTGTGACACTTCCTAAAAGAACCAAAAATGTAGAAAATACCTTTTAAAAGACTCAATTATTAAAAGTCAGTAAAGTATAACAGACGTGCTTTTCTGCCAATTTTACAGGCGAGGAGCTCTAAAATTAAATGCTTTCATTAAATTAAACTATTTTAATACGGTTTTATCGCGTTTATTACTTATTTATTTACACCTGATGTTTCAAACACTTTACAGCGTTCATGGTCGCAGGCAGACTAAGTTAACATTTGTCTTTGATGTCATAAGATTACAAACTACCGCCTGAAATTTTTATTGGGAACTATTCATTATATTTAATGAATAACAATCGCGAAAACATAAGAAATCATTATTACATGCTTTTTTTATTTTAGACCTCTATTTGAAAGAATAAGCAGTCTAGGTTTTTATTCTTTGAAATCAAAATCTGGGTATTATTTTAAGAAGTAAAATAAGTTAATACTTTCTTCTCTTTTTCTTACGAGTCATAATACCAAGATATGACTTCGATGTCCTTTTTTCAGCTCTCCACTTGACTGGCTCATTCAACTCGACCAATATATCACTCATCTCCCCTAGAAATGTCCACGTTTTCCGACTCGTAGCGCAGATCTCTAAATGTAGTCTTAGGAATGCTGGGGTGGAACCCGGATAGTGCTCAATTAAGTCGGGAAGCCGTATATTTTAATAAATTGAGTTTTTGATTTCAGATTGAATTGATGTAGGTGTAATATAATGAAATGTGTATACCAAACAATTAAGGCGAAATTTACAGCGGATAAAAGGGGTGTTCTTGTTATATGAGCTCAGTAACGTAAGCGGCCGAAAGGGAATTAAAAGGTTTATTTTAGCTGCTCTGCTCTTTTGTATGTAAACTATAATAATTATTATATACGTGTGCTTAAAACTTGACACATCATAAATTTTTGAGCTAGGTTTTTTTAATAGGGCAATTTAAATAACAACGCATCTGCAAGCTCAGCTTTGGGTACTCATCGACCAGATGATCAGATGACCTGTAGAAGGTTGCAGGTATACGCTGGATGCAAGACCGTTTCTGATCGGATTCTAAAAATCCTTAGAGAAGGCCTATGCCCATGTCCAGTAGTGGACTGGCGCAGGCTGAAATGAAGATGAATTTTAATGACTAATGTATAATTTCTACTAAACAAACATGTTGTTTGTTCAACTAAAGTATGCTTCCCGTGGGAATTGATACCACGATTTCCGGGTCGAAGGCAAATGCCTTATAACCATTGGACCACGGAGGCAGTTAAGGTTTTTTTTTAAATTATATTAATACTCGATAGTTTAATAAAAATAAGCTACAATAACTCTAGGAGAAATCCAAGAGACATCATTAGTCACAGCAGACTTCCTAGTCAAACGAATTTCATGCATCACCAGCGGCCTTATTTAGAATTTCGTAATAACATTTTGCCCACATTAGAATCATGGCTCGGTGGACTGTTCATAATCTGTCGGGACGCAGGCGGGGGTGCAAAATTCATCCCTCGGATGCCATGGCGACTGCCTCAGTATTGGTATAAGTAATCGCTTCATCGTATATAAGCATTGCAGGTATCTTACAAATAAGAATAATTTGACTTACTTCAACTGTTTTCCATATGAG
This sequence comes from Euzophera pinguis, assembly GCA_947363495.1. NCBI lineage: Eukaryota > Metazoa > Arthropoda > Insecta > Lepidoptera > Pyralidae > Euzophera > Euzophera pinguis. The sequence goes on along the minus strand of OX376170.1, from coordinate 7,854,611 downwards.
TGATCAATACGTTTTCCTTAGTTACCGCTAAGTATCTTAAAATCTACTGAAACTTGTTCAGTTCCCTACTATTGAGTTCATTAATTTTTTGTTATTTATTGAGAGAGAATAAACTTTTGTAAAATTAATCATAAGATATATTTCAACTACTATCAAACGCACAACGTTACGAAGGCTAGCCATTTTTCTAATTCACATAACTGATCTACACTCTATTGATACTAGACTAAATCAGCCTTCATATAACGGTGGTTTAGTCCCTTGTCACCTCTTATTCTTTAAGGATTCATGCCACATCAGAATCGGTTTCATAGAAATCTAACAATAAATTTAAATTATTAGTATTATGACATAACAAATACACTTTATCATTAATCATATCGATATGGTTATACATACGAGTATGGTGAGAAAATGTTCATTTCAAGTAAAACTGTTAGCCGTGAAAACTATTCAATTTTATTCTTCGTACTGGTTGGGTGAACTTTCTTCAGATAACTGGATTATTCAATAAGGGAGTGCGAAAGTTTTAATTTTTGTTCGAGTATTTTAGAAAGATGAAAATTGTAAAGAATTTAAGTATTGAAACTACGATTGGAAAGTGATTTTTAAAACGTGTGCTTCGGACTTTTGTCTTTGATTGCAAGATTTATATTGAAAATCATTAACGTGAAAACGAAAGGTTTTCTGACTGTAATGAATATAGTGAACATAATTTTTTTATACTGTTACTCGAGTTATAAAGCTGAAATTTTGCTCGTAGATAGTATAAAATCAGGTGACGTGAGCTTTCAGAAGAACGGAGTTTCCGAAATTCTCACGGGAACGAGGGCAAAGGTCAGAACAGCTGCTAGTAATTTTATCCCAACTAGATTTATACTTTTCATCGTTATCAAATCTAATAGCTCTAAAAGTAGCAATAGATTTTCTTTTTTTTTTGTTTTGGCGTGCCATGTCCAAAGAAATGGTGAAATGTGTCCCGAGAAGTGTTCTGCCACTTTCACAGCCTCATCGGTAGCCGCAATCAGGTTGTCCCGAGTAAAGTGGATCTAAAATGGCCACTTTGCACGACTTACAATATGATCACATTATTCATAATCATTGCAAATCTTAAAATGGCCACATTTTGGCAGTTCATGAAATTAATCATTTCATGGCAATTTTGCTGTTTGACGGAAAGTCGCAAAATGGCTTACTTTTCGTGAATTGCTTAACCTATTGCCAGGCGTAAAAATTATCTTTAGTTTTGCATAGCGTGCATAACTTTACGTTTTTTTTTTAATTTAATAAGTTTATATTAACTGTAGAATTATAATTATCAATAAAAATGTTTAAATTAAAAACCCGATTTTTATTTTAATACTCATACGGGACGTGAATCAAGAAATGTATCACGAAAATTTAATTAGAATTGAATTGAAACGTCTATGCCAAAATTTGCAGAATTGTTAAGCTTCGCAATTCATGAAATGATTCGTTTTGATGAATTTGCTCAAGTGGCCATTTTAGAGTGACGCGTATTAGGACAATAAATGAGTATCAATATTTTCGAGATTACCTGTTACAAACAAAGCAACTTTTATTTTTCAGCTGATATTATAAATAATCGAAATCCACAGCCAAAACTTATTACCGCGTCGGGTCTAAAACGGCTCTTTTATCGTTTTGTTTTGGTCGCTAATTACAGATTTCCTTAGTTACTACGTTTATATGCAAATTACCTGATTCTATTTATCAAGTCTAACCTATAACTAGGTCAGTGACCACATTTTGCTTATTACAATCTATATAATATTGATTTATTTGGCTTGGCTAATAGACCGTTATTATTGGGATATAGGGAGTTTTAATTCTATTTGTCCAGGCAAAACAAGGGCTGGACGGACGGTCCCTTTCAATTAATTCACCCGAAATTCTGTGTTCGCTTTTTACTTTTATTTTGCGGCTGCTGTACTACTGTATTATTAATAGCATTCTTTGTTTCTTTGTGGGTACAGAAAATGAATAAATTGATATTGCTTTAAGCCATACGCTCTTACATAAAAAATGTGATTAAAATTTACAAATTTGCAAGAATAATTTATCTCTTTCCGTTAGGTTACCGCTAGGTTTAGCTGTTAGTACCCCGGGGACGTAACTCAGCCCATGGTCCAACGGTCAGAATACCATTTTGCCTACAATTTATCGTTATGATCTGCGGAACAACTATTGTTTTATTGCCCAACTAAGCAGTCTTACCAATTTTAAATTTCAGACCATGTATATTTAATACCAAATTGATACCGTGTATTTTTTGAAAAAAAAAAAGCTTATGTTATACTATAGTATACTAAATTTCTGCCGATTTTGTCAGATATTCTTGAATTATAAATAGTGTAAGTAACTAATCCAAATTTGTTAAATAAATTGAAATTTTGCATAATGTAAAGTACAAATAAAAAAACACTATTAAAACATTGGCAAATTATTCACTTGTTTTGGATGTTACTACGTTGAAAAGAACATCGATTTCTTAATATTTCGGTGATATATATTACTTAAATTAAACTATTTTAATAAACGCGTTTATAACTTATTTATTTACACCTGACGTTTCAAACACTTTACAGCGTTCATGGTTGCAGGCAGTACTGCCCACCCATTAAAACAGATCGTATAAATATTTTAAAAGTAAGTACTTTTTCGAATAATACTTGTATTTCAGAATGATTCCCGATCTTCAGCCACGAATAAAGGTTTATGTCGCGATTCTCATATCGTTTGGCGGCAATCCAACAGTTTCATAAAACCTAGGCACATATGAATAGCCTGGTAAGTGCTTTTTCTGCTTGAAATGAATTCGCCTGAACGAGAAATGTGAACTTGTATTTGTCTACGTAATGTCGCATGGATTCTTTTTTGATTTTATGGTACTTCTATAGGATGCAAATAGATGTTCTCACTTGGCTATGGCTAATAAGACCATTTTAATGTTTTAGTAAAATATCTACCTTTAAATATTACCCTACCCTCCTTGGGAATGTAGCTTGTGTCATTCAACATCAGTTATACAGAGATGCACAAAAAATTTAGTTATTTGATCTATGTATATGCATATTGGCATATAAATATTTCAAAAATATCTTGCGAATTCAAGTGGGCACACGTTTGCCAAAAAAATTCTCAATTTTTGACACTTTTATAGAAGTGACGCAAAATAGGTCCAGATTTAGGATCCGTATTTGAATGCATACATCGAAATATGGTGTATCAGGTACTTTATCACAAAAAAGGAAACTTATCTACGTCTCTTAAGTCAGCTTACATCGGTATTACGTACAAACGATTATGATTTATCTAACAGGGCGGGATGATTGGGACGAGTGACAGCGTGGCACGGCACGGTATTATCAAGTATCGAGTATCCTGCCGCGGCTGAAATGAATTATTCATGTCGTCACGTACATAATCGCAAGTGTCAATACTAGGAAGATCTGCCAAGGAATTTACAATTTTTATGCGTATTCATCAAGGGCTATTGAAGATTTTGTAGGACGAATTCGGTGTTACACTTCGTCACCTGGACAGGTGACTTTTAGATTTCACAAATTGAGACTTACCAAAACATGACTAAGTAAATTTAATATCAACACATTTTGATCTAGAAAAATACTTGCTCCATCTTGGTAGACCAAGTAGGTATCTTAGAGCCTTTGTCTTATCTGGATGGACATATAAAGGAATGTTAATATTCTTTAACGTAAAGTGCTAAGTTGAAAAGTGATAAATAAAGGCAAGTGACGGAAAAGCCACTTGCAGTGTGGGAACCACCGGCAGTCATTTGTTATTTCACACCTCGCACTAATCCATACTTAATAATACAACATATGCATAAGTATGTTAAGAAATGTGAAAACAATAAGTATTTTAAAATAGGATCGTTCAATCTTGTTTTTATTTATTTCTATATTTTTCAGATAAATCCCACAGCTGAGCAAAGATCTCCACCATTGAAAGAAAAGTTGGAAACATGAATATGTTTCCAACTGAAGTGTAGAATGACTACTATGCTACGAGTATACTAACCAAAACATAGCTTACGCTATTGAATCTAAGTATATGTTGTAGGATAATTAACACAATAATATCTAAATGTATTGATAATACTAATAATGTGCCACTAATAGTCAGTGATCATGATTATGTCATGTTTCCGATTTCTATTGCAATAACCCAGTTTAAACCCATCCAAACCCATAGCCCATTTTAATCTTTTCACTCATTAGCAATAGTTCCTCCTCCTGCCCAGACCTGTTCATGAAAATATCAACTATTGATATAGCCGAGGACGGGTTTGGGCAGGAGCACCACATGACATCAACTTCTCCAAAGGGCTTCTACGCGTTGGATCCGTATCCCCGCGCAAGCCTCTCAAAGGACCGGGGCAACCCGTGAATCCCAAGCGGAGATACTAATAATAATCTTCCAAAATGAAAAAAAAACCATTAAAAACAACTATAAAAAACACTTAATCATGTTATGTGTTTTGGGATAAAGCAATAGTTTCAAATTCTCGATCTTATTCTCTCTTATTTCATGAATGTAAAATTATCGATCCTAATTCCTACCAAGTAGCATAAGTTGGTATCTCTGAAGGTAAGTGACAAAATCTCGTATGAGTCAAGTTAGGTCATTGGCATATTCATTAATGACTAAACTACGCTAAACTAATCTTGATCCTTGCATGAGTATTGCGCTACTCTGCGAACTCCATTAGTACTCACGCTGACGCTTTCTAGTTCTATTATTATCCGCTGTAGGAGTGTGTCGCGATCATCGCGACAGTACCGCCTTGCGGCTTGTTGGAGACGGACGTGCGTTACCCGCGTTTTTCTCTAGTGCATACTACACGAAACAAGTTTATAGGTCTACGGTTGGAAGATTTATCTGCTATTACTAAAAATTAAACATACATCACAATGTGCTTAGTTAAACAAGTTTTAAAAACATTTTTTGTGCGAAATTCTTTGCGCTAAGGACATTTTGTGCAAGTAGTGTAATTTTTTATCTTTATCGGACGATAGAGTACGCGAAGGTGTAACAAATAAGCAAGTGAATTTGTTTGTTTTTAAACAAAAGACACGTCCGTTGAAGAAGTTGAGATCGAAGTTGTTTTTATTTTAAAAAAGGACGCATAGCGTGTTGAAAAGAGACAAGATGAGTTCTCAGCGGGGAAGAGCGACAGGTGTGGCGGCGTTGGTGGTTTTGTTAGCAACTGTTACAGGTAACATAATTTTTTTAAACTAAGAACTTTAGCAAGTCAGTAACATAGTTAATTTGTACCTTTGCGGTTATGATTTCGCATACACGACTTTATATTATTTGGATTAGGATCACATTAAATCAATAAAGCCATTAAACAAGAACATGACATTATGATTCATACAAGATCCTTATAGGTTATGTTGTGTTGGGTGTACATGATAGTATTATTCTTATTAGTTTAAAAGCAGTAAAATTCAAATTCAATAAGAATATTTATTAGTTGTTTTTGATAACTATCACTTTTTTGAACTTTAATAAAAGTCTACATTAAATTTTACTTTTTTCATCAATAACAAATATAAGTTGAGATTATTTTTTAATTGGAAATGCATAACGTGTTTGGTCACACATAAATAAAGATATTTGGATTAAAAAATATGTACCTAGTCGATACTACGTTATACATGAAATTTATTTTGTAAGTACATTTATTTATTTTGTGCAATATATATGTAAGTATTAAAAAAAACAACAAAACTAACTTTTGAAATTCTACGCTAATAATGTTTCTAAAATTTAATAGATAATTATGTGCTCCAGAAAACGACATTGCATGTAACCACCATTGAAACAAGGTGACCACCTACTTTAAAAACTTAACAATTAAAAGATTAAGCAGACTGCCTCGGACGTGACGACCACAGACCTAGTTGTGCAAAAACCGTTGTTAGCCGTTACACAGACAAACACATTTAACTCGTCTACCTGGAACTATTGTGAATTATGCTACATTTGTTCTGGGCTCATCCGTGCGTTGCTTTCTACACTGAACGCTATCGAATCAATCACTCGGAAATCTGTGTCCGTTTGCTTGCATTGTATGTGATTTAATTATGCGACACATATTATGAAATACTCATTGATAAAGGACCATGGACAAAAATGTATGGACTCTGGTCTAAATTATACCAACTTTGATCAATAGTGATACAAACTATGCCAAATGAAACCATTTGAAGTATTATCATTTCATTCTACTAGCACCAAGCCGAAATCGAGCGCCAACATGGTGTTTTTTTACATACCTTGAGTCACAAATTACTAATAAAATGTACTTACCTAATGAAAATGACACCATGTTTGCACTAGATATCCTTAGCCGTCATAATTTAAAAAAAAGTATATTCCAAAACCTTTCATTTGGTATAACTTCCAACGTTGTTGAGGGGTTGGACCAAAATGTCGCAATTCTCTTTTTTAATACAAATTAAAGATATGTCGAGTCTAAATTCCAACACTTTATTTAATTAAAAGAAAATTCAAAATTCTAATTTAAAAAACAACCTGCCTATGTGCCTGAATATGAGATTAGGTATATAGTACTAATGTTGTAAAGAATGAAAAAAATAGTAAGATATAGAATATACATTTAGCTATTAGAGCCTGCGATTTCATATCAAATCCTTGAGAGATTAATACAAACCTCTTACATATACAGTTTATATTAATGTCATTAATTAAACTAAACTGTTTAGTTCAATAATTGTATTATGCTTAACCAAAACCATGGGCATTATCTTGTGATCTACATGTGAACTGAGATACAATTTACATGAATTCGTACCATCTGCCATGTCATTAACCTAAGTAATTTAAGCCTGTTAACGTTCCGAGACTTCTGTAATAGCATGTTGACGGCTCGACACACCATTGCCGTTTGTTTTAATGATTAAAGATATCGGGTGTAGTCATATTTGTGATATAACTTAATATTTTATCTCAAACATCGCTAAGCAAGTGTTTTTCAGAAATGCTTAGTAAGTTCAGAAAACTAATTGTTCGCAAAGGAATATAATTATCAAGAATTGTAAGTTTTCAGAAATTGAAATAGGACATCGACTAGAGAAACGTTTTCAAGTTCCTGGTAATAATTCCACCCGTAGTTCTCGAAGCAGAAACTTCGTTAGCAAGCTTCCTGGTCACAAATACCCAGCAGCCGATATCATATGCTGCTTAATTATGTTACGGCGAAGTGGTAACTTCCTTTAATTCCCTAAATAGGATATGAGAACTACGACGGCTACTTAGGATGGGCATGGTCGGGATTGAGGGGATTTGATTAGAAACAAAAATAATATACATAGAAAATAAATACATACACACGAACGTAGAACCTCCTCTTTTTTTGATGTTCTTGTTATTAATCGGTCCTTGTTCTATGATCAAAGAAATAGAAAAAAAAAAAAAAATTTACGCAATCACGATCTAAAGTTCCGTAAATGCGCTTTGAGTTGCAACATTACCTATTTTTTCTAACAGTACAAGTATAAGGCACAGTTAACTGTGATGTAGGCAGTAGATGTGATGAATCACACATGAGCACGTAGTTTACTAGTTTTTATTTTACGTGACAGCATAATCTACTGTTAAGGCCGATGGTTACGATGTCCACTTGAAGCACTTAACTAACATAAATAGTAAATGCATGCGACCAAAATAACAAAACTCGTAAAGTTGGACTTTTGTACTGTTTTAGATTAATTTTTTCAATTATCTGAACCAATAGCGATTTTCTCATTGAAAAAAGCCCAACAAACGTATTGTCAAAAGTGTGATTTATTTACTTTGCATGCTCATCAGGTTTATAGGAACTTAAATTCAAAATTCATTACTTAAATTATAACAAGTAGAAATAATTCATTATTTTTACGAGATCATTTTTAGTTGAAATACTATTATAAATTTCGTGGTTAGACAAAATAGTGCCTAAGCTACTGGAATTTATGATTAAATATTACATAAATAAATGCATCTGAAAATATTATTGATAAAAATATCAACGTGATTAAACTCCGTCATATGTAGGCTATGTCATCAATGATAATATCGCATATCTTATCATGAGGTAGTCCCCAGTCGCACACAAATTCGGAATGTGTTCGAGTTTGCATTTTGTTTATAATCTGTTAGATATGAATAGTAATGACTATTGCAAATTGTACTTTTAGTAATTTCTTCTGGAGATTCAAGTATCAAAATTAGTCACTTGAAAATAATTTCTTTGGTGATGTTCTTAATTTTATTGTTCAATTGGATGTCTTCACTTAGTTCATTCGTTCGTTCTAAACTTTTGTTATTTACATCTTTCGTTAGATATGAAATTAATTTTTGTGATTTTTCATGGGCGACTCTTCACGCTTAAAAATTATGTTACTAGTTACTCTGGCGAAATTTAAACGCTTCCTGAGCATAATACAATATCATTTTTGTAGTTATTAATTCTGTATCATGCTACTGTTTCCACGCCTAAAATACTCAACTGATATTTAATTATTATTTTTAAACAAATATTGGACATTAAAGATTGGCACAGGCTTTTTTAGCACAACAAAACTGAGTATAAATAAATCTTACAACAATATAGAAATTCCACAATAAAAATATACCAAGAGGATATCCTTAGCTCGATGCAATCTGGTTTCAGTTTTTACGCTGAGTTTTCCAGGAAGCTCGTTTCCTACCAACCCATCGGCTGTCAATATGGCTAGTGAATCACTGATAAACTGACGACTATACGGAGTCGCTAAACCTGTTCAGGAGAGCTATTTTTGAAAAGTGTGACATATATATCGAATGAAAATCGTTCGATATCGAAAAAAATCCTTCAACAACGAACAAATATCATTCGATATCGAACAAAAATTGTTCGACTCGCCGACTTTGCGTGAGTCACACTTTTCAAAAATAGCACTCCAGTTGCAAGCTACAGTATCGGCAGACGTGGTTCGAGGTTCGAGTAAAAGTGATTTTTTGCTACGATGCATTTTATATGGCTGGAGCGATCAAGCTCATACATTCCTACTTTTTGATTGGATTTCCTAGTGAACAATGCGCAACTAGGACTTGCAACGCTGTATTTTTAATGTGAACGTTACTAAGTCGTTTTTTATTTATTTGGTTAATACTGAAATCTGATAAAAGAATAACTCTGATCATAAAATGGTTTTGGAAATTTTAGGACAAATCTTATTATAATACTAGTTGTTTCCCGCAGCTTCGTCTTCGTCTGCGTCAAAAAGTAGCCTGTGTTTGACCGCGGGTCTATATTCATACCAAATTTCATCAAAATCCGTTCAGCGGCTTAGCCGTGAAAGCGTAACAAACAGACAGATAGACGGACAGACAGATTCAGTATGATTAGTATATTATATGAATCGTATGGAAGTATGGATGTCTCGAACAATGTTTAAACGAAAAAAAAAGAAAGAGAATTAAGGACCTACTTTTAGGGTGGTCCATATGGTCAGGTCCATATGAGTTGTAGGAATTTAATTCAGTCTGCCACTATATTGTGTTTTATCTTTTACCTGAAGTTTCTTTTACTTTTTGCGAAATGTGGAATATTTATTGTCACATAAATTTCGCAATATGAAAACACGGAATAATAATGATATTACTAACTTTGCGTTCTTTTCTTTCTTTCATTTAGTTGTTTTAAACAAAGAAGTCTTATCAAATAAATATAGATTAGGTATTTATATGTTTTAACATTGTGATCTGAATTTTCTAAAGTAAAGCCTGACTTATTAGGAATTATATCAAGTAACCTTAAATTATTCCACGAAATACCGTTAAACATCTTCACAGCACTCACGGACATTTTAACTCCGTTAACTCAAATTTAAAAAAAGCCGAAAATTAGTCACGAGTCACGGTATTGACTTCGGAATGAGGGGTTTGTAACACTTACGTAATTGTAACAGTGTGTAAGAAGTCAGCATAATTTAGCGAAAGTTTGATTTTTAGGGTACTAGAATAAGAAAGAAAAACGGCAATCTAATTAAACAAAGAGTATCCATACTTCCATACCATTCCGTACTTAATATTATAAGTGCAAAAGTCTGTCTGCTTGTCTGTTATGATTTTAATCAAATTTGGTATGAATATAGTTGAAGATACGGGAAACAGCTAGTAGGTATCTACCTAATATTTTTAAAAAGATTACTTTTTTAACCTACAATACAATGTTTTCAAATTTTACGTTTCTATGACAAAGTAAAAATTTTTCCTGCAAGTTTTTCATAAATAATTTTATCGTGTGTTCTGAACCATCGATTACCGAGCCCGACGCGGCTTTTACTAATTTATCTAAATAAATCTGCAATAGAGAGTTTTCTAGTGGGCGTCCATTTTTTCCTTATCATGGTACACTGGTTTTTATTTAACGCTAATTCTGTAAGTATCGGCAAATTTAACGTGATAATTAGTTCGTTAACTGTGATTTTTGGTCCGTCAGAATTATTTGATTTTTTTCAGATTGTCACCACTATTGCCACTGAAATAGCTTGTCGAAATAAAGGATAACATAAATCACACAAATTCATAACTTGTGACTGGCTAAGATAGACCCAGTAACAGAGAGTACACTTTGCCCAGTCTCGGCAACCTTTAATTTTCTATATTCTGCATTTATTATTTTGTCACTTATAAATAGTGAGATAAAAATAAAATTGTGCTTAAGGATATTACACAACAATAAAGGATTTGCTGATCTGAAAATACATAGAAAATAATGGAGTAGAAAAAATGCCATCTCAATTTTAAACATTATAAATAATAAACCATACTTCAATAATCAGAACATGCAAAAGTAAAAATTAAATACAAACATAATACACTAGAAATAAGAAAGAAAATAGCGAAGCAGATATAGAGCATCGTCCAGCCAACAAGCAAACAAACTGCATTGAGTCGTTGCAGTGGAACGACTTGCTTTATCGCGAGAGCTCTCGATATGAAACCGACCGCTATCTGGTCAATTGTTGGAGATATTTTTGAATCGCAAAATGCTAAGTGATTTTTTTCTTTTCGTGGTGTACGCACATCATCATCATAAATTTAAGAGTTAAGCTCTTGTCGGTGGAGCTTCTTCCATTCCTCTTGAACGTCGTGTCGTATCAAATAGTAAAGGATTAATACACGACTTTGGTAAATTTCTTGACTAAACCAATTAGTCATCTCATTAACTGCGTCTGTGGTTCAGGCGTTCGCCTTACGATTTTGATGGCAAGGATGCTATGTTTAGTTGTTTCTAGATTGGTTAGAACATTGCAGACATAAACCACCTTATAGTCTGGTAATATAGATGATTCCGTGCTTCGGAAGGCAGGTTTTAAGCCGTTGTTGGTCCCGGTCCCGCCTGCAATCAGGTGGTCGTAAAAACCAGAGGCCGAAAGGCGGTTCCGAAAGGCTCTAGAGTTTGCAAGTTCGAATGATCATGTAACCCACTCGATATAAATAAATGAATCTCATTATAAGGTTTTTCTATTTAAAGTCGTATATAGTGTTCTTGTTGTATATTAATTTATTTACCGTAACCATTTTTTTCTGTATTTTCACCCAGTGAATTTATACAATGTTTTATTTTGTGTTCATAAGAGCAAAGTTTTTGGATATTGATTTTAAATATTACAAACAATATTTTCAAAGGTCTTGATCCCAGTACAGATATTCAAATAGTTCAAGTATTCATAGTATGACAGCATTGAAAGCTTTGCTTATGACAGTCAATATTGTTGAGGATAGAAAGTATATTTCTCAACATTAACCCAATTGTATATTTTATTGAAACGTCGGCTTTGACGAATTCAGCCTCTGGCCTCCAAACACGCCGAACAATTCATGCAACCATAAAAACGTCACGCACATTTATGTGTTATGAGTCCATAAATTGAAGTGATTGACACTAGGTATTAAATAAAATTTCTTTCTAAATTGCGCACAACAAATGAAATATTTTGTATTTGTTTGAAATACTTGCTTTAATTGTTTGTTTTCGTTATATTTCCTGTTTGTTTTCATTGTTTCTGAAATATAAAGCATGTGCAGTGGGAATGTGAACCACAATCAGATACAAGCCCGAATCAGGAAATAATCTTTTCGGAGATCTTGGGAAATCATTTTGTTAATGTATTTAACGTATTTGTTTCAAATAAATAAGCCATTACCTACTGGTGATTTGTAAAGCCCAAGCAATATCTACCAATCAACCTTTCTCTTAACAAATGATGATATCACTTTTTATTCGACCACGAACTTTATGAGGCTGACAAATAAAGTTGTCCGCTACTTCTATGGATTGAGTGAACAGCAACAAGTTTTTTCTTGGTTTGCAATGTGCCTTGTAAACTTTAGAACTTCAAGTTCGCGTGTAGTTTTCAACGGGTTTGCTGGTCCGGTGTGCGGCAAACAGAGTGTGGCGACCGACCGGCCGGCGGCTAGCAGACCTTGACGACTGAACCCGTCGCACTCTTTGTATCCACCATACTACTGTTTTGTTGACTATTTCTTGCTTTCAAATATTTATTTTGTTCGTAGTCTTCGAAAGATATCTCTGAGTAGGTATTATTTTGATTTGTGTTCTTGTATTAACTCGTAAACTTTTTATTCACCACACCAATTTGTAAAAGTGCTTTGAAAATGTTCATGTTTTAAGTTTATCACCTCTAAAGATCAATGAGAGACTTGATCTTTAGAGTTTGAAATTATTCATTTGATTTGTTAAAATAAATACAGTTTGCTATGTGAAATGATGACCTCGATCTTTTAATTAATCCATGTTGTTTGTCTCCAAAAGTTATATCAATATTTACAAGGGTTTAAAACTATTCTTTTGGTTCATGGCCATGGTTCAGGGAAAACATGTTCAGGTTATTTTTTATTTGAATACCTCCTGAACTCGAGAGAGTACATGAGGTTTTTTCTTTATGTTGAAAAAAATGACGCCAATTTAGGCTATTAAAATCAAATTACTTCGTTTGCTCTAGATTCATTTGAATCACATATTTGTTTCAGTCAATTGTGATTGGATATATTTATTGGTAGAATTGTCTAAAACTAATTGAACACTAGCTTGTCCTTCAAGTCTTATTAAGGCTTTTATTATTAAGTGGTAGTAGTTAAAGGAAATTTGGACATAAACTTTGTTCAATCAATAAAATCGTGACTACAAAACATTATTTGTTGATATTGATGTTTCGATGTGAAATTTTAAGATTACTTTGATAATACCATAGAATACTTACACTAATACAGTGCGAATTAAGTCAATGTCGAAAACAACTTTCCAACTCTTACGAAAAGTTTTTAAAACTTGAATCTCTGGAAAAACAAGAAGTTACTATTCAAAATCGCCACAACTTATGGGATAACGATGTCAGTAAAACTTACCATCTTTCCTATAGCACGTTATCGACACCACATTATTGTAACGTTATCGAGTGCCCTGTTTTTGAAAAGTGTAACTCAGCAAAATCGGCGAATCAAATAGTTTTTGTTCGATATGGGCTGATTTTTCTTCGTTAACGAAGGATTTTTGTTCAACATCGTATGTTATACATTTCAAAAATAGGGCCTTGGGATCGTTTTCGCCGGGTTATGTGCGTGTGAAGTGTACAAATATGTTACTGTCACTGTGTTACATGACAAATGGTGTTCCGAAATTGGCTTAAACAATTCTTGTGAGTTCTCACTATAAATCTCCACAGTACATGCCAAAGTTGGTCGAAATTGTGGGGACTAGAAATTTACTGTCCGTTTCGTATGTCTCTTTATGTTGCGTTACTGGAACCTTGTTATTTATGGCGAATTCTTGTTGACATTGTAGAAGTTGTTCATTTAGCAACTCAAGTTTATTTTATCACTAAATTAATTTCACACCCATTGAGTTTTAGCCTAATGTAGTTTGAACATGTTGATTCATAGACTTATATACTTTGAAAAGTTACCTAGCCATACCAAACCAGACTAAAAGCAACCTCGAAGAAATGTTCGCAAAACACATAACAGGAGAAATGCAATTTGCATTAATTCTCTCACGAAGGCACAAATTTTATTTCTCGAAGCGTCTCACCATTGTTCCTATATAATTGTACTCGGTTAACGTTTTTCTGCGATATTCCATCTAGATTGTTTGTGCTCAGTCCGTTACACTATATGTTTTTGTTTCTTTTTGCTTCCTTTGAGCAAAATGTATTTACATTTTCATTTTTTATTTTAAAAATAGGACTACTTTATTTCATTCTTCTTTATATGGGGAACTTTGATTATTCAAATAAACAAAGACGAAGATTTTTTAAATTTAATATTAATAATTAACAACTTGTAGCTAATGAACTCTAATGCTCAATTTAACAATTTGCCTTATCCAATGTATATTTGACCTGATTCGTACGGTCAGGTAGCTACTTCTATTCCAGTGATCATTTGGCCATTTACCATATGCACTCCCATTTTGCATACTTTTATCCACTAGAGTTAATTGCGAAATGGGAACAACGATAGGTAAACGCACTATTTATGATTCTAAAAGTATTTATGAAGCTAAGTATTTTTAAATAAAGGCAAACTAATTATCATAAATTATATAGTTTGTAAATGGCCTGATAAAGCGATCATACCACATTATTCAAGTAACACATTCACCGATTAGGTTAAAATTAACTCACCAAAGGAAGGGTTTTGGTTGGAATGTGATTGGTATTTTTAGTAAATTTACTTCTCTGTTCAACTCTATAACAATCTAATTTCCAGTAGACATTTCAAAGTACTACAAATCATTAAATCCAAATTTTTACTTTATGAAATGCAAAACCAAGTAGTCAATGAGTAGTAACATTATACAAGATGATATTGTTAGTACACCTTCGGTAATCCTATCTGATCAAATGCCTACTATTCACAAGTCTTGCTTTACAAAAATGGTACGTTAAAAGATAAACAAACGTTAGATTGCAATAGCCCAATCTGTAGTTTCGTTTATTTGAAAAAGTCACAAATTCACAAGACAAATAAAAAAATGACCGCGCAATTCAACGGGTTATAAGAACAAGAAAGTAATACCAGACCTGTCAAACAATCATCGAGGTCGTACTGATCGTGTCAAAGGCTGAACGTAAGCAAAACACGCGATACGCTTTATAATTGGCCAACGTAAGAAACAAAGACGATCTTTTGTTCAAGGCGTGAAGATATTTCCAAACAATGTTTCCTCTAAAATACCGAGCTTGAATACGTGTCAAGTTGGGCTGCGAAATGTGGAGTAAAAATTCAAGTCCGACAATTCTGGCGACTATTGTTTGCGTTTGTGTGATAGATAGCTTTTGATGTATTGTTTAACATGAAACCTATGATCTCACGTTAGATATACTTCGCATTTAAGTTTCTCTTTTCGTTTTGTTAATATTTTCATGAAGAGGCACTTACATAACTTGTTGTGGTCCTGAATGTACTGTTGAAATTCAACGAAACGCCATTACAATAACTTAAGTATTATCCCAAAGCAAAAAATGTTTTATTTTATGAAATCTCAACAAAACATATTGAGGATCATTTAAGTACCAATAAAGTTTTCCAAGATTTCATTCGCAGTTCTAACCCGGGTTTCCACGTCATCGAATCGCTACTTTGGCCAACCGTCAGCTGATAACCACTCGACCCCGACTCGCCCTGGCTTAATGTGAGGCTAATGACCTCCCAAGTTTCCATAATCCAGAAGTTTTGCTTCAAAATAGTTTTTGAACAAGTACCTACAAGTTATGTCTGCAGTTTATGATGCGCTTGCAGTACATAAACTGAAGCACAGACAGCATGTTTAAGAACCTCAGTTTACGAAAATATAAACTATTTACAGTGGTATATACTTATATAAGGTAGTCTGTATTTAACTGCTTTGGTTGACTCGATAATTTCTCTTTGATTCTCTGAACTCTAAATTATGAAATTAAAAATTATTAGTGTCAGAATCGTGTAAGTCCTACTAGTTAGTGAAAATATTTCGTTACCTTGAAGTTTACTAAGTTCAATCCTTCCACAGTAATCATTATTATAGTGTATGTACGTCACGACATTTATCGTTGAAAAAGTTGCGCTGCTTTCTCACGATAGATAATTATTTTCATTAGCATCTGGGATCATAGAATTACTTATGTATTAGGAAACAAACGTTAATAATATTATATTTGTTTAATGGTTATTAGTTACATGCCAGCGGCAGTAATATAATAAAGAAGAGAAAAAGAGGAAAAACCTGTGTAACTATTAATTTCATTCATCTGCTTGGTCCAACTTTCTAAGTCTATATAATTTAGTAAATTTTAGCATTACATTTTGATACAACAATTTTTACATATGCATTTTTTACTCTCAAATTGAATTTCAATAATATCGTAACTAATATTGCAAATTACTCTACCAAAAAGGACAATGACCTCAGTTAACTACAAAGGTGACAGTAATTAAGGATACATTCAAAGTTGTTGTCCTGATAAGCCAGTTCCGTGGTTGTCAGGGTTTCATAAATATTAATTGGCCCTTTGGTATTAAAATTAATGTGTTCAATTGGACAACTCTCTTCACAAGGTAATGAAATAACGCATGTAGGTATTTTGGTACAATCATGCCCTCGTTTTAAAAGTTTTAGTAAAGAGCATCGAGTTTCAAATGCCACATTAACTCAGTTTGATGTTCCAGAATTTCGCAAAGCTTATTCTGAGCTAGAAAAAAATGCTCGTATTCTCTTTACTTTTAGGCCAGCTTTGCAATGTTTTGCTCTTAAGGGTGTGAAATCTCTTAAAATCTTTCTTTGAAAAGATTTGCAATTTCTTGCTCCTATGAGTGTGAAAACTATTATTGATTTTATAAGTTTTTAATATCATGTTTTGATTAGTCCCAGCAATAATTGCAAATTTTTAGTATCGTATATTACATAATTATTCTGTTTTCTCAGCTCTAACCATTCTCGATCTCTCCGGTCTTCCAACAGCCTGGTTTTGGCCAACCCTCTTCACCGCTCGGTCTTCATGGAAAAATCATTTTTACTCCAGGCCACAAAGTTATGGAATGCTCTCCCTGAGACAATCAGGAGAGCCCCCAGCCGTTCTGCCTTCAAGCGCGCAGTTCATAGACTGTTTCTGCAGCAAGTCGCGGAGTCATTCAATCTATATCCTATGTATTGTATGTATATATTTTATATACTTATTTTATGTATTTATGTATAATATGTAATCTTATTTATTACTTTTCTTTTGTATATATTTTATCTTTCTTGTGTGTTCGTGATTTCGTCTTTATCGCCAACTTTTCTTTCTCTGTTTGGTCCCATGGTTGACTGGTAGAGAATGCCACTTGGCATTAAGTCCACCATTTGTACAAATTTTTGTATTGTGCAATAAAGCTTAAATAAATAAATAAATAATTGATTACCCTACTCTAGGGTCCGAAGCTGAGCTGACGACGCAACTAGGAATACACGTTAGGGCGAAGATTTCATACTTGTTTACTTTTCTTGATATTTTTTATCAATATAAACTCAATTGTCAGTCCGTCGATGCCATTTACCGAGCACATTGAATGTGAAATTAATTTGAAATCGGAGTAATTTTATTGTTGTCGTTGTCATTTGCGGTAAACGAGAAAAACAATTACATCACAACCTTGGAGCATCAAATCGATTGCCGCTCAAATTACAATCGAGAATACAATTATAGGACTGTTTCCGTGAAATCGAAATCTGTATGGAGAACTTTGCAATCTTATTAATACAAAAACTCTTTATTGTACCAAAAAAGAAACACATCACAGAAACTCGTCAATAAATACAGGGAGGCACAAAGGCTGAAACCAATGTCATTCTCCAACTTTCTCCATATCTATAAATAAACTAAACAAATAAACTTTATAATCATTATTTTATTATGGGCAGGTAAATGAAAGAAAAGATAAAAAGATAACGGTAATCTAAAAAACTAAAACACCCGACTGCCTTTCTGTGTAATTTGGAAACGTTTCTGTGTAATTTGGAAACGAAAAACCCAAAAAATCCGCCATTTTTTTTCACATTTTGTATACTTAGTGTAATTTTTTGTATCCCTGTAAATACGAATCTAACGACACCTCTCAAGCTAAAATCCATCGAGCCGTTTAGGCTGCAGGGTGTGCAAAACAATTATACATACAAACATACATACCTACATAACATAACCCTTCTTCTGGCGCAGTCGGGTAAAAATGGAGTTACTGCCTTTTATCTTTATCCTACACACTGAAGATACACAAACAGCAGATTAAAATATTTACCTAAATTAAAAAAAACTTATGCAGATCTAAACACTGCATTTCTTTTTCACCTTGCAAAATTTTCCCACATTCAAATGACCGATGCACCATAATAATGTTCAGTACGACACATTTATTTGAACTGTCGACGGGATTAAAAGAAGCCGCCTTTAACGCAATGTTGAGATCAAAAGAAAACATGTTTACAGCTTACTGCAAATTGATGTAATAAATTCACGGTGTCTCGTTACCAAGATGGTTTTTAAAAATAGGTGTGTAAAGAAGAGAATTGATTGACAAATGGTCAGCAATAAATAAATAAATATATAGGGATGAATCACACGGGAACCGATCAGTTATGTGAAATTGACTTTGCCGAATCTCACTTGACCCAACACGTTTTGTCGACGTCTTGTTTGCTGTATGCATTGTTTGGTATATATTTAAATTATAGAAGCATAATATGACATATGTGTTTTTCACCATTGGAAAGCTAAATTTACCCTGAGTAACATAGGCTTTATACCGCAGGCGGAGCTGCGGGAAACAGCTAGTATTATATATTAGTTAAAATGAAATGAAATTAAATGAAAAAGAGGTGTAATGAATGTTTGTATACATAAAACTTAGAACAAAAGTTATTCGGCCGAGCATCACTACGGTAAAAAGTTTTGCGATCCAATGTCATGTTGGAGTGACGAAAAAAAAAGAATTGATGATAGGTCAACTGATATGGTGACAAATGATATTTCGACGAAGTAAAAAAAAAAGAAACGACAAAGGTTGAAACGTTCTTGGTAAAATGAAAATCCGAAAAGAAAAAATCGACTTTATGATAGGTAACCGAATCACACAGATTGAGTTCGGGACTTGTGTTAATAAATAAATATTGTTAATTTAACCCTTTATCATAACAATTGTAACAAGTTAAAGTTAAATTTATCCTATATACCTATTTTAATTTCTTTGCTCGCGTGACTAATATAATAAAGTTTTTTGGGGAATATTTCGAAAGTAACAATTTTTTACAATTTTCGTTCTTTAAGCAGACGCTGGGCTAAAAAAAGATTAAATTTTTTGTTAAAAAAAGCTTACAATTCAATAAATCAATAATTTTTCAAATATTTTTCCATCAAATTAATGTCATGACATTTCACAAGAAAACTGACACCAGGATGCACAGGGTCGATTGACCATGTAATGTAACCCACTCGACATTTACTTTTGTAGCCCTTACATGTCTTTTAATTTTAGAAAATACATTAATGGATAGTAGAAAAATAGTATCATGTACAAGTAACCGACTCTCTGTAAGCAATACTGGATTATGCACTCTGCAGAGATTGTTTCTGTTATGATTTCAGAATAGATAATACCAGGCTAAGCAAGAGCTTGAGTTGTAGTTATCTAGTTTGACCTCATAAAGTGCTTAAAATTATTAGGTAACTGCTGACTAATGCCGGCATTGCAGTATAATTAATTATATTCGCTACTTAGTGCTAGAGGCAATATAGTAAGGGTACAAACTATTAATATTCTTTTTAAGAATTGTTGATTATCAGTATTAAAGAAATAAAACGTATGTTGACCAAAGTTTTTTTAAAGGTTATTTTAAAAGAAAACGTCAAAAAGTTGGCCAAATTCACGCTCAATTCTTAAGACTTCTGCTGAGTGACGTAAAAATGCAATCATTAAATGTATGGTAATAGAATTGAGACCTAATTTCGATCAAAAATATGCTTTAAAAAATATTTGAAGTTTTTAATTTCTAAAACACTAGTTCCTAAAATTCGGTCACAAAATGACTAGCATGCAAAGTGTTGCTGTTCTATTTTCAGCTTCGGCCATGACCCGATCTCGAACGGTTTACGTTACGTTGAACAAAAGGTTACAAGGATACTGACCGGTCCTTGAACACCTCATCAAAACGTGAGTCAAAATTCTCAAGAGGAATTTTTATATATGCACGTACAAATATTAAGGAATAAATATATGCTTGCACTTGTAGCGTCGAAATGGATCAACCATCAAACATTCCAAGGATGCCGAAGACCGGGCGAAGTAGAGAAGCGGATCCTGGAAATAACCGAAAAGCACTAGGATGAAAAATAAGTCAAAATGTTTTCTGTTTCAAATTAATTTTAACGGTTTTATTACATTTATTTTTAGCGTATCTAAGTTCCTAATACATCCATATCAAACAATAAGCATCATTCATAAACAGAATCAAATAACATATTAAAAAGTAAGCATCATTCATAAACCGAATCAAATGTACGACGATGACTCAGCTTAAGATGATTCTGATAAATAATAAAACTACTAATTAAATGTAATGATAGATAATTTTCTTTTACGAATTCATTTACATAACGCAGTTACTCACACTTTTGATGTCAACAGTGGATCTCTACATGATGCTAGACAAGTACTTAATGTAATTATCTCATTCGTGTAAAAGATAGTGTTGGATTTTCGTATCTTACATAGTATCTTACGTCGCAATTTGTGGAAAAATGCAAAATTTGTAAACTTTGCAGTGTATCAAACGAAAAGAAAGGTATCTCTCATATTATTTGAATCATGATATCTGAATTAACATTACCCTGATCAATTCCCATAAACTCATTCATAAACACAGCTGCCTCCATTAAAGTCCGGACAATCAACATTTGACTTCCCGGACCAAGTTCGGAGCCCTAATTGTCCCCTTTGTTTATAAAGCAACTCGATATGACACCCACACCGGATGCTTTACTTGTTACTGTCAATAATGCCTAAAGTACTACTTATAACAGATGACTCATTGCGTAAGTGTGAAATTCTGAGCACATACTTATCATATCGTAATACGTATTCATATCTGAAAATTTGATTGTAGCGTACAAGTACAGTACACTTTTTAATCGATAAGATAATAGACTTAAGTTTTTTATATGATTAGTTCATACGTGTATTTCTTTTCACGCTACTGTTACTAATCAAGTTCAATTAAGCTCATATTTCACACTATTTACATAACTACTATCACAATTGATTATAGATCTAACTCACAGAAGCTAGCTCCTTTAGCAAAGTACTTAAATGTACCCTCACCACCTCAGTTTACTTTGATGTAATGAATAAAAAATTTATACCTATCACTAATTTAATTTACTAATCTTGATTACTTAGTTTACGATTATGGATTAATGCAAGGTAAATTCATTTAAAAAACCGGCAAATTTGATTTTTGTATAGAAATTAATGTTGAGTTAAGAGACTGGTCTAATATCTTATCTCAACGGCAAAGTTTTTATCAAAAAGATCGTTCCCACTACAATTCATGAGAACATGTGCTAATACACACTAGATAGTCATTAAACAGGCAACGCGCAATAAAACACACCAAGTGTTAAATAAAAATTGGTTTATTTTAACATTGTTCGGTTTCACTCATGTTGTATTATGGGCCGCCTCAAACTGTGAGACTAAATTTTATCTTTATCTATTTTTTATATTTACTTGAATCTAACAATTATAACTTTATTGTATCACAAGTAAACATATACAATAAGCAATAGGCGCACTTTATTATAAAAGCATTATCTACCAATTAATCATGTGGAAAAATAAAAAACATTGTAAGGCGTAAAAAGTATACTAAGTTATCGAAATAAGGAATAACACCAATTTGAAGGAATAAGTGTAGTTTCCTACACTAAATAAATAAGTATATCGTGCACGTGGTCACATTCATTACATACAAAGATTCATTCTTTGGTTGGTAGATATAAATTTTGGCATTAATGTAATTGTGTTACAATATATATTTCACATACAAGCACAAGGCCGAGGAGAATGGCGTACAATGACAGATACCTCAGCATTGTGTGGCAATGTGCTGAAGAAGATACATAAATAAGATTAAAGCAATTTAAAGCATCGGATCCCAAATTTTATTAATATTCGATATATATGTAAAACTCCGTATTTCTTTTTCATTAATTAGTAATATTCGACTCTAGCGACTAGTAGCGAGTGTGGGTTGTCTTAATTCTACACTCATTCCCTCTTGGCAGCGGCTAATTGCGGCATCTCGTTGAAACATCGTAAACACGTTGACGACACGTTAAAGTTCTCCGTTTTACTTAAAATCATATAAAGCGCTAATGGAGATATACCCTTTTATTAGTTGTTCTCTTAAGCTCGAGCTGTGAATGGTTAAGTTGGAGGCAAAACTTCGTTAACGACAAAACTGACAAATTATAGGAAGTTCAAAGTTAATCTGTCCACAGAGTGTGATTGCAAGTCAAAGAGAAAACGGGGCTAAAATAAGATAATATTTTTTGTAGACAAATGTTTTGAGTCGATTCCATAAACAAAAATAGTTTTTGGTTGTAATATTATTGCAAAATATAAATTTCCGGAGCTACAAAGAAATATATTTTTAGGCAATCAAGAAAACGCTTTTATTAACCTTTTAAAACAAAAATGTTCGTGTCTAACTTACCAATGTTACAGGCATTTCTATACTTTCATACTAGTATTATATGTGCGAAAGTCTGTCTGTTTGTTACAGCTTTCATGGCCATACAACTAGAAGGATTTTGAAGTAATTTAGTATGAATGCAGCTAGTAAGTATTGAATAAAATATAAAGTTACAAACTTCTTTAATAATCAATGTGGTGGTGGAGGTGAACAAGAGTTCAAGAAGAGAAAATTCAAGTATCTAAAAGAATAAAGTTACTCTCTGTAACTACTGTTGATATATATCATGTATGCAATATTCTTGTTCGTAGAAATCTTACATTTATATTATTAGATATTGAGCATGTGTGCACAATATAAAATATATAGAAATTTTATAAAAATATCTGTCACTACTTCAGAATTTCTATTCCAGAATAAAAACTGTTTACGCTAATAGGCTTCTTGGTATGACATCCTAAAGTTCTATCTACATTGTAGGAGAAAGACATGAAAAATATCTTGTTGTTTGTAATATTGAAATGTTTTAAAAACAGTCTCAGTGTAAAAAACAAAACTATCCTAAACACCTAATTATGAAATTTGTCCCATTACGACGACAGTTTTCTTTTATCTGTGGTCCTAAAGATTTAAGAGGAAAAGGTTAGAGCAGCTTCTTAAATGACATTAAAAATGTTTAATTTCAGATTGCATAAAAGATTCAAAATCTGAATCAAACAGAACATTAAAATAAGATGGAATATTTTCTTAATAATGTTTTGAGTGGAAATTTCAAAATAAACTGTGAAATTGAAGCTTGTTGGTGAATATTTGATTAATACTTACGTAAAGCGAAATTAATTTTGATGAACATTTCTAATGAGCTGCTTACGTTTATTTGAGAAACAAACTTACCTTTTGTGAACATAATTTTAATTAAGACTAATTAATCGTTGGGAAAATGCTGAGTTACTGCGCTCATCTGTGAATAACCGTCAAATCTAAAAGAAAATGATAATAAAATTATCATTCATCCACTAATAGATCTCATAGTATAAATATAATATAATAATTTTTCTATTCTAAAGACTTAACTGCCTACAAATGAAATTCGAGAAGGTATTGGGGAAAAACTATAACAAATAAATATAATAAGAGCAGCATATTAGTAGGTATGTCCTAATACTGTCAAAAATATATATTATGATCACACCTGATTCCTGTAAGTGTAGTAAGATACTACGGATTTTAACTTGCTATACACATGATACGCGCTCGTCACGTCACCTTACAGACTTCATACAAGCTCGTCGATTACGGGTACCTCTAACATCTCTCTTTTTCAAGATGTCTGCAATACTAACACTTTTATAAGATTGCACTTTTAATAGCTGCCTAATTTCATTAACGCCCGAGGGTCTTATTTTCCACTCAAACAAAACTCTATTCTAAAATTCGTATCTAATGTTATTTCGTGATTTAATTTGCGTGAACGTCTGAATATTGAGATGGCAAATCTTTGTATCGTTACAAATGTATGAGAACAAAAGCTCTTGTGACACTTCTCGTGATTTGGGTTCTGAATTTACACGTCTTATGTGAGAAAGGATCAGAACTTTTAGTGTGATTGCTTTAATTACGATGTGTTTGAGTACTTTATTGAAAAATACAAGTCTTGTCTTCTTCTTTGCGAGTCGATCATCGTCTTGTCAGTTAGTTAATTACTTTAAATACTTTTTGATCGAGATTTTTTTAGGGATAAATTTTGAAAAAGATTAAAAACGATGTCTATAATATACTACACTTAGATTAATTTACTACACTAATTAAGGTACTACACTTATATGATGCCGAAAGTAAATAAAAAAACCGCAGAAAGCGGTTATGTTACTTCTAAGCATAGACTCTATGCTATATCTTTGCCATAGACAGAGTATTTAACCAATGTAATGACGTTTGTAAACAATTTGGAAACAAAGACGATAGAGAAGTATGCAATTAAATATAAGTTTTTACCACGGGTTTTTACATACATAAATTATTAAATAGATGAACAAACTGAGCACAATGTAATAACAAGACCGCAATAAGCCAAGCATACATTTATGTATAGCAGTAATTCACGCACATTTTGTTTGTAAATTGATAGTAAGTATTGGTTTGCACAATTAAACAATATAATTAATTTTGAAACGTTAGTCAGATATCTGAACGGTAATTAAACTACCGAAACAATTAAGTGTTTTGAATGATTTTTATCAATGATTCCGTTATAACACAAAATATTTACAATTACGGAATCCGAGCACATATTTATTTCTAGGACCTCATGTAGGTATGTGTCACATATACATACATACAAAGTAGCTAAAACGTCAAATATCTTGCAATTGAAGTGATAATACTTAGGCTTGTTGTAAATACGTTGATCGTCTTAGGCTTTTTTCCACCTGCGAGAAAACTTCAGAAACAAAGACGTCTGACAGTCACACTAATAAAGACACACAACTAAACACTAAACACTGCTGTACTTGGTAGACCGTCAGACATTTCTTGTTGTCTTGGCAGATGAAAACGCGGCCTTAGAAAAAAATAATGTTGCTGCGGTGTTGTTATGTGTAAAAGGCGCAAAATGGAAAGCTCAGTTTGAATTACCATGTTCTTTAAATGTCCAATTATAAAAGAGTCCTTTAATTGGTACAATTAGGAATGCGCCACGGCCGCATTTCTGCTTAGACTGTAACGAGAGATTATTATTTAACTGCATGCTTGGTATGTGGAGCGGAAACTATTTTGTCTCTTTTGTACTGTACTTACACTATTGTGAATATGCTTGCAAAATTGTATTTATTTATATTTTCATTGTTTTAAAATAAATGTGTCTAGCTTTATAATTGAACTTTGTGATGTTCTATGAATCTATATAATTAATTTATTAGGTATATCATTACATTTTGTAGATTTTTTACATTTTGTATTTTCGATATATAGGGGGTTATTCCGAAATTTGTTATTTTCAACAAATTTTGAAACAGGGGAGGCTTTTGCATTGGGATCTAAATTGCTAATTAAACAAACTACTAATTTTTCAACAATTCTTTAATTTATTGTCAACCAGATATTTTTATATGTAGTTTTCGCGTATACTCTAGTAAGCAACAAGGCGAAAATAAAATAATAACACAGAATAGGTAATAGTGATAATACTATGCCACTACTATACTCTATTCTGCGATAATACGCAGTTACTTCAAAAAGGCCGCAAGAGAAAATTCATCTCGTTGAAAGTATAAAAGTTTCATTTCATTCAACACAAAAACATTTAAATATTAGCGACTCAAGTACCCTTTACTTGCCGTATCTTTATTGCGAAAGGCGACAGGCGAAAAGCACAAAGAACGAAAACAGTGGAACTGCACAATATAGACCACCTATCTGGTCTTTTGAGGACCGCGACATTGTAGCAATAATGGACAGCGTGAAATCTAAACAACTTATTTAACATTGTGGCATCTTTTCGCTTTTTATTTTTCTAGAATACAGCAGTATTCTATTTTCAAAACATAATTTTCTTGTTCTATTTTGCCCACAGAAAATATTATTATAATATATCTCGTACCTTTTCACGCCAATGATAAGTGTACATGTAAATAATGAAATAATGTATTTCATTTATTCAAGTATAAACTATTGAACGAATTTCGTTGTAATTTAGCATTTGAGATGAGTAAGCCTACTACTGTAGACGCATAGATGTTATTCCACTGATGTTGAAACACCTCTCCCATAGTTGGAATATTTTATGAAATGCAAGTTTTCAACCTCTCCCACGGTTGTAATATTGAAAATAATTTGTGAGAAACATCTCCGTCAGCCCTTTCTCCATAACTTTAATGCTAAATGCAATCTTTGAATGCAATTACATTATCGGTCTTTCGAATAGAATCGATTTGTTTAACATCAATGTATCGCATGCATTGCTAATCGTAATTTAGATTGGTCTCGCAATGCGTGCGCATCCTCTGAGTGAGTTTCTTATTTTGCAATTTGTATTGCTTTTTAGGAGAAAATAAATTATATCTTGGTAGTAATTTAATCTTTAATATATTTATATGATTTTACGAATAAACAACTTATGAAAGCTATACCTGTCAGCGCCGCTCCTCGAGCCTTTAGAGAAAAAGTCGAGTGGCATCTTCCGCATTCGACTTTTTCGGCGAACACAATGTACAGAAAACGGTACATGTTCGCCATTTTTCAAAAATCGAATTGGATTCAATAAATGGCGACCGAAATCTTGAATTCGACTTATTTGTCGGGCTTCTGTAATAACAGAAATATAATCTAATAAGATATGGGTTTGTCTTCTCTTAATTTTTTTTATAATACCTGTTTTCTATAGATTATTAGAACTACTTAGGTTGAGAAAAGAACTGTGTCGCCCGTTGCTACAATAATTTACACACATGTTTGTTATACCACAGAAAAAAATGTGACATTTTTTCATTCGACGGCTCTACCTGCTTGAACGCGTGCTTCAACTTTTTTTTTAAGAAATCATCCCTTTCCGGGTAATTTGCTCCTTTGTGCGCGCACAAAATGTTACCCGGCTGTTAATGCATTATGGGGTGCGGTGTATTCAATATTCTTATTATGTGTTGCTGTTATTTTATTATGGGGGATGTTATTGTTACATGTATTTTAAGTTAATCGCTCGAAGAATAAATTTGTTTGTCGATAAACAAACTTGCAGGCTGCTGTCAACCGGTCATTTTGGAAATTATAAGGAGAGGCCTATGTCCAGCAGTGGATTGACTGCGGCTAAAATGATGATGATGATGATGAAGTAAAGCTTATCTGTTGGTGGAATTTTCTTATTTTTTGTAGTCTAAATTTTGTAATAAAAATTATGCTCTTTGTAAGATACAATGTAAACAATTAGCAATATAACTTTGATGAGGTTTGTGAATATAAAATAGTTGTTATTTAAAGACCGATTTTTATTCGCTCTTCTCTCATTGAGCTGGCACATTTGACTGCAACAATAATACTTTATTTCAGAACATTTCACTTGTACCGTTATATGAAATTGCGGCTTTTCAAATCCTATTCCAAAGGATAAAGTTAAGAAAATATTGGTTCTTTTCGACGTCTTGTATTTTCAATAGAAATACGTGGAATTCAGAGTTCATGTATCACAATATTTTTAAACTTCCCAGACCGTCTGAGGCTAGTCTTTGCATACAAAACGTGTAGTTGCGCAAAACAGATGCGGTTCGCTTAGAATGCATACCTAATATCAAAAATTCAAAATTCTCACTGACATGATAAATGTTGCACTTTCGTGCAAAAATTCTTCAGCTATTCCTGTAAAATGTGTTGTTGACGTGACATATGAATTTGGGATGTTTACACGTCCGAAAGTTTTTAGTAGAGGCTTGTCCTGTTTGATGTTTACCATTAGCAAATCTTAAGACTACTTAATTATTATATCGACACACAGTATGATGGCAAAAACATATTCAGTACACTTTATTTAAAAATATAGGTGATTAAATTAAAGGTTTTCATAAGAAAATTTTTATTATTTATTCGTCGAATAAGTGTTCGAATGTAATGTGTTTAAGGTATTCGAATCGCATTTTTCCTTTTTCTGTACAAAACATTCGCTTACCTGTGTAATGATTGGCTAATAAGATATCATTACTCATAATAAATTGACTGTTACACGGCGTTGTTCCGACCACGCAGCCACCAAATTACACTGCTAAGAAAAAAAAAAAAAACAAAAGGCCCATAAACAATAGCGCGCGTGATGTAGAGGGAGTCTCAGGAACGATCGACTCTCAGAGAGCATTGTTCTGTCCCGGCTGCAGGAAAGTCGAAATTTCGGCTAAACGTGTGATGGGGTATGGTCACAGTTACAGCGATATGTAATATTTTTTTTTATTTACTTTTAAGCATTTTTAATTTATTGCAGTAAAATGGAAAATAAATAAAAATAAAGATAGAAAATACTAAAAATTTAATAATTTTAATTTTGGGCACTCGCTTCGTGTGCTTTTGACATGAATTTCATGAATTTTAATTGTAAATGAAGAAATTGGAAAACCATATCGATAACTCTTGTTGGTAATTCGCGCGCTATCTTTAATATCTTTACTCAATTTTCCGTAAGATGGCCTGGAAGAAATTGCTATTGCGATAAGGCCGCCTTTGCGCAAGGTTATTTTTCTTGTAATTGCTTGTATTTAACAATGTATCCTTGTTGTGCAATAAAGAGTTTTTGTATTGTATTTTATTGTAATTCGCAATACACTTAGATGAATACAATAAAACTATTTATGTACTTATTTTAATTTAACATGCAAAGCTAAAGCATTATACAAATCGTCGGCAAAATTGTCGCTTAGATTTTATGTCTACACTTAAATAATTATATTATCCCATTAACTGAATAAATGGACAGTAAACTGTGAGTAGAGATGTCACTTCGCCGCTGTAAGTAACGCCACAGCGAGACCATTGCGTTATTTTTTCCATCAACCGTTTAGACCGTGCACCATGAATTATGCGCATTAATTTTATCTTTGTTTTTATTTTAATTCCATAGAACTTCACTCGATCACGGGGAGATCAGTCATTGAAATTCATCATTTAGGTCACAAATAGATGGATATTCCCTCGAGGGAATATTTTGATGGATGATGAATAAAAATGTGAAAAATACAATTGCATTTTTTTTGCAATTCTTTAAGCTGACTTAAAGCATTTATTGCGTTTCATAAGCTAATGTAATTAAGCTAATGTACATGTGTGTTCAAAAAATATTTGGCATTTACTTGCTTCATAAAGTGATAGTTTTCTAATCTTATATCGTTTGTTAAAAAAACAGTTGCGGAAGGGCGGGAGAGATAGTCACAAGTTATATTATTATATGTTCAAATGGAAGTATCTATTAAATTCATAAGAACGTGCACTAATAATAAGATTATTATTTAATCAGTGAAATTGGACGGCTGCTTGCATTTGAAGTGCATCTTAAAATTTGCAGATTGTAATTGAAGCTGTTCATATCATACAGAATATGCAAGTACTAATGAACGTCTTGATTGTTCTGTTCTTCTGGGAAGACTCAAATGGTCAATTAACTCGGCATCGCGCTTGTCTGATTTCATACTCGGGTTTCAACGGTATGCGAAGAATTGCGATCTTACATCTCATAGAGGTTGAAGTTGCTCTATTTTTAGCAAACGCGTAGGCTAACGAAGAGTACAAAAATAAAAGACTACTTAAGTTATGCAGAGATAAGGTGAAGAAACTCGCTTATTACAGGAATGTTTTAGAATGAAACAAATAAATACTACTCTATTTGCGTTGTTTGTTTCTTCCATTGTTGATCTACAGCTGTGAGTATTTGTTACATTTGAGCATTGAGATATGTGTACTCGATGCATTCGAGTATCAAAATTACAGGTCATTACAAAAAATAAAAATTGGATTTTTAATCAAAACTGACTTAAAATTTAACAACCGAAATGTAGCCGAATAATCAAAACAGTAATTTTTAGATTTTTTTTTTTCTTTCAATTGTGGCTGGAAATTGAAAAGACTGCAGCTGTATGTATTTTTCTTTCTATTTTTGATTGTCCAGTGAACCTTACATGAATAAAAGAATCGAATGAAATAGTTTCAAGTAAAAGAATTTGTGATCGAGGGTCGTCCAGCGACCCTGCGCTAATCGGAACGTGAGCAGGAAACAAAGAGTGCCGAATTCTCGATTCTCGATGCTCGCGATGACTCAGAGAAAACTTGTTTTGATCCAGAAAAAAGTAAACTGTTGTGTGGATGACCCGAAGGGATGAGTATTGATGTCTGGTGCTTGCTCGTGGTATTTGTTCTGACGAAAATTTAAATTTTAAAATTAGGTTTACACAATCCACATATAGAGAACAGATAATCTGAGGATGGAATATAGATAATCATCTATCTAACGCTTTATTTAGACATTTTTAACTTATTGTTGCGTGGGGTCTTAAACATTTTCTTAAGTAGGTATTTAGGATTATTTTAATGGAAAGCGGCAGAAGGAAAGTGTCGTAGTAGCGATTTAAGCAGTAAAATCGGTTAAGTAATTAGCATAGCCAAATCGCTCAAATTAACTGATTTTATGCTTTTATGTAACAATCTGATTTCCCAAGCTGAAGTTCGATTTTAATCAATTTTATTAAAATTATCTCTATTCATCGGATCGTAGAAATATTACAGTAAGATTCAGTGTTGAGCACCGTAACAATTTTGCAATCACTCTATAAAATGGTGATTTCAATATTTATTGTAAAACAAAATGTTCTATCGAAATAATATTGCACGTCGAATTGAATTACTTCAAAATTTTAGATTGCTAAAGTAAAAATGGTCTATGTTAGTAAATGAAAATTATATTAGCCTTAACTACACTTAAAATTTAAAAAAGCATGATATTCATGGACGCAGAGCCGTAAAAAGGATATCTGTTATGCTGTTTTGGTTAAAAGTAAAACATTTTGCTCAACAAAATTTAATATTTTGTCTGTAAAAATGTTCTTTTCAATAGCCCTACAATCAGGGATGGGCTGGCCCTGAGGCAAAATGTCTTTTTTCATTTTTTGTTTTGTATTCACATGTGTAGCTAACCGAGCCACTAAGTCCATTTATTCACCTTTTTTATGTATCTTTCTTTTTGACTGAAATTCGCTAAAAGCTTATACGGTGTAATAATAAACATTTTTGTGTTTATGTGTCGCTGGCATCAATTTGGCACCGTGCCGCTAGCTTCAAATTCTACAATCATAGATAGGATCTATTGATTAAGATTTTGAACCTTTTTTGTTATGCTGTTCAATTAAAGTATAATTTAATTTAATCAAGTAGATCCTTTACATCACTTTTAAAGAAAGTATAGGCAACGGTCGCGTTTCAGAGCTACGTAAACCTCGATATAAATTTTGTTACTAAATCCAAAACATCTTTTATCTAAATATCATCATGAATTTTAGACCTACGCTCTTTTCGATGGAGCTTCTTCCATTCCTCTCCATTATTTGCAAGATCCTTTGGTTTTTGATATTACACGATATTTACTTTATATAGCAGAGTAAAATATTTCATTCCTTTGTATTTACCGTTCCTATTATATATTTTTACCTTCAATAGAAAGTCTACCGATAAAAGCTGGCACTCCAATTAAAATTAATATGAAGGTACTTCAACCATTTTCTAAATTAGATGACTTAACTTCGAACACTTAAAATGAAGTTCCATTGTTTCTTTACGACTAATAATATAAGCTCTTATTCATCATTTTAAATTTTAGTGTCGCTGTACGAACCAGCATCTAAATTTAAATTAACGGCTTCAGTTAACTAACCGTTAAGTAAGACACCCACAGTGGTCATAAATTATTACAATTACTCGTACAGTATAAAGAATACTTATTCTCGTATGGAAATATGTTTGAAGGGTTCTTCACACATTACGATAATGCTCATTACATCAATTATAACAAGTTTATCAATATCTGCTGATATTATAAGGAATGTAATGTATGAAGTTATTGAGATTGCGAGTTTGTCTGTAGTGAATAATCATCGGAAATATTAAACCGATTTCGAATATTCTTATCAAATTGATTTTTATTACTATGATGTCTGATTTTTTCAAAAAAAATTGTAGTAATTACCTAAAATGCGAGTGAACTTACAAAAAAATATTTAGTGAAATTGTTGAATAAATATCATAAAGGCACACTTTTGCATTCAATAAAAGTTATAATTTACTGATTTTATTCAGCTAGAATATACATGTAATGAAGCAACTTTCAGTATACTTACTTGACAAACATAACCCTCCTTCTGGCGCAGTTAGGTAAAAAGTAACTCAAGTAACTCAAAAGAGTCCATCTGTAGGAAGATACCTTTACACTTACATGCTTTGCTGTATTAATTATCGTGGCAGTTTCAATGGCTTTTATTTTTAGACTCATTTGGTATAGCTTATCTTTATGTATGGGGCAATATGGCTTCCAAAAGTATAAGTTCAAATATATTTTTTAATTATCTTCTATTGTAAGTCTTGATTGTTTTTTAAAAAAGATAAGATTAAGTTAACATAGTTTAAGTTTAATGTATTCCGGACATTGGTTCTTGTTTTATTGGAGCAAGTGTCATTGCTAATTTAAATAAAATTATAGTGTCAGTTAAATGATGTATCATAAAATAAATTTCAAAGAAATAAATATAAAGCACTAATTAATTAATACTGTGTATAAGATAATATTTCGAATTAGATATAATAAAAAATTGCTGTATAAATATTTGAGTGAACATGTAGAGCAGACAAGTTTAAGGCAAAATGTATCCTATTATGTATTATATTATGGCTTAATTTATATAAATGTATCACACTTTTACTATTACATCTTTCATCTGCTTCCTCTTTCAGTAATCAACGCTACTTAAAAACAAACCTCTTTTTTATAAACAAAATAAAATATTACGTAAACACTATTTTGCTATATAGCTTTAAATTATGTGCTGACATATTCATATGAACACTGGAATCATTTGTTAAATTTTTAATTTTTTTTATCTTTGGCTTTAAACAAGCGTGATTTTTTTTTTATTTATTGTTTACAACGCACATGTAAAACTTACTCCTGGTATTTCAGGCTCTTTACAAAAATATAAACTCAATCAACTGTATACAATTTTTATAGACGGTTTGTCATGTGGTAATTTTTTTTTTCTTAATGTACCTTACTTCGGCTTCCGACTCGAGAAGGCGCCATTTCTTGCGCTCTTGTCGCCAGTCGCCCATTTCTAGACTCTGTACTCTGTAGGTCTTTCAGCACCTCATCTCCCCAGAGATATTTAAAGCGACCTACTAGCCGAAGTTCACTGAATCTACTTAAGAATGTTTTACCCAGTTATTAGTATTTTTAATTTATTTAATTTCATTATTTGTTTCAGGTATGTCCAAAAAAGATACTGTGGACATCTTATTGGTAAGATAAAAAAATAGTGTTTGGATAAAACTTAACTTTACATAGTTATTTATTTGTGTGTGAATTAAAATAAAATATTTTGGATGTCAATAAGCCTACTGCGGTACTTACATGAAAATCAATATTGCTTGTTGCAAAATTTTCTGTTTCTGCAACTTTAATATTTAATTTTATGACACGGGTGATTAGAAACTACAACACAACATCAAGGTATGCAGATTCCATTGAATTTGCGAAGTGTTCGTTAATGACACGTAAACAATGAAAATCAATATTCAGCTTCTTCACTATACATATGTACATTCCACACGATACTACTTACATAAATACATTTTACTTCAGTTTACTTTTCCTCTACCTTTATTAAAACACAACCAATTTTCTCATTAACACAATACGTGGTTTCCTGTTTGCCTGTTCATTTATACCCCTAAAGTAGGTTCAGACAGGGACATGTCAACAATAATTTAACAAAACGGCTGTACAGAAGGAAATAGTGATACGATAAAAGCATTGGACAGTTGCACACAAGTTAAATATCAATATCAGTCCCCTATCTATTAGAGAGTAGGTGTGAACAAAAGGCATAGCTACTTCTTTTTGTTATTCTGTTACAAAAGGTGGTGCGTGTCTAAGAGTCTTTAGAATGCTCGTTGAAAATCTGTCGTGGTTACTTTACCGTGTTTATGTTCCGTGAGGATTTAGCAAAGTACAGTAGTAAGTAAAGTAAGTAGTATAAATGAACAATTTTTTATAAATATTTACATTGACAATCAAGTATATGGGTTGGGAAAGAAGGGCGCATGGTTGCCGTAGCTTATTTACGCTCGTTCATGTGAATGAATGAACGATGAACGTGGTCAATCGACCTTGCACATCCTGGTGTCAGTTTTTTGTAACCGCCTTTAGGCTTTTGAGACGTGTCGCTATGTGTTGGTTAACTAAAAGCGAAAATCTATTTGAACTACACCCGTTACTTAAATATTTAAGCAGTTGTATTAAATAATTTTAGATCAGACTTTACATTATTCTACACTCCATTTAGGTGTATAACGCCTATGTCCATTTGATATTCATGAGTTCAGGTAGTAATTATATGTCAGCCAGTATTATCTAGTCTAGCCATTAATGTAGAACCAATGCCGAAATACATATCATAGCATCCTGTATTCATTTATATTTGATAACTATTCTGAAATCATAATATATTTATATGTCGTTTCCACTAAAACTATTGGTGCTGCTCAAATTTTCAGAACTCTCCTAATGTGAAATAGCGAAGAATTTAAAAAAATATCATGTCATTATAAAGCATGAGGTAAATCTGTAAAATTTGTAAGAATTATTACAAAATAAGATTTAAAAAAAAAAGTAATTGATACTGGGCATAGATCAAGGAATATTAAAAAAGGGTACAACATAACATCAATTACTAAATATTGTCTAATAAAAGTCCAATTTCAGATATCGATCTTTACACCGAGGTACCCAAGAATGCTCGGCTTACCGGCTAGCGGTCGAAATGTGAGGAATTTTTATCACGAGCTTCAGTCGGAAGCCTTTTGCTATGAATTATGTGCATGAAACATTACACTCGGTATTGTCCATTGTCTTATTTTGTGGGACAAGTCGAGGGTGCTCTTGCAAAGGCATTTTAATGAGATGTTTTCGTATAAATCACTAATGCTGGCCATTCAAGGACCTGGATTAGTGGTAGTTTTACGTAACATGCAATCTGAAAAATATAGTGTTTATTAATTAAATTAAACTATTTTAATACGGTTTTATCGCGTTTATTACTTATTTATTTACACCTGACGTTTCAAACACTTTACAGCGTTCATGGTCGCAGGCAGAGTGTTTAATTTAATGAATAACAATCGCGAAAACAGAAGAAATCATTAGTGTTTATTAATTTATCGTAATCAGAAATTAGCAAGTGAACCATGGATAAATAATGTAACGTCTAATAACCAACAACATTTAATAACCTGAGATACTGAAAGGAGTGATGCTTAAGACCGGGTGGAATGGAGGAGAAAATTTAGGAGAGCGGACTCTGGGCTCCGGGGAAACCAGCCAAGGATGCAGGAAGGCGCTAAGATGAGATAGACTAAAACTAGTCCGAGCTACAATATTTCATATATTGTTCGTTATAAAATGAACATCCTAGCATCAAGAAATCAGCTGTCTCTAGTTTCAAATACAATGAATAAAAATGCAATAAATAATAAATATATAGAGTTACTGTTATATAAATAGATTCGAATCAGCCTTGAGAAAGAAATAAATAAAAAAAATCTAACGCGGTAAAAGTGTTCGTGGGTCTATCACAGAGGGTGTCTGTCCGAAATCAATTTCGATCATATCGTCAAGATAGTATCATCTATTCCAATTTCTTGTTCAGTTTTTGCCAACCTATGCTCGATGGCTTATTTTGTACTCAGTTACTTTCGAATCTATTCTTACTTCGATAGATTTCAAAAGAAGATATTTTTTATCGTTCATAGAAGGAACATATAAGCGTATTCGGGGTGTATTTATGACTTCGTAGTAACATTTGTACACGACAGCCGATAAAAGTTTTATTGGTCGGGTAAAATATTTTACGATTCGAATGAGATTATATCTGGTAGTTGTTTAAATACCATTTCTTATACAACAGTTTGGTAGCAATGAATGTTTATTTAAATGTTTCTCTATTTTTATTAAATTATATAATTACCAATTAGTAAATATTTGATATTTTTACGTAACCGTTCATTACGCTAATTAATAAACCACATCTTGCTATTATCCATGTCTAATAACTTTAAAGACTTATTTTTAGTTAACGTTGATTTGTCAAAGTAAAACTGATCCTCCGATTTCACTTAATTACTCAATACAACATCCTTTGGATGATACTCATCATCCTAGCGTGTATTCCTAGTTGCGTCGCCAGCTTACGCTTCGGAGCCTAGGGTACGCTTTAAGTCATAGTCCTAGATTTGGCGGCACTGGTTATTACAATGGAGCGACTGCCGTCTGACCTCCGTAACCCTTTTTCACATGGAAACCAGACTAACAGGAACATGACCCGAGGGTTGTACAATGTATCCTTGTTGTGCAATAAGGAGTTTTTGTATTGTATTGTTGTTAGTGGCCAACACTGTCATAATTTTTCCGGCTGCCCCAAAGCATCTGACACAGCCTAACGACTGCTATCTATCGACAACGACCGGGATCAACGGCTTAACGTGCCTTTCGAAGCACGGAGGAGCTCAAGATAGAAAATGTCACTAAGTGGCGACCAATCCAATATTGGTCGCGTCACGTCGTTCGTTTGACACGCGCATTCGCTACGGATACGCGGGTCGCGCTCGACTAACAAGCTCCTCGCCTATCATCCTTTGGATGATACTACTACGAATAAATCTTGGGTTGAAATAAATAAAACAGAACGAATACCTACCTACATAAAACATGCTTTGTTTATTTTTTTTATTCAATTGAATAACCTATGTCAACATTCCGACTCTGTTACAAAAACCTTTCAACATAAAAATACAATTAGGAAATGTAAAACGCCAGCGGGCATAAAATTTACCATTGCGGGGCCACCCATCCCCGACCTCATAACAATTCTCTTCAGTGTTTTACAAAGCCGTGCAAACACGCCCAAGCCTTTTAACATTCGCGCCTATACATTCAGTGATCCCTAATCCAATCCAAGTACTGACCACATCATTAATTTCTACAATATAGCGCCCTCGAAAGCTTGCCTAAGATATTTCAGCGGGAACTATTTATATTTCTCGCGCCAACAAAGGCGGGTACTATAAATAAAGGACCTGCACTCCCTTGGGGTTAGCGCCTTACTGCCTTTGATACGGCCCCTTTCTTATTTTGATGCGGTCGGATGTAACTGACTCTCAGTATCACTCTCTTTGTGCTTCATAAATCATTACCTATTTTCCAGAGCTTTGGTACAAATAAATTGCGTGTTTGTCGTCACATGGGTAAATTGTCGTCGCCTTCAATAATATGGAACCAAATTATGACCATGCAATTTTAAATTTGTTGTTGAGAACTTTACCCAGCAGTAGAATAATATAGGTAAGCCACAAAAAAGGTATTAAAAGTATATTAGCGTTAATTATCCACCTGTTAGCGACTGATTTGCTTTGAAAGATAAATACAAACGTTAATCGGAATATTTATTACTATATATATGGGACATTTAATTTAGAATCTGACTTACATTACTGCAAGTCGTGCTATGTAACTAACCCTCATTTCTCCGACATGTCTAAGTTCCAGACGTCGGTAACTCAGAGGAACTAATTTAAGTACAATTTGCTGCATATAACTTCATATTGATAGAAGCCACATTCATGTTTATGGCTGGGAACTCTTACTAGTGCTTCTATTAAACCCCTAGGATTTATATACATTTCACCTGCTGAGTTGTTACTTTATTCATATTGATTCATACCTAACATCAGTAATTTTATTGTTTTATCACTAAAATAAAGAATTTACCTTCGGTCGTTGCCTGACTGTATCTAATAAACCCAAGTTTATTCCTCGACTTGAAACATAAACTATATTATCTTAAGATAATATTATTACTCCTTGGTTTGGTAGTCCAGACGCTTCTTGATCCTTAACATTTAGGGCACTTAGTTTGAAGGAGCATGCCCAGATAAGCTGCTTTAAAAATAGATCGGGATAAGTTACCTTCGAGTGTTTCGGTAGTAAGAGATACGAATATAAAATTATTCATAAACATTCATAATACAAAAGTAAGTTGGGTTTTTATAGAATATTTATTTTAGTTTCCATTACTAGTAGCGAATACAAAAATGGCTTTTGATATTATTATAACCATAAACTTATTTATGTTTTTCTAATTATTAGTTCCTATGGTCATATGACACATTTTTCGAAGATTTTTATTTTTTATTTTCCTGCTGTTTCAATATTTTTTTAGTAGCCACCAAAATTATGTACGATATTTTAAGAATTCATATGGCTTGGAGAATTTAATTTGAAAGCAGCAAATGAATTGGCATTCGTTATTAATTTCTAAACATTTGCGATAAATTACGATGAAAACTTTGTTCACAGTCTAATGAACAACGTTAACTTCAGTTAATACATTGCGCTCTGGTCGACAGTGTCGGAACAAATAGGCGAATCGCTTAACTTTATTTTGTTGCACTATTGGAACTTTATTCATTAGCACTTCATCACCGACCATTGTTCGGCCTGCTTAGTTAACTTATTCGTTAATCCATTTAAGAAATCTCTCAATTAAGTCATTTATTTATTAGTTATTCTTATTTTTATTAAGCGCAAAATTGATCACTGGAACCTATTTTTATGTAATGAATTAACAAATTTTCTATTCATTATTATTAATTAACTTGCCATGCCACGCCGGAAAGATAGAATTTGATGTTCTTTTTCATTAATCCATACTAATATTATAAATGCTAAAGTCTGTCTGTCTGGCTGTCTGTCTGTCTGTTATGCTTTCACGGCCATACCGCTGAACGGATTTTAATGAAATTTGGTATGGATATAGTTGAAGACCCGGGGTCAAACATAGGCTACTTTTTGACGCAGGCGAAGCTGCGGGAAACAGCTAGTATAAAATAAATATTTTTGAATTTTCCTTGAGAGAGTTAAAACAGTAAAACAACACTGAGTATAAGAACATTAATAGACTGTGTTAAACTGAACATTAATGTAGTTATGATTGCTTATCCATCTTATTCATAAAAAATAACGAACGTTCGTTAAGCCTAGTCAACTAAATAAAGCAAAATATCAATAAAGTATCAATAAAACAAAATACAAAAGGAGGACTTAATCAAAGAATAACTCATATAACTAACAATATTTCGGAACAAATTTTATTACCATATTTCCATGATTTTCTCCTTTCATTAGTGAAAGTTGGCTAATCATTCCAAGTTCAAACAATACTAATTCCATAAGGAATCTCCATAATACTCAAGCCGTGAATCACTGTTTGCTCAAATTATCCCGTAATTGCTCAAATGTAACAACAGTTAATTACAAATTTGGAAGTACCTGAAACTTAATTTATGATTTATCTTGGAAAGTTCGAGTCAGCTCATTTGGTTAATGTTGAAACAATTCTGCTAATAAGTTGAGCTGTTTGAATCAGCACTTCGGACCTTCCATTTAGGATTTTAATGATGAGAAATTTTGTCAGCATTAGGATGAAGTTGTTTTTTTTTAAGATTAAGAAAATTTGACAGTAAGTCTTGACGACAGGTTTGTATCCAGGAACAAAAGCTTCGTAGGATTTCGTTCTAACAGACCTCGGGCTCTAAATACTTATAGTTTGTTATTTATATGGGGTTTAAGAAGCAATCGAGTAAATTTTAATAATCATCAGCAGACGATTTTTATCGACTCGCAAAGAAGAAGAACCCGATGATGAACTACTAAATCTCAATAATAATTCTTCACGACAATTTAAAAAAAAGTGGTATTAAGTGTTAGTTTGATTTCTCTTTATTAAGCAACTGTACACATACAAACAATTTCAAAGTAAATGTATGG
This sequence comes from Euzophera pinguis, assembly GCA_947363495.1. Lineage (NCBI taxonomy): Eukaryota > Metazoa > Arthropoda > Insecta > Lepidoptera > Pyralidae > Euzophera > Euzophera pinguis. Next base: position 7,814,178 of record OX376170.1, on the reverse strand, counting down.
AAATTATAAAAGCTTTTAACAATGCTGTATATACAAATTGACTAAATTGTACTCAATCACGATGTCAATTAAGCCTTAAACTACAAACTGCCGTATAACTCTACCGACAACAGTGTCTATATCCCATTCGACAGGTACTTTGACACTTCGATATAATTGCATATAGTTACCACTTATTGAAGGAAAGACATTGGTATTTCCATCGACAGTTGTTAAACCGAATGTAAATACTTTATGAGGCTGACAAAGTAGCACTTACTCGCAGTATAATTGACAGTTTTACTTATGATTATTCCCTTTTAGAACTTCTTTGATTAAAATTTTGAAATAAATGCATTTTATTTTGTTATTACGACAATAATATTAGTAATTTAAATTGTGGATTCGACAATTTAAAATCCTTTGATAAAGTTGACATTCTACAAAATGGTTAAATTTTTTGAATGAATTTAATCAATCCCTAACATTTAAAAAGAGTCCATTAACTTTTTATGTGTGCCGACAATCAGGTGTTACAAAAAGTTTAAAGATGAAGTAATTTGATACTGGGCAAAACGATGACTTTAGCAAATCTTTAGCAAATTTTTTTCTCCCGGTATAACGGAACATTGGACCACCCTAAAGTTTTTATATTAGAGACACAAACCACTAAGAGTATACACGTATCATTTAATAAAGTGATAGTAATATGTCTGGTTTTTAAATCTGATCTTTCAAAAATATCAGTCAGAGGAATGAAGAAGTTTGAAAATTTAAATTGAAAGATGTGCATTTAAATTATGTATTACTTGTTTTTACCCAGCGTGCTACTCGTATCTCTCTGTACCAACGTGTTACTATGTTCCGTTTTAATATTTTGTGACGTCCACTTATAACATGATTTAACCTTTATTCAATTTATAAACGCTAAGGCGGCCTTATCGCTAATTTATAGCGATAAGGCCGCCTTTATACCATAGATAATAATAATATTCATGTACTTTCTACAATTTGGTGCAATAAAGAGTTATTTATTATTAAACGTACATACACACACATGCCTACGTTGTAAATTTTCATATATACATCTTTCTGTTAACATCTCTTTACTACTCGTAAATGGTATGGTAAATCGAAAATCATGTAATAATGAAGTAAATTTTGCGAATAGTACTTTGGCTGGATTTATTAACTACTGCAGTAACTTAAAAATGTATTTTATATAATTCATAATTCTCATTGTAGCTGGAGTTGAATATTTGATAGAGGATGTATCTGGAGATATAAATTCAATATTTATTTACTGTTTGTTGTTTTTATCTATTAAATATTGGCCAGGATAATAAAATAATTTAATGCAAATAATAACAGACAGAATTAATGAAAAAGTACGAAAATTTTAACAGAATGTACGAGCAAAATTATATGGCGCTTATTTTCCTTTGTTTCCACATCGTTTAATTAAATTGCAACGTTTCTGTAAATGTTTCCAGGGAATGTTGAAAAGGGACTTTTTGGTGTGGTTTGTGTATTTTTTTATACATACTCATGTGGGCGAACTTGAGTGGGTTAGTCAAGTATGCACGGACTCAGGTAGACCTTTTTTTGCAAATCTCGAGTACGCTGAGCTAAAACATGTGGTTGTAATAATAAATATCTCGAGTTGTGCGACTTGAAACATGTGTATTTTTGATCAAGACTCTGCCAAGATCAAAGCAAAGTGCAAAAGATAAGGTATTGACATTTTTTTAAATTTTGCTATTAAAACTGCATTATTTCGGCTTGTATATTTTGAAGCAGTCAACATTAATGAAATTAACAACAAGTCTGTACTAATTCCATAACAATGATTTCCAAAACAAATAAAATCACCAATGATAACGAAGGAATTTCATGCCCTATCTTTCGCTTTCAATGGTTGTACAAATATATTTGTTTTACCAATTATATCACCCCTAATGTTGTAATATCGCTGTGTCGATAAATATTTCTTTACTTTCCTGTGAAGAAATTGGCTCGGGAGGTGAATGCTCAGAATTGCTTCTTTGGAAAGTTGTACTTAGTTTTATTTACTTTTTACCGGATGGTTTGAAATTTCATCATGATCTTTAAAAATTTTCGGCGACCTAATATTTTTTTTATAATTTAGCCTCGTCTTTATTTCTTTGGAGCTGGTCCTCTTTATTGACAGTCGTCATTCTATCCATTGATATATATCTATATATACCTACTTTATACTTGAGTATTATTTTTATAACGACAGCTCGAAATTTTGTGTTCGGCTATGTCACTACATCTACCTATTTAGATATAATCTTCAATTACGGTAGTATTTAGTTAAAATATAGGTACATATCGAGTAATTGAATGAATCATTAATATTAGTTCGGTAACCATTTACAAATACATAGTTACTCACCATACTACAGTAACTAGTTTACAGAATTATTTGAAACATATTCAAATTTTAATTAATTGTCATTAAAATGAATTTGTTTGTGATTTTGTTTTTGTTGGTAACTTTATGTATCAAATTAAAACTTTCTAGTATTATTTATTAATATTGTATCGATCACTTTGAAGGTGTCTCTGAATACTTTATTCTTCAGACTATTCAACCATATTCCAATGAATAGGTTAGATCTCCAAAGACATTTGCACTTCAATATTGGTCTTAATCGTTTTCATTACAAAAATATATTAACACTGCGTATATAAACTTTTGTTATACCCATTGGAATTTTCCTTCAAATCCTAACGTAAAACCTGTACCAACCTGTATAAACGTGACAAGCTTTTGCACAATGGTTATTATTTAGCAGAACCCGTTCAGTACCAAAGCATTTACAGGCAATTTATAAATCACAACTTTACGATCCGAAGCAGGTAACTTGCGAATTCAACAATGAGCTCTTAATCCTAACTCTGGTGAACTTGTCACGTCAATACCCAATCAGGGGTCCCTTTATGTCGATTGGGCACGTATGAATTCTCTATGTTCCCCGTATCCCAGGTCTCTGCCCCTTGTTTGTTATTGTAAGAAATGCCCAAACATTCGTTTGTTTTGTCTCCAAGTAAGAACAAAGAAGTGTTTTTTCTTCGCACGCGCTACTTTCCGTCTGAAGTTTTAGTGCACTTGTTCGTTTATATGTTCACGTCATCATCTTCTCTAGCGTGTATTCCTAGTTGCGTCGTCGTCTCACACTTTAGAGCCTAGGGTACTTTGTTAGTCATGGTCATAGATTTGGCGGAACTGGTTATTACAATGGAGCGACTGCCGTCTGACCTCCGTAACCCTTACAGGGACACCAGACCAACAGGAATATGACTCGAGGTGTGTTAATGTCTAACACTGTCAGAATTTTTCAGGCTGCCCTAAGGAATTTGACACAGCCTCACGACTGCTATCTATCCATAACAACCGGGACCAACGGCTTAACGAGCCATCCGAAGCACGGAGGAGCTCGAAATAGAAAATGCCACCAAATGTCGACCAATCCAATAGTGGTCGCGTGCGTCGTCGAGTGCGACAAGCGCGCGGATACAGATGCACGGGTCGCGCTTGACTAACGAGCTCCTCAATATGTTCACGTATAGCAGTTGATGTAAAGTAAGCACGTTTGAGTTCGATTTTATGAATTGTTTATGAATAGGCGCTTGATTAGAGGCAACAAATTAATATTTGGAATTCGATCACCTCATTCCGACTAAGCTCATCGGATAGTACATTTCCCAGGTTATATTTACATTCTGGCCTGGCTGATCACTCTAAAGTCGATCTTCTTGGTATCCGATACTTCAATAGAGTTTGAACACTCTTACCACATATACGAAATTACCAAAAGTAGCAAAAGTAAATGTGGGTATATGATGTGCGTTTTAGTTTAATTAAATAAAACGAGTAGAAGTTGTTTTTTCAAACAACTTAAAACAAAACACCTTCAAAATAACGATCTTGTTGCATTAATATCAGTTTTTTGAAGTTAAAAAATTGCAAAGATTTATTTATTTATTAAAACTTTATTGTACCACAATAAAAATACAATTGGCGGACTTAATGCTAAAAGCATTCTCTACTAGTCAACCATTACGAAAAACAGAGAAAATACAAAGCGGCGCAAGAAAGCTTCGTGTGATATTACAGAAAAAAAGAACCCTACAGCTAAATAAACACAGATAGATTTACACAAATAGGGAGTATAATATACATATATATATATATTTAAAGATTTCAATGCGGAGAAATTGTGATTCTGGTTTACAAATTAGAGAGAATTCATTAGATGAGCTTGAACCTTTTTCTTGAAGGAAAATTTTGTTGAAGTCTCTTTAATGTCATTGGGAAAAACATTCCACAGCCGAATGACTTGTACAGATTCGTGAATAGGGAAGATGCGAATATAATATTTATGAAAAATTTATGATTAAAATGTTAAAAAATGTAAAAGAAGGGCCACTGCAATGTTTGTATGTTACTGATTGTATTGACTGATATTGATACTGATTGGTTGATTTTTAACAATAATTACGAATAAAAAATTACATAAAACGAAACGTATTTGAAAACACCAATCAACGTTTAGTGACGTCACTCCTGTTAAGACAACTTAATTGAGGTGGTTGTAAAAGTGAATATTATTTTATGGGAATATTAATTCTGCGTTTTAAATAAAAATGGAAGTTGGGTTTATCAAAGCAGACTCCAGGAATTTACCAAGTGTTAGTGTTGATATGGGTTGTAACTTTTTTTGTCGAAAGTGCAGAGTTATCAAGTGTAGAAATAAAAGGGACTAAATTACTACGGTATGTATAAAGTTGTTAAACTTTGTATTTTATTCAGCGGCTTCTACACATAGCAGTTATTTCAGCAAGAGACAAGTTTTGTACCTAAGTATTAGGTAAGTAAAGTTAGTAAGTACGTGTTTTTACGTACAGTAAGCAGATTAACTAAGCATAAAACCACATATTAATCTATGCATATAACAAGTAAATTCGCCGACTTACGTCAAAGTGATCTTCACAGCATCGAATAATGGTCTTTAAAGAATAATTGTCATTTCTCTTTGCAGCTTAAAACCAGAAGGTCCAGTCAAAAACAGTTTATTTGGAAACTTTGTTGAAGTAGATGGACACATTGGCACAAAACAGGAGTCAACACGTCTTTTTTTCGGAATATTAGTTGTATTGTTATAATCACCTGATGTTGATGAATTTTTAAATTTTTACAAAAAAATATCTCGAAAGTCGAAAAATATGCAAAAGTATGAAAGCCAGCGACAAACAGTACGACCATTGACAGACAGGAACGACGTCATCGGAACTAGAGGTCCGTTTTCGCGCGAAAATTCAAAGTGTCAATTTCAAACCCCATTTTTTCAGATAAATTATAGTGTTTTAATTTTTTTATGTATTTGTGGAATATCCTAGATGGAATTCTTTAAAATGAAAACAAAATTGAAAATATTGCATGTTCCCTATTATTACTTTTGTTTCGGGTAAATATAACATAACCATGCTTGACAATAGACCAATCTTGCAAGTAATTCGGTAAGATAACTAAAGTTTCATTTTGTTTTCTGTTCTCTATACAAAACTTATGCAACACTGTTACTAGATCGAACTATTCTGTTTAAAGTTTATTACTGTTTCCAATAGATTGAATTAGCTTTTTATGGAGGGTTTGATACGTAATCAACAACGTTTAGAATGGAAAGCTTATCTTTCTGGTACTTTAGTAGTCGTAATATAAATTAATTATGCACAGTATTCAACAATGTATCAAACAAACTGAAATACTTACCTTATAGACCAACGATAGGGTGACCGTGTCCACTTATTGGTTTAAACTAATCTGAAGAGACCGCCATTTCGACTAGTTAAGTAGAAGTACTTAACATGGGTATGTACCTACCTAGAGGGCCATCTTAAAAGGTAATAAAAGTAGTGATTTCATTTGTGATTTTAGTAAGTTGCCCGGTTTTAAAGAATAGCCTTTTAATAACGTTAATAAAGCCTACGTGTAAGTTTAATAATCTGCCTGTAAATTAGTACAAAGCAAGATTTCATATAAAGACTTCGATCTTCTTACAATTCTAGTAAAACCTGGTTTTACTTTTTTGACTGAATGTAAATATTTCATGTGAATAACATTTTTAATGCGTGGGACCAACAAGTTTTACTAAACAATGCTCTCATATCATGGTAACTTCGTTTGAAATATACTTGTTTTCTAGCAACGATCAGTTGTTAACGTACTTAAATACCACTAGATTTGCGCTTGTGCAAAGAAAAAATAATAATGAGGTTTCAAAAACTAAAAAAGTTATTTCTCGTTGAGATAAGTATACACTGGCTTCTTATTTTTAGCAAGTCGACTCTGGCTAATTATATTCTTGTTGACCAATATTCCGCCACTGACAAGGCATTGTCAGTGGCTTCCACGTTTACTACACTCGCTACTAAACTGAGGAGGTATTGTGTTATAAGAAAAGTAGAAAATCGGGATAACATTGAGCTTCTCATTCAACTGTAATGCAATTTTTTACAATCTCTAGTTGCAAACCCAATCTTAACTTAACAACACCCCATATGGGTCCTACATCAAACCCTCTGCGTCATGCCTCATTTAACATCGGATTCCAACTTTGAAAAATGCTTGTAGTAATTTATAGGAGACCTAAAGAATAAAGAAAGTCATCGATACAAAGAAAACAAAAACAACTTTTGGGAGATTGAAAGCGACATCTCCCAAACTTGAAATGCTGTCTAAAGTTATGATTTATGCGCATTTTGATCATCCGTCAGCAGTTCGGAGGTAACTCCTGGCGTTTGTTTAACTTAATAAATCTATTGGAAAGTGACATTAGGCACTTTTTATGTGGAATTTTAAATCCCCTTTGTCTGGAATAATCTAAGCAGAAGTAATCCTGTTTTTCTGTCTACCGATTGCATGAATAATTTTTCTTCAGCCCATTGTCACCAAATGTTGTGGTGTGATTATGTCCATTATGTCTTCATGTCAGATTTATTGCTCTTGGTAGTACTTAATGAATATTTATTTCAAGAGATTTTATGGAAATTCGGAAGATAGTAAGAGTTGTCATATTATTAACTTGTATGAGTATGTTTACTTGTGGTACAATAAAGTTTTAATAAATAAATAACTTATATAGACATATTTAAGTAAATAAGGCGAGAAGCTTCGTTCAGCGAATTTTTTTATATATAAAAATATATTAGTAGTTACTGTAATTGCGGCGAGATTTCTTCCGTGAAACGGTCTATAGGTACTTACAGTAGAGAACATTTTAACAAAAGAATTTTACGAATAAAGGTTATATTGACGTAAATGAAAACACAGACAAAGTACGTTTACAATTCTCATTTCGCTGAAATTTTTCTATTTACGAAATTCCATCAAACTCTCTTTCAACTGTAAATAACAATAAATATTTCGGGACTTGGTCGTCTGTCCGACGTTAACTTTGATAAAATTCGACCAAAAAACCCAACAATGTGTTTGCACGTGAGCAATTTTCTTATTTTAGGATAAACTTTATTTAAAAGGGACAGATACGAGGAAAACCACAAACGCTGGACGACATAGGTACTTGTTAATGGGAAAGTAATGGATGATAATGATTAAAATCGTAAATACTGGCGAAAACATTTATCAGAATAGGCGAATGAAGGACCAAGGATCATATCTTTTTCAAGCACTTAGTTATAAATACGATGCAATACTTTGTTTTTCCTTTTATATAAGAACTGTATCTTGTTAGTTTGTGTTGCGTCCTAAGTCCTAATGATAATAGTAAGAGAAGTAGAGTATGAATAGATTTTCAATAGATGTAGCGTCTATAATAATTATTGTCTTAAAATAGCTCCGTCAAGTCGTAATATAAATTTGTAGCCAGAAAACTTTTTAAATTTTAGGTTGAAGATTTGAAACAGCAAGCATTCTTGTACTAAGTTATGTTCTATTTATTATTTAATTATTTACTGGATCTATGAACTTCGTCAATAAGCAAAAATTTATGCAAAGCTTTTTAAAATTCAAATAGAAAGTATCGAAAATAAGCAGTCCGATGCAGACTTATTGTATTTTTCTGCTAATCTCGTTTCTCGGAGACAAAGAAATGTGGGTTTTCCTTAGCTAACTTCCCAAGTCTATTAAATAAAAGAAAGGTTAATGTTTTAAGGTAAAAACGACGACGAACGGATATTTACTACAATGTTTCTTTTATTTTAAATGTTCTTGTTTCCACTTTTACTTTTACAAGGAGAATAATTGTCTAAATGTAAATTTAGACTTTTTGCACTTCTGTCGCACATGAAAAACAAATTGGATAACGTAGACTTTTTCCACTTTTAACATGATAATTAATCTTGTGATAATTTTTTATTGTTACAACTTTTTATACTTCACCCAGTTTTTCATGATTCATCGACGCATTTTACTCAATATAAAAATTTGTCTATTGTTATTAGACAATTTAGCTATTTTCGAAATGCATAAATATCAAATAATATTCTTCTTTTACGGTAATAAAGCTGTTTTGATTCAATCCGATCCTTTCCAGAAAGCAATGAAGCCCTAAGTAGACCTACACTCTTTGAATGAAACATTGATAAGGCTTCTCATTGATTAGATTGTTCTCATTCGCCTTGATAAATTGAAAAATGGCGCTCTATTAACATTGCATTTATTTTTGAAAATTCGCCTTTATTTCGTCACGTATCTGAACTTATTTATTGTTACTTTAAAGTATAAGTGAAAATATTACGTATCCAAATATATTGGTCAATAATAATAATATTTTTTTAAACTATCTGTTGTGATATTGCAAGTCACTTTTAGTTGCTTGCAGAATATAAGAGTTACTGGTACATTTTTAATATTGACTAATAGTACCCTAGAGGTCCTTTGCTTTTAAAGTTGTGGTCCGTATGAATGACCAAGATCTTTTTACTTTGCGTTTCAACATACAAAAATATGCTATTTTTACTTATCATTCACGAAAGTTAAAATACAACTATCATGCTGACATTTGACAAGTGCACTGATAATGATGAAGCTTTTAAGAGAAAGCTTCTGAAGTATTGTTTAATAGCAAATCTAGCAAAGAGCAAACGGGTGTCAAAGTTATCTCAAATTTATATCACAAAGAGCCAATATTTATAAATATGGCATTGTGAGTCCACGGATAAAGCAAACCTTTCACTAAGAAGTTAATACACTTTCTCTTAAAAAATCAATTTGTTTCGTTCGAGGGGGGCCGAGCTGAGGTACAATAATAGAAGCACTAAATAAAAAGAGTACAGAAGTAACATTCCGTTTATGAATGCCTAATGTATGAAAATTCTGAATATCACGTTGAGAAATCTATTCCGCTTTGCGTCAGAAATAACTACGACACCAATAAAATAGATATTTCTTGATACTTCATGGCTAGGTCACAAATACAACATACCTTCTGCCCTAATATTTTCACTAGATATTAGAAATATAAATTTAAAATAACACTTTTACCTTTATAGTGTTAAATTTGATTACAAGCGATATTTATCGAAACTCAGGACCTCAGTGTCCTAACAAAAATACGTAATGTATTTTTTGGCAAAAATAACGATTTTTTTATTTATAGTAGTGGGGATAAGGCTAGCTTTTACGAACAAATATACTACTTTATAAATAAACACTAACGTCAGACGAACTTAACTATGAATTAATTGCTCTATTATATCATATTAAAATTAAAACATTAGACATTATAAATATTATTTTTAGTTTTTGTACTTATTGTAATGCTATTTTCTGTGCAGTAAATTAATAACAAACAAAAAAACATATTTTTAACTTTTATTTGCTTGCCGTCCCTAAATATTTATCTGTCCATGCAACTATTTTTTTTATTGCTGCACTTTGATTGCATTTATTCAACAAAACAAAAAATAGTATATTCAAAACGTATACAAATTTAAATTCTAAATATAATAAAAAGTATAAATTCTTTTCTTATTTACGACAACATAAATTAGAACTATTCCTTACTTTCCTTATTTTTGGTACCTTAAAGGTCTTAGTCGATCACGCCTGCCTCGCTTCCATCTAGATAAGTAAATTTATTTAAGACCAAGTGAGAAAGTAAGGCTTTGTTTTGATGGCAATTGATAATCATGATTAGATTCCCTTTGTTGCACGATTTAAATTAACAGGAAAAAGTTCGCACAAAGCTTTGCCTTTCTAATTTAAAGTTGTAGCAACTCTAATTTTTGTGAGGTTTCTTCAGTTGATAAATTTTTGCTGATATAAGTTTATAATATTTAGTAATGATTTATAATTAAGTAGTATTAATAAGCATTACCCAAATATTTACACTGATAATGATTTGGGTAATGCGTAGTCACTAGTTTAAAATAGAGCAGATTTTCATGAAATAATTACAGAAACGGTTATAAAAAAATTCTAATTCGTAAATTGTACGTATTTTGAACTGCAAAAAAAAACATCATACAATTTAAGATAAGTTTTATTTAATTTTACAAGATTTTCCCGCAGTTCCGCCTGCGTCTAAAAGTAGTCTTATGATTGGCACCGAATCTTCAACTACCTATATTCATATTAAATTTTATCAAAACCCGTTCAGCGGTTAGGCCATGAAAGAGTGACAGACCTACAGACAGACTTTTGCACTTCTAAAATTAGCATGGAAGTATGGATATGAATATCTAGTACGGAAGTATGGTTTTTTTTTCTGGGTAGACTTGTACTTAGTATATTTTTAGATGAGATTGAAAATCATTTAGATTTATGTTCAAATGAATCGTTATTATTTGTATTACAAGTGTCTTTCTAATAATTATTGAATGAATGAACATTTTATTGCACCAAAATGTCCCGTCATTTACCCTAGTATTTGAAGAGGTAAAATGCGATTCCCCAATAATTCTGAAATTGCATGTACTTCGGGTTACAACGTTGCATCACAAAGGGTATTGTCGCGACAAGGAAATTGCATCTCTGTCTGCAACCCTATTTCACTTTGACATTTGGGTGAACTGCGACTTCTCTTTTAATTAATTTCTTATATTTGTTTAGCTTCTAATATAATTTATTATAATCTAACAGTAATCAGAATTATTGTAAAATTAAAACTAACTAACTATTACGAATTAAAAAAAAACAAAACAGAAGAAAAAAAAAAGAATTATTATTTAATATTTCGTATTAACATTACTAATAAAAATAATTTCGCTGACAGTAACGCCTATCGAGAATGTAAAAAAAATTATCGCTAATGTTGTTGAGTGTAAAAAAAACTCAATCAATCATCGATCATATCTTTATCGGTTAATAAAATTGCATCGATATAGGTTTGAATAATTAAATAGGGATATAAATCAAAAGTAAATTACTTAATAGTGTCAAATTACCGTTTCATTTCGCTTGAAATTAATAATTAATTCATCACGGTTCGAGACGTACCCGTAGCTTGCATAATTCAGATTGCTTATGGAAATTAAACTTTTTTCATTTCTATGCAATTTTTCTTCGTGCAATTCATTTATGAATTACAGATTTTCTCCGCTGCTTCGCACGAGAATTCTTGAATTCTACGCGACAAGTACATTTTTAGAAGATGATAAATGACCTTTGCCCTTCTCAATACTTCTACGGTAATGTATTGAACATTTTAGAAATATCCGTTCATTACATTATGAGTTAATAGGCAACAAACAAATTTACAAAACTCATTTTAGCATTTTTAAAATAAGTAAGAATTTTACTTGACCAAATTTAAACTAAAGTCTGCGATTCTCGGCAACATGGAACTGATTTCCGATTATTTCCGAAATTGAACGTGATTCACGTTACAATGCCGTGTCACAAAGGCTGTAGGAAATTGCACTGTGGAATCCTATTCGGTTGCCATGCCGTTTCACTTATACGTCGCAGTTTATTTGGACTAAACTAAGCTTTAGTGAACATCAACAATGAGAAATTATACTTCAAACTATATAATTCAGGTGTAGTAGCTCTTATATTATCTATATTCAGAAGTCGGGCCTCCTACTTATTTTTGAGCGATTTGTCTGGTTAATTCCGGTAACGAACGAGACTCTAGCCTGCTAAATAGGCGACGCCATTTAGGTGTGCGCGGCTTCGGTCGCACAACTCACTGGCGGCGTATTATATTTTTCTGTATTTCTCCCATTTCATCTATATGGTGTTTGCTATCGTAAAATTGACGTTAGTCAATGACTTTGGATTAATCTTCATTGCTTATATGAATGAATGAAGTAATCTTCATAAAAATTAGGCAATAAATTTTGCTTTTGATAATTGTAATAACGGTGCTTAGTAAGTATTAGATTAAATTATTTTGATTCAATTATTATTTTATACAACAACACAACAATCCCGAAAAAATTTAGACTCAAAATAGTCAATTTGTTTTATCAGCAACCTAGAAGAGTTCGAGCAATACAATTTTTAGGTAGAAGTGCAACTCTTGGGTGGCGGATCTATTACAACATGCAGATTGGTTCCGCAAAAGGGTCTTCCTGTCCCCTTTGATGATTCCCTAGGACACACGCGGAATTTTGATCGACAAAGACAACTTGGTTACGTCTTTTGAAAGTAGAAACAAAATATACATTTCTTCGAAGATGCTGTTATTTGTATTTGTTTACTGTAAAATTAAATAATTATCATGAGCGGTAAAATATTACCATAAAAAATTGTTGTTTGTGAATTCTTTTTCGTGAAATAAATAGAAATTACAGTTTGTAAAATTTTATGGATAAGTTCAAATAGTTATATTAAAACTTTCACAAAAGATAAACAGAATGATAGTTCGGCGCAAAAAAAAAAAGGTTATTAATGTGACTAATATACTACGTAACAGTACTAAGTAGGTGTATAGCGACAATTATCAAGAAAATTCTTGGTATAAGCCTAGAAATCGTTGTGTAACGTTCACGAAACTAACTTTTCGTAAAGCTAAGTCAAAAGTTCAAAGTTTAAACATGATAATTTGTAAGAGTAGACAGCCTGGGATTTGGTTATCACGAATATAACATCTGACAGTTTTAAAAAATAATAGTTTTGCTTGCATGACGAATTATATGAAATCCGATCAATGATGGTGAAATAAACTAATTGCATGTTAATACTGATTTATTTACATATATTTAACACAGATCAACTCTCACATTCGTCTTATCGTCTAATAGATTAATCGATAATAATGATTAATCAAGTTAGTTTTCGATACATTTATTTTTAATATTTTTTTTTTCGACATTGTAATTGTTGAATTATTACTACTAGATCATGCACACGATTGATACCATAATTAATATCTATCTGTCTGTTACGCTTTCGCAGCCAAACCGCTGTATGGATTTTGATGAGAATTTGTATGAATATAATTAAAGACCCGGGGTCAAACATACTTTTCGACGCAAGCAGAGTTGCGGGAAACAGCTAGTTCAAAATAAATTAAATTTTAAGAAACCATGATACAGTTGTTAAGTCTGAAATAACGACTTGGTATAAGCAAATTATTACTAAAAATCACATTACATTATCTTAAAGCGGTAACTTTCTCAGCATCACTCATTTGGTTGATTGGTTGATAAAGCCTGGCTTCACGTCCGCATAATACTTTTAATGAAGATTTATTTAATTATTAATAAATAAATCACAATATTAAACTTAAATTTGTTTTTCATTAAAAGTCAATAACTTACTTACAATACCGCGCATATAAGTTAACTTAGTGAAATGTTACCTTTAAAATGTAATTTGGAAGGTTTATAGGCACACAAAGATAAAAGTCCTAAAATTGAATTCGCCATACATAAATATAATATTAAACCAACAATGATTTTACCTGTCTAATTACGTGTCACGTTAAGCCTTTTTCCAACCCCAAGACCACTAAATTCTAATGAAATTAACATCAATTTAATTAAAATTTTGACAAAATATGCAAGATAAAGCCGTGCAAATATGAACGCATGTGTTATTTAGATGTATAAGAAATGGTTGTAAATAACAATATATTGTAGGAGGGTGGAACAGTGATCTATATGCTAATTTTATAACCCGCTTATTATATTTTCCGAGCAAGGAAGTATAGTAGACATCGCGTAAAACATTTTTCGGTTTTGCAATGCGCAACGCTATTGCAATAATATTCTATGAAGGGCGACGTAATGGCTTTTACACGTCATGACAATTTTTAAATTTAATAGAGTATTTTGAAAATTTTTGGGTTCAATTTTAAAAATAATAATATTAATTTAATTTAGAAAATAAAATTTTAAAGAGAGAAAAATATATTTAACCTTAGTTAAGTTTTAGAAAATCAGAACATAAATAACAGCTTCTGAATCTATTGAAATATACATGATGAGTACGATTGGGGGTGGACTTAAGTTAAAAAGTTAAGATAAAAATACGAGTTTAAGTTTTTAAAATGATGTTTTTATTAGTCTATATATAGTAAATAATTTTTAAACATTAGCTAAAAATGGGTTTTCGAAATATTCATCGAAGCAGTATAAGCCAGGCTTGTGTCCTATAGACATAGGGCGCACTGTAAGTTTCCGGAACTGGCCACTTACATAAACAATATTTAAAAATTTATTGCAACATTTGAAAATAGAACTCTTTGGCCGTAGAATGCAGTTTGTTTCATCTGACTGTCTTTTGTTTTTACCTTGTGGCGCCATTTAAAAAATTGTGTGTCTGCATCAACATGGATTTAACTCGGGAAAATTTTCGTAGTATGATTTTCTACGATTTTAAGTGTAATTTGACAGCTCAACAGAGCATCGCTCGGCTTGAAACAGCTTTTGGCAATGAAGCACCATGCAAGACAACTGTTTATAGCTGGTTTGCAGAATTCAAGCGTGGTCGTATCAATCTCAGTGACGAATCTCGCGATGGTCGGCCGTCCACCGCTGTGACCAACAAAAACATCAATGCTGTGCGCCGTATGATTGAAACAGACAGGCATGTGACCTACCATGAAATTCGCGCATCCTTAGAAATAGGCATGAGTCAAATACCATTAATCCTACACAAACATTTGGGTGTGAGAAAGCTGTGCTCGCGGTGGATCCCACACAACTTGACCGAGGCTTAAAAAACGGACCGCGTCACTTGGTGCAGTGCCATGCTTACCAGATTCAACGAAGGTGCGTCAAATTTGGTGTGGGACATAGTAACAGGTGACGAAACATGGATTTATTGCTACGATCCCAAAACAAAGCAGCAATCGAGCGTATGGGTCTTTCAAGATGAGCCGAAACCAACCAAAGTGGCGCGCGTGAAAAGTGCATCTAAGCGGATGATTGCTTCTTTTTTTAATAAAACTGGACACGTGGCTACTGTTGCTTTAGAGAATCGTCGTACAGTGAATAGTGACTGGTACACGACCATTTGTTTGCCGGAAGTTATTTTTTTTTTTTTTTTTTTTTCCTTTATTGGGATAAGCAAACAAGAACACAATACATATGGATAAAAATGTTTTACAGACAGAAACAAGTTATTGTGCTCTCAGCACCGCTTACCACATATTACTTAAAAGCTATTAATTTATGAACTAGGTATTAAACATTAACATTAACAATGATACAAAGTAATGTGAATAATTTATATTAAGTTTTCCAGAATTTTTCTTTTAAATGTGCCAATTTTCAAGATAGTCATATCGATAGCATTCAATTGATCGTTATATAATTTAGTTAGACGATAAAGGGGGGAGCGCGAACCAGAATTCGTGCGACATGCAGGCAGAGCGAACATGGGGCATCTGTTTTGATTACGCACATGATGTCTACGCGGAATTCTGTATCCTAGTTTATTAATCAACTCACAACAATCATATCTATTATTAAACAAATCATAAAGTAAAATCGCATCTAATTGAGTTCTCCTAACTTGTAACTTACATAAATTGTATTTACCAAGAAGATTATCGTATGTTTCTTTTTTGTGGTAGCATCGGTAATACATACACTTCAAAAACTTTTTTTGTACTTTTTCTATGGTGTCAGAATATTTTTTATAGTAAGGGTTCCATATGGGCACGGCATATTCAATTTGTGATCGAATTAGTGATCTATATAAATAAAGATAGGTTGAAGGACGTGTAAAGTTTGAGCTCGAACGCATAACAAAACCATACATCCTAAAAGCCTTGTTAATGATTTTATCCACATGCAAATCCAAATGCAGCTTACCATCCAAGATCACTCCTAAGTCCCTAATAAATTCTACAGTGTCTAAGTCCTCACCACACAGACGATAAGAAAACGTAGATTTATTTTTTCTTTTTGTAAAAGTAATAGCTTTACATTTGTTAAGACTTAATGCCAATTTATTCTTATGACAATATGCCGAAAAGCGGTCAAGATCTTCTTGCAGTTCTAGGTGATCAGTTATACTATCTATATTGTGAAAGATCTTAACATCATCGGCATAGAGCAAGAATTTGCTAAACTTAAAACATTCGTGTATGTCGTTGATAAAAAGGACAAACAAAAGAGGACCGAGGATAGACCCCTGAGGAACTCCAGATGTAACGGGAACAAGCTCGGACTCATACCCATTCACAACCACCTTCTGTGTACGGTTAGTAATGTAAGATTTGAACCAACGCCATAAATCACCTCGTATACCATTGTATGCGAGCTTTTCCAAAAGCAATTTATGATCCACCTTGTCGAAAGCTTTTCGGTAGTCCGTATAGATACTATCTGTCTGTTTATTTTGATCCATTGATTCAAACAGATATGTAGTATATAATAACAGATTCGTAACTGTAGATCTCCGTTTGACAAATCCATGCTGTTCTTCAATTATAGAGGAGTGCAAGAGTGGGTATATACGATTGTGAATTAGTCTCTCAAAAAGCTTCGCCAAGGCAGACAGAATTGATATCGGACGGTAACTCTCCACATCAGACTTATCCCCTCCCTTGAAAATGGGTACAATCCGAGCCGATTTCCAGACAGTTGGAAACACTCCTTCCTTCAAACACTTATTAAACAAAATGTGCAGAGGTTTACAGATATACGTAGCTGTAGATTTTAAGAACAATGGGGGGATGTTATCTAGACCAGAAGCCTTAGTAGAATCAAGTTTAAGCAGCTCCTTTAATATTTCCTGTGTAGATATTTCTATGCTACCTATAACAAGGTTCGATTTGTGATTTCTGTCTGGTATGTTATCTATATCGTAAGTATCATCTACACTAGATGGTTCAAAAACAGATTCAAAAAAATTTGAGAAAAGGACTGGTGCATCTTCGGCTTTTTTCGAAGAGCTACAAGAATAATGTAAGTCAGTTGGGATGTCAGATTTATTAGATTTAGTCGTATTTATATATGCCCAAAAATGTTTAATATTATCACTGATACCATCTTCAACCGACCTTACATATTTTCTATAACATATTCGAGACTCCCTCTGGAACCTTGCTCTCAGTATAGTAAAGGTTTCGTAGTCAGATAGGTTATTATATTTTTTCCATTTGACCCATGACTTATTTTTGTCTTTAAAAATATGTATCAATGCAGGCGAGAACCATACAGGAAACTGGGTAGATTTTGGTTTCTTTAAAGGAATATGTTTTTTAATAATATAGTACATTTTGTCATAAAAATCGAGAACTGCATTTTCAGCATTTTTATTGGTAAACAATCCCTCCCAATCCACATCCGATAAATCTTTATTAATTGCAACATAATTCGCTTTATAGAAATCAAATTTCGGTTTAATGTGTTTTTTTATTGGTATAGAATTTGTAGTTATCTGTAAAAGGCTGAAAAAAGCAGGGTGGTTTCTATTGTTTGGGACAATTGTAGCCGGTGCAATAGAAGCCGAATTATTTTTTATGTTAGTTATAAACAAATCGAGTATCCTATTTTTTACGTTTAAAAACCTATTCAATTGATAACCCTTTATCGAATTCAAAAAAGTTATCAGATGTTTATTAGATTGACAGTAATTGCTGTGAAAAATGGGTTCAGTATGGGTTGCGCTGTCTTGCCATTGTAGTGTAGGTAAATTATAGTCACCGGCTATGATAAATTCATCTACGTTTGTAATCTGCAGTACACATGAGAGATAGTTGAAGTGGGTATCGTAAATATCTGAGCTTAAACTGGGGGGAATATACACTGCACTGACTAAGCAAGAATAGGTACGCGATCGCAGCTCGATTACAACATGCTCGACATGCGGGGAGTACGGGAAATGCATACCATCTGGGGTAGGTACAGTGGACGCCGTGAGCGGCAGGTCTCTGTGTACACCAATCAGTACACCGCCGCCGTCCTGTTTTCCGCTTGCTATGCGGTCTCTGTCACATCTGAATACTCTGTAGCGAGGGTCAATAAATTCGCTATCCGGAATGTTATTAATCAACCATGTTTCCGACAATATAATAAGGTCATAATTATGGGCAAGTATGTTCATATATGCCGTATGTAGTTTGGTACGTAAACCTTGACAATTTTGATAATAAACCGATAAGGTGTGTTTATCCATAGTAAGTATTTGAACTATAAAACGGTATTGAAGTATAGTATTGCGGAATAGGTAATGAAGTTATTGACAATGTACTGTAGTCATAGGCAACATACCAGTTAAAAGTTAAAACATAAAAAGATTGTATGTGTGTTACGTATGAAGTGTAAATAGTACACAAACAAAGTTCTGTTTTTAGAAGAGTAGCGAGTTCGTTATAATCGTAAGTTAGATTCCTTATTGACGAACTCCGTAAAAATAACCGTAAACGCCGTATCATCCTGCACCACGACAATGCTAGTTCTCACACGGCCAGACAGACAAACGACTTTTTGAAGGCGAAAAATGTAGAACTCATGAGTCATCCTGCATACAGTCCCGACCTGGCACCTTGTGACTTTTTTCTGTTCCCAAAAATTAAGAACCAATTACGCGGTCAACGATTTTCATCACCAGAAGAGGCTGTCGAGGAGTATGAAAAACACGTTTCAGAGGTCACCACAGAGGAGTGGCACAAAAGTTTTCAAAACTGGTTTCATCGAATGAAAAAGTGCATAGACGCCAAGGGAGATTATTTTGAAAAACAATAAATTAATTTTGTACCTTTAATATATTTATTTATTTTTATAGTATTTTTTCATATTCATTCCGGAAACTTATAGTGCGCCCCACGTACTAGTGTAATTTAACATAATAATTTGTTAATTTAAGTTTAATTAATTTATAGACGAGTGGTTAATTCGGTGTTCGCTCACGAATAACTGTTAAATTATGACTAAGTGTTAACAGCGGCTGAGAGTGAATCATTAAAATAGTTTTGCAAACTATGTAGCATTTGGATATTAGATTAGATTTATTTTATTTTACAGTTATTTTGTTGGTTATGTTACAGTGCTATACCCAACTGATGAAAAAGGGTCATTTAAAAAGATAAATGTTTGATAGATTAACTTTAAATGTCTATTTAATTTTTGATCTTATTTAAAACTTATCTCTCTATCTCATACTGGAACATCGTTATAAATCTTAAAGTAGATATAGATAAGGTAAAAAAACTGTGTAATTATTATAAATTTCGTATACCTAGATATAACATAATAAGCCTATCGAAATATATAGAAATTAGAATTACTGAAAATTTGCGTGTCTAGTAGTATTTCCTCTTCTGTCACTGTCTAGCTTACGAACGATCTCTTTCTAGGATAAGTCCGACATTGCATATTACGTATTTTTATATAAGTTTATATACTTACTCAATATACAAGCAAATTGTTTAAAATCCTTCTCAACTAGTTAAGTTCTAATATAGCGATAATGCGTTATAAAATGTTATTGCCTTAAATTCATGCATTAGACTTTAGCTCACTGACTGCAGATTTTTAAAACTTGAACAAAAGACAAAGAACAAATTAGATTAACAAAGTAACCTGCCTATTTTTACTTCCCTCAGTGAAAGCGTCTTAACGAATTAATTCGTCCATATCCGCTGCATTCCGATTCACTTTGACTTTTTCCGGCGGTTCTCCCTAGTTCGTACCCTCCCGGAATTCCGTGTTCGTTTGCGGCATTACATTAGGCGTATTGTCCTTAAATGAGACGTTGAAAGAAAATACAAATGGCCTTTATTGAGTTTGTGGAATGTTTAGTGATGAAATTTCCTTTAGATGAGAATTTAAGTGTAGAAAATAGAGGCGCAATAAAACAGTTGCCGTTATGATTATTACTTAATTTTACAGTAAAAAATACAAATAACCGCATCTTCGAAACAATGTATATTTTGTTTCTACTTTCAAAAGCTTCGATCAATTCAAAAGACGAAACCAAGTTCTCTTGGTCGATTATTGATGTGAAGATTTTAAAATATATTGCCAAATATAGACACATTTTCAAAACATAAAGCCGTGTATTTATTACTTTTATGAATCACAGTTTGATTCTATGATATTGTTATTAGTTGCAAATGCCAAAGTTTGACATTCAGTATTTCCGAAGTACGATTTGTCAGTGACCGCTCACAGATATATTTATATTATATTACATAAACTAAATTCCTAAAAGTAATGGTAAAGCCTTATAGAATAGAGTGGAAAATTCAGGAAAAGTGAAAGTAGAGAAGAAATCTCAATGTGTAGAAGATGTGCACTGATCATCGGGATTTCCCGAAATTCTCACGGGAACAACAGCGTAGCTCCGAGTAACCTTACTTGTTTTATATTTATTTTCTAGCGGCTCTGCCTATGTTTGACAACTATATCCATACAAAATTTCATCAAAATACAGACGTTTAGCCGTGAAAGCGAAACAAACCAACAGAACTAAATTCAAATTCATTTATTCATTTGTACACAAACAAGTATACAAATTTTATTTGATGATATTAAATTTGATATCCTTGTCAATGGACGCTAACATAGTGCTTCTGTTTGCTTACTTCTTTGAAAATTTCATTTTCTCAATATCTCTTAGTGATATTGTTCGCTGACGTCTTTTTCCACAATGCATTTGATTTATCATTTTGTTGCATTGTGCTCCGTTGCGGTTATTGAATTCTTTTCCGCATCGGAAAGTTACTTTTCTATAAAATTAAAAATATATTCGAGACTTGCTTTTGCCCTCAGCTTGCACGAGGACTTGAATCCTACGAGAGAAGTACTTTTTCCAGGATGAAAGCAACCCGAAATTTCAGATTTTTCAAATTTGATTCAGTAGATGTAGCACGAAGATGTAACAAACAATAAAATATACATGCAAAGTTTCGCTATTAAAATATCAGGAATATTTTAATATAATAGATAGACAAGCGAAGATGTAGGGAAGGTAACATGTCAACATTGAGATAAGTACAACATTTTATCAAGCTAGAGAAAAAAATTGATAGGTAAAATATTTTCATTGACGCTTGTTTATCTATACTAATATTATAAAGCTGAAGAGTTTGTTTGTTTGTTTGAACGCGCTAATCTCAAGAATTACTGGTTCGAATTGAAAAATTATTTTTGTGTTGTATAGATCATTTATCGAGGAAGGCTTTAGGCTATATAACATCACGTTGCGACTAATAGGAGCGAAGAAACACTCGAAAATGTGGAAAAAACGGGGAAAATTATTCATCTTTGAGGGCTTCCGTTGCGTGCGCTGCGAAAACAATTCGAGATACCCAAAAAATATGTATGAAAGAATTATTCCTCTTTATATTATCTAAAAAAATGTCCGCGACAGTATATGTCTATCTTTTAAGATTAACTTACAATAACAGTTTTTATGATAATCAAATTTGGTCGAAATTAATGCATTATTACAAATTATTTGTCAGAGTTGTATCAACTTAATAAACTAAATCGTCTAAAATAAGTCTTCGGTAACAGCTATAGGTAATTTATAATAAAGCTGAGGAGGTAGGTTTGTAAACAAAAAATAAATATGATTCCCAAAATAACTATTCCACGCGAACGAAGTCGCGGGCACAGCTAGTGTTCTATATCCATAATATTACTTGTTATGGCTGAATTAATAATGAGTTAATTATTTTATTCTTTGCTTTGATTGAATTGAAAATGTGTTCTTTATTTATTTAATTATAATAACAAATTAATCATGCGCATTCTCACATTTTCCTTCTGATGTGAGAAACATCAGGCTGCTTAAATTATTAATACGATAATATCTTAAGAAAACAGAAAAAGATTTTTGTCATTTGTGTAGGATGAAGATGAGGAAAAACTGAAAATAAATCCTCTTTTATAAAGCCAACGTACCAATTCCGGGAATCAGAAAATTCAATAATATCATTTATTTCACTTAGGCTCTGCCCAATCCGGCCGGTATCATTACATTATTTTTCTAAATTATCCTTTCCAATTTATTAAACTGGAACGATGTTTTCGACTTCAACGAATTCAATTTATTAAAATAATTGTTAAATAATATTTGTTCATGATTTCTTATGGAAATATGTTCTTTTGAATTGGCAATTAGATAAAAGTAAATATTTTTATCATAAAAATTTTACATACGTTTAACATGCCTAAAGATTTTTCTATGGACCATTTGATAGAAGTATAGGCTGAATAATTTAAAATATTTGAAATCGAATGGAAAATTTAATCAATTTTACAACTTTTTCTAAATCAGATAACCAGCCTACTACCTCATTAAGACCCCTTCGAATTGAATTTCAGAAATCTGAATCTCGCTTTGATGCAGCCGATGGAGTGGCAAAAGAAGTAAAAAAATGTTTTTTTAAAGTTCTATATCCTGTTTGTAATGTTAAGATAGCCAAGGTATGTAACTTAAGATTGGGTTATGAATTAAGTAGTGTCAAAGTACTGTTTTCTCACTTCAACCAATAGTACTAATTCTGTATATTATATTTGCCTCAATAAAGATTTCACTAAAGTATTAACAAGAATGCTTAATTACAAAACTGCCACAATAAACACCATAAATTTATCTCGAGTTACCAAAAGATAACTTTGGTATGTAACATAATCAAAACAAAATCCAAATTTTGTAGTTCAAATCCGTCATTGTTTTGTGTTCCTTGATCGAAATTGTAACATAAAGCAGGTAGTAAAAAAGAGCTTGTCAAAAAATATTGCCATCTCTTTCCCTCTTATTCGCTTTTTATATCATCTACTGGAAGAAGTGGTGTGCTCTATTCTTACACCGGAGGCGTAAGGCGCAAATCCTCTTCCCTTTATTCCCCTAAATTAATCAAATGGAAAATTGGACTAACCCTCGATATTCGATACCAGAAACCAACTTCGATTAACTAGACAGATTCACCTGATTACAATTTTGAGTATACGAATACAATCGAATAGAAAATTCCCTGCTAAGTTACTTTGTAGCTGTGCAATCGGACTTACCGGAAGATACACGAAATCATTGGGCTTGAAATTTAATTATCGATAGGATTTTCGATTCGAAACATAAATTGGATTCGGCTATTTTGTTTTATTTGTTTTTAGTAGAGATTAGAGAAAGGTTAATGAGGCAGTTACAAAATATGAATTTAATAGATTTTTATTCCATTTCATTTAGTCGTTCTTATGTACATTTTCTGAGGCGCACTTAAATAAAATACCCTGTAATTAAAGTGGATAGGATATCCCACCTCTTGTTGATATTAAACAACCAAGTGTTGTCAAGTCAGTACCTACCAGTAATTCTATCAAAGCATTTGAAGGTCTTCACTGCGACCTAATTAGTTAATACCAGTAAACAAACTCGTGTCAAATATACCTACTAGTGTTCATGGAAACTTTCCCTGTCGTAAAAAAGTACTTGAACGTAGAGAGAGACTTACATTTGTTCCCATATGTTATCATTAGTAACTATTCTTAAGTACGATTAGCTGTTAAAGTACATGTAAATCTGTAGTATATTTTATTCTCAAAGTTATGCATTCACTTTTGAACCCTAAATAAAATAAAATTAAAGACAAGTGAACATTCTATATTCCGAAGATGTGGATAACAAAATAGATGACATTGCTCTGTCGGCCTAGAAAACTGACGTCAATTAACTTCTTACGGATCATTAAACACGGTGCAACTATCATATCTCTCAATAAATCGCGTAAGATTGAATAGAAGAATACAATCGTAAATCTGCGTCGCGAGTCGACAATAGTCTTACAAAAGAATCGATTCTTCAGATAAAATCTGCCCTATCTCATATATAACCATCGATATAAAATCGAAACGTCTCACAAGTGAACCTTATCTTAATCTTGAAGACTTATTCTTGATGGAATTTAGATATGTAGCTCGCGTAAGTAATTGGTGGGGGCTAGGGTTGTTCTTATCGATTCTCGTCAATCGTAATATAACTGCAAATCGCTCTCGATGCATCGGCTCATATGGTCCAGATCGGTAGGCATGAAATCTTCTTGGCAGTTGACATGTAAGATGATCTAGTAAGGTAATTTAGAAATAGATATTATTTATTTATTTATTTATTAAAACTTTATTGTTCCACAAAGTACACATATACTTATTACAATTGGCGGAATTAATGCTAAGAGCATTCTCTACCAGTCAACCATTGGGAGAAACGGAAAGATAGTTTGGCGCAAAAAAGTTATGGGAGAAAAATGTATTACATAAAGAGCAAATTTTATCAAAAGCTTAAGTTTATACACTACGTAAACATACATAAAACATACACAAATACTATTTCATTTTAAATATATACCTATATATATATACATATACCTACACAAATATCAATGATGAAGTCAAGTCACATTGAGAAGTTTTCATTAACTGAGCGAGTCCAAAATGTGCACACGTGCCCGCTTTTTAAAT
Organism: Euzophera pinguis; assembly: GCA_947363495.1. Lineage (NCBI taxonomy): Eukaryota > Metazoa > Arthropoda > Insecta > Lepidoptera > Pyralidae > Euzophera > Euzophera pinguis. The sequence continues at coordinate 7,789,338 of OX376170.1, read as the reverse complement.
AAAAATTTGTTAGGACTTTCCTTAATATCAGCAGGCAAAGCATTCCAAAGTCGAGTAGATTGTAAAGTGAAGGAATTAGCCATAAAACTGGTGCGAAAAAGAGGAGTACTTAGTAAAAGAGAATTAGAAGAGCGAAGTTGACGATCATGAGAGTCGGATAGATATTTAAAATTACATTTTAAATAATCGGGAGATTGAGGATTCATTAGGATCGAAAAGAGTGTACAGAGAAGCCTAAGCTCTCTGCGTTGACGAATAATATTAGGTATAATATTAGATATTATTCTCCAGATATTATTTATTGTCCAGAGTATGAACCATGTACGCAAGATTGACTTGATTTTTTTTTAATTAAAAATCAAAGTGTGTCATATCTTGGTAGATTTATAAATCAAACATTTTCCTCTTTTTTTATGTATCATACCTTTTTATATAATATACGTATCTATCTATACTGACGCTTAAAATTTTGTTGTTTCAGGTTTGTTTCTTATCAATTTCGCTGGCCATATTGGATATTGAAGTAAGTCTGGATACAATTTAATATGTTCACATGGACTGGTAGGGTCATAAGGATTCCAAAGCCCATGCGTAGTGGAAAAATAAAAGTTTAAAAGCAAGTTCTAAACTCCGATGCAACCACCTAAGAATGAAATCGAGATCTAGGGTCAATGAAAGAGAATTAAACGTATTTTTAATGTTTTATGTTCAGAAAATTTTAAAAAAATAACAACAGAAAATCACGTCAGCCATTTTTTTTTTTGACAAATTATGTATGCGACTTTATCTCAAGAAGCGCTATAATCGGCACGTGCACGAATTAAACACCTTAAATTATAAATAACACAGACACCCTCACAAACCTTATTAAGGCGACCACACACTTGCGATAACCTAACCTTCATTTAAAACATGTATATATAATATAACATTTAACCACACATAAATAAGGAGTAATAAATATGTCGTTACTTCTCAACAGGAAATTGTCGGTTGCTCGCGCACAAAATAATTCGGCTACAGAATATACACGTCTTAAAAAGAACTCTACATCGTTATGTTATGACAAATAGTACGAAGCTGAATAGGTACAGGTTTCGTTTTGATATTTTTTTTTAGTAATGGGTTTTACGGCCATGGATACAAGTCCTTTATAGCCCTTCTTAATTTTTCAATCTTCTTTAGTCCTACAGTGTGATTTCGTTAAGTCCTAGTTTTATTTATTATTGTCAAAAATTGTGTCTAGAAAGTATATAAAACGGATGTACCCATGTTTTCTTGCTCTACTTGGCAAGAATACGTGTTTTCAGAAAACCAATTCGTAATTTTACTCTTATATCTTTCATATAAACTTTTTAATTGTGACTTACAGTCATCAGAATGTATTGTAGCCAGCAAAAATTAATAATTTAATAATATAATTTTTTCTACTTCGTACATTAGTGTGATCTGACTAAAGTAAGCACAAAGCTAACATATTTCACTTGTAATATGATTACTTTTATAATAAAAAGCATACTTTCCGCAATTTCTTAATTTTAAAAATGTATAGTAACCCTTATATTTGTCCGAATTGAGAGCTTGTTTTAATGAATACTTCCTAATGAAATGCACTAAAATATGAGTACGGATGTGGGTGGCTATTCACTGGTTAAACCATGATTGATGATGCTGTGTTTATATAATCATCTTAGGAATGATTATCACCATTACTCAACTCTTATTTTTAACCTACGACGAAAATGTATGTTATAGTTGCACTTGTCTGTGCGTCTTTCTGCGTAGTAGAGTCTAAACTATTTATAATTTCAAATTTTACCGAAATGGTTTTTAATTACATAAAGTCATTACATAGTCATTAAATTAAACTATTTTAATACGGTTTTATCGCGTTTATTACTTATTTATTTACACTTGACGTTTCAAACACTTTACAGCGTTCATGGTCGCAGGCAGACTAAGTTAAAATTTGTCTTTGATGTCATAAGAAACTTAATTTAATGAATAATAATCGCGAAAACATAAGAAATCATCATTACATAGTTTTATTAAATAGACATTTTTAACAAATAGATTGTTCCACACCTATCGGGCGTTTTTGTAAATGTTTAATTTATACTTGAAATTAATAATAGTTTGTATTTTACTTACTAAATATATTTGCTAATTGAATATTGATCGATAGTACATACATATCATCACACCTTTTTCCCGTAGGGGTAGGCGGATTAATAGTTACAATATTAACAATATTAGTTTAATATTTTAAATAAATCATTAAGTAGTTCAAACACTCCGTTTTGATCGTACATTAATAGGTAAAATCTACTTATCAGAATCATCGGTCTATCATATTATATAATATACTGAAATATTAATTTTGCTCCTATTTAATAGGTAAGCAAACACGTAATTAATTTGCGAATTTCATTCGTCAATTAAAAACATTTATCGACAGACCGCTTACATGACAGAATTAATACCGATTTCAAACAACAAAAGAGAAGGAAACAAAGAACTTCTATTTGAGTCAATAAAATTTAATTTGACTCCCCTCAAATTATAAGTTACGAGCCTAGTTTAGTTTCGCTAAAGCTGAATCAATCGCTTATTGTTTCGAACTCGTATTTCAAATAGGGACTAATAACGGTTTTTTTCCAAATTCAAACAAAGACGTTCTATTTTTAATTTTGGGCATTCGATTACGTCACACTCACACATAACACAAAGCGTTTTGTTCGGGAGTCGTAATCGTAAATGCATGTAATGAAATACGGGTTTGCTACGCATGTGTTTATATTTCATGTCTGGGGATCAATTAGTGGTTTGACGCAATACTCTCTCTCACGGTTCCATTGTGACAGTTGTAATTAGCAGCAATACTGTCTGCCTAAATATAATTTTATAGTCAATATAGGATATTTGATACAATGCATGTTTTTGCATGAATAATAATATTTTCATCTGAAAATATCTAAAATAGAAAAAACATTTTAAGCAGTAAGTCATTCAACATTTTCCAATAGAATTTACTTATTTTTATGGAGGAAAAAAAAAACATATAGCCTGATTTGATAATGGTGTTTTTTAGACTTCCTTAAGGCATAGACAAATTGACATCTAGCGATAACAACTATGCTTTCCGACATACAGAGCAACTCAAAATTGAAATACCACTAGCGGCGACCAATCCAAGCCATTTTCATCGTCACTTGACATGCTGGATTTTTACAGGCATGCCTGCATTTTAAACAAATAATTTGGTTCTCTGAAATTTCAAATGTCGTCGTTTTATTTTACTTTCATCATGATCCATCTTTACGAATCGACACGACAAAATATTCAAAAATACATTTTATTTTTATAATTCGTCTGTATCTGGTATTTTGTAACGTATGCATGTTTTCTTTGGTCACAAAACAGAGTATGATTTTACTGAACATGCTAAGTAAAATATGAATCAGTATGTATTGTATTGCCTGCCAAAAATATACCAAAATACATTATTTTTTTTTACTGTAAAGTAAGAATTGCGGAATAAGAGACAGATGCATCAATTTATAATAGGGGATTATTAATATTTGAGTTGCCATGAAGAGGATATACTCGTAATATTGCCAAATGAATTTGAGGATTATCAGGAGATGTGTTGCGTTGAATGGGAATTTGTAGCACTTAAATATTATTTATATACTGAGATAACTTATTTCTGATTTGTTATATTTAGTACCTATGTTTAATCAAATGATTATTTTTTGTTTGAATTGTAAATTTTCCCATCCTATTTACACTTAACGCATCTAGTCTACGGCATCTTAATTAAAAAATTAAACATAAAAATCTTGCGTAAAAATATTCGTGCAATAATTTTGAAACCGCAGATATAATTAGTTTGTGTGTCCGTTTCGCTGGCTGGCCACCCTGTTATGACTTGGGGTAAATATTGAGTTGACAAGGGTAGTTAATTTGCAAAATAGTAGGTACCCGTGCAGTGATGCGCAGAAATTGTACCGGCGTTGCATCCACCGGGATACGGGATATCGTGTGTTTGCAGGTGTTGTTTCAAATTGAACTTTTGATTATACTATGGTCACAAGGGATTTTTTTCAATCCGTCTTTAAATGTATTCGACGGTGCTATCTGTCTGACACATTCGGTATTTAAATATATATTTTTTTTAATTTACAATGTGAGGGTTATCATATTATACGTTCCTTGTTATTATTATAATCTAGGAGGTTAAATACCAGGGGTGACAATACGACGTTATGATGAGTCCGTCAAAACAGTTACTAAAACTAATAAGTGCGATGACTATACGATCACATTTGATAAGTTATTTAACAATATCTTTAACTAATGCATCAAATATGTTTTAGAATGAGTAATTGATAAAGAATTAAAACAAAAAGGATACTTAAAGAGAAAGTAGATTAACTTATTTATAACCGCATTTACACAGTTTGTACCGCCTTGAATCGTATATAAAACAGCAAACAACCATTTTTCATAAAAGCCACAAGTAATAAAAGTCCTTTGACGCATAATGCTCAAGGCTTGCTTTCACATTGTCGCTTTTAGAAAAAGTGGTTTACGCTTGAATGAAACCACATGATTATATTTAAGCTGTCGTCGTCTCCATTTACGTGATTTATGTGAGATATTTAACATGTGCTTAGAAAAAAATGGATTTATTACGTCATTGAATGCAAGCGTTTAGGGCTACAGAGATTTTTCAAATGATGACAAATACGATTTGAGTTGCAGTCGCTAGTGGTTTTGTACTTACTTATGTTTAAGCACAAATTTTTTTATGATAAAATCACAACTAACAATTTTAGATTTAATATTTGTAATAGATGCAAATGTTGAGATATTAAATAATTATATATTTTAGCCAAAAATACTAATAATCGAAAATAACGACATTTAAATCTATTTTTTACCAAAAAATACATATAAGTCTACCAATAATGCTCTACACTTGAAGTAAAATAATAAATAACAATGTGTCACGCCTGGAGCCACCAGGGGGCGCAGTTACTCCACAGGGGCCCTACTCATGCAGGGTTAGAGTACTTTTATTCTATCTGGTGTTAATGCACTTAGTATTACTATGTATTGTTATGTATCACATTCAAGGGCTTGGCAATTTTATGACCAAGCATAAAGGAAAAGGTCGTAAATTGAAATTTTGTCATTATTCTTGGGATTTTATAGGAAAATGAGGAATAGGCAATGAATAGTGTTTTGAAAGCAGTTTTGAACTATGTAGATTTTATAAAGCAATATATTATACCAAAATGTCCTTACATCACAACAATGTGTCAATTAGAAACAAAATGTGAGTATGTTTTCTCCATTAAATCCAAACCTTCAGTTTTCATAAGTATTTTGATATCAATTCATTTAACTATTTTTGCAAAGGCTGTGGGTTTAGCTAGATTCATAGGAATACAATTTTTTAAGAGTTCTAGCTAAGTATCAAAATTAACTAATATTCCAGAGATAGCGACAAAACCTAGCGCGAGAGAGTACATTTTTCAGTTCAGTAATTCATCCAACCAAATCTATTTGTGCTAAGAGCGTATCTATTCAGAAATCAGTTCTTTTTCACATTCTTATTTCCATACGCTATGCGCATGTATGTTATTGAAGAGTGGTTCTTTGAATTGCTAATGGGCTGGTCTGAGTCGGGTCCTATTGAAATGTCAATTTGTTTTCTATTGGGGTTGGATGTTTGGTTACCGCGAGACATATCGCCTTACTATTGTGATTTCGGCCTTAAAGTATTGTCGAAATTTGAACTTTCCCTCTCTTCAATTCAGGCTTTATTTTCGCTACATTGCTCTCCTTTCGAGTGTCACAGAGTCATAATTTTTTATAGTCTATTAACGTTCAGTAAACCTTTCTCTTTAGTTGGTGAAAGGCTTATCATTCCTATACCATTAAGCTCGACAAGATAATCTGTTTTTTTTTTTTTTTACAGTAAAGTCGCGATAAAATCTTACACGATTTTTACCATCATTCCATATTACTCGTGACAATAAAACTCCAATAGAAAAAAAAAGAATGTCAAAATAAAGTCGTTAAGAAGTTTAAATCGCGAACTGCATTTGACAAAGTGGGCTTAAAATTGTGGGGATTCGTTTTTTTATCGAGTGGGTTTTTATAGTAAGGGTGTATGACTGGAGTTTGCGGTGATCGCATCCGGGTTGTATCCGGTTTTTATTAGAGCCAGTATCGAGTGGCTTCCTAGGGCTTTTGTGATTTGGAATCCAACTCTATTGTGAGCAAGATGTCGCCGGCTGGCGTAATTTAAAGCAAAAAAAGGTTATGTCGTATGCATTTCTTATAAGTTTTTAGGAGGTTCGATGGAACAAGCATTTTTTTCCCATTTTTCTATTGTATTTACTTACCAAAAGTTTGTGTGATGTAGACGAAGTTTATTGTAAAAGTGTGCATCTTTTTCTTGTATTTTGTTTGAAGCATTTGACAAGATAAAATATATTTATTGGTACTTAAATACATCTTCAAGACCTCCTAAAATATAGTTATATTTAATTGTAACCTGTTAATTTGTTTTTTGGCGGTCTCTAAAAAACAGTTCTACTTTCTCATTAAAAATACAAACTAAACTGGCTCAACTTTAAAATTGCTTTTGGGGACTATCAACAGAATAAAGTGGCAACTCTTATCCTTCTGTCGTAACCCGATTACCCCTAAAATCATTGAAATTTAGATTTCAACATTAACATTCAAGTAGCTTCTAAGATGGCTGAAATGTTTTTGTTTTTAAGATGAAATAATTGACATTCTTCGCCTAATTTTACTTGGAAATAAGCTTCAAGTGCCATTTTGTAAACTGGAAAATTGTAATTCGAGGTAGACATTATTTAAGTAAGTGAAAACACTTATTGCACGGATTGCACCATAGAAAATTACAAAGATTTGTTGTCTGTCTGTAACAAAGTAAATAAATAGTATATTATTAAATATTTTTTTATTCGGCTTTGCCTCTTATGCAAGTGACGCTGTTATTTGTATATTCTATGACCAAACAAGGATCTTAACTCTACAAGGAAGACTCATGGATAGATAGTAATAGATAAATACTTTATTCACTTTCAATTTTACAGTAGGTAACAACATATATCCAACGTTGAAAATTAATAAAAATTCTATCTAATGGACTATTCAAAACAAAATTTCAATGTTTCTGGAAAACTATTAAATTAGGTAAATATAATGTTTATCTTCATGCGTTTATGAGATACAAATGACACTATGTAGCAAAATTGTCTACGAGCCCTATTATCGCAGTTACGGGAACAAATTTAGCATCAAGTTCGCCTATTGTGCTATACAACTGTATTAAGTACAATAAAGTTTTAATAAATAAATAGAACTATAGAATTATCTCTCGTTACAGAATAACGTTATTAATAAAGTTTTTTAATTGACTCTCAGTCAAAACAAATAAATAAAAAACTAAAGTGACACTCTGGACTAAAGTAACTTACATGTTTTAAACAAAATATTATGGCGAAGATGTTTTTTTCAATGTCGACCTTGACTTTCTAGGTTAAGATTATTTAATACCAGTATTTCATATGTATTTGTGTACTAACACGTTAACCATGCAATACACCTACATCACTGATTTTGAGACATGAAGGCTGAATGTGTTTGTCAAATAAATTATTATGTCCTTAAAAAGGAAGTCATTCGAAATCATATTTTAAATAAACATCATTCCCTTGTTTGAAGATTTTTTATTCCTCTTTTATTATGGTAAATTTATTGGGGATTTTCTCATATATTTACATCTGTAATAATATTAATTTACAACATAATATTCATTTTAAATTACCCTAAAATCTTCAGCTTATGAAAGTTACTTCTCAAAAATGAATTTTACACAAAATTAAAGGTTATTGGCTGACACTTTGAAGGTAAATGTATAAAAATGGGAACTCATTTATTGGTCGTTGTAAGCTAATTCAAATTTATTGTGTAATTGTGTATGTAGAGAATGGGGAGGAATATTTACTACAAAGAATTAATCTTATTGAAGCGATTGCTTGAAAAATAAGAGATTTAAATAAAGAAAAAAAAAAAAACGCAAAAGCGGATTTTTCATAACATATTTCAATTCGAATTTCGAACCGAACGCAGCTGCTGGTTCGTTTTCTCAACACGATTTTTCTGTACATATTTCAACAGATATGTCAATTATTTTATTATTAAAACTTCCATCACTCATTCTTCCATCTTTTAATGCCAATAATAGCCTTACGGAATGCAGTTTAAAATAACATGCACCAAGTTACTGGTTTACAAATGTTTGGAGAAATACAGCATGTTTACATTCGCAAGCTGCAATCCTCAAAGCTGGCAACACTCAATGTTTCTGTTTCAACTTTGTTTTGCTTGTATCAATGGTAAACTGTTGCAAGGTGAATGACCGGATCTAAACACCATCCATTTTCCATTCATGATGTGTCAAAAAGAATGCGATCCATTATATTGGGGTAAGTTTATGCCCTTAAATCATATTTAGGGTAGAGCAAGAAAAATTGCGGTTTTGCCAACCGACCCGTATTCGAAATTTAAACGTTTTTTTCTTTTGGCAAGTTTTTTGTTGTGCAATAAATACGTATTACAAGAGTAATAATACACACCAATTGCACATATTTTTAATGTAAATTCAACGGCGTCTGTTCAGAATGAAATCAAGTCAAAAAAATAATGTCCCGTGTAAAATTTAACCTTTAATAAAAAGCAATTGTTAAAATAAATTGTAGCAATAATTTAACTAACGTACCCACAAATTACACATACCTTAGTTAATGAACTCGTCAAACTAAAGGTAGACAGAAGTGAACCGTGCGATCAACACTTTCTAAACAAATTATTCCCATAATTTCTCATAGACTCGGTCACCTGGGTCCATCAACGATTAATCATATTAAGTGTGAGGTTGAGGTCATTCCTAATGGAAGGTTGCGATCTTTGTAGGGTTGTCGACAGAGAAAATATTTACTTTAGTTAGGTACCAAATAAAATTTCACACACAACTCTACTCGTGTGCAAAACTGTAATTCATTCAAACAAAGTTTGCTTAGTTTGATTTTTTTAATAATTACATTATTAATTAAATTAAACTATTTTAATATGGGGGTTTTCTCGCGAAAACATAAGAAATTATTACATTATTAATTATTATAACAAATATTTGCATAGTTATGTTGGTTAAAGTAAATGTAGTGTAACTAAAAGTATTTTTGCCATTGCATTGATATGGCCGACTTTTGTTTGAGTACTATGTCTATGTCAAACTTTTAACATGCATGCATGCCCCATATTATTGTAAGAAAATGTAAAGGAACAAAAAAAAAATTGAATTTTGGTTTGAATAAAATTGCAAACTGTTTTTACCAGCCCTACATCTGCAATCAGGGGTGATAGAAACCCTAGTTATATTGCGGCGTACTTCTAAAGGCTGGCAATTTAAGTTAACCCACACGTATATAGTATGGTTCAGATATTCAAACATATTGGCACCTCAGGGAGGTAAGTTTGGACCTCAGTTATTTACTTTGATGTTTGGTTTGTACAGGGCAAATGCCGCGTAATTATCACACTCAATTAATGCAGGTATTACCTGGAAATTATTTTACAAATTACTGATAAGTTAGGTAACTGTGAATTTGAATTTATGTTTAGTATGTGTATACGTGTGATATGTAGATAAGGGAGTAAACGCTTTCGTTTAGAAATTTCTATGATTCTTTTTTTTCTTATTTTGTAATTCGCAAGTGAAACACACTCTGTTCTGGAGCAGTAAATATAATCTTTCTTCTTGTCTCTCCGTCTCCCTTCCCATAAAATCTACGGTCGGGCCTCCTCCGTAAAGCGGCGTTCTTCCTTCAGGTGTTTTCAGTTTTCATTGTCTTTTGTCAAGACATTTATCATCGTTTACAATACCGTCAATTATTACCAGCGACGTCTAGCTTCCATAAGTTTGTTTGTTTCAGGAGCGACCTTAACTAAACTCCTCATTACTGACGAAAATTCTATTCTCATAAAGTGCAAAAGAGATAATGCGAGAAATAAATCCCATTATATTGTAGCTTAAGATAGATATTGCTTAACAGATTGTGCTCATCAAGTGAGCCGCTATATCAGACCGTGAATCAAAACGACCATTTTCTGATTTTTTTCAACCTTATTGCATTTGAATAAGGTCGAAATTAAATGTCTCTTGTCATAATTGTTCGTGACGTCACTGTCGAGTATCTCACCATCGGATGATGTATGAATTGCTTTATAAAAAAAAAAATCTCAAAGAATTTACTTTTTGTTTTTAGTTTTCTATGATACGAGTACATCCGGTATATTATTTTGTTGGGTATGAATTGCAAATTGGATTTTAATGCGAAAATAAAAATGCATTGGCGAAGTTTGAAAGATTTTCGATGATCCGTATTTGCTATTTGTGTTGACTAGTACTTTTTACATTTTATTGCAAATTCATTTCAATTTGGTAATAAAACTGTAGATTTGAAATAGCGACACCCGAGTTGATAAGTATAAGATCAATTATTTGCAAAAATAAGAGAAGAGCAGAATTTCTAGAAATTCTCTTATTTTTGCAAATAAATGAGAATACTCAATAACTTATTCTACCCATTTTGATTTCTCTGTTGATTGACCAGGTCGATAAAAATGTACATACGAATACAAATGGTATAATAATATCGAAGCCGTAACAAAAGCTATGAAGCCGTACTTTTCTGACAGTCAAAATAACAATACTGGTAGGCGCCTTTATTCAGTCGACCACCATAAATGGAAAATTTGTACAAAAGGCGTACGTAACGTGAATTTAAAAATGGCATTCATGCTTCATTTAAATGAACTGTTAAGAGTAAGCAGAGTGGTTGAGCGCTTTTGAGTAGTACCCTCCGACTGACTTAGTAATGGCAAAGAACGATTGCATATAGGGGAATTTGTCAAATGATTTGGGATGCCCCTTCGTTTATAAATGGCAATGAGAAATTGTTGCTCGTCATCTTAATATCTTGTACAATGAAAGCCATCAGATTTTCATATCCGTGACTTGTTTATACGCTATGTATGTGTATAAAATTCTTTATTGTACATAAAAGAACATTACGCTACAAAAATAACTGTTTTTCTGCGAAATATCTTCTGCTTATTCTTCATCATGTCAACAATTTTTGAACTTTGCGTGCCTAGTGCGTTACCACCTGGCATCTTCGTTAGCATTTATTTGTGTATGTAAAATCTGTAGTAACCCTTTGCCCATATATATAGTCGAAGACTCTGGCTGACATTTTTTATGTAACTACTAAATTGCATATAATTATTATATAAACTTCTATGAAGTTACGGAAAAACGCCATAAGCGGCATGTAATAGAGCTAAAAAACGCTGTTACAATTATCAGGATTGTAACTTTTATGTTTTATTTTACTTTCACATTCTAAATAAAGTAAATTGTGCGTGTCTATATAAAATTAGTTGTCCCCTTGCAATCCGCTGATTGACCTGAAGATCCGTCGATTGCTCTCCGAACTTGTGTCATTAAAAGATTGAAAGATTACTTGTTCACTTGCTTGGGGTAAAAATTCTCCCTAAAGAGGGGTATTACCTCGTTAGTTAAATGATGCGACTATTGGAGGAGGTTTGTAATTTTCTCTGTTATTTGTATATTTTTTATAGACAGCGAAGAATCCAAACATGAGTACTTATAAAAATTATAAAGTACAAAAATGAATGGAATACATCAAGGATTTATATAGTTACAGACTCGCTCAATATTCAAAACGTACTTTAATAAGTACGTTATGGTTACGTTAGTTTAAAAGTTAATTCGCTAGATGCTATGAACCATATGGTTTTTAGCATTTGTTATTGCAGATTATACGAAAATGTTCATATGTGCTATTTATATTTAAAAAATAGTTTATTAATTGTAGCACATTTTAATCTTTGTCATTAAATTGATGTAGACTTTTTTATTATTTTTAATAAAAAAAAATTATGTGGTTACAATGTGAAGAAGACCAAAAATAGGATTGAGTCCGATAACCTAAAAATATTCGGTATTAGGTAGGTACCTATTTGAAAGTTGGAAAAGACAGAACATGACGGAAGAAGGGAGGCTTTTTTACCTTTTTCTCATAATACATCTCATACATACCTACCTACATCTTATATGCAGGTAAGTTCATATTTTCATATATACCAAGGAAATATCAACACATCATCAGCCAATTACCGCGAATTACCAGCGACATATCTTCGAGATTTTACGATGTACAGGGCTGTATCAGGGGGAGGCATATTGGGAAAGTTTTAACTGGATTAGATTTGTTTAGAACCGACTTTGTACGCTGCTTTACGACCCGTCTAACTTGGATGTGTTAATCTAGAGTTTTGATTACACGTTTTATTAGAGGGTGGAGTTATAAAAAGCCGAAATGTGATATTATTTTTATTTATTTATGTTGTATCTGTAAACGTGTTTCGAGAGAAACAAGACATTTGTAATGTTGATGCATTGTATAGAATGCCGTTATCATGGTTAGTTATTAAGTAGTTTTAATTTATTCTGAAAAATTAATGAGATGTTATCTTGAATAGGTATTCATACATATTCGATTTGTAACTTAATAAATACATTTTTAAAAACAGACATATAAAATAATACAACATACATTTAATAATTTTACATGAATAAGATGTGACTAAACTGAACAAGGCAAATGTTTCTTGCAGAATATTGTTTTATGATCATACTAGCTGTTTCCCGCAGCTCCGCCTGCGTCAAAAGGTAGCTTATGTTTGAACCCGGGTCTTCAACTATATTCATACCAAATTCCATCAAAATCCGTTCAGAGGTTATGCAGTGAAAGCGTAACAGATAGACAGATAGACTTTCGCTCATATATACTTAATAAAGTATGGACTCTACACTATGTTTAATTCGTAAGAAAAAAAGTTTTACTAGATACGTTTACAACGGACAATACGGACATATCATATCAGTTCTAGTTGAATAGAAATACGAATTAGTCAATTATATTGTCAGTTGTTTGATGAACAATATAACGAGCCGTTATAAATGTGACGGATGACTTAATAATCTCATTAGGTTGTTGTTTATCTAGAAATTTTATTTACGTACTGGCTGTTTCGCGCGGCTTCGCCAGCGCTAAAAAGTTTTTTTAATAGCGAGTTTATTGATAAAAGAAAGTAGAATAAATGTTTCAGCCAGGATCTTTAACTTTATTCATATATTTCATCAAAATCCGTTCATTCGTTTAGACGTGAAAGCATAACAGATAAACAGGCTTTCGCATTTACATATTAGTTTGGATATTTTATGTATGGAGGTATGGATATGAAATATATAGAAGTATAGAATTATTTTGGTGAAGTGCAAGGCAAACGTTGTAAAGAACAACTCTAATACACTAAAAGGTGTTAAAATTTAAAGCACACAATGTAGCAGAAATTTACAGTTCCTTAGAAAATAACATGTGGTAAATTTTTTTAAGTATCTGGTAAATATGAAATGGAAGTAGAATGTGCTTGTAATTCATATTTACAGCGGTAGCCTAGGACTGCAAACATTTCTAGTACAAATAACAATAATGGTAAAAGCGCTTAAGTTCGCCTCTGCTTTACTGCTGTCTTCAGCACAGTACATGTGACAGGAGATGGCGGGAATTTAACTATTCTCAAGAATAAAATAAATAGGTATTTTTATATTCTTACAACATTTTAAAATAATTTAATATTAAGTGAATAAGTTTAGCGTAAAAAGAGAACTTAAAACTAAACAAATTAACACTAATAGTATATACGAAATTGTCAAAACAAACTACTTAAAATATTTCGGCGGTACCCGATGTTAGTAAGCGTCGAAATTTTAATATAGATGATAAATTTTTTTTTTTGTATGAGAAACTTCTTCGAGTTAAAACAACAGCTGTACAAAAACTACCGGTATATATGAGTCCTATTCTTAAATTTTGCATTTAGCAACAATACACTTACTTTGCTGGTTTAGCAAATTGACGTGGATCTTGAAACGAAAAAGCGCTATGACTCCCTTGATATATTTTTAAACAGTGATCTGATAGTCGTGCGCTGATATACCTAAACTTCTTTCCTTGAAATAATAATATGGGTATTCCTTCCTGAATTAATAAGTAACCCGCATTCCCGAAATTGAACTATTTTGTAAAAATCACTTATGGTACCTTAATACTATTCTTTCGTGGGTATAAAAATTAAGTTTAGATATATTAGCGCCTGATTATCCAATCACTGATTATAAATAAGGGTTATCTTAACACAATACCACATTACAACTAAGCAGTAAAAGTAGAACTAATGGAACATTTCTTTATACTTGAACCACACTTCAGCTGTGTCCTTACCTTACAAAGCAAGGTAAACATCGGGTGGGTTTGCGTTCACATCGTATCCCACTTCGCTTAAAGACTCGAGTTTGCTTTGTCCCAAATTAGTCCTAATACTAGGTATATGTACAGGCTTTTTACAAGTATAGACTGTATTTAAAACCTTTCATTGAGAAACAAAAAAAAAACACTTTTAAAAAGAAAATAGAATTGAATTAGGATACTCGTATGTCATTCACATAGTCAAACATTGTACCTACGGAATAAATCGGGATTAAATTATTACAAATCTCACATTTTTTTATCCCGAAACTATTCCATCAAAAGTAAAACACAACCTTCTAATGTATCTATTCTTTGACGTAAATAAAACGTAGCGCTTATCACTTCTTCTATGTTTTTTTCACTTAGTTCGTAAAGCTCATCACATCGATAAATCTTGACGTATGTTTGTTTAAATCTCAAAGGCTCCAGAGTTAAAGATAATATATATCTTTAACGGAAGTTATGCGAATTATACTTAACATAATGACGCGAAAACATACTTAAATGTTTTGTCGCAAGAAGATCCTATCTCGTTCTCTTGAATAACAATACAAGGAATAAATAATTTCAATGATAATACTAAAGGTCGTGATCCATTTCAACATCCGAGTAAATGTAAGATGAGAATCATTGCGGTTTGAATTCAATACAGGTCATCTCTTCTTTGTATTTATTGTAACTAATATTATTCATAGGTATATATACTTACACGTGGTATCTGTATTCAGTTAGACTCATAAGAGATTCGCCATTTTGTATGCTCTTTGGAGCATTGTAGATTTTACTAACTTAATTTTTATATAACAATTTTTTATTTATTTTGATTACTTTTAACAAAAATATATGTTGGACTACGGAATGGTAGGTGATGGTGTTAATGGTGCCTTAAAGAATTCTCTGCCAGTCAAACCTTCGAACCAAAAAGAGAAGGAAATAAAGGATGATGCCTTAAAAATACATGCATGAACTTTTTACTTCTTTTTCTTTCTTATGTAGGTACAAATCTATTTCTTTCGCGATTCTCTCTATTTTCTTAATGTCCATTTGTATCGACGCCAAGATAGATCGTTAGAGCCCAGATATTACTTTTATATAAAAATATTCTTCCTTCTTTCATCCAAAGAAATTTCATCATTTTCGCCCAAAAAATAAGGTAAATGGAAAATATTTTACGCGTAAAGTAATAATGCAGAAACGTAACTAAATATCAAACTACAGTATATCATGGAGCCCTCCTTATTGCAGACATTTCGTCTCATCTCTGGACCATATTTTAAGCAAATATTACACGCAGGTGCGGAGGTTATCATTAATGGTGGATTACGTTACCCCTCGTCTCTATCTCTCTTTGACTTAACTAGTATTGTAATAGTACTTTCTCGCTTGCACAAAGTCTTTCAAAGAAATTTTAAAACTAAAAATAGCATTGTGTAGAGTCGAATTAATAACACGAGTATTCAAGATTATTCTATTTATTAAAATAATTTTTGAAGTAAATTCTATAACTTCAATATAAAATAGGTAAATATAATTATAATCTTGCAAAGGGCTGACAATAGAAAACTCTTTAAAAAGTTAGCCTTTACTTATTGTATTTTATATTTTACAGGACAATGTAAATACAAAAAAGGTTTACCGAGCCACGTCACGTACTAACTTTATGTTTCAGACGACGACGGCTGAAAAGGGGGCTTGCGACTTTTTTTTTAATTTAGAGAGGTAAAATTTGACAAAGATAATACCGTCCTACTGCTTAATTAAGTTTATTAGAATTTATTTGGCGGAACGTTTCTCCTAATACAGCTTTTTACCCTTTTCACCGCCGGAAACCGGACAAATCTGGTTTTAGCCGGTTTAGTGCGGTAATGAGCTTAAGCAATTTTGTTTAGCGTTTGTCTACGTAATAACTTGTAAATGGAATTTTGGAGTGATGCACCTTTTATGTTTTCAACTTGTTAGGTAAAATGTACATTTTGATCTAGCGAATTATGCAATTGTGGTTTAAAATTCTTATAAATATCACTGGACCAAAAAGGTATAATAAGATTATGTTGTCATTTATTAATTTTGTAATATTTTAGAAATGCTTTAAACTATCTACAATATCATCTCGCTAATTAATTCTTTACGAGTATTAGATTAAAAATGATTTTCTTTGTTTTAAATAAAAATAAAAACTACATAAATAAAGATATTGTAAACAGGATAGCCACACTGTATATTATAAAATTTATTCATGAATCTATTTGTTTTAATGTAGCTAAAATTGCACATTGCTTTTTGATTGTTTAAATAAGGAAGTATTTCTTCTTATTTAAACAATTCGCTTCGCTTGAATAAATGGGGACTTAAAGCCCTTTATTGTAATTTAGCCTGTCTTTGACGATCTTTCTTAAATTTATTAAATATATTTAAAAAAATTACCGGATATTAGTTATATTCTTTTATAAATTATGTGTTATTTTTATCTTTATCGTTGCATTTTCTTTTGTTTTAAAATTACGTAGAGAAGTTTTCGTTTAGGTATATTTAAATTGTTTCGTTCATTCGTTCATCCCTACAGATGTTACCCAATCTCATCCACTATGTGATATTCTAGAACGTTCAGCCCCTTATTACTCAAGCCAGGGTCTCAATAGTGTTCCATTCGTCAGTTCTGGCCGCCTGTATAAAGTAAAGTACCAACAAATAAATACAACACTTTACAAAAAAAATGATTTTTAATTAACATTTATTTGCAGTTTCTATTGTTTCTTTGTAAGTACATTTATCTGACAAGTGTACAGGATTTTATGAAAAAATAATAGAATTTCCAAGATTACTAACCGCTAATAGGCTATTAAGATGACATTTTAACGAATAAGGAACTAACCTTTCTCTAAAAATAAGCTGGTTTTATGTTACATTTTTATCAAATTTGTCAATTCAAAGACATGAAACAGATGATTCTAATAATATTTTCAATTCGATCTATACCGGCCTAAGTAAAGACGAAAGCGTAGGAAGCCATCTTTGGGGGTGCTGAGAGTGCAACCGGGAATGCGGTAGAAAAAGAAGAGATGTTCGCATTGCTCGAGGTCGCTTTCCGGAATTTCGATATTTTGTGTTAGGAGCCGAAGCGTTTGTTATACAGGCAGACAAATTATTTGGCTATTATTACGCATTCAGAGCACGCTGTTAGAAAAGGCTGTTGTTTTGTTTTGGACTGTCTGCACGTTGTACTGAATCTTGTCTGCTGAAAATCTTTTATCATTTTGCGAAAATTTCGTGAAATTCTGTTCTCCTTAACCTGATTGAAAATATTTTTAGAATCATCTCATTGTTTAGATAAGTCTAAATTAAAAATAATAATAATAAAATATAATAATTGACCTAATTGGTAGACTTTGACGTCATTTAGATCAGAAGTTTTGTGTGCACCAATACTCTACCACGCTAGACTAAATTTAAATTTAAGTACATTTGCTTGCTTTAATTTTCACTCCAAACCAGCAATCCTCTGCTGTGATTATTTGTTGTATTGCGAGGAAATAATATTTTAAAAATATACTTTAATGCTCAATTATATTTTATTTTGTTTCAGGTAATTACCGATTCCCTACAAGTCCCTAGGGATACTAAAAAGGACACTAACAATCACGTACGTGACAACCATGAATTCATCTCGATTATTCTCGAATTTCGCTTCGTGAATTAATCCCCACTGAAGCGCTCCATGTTAAGGCGAATTCTCACAATACAAGTAGGATTTAGAACACCCTGTTCTGTTATTGTACACGATTGTATTAAACTATATATCTGTCACATTTACGCGACAAAATTCGACTCAACTAAAATCATATTATAGCCGTCAGAGTTACTTTAGGGAATGTATGAAATTCCATACGATTTGATTTTGAACATGTATTCATAATTTATTTTCAAACTGTTTCTTACAATTTTAACTAATCAGTGTGAAATTAACTTTTAAACTAACGCACTGCATATTTAAAAAAACATAATATTACAGGATTAAGTGCACACTTAACATACACACTATGCACTCAATCTTGTAGTTTTATGTTTAAATAAGTGTGAAATTTGGGATACCAGGAAAGAAGAAAACGCTACATTTTGGTGTAACTTGTAGGAGTACAATGCGAGTGAATCGGGCAACAACTCCTAAGAAATATCATTATAACTGAACAAAACATTAGACATGTTCCTAGAATGCGTAATGTTTGTCAACGAGAGCATGTGAATTCTCTCGTGGTTCCCGACGGGAAGTGACAAAAAGTGACGTGAGATGGCACCGGATTCGGGCAGGTGGTAGGTAGCTACGGGATAAAAAATGGAACGACCTGTATGTTGTCAGTCACATTTTGGATTCTGTCTCTGTTTTTTTTTGTTTGAATATAGGAATGAATTTTTGTGAAATACTGAAATATTGCAGGATTATTAAATTACACGTTCTTTCAGCATATCAAACCTTCTGCGAATATTTTCAGAGATGGAATGTGTTTTTTATTAATTTATGAAATATTAGCTTTTTCCCGCAGCTCCGCCTGCGTCAAAAAGTAACCCCGGGTCTTCAACTATACTCGTACTAAATTTCATCAAAATCCGTTCAGCGGTTTGGCCGTGAAAGCGTAACAAACAGACAGACAGACAGACTTTCGCATTTATAATATTAGCATAGATAGTATGGATTAAAGACTTTATAATTTTCATGACGTCTCAATACGTTTTCGACACCACATCATTACAAGTATGTCACATTTATTCAATCTCAATCAATTCATATTTAATTTGTAATTTTTACAAAAATATATTTAAAAATTAACACTTTGACGCAGGCGGAACTGCGGGAAAAAGCTTGTAGTATAATATTTATAAATCGAACATCTTTTTGTATCTCCAAACAATATTATTTCACTTTCTTAGCTACTTCTACCATTTGGCAATATAGCCATGTATACAGTCATATACAGTTTTGGTCGTTACATGTCTGATCTCGACCGGTTAACCCTTACAGCAACACAAATGCATTTGAAACAACGCACGTAATCTCCACTAATGAATGGACCGAGCAATGTGATGCATACGAGCCGTCAGTCCCCACGGCCCCATATGTCCCGACGTCCCCAGCTCAGGTGCCTTGGTACATCGCCTAATTTGTCATTTGAGAACTTAGTAGGGTTGAGGTAGAAGGTACTCTGTTATGGTGAAGACAAAGTTCCATGTTTACTTATCCATGTCCCGGACATGTTCCATGTCTAAGAGCACATGGACGAACCATGGCCCGGGTACCTATTGAGGTAAACTAAACAGCTGCAAAATAGATGAGAAAGTTCTTTTTATACTTATTAACATTAGAAAAGTTTTCAATGTTAAATAAAAGAAGTAGGTAGATACCTACTAAGTCAACTATGTAGAGCCCCACCATTTTTGAAATCCGATTGCTTATCATTTTGAATTTTTGATAAACTACTATTGAGCATAAAATGTCGAATAATTGCATTTGTGTCAAAACAAAATCATCCAACACATCGCGGCGACTTTGAGTGAGCCATGATTTAAATAACAATACAGCAGGATCGTCTAGACAACTCTAAAAGAGATTTTAAGATGTCTCTTAATTTTATCTACTCACGATCGAAGCAATTAACTAAACAAACTAGTCAAACTAGTAGCTACATAAGTGAATTACCATATTTTGAGTAGGATCAAGCTCAGACGTGTGGAACAATTAGGTAGGCTTATTAAGGCGTGTCTTGGTATAACCACTATATGTCTTGCTTGTAACTTTATTTATTCGCATGTAAGAATACAGGTAATACAAGTAAGACAGTAGTGTGGTGATGAGATGTGGGTAGTTATCCAGTTTTGGGTAAGTATAGAGTATATGGCATATTTCTTTAATTTACAGAACAAATTACTGCATGATTAAAATCAAACAAAAAATGTTTAAGTAGGAAGAGATTGAATATTATAAATTAACTAGGTCCTATTTTAAATCAAACTAAAATAAGAGCTTTATGGACTTATGGAAAGCGAGCGGGGAGGCTTTTGCCCAGCAGTGGGATATACAAGGCTAATAAAAGAGTCTTACTAAGTTCCTAAACAAAGCCAACAATTTTATTCTATCGTTGAGTTAGAGGCCTAACAAGCATAAGAAACAATTTTTAAGTGTTATACATAAAAATATTTGTTAATAAATTATGACTTCATCGCTATTAATAAAGCAAGTGCTGAGCAAATGGTCATATTTCCAAGTTATTTACTACTGCGTTCAATTAGGCCTCGGTTTAGTATGGAGCCGGCGCGCCGCTCTCGACCGTTCGTTATTGTCTACGTGACGAGACGGGCCCTTTGTGGTTATTCGTATATCAAGATGTACTTAGATGTATGCAGCTGTATAATAGTAATTTATTTTTCGTGCCAATGGTGTAAATTTCGTTAGATGAGATATAGGGCGTGAAAAGATTACTTTGATCTTCTACCTTTGGCAACACGTTCGTGACTTCACACGTTGCATCCATTTATACAATGTCTCAATCCCTTCCTTAAAAATTATCTCTCGGAAACGTGTAAGTAGGTAAACCATAATCACACAATTAATTTTTTGTTACTCATCTTTTACAAAATCTACGGGAAAAGAGGTATTGGTCTTTTTATAGAGCTGCTTCTACAAAACTTACTGCCACCGGTTTACTAAAAACACTTTAACTAAATGCTCTAATTAGGTTGTCTTCTAATATATAGGAATAACAAACCTTTTTTTATTTCTAAAAAGAAAACCATTTGTCGTTTTCAATAAGAAATAATAATGAAAATAGCAAAAAGATTCGACGTCGACCCAGTTCAAAGTAATATGTCTGTACATTAGGAGGATTACTCACAAATAAAAAACGGGGCGAATCGGGGCCACGATTAACTTTATTAGAATTCATTCGAAGACGAGAAGGGAGATCTAATGAGCTGTTTATCCAACCATCGTTGGAATGGAATCGGAAACTTTATGGTTTGATAAAAGCAATTCAAGTATTGATTAATTTATTTGTGGGGGACACTAACGTGAGAGGATTTTAAACATTTTTTCTTTGATTAAAAATTATTTTCAGTTTTTCGACATTATTTTTATCTTCTCTCTCTCTCCTTTAGCCTTTCTCGGCCGCTAGGGTGTAGGCATCTTTCAGTATATGCCATTTCTCTGTCTTGGGCATCTGAATCCATTTCACACCTGCTGTTCTTCTGATATCGTTGATTTTTATCTTCATGGGAAACAACTGTTGTCTTTTGGAAAATATTGCTTAGCTTTTTGCAACTGTTTTTGTTTTTTTTTTTTTACTTGGCTTTCTATAAACAAATTAACAAACAGAATGACATCTAAGTATATTATTTAAAATTAGCAGATATTTTGTATGAATTAAGAAACAACAAATTACTGACAGTTTTATTAACGCCTTGAAATTAAATATTATTTTTTATCAGAAAGTTCATGAAAAGGTTTTATACATTGCTTCACCTGGTATTTGGCTAAAGGAAATCATCACTACTATTACCACAGCACGATCGTTCATTTGCGCTTCGTGAAATCGCTATATTATCTGTTACGAGATGGATATAAATGACAGTTATTACAGTCCATTACAGACGCATTGTGATTATTAATCTGTGAAGTCTTTGCCACTTTCCGTGAAACCAATTAATTTTGATGACGTTTTAGAATTAATGGCAATTGGAGCATTTCAAACTTTCCGCGTCTTCCGGGAAAAAGTTGATAATTTTATCTTAGATAAGTACTTACATCTCAACAAAATTTTAGAATGTTTTAAATTATTTAAGAAAAAATTAAAGATTTATTGAAAACACAGAATTATCCAATTGACAACACAAATACAATTATTTTCATCCGTTTGCGGCCCTTAGAAAATTAGTAATTTTTTTATTTACCTGTATTTTTTTATTATTAAAAACTTTGATATCATTTAAAATTATGATATGCTTTAAAATGAATATAAAATAGTAAAGTTTCCACGTGAAAGTAATACATAAAATTTTCTGTTATAAAAAATATAAACCTAAACTTTAAAAAGAAAAGCTTGTATACAAAAATATTATGCTCGTTTCTTCTCTCTGCTGCCGATGGTGCACCTTTCAAAATAAATTGTTCTTTTCTATGTAGGTATATTGACGGAAAATAATATTTAGCCAGAATGTAACCTATCTAGGTATATTAAAATGATGCTGTCGATGAAATGCGGTCGTGCCTTATCACGAGTTTATCGACAGATTTAGTGCTGTCGTGTGTAGTGCACACTTTTACTTTTTCAAGATTTCCTTTTGTTTAGTTAGATCCATTAAATTAAGGTTTAGTAGAAGTAAGCGGATTTTTATATTTCTTATTAATTTATTAGTATTGTGTTTTAAGTTTTAAAATTAACGTTTCAGGTGTAAAAATAATTGATATATGTTGTAATTTTTTTTATTGTATTTTTTCCCGAATTGTATAATTTCAAGTTTCTAAGCTAACGGAAAAGATATTGAGAGCGTAAGCTCGTGTTAATTCAACGAAAACAGTTTTAATATAGGTAGGTAAGTACTTTAGATATTTTTGGAGGGTTGCGCACCACTTCAGTGATATAAATTACAGAAGGGGAAGATATAGGTATTCGAGATAAAATGGCGGAAAGTTTATATAAAACTGAATTACAATGATGTTGCCATAAATTTATTTCAGCCATGTTATATGAAAATATATTAAAGAATGATAAAAAGAAGTTAAAATGGCAGCCTAAAAGAATCAGGATTCAATTTAATTTAATTTTTCAAAGACTGTTTTAGTATGAATTCTAAAAATGGCTAAAATAGTAAATTAGTAAACTATACTAAAAATATTTTTAATAACATAATATTTAATAATAATTTATATTTTTTAAATAACTTGTTTAATTCTATTTCATCGTGAAAATATAATAAATGTTAAAATAGTGTTTTCGAATGCAAACAAACAGCAATTGAAATTTATTTCATGTTTTCTACGAGTGCTTCTCAATCGAATAATTTTCCATTTACGCTATCTGTTACTAGCCAAAGGTCGACCAACGGAAAACTGTTTTCGCTACGCACTCGTGCGCGGTGGTCCGAATGATAACAATAAAACACTTCACAAAACGCATCGAATAGCCACAGCTCATCCGAAATAGTAATAGTCAAGATTGCCGTTATTGATGACTACAATTGTATCTACTTGAATACAGAAGGCAATATGGTCAGAGTTCATTTTGCGCTGATAGTGATAGGCTTTCTATAGTTTTTAGTCAATGGTTTTGTCTTCTGTCTGTCTTTATGTAATGAGTTTAGGAACAACTTTTTTATTTTGATACAATTTTATTATTGCGCAATTGTTATTCACAGTAAATCAATTTATTAATAAAAGCTTTTTCATATCTATTTGTGAAATGACTGATTATTCAGGCGACAACTATGCCAGCGGCTACAGCATTTATTTTTATTGGATCCCACTTTTTTTATCCCTATATTATTCAACGATTAGAACTCACAAATATATTTCGTTTTTTAATGAAGATTTTGTGGATATTTATTAAAATAGTCAAAATTCGCATTTTGTTTATAAAGAGCGCTATATCGTATAAACTGTGAGACACAACCAAAAAAACACTCCTCTATGTCTTATATGTGACCATTCAACATAAAATGTTTACTTTGGGCGCAAAGCCGTAACCCGTCACATTATTACCAAAATTAGTACTACAGTCACCCCTGTTTTAATAAGCATCCACGGTTGAATTGCCTCTCTCTGCCAGTTTGCGCATTTCATATAACACACGGCTCGAACTCTGTTTGAGTAGCTGGTAATGTAAACACAGACGCATTTAATGTTACTTTGATAAAACTTAATTAAAAATGGTAATTGCGCCTTATTGCATATTTTATTATATGGGGTATAAAATAACCCAGGTCAAACACAAATTTATCACGTCATAATCAATAGATTATATGCCACTAATGAAATCCAAACGATTTGCTATGTGTAGTTATCATATGTAATCATCACTCTTTAAGTACCTACTATCTACCTACAGTTGTACTTTTAATTAGTTTTACATGACGATGATGACCATTAATTCCTAGAAATGTACATGTTTTCACAAGTTTAACACACTGCATTAGTATTTATATAGAAATGTCTGTGTATTTTTCCAAAAAATATTTTAGTCACGTATTGTCGTAACAAAAACTATTGAAAACCAACAAAAAGCCGGTAATTGGTGTGCACCTGACTTCTGCAGTGGAATAACAAGCGGGGGAACCCTGGCTATTAAAACTACGCAGGGCTGCGTTTGACGAGTGCCGTGAGCGACACCTTGGAAAATTGGATAGGAAATAATAATTGGAAAATTATAAGGGGTCGCCACTTTCCCGCCACATCATCTATGAAGCCCTCAAGCAAAAAAAAAAAAAAATAATTTAAGTTCAAATTGAAAATTATTTGTTTGTCTTTATGAATATTTATAACTTTTTTTTTAAATGTTAATTATTTTAAACTTTATGGATATTTATATTATTACTTTAAAGAAAAAAAGAAAATATCTACAAAAGTATTTTTTATCAATTTAAAATTTCAAACTTATTACATAGTATTATTAATTTCGTACCATCGCTTTCAACGTTAGTCACATAGTAAAAAATTGGTAAAATTACTAAAAAAATCTTAAAATAAGTGTCAAAATTGTGACATCATTTACACTGAAAAACTTTAAAGTAGAAGTAGACAGTTGTAGAGTGTTACATATTATAATGTTTATGATGTGTCACAAACTGTAGGGCATTGTCCAGATGGTTCTCACGATAAAATAGCATGTGTTATGTTCCGGTAATGCCATCACGTAGAAAATTAAGATATTTTCTGGATTCTTGATAAGATTTAATCTTATTCCCTGGAAACATAAAATCTTTACATTTTGATATGAATTATGATATCCAAGTTAAGATCTAGTTTAAATATGTTACTTCAAGATGTCATGTTATGTTGGCGTGCTCTATATTATAGACAAATTATCATGTCTCATGGTAAATTACTAACTTTAAATTTAATTTTAATTGAATGAATAATCTGTATAAGTTCATTCACAAAATTGATTCAATATAATTATTTTATGAGCACGTATGTATTAAGAAACTAAATATAATAAAGGCAGAAATAAAATTGATGAAATATTTTTTTTTATACTATGTTCATGAAATTACAATAATATTTTCAACGATTAATTTGCTCACATGTGATTAATTAAACATGAACAGGGACCCTTTTAAGGTAATAAACATATGGCAGTTCGATAATAGTAAATAACAGGTAGGCAAGTAATACATTTCAATTCCAGTCCCACCTGTTCAAGTGCGACTTACGACAACTTTACGATTTTCCATTCTGGGGCCCCACACGGGCCGTCACCATCAAATGCCGATTTTTCAACTTGTTACACTTTCCAATTTTCCTCAGAATGTGGCCCCTAGAGGCTGTTCAAGGTTTTATCGAATAAGATTGTTCATGGTTTTGGTGGAACAAACAAATTCGTTACTTTATATGTAGTAGTACTTACTTCTGGGTCCCTATTTTTGAAATATACGTCTCACTGATTATGCCGAATAAATCGTACGATGTCGAAAGTAAAATCCGATTCGCAAAAAATAGCACTCCTGTTGTGGTTGCAAGATGACTTGGTCTCCTATCCTAAGATATCGCCATTACTTGTGGTCATTCATTCATTTCGAGTGGGTTACATAGTAAATCGACCCTATACACCCTGGTGTCTATTACCAGACAATCATGTGAAATCGAGCGATATCTTGTGTGAATGTTCGACGTAAACCTGGTGCTTCTAACATGTGATATTAAAATTTTAGTAATTCGACTGTTCGAAATAAGTAAATCTACCCTGGAGGATCATTATTGCCTTCCGAAATATTATCGGTATCTATACAGGCACAGTTGGTATTCTCTTCACGACCCGATTCTTCTCCACTGGCCGAGTTGATTTTACCATAGTGATAACTTTAACCTATACTCTATTAATAATTCTGTGTGTACATATATAAATGAATTGTATTGTTAGAGAGAGAATGAATTGTATTGTATTGTTAGTTGTTTAAATAGCGACATGCATAGACATAGGCACCAATTCAGGACATGAATGTTTAGCTTTGAAAAACACGTATCTACCCTCAGAGAAAACTAAAGCAAACAGTGCGTGATCGAAGCCACCCTGATCAGATTTGAGTATTTGTATGCTTTGTTTGAGTTCAGATTCTGCGATACTCCGATAAGGACACTTCTAAAACTTAGCATTTGGCGGAAATTTATCGTTTTGCAAATATTTTGAACGGTTCGCAAACAATACTTGAATTTAGGCGCAGCAACTCCGAACTTCTTTTCATAAATTCTGTTTTATTTGTTTTATAATTCGATTGTTTCGTCGTCAGTTAATTTTGCTGCCTTCTTACTAACTTAATTAACATTTTCATTTTACATTTCTATATAAACAAATCAACTGTTAATTAAGACTAAATTATAACTCCCAATAAATGCTTTAATTTTAAATCCAGTTTTTTTTCAATAACAAGTAATAAAGCCGAAAAATCACCTCAATGATATGCATGGTCTCCCGAAACAGATTGCTTTCAAGGGAATGTCAGAGATTTATACTGAAAAGTCACGGCTTACCTTATTGGCAAACATGGCGGGGCGGCCGATAATTAATCTGGGCGACGAATGCGACGCCACTCGGAATACAAAAGCGGTAGGCGATGAGATGTGGATGATAATGAATTATAAAAGAATTTGAATTTCAAAGGCATTTTTGAATATATTTTTTCGAATGACGTCGTTGGCTGTGTCCATATTCTTCTTGATCCTATTTCGAAGGCATTTTTGAATATTTATTGTTCTTCTAGGATGATGTCAGTGTGTTTATTCTTCTACATCCTAGTGTCTTATTGGTTGCTTTGGAGCTCAGAGTCCGCTTCGCGTGTGAGCCAATAATATATGTTTGTTTAATACATTGTTTGTAGGCGCGAAAATGTCCAAACTCAACAGTACTGAACTGAACAATAAAATTTTATACCTACATGAGATGCATTGGCCATATTGTTATGTTCTGATTTGGGGAGTATAACGACAATGTACGATGACGAAATTTTTTTCAATATATAGTGATGATAGTGTCTGGAGGCATTAACATATATAAATAGTTATCAGTTTCTTCAGGTAACTAGCATTAATGTGCTACACTAAACTAAGCCAAAAATATTGCAGTTCTATCAAATGCTTGCAAGTTTATACCTCACAGTTCAATAACTCACGTCACCTACGCTCTTGTTACTCAATTTATACAATCAGTTGCTGGCTCCAACTGCCAAGGTCCACTAACCAAGAGATGGTACTTGTACGAAATAATCGCAACTTATTGTATAATATTGAAAAAAATATATTTTAACTAGCTGTTTCACGTAGCTCCACCTGCGTCAAAAAGTAGCCTGTTTGACCCCGGGTCTTCAACTATATTCATTAAAATTCGTTCAGCTGTTTGGCCGTGAAAGCGTAACAGATAGACAGACTTTTGCACTTATAACATTAGTATGGATATTGTCCTTAAAATCTTGTCCATAAAATACATCTGACCAAACTGTATTATTAGCATAAGTTAAATTTTGCTTCAGTTATAAAATGCCCAAAGAATTTCAGCACCATCAACAATATTCTCAAATCTCGGTTCAGTCTTCTTCCTTGTCGACATCACTCTTGACAGAATGACCGTGGTCATCATTTCAGGTGTTACTGGTTTTAGTGGCAAGTTTCACAACACGTCGCCACTCCTCTTTGACGGCTTCGTCGTACATTCGGATAATAGTGATGAGTCATTAACTGCTCAGTCTACGTCATAGGCGATCTTCCTCGTAGTTTCGTGGTTCGGTCGAGTCTTATACCAAAGAAAATAACTTAAGAGCCCATTATGTCTTTTAACTTTGTACAAAATATATTGTTTTTAATATCAAATTAAATAATAACCATACAAATGCTTGTCATAAATATTCGGGAAATTTCATCTCTTTTCGAAGCTATGATGTCCATGAAAGAAACGTTTGTGTCAAAGAGACACCAAGGCGTTATGAAAGCCAGTGTAATCAAACTTATCTCCGCAAAGCTGGCTAAGGATAATCTTAAGTGAGCAATCTCAGTCGTGCCACAGTTCAAAGCGAAAGCCTTAAAAGAATACCAATTTCATCTAGGAACAAAATCAAATGCACTTTTAGTATTCATTTTTAAATTCAACAATGGTGTTTAAAATATACGTTTAGAATTGAAGCATTCACTAGCGGTTTTTAGTAGATTTGTTTTTAAGCTCTCCGTAGCGATATGCCTTCGGATACAACAGACCGCTGGGGTCGATGTAAAAGAATATTGTTGCACAAAATGTAATGAACTTGCAAATTTTCAACTCCAAGAATGTTCCTCTCCTACAGTAGGAGTGATCATCGATTTCTTAGTCCACCGGCTTTGTGACCCGAAGTGGATCTTGGACTCCGAAACGAGAGAGCGCCAGAATATTCTCTATATAATATCTCGGAGGAATTGTTTGACATGATGCCAACAGCCACTTTTTACCATCGCACATCTCGCCATCGTCAGGAATTTCATCTCCATACCTTGGATCCCATGTTATCGCAATACAGTACGCTTTAAACGGAATTTCCTCTCTCGTACACTGCGATTATGGAATGAACTCTCTGCCATGGTTTTTCCTAGTGACTATAACATAAAGGGAGAGAAAAAAATCCTTCAGGGTCGGCAACGCGCTCGTGACATCTCCGGTGTGGCAAGAGTTCATAGGCTACGGTAACCACTTACCATCAGGTGGGCCGTACGCCTGTTGGCCTACTTAGGTGCATAAAAAAAACTATTCCGCACGATGGCTTGCCAGTTCTAACTAAAAAAGTTGGTTGGCGGAATTTCAAATAAAATACTGGTACTATTTTAAAAATAACTCTCACCTTTTACACTCTGAAATGGAAATTAAATAAACTTCAACAGGTATTCCTCTTCTGACGGTTAAACACCCAATTAATTTTGCGTTGAACAAACACCGCTTAAAACGCTTCTAATTAAGGGGGAGACTTGGAAATAAGTACAAAAATATAAAAACTAATTTACGAAACAAACTTTTACTACTTTTTAATTAGACTGTTTCCGATGTTGACCACGTACCGGCAAACTTAGCGTGGGATATTCATGCCAGATGTTTAGCCGGCTTAGTAGAGATATTTTTCTCTTTTTTTCCGTGTCAATGGCAAAATGATTACACCTGGTTAGCCCAAATAGTGCCCACTTAGTTTTCCGACAGTAAAAAATGAATTAGTATTAAGAAAGAATACGAGTGTATCATAAAATTTACTAACTTCAAATATTTTTTCCACAGGTTAAAATTCCAAAAAGAGAAATGCACTAGTCTATCTAACTTCTGTACTTCGATTCGATATTGTAACTCTATACTACTCTCAGTAACATCATATACCTACCTACGAATAGAAATATATTTTATATGTTCTACCTACTTACATTAAAACATTCGAATGTATGATTATGGGAAACTTAATTTAAAAGCAGCTTTTGCCTGCGGTTTCACTGCCTTGGGAATTCGGAGATGAAAAGTATTTGAATATGTTAATCCATACACCCTACTTTTGCAACAATTTTCAGCCCATCCATTTAAGTACAGGGGGTCAATTCCGCTAATAAACTTTAAAAGACCATGCAACTGATATTCAATTACTACTCAATTACGATGCATTTTTGATATGCTAACACAATTTAGAATCTCAATTTAATTGCAACTAAAACGTATTTGAATGGTAATAGTAGAAAAAATGTAAATAAAATAAATAAAGAGTACCGATTATTGAAAGAGTCATTGCGATCCAATTACGATTAATTTTTTCACTATGTAAAATAAGAGAATTGACGCCCAGGTTACAACGCGGTGTAGTATATAAATTTTATCGCTGCAATGTTTTTTTTGATTCGATATCTCTCCTTCTATGTATAATAAGTTCTGATAAATAGTCAATTGTATTGTTCCAAAAGCCAAAGCTCGAAGATGTTTCATCAGGATTGCGTATCGTTCCAATTTCATTGTGACATTTCCACAATGTAGCTTGAAGTATTTACAACTTTCACCGAAGTCAATTAAAGAGCGAAAACTTTTCACGGAGGGGTAATAAACAAACGCAGGGTGAAATGATGTCGGTTTGTTTGTGGGATATAAAGTGAGGAACATCGGGCCCGCTCGGTAGGCATCAACTGGTAATTAATGGTCCGCCAAGGCAGGGGTGAAATCAGATCAATTTGCCAGCTATTCTTTACTTTATAGGCTCTACAAACATTGATTACAGAATCCACAAGATGTAAGAAAGAATTTGTTTTCACCCCTCACCCTTTTTGGCGAATTCAAGAAACAACGCAGTGAATTTCAAAACTTATAGGTCCCGCAAGGCGTCGTAAATATCCCAAGCAATAAAAGAATCCCTAAAAATTCTACAAATTCAGCATATATTGAGTAGTCTTGAGTTTTAAGTATGGGAAGCGCGTTAAAGGTAGCTTCCGACCCTCCTATTTAGCTATTGTTTTAAGTGGGCTACACTTCGTTACGCCCCTGCACTCAGCGAATTTCAGACATCGCTTTTTGTGTTTTTTAGAAGGGCTCTCGGACTAAACTGATAATGACTCCAGGCTCAGGGGGAATCCGGATATCCCGCCACGGAGTTTAGCAAGGTTTTAACGCTGAAAATTTATTGTAACGATTGTACTTCTCTTTTCTAGTAATAGGCCCGTTAATGGTAATCCCAAGAACTCAAACACCTGGCTCGAGTCATTAAAGGAAAACACCTCAAAGTGTTATATCCTTAGATGCTGTTCAGTAAATTGCGGCATTTTAGATCAAGGCGCATTTTTTTCATCTTCGAATCGCCGCGGGTTGAAAACATTTTTAGCTTAATTTTACATTTGAAGACTTCATCTATATCATAATTCATTTCTTGAAGTTTATGAAGTGAGATGAAATATTGAAAAATTGCTTCACTGGTGCATTTGTAAATATGTGCTTAAATATTAATCAATCAATCAATCAAATCTTTATTTGCATTAAATGTAGGTTTTACAATTATTTTACAATATTAGATTAGAAATCATATTTCAAAAACTGCGACTATATTTTCTGCGTTTATCTTACACGATGTTAATATTATAAAAAGAGAAGTGCAGCGAGTAAACAACAACACAGCAGGTTTGGCCTTATGACTCACCTCGTCGTCTGCATCGAGTGACCTTTAGTAAAATCTGTTTGCTACAACATAAGTCAATGCACACTGCACAGGCAGCCCCAGGGGTTTCTGCCTACATCCCCTTTCACTGCACGAACAATCCACAAGAGTAATTTATCTCATTTCCCTCAATTATGGCCTTTTCAGTACAGATACAGTCACATGTCAAGTGGGGTTGGCTGATTCAGTATAAATATTTTATGTGATGAAATGATAATGTGATTACAATTGCTTATGCTGAACGTAATTGTTTATTTAATTCGGAGGAGGGTCGAAGACATAAGTGTGGGTAGGTATCTATGATGCCAATATAAACTTAAATTGAGCAAGGTTATTTTTAATGTATACTTTTTAAGTCAGCAATAACACGGAGAATCTAGTAGACCTACATAAAAATAATGCCAAATCTTTAAAAAAATAAAGCAAGGCTGGACTACTCGTAAATCCGAAAAATTACACATCTGCAAGTGACATCATCTATGCAAGTTGGCTTCGGATTCAGTCCCGGATTTTCACTATTCCATCTGAAGTAACTTTGTTTTGTTTCGTGTTCTACGTCCCCTCTTCACCTCGAATGCCTCAGGCAACGCATCCGCAAGGGGAAGGTGGGCTTAATTAGGAAATAATGCCTAAGCGATTAATCACAATACCCTGTTACGCTGAGGTTGTGTACAGACATACCACCTTTTGTTCCCAAGGGAACCCGTGTGACCTTAAGTCAAGTCTGATTTCCAATGGGACGTGCAAGGGACTCCGGTAGACCTGAAACCGCCGCGGTTCGTTTCACATCGTCGTATTTGTGTATTGTCGTAAAAATGTCAAAGGTTGCCTTAGTATTGATTTGGTTTGGTCCCAATCTTTTACGGGTTTCGAACATGAAATTTTAATACTGTTTAAAAGAGGCAAACTTGAATGACTTGTTTGTTTAATTTTCTTATCTTTTAAGAATCCATACTAATAATACTAATATAGGAATTACTAATCCTTATTAATATTATAAATGTGAAAGTCTGCCTTTTTGTCTGTTTGTGACGCTTTCACGGCCAAACCGCTTAACGGATTTTGGTATGAATATCATTAAAGACCCGGGGTAAAAAATAGGCTACTTTTTGAAGCAGGCGGAGCTGCGGGGAAAAGCTTGTCTTCTATAAGTTTTATTAAAAAACTGATTGATAAAAGTTTTGTATTTTTGTCTTTTTTAGTTACCAGTTTATGAATTTTCTTTTTATACTGTTTTTGCACTTTGAGTATTGTTTTTCCTAATGCATTTTTACATAAAGAACGTTGAAAAAATATATTTTTTTTAGATAATGCCGCCTATAATCTGATACACATCTTCAACAAGAGACACAAATTGCATCAATGGTTATATTTTCAACAGTCTCGGTTCGGAAAGCTTGTTACGAATTAAATGAACATAATTGGTAACACAAAACGCGCGGGGACTTGGCAGTTATGAAGCATACAAATTTTCCGCAAACCCTTTAATCCTCCGGTCGCTTATTTCACTTGTCCCCTCGTTGCCACATTCACCCCGCTCTCCCCAATGCAGTTGATGAAATTTTGGTGATGCCTCCAAGGTACAGACTGTTTGCAAAATTCATGATAAGCTTTTGATGCGGTACCGTCTACGTAATACTGTAAGGTGTACTTTCTTTTACGAATAGGGCTCGAGGGATCAAAGTACTAACATAGTATTATAGGATACTTGTGCATAATTTATAGCCTTTGTTTTACACTAATGCTGTTTTTTTTTATTCTTCGAAATATAGGCAGATACTTCTTTAGATTTCTTTTTAATACAAAAGCTCTTATCTACATCTACACTAATCTACACTATCTACACTTCTACACTAATATTATAAAGAGGAAAGATTTGTATTTTTGTGTGTATGTTTGTAATGAATAAACTCAAAAACTACTGTGCCGATTTCAAAAATTCTTTCACCACTGCTAAGCTACATTCACCCTGATTAACATAGGCTATATGCCGCAGGTGGAGCTGCGGGAAACAGCTAGTTAAAGATTTTATTTGACTGTTTGAACATTCACTAAATAGTAGTACTTATATTAGTTTCTCTAAATATTTTGAAAGCATTAAGAATACAACTAGGTAAATCAGTTCGAATTAATACGTAACGAAATCAAGGACAGTCTTCTTGTTTCCAAAAACTTTACAGACCCTACAAGTTATTTAACTTTCAGGGATTCCAGTAATAATTTTACAATCGTCCCGTAATAACTGCGGGTCTCCAAAATTACTTCGTATCTACGTAAAGTTTCAGATAACATACGTTTCCGTGCGGGAATTCAATACAAATTCCCCTAGCCAATTTCCATAGAAGAAGGTCGTGAAACCTATTTTTTACTATATAAAAATTCTGTTCCACGCAAACCCTCGGGGAAACCGCTCTCATCATAACATTACATTGTAAATCAAAATAAATCCCGACCCAGAAAAGCGTAGATATTTTTTCATCAACTCTTATTTTACATTCAACTCATGGTAAATTGTATCAGCATTTTAATATCTATTTATCTTTATATATTTATATATAATTTATCTTTGCATTTTTCTATAATCATTTCGTTCTGCTAGAAGTTGTAAAGTTAGAATTTAAACATTATCATCTGAGCCACAAGATGCCCACTGCTAGACATAGATTTAGACAAGCCTCTCTCGTAGATTATCAATCTGATAGATTTGAAAACTTCTATTTCCGACAGCAATAATCATATTGTAAACTAATTTGAAAAAAAAAACATGTTACATATCCATATCCTTTAGTAATATGCTCGAACATTTATATACAACTGATACTTTAGGTTTTTTTTTTTGGAAATGTTACCGGCTTCTATAGGGCTTAGCGGTTGGAAAATCTCCAAAATAAGGGAGCGGACGTGGCCTGCATACAATACGAATAAAAAAAGACGGGCTTAAATGGCTATAATGCCTATATCTAAACATATATATATAGTCTCCATAGATGTTGTTTGGAAACTGTTGTTTGTGTGTTCATTATTAACCCTTTTGATACCAACCTACGAGTATACTAGCTTTTTCCCGCAGCTCCGCCTGCGTCTAAAAGTAGCTTATGTTTGACCCCGGGTCTTCAACTATATTCATACCAAATTTCATCAAAATCCGTTCTGCGGTTTGGCTATGAAAGCGAAACAGAAAGAAAGACAGACAGACAGACTTTCTCATTTATAATATTAGTATGGAAGTATGGATAACAATAAACTATTGATTGTTTTTAAATTTCTGACTGAAGTGTTCTGTATTGTTGATATATCTAAACTCAGGATTCAGTCCAACTTGCTTTATATTTTTCAATGTCTTTAAATTGTCTTAAATTATTTTGTTCTTATTTCAGCTTTATAAACTTTATTTCACAAAAAATGCGTTATAAGCAACTAGACAAACTTATTTGAAGACAAACTCGTCTGGACAATTTCTAGATTTTTATAACGTTTTTTTTATTTATCTGAGTTTAAGAAAATCTTTTGCCACACCGAGTCTAAAGAGTAAAAAGATGTCGGAATAATGACACTGAGGCAGCATTCCTGCTGTGACGAGCATGCCCGCATGAATAGACCGACAATACTTGAGTTGTCGCGTCGGAAGATGTCTATGTGTGTGTAGGTAGTGTGGTCCGCGAAAAGGTTTTTCGTCTTATTTTATCGACATAAAACAACATGTTTCTACAATCAGAATACCTACATAATACCTAATGTTTTTCTCTTTCTTTCTTCTGTCAACTTCCTAGTTCATCTGGTGTTGTGTTTCCTCGTAATAATGCTAGGATGGTATATCATGGGTTCTCACAAACCGGTTCTTCAAACCTTTCTTTACACTGGAAGACCTCGTACTTAATGGCTACTTGTTATAGCAATTCAATTCAATTTATTCATTAAACAATTTACATTGTATGCGAATTATATCAATCAATCAACTACAAATTAAAATATATATTTTTTTTAAACAGCACAGTACAATTACACTGCACATATATAAATGTCCAATTCTCTATTAAATTAAATGTCAATATTACTTATGTCATGTAAACTTAAAATCGTCAACTTCATAACAGCACTTCTCCAACAATAACTGCCTTAATCTTTCTGTAAAAATCGAGAGCTCTCTAACTACTTTAAGGTCATTGGGCAACTTATTGAATAGGAATACAGTTTGATTTCTTGGACAATGTGTTACAACATTATGAGTCGGCGTTATTACTCTATTCAAATCTTTCCGTCTCGTACCTTCTCGTCGTAACATTTCTTCATCTGTTTCGTATAAACCTCTTTTTTTGATAAAATCTGTAAGAAGCACAAATATGTATAAGCAAGGGACAGTTAAAATTTCAAGCTTCTTAAAGTATTGCTCACACGATTCCCATGGTGGTATACGGACCATTGTCCGAATAGCTCTTTTTTGGGCTACAACAGCTTTATCAATTTTATAATTATAGCTTTTACCCCAGAACTTTATGCTGTATCGTAGCTTGGATTCCACCAGAGCACAATATACTGATTTTAATTGGTCTTTTGTAAGCTCATCTCTCAAATTCCTAAGAGCACAGCATGCGCTATTTATGCTGCTTACAACTGCTTGCAACTCAGGTTTCCAGTTAAGATATTTTTGAAACGTAACTGATCCTCTATTTGGCTGATTGACTAGAACGTAAATGATCCTCTATCACAAGTGGATGCACTTTAGTGCATATTGGATATCGTTGACTGGACCGCATCACACAACTGCATATAAAAAATCACAAGTAGGAAAACTAACACAAACCATATCTAATTTCGTTGTCTATTACCATTACATTATTTTATCTAAAGAATAAAAATACCTAAAAACAGTGAATGATTAACCGGGCAGTAGCAGTATTGTATGCTAGACCGACCGCCTTAATAAGTACGGTGTCACGTACCACTGAATAAATTGCGGTAAACTAATTAAAGACTTTGCCTCGAGTGTCTTCGGGCCTTTATTTTGTACTCCCTTTTACACGATCAAAGTAGTCTCGAACTTGACATTCCTAAATAATCCGGTTTGTTGTAATAAGAAAATGTTACTACGGTTAAACGAAAGCTTTAGAATACATTTGGCTAAACAGTCAATTGAATACAAGATAGTTGAGTGAAGGGGTGCCTAATCCTTATTAAGTATATAAACTAGCCGTTTCCCGCAGCTCCGCCTGCGTCAAAAAGTAGCCTATGTTTGACCCCGCTTCTTCAACAATATTTATACCAAATTTCATTAAAATCTGTTTAGCGGTTTGGCCGTGAAAGCAGACAGACAGACAGACTGTCGTATTAATAATATTAGTATGGAAGTATGGATTAGCGACACTTTTTAAAAGTTTCATGGAACGCAGCAGAATACATTTTTAAATATAGAACGTGGCCATAACACTTACTTTCTTTCCAGGATGTTTAGCACAGAATCTTCGGATATTCCCGATGCAGAAGGTACAGACTGTGGCCATCGGGAAGGCTGTGGTACTTACCTGCCAGGTCGACGGCACAGACCCGGCTCTCACCACGCAGCCTCAGTGGAAAGACCCCAAAGGACTGGTCATCGATGAAGCATCGTAAGTATATTTTACTAGCCTGAAGATGTAGCAAAAGCAAAAGGCCCTACATAAAATCATCAGCCTTTAAAAAATAAATTAATTAATGAAATTATAAATAACGT
Organism: Euzophera pinguis; assembly: GCA_947363495.1. Taxonomy (NCBI): domain Eukaryota; kingdom Metazoa; phylum Arthropoda; class Insecta; order Lepidoptera; family Pyralidae; genus Euzophera; species Euzophera pinguis. The sequence continues at coordinate 7,751,745 of OX376170.1, read as the reverse complement.
CATTGGGCATTTGAAAAATATTTTTTTATGAAAAGTTGCGTTTTGCCGTTGTTTTGGTACTATCCTTAGATGGCAGTTTCTATCTTTGTTGCCGGTCCGAAGATTAAGGTACAGAATTTTTTAAGAACCACATACAAATTTCTATTAAAATAAGTTGTACATTAATTGCCACATAGATCACGTTTGAATACAATAGAATATTCGTGGGATGCTACCTTACGTAGGTCACGTTGAATATTGTCATTGATATCTTGTTTTCTTTTTGACGTGACAACGTCTAATAACTCGATACTACGGGCTGCATGCACGAAAAAGATGACGTCATTGTCGTGTTCCGCAAGCGAGAGCGCGGCACGAACGAGAGGGAGGGAGGGATTGTAATGTTTGACGTTGTCACGTCAAAGACGGTAGTTTGACGTGACAACGTCAAACATTACAAACCGTAAACCGACTTTACAGACAACCAATTTTTTTTTTAAACAGTCCCGGCACCAGGCCCGAGATATACACAGAGTCGATGCCAGCGCGGCAGCAGCAGCTTCTGTACATCTCTTCCATCACGCCAGCGATGGCCGGCAACTACACCTGCGTGTCAAGTTACACCAATATCGCACTCAGTGCCAGCGTTATACTGGAAACTTACGGTAAGTAGTTACAATCTAATTAGAAAAAAAAAAATATTCTGTCCTTTTCTCTTATTTCTTTTCTAATTATAATGACTAGTTTCCATCGCAGTTCAAATGAAGGTTGGATGCTCTTAAATTAATTATAAACATGTTATTTGTTTATTTAAGCAACCAGCTCCACGATTAAATACTTGTGTAATATGGGAGAGAGAGACATTTGTTATGTGATTCAACCCGATTTGAATAAGTTTCCCTCATTAATCGTACTGCGGCTGGGAGACCTGATAACGTGATTCAGTTTATAAAATCCTATTCATTCAGAATTCAGACTCATAATAATTCATTTCAGTTGCCATCACTTGGACCAACGCCAACGAGAATCAATTTGCGACAAAAGGGAAGGATTTCAAAGTAATGTGTGAAGTAACTGCTGAACCTTCACCGTCTATAGATTGGTTCAAGGAAGGAACTCCTGTGAGTAAAATAAGTTTCAAATCTGTAGGAAAAATGTTACATTTGATTGTAGTTTATTGTTAGCACAAGGAGGCTTTTTTTAGTTTTTGATAAATTTAATGTAGGTACCATATTTTTTATTAATATAAGGTAGGTACTTACATCTTTTCATATAGTCTTTTCATATAGCAGATTTGCACTAGAATAACGCTCGCATTATTATTTTTATAAGTATGTTTACTCGATAATGTCAACAATTTATAATCTTTTATTAATTTATTTATCGTAGGTATTATAACTGTACAAATTTGTATTATCTACTTAATTATCAATTATTATACCTATTTAATGTCTTGCGTTATCAGTAATTACGATGATCATATTGTTATAAGACCGTGCATCAATAACTTATAATTTAGTTTTATTTATTTACTTTTTTATAATATACTTAGATATTTTTTCATATATTTCCGTAATTTTTTTTTCAGATTGCAACTGACGACCGATACGTAATCCATACAAACGGCTTGCAAATCAAAGACGTCCAGGAAAGTGATGATGGCACATATACGTGTCGGGCTGTTGTTATCAAAACTGGTGAACTTGCTGAGAGGCACATCAGGCTTGAGGTAAAAATAAAAGAATGCAGATAAGTTTATTACATTTGGGGTTTTTGGCGCCCAACGTGGTGCCGAAACTAAGGGCCTTGAAATAAGTGTTATGTTTTCAAATGTCATTCTACTTGCTACATACATACATACATACCATCACGCCTTTTCCCCGTAGAGGTAGGCAGAGACTACGGATTTCCATTTGCTACGATTCTTACAGACTTCCCTCGCTTCTTCTACGCTCATCACTCTCGTCATACACGCTCGTTGATTACGGGTACTCCTGACATCTCCTTTTTTTAATATGTCTGCGATTTGGTCTGGTCGCAGTATATTTTCCGAGGCCGGCCCTTACCGACTTTTCCTGTCACCTTTGATTTATTAATACCTTTCGTAAGTCTCCTTTCATCCATCCTTTCTACATGCCCAAACCATCTTAACATGCCTTTTTTTATTTTTGTCACTACATCCTCATTCACACCTTTTCCTTATCTCATTATTTCTAATTTTATTGCTCAAACGTACTCCACACATACTTCGTAAAGCTCTCATTTCAACTGCATTTACTCTGCTTTCATTTTTTTTAGGTATATACCGCTCCAGAAATGGAAGAAAGGGAACCTCGTGTAGTAATAAAAGAAGGTGAATCAGCTTCGATCACTTGCAAAGCCAGAGGGAAACCTCCCCCTACTTACACTTGGATCAAAGCCAGCACTCGGGAGGTATTTAATTTTGTCTGTGAATTGCAGATAGATTATTTTTCATTATTTTTTTAAACTACAAATTATGCCTTTGTAACAAGAGCAGCTACTAGCTATTCTATTCTATATTGAAATTAAAAAAAATACACAAAAGTTTGCTATTGATTGAGTTTTTTTTTGTAAAATATATATATTTTTTTTTTATAAAAGAAATAATATTATTAAATCCCTGCATATCAGTTTCTTAATACATTTCAAATATTCCATGGCTTTTATCATCGTTGTCAGCAAAAAAATGATGGGTTTTAGAATTTGGCGTCAACATCAAGATTTAGCGTGAACGAAATCAAAGGTCTCCTTACATTTGACCGCGTCGAAGCCGGAGACTACGGGAAGTATATCTGCAGCGCCGTCAACCAAGCTGGTCAGAACGAGACCGAAATAGAAGTGGAAGTCCTTGTCCCTCCTAAAATATTCGAGCTCTTTAACATTACTGCTCCTGAAAAATCGGAAACAAGATTAGAGTGCAAGGCGACAGGAAGACCAGCTCCTCGGCTGAGTTTCCGAAAACTCTCAAGTCCTGATAGATTTTTGAATGGAGCTAATGATGATGGAAGGTAAGATTATTCAAAGGATATGCTATTTAAAAAAAACACCTAATTAACATTAAAGAAAGTAAAGTAATGGCACAACTAAACGCCAAAACTTTTATTTTGTTATTGCTGTTTCAACGAGTGTAAATCCGTTTCAGAAACGATATTATATTTATAGTAGGAATATTTTTAATGCTATTTATGTTGTGCATTTTTATTACAGAATCACAGTTGAAACAAGCAGTCGCCAAACCGGAGATCAGATGCAATCAAGCGCAGTTATCACTATATCCAATCTAAACAGAACCGATGATGGCTTATACGAGTGTGTTGCCGAAAATGATGGTAAGTTTACAAATACAACACAAATAGTTCAAATGAAGCTGTGTAACTATTAGCATTAAGATCTATATTGCATTGTTTAATTTTAGGTGGAGAGGCAAGGAAAAATGGACATCTGACTGTACAATTCCAACCGACGTTTGAAAATATGCCGAACACACCTATCTGGAGTTGGAACGGTCTGCCAGTCAACATCAGCTGTATCGCTGAAAGTATTCCGAATGCAACCATCAAATGGAGGTATTATATTCATTGTTAATATGTTGATACTTGCATTATTCGATTGTTCGAAAATTACAACTATAGTAAATTCTACGTTCTTAATTTCAACTAGCTGTACCCGCGACTTCTTCCGCGTTACGTACGATTGCATACCTACTTTCCTTATATATATATATATCAGTCATTGCAGAGTTTGACACACACACTCAGATGCTTTAAAATATTTAAATAATTGCAATATTTAAAAGGTCGCTACATATGTAAAATATTGCGAAGGAATACCTACTGTTTAGCATGAAAGAAAAAGTCAATCGGGATTTGTATAATTATGAACATTATCCACCCACCCAGACTATTTTATAGGTCTAGAAAGAGTTTATCTCTTTCCAGATATATAAAATCATGATTGGAGTGTGAAGTTTTATTGACAACCACCAGTTGGTAGCAGGAATGCTAATCTTGAAATATACCTATTTTTGAGAAGTATTAATTTGACTCACCGGTCTTCAACTACCATATATGGCATGTCATACTACTCAAAAATAGGTATATTTCCGGGCGTTTCCGAAAAAACTCTGACAACAGGGTGTGCAGGGTCGATTGACCATGTAAACCAACTCGATAAGAATGACTGAAAAGTAATAATGAAGAACCTACGTACATGATTGAACATGTTTTCCTGTTTCTGTATTGTTTTAATTTTTGGTGCAATAAAGAGTGTTTGTATTGTATTTGTAACCCCGCTCTATAAGAATGGCTGAAAAGTCATGATATAGAATCCACGTCAGAGGCCAGGTTTCGGTTACGTTAACATCTTTCCATTTAGCGCGATTGTCCCTCAGTATATGGCCAAATTCTGCAACACGTGCTAATTCAAAATACTTAAAATGATTCCGTGCTTCGTAAAGCACGTTAAGTCGTTGATCCCGCCCGGCTGCCATCTGGTGGTCGTTAAAAGAACCATATCAGAAACCGTAAGGTAATTCTGAAAAAAACTTTTATCACCTGGATGTGCTTGGTCGATTGGCTGAGTGACTTAGTGAATAATATGAATGGATTTTGAATCAATAACATTAACCGAGACAAATTCTTCATGATCTACCAGAAAACTCGGAGGAAAATGCTGAAATTATGTTACACCGCTCATTACGAGTACTTTGCTATTAAATTTTTATAAGAGTAAATTTAAAAAAAATATTTAAATGATGATAACTTTCTATGCTGAAGTCCGATTTTGATAAAACAAAAATTAGATGTTGCCCTGAGCTAAGGCCAATCAGTTTGTGAAAACTGAATTTAAATAGTAGTTCCTGAGATTATCGTGTTTAGACAGAGAGACAGACAAGATTGATATTATTCATCTTTAGTCGTTCCGTCCCATTTTATACCCAAAATAATAAATGTACAAACGTCGATTCTACCGTTTTAATAGAGCATAGAGGTAAAACAGAGCATAAATTTATTTTTCAGGTTCCTCGACAGAGATTTAATTGAGTCACCTCAAGTAAAAATTTTTGGATCAGGTCCTTACAGCTACGTTACGATTCAACCGACAGATCGCGCTCTCTATGGCGTTTATAAATGTATTGCAACGAACACGCTTGGTGAAGCCGAACATATCATTCAGCTAAGAGAGGCTTTCCCGCCACGACAAATTGATCAGGTAAATTCTCAAAGGAAATGTGTAATTATTTTGAAATTTTATCATGTATAGACTTATTGAATTTTACTTTTTTGAAATGGCTCAAGAATATATTCTCTAGCTAGAGCAATAAAATTCAAATGTTATCAATTCGATTCCTAAACCAATAATTTAATAAGTTTCTTTAGTGTATCTTTTCAATTTCTGATATCTCTTCAGGTACGACAAGAGACAATAACAGCAACATCAGTATCCTTCAATATTAATGGTCCAGCTGAAGACATGGGTCCACCGATCCTGGCGTATACGGCACAATATAAGGAAAACACGAATTTCGACTGGAATTTGGCTATGAATAGAACTTGGTCTGTGAACTCGCCGTACATTGTTGAAAATTTGAAACCTATGTTTACGTACGACTTTAGATTTGCTGCAGTCAACCAAGTTGGCGCGGGAGTTTGGGGAGCCCCATTGACAGTTATTATGCCAAGAAGGTAAGAAAATCATCATAATAGAGATTGCTTGCATACTTAACAACATATCACTTTTTAAACTATTAACTTACAATTACGTTACGTTATAAGATGTAAGGAGTTAATAAATATGTACATGTATATTTATAAACCTCGATTGAAGAAGTGAGACACATTTTTTAATTCTTTTAGATCCGCACCAGAACAACCTAAATGGAGAGAAAATGTCAGCTCAGAATCTCTCATAAGAGGAATTTACGCAGATAAATATGAACTAAAATGGAAAGTTCCAGCAAATAATGGTGAACCTATCGACATGTATGAAATTAGTTACTGCCCCGTAAGTGTTCTATTTACTACTACTCTATTCAAAGGTTTAGTTCAATTTTTTTATTTCTAATCTATTCAATTGTATCAACAGGTGCTTAAAGTTAGTGGAGAATGGAAAGTTGCCTCAGAATCTCAATGTGTAGTGGAAAAGCTAAACTCTTTAGAAGATATTAGCTACGAAGTCAGAGGGCTCATTCCTGACACCCGTTATCGTATGCATGTCAGAGCTCACAATATACTTGGGTTCTCGATCCCAGCACAGCTTTACGTCCATACCGCCCTTGGTGAGTACAATCAAGAAAGCAATGAAGTGCCGTTGCGCGCTGGTTTCTACGATATTTATACAGCCCCAGACCCATTGGCCCCTTCTGCAGCTACAACCACCACTTTTTATCATTACTGTTTGAGTTTTATCATCCTTGACGTTCTTTATTTAATTTTATAAAATGATAACTTCATTTTGTATTTGTTGCTGGTAGAACTTATAATTCTAAAACTTCAAGTGTTCAGTGTGCATTATAATTTTAACATGTCATCATTCCTTTCATCTTTGCTTCTTAATGTAAGTACAATTTAGTTTAGGATGTCAGTTAACCATTTATTTTTTGTTGTAAATTTCTGTTTTCTTGATCCATTTTTTGTTTGTTCATTCATCTTATTGAGATTTTCATTAATCTTGTCTGCAAAGTTAATAACGCTATCCATTATGCTATTTTTGGTACAATTATTTATTGTGTCTTTATTATTATTCCACCAAATATTTGATTTGTACAATTTGCAATTATTTTTTTAACAACAATTTTGATTTTTATAGTTTAGATTTAAATAGGTATCATTATATTTTGTTAGTGTTAATTTATTATTGATGGTAAGTGATTTAAATTTTATTTTAACTTTTTCCTTCTAACAAAATAATTTGTTGTTCGTTCGCTATTCAATAATATGCGCATATTTATTGGTAAAAATGTTTTTAGGTAATCCAAATGGAAGTGCAAGTCATTTCAAATGGACTCATGTCATACTGGACATAATTACAACGATATTATTAAGATTTCTTTTTAAATAAGCACGTATTGTTAGTTACTAGTTTTAAACATAAACTATATAAGACGACTGTTGGTATATTAGGGAAATACTCGTTGTGATAAAACACTTTGTTATTAAAACTTCTGTTGGAATAATATCATATAATGATTTCTAATTAAATTTATCTTTGAAGTAGTAGTCTTTGAAATGAATTTAATTCAAACTTGAAAGAGTTTACTTTAAATTTACTATTTTCTATTAAATGTTTCTGATAGGTATAACAATTTTATTTAATGAGAAATAAATAAGTAGATAGTGAAAAGGCTACAATAAATTAACACTGCCAAAATATAATACCTAATTAGTGTTAATTTTAAATTTATGCCAAAACGACTGGCAAAAATAATTACATTAGTAATTTTTAAGAATTTTGAAAACATATGTGGATTTTTGATGAGAATTTTCAATTTTATATAGCGTAACTAGAATATGTTTGAGGAGAATATCGTCCATCTCAAAAATTGTGTTAAACAGGACCTAGGTTAAGATCAATAATTCTGGAATAAAAGTTTTGACTATAATAATTTACATTTTACGGTTTCAAATTAAATTCCTATTTTTTCCAAAGATTTCAGCTCAATATTGAAAAATGAAACCGTAATATGTGAGTAATATTTCAAACTTTTGTATATAGTTAGAAATGAAATCGAAGATGGTAAAGATTTCTTATGTGCGATCACATACGAGGCAAATCGACCAATGTGAAAAAATAAATGTTTAAAAAACCTAACTCTGTTTCTAGTTTTGAATTCCTGTACAATAAGGGGAAAAGGAAACGTCTATACACTTTTTTAATTCTATAATAATCCTTTTTGTAGTAGATTCATTCCATTTTTTATACCCTAATTAAACTTTGGTATATTCATGATCAATCGTAAATAATAACTCTTGCAAAAAGCTGTCAAGATGCCAATCAAGATATATCCTAACGTTGTACGATACAAGTGTATGTGTCGTGCTCACAGATATTGGGTAAATATGTCTTATATTAATAAATCTATAATCATTAATAAACTCGCTGCATAGTTTCCTTTAGAATGAACTAATTACCTTTTGCATGACCTGACCGTTTTATGTTCACCCTTTCAAAACAGCGATAATTTCACATTTTCTACTAAGCATGGTCGGTAATAACTAAATCTTATAAAAGGTTAATAAGTCTTATATATTCCATTGAAATACATAATAGATTTGGTAATAGATGATTTATTTATTTTATTTCTTAATGTCCTTAGTTGTCACCCGACTTATTTTATCCAAGCATGGATAGCTATAATTTGAAATTAGGTACTGCCATTAGTTTAAATTAATAAATAATCATGCTTTTATTATAAAACTTTTTATCTACTCGTGCTTTACTGTTAGGGCAGTTTTTATGTAAGTGTTAATTTAATATAGTATATACTTAATATACCTATATTGTATTATGTGTTATTTGAAATAATGTTTTTGATTAGATCTTCTCTAGCGACATGTTTTTAACTAGTGAATTCTGTTCAATATAATATTTTGTAGTATTTTTTAAATTGTCATTATTTCAAATAAAATGAATTTATGTCTTTTAATTATGTATAATGTAGGTTATATGTATTCATAGATATATATTTATATCTTCTAGACAGGTGATGGTTATCTCAAATCGTGACTTACCAAAATTTTTCATTTTGTGAAACTATTAGGTTAATTAATTATTTCATAGATAGACCTCAATATGGCTTTATATAGATTGGAATCTTTGTCATGGGGTTTGAACATTATTTTTGCGTTAGACGATGTTTTTGGAATGTTTGCATCTTGACAACTTTTATTTTAATTTACATTTTACTTTAAGAAATTTATGCATCATCTTTCATTTCATCAGTGTCATTTCTTCACTTCATTCAAACCCCATTTCACTCTAGAGGAGAGCTTTCTACATCAATATGTACATTTAGGTACATATTTGTAACGTTGTTTTAGTCTAGTTTATGAGTACTGGTGATTGGGTGCACGTTTTCTTAAACTGAAAGCACTCCCTGTCTATCACCATCAACTGATTGTAATGAATGACAATTTAGTGGCTTTCAACGATTTCTGTCTCTGTCTAAATTCACTGATATCATGCACTAGCGCTGATAATGCATTTGTTACAATCACTGTCATGTCATCTAACATCTTCGGCTTCTATGACATGATGCATAAAACTAACAAAATCAAGAGCAGCAGATATAAAAGCGTTTGAACAAAAATATTCAAATTAACATGATTTTAAGCAATATTGAACTGCTATTTCTACTGCTCTTATACTTTGATTACTAAAACAAGAACTAAAATAATATTGTTTTCCGCAGGGGTACAAACTTCCGGATTTGCACCTCCCCAACTGCTTTCAAGTGGCGCAATAATTGGGATTGCGTTAACTGGTGTATTCATCTGCTTACTTATAGTGGATTTGCTACTGCTTTGCTTCAGACGGCAAGGCGTCATTGCGACGATTTGTGGAAAACGAACCAAAAAACACGAAGAAGATGAAGCAAAACTTGGCAGGTAATTATGAGATAAGATTATTTTACTTAATAATTTCGATTCAATGGCGTGAATAACAGTTAACCTATTGTGTCACTTGATTACATAGCACATCCTCGACATCATGATTTCAATTTATTTTTGTAATCCCTGCATTTGTGTCGATGTCTGATCCTTCCCGTCCGATTTCCTATGATATATTTAAGTGTTAGTGTCGATGAGAGATGTTTCTGCCCGCTAGTCTGTACGGTTGGCGCTTCCCGCTCCCTTATTGCAGCACGAAGCCGCGCGCGCCGCCTTCCCCCGCGCCCCTGCCGCCACCCGTGAAGCTCGTGCCGACTCCAACGTAAGGCATACAGACCTTAAGGTTGACATTGCCTGCATGATTGTTTGTGCGGTTGCTACGCCTGCAGTGAGATCTAAAATAAAAATAGAAATGCAGTTCAGATCTGCTTGGACTGACTTGTAAATACACAATATCAAACGGGTGCTTGCGATTTTTGCCTTTGTAAATACTGCGTAAATAGTTTATTTTGATAGGATTATTTATTTGGTAATGCTTTTTATTATCGATGAAAGAACGAGTAACTAACTATCTTGAGTTTGAGTTTGTAGTGAAATAATTTAGTCAGGGTATTAATGACTTTGATACTCTGTTGGTAGATACCAGTGTTAGTGAATCAAATGTATTTTGTATAATAGTTGATTTTCAGTTCTTGTCCGGAACATCTCTTACGACAATTATTTATCTGTATTTTTAGAATTTTCAAGATTATTCTTTGTCCTTAATCCCATTTTATTTTTATCATTAATTAAACCATATTTTAACTTCTCTTTAACTTTTAAGTTTGCACAACACATTATCTAATTATAACATTATCTTTCTCACGCTGCCCCACCCATCGGCCACACGTAGCTATGTTCCGACTACACCTGTGTAAGAATTTTTATCAAACACGATTGTTCTAACGTAAAGTTTCGATTACTCTTCTTTATCTGCTACTCATTGTGAAAAAGTATTATGCTTTATTTCACGTAAATGCTGTTTTTAGAGCAATTTTTGAAACCCACGACGCTATCTTTTCTAATGTGATGGAAGCAGATATGCAAGACTAATGTTTTTAAAAATGTCTTATGTTATTTGTTTATGAATTACTGCCGACGCGACAGCTTTTATGTCGAGTCTTTTAATCATTGTTCTGAAATCAGCATTAAACATTTTATTTGCATTTGTGAATTATTTCAGCCTGAATGATTGCATTAACAGCGTAATTATAAAATAAGGTTTTGCGTAGAGTGTATGATTTATTTTTTTGTAAATATTTGCTGTAAATATTTTGCACTCAATTAACACAGACTATAAGCTTTTGAGGGTCAAAATGTCAAAATTAACATTAAACGCAATTTTGAAATTTTACCTTTTTTACCATTTTGACTTTCAATTTATTGTCTGTGTGTTAAGAAGAAGAAAAATGTTCATGTTTTGTTGTCTACTTCTAGGGATGAGAAAGAACCATTGAGGGATGGAGACGATGCCATAAAGAGAAATTCTTCAGTAGAGTTCGACGGACGTCGTGTCTATGCAACAAGTGGAACAATTATAGGCAAAAATTCTGCTGTTTAAATTTTCTGGAATGATAAAGTTGAGAAAACGCACGCTCTCATTTTATAATTATTGAATGGAGTAATGACAAGGTAGATATAATTCAGTCCAGTTTTAAGTCCATAACGTATTAATTTGAACACAGAAGAAATGATCCATCTGATATCGGAAAGCAGTATTAAAATAAAGGACTGATGAATCTCTGCCTTTGTACAATAAGATTTGTATTCAAATGTGTCTTTGAAAGCTTGTGTGGTTAAAAATGGCGCGACCAGTATTCTAAACTGCCAAATTAGGATTGATGTTACTATTTAGTACTTTATCAGCTTTACTTATTGTTGTAATTAGTTATTATTATGATACTGCTTGATTATTTATTGAACAGGAACCAATATATTACTATATGTCATTAGATTGATGTGTTCAGTATATATATATATATATATATATATATATTTTTATGTTTGATTTACAAAATACGCTGGTTGTATCAGATCAAACCATTTGTATACTGTAGCATTTATTAAACAATATTTTTATCTTTAAATCAACATCAGTAACCTTTTTTTAAATAAGTTTCTTTGGTCCCTGTTCACATTTATGGTCGGTATACCGCGAAACGCTTCTTGAATTTATATCGGTATCGCATTATTATATTATATTAATATACACGTAAATATTAAAAGCTTCAAGAGGTACAAAATGTGCCTTTTAGTGTATGTACTTCTGATGAGGGTAAATAGCATAGGGCTCGTGTAAATAGGTATTAGTCGTAACGCCCACGTCACTATAGTAATTAATGTTTTAGGATTAATATGGAAATTTTAAAAAAAACATCGTAAACATTTCGTTACAGTGACTATTATCAGAAAAAATTAAATTTAAGTACATAATTGTTTTCTGATACCTAGGAATGCCGTATCGTCAATAAATATACAGAAGTGACTTGAAAATCTTAAAATATATGAATAGACTTTATTTTTCATTTTTAATAATTCCTTCTCAGTTAACATTGTTAAATTGTTGGATTCAAAACTTTTACAAGATGATCTTAGTATATTTTTGTTTATAATGAAGTATATTTTTCGTACATACTTAATTAGATAGACGTTTCATATTTGTTTTTTATTTTTATAAAACATATATTTCACATCATCTATTATTTTTAAGCAACGTGTAAATATACATTAGGTAGAGTCTTTGTAAATATAACTTTTTTCTTACATTAGATAAGTATTAAACGAATGTATTACGCGCGGAAATCTTTTTAACTGCTGCATAAGATCATTAAGATATTGTGTTATCACGCACGATATCTTTTGTAAAAAAAAGATGTTATAGATCTTACAGAAAAATTTAACTTCATAAAAATAACTTGTTTAAAATCCAACTCACGTTGAAAAATAAAGGAGAAGTAAAAAAGGTTAATACAGAGAGCAGAAAACAGTTGACACACAAGCAAAAATATTATTATCTAGGTATGTAAGACTATTTTATGATTAATCCACATAAATGCCCTTTCAATATATTCATAAAAACTGTATACCATGCTTTTTGAGTAATGTACACTGTAACTTATATTTTTAAATAATTATAACTTTAGTACATATTTGCTTGAAGTGTAATATTTTTAAATAAAAATAAATAATTAAAGTCCTTTACTATAAAACAGTAAATAAATAATCAGTGATAATAAGTCTATTTTATTTGTAGGAGGTTAAGTCAAACTCCTACGAGTGATGTGTTTTTATTACGTGATTATAAAACATTACAATGAGTTTTTTTAATGCTACAGAAAAAAATATATGTGCATAAAAAAAAAAAATTTTCTGTTTACTTCACATCACATTTTTTTATGTTTTATTTATTACGCCGACGCATATCTAGTCTAAGTCCATTTACACCATGCAAGTTTTTTGCCTATTGTATACAATTAAATTGAAGCAATAATTGAATAATTGACACATACAATAATTTCCACGTCAATTTTTGTATTCAACTGGAGTACTATTTTTGAGATGTGTGACTCACCCAAAACGGTGAGTCGGATGAAAATCGTTACGCGCATCCATTATGACGAATGAAATCTATCGATGTTAAAAGATTCACACACGTACCATCCGGTCATTTATAAATTGTTTTATCTTCATTAAATATTCTTTATTTTTATATCATACTCTATAGGTCCAAAGGAGAAAAAAAACATTTTGGCGCCAAAAATCCGCCATTTTGATTTTTTACATTGGACCTACCTAGTGGCATTCGTCCAAAAAAGACGAATTTATAAGAATAATTAATTTATCGAAATTATTTCAGTCGATTTTGCCTGCGTGCTTTGAAAGGCTCGCTAAGCCGTCGCTCGGTCCCGGTTGTTATCGATAGATAGACAGTCGTTAAGCTGTGTCAGATTGTCTTTAAGCAGCCTAAAAAAATGTGACAGTGTTGGCCACTAATACACCTCGGCCCATGATTCAGTTGGTCTGGATTCCCTGTAAAAAGGGTTATAAAGGTTAGACGGCAGTCTTTCCATTGTAATAACCACTGCCGCCAAATCAAGGACAATGACTTACAACGTACCCTAGGCTCCGAACCATAAGCTGAGGACGCAGCTAGGAAAATACGCTAGGATGAAGGAAAGGAATAGATATAACATAGAAACTCAATCATTGGCTTTGCCGCAGTCGGGTTAATTAATGTAATCTATAAAAAATGGATAGCGATAAGAGGTTCTCGGAGCATTTAAAAATCACTGTGTTGAGGTCAATTCAAATTCAAAAATTCAAAGAATTTTTTTGTCATAACAACAAACTCTTTAGCGAACTTTTCATTCAACTCTTGAATCAAAAATTTGCAAACGCAAATAAGGGCAATACTTGAAGCAACTCTCCAATAAATGGTAAAAGCCTGTGTTTGGTCAAAATTTGACAGCAAAAATCTCCTAAACATTATTGCATTGGTATAAACAGAAAGACATTTGCAATTATTTTTTATTTATATTTAAATAACTTTTTTATTATGACAACGTCTAAACAGTAGCTTACAATTCTTCAAGGTCAATTCTTGCTCTTCATTTATTGCATTCAATTATTGCTCTGGTATGTTCAAGAAAATGGCATAATGTAAATGGGTCTTAATTCTACTTGCTTCATACGGGTAGCATTTCAAGCAGCCATTTGTTTTCATTTAAATTTTATTCTACAAACCTTGTCAATAACAACACAAGAGAATAAGTTTAGTTATTTTGTGAATATATGTGATCTTTTTTTTGACTTTTAAATTAATTACATTTTATGAAACGAACTACTTACCATAAAACCACACTTTCTATAAAAGTCTTTTGTTAATTGTTATTGTAGATTATTAGGTACTTATTTATTAGGATCATGAATGTAAAGTTATCTCGTAGTATTTGCGATTTACACACGAATAGTTAAAAAATATTTTTTTTAAGTTCATTATAACAAAATCTAGGTATCCATGATTTAGTCAGAGTGATTATGTTAATGGGATGCATTGACAGGATATATTATAAATACTACGATAAATTTTTTAATTCATTTTATTATAAATTATCGCAGTTAGTTTTCTAAGTATTAGGTACGTACCGATCTCTCATCACAGTTTTATAGAAACCATACTATAATAAGACTTGTTAATATTATTTTATAATATTCAATTCAATGCACAAACTAAGTACTCTCTATTACGACGATGCTTCGGATCTGAATGTGAACGCTTGTGTTTCCGCATTGTGTCGTGTTGGTAAAAATATGTTAAAAGAATATTACAGCGCATTTTATACGAAATAAATGTCTCTAAAATTTTTATTTGCTTTGATTTCACGCCCATGATAAAAAATAAAATAGTAGGTTTTGAATATAAATATAGTAACTACAGAATTATAGATGTTATCACTTGAGATATAAATTGTACCATGATTTTATTATACTCGGTAATCATTTGATGAATCGCATTTTAGATTTTGATAATTAAGGTTTTTTTGTGAATTCGTTTTAAATAATTTGTCGATGTCAAATCGAAATAAAGGATATTTTTGTAATGAGTAATACCAAAAAATTTAAAAACTGATAGACATTTGAGGAAATATATTCATATCTCTATGTTCCCATTTGATTAATTTTAGTTTCACAAAATATTTAGAATTCACGCATCATTAATTACAATTTTCTAACGGTAAATGATTATAAATAGTGCCGCCCAAAAAATTTGTCGACAAAGACTTGATTTATTTTGTAAAAAGCATAGCTTACATTTATAGGCTATGCTTTTTAGTAGTCATTCTTATTACAATGTAATCTTTTGTGGGGGGATGCGCTCAACAGACGGGGCCCGCAGTTTTGTGAACAATAGAGCAAATGTTGTGCAACAACACTTACTAACTTATTAGGGCTAGGGATGTAAATAACTTTTTTTTATCGATTATTTAATTTAGATAAAATGCTAAAGAATTTTGTATACAAATGTGTTCGTATAATTTCGATGTAGTGGTAACTGGTCTCGTGTAGGTGAACAACATTTATCCAAAACTAGCTGTTTCCCGCAGCTCCGTCTGCGTCAAAAAGTAGCTTATGTTTGACACCGGGTCTTCAATTATATTACCAATTTCATGAAAATCCGTTCAGCGGTTTTGGCCGTGAAACTGTAACAGATAGACAGACGGACACACAGACAGACATTCGTATTTTGAAGTATGGATTACATAATCTGCTACAATCTACAAAGGTATGTTTCAAGATCATTTACTTCTCACCATTTCTATGTTACAAAGAATTTATTTACTTACGTTTTGACGAAACACCGAAATTAGATGTTAAATATACAACATAATTTAATTTTTTTTTAAATCTGCTAAGTTCCTAAAATGATTCAGTCATCACCATCATCATTTCGTGTAGGCTACATTGTCAATCGACCATGTTGTCAGAGTTGTGCGAAACCGCCTCTCGGCCTCTGACTTGGTTCCTTTAACGACCACCTTATGGCAGCCGGGACCAACGGCTTAACGTGCCTTCCGAAGCACGGAATAATCTTTATTAGTTTTCATCACAGACAGAAAATTAGGTGATTCAAGCCTGCAATGTCCTAACCAAACTGGAAACAACTAAATAAAGTATACTTCCCGTGGGAATCGAACCCACGAACCCCGGGCCGAAGGCGAACCACTGAACCACGGAGGCAGTTAATGATTGATTTTGATTGAAATTTGAATGAACGATTAATGATTTAGTGAAATGTCAATAAGATAATTGATACAATAAATAAGTATTAGATACTTCTAATTCCACAACTACCTAATGTATTGGTAAGTACTTATTACAAACTTCCAACAAAGTCAGCTACCATTACAAATGCATAAATCATACAACCCAACCTCATACACGGCTTTGTCTATAGACCGAAATTAGTGCATGCTGACGTAATTACAGCTTCGAATGCACTGTCAAACTCAATCCGGAGTTAATATCGACCATGTCGCATTTGTAATTCATTAATCGCTATACTGTTCTTGCTGTTGATTTTGGCTCAACAATTAGCATCTTACTATCTTTATTACTAACTAGCCATTTCCCGCAGGTCCGCCTGCGTTAAAAAGTAGCCTTTGTTTTACCCCGGGTCTTAACTACCTATTCTTACCAAATTTCTTTAAAATCTGTTCAGCGGTTTCACCGTCAAAGCGTAATAGAAAGAATTTCACACTTATAATACTAGACTACTTATGGAAGTATGTATATGGATAGTATTTATTAGTATAGATGTATGGATAAGTTTGTGAGTATTGTGTGGATGGATGTTTGTTACTCTTACACGGCTAGTTTATATTGATGAAATTTGATATGGATAAAGTTAAAGGCCCGGAGTAAAACATAGACTACTTTACATCTAGGCGAAGCCGCGGGAAATAAACTAGTTGATAATGTAGAAAAGTACGAATTGCATGCACTCGTTCATCGCGGAAATGTAGGTAAGACTTCGGTATTTTTTTTTCTTTGAAACAGGCAAGCGCTCTATGCTACGTGTCTCCAACTCAACAGGATCACATGTCTGGGAGACTTTCAATATCTTTCTATGATTTTAACATCTCTCACAGTTTATGATTTACTTTTTTTTTACAAATCTTTCACCGATAAAGTAACATCTCTACAGCCAAAAGCTATGCGTCACGGTTGCAGTCAATCGGTGTGGTTTAATACATTTTGAGGTATGGACACAATGACACTCCCTGTATTTGGTAATTTATGAACTAGCCCCTTGATAGGGTGACGCTGCGTGCGTTATCTTTGGGACGTGATAGATGAATTGAGCGTTGTATTGGAAGCGTGATATTGTAGTACCTAAGTAGTTTTATTTTGTGATCGATGACAAAAGTTGCACGTTATTGTTTAGAAATAGTGCCTATTTTTTTTTAAATCTAGTGTCAAAAATATTTATGTTGGTAGATAAATAGTTTTTACTCGCAGATTAAATCAATTCATCGTTTGATTTTTACTAAAGTTATTTATACGTCGATAGTTCATATCAATTATGTATTTTATACTTTTTAAGTAATAACTCTCATCTACATTCATTACAACCCCATTAATTACCTACTTATGGCAAATAACTCATAAAAAATAAAAATGTACCTACATAAAATGACTCAAGAAGAAAAAATATTTATCCAAAATAATTATGCATGTTGTTGAAATTAACACCTTTCTATTTTGCTATATTAATTTCTAAAAGCAATATGGTCACCCCACATAAGCCCTTATTGGTTATCGGACGCAACAATTACTCCGCCACGCGTTTGGGCTTACGTGTGGTTCATTTTGCTCCCTTTAAATAATTACCCCAGTTGCCCCAGTAGCAGATGATACGGATTATCCCAAATAGCGTGGTCGCCCTATTTTAATACATGAAAATATCATAGATATCAGAAACAAACGGAAGATAGGTGACATCTTACATTAATAATTGGTCGCCGCTCCTAATCTAAGGGTGACATTTTTTTATAGTTACGATCGTTTCCTTAACTTAGGTGTACACTACGTCGGAATTCGAGCGAACGGAATTTGTTACGAATTTCTAAAACACCTACTCCATACTACCGTTACTACCGAAAAAATTCGCACTAAATAAGAAATCCTGACGTTCCACATATCCTGCTATTCGACAAAACGAACGCTCAAGTAACAGTTTTGTGGCATCATGCCGGTATCCACTCTACATTGTTTCTTAACTCTGTGATGATAACTAAATACATGGGTCGTGTTTTTGTTAGCGATACTCTTTCATTATAAACCCGCCCTATAAAAAAAGATAATTGGATGATATTAATACAAAGCTGTTTTCATTAGTAGATTGTGATGTCAATGTGTGTTTTGGTATTAATTACAGTGATATAGTATAAATAATTATTGTAAATGCATTGACTTTTAAAATAGGTAAAAACATACCTAGTGTGATTAATAACACACACAAAGAATTTGCCTAAAGTAGATTCAAAAGTATTTAGGTATATCTTTCTCTTTCTCTCATCTCGATACAACCACTCTGAGTCTGTTTTATCCTTTACATAGTAGGATATATTCTTATAAATTTTAAAGTTATTTAATACCAGCTGTTACACGCGGTTTTGCAGGCGTATGTAATTTGATCTTACAGGAACAGATCTATTTACGAGATATTCCATCTCAAATATTTCAAGGACAATAATTTAGTAGGTAAAGCGTGAAAAGGTAAGAAATAAACAAATATCCAAACTAACTTTTAAAGTTTTAACTTTTAAAGTTTAACGATAATATAATATTTCCATACAACAGAAACAACAAAACAGTTTCAAACAAGTACTTTACACATCATTTGTACAATGCGACAACACAATGATACTCGTAATTGCTGTCTACTGTAATCAAAATTCTCCGTCTGCTAATCAAACGTCCAAACCAAATTACACTTTTAATTAATTTGCCTATCTTAGTAGTCGTAGTTACATTACATCTCTATTCAATAAATTTGATCCAGTAATTGTCAATGCCTAAAGACATTGTAGGCAGCACCAGCTACAATACAATACAATACAAATATTCTTTATTGCACCAAAAAAGAAAACAATACAGAAACAGATTATCAAATACAGCCTTTACCGTGAAATTGACTAAAGGCGACTTTGGAAGTATCAGAAAAAATTTTTTCGTCGTGCTTTCCTAGTTGCGTCCTCAGTTTACGTTTTGTCATGGTCCTTGACTCGGAAAAATACAAAGTACAAATATATCGGAATTAAATTGAAATTACCTCTTTATTAATTTAATTTATGTACATCCATACTAACATTATAGGTGTGAAATTTCAATCAATCAATTAATAACACGGAAATCCGTAGTCTCTGCCTATCCCTACGGGAAAAAGGCGTGATGGTATGTATGTAACTCATAGAACAAGTGCAGTGCTATGTTCTATGTACTCTTTGCAACAAATAGTTAACTTTGACAATAAAAGGAGTTTTGAGATCAAGCTAGCGGCCAGTCATAAAAATGATTTCAAACTATAAAATTATCTGTAAATAGATTTAAAAATGGTGTTACCTCGTTAGTGGAAAAAAAGTTTTGTACAAACTTTTATCGAAATAGCAAATGACGTCCGCGAAAATTATTATTTGGCAATACTCTGTCTCGCCTTTGCAATATTACTCGGCCGTAAATTGTTTTGATTAAAAGTAATTGACTTACTGTTAAAACAACTGTCTTACATACGAGCCTACAGTAACTTTCCAGACACCCTATCCCTGCTCTCTATCAATTTATTAATATTGACAAGGTATAGGCTCTATCCATCAATGTGCCTACCATCACTTACCCTTGTATTGCATTTAGCATATGTAGTTCAATTCGCATAGCTATAGTTAGATGTCCGAATGTTTGTATAAAACGCGAAACAAAAACTAATAAGTAGGTAAAGCATCTATTTTATTAGGATAAAATCAATTGAATGTACTTACTAGGTACTGGTTTTTAAAAAAGGTTAAATGCTCAAATTACAATAGGACTATTGTGATAGCCAATGCCGTAAATCTAGATCCGAGACTAAAGCGTAGTCAGAGCTTTGAAACATAAGCTGAGCATGAAACTGGGCAACACGCTCGGATCAGTCCATTAAACTATGATAATAAAAAAAAAATTGGCAAAGGGTTTTAAAAGGCGTAGACTCAAACTTTGTATCAAAATAACAAAATATCAAAAATTCTAAACAGCATAACTATTTTAAAAGAAAATACTAAAAACTAGCATTTAAATAAATCCTGCCCGTGTGGCATGTTAGCAAAAACACTGTATACTTATTACCTATAAGTATAAAAACTAGACTTGTTGAAATAATCAACTGTTTCTCCAAACTAGTTCTTAAAATGCAATGTCATATCAATCTTGTGCATAAAGGATGTGTTTCCATAACTTCCCACAGCAACATTCAGCCTAATTGCACACTCAACTCCTGTGATTTAGTTTGCAGCGCACTACACAATACAGAAAGTGTATAGAAATGGCTACCCATTTCTTTTGTAACACAAATGGCTCCTAGCTTACATCGAGCTTTACATAACTGTGTTTAGATTTCATGCTGTTTGCGAGACCAACTTTGCGTGTGGCTTCCGTAAAGCTGTGCTTTCAATTTGTTTGCACATCTGTCGCTTTCTGTTAAAGTTTGTGGAATTTCGACATTTTTTTTTATACAACTAAGTAGGCAAACAGGTGTATGGCCCACGTGATGGTAAGTGGTTACCGTAGCCTATGAACGCCTGCAACATCGGAAATGTCACGAGCGCGTTGCCGACCTGTCCGCTATCAGCGCAGAGACCCCTCTGGAGCTTGGCGACCCTACCCACCAGCAGGAACACAACACTGCATCACAGTGTCAGTTGGCTGCGGTCTTCTGTAGGTGGGAGGTACTTCCCCAGACGGACTACTCCTTACAAAATGTCCTACCTCTCTTTAATCGTCATAACTATGTGTCGACTTAAATTGACTATTCTAAAAAAAAAAATATTATGTATGTATTAAGTACAAATATCTTTTTCCTGCATGTTTTATTTTATATTCGCTTCATAAAAGAATTACTCTATTCGCAAAATGAAAAAGATTAAAAGTACATGCAACAGGGCTCTCCCACAAGTTTCACGTCAAACAGGAGTGCTGTACTCATCACTCAGGGAATATTACATTTTTTATCGACGAGATTACAGAGCTCGATGCTTTGGGGGTTTGTCGGAATAAAATTTGTAGTTATTTGTCAATCCCGTCAAATACCAACAAGAGAAATGGTGAAAAAATTAAATCATAAATTTGACATCGACTCTACGTCCAAATTATAAAAATTATAAATTATCAATTTTGTCTGATAAATCTCCTTCCTCATTTGACTTATTTCTAAATTCAGAGTACTTTAAATAAAAGTACTTGCTTTAGAGAGTAGGGGGTATTTTTCCTTAGAAACACGTGAATGTTATATTTACTTATATTCATAAACTTTTGACATCAAAACATAGGTTTATGTAGATTTTTTTTTCATAACGTAATATACGTTTAAAATATTTATATGATTTATATATTTTTTAAAATATAGTGATTTCGCTAAAATAAGAAATAATAGTATCACATTAAACCAAACCATGATGACAACAAAATAAAGGCATTGAAATATTCCGTATAATCTAATCGGATAGCGTGTTTGTATATCCTGGCCAGCCCGAGCTTGGACAAACAAGGGGTCTATGGATTATGTCGTTTTGCTAATTGACGCCGTACGAAACTACGTGCTGATGCATTCTGTTTAGTAGTATTGGTTATGACAGGATTATAAATTGAGGGAGGTTTTACATTGTAATTAAACAAGGATATTTTGAAGGTTTTAATGACAATGGTAACGAAAATGAAAAATAAACTCTTTTTGCTCCATGGATACAATTGTATAAAGTTGTTGTACTTGTAAAACAATGAAGTTTTGATAAATGAATACGAAATGAAAACCAAGTAGCTACTATCTGTGACAATATCTTATAAGGTAAATTAGGCACGCTCGCTTCGCTCGCTCGCCCCGCGCATGTTTTTCATGTCGAACCTAATGCTCGTCGTTTCGTCCTCCTCGCAACCTACCTCTTGTAGTGTTCAATTAAATATTTTGCATATAACTATTTTTTAGAAATTCAAGTTTTTTTTGACTGGGTTTACGTGTTAAGGTTTTTGTACATTAGTTTGATATTTTAAATTTAGGGGTTTTGTCCATTGGGGTTTTAACCGTAAATATTTTTATTTTACGTTTTCTAATACGTACCCGTGACAAGATGGAAAACAACATACGGCTCAGCAATCGCAATACCTTTGGATGTATTCGGTAGATAACTAAATTTTCTTGCTTTTTGTTATAATACAAGACTGGAAGATGCAGTCATAATATTTTTACAAATATCATAAAAGGCAACTGAGGACTCTCGGACCTAATAACTTCAGCAACGTAGGCATCCGAAAATTACGAAAAAGAATTTATTGATATATGTAAAAACATACTTTCTTATATTTTGGCTAGCTTCTCCCCGCGGCTTTGCCCGCGTTGTCTAATAACAAATGACATATTTTTCTTCGTAAATAAATAATCAAGTTTTTTGAATCGGGCACGTGAGTCTTTAAAATAACGACCGAACAACCATTAAAATCATATCAGTGTTGATTTTAAGATATAGATACCCAGTTGTCTCCTTTTTACGATTTGAAAAAAATCCTGAAACAGGTCTTTCCTCATTTATCATGATAAATACTCTGGAGAAGTTGAAGTGAATTTATAAAAATCCTTTCTTAGTGCAGCCCTAGACCATAAAAGGAATTCATGTGCCAATTTTGAAATATATAGGTCAGTCAATCAGGACCTTGAATTTTATAATAAGGCAAAGAAAATTAAATTATAGACAATTCTTTATAACTCTACATCTCTAATATTGGAAACATGGGTTTCGAAAATTAGCGTGACCAAACATTTATCGGGTCTCGATTCGACCCGACCCTTACCATTTAAAATATAAACATTTTGGGTCCAGTACATTAGACCCTGATTTAGATTATGTTTGGAAATTCTGTTTCATGCAAAATTAATATAATACAAGAGTGAGATTTTACAGAAATATTTCTACAATTTTCTCTCATCCATAATACATTAGATAAATGAGTACGTATTTTATACTTATTTATTAAAGGATTAAAAATCTAATTTACGATACCTTATTACGTATACGATACGAATAAGGGATAAATTACTTTTATTAGTAAATTGGGACCAAGATTCAGAATACCTACCTTATTTGATCAAACATACATGTTTAAATACAATGCACATAAAACTATTTCTATTTGTATCATTGTTTACAATTTTATGGAATTGGTACTCCATTTCCATGAAATTGTAAATTTGCAAATTTTGCTCCGACTTACCTTGACCTTTTACAATTGAAATCGATGTAAGCCAAACAGCATCGAAATCGACAGTAAAACGTTTATTTCTCAGTCATGTAACGTAATAACGTGATTGTTGCGGCGTCCAGCCTCCTTATTGACAATGACTCTATGACTGGATGACTATAAAAAACAAGACTGACTGACAGGGACAAAAGAAGGGACTGGACTTCACTTTTTGGATTGACGACGGGACGAAGGAAGATATTTAAATTAATCCTAAGTTTTTTTATTATCTACGAAAACCCTAACAAGACGACAAGAACCTTGAACGAGCCCGTTCAGTGGTCTTGCATTAAAATAAGAACTTGTCCAAATATAATTGTAGATCCCTCAGATCCAAATCAAACGGGATCAATGGAAACGATAATTTCGACACAGATGGTCAATCAATTGACCGGATCGGTTCTATGAAATCTCACCTAATGCAGAAATATGGCAGTCGACAGATGGCAAAGGACGATGAAGTTTGTTTGTTGTTTTATAGCTGTAATTTGGTGTAATACTGGTTATTGGGTATGGGAAGTATTAGGAAGATTAAAACTTAGGCCGAGACTGTGAGCCTATTTAGATATGTGATACCACAAATTTGATACATTATTAAATATATACCCTCATAATAAACATGTTTCTAATGACATTTTAACTGTTCATCTCAAAAACCTTGACTATGACGCTACTGAAGCCTTATTTCAACCACTCCTAATATGATCTTTCTTATGTATATCCATCCTTTGTTCGCTACACTCATGCTATCTTATCTCTGATTATTTTCTCTCTATCCCACACTCACACAAATTGTTTCCACACACACACACACCCACCCATATACTCCACACTACTAACCCACTAAAATCACCCAATGTTATATTAAACTAGCATGTTTTTTTTTATGCCTACAAATTATATTCTAATTTCGTTTTCTTATTTGTTCACCTTATTATAATTTTGTTACTGAAGAGCGGAATCTCATAACACAGGTAAACTCTTACTTAATTGGAGATTCAAATCACAAATAAAGATTTTTTTTTTAATGTTACTCTGCCGGCCCTTGTTTGAATAGGAACTTTATGAAGTTTTGATTTGATCAAAGTAAAATAGCGTTTTATTTTAATCAAGGTAGTTTTATAATATACATGAATTATGAATGTTATAAGTAATCGTTTTAATTATAGTCATTTTTTTGTCAGTGAAACTAAGTAAATCTGATTTAAATTAGTCTCTCTGCACCAAAAGACACACTTTTTTAATATTATTATGTACTCAAAACTTATTTTCTAAATCTAAAAAAATCACTCTGAAGTTTAGCTTATCTATCAAAATGACATGATCATACATAAAAAATGGAATGTGTACCTGCCTCCGTGGTTCAGTGGTTAAGGTGTTCGCTTTCGACCTGGGGTGGTGGTGTCGATTACCACCGGAAGCATACTTTGTTTAGTTGTTTCCAGTTTGGTTAGGACTTTGCAGGCTTGAATCGCCTGATTGTCTGATGATAAAGATGATTCCGTGCTTCGGAAGGCACGTAAGCCGTTGGTCCCGGCTGACATTCGGTAGTCGTTAAGGGAGCATGTCAGAGGCCGAGAGGCGATTCCGAACAACTCTGACACCAGGGTGTACATGGTCGAATAGACAATGTAACCTACACGAAATAAATGATGATGATGATGAATGGAATGTGTGACAATGCTTGTAAATATTACCAAAACACTAATTAAACACAAAAAATATATCAAACCATAATAACACGACCTCAATTTGCTAAAGGTTAATAAATTTTCCGAATGTTTTGCTCGACGTAAAAACGTATTCTTTAAATAAAGGCAGTAATAAAACACGGACCACATATTTGGGATAAAAATGGGAAAAAGGAAGCCGAGGTCCTCTGGGATTGTAGTTTGATGGGGTCACGTACCAAAACTTTTTCGGTATTTAGCTAAAGGGAAGCTCTGAGAGACTTTAACATAAATTGAATTATATCGAGTAAAAGTTAAGAGCCAGATGACAATAAATGGTCAGCTAATTAAATATTAATCATTAGTTAAGTAATTGTGAATCAGTTAAAATTATTCAATTATTAGTACTTACATGTTGATAACTCTACATTGGACGAAATCTTTGAAGATTTTCAAAATTTCCTACTACTAATATTATAAATATGAAATGTGTGTTTGTTTGTTTGTCCTTCTTTCACGTTAAAAAGGAGCAATGGATTAATGTGGTTTTTTGTGTGGAGATAGTTGGAGACCTGGAGAGTGACATAGGCTATTTCCGTGACACAAACGGAATTCCACGCGGGCGAAGCCGCGGGCACAACTAGTAATTTAATAAAAACATAAAAAAATAAATAAATTTAAAGGATAGTGTCAGCTAACAAGATATTTTAGTAGTTATAAATCAAGGCTTATACGGTAACTGGGTTAACGAAATTAAGGTTTTTTTATGGTGGCATTCTAGATGCAAAGTCCTTTATAAAATAAAATTATTATGTCAAATTAATAAATTTCAATATAAAGTACAATAAACTCTATACCGTACGAACTATACAATCACTTTGTAGTAGTTAACATTCCCGTTAGCTAACTTTATGGGTAAGTACAATGGGTATAAAAATTTATGACCGTCTGCATTTTATTAGGTGGAGATAATGGTCGCTCTTTGAAAATAATGTAATGATCTTATTCAATACAATGTACCTAATGAGAAATGCATATTTTTTGTCATAATTAATTCTTAAGATTTTTCCAAACAACTGAAGGCTAGATGATTCTAACCATATCATAACCAAATTAGGATTAGTAGTCAACTACTGTCAAAATGGCGAAAATTGTGCCTCTTCAACAAAGGAATTTTACACATTGTTATTATCCACGAATGCATTTGCAAACCTTTTTATTAAAATTATTCATATTAACCCTAAAAACATTCGTAAGATAAGAGAAAAGCTTGCAATTAGAGATTCAGGACCGGTCAGACAATAGCCTCTAGGATACAACAAGGCATCTCCAGGGTAATTTGTATCAACATTACTTTTACAATCTTACCGCTACAAACGAATGTAAAAGTTTACAACCCCTTTATTTGGCACGTAATAAAGTTTTACGATATGGCATTTACTTAATGCACAAGTTGACCCTTTGTAGGGCGAGTTGGGCTACAAAAGTTTATAATTTAATTATAACGCCCCTGGGAGACGTTATCTTCCGCGTCTTCGGTGAGTAACAACCATGAATGTAGAAAGATGAATGTTTAACTTGAATAATTCATAAGAGTAATATTTTATGACCTTCGAATAAGATCACATTTTACTTTAACACTTTGTCTGATGATCGAAACAAAACAATATAACTTTTAAAATTGTAACAGGCGTACTAAGCCTGAGATTGTTTCTACTAGTCAACCAAATAAGTGATGTCTACATTCAGGAACGGGGCTTAGATAAAGCAATCGAAATTTTTAAAAAACGACATTCGTTTTCGCGATCTATCGCTATTATAATGAAAATTTATATAATGATAGTGCAGTGATCAAAATTATAAAAGACCAGAAGCAATTTCGAATTGACAAAAAGAAGTGTCAGGTTAGGGTGAAAATCGGAAGATGTCAAATTTTTCATAAAAAAATTCTAATTTGATTGCATCAATGGGACTTTTTTTATTTTCCTTAGTTTCAAAGACAGGACGTATTATGATACTTTCATTGTTGGAGGTTACTATTATCCCTTAATCCTGGTTACAAAAAATACCGGGTTGTGAGAAAAGTTGTATAAAACATTTATTTTACGTGTGTGTTTGCATTCCTAACAAAAGTTTGTTTATGACCTGAAAGTTATAAAAATACTGGCAAAGCTTTTAGGATGACACGTTTGTGCACGTTGACATAAGTTTAAAAAAACATCGAATAATTTTGAGCACGACTTTCATTGTTATTTCAATGAAAAAGTTCTATTGACAGTACGAAATAATGTAATAATTTGACAATATTTTTTACTCAATTTTGAAATTCTCATTTGAATGATAATGTAGAATTGTGAGAATAGTTATTAAGATTTCCGATCAAAATGTTCTTTTTTGAAGCTTTAAGGATTTTAGTTTATAATCATGACATTTCGGAATACAGAAAAATATATCGTCCCTTTCAGCACCTACCCCTCATTTATTACTCTAAAATGGTAAAGGCTTCCATTATACCCCGTCATAAAGTGGTCCAGTATATTAAAAGTACCTATGCAGCATCCCAGACTAATTTAGAGTATGTATAATGTATAGAGCGCACGCGGGTCATGGGAATAAATATTTATTTTCACGACACTACACAATACACACTGTTGTATAAGTCGAATTCCATTAAAGTTAAACTGTAGAATGAGAGGAAAAAAGTACTTCAAATTAAAGTAAATTTTTTGGACAGAATGAATGAAATAATTGTTATGTATACTGTAGCAGACGGAATTCGTAGCAAGATAATATTTCATGCACAATTTATTATAGTAGTTAGTATACTATTATGAGTCGTTACAACTAAACTCAACTCGCACTGTAAAAACATAGCTTACAGGCACCCTTGCGCACTGTCTTTGGTTCATATGTAAATGCAATAAAGTCGACAATTGAAAACATTTTTATTTATTTATTTAAACTTTATTGTACATAATACAATTGTATAGCACAATAGGCAAACTTAATGCTAAAAGCATTTTAAATAAATTTTACTATATAACTTAATTGTACAAAAATTGTTGTAATGTAACAAATTAACAAAAATAATGTAACAAATAAACAAATATTTTCTTGCTTAGCAATACTTACAAATATTCTTAAATTAGTCTCTTACTCAATCATCCAGAAGTATTTACTAAATTAGGTTAATTGGTTCCACCATCGAAATGCATCCATACATTTTAAATATTCTAACTTGGATAACTGAAAAGGGAAATAACTTTTTGCATAGCTGCACACTCTCTAGTAAAAACAAAATAAACTTACACTCTACGCTCAAACTCCATTCTTTAGGCAAGGTGCACACTCTGGCCAGTTTACCCGATGTTTAGGTGAGAAGTAGATAGCCGCGTTTACTCTCATCCCGAACTTGCAGCTGGGACTTAGGGGAGTTGCGATTGTACTTTATTGCATCAGTTGAGAGAGCAGGTTGTTTTCACTGCAAAAGTATGTGTGCTCTACCTTTATGTTCGACGATATTTCCGCGTCCGCCTCACTAAGGAATATAAATATGAAACTATCTGTGACTCGTAGCTTCGCCCGCGTGGCCAAGTTTCCAATGAATTTTATATTACTATACTTTAAGTACAGTGTTTGAACAAAAGTATCAATAAAACTGCCTGTCATGAATCGAAGCGATACGAAAATTTTATCAAAAAATAAAAAAGGAGTCCTGTTTCAAGACGCTAGTCCTGACGAAGTAAAACGTGTTGTTTTTAAGTTCATTCGATATTCAGTTCGTCAACATGTTGTGCGTTGAAGCGATTAGAGCTTTCTCTAAAAGAACATCAGTGTGTCGTATTGGAGTTCTTTCGATATTCAGTTCGTCGATCAAGTTTATTTCGCGAAAAAGTCTCGGACTCTATTGTAATATGTATGTTAATCTGGCTAAACATGTTTAACATATTAAACAGGTGAATCGATAGAACAAAATAAAATCCATTGAATTATTGTATTAATAAAGATTTTTGCATTTTTTTCATTGTTTTGTTAAGTGTCATGGGCGTTGAACGAGCTTTGGGCCGATGTGATCGCGCAAACTGCAAATGACTAAAAATACTTTAGCGTATTTACAAAAAATGCCCTCCTGGCCAATAATCAGTACATAATTCTATCCGCAAAATTTTACAACTGGAAAACTGAGTGAATAAATTTTCTTCTTCTTTGCTTGTCTATGGCATTACTCTCTTCCAACCCAGTAAGAAGCCACCTGAACAGCTCTGTCAGAGGCCAAGCTCAAGTCATTCATGGTGCAGATGTTCAACTACTGCATCAATTTTGTATTGTTTATAATTTACTTTCAGGTATATATTCTTTTTACGTATGTAACAACATCTGAAATTTGTTTAAAACTCAAATAAATACCCATGGGTGATTTCTAGAGCATGTCAATAGTTTAAAATTCAAACTTCTAAGAAAAGCATGAGAGGAAAACGGTTGGACCAAAATATAGTAGAAACTAAAACTTTGCGGGTATGCAGTTATCGTGTTATAAATACAAGATAAACTTCAAACTTGTACAATATAAGTATTGAACGCTTTGTACCAACGAAAACATATTTAATATTACAGAGAAGATACCGTCGTACAAAACATAAAATCTGCATAAATATGCTTGAGTGTCAATTACTACAAAAAATAAAAAAGATATGCGCTCTAAATTTATTTTTTATGTGTCTCATTTACCATTTTTAAATAAACAACTGTTACAATCACAAATATTATGTTCGTCAAGTCTGAAAATAACTCTCGACCACGCATTAAAAACCTCGAGAAACAAACAACAAACAAAAATCTAACTAAAAAATTGAGTTGAGTTGCAGCATATTATATACCTGTCTGTGTAATTTTGCTTTTTATATTCGACTAGGCGCGAGTTTGAGAAAGCAATAAAAGAAACATCGCTAAGTTTTGAACAGTTTGCCAGCACAACAATCTTAATGGCAACACTATATCTTTCATCAGTTTTTTTAATTTTCTTTAAATTTCTATTTCAGTAAAAGTAAATTATCATAAACAATTCCAATGAAATGAGTAAATGTTGTGTAAGACGAATACTTAAATGGAAAATTTCTTGCGATGACAATTCAGAATAAATCATATCATTGTCCTTTCTGGACCCCTCGTTGAGCGGAGTTTTCCACGCCATAAAATTAAATATTGCCTAAGAAAAGAATAATTTTATTACAAGCATTTCGAGTAGAATATAAACTGCTTAGCTTATTTCACAGACAATATTGTTTTTTTATTTTTAATAATCTCGACTTTTGGAGTGAGTTTTGTAGGACAAATGTACAATATCTCATTGTACATAATAATATGAGAAACTGGTAAGTAATGCCCTTGCTGTAAAAGGCAAATTACAAATATGTACTTAGATTTATTTACCTGTATTTACACTCAATCACACAACTAGATTTTGTAGTAGTTCGTGTCATAAAACTTTTGCGATATACAAATGACTTTTTGAAAACCAGCCAAATTTTACACAATGTTATCTACTAAAGTACGTGAAACTAAACCACTTTTAATTTAAACAAAAAATAAGGAAATACCGAGAAATCATTTTTTACCTCAACAAAATTATGTCAGCCATGCAATCACTAAATGTGTCTAGGTTTACGTTCTAATCATATTAAAATAAAATGCCTGGTACTTAAAAATCATCCTGTTTCCTTCTCTCGTTTCTTATATCTTATGGTTTTTCAGGAGACAAAATATTTCAAAATTTTACTACTTCCTTTGTCTGATTGCTCCGGGCTATATTATTGTTTGGTTAACTCACTTCTACTCATAAACAAACAGAAAGCCATAAATATCAAAGCACATGTGCCGATTGGCCACGCAAACTAAACTAATATCGAAATGACCCCAACTTACCCGACCCTAGCCCTTGCATTGTGTCAATTAATTAATTATCTGCGCTGAATGTACAAACGGACAGATTTCCTATATCAGCCGAAATTCATTAATGAAATTAATGACCGCCTTTGATATGAAGTTAACAGGTATTGACTTGCAAAGTTTCATCGCCGATTTTGTGTATCCTAACTTATGTATCCTAACTTATGTATCCTAATTTATGATTATGAGTATCTGAACTCTAATACGAAATAAGCGTCCCGTCATATTTTTGGACATATTATGTATATTTTAAGCACTTACCAAATTATTAATTAGTAACGAATCAATTAAATATGTATATTTTAAGCTCTGTATGCTTCCCTATATTCAAACTGATTATTACATTACTTTAATTACTTTTGTGAATGACGTCAGAAGGTTTAATTAATCAAAAAGTTTTAACTGTAAAACTCGACAGTTATTTCCTCTCTGAACAATTCTTGGGAAAAGATAAAATAAGATGAATGAATTAACAAATCTTGAAACTTTAAATTATTATGATATAGGTAATTTTACTTATTTTATTAACAATGTTAAATACATACTGAAATGTACGTCGTTATCGAGTTTTTTTTGGCACCCGGAGCCCTGTTTGAAATTTTTGACTTATGTCGAATGAAAACCATTCGATAAGTATCGAACGAAAATCATTTGACACACCGAAATGCGAGTCATGCTTTTCAAAAATAGGGCTTCCGAATTGAAATGCCACGAAAGAAATATTTTTTTAAGGATAAAAGGTATCTACTCATTGAATGTCCTTCTCAGTACTCCTGGAAACTTACTTACGTGAAATTTCAGTACTTATGTGAAATTTCATGAAAATTGGTTCAGTAGATGAAATATACAGTATATAGGTGACAAACAACTTGATTAGTATTTTAGAACAGTAATTTGATTAATTTTACATATGCCACAATAAACCGAATTGTTAATAGAGTATTTTGTAATATCATATTTTTATAATAGATCACGTAAAATATTATTCAGTCATACTAATCTACAAAGATGAATACAATCTTTCCACTTTACTGAGTCCTAAAGAGAATATAAAAGGATATGTATCCGTGCGAAGGAAATAAAGAATTAGTTGGGGGACAACGGTCACTTCGGCCCTTGGGAATCCAGCTTTGTACTGTGTTTTCATAGTATAAATAGATACAATTACATAAAGCTTAATATGATACATATATATTGATTTGGCCTTTAGTTTCATAACCCTGTAGGTATAATTCATTTTAAAACGGTTAGAGAGTCTTCGACTTTTTCACCATGCCTGACGTTGCCTGACTGTAATATTCATAGAGGTTGTAGCTAAGAACTAGCTCTGATAGAGAGAGACAGCTTTCTACCAAAATCACACACAGCGGCTAGCTGTTTTGGAGTCATGATATCATAGACATATCAAGACTGATACACAAACAGACATTTCAGTATACGTTGGGGGTACAAGCACAAATAAAAACCAATCGGCGAATGAAAACGTTTAACAAATAATAACACAAGTAATAACTATTTTTTTTTATTAACTCTATTGCTGTGTATACTGTAAAAAATGTAACAGTTACAATAAACAATCTCTTCCAGGCTACCTATATAGAAAAAGCAGGTAAGCTACGTCGACGAGTATAATATAATACAGTACAGTCTGTTATCCCGGTAACCTCTAAGCAGTAGTAATCTCTGACTACAACACTTACATCTTTGAATCTTGTATCAAATGAAGATCGCATGTTGAAACATCCCATAACTTACACTTAACCCCTAACCAGTGGTCTAATAAACCCGACAGAGGTGAACGACCTGCTCCCTCAGGACACCTGCTGATGTTATTGACAAGTCTTGTTTCTTTTATTTTCAGGGGATGAGTGAAATTGTTACTTTTGTATTGGTACATCCTGACAGATACAGTTATGTGTGTATTTTTGTTTATTTTGGACGCTTAATGTGCGGACATGTGTGTAATTTATTTTTCTCTTTTCTTTAAATTTACTGTAAATATAATAAACATAGTATTGATGTCGAATGTAAGACATCCGAACAACGAAGCTTTGCAATGAAAGCCTAGAGTAAACTAGTTGTATTATAAATCCATACTTCCATACTAATATACTAATAATATTATAAATGCGAAAGTCCGTTTGTTTGTTTGTCTGTCTTTTACGCTTTCACGGCCAAACCGCTAAACGGATTTCGATGAAATTTGGTATGAGTATAGTTGAAGACCCGGGGTCATATACTGCTTTACTGCTACTTTTGACGCAGGCGAAGCTGCGGGAAAAGCTAGAATATACAATAATCGACTAGAGTTTAAACATTTTGTTTTCACAAATTATAAACCGACTGGGATATATACATATTCAGAATACATTTGTATATTAAATGTCGACAAGAGAATTGATTTTGTGCAATGATTGTACTTAGTTGTGCCTATGGAAATAATTAAAAAAATATATATTCTTAATGATACAACTAGTTATACATACCAGTTGGTCCATGAGGAAAACGTGATGAAAAAGACCTACAAAACTCTATTTAGAGTTTCATCAAAATAGTATTCATGGCTTTTAACATTTAACTATAAAAAGTGAATGATTTATTCAACTAACTCTTCGCTTACTTAAGTAATAGATAATTATATACTGTGCTTTACACAACATAGATAATATAATAGTGCTTAGGTCTCATAGATCGACTTCGCGATTTGACGAAGAAGGAGCTCCACTTCACAATTCAAGTTTGATTTTTTGACTTTTTTCACTTTTGTTTGTTAATTAGATTATGAAAATAATAAAATGTTTAATACATTATAATGACGAGATATAAATCTATTATAACTAAGGTCGATGGAGGAGGGCGTAAAAAATTAACATGTACCCAAATAACCTTAACATTCATGTTTGTTACTTTTTCCATATAATAAAATAAATGGAACCACCAAAATTGAGCACACAATTCTTTAACATCTTCACATTACCCATATAAGATACTTTTCCTTAAGAAAGTCATTTCGGGCATCAATCATTCATTCATTCATGCCATCCTTTATCCAATATGTCTTTCATGCCAAGTAATATTCGTTTTCCTTTTACGAATAATACATAGAATTATAGTATATTTTGTATACTTGTATAAATATGTAAGTAAAGACTAATTAATTACTCCTGAAAATGTTACCTTTTTGCCAAATCTTTTTATATAATTAGTATAAGTATTTGCCACTAAAATACCGGATTATAAGTAAAAAGGGTCACGGAGTTCAGACAGAAATTACTTCATTGTTTATATACAGCATATCTAGGAAGTACATATAATAATGTTAATTTTATTTTTAACAGCATGACTGTTAAAAACCTCATATCACCTCAAACCACACGGGGCTCTTTTGGGGGAATCATAAAAATTGACAAATATTTAAAACAAATTCTCAGTTTCAGTTAAGCAGATATTTGCATGCCATATTGGGCAACCAAATATTTATTCGAGTGCCAAATGTGCTACTTTCTCATAATTTCTGTAATGCTAAAAATGGACAGAGATTGATGTCTTGGAAAATAAAAAATAAATAAATTAGACTTAAAAATGTCCCAAGTCGTCTAATCTGTAGGTGCCATTTATGGAATAAATCAGGTGTCATTTAATCTGGTGCGCAATATGGCATGTTTCTGGTTATACCAATTCAGCCTTGAGAAACAGAGCAAAGTACAAATTGACATAGATTTATTGAATTGGCATTGGGAATATTTATGCAAATATTTTCTCAAGACTAATTGGAAGATAAACAAAAGTGGAGTGCCGGTTTACGATAGATTCTTTTGATTATTGAAATCGATTTAAAAAGAACCGAATTCTAGAAAGGTAACTTTGATTTTGGTATCTTTTTGATGTGATAGTCGTTTCTGAATTGTTTTGATTTCCACAACCTGTTTATAAGTATCCAATTTTACCTTTTAGCTTACATAAACTATTTTTTTAACAACTTTGACAAAAATCAATAAATCCACTATTTCATAGCTTAGCATCTTTGAATCTTTCGCTCTTATTTAACATCAATAATAAGATTAAACGAATGAATCTAAATACGAATAAAGGTCGTCATCATCCTATCATTATCATGGTTGTATCCTCCGCTGTTTTCTTCAGAGCCCAGGGTCCGCTAGAAAGTAATGAAGGTATTAGATTGTATTAACTTATGGTCATACTATATTGTTTATCAAACCAGATTAAAAAGGAGTTATGTGCCTCACAACAATTTCAGATCCTGTTACGCTCCAAAGATAATAACAACAAACTTTTCAAATTTGTATTCCTAAGCGCACCTCACTATCGACACGGCAAATCAGTCCCTGTCTTATTTTGTTCTTCAATTTTATTTTATGTTGATCCGAGTTCTCTAGAACGACTGTTGAGGGAACCCTAAAGCCTTAGCTTACACCAAAACACGTTTCACTAACCTGCCTTCCGACATAAAGAATTCATATCAAAGGGAATAATAGTAGTAAAACACCACTCTACTGTTGGTTACGTGTTTTTTTTTTTTTTTTTCAAAAAGCTGAAATGTTTATGTGTGCGTTGGTCTTACTTATTCTTATTTATGTATTTTTGTAGACTTCCTCAGTTACGGAAATGAGTACCCACTTTTTTTAATTTAGGAACTGCCGGTTTTGATTTATTTTTTATTTTATCTGAATATACATGTTCAAGATTTTTATTATAGTTTGGGAAATGAATGTTAGTTTCATTTAAGTACCCACACCTAATAACACTCAAAACAAATAGTCTAGCAAATTGAAAAAATATTTGTTTAGCTTTAGATAAACTTTACTCTTTCGGGAAACACAGAATTGGATTTGAAACATTTATGAAAAATCTGTACAAATACAAATAAATAACGCTCATTGCAATATATCTACTGTTTGGTCAATACCCATTGATGGATCAATTTGATCGAATAAAAAAAAAAATCTCCTGTAAATCAATAGGGCTATTGACGCTGACAATTTGATTGAGAAACGTCTGTTAAGCCCATGTTAACTAAAATATGTTTGTCTAGTTCTCTCACGTGAAAAAGTCTGTAGGAGAGTAACAGCCAGAATATAATTTATTTAACATAGCCTTTACAAACGTATCATAATACGAGGTAAAAAAATCCGCCGAAACATTAAAATGCTTATGGCAGTTTAACAAATCAATTGGCAATTAATATTCTGCTCATGTATGGGAACCCTTTCTTTCAGTTCATTTCTTCCTAAGAGACGTGATTTCGTTCCCTAAGAGCAAACGTAATAAAAATTCGATGAAATTTGCTAAATTTTAAATTAAATTACAAGTCTACACAGTTGCGCTGACTCAGATTAAAAATCCGCCTGGGAAAATTATGTTCTTTCTTTCTTTATTCCTTTCTAAGATTAATGAGCATTTATTCAACGATATTTAAATGTACTGCCAGGTCATAAGTATATTTATTTAATCAAAACTTAATTCTATCATAACAGAAAAAACCAATTCGATTGAATAGCCAAAATACATAATATTATATATATCAAAATTATATATTGTTGACACCAAGACTATGACTCTATCAAGAAATTTTGATTCGTATTAACGGCATGTGCCTAGATCACTTATGTGAATGGATTGGAGCCGGTCTGCTTCAAAAATATTCGAAATCAGCCATCCTAATGCTATTTTTGTGAGTTTGTTATGACAACTGAAAATTTTTGAATGGCCATATCTTCCAAATGCACCAAGGTATCATGTCAGTTTTTGTACTGTTCATATGGGAACTGTGTGTCTTGAATCAGTCGGTCTAGTGATTGTTTGGTTGACTGATCGCCATAACCCATGTTTAAGCAGCTGTACCTACCAAACGCAACAACGTCATGACGGCAGACCAACGCTTTTTCCAACGCACATAAGTGACCTACACTCAGTGGATACTAAATCAGTCGGTCTATCGATGGTTTAGTCAAAACGTTTCTAAAGAACAGCGACGGCATAACAAGAGTATGTCAAATCTGTTAATCCCCCTTGCGGATATTTTAGTAACTGTTCTGTTATAATGATTCATACAAAATCTTAACGCAGTCGATAGCCTCAACACTAATAAAAATCTGTGGTAGAGAAACTGGTTGAATTGAAGTACAATCAATTGTACTATGTTCTTTGTGTACAATAAAGATTTTTACATACATACATACAATTTATAAAAAAAGTTTGGTAACAGTATACGATCGATACAATGTTTAATCCATAAATACTTAATATTATAAGTGCGAAAGTTTATCTGTATGTCTGTTACGCTTTCACGGCCAAACTTTGGTACGAATAAAGTCCCGGGGTCAAACATAGGCATACTTTTGACGCAGGCGGAGCTGTAAAAAATAGTTAGTAATAAATAAATAATCACATTTCAACCTAAATAAACATAAAAGTACCATTAATTTTAATTCAACAACTACAAAAAGTACCCATATAAAAATTCCGTTGTTTTTCCAACATCCAACCCTTATTACCTTTAGCGAGGACCAACAAAGGCAGTAGCACACACGTCTGATAAATACTCGTAAATTTCATATTTACATATATTTATGAGAAAATATATATTTAATAAACGTTATGAGGTTGTTTGCCATGGTAACTTTTTTAAATCAAACAGAGACTACAAAAGGATATGTGAAACATTTTCGAAACTGAAATACCTGCCTTATGTCGTACTTGACAAACTTAAAAAAATCATTTGAAGGGACACTGTAGCCTACTGTTCCTCGCTATTTGATAGCGACTATCAACAGTTTCTCCATATGTTTGTCATCATTATCGTCTCGGCAACAATAGTACATTATTAGAGATTCTCCACAGAAATACACACCATCCAATTGGAAGCAATCGTCATTTTTCTGTGATCTACTATACAAAAAACAAAAATATATCGTTATTAATTAATTATGTACTTACGTACTTACCTATTTTCCATATATTTATGAAGACATAATTATTGTCCTGTTACCTTTCTATATAGAAGTATTAAATCACGTCTGTTGTCTGTTAAAGCATTTAGAGAAACCCTTTTGTATGAAACAACAGACTTTCAACTGAACATCCGTGTCCCATCGTGTTCCGTGCTGGCTCTGAAATTAATTACGTACGGAACCCTTGCGTCAGCTGCAGGCGCCATGTTTGATTGTTGTATGTATCATTGTGGATCTGTCTGGTCCTGTCCTGATCATTTGTCGATATTTTGCTAAAACAATATCTGAAAATGAGGATACCTAGCTAATTCGTTTAATAAATTCTATTCAATAAACAATCAATTCAATAAATCCCAATAAATTAGTTAATATTTCTACTGTAAATAAAAAATAGTCAGTCCAAGTTTTTCTCTTTCTTTTTGTCTATGCCCTTTCCCTTTGTTTGGGGTTGGACATTCTCGTACGTAAAAATTATGTCCCGGCTACCATTTGGTGATCGTTAAAGGAACCACGTCAGAGGCCGAAAGGCGATTCCGAATAACTCTGACACCAGGAGGCACTGGGTATATGACCATGTATCCAACTGGATATGAATTAATTAATTGAGATAAAGTGTACTCACTTTCTTTCATTGGCGGCTAATATTTTGCAAGAAATACATGGCATTGTCTAATTATTGTCATGATATGAATAGAAACGCTATGCAACGAAGCTATAACGTTATTTTTACATTACCTTGTTAGCAGTCCGTCAATTATCACCATATAAAAATAACTCATCGCAACACCCATTAGCAGCATTAACCTTGCACACAGAATTATTTTTAGACATTTTTAATATGATACGGAAGCTTGGCTTCTAGCGAGATTAAACGTTAAATATTCAGAATATTCATTTACCCACTACGCGATTTATACGTACGAGTTAGTTGCATTAAATATCCATCGGGACTTACTCGCTTCACTTCACGTTTTAAGGAATTACAAATTCTGCTGAAATTACCATAAATGCTAATGTCTTAGTTCTGTTGTACAGATAGAGACAAAAGAAGGTCGTATTAAATGAGTTTTGAATATTTTTGATTAATGGTGGCTTTATTTTTGACTGATATCAAAGTTTGTGATTGTAGAACAGGTGTAATTTGTTTCGGATATAATCAAAACGTTAATTTGATAAAGTTTAGGATTTTTATTGTGTGAATTTTTAATTCTTTTAACAGATAGCGAATTCAAAAACAAATGAGGTAATCATACAATATTTATGTAAGTTATAATAATACAAAATATCACCGTGCCCTCTAAAGTGACATCTTATAAGGACTCGATGTGAAAGAATCATTGTGAAAGGAACGTCATTTGTAGGAGGGGATTACTCTCCTCCTACAAATGACGTTCAGATGACAGACTCTGTCGTCATGTTTATATGTGATATGTGATGCACATATGTTAGCCTAAAAAAGAATAAAACTAGTTGGACTCAGATTTACAACTAGACTGAGTCCATCTGCCAGCGTAAATACATCTCTGAAAATAATGCCGAGTTGATCAGTTAGGTGATGTAGTAAGAGGTCTGGGACTGCAAAAAAAAAAAAAAAAAGAGGAAGTCACATGTCACATATAAGTAAATTCATAGCATATTGTTGCTTTTCAATTACATTTCGATACTAAATATGTGTTTATAAATTAACGTAATATGTTGGGTTTGTTTACCAACAAACAATCTATTTTTCAGTATAAATGTCATTTCAGCTAAGCGACAATTTTTTTTTTTTTCATTTTGGCTCTTACTTTCGTATTTAGCCAGTAACAAGTAAAATATTTTTTGTAAAGTTGTACCTATAAAGTCAAGTCAGTAGTTAAGTCAAGTCAAGTCATAATCAAATCGAGTCAGAAGATTTAGGCTAAGTGAAGTGGTAGAAAAACTGCACTTAGCGAATCCAGGAACTTTTGGCAACAAGCTAGGAAATCACATAAATCGAACACTGTATCACTTCCCAACACTCACGCTTGTTCTTGAACACTTTGCGAATAATAATCCACCATTATTATGCACAAACACTCAAAATAACACAAATTTTGGAAAATAAAATACAGCGCCGATACTGCTCTTCACAGATTTCCGCCAAAAGTCCGCGACAAATCAGACTACTCAATTCAATTCAATAAAAACCAAAAATACTACCTAGTAATGTTAACTCTAGATATGCAAATGTCGATAAAATTTCTGCGGTGGATGAAGCTGTTGAAAGATGTGTAGGTGAGGTACTTATTACTACGTAGGGTAGATAGATATTTATGCAACCTCTATTTGTATATAGAAAAACGTTTTTCTCTATAGTCTTCTCTATAGTCTCTACTGACACCTTTGTTCTTTTGTTACGAACCATACATACAACATGGTAGCAGCGGATTCTAGTAAAATAAAAATAAAATTAACCGAAATAAGCGCTTCAGATTATGCAACTTGAAATGTACAGATTGCGTTATATTATAACTCGTAATGGAAGACTTAGGGGATTATATACATGAGACACCATTGATTCCCGAAGTATTAAAAATTAAACAGAACACTATATTACAATAATAAAAAACTAACAAATAAATGCAACTTCATATACTTATTAGAAATATATATATTTTTCTAACTTTTTTTATCGAAATTTATTGAAAACTATTGCTCTATCGATAGTTGAGAGTCGATCACTTTGACGTAATAATGGTATCAGATGTGAGATGTAGTAACAGTATGCATACGTAAAAAATTTATTGAAATGTGCAAGTTTTAAGAATGTGTTATATTTTTTTTTATGTTTGTTTCGTCGTTACAATTTTTATTTGTATGTAATGGTGCGAAGTTGCATTAATGTGACGTCAATAATTCCATGTGTGCTGGTTTCCCTGCCCCCCGATCCCCGCCAAAAACGGAAGATTATTTTGTATGACGGGTCTAGATGAAGGCGTCTCCACTCCACTCCTACAAATGACGTTTCTTTCTCAATGGAAAGAATATGCGATTCCGTGTGTCTTTTATTTCTTCAAAGGACATTCTACTTCCTGGTTCTGACGTTTCTTTTTAGATTCTATTAAAAGATACCTAGGAAATGTTTCAGGTAAATTCTTAACTGCATTGAATAAAAAGCTTTAAATTGTTTGCATATATGTACATTCCCATCTAATAAAAAATATGTAAAAATTTTAAATTGATAAAGTAAAACTATATACAATCAATCAATTCTCAGTAAGGATTCTTATTTTGGAAGTTGCTGTAAAATTACGTACTCTGTACCAACCAATTTAGAGAAAGACATTAGCTAATTGTTGGTAGGCCCCAAAATGAAAAATAATATCATCATATTTACCTATTTCATTTCTTCTCCAAACTAAATTATTTTTACTAGTAGGTAACTACTCCATGAAATATTGGAAATAGAAACAAATGAAATAAAATACTCTTCTGATCCTGTATGATTCACAGTTAGCCCTCAAATCTCGATACCTCCTGGGCTGCCCCTCGTAAACAGAGATTGGGTGGACGGCCAAATTTACTTAGACACGAGCACTACACAAACTTCGCACTTCTGTACAGGCGGAGAGAAAAGCTAAATCAATAATAAAATTATAAAAAAAAAAATTGAAATATTAAAAAAACATGTATTGTACTTTTTAAATGTATATTTCTTTTTGTACAATTAAGATATAACTAACAAACAAATTTGAATAATATTTTTTTTATAACACGTAGGTATATTATGCTGGTTTTCTTATTTTCACCTCTCACGATTCTTACTTAACTTTGCACCCGATTTACGGTAATAGGTATAATTAATATAATTATTTATTTATTTATTTATTATTTGTATCAAAAGTTCATAACTTATAATCTAGGTAATGCCCAATAATTATTTGAACAATAATAAACATTGGGTAGTAAAAAAATAAACATTGAAAAGATTTAAATTTTATGTGGATTAGTCACATCACAACGTAACAGGACGAAACAAAAAATATCGACTTCCTTAATTAAATACATTCTGTGTCCAACTGTACCTCACCCATACTTCAGGGGGTGTCGACCAACATTCGAGATGAATCATAAAAACGCACAATAGTTTACGAGTACTGAGACTTTTATGACTCCAACGCACTACAAACTCCTATTACTAACCTACATCTTTATTGCAATTGACATAAAGCTGAAAATAACGTGTGTTTTGGCTGCAAATGTAAGAAATGGAGCGTTTGCGTGACGAAATTTTACCAAATTGTATGATATCTATCTCTATGAATGGGTACAAACCCCTAAATTCAAAATATCAAATGGCCGGTCTATCTAAAATTAAAATGAATAAAGTCCTAAACATAGAATGAATATTAATCGAAGACCATTAAGATTACATTTACAAGACCTACAAACATTTGATCTAAAATTTAAATACCTAATGTACAAAAGGCTTAACACCTCAACTCTCTAAATATAAAGTTAAATTGCTAAGAAGTAGATAATTTCAAAGCATTTTGAAAAACATACGAACTGCAATAACTGCTATTTGTTATAACTAATTTGTGTGGCATTTCTAATTGCACCCAATACTAGAGGTAGGTTGCAAGGAACGAAGCGACGAGCGTTAGGATCGAAATGAAAAAACACGCGCGAGGCGAGCGAGCGAAGCGAGCGTGCTGCGACAGAGGCCACCGAAGTGCCATATCACAACTTACCTTATTAAAAAAAGACCCTTTTCTATTGTTTGAAAAAATATCTTATTCATATTTGCGAATTTTTCTAGTAGTGTCATCGGCTTCGGAGCCTAGGGTAAATCTAGGCCATTTGTGGCACTGGTGGTAGAAAAAATAATAATCTTACAACATAAAAAAGGAAATAGGAAGAGCTTCGGCGGCCGCTACTGTGTTTTTTCATGTCGAACCTAACGCTCGTCGCTTCACTCCTCGCAACCTACTTCAAGTGTTGGGTGGAAGTAGAAATGTCACACAAATTCTTTATTACAAATAATAGTTGTAGCAAAAACATACAGTTTTTTATAATGCTTAACAATTTTAGTTAGGTTATCTGATACCTTATAAGATAATTAATTGTAATTGAAAAAAAAGTCGTTCAATGTCGCTTCACTTCTCGCATCCTCTCTTGTTTTGACTTCAATGAGAAATGTAAAAAAAATTGAGGAATTCAAACAAATTGGAAATAATAAATAAGTTTTGTCTTATGTAAGTGGTCCAAACTACGATATTTTGTACTTACATATTATGACTATAGATATTTTGAACCATTACATAATTTGGACATTAAGCATTACAAACTTTGGTGTTTTGTAGATCGTTGTTACGTCTTTTGCCTATTTAAAGTATAAGGTATTTTAAATTAAGGGTTTATGCCCGTTGGGGTTTTAACTGTAGATATTTTAATTTTATATATATATTCTAATACGTACCCCTATGAATACTCAATCCACCTTACTAGTTCTTTTCAACTAAGACTAAGGGGTCTTCGTAATATAAAAAAAAAATGAAAAATTTCCCAAATTGTGATTTTTGTGTTCATTATATCTTAAAAACATCCTGCATTCATTCTTTCAGAGTTTATTCTTTAGAAGTCATTGACGTTTCAAAGAAATTTTGGTTTATTTTTTTTTTTAAGTTTTTCAACCGATCTTGTTAAAAATATTATTACAAAGCATAGATCTACAGTATAGATAGATCTAAGTAGATTTAATTATATACTATGCATATATCTTAAATCTATGGAATAAAGTTTACATCAATATTTATAACCCTATTTAAAATAACAAATTTATTCCGAACAAACTCCAAAAGCGTAGGGATTTTATATTCTAAACGATTGTTAAGCTGTAACACATCCAACAATTACTCGTATACAAATATGAATATTTCGAGAATATATTAAATGGATGACACCGCTACGCATTTCATTATTTTCAGCCTGAAATATGTTTTCAAAATGGCTGTTTATGCATTTTAAAGGCTATATTTCACTAAAGTTTATTTACGGGCTACAGTTAATTTCGTAGAATTTGTTTAATGAAATATAAATTTATTGCATCCTTTTTTTCTTGTTGATGTCAATTATTAGGAGCCTAAAATGTAAAAAAAAAGAAACTCAAAACTAAGGATGCAGATGACTAAGGAAATATAGAAGAAAAAGGAAATCTGTGGGAGCGCTCAGAATTTTTTTATTCTTCTAAATATCAGAACTTTAGAAAATGGGTGATTCTTGATGAAATGAATTGACGATGAATCCAGCTATAATGCGCCTTGTTTTACAGTCCACATATTTTCGTGGCACAGTTCCCTCCAGTACAGTAATCCTCGGTAATACCAACAAAATGCCTGCGATAAAGGGGTTCCGTATAGCTTAATTCCAATAAAACTCAGTACGTGCGGTGAATGAGGATCCGCTAAACTCAATGAATCCATTCTTTCAAAGGGTTCAGTTTTAGTCCATTGTATGTTCGGCTTAGCG
This sequence comes from Euzophera pinguis, assembly GCA_947363495.1. Taxonomy (NCBI): domain Eukaryota; kingdom Metazoa; phylum Arthropoda; class Insecta; order Lepidoptera; family Pyralidae; genus Euzophera; species Euzophera pinguis. The sequence goes on along the minus strand of OX376170.1, from coordinate 7,706,979 downwards.
GAGTGAACTGCTTTACTTGTAGTTAGGTACAATACAATACAAAATATCTTTATTGTACACATACAAAAACAAACAATGTATTTTTGTATGTATGTAAAAATCTTTATTGTACACAAAGAACATAGTATCAGAATACAGATTACAACAAAAGGCGGACTTATCCCAATTAGGGATCTCTTCCAGTCAACCAAACTAACATAGGACACAGAATTATGGGCACAGAAGAGAGCACAACACGCAAAGAAATCTTAGGTGCATAGACTTACATCTAACATACAAATTTAATTACAAATAAAAACGGTAAGCTCAGCTCAAGTCCGATCGTCCGTAGTATTCCCTAACCCGAGATTTGAAAGAGTGAGAAGACAGCTCTTTTATCTCCAAAGGAAGCTTGTTCCAGAGATTTGCAGCGAAAATTTAAATGCGTAACACTGTGAGGAGTATACAGGTATGTTCAACTTTAAGTGGTGAGATGCTCGCAGACGGGGATCAAGATCCCGGAAGGTGAATTTACAAAAAAATTTAAAAATATGGAGCAAAGGTGGACCATTTTTATTGACTGGATATTATTCTTTATTCATAACTGTAACATATCACTGTGTAGCAACACAAAATTCTTTTTTTAAATACCATTTTCTGAAAATCTTTAGAAATAAGAAGTACCTTCGTATTAATATTATTTCTAATTTACGGTGTATTTGAATTTGTTAAACAAATAAAAGAGAACAAAATATCCTAAAATTACAACATGTTGAATATTTGGGCACAATGTGTCAATCTTCACTAACTTGTCGTTGTGTGCTCTTTCAATTTATAAAGTATAAAAATAGCAGTGATCAACCCACTCTCGTTTCGGAAGCTATTTTTGTATACATAGGTACCCTATTTTATAGTGATACAATCTATAAAAATAGGCTGCAAATCAATGTAGCGTTAAATATAATTACAGTGTGTGTACCTATATAGTTCGTACCGTTAAATTTTCACTAAATATTGCCTAAAATATGAAACTAATAATAAAAAATTATCGATTTATGAAATTATTTTGTCAATTTTTCGGCAAAAAGGAAGAATTAGTAAACAAACTTTCGATGGTTTTCCCCGCAATTTGTGGTCGAGATTTCCCAACTGGATGCGTCATCTGTTTACGAGATCTAACGCAGACCCCGAGGGAAAACCTCGATGAATGCACCATATATCTCATTCAGTACACTAATTAGTACATATTGGGATTATTTTAACTTGATTGATAAACTGCAGAACCATGCGTAAACAAGTTTATTCACTAGAGATATTAAAACCTAGAATATCAATTTCAGTTTAATTGTAGAGTACAGTTTGAAATTCGCTACGTTTTCACGTAAAAAAGCAATGCAATTTGTTCAACAATTACTTTGTACTCGATGTCATCTGAAATGTAATTCTGCAACTGACTAACAATGCTAACAAAATTCCTCTCGACTTTTACAATTTGCTTAAATTTTGCAGACTCTTGACATTTCGTAATCAACAAAAAGCAAGTCATTTTCGATTAAAAGAAACAAAATAAAAACGAGACGTCAACATGACAGACGTGACATGTAATTACACCGGAACATATTTTTTACGTCAACAATATTAGTGAATTTTGAACCTTATGCATATAGTCATAAGTAGAAATCAAACTTGACATAAAATAGAAGCCTCTCCTGCACTATATAGGGTAGGTAATGAAATGCTGGCGACATGCCGCCCCCTACAGCACGGGATTGGAATACTGATGTAACCTGCAAATTCGGAAATTCTACTATAGGATGCTAACTTTGCTGTCAACAAAAAAACGTGTACATTTTCCAAATTGGCAAATATGTATCTCGGCAATCTACAGTACTGTACAAATGAGGTGATGCAGTGGAAATAAGTCGGATGGAACAGTCGAAAGGACAAAGCTTTCATATGCACTTTAAAAAGTAAATACGAACTAGCGGAAAATGCTTTCAATGGGAGGAAGTTTAAATGGATTAGAGTTTACCTGCATAGGTAATTACATAACTTGAAGTAACTATATATTGTCTGCGTTACGCTATCATATAAACAGGCACAATGTTGATGTTAAGTACTAATTCCGTTTTTGAGAATGCTGTTATTACTTGAAGTTGGCATGAAGTTATATCAATTGCAATAGGTATACTTATATGACCAAGATTTGTAAAATACATTGCCTTGAAAGTTGAGACTCTATGCGCGAACATACCAGAGCAACAATATGAGGATGCAACTGGGAATGATATAACACATTTTTTATAATGTTATAATTAGAAAGAGATTTTTGGCTAAGGGATATACCACTCTATTTTTACTTTCGTTGTACCTTTTTTAAGATTGCTTTCTTGGTATAAAAGGCACGACAAGCAATTAGCCTCAGCTCCAGGTGGCTGGTGGTATTTAAAGATACCATGTTAGAGGGCAGGAGTCGGAAGAACCGCGTTAGAGGCCGAAAAGCGGTTTCGCAAAACTCTGATTCCAGAGGGTACAATGTCGATTTACCAAGTAACCAGTCGACATAAATGAATGAAAAGACTTTGAAATTAGACCACCCTAAATGATATGAATTAAAGATTCATCCAAAATTTAATACTACTAATAATTTAATTAAAGAGCTTGTTGAAGTGTTTCTTTTTAGATATGAACGTTTCCATCTATATATTAATTTCTATAAAGGAATATCCACATACGAAGCTATAATCGCCTTAAAACTTAAATCTCACCCATCAGAAAAGGTAGGCTTACACGGGATGACACTCAGAGTGCGTGGAGTGAAAACAAAGTGTGATTAGTTTATCTCACAAAGGGTTAACCCACTATTTTGTTGTAACACGTAATAATAGTTGCAAATTTGAGAAATTTATGTGTCATTCAAAGAAACGACTATAACGCCCTGTCATAGTTAAATACTATTGTTTGATATGGGTAGACGTAGCCGACGTGTTTTGATGTTGGATGAAGGGAAATGTTGTTTTTGCCGTTGAGCCCATAAACGACGAATTTTGTACATTACATGTTACTTTTACTAAAGGTAAATAGAACTTCCTTTTTTCGGTTGTCGCTTACATCACCCGAACAAATACATTTTAAATATTCAATCATAGAAAGAAAGAAGAAAAAAGAAAAAGTCTTTGTTTGATACATAACAAAACTCTTTTGAAAACTAAATTTAATAACTATTTAACAGGTTGAACAAAAAATATATAAAAAGTATTTTTGTGTATGTACCAAAATGGTATCCGCTTACGTAGCATAATGTCATGGGGTGAACCATGACGCTGGTCTTCCGTGGATGCCATGCTTAAATATCTATTTCTTATGTACTAATATATCGAGTGGGTTACATGGTCAATCAACTCTGTACACTCTGGTATCAGAGCTTCTCGGAACTTCCTTTCAGCCTCTGATGTGGTTTCTTTAATTACCACCAAATGGCAGCCGAACCAACAGCTCAATCAAAGTGCCTTTAATATCCTGAACAAACTGGAAACCAAATTTTTACGTAATCCACATATTGTTTGTTAATCTAAAACTTTTCTGAAGAATTAAGATAAAACAAATTATTCTTTTAATAATCGTGCACAAGTTCCAAAATTTTTACAAAAGCTTGGTTTTGTATTTGAGATTAAGGTTTTTATTATTTTTGACTTGATAAATTAACAAAAAATTAACAAGCTAAAATATCTTTATTACTTTTTGGCGCATTAAGGTATATTTGAACGTTATCAAAACGGATTTCATAAATTTGCAAGATGAATTAAAGAGAAAAGTCTGCAAGTCCAATTAAGCATATCAGATAGAAGTTGAAATTAATTAGCGCAAGGGATCGGTCGTAAATTTCAAATAACCAGATGTTTAAATAGAAACTTACGTTATTTTAACATTTCATTTTAATCAAATTAATACGAAACTTCCGTTTATATTCATTAAATTTAACTATTTTAATACGGTTTTATCGCGTTTATTACTTATTTATTTACACCTGACGTTTCAAACACTTTACAGCGTTCATGGTCGCAGGCAGAGGGTAAAACCGTATTAAAATAGTTTAATTTAATGAATAACAATCGCGAAAACATAAGAAATCATTCCGTTTATATACAATACAATACGATACAAAATATCTTTATTGCCCACATACAGTAACAAATAATATAACATTTACAAAGACTTCAACATAATATGAGCAAAGGCGGACTTATTGCTATGCAATCTCTTCCAATCAACGAGGTGAAAGAGAAACAGTTAAGTTAGTGTGGGTACAGCAACAGATATAGTTGAAAATTATAAACATACACAAATATTGCATACAAAATAAACATACTTAAATAACTTACATACTGTAACATTCATACGTACTGTATGAATATCTAAGCGAAAATAACAGCAGTATCAAGTCAAAGTAAGAGGTAGTATTCTTTCAAGCGACTCTTGAAACTGGTTATTACAGTATATTGTTTAAATATACTGTAATAAGTAGATATGAATATGTAAATGCTAGTACCAATACTATAACTACATAAAGGGACATGAAACTATACTTATAGTGACACTCCCAAGATATCACGAGTTTAGTAAGACTTCCGTGACAGCGCACCCATCTTCTCAAGCTTGATTAAGATTTAAGAAAGTTTATATGTACACATTGTTTGAATTTGTATCCACATGTAAAGTTTTTATAGATGGTACAACAATGAGTATAACTATCTATCGTTGATACAAATGTGGAGATTAAAGAGGAAGTCTATTCAGTCCAGCTCAAGACCACTGTATCCGTATTTGCGAGTTGAAATGGCCATTTAAGTCATTTAATAATATGTGTTTAGACCAGTATGGGGTACTTGATAGCTATACGCGTGTGACGTACCCGCTCATTCATATCGAGTGGGCTTCATGTTCAATCGACCCTATACTCCCTGGTGTCAGAGTTTTTGTAACGTACTAAAACTCGTCTTAAATACGTATAGCGCAAGAATCTGCGTGGACAGTCTAGTCGGTAACGTAGATCAACTGATCCCTTCCCCACGATATGGCTATAAAAAAGATGACTTGTAGGTAACCACACAAAAAGATTATTTAAATAATAACCAGTTCAACATGAAAATAAATGCTCGCTCAATAAAAAGAGAGTTCGTCTTAAAAAGAAATAATTAACAAAGAGAGTTTCCTAACACCGTTAACAACTTTTCTAGCGATACATAATTGAACATCTTCTTGAGCACGAAGCTAAGTTCTCAAATGCTGGCAGGTGTTTTAGTGTAAACTTCTAGTTTTCAACTTGTTACTTGCAGCTAATGGTAATAAAACTACAACACTGCTTGTAATCAACTTTCCTTATGGTAATGGTATGTAACAACATAAATTTCACATTAATTTGTCAATCGAAAATAATATGCATATGTAGCCAATATTAAAATTTCTTCTGCATAAGCCTATACACACTTATCGGAAATATGTTAGCTTTTGTTCGTTACACTTATTTTCTTAGTATAAAACATTATTTTCTCTGTTGAAAAATATGTCACCTCAATTTAGCCTACCAAGAGTTCAAAATAAGAGAACCGCTATCTTGACTGAAAGAAAGGAAAAGCTTATAAAGAGTTCTAGTAAACTAATCTTTTTGAATTAAGACACCAGTTATTTTGGTTTAAAATTATTTAAGTACATGACTCCTATCGGAAACAACATATTCTTGCTTTAAGATAAACAGAGTTCAAGACGAGACATCCGATTTGTTAGGTTTACGAATTGATTTGTCTTAAATATTTTTTCAATATCCAATCATTAGAACGAAGAGAATCATAATCTATATTCAAGATTTTATAACATTCAATAAATCGCCAATATTATTTTGGTTGAATCTATTTTTTATTTACTTAATTAAATATTACTTTGAAATTCAAAGCAATATGATATCTTTCTTAACTGAAGAAATTTTACTGCATAGTGCATATATATGCGAATATTTGCTTGGATTAAAGAATCCTTTTTTACCGTGTAGAAATGAAATGTAACAATGTTGAATTGATAGCAAATTCTTTAAATTTCGATAAGCTAAAATGGTTATTCGTGCGATTTGGTGAATATTTCCAAACGCGCGGAAATCGTGTCACAAGATTTGCGAATACTGCAAACGCATAAAATGCCTAGAGAATATTTATTATTTTACCGTGAACAGGAATTTTATTGTTAATCTGATTTAGTAGCAAACGATTTGGGGCTGCGGGACGTTCGCGATTTCCGATTTTACGCTCCGTTGCACCACAACTTTTACATTTTTGTTACCAGTGACGTCTTCCAACGCATCGATTTAGTTTCTATGAAAGTCATGAGCTATACTTGTATGTGTTTCTTTTTAAGAATTGATTTTTTTAAAAGCAAACATATTGAACAATAAGAAAAATATACATTAACGGATAACTAATATTAAAACGAAAAATAAACTTAAAATATAAAATATTATTATTGTGTTTATTGTATAAGCTACGTAACCTTTTATTACGCTACATTTTGAGAACAACTTTACCAATTTTAATAATATTTCTTTTAACTTTCGGATACATTAATGAAGAGTTTTATGATAAGAATAGGAAGTGGCACTGAAAATTGAAAAAAATACGAATGTGCGAAACTGACGCAGACCGTGCTCTATATTTTATTAGAAACTAGCAGCCCGTCCCGACTTCGTCCGGATTATACAAATTATGTAGTAGTAGGTTGAAGCTAACCTCTTCATTTAGCATTTTTCAAAACGGGCTACATAGATCTCCCTAAGGCCGTGTCAATTAGTCCTATTAACCGATGAATACTAGGTATATGTATTCATCTCATGATGTGGTGGTAAATCCCGCCTACAAAAGTATTTATTTCCAAGGAAGATCGAAACATAAAATAATCTATCTTTTGGCTCTATGGGCACATGCCTCCGCCACTTCGGTAGGCATATCAAAATTTAGAAAAAGTAAATGTCAGTGTCATAGTCAAACTATCGAAACGGTTAAATGTTTTATAGGTACGTCTACGGATGTGCCCCATAGAGCAGTCAAGATCGATTTTTCAAGTTCACTTTCAGGGGAATTAATTAAAAAAAACTTAGAACTAAGTTGTTCACAACTTCGTCTCTCCAGCGGTACCTGGGATGACCGACTGGTCGCTTTCCACTCGGTCGATCCGTGTACACTCTCTTAACATCCACGGGGAAAACACGTTAAATGAAATCGTAAATATTTACTACAATTTTTTTAACACTCCCTCTGTTTCGTCATCAGCTCCCGTTTCCATGACGCATGCCTTCCGGTTGCTTCCATTCCTATTATTATATTATCTTGGCATGTTTTTACGACTGGCCGCCTGCCTAACATCAACGCTCCTTAGAAATGTGTCCTCAGCTACCGCTTCCATGATGATTTCCCTTCTGGAACCCTATTTTTGAAATGTGTGGCATATATGTCGAATGAAAATCATTCGATATCGTACAAAAAATATTGGACTCGCCGATTTTGCGTGAGTCACACTTTTTAAAAATAGCACTTCTGGGTGTTTCTATTCCTATTATTTTTTTGGTCTGTTTTAACACTGGCCGCCTACCTAATGTCCATCTCATTGGGAACGCAGAATGCACGTTTAGAAACTGTTAAATGTTTGATAGGTACGTTTACCGATTTGGCCTATAGAGCAGTCAAAATCGATTTTTCGGGGGAATCAAACGTGATAATTTTTTTAAATTCCAAGGCGTTCACGTCTTCGTCTCTCCTGCGATACCTGGAACGATCGACTGGTCGCTTTCCACTTGGTCGTCCCGTGTACGCTCTCTTAACACCGTCTACCCAGCTAACAGTATCAGAATATCCCCTTTTAAAACATCCACGGGGAAAATACCTAAAATTAAACAGTCAATATTTACTACAACATTTTTTAACACTCCCTCAGTTTCGTCATCAGCTCCCGCTTCCATGACGCATGCCTTTCGGTTGTTTCCATTCCTATTTTTATCTTGCCATGTTTTTACAACTGGCCGCCTGCCTAACGTCAACCCTCCTTAGAAATGCGTCCTCAGCTCCCGCTTCTATGACGCCTTCCCTTGTGGAACCTAATTTTTAATACAGGTTTTTATTTACATAAATAGTGAGGCCCTACTACCTGTTTATTTATGTAAAAAATTTAAAGGAATAAATGATTTGATTTGAAATGTGTATCGAAAGAAAATCGAAAAAAAACCTTCGATATCGAACGAAAATCATTCGATGTCGTACAAAAATTATTTAGCTCGCCGATTTTGCGTAAGTCACACTTTAAAAAAAAGCACTCCTGAATGATTGCATTCCTATAATTTTGGCCTGTTTTACGATTGGAAGCCTGCCTAACGTCAATCTTCGTTGGAAACGGAACTTTAGATTGATACCCCTGAAAGCGTGTACTTCGTACCGTTTCTTTACGCGAAGGGATTGTAACACAAAACAAAATCCATAATATCTTTGAAATGGAATGTCCGAATTCATTCATTCAAAGAGTAATTTACAGGTATCAAACCATCCTTGAATATAAAATGATTTATTTGGATAAGGATCAAAACCGAGAAACGAATAATATGGTCTAATTTGTACCAGCGTTACTATTGCAAATTTTAACATGAAATAGTAGTTGTTGTGACGTAACTAAAATAGTTAGACATATAGTACTATGGACTTTTTTGTAGATCTTTTTAATATGTACAATACTTTAGTACATTATTTTAATCTATCCTCTATAGTATAGCCAGCGTTTACAATGTAAGAGCAAAAATGTGTCAATTTACTGCCGTAAAACCTCTAAAACAACCTCTAAAATTATCAGTGTTTCTCCACTATATTATGCATGTATTATACAAAAAAACCTTCCTCTTGAAACAACCTAGCTATTAAAACAAACCCCATAGCTATACAGCTAGTGATTAGTAAAATTATAGTCTTTCTCTCTATCTTGGGTTTATTATATCGGTAGTCTCTGCCTACCCCTACGAGAAACAACGTTATTACAATTATACATGTGTTTAATATTATTAGTTGAAATAATAAATAGATATAAAAGGTCGATTTTTATTAAGTGCAAATATTTTGAGGGGTGTTTATTAAGGCCAAAGATTTTTAAAATCTACAGACTAGTTTTTTTTTTCAATTTGCCTAACATTTTTTTTTTTTTTATATAACTGAAAGCGCGCTAGAAAACTCATTCATCGTAACAATCTCTCAATGCTCGCACCCCAAACTACGTTTGAATGGAATTTATTTGCTATTTTCGTAATTCCGTTCATGATAGACAGAGATAAAATGAGTTTTACAACTTCTGGATGTCTTAATTATTACTATTCAGTAAAATATAAAAGTTCTATTTTCTCGAAAACTAGCGTATATAAATTTATGAAACCATCATAAATCTGTTTAATATGCCTTAATTATTTAGCCCTAAAAGTATTTGTTTTTAATTTAAATCCACCTTATAGAACAACTGAGCAATAAAACTGATTGAAATCAAAGTAAGGCATAAATAGCTAAAAAATAAATTACAATGATTTTCAAAGTAACTTGTACGCTAAAGGTCCGTTATATTCAATGCCGCTAAAATATTCTTCTTGTACAATTTACATTGTTTAAAACAGACTAAGCTTTGCATTGTATCATACCTATAATAAAGAAATACCTGGTTATTTTCAGAATAAAGAGAATTCGCTCATTTATTAACTCACGTTTTCTTCTGAGTAGAAATTAATTTGCATAACCTGACTTTACAAAGCCCATTGTGTTTGAAAGCATGATGGGTTTATACTAAAGTTATTTATTTTTATACTTTAATATTTATTTTTTGATGATTTTTTTGCCTCTTTGCTCATACAAAACTTTGGAGCTAATATTTTGGTGCAGTAAAGAGCTTTGTATTGTTTTTTTTTTTGTAGCATTATCTAACTTACTTTTCTAAGTATACATTACAATTTATTATCTGTACTATGGGGATATTTGTATTTATATATTTTAAAAGACTCAGCATGATACGCAATTAACTATGTCATCGTATCTCGAAAATCATTGATTTATTTTATATTACTATTCGGTCAATTGATATTGGGATAAGAATTTTATGCCAATATCAATAAAGTTCAGTATTTTTTAATGTATCGCGTTCGGATACACGCAATTAGGGACGTATAGAAGTAATTTATCAGTGGGGAGTGAGAGTGCAGTGCGACAATCAGGAAATGCTTTTATTTTTCACTATTTCGTGGCTTTTATTGGTGCTTTGGAGGTTATGGCCTGTGGAACATCAGGCTCCACACGTGACCAAGGGATAATTTATTTATGTTGGGCAGTGATGACAAGAACATTTTTTCGACTCGAATTTATTATGTATTAGTTTGGGTGAGCTGCGGGTCTAAAATCGCCACTTAGCGCGAATCACAATATGATCACAATATGAATCACATTGCAAATCCTAAAATGGCCCTAATTTGGCAGTTCATAAAATGAATCACGAACAATTCATTGCATGCAATTCTGCAGTTTGACATTTTTCTATGGAAATACGTAAAATGGCTCACATAAAAGGAATTGCCTTTATGTCAATCAGCAGAATCGGGTCTAAAATCGCCACTTAGCGCGAATCACAATATGATCACAATATGGATGTCATTGCAAATACTAAAATAGCCATTATTTGGCAGTTCATAAAATGAATCACGACCAATTCATTTTATGCAAATCTGCTGTTTGACAGTTTTCTATAGAATTTCGTAAAATGGGTCACTTTTACAGAATTGCTTTACTGTCAAATAGCAGAATCATAAAAAGTTACTCTTCAGCAACATCTACAGTTCATTTCTCCAAATTTCACAAAAATTTGCTCAATTGTGGAGTGAGAATACTTTGTTATTTTGATTTTAGGGTAATTCGACAAGTTTAAAAACTGTTTCGATTCGTCAAGCGAATTTTTATCATTTATTGTTGTTTAAATTCGTCAAATAAGTACTAATAAGATTTCGTATTAAATTGCAAAGAGAATTATAATCACCAACGTTTGATTAAATTGTTATTATTTCGTGTAAAGATCTCGGTTTGTCCGAATTTTTTTTTAGAACATGTGCCTATATGAGGTAGAAACATGTATTAAAGGTAGGAAAGACGCGTCTAGCTAGACGTTGCCGTCATCGCAGTGCGAATCTAACGACCAAACCGATACCTATAGGGGGATTACCATGGTATATAAAATTTATCTAAATGCGAGTAAGTAGGCGTGATAGCGCTTTAAGGGATGTAATGTAGGGCACACATCTCGCTTACTCATTCGCATTTGTTGGATAGAATAAAGAGATCATGGTAGCCCTTTTTTTGGTGTGTGCTTCCTTTTCTGCATAAAAAGTTATGACTTGAGAGGATTAACTACTTGGCCGATACATGGCACTTCTTTTAACTAATCTTATTTCTGTGATCACACAAAAACAAAGCAACCGACTTGCCTTTACGAATTAACATCATATCACCATAAAATAATTACTAGTACTAACGATATCGCAAAAATAAGATAAGGTATCATGTTTGTGTGCCAGTTAAGCCTCTTAATCTTAATCTTAATTTTATATGGTAACGCCCACATTGTACTTCTATAGAGATGTACCTAGGTATCGCCTTCTTAGTTATTTACACACCGTTGTGCGCTATTTATATAAAATAAGTTGATAGTAAGCCACGACTAAAGAAGAACAAAAAATAAGAAGAGCCTAAAAGACTTGTTTCCACGGCCGTAAAACCCATTTTTTGTTGACAGATGATTGCACTTGATTGACATTGACTGATTTACGCTGATATGATAGACATTATCTTTATTGCCACTATTAAAAATAATTATTCAAGTAGTCTCTATTTTCTTTATTGCGTACTCAAAATCCTAATGCACGCACGTCAAATAAACAATAATCTTAATTTCCTGTTTCACAGTACGTCTAACATCATTAATAAAAAAGAATTATATAAAAAATAATGAATCAGTTTTGTTTTTGAAGATTTGCTATGGCAATATTAACACGACAAATGATTCACGAAATGAACTGAATTGTTAGTGAATTGCAAATGATGCGTGTCCATTTTACAAAAAAAAAAGGAGAATTGCAAAGGAATTGCTAGGAATTCACGAAATGAATTCCTTTTGATGAATTGCTCAAAGTGGCGCTTTTAGACCTACTGAACATAGAAAAGAAAAATATTAAAAAGTAATGTGTTAAAAAATATTATCTAAGCACACATGTTTTTGAAAGTGAATCAAACATTCTCAGAATCACCACCTTTTAAAAAAAAATACAAGTTAAGTTAGTAAAGGTATGTTAGTTATACACAGACGTACTAAAAGTTCCAAACATAAAATTTTCACAAGCCTGAAGTCTTATAAGGCATGTGAATGTTGTCATTGTCAAATCATCTATATGAGCTCTTTAATGCAATCAGGGGTCATCTAAAATCAGGAATACATCACCGTGTAGTAGTATTCTAGGACTCCATCATCAGTTTTTAATAGCGTAAAGTTACCGGGGAGTGTCATAAGTTATAAACGAAATTGCATACTGATGGTAGAAGCCCTGTGTCAGTAGGGTTAAACCTTTTTTTGCTAATTTCAGCCAATAACTTTCATTGAATGGTTACAAGCGGTCGGCGTCGACAGCTGGACCGTTGCCAACCCTACCTGCGACGTGTTGAAAAACGGCCGAAGCTTTACTAAACTAATTGGTTGTTCGTTAGGGTTGCCGACGGTGAGATATTAGTACAGATTGATCTGCCACAGGGAAATTACTTTGCTGTAAGTGGTTATTAGTATATATAGGGTTGTATTTATCATCGTGATTTTGGTGTCATGTAGCAATAAAAGCATGGTACGGTGAATAATTTATTTCCTTGGATGCACGCTGGAGTATTGTGTAAGTATGCTCTTCTTACACGGTTTAGCAAAATAATGGATGCACGCTGTCGTTTCCTAGAGCCAAAGGTAAACAAAAAGGTAGGACCCTAAAATATCCTATCTAAAACACAGTCAATAAGACAACAGCTCAGTTTAAAAAAAATGCGAGAAACCTTAATATTTTGAGAATAGTACTATTTCTGTAAGTAAAATAAGTAATAGGTATCATTAGTGTCAGATACATATTTAATTAAGAGTCTAGCGGTTAATCATAGACAAAATACTTAGAAACACTTTGACTAATATACTTATTTCTCGGAGAGTTCTTCGGCTGATTCATATAGCCTAAAATTATTTTCAATGTTGAATCAATGGAACAGATAAAAGAAACCGACCAGACATGTCACATGTGGCATTCGAATAACCAATACACATCTGCGGTCGAAAGCAGTTTGAAAAACATTAACATGACTCAATTATTACAAAAAAACATTTTTTTTTTAATTTTTTGGACATTTTCACATCAAACTCTTTTTAAACGGTTCTACAATACTCACTTATATAAAAAGTAATACTTGGCTCCAGCCAGTATTCAGTAGTCTTGAAGAGAGTCTTCAGAACCGGAAGTAAATTTGGCAAGTCTTTTGTACAAATAACATGGCTGAAACACCGGAAGTGCCCTCAGTGACGGGGCGTTAAGCACAGTGATTACGGGACGCTACTTTGCATGTTGGTACAGATAAGAACGGAAGGGATACGTGATTTTGTTTTTTTTCTGTCGAACCTTTAACCATTTGCTGACAAACGGCCGAGCTTATCAATTCGGATGTATCTTCATTTTTCGGATAGTATAGAATATAGTATGTAAGAACTTTTGCCAAATAAATAAAATTATTATTTAAATGAATTATTGTGAAAATTATTGAAAAATGTAAGCAAATGTCGTTATTCTGGTCAAGATCAGGCTTAGGTGTACTTACTAAATCTTCAATGTCGGTATCTTTGGAATCAGAAAGACAAAATAAACCTTACGTTATTACTTAAAACGAATACATATTATATAAACTATACTTTATAATACAAAGACTATACGTTGTCAAACTCCGCGTGACAAAACGCGTGCAAAGTTTTGAGTTCAAAATGTTTTGTTCGCATATCTAACTGGGAAACTTTGAATAACTTAATTTGAGACAATTAAAGCAGTAAAAGTTTGGCATTTAGCAGACATTTGCAGGAAATGCAGCGAAACATTTTAAGTGTATTTTAAATGCAATTTTAGTAAAAACTTAAGAGTAGGATAATGTAGTTTTCCTTTTTACTACTACCTTTTGTGTTCGAATGTACGTTTATAGTCAACTTCTTGGCTATCTCAGTAGAAGTTAATGTTCTTGTTTTTTTTAGAAATAAACCCGGGAACTGGTAAAAGACGAGATACTTTATAAAGGGTAGAGACAAGAAAGTTATTCTAGCTATCTCTTTTTAGATTTAAAGTAACTGTCACTGGCGAATAAGAGCAACTAACAAAATAATTTCATTTCCACTAACATAATAATTAGAAGTTGAAATGTGAGTATTTAGTTTAACTATTCACTTTTTAATATATTTTTTTCTGATACTATGTTCTTTGTGTACAATAAAGATTTTTACATACATACACACTATTATAGACTTGCATAATATAATGTCATAAATATGGATGAATCTTTATATATTTTAAAAGCCATACTATAATATTATAAATGCGAAAGTCTGTCTCTTTCTGTCTGTCTATCTGTTACGTTTTCACGGCCAAACCGCTAATATAATATATTTTTACTAACATAATAATATAATAATAATATAATATATTTTTACTAACATAGCTATTAAGTATCACTGTAACTAACACCATTATGGACTCAAATTGTCTGAAAATAAATAAAATAAAATAAATAAATAAAAAATACTTAATGTAAGTGAATGTTTTCTGTTAAATTTTAGTTACCGACGAGATTTATCTTTATGTAATGCAGATGAAGATATAACTGAAAATTAATTCGATCTTTTAATAATGTAAAATTTTAAAAAACTAATAAATAAATTGAATTGGAATAAATATTTAATTACTACTTCTATGTTTATAAATAAATAAACAAATTGCAGTACATCAAACGGTTTCAGTGTATTTGCTTATATAAACGGTTAGTAGTGGTAGAATGACGATTCAAATTAATTGCTTGTCGAGTGAGACCACCACATGCGTTTACATCATGGAGTAATTACAAAGAGGAGATGCCGTAATAAGCGTTTTGTAAGAAAGCGTTTGTGAGGCTACACGGGGCGGAAGGCAGACGTGCGGGGTGCTTGGTTTCGGCCGTGGCTCCAATCATACAGCACGAGCAATGATAAGCTCCGCCCAGTGCAGTGTCGGCGAGGCGCCAATGATCACGTCACTGCGCCATTCCAAACGGCATCTCCTCTTTGTAATTACTCCATGGTTTACATTACCTTATCTAGTCCATTTAATACTGCTACAGTCTAGTCTGTAAACCTGTATTATACCTATGTAATAAATAAAGAGAGCCAATAGGGGAATTTAAAAGTATAATTTAACAGGTCACCTGTAACGGCAACTAAGTAGGCAAACAGGCGTACGGCCTACCTGATCGTAAGTGGTTACCGTAGCCTATAAACGCATGCAACACCGGAGATGTCACGAGCGCGTTGCCGACCTGCCCGCTGTCAGCACAGCGACCCCTCTGGAGCCTGGCGACCCTACTCACCAGCAGGAACAAAACACTGCATCACAGTGTTATTTGGCTGCGGTCTTCTGTAGGGTGGAGGTACTTCCCCAGACGGACTACTCCTTACAAAATGTCCTACCTCTCTTAGAACCTACTATGGATAACTTTTACAGACCTCTGAATCTTACAAATAATTTTGAGTTTGAAAAGACTAAATTGTGTGCGTCGTGTGCCTTTCGTACCTAAGTAAAAAATAAATCATTACGTTCCAAAGGCACAGTGACTTTTTTGTAATATTAAGTACATGTTAATGTTGTTTATTTTCTATGCACAGTAAATAATAAATATATTTGTATATTTTTATATATAAGCTAAAGTGACCCCATGCCTTCAGATAGATGGGCCTGACCAGCAACATAGTGGATTTGAGGGACGTAGGCCTCGAGGGAGACCATGTAAACGATGACGGGATGATCTGGATGAATTCAACAGTGGATGGCATCAAACGACACTTGGCACAGATGCGTACAAAGCGAAAGGGTAGGCCTTTGCCCAGCAGTGGGACACATAACGCTGTTAAAAAACATTATGTAGACATTTAGAAATTATTTAGCAACTGTTGTAGGTTTGGATTCTGATTTTGATAGGTAGCTTATTAAATTAACAGCCTCAAGCCTGTGCGTAACAGTTTACTAATTGCATGCCAAAATCATGGTTTCAACGTTTCACGAGTCACTGGTATGTACACTTAAGTGGATATGTAAAGCGTTGTACCATTAAGGGCCGATTTCACGAGCATTGTTCTTATCTAAGATTAACTAATCTAAGGAATAAAAATGGATGGCAGGCATTTTTATTCTAGAGACAGAGTCCTTGTACCGGAATTATACGTAGATTAACATTATATTCTTAGGTTAACTGTGTTTTGAAATTGAAATATAAACTTTATTATACAAGAGTAAATTGTCATTGTCCTTGGAATAAAACCTATATGACTTTGGTAGATCGGCCCTTAAAATGAAATAAGTACTTACTCCTTAATTTTTGATGTTTCTTAGAAACTGTTTGTATCAAATTGTTTAGATAATTTAGAAAAACGGATGATGATACTCCAGGAATTATAATTAATAAAAAAAAAAGAATAATTTATAATTAGAAAATATTTGGTAAGTTTAGGTACGTCCTACTTCAAATATTTCTAGTGTTCATTTTTTATTTGGAAATAAAATGTATAATTTTTTTTTTTTGGAAATCATTCTATCAAGTTACAGGTTTTACACATAAAAAAGATGATTATCTGACAACAAAGGATATAAACACACATTATACAATGAAATAAAGTCAAGGACTTCAAATACATTAATGGAGTGGCAACAAAATGAATTCAGAAATCTTTTTAAACCGTATTAAATTACAAAAAGGGTGAAATTCAATTAAAATCGATTTAATTTAATAACCGCTATAATCGAATACATGTTAATGAAAATTATATACTTACATAATATTTATCAAACAGAAATAAATCAAAGAATATATTGAAAATATATATTAATGTATCAAATGTATTAAACCGCGCCTTCTCGTGTCAGAGGCTAAGATCCACTTCAGTAAATATGAAATGTCCATGTAAAATAAATAAGTAATGATATATAGATAAGTACCTATATATCATATTTAAGTAATGATAGATGCGTAATTCTTTGTGTAACAAAGAATCAAACAGCAATTAGGAAACAATAAAAGAGCAACATAATATATTTATTTAAAGAATTACTACACACAATTTTGCCGCGTTTATTACCTACATATTTTTACATCTAAAGTTTCAAACACTTATCAGCGTTCATGTTTGCAGTTAACATTTTATTTTATAAGGAATCGATACTATGTGTAACAATCGGGAAAACATAAAACAGCATTAACATACATTACATTTTTATATATATTTGATCCTTTAGCTAATAAAATAGTCGTAGATATGTAAGTAGTCAATGTTATCACATTTCTCAAGCACACACACACACATTTTGTATATTATCGCTATATGGTAATATACAAAATGTGTGCAAACAATTCCTATTTGGTATTTCATGCAATGTAATACGTAAACATGCACAAGTATATAAGTAATGAGTATATTCTGAATGTTAGATAAATAAAGCAGTTTGAATTAATTTTGAATATAAATCGGGTTTGATTCACGCGGACGCACAAATATTTGCTTTGACATGTTTGCTCGTTGTTAGAAAATGTTTTAAACATTTTGCGACAGGTAGATATTTCATAAACCTGTAAAAACAGCCAATTGCATAGGACCATTAGAATGTAAAGGATGTAGTCGGTTACCTAGTTAGAATCTATTCATTCATTCATCAATCAACTCTGTACACCCAGAGTTTTTCAGAGCTGCCAACCCATGGATATCCTCTACTTTTTCATTTAACTACTTGGGAAAGGTGAAAGGCTGAAAGGAAGGGTAAAAAATTAGTATCACATCATAATTTCGCTACTTAATTTTTTTTTTATACAACTAAGTATTCAAACAGGCGTACGGCCCAACTGATGGTAAGTGGTTACCGTAGCCTATGAACGCCTGCAACACCGGAGATGTCACGAGCGCGTTGCCGATATAAAAATCTACTCGTTTTTAAACATTTTGTGCCGAACCAATTTACCTTTTCTTTTTATATTTGATAGTAGGCAACAACATTTTAATAATTATACTTTGTGATTATAATTATTTAAAATTTGCAAAACAATAAATTCTGGGTTTCTTTGTCCTGTCTTTATTTTATTTTTAGAGCGAGCGTGTTTACCATATTCCCGAAATAAATCATAGCCTTTGACCTGGAAAACCGAACCAAGTCTTAACCAAGTTTTAGCCTCACGTTGTTATGGCTCCTCTTCTTGGCAAAGGTTATCTCACTCATTAAAAAAAAAAATATCAAAGAAAAAATATCAGACATCGACCCGCCGAAGAAGTCCACCATAGACTCCAGTCTATGGAGGTCAGTACACTCCATAGGGGTTGATTAACAAGGGTTGCTACGCGACGGTCGGAGGCGAAAGCGACGAGACGGCGGCGGGCCCGGCCGTTACGCGCCCGATCCGGAGGGCGCGCGGCCGGACCGCTCACTAATTTCAAAATTTGCTTAACCGGACCGGATTATTTTAATTTTTTTTTGGAAAATACCACACTGAGTACTGTTGAGTTTTAAAATATTGTTAATTAAAAATCTAATGAATTTTCATTCAACTCATTAGAGTTGTCTTTATTCGTAATACTTATTTGTTTTCTATTTTGTGTTTCTTTTTTTCAGCATTTTGTATTTATGGTGAGAAATAAAACACCTATAGATCTAATGATCAAATCTAGGTAGCGTAATTTTAGTGAACATAAGCCCTCTTACATTAAAAGCGTCCACATTAAATATGTTTTGTTTCGTTTTTTACCTAAAATATAAATAAAAAAGTTAACAATATGTAATTTTCATAAATAGGGCGGTTAGCAAAGAATATTGTTAACTATTCAGAGAAATGAAGTTAAATGAAAATCAGTAATTTCTGGTCGTTAAATCATTTATTGTTTGTATAAAATTTATACAATTTAAATAGATTAACTGAAAAAGACTAGATAGCATGTTTGGTTCCCTGTCAACTAGGTATTAGATAACTTAGTATTTAAGACAAAGACTGACCCTGTCTTATTAGTTTACTTCCATAGTTGCATTATTTTTGTTATGCGAAAGAGATAGACATAGGCCTATTCAAAAATGACTGTTGTTATCAAACCAAATGTCACCAGTTATTTTAACTAAAATACTTTTGGGGTGGCATAATGCACTATAGTATCCTATTGTTATTTACTTGGTGTGCAAATTTAATACTTAGCCCTGTTTTATGTTGCTTAACATCATGTACTCACTACTACTACTATTTACTACTACTACTACTACTATGTACTTGATATTTTATTTAATTTTTATTTAACACCATGAATTTAAGTTAAGTAATAGTATTTTTTTTTAATCGGAACTATTTAGTATTACACAAAATATAAAAATTAAAGCAAAAGACAGGGCCCGGCCGTGGGTCGTTCGGAACGGGCGCGTAACGGCCGGACCTGAGACGGCGCCATGGTCGTCTCGACGCGTGACGCACCCGACACCTCTACAGCTTTTTGTGAAATCTGACTTTATCCGATTTTTCACATGTTTAGTCTAGACTGTTTTGTTAAATTGACATTCCATTTCCAAACACATTCTTCTAAATTATTAATAGATTTCTATTTTAAAAAGCTAGGTGGATTTCAATTTAGGCGCAGTGTAAATAAAAATCGTCGGTTGAAGATACTTTTGTTTTGGCCGCGTTTCAGCTAGCTATGTAATGAAGACGTTATCTGACTATCCATAATGGGGGGTTTATCTAGCAGGATGTACCACGTGCAGGTGAGGTTGTGCCCGTTTTTACATATGGTGCCCAGACGTGATTCTAAAGTCCAAACTCAAGATTTGCCAGAGAGCAATGAAGTGAAGTGTTTTACGTGTCACAAGGCGTGTTAGGATAAGAAACAAGACACTTCGTTCTAGGACAGGAATCGCCGATGTGGGACGCAAAGCAAACTTGAATGGGATTGGGCGGGTCATCTCTGCTGCATGGATAACAATAAAATATCCACTAATTGGCGACTTGAGGGTGGCTGGCGAAAGAGAGAAAGGCCGAGGATGCGCTGGAGCGACGACTTAGGAAGATTCGAGGTGGTCAGAGGTGGCGGAACAGAGAGAGCTTTGGAAGGAGTTGGGGGAGACCTTTGACCAGCAGTGGGACAATTTAGGTTAATAAAAATGTAACGAATAAACTTAAGCCTACTTAAATTATACTAATATTTCTTAGCATATGGTACTAAGATTTAGATAGAATAAATATTAACAATGTCAAATTATGGGATTTTATTCAACGCCTGTATAAAATTAAATTCTGACTTAAAATATATTTTATACGTTATAATTTAAAAATATTAGTTTTTCTTGAAAACTTAATCGAAAATATTTATGTATTTGTAAAATCAATCACCTTCTTTTTAATCAATGTTCTTCATTTCTCTGAAACAAGATTTTTCTTCAGAAACCGCAACGGCCACTCCTTTGCGGTTTCTAAAGAACTTTTATAGCAAAGCAATCAATTAAGAAACTTGGTGCACAAAATTGAAGAGACAATGCTTCTCAATGTAAACACGATAAACAATTCAATTGAATCATTCGCTAAAAAAGATTCCTTGAATTGCTACGTGCCAATTTATTTTGCCTGCAATTTTCTTCGTATTGTTTATTTTGTTTAACTTAAATTACAAGTAGCATATATGTAATAGTGTTTATATATAACCTTCTTGCCTATTTAGTTCTTCCTGTAAATGACAAAGATACCATTTGTACTTTTCTATGGATATAATAAGTACCTAACTTAGCACACATGTCTCAAATATAAGTGACAGTATCAATCATTTTCGAGGAGTCTATAGCATACAGTGTTAGAACCTTCTATAAGATTTGATGATGTAGGAAAATAAAATAACTTTGTAACATTTATTAAACAATTTTGTTTTTTGAATACTTTCCGAGAGTCCCCTGACCTGTTTTATTCTTGTTAGTGGTGTTAAGAACATAAAGCACAAAGAACAACTTTTACTCATGAACTTTAATAGACCAACGTTAAAAAACTCCCTTAGGAACCGTCGTGGGAAATTCTTCTTTAAACCTAAACTTTTTATTACATAAGCATTTATCTATAGGTAAGTCTACTCTGCAATCCGTGATTTGGAAAGGAGGAAGCTTCCGACTATAAATAGCATTATAATTCTATTGCTCCGATTTCCCTAAAAGGGATTACGGGTATTTATTGCAGTCGCTCCATTGTAATAACTAGTACCTCGATCCACATCTAGGACCATGATTAACGAAGCAAACCGGGGGCTCCGAAATGCAAGCTGAAGATACAACTGAGAATAACACTTAATCGAAAAACAAGTAAAACATTTAGTATTGCAACACCCACGGGCAGAAAGAAAGGGTGGATTAATATTTACAAGAAGAGAAGAATTTTCTTCTCCTTTACCTTATCCCACTTCGTTATCTGGGATCGCCACAGTATGTTAGTTTCTTCCTCTTTCCTCTATCCCTAGCCATTTCCTTCTCAACGCCCTTCCTATTCATGTTCTCCCTGATACAATCTAGCCATCTCTTTTTTCGTCTTCCTCTATTTCTTGCTCCCGCGACCTTTAAATTTGGCATTCTCTGAGTAATATGATTATCCTCCCTCGTCACAACATAACCGTACTATTCCAACCTATTAAACAATATCATATGTGAATTTTTGAGAACGCAGAAGAGCAATTTCGTTTTTTACACAGGATTTTCATCACAGTCAGTAAATGGCGGTAAACACAATCTGCAATGACGCAATGTAATTAATGAACGTCGATCAAACATATGCAAACAAATAACTGTGGGGTTTTCAATAAATACGTCTGGGAATCGGGTTTCAGTGGAGCGTAATGTCTGCCAATTGAATTAAGTATATAAACTCACGTTCGGTAATAATTTAGATATCGGAAAATTATCTTATACTCGTAGATGGGATTGCTACCGAGTAGTCAGTATTTCACTAAGCTATATGAAGATATTTATTCCGTTACACAGAGGTTGCATGTAAATAGTGAAGGATACATAAAAGTAGCCTGGAAGAGATTACACTAGCGAAAAGGCCGCCTACTGTTTGTTACAGACAACCTATCTTTGTATGTAATTATCTATGGTGCAATAAACTGTTTTAACTTACATAAGTGAAAATAATTATTAATTAAAAAGTTATTACGCAATTATATCATTACTAGGTGTTTCCCGCAGCTCAGTTTTACCCCGGGTCTTCGACTATATTCATACCAAATTTCATCAAAATCCGTTCAGCGATTTGGCCGTGAAAGCGTAACAGACAGACAGACTTTCGCATTTATAATATTAGTATAGAATGAGGTCGAAAGCTCTGGTGCAACCATAACGCACACCTAGGTATCATAAATATATGAATATTTATGATACCTAGGTGAACACCCAGAGGAAATTTAAAAATAAATAAATATATGAGGACAATTCTTACAGAGAGAGCCCCGAAGTGAGTTCGAGACTTGTGTTTTATTATACT
Source organism: Euzophera pinguis (assembly GCA_947363495.1). NCBI lineage: Eukaryota > Metazoa > Arthropoda > Insecta > Lepidoptera > Pyralidae > Euzophera > Euzophera pinguis. The sequence continues at coordinate 7,684,123 of OX376170.1, read as the reverse complement.
ATTTCAACGATGAAGTCTCTAAGAATAATAGAAAAATAAGACAAACTTATCCCGATGCTAACTGAAGAGAATATATTTGTTACACGAATAACATCCTTATGGCACGAATAAAAAATAAACTTGTGTATTCGTAACTTTATCTTACACAAATGAAATTTATCATAAAAGAAAAACATAAAATTTTCAAAAGCAACAAAAATATCTGTAACGTAATCGCAAAAGCTAGGATAAACAGCTTTGATTTAGGGTAAGATTTATTGCCGTCTTCCGTCATGACTCGGCATGATAATGAGACTAATCCGAATACCTACCGATGCTGTAAGACCCTTATCACAGGGATGATATCAACCTTTTAGATGATACAACATGGCTCATCACTATATTTTGAGAAATAATTCTATATACAACCAACACAAAAAAATGTCATTTGGAACTTTGATGTCACTTTTCATCCGATTGCGGCAGAAGGATGGTTATGTTTTTCGATTGTATGTATGTAGGTATATATGTATAATTGTTTGGCATGCTCTACAGCCTGAACGCCTTGGATTTTAGCTTGAGAGGTGTCGTTAGATTTGTATTTACTTTGAGAGTGACACTGGGTATATCAAAATAAAAAAATAAAACAAAATGGCCGATTCTTTTGGGGGGTTTTTCATTTCCAATGTCCAAGAAACGCAATCGGGTTTTTAGTTTTTTAAATGACCATTATCTTGTTTCCATCTTACTGATGCCACCATGATTCAGTTCCTCAGTTGGTAAAACACTGTGGCACAATTATCTAAACACATACATTAGGGCCGCAAAACCGGTGCCATTTCTACCCACTGTCAGCCATGTCCTTATGTAATATATTTGTCAATACGAGTTGGCTATTAGCGAGAAAACCGTCAACTGAAAATTAAACATAGATATGTGTACCAATTTAAATATGAATATTATACGATAATCATAAAATGTTTTATACATGAACTAAAGCTAAGTACTTGTTTAGCTTTAAAAGATGTGTCTGCATTTTTCGCACACATCGATTCATATCGAACCCACATGGACCTGGAAGATTCCTGATTGATCTATTACTTACAAAGGAAAAGAAACATTTTATCCATGTTATAAATGCTTTTTGATAGTTCGAAGTCGGGACCCGCTCACAGCACAAATAGTGATTAATCGATAATGTCCGTAGAAAACCCTCATCGGTCAATGTTCCTTCTATTTTTGTTGCCGCAAAATTAATGTGGCTAGTCGATCTGATTTTATACCATCAGTAAAGAGTTTTTAAATTGAAATGAAAAATGGCGCAAGACGACTTTGGTGATGTAAGTATACGGTTTGCGATTCAGTCTGTCCTGTGGTTACATATTTTAAAACTACTGGGAAATGTTTTTCAGTGTATGTGTAAAACTAAACCACTTTCCACAAAAAATAAGTTTCGACCTTCTAATATAATGGTCAATTAACTGAATTTTGTTTCATATGAATCAACATAAGGCCCGTTTAAAAGTTAAAACAATAACTGATTTAATTTATATTTTTTTTATAAATGGTGGCAGCGGTCAACTAGCGGTTCCGAGAAACTCTAACACTGGGGTGTTCAAGTTGATAGACTACCCGACACACTATGAATGAATAATCCTTATATCTTACTTTGTATTTATTATAACAATGAAAATATTGGTTCCATAACTTGTTTATCTTCCATTCCGTGCGCGTGCAAAAATCACCGTCTAACTTGGCTACAGCTGCGAGCGTAGCGGCTACGAGTGCTACAGCCGATACGTAGCAAACTCACACAAGCTGTATAAATATATGTATGCATATCTGGCATAAATTTAAAGTGGTGTATGATTGTGTTGGATACTTTAACAATCGGTTTAGAAAGAGTTATGCTTCAAGTTTGTTAAATATATTTGTATTTATGAATTGTATTTTATAGTATTTTAGCGTTATGGGAATTTCATGAAATTTCTTAGGAAATTGATTTTCAGTTTCATAGATTTATTTATTTATTTGTTTATTTGATTTTTTTTACCTGTAGGTACATAGTTACGTTAAAATTTTTACCTGAAATTTGTCTTATTTAACACTTTTTTAGTTTATTATTATTTTCTAACAAGCTACAACGCTTGATGTGTTTGTCAATATTTTTGTAAATCATTTTCTGTATATTGATAAAAGTTTCAATAAATTATATTCTATTCTATTCTATGTAAGGAAAGTAATCTCATATTCTGTATTACATGTCAGATTGTCTTATCGAGCCTGTAAAAAGCTATCAGAACGAAATGAATCACAATGGTTACATAATAGACTATCAGTACATAACACCAATGGAATCGTTATAAATAGATCGCTATATCGTTGGTCGAATACTTCTTATTGAAAAAAACCCGAGTCTGGAATAAAAAAAAAGTAAAAAGGAACAATAATAAAAAGTTGTCCGCGACAAAGTGAAAAGTAGGAACGGTGAAAAGTACGAATACATTGGTGAAAAGTTTAAAAATATGAACATTTCCAACAATGTTTCTACTGGTCTTGAATAGCCAAGTAGCTGGGAGAATTGTTTAAAACTTTGTAAGCGTTTCGTAAGGTTTCACTGCTTACATAACTTTTAAGGTTTTATTGAAATAAACTCGGCAAAATGTATCGTTGTCATTAGATTGTTAGTATTTTCACATCCTGCCCAGAACAATAAAAAATTCAAGGGTATTTAGGGCAAGGTTGAATTAATTAACGATAAAATTAGTTGCTCATGTCTAAAATGTTTAAAACCCTTTCATTCCGAACGCAAAGCTATTGTTCACAACCGGTTGTCTTCCTATCTCAGTATGGGCTATTATGAAATCATCAGGATATAATTTTAGAAAATAAATTTTATAATAGTTTTGGTGTTAATCAATTGACTTGATGAAGAAAACATAATAATGTAGAATTAATATTAGGATTGAATAATACTAAACAAATAAAAACCTAAAAGTGATTTAAACAGATTTTTGATAATTATAAAATCAAGCTTGTAAAGATAAACTTAATCAGTAAAATTTACAGAAAAGACATCTGTTTAATAAAAAGTTCAATCTGATATATTAAAAAAAAATCTTAACTGTCGTAATTTAAAAATGGAACACATTTACTTTTTAATTCTACCAAAATCTTCAACATGCCGAAATAGATTCAGCCAATGATATTGATTACCGATTTACGCAACTCTTAAACTTCCCGCTAGGTGGTAATAACAGGAGACCATCTGTGCCGTCTCTCCCCTAGTGCCTGCTAGTGCGGGGGGGAGATAGAGCAATATTGGAACTTATCGGTTGGTTCACTTGTAAATAGCACGAAAAGTTTACACGTACCGTCTATTTGCGGAGGGGCAATTTTGCCCAAAGAGGAAATGGTGGCTAGTGTGGCAAGACAGGCGTATTGTTGTAGGTAAATTGCCTTTTAAGTTCTGTCCATATCCAGAGCGTAGTTCTAGTGGGAATTTGGGTATAGAAGTTATTTTGTGTGTTGTGTTCCGTAAGAAACAGTCGAAGACAGATGAATCTGACCTTTTACTCATTATACGTACGGTAAGGGGGTCATGTTTATTTAAGCTGATTTTGTGTAATAGTTAGAAGGTGGCAACGATAAAAACATCCACTTAATGAAAAAAAAACAAAAAGTTACTATATTTATATATATATATATATATATATATATATATATATATATATATATATATATATATATATATATATATATATATATACTAACTAGCCAGCTACTCACTAGACATGATTGACAACCATAACATAGTCAAGCTCAATTTCACAAACAATAACATTTTAACATACTATACCAGACAATCGTTATTGAATAAATCTCATGGTACCGATTCCCTCTGGACCTTCAACACTTTACTGCAAAATAGACTCTATGCGTAAAATAATAAGTAAGAAAATAAGCTGCCGGAAAAGAGTAACTCAGTCATTCGTCAGATGTTGTGCTTTTAATGTAAAAGGCATTTTGTGTAGCCGTTTGGCGATCAGGGAAAATGGGGCAGAATTTAACAAGTCAATCAATCATAGTCCGTGACAATACAATGCAGTTTTTTGCATCTAATTGCTATTTCATGTTTACTTGTTTATTTTGAAAAAAAAAGGAGCTGAGTACTTAAATTTTGACGCTTTTCCTTTAATTAGTGTTGATATTGTGGGTATTTTAAATTAATAAATCACTAAATTTTTCTTGAATTTCTATATAAACTGCTTAAGAGTATCTATCATCATCAGTCTTAAACATTGTCTGGTTTTATGTTATACGTTTAAGAACTATCTCGATATAAGATCCAGAAATGTTCCTGTGTAAATGTGCCGTACTATTTTTTTATAATATTTTATTACATACATACTTTTACTTATTATTCCTCAAGTGTTTCTGTACTTACAAATAATGTACAATGGTAAATGAGATATTATACATATTTCCTCATATTAAGGTAATTACCCATTTCCGCAATATTACTCCATTATGTATCAATTAATTCTATCATATAATTGTAAAATATCATAAGTAAATATCAGAGCCCTATTATTCGTAGAGTAGCCTGTTGAAAATAATTGATATTGATTTTATTATGTGAAATAAATATGCAGAGTATGAAAAAGTTATATATATTCGATGTATTGTTGTACCTATCTGGCTAGATAAAAAGTAAGGTCTTTTTATAAAAATATATAAATAAGTAGACATACTAAGGTGCGCATACACAAACAGCTTTGTATAAAACTGTCTATCTCAGAAAAAAGTCAGGTTCAAATTTTTTTTTTTTTTACGTTGATGTCAGTGTCGGAAATAAACGATACGAGAGAGCATTAATTAATAAGTTTACTGAGTAATGGTTAAAGCAATAAAATAAATCACCAATTTCAATAGAAATTACATGACGCACGAGATGAACTTCAGCAACTGAGTACAACAATTTGTATTTTATTAACCTAATAATTAAACATAAACGAAATCTGTCATGCGGTTTCTAAGTTTAAGCGAACCTAACCTATTTTACTTAGAATTAAGAACAGTATAATCTTCTTCGATGAGCGGTTCCTTGATAGCAAGTTTGATAAAAAAAAAATATCGTATAGGATCGCTTAATACTGTATTTCGGGCCGCCATCGAAAACGTTCCTAATTTTACACGTTTTATTAAATCAGCTTATTGCTACTCAGCTTGATGCTTGTTTAGATTTTTTTTTAAATAAAAATAATGTTTATTTAGGGTTTAAAAAAAACTTTAATTCAAAAATAGAAACCAGTTACATTATTTTGAAATATACTCGTTATTATTTGGATTCACAAAACAACAGAGGGTGCCCAACTGACCAGGGTTTAGCAAACCTAAAACTAGCCAAAGTTTTCCACAATTATTTCTAATCAGACCCACATTCTCTTGAAAATTTGATATTGATTGACAATGTAAACCCTACTGTTACCTTGTGTGAAAACTGCTGTGACCCGAAAAACGTGGTTTTAAGATAATCGAGCTCAAAGTTTCAAAAAATTCCTACTCATTTTTTATGGATGATTTTCAAAATCTGATTTGTGGTAATTAAAGATAATAACTGTAAATATTTCTAATATTTGCGAATATTTTTTCTCCCAGACTCAGGCCACCCAAATAGTTTTGTCACACTTTGTAAAGGATTTGTTGAAAATAAAATAAGAATTACAACTCAATAATAAGAGTTTTTCACGTCTAAGTAATGTTAAAACATGGCTAAGAGATTTAATTTGAATAAATAAGACACAATATGAGTATTTAAAGCACCCAAAAAATACTATTGTATCCAAATGTATTTCAACTAAATGAATATTTACAATATAAAATGACAGTTACTCAGATAAAGAGGTTTAGATATTAGTGGTAGTAGTTACTTAAGACAGATGTCTTAATATTTTGGTCACATAATCCAAAAAGCAGATTACAACCTGAGTAAATTTGTTTTCACAATAGCTAACTTTGGCATTTTAAGCCCTAGGAAGAGTAAGGTAGAAAAATAGAGCATTTTTACCTAATTTCAAATCTGTAAAAAATTCAAAATCGATACAACTCGAGTTGTAGCAGTTTTCACAGAAGGTACAGACAGTATATTACAATTATATTCTAGCCGACTGTCTTAGATATAAGTATCAAAATTCAATATATCATATTACTAATGAGGATTTTCATTAACCATCGGTACTATCGAGTCCAACTTTGTCCATAATAAAGTTATCTCAGTACGGTCCAACGTCCAATCGTGGGTACAGTCGCGCACAGATGTTCAGAAGATATTAGTGCCCTAACGGTGAGGACTGCAGTTTAAAATTTAATCAGGCAGGAAAGCTATTTCATGAGAATAATGGCTGTACTGCTTTTCATAATACTTTATTTTTATGTACGTAAGTAAGTTTTATAATTTTACAGAAATTACTAAATAATTACATACTACTTACTTTATAAGAATTCATGGTTATATTGTTCATCCAATAAAAAAGCTATCTGTATAATGTATTCACAAACACTGAGTAATTATTTACTCAGATGTACTGTAACAAAAAGTCTGACAATATTGGAAGGCTTATTTAGTATGTGTATTTATCTAAAATAAATTTCACAACTAATAGAGACAATATTCACAAAATAATAAACGAAACGATCATAGTAAACGTGATAACACTAACCAAAAGGGACCTCAAATGTTTGGCCATAGCTTAGAGCGTTTACCCTCAATTAGGGTGGAGGTGCCTAAAATGGTATACTTACAGAGGAAAATTGTTTTCCTCCCAAAAAGGTTTGTGCCATCGGAAAATTATCCGCTTTTACCTTTCACTGAGTATGTTATTTCGGAACCGGGTCATAAGGCGATTATTTTGCCTTATGTTTAGAAAACATCAAAGAGTTATTTAGATTATGGTTCGCTATTGTTTGGAGTCTTTATGTTGAATATAATGTCTGAAAAATAAAGATGGCAGGGAAACTTATACCACATAGGTACAAAACAAATAAATGTCTAAAAAATGTTTCAAAGAATAAATGAATTTCGCGTTACAAACAGATGATCAAGCAACGCCATTATGATACCCCTTTTCTTTAACATTATCTCCTTTAATACTGTTCTTTTCAGTAACAAGAAGCGATTTATTTAAGTGGGGAGACAAAACACGTTGCTCGTAGGGTTCTCTAATAGGATCCCTTTAAGATTTTGGCAAGGGTGGTTAGTAACCAAAAGAAAAAAATATGAAATATCATCGCATTAGCAAAAGAGTAACGATTAAGTAGATAGATAAGGGGAAAATTATGCTGCGTTGCGATGTTCCGGAAAAAGTAATTCCCATTGTTTTTTTTTATGTTGAGTAGGCTGTTTGCAATTTTAATTTTAAATGTTGCTGGACGAGTACGGCTGCACTATTATTTTAAGAACAATGTACAGAATATTCCGTATTCTGTCATCATCATCATTTCGTGTAGGTAACATTGTCAATTGACAATAAAAACTCTGGTATCAGAGTTGGGCGGAACCGCCTCTCGGCCTCTGACGTGGTTCCATTAACGACCACAAGACGGCAGCCGGGACCAATGGCTTAACGTGCCTTCCAAAGCACGGAATCATCTTTATTATCGAACAATCAGGTGATACAAAGCCTGCAATGTCCTAACCAAATTGAAAACAACTAAACAAAGTATGCTTCTCGTGGGAATCGACCCACGACCCACGGGTCAATGGCGAACGCCTTAACCACTGGACCACGGGGGCAGTTAATATGTAAAAGCCACGTAAAAGCTGTTTGTCAAAATTAATTACCTTTATCTAGAGCATTCACCATCAGTTTTTACAAACGCGGTGACATTACCTTCACAGTTATGTAAAATCTTCACAGCGGTGGATAGTAAATTGACTAACAATTTCCCCACAAAATTCTTACAATGTCACTAACCAATGCTATAGAAGCAATTACATCAGTTTTTAAATGTCTCTTTTGTTTATATTTTTTTTTTGTAGTTGTCGTTTTAAAGTACCTAGGTAATTTGTTGTCATCGTAAAGTATTGTTATTAATGTAGTTTTATATAGTGCGAAAGGCATCTATACTACCCCTATTAAATGTTCCATAGCATCGCTAACATTTGTTATATCTTGTATTAACTATGATAAAATAACATAAAAACTAAGTACACATTATCCGTTCTTCACCAACAGTCTAATGTTTTTGTTACAACAAAAACTGTCAATTTAACGGTGTTTTTGTCATAAGTCTCCAGCTCATTATAAATAATTACATTCTACCTAACTATGGGGAATGGAGATGAATCTAAAAATAAAAGTGATGATTACACTTCGCTGTATGCGTTCAGTTTCAAACACACTGTCAGCTCGAGGCACAGGAATCAAACGTCGTTCGCGTTGTAGAACAGCCGAACAAATCGATTATCCCGCGTGTAACCTCCTTATTCTAAAACTGATTTGAATTTGAATGGCGCGAAACTAGAATGTCATTGACAATTTTATAATCTGTTCAAAGTTTGAGTTCTATTTTTGTGTTCAAATTGCTTACCTACACGATGAAGAGGAATTTGTTTACAGTTTTCACGGTATTCTGTTTGTTTACTGAAGGTGAGTCTAGCATTAATTTTTTTAAACTTATCTTTGGAAGACTGTAGAGATATTATAAGTACAAAATTTCGGTTCTAATTTTATGCTGTAACTGTATAAGACTATTTTTTTGTAAGCATTGACATAAATATTACTATTTGTAGGTAGTTTAATGCAAATCACGTATGACCAATCCCATACAAGAATAACAAATATGTATTATACATAGATTGTTATTATGTAGGTATCTTTAAAGTATTTTTATAAGTAATAAGTGGAACGACGAATGACTTCTGAACTCACTGTTAACTGAAGCGATTACAAACTGCTGCAGCTGAGTTTTGTCGCGCTATTTTTGATATTTTATTGCACAATTTCGTGCGGAATTTCCCACCAATAACTGTTGCAGTGTCGTACGGTAATTTTGAAATTATTTCTAAATTTCTGCTCTTTTTCCATGGGTATCGGAAGTGGCGAATAGGGGATCAAAATATGCCACAATGTACTTGTACACGTATCTTTGACTGATTTATGCCAAATTCTATTAACAAAATAGATTCGCTAGGAGGGTTTACAATCTTGAAAATCGAAATGCCTAATAACGAATTTCTTGAAAAGGGGGAAATAAGGCATCAGGTTGATAGGAGACCAGGCTCCATAAGTCATTTAGTTTCAAGAAATCCATGAGAATGCTCAGATGATGATGATGAAAGATGACGGTAGTAAATGTTTTTAAAGTTTACAAATAGTTCGCTTATCTCTTACTCTCTTTGCTTCAAAATCTTTTCTAATGCAATTGCTGAGAATAAAATTTAATGTTTATACATTAAGAAACTAATCTTATAGTTCTTCGAGAGGTGCTTATGCTTACGAGGTCATATAATTTGATAGTTAGGTGTTTTTATGACTACAAATAGGTATACCTACATCATTTTTTTTTAATCATTTTCATATTCAACAACATATATACCTAAGTCGGGTTTAAATCACAATGCTGATGCTGTCATAGCCGTATCTTATAAATATTAGATGCGTTTAATTTTGAAATAATACTTATGGGCAGATTATACAGCACTAAAGATCTGCCTCATCATTTCAGCCTCAATCTTCACTAGACAAAGGTCTTCCAGAATGACCTGTCGAAATGAATATCTACAATAGAGATCTACATTCTTAAAAGTAAAAATCAAAGTTGTATTTACTGTTTCCCTTGGGGTCTTACAACTCTAATTCAATTGTTTAATGGGCTTGTACCATTACAATCAACGATTACGTAACAACACTTAGTGTCATAACATAGTTTGTCCTAGAGACAGTCTGAATTAAACTTCACTAAGAATGCGTTAAGATTATGTCGATTAAGTAAATAAATATTTTGATGTTTCTTCTTTATCATATCAATATTCATTTATTTATTCATGTACATATTATCGTTCATGGTCGCGGTAGAAACGGGATACGACAATAGTTTAAGTAAAAAAAAATGCGAGAATTCTGGCGACCAGGACCGAAGTTCACTAGGACTGCGGTACGAGTTCGAAATATTTTTTTTATACCGGCGATATGGATCATCATCATCATCCTAGCGTCTTCCCGGTTGCATCCTCAGTCGTTCACTTCGGAGCCCAGGCTCCGCTTTCCTGCATTTACATCTCCACTTCACCCGGTCTTCAGCATCCTTAATGGAGTGTCCATTAGCACGCATATCCTGCTTTGCAACGTCAAGCCAGGTCTTTTTGGGCACGCCACTTCTACCAGGCCCCGGCGGAGGCGGCATGGCCAGGCACTGCAAGTTGCCGGTTTTCGTAAGACGAGACCGTACAATCGCAGACGATTTTCCTGAAGCTTATCTGCTATGTCACGAATACGAAGGCTACCCCGAATGCGAGAGTTCTTTATGCGGTCCTTCTGCGTCATTCCGCACATCCATCTCATCATCTTCATCTCCGTGACACGGAGCCACGCCTCACTGTCATGTCGGGCCTAATGATAGATTTATAGACCTGACCCTAAAGTCTGATTGGCATTCTGGGGTCACAAGTGACACCAGTCACGTCACGCCACTTTGACCGGATCACTCGTTAATAAATAAATAAAAAAAACATTTTTTTTAGCCAAAAAGAGTACGGTCAAGCGGAAAAATGTATAAAATAAATAAAAAAAAAACAACTTAATTAAATTTGAATTTATTTACATAAAACTCGTTTATGTGCTTATTGCTATATTATACGTACACTTAATTAGGTCTCAGTCTCCAGAATCCTCATAAATGCTACCGCGGTATCCTAGGTTGCGATGTAGTTTGATTATAATAAAACATCTTCAAACAACAAGCAGTTGATTAAGTTTCTTCATGAACTTGTAAATTAAAGAAATTATATAATCTATTGTCCGTCAGTTAAAATGAAAACTATTGTCCCTAATAAACACTTTCTCTGTCTTTGAACAATTATTTAAGGATTGGGTGTTATTTTTGACTTAATATTGTCATAAAAAAATGTTGATTTCGCTGCCAGTCTTAAAAAGCGGTTAAACATTTGTATACTTATCAACCTTTCATTTGAATGAAACTATGTTTTCTTTTTAAACAACATTCTTATCAAGTTTTAATAAATCCTCAAAAATATGATGTGTATCCCCAAGCCTAATACATACCACAACAATTAATAGTGAACATGAAGCGTGCATCATGGCATCAAACAACAATTTGAAACGCCGGACACTCACTAGTTGAGCTCGTTAAACTATACCAATTCCTAAATTTATACCACCATATTTGTGTCATGGTAGATGGAAATAGGCCATAGGGGAAGAGAATATTTGGGCTAATGTGTATATTTAGGGACCGCGCACGTAGTTCATTTACGATAGGTTCGTAATCAATATTTTTATGACCGCTAATTGCGTACTAAACGAGAATTTGCGGAGGATTTTAAATTAACTCAAAATAAAAAAGTTACAAACACTTCAGAGTATTAAACTTTAGTTGATACCATAAGGCTTTATAGCTGCATGCAAAAGATGCTTGTTCTAAATAATCATCATGGACTCTACATTGTGAGTTATGGATTTCCAAAGATTCACAGGCAAAAAATGCTATTAATTTAAGAAATTAACTTTAGCTAAAACAAAAATATATAATAATTATTTCTTGACCGATTATTTTTTAGTATTCTGTTCAGACTAATATCTATGTATCAAAAGTTCACCTTCTACGTAACCAAGTTTCAAATAAATAAAATTTTAATTAAGCACGACATTTTTATTCCATTTCAGTACATTTTTAAGTGTGGGTAATACTTAATAAAGTAACTATGGATACAATTACTATAGAATAAAACCTTCCTTTTTGCTTTACTATCAATAAATGTGTGTGCTAAGTAACTGCGTATAGTTGCAGTGTTAATTAATTTATGCACTCAGTTGGTGGTCCTGTGTTTTACAATTCATTAGTCATTGAACAATCAGTGTCATTAAGATGCTACGACATCAATCATTACAGAATAATGACCACATGTTTAGAATTATTACAAAAAGTATGTTTCTATAACTTTGATTTTATATAATTATATTGATTCTACTTTTTTTAAATATTAATCTATCATGAAAAATGTTTATGGCGAGGAAAACTCACGCAAATGTGTTTCGTATAATCGACGAAAGATAAAAAAGATAAAAAAAAACTGCTGTCACAAAATTTCAAGTAATCCGTTTGTCGATGTTTGTCGCACTGTATCTTCCGCCTACTGTAGAGTTTCTGCTCTCTGCCAGATCATTTTGTTCTTCAATTTAAGTTAAGGAGCATCTTCAAAATTGTAATTGAATAATGAGATTCTGTCTGGCTTGTGTCACAGGCACAGGATATTGTTTTATTAAATAAACTCTTCCCAAACAGTCGAAAAAGTAACGAGTTTTGAAATTATTTGATTGTTTTTTTGTAATCGCACAAACATAATACTCCTAAATCAGTAATGAAATGGGCCTTCTTCAGTATTACGAGTATTTCAAATCTATTATGATTAAGTTATAACTTATCTAAACTCTCAATCAGTAACTTAGTAAAACTGTGTAGACAGATTCTTTATTGGTTATGGCATTTATTGTTTGTAAATCAAATAAATATCAATAATTTTAAATTAATTTAGTTTTACATATACCTACTTAACTTATTTTTTTTTAATTTTGTTCAACTGGTCGATAACATATTTTTTGCCGTACTGACCTTCACTTATCGTTAATAAATATGTAAATATGTTTAGGGAAGTTTGTGTAGAATAATGAAGTACCCTAATTACGTTTTGACACATGACGAAGGCTGAGTACGCCTACTTACGTAAAAACGTTCGTTAGTAAATACTTTATATAAAATAGAGCGATGACTAGCCGACAAGATGCTCACTTTTGTCTATGATTTTGTCATATAAATAAACAAACACTTTTATAATTAGTGTCAATCGTTCTCAATTGTGATTAGCACGCTAATCCACGTGTTGCCCATGGACGATCACCTCAGTAATTTTTTGTTTCTTTCTTTGTTATCGTGGAAATGATTTCACTTTATGAAACGAGTATCAATTTGATTTTTTTTATTTTTAAATATTTTTACTTTGAATCTATCTACATCGGTAGGTACTGAATTGCGATTTTATGGGTTGTAATTATTTAAAGATCTGATTAGCCAAAATTACTGAAAATTCCCCTTACCACCTTTTAAATAATTAATCAATTTTTTCACGTTTACAACAAACAACTCGCGCTCTCTTTTTATTTTAATTACATAAATAAATATATATTTACCAGTCATTTCTAATTCTTGATTAAAAAATACTGTAAAATACTTAGATGAATATTTATATATTTGGTGTAGATGTTGAATACTTTATAATAACATAATGATTGCCTGACTCTTTAGTTAGGTCAAGGCTACCACAGTCAGTCGCAGAATATTGCAGAATTATACTATAACTATTGCGGTTATTGAAAACTATACGTGTTATATCATATTTCTTTACATTTTACTATCGACCTGCCCTGGAGTCTCTTCGCCTAAAGTATACATACCTATACAATATAATACAATTTTCATGAGATTCGCTATCCATTATAGAATTGAACATTTAAAGATGTTACATTAAAGTAAAATAATTAAAGTTTTATAACTTAAAAAAATATTCAGCAATTTAATCAATGTTTATAATTATAACGCTTGGTTCCTTAACAAAATGGAGTTTTGAGTAATAGGAACCAAAATATTTTTTTAACTCGCTTTACCCAAACGAAAACTTAAAAAGATCCAACCTCTTCACATCACTCCTAAAATAAATCAATACCAAAATAGGTTTTCGTTGCCATAAATAGGAGATTGCCAGTCCACCCCCGATGTTTTCCATGTGCTAATTCCTACACTTGGGAGAAATAACATTAAATCGAGGCCTACCAGTGCTTTCCACTAACGAACCAATAATTCAGGGGGAGTTTCCCTGCGATTTACTATTGCATACCTTGTTTTGTTTGCTCTGAGTGCCTAATAAAAAAAGATGTTTGTGGAGTAGAATTTTTGTAGTAAATACGTTATTTGAAAATATTTTCTTGATTGAAATCCCTATTTCTTTTTACTTGTTTGGTTTCGATGCTCTTAATTTGATATATTCATCATCCTTATGTATTCAAAAACAATCTAATAAGTGCCTGGATTTTACAATATACTTCCTAAGAGTCAAATACATAAAAACAAACAATACTACTCTACTACTCTTACACTGTAAGAAATTCTTCATACATGTAGAAGTTTATACAGGTACATTCAACCTCGAAAAGTATGCATAATTTAAAGAAAAAACTGTATAATTTTACATACACTTTTGAGGCTGACCGTACCTTTTTGGATTCTCATCTACAGGTCTTCGTAGTTAGCTAAAATTTTACTTCATCAACCAGTCAACAATCAACCAGTAAAAGTGAGAGATTTGAATATTAATGTTGATAGAACTTTTTTAAATAAACTTCTTCTATATTTGTAAAATACCACTAAATATATTGCTCAAGGCTATTTCTATCAAAGACAAGTGCCAGAGTTGCTCTTTCACTGCATTCGCTAACACATGTCACCATACCAATATTCTTAATCATTCCGACCTTGTATTCTAATACTTACCAAGCATCCATATTCTCATATAACTATAAATTATTATATGCTAACATTCCATTATACTTTTCATCCGTATCCATATTTCCGTATCCATAGTTCTATACTATCCATACTAATATTATAAATGCGAAAATCTGTCTGTCTGTCTGTTACGCTTTCACGGCCGAACCGCTGAACGGATTTTGATGAAATTTGGTATGATTATAGTTGAAGACACCGGGTCAAACATAGGCTACTTTATGACGCAGGTGGAGTAACGGGAAATAGGCAGTAAAAAATAAATATTTGTAAAATTAAAAAAATATAGAAAGAAAGAACTTGTTTCTTTTAAATTTCTGAAAGTTTTAAATTTTAATTTCACACGTATGTCATTATTAATATTTTTTTCATAAAAAGGAAAAAAACGCACATGTTTGGTTCTTTTACTTTTGTTTACAGGGTAAAATTTTTAAGTCATATTGATATGACAGATCTTAAACCAAGATATATTTTACTTGTTCTCAAATCCACTTATTGGAGCCATAAAAGTTTTACAAAAATAGACCAGTAAATGAATCACGTCATTTTGGTTGGAATAGAAGTGATGTCAGTTATCTTGGGATGTCATCTCTTTGTGTTATCTAATGTTACAATACCTTCAGAAATGTAACTGTGTGCAGTCGAAATGAGGACAATGGATTAATATTACTCATATCAATTACATTTACTAGTTTTGGTCAGTCGCTCCTGTTCGAATTAAAGTTAAATTAACTTTTAAACTAAATCACTGCATTCCTTTATACTTCCGACGTTTAATCCGTGTTACAACGGACGTGAAAAAAAGGGAGCTTAAACGTATTATACGCACTTAAACCTTTCATATTTTAAACACTAAGTTGTTCACTTTGTTGTCTGTACTTCAACCATGAGATTTTAATGACGCAGACGCTAGCGACTGCGTTAACATTTAGTATGGCAAAGCTGTACAGCGCCTCTGGTGGATAGTAAGGTAACTAATCAAGTCCATATTTAAAAGTAACGGGGTCGCTAGCGTCTGCGTTAATAAAATCTCGTGGTAGAGGTATCGATAATGGAAATAAATTTAAATCTTGAGGTACATACTACAAAGAAGTCGAGATAACGTGCGCGCCTTGCTGTGAACAATTTAGTTTTAGTTTTCACTATCTTATGTATTTCTTTGATTATCCTGTTTTACACATAAAAATTGAAAATGAATTATTACATTTGAATACTTAGATTTAAAAATAAGCAAGTCTGAGTTTGCCTATAGAAAATCGATTTGTTAAATCAAAACTCTACAATAGTATCAAGTACATCCTTGACACTGAATGAAGGCCATATAACATTTGAATAGCCTTCTATATAATACGGTTTTACTCCATTGTATGGCATAGGTTGTTAAACTATAACAATTATTTTTAGCATATGTTTAGTCTATATCTGTTGTGTTTTTGCCGGTAGACTATACATACGGAAATGTCAATTAGACAATCAGATTAGTATTCGTATTTTAGTATTCTTGTATATTTTTGTGATTCATATAAATAAATGTTGGATTTTTCTTTATTTATTTAATCATTATTGTACCACATATTATTACGCGTCTAGCAAAAAAAAAAAAAAAAAAAGACACTTTATTTCACTAATCAATTTTAAACTTTATCGTCAATTAATCAAAGAACTAATATTTTTAGGGGCAATAACACATATTTGATAACTTATTAAATGAACAACAAATTCAGCTTATGGTTAGATGTCGTGCGTAAAAAAAATGATGTTTTTCCGCCGAAAATTTGCGAAATCACTTGACTTTGTACAGATTATTCAATTCATCTATTGCGTCGTCTTTTAACGTACTAGAAAACTTAATCTTTCTTTTGAGTATCATCTGATTATTTATTTTCTATTGTTTATTTTATTATTACATCTAAGATATTAATCGCAGTAACTAATTCCAACGTAAAATTGATTATGTCTATAAAACCACTTTTGTTTATAAGTCTTAAATTTATTCCAAGCATAAACTGAGTATGATGGCCAGATTTTTATGAGAGTAATAAAAAGTATGATGCACAACGCGAGAGTACTTGTATGAGATGAAGATGTTTGACTTTTGATGTAATTTATATGAAAAGGTCGTACAAGTTTACGGTAAACCACACCATCCTGGTTGCGTATAATTAAATTAATATCTGTATTTAAAAAAAAAACATATTTTTCTTTTGTACGTTCATTTTTTTACGGATTTCAGTGTGATAAATGAAAAGGAGGTACCTAAACTAAATATATGAACATCATAAAAAGTCATAATAACAATATACCTACACAAAAAATTAAAATAAAATTAGAAATCAACAGTCAAAAATTTATATTATTTTTATTCGGTGCCAAATTGCTTTACAGCGTTATATTATTATATTATGAAATTAACAAAAACAATGACAAACTGACAGGTAAACCATCGGCGTTCTTAAAAAAGGTTATTTTTTTCCGTTTGATGTTAAAATTCATTCGTCCGCCGACTGCACTGATGAGACGTTAAAATCTGACATTGTTTACTACATTCGCTTTATGACTTTGTTGTTAATTTCTGCATTTCCAGTAGACAGTATTCTTCTAAATACTTGTTAAAATCTTATTTAGGTTAACTATCGCTATCTAATGCAGGCAAAAATGCCTTTTTGCGCTTCCATTCGAACAGCCTTTAGGTAAATTTTACTAGTAGTGTTTTTTTCGGTCCGCATAAGTTCGGCATATCGAGGAACCAAATACTAAGTAGGAACCTATTCCTTAACTTATAGCTAGCAAGTAGGGAACCCAGAGTAATGTAATTAATTAGACCGCACATTACTAGTTCTTCCTATCGAATAGTGGTTGTATGTAAGCCATCACTACTAATTTACGCTGTTTCAAGTACTTCCATAGTTTAGTTATAATGTTACTTAGTTAAGTTATCTACCCTTTTTATAAAAATATTGCAAGACTGGCTGATATTAAAAAAATAATAAGCTGTAGGGTGGGCCTCATCGAAAAGTATACCACCTCACCCTTCCACTGAAATATTTGCTAGCATATATACGTTTCTTCGTGGTCCCAGTCATCATCTTAACGTGTATTCCTAGTTGCGTCGTTAGCTTACACTTCGGAGCCTAGGGTACGCTGTAAGTAATGGTCCTAAATTTGGCGGCACTGGTTATTACAATGGAGCGACTGCCGTCTGACCTCCGTAACCCCCCTTTTACAGGGAAACCAGACCAACAGGAACATGACCCGAGGTATGTTAGTGGCCAACACTGTCAGAATTTTTCAGGCTACCCAAAGGTATCTGATACACACGGTAACGACTACTATCCATCGATAACAACCGGGACCAACGGCGTAACGCGCCTTCCGAAGCACGGAGGAGCTCGAGATAGAAAATAGCGACCAATCCAACAATGGTCGCGTCTCGTCGTTGTTTGACACGCGCATTCGCTACGACTATCGAGCTCCTCAGTGGCACAGAATTATTAATAGTACTAACATACAGAACGGACAGTCACACCCTCCCACCGAAACAGATACTGCACCTCACCGCGCAGATTAAGGGTAAAAATCAAGAGTAAAATAATGCAAGGTTGTCACTTCTGCGTGCAGCCGCGACAGACAACTATAACGCAGACATGGTAAATAACCAACCCTACGACTTGAGTGACACACAAATTGACGTGACGCGCGTACGTACACGACCTAAAAGTAGTAGTAGTAATCTCGGCGCTGTTGTATGGAGTTTCCGTGGTGTGTCAGCGGTCCCAGTAAATAATACAAATTGCATCAACGACAAACTCATTACAACTTTCCAACCCACGCGCCACGGGACCATTTTCTAAAACTTCCTGAAAGTATTCCTGTGCGTTTTAATCATGTCAATCGGGAATCGGGTACCGATAAAATCACTGACAAACAAACAGGTAGATTCTCCATTCAAATATCTAAATTAACCACGTCTATTAAATATAAAAAAAATAGTATAGTATTCAAGGGAGTTCTTGATGAATTTGAGGCTGACATTCTTTGCACCAGAAAACAAGACAGAGCGAGGTCGCCAGCTTTTTTTTTATTTTTCTCAATATTTGTATCTCTGTTTGGATTTCACGGGTTGGCCCGGTCCTTTGGGAGTCTTGCGCGGGGATATTGATCCAACGCATGAAGACCCTTTGGAGAAGTTGATGTCAAATGGTCCTCCTGCCAAAACCCGTTCTTGGCTATATCAATAGTTGACATTTCCATGAACAGGTCTCGGCAGGAGGAGGAACTATTATATAGTGATGAAGTTTGGGTGTTTTAAATCTGGGTTGTTGGCATAGAAATTCGGACACCTGCTATAATCATGATTAATGAGACTTATGTGGCAGGCGGTAACTCTCCACTCAGTGAAAGGGCCCCCAAATAGTTGCCGCGTTTGGCAACAGAAGGGCAACATTAGAATGAGCGGCTAAGGATGCCGAGAGGTGTGGCTCCGGTTTCGCTATCGCGAGTTGCCTCGTGCCGGCTAAGGCAAGCCAGAGGTAGGGGTCCTGTCCCACATCGGCGTCCTCTCCGACCTTGGCGAAGGAAGGTTGGAGGAGAGGGAGAGGGACGGATGCCTCCCCTGGGAGCACTCAAGTTCGCGGTGTCGCCACTCACCAACAGCTCGCCACAAGCTGCCCTGCGGAGACTGACTGCACTGGGGAAGGGTAGAGGTAGGGTTAAATCCCTACGCCTTTTTAATATTAGTGACCAGGAGTGCTATTCTAGAAAAGTATGATTCGCACAAAATCGGTAAGCTGGATGGTTTTCGTTCGACTTCAAATGATATTCATTCGACATATGAGTCACACATTCCAAAAATATCAGTCCTGTAGTTAGACTATGTTAGCCAGAAAAAAAAACCTACCTGCCTATAACAGTTAAATGTTCGCTGTCTATTTACTGATTATATCTATGGACTTAAGTAAAACTTGAATATTACATTACGAACGCCTTGCGATCTTTACATCTCACTGGCTTTGGAAAACTTAAATAAGATCCTTTAAAACCTCTCTCATAATCTTTTGACAGTCAAAATTGAAGACTTGAAGCTTGCCAAAGCTTTTGAAGGCAGATGGGAATTCTTTGAATTTTTATCTAAGGTAGATTCATATTTCTATATTTTACAGAGCAGCCACACAGACACAGGCTTACGGCCCACTTTGTCTGTAATAATAGCTGCTGCCTCTCGCCTTAAAAATGTTGATCATTCATCGGTTGGAAAGTCGTCAATACAAGTACGCTGGAGCAATAACAAATATTCCCATTGGTATGCGAAGCCAACTCGTCAGAATCGGGATAATTAGTAATTATCATACAATGGGAAAAAAGAGAAAAGAATATTATCCTCGTAGGAATAATATTATATACTTCTTAAATATTAATTCCATTTGTTTCAGGTTTTTCGGCTTGCTATGAGGAAAAGATGATATTTTCAGAAGAACGAAAATTAGTAGGCGAATCATTATACAAAGAATGTAGTTGTGCCGATATTGAAAATGAAATAGTAAAACCTAAATGGATTGGGCCGGGAAATATGATTATACGGTAAGTTAATCGACAAATTAAGTCTATAGGTACTAAGTCCTCTAAGTAAACGAAAATATTGCATTAAATATTAGTGACCTTAAGATTATTAACATACTGTCATTCTATAACGAATTGACGTTATTATATCTGCAAAAGAATTTGCTTCTTTGATTTAATTTTCAATTGTACTAACATATTATTTTGTTTTCATAAGACCAGATTTAAATTTGGGCATAGAAGTAGAGGAGCGCGGCAATGTACTTAGCCTGTATATTAAAAAATTAAGTCAACTCATTGACGGTACGATCTCTTGCCAGTGTGAATGTGGAGGAAAATCATACATCATGGAAAATATTGAAATAAAGGTTTATAGTAAGTATTTCAATCTTTTTACATCATTACATACCTACTCTTTTATTGACCATAGGATTACACTTATCACACCGAAGTTTTAATTTCAAAAAGTTCTTAATAATCCGGTTATATGTTTTATGTTCGTTGCTTGATGAGAAATAGTGAAGAATCATCATTTTAGGCTTTTGTCTCATTAAGGTAAATACTAGGTGAAACAGCTATTTCATTTCAAATGCTTACAAAATTCTAAGGGACCCATTAGATCTTCAGATCTTCTTCCGATTTTAGTATTACGAAACGTTTTTAAGTAGTATAATGATTTCTTATGTTTTCGCGATTGTTACAAATTAAATTTAACCTATAATTTATTGAAAACTATATCGATTCATGCAGTTTTGGCTCACAGTATCCAAGGTAGCTAAAAATAAAAATAGTTTTCAATAATTTACAGGCTATGGTTTTGTATTCTTGTGACATCAAAAACAAATGACACAGACAAATGTCAACTTAGTCTGCGACCATGAACGCTGTAGTGTTGAAATGTTAGGTGTTAATAAATCCATACTAATATTATAAATGCCAAAGTCTGTCTGTCTGTCTGTCCGTCTGTCTGTTACGCTTTCACGGCCAAACCGCCGAACGGATTTTGATGAAATTTGGTATGAATATAGTTGAAGACCCGAGGTCAAACATGGGTTACTTTTTGACCCAGGTGGAGCTGCTAGACACATCTAGTAGAAAATAAATATCAAATCTCATGGTAGAGGCACTACACTGTAGTGGTCAAGACACTAAATACACAAGACATAAAAATAAGAATTACTGAATAAAAAAAGTTTACACTGATCTACCAGTGACGGAGTGAAAATGACGGATTGCAACCCAAGGTATTGAAATTTTCAGATCCTCTCGAAATAATTAACACTCCATCTGATCAGACCATTGTACTGGGAGACAATTCAGAGATCAAATGCGAAGGGTGGGGAGGGTCGGGAGAACGATACATGTGGTGGGAAAAACCTACGGTATGTACCTATCTGATACTAGGTGTATATTTACGAAAGAAAACTTTATTTCATACATAGTTACCAAACATAGTACATAAATAAAATAAAGTAGTGGAGAATTGCTCTACCAATTTTTGTATAATTTGTATTTGCATTCTTTAAAATGACAATTTAGTCCAATAATTGTGATCTGGAAGCTCTCCAAAGAGCCGACTGACAGGAGGTTGCGCTGAACATGGAACAGTGGAGATCTTTTGGGTTAGAGGCCAATATCATTTTTGGGCCGCTGAGCCGTCACATTATGTAATTGTGTCGTAATGATGACAAACAAATGTATATTAAATAGTATTATTTTAAGTTACCTATCTAATGTAATCCTAGTATATGTTTTCCTTTTATTATGGCTTATTTCAGCAGAAAGAAAATAAATATATCGAAGTGAAAGATGGTCTAGTAGTTAGCAACGTGACTATAGAAGACCGAGGTACCTTCATATGCTTTGTATCCGATATGGAGACAGGAGCTGAGGTTAATAAATCTATAAATGTAAAGGTAAGACATGTTATTAAAAATAATATTACGTAGGATGTAAGGCAAGGTGACGAAATGATATGCAAATAAATCTAGTAATCAGTACAATTTTTAATTTTTTATCTTTGTTAGTTATTCTATAAATATTCGAAAAAAAAAATCACAAAAACCTTATAGAAGATAAACGAAACCTGTAAAGTGACTAAAGGGAATAGATTTATTTCAAAACATTAATGAAATGCTTGATGATGCATTAATAAAAACTTGCATATTTTTATGGAAATTATTTATTACCCAAAAACAATAAATAATCAATTATACCTATAATTACAGATACTAATAAGGTTTATTACAGGTGATATCCAAACCCGTAGTAACGAACATACATGCAAACCCACACACTACAGTTATAGCTGGTAGCTCCTTAACTTTGGAGTGTGTAGCAGAAGGTACTCCTAAACCCGTATTCTCTTGGAAGATTGAGGAACCTGTTGTGGTAAGTTTTTCTAACACTGTTTAGCCGTGTTAGTTTTGGAGCTATGGTTTTGGATAAATCAATATAGGGAAACAGTTTTCCCATTATAAAGCCACCGATGTCCGTCTGTCAATTTGTCAGTGGCTGGATCACGTAATAGTGACAGTTTTTTCGCTGATTAAAAATTAAACCTTTTTATTGCATCAAAATTTAGTTTCATTTCATTCGCAAAAATGTACAAGCTTACATTGCTGCCCTTTTTTCACGTTTATGTTTGTATTTCAACAAGTATCTACCGTCATAAAAATCAGCAAGTTGTACCAATTCGAAGTCCCAAGACAATCATTTCATGACCACTTTCGTTGTTGCAAAAAAAAAAACCAAAATAAATTATGTACGAAAATTTAATAATTTAATCCTGTAATATTGCGGTAGAGTTTGAAATATATATGTATCTTATTTAGTTAGTAGATATTTTTTTTATTATTTTAATTTTTATAATTTCAGAGTTCCACAAAAACAAAACATGAAATAGGAAATAACACGAAGTTTGAAGAAAACAGACTAATTTTTGAAAATATCACAGCTGAAGATCATGGGACGTATCAATGTACAGCCAGCAACATTGTTGGTAATGATTCTTCAAAAATTGCTATTGAGGCGAGTATGAAAATGTCACAGAATAAATCGACCGTCATCAGAAATTTAAGAGCTGGGCTCTTTTTGGTGGAGTTTCTTCCATTCCTCTTGATTAGAAGCGACATGATTTAGTTTTTGATACGACACGACGTTTACTTTCTCCTTTGTTTGGTTATAGTCTAATAAATCGACCATATCACTTTTTTTTTTTAAATTAAATTTAAGTATGTTGGTAACAAAGGGAACCAATCACTCCAGCCCACTTTCATGTTCTTTATTTTAATTATACCTGCTACTTTAAGTAAAAGTAAACTCTACATTTTCTTTAAATATGCTATACTAGCTTTTTCCTGATGCTCCGTCTGCGTCAAAAAGTAGCCTATATTTGACCCCGGGTCTTTAACATACAGACAGGCTTTCGCATTTATAATATTAGTATGGAGTATGGATTCCAGCACTATTTTGATAATTTACTTTATAACATTTTGCAAAGTAAAAATTGAAACCAATTACAAGACAGGGCCTTAGAAGGCATGAGTAGAGAGTACTTAGAAGTTAAAAAGATAAAACGATGGAATAATACTCATTCATTTATTTTAATGATAAATTTATTTTTACAGGTGTATGTACCTCCAAAAATAACTAAGTTTGACGATGTCACTGCGGTAGAAGGGTCGACAATGCAAATCATTTGCAACGCGATAGGCCGTCCGGAACCTAACATTTCTATAATATACATTGGCAAGAACGAAAATGGATCTAAGTGAGTTTATTTCTACAATTCATCTATGAATTGTGGATTAACAAAATAAAAAACTCAAGACCATACTATTTTTTTCTAGAATATCTTCTTTCAGAAATTCTTTCATATATTATCATATCATATGGCGCCTTGACCTGTATAGTTACGAGCATTAACATATGTATACATTGATTCGTAAGTCATTGAAACAAAGCCTAAAATTGAATACGATTGTATACGTGACTGTATTATACATGTACAATGGTTTTGTTTATAAGAAATCCGATCCGATAGAATATTATTTTGTTATTATAATTGTAGAGCAGCTACTAAGGCACCTAGTACGTGAAAAGGGGTGATATTAGAAATATTTATCTAAGTTTCTTTTTGATTAACTGCGTACCCTAGGCTAAGCTGAAAATACAACTGGAAAACACGCTAGGACGAAGAAGACCTGAGATTGGTTACATTTACCATTTTTTTCCTTTTTATTGAAATGTACATATAAATTATTTGCCCCCTGCTGGGCAAAGGTCTCCTCCATCTTCCTCCAAACATTTCTGTCCAAGGCCACCTCTAACCATCTTTGTTATGTAATAGATATTGTTTTAGTGCATTAACTGATGAAGTCCTGATCACATCGCCGTTTATGGTTGTAAAGCCATCGTCGGAAGGATTTTATATCTGTAACGCAACTAATTATGGTAATTTTCATTTTATATTTTTGTTTTAATTTTCTTGTTGTTTTACCATAAAGAGCAATTATTACCTAGGCCCTAATATCCTTTTTGTTTTTTAACAAATGTTTATTTATTAACTTCATTGCTCAACGAGTAAAAAAAACTTTTAACGGAATTCGAGTAGTCATTTTTTTTCGTACGATCTCGTTGGCATTCAAGCTTGAAGAACTTAATTTTCGTAAACTATATACTTTTGAATGTTAAAATTTGTTTAAATAATATGACATCTTCTAAATATCATTATTTTTCAGTTGACTTTGAAACTAGTACAATGTACCTGACTGTCCTACATAAACCAATATTTGACACGGAAAAGGAAATATTGTGGGGCTGGAATGGACAGACTGTAGTATTGAATTGTATGAATGATGCTAATCCCAAAGCTACTGTCACTTGGAGGTACCTATAGTAATATCTTAAAATTTGATAAAAATTGAGGATTTTTTTGGCTTTTGGAAGGCGGTTGAATAATCTGACACCAGGGTAACAATGGTCAATTAACTATGTAGCCCATACAGTACTACCCACCTTTGAAATTCAGCAAAAAAATATTGTAGATAACTTTGTAGGTTTTTTATCGATCTCTTTTTTGTAATTTTTAGTATTTTAAATCAATAATGTCCATAATAAGTAGCTAAGCATATTACAAAGTTTTCATTATAATAAAATATTACATTTCTAGTTACACTACGGAACCTGAAAACGGCATCGCATCGGCAGAAAAACTTCAACAAATTAAACTTTTGTTGGAAAACTTGAACAATTTACCGGAACCTAAAATAGAAATAAATATATCAAATACGACAGATATGTATGGAACGTTTGAATGTTCAGCCAGGAATGCACGTGGTGAAACTAAGAAAACTATTTATTTGAAGGAAGCATTTCCACCGAGCAATATTACTAATGTAAGTTCATTAGCTGGTCCTTAAGTTGACCTAAAGATCTAAAGACAAACTGTAGTTCCTATATTAACGAATTTACTACTTTCTGCATCTGCGAGTGCGGTCTTGGAAGTCTACTCGTCTATTGATTTGCTTTTGTTTTGTTGATGATAATTGGTACAGTTGGAATATTTGATTTCTAAAATATTTTAGTTCCAATATGTAGGAAATACTTAGATATTATTGTAACGAAATAAAATCCCGATGGTACTACCAGTAGCACAGTTAAGAAGAGAAATCAAATTTGACAAAGATTAAAAATAATGAAGATTGAAATATTCTGTCTATAAGTTCTAGATCAGAAATATAAAGTTAAAATTTTCAGGTGGAAGGTGATATAAGATCAACAGAAGTTATATTCCGCATACAAAGGCCCGCCTACCAAGGACCTGAAATAACTGGGTATATAGCAGAGTACGATACTAGTGACAATTATAATATCACTGATATTCATCCGAACAGAACTTGGAGTATCGATAGAGAAGCAGAGGGATTTGAACTGAGTAATTTAATACCTAATACCACGTACCTTATAAAATTCGCGGCAATTAATGCCGTGGGCAAAGGAGAATGGAATACAATGTTTATCTTCAATACTCATGAGCCGTATGTACCTAACCTACTACACAATATCACTATTTAAACAAAATATTGCATTTGTATATTTTGTCGTTAATATTGCATTTGTAAATTACTTTATTTGTACATAAAAAAAAAACAAAATTGGATTAGTTACTTTTCAGTTACTCAAGAAGAGAAATTTATGCCTACACGTATATTATATGACCGAAAATAACTTAAAGGGTACTTTTTTCTCCAAAAACAAACAAAGTTTCAGGTAAAGCAATAATACATTGAGAAAGGAACGTCATTTGTAACGACGAATATGATAAATGCTCATATTCAACATTTTTATGTAAAATAGATACTGGTCACTCGTAAGCTATAGTTGGTTTATTATTGTTAAATTTTAATGTTTTTTTTTTGTTTAACATTCAGGTCTTATCCAAGTGCACCTATTTGGAACACGATTTCTGTGGTGGTGAACGTAACAGAACCTCAAATTTTGAAATGGACAGCTCCTGTGGACAACGGTGCACCTATCGATTATTACTTGATAAGATACTGTCCCGTAAGTTTGATGGACTCCTCTTTTAAAATGTTAACATCTTTATTGGAAATATATCATACTAGCTTTTTCCCGCAGCTCCGCCTGCGTCCTAAAGTAGCCTATATTTGACAACTGGTCTTCAACTATATTCAAACCAAATTTCATCAAAATCCATTTAGCGGTTTGGCCGTGAAAGAGTAATAGACAGACAGACAGACACAAAAACAGACAGACTTTCGCATTTATAATATTAGTATGCATTATAATTTATTTGTTTGAGAAGGTTTCTCAAAAAAGACTTCTCCTTCTTAGATATTTTTTTAATAGTATAGGTATAGTATAGGTAGGTAGGTTTTTTAATAAGTATAAATTTTAAAAATACGACCATTGAATGCGGCTGTTAACTTGTTTATTTTCTAAGACCTTACATAAAAACAATGAAATCTGTTTCTTAAACATATTTCTTTTAAAACATTGTAAATTTTATTTATTTTAATAAATTGTAAATAATTGTAGTAAGAGAAGACACTATTCAATACGTAGTTTAGCATTTCATGATATCATTTCTATCATTAGCTTGCAACAAATTCACAATTAAAAGTGTGGTGAGAATACCTTCTCATCATCTGAAGACCTTTATGAAGAAGGATTTCTGGCCACACGTCGCCAATGTTAAAACGTGTCTGTATATTTTTGTTTTTATTGATATTTTAATGTATAATATGTTACGCTATAAGATAGGGCCAGTAATATTTTATTTTGTACGTATTTTGTTGTCTCAGATAAATAATTAATGTCTCTGTACACAGGACTGCTCTCTCAACAATGAGTCGTGTAAAGAACTGAAAATGATATCAACGAAAGAATTCCACACTGATATTCTAGAACCAAACACCACGTATTGTTTGGAACTGAGAGCTCACAATTTGATGGGAGTTTCCGATGCAGCCATTATGACTGTCACAGTAGCAGGTATTGTTTTCCATTTTAAATTATGATTTTTTAGAATCTTTTGGTGTCGCACTATTTGGCATTTGCCTTAAGTTTTTCAAGCATCCCTGTTAAATGTTTATTTAGTTATACCATTCATAACATCTTTACAGTTTACACCAAAGTACATGTCCGCGCTCTTAAAATTGTCTAGAAGGCCATACGCGCTTACCGGTCATTGAATGAATGAAAATCAGTCGGAGTAGAACGAAAATCATTCGACTCACCGATTCTCAGCGAGTTCTGGATCTAATAGCACTCTTGGTCGTGGTTTAGTTTTGGTAATACTGTTAAAATTATCACGATTGGTCTCCAGATAGTGAGTTCGTCTGGCAATATTTTGGATTCTTGATGGACGTATGAACATCACGTCAAATGTGAAATTTAGATAATTTGAGCAAGTAAATTCGATTCCTACATGAAACATAACTTGTTGTTTCTAATTTGGCTAGTGCATAGCAGGCTTGATTCATCCGTAAATATTAATCTTCGGAGTGGTTGCGCTTGTCACCTCGTGGTCGTTTAAAGGACCCAAGAGCCTCCATAATAAAGGCCATCTAATCACTCCCAACCCAACTGCCGTAAATTGCTTTATTTAAAGCCTCATTCACCTGCAAGAAAATTTCTGCAAGTTGCTGTCTTACAGTCTTTACGACTGCAACTTGCAAACAACTATACGTTTTTCTTTGCAAGCTTCTTGCAGATATAAAGCCTAAGGCAGTAAGTAAATTTTCTGACTGACTTAGAAATAACTGAAAATCAGTGTTTTTGTGCCCTCTGGGTGCAGAATATTTGCTTAGTTACGGCCATTTTTTTGCAGCAGCACATCAAATTGCCTTATAGTATTGTTTATGCTGTATTAAATGAATACATATATATTTTTAATGTTATACTTTGTCGGTAGCAATAGGTACTAATAATTTATTTTATTAGTTGTTACTCGTACTTACATCTATCTAATGTAGCTTTTTCTTTTAGCTCTTACTATGGAGGCTTCACTATCCGCCGGTGCCATCATCGGCGTAGCTATAGTAGTCGTGTTAATAGCATTTGTAATCCTTGATGCACTTTTATGTTTGTGGAAGAAGCAGGGGATGATTGCGACTTTCTATTTTAGAAAAAGTAAAAAGAGAAAAGACGAAATTGATCAGACAAGGTACTTTACTTGTTTCTCTAATATATAAATGCAACTTTTATGTACATAGCTCTTTATGCAATTTTAAACTTTAGAGACTGATTTTTATTGTAGAATTGTTATAAATGAAGTTGATTAATTTTATGAACCACAATTATGTTGTTTTATAATAACAACACGTCACGTTTTTATAATTCTACTTATTAATTTCCGTTTCTTTTAAACGTTAAACATAAAACTTATATTATCCAAGACTTGAATAAAAATATACGTAAAAATATTCACACTTTGATCATTTTCAGGGACAAAAAGGGTCTCCTGAAAGAAAATAACGTTTCCACAAGCGAAGACTCAAAGAAGCACAAAGAATTCGAATACAATAAGACAACGGGCATTATAACAGGAAAACATTCCTCAGTTTGAATGCAGATAATGAAACCAGGACATACAACGGGGTGGTCTTCATAAAAGTTAACATACATACTCATACATACATACCATCACACCTTTTTCCCGTAGGGGTAGGCAGAGACTACGGATTTTAAAAAGTTAAGAACCGTTTATTAAGCTGAATTTAACTAAAATATATTTAGTCTTGTAACGATGCGCACGCATCGTTCCTCATTTCGTCCATACTTTTCATTTCATAACCATCCTTCACCACTTTTTCAATAAAATAATTTCATTCTTCGAATATTTTTTTTTATCCAAATTGTTTTCACGTCATCTTAGCACATTCCATATTCATCACGTAAAAGCCAGAGCTCTATTTCTATTTTCTGTATTTTTTTGTTCTAATACCTAACTTCAGTCAATTAAATCTGTAATAAAACAAATGAAGTTGTTAACTAGTCCTTAACTGGTTGCATAGATTTAATTTAAATACGAAAGTTCATAATTAAGTTTAGAAATAATATTCTACTCTGATTTCAAGAAGATTGTAATTATATTGTTTTTATCAATTTTTAATGATAGTAGCAGCAGTAGAATTCTAATATGTTATTTTGGGATGTATAAGTTTTCAAAATCAAGAAGTATTTTAAATGTGAATTTCTAATGTGCAAATGAGCAGTGTCTTTAGTGTCACAGATAACTTAAGTGAAATAAACCAAATAATATACGTACATAAACACATGCACGTATATTTATCAGATATTTTGAGTATGAATATTTTAAGTCAATAATTATTTGCATATTTACATTTTTATTAACTTTAAATAATAATATATTCGATCTCTAATTTAAAAATAAATTTTATTGTTAAAAAGAAATATCGTATAATCTGTATAATTGGTCTTTCACCATTGTAGAATATTAATATTTATTTACTGAAATCAGAAAGATGTTAGTACATTACAACTTAAAAATAGTAAGTATTTTTATATTAATAATATTTACAAATGAATATTCGAATTTAAAGTATAAGGATTTAAATACTTATTTATGTTTATATATTAATGAAATTTAAACTATTTACCTCTAGTATATATTAATTGATGCCATATTTTTTGTCTATTACAGTTATAGTATTCAGTTATTTTTGTTGATGTTCAGTATAGTTCATAACCAAAGATACTCATTTTGTTACCGAATGATAAAATTAGCATAATGCAAAATAAATTATAAGAGAAACTTTCTTCTTTTATTTTAATACCATAGCCATTTTACAAAATTACTTGTATGCCACTACGAATACGAAGCAATATTACTAGCTATTAGTAATAAAAACGATTTATTTTTATAATTATATATTTATGAAGAAGGCGGTCACCTTTGGGATTACAATACAATTTTTTCCCCAGATGTATATTCACTGAGATGTGGAAGAAAAATCATTTTTAGATATTATTTCATAACACGTTTTTTAATGGTTATAGTGATTTATTTCACTTTTAAATGGACTAAGTAAACCTACAAAACATGTTTTAAAGCTACAGAATTACATCAGGTCAAAGTTCTAGTGATCAGAAAAACATGAAATTTTGCTACTTCTCTTTCATCATATTACATCATATCATCATCTTGCATCGTATTTCGCATTTCATTTCGCAGGTTAAGATGATGATGCTTAACAAGATGATTATACTTAATTTACAACAAAAAATACTTGTACTAAATGCAGTCAAGTTAGTTAGTAGTTAGAATTATTTATTAACATAGGGTTTTCTAAAACGGCTATGCAATTTTTTGATTATCAAAATTAATTTGGTTTAAAGAAATTTCTCCTAACTTTGCTGACGCCATACGTGAAAAGAGGACTGGCTCATTTCTAGCCTTGCAATTCAGTGTGGGAATGCAGCCAGTGTTTTTGGCACCATGCCACACACGGACATTGTTTAGTTTTTTTATTATAAGGTTATATGTTGATTTATTTGTAATAATTATTGTCAGTGAAATAAAGACCTGTTTATTCTAAAATAAGCAGTGAATTGTGAAATTTTCTAAAGCACAAATTAACGACGCTTTTTGACGGTGTGGAAATTTAAAAATTTAAAAATGGGTCGTGACTTCGCACTAAACTAAGCGCGGGCCAGTGCTGCTGCATTAATTATATTTATTCTACTCATAATGAAATTTTAATAGATTATCTTAATTACATATTAAATTTACTTAGGACAATTATTTATTGATCAAAATACCTTGTTTTACTTCTTTACATCATTAACATAAAATGTTTATACATTTCATTCATATATTTATTCGAAATGTTTCAAAATGCAACTCTAGAACTTTATTTATTAGCCGTTTAGCAGTTTCCCGCAGCTCTGCCTGCGTAACCACCGGTCTTCAACTAAATTCATATAAAATTTCATCAAATTCCGTTCAGCGGTTTGGTCGTGAAAGCGTAACAAAGACGAAACTCGGACATACAGACAGATTTTCGCACTTATAATATTCGTATGGAAGTATGGATAGTATGGAAGTATGAATATTCTAGAGTTATTTTCGACAATCAATTGAATATTGATTTAAAAATTTAAAAATAAATAAATTTCTTCAGATCTGCTTCAACCATTTTCTACCTACTGTTAATGAAGGGTTCCTCATGCCTAAAACAGTTTCTATGGTATTTAGCCTTTCTAAGCCAGGTCTTGTCCAACATTTGCGATATGTCATCGAGCATCTCGCTGTTGGCTTTCTTAAACTTCTTCTGTGAATCTGTATGTGACTTATAAATAAATAAAAAAAAATATAAAATTCATCTCCCATCCTTTTTCCTAACAATGTTGTGGGCTCATTTTCACTTCCGTTTTGAGCAACGAATTTAGCTATATCTGGAAGTTTGGCCGGCCTGCGGATCTTCATACCTAATACTATTTTTTTTGGACAATACCACCAGATCAAAGTACAACATAATTCGAAAATCCTTTATCGCACAAAGGAATCATATTTTAAAACAATTGTCAAAAACGTAAAGTATGATAGTCTAAATAAAATAAAAAATAATGGTAATGTTTAATTATGAAATGCTTACCTACACGTTATTCGCAGGTTTAACAACAAACAATTCAAAGATTTTAAATTGTATATTTTAGGAAAGACACAGATTAAAATTAGCAAAATTTATGGCTTAAGGAAAATGCCAAGAATTTTAAAGTGGAAATTCTTTTCAGCGAAGATTGTTTCTGTGGCGCTGTTCGCAATTCGGTCGCCTGCTGAATTTTAACTAAATGGACATTGCAAATGTTTTCTGGTATCTAACGACCTCCAGTTCTATATTTTTAATTAAATAGTTTAAAAAATCAAACAATATTTAGCAATGAATGAATTCTACGAATTATTGCAATTAAAAAAATTTACTCTGCACTAGAGAAAAGTACGTCTGTGCTACTGAAAATGCTAATAATATAATCGATTACTAATAGTAAAGATTTTTGGGCAGTAAGTGTAACATTTCTTAATTATTGACAAACTCTCGGTTCTTAAATTATATTGTAAATTCAACATTGTGATCTTTGTGAAGTCTCATTGTGAAACTGTCAATGTAATTTATGTAATCAAACAAAAACAATCTGCTTGTTGTAAGATTGTTTATTTTTGCATGAGTAGGTAATTTACAATTTAGTAATATATCAAATTACAAGTGTTTTCATGACACTAATACCCTAACCTGGAGATCTGTGGCACAGGCCCTGCCTTTTACAGGCTTCAGTCTCCTCTAATCTGAGATGGAACCATTACATGTATTTTTACACATATCTTTTTATCTAATATTTATAAGTAAGTACTTAGTTAAGTAAATTAGATAGGTATCTATCTATCTGTATTCCCAAAAAAAATACAAACATTTCGTACAAAAGTATTAAAGATTGCCATAACACTAACTACATTCCGGTGAACCGGCCATTAGTGCAGAAATCTGTAAAAGATATCCTGGTTGCACTCGGCATTTCCCACGCGGGGCTATTTGTCCAATTTATAGGCTTTTACACCAAACGGCTACCAGGTGTCAATAACTGCTTCCGAGCTCGGAACAAGCAATAACTGTTAGGAATCACGATATACAGTTTCAAGAAATCTTGAAAAATATTTCTCTTTCAACAGAGTGTATTAGGCCAAATATAGATCACAGTAAAAGCAATAGAGTATGCTTTTTTTCATCCTATAGTTTTCCTGGCTTATCCTCAAAAAATATCTAAAAGGAGTGTGGTATCAAATAATTGGGATATAAAAGGCGTAAACAAAAATTAATACAACAGTTTTGAAATAATATTGTCTTGGAACGTCGATTGAAGAATTCTAAATACATCAGACCGTCGTGTCGTTACTTTGATTAAACAGTTTATTTTAATGAAGCGTTTCTAGTAAACTAATATGTGGTTAGTTAAACAAGCTGGCTTGTGGCTAGGATGACTGAACACGATCTCCAACTTGCAATGCTGACGCCAGCCTTTTACTAATGGTGCTAGTGCAAATATTCCAGACGTTCCTGTGAGACTCTGCTAATTTTAGTACAAGTTTAAGTATCTATGTACTTAAGTTTTAGTAGGTTATATACGTAAAAGTCTTTATTTAAAACATGTTACAATAAGAACGGCAGTACGTTTAGTTCAGTGCAATAACTCAAAGCAAAACAGAAATTGACTACGGCTGATTTTCCAAACTGTCTGTAGAAGCATTTTTTCATGATAAGGATATAATTATTTATACAGATATAATTATTTAAACAGTATGAGTTACATCGTTAAGTACTTTTTTTATTTATTTATTAAAACTTTATTGTACAAATACAATTGTAAAGCACAATAGGTTTTTACAATACAAATACACTTTATTGCACTAAAACAAAAATTTTACACAACAAATATACAAGAAAATGAGGTACAAAGGCGGATATATACATATAATATAAATATTTATTTATTTATTTATAAATCTTTATTGTACCACAAGTTTACAATTGGCGGACTTAATGCTAAAAGCATTCTCTTCCAGTCAACCATTAGGAAAAACAGAAAAGTTATGTGCGGCGCGAATTATTTTAGAATACAATGAGAGAGAAAAAAAAAAACACTTAACTGCTAAATAAACATACATAGATTTACATACAATATTCATAACTATACATATACATACATAAACATACATAAAATAAGAGATGAAAACGGAAAAAGATGACGATTTAAGGTGATATTATGCTAGTGAGGTGAATTTTGACTTTTCTTTTGAAAGCGAATTTAGTAATGGTCTCTTTGATGTCATCGGGTAGAGCATTCCAGAGCCGTGTGGCTTATAAGGTAAATGAATTAGACATAAAACTGGACCGAAATATATTAACAAACAAGTAAAAACCTACCTTACAAACTATCGTTGAATTGCAGTTTTTGGTGCAATTCGCCACCTATCGCAGATTTTTCACACCTGAGTTAGATATATGCGACAGAACAAGAAACTAGGGCAGTAGAGTGTACAATAGAATTACAATATAAGTTGAGACGTTATCGCTTAATGCAGCTTGCCAATATCCGTGCCACGGGACTTGTAATATCCGTTGAGAACCAAGCAAAGATGAGAGGAACTCGAGACGAAACTCAGCAATATTACTGCATTTCTTACAGAGAAGATTATACATCTTTCTGATTGAATTTGGAATATTTGTATAAGACCTGCTTTGAGCTCCGACATGGATCGGGATCGAAGTCTCGATATCTAAGTATTCAGTATTTTTGGGGACAAAGCTTGTAGCTGTTGTAGATTTAATGGTTAAACCCAAAAGTAAAATGAGATCGAAAAAGTTACGGACATGAAACAAAAAACAAAAATCTTCTTTAATTCCTCTATATACATAACACATACAAAATTGTGCATTCAATTGGAAGAGAATTACTTATAAAACGAAAACTGGCCTGAATACTCGTAAACCACCTGCGTTATGGGCTGTAAGGTGACAAAATTAACTACCTACCCTGAGAAAATATATCCAAATCTTTCTCCGGTCAGATAGATCATTAATTCAATACTCATACATACAGTTTTAATACAGTTTCAATGTAACTGACGAGGCAAACTCAATGTCAGTTTTTAAAAACCGCCGCTCGGCTTTTGAAGTGATTTCTAAAATGGACATTATGGTAAAGGCAAAACATCATTGAATCACAAAAATCTAACACGTTTCCGAACTTTATAACAAAACATTAAATTATCAAATTATCAAATTTCGCTTATTAAACGCAACTATCAAATTTCCAAATCCATTAACCGCATTCGTACTGAAATCGCAACTAATGTGACAACGAAACGCATCAGTGCACTTAACACTGCAAATACGTTTGTGCTCCGTACTCAAATGGAGACCATTTCAGACAATCCACAAACTTTTGTCACAGGAACAAGGAAACGTGTAGCTAGAGCGTTCATTAACAAATGCAATTATGTATTTAACTTTGACTACCGCGTTTAAAACGTGGTTAGGTTACCTAAAACTAAACCAAAACAAGTGTACTTTGTTTTAAATTTAGGCCGCCAAGAAAAAGGATGCTGTGTTCAAAAACAGGGACTTAAAAACCCTTTCAAAGTGGTACAGTTAAAAGAGTTTTTTAAACCTGTTTCAAGCAAAACCCTGATGAAAGTGTAACTAACAGATATGCAGGAATCCGTTTCAAACAGTTTCCAACCTGTTTTTGGAATATTTTATGTGTAGTGTACAGACAGCCTGCTTCTACAATGTGTTTGTGGATATTACATACAACATAGAGTAATAAAAAAATTAAGCGACTGCCGACTATGAGTGGAGCGACTGCCGACCATGGAGCGACTGCCGATTATGAATGGAGCGACTGCCGACTGTGGATGGAGCGACTGCCGACTTTGGATAGAGCAACTGCCGACCATGGAGCGACTGCCGGCTTTGAATGGAGCGACTGCCGACTATGGATATAGCGACTGCAGAATATGAATGGAGCGACTGTAGACTATGAATGGAGCGACTGCCGACTATGGAGCCACTACCAACTACGGATGGAGCGACTGCAAACTATGGATGGAGCGACTTCCGACCATGGAGCGACTGCCAACTATGGATGGAGAGACTGCCTACTATGGATGGAACGACTGCCAACTTTGGATGGAGCTACTGCTAACCATGGAGCAACGGCAACGTCGCATCTCGCGTATTGCTCATCTGTTTGAAACCGTTACAGTTGAAACTGTTTTAAAACGGTTTCCGGTTTCGGGTGTATGAAACAGTTTGAAAAGGGTACCCGATTGAAAGTGTTTCAGATTGTTTCTGTTACGGGTTATAAAACAGATTCAAGAAACAGTGTGTAAAACACTTTATTCAGTTACCGTTAAAGTCCCTGGTTTTGAACACATGTGATGATGACGTCCGACATCATGGCGACCATTTCAACAATTTAAGGATCTCTCATATGGCTTATGTAGCCAATCTTGTTGGTGGAAGTCCTCACATATTGCGGCGATGTGAGCAGATAACTAGAATCATTGAGGAAGGAACATTAGATGCTTTTTGTGTAGAATGAATTAAAAAAATTAAATATCGAAATAGATTTTACAGGATTCCGTAAGGGCCCAAAGGATGAAAAACAAGACCTTAAATAAAGAGAGACTTAAATACCTAAGTGCAAATTAGTATTTAACTACTTAGTACTCTTAACCTTAATAACAAACAATTAAAAAATAAATAAGTTCCTAAAAATAATTAATGGTAAAGTAAATAATGGTAAAGGTAAGGTAAAAAGGTAAAGTAAAAGGAATTGCACGAATTGATAGAAATACCCCTTGATGCGTAAAACTGAATCGGTCATTTCCGGTTTAATTTTATTATAAGCCAGTGAAGTGCACTTTCAATACAAACACTCTTTATTGCACCAAAACAAAAATCAAAGACAATCAATCTAAGACACATATGAAACATAGCCGAGCATAGCAGTTTCTAAATGAATTGAATTCATATCGACAGCAGACTTCAGCTTCTTTGTTTTTCGGGGTTATTCATACAATACTTCTATACAGATAGACACAGAATTACAGAAATAGTTTATTTATTAATTTGAATTCAATTTATGAATAAAAAGTATCTACAATGTTTACTTTATTATTAAATTGTTTGTATCAATATTAGGGTAATTCCGGGAGAGATGGACCAGTGGGAGAGTCGGGCCACCTTCACAAAACTACCAAGATGATAGCATTTTTGTGAAATGGCAACACTAAAATGTTCTTGTCAGCCATTTCTTTCATATGATTGTAAACAACGGTGTGTTTTTGTTAATATTTTCGTTTTATCAGTGTTTAAAGGTTTTGTCAGTCACAGATTTTTTCAGCCAGTGTTAGTTACTTGAAGGTATGTACACAATTTTGTGTGTTTTATTAGTAATCATGGCGTTACTGTAACTTTGTGTTAATGAAACGTATAAATACATTATGGACGTCTTTCACTCAAACACATTTGATTCCCCTGAAAAATCGATCTTGACTGCTCTATGGGCCACATCGGTAGACGTACCTATCAAACATTTAACAGTTTCTAAACGTACATTCTGCGTTCCCAATGAAGATTGACGTTAGGCAGGCGGCCAGTCATAAAACAGGCCTAATAATAATAGGAATAGAAACACCCAGGAGTGCTATTTTGAAAACTGTGACTCACGCAAAATCGGCGAGTCGAATAATTTTTGTACGATATCGAGTGATTGTCATTGGACATATACTCGTATGTCACACATTTCAAAAATAGGGCTCCAGAAGGTAAAGCATCATGGAAGCGGTAGCTGAAGAAGCACTCCTAAGGAGGGTTGATGTTAGGCAGGCGGCCAGTCGTAAAAACATGCCAAGATAATATAATGATAGGAATGGAAGCAACCGGAAGGTATGCGTCATGGAAACGGGAGCTGATGATGAAAATAAGTCGTAAATAAATAAGTCGTAATCGTAAATATTTACGATTTCATTTTATATGTTTTTTCCGTGGTTCAGAGAGTATACACTGGACGACCAAGTGGAAAGCGACCAGGCGGTCCACCCAGGTACCGCTGGAGTGACAAAGTTGTGAACGGCTTAGAATTTAAAAAAATAATCACCTTTGATTCCCCTGAAAGTGAACTTGAACTTGGAAAATCGATCTTTACTGCTCTATGGGGCACATCGGTAGACCACATCAAACATTTAACCGTTTTGATAGTTTGACTTTGACAAGAAACATTTTCTTTTTAAAACTTTTGATATGCCTACTGAAGTGGCAGAGGCATAAGGCCCGTAGAGCCAAAAGATAGATTATTTTATGTTTCGATCTTCCTTGGAAATAAATACTTTACTGCCGTCTCTTTATCCGTTGACATCTAATTTTTCATCAATTGAATACCGATTCTTTATTTTAATGTATGAATCAATGTAATGAAGATGTAGTCAGGTTATGTTTACTTGAACAGAGATGACATTTGACATAGGTGACAAGTACGTGAAGCGCTAATTAACGCTACCAAACAAAAAATATTTATACACTACCCTGTGCTACCAACCTAAAAAAATAAATGTGAATAGCCGGAAGTTATCCGGCTACGTCATACGTTAACTTTGCTAAAAAATGAAAGTCATTGGGTTTTCTGCGATTTTCTTAAAAAATACTTGCTTATCTAAAGATCTGATTAATGTAATCTATTCCTTAAGCCTATTCCTCGAAATGGTTTGATAATTTGACATTTTTATGAAAAAGTTTACTAGCCAATTGGGACAAAATATTTTAAACTTCGTAAATACTGCTCATAAATAGCTAGCTTGATTGCTTAGCGGGACGTGATTGATTGTGACGATTACGCGAGTTAAGCAACAGCAGGTGCGACCTAACTTAGAGTGGACAACACTTGGCGTATTACGTTCAGCCTGCTTGTCTAGTGAAGCCAAGGACACTAGTAAAGTTTCCTTGTCTTCCCCAAGGGAGCCAATAGGGGGACATGTCTACAAAACGTTATTTTCGATTAGACTCCAATTTCCGTAAAGTCTGCACAGAACAATAACTTGCGAGGTTAGCTAGCACCTCCGCACTCGGAACATTTTAATGTGTCTGTAAAAAAAAACTGCGTAAAGCATGTACCACCTGTCCCCTTTTATCCAGAGAAGCGTGGTCACCCTATTTTGCTCAAGTATCAACGTGATAAAGCTTGTATTTGCTAGAAAGAGACAGGTTCCACCACTATTTCTATCTCGCTTGGCTCGGTCTTGCCTCTATGCAATTTTGCAAAAGTACTGTCCTGTATAAAATACTAACACCCGTATTCTTAACCTCAAAACTTTTTGATTGTGCTCGCTCCTTTTTTTTTGTAGGCTAGTCCATCGTTCCTTGAAGTTTAGGGAAAGATGGACCACTTTTTTAAAGGAGAGACGGACCACTTTTAGTTTCTCTTTAATTTGTATTATTGTACTTGTTATTTATTTATCTATATTAAACATCAAATTACTATGAATATAGTAATTTGATGTTTAATATAGATAAAATAGAAAAATCATTTATTAGTAATTTAGTATTGTTTATTTTCATTTTCAGCAATGCCTTTACAATATAAGAGGAAAAGCGGTGTTTCAAGAGGAAAATGGATAAATAGATAAGGGTCAATGAGGCAGCAAATATGTATGGTATATCAAAGTCTACATTCAAAAGAAAAATGAAAAATAATTAGTTAAGTTCTCGGGCTTTGTGGTGATGATAAAAATGAAAAAAAGATTGTGGCATATTTTTTTTTTCTTTGCTTTATAATAAAGCTGCAGCAAAGAAGATTTACTCCTTTAAGACGAGCGGTAAGAAAAATGGCCTTTAATTTAGCTGAGGAACTCCAAATCAAGCTTACTTTCAACCGCGAAAAAAAAAATTGCTGGCTTTGGCTGGTTAGAAAGTCGGAAGTCGAAAGTCGGAAGAAGTGTTCCAGGCTCGGGTCTCGGCTAAGGGTATGGATAAAAAGTACGTAGACAGTTCTCTTTTGAAAAATGTGTTGCATTAATACGGCTTGTTCAATAAACCAGGGTCCATCTTTAAACAAAGAAATACAAGGTACAGTAAGTAAAAAATATAAAAAGGAAAATGTCGCCATCAAAAAATTCGATAAGAAACGAGAAGAGAGTTCTGATGATTTAGGTGAGTCAGATTCAGAAGTTATTTCTCTCCGTGACAGCCCTGAGATAGGAGAATGGAATAACGACGATTGTGCTGGCTGTGAAGAAAACTATGGTGACACTTTGAGCAAAGATGATTGGTTGCAATGTACAATTTGCGAACGCTGGTCTCACAAAAGCTGCACCAAATATAAGATATATGTGACAGATGTGAAGATACCATCACAAATTAAGTAGCCGACAATTTAAATAGCCGATTACATCTTCCTTTTATATGGTTTTTCGTTTTGTGATGCATTTTAATATTTATAATTGTTAGGTCCACTAAAAAATTAATTGTGTATATTATATATTTTATTGATAGAATAGACTATTTCGGAGATACAATTTAAACGAAAAAATTCTTAAAATTATATTTATTTTGTTATTTAATTTCAAAGATTTTATAGTGATGACGTCACGCAGCTATAATGGCCATTTCGAACTGCAAGAAAGCAAAATTTACTAAGGTATTAAAAAATATATATGTCAGTGTCAAATGTCAAAGTCAAGATGGACCGCTAGCCGCGAGTTGGTTTCTTGTTTGTTTACAATCGCCAAATATTTAGGTACCCCATTTCTCGTATCTATTGCATATTGGCCTGTTTATTGGACTTTACGGCAGTCTCTTCATCCGTTTACATCTGATTTTTGAATAATTGGACACCGCTTCTTCATTATAATATATGAATGAATGTAATTAGGTTATGTTTACTTGAACAGAGATGACATTTGACATGGGTGACAAGTACGTGAAGCGCTTAGTTAGCGCTACCAAACAAAAAATATTTATTCACTACGCTGTGCTGCCAACCTAAAAAATTAAATGTGAATAGCCGGAAGTTATCCGGCTACGTCATACGTCAACCTTGCTAAAAAATGAAAGTCATTGTGTTTTCTGCGATTTTCTTAAAAAATACTTGCTTAACTAAAGATCTGATTAATGTAATCTGTTCCCTAAGCCTATTCCTCGAAATGGTTTACGAATTAGACATTTTCATGAAAAAGTTTACTAGCCAATTCCGTGGTCCATCTCACCCGAACAGTATGGGAGAGATGGACTTCGTCGATTTTTTTATGATTGCCAAAAAAGTATAAATACGGTTAATTTTTTTGAAAATTTGTGTAATCATAATGTTCATTGATGAACCACTAAAAGAACTACTTAGAGCAAAGGCTTTTGCATGATTTATCTAAATAATAACATGTAAACATTTTTTTACAAAAGTCTCATATTATCTGTAAATGATTTTTACGTGTAACAAGCTAAACCTTTATTTTAATGCCACATCAAAAGTCTATTTAAACGTCCTTCTTTTTCCATTGTTTTATTAATATAAACTCACGAGACATTGAATTCACTGCAAGAACGAAATTTTCACACCATTAATTTTAGCTCGAAACGAGAATGTTAATAAATACACGTACATTCGAAGCTGTTAGGGATTTGGCACCAGACAATGGACTTATGCCGTCTACGTGAGTTGGCATTCAGCATCTTGGCACATGTATGTCATTATGTAGCTCTGTAAATCGAATATTATAGAAAAACTCGATATTTATCAATATTATAAAAATTACAATTAAAAATAATTGCCGAATATTAGGCATGTATAACAGTGTATCCAATTTCGGCTCGTACACCGAACAAAGGCTCGAAAAACATGTTGCAATCAAATTGCAGATACTTACGAGTATCTTGAAAGATGTTCAGAGTAGCTACCCGTAATCGATGAGCATACGCGTATATTAACAACAAGAGCGATGAGCGCGGAGGAAGCGAGGAAGGTCTGTAAGTAAAAGAAACAGACGTGATTATTGATTATATAAATGTACTGGGGCTTACTATCATCTCTGAATTCCATCCCAATTCGCGCATTCAAATTGGGATGGCAATAGGGCGCACACTTCCATCTTTCTTATTGAAAACGCAGAGGCGCGCTCCAAACAGTAGCTCAAATTCAAATCATTTATTGCGTTTCATATAGTACATTAACAGTTCTTAACTAGGTACACACAGTGTTTTTATAAAGTTAAGTACAATATGAACCCTGTCGGGTATTGCAATTTGAGAAATGGAACGGCAAGCGGTTAGTGGATGTAATAATAACTTAAGTGTAAAGAAAATTAAAATAAAATGTAAAAAATTAAAATAAACGAAATTAACAATATTGTTGTAGATAGTCAAGTTATTAAATCGATGTCAAAGGTTGTCCATTAAATAATTTTAAAAATGTCATTAAATTTATTTTTTTAATAATTGTTAAGGAATTCTGTTTGAGAATGTCTATAATTTATTACTTTAATTATTATTGTGTATTAGTTATTACATTTATTATGATTTGCTATCCGTCTAATTTATCGTTAAAAAACTCGTCTATTGTATAGTAAGTTTTATCTATTAGCAATGATTTAAAAAAAAATATAAAGATATTATCATTTTCTTCAGTCCGTAGAGAGTCAGGTAAAGCGTTATATAATTTTATAGTCATAGATAGTGGCCCAGAGGAAAAAAGGTTCATAGTGGAGGTTTGTAACACTAGTTAATTTTTCTTCCTAGTAAGATATCGCCTCGGAAGGTCGTCCTTTTTCGTATAAAATTGTGGATATCTGCGAACAAATTTACAAGCCTCTAAGATATAAATTATGATATCGCCTCGGAAGGTCATCCT
This sequence comes from Euzophera pinguis, assembly GCA_947363495.1. Taxonomy (NCBI): domain Eukaryota; kingdom Metazoa; phylum Arthropoda; class Insecta; order Lepidoptera; family Pyralidae; genus Euzophera; species Euzophera pinguis. Next base: position 7,640,848 of record OX376170.1, on the reverse strand, counting down.
TTTTCATATAAAATTGTGGATATCTGCGAACTAATTTTCAAGCCTCTAAGATATAAATTGAAGGTAAGGTCAGTCAGTATATTTATATCCTTAAAGTGTGGTTTACAAGACTCTGTCATTTTGATATTGGTAATTATTCGTATGCATTTTTTCTGCAGGATCAAGAGTTTGTCCGCATCAGTACTGTTTCCCCAGAGAATAACGCCATAATTCACTCTCTGAATTCTTCTGATATATGTCCAGTGAATAAAAAATTACAGAATTTGGTTATGTCGTTCAGCAATGCCCTACCGGCGGCGTCTCCAGCGGACGCACCAATAAAATCTTTGAGATGCTGAGGTGTCAGTCCGTCGACATTATGGCTTCCAGAGTATATTCAATTTTGATTTTTAAATGAGCCGAGAGGTTTGGATGTGAGTCGTAGAGGTTGAAGCGGCCAAGGGATGTTTCTCACGAAGGCTTCTCAGTGTATCGGCATTATTAGGAGCTAGAGTATCATTAGAAAAAAGAATTCTAGCAGCGTTTCTTAAATCGCCATCCATTGCAGAGATCTTTCGTCATCGCTTCCCGCAGAAAAGAATCCATTCGTTATTACGTTTAAGTAAATTATGATGGTTAACCTGAAAAACCATAAAATTTCGTCGCAAAATCACATAAACTGATGACATTGTCAAACACAATGACAGAGTCGTCTCAATTCTTGTGCGAATTTGGGGCTCCGCAGACACCCGTAGATATTTTTTTATCTTCTATTTTCTTTATTATAATTTATGGATTAATAAAAAGTCACAGTATTTATCTTACAGTTATTTTTAATGGAGTATCGCGTGATACTTGTAGGTATCCACATACTTAGTCGTTACATGCAATCTTACCGTTCTTCAATTAATCAGGTAATCTCATACGAAATACAGGCATAAAATAAATCCTATTGGTGACCAATAATTTAAATTAAGAAGCTCGCTTGGGCAATGGTAAAAATGTAAATATTATACTACAGACAGATAACAGTTTACATGTTTTCGATATGAAAAGGAGGTGAAATATTTTTTTCTTATTCGAAAACACCTGTATATTTATTGCTTCCTACATTTTTTTGGTTGCGTTTTCTGGGCTATGTGAAGGAGATCGTGCAGTGAAATTAGTACCTACATGGGAAGATGCATATAGACTGGGATGATGATTGTAGTGGTAAATTACCGGTGTTTATTTCAGGTACCGGTGGAGGGTTAGAGCACGTTGAGAACTGCAACCCTTCCAAGAGGCCGACTGAAGCCTTATTTTTGATAACTTTGAGATTATGACTAACGCAAAACTGGTTAGTCAATTAATTTTTGTTCGATATCGAATGATAACGATATGGATAAATCGTATGTCAAGCATGCAATGTTCTCTAACCAAACTATAAACAACTGAACACACGACCTCCGGGTCTTAGGCAAACGGCTTAACCACTGTACCATGGTGGTAAAAAAATGCTTCATTGTGATCTCTATAGACACTACATTTTGTATTTCTTAGTTTTCACTATAAATAACATTTCCTAAGTGCCACAAACAAAATCAATTTTGTGAAAACTGATCGATTAGCGTGAAAACTATCGTGACTCACCCTAAACCAACCCCCGACGAACCAAATTGGATTATCTCCTGTCATCCCGCACACTAAAACAAAGCTGGCAAAATATTTATAGTTCATTCGGTTAGTGAAAAATGTTGTCGGAAGTGGTTTTTTTTTTAAATGGGCTAGCCACTTTTACTAGAAGAAAAAAGCTTTATTTAGCTATTAACTAATATTTAAAGTGTCCAATAATGTGAAGTATTTGGACCAAAATAGCATCTTTTCGTTTTCATAACAGCGTGTTTCCCCAGTTGTACCTATCTGCAGCTTACGATTTAGAACCCAAGGTATTGTATCCATACTTTCATACTCCATAGGTACTCACTTGAAATAAAGATTTTTATTTTTATTTATTTAAGACCCTTATATTATTTTTTCTTAAAAATCTCTTCAATTTACAGACCTGTTACAGTTTTATTACATTTTAATTTATTTATTATTTACTCCAATATTATAAGTGCGAAAGACTATCTGTCTACAGACGCTTTCACGACCCTCTGCATGGATTTCGATGAAATTTGGGATGAATATAGTTGAAGACCTGGCGTCAAACATAGGGCTATTTTTAGACGCAGGCGGAGCTGTGGGAAACATTTAGTTTAAAAATAAATAAAAAACATCCAAAGCAAACTGATTTCAAAATGAGCTCGAACAACCTCCTTTCAATAGATTCATTGGCACCATCAGCCCGGCCTGCGAATTAGCATGTAAATTAATTTCGCAACAAGTACTATAATTTGAGCTCGCGCTGCTAATGAATTTCAATTGATTCAAAACAAATCACCAGAGGGCGTTAAAACTGTAATTGAATTCCTTTATTCACCGTACATTCGGGAAGAACTTCGTTTTTAGAAATTCGAGTTTGTTTATGTAGGTACTTTCTTGAATAAAGAAACATTAACATTTTATAAGATTGCCTTTTTTACAAACGAATATTTTTATCGAATTTCTACCCAGGCACTACGATATTCCTTTGTATGCTAGACGGTAGGGGTGAAGCTTGTGGTTAATGTCAGCGTTAGTCTTTTTTTAAAGAAAAATCCGAAGGCTTTTATTTTTGAAATCTATGACTCCTTCAAAATCAGTGAGTCAATATTTCAAAAATAGCGCTCCAGTGCCGTTAAATAGCGACTACGCCAGGATTATGTACATTCAATGCAATAAATGGACTTGTCATATAAAATACTATTGTTAATGCAATAATGATTTTACATGGTAGAGGCTGTGTTTCATTTTAAATACAAAATTTTACATGTACAATGTTAGCAAAATTGCTTGTGAACTATGACAAAATTTAAATTAAATTTAAATATTAGTTAAATTTTTCGCTAAACAACTCCTGGAAAAACTAAACAATCAGATAACCGTATGCATATGAAATGAGCATTAGATATGCAAGTCTCGTGCAGCGGACCGGTCCATAATGATAGCGCTTGTTGCAGCAGCCAGCACAATTCATTCGTTAGAAGTAGAGCACATGAGTAGGTAAAGAGGAAAGCTTCATAGAAGTGCAATGAGATTAATAAAATCACAAATTTTCAAAACAAATACCTTCAAATTGTTAAGTACTCTACCGTCTTCAACTCCTTCATAATCAATGTTAATTATGAAGGAGTTGAAGACGTCAGCTAACTTAGTGTAGGTACTCATTGTTGATGTTTCTGATACTCTGTTGACCATTTATGTAGTACTAGCTATTGCCCGCGGCTCCGCCCGCGGTTTCAAACACAGGATTACGAACAGAGCAAGCTCTGTAGACGGCAATATTAAACCAAATTATGGCCTCGACAGTAAGTAAACTTGTAAGCTTTAACTGCAAAAACGTAAAACTATCTGTTGATAGTTTAAGACAGTTGTGTCTCACTTCGGATATTATAGCTCTGCAAGAAACGTGGCTATTGCCAAATGAGCTCACTTTCCTGCAAAGTATCGATGGGAACTTCGGCGCAACTGGTACTTCCGCAATGGATATCTCGATGGGTATACTGCCAGGCCGGCCCTAGCGGCGGGGTGGCCCTGCTCTGGAGGAGTGTGGTTTTCACCAATGTGTCTGTGCTGCCATGTGATAGTGATCGGTTATGTGCTATAAAATTTGTGACAGGGGAACATCCCATTCTAGTGATATGTGTGTATATGCCTACGGATACCACTGCTAATTTACCGGAAGATCTAGGTAAAATAAGTAGGTACTCTGGTAGATGAATATGGCAGTGAATCTATTTACGTATTGGGTGATATTAATGCTCACCCGGGTGAGTTATTTCATGATGAGCTCACAGACTTTTGTCATGAATAAAACTGGTTTTGTGCAGATGTAAATAAACTTGGATTGTTATCAGATACACCTTTATAAGTGATGTTCATGGATGTAGGCGATTGCTAGATCACTGTATTGTATCACAATATGTTATGCATACAGTAAGAAAGGTGTATGTTAAACATAATGTAACATGGTCCGATTACTTTCCTCTGATACTGGAGTGTGACTTAGATAAAGTTATATATCACTTAAGTAAGATAATCAAAAAAGGGTTAGCTGCTAATCGCACTGTTGTGTGGGGGGTAAAGATGCAGTGAACAGATATCTCTGTATAGGAAAAATTGTATGAAAAATTTAAATAAAATTAATTCACCATCTGAGTGTTTATTTTGTGATTGTAAATATTTCCTACACTATTGGAAACTTTTCCTATTATTTAAACTAATCGGTATTGACAAATTGAACGAATCGACACGTCACACCCAACAATCTAACCAATATTTAAATCCGAATAATAAACTTTTTAAGTGTTATTAAGAAAACTTTTCCTATTAACGAATTCTTAATAGGTACCACAGTATTAAGTATTAAATTAAGAAACTGAACCGACCGACACACACAACAATAAGACCAATATTTATTTTCTGGAAAAACAAACAACCAAGAATCTTCGCGAAAAACAACAATAAAACACAACCACTTACATAGTCTTATTATTTCCGTACGACAAACTATAGAGTTTAATTTTATGGTGGCGCCATCTGTTGATGTATACATTTCTATATGTTTTATCATTTTTTTAAATTTAAGCAACGACATCTAATGTCGAATAAACAAACAATTAAATATAAGCAGCGCCATCTATTGACGAACAGCCAAACAATTAAATATATGAATATATATATGGCAGCGCCATTTTCTTTTAACAAATAGCCAAACAAATTTTACATATTTTCTTCTTTTATTGCAACAATTTTGGGACTGAATTTTGGAAAAAAAAAGTAGCCTATGTTTGACCCTGGGTCTTTAAATATATCCATACCAAATTTCAACAATATCCGTTCTGCGGTTTGGCCGTGAAAGCGTAACAGACAGACAGACAGACTTTCGCATTTATAATATTAGTATGGATATTCAAAGTACCTAGGTAAACACGTACCTACTTGCCTAATTCATGACTACAATTTTTCTCTTTTACTTTTTTTAACTACTTCAAATTAAACTATTTTGACTCGGCTGTGGGTGTTGCGTCCTATTGGTTCGAATATGTTTAGGTTTAGCCATTGACACGAAAGAAGATAGCGTTTATTACATAATTCTAACATCATAAACAATACATATTCTTCTTCATAAACATCTAACGTTTCAAACAAACACTTTACAGCGTTCATGGTCGCAGGGATAAGTGAACATTTTAAACTACATAATAGACAATAAGTGACTTGCACCTGCTACCATCTACACTACAGACACAGATTATAGAATGCTATGCTACAGACTACAGATACCATAGAGCTTACCCGCGTAATTTAATTATTTTCCGGTTCAATGGAAACTTTATGCGATAACTTCAAAATTACACTGACTTTGTGTAAAACATTGTATTTGTTTTTATGCGTGGAACTGCAAGGAAATGAGGATGATCTAATTTTATCTCTGTTCCATATTTACTCACGTGGTAGTTATCCCTATGTAGTAAGTATGCGCTTATTGAAGAAATTGGGGTGTGCGGTAATTTGGCAATGAGCTATTCATTACTGTGGGTTGCTGAATATGCTTTGATTGAGAATATTATTATATTAGTTCTAGTTATATCTCTGAAATAGAGGGTGAGGAGCGTCAACGGTCATTAATTGTCATGTAACTAATACAATTGAGTATTTGCTTTACAATTGTTGTACTACGACACAGAATTAGCACAATCATTATAGCCTAAATGGGCCTGTGTTTACACGGACGTATATCTAAGTATACCTGCTACTACTTAATGATTAAATTTTGATGTGAATGAATGATTTAATTTGAATACTTACATATATGTATCTACCTAATGAAAATTATCTTAATTGATTTATTTATTAAACTTCATTACAAAACATGTAAATGACACACTTAAAACCGTGGGCCGTCGTAATCCTTACTGAATTCGTTTCTTACCTATTCAGGTTACCTATATTTACTAAACTACGCATAGGACCTGGGATAACGAAGGATATCTTTTATAAACCTTTCACCTAGATAAAAGTACAGTTCGCATGAGAAAAAAATACTTAAGTGAAGCCGTTGATAACAGCTAGTATATGTAATGCAAATGTCTATTTCGCCAAGTTCGTAGGCAGATTTGAAGGTTCAAAAAAGTTTAGATAATAAGTCGTAAGGTAGTACTTATTTACATAATAATACAATTGAACTATCCACAGATACCTACAATTAGTTTGTGAAAAGTGTAAAGCCGTCTTCCTGCAATTTGTCCAGCGTATGTATGAAATGACAATATTTCAAAACGTACCTATGCAGAAAGGCTATATTTTACTGCACTCCGGAATCCAGTTGCATAATTTGTCTAAGCTCAGCAATGCAAGAATACATTACCTACCAACATCTTACTGGAGAAATTTTACTTATATTTTGTTATGGGACTAACATAATATATTGTTTACCTACTCATTATTATTATATCATGTACTTAGGTAGGTAAGTTTACTGCCTTACCCCCTTATTCATACAAATAAACGAACGTTTTATAAGACCAAGTTAACTAATTTACGTTTCGTCTTGTTTTTTCACGTCAAAAATAGATTACACATAGCGGGACTAAGCAATAAGCATATTTTAGTTAATGTAGGCTTAACGAACGTTCTTTAATTTGTATGAATAAGGGGGTAAGAGGCTAATTCAATAGATATTGTGACTTAGGTAAGTACATTAAATTTTTTGTTTACATAATTATTATTACAGCTTAACACCTATTTTTCAACTACATAACCATAACACGATTTAATAGAGTTACTTAATTAAACTTTTCATAGGCACATTATGTAGTAACTAAGCATCAGAAAGGACGACCATAAAGTTAATATGGCATTATCACTTACAAGTTATATAGCTCCATACTTACATAGGTATTCCTATAAAACGTAATTCGTAGTTCGTAATACGTATTTGAGGAAACTTCTTAGCTTAGCAATCGCTAATTTCGTAGCATTGAATTTAAATCAACGCCAATTCCAATAATTGTCAAATAACTATACATTTTAAAAATAGCGCTCCAATAGTATTAGTATATATGTGTGCGTCTCACCGTACTCGTAGCAGTTGTAGCTCCGTAGCATGAATGACCACAATTTAGTGATCATACAAGTAAATTAGAGTTTGGTTAGGACGTTGCTTGCGTCACATAGACGAGAGAGAAACATCTCTATCAATCAGGTGATTCAACCTGATTGATAGAGATGTTTCCGTGCTGTAGGCACATAAAACCTTTTTTTGGTACCGGCTGTCATCGAGGAATAACGGCAAAGTCCCAAAGGCGGTCTTAAAAAAACACTAAGTCATAAGTATCGTACGAACCATTTTAGTAACGTAAGATTTGTTTGTACCTACAAGCGGGTAGAATTACTTTGAACATATTACTTAGGATAAATTATCCATACTATAATATTATAAATGCGAAAATCTGTCTGTTACGCTTTCACGGCCAAACCGCTGAACGGATTTTGATGAAATTTCAGGGAATCAGCTAATGATAAATAATTGAGACAGACGTACTCTACTTTTTGGCGCAACAGGATAATAGTGCATAACGCGGGAGTAGCCGCATTTTATAGAAAAACTATTTAAATTATTAAAAACATTTGGCGATTTTATTCGACGTAACTGTTATTACTTTTTTCTTAAACTTGCGCAGCGCTTCTCGAATATTGCTTAACTTTTAAGAGCTTATGAACACTGATAAATTGGTTAACTTATTTAAACTTTTACGGTAGGCAAGTACTTAAAGCTTTCCTTATGAAGTTAGTTGTTTGAGTTGCATTAAAAACAGAACTTCACCTATTAGGTATATTACGCTTACCTACCTATTTTTCTATTATTGTGTTTCAGTTTGAAATCTTATCGTGTCTAAGTACACCGCAAATATATCTAGGTACCCATATGCCCAAAATTGCTACCTATACTAAAATCAATAGTACTTAACTGTAGCCGCAAAGAAAAATTTTGACTAATATTTGTAATATTCTGAGTGTGGCTCTGTACTGCCCTGTACAAAACAAATGTTTGAAGGCTGTATGAGGCAATAAGTAGATATTATACAACCACGACGTCTAGTCGAGAAAGTAGATGCCGCCTAACATCATGTAGGGTAGACATTTTGTGAATAATCTCTGTTTCATTTCGGTTTTGCTCAATGAGCATCGAAACCGCACACACAAATAAACGTTCCTTTTCAACCGATTGGCATGTGTAGCCATGCCGTCGTGGTAGGAAAAAAAAACAGAGATATTTAAATGGGCAATAATATGAGGAGCTCGTTAGTCGAGCGCGACCCGCGTATCTCACTTCACTCACTATTGGATTGGTCGCCATTTTAGTGGCATTTAATATCTTGAGCTCCTGCGTGCTTCCGAAGGCACGTTAAGCCGTTGGTCCCAGTTGTTATCGATAGATAGCAGTCGTGAGGCTGTGTCAGATGCCTTAGGGCAGCCTGAAAAATTCTGACAGTGTTGGCCACTAACATACCTCAGGTCATGTTCCTGTTGGTCTGATTTCCCTGTAAAAAGGGTTACGGAGGTCAGACGGCAGTCGCTCCATTGTAATTACCAGTTCCGCCAAATCTAGGACCATGACTTACAGCGTAAGTACCCTAGGCTCCGAAGCGTAAGCTGACGACGCAACTAGATTCCTAGTTGCGTCGTCAGCGTGTATTCACACGCTAGGATGATGATTTAAAGCGACAATATTAAAATATAAAATAGACAGAGAATATTTACTTTTATTTAACGTTACAACTCCGCGAAGTGCAAATTTATATTCACCCCATGCAAGTATAATAAAAGATTTGTCACATGGAAATTCTGAAGGGATTTCATTTACATAAAACACGTGGGCATGTAGGTATATCTAGCACCAACAACTTATTTACAAAGTTGAAGTGAAGGTCTTTAAATAAATGAATAAACACTTGAACATTTACATCAAATAAAGTTTGTATTATAATTAAATTAATACAAATCGAAAATGCAGCTAGTCTAAGCAGTGGTTCATAAAAGCCACTAAATGTAACTAGTCAGTTTGTGTAAAAGTATTAATCAATCCAATTATGCAGGCGATCTTTAAGTAAGGTACGATCTTTACTCAAGTAGTTTGATACTTGTAGCTTTCTTCAAGAAACATGCGAAAAGAGTTAGTAAAAGCTCATATGTTTTAAGTGGATTAAAAGACAAAAATTGTTTTGATTTCTTTATTCTCGTATTGTAAAATTATATCAGTATTTACACAATTATAGAAATAGAAATCTAAAAACTATCACATAAGAGTTTCCTAATAGTAGTACACTATTAAATCTTATAAATTATTCTAGGATACATTTTGTTCTAATGGAGTTTATTGCATTTTGTGATGTAATTTTGATAGTGCACAAAATATGCGCCACCAAAATGTGTATTGCATATAATTTACTTAACCTTTTAATACTGGTATAGCTAACAGATAAATAGCATTGCGCCTATTAAGCAATGCCATAAATTGTTTTAAACCTATCTATTACAAGAAAATATACAATTTTAAATTACATCAGGAAATAATTCCAAGATTTTCCAAGTAGCTGTCATACGAGCCAAGTTAATATTAAAATGTTGCTCAAAAGCTGTCAGAAACGAATCGATCAAAATATGTCATAATCAAACATTCGGTAAAGAAATGAAAGCGTTTAAATTAATATTAACTAAACTGATCTGAAGCCCAATTTTTGAAATATATGACTCATTTGATATCGTATAAAAATCATTTGAAATCAAACGTAAATTATTTGATACCGAACACATTCGAAGAGCCGATTTTGCGTTACTTTTCAAAAATAGCACTAGATACAATTACGGCTTGGCCACGGACGAATTTGCCGCGACAAATTTTCGCGCGAAGTTATACTCCAAATAGATACATGCAAATGCTTATTTTTTAATGTAAATCGTTACTACTCGCCATTCACCGCTCGCCCGTCGCGTGGCTTGGTTACTAAATGTACTACTGTATTTATTTTAGTCGTCGGTAGCTACACGCGAAAATTCGCCTGAGCGAATTCCCCGTGGCCGGCAGTAATTTCGTTCCTTTTTGGTGTCTACATATTATTTTTACGTGACCGCATAACTAAGCGTTTTTGAAAACAAATTTCTCGTACACATAAATGCGATTATACTGTATCCATACGTCCTAGACATCGTTCTATAGGTACGTCCTAGGTGATTTCCATGACAATCAAATAATACTCAATATACTTAACAAATAACAATAAAATTACATTTCCCTAGAAGATGAATAAGTACACGATTTAGACCGATTAGAAGATTTGAGCATTGTTTTTCATTTAAAATAATAAGGTTCACTACTAATACACTAATAGAAGAATACGCTTATAAAAAGTAACTTTTGATTCAATTAAAATGTCATGGTTTAAATGGCCTTTTTAGACATTTTAGCCGATAGTTGAATTTATATTTCTGAACGAAAAAATTGAAATTAATTCATTCTAAATATTACTAATTAAAATTGCTTGATCGCATTAGCTGCTTGTCTATTAATAAATATACTTTGATACATAGTGGCAGTCTGGCCACGGGGGAAATCGCTACCGCGATTTTACCACTCTAATTACAGTACGCGCAAAATAACTCGGCGGCTCGGAATTTAGCAGTTAGTATTGTTTCGCGCTGCGCGCATTCACGTTTTCATATAAGTTTTCTACTGCGCAGCGTTCCGCACGAAGTAATTTTGCGCGCGTGTATATGGCGTAGAGAAAATGAATTTATAATTGAATAGTTCAAAGTTTGGAACGCTGTGAACTTTATAAAATAATATATTGCTTGAAGTGAGCTTAAAAATATTCGCAGTATAATTATATTTTGGCCGAATAAATGTGTGACAAGAAAGTTTATAGATTTATACTTGCAAGACCAATATTACTAAATATAAGTATAACATAATTATTTTTATGCAATTATGTGTGTTTGCTAAGTAATTGTATAATAGCGGCATCTCGGAACTGAAAAATCAACAAACCATCTTATTCATATATTTCTTATGGTTCTTACGTGGAAAGGTCTATATTCAGCACAGACTAGTATCATTGCTGTAGAACAATCCTGTTATAAAATAATAAATTTTATGAATAAATTTGTTTTGATTTTTGATACAAATATTTCTCAAATGCTTTAACTTTCATCCAAGCAAAATAAATTGGTTATTTTGCTTGGATGAAACTTAAAGCAGTTATATGGACAACACACAATAACTCAAGATTCATTTGTCAATTTTAAGAAAAATTCAAAATAGACAAACAAACAAAAATATAAATATTAAAAAAAATTAGTTGGTAATAATGAACGACAGACAGTGAGTAGTAAATATTCGATATGCGCAATTAATATAAGAAACAGCTAATTGCAGTCGATCCAGTATGAACGGGACAAACTATTTACCTTTCTTTACATAATTATGGTTTTGTCTCGCTTACTCTAGGGTCAACTTATGTGTATGTTCTTATAGTATTCGACATAAGAAACTAAAGTCGAATTTCTAAACCTTATGCAAACAACGTTACACATTTTCATCAAACGAACGTTGCGTATAGGTAGAGGCATGCAAGTTGGCAAGAATGTGAGCGGGACAAACTTATGCTAATCTAATTATCGGTATGAGTTCGTCTCCCTCACACTTTGCCAACTTACATACCGCCGGGTATAACTATCTCAAAAATTTCTAAATTCCATAGAACATATCTGTAAGAAAATCATAAAGAAAAAATTATACAAAACATTAAACTTTTAACATTATTACCATGATTCTCTTTACATAAAGAAAATAAACTAACATCGTACGAAATTTGTAAAGGACTGTTCAAACTGACGCGAATTCCGCGCGACTGGCGGGACGGGACGCCCACAGAAATAAGAATCGGTAGAAGTGCCGTACCGTATGAAAAAGTAAACTTGACTGCTATTGACACTTCTATTGTTCATATTTCTGTGGGCGTCCCGCCAGTCGCGCGGAATTCGCGTCAGTTTGAACGGTCCTTAAATCGGAATTGACATCATAAATTTTATTTATTGAATACATTTTTGTATATTTCACCTCTATTGCACAAAATATCACTATTATTTTAATGTTTGTATTTTGTTTTAATACGTAAACGTACAATATTGTAATAAATAAATTTAAGAAATTGATCTAATATGAAAAAAATCTTCACGTGTTTTGTGTGCGGTGTGGGTGTTGGGGATATATTTTATATATTTGTATTCATGATTCAAAATAAAATGCTTCTTTTACTATAAATTATTCTAGCTTTTAATAAGCTGAAGGAAATAGAGTTAATCGCCTTATTCCTCCCAAAAAAATTAATAAATACACCTTAACACTTAATATTATGTCAATTTTAACCAAGTATTTACTTAAACATAAATAATAACCTAAATAAATTACTTTAGACTAGTGTAAAACTATGAATAAATAATATATTTAAATATAAATAAATCGCGACGTAAAATTACGAATATCTAGCATCATCTAAAATGAGTTTTAATTTTTTTTTGTTCCTGATTGAAATACTGAATAAAAATGCCAATAAAGGAATTACATAATTCTAAAGCTCAATTTTCACTGGTCCGATTTGAAGCATATGAGTAGTTAAATCGCGCCATGACCCCTTCTGATAACACTAGTGGTAGGTGGTGGTGGTAATTTCCCACCTCTTAGTCTACAGCTTACGAATTCCCGTTCCGAATTAATGTTGCACAAGGTGTACGAATGTTTTTTTTCCTAGCCTTCCGATGTTTTGTTTTGGCCTATGCCGCCCAGCAGTGGGAATTTTAAATAAACGAGAATATTTTAAATAATTTGATCCGGGATTTGTTAACTTGAAATGCATTATCGCAAATAAATTAGGGAAAATGTTAGGAACCTAATCCGAGAAGAAAATTATTTTTTCAATAAAATTTGGGCTGAAAAACCAGTTCTGCATATTTTTAAATTGCGGTTTCTGGGTGATAAATATGATAAGTTCCAGAAAACCTTTTTCCGCGTCCGTAAAACTTTTGCAGCATGAATTTTTGTAGGGACATAAGGCGACAGTGGCGCCAACTGATGAGCATTAATATAATTACACTAAAAAAAATATATTACTGAGCATATAACCCCGAGCGCTTATATTATTTAATAACTAGTACAAAAAGCTATTTTATTTTTATTTCGTATCAACTTATTTATCGAAACTTTATTTGAATTACGCAAGCGTGAGTTATAGTGAATACATGTGGTAGAACTTTATACATTTAAAATTATTATTAATACTCGTAGTTCCGATCAATCAATTTATACCCAATAACACCTGCTTAAATTTCGATAAGTCAAAAAATAAAAAGGTATAATTAATATAGAGGTATCAAGGGACAACCTGACAAAAATAAGTTGCGTTCTGAATATGCTCGAAAAATTATGCAGTTAACAAAGAGTTTGAAAACAAAGGGAAGTTAATTTTTAAAATTAAATTACTACATTGCTAGTAAACGTAAAACTATGACGGCACGAAGCGTTATTTTCTACTTATAATACTTATTTATACAGAAAATATATCTAGAAATATAATATAGTATGGAAATGGTTTGATTTTTATATTCCGGTAAAATATTTTTGTCGTGTTGTCCATTAAGTGAATGGCAAATTATAGCGTTCTAATATGTCCCTGTTTTGGCCTTATATTCACAGTATACTATTATTTTCAAACAAAAACTTACGCCCACTTAGGCATTTTATCCGGATGGAACAGACTATAATGATATGGCCACATGATTTATTAAAGTGAATGAGATTCTACGGTCATCGCATTAAAATCGGTTTCCTTTTGCTTCCAGATATTGAGACAGAGTGCATTTAAGTAACGGAATCCTTAAATGCTGTCCTTTTTTTACATATTGATTAAGCAGGGACAACATGAATATCATTTGACTTATTAAATTGTATTGTGTTAAATTCATTTGATAATTTGACTAAATGTCTAGACATTCATGAGGCTAGGCCTCATGGCCTTATTTAGTTTTCTCGTAAAGATGTTAAATTCGGACCTCAACTGGATTTAAAGATATAACTGCCCTATCTAATTTGTAACCACACAAATATCAATCCATTAATTACTTACTTATTCCCGAATAAAAAATCAGGTACTTACCTGATGACTCCAAAAAAGTAATTCATTGTGAGGCCTATTCACTGTCTTGTTCGCATGTATGGAACGAAACAAAAAGTGAATACGACGCTTCATCATTCGAGAAATTGAAATTTGGAGCATCCTAAATTTAAATGTAAAGGTGCTCTCTGTTCTTTGTTCGAATGACTCTCTTATTTATAGCCGCGTTAAGTTGCTTTTACAATAGAATCAAACCTCAATGTGAGAATCTGATATTGGTGGGTGCTTCAACTTCTTAGGGTTGATGATGGAAGGTTTCTGCGTGCGGGTGTGCCAGACGTACACTTTAGTGCAGTTCTCCGCGAGGGGTTCCAGCTCATCTTTAGTCGTGAAATACTTGAGGATTTCGCTTTCCTGGAATGAAAACAATTCTTACGTTAGATTTCATTTATAGTAAAATGGTATGGAGAAAATATATGGAGGTATAAGTAATAATTATCATTCGAGATCGTTTCCCAGTTACAAAAATAAGATCAACTCATTTATATTATCTTCTTTTCGAATATCAAAAATTAAGCATTTATTATAATATTTTAACAGCGGAGTTCATTACATTAAATATAGGCAGGATGCGATAACAATGCCCATGTACAAGTGAAAGTGAGATAAGCATTGTTTGAGATACCGCTTTTATCGGACCTTTAAAATGAGTTTAGTTTAGGGAATCTGTGAACAAGGATATATGTAAGAACCAATACAATTTTTTTTTATCATGGAATAAAAAAAAATGTATTGTTTATTTTCAAAAGTCACACATGTTACAGTATAAACGACATTGTCATTTGATTTTCACTACCTAATCAAGATGTGTTGTTTAGCTAGAAGCTAATAAGTCAGTCCATTACCTTCAGGTGACGATAAAGTACTTATGTAGTTAAATAAAAGCAGGGAAAATCAGAGGTGGTACCCAGGTATCTCAAGTGGAATAAACCGTGCGCATGACGATGCCGACGTTGCAACAGAGTAGAGGGAACTAATAAGGAAAGTCAACCTGAAATCGTAGAGCTTGTTTCAAAAAGGCTAGGCTCTAAAGTCATGCAAATAAGCCTGGAAGCCAGATTGTTTGTGGAATGTGGAATGAACCCTGCCATGGTATTCCCCAGTGATTACATGTTTGCCTACTTAGTTGTATAAAAAAAGAGGAACTTAGCATCAGTTTTCCTTAGAAATAATTGAATAGCGTTTCCCTAGAAAATATGTAAAAAATGACCTGGCTTCGCCACAACGCTACAGTGTAACCTTCTCGTCACTTCTTAGTAGATAAAAATAATGTAGAGCACACACCTGAAAGCCAGAGTGCACTCACAAATCACAGAATTGCTTCCGCACTGCGTTGTAAACTGTAACCTTCTCGCCACTTACTAAAATCATGTAAATATAGAAAAATACGCACCTGGAAGCCAGATTGCACTTTCCTAGAGAACTTGGCATCAGGTTTCTCCAAAAACAGAGTAGCGTTGATAGCAAAACCCGCCATATCAATGGGGAATGGTCGGAAGGGCTTCCACACTGCGTTGTAACCTGCAACCTTTCCGTCAGTCACTAGTGGCATCTCCACTCGCATGCCGCCGACGATTCCAACTGGCCATGTTCCCACTTTGTTGATTTTCCGCATCTGAAAAAGTCAAAGTAAAACTCTTTATTGTACCGCATAAAAACACAAATTAATCAGAACATTTTAGTAGCCTAGTTTCTGCTTAAACTTTCGCGCCCAAATATCTATACTGTCAGCAGTATTCAACAATAAACAATATTCACGTATCAGCTGCCGTAGAGTGTTTCTTTGTTCATTTTACTTTTATTTGAGTCAAGTTACTACTACTGCCGATTAAGATGTTTGGTGTGAAATTAAATCCTTTTTAAATTTTACTAAGTATAGATATTTCTATACTTCTCGTCTTTATTAATTAATTTATTTATTTATAAATCTTTATTGTACCACAAGTTTACAATTGGCGGACTTAATGCTAAAAGCATTCTCTCCCAGTCAACCATTAAAAAAAACAGAAAAGTTATGTGCGGCGCGAATTATTTTAAAAATACAATGAGAGAGAAAAAAAAACACTTAACTGCTAAATAAACACACATAGATTTATTAATAGTTGTTTTAGCAAACCATAGCTTTAAAACAAATAATACACTCTATCCTACTTTAATCCAATTATCTATTCAAACATCAATAAAACTGTATGAGTAATTTCAAACATCTAGGTATACGGGTATTCTCTCTCACAAGTAAATTGGTTGGCGAGGTCACATCTAAACCATACAAACATAATAGAGATGATGTCAAGGTTATTGATATTAAACTTTTACGAAATAAAAATAAATGGCGAAACGAAAGTTTGAAGAATGTTTACAAAATTTCAACAAATGTCTTCTTCGTCCAAGCGTGTTTCCCAGTTGCGGCCTCAACTTACGCTTCAGAGTCCAGGATACGTACCTAAGTCTATTAATCATGGTTCTAAATTGGGCGTAGCTGGTTAACAAAATGGAACCAGACCAACAGTAACATGACCAGAGGCCCGGAATAGCTAATAGTACGAGGGCGACACTGAGTCTTTAGAACTGACCACTTGTAAACAGTATAATAGAAAAATAAGTTTAAATTTTGAAAATGGAACTCTTTGCCAATATTATTGAGTATGTATTTTATTAATTTGTCATTTGTTTTTTCGATTTGGCGGCAAATTGAAAATTGTCTGTGTCTCGTCAGCATGAATTTAACGCGAGAAAATTTTCGTGCAATGATATTTTATGACTTTCGTTGTCATTTCAATCAACAAGAAAGTTATGATAGACTTCGATTGGCCTTTCACGATGAAGCCCCATCTCGTGCCAGTGTTTACAACTGGTTTAATGAGTTCAAACGTGGTCGCATTAATCTCACCGATGATCTGCGTGAGGGACGGCCTTCTACGGCGACGACTGAAGATAACATCAGTGTTGTGCGGCGTATGATAGAGACTGGCAAAATAGTGACCTATTAGCAGATTCGGGCAAGTTTAGGCATCGGTATGAGCCAAGTGCACAAAATCCTGCATGAACATTTAGCGATCAGGAAGCTTTGTGCCCGGTGGATACCTCACGATTTGACCGAGGCCCAAAAAATCCGTCGTGTTGATTGGTGCCGTGAAATGGTTCAAAGATTTAACGGAGGTGACTCAAATACTGTGTTTAACATACTTACGGGTGACGAAAGCTGGATTTACTGTTATGATCCCGAAACCAAAAGACAGTCTGCTCAGTGGACGTTTCCTTCCGAGGAGTTGCCAACTAAAGTGAAGAGAGGTCGAAGCGTGGGAAAAAATATGGTGGCCTCGTTCTTCGGAAGGGCCGGACATTACGCGACAATTGTTTTAGAGGATCGAAAAACAGTTACTGCAGAGTGGTATACTAACAATTGTTTGCCACTTGTCTTGGAAAAAGTTCAGGAGAAACGACCTCGCAGTAGGATCCTCCTTCACCACGACAACGCCTCGTCGCACACCGCCAGGCGAACGATCGACTATTTGGCGACATCAAACGTGAAATTACTAGGTTACCCGCCATAGAGCCCCGACGTCGCACCTTGCGATTTTTATTTATTCCCGAAAATAAAAGAAAAACTTCGAGGAAAACGTTTTATGGACGCCGAGGAAGCAGTGGCTGCGTTTCAAAACGCCCTCGAAGAGACTCCTAAAGACGAGTGGGCAAAGTGCTTTTCTCAGTGGTTCCATCGGATGCAGAGATGTATTGACGTGAAAGGACACTATTTTGAAAAGATGTAATAAAAGGAATAACTTGCTAGTGTGCTCAGTTTTTGATTTTCTAAGAACTTTCAGTTTGACCCTCGTACTTACGTACCCGAGGTGTGTTAGTGCATGTATTTTTCAGTCTGCCTAAAGGCTCCGACACTGCCTAAGTAATGACTGGACAACCGATAGCAAGCACTGAGGAACTCTACATAGATGCCACTAATGGTGACCAATGCAGGTACGCTTCTCAATAAAATGCCTACAAATGTAACTCCTATTAAAGTATATTTTTTTACTCTTTAACTTATATATCTGCCGCTTCTCTTTTCGCGCTGATCATCAAAACTATCCTGGGATTGCGCCAAAATTAAATTTAATGCGATAGTCTGATATTGAAAAGGTCAATCAAAGACTGTCAGATATTGTTCCAGGATAATTTTGGTTTAATTTGTTTTTTTAAACAACTTATAAATCTTCAATATTTGTTATGAGTAGTGTAATCAATATCTTTGTTGACAAACATCACGAAAAATATTTTGTTATGAAAAATATATTATACAAAACAATATAAGGTTGTGCAGAAACCCAATACATTGTTTTATTATTAAGAATGTAAGCTTACCTTTTATCTGTAAATTAAAAACACAAATATTATATTATTATTGGAGATACATATCTTTAATTTTGTCTTGTAAGTAGATACTAATTTTATAAATTGGAACATTGCTCCGGAGTTATCTACATAATTAACACATTCAGTGCTGGAAACGCACATGTGCGTCGTAAACAATTGAAAATGCAGCATTGTTATAATTTATTAGCAGTGAATGTGTGAAAATCTTGAATTGACTATTTTCATCGCATTTACTTACTTACTTACTTTTGAATTGATCGTAGAATATGAAAATCAGTTCAATAGTTCAAAATCAGTTTAATAGGAGTTAACAGTAGCTTCTCAATATATATTTGAAGTTATCATGTATACGAAGAAAAATATTACTACTTTCAGAAAGAACTCGGATATAACTGATAGACCCTTGCGAAATAAAGATAAATTATTTTTACCTTCTTATAGACTGTGTAGGGTTAAAGACTCTTTTGTGAGAAACTGTATAAGTTTCTACAATAAGCTTCCTGAATCGATCACTAGTTTGCCTGATGGACAATTTAAAGCCTATGTTAAAGATCTACTTTGTAAAAAGGCTTATTATAGTACTGGTGATTTTTTTAATGACAGGAATGTTGAACTTAAGCTTGGTGCAGAGTCCTCAACAAATTGACATATCATTATATGTTCTGTTTTACATTTGACATTTTTTAAATTATTATACAATTTTTTATTCAATTTTTATTTAATTTAAATAATCTGAAATAACCATTGTGCAAAATGTTGATAAACATGTGAATTCGTTCATTTAACTAGGTAATTAAGGAAAGTTTTTTCTTATTTGTAAATTGACGTTTTGAAGAAAATGCTGCAGTGGAGTTTGTGGCGCCGCTTCTTCTCCACTTGCGCTTTGGAAGTGGTGGTAAACTTAATACAAGTAAATTGACGTCAACAAGTGATATTTATATCCTATATTGAAAATAAACAATTTCATTTCATTTCATTTCATTTCAGTCAATAAATCTGGATTAAACATCTCTTCCAAAGCAAGATAGTTTTTGCTTACCTTTCATATTTGAACCGAATTTTGTTTTTTATCTACTTATATGCAATGGTCTTCTTCTCGTATGTAGAATGAAAGTGTATCAAAGACTATCTCGGCAAAAACAATAGCTTGATTACAGAATTGCCATTTCCTCATTGTCAATGTGCTGGTTCTCTCACTATGTTTATGATAAAGTAGCATAAGCAAGCGAACCAACTACCGGTACAGTAAGTATAGAATAAGACTTGTATACCCATATTGACTATGTACGACTATCTTTTTGTAACAAAAGGAAACAAAGGGATAATCAAACGTCAAAAATCGGTTGTACATCTTTAAAGCTGGGGGTTGATGACATAGACAGGCCTCTTGATGCAGATATATAGCGTTTAGTCTAGAGTGGATGTTTGGACGGAGAGATACCCTTCGACCTCATCTCTGCCGCTATCGGAGTGCCTCCCTTCTGGACATGACCTGCCATGGCTTACAAATAAATTTTTATGGAAGTTTACTTAACTTTAAACAGACTTCGGACTCTCGTAGGCCGAAGCAAGGAAAACATGTTCAGGTGGGGCTACTGCTCGGAGGTGGCCTGCCAGTGCGGTGAGAAGAAGAAGACTTTGGATATTATCATTTAATTTCGACAGATTCTACATAAGACATATTATGTATTGGACAGAATCTGCATAAGACTGATTATATATTGGACAGATTTTGAAAACAGTGAGAGAATTTTAAGTAACATTAAATAAGTTTAAGCCATTGTTTTTGATTACTGTGATTTACATCAGTGATTATGTTATAATTAAAAAAAAAATGATAATTTGGTAAATTGTGACTGTTTTGAAAAATATTATATAGGTAGTTAGGTACTATACTCATATCCATACATCTTTGTTTTCTTGTTCTGTATGTTAGTGACTACGAATCTTGATATACTCATAATAAAAAAGCAGTAGCTCATACAGCTAATATTTAGCGCCAGCTCATTTGGGTGTTTCAGTAGTTAGGCAATCTCTGTAGCGGCCGGCCAAGAGGCTTATGCACGGCCAAGGAAACAGACCAACATGGATAATTTAGATTGTAATATATGTGTAACATAACATACCTCGTCAAACACTTTTAGAGCATATGTGTTGTCGTCATCCATGAAATATACGACGCCGCGTTTATCCTCGATCTTCGCCAAGTGTTCTCGGAGCCAATCCAGTGCCAAGTTCCGCTGTTCCACACCACTCGCCTGTTTTTTAAAGAAAGAGTATTATGACGTGTTAATATGATTTCCAAAGCAGGTGCCCTATTTTTGAAATGTATGACACATCACATGTCGAATGAAAAACGTTCGATGTAGAACAAAAATTATCCGAATCGCCGATTTTGCGTGAGTCACTCTTTTCAAAAATAGAACTCCAGATTTTTTTATTCAAACACTATCTGTTTCTTGTGGTTGAACCCGCATCGGATAGCATCTAGGTACTATAACCTATACTTATAAGCTTCTCCAAGAGTAATGCTAGGCTTATTCGCATTAAGTGTTTTTTTATTCAACCAGTAGTTCTGATTGATTTTTAACATAGTTACTCTTTGGTTTTCACTATTATATTAGTTAGTACAATAATTCATCAAGTGGATCTATGGGACTTGCTTGCAAAGGTTTATTCCGGAAATCCCTACCAGTGGGGATTGTTATTTTTTTCCAAAAATCACCACTAATAAAACAAACTCAGCTTAGTAGGGATTTCTGGAAAAATAACTAACAATCCCCACCAGATTTAATTCTTTCAAAATTAATAATAAATAAATTGTATAAAATGTTTTGGTTCATTAGTTAAGCCTAATTCTCAAATTAGCAACAGTGTCGCAAAATGACAGAAAACTTGTTAAAATTATTTTTTTTGTCCGTTTTCCTGAATGGTTTTTCATTCTTAGGAACAGAAAAATAGATTGATCTGACTTGAAGCAAGTTAAACAAAACATTATGGGGGCAAATGATAGAGTAAATTTTGATAGTGTGAGAATATGACACTGTTGCTACTTTGAGACTTGCCTTATGTGTATAAACTACGAAAAAATACTGTTATTAAAAAAAACTTTTTTGGTTAGATAATGTTGAACATAATATGGTAACTATAGTTGGAGTTTTCTTGAAATAAAATAATATCTAAGTAAATATCACACTGAGCACAACTTTTTGCATTTGGCTAATTAATACAATTACAGATTACATAGTTATTATTAAACAAATTGTTGTTAATAGGTTTTTGGAGTATTAAAATAGAATATCAAAAAAGTAGTTAAATCACAGCAAAGCATCTTAATCAAAATGTTAATCTTAGCAAGTGGTACTGAAAACAATAGCTATACATTTTTCATATACTAATAATACTTGAATCAGTACTTGTGTTTTAATTTGGTATCAAATTAAAAGATATCAGTTCATTGTACTTTTTTAACATTAATAATATTACAAGATTAATTCGTGAAATCAATTTGTCAAAAATAAGAAATACCACACAATCACACAATACTATATGCTACTAGTAGTATACATATGTTAGTACCTAATTAGTTACCCAAAATGGGGCAAATTTTTAAATCACACGTTAAACAATCATAATTTAATTTTCAACATACACAATACCAGGTTGAATTGATTTTGTAGCTCTTGAACAAACATATATTGATATCCAGAACCTGAAATATGTTTACCAAGCAAAATTGATTTTCTTATCATTGATAAGGTCATATTGAACATGCTAGTCAGAGAAATGCTAATTTGTATATACCTAACTCGTATAGCATGAATAAGTTAAATCTTCTGCATAAAAAAAAATTATATAGGTACCAAATAAAAGATAATTGTAAGGTTATATAATTGAGCACTAGGGGAAGCTGAGGACACAACTGGAAAACACACACAAACGAATAGTGGTGAAACACTCTTTAGCGCCGGATTCATGATCAAGGTATCATGAGAATAAAATGCCTATGAAGACCTCTTCTAAAAACATTATTATTTTTCCACCGACAAGAGTGTAGCTCTTAAATCTACAGATGAATAATGACCACACACACAAGTGAGGTGTATGCTTGACATCAATTCAACTTAATAATTAAGAAAAGCAAAGATGAAAACAGTTCTCTTTAGCAAGATCATGTAGGGTAACATGATTGCCTCGGCAATAAGTCCCTTTGTGCTTCACTATATTTGCTAATATGTTTCTGTAATGTTTCCTTTTTTGGTGAAATAAAGATTATTCGTATTGTATTGTATGGTTCTGTAGAATGCACAGTTTTTGTGGCAAAATCATGTAAGCACTTACCAATAACAATGAAATTAAAATAAAATTAAAAGACTGTCTATATTTTGCCTTGAACTCACAACTGGAGGCTTAGCCAAAGTCACAATTAGACAAACGATAATGACATTTGTATTCCCAATTTGTCAGAATTCAGTAGTATGAAAATGAAACCACATGACACAGTTAACATGGCTTATGTCAATCCCATACATTTTTTACTTTAGAGTTATATTCATTTTCGACGTTTTTGACTTAGGCTCCTGGCCCTTATCTCAGTAAATAAACAAGCCTACCTAATAACCTCTGTAAATAGATAGAAATCATATTAATAAATAAAGTATAGGCTTACAGTTGAATGTTTTGAGCTGTGAGTCTTCACATTCAAATGTGTGTGCTTAAGTCCGGATTCCTTAAGAAAGTTTGAGACCAAGTCAGTCTTTGTTTCGGAATCTTCCACCACAATCCAGTGAAAGTTCTTGACAAGCATCAATGTTTGTGATAACCTGTTAACAAATCAATCAAATTTATTTAATAATTGATATAAACACGGGTTTGAGACATTTATTTCACATAATTATCCTGGTGAATATCCTAGTAACATAATTGTCTAAGTTCTTTGATTCATTTTACAAATAAAATATATGAACTACAAAACAATTGTGGATATTAATATATTTTTTGAAATATTCTGAATAGTATTAACTCGTTTGATAGTTTTCTTGTTGGAAGTGAAAATTAACCCAAATAACAAGTCTCAGTTAATGATTTAAATGTTAGACAACATTATTGTCATAGGTTTATCAAATGCAGGATTTTTTTTTATATTATTCATCCACAAAATCCTTTCTACAGACACTAATCACTCTATTTTCCAAAGCTGAATTCGGAATGAACATTGAAAATTTATTTTATACTATGCATTAGGTAATTCATAAATAAAAAAACAAAAGTTAGATTTTTAAGTTTTTAGTTTTAATTTAATTTTAGTTTATGTTAAATTGAATAAATCACAATGAGTTACAATGTATAAATAGTTAGTTAACTATTTTTCCTTTAGGGTTAACATCCTGAAGCTCTGTCTACCCTTTAATATACTACACTAACTACTTAATTATGTATCAACAAGAAAGTAATGAGTAACATTTGAGTACCTTTGTCTGATGTTTAATCTTTTAACAACTATATAGAAATGGTTATCTGGGTTGTTAAAAATTAATGAAATGCCAAATTTACCTGGCAATTCCTAAATTTAACAAATAACATTCAATTGATCAAGGGCATCTACATCACGAACTTCTTACCTGGTGAGATCAGCTTTTTGGGCCAATCTAGTGTATGTTGGTGTAATGCCATAAATGATGGGAAGGTACGAGACCTCTTGCCCCTCTGATGATAGCTGGCACTGGAAGGCAGGTTTAGAATTGAAGAAAAAAAGTAGAACAAATATCAACATCCCGATTGCCAAATATTGCTTCTTGATGTTAACAAAAGGCATTTTATTGTCAGAAATCAGTTTGAAACTATTAGTTTTGGATGCACATCACACACTTAAATGTTCGCAGAAGCTGTTAAAATTTAAAGAATATTTAATATTATTTCATTTTTTGATTTAAATTGAATAAAAATTTTATGCGGCTGCCGCACATTTAAATGACGGACGACGACGAAGACAAGACGCGGTAGTATTGTATTCTCTTTGACAAGACGCGAAACATTCGATTCGATTTTGTTGGTCACGTCAATGATGACGGATGACGTTCTGCCTGTGATGTTTGACGTTTACATGTTTGACAAAAAACAAACTGTGTTGCCAGAAATGAAACAATGCAAGTTTATTTTTTTTCCAACATGGCTTTTATTTTCGTATTTTGCCAGAAACAAGTTTATTATAGAACAAAGTTGTTTAGTCAAATAAGTCTAAAGTCAAATCAGTAGTTAGTCAACTAGTCTTATCAATCAGGCTAAGCGAAGTGCTGATAAAACTGCACCTAGCAATTTCCAGGAGCTTTCGGCAACAAGCTTGAAAATCATATACATAACTCAACACCATATCACATAATTTTTGTTCGATATCGAATGATTTTCGTTCTTTATCAAAGGATTTTCGTTCAAACGTTTTTCATTAGAAATAAATGTCATACATTTTAAACATAGGGCTCCAGATTAGCTACCTACTTTGACAGTTTTGCCCAGGGACGTATTCTCCATTGATGAATTATGATGATGATGATGATGGTTGTCTGTTGAACATTAGAGGACATAAGAGAAACGATAGAAACGGCCAATTTTAGTCAAAATGAAAGCTATTATGAGTCACCGAGTTGACATACTCAGGCATCTCACTCCGCTCTGGGGGCCGATTTTCGCAAAAAACATTTTTAAGTCGAATTCAAGTTTTCTCGAAAAGTCATGGCGGCTAACTAGACAACAGAAACCCCTAGGATAACTATTTTTTTTTTAGCATTTGGATACGGCTTTGAACGCACTACTTAATAACTCTACTACTGGTACCTACTATCTAACTTCGTTCACACTTAAGTAGGTATGCTATGCATTTCATTAAAACTACTATAAAATAGCAGACATTACAAATAGATAGGTATGCTCTTTATTTATTTCTAGTAGGCACCTAAGTAAATTTGAATAATTTATTTGTAGCTGTAAAGAAACTGATAAACGTATTACCACTGCTGAGATGTCAAATGTAAATGTGTGTAAAATGAAAGACAAACTTTGTAGGTACCTTAATTCGAATTCAGGTATTGTACAAAGTGACTACTGACACATTTTAATTAGGTACCTAGTTATGAAAGTATGTAGTTGAAAGTCATTATTCTAATTAAACAAGATTTTCATACTGAACAACATTTCAATCTAAACTGTTCCTTTAGCACCCCGGACACTCCATACAACAGCGGCGAACTCGATTCCTATTACGACTATTACTACATGGGGCACACTAAGTTTTGCACTTCTAGCTATTCGGAACTATTAATAAAAAAAAAATGGCGGGAAATCATTTGTCAATTGTTTTTTATTACACATCAAAGTTCTATGTAAGCAACGAAAATGGAATTATGACGAAAATTTAAAAACGATGACTTTTTAAAATTTTAAAAGTTCTTTCTCTCCGCAAGATTGTGCCGCTCGTCTTCAAAATGCTTTTGCGAGAGAAGCACCTTGTTTGAGCACCGTGAGGCGATGGTTTGCTGAATTTGAGAGAGGTTGGGTTTCTTTACATGACGAATTTCGTGAAGGGCGGCCTTCAACTGCCGTTAACGAAAATAATGTGTCTACTGATAAGCGGCTAATTGAAGAAAAATATTGAGGTTTGGTATGAGCCAAATTCAGAAAATTTTACACGAAGAATTAAAAGTTCGGAAACTTTGTTGTCGTTGGATCCCATAAAAACTGACAGCGGAGCAGAAGCGGGCTCGGGTGGAAACGTGCTCACAGATGCTACTGAAGTACAACCACGGACATTCTAATGCTGTTTATGACATTGTCGCAGGAGACGAAACGTGGATTTATTGTTTTAAACCCGAAAAAAATCAGCAATCTTGTGAATGGGTGTTTGAAAATGAGAACAGGCCAACAAAAGTGAGGCAGGCGAGAAACGTTGGTAAAAAAATGATCGCGTTTTTTACTTAGCTACGGGTCCCATCTGCACAATTCCACTTGAAAATAAAAGAGTGTTAATGCCGAGTGGTATTCTACCATTTGTTTACCCAGGGTATTAGAAAAAGTTCGCGAAAGACGACCAAAAAGCCGCGTTCTCCTACATCATGACAACGCTTCTTCACACACGGCCAACAAAACAAAGTCATTTTTAGCTTCCGAAAAAGTACAACTCGTCACCCATCCTGCACATAGCCCCGACCAAGCACCCTGTGATTTCTATATTTTCCCCAAAATCACAAGATTTGATGAGAGGTTTCACTTTTACCAACTCTGAAGAGGCAGTGATAGCGTTCAATCAGCACTTAGAAAATATGCCTTCATATCTGTGGTCCTCCTGTTTAAAAAAATGGTTCGATCGCATGAAAAAATGTTTAAAATGTAAAGGAGAGTATTTTGAAAAGCAATAAACATAATATTTTGGTTATAACATGTTGTTTTTTTAAGTTACGCAAAACTTTTAGTGTGACCTACGTATATATAGTAATTAGGTCGACGTGTATATGTTACTTTTTTCAGAGATTGACGTGATTCTTTTCTTCACTATTTAATGTTTAACTTTACCTTTGAAATTAGGCATACCTAAAGTCTATTCTCACATGCAACATACATTAAAGCTCCTCAAGCTAATTCAAGCTGTCCTGTTCTGCATGCCTAGCCACCTGCACACTCAGGGACCTCTACGTGTCACACCTCTACAATGCCTTGTCGGTAGCGGAGTTTAATTTATTTATTTATTAAATTACATACAGATTTACAGTAAATATATCACCAAATCACCTGTATGCTAGTCACATTATTATTAAGTATTAACATGCATTATATACGTTATCCTTACTTCCATATTTTAATATTAAAAATGCGAAAGTCTGTCTGTCTGTCTGTTACGCTTTCACGACCAAACCGCTGAACGGATTTTGATAAATATTGGTATGAATATACTACTTTTCGCGCAGGTGGAGCTGCGGGGAAACAGCTAGTTACTAATAAGTCATAAAAAGGCCGTTGATAGGGCATCGATATTTATCAATGTCAGACTGTGATAAATTTTTTATATAATACTCGTACTAGCGGTACGTATAAAGTGACAAATGAAGCACCGCTCGAAAGATTTTGTGCAAACTTCACATAAACAATCTACTAAATAGTCCGAACAAAGCCTAAACATTTGGTTTGGATAGGTGAGCCCGTTCTTGAGTTATAAAATTACAACGAAAAGAGGCATTGATTTTTATATATATAGATTATAATATTCATTCAGATACATTATCAACTTACATAATGAACACATTAAATGAGTCATTGAATATCAAATTCATAGTTATGAATAAGCATGTCTCCTTTTGGTTCTCTGAAGTTTAATAATAGCCAGAGTCGACTCGCAAAGAAGAAGAAAGCTCTTATTACCGAAAAGCTTTGTTTGCCTTATATAACTACCTAGTGAAAAAGAAACTGCCAAAAATTCAAATGAAGTTTATTTTATTTAAACAACTCGAGCTTAACTAAAACTAAACATAAAGATATCCAGTAGGTAACTAAATTAAAACTTAGTAAAACTACTTTTTAATAATCATCTCTCTTTATTTGAAACACTTGTAAAAAGAATAAATAGAAGTAGGAAGTAAGTGCGCGGGAACGTCCAAAATGTTATTAGTTCTGCGGCTTATCTCGGTTTAGGTAACTTTTAAGTCTTCTACGTTTAAGTTACTTTTATGAAAAGATTGATACTAATTCTTTATTAAGGTTTTTTAGATACATCATTACATAGATTTCGCATTAATTGGTCTCCAAAAGGCATTGAGAAAGAAACGTCATTTACAAAGAGCATTAAAAAGCTCGAATGAATGTATTTATAAATGTCTAGTTGACCCGGCAAACTTCGTACCGCCTCCGAATATATTCACCTTTTAAACCTTCCCTGGATTTCCACAAATAATTCAAAACCAAAAATAGCCAAATCGGTCTAGCCTTTCTCGAGTTTTAGCGAGACTAACGAACAGCAATTGATTTTTATATAAATATAGATAGACTAGAGAGTAATTTAAAAATAATATCAAGTGCATCGAGCAAAATCAATAATGAGGCGTATGACAGCGCTACGAAACGACGGTACTACGGCGCGGTGCTACGAATATGCTACGCCGTAGCAAATTGAAGTGGCAAACAATGTTTCCTCCCTGTATCTCTTTTTTGATACTTTGTGAAAAACTTTGAAGCTTGAATGAAAAGTTGTTTGAGAATTGTAAAAATAGTTGTTCTATACCGAAATAAATGTTTTTTATATCTACATCTATATCTTAAAAGAAAATTTGGACATTTAAACATACAAATGATGCTCCGTATAATTCAAAATATTCTCCTACTATCTTACCGATATACGATGTGAAACAATAAGACAGAAAAAAACAATATATAGAAATTAAAAACTAATTAAAACTAAGAAACTACTATAAAAATAATTAAGGCTCCCCTAGCCGGACAGCATCAGGCCCAAAGTTCTCCATAATACGGCGTTGCCGCATTGTACAATATAGCTATGGAGACCTGTTGAACGAGAAATTGACCGGAGCGAGGGTCAGAGCCTCTCCCAATGAGTCGGCGACTGACCTCACGGAATAGTTCCCTGCCTTCTCGACGCCAAGGTCCAGTAGTTTTCACCGCAAATGGGACAAAGTCTTACATTAGTTCCAAGGCAATATATTTGTCTTGTTCCAGCCTTGCCGCTTTTTTAGCTGCTGAACCCGCAGACTTCATGCAGTCACTCAAATGGGACGCGGCGAACGTACATATGCAAGTTGCAGAATATATTTAATTTAAAATGGGCTTAACGAACTGTTCTTATTTTTAATGAGTAATTACTTAAGTGTGTGTCTCATTTACAAATTCTGAGATAAGTTTTTTTACAACTCTCCTAAGTTAGTCGCGGTTCTGGTTATTTTTCTTCCGATGAAGTAGACGTAGCGTCTCAATTAAAGTGCAGTAATTATGCAACTGAGCTTGCTAGTTCAAGCTTTTTGAATTTCTTGCATAAAATTACAAAACCTTTACATTTTCAAAGTAATTGTCAAAATGTGAAGTAGACAAATGTAGATAAAATGATTTATTGTACAAATATTTACATTCAATCATAATGCAAACTCACCATTATTGAACAAATCCATCAATGGATTTGTTTTCACTTTTTTCAACTACCTCACGAATTTATTTCTACGCCTCGTTCGACTCTTATCTATTGATTGAGTACTAATGAATCATATAATTTCGCTTTTATTTTCTTTAGATATAATGTAATAAAAAAATCTTCAACATCATCTAAGCATACGGGATACTTAGCTTAAACAGACTACAAGCCATATGTTTAAGCTTTTGTAATTTAGTATATATAATTATTTGTTTCTGTATGTGGACAATAAAGATATTTTGTATTGTACAAAATCCCTATGTCATGAGGTACCAGAGCAACCCGTATCACCGAACACAGCTCCCTTCAGACGACATTATTTTTAGGACTGATGGATGGATTACATAAAAAAGTCTTAAAACCTGGTAAAACTATTTTTTAGAAATTAGATTTCTACTTTTGTATTTTTGTATTTTACTAATTTATAAACCTATAGTTATATAGACTGAAAACATTGCTCAAAGCATAATCAAGTTATAATTAACTCCTCGTATGTTAAATTAACGCTTAATTAATAATCGCTACATCGGTATTCAATATGCGAACTACGCGAAATATTCGGGCTTGAGTACACCACTAAATAAATACGCACAGAGCTTCTCAGGCACGCAAAAGTTCTCAAATGCGTAGTAGTCCGAAAACTATATTAAGAAACTATTTTCAGAGCTACATTACATTAATAAACAACCTCAACGAACAAAGCCTCTACACGAGCTACATGCTACTAATGTACCAGGTAGTTTACGTTCAGCGAGGCATTTCATTGTAAAAGCGGTATAGATAGGACAGGGACGTTAGCTGGGCCGGCCCGGGCTTACCTGTGCGCCAGACCCGTAGGCGCGTCACGCTTGCACACTACGCAGTTTCACCCCCACCGCGAGTTGCAGACGCGTACGTATAAGGGATAAACGCACACATATACACAGAGCTTACAATGAAGGCTGAAGGCTCGAGGTAGCCCACGCACACAGATGCGTGTGCCCGCACTCCCGCAGCCGCGAAAGCCAGCTCGGGACACTGGCGGGCGAGCTTTCCCGCCGCGAGGTAGCCTCCTCGGAGCCGCACCGCCCGCCCGCGCCAACCACTTGTTGAATCTCACAGACTTTTCCATATTTCAACTCGGTCAAACGTCGCGCGGTCGTCAGTGTTATTCTCCTAAAAATTTTTATTTTATTTCACTACTCCACAGTTTCCAGCCTCCTGTGATGCCTACTCTTCGCTTCCGCTCTGCCTTGTTAATTTCACTCCTGAATACGCTTGATTTAGTCTTCCTAGTGTTGTTGTTACGGACGACTTTCGCACGATGCTGCGAGCTAGCGGTTAACTTGTTGTAACTTTTGAAATATTTAAAAACTGTTGTTATACTCGTATCTGTGTTACCTGTTGACTATTGTACTTTACGATAGATATTTTTATCCTTTTCTGAATTAAATAAATATTTTACGTCGCTGTAAATCACCATTTCAAGACTCCTGTCGTCGTCTGGTAAGTATTATAATTGTTGCTACATAATTTCAGTATTTTAATGTCTTATTGATTATTTTATTCGAAACAAAAGACGTTATCATTATTCATTTGTTCAAAAACACCATATTTTTTTCTAGCAATAGCCTGAATTAAACTCCCATGTAATTAATGTGTAAGTACAGCAGTAATTTCAAGCCACTTTGGAGTAGAGTAAAAATACTGAGATAAGTTCATTTGGCAGATTTATGAGGAGAAATGCGGTTAAAGCGTAGACCGCGACTGGCGGCATATTAAAATAAATTAAACGGGCCTACTGGGCGCAAAAAAATCTTATTCTCGTATATTCTACAAGTATATAAGTGTGATGCTTCCTTTATGATACGTATATAATGTTTTATTTCACTTTACTCAACTTACTTATTATTATTATATATTATTATTTTGATCTATACATAACTTATGCACAGCTACTAACTGCACTTACAGTTTACCAAACAGCGTAGTGATTTTATTTAGTTATGTTTCCACTTATTTACTTATAATTTAAGCTTACATATATTATTTTAATATTAACGTTTGCATAACAACACTATTCAAATGAAAATTCAAAGATAAACAATACAAATTTACTCTACAAATACGAGTTACTCTCCCTTTATTGACTGGTAGAAAACTTAATCGGGTGCCCAATGTGGCTTCGGAAATCCTAATAATATACCTCAATTTTTCCATGCTTTCATCATTAATGTTTCAATAAATAATAGGTAAGTATTTAATTTCTGAGCATGATGGATTCCTTGTAATTAAATAGCGGACCAATCAGAAGAAATGAAATTATGGTATTTTAACATCATGTCACTTATTTCTACAGATCAATACTAGTATCCATCCTTATAATATTATAAGTTCGAAAGTCTGTCTGTATGTATGTTACGATTTCATGGACACACCGGCTGTTAACGGATTTTAATGATATTTGCGGGAGGGAGCTGCAGGAAACAGCTAGTATTAAATATATCTCTAAGTATATTTTACGGTTACTTAGTCCACTTTTCATTTAACGCCCATGATTGGAATATTCCAATATTATAACGATATTGTTTTATAAAATATGTAACGTTATTCTGAAGTTGTTACCATTTTTATTTATGTTTACCAATGCAAATTTCAGTTGTAACTAATGTCCTTTGTTTCCGAAAACTTTGAGGAAGTCCCTAGAGCTGAAACCATACAAAAAGAGGCTCATCAATCCAGTTGGGATGCCATTTCGGAAAGGTAATCCGTATATTTGGCGTATCGTTGAGTTATCCTTCTTTTTAGTATCATATGTTATTGAGGATAGCATACTTAGAGGTAGGTACTATGTATTGGCCTCAAATGTAAGCATCCGATATGATGATAGGTTTCGTATTGAGGGTAAAATGAAACTATGACAAGATCTTCAGGTTTGCCTGAAGATCTTGTCATAGTTTCATTTTGAGAGTTCAAGTATTCAAAATACATTGCATGTATTAAATCCGTCGATTGGCTACGGTAAACTAACACCTTTAAGTTACTGACACTGCGCATGCCTGTTTTGCCTTTAAAAGAGAATAGAAGTATTAACCACAACATCATTACTAAAAATTATGTTTCAAAAATACAATTAAGGTAGAGACAGATTGTTTTATGGCTAATGCAATTAATAGACAATTTTTTATAGCAGTTTTCATTCCTTTATTTTAAAATTGTAATTACAAATAATTAAAACTTTAGTCTTACTTATATTCTACACATTCTATATAAATAATAAATATTTAAAAAAAAAACGTAGCCAACGATTTGTATCATACAAATCGTCTACAGAGCTTATAAAATATTACAGTCTTCATCAGTTATGAAATATTAAATAACAGCGGTTTAATTAAATTAGAACCTTACGGATAAATTTCAAATGATACTTTCAGTTCAACGCCCGTACCAAACACGGTTGCCTGTGTTTTACATTCACGTATTTTTTTATGTATGAGTCTTTGAGAAACTCGCTCTGTTCTTTGAAAAACTAAATGTATAAAATTAGATATATATAATTTTTGCATCTAGAAGTTCGCGAAAATGAAGGTTATAAATTTCTATTGAGGCTGTACTAATTCAGTTTTTATAACAACATGTAGTCCTTTTTTTACAGAGTAATATTTCATTACCGTTAAAATGCGATTAAGAAAGAATCCCTAGAGATACACACACTTATCTTCTCCTTAACGAGACGAATTCTTGGCGAAAGGATCAGCCAATCTGCGTTACCGATTAGACTGTCCACGCAGATTGTTGCCCAGGGTGCGCCGGACGTATAGACTCCCACTTAAAACAAGACATTAATTCAGACAAAGTGCATTATGGCAAAAAACAATCAATGCTAGAACAAGGACTGACATGGTAGTGACAAATACTTTTGCATTTCTAATTCACACGGATTTCAGAATCTGCTGCTATCTTTTATGTCACATTTGACATTTGCTTGGTCTGCCCTCTCGGGATGCCTCTAGAATACAGATGACAAACAAAATTATAGCAAGTAATATTATTTCTACGAACGTTTTGTCTGGGGATCGCGCTGGAATTTGAACAGTTTTTGAATTTTATTTTCTGTTATTACTATGAGGGATGAGTATTTTGGAAAAAGAAGAGGATGTGCAATAGATCCTAAAGAAATAATGAGAAAAAGATAAAATAAATGAAAAACTTAATTTACTTTCTCTATCCTAGCGCTTTCCCGGTTGCAGCCGGGTCCGGTTTTCTGCTTTTACGTTTCCACTTCGACCGGTATTCAGTATCCTCAAGAGAGTCTATTAATATGCATATCCTGCTTTGCGAGGTCAAGCCAGCTCTTTTTGGGAGCGTCCCTTCTTCTAGAAAAACTTAAGCTCATTTATTGAAACCCTGTCAGTTACGAGGTTGATTGACCTTCGTTTTGAAATTACTTTACGGTTTTTCGCGCAGATGTCAGTCGTCGGTCACTAGCTGTAGGTAATCATAAGACTTACTGCAACTAAAAACTTTAAAAGGTGTTTAAATTTTACATATATTAATATATAATATTTAATTTTACCCTTATCCCCTAGTCTCATTACAAGGACTGATAAATAGACATTGACCTTTTTTTTATACATGAATATGTTTGAGACGTTACAGAAAGTAAAATACAAATTGTAAATACAGTCACCGTCTCTGTATATCAAAGATTGAGCGAAAAAAATAAAAGTGCATGGTTTTTAAAACAACTAAGGCCATTTATTAATTTTTTTATATGACAGGTATAGCTTCATAGGTAAAAAATTTTGCTTTGTTTTAGTCCAAGACTTTACAAAGTTTGTAACTCCATAAATAAATATCTAATACAAAACTATTCATTCATATCGAGTGGGTTACATGGTCTGATCAATAACCTTGTACCGTCAGAGTTTTCGAAACAGCCTTTCTGGATCTAATAATCGTAATATTGTATTTGCTAAAGTTTTTTGTTGTTGCCTCTTCCTACTTTAACTACTGCATTGACCTTTCTGTAATATCGCATATTCTTAGCTTAGATGACCCGAAAAAGATCGCGGGCAAGGGGTCAAAGGAGGCCGCTTCCAACTGGACATTCAGAAAATTCTTCTGGGAGGCCAATATGTAGCTGTAGAAAGACTGTGGCTGAAATGATGATGATGAATGCTTACAAATGCCATAACATGGTATATTTACCGTGGCAGTTAATTACGCAAGTCGCGAATAAAAGCTACTATCTATATTATTTCAGACTGAGTACGAATTCGCCTGTTGCATCCTAATTCTTATGCGTATGAATAAACCCGCGATATTTTTCCGTTGTGAGAAAAGAGCAAGGGTTGTGGGACCAGTTTCTGCAGGGACATATTATTATGGTATGAGGTATTTTTTAGTATAAGCTTTCTTGTAGTAACAGTTACTAAATGTATCTAGATCATACGGACTGGTTTCAGTACTACGTGCAAGTGTAAGGGCTGGTCGCGCTCATGGACGCGAAATTGTTTGTGTGTGGGTAAATTTCGTGTACATGAACACTTCTGGATTGCCGGCACTGGTTCCGACTAAACTAATGTTCGTAAGGGTAAGGTAAATTCTTTGAGAGTCACTGAACTTTAACAGTTATCAAGCAACTAAAAAGTTTAAAAACACCTAACAAAACGTTAGTCATAAAAAATAATACTCTGCATTTTTGAAGCAATACACCAGGCAAGATAACAAAGAATATGCTAAGACAAGCGAAAAATAATATAAAGACAATATGTGAACTTACATAGCTTGAGGTCACACATTATTACAATGTACCCAATACAAAATTATTTATTACGCGACCCTTTCTCGGCAAAGTTATTGTTCGTCCTTTGAAATCTTTTAGGTCG
The DNA here is from genome assembly GCA_947363495.1 of Euzophera pinguis. Taxonomy (NCBI): domain Eukaryota; kingdom Metazoa; phylum Arthropoda; class Insecta; order Lepidoptera; family Pyralidae; genus Euzophera; species Euzophera pinguis. Next base: position 7,605,095 of record OX376170.1, on the reverse strand, counting down.
ACGACATTATATTGAAATTTATTATATTTTATATATACATACGAGTAGCTCTTTCTGCGACTTTGCAGAATGTCCCACGGCAACAGTATTTTATTGTACCTTAAGGCCTTCTCAGAAAGATTGGAAAGCGTGAATATGATGAAAACCTATGACGATGCATGTGATCCTTGAGGGTGTCGCTAGCACGCTGCTAACGCGTTTGTGTAAGAAACCTGGACTAAGACAAATAAAGTGTAACCTGTTGAATCTTCAAACAAATTAAAATAATGTTTTAAGTCTTTCTTGAAAATTATTATTAAAAACAGCAACTTAAAGAGTAAATCAATAGACGTTAAATTACACAATTACTTACAACTTGCCAACAAAATGTCAAAAAGTTTAAAATGCACGTGTTCAATTATTCATCATCGTTTAAACTTTATCAAATTTCGTTTCCCGGATTTAAAAAAAAACGGACTGTTTACTCTATGAAAAAAGCCGACCATTTCTAAAATATTGTATTGTTAACACGTTTGCAGCGATAAGGTTGACAAACATGTCGGGACTTTTGGTCAAAGTACTTTTGTTTTAAAAATTTTATAGAACTTCATGTTACTCTTCTAGACTCGATGCAAGCACTTGCAAATATTTTATGAACAGTGATTAGTTTTTAACTTTAAAACATGGTTAAAACTTCTTGGAAATTTTCCAAAAACCGTAGCGAAATTGTTTGCGGTGTAGACAGCTTGTCTAACTTTCAGAGCACTTTCCTTTTATAATAGGAAACAAAACTACCCTGGTTTTGTTAACAGTGTTCAAAACAATACAGGTTGTTGAAAGGAGTAACGTTTTACGTCCAACATGATGTCTTTTGACGAGCTTAAATGTGTAAGTACCTCCAGAGTGGATATGTAGGTAAAAAGGAGTGTTTAACATAATTATTGTACTTAGAAACTAAACGACACAAGTGGAAGGAGATCGTTAAAAAGATAGGACGGCCAAATCATCACGCTCAGCAGTGAGCAAACGAAAGAAGGAAGAGGATAATGATTATCAACGAAGTTAAAATTTTTACGATCCTTCGTTTTCTTCTCGGTCCCTAGCTGCTGAGGATCGTGATCGTAACCACATTGTTATTCCTGAGTAAGCGATCGGCAGTACTAAGGACCGCATAAAATTATGCATCCACCAACTACTCTTTTCGCGCTCCACTCTTTCCACCCATCTAGTCAAAGGTTGATCTAGTGTATGTTTCCAGGACTAAGTTTTTCCAGGCTACGCTAAAACTGAGTGCCTCTTCCTAGTAGTGCAAAGACGTTTCGTGATACGATAATATATACAGTTAGCCAAATTTTGATGTTGTAAATATACGAAGTATCAGGGATGATAAACAAATTATGTAAATACCATTTTATTTCAAAGTGGCCTTCGCAAGTCGGATTTTCTGGTTTTTTAATCAATATCAAATTGTTTCTTTGTGTTTGTTTATTTTGGTACCGAAAGGTCAGACGAATTCCAATCATTTGAATTTTGGGGAATAAAAATTTCTTAATCAATTTTAAGGCATCGTTTTGTTGCACATTTTTTGTCATTTCTGATATTAAATTTATCAAATAGGCGAGTGCGTATATACTCACATAAAATTAATAACTTTAGTGTCCATGTGGCACATTATTCGTATGCATCCTGAAAGCCTGCTTTATATGGATTCCTGATGAGAGAAGAAAGAGAGCTACACCGCAAAAAAGATGAACAGATTAGTTGAATGATTTTTAAAAGGACTGAAAGTCAGCAACAGGGGACCGAAATGTACGGAAACAAAGAGGGGAGACTTTTGCTCAGCAGTGGTTCATAAATAGCTGTTAAGAAAACAATTGCATTACATATTATCTAAATTATTGGATTTAAATGAAATGAAATGAAATTGTTTATTTTCAATATAGGATATAAATATCACTTATTGACGTCAATTTACTTATATTAAGTTTACCACCACTTCCAAAGCGCAAGTGGAGAAGAAGCGGCGCCACAAACTCCACTGCAGCATTTTCTTCAAAACGTCAATTTACAAATAAGAAAAAACTTTCCTTAATTACCTAATTAAATGAACGAATTCACATGTTTATCAACATTTAGCACAATGGTTATTTCAGATTATTTAAATTGAATAAAAAATTATAAATATAAACTACTATAACTTTTATTAAATTATAAGCCTACGATTATACTTATGCAGGCGCCTAAATTCCGATTAACTACTTTATAAACCCATATTAATGAGGGTCGGACGGATTCGAACTCTAGAGTTTTCGGTCACAGACTTATCCTCTTGGCCACTACCACTCACAAGTTTGTGGAGGGATAATGAAGAAGTCGTTAAAATATAAATCTGGATCCTAAGCCAGATAAATTGCTGAAAGAAAGAGTTTATTAATGTATGTAAATGAACAATTTTTGCCATAATTAAAAAAAAAGGTATTTTTTATACAAGCTTGTTTATAGATAGATGTGATAACAAAGATAATTGAATCATGACTTAAAGCGTACCTAAAGCGGCTCCGAAGTGTACGCTGAGGACGCTACTAGGAAAGCACGCTTGGACGAAGAAGAATGACAAGGAAGATAATTGATTTAAAATACTTGGTCCGGTAAACATCTAAATGCAATAAACATATTTAGGTATGTGATAAATTTGGAATACGAAATAGCAGCAGATGGGGACTTAGATTAAAAAAAAACAAAAAAAAAACAATGCATCACACAAAGAGAGCGCCAAACAGCTCACTCTTGACTTTTAAAATATTTGGCTGGAATTCTGTGAAAAAGCTGAAATTTAATTACCTCAGCGCATATCGGAACACGGCATTCGCTAAAGAATTTTATTACAAAGGCACGGATTGATGGTAAAATGAACCATCTCATTTGACATGTTTACAATGGTACGAGTATATGTTTTGCATATATGTCTGTAGTGTTTGGTTGTTTGTTTTCTGTTTTGAATGTAAATTCGTTGTCACTCATCATACTCGGCGATTTAATGTGGGGTTTTCGGCTTGTGATACTAAATTATCATAAAAATCTAATAAAGACTAAATAAAAAGAGACATGATTTATATTATTTATTGTATATTGTGTTTGTAATTCTCTGTTCATATCGCGTTGTATATCGCATTTAATTGTAACCTAGGTATTTCCTATTGTAATAAACTATGACTGTAATCACTTCAATAGAAACTGTGGAATAAAAAAAATATGGTGGAATCAACATAAAACTGACTCAATAAATAACATTGAGTAAAGGAAAATATTCGGAAAATCCACTTACATAAATATAAATACAGAGAAAACTCATAAGGAAAAGTTACAAATGTCATATGCCGATTGTAGAAGCAATAAAATATGAATTGTATGGAGCATTCGATATCCCCATTTCCATTTCATTTTATTCTGGGCGAGCTACGAGTATCAAATTTTTAAACTGTAGAAGCGTAGACCTAGGCTACGAGATTGCTACGAGATCTACGAAGTGCTAAGAACAAGACTTGTATCGTCGTAGCAAAATACTACTCACATACTTCTCTCGATGCTTGAAATGTATTTCCGGGTAAATAATCCTTAAGTTATGAACTAGATATGAGAAACTTTATAACGGGCGATAAAAAGTTATATTCGGATCTGGCACTTTGAACCAAATATTTCTGGCTTTGCTCCGCGCAGTTAGTTCTTAGTTTTCGTTAGTGATAGATACTTTAAAAAAAATATTATACCTTTAGATATAGGGTTATTTTGATATTACAGACCAATTTTTTTTTCAGCTGATCACTATATTTGTAGGAGTACGTTTTTATTTTTCAGAACCCAGATAAGAGGTTTTTGTGCGCCATTGTATAATTATAGAAATTGGTTACGTGTTTTGAATAAAGAACATAAACATAGCAGTTAGCATCAATCAATCAATGAGTAACAATATTCCTGTAAAAACACATAGAAATAATTTAATATATACGTGTATATTCCCTTTAGTCCACGTTCGTAACGAATCTCCTAGATATAAAATTTACAGAGGTATGCTGGTAAAACGCAAATATTTTCCTGCAAATAGTACGTTGTTGAAAATAAACAAAACATCCAAACCCCAGTATCAGCACAGTGTACTGAAATACCCAATCGACATGGACTGTGCTGCAATGTTACCCTTTTTTTTTTAGTTGCATATGGACGGGAGAGTTTATTTTCGAAATGGAGTAGATTTTGATGACCTGTTTTTATACTGATCTTATCGTGCGCTGTTATTCACTATATCATTATAATATAATTATAATTTCTTATTAACTTGCACTAGCGCTAAGGCTACCTATCATCTGCCATCTTTGTTACAGTCAACATATATTTGTATGTAATTATCTATGGTGCAATAAAATGTTTTTACTTGCTTATTTACAGTTTCAACGGTTACACCTAAAGCTAATCTTTCTTTCTGATCGAGTCATTTGGTGACCATTTTTGGCGTCAACGGTTAGTTTTCTAGAGGTAAACCTTTGTATAAATGCTTGCTACTTTCGCCTTTTTCTGTTTTGATTACAAAGTTTAATTCAAACTTTGATTTTTGACAGTGAACCTACCTAGAAATCTGTGTATCAAAAAATGTAATTCATTTATAAATTTAACGTCTTGTCGTTGGAGTTTTGTCCATTCTTCTCTATCATTTGATTCTTCCTTATTTTTTTATACGACATTACGGTTGCTTTTTCCTTTAGCTACAAGTAACTATGCATATTTATCCATCCACGATCTTTACTTTACTACCTTTTATAAAACAATAAAAGTAAGTAGCTACGTCTATTTTTGCTTAGACAGTCTCGTGTTATAACAAATATTTACATTGAGACCCATAAAACCACATCAAATGACACGTTTTATAATTGTGCCACTAAAGTATCCCAGGAATTTGTGGGATTGTGTTCGAAATAACCCAGACTGTAAAGTAACGAGAGAACAGAAAACTAAACACATCCTCATCGATTTTTAAGTCATACAATACAATTTTCTTAATTGCACAACAAGCAAACATTCTCAAATAAAAGTAATTATATAAAAATCCTTTACTGATTGACTTTACTAATTTATATTAGCATAGCGCCATGACATTTTTATACATGACACAGAAGTCTTTATAGTTTTCTATAGAGGCCAGCTGAAGACATTCATTCATAGGATCACACGTCTACTAAATATGATCCTGTGATTGAATGACTACACGTTGTCTAGTTCCTTGAAATAGCCAGGGCTGAGGATCAGACGACTATGATTCACTTAGCAAAATAATAAGCCAGTAGTTGAAAAGCCATCTGAAATATTTATTTGCTTTTGAAGAAATCACGCGAGTAGTAATATTAGAAATAATTGAAATCGGACAAGGTAAAAAATATTGTTACTTTCGTATATTATATAGGTAAAGTAGAAAGTATGAATAAAAATATAAAGCATAAAATTAATGTTTCTGTAGCTCTCCTTATTTTGTGAGTCCTTTATATAGAGCCATCATGTATTAGCAGTCCGTGCATGAAAAAAGGTCATTCTAATGGTTCACATTTGTTCCGGACACACCCTACTCGTTTGTGGACATAAAACAACAAATGGATGTTTCAATGCGAGACACATTAGATAATTTTACTTCACAAATTCTGACATTAAAGTTATCATTTGAAGTTTGACTTCGGATTCATTAATTTATCTCGAGCGGGTTAAATAGTCAATCGACCCTGTGTCCTGTAAAGGGTGTAAAAAGTGAAGTATACTTAACTTTGATTTTTTGTTGACAGCCATGTAATTGTTGGCTTAAAAGAAGATCACCTTCCTATTTCCTAAGAAAATAATAAAAGTGTAAATTTTTTGTAGCTACCTCTGTCCGAAAACTGATTGGTTTCACCAAAATCAATTCAATTTAAATTTTATGATTTCTCGATGTGGACAATAAATATATATTGTATTAGCTGTTTCTCGCAGCTCTGTCTGCGTCAAAAAGTAGCCTATGTTTGACCCCTGGTCTTTAACTATATTCATACCAAATATCATCAAAATCCAATCAGCGGGTTGACCGTGAAAACGCAACAGACAGACAGGCGGACAGACAGACAGATAGACTTTCGCATTTATAATATTCGTAGTAGTAAAGTAGTATAGTAATGCAAGGTTTACAAGAAGGGTTGCGTCAAAGTTCTAAAGTTTAGAAGTACCTATAAATATTTGTTTTTGAATGTGGGCAATAAAGCTATTTTAAACTTGTAACACTATTTTCGTTAAAAAATGTTTTTGCTGTCATACCATTCGTAGCGATAAAATACGTGCGTCAAACGACTGCCTAAATTAATTATTCGGTCTCGTCCTTGAAATTAACATTTACAACACTTATAGTAACGCTGGCAGCTTTGCACATAAAAAGAAAAATAATATAAGTGTCAGAGTGAGTGAAAAGTTTTATACTTCACTATTTTTATGATTGATTTTATAAGAAAAAAAAACAACATTAATATTATATCAGGCAACAATTATTGCCTGAAGTATTATTGATGTTGATTTTTTCTTGTTCAAATAGTTTTATGTTATAATTTAAATGTAAATTATAAAATGTTCGCTAATTAAATTAAACAGTAAATTTTGGTCCCGGAGGAGCGTTATCTTCCCTGAAAAGGGTCCATGCAGATTTACAAGTTAGCTACTCCCTGTGCGTGTAACTCTGAACGATTTGGATAAACCAACAGGTTGAGTTAGTCCTTAGAAGACTAAATATAAGAGCATTATTGTTTATTCCTTAAAAATATATTTATTCTGGAGTAAAGTAAATAACGATAACCTTGCTTTGCCTACAATCTTTAAAATATATTATTTTATTTTTTATTGATACAAAAAAGTGTTTTTATCTATGTATCGATTTATCGTTAAAGTACTAAATTAAAAGTATCTGAATGCTTACAAAATTTATTTATTTTATGTACACACTGTAAATAAACATTGGAAACTTAACATTAAAATTTTATCAGACGACGAACTCAAATGGCTTATGAATTATTTTATTTTCTTATTTTGAGACAGAATATGTTTACCGGTGATGAATGTTTAATACTTGTATGTCGATGCTTTGATGATAATAAATCTCTGCGTCGATCATAAAATAATAACCAAACAAAATAAAACAAAAAATCATGCACGAAAGCATAAACGTGAGCATTCTATGACATTGGCATCTCGTGGAAGCCATTATTCTAAAACAGTGCCTTTATTATGAGGAGCTCTATAGTCGAGCGTGGCCCGCGTATCCGTAGAGAATGCGCGTGTCAAGCAATGACGATACGCGACCATTATTGGATTGGTCGCCATTTAGTGGCATTTTCTTTCTCGAGCTCCTCCGTGCTTTTGAAGGCACGTTAAGCCGTTGGTCCCGGTTGTTATCGATGGATAGCAGTCGTTAGGCTGTGTCAGATGCCTTTGGCCAGCCTGAAAAATTCTGACAGTGTTGGCCACTAATACACCTCGGGTCATGTTCCTGTTGGTCTGGTTTCCCAGCAAAAGGTTACGAAGGTCAGACGGTAGTCGCTCCATTGTAATAACCAGTGCCGCCAAATCTAGGACCATGACTTACGGCGTGCCCTAGGCTCGGAAGCATAAGCTCACGACGCAACTAGGAATACACGCTAGGATGATGTGTGCCTCTCATGAGATTTAATTTACATAGACACTAGCGTGTATTCCTAGTTGCGTTGCGTTTAGTAAACAATTTTGTATGGTAAAGCTGTACAGCGCCCTTGGCGGATAGAAAGGCAGCGAAGATATTCCACACTAAATCATTAAATACGGTCACTAACGTCTGCGTTAATAAAATCTTATAATTTACGAAGCACAATACTAGTTAACTCTATGCCCAATAATTCAAAAAAATTAGACTATGATAATAACACAATACCAATTATCAGGATTCAGTTTTAGGTTTCAGTGAATAGTGCGGCCAACCACATTTTAAAAAACAGTTTAGGAATAATGAACTTAAGTATTAACAAACAATTTCCAATTTTGTTTGATTAAAACTAATTGCAAATCGAAAAGCTCTTATACCAAAGTTCTAATCCGTCTTGATTTATTTCCAAAGTTTATGTTATAAACAACCTACAACTGCTTATTAATAAAATCCCTTAACTACTTGACTTGAAAAGCGTCTATAGTAAATATATAACGATTTAATTTGAAACGATTTAAGTAAATAGCTAAGTTCACTGATATTGTATCAAGGAGCATTTATGATTATAACTAGCTTACAGCCGTTTAATACTTAAAAGCTTAAAATTTACCAACCTCTCTCTTGCCGTGAAAAGGAAATTTTCTTCTTACTACTGCTTAGTACAGTCGATGTCTGTTTTTTTGTCTGAATGATGTCAATAATAAAGAAATAATTGAGATGTCGATGACTGTGGACTAATTTATGCCCATGCTCTTGAAAATGTAAGTAGATAATGTACCTACTTAGTTATCTGCTAACAACTCTCCTCGAAAATGCTGGTCGAGGAATTCGCCACCAGTTGGGGAAAGGTTCAAAGAATTTTAGACCATAATTAATCCTCTTGCAACATACATTAAAAAGGTTCTCAGCTTAGTAAACACATCGCCAAATTGTAAAAAAAAAAAACTAAGTAATTGTTCAAAATGACAATTGTCATTGACACTGTTTCCAATATTGAATGAGCTACATTTCTTGATATTTTATGTCCGGCAGACGTTACTTTGGCGTTTAGCTTTGTGAGTAATTGATAAGGTAAATTAAAATTTAATTAGATCGAGTAGACCGTGGGCTCAATCGAACTGAAATTACAAATATTTGCTTTGGGACCGTTGTTCAAAGAATTTGATTGATGAAATAACAGGTATTATTTGAAAGCAAACAAACTTTTGTACTTTATTATTCTTTAGGTTAAAATAGCTATAAATCGTTCATGAAAGTGTACTAATTTATGCGTTTTTTGTTAGGTTATTGAACGCTAATTACTATTTCCTTTATGTTTTTTTAAGCATTCGGAAAGTCATTTAAAAATATAACAGGTTTCTTTGATAATTAAGAACTGACAGAAAGAGTATGATATCAACATTTATATAAATATCAACGTAGTAGATAATAGATGGTACATGTTTTGTAAAACCTCTCTAATTTCATATGTCGACAGGATACTTCCTTGATTCAACTGTCAAACGAGCGTAATACAGAACTTTTTGGATCCTTATCGGATATAGGTAGTAGTAAATAAAGGGAATTACGTTCTCAAGTTAATAAAAGAAAAAAAAATTGCATCAATTAGAGGAATGCTGGCATTTCTAGTATTTAAAAAAAAAAGTTGTGTTTAATTTTCTTAGTAAGTATAGTAACAAATATCGGAAATCGCAGGTTATAGATGTAGAAGTGAATTCTTTGTCGATATCGGAAGGTAAAATGCGATATGTCAACGAATTGACGCCGGAGTGAGTGAGTGACATAAGTATAATATTCGTATTTTCTACGATATTTCCACTCGGTTTAATGTAGCGGGATTCTAGCGAACCGTCAAATAATTTGTGAAAAGTATGTGAAAATTGCGATGATCTCCCTTAGTCATCTCAAAATAACATTTACTATTTATGTCATGAAGATATTTTTAGCGATTTATATTATGTCGAAGATTTCGATTCAAACGAAACGTCTATAAAAAGTCACCGAAGTCGAGACAGGCCCAGCTGCTAACAATGTCAAAAAATTCAAATTCAAAATCCTTTATCTCGACAATCGAACGATCGGAAGAAATTCAATAAACCAAGCCCAGGTCTACCTCAAGTCTATCATAATTAACTAAGAAGAGGCGGTTCCGACCAACTCTGACACTAGGTTGTACATGGTCGATTGACAATGTAACCTACACGAAATGATGATGAACTAAGAGGAAAAATTTGGTACTAGAAGATACTTTATATAGGCTCCCTGTGTTAACCATACGTCTCAATCAAAGGTCTAGGTATCCTAATTTCTATACTCATTGCTAAATAAAAGTATTAATGTATATCACCCTTTCTCACCAAACTTATTCTACTTTCAAAGCAAAAGTTATTTCTTACTTGGTGCCTGTCAAGTACAGGTAATCTGCAATATTCCTTGAGCTTAAGGTTACTAGTAGTAATTACATCCGCTGACTAACGTCTTAACAGGTTATATGTACCTATAAATTATTTTAATATAATACTTCATGGCATTACTCTTCTTACGCTAATCGGGGTAAATAAAAATAAACTATACAACAAATATCCATTAACAATGGCGTTGTAAATGCGAATAGTTATTTCTTATACAATTGGACATAAAGGTAAACACATAATATTTTAATTAAATCTTTTCGAAGAACTCTCCATCAGCCTTTTCCAGTCCAAAATTTTTCCAGTCCGCCGCAGACACCTCTTCCACGGCTTTCTCGAACGCTGCTAGCGCGTCTTCCGGTGATGAAAACTGTATCCCTTTCAGCTGATTTTTTATTTTAAGGAATAAAAAGAAGTCGCACGGTGCCAGATCAGGACTGTAAGTAGGATGCTCCAAGACTCTGACCGGTGTAGTGTCCAGGAAGTCCCTAGTTTTGAGCGCTGAGTGCGCGGGCGCATTGTCATGGTGAAGCAGTACCCCGCGGAGCCCGGTGTTCGGTCGAATGTTGCTCACTGCAGACAAAACTTCTGGCAGACATTTTGTGGTAGTATAAAGCAGCATCAACGCCGAATGGTATACGATTCGGCGTTGATGCTGCTTAGGTCTCGTAATGGAATTGAAACCAGATACCCCGTCGAAGTGAAGAAACTAGCGAGCAAAATTTTCCCTGCGCTTCTCGATCGCTTCACTTTCGTAGGCGTTGGTTCGTTTTGAAACAGCCAAACTGTCGACTGACGCTTTGTTTCTGGATCGTATTGACAAATCCAGGATTCGTCACCTGTCACAATGTCGTAAACGCGCCTAAACGAGCTTGCTTCAAATTTTTGAATCATATCACGGCACCACTTCACACGGGTCTGCTTCTGAGCTTCGGTGAGGTTGTGCGGCACCCAGCGCTAAACTATCCTCCTCACGCATAGGTGCTTGTATAGAATCTTGTAAACGCTTCCCGAACCAATCTGCAGTGTATGCTAAATCTCCTTGTAGGTAGTTATGTAATTCGCCTGTTTTCATGAATTATATTTTTTACTGCCAGCACACTTTCTTCCGTGACAGCCGTCGTAGGACGACCACTCCTTTGTTCATCCCCCAAAGTAAGGCGACCGCGCTTGAACTCACTATGCCAGCGGTAGATGTTTGCTTATGAAGGTCCTTCATCCATAAAAGCCATTTGAAGTCGAACAAATGACTCATCAGGTTTAAGGCCACATTTAAAATGTTCTCGATGCAAATCCATTTTTAAATGAGGATCATTTGTTTGTAAATTAGAGGCATCTAGGCAGATTAGGCAAAAAAAGACAAATTGCATGTAAACACTATTTGTCATGTCCCATACGTAACAAAAATAATGATTCAATTTAGTAAAGTCCATTTTTATGACAATCCGGAATGAGGATTAAGTCAGATTAATTGTTAAGGCAGCTAGCAAGTCAGGAATATTAATATAAATGGGTTCTGTACCCTGAACGCCTCAAAAGAAATCTGTATTCTTGATAAGCTCATCTCCCAAATATATTGTGTATTCAAATTTTTTAATAGAAGACATATTTAATTTTTGAAAATAAAATTTTTGATCAGATGTCGGAATTGCAAAATAGTGTCTTGTATTTATGCCTTGTATATAAGTATGTTAATACCTACCCCCTCACTCTTAAAAAAACACATACGTCTCTAAAGCCCCAACTAAAATATGTTCTGCCTCATTCTTTTACATCAAATTATCGATAAGAGAGAAAGGGACTAAATATATTTTAGTTAAACTAACGAACGGCTTAACGAACGTTCGTAATTTTTTATGAATAATGGGGTAAGATTACGTTTAATCTTAGTCTCAACTATGTGCACGCATAAATAAGGAACGGCTGATATTATTAGTATCTTCTTTTTAAACGCGAGTTCACAATAAAAAAAAACTATTGAATCGGGAATTTTTTTACCGAATTCTGATCAGCCGTTAAAACTATTATGGCGAATCGGAAACGCGTTAATTGTAGCTTACGTTCATTAATTAAGAGTTTGTTAATATTGACTTTTATTGTCAAAAATAATAAATATAATATGTATATTGTAAGTATTTTGTCAAGTACGTCTTAGAATATGCACATTCTAAGACGCAGACTAAAATGTGAACAGCGTACAGTTAGATACCCTACTTTGATTAAGATACATTTAATTAATTGAGCAACATGATACTGCTCTGATGATTAATAGTTATTGTTATGGGATATCATATTAATCTTTACCCATATTACAATGCCTACTCTGACATATAGATGAACAAAATAAAGATATTGTTAAAATATTTGATCGTATTTTTTTTAATATTTTGAGAAATATATTATTCTTGCAAGTCCTCAAAGTAAGTTTTAAATAAAATCCCGATTTACGGATTAAATAAATTTAATGTTAAAAAAGCTAATTTTAAATTTGCTCTTCATGTAACATTGTACCTTTTGAGTTCTTTCATAAACTAATGTAACTTGAGATAAGTACTTATGTACATATAAATATCTCATTTGTCTGTTTACCAAGTACGCAGGCATACACTCGGCGAGAATATTACATTTGAATTAGCCTACCGTATGGATGATGCTAATTATTTCATTATAACAGACTAATTATTTCGTTACACAATCGTTTTTACGTCTTTATTTACTGGCAATAATATGAGACTTGTAATTTTTTTTTTGACGGCATTTCAGCTCATCGTGTAATAATGTATTTTTTTCTTTCCTGATTACTCATTTTCACCTTCAAATGCATGTTTTATTAAAACTAATATCAACCAGCATTTTTAGGTTTACTCCAAAGAGTAATATGCATTTTCACGAGTAGAGTAACTCTATACGTTCGATAATATTATTAGCCATACCCTTGAGAAACAGGAATATTATGAAAGTAACAACCGATCAATACCACAACATAGTAAGTAGCAATACACAAAAATTTTCTTTTTACAAATTAAAGGTCACGTGACATATTTGAGTTGGTGCCAAAACATATTTGTCCAAGATTTTTCTTGAGTGAAATAAATGATTTCCCGGAGTAAATTACGCAACAGAGCAAACATAAAAAAGTCCGTGTAATGTCTACTTGGGCCGCCTTCCGGAAAATATTTTTCATCCATTTCCCGCCGTCATCGCGTTCAGATTGGGACCATAAATCAAATCTAGGTGTGTCACAACATATTATCCACTATTGTAACAAAACCATTTAGAAGCAATAAACTCGGTTTGACCCATTTTGTGTCGGGGACATGCGTTAATTAGAAATTATTTAATAACACGTTTACATATTATTAGTTTTTGACATATTGTGTAGCATTTTTATTTTAATTATTGAGAATACTGACAAAATCCTCATTTGCAAAGTGTTAAGAATTCCTTAGACGTCACTCTAAATATCATATCTATAGGTATATTGTATGTGGATTCTATTTTAGCTGCCGAAAGAAAAAATATTTAGTAGTAGAGTTTAAAAAATGTATTTTGCAATTGGAGCTTCGTCGAGTAGCCGGCATCCTCAAATACCTACACCTTGTTAGGATTAGAACACATCATAAAAATGTGGAAGGTGGTGAAAAGCTAAATTTTATAAATTCAATTTTTCTCTGAAATATTTTATTAATAAATATATAAAATAAAGGCTTTTTTATTTTTCAAAATTAAATAATCAAAACAAATTTCACTGGAAACAAACTGAAACAACAGGAAGCTTGCAATATTCCGAAAGGAAATTTTGCGCAAAACCATTTTAATAAAAATAAACAATGTACTAAAATGGCCAGGGAGTTTGGATTATATTTAGTTTTTAAGTTCTCTTTTTGTTTTAGATATAGTTTAGTTTTGTTAAGTTAGATTTTTTTTTTATTACTAATTTTGTACATGGCCTAAAATATTTGCATATGTATTCATCTTGGTTTCAAAAATGTTGTCAGAGGGCTGCACTCAGCAAAATTGAAAGTGCAAATCTGTTTGAAATTCAATCATATTTCGCAAGGGCTATTAGGAAAATGGGTACGACATACGACGGGATCGTGCGCGAAATAACAAAGGCAACGGTTGACAAAGGGCAGCTTGCCTGGCCGCGAGGAAATGAACTCTGATTGTAATTTATTCTTATTGATATAAAGCGCTAGTATAAATTTGAATTAACATTCTACTAAACATTTTGATTAACGATGAATCGAATTCGGTTTGCAGTATAAGTATTTATTTATCACTAGGTGTTTCCCGCAACAAATAGTAACCTATGTTTAACTTCGGGTCGTCAACTATATTTATACAAAATTTTATTAAAATCCATGAAAGCATTACAGACAAGCTTTCGCACTTATAAATTTAGTAAGTAAATATAGATCACTTAAAAATAAAACTATGATTTGTCATTATTTCTATTTATTTATATTAAGGGCCACCTCACGGCTACCTGCCTAATGAATGCTGCTGTTGGTTGAATCAGCCATCAGTCGGAAAGGGTATAAAGAAAATGAGATTTCTGTTTGAGCTTTAGCCGTCTATTACGTAGTCTGAAGAAATATATCATACGACATATGATATTGTCCACGAAAAGAAAAAAGAGAACCGGGTTTCTAAATGTAGTTTCGCGGGTCTGCGGACAAGGTTGTTAGTTCTTACGTAAACTGTATTTAGTTACCTAATATGAGCTGTCGCTGGCAGGAAAAATTCGGGAATAAATGGTTGGTTATTTAGTACAATGTGTTATGAGACAGCTGGGCTTGGGATAAATTTGTATCATTATGTTTTTTAAGTTCTAATACGTTCAATTCAACACTAATAACATTATTTTTGACCACAAGATGCTGGCTATAGTTGTTCTAATTTGATAAATTTAAAAGAGACCTTTGAATAAGACGTCAAACCATTTCGTAGGTAAATGTATCATATTATGGTATCACACTTTCACATTTTTATATGACTCACAGGTTTTGATTGAGACATAGATCTCAAAAATAGCCTCTTGGATGACCAAGCCAACGTTATTACCAAAACTGAACAACAATAACAACTCGCCTAAAATTTCGAAACTTTTAGTCAGGGAAGTCAGTTTAGGGAAATTTAAGTCATTATACAAATTTGATGCTTTTTCCTAAAGTAACCATAGAAATTCCCATATTTAGAATCGCTGCTAATAAGAAAAGGTTCCGTGCTACCTAACTGTGTTTTATTTAGCTCTCAACACAAAAGAGATGATATTCGATGATCGATGATGATGATAGATTTACAAATAGGAACAGTAATAAATGTTCTCACTAATATAAACACCACTGCAATACAATTCTGTAAACACGTTAAGTTACATATCACTGAAATATTCTGTGCACGCTGCAATGAAAGTAGGTTGTTTTCTTTTTTCATTTTTATTGTTGAAATATCCCAACACTATACAATTAGGAAAACCTACGCACACTACCAGCAGTCACCGCAAATGAGGTATGTATTTATTAAGTAAAACCATCCATAACGGTGACTCAGGTGAAAATTACACGATTTGCCAATTTACCTGACGTCCGTTTTCTGTACGATGTACGCCCCATTTCTAAGGCCCCTTGTGTGAGTCGGGTATTCAATGGAAGTTTGCCTCACGCATGTGATGTTACTATTAAAGCTCTTTTCACATGATTGACAATGAGTAAGTTGCATGAATGTGTTTTTGAGTTCTGAATAAGGTTAGGTACAAGTTTGACTACTAATGCGACATTGGTTGGGTACTAACTTTAATTAGGAAGAATTCAAACGTGTTGAGTTAGCCATCTGATGATTAGGGACACTACATGAGCCGTAAAACTAATTAAGCACTTATCAAAAATAGCGTTAATTTAAAATCAGACCTTGAGACTAATTATTTCCTATATTTTCTTTTAATAAAATTACCGTTAACATTAATCGTTAATACCGTTAATACATTACCGTTAATAATTTCATTTTAACCGTAGAACACCAAAAGATAAAATTAATGAATATTGTTTCATGAATTTAATTTAATAAAACAGGTCAATAAAAATTGTCAGTAAACTTTATAACAGGCTGCAATATTTCTGATCCATTGTGAGCCGTACAATAAAATTGTATCATCGGCGAAAGTATTAATATCTGAACAGATTCATCCCTTCTTCAAACAATATAGACAGGGCTTTCCTTTGTACCGTGGACGTATTGTGGAAAAGAGAGTTTATATCTCAAGAATCCACTTGTGAGTTTTCAGTATTCCTGTATTTCATAAAAGAAGCAACATTTATTAAAAAATATTTATTTAATGTCTTAATTAAATTATATAATGTTTCGATTGTATGGTTTAAATTAAAACGATACTTAACGGAAGACATTATTTGAGACATTTGCAAATTGTTCTAAACATATTTTTGTAAAGATTAGTCGGATGGTCAAATTAACTTTCTACAACCTACTGCTAACTAAGAAATGCCTAGCATTATACTATTAGATATTCTTGGGCCTTCCCTGTTGCATCTTCGACTGATTGCCTCGGAGCCCAGGGTCCGCTTTCCTACTTGTTCTCTTCCATTTCGCTCGATCTGCATATATTTAGACCATGGAGGAATTACAAAGAGGAGATGCCGTTTGAAATGGCACAGTGATGTGACCATTGGCGCCTCGCCGACACAAAAGTGGGCGGAGCTTGTCATTGCTCGTGCTCCATGATAGGAGCTACGGCCGAAACCAAGCACGTCTGCCTTCCGCCCCGTGTAGCCACAAAAATACTTTCTTACAAAACGCTTATTACGGCATCTCATCTTTGTAATTACTCCATGATTTAGACTAATGTGCTTAAGTCTGCATCTGTATAAAAACTTTTACCAGAGGTAGTACCTTGATATCATTTATTTTATGCCGCCAAACAGTGATCATATTAAGACTATTCAAGGCATCCACATGTTCACAAGAACGGAAAAAATGAGTAAGGCTGTGTGAGTACTTTCTTTGTGCCAAGGTCTCGTCAGATAGGAGAAGTCAAGGGTACTTAATCACTGTTCTGCGCACGCCTTTCCCAATTGAAGAGTGCCACCGCCTTGGAACCTACTGCTTATAGAAAACCTTTCATTACATCTAGTAATATATCATTTCTATCTGAAAACATTGACTTGCTAGAGAATAAATGTAACTGGATTACTGTATTATTACAGTTTATTTTTCACTTGTCTCATTATCTGCTTAGCAATAAGTCCAACTTTGCTCCATAGGTTTAAGCTATTGTTATTGTACAATTTTTCGTTTATGTATGGTAGCAATAAAAATATTTTGTATTGTATTCTTGGGAAGTTTGTATTCTTGAAACACTTGGTTATCTTGACTTCTGAGGAACCAAAATACAAGAAAGCTAAAGATGATGAGAATCGTGTAGATTTCACTGAAGGCAAGCAGTTCCATAATTTCAGTTCTTACAATACTAAACAACAACTATACTAACAACTTTAATAATAATATTTTTCGCTTTACATGATGTAAAAACGGTCAAGCAATTAAAAACCTTAAGTTCAGTTTGCAAGATAAATTCTGATCAGACCAAAATAATTGTTTGTTTAAAAAAAATAATGACTCTCTCAACACCACCTGTTGGTTGACTGATAGAAAAAGCCCACGGCTTTAAGGCCATCATTTACATTCTTTGTAATAAAGAAAAAATAAATAAATGAACGAAGATGAATGCAATAAACAATGGCAGACTTATTCTATACGGGGATTCTGAAATGATGCATAAGTAACAGAGCTTAAATGTCTATTATTTTCTCTAACTGACGTATACTAATTGATAAATTAAATCTAGCCCAACATGCGAACATAATTAACAACTGAAATTCAATTGTTAGTTATGTTCAATAATAACAGGTGTCTAAGAATTGTTTTTATATTTTAAATTTAATGGTCTTTTTGCCAGAAGCGAGTTTTACACTCATTTGTGACAAGAAATGGTTTGTCATTATGCCAAAATGACTTTTTTACTAATATTTTACGACAAAAAGAACCTCATGTTTTACGTTACAATATTAACATTAAAGACAATATATATAATATAACTTTTACAATTTGCCTGTAAATTATACAAAAAATGATGATTTGGTAAACGATTATTGTAAAATTAAATAGTTATACTCGTATTAGTTGTAAAATGACTTAGACAAGAATTATTAAAAAATAAATTACAACCTCCTTTTATAAATAATTAGTAAAAAATCTACTGAAATAAATTAATGATGCATTTCACAATACGGACTTAATAACTAAACTAAAAGCGCTTTAAAACTAATATCCACACAGTGATCCGATAAAACAAGATGTCGAAAACAGGGCCGGATTCAATAACGCCTTTGTTTACTATACAATGCCAGGGCCGGCTGGTCAGCCTGCATTAATATTTTGCGAACTGCGAGATATGAACGGTAACCGTCGTCCATATTTAATGTTTTAAGTGCTTTTTCGTGTAGATACTTATTCTAAGCTCCCTCGTTGAATTGGTTCTATTTTCGTTTCGTTTGTAAGTCGTTTATAGAGTGGCAGTTGTTGGAATCGTGCAAAGTGCGACGTATACGTAGTATAGAAAGGTATTGATCGAGTTTCGATAATGTAGATTTTAATTTCAGGGGTGCGTATAATAAAACGGGGCCCTATTACTAAGACTTCGCTGTCGGTCTGTCTGTCACCAGACTGTATCTCATAAATCTGATAGTTAGACAGTTGAATTTTTTTACAGATGATGTATTTATGTTGTCGCTAACAATCAAAATGATGAAAATCAAAACTGTTTAATCAAAATAAAAAGAAATAAAACAAAATCGATAAGTTGATAATTTTATGTTCAAGATACTTAATTCAAATTGGAATAACCAAGCAGTATGAAACAAAACAGGAATAGGAGTGATAGGAATGAGCCTACTAAAGTACAAAACGCAAATTTATTTGTTGCTCTAAGATTAGAGACTCCTAATATTCTAAGCCATAACAACTTTTTTTTATTATTTTGATTTCTGACTTATTTTCTTGTCAAACGAACTGATTTTTGCATCCACTTCTTATTAAAATTTATTAACGTAATAAGAAATACTGTTCATCTAATATAACAAGACGAGAATTCCCGTCGGGCTGGAGCTTAAGATCACAAAAATATTATAATGTCAGCTGTTCGAAAAATGAAACTTGACAAATTAATGTTCATCCAAAGAAGCTAATCTTACTTTATGTAGTTAATAATTATACCTGTGTAAGATAAAAGTAAATATAAGTTATATTTGGTCTACACTTTAGATAGATAGGTAGAAATAAACTTTATTGTGTAAAAGAAATACATTTATACAACTGATTTAAAGCATTTCAAACTTTTGAAAATGTGATAAACATAAATCGGTCCGTGATAGTAGCAGCCTTTACCTTAATTTTCTCACACAACAAATAATTAAATAGCTAGTAGACATGACTAAACTATATACCTACCTAACCGAGCAAAAAAACAACCACCAGGGACCGTTCATTCATCCATTCATCTTACTAGATCAAACATTGTCGTATAAATGGTTCAAAGTCAGAAAACAATTTTTTTTTCATGCATTCGCAAGCCACATATAGCCTTGTCCTCGAAATTTCTTCAAATACACCCAGTGACCATGTGACCGATGCGTGAAAACACAAATAAGGCAAATAGTAGGTATCCTTATTATTCCAAGTCGAGTACAATGAGAAATAAAGTTGAGTGTTTTACGTAGCCGGAGAGTTCCCGAAGGAGCAATAATAGACAGATATTTTTTACATTACGAACAATTTATCTAATCCCTATCAATTAGTAAACAGAATTGTTTTCGATCCTTCCTTGGAAAATAAGAATAATATCCCGTAAATAAAACGTACACCTATTGCATTTTTAAGAGTAGACTTATTTTCTCAGCGTTATTCCTGCAGCTGGTAACTTTAAAAGCCGGGCCTAAGTAAAGCGTCTTAATTTTTCCCTTTTGCCGCTCTCTCTCTCTCTCTCTGTAAATTTTTTTATTTTGGATTCGGTTGCATTTGCAACTAGTTATATTTTTTATTTATTGCTTCATAAGATACTGACTGAAAAATATATCAACCCTCTTTTGAAATGCCGTTGTTTATGGAACAGGATAGACCAGTATAGGCCACTGGTGAGATCTCTCATGCAGGTATCTTTTTTAAACAGAAGAAGAAAACCACACTAAGGTTTGAAATGTCGTACACTAAGAAATAAACATACTCATAATTAATAATACACAACATAGCGAATATAGACCGTCGCCATCTTAACTTGATAAGCCAGGCGAGCACGGCGTCCACTATAGCTTTTAAATTCTCGGGGTTCGACTTCATGATGGTATCGAACTCAAGAGTATTTCCACGTCGAAAAATATGACAGAAATTCATGATAAAATGCGAATACTTCAAAATCTAAAGATAACCTAATATATTCGCAAACCCCTAATCGTAGGACTGAAATTTAGCGGAATGTTGTACTACATTAAGACTTGGCATAGTCTTATGTATACAAATGATTTGATCGATTGATTGCTATGAATATAGAACTATTAAAATGCCAGATAAGTAGTACACATACCATGAATGACTGAACAAAATCGCCTACACGGATATACACGGATTGGAATTATAAACTTATTATTATTTTTAGCTGCTGATAGAAAAAAAAGAACTGTAATAATTTACATTTTCATCAACAGATACAACTTGACAGACATTTTTTTGGTAATTCAATCATCGGCAAGCACGAACACCCACAATCTATTAGGCCTTGCCCCAAAGGAGAACTTGGGTAAATCGGTATTCAATTTCCTTAGCGTTATGATACACGAGTCTATTTACGTTTAATTTACCGAAAACAAAGGATTTCCCATCTCGTGTTTATGTACCAAGATAGACAGTTTATGATTTTTTAATGAAGGAGAAACATGTTTATGCATGTTAGAAAACAAATGTCTAATGCAAAAACAATTTACATAATCAAAAAGAAAGTAAAGTTTTGTTTCGAGTTTTGGTTAGACATTATAAAAAAATTAATGTCCATTAGAATGTTTAAGCAGTTCTGGAACTCTACCATGGTAGGGTGAGCTTGCCTGCCAGTGTGGATAACTGTAGCGACCCAAAAGGTTTTGCAAATATATTTTAAGATAATTTCCGTGTTAAATCCTCAGTGCCTGGAGAGCCCAATGCTGGGCCATGTTCATCTAAGCATCCCATTGGTTTCTGTGGTAAGGATGTAAGTGATAAAATAAAAAAATATGAAAAAGGGAAAATCTCCAGGTCATGATGGACACAGCATTGCGCACCTCCAGCATGCGGGTCCGCATCTATGTAGACTATTGGCTATGCTCTATACACTATGTGTAAGGCATTTTTATCTGCCGCCTGACCTCATGAGAACTGTTGTTGCGCCGATAGTCAAGAGTCAAACCTAGGACATCTCAAGTCCTTACTACTTTTTAACTATAGACCTATATCTCTTGCAAATGTTATTGCTAAAGTGCTAGATGGACTCATTAACAAACAGCTTGATAAGTTTATTGATACGCATGATTCACAGTTTGGTTTTTAGACAGGACTCTCCACTGAGAGTGCGGTGTTAGCCTTGAAACATACTATTAGATATTACACTTGGAAGAAAACACCTGTTTCCTGAATTTATTCAGAGCGTATGACTTAGTGTCATATAAGAAACTGTGGGTGAGGCTGGCAGAGACAGGGGTACCTCCGGAAGTGGTCAGTATTCTCTCTTATTGGTATAGAGGACAGGCAAATGTTGTAAGGTGGGGGGAGGTGCCTACTCTGATGAATATTATCTTGAGTGCGGGGTGCAATAGGAGGGCAATATTGGCTTACCTCGCCAAAATTGTTTAATTTGTATGTGAACCAACGGATACAGGAGCTTCACAAGATGCATGTAGGGCACATCAACATACGTTGACGGCATATGTGTCAATAACTTAAACTATGCCGATGACATGGTTTTGTTGAGCCCCTCAATGGGTGGTTTGAAAAAATTGTTGAGGGTATGTAAGGCCTTTGCGTTGGAGAATGGTCTGAATTATAATGTAAAAAAGTGTTATTCAAGGGTGGTAATAAAGAGCCTGCAGGCATTCCTGAGATATTATCAACAACATATACCTCTTAAACGTGTTACACAGTTTAAATACTTAGGTCACGGTGTAACTGAGTCTATGAAAGATGATTGTGATATTGAAAGGGAGCGCAGGGCACTGTCAGTACGAGATAATATGCTGGCGCATAGGTTTGCCAAGTGTTCAGGAGAGGTGAAAGTGGCCTTGTTCAAATCATACGGTCAGAATTTCTGTACAGGTAACCTATGGTTCAACTTTACTCATAAAGCTTACAGTGCCTTGCGTGTCCAATACAAAAACATATTTCGGGCACTGTTTGGGCTACCTCGTTTCTGCAGTGCTTCAGGCATGTTCGCTGATGCGTCCATTGATGACTTTAACGCAATTATGAGAAAAAGGATTGCTTTACTGGTACAGCGTGTTCGGGAAGTCCAAAGAGTACCTATTCTGAAAATGGTTGGGGACTGATTGGACTCTGACTTATTTATCAGGTTTGCTGAGCTGCATGGCGAAGCTGATACGATAAGGCTGTAAGTCCATAACTTGTGTATTAAATTATTCACTATTACTAACATAGTTTTGTAAGTCTTGTAAACTAACCTCAATGTACTGATGTCTGATTAAATTAAAAAAAAAAATTAGACTGAAACACCCCTTCGTCCACTTAAATCAATGGCTTTCTAGCTTACTAGGAGCTAGAAACTTGTTAAAAATCGACATTCTCGCCAGGATTTATGAGACGTTCTGAGTGGTGAAGGAAGTAGTATTATCGTAATGACTGTAGTAGATAAAAAAAAGTTTAAATAAAGTTGTTCGATTACCTCTCATTCTCAGGTGACAATTACCTACTGGGAAACGTCCCAAAAACCCAATTTTTCTCTCTGACCTGGAGAATAGTTTACGCGGTAATTTAACTTTTATAAGCATTTCTCTTTCATTGTTCATCATTTCATTTCAGCCGGAGTCAGTCCACTGCTGGACCTATGTCAATGTTTATGGTTTAAAGCGACCTGCGTCCAGCGTTTGCCTGCGACCTTAGTCAGATCATCTGACCTGTCGGTGGATGTCCAACGCTGCGCTTGTCTATTTCTCTATGTAATTTCTCTTTGTAATGTTCTAACGCAAAAGGTTTCTCATAATACCAAAAGAAAGAATATTCATTATAAACGGGCCATTCAACCATAAATGAGGTTGTCACAATACGGTCCTCATTTAGTTGACTCATTGATCCTGCTTGGACCTTTGTATTCACAGTCTTTCCCTTATGCGGTAGTGAAATATTGAAAATGGCCCTTCTTTACAAAATTTTTGCTCACTTTTCAACTGAATATAATATTTTTCTTAGGTATTTGTATCAATTTACAGTATCACAGAATATGGTTTAGGTTGACTTAACTGTCTATAAAAATTTAACAATATGACAATTAATTTGCTCAAATGTAACTTTTAATATTTAATAAATAACTGCTAAAACAGTGTTGTTTTCATTTTGAACTAAATTGGAAAGGAGAGAATTATAATATGGAATGGAAAAAGTTACTTACTATTTTATAAACATTTATAAAATTTCCATACTATTCATAAATTGTTTTTGAGTTTACATTTTTAAGATTTTATGACTAGTTAAGAAGGGCTTTATTACTAATAATTCACCTTCTAGTCACTGAACATAATTTACATTATAATATTATGGTCTAAATGAAGATAGACGTAAAAGATAATGAAGAAAAGTAAATCAGAGAAAAACTTAAGTAAAAGAAATGACATTATTTTTTCAATTTAATAAAATCCTAACAATAAGCTTAATTACTTTAGAAAATTACCTTCAATGTCTTTTCGTCCTCGAAATGAACAGTAGCTGTTTTTAAACCCTTATTCGTTGTCTTTCAAACATGTCAACAAGATTGAGTGTCAAATTAAAGGAAGAGTGATCATCCGAGTAAATTCTTACCAAATGTGATTT
The DNA here is from genome assembly GCA_947363495.1 of Euzophera pinguis. Lineage (NCBI taxonomy): Eukaryota > Metazoa > Arthropoda > Insecta > Lepidoptera > Pyralidae > Euzophera > Euzophera pinguis. The sequence goes on along the minus strand of OX376170.1, from coordinate 7,580,840 downwards.
ATAAAACCTTTACCCTGTTCCATTAGTGATGTGTCGAGTAAATAAAATAAAATATTATTGACTTTTATCATCCCAATTGCTACGTGATGGAATATGGGGAGAGTGTGCCAATAAAGTTCTTCATTTGGTGAAGGCTGTGCCCCGTTTGAGGCTAGGCCATTGACATTATTAGCGTAAGAATGAGGCCAATTTATTCATTTACACTTTCTTGCGCATTACAATACAGGATGTTAAAAATTTATAATAATAATAACACAGTACAGAATACATTAGGCGGCCTTATCGCACAGGCAAGCTCTTCCATACAACCTTGCAGAAGAAGGAAATTGCCAATTGCGGGACGATGTATTGGCACTAGTTTTTCGACTATTGATTGTGTTATGTAGAACCATTTTTGAATGACGTTAAATCGGTAATTCGAATGATTTTTGTTCGATATCGAATATTTTTCATTCGTCAAATCGCTGAGTTGAACGTTTTTTATTCGACAAATTAGTCATACGTTTCAAAAATTGGGCTCCAGATAGGTTCTTTGATTTTGAATTTTGTGAACAAACAATTCTTATTGTGTAATTTTATAGACTGAAAATATGACTTAATTATAAAAAAAAAATATGTTTTATTTGTTTTTCTTACATTTCATATAAACGTTGTAAATAGAGGGAAATTGGAAAAATCAACCCGAAAAATGAAACAATAACTTATAACCCATGAATTTCTTCTTCACCTTTATTGGAGAGGTGAACAAAATTAATGTGTATGATATATAGTGACACTTTATGGGCACAATATCTTTAGCAAAACACATTCTGTTGAAAATATACCGCAGACCTGCTTATGGAAATATATTTACCGCATTTTCTTTAAAGGCTAGCTAGAATGAAAGCCCTTTTTATACATTTTGAACATGAGTAAATCAACCAATTTTTTTTTATAAGTTAATTGATCAACATTATTTTATACATTAATATAGGCAAAATATTTTAAAGCATATGATATGGTTGCGTACTCGATATGACTAAATTGGATCAGGATACGACGACAGTATTCTATAGCTAACTCTGCGGAAACAGGCACTGTACCTACATATTTCTTGAATAATCAAAAATTAAACATGCTATTACATATTTAAAAAATCTAATCCAAGCAAACACGCACTATACTCACTTAAAAATACAATTTCCCCCAAAGAATGGTCACGAAAGGTTGAAGCCGACGCTCGCATACAAAACTACAATATAATAATATTCCCTCACACACCTGTACCCTTTCGGCCTTATTAATAATTTTGCAAACGGTCCGTGAAACTGTTTTTACGCTTGGCTTTGCGAGTGGTCATATAAATATGAATGTGTTGGTGCCCACAGAGAATGACGTAATCAGCTCCTTGTAATAAAAGGAAAAGTTGAAACGGAACATGTCAGAATTCAACTAGTTTTTGTGTGCGGTCTTATTTTTGTAGGTTTTTCTGTAGTCTGTGGGAGTTTTTATGCACTTTTATTGAAATATTAAAAGTAGGCCTGGAGTATGGCCTCTTGGGGTGATCGTAGGAACATAAGCGATGGATGTTAACAAACATTTAATTTTCATTCTATTTTATGTGTATGTGTTTTGTACTCAAGTTTCACAAAAAGTAATTATGGTCACACATAAAAAAGTCGTTGTGCACATTCAAACGTATGTTTCAATTCTATTCCAATTTTCAACGTCAGCCTTTAAAACAGTTCTTACTTATAGCATGGTTGTATCAACGTCAATTGACCTACACACTAACTGTTTTACGATCTCCGACGTGGTTTCTACTATGACCATTGGTTGACTGTTAAAATAGTCAAAATAGCAAGTAATATATTTACGTTACAAATATTACAATAAACCTATGAAACAGTCAGACAATGGCAATTTTCTTTGAAACATCACTCCACTCCGGTACATTTTACTCCCATTAGGGATAAGATTTGAATTGTAGCTTGTACGCATGTACTTTAACAGATACGTACACGACTTTCATTCCATTTCAAATTGTCTTTGTTGTACTTTTGACAGTGAAATAAATCATCTAAATTATACATGGAGAAAATAGATGTAGCATTGGAACACAACCTCCGCAAGTTTCCTCAAGTATCATCGACTCCAATGGCTTATTCCCCAGTTCTCGAACTTTCTTCATTTGACACTTAGATTGTTTCAAAACTTGACGCTATTTACTTAGTTAGTGTCATAGTAGCACTTTATTATTTAACTATTGGTTTAGTTTGAAGAAAATCGATAGATGGAAAATCTTCATCGTCATCGGACGTAAATTAGTTCGGTTATGGTCTTAGCTGCTTTATTATTTGGTCCGAAGTATTTTTACTTGTGGCACAAAAATGATTTATAAATAAATCACACTTCTGGACAAAAGCCCCCACTCTTTCTTCTCTTCTTTTTGATATTTATATCTAATTTATATCTATCTATAATGTACAGCCTGACTACCTTGTTCTTTTTCTAAAGCCACCAGCTGAACCCGCGTTACAGTAGGTATCTATCTGCGTCCATCATTTTCGATATATGCGGCACATTATTAATCTAACTGCAGAATATACCCTTCTTAATCCTACTTAAATTTTTTCATTCTTAATTTAAATGAAAGAGCGTGGTAAGAGCTCACTCTGTCTCTTTTTTTTTCCTGTATACTTAAAAACAATAGTAATAAAATAAGCGGTTTAATCCTTCAATCTCAACAGCACTCTTCGAATTTGCTTTGGATAAATGTTTTCCACGGAATCAAAACCCACAACCTCCTGGTTACAACACAATCATGTAAACCACTGATCCACAAAGTCAATTATTATTGTTTTCTCTAAAACTCTATTTGATTAAAATTTCAGGTTTACTACAAATACGAACATCGATCGAACAAATAAAGCTAGAGCCTTTAGAGCTCAATTTGCATATAAAGTAAGCGTACATTGTACACATATATACGTGCATAGGTACATTTATAGAAAACAGTGTTACAGTGTGGGTTTAGATTGAGTACGAAACAATATCTAGGTTAGTATTTAGGACTTAGATAGCTTAATACATATTTATTTATTTAAACTTTATTTCATATAATACAATAGCAATAGCACAATAGGATAAAAGCTTTATCTAACAGTCAACCTAATAAGTGCATGGTAAAACGAGCTTGTTCTGACTTGGATTGGTCGTCTTAGTGCCATTTTTATTTTGAGACCGTGCAAGCTTAGGAAGGCATGTAAAACTGCCTTGGAACCACCGATCTCCATCAGATTCCTTTAAGCAGCCTGAAAAATCCCTTATAAAGTATATCCATGGAACATATAACATGGAACTTCGATCAGACTAAAAACTGGGATTGAACGAGCTATTTGTAAAAGTTAAGCAGTTTGTCGAAGTAAATATTTCAAAATCGAAATAATAGGTAACAATTAACTCATGGTGAATATTTTACAATAATCTAAAGAATTATGCAATCTACAATAAAAACTTACTTCTTCCTATTCAAGTTTCTACAAAATTTGAGTTCTACGCTAACGCTTTAAATTATAGTTCTACACAGTTATTATTTTAAATAAATCTGAATTCCTTCTAATAAGTATTGTTTATTGAGTCAGATATGAAATTTTGAGCCTACTGAAAGATAATTCAAACATAGCAATATAAAGGACGATGAATCTTCCCCGATAAGCGGCTTAAAATTCAAGGTGGGTTTATCTAATCAATACTTTTCATCAGAGTTTGTTAAATTCTATCCATCCATTTTCGTTTTTTACTTTCTTTACAAAATTACCTCTCAGGGGATGTCAGCTCACATTTTCTGAAGGAACTTTGTTAAAAACTTTGTGTCCATTAAATTTTACCGCAAAGACTAATTTGGCTTCCAAACCCAAGTATTCATTGTTAACATGTTGTTTTTGTCTCTTAAAAAGATCAACTAGTGTCATCATTATCATTTTAGGTACAAATATGCCTTTTAACATCTCAAGTCCCAACTCATGACTATAAAAAAAAAAAACAAGGGAGATCTTAAACGAGATGGTACACGAATTTCAAGTTTTCCACAAAATCTCCCGAGGGAGTCTATGTCTAGAGTGTTCTAGAGAAAGAGAAAGGGGCTTTTGCCTAACATAAACAACAGAAAATAATTGATCAATATCAGATCCTGCCCCACATGAAGCTGCTGCATTAACAAACAACACTTCACATGCACAAATATTATTTATATTCATTAAGCGTGCGTTTTGAGGGTCTTACGTATTTTGACTCACAAGTGGAGCTTATAAACGTTCAGGTAAGACGTTCACCCTTTCAGTACAGATTTAATTTTCGAAGCAATCCGCTTACAGTGCCCGGATTGCCAGTTTATTGTCCTTGAGGGATTCACGATTCGTCTATTCTGAATATTATTTAATATTCTCCTTTACAGATTTTCCCGTTCATTAACCCCCTATGTTCATATGATGAGTTCAGCTGCTACTTTAGTGGCATTCAACTTGACTCTTAAAGACCGTAAAGTTATAACAGCGTTTAAATTTCCGTACAATAAAAAAACAGCATCTAAAGCAGTGTTCCGTTGATTGTACAGATCCGGATCCAGTGCTCTGTAAATAATAGCTTATACGCAAACATTTGTCAAGCCAACTTAAAAGGAATATTGGGTAGTTTATGGCTTAAAATAACGAAGAACTGTGGACATATTACATGGTATAGGTATAAGATATGTGCAATTTGTCGCATGCAGTTAGAAAGTCCACCTTTCTAGCTGCATGCGACAAACTAAATTTAAAAAATGTGCCACTTTTTGGATATCTCGGACGGTTGCCAAAATAGATAAAAACAATTTGGAGTGTCGGATGGGACAGGGTTGGATGCGAAAGCCCTAAGTAGAGGCGAGTGTAGATAAAAAAGAGAGGCATTTGCCTAGCAGTGGGACACAACATCTAAGTATAGGCTAGGAAAACAGAAAAATCTCTTTAAATTTTGTTCTCACCTCTGAAACAGGCCTTAGATAAAATTGCCATTAAAATTTACCGTGACATCGGCTTTCATTTTAATTTGATAGACATTAGCAGGTCGCGGCTATGGCGTCCCACAAATGCAATCAGGGCCTCGTTTGTATGTAAATTCAGGATCGAACCGAGCATCAAACTCTCACTTTTATCCGTAATTAGCGCCATTCAAGCTTTTCTTGATAACTCATTTATTTTACGTAGTTACAAAGAAAATTTAAACAAGTTAATTTAAATATATTTTTCTTACTTTTGTACATAGGAATTGGGAAACACTGTTTACGAACTGGAAAAAGTGGCTTGAGGCGAAAGCCTCAACTACTTTTCTCCGTAGTTCCATTTGATGTAAATTACGTCCATAGTAATCCAGTGGCAATTCTGGAATGAATTATTCTGCGTAAAAAGGTTTTTGTTACATTCAATTTTAAATAAATTTACCATTATTACACGACTGGTTTCAGCTCATACATTCTCTATATACTCAATTTTAACCCATTGCGTTGTTCAATTTGAGCTTGATGGAATACAAACATTATTTCAACTCAAATTTTCACTTTTATTACGAATAAACATAGTAGATTTCCTTATTTTTTCAAATGTAAGAACATCAGTATCTTTAGACCTAAAATGCTGTGTCTACCGTCTGACTACACTTGTAAAGATAAACGGTTAGTCGTAAAACCAAGCGAAGACGGATGGTAGACTTCGGATCACAGCTTTATTGGCCGATTAACGTACGGCAATATCGATTTTATACCGCCATCGCGTCGTGCTGAGGCAAGCGAAAATTACCAGGTACGAATTTAGATTTTTTTTTTTGTGCTTTAGGCAACGCATATCCATTGTCATAGACACTTGTGCTTCAGGTACGATTCGGGACGGGCTTTTTCGAATATAGACTTTTTTATATTACAGGTTAGCTTAATTAAATTTTATTTTATATTTTTTCAAATTTTTTCCAAGGTTGTATTTTTCTAACGTATTCAGTCTAAAAACAGGCTAGTCTTTCTTATAGCGGTGATAATATGCGACTATTTATACAAAGGTCTTTACAGTACAAAGTTCAACCGAGAAAACACAATTTATGCACGTAAAAATAAAATTTATTTTGTCTGTACAAATAACTATTGAACTTTGAATCAATCCAGAATGTTCCTTATTATAAAATTTATTATCGGGACCAGAATGTTCAGCTCATATTATATTCTGATAACACTATTTGCGGTCGAACCGTCGTGGTTTCAATGTTCAGAAATATCTCCTACAGACTTGTGCTTACCCTTAATTTGACTTCTAAGGATATAGACTAGTTAATTAACTCTTAGTGAAATTTGTGAGAAAGATTAGAATTCTGTAATTTATATCTTTTTATCAATGTATAATGTGTAGGTACACCAGAAAGACTGTAAGTATGCCTTTTTAAATTTTTTAACATTTTTCATACTGAAACAAGCCCTAAATATTAATATAGGTACCAATTAGTAAAAAGATTTGTTAAAATTACAAAACTCTAGTCAACTTTATACTTAATTGAAAAAATAGCCACTCTATTTAATATAACATCATCATCATAAATTTAAGAGCTAGGCTTTTTTTGGTAGAGCTTCTGTTCTGATTATAGATTTATTTTATACTAGCTGTTTCCCGCAGCTCCGTCTGCGTCCAAAAGTAGCCTATGTTTGACCCCGGGTCTTCAACTATATTCATACCAAATTTCATCAAAATCCGTTCAGCGGTTTGGCCGTGAAAGCGTAACAGACAGACAGACAGACTTTTGCATTTATAATATTAGTATGGAAAGTTGAATATGAAAGTATGGATAGTAAAAACCCTGCATCATAATTCAAATTATACCTATCTAAAATTATAAAAGCGAAAATGATCCTCTTTATTAAAAAAAAGCGACACTCCAAACAAATGATTTCATAAACATGATACATTTTACATACAAACCTGTCAGAAGTTGTGCCGCATATAGTATCAAATTATCCTGTATTGAGTTTTTGCCCGAGCCCGGCCTGGTTCCGGCCCTGGGGCGATCTGTTGCTTCAGTTGTTACTCTACGATATTGAGACAGTTATTTCGTCGTTTATTCTCTACTCTACCATTAGGATTTGCCGTCCGACTTTTTCTATTTTATTTTCCTTGAGAACATTTATTGGTAATAAAATACTAATGATTAGATTGTTATCTTAACTATGATTAAGAGCGAAATAAAAACAAACGTTGGTTTTGTCTCGTCTTTGAGAAAAAGATTAAACAAACTACTTATTTAAAAATAAAAAAAAACACAACTGATAACAATGCAACAAACATTCAACCATAAGTGATATGCATTTATTTCTGAAATAGTCTTTTTAAATCCCTTCATTTTGATACCGCACTCGATCAAATTGATCAATTTTTTTCAGCTTGCCATGTATAATACCTACTTGGAAAAACGTAAGGAATCTAAAGATACCTAACACGTCGATATCTGATAGGCTATTCAAGACTTACGAGTATGGTGGAATAAAGAATTTCACAAACATACAAATAAACATACCTACATGAATGCTGAAAATATAACATTCCGATTTTGGTAAGTCGTGTAAATAAGAACGTTGTTTTTTAACCTTTACGTGGGGCGCACTATAAGTTTCCGGAATGAATATGAAAAAATACTATTAAAGGTACAAAATTAATTTATTGTTTTTCAAAATAATCTCCCTTGGCGTCTATGCACTTTTTCATTCGATGAAACCAGTTCGAAGAAACTTTTGTGCCACTCCTCTGTGGTGACCTCTGAAACGTGTTTTTCATACTCCTCGACAGCCTCTTCTGGTGATGAAAATCGTTGACCGCGTAATTGGTTCTTAATTTTTGGGAACAGAAAAAAGTCACAAGGTGCCAGGTCGGGACTGTATGCAGGATGACTCATGAGTTCTACATTTTTCGCCTTCAAAAAGTCGTTTGTCTGTCTGGCCGTGTGAGAACTAGCATTGTCGTGGTGCAGGATGATACGGCGTTTACGGTTATTTTTACGGAGTTCGTCAATAACTTCCGGCAAACAAATGGTCGTGTACCAGTCACTATTCACTGTACGACGATTCTCTAAAGCAACAGTAGCCACGTGTCCAGTTTTCACGCGCGCCACTTTGGTTGGTTTCGGCTCATCTTGAAAGACCCATACGCTCGATTGCTGCTTTGTTTTGGGATAGTAGCAATAAATCCATGTTTTGTCACCTGTTACTATGTCCCACACCAAATTTGACGCACCTTCGTTGAATCTGGTAAGCATGGCACTGCACCAAGTGACGCGGTCCGTTTTTTGAGCCTCGGTCAAGTTGTGTGGGATCCACCGCGAGCACAGCTTTCTCACACCCAAATGTTTGTGTAGGATTAATTGTATTTGACTCATGCCTATTTCTAAGGATGCGCGAATTTCATGGTAGGTCACATGCCTGTCTGTTTCAATCATACGGCGCACAGCATTGATGTTTTTGTTGGTCACAGCGGTGGACGGCCGACCATCGCGAGATTCGTCACTGAGATTGATACGACCACGCTTGAATTCTGCAAACCAGCTATAAACAGTTGTCTTGCATGGTGCTTCATTGCCAAAAGCTGTTTCAAGCCGAGCGATGCTCTGTTGAGCTGTCAAATTACACTTAAAATCGTAGAAAATCATACTACGAAAATTTTCCCGAGTTAAATCCATGTTGATGCAGACACACAATTTTTTAAATGGCGCCACAAGGTAAAAACAAAAGACAGTCAGATGAAACAAACTGCATTCTACAGCCAAAGAGTTCTATTTTCAAATATTGCAATAAATTTTTAAATATTGTTTATGTAAGTGGCCAGTTCCGGAAACTTACAGTGCGCCCTATGTATTATTTTCATCCACATTTCATCTATACTAATATTATAAAGCTGAAGAGTTTATTTGAACGCGCTAATCTCTAACTAAAAAAAAACTACTGGTCCGATTTAAAAAAAAATCAGGGATATAAGGCCTGGGCAAAGTCGGGCAGGGCTGCTAGTGTAGTTAAGTGGATGAAAAAAATACAAGGTTGTTGAATGAATTATTGCACTACCTACTGAGTAACTAATAGAAACCTGTGACATTTTAATCAATCTGAGCAATATATCTCTAACATAGTAAAGAAAGTACAGGATATGTCTTCTTCTTACCAATATTGTATGTGGAGCATTTGACACACACTTTATCCACATTCAAGTCCCTTTTATACATGAAGTCCTTACACAATACATTCATTATCTTTTGTCTTCATCTATCTACATTTAGTAAATCTCTCTACTTGTAGTTAAAAACGGCCGTGATTATATTCTTGCCTGCCCTTGTTATACCCTAACACATAATTTAAAAAAAAGTAAATGTCTGATAACCGTATCTCTTTTTTATTCCATACGCAATGTTCGATGATTTAAGATATTAATTTTTGCTCGTTAACTGGTTTATTACGTTTTATGTTCATCTATTCTTAGTGGAAGGAAGTATCAAGTATGGCTGGCTAAAATCCAAATATTTCACCACGCTGTAAATCGAACCCATCACGGCAATAATTAAAACAGCTTTTTCCAATATTTAAAATACCTACAAATCAGGATGGAATTGCGTTTGAACTCATAACTAATTTTCTGCAGCCACAGAAATGTAATCTAACAGCAATATTAAAATTTACAGAGGCATAAAGAAGAGAGAAAAGATCAAAACAGTTCATTATGAACCATTCAGCATCAGAATCTCATTAAAATGGAGGTTTCATATTCAAGAAAATTGTGGTTTTATTCTATTGGTGAACATGATTTATTAACATTCAGATGAATGTATTTTTGATTCGTTTAGAAGGCTTTGTGTTAGGGCAATTATGTTGTTGCTCATTAACTTATGTATACTAAGTATCTCTATTGATTGCATTAAATACAATCTACGTTTCTTACATACATAAATACATACATACCATCACACCTTTTTCCCATAGGGGTATGTGTGGCGTACGTCTGAGCGATAAAATTAGAAATAGTGAGATAAGGAAAACGTGTGGGTTGAATGAGGATGTAGTGGCAAAGATAGAAAAAGGAATGTTAAGATGGTTTGACCATGTAGAAAGGATGGATGAAAGGAGACTTACGAAAGGTATTTCTTTCGACAAATCAAAGGTGACAGGAAACGTCGGTAAGGGCCGGCCTCGGAGAACATACTGCGACCAAATTGCAGACATATTAAAAAAGGGAGATGTCAGGAGTACCCGTAATCTACGAGCGTGTATGACGAGAGTGATGAGCGTTGAAGAAGCGAGGGAAGTCTGTAAGGATCGTAGCAAATAGAAATCCGTAGTCTCTGTCTACCCCTATCTATTTTTCTTATCCAGCTGTATTTTAAAAAACACGAATCCGCCTTCAGTTATTTGGAAAAAATACTTTAGGTAGGTTTATTCATCTTTATTCAATTAAAAGTATACAGACCATTTAAAACAACATCATAAACTTTGTAAGAGGACGGAGTAAAAATTTCGATTTGCCTAAACTGCCGTGCGGCCATCGTATCCTAATTGCTATTGGATTTAATCGTATCATTTAAATAATCATTAATTTTCAGAACTTTTCAACCAGTTTACATGCCGCTTTGTAATTAAAATAACGATTTTTTAAGAGATAGAATATCATCAATGTAAACATTCCATACACAAATTTCCGGAAGTAAGATTTATTTGGAATCTGATATTTGATTTAGTTTTTTTTATTTATTTGGCCACCTCGCTAGCAGCAGAGTTAATCAACCCAATTCCATTTAGTTTAGCGGCAGTGATGAAAAGCTGCGGTGGTGTTGTCTTGGGTACTTAAACCGTTAACTGAAAGTACTGAAATTATTGTAAACACGGAGAAAAGAAGAAGAAATCTTCACTCACTCTAAACTCGCTTTACAATCTACTCGACTTTGGAATGCTTTGCCTGTTGATAATAAGGAAAGTCCTAACTAATTTTTATTTAGAAAGGTGCACTTTTTGGACTCGCTCAGTTAATGAAAACTTCTCAATGTAACTTGACTTCATCATTGGTAATTATGTAGGTATATCATCATCATTTCAGCCGCAATCGGTCCATTGCTGGACATAGGCCTCTTCCAATGATTTTCAAAATGATCGGTTGGCAGCAGTCTGCATCCAGGGTTGGCGATGGCCCATAGGGCAGAAAGGTTCTCGAATGGCGACCGCGTACCGGTAAACGTAGCGTTGAACATCCACTGACAAGAGGGTCAGATGACCTGAAAAAGGTCGCAGGCAAACGCTGGATGCAGACTGCTGCCAACCGATGTAGGTATATATTTATATGGGTATATATTTAAAATGAAACAGTATTTGTATATGTTTTATGTATGTTTACGTAGTGTATGAACTTAAGCTTTTGATAAAATTTGCTCTATAAGTAATACATTTTTTCCCCCTTAACTTTTTTGCCAAACTATCTTTCCGTTTCTCCCAAAATTGTTTTAAGTATATGTGTGCTTTGTGAAACAATAAAAGTTTTAATTAATAAATAAATAAATAATAGTATTTTGGGACAAAGAAATTCATTCTTGAAATCGCTGAATACATTTAAGTATTTTATTGAGACGGTGCAGTGAAAGGCAGTGAAAGGCTATATAGTTGTTATCGATAAATGGCCATATATATCGATAGTTAGCTGTTTCAGATGCCTTTAGGCCTGAAGAAAAATATGACTGTGTTGGCCACTAACAAACTTCGAGTCATGTTTCTATTGGTCTGGTTTCCATGTAAAAAGGGTTACGAAGGTCAGACATCAGTCGCGCCACTGTAATAACCAGTGCCGCCAATTCTAGGGCATGTCTCACAGCGTACCAACATGCTTAGATAAAAGTGAAAGGCTATATTACAAGTAAATACTTTATAGTACAGAAACAATGGTACAATAAAATGTAACACAACAAAAGGCGGATAGAGATATGGGTTTTATGCATAAGATAAAGTATCATCATAATCAATTCAGCTAGACTCTACTAGAACTGGACGTCATATTTATCAAACATTTTCATAAAGGTTTTCGTTATTACTAAATATCCATATCCATCCATCCTTATCCATACTTTCCATACTTAATATTATAAATACGAAATCTGTCTGTCCGTCTGCCTGTCTGTCTGTGACGCTTTCATGGCCAAACCACTGTATGGATTTTGATGTATTTGGTATTAATATAGTTGAAGACCCGGGGATAGGATATTTTTTGACGCGGGCGCGGAGCTGCGGAAAACAGCTAGTTATTTATAAAGCAGAACGTGCGATTGATGTTCTTATTCAAGGAGAACATCAGAACAATATGGAATTCCTTCAGTGTAAAAACCAATCTCGTTTATGTGTTCTGGTTGGTATTTGCTATCTCAGCGAACTTCATCAAATACTTACTGAACGATCAAAGGCACTACGCATTCATTGTTTGAGATTTTCTAATACAAACAAATGACAGCGACTTATTCAAAGCATATCTATTTAATTAATTAAGACTTTTACGAAATATGTAGTAGGTAGGTATGCTTATTTATCGTTCTTGTTGTATAGAGGTATTTTTTTTTCTATCTCTCATATTTTCTAGTAGTTAGTTTTAAAACTGGTAGTGGTTTGGGTAATAAAATTTGATATAGGGATTTCCTTACTGCCAGCAAAGTTTATGACCCATGTTGTTGAGCTCAGTGCAGCATCAGTGAATACTCTTTTGAAATAATTTCATTACCTACTGGCATATACACACAAAGCAAAATCATTATTACTCAGATAAATATTCAGATTCCAGCATTGAGTTGTGGTTTCGTGATACAATATGCACTAACTGAAACAACAAACCATTAAAGCTTTCTCGACAAATACAACAGAAAATACGTAAACAAAGGAACTCCAAACAAATAACCATTTCCTGATAAAAGACTATAAGCTATCTACATTTGCTTTTATATCCTTACTCTAATTGGACCAGCAAAATATTGAAATTTCAGATCAGGAAATACTAAACTTCTTTTCAGGAAAATCTATGCTTTGTAAACAATAGTTTAATTACCTTTTTAAACTGGCTAATAGTTATAGGATATTGTTATTTTATGTTTTTATTGTGTACGTAGATCAACAGGGATGGACAACAGGGATTTTGCAACGAAACTGGCTTTTATCTCCCACCTACTTTACTCCCACGGAAAACAATAAATTTTTAATCCCGGGTACAATACTTTTTCCGGGATTAAAAATAAAGCAATAAGCCTACGCGTACTCCTACCTAAATTATTATGAAATTTCAGGAATATTGTTCAAATAGATGAAGCGCAAAGATGCAACAAGCAAAAAATATCATTTTGGCTTTTATAATGTTAGGATAAATTCCCGAAACAAAACGTAGAGATCATAACGTTTTATTTTATTAGGAAAACAGTGACGTCGCCCCACTAATGCTGTATACTAATGGTATTTCTCACAACCCGCATTAGCTTCATGAGAAACCTTGTTACCCATCGTGAGCACGAATTACCGTCTACCAACTACATTAATGGTAAGGGCCGTGTCCCATTTGTCCATACAATGACTAAACTTTGTTAGCGGTTGACTTGTGATCATGATTTTTATGAGGATTGTACCCGCTGTTGCCAAAAATCAGAGACATTTGGCGCACAATATAGTTTTGTGTAGTAGTAAGTAGGAAAACGAATCCTGGTCTCCGAAATGTCCAGCTGAGGGTACATCAGAGAAATCGTTAAGATGAAAGATAATTTGTGTGTCGTATTGAGAGAGACATAATTTGAAAAGTCTGTTATGGTATTAAGAATTAAATTACCTTCGTGGCTTCAAGGTTAACCAATATGTTGATAATGTTGTGTTGACGGCCAAACATTTGTTCTCTTTTTGCAAAGAACTCTGGCAGCTAAAGTAAAAAAAAAAAACAACGAAACAAATCATTAATTATAATCATAATCATTATTTTCTGATCTCAAGTGCGGTAACTTAATGAGCAAAAGGGAATACACCACCTGTAACATCCGGCAATAACGAATCGATCTCTGAGGTACACAGGCACGTGATCAGACTTAATGGCCCATACTTTTTACCTTCAGATTTATTTGTTACTTTATCTGGTTTGCCACATTGCATAACAAGTTTGTTGTGTGTTTAAGACATGACTGTTTTGAGCGTTTTTCTTTTCTTCTGCGTCCAAGCATGTTTCCTAGTTGCGTCCTCAGCTTACGCTTCAAAACCTAGTGTTTTCAATTATGGTTCTACACTTGGCAGTACTGATTAGTACAATGCAGTGACTTCTGACTCATCTCCATAACTTCATAACGAATGTCAAAGTTTTTGGCCAAACTTATAGCAATATCATTGGTCGTTGACCTTTCGGCCGCCTATGTAACTGAGTTTTGTAACCAGTTGCAAAAGAAGAAAATTTTCTCTTTTTTCGTAACCAGTTACAAACTAAAATATTTTCGGTCGCTTTTGTAACCGCTGCGAGGTTACAAAAAGAAGAAAGTTTTTTTTTTCGTTAGGTGTAGGTGGTTACTGGTTAGTAGTCGATTAAAAATACCACTATCGTATATATGGTATGGTAGGTGGGACCATCTATAACATGTGTTGTAATTCATTTCTATCAAAAATCTTCAAAAATGTAGGTACGTCAGTTAATAATATCAAAAACGATTCCCTTAGTCTTAATTTGCACCAAGCCATAGCCATTGATGGTGCAAATTATATATCTCTCTGTTCTCCTAGTATTATGAAAAAAGAAGAGTTTTGAGAAGTTTATTATATTTTAATACTTAATTAACTGTAAAATATACCTACCTACTATAATAAACTTCTCATAACTTCTGGTGCCCTGGTATTTATAACTGACAATACAAACATCACTATTTAATCATTGATGGTCCGTTTTTGAAATAAATACCCACACTACCATCGGGGATATTGTTCGTGGTACGTGGCTCAGAAGAGTTTTGCCCTTCTGACTCCATTTTTTCTCTCGTAACTTCGGGAAAAGGAGGATATGAAGTTTTTTTACAAAATAAAACTGAAGTTACTACAAAATAAGAACCGAAATTCAAAAATATTTCTAAGTCCAATAAAGTATTTACTAGTTTGTAACTGGTTACGAGAAAAGTGAAAATTTTCTTCTTTTGTAACCGGTTACAAAACTCAGTTACGTAGGCGGCCGAAAGAGTCGTTGGAGGGTGATAGAAAGTGTAAGTACACCTCTATTACACAGCATCTTTTGAAACATTTTTTTGCTTGCGTCATCTGCTTGTTGCTCCAGAGCTGCTGAGGCAGAGATTTTAATCTTACTAACGTGTGTGTGTGTGATTCACAAAAATTAAAATGAAGTTATACTTATTCCTTTTATCTTATACATAATATCTATTACTCGTTCTTACATTTGAATTGCGAGGCATCCAGTTATTATTTTTTTCAATTTCGTTTTATTTTATTAATTTAGTAAATGGTATTTGGATATAATAAAAAACAAAACTTAAAAAAAACTAAGTAATAAATTAAAATTCTGTTTATTGGATATAAATCCAATTATTTTTACGGAAATAACCTTTTACTAATAGCTAGAGGAAAAATCAGAACAGAGTAAATGGTCAAACCACCTTTCTGTCTTTCACTAATTAAGGTACAATTTTCTCAAGACTCTATAAACATTGTGAGAAAGCGTTACAAGTCAAGAGTATTGTAAGGAAAAAGCTTTGTTATCTCAATAGCGGAATTAAAATAATCACGTAATTTATTTATAGGAATGTTAAGCATTCTTTGCAAACAATTGTGGCATTAGATGTCTTGTATATATATTAAATAACTTTGATAATAATATAGGCTGACTTTTTAAACATCAGCCAAATATTCAGTGACATAAAATAGGTAAAAATCGAGAATAAAGTTTCGACCTCTTATACAAATCAGTGTCAGCTGACAGGATTTTCAAGGCAGAAAATTTCATTACCTTTTGTGTAACCCGGGATTCGCATCAGTTCGATTGGAGTTTAACATACCCACGTCATAGTCAGTGAGGCATCTACGAAAAAAAAACTCTGACACCAGAGTGTGCAGGGTCCATGGACCTGACCATGTACCTAACTCACTCGATGCGAATGACTGAAAAGTCATAATAAAGGACCCACGTCATAGACCGTGAGGCGTCTCCGAAAAAACTCTGACACCAGGGTATGCAGGGTCCATTGACCTGACCATGTAACTCACTCGATGTGAATGACTGAAAAGTCATAATAAACGACCAAAAGATTACACATCGAATAATAATCGATTCTTTGATAGTTGAAAAAATAATCTGTGGTATCGATAGTGATCATATATCGATAGCATCGATATTGATACTATCGATAATATATTTCTGTAAGTACAATATTTTTTTCTATAAGAGTTGAATTACGATGATTTGTGTAATGCCCGCTGTACACTCCCGCCGCCGAGTTTCAGTATATCTATATAGTACCGGTACCTTAAATGCTTGGTATTTCAATTGATAATCCACTTATCGATTATTTTCGATAAATTGTCAAAAATCAATACAACAGATACATTGATACTATCGAGACATAATCGAAACAATTAATACATAACCGATACATTATCGATACATAATCATCGATATAAACGATTACCTATGTTGATTTAATCGATATATCGACCCATTTCAACCATCGATTAATTGCTTGGTATTACAATTAACAATCGAAAATTGATTAAATTGATTATATCAATACTATCGATACCACATATTATTTAAAAAAATCGATTAATCGATAATCGATTATCCGGCAACACAACATCCTACGGGGTACCAACATCCAAAGGCCACATTTAGAATGTTGGTGGGCGCAAAGCTGGAAAATGGAATCAAAATAGTGATAGGTTGCTAGTCGCATCGCCTACTGATAGGTATGGTTTCTTGGATTTTCGCCCACTCCCTTAGTTGCCGCATTTTCTAGTACGCCGACGGTATCTAGTCGAGCGCGCGAGACCAATTATTAATCTAAGAGGCAAGTGCATAAAATTGCAAAAAGTGAAACTAGCCAATGTAGTTTGATCTTTTATATATAGTATGCACGTCATACATTTTAGGGGTCAATTAAGTTGGACGCTGTCCTACGGGAACTGGTGAAAATTCGGGATAAATTGTAGCCTAATTTCTAAGTTGGACCTCTAGCAACACAACTGTGAACACTACATTCAATTCTATGCAGTAGTTTTCGCGTTATAATTTCATTATTATGTATAGATAGATGTAGGTAAGTATGGTTTCTATTAGTAAACTTATCAAACTAATTTGTTAATAATCGTAGAATTATTTTTCGTGAAAAAACTTATGATTTCTTTGTTCTGTACCACAAAGAGTGTATCTAAACACTTAACCACCATCACCACCACCTTCTACCAACTGTCTTTTTTTAAACTATATAAAAAGTTCGCAACTCCCATTATACAACTACTATTAAAATGAATGAAACTTGGTTATCATCGACACCAAAACAAAATAGATAACAAATCAATGGTGCTACCCATAAATTGTTTTTTTTGTTTTTGAGAGCTAAATCCGGTGAAACTCCCTCCCTTGTGACATTAAATTGTCTCTTCCTCTTCCCTCCTTCAAATCTCGTTTTTTAAATTCTACTCCGATTCGTATTGGTCCCAGCTTTGAGCTATTAAATTTTATGTAGACGTAATATGTATTATTATTTTCTTGTCTTAATTGAATATGTATGTATCTAAGTATTTATGTAGCATAAGTAGTTTATTTAATTATAGGTATTTCTTATACCAAAATAGTGTTGTACTGGTTGCACAACTTCTATTACCTGTCTTCTAAAATTGTATTTCTGTAACGTCTCGATTGACTGAAACAGATTTCTATATGGGATAAGTCCGCCGTTGCATTTTCGTTGCTGTATTTACTGTAATGCTAATGTGCAGTAAAGTTCTAACAAATAACCAAATTCTGAAAGATTTAAATAACAAAGCTACAAAATTTTACAAAAGGTGCTAAAACTTCAATTATTTTTAGCTTGTCATCAGAACTCAAATAATCAAGAGACTTATTAAGTTATACACAATAATAGAAAGGAAAGGAAGGAAAGGAATTGAAATCACCGACAAAAGCACAACAGTATACACGTCTGTTGCCTAACGTCGGTTTTGCGTGCTATTCCCTGGCTTAGCTAGCTCATTCATTGGCTAGCTACAACTTGTAACCTCTCAGATTTATAGGAAATAGTTTATTTAATTTAAAAATCAAATACATAAATCAACGTAAAAAACATTTATTAACACTAAATCTCACTAATGAAATGTATTCACATAGTAACCATATTTTAACGTAAAAGGGGCACAAATAACTATCATTATCAAATACAATCTCATCAAAATAATAATCTAAATGTTATTTTACGAACCTTAGATGGTAGCTCCAACGACACTCGATCCCGACTGCCAATATGGCGGAGGCAATGGTCCACTTGACGTTTTATTGACAATTCAAAAAGTTAATTGTCAACTTGTCAACCAAATTTCAATTAGTGTATTGCCAGCGACATAAATCATTTTACATATATCGAAGAATTAATCTTATGTTACAAACTTAAATGGCTAAAAGAGTAATATCTTCTTTGTCTTAGCGTACTTCCACTTCAGATGACCCTGTTCTAACATTTGCGTCACTAAAATCTGTTTTAAGGTTATTGGACGCGGTAGGCTTCCCACTTTTGATCATCCTTTGCTTTTCTTACTTTAGAATATCTTTTATAGGGTTAAGTAGTAAACACAAGGAACCCTTATAGTTTCGTCATCTCCGTTTTCGTTTTTCTCAGAGACTATTAGACCTACTGAGCTAAAATTTGCTATGCCTATCTATACTAATATTATAAAGCTGAAGAGTTTGTTTGTTTGTTTGAACGCGCTAATCTCAGGAACTATTGGTTCGAATTGAAAAATTATTTTTGTGTTGGATAGATCGTTTATCGAGGAAGGCTTTAGGCTATATAACATCACGTTGCGACTAATAGGAGCGAAGAAACAGTCGAAAATGTAAAAAAAAACGGGGAGAATTATTCATCTTTGAGGGCTTCCGTTGCGTGCGCTGCGAAACCCGTTCGAGATACCCAAAAATTAAGATTAACTCACAATAACCGTTTTTATGATAATCAAATTTGGTCGAAACTAAATAGTCTAAAATAAGTCCTGGGTAACAGCTATAGGTAATTTATAATAAAGCTGAGGAGGTTGGTTTGTGAACAAAAAATAAATATGATTCCCAAAATAACTATTCCACGCGGACAAAGTCGCGGGCACAGCTAGTTATTCATATTACCCACGCGGAGCGAACTGTGAAAAAAATTATGAAAAATATTTCTTTAGGACATCTGAAAAAATTCATGACAGTAGTAAATAAATATAATAAATTTCAAAGGAAAATTATCACTGCCGTAAGGCTTATAATAGTTTTCGAGTAATAATTCAATAATTAAAAAACTTATAGTTTTCCAATCCATCGAAATATCGCGTAAGCAGATAGTTTGACATATTTTGACATTTGACATTTCCGATGTCAAAATGGTGCTATTTCTGAAACGTGCCGTGATTTCGTTTTAGATTTGTTTTAACATGAAAAGAAAATCATATAGTAGGGTTTATGACCAAAAGCTAAAGAGAGTTAGGGACCATTCACACTCTTAGCGTCTCTTCAGGCATCATGGTGTCGGCCCTATGTCATCGAGTGTTTGTACCACTCAACTAGTTTGCATAGCTTTAATTGTTCAAAATTTGAAGCTTGTATCTAAATATGTGCAATGTACAATATACAAAAAGTTTTGGGGAAGTACAATTAAGTTAAAAAATTACATAAATTTTATAATTTGGTTGCCGTTTTTCGATAAAAGGCTGAGTGACGAAAGCCCTCACCTCAAACTGTTCTCCTGTTATTAAATCATTTTAATATGACATTTTTATAGTAGTCCTCGTCCAACCGTGTTTGTTTTCCAGTTGCGTCCTTTACTCGAAACGGACCTTGATTTTGGTGTTGGTTACTAGAATGGAGCGACTGCTGTGTGAAAACCAAACCAACAGAAACAATCAGATTTTTTCAGAACTATAATATTTTTTCAAGCTGCCTAGAGGCTTCTGATCAGTGGCGTAGCTAGAATAGGTGGCACCCGGGGCGGATTTTATAGGTGTCACCCCAAAACTCAATTGAAACTGTAAAAATAAAAAAAGTTATAATCATTTACGTTTTATTAAAATATGAGTACCTATTATAATATTTGTATATTATGTGAAACAAATTTAGTTTGTTAAAAATTAAAATTTCAATCAAAACTACAACTATAATTACTTTCAATCAAAAATCTAAACTTAACGTTTTTGTAAAAAAATCCCATTGCTATTAGATCGGAAAATAATAAGTAAGTAAATAATAAATAAGTATATTATTTACAATTAAACATTATTACCTAAAGTAATATCGTAAAACGTGTAGAAATATAAATAAAATCTTTTTACGCCAGCAAAGCCTTTAAAACCTATTTTAATAAATAAATACCTTTAGTAGATAGTAATACTTGCCCAGGCTAAACAAAAAAATATTACTGCAATCCGTCTAAAATACCTTCTGTAGGTACCTATTTATCATTTAGGATGGCTCAATAATATAGTTTTAAAATACACAGTAATTAAAAGAGAATAAAATAATTGAAGGGTTTTTCAAAATAATCTAAGATACTGTTATTAGATACTAAATGAATTAAGAATGTAAGTATTACCTGTAATAACAAAAATACTTCACTTACCTTGTTTATTTTCTTCAAGAATCGACTATATTAAATCGGTTTTTATACAAAACAATGTTGTTTATAATATCTAATAATTAACAAATACTTTGCACTAGACGTTCACACGTTCACGTAAGAGAATATTGAAATGAATGCGGTCGGAAAGAAAAGAAATGGCCCAATCCACAATACAAGTGATGAGCGCTATATCAAGGTAATCCCTGACTAGCGTTGGTTATGCGCGAACGGGGTATTAAATTTTGGGGGAATCCCTAATCGATTGACAGTGTGCACATTGTTTTTTTTCTAAATATCAATTTATTATGCTCGTGGTACGATATTATAGTTACCTAGATAATTTTATTAGTAGCGGTTATGCTCTCTGCCACAGATTTACGATTTTTTAAAGATAGAAAGAACTATAACTGATGGTCATAGTCGGGCTCGGGGTGTCACCCCAAACGGGTGACACCCGGGGCGGGCCGCCCCCGCCGCCCCCCCTTAGCTACGCCACTGCTTCTGATACAGCCTAATGATTGTCATCTATCGACAACACCAAAGGACTTAACGTACCTTCTGACCACGGTCGAGATCAATCCAATACGAGTCGCGAGTGGCGTCTTTCCGTCGCGTGTTGTTTGACACGCTCATTATCTACTCGTACATCGGATACGCTCGCCGCGTTCACGGTTCTCGAGCTTCTTGTTATTCTGCTAAACGACAATATATAGGTGTGCTTTTAGTTTTAAAATCTTTATATTGGGACTACTACCGAACCCTACATTGCACGTGGCTAGACACCGCACTTGACCACTTATTAACCTATAGTGTTCCACTACGGCTCAGGTCACCTCCACCTCCGACCACCTAGGCTCGAATCTTCCCAAGTCGTCGCTCCAGCGCATACTTGGCCTAGATATCTAAAGTACCTAAACCTACCTATACTTACTTAATATATCCCTGATTACATGTTTCTTATCTTATCGCATCACGTGCCTATGCAGAAGAAGACGACCTTGTGTAACATAATGAGTTCTTATGTTTTTACAAAAGAAAACATATTCATTCCAAGGATGTTACATGGAGCTATTACAATTTTTTTTTATATTTATTTATCTATACTAATATTATAAAGTTGAAGAGTTTGTTTGTTTGTTTGAACGCGTTAATCTCAGGAACTACTGGTTCGAATTGAAAAAATCTTTTTGTGTTTGATAGATCATTTATCGAGGAAGGCTTTAGGCTATATAACATCACGTTGCGACTAATAGAAGCGAAGAAACAGTCGAAAATGTGGAAAAAAACGGGGAATTTTTTTCATCTTTGAGGGCTTCCGTTGCGTGCGCTGCGAAAACCGTTAGAGATACCCAAAAAATATGTATGAAAGAATTATTCCTCTTTAAATTATCTAAAAAATGTCCGCAACAGTATATGTCTATCTTTTAAGATTAACTCACAATAACCGTTTTTATGAAAATCAAATTAAGTCGAAATTAATGCATTATTACAAATTATTTGTCAGTGACTTCATTTGGTGCCATGGAAATTCGCGAGGGAAACTTTATTATATATATATTACCACTTTTAATAAGCTGAGGAGGTAGGTTTGTAAACAAAATATAAATATGATTCCCAAAATAATTATTCCACGCGGACGAAGTCGCGGGCACAGCTAGTTAAACATAAAGCGCATGTTACAGTTTTGTATCTATATACGATGCCATCACAATCTTTTTCGAGATTTTACGTGCATCGGATGTTGCCAATTTAAACATTTAACAAGTTAATATACATTATATATAATTAAATACATCGTTATTTCA
This sequence comes from Euzophera pinguis, assembly GCA_947363495.1. Lineage (NCBI taxonomy): Eukaryota > Metazoa > Arthropoda > Insecta > Lepidoptera > Pyralidae > Euzophera > Euzophera pinguis. The sequence goes on along the minus strand of OX376170.1, from coordinate 7,558,164 downwards.
ATAGAGAGGCAGGTACCACCAATTTGGGACCCAGTAATCTGTTTAATAAAATGTCAAACTCAACAGAAGACTGTAAGACACAGTGAGCTAATACTGCGTGAATCGGGATATTTTACCATAAAATTATAATAAGGCGGTAGCTTTATATTCTTATGACATCACATCACAGACAAATGTTAACTTAGTCTATCTGTGGCCATGAATACTGCAAAGTGTTTAAAAGGTTAGGTGTAAAAAAAATAAGTGGTAAACGCAATAAAACGTTTATTTAATGTGACCTTGTGTAAGTTTTTCAGAAAATAGTAACAAATTTCAAGTTTCCTCATGCAGAGTTATTTCTGTCCTAATCAAGCCGCATCACTCCGCCCAACAATACAATTATTCTCATCTCTACATATGAATCTTATTAACTGAATAAAAATACACGGTTTCTGTTAGCCGATCTGTATATTTGAAGAATGGATTAGATTATTATATGTTTTACGAGGGCGGAGTAAGCAAAGTCGCTATCTTTACATTACTGCTTCGCTCATTGTAATTAAATCAATCAATTTGGCTCTTGCCTGTTCAGGCAAGACGAAGCCTAAATTGACTGTCACAGTATAATAAATTAGAAAATTGCTTGCTCTGTGTTTGACTTTGAACGTCTATGGACTACAAATATTTTCCTGGTTGATAGGCATTGTTTGCAAAATAATTTTTTATACTAATAATTAATAAATTCTCAGACGACGACACTGAGAAGCCTAATTAAAAAAACAACCCTCTGCCATCTTAGCCTTCTCGCCTCCAAATCCTCCTTCAACATATTCGGCCCTAAAAAACACAAGTGTAGAAACTCGGAATGCCATTATGTCGTTTCCTAATGGATCATCAAGCAGGCGGCATCGACTGACTTACGCCTCCGTATCTTAAAGATCTGATAAGTGTGTCCGCTAGTGATGCCTGCGGGGCATTACTAAACTACATAAATTTTGCAATTTCTTTTTACAAAAAAAACTGACCGAAAATTTCAGGAAGATATTTTTTGGGGCGCGCCTCTGCACCTTTAAGTGCGCCCTCTCACACACACTCTCTGCGTGCTGGCTTTCAAACTGGCCTGCAGAAAAAACTCCCCTATCCTACAATCACTATTCGAACCAACCCAGTTAGGATTTAGCAGTCGTGGAGGTTGTGAAGCGGTGGTACATTCGGTTCGTACTTTTTTATCAAACGACAACGAAGCGGATGTACTACTTAAAATTGACGTCAAGAATACATTTAATAGCATTGATAAGTCTAACCTGTTGAATTAAGTCAGTATTCTGGTTGGTTCAGTAGTCTGGCAATCATATAGTTCTCCAACTAAATTGTTTTTCGATAAAAATGTGATTTCTTCTGAAGTAGGCGTTCAGCAAGGAGGCCCACTAGGACCAGCACTTTTCAGTTTAGGAATTCACCTCATTGTTGCCAATTTAAATTCAAAATTTAATGCATGGTTCCTAGATGACGCTTGTTTGGGGGGAAAAGTGGACACGGTCAAAAATGACCTCATTAGAGTAATAAATAATTTCCGGATGATCAATTTAGACCTCAACTTGAGCAAATGCGAGCTCAACGTTTCGGATAAATTTAACGAAAGTGATCGAATCTCTATTATTCAAAATTTTCAAAATATAGCACCTACTATACAAATTTTAGACAAGAATACACTTACTCGAGGAGAGCATTAGGCCGGTTTTAGAAAATAAATGTACAATACAATACAATATAAAAACTCTTTATTGCACAACAAGGATACATTTTTAAACACAAGCAATTACAAGAAAAATAACCTTGATGTAACACATTTTTAAAACACATAGAAAGATTGGGCTTACTAAATTCTCACATCGCCTATACACATCTTTAAATATTGCCTTTTCGTTCCTAAATTTACATATATTCTTCGAGCCTGTCCAATCTGGAAATATTTAGAACTTTTAGAAAACTCAGATGCCAACCTTAAAAACGCGATAATAAAAATTCTAAATTTAAACCTCGAGGAACGTTCCTGGATTTAAGTCTGTTTACCGATCAAATCCGGTGGCATCGGAATAAGGAAAATTTCTAGTTCCAGCCTTTCTTTCATCCGTGCTTAGTGTGTCGCACTTGTGTGCTAAAATCTTGAAATCTCGTGTGCGATTCACTATGCAGTGGACGCGGTAGAGGCCTGGAAGGCTCTCTGCCCCGGTGAAAGCATCCCAAAGGCACCAAACCTACAAAAACTCTGGGATGCTTTATTGGTGCAGAGAGAACATAACTCTTTGGTCCAAAATTCTGTCAGTGATATTGACCGGGCGCGGCTCCTCGGCTTCTTGGTTCCCTGGGCGCGGAGGAGGGTTCCCGTGTGGGACGCAACCTGCGTCGACACGGTGGCCCCTTCACGCCTCGGGGGAACGGTTATAAAGGGCTGGAGCTGCGGCGGGGCTGCAGAAGACGCCAAGCGGCGCAAATATGTTTCGCTCAATAGTAAGTACATTTTTGTGCCGCTCGGTGTCGAAACATTAGGTCCATGGGGTCCTAGTTTGAAGAATTTTTTAAAGAAATTTCTCCCAAGCTTGTTGACACCGTAGGTGACAAGAGGGCTGGCTCATTCCTAGCACAAAGAATTGCAATTCAGCGTGGGAATGCAGCCAGTGTTCTTGGCACGATGCTAGATTTAGATTTAAATTTTTAGTTCTTTCATTTTTCTTTGACCCCGGATCTTCAACTATATTCATACCTAATTTCATCAAAATCCGTTCAGCGGTTTAACCGTGAAAGCGTAACAGACAGGCAGACAGATTGACATACGGAAAGACAGACGGACAAACTTTCGCATTTATAATATTAGTTTATGTTTCTAAAGTTTATAATAATAGTATGGAAGTATGGATTATCCTTGCAATTTATATCGTTTTTTTTACAGAATCTATATATATAAAAGGAGGAACTGACTGGCTGACATAGATAGATAGTGACTGATCGATCAACGCACAAACGTTCCTTAAATACCATTAGTGTGCACTAAGAAGGGATTTTTGGAAATTCATCCCCTAAGAGGTTGAAATGAGGGGTGAAAGTTTGTATGAAACTTGGTCATTTTTGAAGTTAGAAACGTAAAAATTGACATCTGAGCTCACAGTTTGAAACAAAAGTTTACAGTATCACTATTTAAAAAAACCCATTCTCTAAAGGGGTAAAATAGGGGGTGAAAGTTTGTATGAAAATTAGTCAATTGTAAGTTCGGTACAAGTAGTAAGTTTTTAAAAAAAGTGATACAGTATACTTTTATTTCTTACCATACATTGGATCATCTACTAAAAAAAACATTATCTAAGGGGGTAAAATAGGGGGTGAAAGTTTGTATGAAAATTAGTCAATTATAAGTTCGGTACAAGTAGTAAGTAAGTTTTAAAAAAAGTGATACAGTATACTTTTATTTCTTACCATACATTGGATCGATCATCCACAAATTGTAATTTCAAAAATATCTTTAATCCCTACTGAAGTAAAATTTTTAAAATACCTTACTTGTTTTGAATACCTTGTTATTTTTAACTTATTTTATCTGTAGTACATATTTACGTCATTAATAAGTCATTGAAACTTCATGATTCTAGAACAAACGGTTTCATGTATATATAAAAGAACAAGGGTGACTGATTCATCAACGCCCAACCTACACCATAAAAGCTATAAACGTGAATTTTGGACAGAAGTCTTATGATATTACATAGTGCTCAGTTAAAAAAGGTTGTTCAAAATTCACCCCAAACGGGGTCCAAAATATGTTTGGGGAAGGAGATTACTTAGTCCGATTCATTCGAAACTTCACAAGATTATTGCTTTTGTTAAATGATTGACGATGATTTTGATGAATGAGAACACGTGTTTCAGGATTTTTCAGAATTCACCTCATTAAAGGGGGACAGATCTGAAAATGCAAAATTAAACGATCACTGATCTGTTAATGAATTTTGGCATGTAGGTTTTATCCAAGGGGTGCACTTAGAATGGATATTTCAAAATTCACCCCCGAAGGCTCAAATGAGTCAAATGAGGCTGTAAGTATGTATGGGAGAGGGAGATTAGGTTACTCAGTTCCATTCGAAACTTCAAAAGATCATTTCTTTTGATAATTGAAACCTGAGAAGGAGAAAAGGTGGGCTATAGTCTGATAAAGCAAAAACTTAACGATCACTGATATCTCAATGACTTTTAGCAGGTGGGTCTTTTGAGATTAAGGGGTTCACTAAGCAAGATTTTTTCTAAATGCACGTCTTATAAGTTTTTTATATCTTTTTTTAAATTTAACTCCTAAAAGGGAAAAATGGGACAAAGTCTGAAAAAAAGCTTTATATAATCTTTAATCATTAATTGCAATGAATTTTAGCAAATATTTTTCCAAATTCACCTGCTAAGAGTGTGAATCCAAACTTTGTATGGGGAAATATTACCATTTTATTCAAAACTTTATTAAATTATTTCTTATGATGTAAATACCCATTTAAGGATATTTAGGATCACACAATCAATTATACACAACCTTTTTCCCCCTTTTAGGGGTTAACCCCTTACATTATCCCCTAAAAGGAGAAAAAGGTTGTGTATAATTGATTGTGTTTATTTTAGCAAGGGGGCTCCTTTTGTAATCAGGGGGTGCACTAAGCAAGGAGTTTTCAAAATGCACCACCTAAGGGGGTGTAATGGGGTCCGAAGTAGCTACGGTTAAATAAATAAAATAAAATAAGGGGGACAGAGATTTTTAGGGAAACTGATGTCCAAAGTATGTACGGGGGAAGGAGATTAGTAAGTCCGTTGTAGTAGAAACTTCACAAGATTATTTGTTTTGATAAATGATTCGTTACCTGTTTTAAGGTTTGTACAATTCATGAATTTTAGAAATGGGTATTATTTGTATGGTTTATCGAATGGCTGACTACGAAAATAACTACCATTTTAAAATCCGACGTGCCAGATGTGATATAATCAATCCCTATTGGGATCCGATGGGGAAGTACATAAAAAGAAGATCCTGAGAGACTTGTTATATATAATCTAAGTGATTCAGACTTCATTGGAAAACCTTTATGATCAGGCGGGCGAAGCCGCGGGCAACAGCTAGTTATAATATAAGTGTAAAAACCTGTTTGAATGAATAAAAACGTATACTCAGCATATCACAAGTATTTAACGCGTCTAATAAACTACACATATCTAGGTACTAACTTCTACTGGACAGTTAAATTATGCTTAAAATACAATCCAATATATACGAATATAGTTTGTTTTCTAAAATCTTGAAATACGTAATAACGTGCAAACATTTTAGAACAGGAAACTCAAAGCTCGGAAAATCTCTAAAAAATATTTCGACATTTTCTCCTAAGCAATCCTGCAAGGTATTTTGAGATTGCGTAACTTAATTGAAGTCATGAGTTTGGATTTCAATTTAACGGGAATTCACCTTCAAGGTACACATCAAAGTTGTTTTTATTCATACAAAAATATTATTACTATTCAAAGATTATAATCCCGGACCCCGAATAGATTTATTTGCCTTTAGCTTGAGGTTAAAGTTTTAGTTAGTGGATAAGATTAACAAACGCTCATTTTTCATAAATTTAATAATAATAAATGCTGATTTTCGCTCAAACCCTACTTTACATTCAACAGTGAGTATATCAAACTACTAGATTACCTTAACTCAACCCTCATCTCCGTCCACTTAAAACTTATTAATCATCATCATCATTCATTTTTAATGATTCTTTGTTCAATGCAGCCGAAATCAGAGTAATCACGTGAGATTATTTATTCTCATAAATTGTTTTAACCGAATTGTGTCTATCATCCAATATGCTTCTGTTTGTTTTCTTTTTCTATGAATATTTATAATTCAAAACGTTTTATAAATAAACCGCTTATTGATTTAACCATTAGACGATGACGTCAAAAAACAAAGCTCTACATTATTCACCATATTGAGACGTTTATATTTTTTGCCAACGAAAGGAAATTACATTGCCATCTTCTAAGGGCTTATATCGATTTCTTATTAAGGTTAAAGAACACGAGATGTCTATTTAAAACATTACTTTGTGAACTGAAACCTTTTGTATATAAAATCACGGACACACGCACATAGATTATTAGAATTAGAATATAAACATTTTGCACAGTCTCAGTCATGAAAAGTGGCGATAGTATTCTTTTCTTCAAAAATACTTTTTAAATCGGACTAAGTAGTTCTAACAATACTTATATAAAATATTTTCAGTCGTGTTGGTGTGTGTGTATTAGCTCATATTTGTTTAGTTATTTTTTCAGATAAAAGTAGGTTATGTAATTTTGGTCATACCCGTGTTCAAAATTTCAGCCTTAATCCTTTACAGCCTTTTTCAGTCCTAATGTAGCTAAATCAAATAACTTTCCAAACATTGTTTCAAATATTCACTTAAAGCTTCGAATTACCGACTTTATTTAATCTCCATATTCAATGATCCGGAAAATTAACCCATGTGCGCCTAAAATTATCACCACACAGCGCTTCGAGTTACCACGCATGCTAATTTAGTCATTCAAGTGTGAATTTTGCAAAGCAAGATGTATACTATAATCGACTGCTAATTAGAAGAATGACATAGTACCTTATCTGCATTTGTTCTACAGAATATTCGTTCAGTATCGCATGTAGTAAATATGAATCCCGAAGTGAGATGACTGGGAATATTATGTCAAATCCTTTCAGCACAAAATTTGTTCGCTCGTCGACTAAATACAATACATCTTTATTGCCCACATATAGAAACAAATATAATGGTAAATAGAGGAAATTAATAAAAACGCGCGTTTAAGCGATCATCCGAAATCGCTCTATTGGATGAAACCGTAAAATGTGGAAGATAATAAATAATACACGGTAATAGTAATACAGTAAGATAACATTTATCATGCACATATATAAAAAAAAATGAAAACCCTTTGCAATTGCGGATTTATTACTAAGCAATCTCTTCCGGTGAATCATTGCATAGTGGAAAAAGAAACTTTAAGTGAGGAATTCTTCCAATGAGAGAGAAAATTAACTTATTTAAAAGACATCGACTAAGAACGATTTTCCCTATATTTCCAAAATGCTGTCGTACTATTTTACGAAAACAATACTAACTAATAAAACCATGAGAGCAAAATTCTGCTTTCATTACTACGCATTAGAGCTCCAATTAGAACTAAAAGTGACCAGGAAAATCCAGTTCATCTCGGCCCGACGACTCGCAGCAGGGTCCATCGACAACCGCAAATCCCTTTAAGGGCATATCAGCAGGGATTCCGGGACGGGATGTATGTGTTTCCACAATATCCGAGTTATTTGGTCGTCTACAGTTGAACAAGTGGAACTCGTAGTGCTTACAAATAAAAAAAAAATTATTTATGTCGTATAATATTTGGTTTGTGAGGTCGCTTCGTATTTTGTAGCACACAATGATACCGAAAAGAATCAGTTTGTAAAATGCAAGAACAATGATAGTGAAGAGTGTAGGATTTTGATCTGATTTATGCAAAATGACGTTCCTTTCTCAATGGTATTATGTTACTTTCCAAGCTATTTTTTTAATGCTTTAACAAAGATGTTAATAATTTTGACCACGTTGTATTTATAAAACAAAATGTTACTGAAAATTTCGCCCTGATACCCTATTAACTTAAAATGTATTTCAAAGTTATTCCGATTTGGGCAAAACTTAGAGCATTTATTAAAGTTTACGAGTTGAAGATCAAAGGCGTGATTCTGGGTTGTTAAGTTAATGTTTCAATACGCATTTCGTGGTAAAGCGTCTTATGTTTCGGAATATACGCTTATTTTACAGTAGCGTTTGTTTGAGTTAGGTACCTACTTAGCGAAGAATTTAAGGTGATATATCCTAAAAATACTCTACTAAGTAAAATGTTAACAAGACTTGAATTAAAAAAATAATAATTATTTCCTTAGGTCTATCTCCTGAACTTTTCTTATGAATGTTGTTGTTGTTTGAACACGCTACCAGACTCATATGTTATTAAACGCAGACGGTAGCGGCTGCGTCTTGTATGATGATTATTCTGTACAGCGCCCCTGGCGGATATTATGGCAATTAAAAATCCATTTAAAGTCAAAACGCTGACCGCGTTAGTAAAATCTGATGGTGAGAAAGAAGTACTATAGTAAACTGACGTACTATAATTGAACTTACACGGCCTTATACATTTATTATTTGCGTAGTGTTAAAAAAACTGTTAAATTAATTGTACGTAAATATTCGTACAGACATAACGATTTACATAATTAAATACTGGTTGGTCTGTCTGAAGATTTTTACAAAATTTATTCAGCAAGCAAGTGGAGACATCACTTTCATTTGCATAAAATAATTGAAATTCTTGAAAACATACGTTTGTATACAGTGTGAGAAACAAAATAATGTAAACATCTTTGCAAGATAACACTCGATGTGTGTAAGTAGTATGATTTTAGTAAGACTCCAGATTCTGAGATTTTTTTTAAGTCAACTCATTGCGTGATAGGGATAGTTTTCAATAAAATTATACGCGGTAGTTTTGTATTCTTATGACATCACAGACAAATGTTATATAAATGTTAACCATGAACGCTAAATAAGTAATAAACGCGATGAAAATCGTATTGAAACCGTTCAATATCATTTTTAAAGTTTTTCATTTAATGTTAATTTTTAGTTTTGAAATCTTTGATGCCTTTTCATCAGTGGACTTTTGTGATTGAAATAGTTGTGTAAATTTAATAATTACAGTAAGTAACTAGTTATTCAGTGAGGTTGCCAGAGAAATACGAAATTGCTTGTGGCGTAGAATGATAATCCTACGTGCATTGCCATAATTTACGCCCACTACGTATGCTATTATGAGCGAATCTGACCCGACAACATTAAGCTATATTCCATTGCTTTGCTCAAGTTTATTTGGAAAACAGTTTCATTCAAAGAGTATATATTTAATGTATGTACTCGTAACATGTACAGAAGAATCGAAATGTTATTTAAAAATTTATTAAAATGTTTGTTTAAGATTTGGGATGGGTTTAAAAACTTTTAAATGCATACTTCAACAACTAACTTTACGCCTCATAATTTTTGGATTAGAAATTGCTATCGTTATTGCATAAATAAAATTTTACTAAAATGATTTGATATATTATGTCAACGACTTGTTTTAAATTTGGTACTGCAGAACCTCCCACAATCGTGAGTACACTGCGCAATGGGACCTATGAATATACGTGGATTAATAAAGTTTAATACAAACACTAGTATACCTATAGCTTGCTCATATGCCCAATGGAATTCTGCCTTAGTAATACATGGGACCAAGGCAAATCTATTTCATGTCCATTTAGAGGGAGCACGTTCATCAAACAAACTCTTCACATAATATTTGAGTTGCTCTAATCCCCTCTTCGTCTCGGCCGAGGCCTCCTTAAAACAAACATGGCGAACTTCGGGCTCTGAGTAAACAGCGATGCATACTAACATAAGTTTGCTCATTAGCAACCGCCAAGAAAAAGGTAACAGGTAGGGGATTTAGTATTAGCTAGGTTCCTTAAAATGCCTGCTAGGTTCAAATTTCATGTGAAAAGCTAATAGCAATGAAACACAGGATGCTTTTTAAAGACCAGTCAAATGTTCAGATTCCTTTCAGTAAGTGAAACTCTATTAAAATGTACAAAAAATATGTACGAAATCGACACTAAATAATTTTTGATTAAACTCGATTTGTATTGCCTCCTATTTTCTTTTTTCTCGGTTTTAACTTGTTATTGAAAATTATCTAGTTTCACGTACGAATGTAAAAATGTATCTAATGTTAAAAAAATCAACCTGTATAATAATTACATTACTTCTCATTAATTACATCTGTTATTCCGAATTAAGTTACGGCCTTGTTTCATCCGAGGCAACCAAGATATTATTCTCAAAATTTCTTTCTTAATAATTTTCACAATAAAAACTAACAACCAAAACAATTACTAAAATAGAGATCTACAACTAATTGAAAGTTTCAGAGCTGGAAACGTTGTTGTTCCTGTAACTAAGTGTTACAGTTTTGATAAAGTTATTCGAAACTAATCTGAGCTTGTAAATGTTCAATGAATTATGCTGACTTTAAGAAATGAATAAATTAATGAACACTTTATTGTATCATTTACTTTCATAGAAAAAAAATCACAGCATTAAATCCTACAGATGATCTCCAAGAGAGAATCAATTATTTTTTTTCTACATTATCAATGCGTTTAATGTAGGTACTTATTTTATGATACAGCTAAATGTAGATTAATAGATCAGTATCGAAAGTCAGATTATGAATAAATTTATAATAAAAAAAAACAGAAATTACAGGTAGGTTAGGTACGATTTCCGAAAAAAAAGACCCACCTAAGAAAAATAAAAAAATCCAATCAAAATAAACAAAAAAAATAAATTGTAAACTGTGCATAAACATAAGTAGGTGCCCACTGCAACAAAATTTCAATATTACCTTTTCATCTAATAATTTTGCACTATATACCTGTTATTTTATAAATTACTTTACATTAAAAAAACTACTTCACTTACTAATATAAATGTTGGCAAATAGTTTTATTACAGCTTCACTTTCCTGTTTTTAAAGTTAAAAGGTTAAATTAAGACAAGCCGGAAATCGGTCAATATATCACAGTCTTACAAGAAACGTAGCATCCGGAATAGAAGAGCGTGTATCTACTTTTCCTAACACTTATTTCCCGAGCACAGATCACTCGATAGATACGACCCTCTTTCGCTTTAGCACCAAACTGTTGCTTCACTTCTCTCTAGACAATTATTCGTTTTCTTGATGCCGATGACGATGCAAAATAGTCCATCTATTTTGATGTTATGTAAAAAAGTATAAAAACAGTTTTTTCTATTTTTGCTCAGAAAAAGAAAGGAATTTTATTTTCAAGAGGTTTTAATAATTATCGGCATTGATACGAAAAAAAATCGCACGTTTTCCTTTTTTACGCTGCGTATGTGCTGTGGAAGTAGCATTTTGATAGACGTGTGTGTTGGAGTACGTAAAAACAGTCTAGATTCCTACATTTAAAGCTGCATTTGACACGAAATACGTTTATATATACCAGTTCATCTAGAGCAGTGATTCCCAAAGTGGTCCAGGTGGACCCCCAGGGGTCCACGGGAGACTTGCTGGGGGTCTACGTAGGCGTGAACAAAAAATGGGAGTCCATAAGATGTTAATGGGGGTCCACGAAAATTTATCTGCTTTTGATAGTAAAGAGCAAAAAGGTAAGCATAGTTTTTATAAGGGCCTACCTACATTGTTTTAAGTACCTATCTAAGCAGATAATATTTTAATAAGGCAAGCGACTGTTACTTGTCCAAACTTGTGTATTCGATATTACGTACAATTTCGTGTACAGACTTGCAAAGCGCTATCCGCCCGACAATGCTTAATGCTTGTTCAGACATGAACTTGATCAACACTATAAATACTTGATGCCAAAGGCAACCAAACGCATTCATTTGTTTCCGGAATTTCGAAAACAAGGCGGAATTTGGAAAAAAGTTGTGAGAAAATTTATATCTGTGTTTGCTAGTGCCGGAGAAAAGTAAGTAACCTACCTTTTTTTGTTATAGTACTTAAGTATTTTGTTTACGTGTACTAGTCGGTTGATCACAACGGCCTGTATAGATAGGTAACTTAGTAACTTACAGATATTTTAATTGTCCTCTTTCGATTTAAAGACAAACACAGCACGTTTTATTCAATTTTCACGAGAGAAGCACTGCCTCTCTAAAAAGGCCGAATAAGCAATATTGCAGAGCAATTAATTTTGTAATTTTTCTTGCAAATAACTACTAATTTTATAAAACAGTAATTTCATAATCATGTTAAATTGATTTTGAAGTAACTATTTTATCAAAACTATTCCTTTTCGGAAAGAGCGAGCGGTGCGCGGGCGACGGGAAAAGGGCGGGGCTTGAACTTCGATGCCTGTTTGTCACGTTTTAACAATGAAGCCGCAGACAAAAAATACGCAAATACACGGAGCGCGTGAACTCATTGATTTAATAAAATGTTAGTTATCGTTTTTATGGACAATTTTGGGATTTCGACGTTTATTTTTTCCTACACAAATATGATCAGTATTCGATACTGAGTACACTAATTTTTATTTATACTATTAAAAATTAGTGGTAAATTATGTACTTTAAAATTGATACCGTTTTGTGAAAACGTTTGTATTTGTCTCAGCGGTTTATTAGTTGGTCCCTTTACAAGCCGTAATTCTATTTCCGCGTGCTGACAAAGGCTGCGGTGTGATACCTATATTCAGAAAAAAACTTGGTTACTAAAACATTTTTTTTACAGGTAAGGTACGGGACACGAAACATGGCTACAGCAAAGAAAAAATGTCGACAATATAGTGTCGATTATTTGAAATATGGTTTTGTTCCATCAGAGGCAGACAAACAATTGCCCATGTGCCTATTATGCAACAAAGTTTTGAGCAATGACTCTATGAAACCATCAAAGCTCGAAGATCATCTAAAAAGGTGTCATACTGATAAAATAGGTAAAGATTTAAAATATTTTCAAACATTGAAAGAAAAATATGGAAAGAGACCCACCATGCACAGTATGTTCGCTTCAACATCTCAAAGTAACGATGATGGCTTGCGGGCATCTTACAATATCTCATTACTTATAGCAAAATCTGGAAAACCGCACACTATCGGAGAACAATTAATTTTACCCGCTGTTGAAGAGGTTTTAAAAACTGTTTTGCACAAATCTCCATTTGACGTACTAAAAAGAATTCCATTAAGTAACAATACTGTACAAAGACGCATTGATGAAATGAGCTCTGATATCGAAAGCTTTTTGTGCAATCATCTGCAAAAAACTCATTTTTCTATACAACTGGACGAGTCAACGTTACCCAGTAATGAAGCATTACTATTGGCATATGTCCGATTTATTGTTGAGGAAGAAATTCACGAAGAATTGCTATTTGCCAGAACTTTGGAGACTGACACTAAAGGCGAATCAATATTTAATGTCCTGAGTAATTTTTTTACGGAAAAATCCATCCCATTTACAAACATTATTTCAGTGGCAACAGACGGAGCTCCTGCAATGGTCGGGCGATATCGTGGGTTTATAAGTCATCTCAAAAGAATTATACCAGGACTTACAGCTATTCATTGCGTAATCCACCGACAACATCTTGTGGCAAAACATTTAAGTGACAGGTTGAACCAATCTCTTCATTTTGTAATAAAAGCTGTCAACAAAATCAGAAGCAATGCATTGAATACACGTTTATTTGCTCAATTGTGCGACGAAAATGATGAAGACTTCCAACGACTGCTCTTACATACTGAAGTACGCTGGTTGTCGAAAGGTGCATGCTTAACGAGATTTTACTCTGTTTTCGATTCCATATTAGAGTTCTTAGAAAGTAGAGATCCAGATTTAAAAGAAAACTTGATCAAATTCAAAGCAGACATTGACAGATTTGTTTAAAAAATTTAATGATATTAACTTGCAGTTACAAGGGGACAGCCTGAATTTAATAAAAACAAAGGGGATAATTTCGGCTTTTCTTGGGAAATTGAAATTTATGAAGCAAAACATTAGTCGGCGCGAATTCTCTCAATTTCCAAACTTGTCGCAGGTAGAATGTATTGATGAGGATATCCATACCTACAGTCAACATTTAAGTGCCCTGCATGATGACTTCAAAACCAGGTTTGAAGATATACTGACGATGGATATACCACCATGGATAATAAATCCATTTGATGAAACGGAAGTGGCCAATGTTGTATTATAAGAGGAGCTGCTCGAGCTAAGCACTAATGAGGAGCTGAAGGTGAAATTTAGAAAAGGCTACCCAACATTTTGGCTGCAAGCAGAAATACCCGAAAAATATCCTGGACTGTGGGAAATCGCAAGGAAATTTTTAATAGCTTTTCCCTCGTCATATCTTGTCGAAAGGAGTTTTAGTGCCGTTACAAACCTCTTAACAAAAAAAAGGAGCAAATTAAACATCACAGAGCGGGGGGATTTGCGGTTATTGCTCACAAAAATAAAGCCAAACATTGATCGTTTGCTGACACTCCATCAGATACATCCTTCCCATTAATTAAAATTATGACCTGAACCTATATTACCTTAATATTTTTTTCTTGTATTTCTATTCTTTTAATAAATAAAGTGATATAAAATGTACCATTTTTCGTTTTTATTTTACATATCGAAATATAGGGACAGAACTCAGAAGTGACACAATTTTTATTTTTTGGCGACTTTAAGAATGTGGTAGAAATGTAGCAGCAGGGGGTCCACCGAAACCAGTAAAATTTTGAAAGTGGTCCACGAGAAAAATAAGTTTGGGAACTACTGATCTAGAGCAACTAAATGCAGTTGTTCTAGCTTATATGATACTAGCGGTTTTCCGCAGCTCCGCCTGTGTTAAAAAGTAGCCTGTATTTGACGGTCTTCAACTATATTCATACTAAATTTCATCAAAATCCGTTCAGCGGTTTGGCCGTGAAAGCGTAACAGACAGACAGACTTTCGCATTTATAATATTAGTATGGATAGTATGGTAATCCATACTAATGTATGGATATGTGAATAATCAATTCAGAAAATCATTATATGGCAGAATCAGAGTAGAACAAAAAGTGGAACAAAATTCATTCATACATTTATTCAATGGAAGTGAAATAAAGGAAATCACCGTGCAATACAGGTAGCAACAAATCAATACAGTGCAGCCAAAAGCCAATTTGATTCGACGAAGAACAATACAAACAAGACAAAAGATTTATTGCTGAAAATCTTCCGAATTCCTAATTATACTTGTAAATTATCGATGTCAATAATAGCAAATACCTAATTTAAAACCGCCAGTTACTTTCAGATCGGTTAGCAAGTTTTTCCATATAAACTTTTTTCTTTATTATTTATTAATATTTTATATATAGCTTGTATTTTTCTGGAGAAACTTGAAATCATTTTGTCAAAATTACGTTCGAAAAAAAATACGAAATTAGTTATAATTTATTAAAGAACAGTAGCAAACTTTCTGATTTCGTTCGAATAACGCAAAATTATGGAATGACAATTCATATAACAGAACCAACACGAGGGGAATCCTGCTTGGACCAAATAATAAGTAATGTACCAAATGCAGTTGATAAGACTCACCACTTGGGGTTATCTGATCATCAGAATTGTCAAACGATTAGCTTCCAAATTGAGAAAAGTCAAATGCCAAAAAGTGTATCTTATATTTGTAAAAGGGATCTTAGTCTTGAAAACATGAACAAGTTTGGGGAATGTATTTCATCCTTATCTTGGAATGAAGTGTTTATTGAAACAGATGTGAACACGGCATTTGGTAATTTCCATAGCACTTTTATTTTATTTTTTAAATTGTATTTTCCTATGCAAAAAATAAAAGTTAATAAACGATGTCATAACTATAATTGGATAAAAAAGGCCTAAAAAAATCATGTACGACTAAAAGAATATTACGATACAAATATTACAAACATAAAAGAAAAAATGCGAAATTGACGTATAGGAAATACTCGAAGCATTTAAAAAAATGCATAAATAATGCGCGTAAATTAAAAAATGAATATTACCTAAAAAATGCGAAAAATGTTAGTAAAGCGACATGGAACGTAATTAAAAACTATGAACAAAATTATTATATTGATAAAATTTTAAATAATGATAATATTTTGACATTTAATCCTACTGACATATGCAATCATTTTAATAAGTTTTTTATAGATATGACCAATAATAAACATAATTCTAATATGACAGCTAGTGATAATATACAAACTTCTAATACCAGTATCTTTCTTTACCCTACCACAAATGAAGAAGTTTTTGACATTATTAGATCGCTAAGAAATTGTAGCTCAGTAGGTTATGATGAATTCCCAACAAAACTTTTAAAATACTGCAGTATTATTTTATCTCGTCTTATTAATTTGACTTTTGAAAAGGGCGTATTTCCCGATGCTTTGTAAATAGCAGTAATAAAGCCAGTACACAAAAAAGGCGAAAGAGAAAATATGGGAAACTTCAGACCTATTGCTTTAACTAGCATTATTGATAAGGTTTTTGAAAAAGCCATGCACGTTAGAATTTACGAATTTTTAGAAAAATATAATATCTTAGCTAAAGAACAAAATGGTTTTCGGAAAGGGACGCCGACAACGCTTGCGGCTTTCAACTTAATAAAAACTGTAACAGAAAAGGTTGACAAAAATATTGACACAGTTGTATTTTTCTTCGATATGAGCAAAGCTTTCGACTTTGACTCACATGACGAACTCTTAAATAAGTGTGAAAAATATGGCTTAAGAGGTGTAGCTTACAACTGGTTAAAAGTTATTTAGAAAACAGGTCGCAATATGTTGAAATCACAAATGTAAATGACAATAATGAAGAAATATCATTTAAATGAACTCAATTAATAAACAATACTGGAGTTCCTCAAGGAACAGTTTTAGGACCACTTCTGTTTATCATTTATATAAATGATTTACCAAATGTGACTCAACATCATTGTAGTTTATTTGCAGATAACATATCCGTTGTTATAACTTAAACTCCTGATAAAAACTTTAATAATGACATTAACACGACAGTTGACAGTATTATTGCATGGCTTAAAAATAACAACCTTCAAGTAAATATTGACAAAGCAAAATATCTCCGGTTTTATAATAGAAACAAAAAATCAAATATTTTAAATGTATTTTCGTCTGATGGACCTATAAGAGAAGCCACAGATACCTCATTTCTTGGTATTATTATAGACAACCAATGCTCATGGAAACAGCACATAGAGCATATTTGTTTAAAATTAAATCGATTTGCGTACGCACTTTGGCGATTGACTAAACAAGTCAATCAGAAAACAGCATTAACAGCATATCATGGCTATGTAAATTCTAACTTACGATATGGCATAACTATTTGGGGTAATTCGGTTGATATAAATAAGGTTTTTATAGCTCAAAAGCAGTGTATTCGTGCAATATGTGGAGTTACACCACTTACATCTTGCAGGCCATTATTTAAGAAACTAAATCTTTTAACCGTTCCATCAGTTTATATATTTGAGTGTTGTATGTTTGTGAGATCCCATCCGGGTTTGTTTCAATTAAAAGATGATTACATAAAACACGCGAAACCATCTAAATACCCGAATAAATTATTATTGCCTAATGCAACGACTAAGTATATGCATCGAAACAGTTACATATTTTTATTAACTCTTAGTTTAAACTTATTTTGTTTTAAATATTTTACACAATTTTCGCGGATAAATCATTACCTGTCACCTTACTGCATAGTTTCTGTATTAGTCATAATATATATATCTATTGTTATACTCATATAGTTTTCACTAATACGATGTAAGTGCTGTTAGCGTTATTCACTAAATAAATAAAACAAATATTTGGTGGCACTGATTCATTCATTCATTCACTGATTCAATAAAATAATTACGATAATTCATAGTTTTAATACAGCAATCGATCAATATAATAATATTATGACCGAACACAAACAAGGGAATTACCAAACCGATGAATGTTAAGAGACCTAAAAAGGATTGGAATATTGAATTTCTTTTAAAGGTCTATCAACAAATTATGACGTGGGTAGAATAGACAACGGTCTAAAGCACTTTTAAGGGGAAAAGTTGATTGACTTGCTCGTAATGCTAAGGACTGAGCGATTTTCAACCCAAATTTAATTAGAGACTTCCAAGTTTGAAAAAAACGGGTTTCTTCCAATTACAAACTGGAATGCTGGCTGTTCATTTTTTGCTACAAAATTGTTGAGATCAACCTGATTTTAAATAAACGAAATATAACTTATTTACCTTTAGAGAAATAACTTTGCTTTTACGGTACGAAATATGAGATAAGTAGGAAATTCCGGGAATAGAAAATTTAGGTTTGGCCTTAAAGGCTTGTGTTCCAATCCTAATAACTTTTTTTTTTTCAGATAAATATTACGAGTACATATCGGAAAGTTTGGTAAGTGTCTTTTTTTTTTATTTACTTTAAATCGAAGCTGCCTTTTTATATTTTTAGAATTAGAATTATTTTTAATTTAGAATTATTTTTAGAAACTTATTAATGTTGTTTTGAAAAGAAAATAACAAAGATTTGAGTACTTTAAACAGGTTCTTGAAAATTTTACTTGCTATTACAGGCTAAAATCCAAAGTGTTTAAATCAAGTAGTTAAAGTTTTTGTGACGTTGTCACTTTTACTACTTTAGCACTACTATCTATTCTGTACTTTTACTCACAAGAAGTTTTATATTTAGGTTTTATTAATATAAAATTATCCTGTGAAACAGAGCGTAGCGTGTTGTACCGAAATGTTGTAGGCGTCGTAGCGCGTTGCTACGAAATCTCGTAGCCCGTAGCTAATTACATATTAAAAAGACTTCGTGGAGCGGAGTAGCAACTTCAATTTTCAAGATCTAAGTTTATTTTCTTAGAATTTTTATTTTTATTCATAGCTTTTTTATATTTACTTTAATTGCAAAACTTTTTTCACTGTTATTTGCTTTAGTCGTTAACGTCACGGCTCCAACATGAACTCCTACTGATAAGAATTAGTTCATGCCTTGAAAGGCAACATAGATCAACCAAATAGAATCTATATGGGCCATTAGGCAGTTCAGAAAATTTTACACCAATGCTCATGGATTCAATTGATCCTGAAATCCACTCAAAGATGTAAACTCTGTATTAAAAAGTCAATAGTAAGGGCCTGCTGGGTATCAATTCTCTTATTTTACGTAGTGCACAATTGAATTGTAATTGGATGGTGTTAAGTATGTAGGCGAGTGCTACGTCACTGTCCTGTCAAACAACGAATAAAGCCAGTGCGTTAATAGCAGTCCTGTGTTTCACTCGTTCCCCGTGCTCACGTATATAACAGTGGCGACGAATACCCACAAATAAAATAAAAAGTTAAAATGTCGTTAACTTTCGGCGTTCTTACTAATTTTGATCATAATGAGCAAACGTGGAAGGTTTTTAAGGGCAGAATCACTCAGTGGTTCATCGCGAACGATGTGGACGCGATCAAAGATCCAGCAGGAGTCAAACGACGAGCAATTCTGCTCAGCGCACTCGCAGACGGCACGTACAAATTAGCTGCCGACCTGGCACTACCTAAGCCGTTAGAAGAGGTGCCCTACGAAGATATTTTGAAGATTTTGGACACTCATTTCACACCAAAACAACTGGGTTTCGGAGAAAGGCAAAAGTTTTATGCAGCGGTTCAGTTGCCGACGGAGACCGCATCTCAGTGGGCCGCGAGATTGCGCGGCCTCACAGTGCAATGCGGGTTTAGTAACGTTGAGGAGGCACTTCGAGACCGTTTTATTATGGGGATGTTGCCCGGAGTCGAAAAAGAAAAGTTGTACATTAGGGATCTGGCCGGGTTAACGTTAGCCGGGGCCGTGGAGTTGGCAGAGAGTTTGAGAGGCGCCCGAACCGCCTTCGCCGCCAGCTCTTCGGTCACAGAAAACGAGCTTTACAAGATCCATAAACGTGAAACCTCGGGTAGTAAAAAAAGTGATAAAGTGAAGTGTTTTGTATGTGGTTATACGAATCACAAAGCCGCGGAGTGTCGTTTCGCTAATTATACATGTAAAAAGTGCAATGTAAAAGGCCATTTACGAAGGATGTGTAAATCGGTGAAGTACGTCGCAATGGATGAGGTAAACGAGCGTAACGACGACGACGGTGAGTTGCATAAATTCATTCACAACATCCGATCTCTGAAAGGAGAACCATTACGTGTGGTAGTGTGTATTAATGGAGTAAAAATGCAATTTGAAATTGATAGTGGATCGGCCGTATCTGTCATATCTGAAAAAACTTACAAGTCGAATTTTGCAAATGTGCCATTATCAAGCACTACGAAAAGGTTGATAGGTTATACAGGCGAAGTGTTGAAATGTGTGGGTTGCACATTGTTGCCCTTTGAGTGGAAGGGGCACACGCGCAAGCTGCAAGTGTTTGTGGTGCGAGACGGCGGGCCGCCGCTGCTTGGGCGAGACTTCATCGCTCAGTTTGAGCTGCAACTCACGCCCGTGTATAACTGTAATGTAGAGGGAGCCGACATTGATTCTTTGCATGTACTTTATCCTAGCATTTTTTCAGATAAATTAGGACGTTTTAATAAATACACCGTAAAACTAAGACTTAAAGAAAATTCTAATCCAGTATTTATTAAAGCCCGTTCTGTACCGTTTGCACTTAGAGATAAAGTCGATAAAGAAATTGATCGATTAATTGAGTTAGGTGTATTGCGGTCGGTAGATCAGTCCGAATATGCATCACCGATAGTACCGGTATTAAAGCGGGACGGGTCAGTTCGCCTATGCGTCGATTACTCGATAACTATAAATAAACAGCTTGTCGTGGACCAATACCCGTTACCTACAATAAACGAATTATTTTCTAAACTTCATGGGGGTCAACAATTTACGAAGTTAGATTTATCAATGGCTTATAATCAGCTGGTTTTAGACAAGGAGTCTCAAAAGTATACATGCATTAATACGCATCGCGGTTTGTTCGCTTACACTAGGTTGGTATTTGGTTTGGCTAGCGCGCCCGCCATATTTCAGCGCGTTATGGAAAGTTTGCTGGCGGGCATAGAAGGAGTGTTATGTCTGCTTAATGATGTTTTAATTACTGGCCTAAACCGCACTGAACATATGAGAAAGTTACATCAAGTATTACAGCGGTTACAGGACGCAGGGCTGGTATTGCAAAAGGAAAAATGTAAATTTTTTCAAGACGAAATTAGCTACTTAGGTTATGTGATTAACAAAGAGGGATTAAAAAAGTCACCCGAAAAAATAAAAGCGATTGTAGAATCACCAGTTCCTACCAATGTTAGCCAACTGCAATCTTTTCTCGGGTTGGTAAATTATTATCGCTGTTTTGTACCGAGGGCATCGACAGTTCTTAGTCCGCTATACGAACTGTTAAAAAAGGGGGTTAAATGGGTTTGGTCTAATAGGGAAAATGAGGCGTTTAGGCAAATAAAAGATAATATAACGTCAGATCAAATTCTAACACATTTCAACCCTGATGCAAAGATAATTCTAACAGTGGACGCATCCCCTAAAGGACTTGGGGCCATTTTGTCCCAAATAGATAGCGAGGGACAAGAAAAACCAATCGCATTTGCATCTCGGACATTAAATAATGCCGAGAAACGCTATTCTCAGATTCAAAAAGAAGCGACGGCCATAATCTTTGGTGTTCGTCGATACCACCAATATTTATATGGTAGGTCAATACCGTTCATATTGCGCACAGACCACAAACCGCTACTTTCTATTTTCGGCCCTAATAAGGGGATACCTGAAGTATCGGCTAATCGATTACAAAGGTACGCGTTATTTTTAAGTGGATATAATTACAAAATCGAATATATTAAAAGTAAAGATAACAGCGCAGACTACTTATCACGGGCTAGCCTACCAGTAGGCGAAGTGGGCGTAGCGGGCACGCGAGACTGGTTTGACGACGTGTGTGACCGCGCTGTTTATGTTCAGTTCGTGACAGACGGCACCTTGCCGATAACGACCCGCGACTTACGGGATGCTACCCATCGGGACTCGATATTAAAACGAGTCATAAGCTATGTTCAGGAAGGATGGCCAAGGAAAATTACAGATGCCACGATAAGACCATTTTATTTGTGTAAATTACAATTATCATACGAAAATGGTTGTTTGATGAGAGGTCATAAAGCTGTCATACCCAAAAGTCTTCAGCAACGCGTCCTTTCCGAACTACATTCCTCACACCTGGGTATCGTAAAAACCAAAGCCGAAGCTCGCTCTCGGCTGTGGTTTCCGGGCATAGATAAGGCCCTCGAAAAGTTGATAAACTCATGTGCAACATGTATTCAATTGCGGCCGTCACCGCCGCGAGTACCGGTGTCACCGTGGCCTTATCCGTCACACCCGTTCTATCGGGTACATCTAGATTTTTTAGGCCCAATAAAAGGCAGGATGTACTTAGTAATAGTAGACGCTTATACTAAGTGGGTTGAAGTATACGAGATGAATTCCTGCACGTCTTCCGCACTAATCGAAAGGTTGTATGAGTTTATGTCGAGGTACGGATTACCGCAAACAATTGCGACTGATAATGGCACTGCATTTTGTTCACAGGATTTTAAAAAGTTTTGTTATTTAAATGGTATTTCACATATGACTTCACCGCCTTACCATCCAGCCAGTAATGGGCAAGCAGAAATATATGTAAAAGTGGTAAAAAAGGGCATTAAAGCGAGTATTTTACTTTCAAAAAAGGATCGAGAAAGTAAATTAAACTTAAACAAATACTTGTTTGATTATCGCAACTCCATACACACTACAACTAACGTTTCACCTGCTCAATTGGTTTTTGGTCGACAATTAAGATCGCGATTAGATTTGTTAAAACCGGTTTTGTCGCCGGCCTCGTCTACCTCATTGATTGACACGGTCAAATCAAAACAGTGTTCACAGATTAAACAAAATAATAAAAATAATTTAATATTAACAATTGGCCAAAATGTTGTATATAAACGTTATTTTAATAAAGACAAATTTTATTGGGAAAAAGGGCTAATAGTTCGATGCCTAGGCAAGCGTTTATACCTTATAAAGAACTGTGTAACGTCAGCGGTGGTAAGGAAACATAGAAATCAAGTGAGGCCGTTTAAAGGTGTACTAAATGACAAGCATTATGATTATTTCGATGAGCCAATGACATCAGCCCATGTCGTCGAGACGTCACCGATTGTTTCAACTGCTGCGTCACTTCCGGTCAGCGACGATAGCATTGGTTCGACGCCGCGGGAGAGAAGAAGAGAGAACTCGATACTGATTTCTACGTGTGATGACGTCAGAACAACATCGGCGGACTCCAATCAAGATGTTGAAGCAGATACACCGTCAGCTTGGGTAACGGCCAGGCGCGGTGTCAGACGTATCCCAGAAGACTCAGATTCAGCTCTGACAGAGTCACGTGTGGACACGTCCTATGAGTCATCGGCACCTTGGGTAACAATAACTCGAGGTGTCAAGCGCCCCGTACAGGCTGATGAAGAGGAACCTTTTTACGAAGCTGTGGACTTGGAGTTGCCAAACGTGCCTGAATAGATACCGTTTCACCGTTTGACGAAACACAGTTAATACTTAGTTATAGTAACCAACATCCATTGTTTAGTAGTATCATTTTAGGGTTGATTCTTATCTATGGGGGAGAGATGTTAAGTATGTAGGCGAGTGCTACGTCACTGTCCTGTCAAACAACGAATAAAGCCAGTGCGTTAATAGCAGTCCTGTGTTTCACTCGTTCCCCGTGCTCACGTATATAACAGATGGCAATGACAACTTTTGACTTTTCTGGTATCCTGTTACTAATTTTAAGACCAATCGTATTCCATTGGCATGCCATTGAACTGCAATTGGAAAACTTTGCTAATCAAAAAATCATCAAAACAATCAACTGTCTATTATTTATTATATTTACATTTTATCTACTATTACCATTCAATTCCGTTTTAGTTGCATAAAATTGAGATTCAAAATTGTGTTAGCAGTTTACCATATCGAAAATGAATCGCAATTGAGTCGCAATTGAATATCAGTTGCATGGTCTTTTAAAGTTTATTAGCGGAATTGACACCCTGTTCGTAATGAAAATACTTAGAGGCCGGCAGCGAATCTTTTGGTCCGAAACTAAGTTTCCGTAGAATACAAGGGGTATGATGATCTAAAGTTGTAAATTCTATTTTGTGAATAAATTTATATCGTGATCAGAGAAAATAGATATGAAATTTGTTACGGTCTGGAAAAGGATGGCATCAAAATTAAATTTGGGTCGTGTTTTAAGTCTAAATATGAATTGGGTCGGAAATGAATGGAGCTGCGGAGCACCCCAGGTATGCTGGTCCTTTGATGTTCGGCTTCTAGGGCAAGGTCATATTGTAAATTATTGTATAATAGCTGGTGGTGAAATGACACTGTTATATACAATACAAAATATATCTATTACGCACAAAAAGAATAAAACAACTTAAACCTGTGCAGCAAAGGCGGACTTACTGCTAAGCAATTTCTTCCAGTCGACATTTAAATTAAAAAATTAACAATTGAGTTAACGGTGGGTGAGTCCAGCAAACACATTTATATGAAGTAAATATTAAAAACAAACATAGATATGATATATATAAACATTTAAATGGTAGAACATTGATCTGTACAGTATTAATGCGCGTAAAAATAATAGCTATTTCGTGCACCGAATCAAAGAGAGAAATGGTAAACTTTCAAACGATTTTGGAAGCTATAATCTAAGCAGTGCGAATATTGAATGAAATATTTAGAGTGTGCTGCAGACGTACGAATTGGAGATTTAAAGTGAAAGATAATGATGCTACTGCGGTGAAAGGAGCTTATGCTGTTGTCCAAATTCTGTATATAAATTCGCAGAAAATCAATTCAATAGCTTCAGTGTGAAAAAGTAACAAGGGAACTCGCAGACACGTTTTTCTAATTAATATTATAGTTTTTGAAGATCAAACACCACATAATGCTCTGTGTCAGAGTTTTCTAATTATTTTAAGATTTCTGATTTATCTTGTTGCAACTTTTGTTGGAACTAAATTGATTATATAATTAACAAAATTGGCTAGATTTCTAAGCAACAAACCTGTCAGTTTTCAAATAAACAAATTAGAATTAGGATAACGTCAGTTACAATTATTCGTCCACATTTTATGTTTATTTAAGCATTCCATAGTTGAAAATCTTAATCCAACGATCGAACAACAAAAAGAACTTACATTTTCTGCGAGTTTTATGGATAGGTATAATGCATACCAGTCCGTTTAAACTTCCGATACTCCAACCATATTATAACGTTAGTTTAAAAGTTAATCCTTACCGATACAAAAAAAAAAATTGAAACGAACACAAATACACTAGATGCAATTAAGGTCATACCGAGCTCTCCCGGCGTCTATTTATAGCACAAGGCGCAAGCAAGGACAAAACGTCGAATCAATAGATACATTATTACTTAAATACTGATCTTGTTATGCTTTACCTTGATCCCTCTGAGCCCGTGCTCTGAGCCAATTAAAGTCGGGTAATCTCCACGAGACGCCGATTATTCCATCATTAAATCGTGAAACTGCTGAGGCAACCGAAATTGGTAACAAGAATTTCTTTCTATAATTTTATGCTGGTGAAAGCTAAATCTGAAATAATTTTGCTTTTTTGACGCTTACTGAATCAACCGACAGCCGGCTGCCACGTTTTGGACCCTAAAGTTCCCTCAAGCCTCAAAAGGATTAAGAATATTTTAGTGTGGTTTTGATAGATGCTTAGACTACCCCATTTCATAACGAAGATTTTATAAATAAATAAAATAAAACCATTACTAGTTTTTTTGCTACTTTTTCCTGAGCTGACCTGAGAAAATTTGTTTTAAACAACAAGTCGGTTATTAGCTACGTATTCAGTACCTCGAGCACTTAACTTTTTCAAGGTTATTATTTGTTTACGAAATTGTATTTAGTATCCACGATATTGTAATCTGGCTTAATAACAATTATCTAAAAATAAATCCAAACGTAACAATCAAATCCTCTTAAATTAAGAAATAATGATACAGTTATTCAAGAAGTGACTAAAACTAACTTTTTGGGTACCTATCATCATCACTCTTCATTACAATTCTAATTTGAAGGAACATATTTCAACACTTCAAAAAAAAATGTTTTTGCTATTTGAAAACTTAGAAAAACTGTTTTTCAAAAAGCTGCGCTTTTAGCTTGTCATGGCTGCGTGCATTCTATTCTTAGTTAAGGTATAATTCTAAAATCGAACCTATGTCTTAGAAGAAAAAGCTCATATTTTATGTGTATGAAAATCCATACTAATATCCATACTTCCATACTAATATTATAAATGTGAAAGTCTGTCTTTCTGTCTGTCTGTCTGTAACGCTTTCGCGGCCAAACCACTGAATGAATTTTGATGAAATTTGGTATGAATATAGTTGGGGTTCAAACATAGGCTACTTTTTGACGCAGGCGGTGCTGCGGGAAAAAGCTAGTATATAATAAGTTGCCAGACTCATATAAAATCGTGACGTTCTATGAATTAAAATATACACAGTACAATTTTTTGATTACTCAATGTTTTTATTCTGTTGACCATTTTCAAAATTTTGATTTCAAAATAAAGATAACATAAATAATATGCATGTGCAAACTGAAATATGTATAATTTAAATATTCACATAGGTACCATTTCTGGTGGAATATGTAGAGGACAACTGTTTAGTACGTAAGACCGATGTAAATAACTTGTATTCTGTAAATAAATAACATTTCATTTCAGGGTTTCAAGCTTTGAGTATCAAATTAATTTCACTAGATACATGAAATAGCTAATTAACCTTGTGGTTAATTATTAGATTGTTCTAATTATAAATAATTAGTGCATAACTGCATGTGTGATTGTGTGTAATGTCAATCAGATCAAATTTCACAAAGACCGTAGTTTATTTACAACTAAAATAAGGATATCGATTACGAGGCTTCCTAAAAGCATCTGCTGGCGATAATGCTAGTTAACTTGATTGGAAGACAAAGAATGCTTTTCAGACCGCCAATAGGCTACTTGACTGTATTCATACTTGGTTAATATTGTTATACTAAACAAAATATACCCTAAAAAGTAACCGATTCTGAAAACAACAACAAAATTGGTTGTTAATTAAGGCAGTAATTCGATTTTAAAGTTTTCTTTAGAAAGAAAGTGGGAGTAGGATCCCTTTTGTACGCACGAAACCGAGTGGCAGTGACGTCACAGCTCACACAGTGCATCCTATTCTTATTTTTTGACAGTTTCCCCTTCCACCGAATTTCAAAGGCTTATAACTTATTTATTTTTGAACGGATTACAAAAATTCTTTCATAATTCTGTTTCTAGAAATAAAAATATTGATATGAAAGAAAAAATAAAAATTAGTAGAATACCCAATTGTCAAAGTATAGCTTGATGTGCGTTTCAAAGAACGAACGATTACAAAATAGAAATGCTACAAGTGGTGATCAACTGATCAATTCAAGTCAAGCAAAGATTGACAAGCACGATGGTTAAATTACAAAAGCTCATCATAATTTTTACTTCAAACGACGGGGAAAAGGGATATTGGATTGGTCGTCGTTAGTGGCATTTTCTAACTCGTGACGACAGTGCTTCTGAATGCACGTTAAGCCGTTGGTCCCAGCTGTCATCGATAGTTAGCAAGTCGTTGGCCTGTGTCAGATACCTTTAGACAGCTTGAAAAATCGGAGAGTGTTGTCCAATAAACTAGCCTGGGTCATGTTCCACTTAGTATGGTTTTTACAGCGATCAAACGGAAGTCACTCCATTTCAATAACCAGTATCGTAAAATCTAGAACAATGATTAAAAGCGTATTATAGGCTCAAAAGTACAACCTGAAGACGTAACTGAGAAACGCGTTTAGATTTAGAATATCATATTAACTTATTTAATATTCTGTCGTTATCTTCAAATTACGAAAAGCCCGCATTTATAAGCGTAAAGTCGATTTGATAAATTGTTTACTAAATTGCGTACTTCAGCACGTTAATAAGTAAGTGGGGAGTTGGGGTCGGAACTCTCAATATAAAACTACTTGAGAAAGCCGCGGAGTCTTGCTTATTATGGGATCAAAAGGGTATGTTAGGTATATTGGCTTGAAAATTTTGAGAATGGTTCATACAATTTTTTTTAAACCTTCTAATACATAAAGATTGATAAAAACAAAACAGAATCATCATCCTAGCTTGTATTCCTAGTTGCGTCGTCAGCTTACGCTTCGGAACCTAGGGCACGCTCATCATCAGCACCATTTCGTGTAGGTTACGTTGTCAATCGACCATGTACACCCTGGTGTCAGAGTTGTGCGGAACCGCCTCTGGAACCGGACGTGGTTCCTCTAACGACCACCAGATGGCGGCCGGGACCAACGGCTTAAAGTGCCTTCCGAAGTACGAATCATCTTTATTATCAGACAACTAGGTGATTCGAGCTTGCAATATCCTAACCAAATTGGAAACAACTAAACAAAGTATTCTTCCCGTGGGAATCGAACCCATCACCCCCGGGCCGACGGCGAACGCACTACGCCGTTACTACTAACACTGGACCACGGAGGCAGTTACGCAGTTAGGGTACGCTAAGTCATGCTCCTAGATTTGGCGTAACTGGTTATTACAATGGAGCGACTGCCGTCTGACCTTCGTAACCCCTTTTACAGGGAAACCAGACCAACAGGAACATGACCCGAGGTGTGTTAGTGGCCAACACTGTCAGAATTTTTCAGGCTGCCCAGAGGCATCTGACACAGACTGCTATCCATCGATAACAACCGAAGCACGAAGGAGCTCAAAATAGAAAATGCCACTAAATGACGACCAATCCAATAATGGTCGCGTCTCGTCGTTGCTTGACACGCGCATTCGCTCCGGATACGTGGGCCACGCTCGACTATAGAGCTCCTTCAGACAAAAACAAAATAGAATGTTTTATAGTAATTGCAATCCGTTGACCGCAAAAGCAAAGTAACCTCTAGCATGATATACTAGACATTTTTTCAATTCACATTTTTCTTTTTATTTATTTACACTTTCTTGCACACTAAAATATAGGATATTTTATTCTATGTTATCATAGCACTTAATGTAATTCCAAAATCATATCAGATGTATAACTGTTTCGTTCGACCATCTTTTATTATTTTGTAACAATCTGTCGTTATGTCAGATTTTATGTTATTTACAAATGATGATCTTTACAAAATTTTCATATCAATTTAAAGCCGAAATTTCGATATCAGCAATGAATAAGATATGTAAACGTATATTTTCATAACCGACCTTACTTCTTGGATTATTTGTAAGGATTAATATAAAATCAGCTCTAGTCTCTCTTATATTTTTTTTGAATCAACTTTCTGCTCATTGATATAACTAATGATTAATTCAAGCTATTTTTTCTGCTTATTAGAACGACCTTTTATTACTCGACTTACCTTGCTTCTAGCAATATGTAAGGAAGGATATTGAAAACTTCCCACTTCCTACCTACGTATGCCTTTTCCGTCCTTGTTATAAAATAGCAAGTGCATACTCGTGCATATTATTTTATGACAACATACACTTTACAACACCGGGTCAAGGTAGGCGCATAAAGTGGTTATAGGAAGGTAATGCCATTCCTGCTTCTATTAGGTCAAGAGCATT
The DNA here is from genome assembly GCA_947363495.1 of Euzophera pinguis. Taxonomy (NCBI): domain Eukaryota; kingdom Metazoa; phylum Arthropoda; class Insecta; order Lepidoptera; family Pyralidae; genus Euzophera; species Euzophera pinguis. The sequence continues at coordinate 7,528,693 of OX376170.1, read as the reverse complement.
TAGTGATTAGTTTGTGTATCCTAGTTCTAGGGAATTTCATTGTTCAATTAGTTTATAGTATCCTCCTTGAAGTGGAATTTAGTTGTTATAAGCTATTAATTAGTTTTACTGATAATATATATCGATCTGCGCTCTGGTTGCTAATCTACTTCTAGTAGAAAAATAATAGAGATTTTAAAATGGTTTTACTGATAGATGGGTGATATACGGTGCAAGAAAGGCAGTCTAACAAACATATACTACAAACTATTTTTTTCATTATTTCTGCCTGTCTGACGATCCTTCTTCGCTACAGTTTCATAGTTAGATGGTATATGTTTTGTATATTGATTTTATTGACATCAAAACAACATTTTTAACATGTTTTTTTTTTTTTTTAATATTCTGTCACGTATAAACGTAAAAAAAAACATTATATAAAAAAAAATCTTCCATTGAACCACATCGAGGCAACGTAAAGATGATAAAAATTGTCACCTACTCGATTAGATTGGAACCAAGTAGCTCAGTGTAATTTTACTTTTAGTACATACAAAGGATTATATGAAAATTGCCTCTAAATGTTGCCTTGGATGATTTTTCTATCGCAAGGAATTTTAGTCGAACTGCATATTTTAACCTAAATTAAGAAATGGCTACAAAATATTATTGGGAAAACGCTTGAGGCGTGTTTTTACAAGATTTTAAAAGGGTATCGAGGCAAATCCTCCCTTAAAAGATTTACAAGGTATTTCGTCAAATCGAAAACCATCTGCGGAAACGGCCCGAGGATCATTTTTCAATAATCTACGGATTTCTCGGATTTCAGGTGTTATTTGAAAGAACCGTGTTATTTATTTGGATTTAAATCGAATATCTATATTTGTGTTTTGTTTAGAAGTTTTCACATATTCACTTAAAAATTTATGCTATGATTGTTTGTTTATTTGTTCTAAACTGAACGCCATGGTCGATTCGTGTATTTTATCAGTTTGAACGAAAATTGTTTAAATAAATTCGGTACCTAAATCAATGGAAGCTATAATTAAAGCTTTCAATTTAGTAAAACTTAATAAAACAAGAGGCTAACAGAACAAATCATTCTCTTTTTATTTATTTATTACCTGAATAACATTTTAAAATAAGTTAATATTTTCTGTAAAGATACTATCTAAAATTAATTCATTCAAACACTCTTTACATAGGTAATTTAACTAATTCAATTAAACATCCCTCATTTAAATAACAGATTGTGCATTGTTAATGCCTGTGTAGAATATTTCAACTTTATTCACGATCACGGATCTTCAACTTTATTCATGCCGTATTACATCAAAATCCGTTCAGCGGTTCGGCCGTGAAAGCGTAACAAACAGACAGACAGACTTTCGCATTTGTAATATTAGTATGAGTTAATATTTTGAGTTAAATATATAATATTTAACTGCGCAGAAAACTCACAGCCAAATAGGTATCATATCAGAAATATTCGTGAACTCTTAATTACAGTAATGGACTTTGCAGAACTCGAAACGATTCAAGTTATGAACGAAATAATTTCAAGTTATTTAAATAGCAGCAGATTTGTTTGTTACAGACTAGCATTCCATTTATTTAGGATTAAATTGTTTGTCGTTCATAGACATTATTTATTTATTTTACGTACACACTGTAATATAAAGGTACAATAAAGACTTATTTCAAAATTTACAAGTTGTTGCATTAAAATGCAAATTATTGTGTTTTTAATTTGAGCAAGTTTGAACAAATAACTACCTTATATCTGTGTTTTATTATTATTCTTAAAACAAAGCTTTTACTTTGCTTTTTTAAGCTTTTTGGAAAAATCTTGTGTCGGAGGCTAAGATACGTTTCGGGTCGCTGTGCAATGCAGTAAGTAAACCTTTAACCATTTGACATAAAAAAGTGGGGCAACAATGGTAGATGGCATCATGGAGCAAATTCAAAGACGAGACGGCGTATCGACTGGTGGACTGTTACGGCCATCGGCGCAGTGACATCGGAAGTGGGCGTGGCTTACGTCATCTTTCGTTCAACTGTGAAAGATGCGTGCCGTCGTGTGAGCTCTAATTTTTTCTTATTTTTCTAATTTCTGTTTCGTTTCAGCTTAGAATATTTTGTAAAATATTTTAAACCATTTAGTTTGAAGTGTTTCAATGCTGTACTGTTATGGGATCACAATAAACGTAAGTAAATAACATATTTTCGAATTTATTTGATTGATTTAGTGTTAGCTACACAACATATGTGTCTGTATTTAATGTTCAAAATATGTGTAATATAAAGAAATAAAAATATATATATATATTATTTCAACATAAAAAAATAAATGTTTTTATGTTGAAATCTTCGATTTGCTAGCAAAATCTATTGGTAAGTAGAGGGGACCGTTAACAGGGGCTCCGCACGGCAAAGCCGAGCTTCCCGCCCGTCTGCCTTACGCCCCGCGTAGCTTCACACAATTTTTGTAAGGAAGCTCTCGATACGCCATCTCCTCTTTGTTATTACTCCGTGTGGTAGGTACAATGAAATAAGAACCTACACTTTACATTCTTTCAATATATTTTTCATTTTTCTCTCCTGGGAGCCACTAATAGCTTGTTTTTTCTGATTACTCAACTAACGTTTCAGCGCAGTTTTGATTTAATTTAGTTAAAATTATTATATGTGGGCTTTTACTATTCCGATTATTGTTATAGCGCAATCTTCATCTATTCATTATGATAATGATAAACCTTTTTCTATGGTCGGGCCAGTCCATTCCATCTCTTTCTCAATTTTATAATGTTCGTCCTTCGGCCCTTCTATGGATTTACTTCTCATCAATCAGGTCCATCGATTTCATATTTATTTTGGCCTAATTTCATTCATTATCACACTCGATCCATCTGATTCCCAATTCGCGAAGCAGTCGTACCGAAAATAATCCGTTTACAAGGAAAACGACGCGCGGACGTCTCACTAAACGGCACGGAAATGGTCCGATAATACAGAAAAAACCGGAGAGTTTCTAAAGAGGAGGGTACCCTTGTCAACGTAAAAGAAAATGACAAGAACTTCCCGTCCCACCTGCCTTTACGTCTAAAGAAAACCGAAAATATACATTACAGCCTTTGAGAAAAAGAATGCCGCCCGACGTTCAATCTCTACATTATATAAACGAGTAGGAATGCAGGTCTCGTAAGGACAAATACTCTAACAAAATTGTTGGTGTACGTACTAATTACTTTATTATCAACCTCTCTTCGTCTATACTATAATTTTGCTAAATGCTGTTTCAGAGATAGCAGGAGTTCAAATATTTTCATTACTTTAATTAAATTGGAGTATTTTGTTGTGCTCAACACAATTTTTAATTAAAATCTTCTCCCTTTCTCATAATAGCTGTTACCAAATTGTATATTCAATGAACTTTTTTAAATTTTACGATAGACACTTTTTATCTAAACTTTTTTTAAATCATGAGAGAATCCCTGTAGTTCTATAAAGTTAATGAGGTGTTTCATACTATTATAATCCAAGTTGGGATGCGAACATAAAAAAACACAAGTATAACGAGCGTAACCCCCGTCCGTCACGATGGCTTCGCTCGGCCGACTGACGCTTGTACGCGGAGCGCGCGTGAGCCACGAACTCGAGCGGGACAGAGCTATGCGGCGGGAGCGAGACAACAATACGGGACGCCACTAATCACTCCCCGCCACACGCGAAGCGCTAAAAAGATCCCGCGTTACATCCTCCCCCTCTAGTCAGGGCGATGCGTCCCCGCGTTCTGACTAGCCACCATGCGCGGCCTACCGCGCTTTCGTTTCTCCTTAACTGGGGCCTGTTCGTGACCGACAAAAGGCGTCAAGTTCGAAGTGTGATATTTGCCGACGTATCGCCCATCTACCACACTCTCCAAACCATATGTAGTGTCGCTGTTCACGGTTCTAATCCTATACGGTCCGTCTCGACGCGGTATGAATTTCGCCGTCTGACCACGCGCTGTATCATTAGCCCCTTGTGTCTTTAGTAAAACAAGATCACCTACATTATAATCCGGCGGAGGCCGGCGACCTTCATCTGCATGCCGTTTCTGCACAGCCTGCGCCTTCTCGTGCACGTCTCGTGCATCAATTAACTTATTTGCTAAACCTCTAAGATAAGGCGTTACACTGGGGACAAAGTTGTCCGATTCTATAATGGCCCTCATGTCAGTGGATGCGTCACTGGGTGCTCTTAACTCTCTACCGAAGGTGAGGTACGCAGGCGAAAATCCGGTACTTGCGGTTATGGCCGAATTCATAGCAAACCTGATGGCAGCGAGGTGGACGTCCCACTCAGCATGATCATTCCCTACGAGAATGGCCAGCTGCGGTTTCAAGTCCCTGTTCTTACGTTCAATGGGGTTGGACTCTGGGTGGTAAAGCGGAGTTAGCACCTGGTCAACACCCATGACGTGACATGCCTGTTGCATTACCTCGCCGACAAACTGCACACCGTTGTCGCTGATCAAACGGCGCGGTACCCCGTACCTCAAAAACACCTCCTCGACGAGTGTTTTGGCACACTCATAACTAGTTGCAACCTCCAGAGGAAATAACTCAACCCACCTCGATCCGACGTCTTCCACAATAAGTATCCACTTGTGGTGTCGAGGAGTTTCCACAAGCGGTCCAAACAAATCCACTGACAGGACCTCAAACCTTCTAGACATAGCCGGTGTCTGCAACAAACCTGCTGGCTTCCTGTTATCTGCTTTATACCTTTGACAGGGCACACACCCTTTTATATACTTAGCCACGTACGCTCGCATCCCTGGCCAATAGAAGCGCGATCGAAGGCGAAGTAGCGTACGTTCAGTCCCTAGATGACCAGCAGTTGGTGCATCGTGAAAATCGGCGAGCACCTTAGCACGCTCGTGTTCCGGAACAACAAGACTAGCATCGTCGCTCTCGTCTTCCTCAAGACCATACCTGTATAACACTCCTTCAGAGATAACATACCCTCGATCGGCCCAGGGTCTCCCCCTAGACGGAGCATCGGACTCGATATCTTCTATAATTTTACGTACCTCCGGGTCCTTCAACTGGTTGTCCCGAATATCCGCGGAACTCCTCGCGGGTACGTCCACTACGGCAAGACCCATGTCGCAATCTGGCAACTCATCTTTAACCAATCTAGAGAGCGTGTCGGCCACTGCATTTGCGCGGCCGGGTACGTACTCTATTTTGAGATCATACTCCTGCAGCGTTAAGGCCCACCTAGCAAGGCGACCGCTGGGAGATCTTAAACTCATAAGCCATCGCAGGGGTTGATGATCAGACCTAACTTTGATCTCAGCCCCTTCGATGTACCCGCGGAACTTTGTCACTGCCCAAACTACTGCCAACGCCTCGCGCTCTGTCGTCGAGTAGTTCCTCTCAGCACTGGTGAGGAGGCGACTAGCGTACTCAACAGGTCGCTCGTCCGGCCCCTCCCCCTGAAGCAAGACAGCTCCTAAACAATAACCACTAGCGTCAGTGCGAAGAACAAAAGGTAGGGTCTCGTCTGCTTGCCGGAGGATCGGCGCGGAGGTCAGCAGCAATCTTATCCTTTCAAATGCCTCTTGTTGCTCAGGCTCCCATTGCCAGGCAACGTTCTTCTTTAAGAGGTTGGTGAGCGGTCTCGACACTTCCGCATACTTTGGTACAAACCTGCGAAACCAGTTGGCGGTTTGTAAGAAGCACTTCAACTGTTTAACATCACGTGGGACAGGCATACTGGATATGGCTGTCGTCTTACCTGGGTCTACCTGAAGTCCGCCAGGAGTAATGACGTGACCTAAGAATTTCACGGAACTCCGGGCAAAGTGGCTCTTTGCTCGGTTAACCCTCAACCCAAACATGGCCAATCGATCGAATACCGCTTCGAGGTCCGCCAGGTGCCTCTCAAACGGCCCTGGAGACAGCAAGACCAGGTCATCCAGGTAGGCCATTAGGGATACCCCCTTCAAATTTGACCTAAAACGGTCGATAAGACGCTGAAAAGTAGCGCCAGAGTTACGCAATCCCATTGGCATGCGTTTAAACCTGAAAGTCCCATGCGGCGTAGTGAACGAAGTCATGTCCCGGTCCTCGGGGTGAACAGCCACTTGGAAGTAACCAGATTTTAAGTCGAGAGTCGTCATGTACTCACTGGTCTTCGCCGCATGCAGCACATCCTCAATCCTTGGTAGCGGGTACCTATCCGGTTCCGTCACCGCGTTCAGTTTACGATAATCTATACATACCCTATAGCTGCCATCCTTCTTGGCAACTAAAACCACATTTGACGCCCAAGGGGATTCGCACTCCTCAATGACATCATCAGCCAACAATTGGTCTAATTCCATTCTGAGCGCAGCTCGGCGGCTCGGAGATAACCTATACGGAGGACTGGCTATAGGCTCTTGTCCTTCTTTTACCTTAATTCTATGAACGGCGAACTCGGTAGGTGGACCTCTGTCACTAAACTGAGATCTTCTCCGTGAAAGGAAATCGTTAAGCGCCAGTCTTTCGGTCGGTGCTAGCTTTGACCCCTCATCTTCACGTAGGGCGAGCCCCTTAATGGCACCACTGTGCTCTTTCGGTTGAGATGTGGGATAGCCGTCGTCCTCCCGCGGCGTGGCGAGATGACACTCGCCCTCTTCGGTTACGGTGCAGTCATCACATGTGCCTACAAATAGCGAGGAGCGAGCACTGTCGCCCTCTCGCGGTACGTGAGCGCCGTGCCCGTCAGAACGCGGCGCGGTGTGAATACCTTCGACCTCCCGCGGCGCGTGATCATTATACTCAGCTGGACGCGGCGCAGTGCGCATACTTTCAGCCTCCCGCGGCGCATGACCACCATGTTCACCAAGGCGCGGCGCGGTGCGAACATTTTCGGCCTCCCGCGGCACCTGAATACCATACTTACCTTTGCGCGGCGCGGTGCGAACACTTTCGACACCCAGCGGCGCGTGATCACCAAGCCCACCTGGGTTCGGCGCGGTGCGAATACTTTCGTCATCCCGCGGCGCGTGATCACCATACTTACCTGTGCGCGGTGCAGTGCGAACACTTTCGACATCCCGCGGCGCGTGATCACTATACCCACCTGGGAGCGGCGCGGTGCGAACACTTTCGACCTCCCGCGGCGCGTGATCACTATACCCACATGCGTGCGGCGCCGTGCGAACACTTTCGACACCCCGCGGCACGTGATCACCATACCCACCTGGGTGCGGCGCGATGCGAACACATTCGACCTCCCGCAGCGCGTGATCACTATACCCACCTGGGAGCGGCGCGGTGCGAACACTTTCGACCTCCCGCGGCGCGTGATCACTATACCCACCTGGGTGCGGCGCCGTGCGAACACTTTCGACACCCCGCGGCGCATGATCACTGAAATTCCAACAAAGAGGGTCGCGGCGCGCCGGTTTACCCTGTCGCGCTTTTCGTGGCGCGCCACCACTGGCCCGCACTGACCTTTCCAACGAACCTTCGCCTGGGCCTACAGACGTACTAGTACTTGCAAAGTCGTAGGCCTGTTGTGGGGTGTCCGCAAAACACCAAGTACCTATGGCCATATTTAAAACCATACCTGCTTTGATGACGAAATCCAGTCCTAATAACGTCCTGGTATCGCCCCCAGGCACGATCATGAACTCAGTTTCGAACTCACGCCCACCCATTTTTACGCTCACTCTCGCGCAGAGTATGCGTCTCTTATAGCATGAACCATCCGCTAGGCGTATAGTGGGGTAGTCCTCCGTTACATTAATATCATTTTGTAACATAATTTCAAACAATGAGGGGCTCGCAATACAGTGCGTGGCCCCGGTGTCTACTATAGCTACGCCCCTATGACCTAAAACACATAAGTCTACTGTTGGTTGTGTTACAACACTAGGCGCAGTACTAACATTATTCAAACTCCCTAGCCAGCGACGGTTACTAAATGAAGCACTACTAAAAGTGATAGACTGGAAAGTTGACTCATTCTTCTTATGAGTACTTACTCGTACATCGGGTTTGTTTACGTTTTTACCCGTGCAAACATCACACTTAGACCTTATAACCCCGGGTCGGCCACACCCGTAACAACGAATTGACGATGAAGACATGCGTCTTCTGCGTTTCTAACATTCGTATCGGTCTTTTGGACATATCTATTCCTACACTCATTGGACGTATGACCTCTAAGTTTACAATTAACGCAACGCGCCTTATTAACCGAACGTGGCGTTATTGCGTTCTCGCTACCACCGCTGCCGGTCTTATTGCCGGATTTAGTTAAAGGAAAACTACTCACGTGCTCTTTCGTCTGCGTACAAACCTCAGTGATGGCATCTTCGACACACCTACACTTTCGGATTAGGCTTTCTAAATCCACTACACTTTCGCGATCGACGCGCTTACGCACCCTGCGATGAAGCAGACCGTACACTATATCAACTTGAGCGGGCTCCGGCAACTCATACGGAAGTTGGGAGATCACTGCCCGCACTTTACATACGAAGTTCTCCGCACGTTCTTCTTCCCCCTGCTCCGCCGCGAATATCTCTCGAAACAGCTTGTACGCTGGCTTTGGCGTTCCGTAGGCTGCGCGAAGCCGGCTTACGGCCTCGGACCACGTTGATATACCAGCGCGCGCGCCTCGCCACCAGACCAAAGCACCTCCTTCCAGCACAATAGACAGGCCGCGCAACGCGTGATCATCCGAAACATCAGCACACTCCTTGTACACCTCCAGGGCCTCGACAAACGCTTCCAGTACTTCTGGATCACTGGAGCTTCCATCAAACCGGGCCGTGCAACGGGAGAAATTCCCACTAGACGGCGGTGCGTATCCCCAGCTGGGGCGCGTCGTGCTGTTAGCCGTCGGTCGCAGAGTCGGCGATGCAACCGGATCTTCAAGGGTCGTGGCGGTTCCTCCTCCATCGCCACGACACCGCAATACTTCCAATATAGACTTGCTCAGCTCCGCCTGCGTGCGGGCGAACTCACTCATCATCTTGTTTACGAGCCGCTCCGGGTCGTAAGAATATAGTGGCTCTCGGCCACGGGCTGCTGCTAGACCTACGGGATCCTCTTCCGATGGGTTCTCCGCTGCCTCAAACTCCGTTTCGCTGCCTTCATACGCAGCCGCTCCTTCGCCTGCCGTCGGCCTTGGATCGCGTCATCATCCCGGGTAACAATTGATCACAGGAAAACACGACCCGAAAAAACAAAAGCGTGCGGCGGCGTCCAGTGAGCAGCGTTCGCGTAGGTTCTCGAATGTTCTCCAAACACTCGGCCACGACGTATGGGCGCCAGATATAACGAGCGTAACCCCCGTCCGTCACGATGGCTTCGCTCGGCCGACTGACGCTTGTACGCGGAGCGCGCGTGAGCCACGAACTCGAGCGGGACAGAGCTATGCGGCGGGAGCGAGACAACAATACGGGACGCCACTAATCACTCCCCGCCACACGCGAAGCGCTAAAAAGATCCCGCGTTACACAAGTAAAAATATAACACTTTCTATGAGTTATGTTTTGTTATGGTGGATTCTTAACTCATCAAAAATATTATCGGGACATTGAAATTTCTATAAAATTAACTAGCAACTTATTTTTAAAATATTCTCGAAATCGACATAACAAACGACCTATTTATTTAGTAACTGAATTGCAACAAAATTGAAAATTCAAAATAAATATATTGCAATTATTCGATGTGTTAAAGAAGAAAAAAGACAAGGAAGGGGACCCTGGGCTTTCACGCAAACAGCTGAGGTTGCAACCAGGAAAGCGCTAGGATGATAAAGGTAATAATATGTTCAAGAAGTTAATTTTGTTGTAATTATGTACTCGTAGGTAGAATAAGTAGCTAATGTCAAACTTTACAAATATAATCGTCAGTAATTACGATTCACGCAGAGTATTTTAATATAAGTACCGTAGCAGTACTGCAGTTGTGTACACAACTACGAACAGTTTCGTTCCCCTAAAAGGTTTTAATGTGAAACATAAATAATACACTCTTACGAAGCACTAATATTAATACAATGTAAAGGTTCAGACCGTGTGCTATCTACACTCTTTGTGTTACAACGAACAATGCTCAAAGCTTAGAGCTATGAATTATTACTGAACTGAAACCACAACTCATTATTTAATAAACGGACGGGCCCTAAATAATTTGCTGAGGGCATCCCAAATTTCGTTGACCCTCGTCATGGAACACAGTCATTCCATTGAAACAAATTTTAGAAGTGGACGTCCAGAATCGCACTCAAAATTTTAGAAACGTTGAATTGACTTTTGTTACGTAATAGCGACCTCCGACTTCGCTCTCCCGAATTTAATAACTGGCATATGCTTCACGGTTTGACCATGTACTATAAGTAGAGATTTGAGTTAGTTTTAATCGGACTGACACTTCAGCTTTAGTGTAGTAGTATAAATTACATAAAATATAAGGTACTACTTACTTCCTATATTTAGGTAAAACTTGCAAAATAAATGGGGATAGATACGGTCAGTTGTAAACCAATAGTACTTAAAAGATAAACTACAGATAATGAATGCACTTTTGCAAATGACTGTACTTTTAATATACTGCAACTAATTAATTTCAACAAGAATAATTGTTTAGTCCCTTAAACAGTAAAGTTTATACACCTAACCGCTATGTATTAACATTCTCAGCATGTTTATTAAACAAGCAAACAAAAAAGGATTCGAATATTAATTAAACGGTTCACAGCTTATCTTTGTTCATACAATGGCGTTTTGTTTGTCGTACCGGATTCCTAATTAAATTTACTTTTTGTGCTTTTGATAAAATTTGAGTGTAATAGAAATGATATTTGTTCTTCCATTACAGTTATTACTGTCCATTCATATAAATGCCTTTAAGTTCTATCTCATCTTAATGTTTTTTCGGTTGCATACGTAGCTGGTTGCTTCATAGCACATGATTCACTATTATATTCTGATTCTTTGAGGAGTTTTACAGTCATCCAAAACTTGATAAGAAGGAAAATACTCGTAGTTAGATTTAGATCCACATCATTTAACTAGGTGCTGCTGATAGTAATATAAAAAGTAAAAACTATTATCGCTTACTAAGCCATTTGATTCATGATGATTATTTCAAAGTCTGAACAAATCAAGTAAATGACAATATAATGTTTTTTATAAACGTAAGGTGATGCATTTTATATCTTCAGCGCCTCCGTGCTTGGGAAGGCACGTTAAGCCGTGGGTCCCGGTTGTTATAGAAAGATTGCAGTCGTTAGGCCGTGTCAACTGCCTTTAGGTAGCCAAAAAAAATCTGACAGTGTTAGCCACTAACATACCTTGGGTCATGTTCCTGTTGATCTGGTTTCTCGGACGAAGAATGTATTTTCATCGCAGAGTCAACACGGCATACTTACTTATAGCAGCGCTTTTATAAATACTTAGTCTGCATTGCGTCTATGGTCAAAGACCTTTCACTCTTAACTATTTATCAGTCTTAATTCCGTACACTACCATTCATAAGGCCTTAAATGAGAATTTAATAAGTTCAAATGAAAATTGAATCAAAATTTAAAAAATCTCCAATAAAATTGTTTGAAACAAAAATCTTAAACCATACATAAGTCGATCGATGCAAAGACTTTCAAAATATTGAAATAAATACAACAAACTTTAACAAAATGATTATGTTCTTACGTGACAAAAGCGGAACACGCCAAAGAAAACACAAAGTCTGTACAACTTTGTTGTTCTGTACCGAATCGGGTTTTTCGTAACATACTCGACAAAAGGTAACATACTTGACAAAAGACGTGTAGAATATGCTAATGAAAATGTCGCATTGGGAGAGGCTGGCGAAAGACGGATTAACGATTGTGTTAAAGGAACAACATGCTCGTTACCGCTTTTACTTCTCCAAAAGTCTTTCAAACAATATGAATCCTTATTTCTATAACATCACGAGACATAACTGCAAGATACGCTATAGGCCGGATTTTTAGAGTTTAGGATACAGCAAAAGTTACTTCCTCTTACAAATTTAGTTAGAGTTCGTAAAAAGTCTTCGGCAGTCATGAAATTGAAATTGTTTTATAAGGTCTTAGCAATTTCAGAGGACCCTTAATAACGAAACTTGCTTCGACAATTATAATAAAAAACCCATTCATTGTTATTCATAGGTGGATTTTGTAAGGCATTCATAATTTAAAACTTTTGATTATTAAGTACTTTTTATCGTAAGTTTCATTATATGAATCTTTTAGTTATATTTAATTTATTTATTGTCTGGAAATCGTGCGATACAATAAAAAACCATAAAAGCTGATTCAATTAAATTATCTTATCTTCAGAGCTGAAACTGCCCATCCGGGAAACGCTGAAATAGAACGGAGAAAACTCACGTGTACTTTGCTGCTATTATAAAAAAACTCTAAAAACAATACTCTTATTAAGTACACAAAAGGGAAACATTTGTCTAAAACGAGTGTGTATCATAAAACTATTATGTTGGGGAAAAGTTTTTTCGCATATAGTATGTATGAACTTGTAATAAAATCTTTTTGGCTATACTACTTGTATCTGGCTGGTTTTGGTATCATTAAAAGTTTAAATTTTTAAGAAGATAATTCCAAATTCAAAATAGGAAAATGTGTCATGTTCATTTTCTTACTGTCAAGATGAGTGAATCTAATGAAGAAATTCGATACATTTTAAAATTTTACTACAAAAAAAGTAAAAATGCAACGTAAGCCGGGAAAAACATTTGCGATGTTTATGGACCTTTTTTTTTTTTTTTTTTTGTTTTTTTTTTGATTTCGCAGGGGAATGCGTTTACGCACAGAGTGTGGGACTCCTGGGCCGAAGCCGGCCCAGACTACCCACTAAACCCCTGCGGGTGCCGTCGGCCGCATTGCAGGGAGGCGCCTCGGATCTGACTAGCACAAGACGCCTCTGCGACTGGCCGGTTTCTCACCAGAAACCGGACTCACCACTCTCAGAGGCCCTCCGACACCTGGAGGACCTCTGCCACCGGGTGGGACTGTTCCAGTCCCACCGCTTACGGGGGCGCTTCCAGGCGCGCCAAGTAGCGCCTGCGACGCACCCCCCCTCTCCGCCGCCGGATCGGGTCCGCGAGGGGATCGTCCTCGCGGTCCCTTTCCTCGGCCTCCCTCTGCGACATGACTACCTCGCAGAAGGAGGCCATTGCATTCCAGGCGCTGTCGCTCTCGAGCATCGCGTTGGCGACACTCGGGAGCGACAGGTCCGTCCCGCCAAGCGCGGCGGCCAACTCCTGGCGCTGCCGGCTCCACCTGGGACACCGCTCAAGGACGTGTTGAGCGGTGTCCTGAGCCTCGCCACAGTCGTGGCAGCGAGGCTCGGCCTCCCTCTGGGCCACGCGGTGCAGGTACTCATCGAAGCAACCGTGCCCGGTGAGCACCTGCGTCATGCGGAAGGTGAGAGGCTTACGCCGCCTCAGCATCCACTTCTCCAGGACCTGACGCAGGGCCTCCACTGTTCGGACACCGAACGCTGCCTGCGCCAGGTCCGCCTCCCACCTCCGCACGAGTTCCGCTTGCGCTCGCAGGCGCACCCGCCGCACGAGTTCCGCCGAGGGGCACTCGCCGATTTCTCTCCTGCTTGCCACAAAGTGGTAAACTTCGGCGAGCACCTCCGCCACCAATTCCCACGGCGGGTCGCCTGCGAGGGCCGTGGCCGCAGAGAAGGCCACTGTACGGTACCCCCGTATCACCCTCACCGCGATCACCTTCTGCGCCTGACGCAATAGGCGTTTGTTCGTCGCGGTGAGGGCGTCCACCCAGATGGGGGCACCGTACATCGCCATACTCCGGCAGACGCCAGAGTTCAACCTCCTCACTGCTTCGCTCGGTCCACCCAGGTTGGGGAGGAGTCGGCCGAGCGAAGCAGCCGTCCTGATGATCCTCGGCCCCAACTCGCGAAAGTGGGGGCCGAAGGACCATCGTCCGTCGAGGATGAGGCCCAGATATTTCATCTGGGTGCTCACCCTCAACTCCTCCTGACCCACCCGGAGGCGCGCTCCTGGGGGGGGTCCTCGCGTCCGGGCCCCGCGGAAGAGGAGGACTTCGGTCTTGTCCAATCGGACCCGAAGCCCAAGCCTCTCTATGCGGTCGACCAATAGGGCAAGACCCGTTTCGGCCGACCGCGCCGCCTCGCGGAAATTCGCACCCCGGGACGTGAACAGAGTGTCATCCTCGTAGCAGATGACACCAGTCCCGGGGGGAAGCCGGCACCGCAGGACCCAGTCGTACGCGATGTCCCACAGTATAGGGCCGAGAATCGACCCCTGCGGGACACCGCATCCGACGCTGCGCCGAATCATCCGACCCCCCCTGTCCTCGAACAGGACGAAGCGCTCCTCCAGGTACGCCCCCAACAGCCTCCGCAGATACGGGGGCACTCCGAAATACTCGAGCGCCTCCCGTATTACACAGTGCGGGATGCTGTTGAAGGCGTTGGCGATGTCGAGCGACGTCGCCAGGGTCACCTCTCCATCCCGATCCGCCTCCTCCGTCACCGAACGTAGACGTCTGAGGGCATCCACGGTGGACCTCTCGGCCCGGAACCCATACTGCGCGTCAGAGAGACGCGGTCCCGGGCCGTTCTCCACGTGCCGAACGAGGCGCGAAGCCACGACGCTCTCCAGGGCCTTCGCAGCCTCGCTCAGCAGGACCAGAGGTCGCACCGCCGAGGCCGAGTCCAGGGACCGGCTCCCCTTCGGAATAAGGCAGAGTCGACCCTCCTTCCAGAGTTTCGGGAACCGCCCCTCCCGCAAACAGCGGTCGAGCAGCTCCCGAAACCTCTCTCCGAGGTGCACGAGGATCAGCGCAAGCATCCTCCCGTGCACCCCGTCTGGACCCGGTGCCCTCTTCTTAGTCCGGAGGCGGTCTTGGACCACCTCCATTTCGACGTCGGTGACGGGAGGCGGATCAGCCTCCGCTTCGTCAGGCGGCCGTCGGGCCATTCTTGGCGGGGAAAACCCCCGCGGATTGCCGGGGAATAGCTCCCCGACAATCCCCTCCAGCAGAGCCGGCTGAAGGGTCTCCGTCAGCGGGGCCGCCTGTGGACGCAATTTGTCTCGCGCCCACTTGTACGGGCGACCCCACGGATCCCTATCTATGCCCTCCACCAGCTCCTCGAAGGCTTCCTCCTTGGCCCGACTGATGGCCAGCTGCAGCTCCACACGTTTGTGGACGTACACCGCATACAGCTGGTCATCCCTCTCTTCGTCACGGGGGTTGCGCCGTCGACTCCGGCCGTATGCTCTACGGGCCCCGTTGCAGGCGGCTCGGAGAGCGGCAATCTCCGTCGACCACCAGTACACCGCCCGTCTAGGGGGGGGGCGACTGACGCTAGGCATGGCCGCCCTGCACACTGCAGTGCAGGTGTCGGTGAAACGGCCAGCCGCTTCGTCTATCCCCAATCCCGCGAGAGACGGGAGGCTCCAGCGGCCAACGATAGCCGCCTCTTCCGCCAGCTCCAGGTCGAGCCGCGTGAGCGCCCAGCGCGGGAATCGACTGCGCACCCGTGACGAGGATGCCGCCTGACTTCCGGGGGCGGCAGACACCTCGAACCGTATATACAGGTGGTTCGAAAGTGTCTCCACCCCCTCCTCCACTCTCCAGCCAGTCACGGTGCGCGCGGCGGCCGGGGTGGCGAACGTCAAGTCCACCACCGATCCCCCCGTCCGCCGCACGCACGTTTGGGCTGTCCCCCTATTCAGAAGAGACAGCCCCGCGGCCAGCGCCCATTCCTCAACTTTTTGCCCCTTGGGCTCAGTGGCCGGGTTCCCCCACGCCGTGGATTTGGCGTTGAAGTCGCCGGCCACGAGGACCTTTAGGGGCGCTAGCCGCCTTACCTCCGGCCCCAGAGCGTCCAGAAACTGCTCCAGGGCCGGCAAATCCCGGTTCGGGGAAAAGTAAACGCCAATAATGGCGTACTCTCCCCGAACCGCCACCACAAACCCGTGCCCTCTCCTCCGGAGCGTGAGGGGAGAGGCAGCGCCAGACTTGGCCACGATGGCCACGGAGCCATCCAGATCCCCAGCCCAGTGGGGTAGGGAGGGAACCGCGTACGGCTCCGAGACCACCGCGACATCGATGTCCCACTGCGCCATGGATTGCAGGAGGAGATCCTGCGACCGGGCGCAGTGGTTGAGGTTGGCCTGGAGGAAGGCCCCCATCACTCCTCCATTGGGCCAGCTGGCGCCGCCTGTGTGGTGCCCTCACGCGGAGGAGGGGACGGCCCTTTGCCGCGGACTGACGGGGGGTTGCAGGACCTACCCCCCATCACATGGTCCGCCGGCTTCCCGGCGTCGCGGCACACAGCGCAGCGGGGCGCCGCGGTGCAGGAAGCGGACAGATGTCCTGCCTCCCCGCACCTGTAGCAGAGCCGACTGCGGTCGGTCTGCGAGGGGCACAGCGTCGCGGTGTGCCCCTTCCCCATGCACTTGTAGCAGTGCATGGGTCGCGCCGCCAAGTGCTGGAGCCGCACGGAGCCCCAACCAACGCTCATGCTGCCCGCCTCGATCAGCTTCTTGGCTGTCGTGACCGGGCAGCGCATTAGGGCGGAGCGAGAACCCCGCCAGTCTGGGCGGATTTCGCCCACCCAGACCTGCTCCTCCGTGCAGCCCCCAACCCTGGCGACTGCAGCCTTGATCCGCCGCGCTGTAGCTGCATCGTTCAGGCCCGTCACGCGGAAGTCCGCGGTTTTGACGGGCCTGGACACTTCCGCGACGCCGGACAGCGCCACCCTCAAGGCCGAAGCAAGAGCGTCAGCCTTGGATGTTTATGGACCTAATGCAGTGTCTGTGAGAGTAGCACAAATTTAGTTTAAGCGTTTTCAATCCGGAAATTTTGATGTCAAAGATGCACGTCGCTCTAGTCACCCTATTACGGATAAAGTGGATGCCATTTTTTTAAAAAGTGGAGCATGATCAGCATATCAATAGTTACGACGTAGCTGAAGAACTGGGGATTGACCACAAAACAGTTTTGGCGCATTTGGAAAAAAACCGGGTACACAAAAAAGCTTAATATTTGGGTACCTCACGAGCTCACTAAAGAAACCTAATGAACCGTGTACTCATTTGTGATTCTTTATTAGGACGTAATGAAACCGAAACATTTTTGAAGAAGCTGGTAACTGGTGATGAAAAGTGTATCACGTACGATAAGAACATGCGAAAAAGCTCGTGGTCAAAGGCCGGTGAGGCTTTACAGACTTTGACGAAATCCGGGTTAACTCGCAACAAGGTGATGCTGTGTATGCAATCCCACCAGGGATTGGAAGGGCATTATTCATTATGAGCTGTTACCACCAGGCAGGACCATCGATTCTGAACTCTACTGCAACCAACTGATGATACTAAAGTAAGAAGTTGAAAGAAAGCGGCCGGAATTAATCAACAGAAAGGGTGTAGTTTTTCATCATGATAACGCTAGACCTCACACATCTTTAGCCACTCAACAAAAATTAAGAGAGTTTAGCTGGGATGTGTTAATGCATCCGCCGTATAGTCCTGACCTTGCACCTTCAGATTTCCATCTGTTTCGGTCTCTTCAGAATTCTTTAGGCAGTGTCAGGTTAACATCACGAGACGACTGCTAAAACCACTTATCGCGGTATTTTGATCAGAAGCCTCAACATTTCTATAGCAATGGGATCACGTCCCTACCTACAAGATGGCAAAAAGTAATCGATCCAAATGGCACCTACATACTTTAGTTAAATGTAAATAAACTAAAATGTTTTGATCTTTCTTAAAAAATGCGAAGAAATTTTTCCCCACCCTATTATTTACTTTTTTTAATTAAAAGAAAAACCTTCCGCAATTATTTTGCATCACATAAATATTTAAATTATTTGCATCGTCATTAATTTTATATTTCAATATTCAGTCGGAAATATCGTAAAGGGCCCAAAATGCCAAATTCCATATTTTTATCACAAAAAACATGTTTTAAATTGTAGAGAAATATTCGGCATTCGCTTTCAAAAATGTACATCAAAGAGACGCGACGGGTTCATTAAAGTAATGCCGATAGCACCTGAAAGCTGACAGGCCGCCAGTAAATGGGACTTTTTGCCTAAAGTACTCGTAAAATAGCTTTCCATATTTAGAACCGCCATTTTGAATTACGGCTAGTAATAGGAAAATAAAAGTTATTTTAAAATAAATTGAACATTTTTCCATTATTATTCTGAAGAGAACATGTCTAAAAGATCATATATTTGTTAATAATAGGTTAGCGAAAAAGTTTCTCCGCATTTTTTAAGAAAATTCAAATCATTTTTAATATAGTTTCTTTACATTTAACTAAACTAAGTAGGTGCCATTTTGTTCGATTACTTTTTGCCATCTTGTAGGTAGGGACATGACAGATGCATTAAACACCTCCCGGCCAAACTCTGTTAATTTTTGCTGAGTGGCTAAAGATGTGTGAGGTCTAGCTCTAGTCCAGTTTTTTTCAAATGCACCAAAACTTTTTTGTGGTCAATTCCTAGTTCTTCAACTACGTCGTAACTACTGATATGCCGATCGTGCTCCACTTTTAAAAAAATGGCATCCATTTCATCCGTAACAGGGTGACCAGAGAGACGTGCATCTTTGACATCAAAATTTCCGGATAAAAAACGCTTAAACCATATTTGTGCTACTTTCACAGACACTGCACTAGGTCCATAAACATCGCAAAAATTTTCGCGGCTTGCGTTTGATTTTTACTTTTTTTGTAGTAAATTTTAAAATATATCGAATTTCTTCATTACATTCACTCATATTGACAGTAAGAAAAACAAATGAAAATCACACAGTTTCCTATTTTGAATTTGGAATTATCTTCTTAAAAATTCAAACTTTTAATGATACCAAAACCAGCCAGATACAAGTATAGCCAAAAAGATTTTATTACAAGTTCATACATACTATATGCGAAAAGACTTTTTCCCCAACCTAATAAATTGGCGACTTTTGTCATTAATCTGTACATGCCATCGTTTCAAATACCTATAACAGATACGAGACATTAAGATGTGATATTTTCTGTTAGGACACTTTTCGTAAGCTAACTATCGACGAAGAATGCCTGAACGAATATTTCAAATTCGCCACTTGCCAGAGCTGCATATGATCCGATATTGCAACGACCTATAATATAGTCGCAAATGACCAGATACGCAAACGAGCTAAAATGTATAACCCATTTATCAAATTTTGCTGTTAAATTTTGTTTTAAAATATAAATAAAAACAATATTCGAATTAACATGACTGTTAGATCAACACGTCAGTTAACAAAGTTACAAAGGAGATTTAAAAATTTAAGTTACTGCTTACCTCCATTTTATTTTCTTCTTGTTAAATATTCAGCATTCATTTCATTACCTTTCGCTTGATCAAAAGTCGTATCAAAGGGTATTTAATCAGAAACAAGAAAAGCAGAATTTTGGAATCGCATCCCATCGGCGCAACAGAATGTAATCGTAACATTACACAGAGTTTGCAACACTACACAATATTGCAGTTACAGGAATTTTTTATATGTTTCATCACAATATGCATTTCATTCGAAAATCTCTCAATACATAAATTCGAAACACACAAACAAAACTAGTACATAATAAAGTTGTGTGGTAAGTAAATGTCCATGCTTGGACACTATACTACTATTTGAAATGTAGTCCCAAGGTCATGCATTAAGAAAACTAGGTCAGTAGTTGTTTAAACGACTTGAACATTAGATACTTTTTACCGGATAAAAGTATTGAGGCAAAAATAAAATAGTGCATGGGCGAAACTTTCAGCACTTCAGTTTAACGTACTTTTTTTGTCTTTTGTGCACCTAGCGGTTAACCTACATTCGTTTTTCTTTTTATAACAAGAGACCCCTTGCATGAATGACACTCGAGCGGTGCGGATGTTGGCAGAAGGTACGTTGTTCCTTGTACTTCATTTATTCTTAATTGAAACTGTTTTATGGTATTGAAGAATCCAGTCTCACGGTTAAACATTTGGAGGAGCCTAACGATAGCAGTAAACGTGGCCATTACTGTGTTACAAACTCTTCAGTTTTTTATAAACATAATTATTTTCTTTAATTATAAGTTTTTATCCATACATATATTACTACATACTAATATTATAAATGAGAAAGTCTGTATGTCTGTCTATTCGTCTTTCTGTCTATCTGTTACGCTTTCACGGCCAAACCGCTGAACGGATTTTGATGAAATTTGGTACGAATATAGTTGAAAACCCTGGGTCAAACATAGGCTACTTTTTTATGCAGGCGGAGCTGCGGGAAACAGCTATTATAAGTGATCAGTTTTTTATATCATGCAAGTTTACCTATACAGAAACAGTGTTAGTTTCCAAGTCATATCGAGTTGGTTATAAGATCAATCAACTTTGCACACCCTAGTACCAGAACTTTTCCAATCATCACCTAAAAAGCGTATTTGTAATATGAAATCTGAAATGTATGAGACGTGCAGTTAAGTATACATTTTCTTATGCCACGGCTTAGCTTTGGATCCTGAGTAAGACAGAGGATTATAAATTCAGTTTAATTATTCTTGTCTAGCTTTATGACGAACATGTTTCGTATCATATTCTGTATGTATGTTTCAAGGTAAGCGTATGACATTAATCGTTGTGACAGATAACACAATATGTGCTATGCGTTGTCATTATGAATAAAAAACTGATAAGTAACGATTTGACAAGGACAGTATCTGTACTGACCAAATTATAATTTTGAATGAGTTTTATACACATATTTTTATTTCAGCCGCAGTCAGTCCACTGCTGGGCATAGACCTCTCCTAATGATTTCTAAAATGACCGGTTGGAAGCGGCCTACGTCCAGCATATGCCTGTGACCTTTTTAAGTCATCTGATCATCTGGTTGGTGGGTATTCAACGCTGCGCTTGCCGCCTCGTGGTCGCCATTCGAGAATCATGGGATAATCGGTAATTCTAAAAGCGTGTCTCTGTATTGACTCAAAAGCTGACATTCAGACGCTACAATACAATACAGGTAACCTTCATACACTGTAATTTGTTATCTAAGTAGACAATGCCTAGGAGGTTACACCCCCTAAATTAGTACAGAGACGAATCATTTATTATGGACGATCCTGTCATTCATATGAATGGCCTTGATTTTTTACAAGGCCAATTGGGACGCAGTACATATAGCTAATCAATAATGCAGCTTTTCATTCATTTCAAAACTCAGGACAATTTGAAAAGAGCTATACTTCAATCTATTCCTAACTGAGGATCGAATCGAGAACCTCCTTCAGACAAGCGTCAAACATTACAGCAAGTAGGTAATATATTATCGTCAAGTAATAGGTATTCTGTCAAAACCGAACTATTCGCATTCAATGAATAGGTTGTATCACAGAAACCGGTCTTAGCCATGAACCGAATGCTTCTGTATAGAATATACCATAGTATCAACAGATTTCGCAATATTCACTAATACTGCGGTATTATTATCCCATTCCAAATCACTCAAAGAGGACTTCATATTCCTCTATGTAACGCCTATATACATAGGCGACACACCTTTGATTACATAAAATATTTATTTTACTCGTAAGTTATCGAAATAAATTGTGTCTATGATCCTAACTAATACTCCTTTAATATTATTTAAGCAATAGTGACTTTGTATATTTCTTTGTTAGTTTTGTTTCTTTGTAGGAGAAACAACAGTTTCTCCTACATCTACTATCCTAATCATGGAACCTAGAAGATAAATGTACCAAATTGTCAAGTAAGCTTAGATTTAATTTAAGACAAAGAAATTTGTTTGATATGTTACTGCATATCAGCAGTTACCATTTTAAATTCCAAAAAACCTTACAGCATTTGTTCCTGAGAATGAATAAAAATACTAAGTATGGATTGTATAATACATTGCCCAGGCCATTATAGCAATTTCAAGGACCGTTGTGTAACCGTGACTTGGCGTTAAAACTTCCGATGGCATTGTTGCTTTTACGTAAATGGGTCGTGTTTCTATATCGTTTCCACTCAGTGTACTTAGGATGATAACTCCAAACAATATTACTTACGGACCCTGTTCATATTGGCGTACGGTGAATACAATGCAAATCAAATATTTAAAACTGTGACACACTCACCTTACTATGGGTGACAATGACAAAGATAGGTATTGTTTGGCTTTTAAACAGTGTTTTATTTGTAATATCTGCATGATTTCACTATAGAACACCATTATAATCATTATACGCGTACCTAACGATGTGTTTTATCTCCAAAAAACTAAGCAAGATTTCATTGCTCGTAAGCCCCGACCCGTAGGGCGCAATAATTTTTAAAATCAGTTTAAAAATAATAAGTTAGAAATGCAAATATGTATTTTTCTGTCATATTTTTCAATGAACACTTGCATTCACAACAATACAATGTGTCCCAAAAGAGAGGCCTTTGATGTGTCTGCGTACATAAATTCAAAATAATGAGAAGACAGAAGAATCGTTTGCTAATTTGCTCTATAAATGACGAAACGAATTCTAATGGTTCTCCATTATTTAACATTTTGCGGCTGATAATGATATTGTTCAGCAACAATGTTACACTAATATTTGAATTGTTTTTGCATATTACATTATCATCATCAGCTCTTTATAAACTACTGCTGGGCATAAGCCTCGCCCTGTCTACGCCAACCAATCCTGGGCCATTGCAATCCAGTTGTTGACAGTTATTTTCTTGATATCGTCGATCCACATAGCAGCTGAATGTCCAGTACTTCACCTTCCATTTTTTTGAGTACTACTCCGTTAAAGTCTCCACTTCCTTCCGTGTTTCCTTGTATATTTAGTTTATTACTATTTAAAATTGAATAGGTACCTACTTTCCAAACACTCAGATATTTAGATACTAGCAGCCCGTCTCGACTTTGTCATACTGTCGGACTGTTGTCTTAACCTATAGCCTTCCTCGATAAATAGCTATCCAACACTGAAAAAAATTTTCAAATACCAGTGGTTCCTGAAATTAGCGCGTTTCAACAAACAAACTCTTCAGCTTTATAATATTACTAAAGGTTTCAATTTTGATTCTAAAGCTATTAGTTTGGCGCCATTTGTTTATTCTGTACTCACTTTACTTTATGAATTGTATCCCTCTTCATATTGGATGGGCGTTTCAAACTTGAAACACCGTGAAATCGGTGACAACAGGTCAGTGCGTCTGTTCACTCATTATATGTCGACAGGACAGCCTAGATTTTAATATACTCTTTATAATGACATTTTTCTCAGCTTATTCAAGAATGAAAGTGAAGCATACACGAAACACCTAGCTAACAGTAAAATCCAAATAGGAGTAGGAGATATAATTAACTAATGAGGCAGTGTCAATAGAATGGTATCGAACTATTGGGAGCCGCTGTAATCTTAGTGGATTAACCCATTGTGGGGTGAACAATGATTTGTTGGCTCGTAATTGATTGATTTTGATCAAGTTAATACTGGCTTATCTAGTCTACTTTTCTTTCATCACGTATAGGAACCAATACCACCGAAAGCTATTTTCGTTACCTACATATTTTTTACTAAGTTCCAGTCTCCAAACAACTTACCTTTACATCATAAAGGATAGAGAATTAGTTTGCTTTTCCTCGTAGGTGGGATATTCTAAAATGTTATGCGTTACATTATCGGTAGGTTTGTCCAAGGGTGTCGTCCGCATCCTTAGGGCCTAGCAAACCAGAATTGAATTTCCATGAGATCCCACAAAGTGCTCGATTATGCCACGATATTTGTACCCAAACCTTTTCTACAGAATAATAAGAGTACAAACGTTTATGCACCTTGTGTATGTACTTGTCTTTCGGCAGTAAAAACCCTTCGCATGTATTAATTGTATATTCAAACGGAAAATCTCTAAGATATAAAGAAAAACGCTCACTTTCACGGTGATTTATAACATTGTGTGTATGACAATCAAGTAATGCAAGCCTGAAATGCTCTAATCAAATCTGGAAACAGCTAAACAAAGCTTGCCTTCACACCATCGAAGCTATATAATCGAAGATACTTATATGCATTTTTGCTTGAAATCATTATTTAGAGGTAATTGGAGTATGGCGGGCTCCCCTGCTCGGCTGCATGTGACTAATATATTGGGGCCCTGCCACACGAATTAGATGATAGGAGTGTTGTCGTGGGATTCTTCAGTGAAATGCACAAATCTAAGACTTCACAGAACTGTATATATTTTATTACTGACTACCTGTTTCCCGCAGCTCCGCCTGCGTCAAAAAGAAGCCTATGTTTGATCCCGGGTCTTCAACTATATTCATACCAAATACATTCAGCGGTTTGGCGGTGAAAGCGTAACAGACAGACAGACAGATTGACGGGCATACAGACAAACAGACGGACAAACAGACAGACAGACTTTCGCATTTATAATATTAGTATGGATTGGTAAATTAGGAATTATTAGCTCTTCATTAATTTTCTTTTCTTTTTCAACCTACATATTTAAATATTTAACAAAGCAAAAGGGAACCATTTAAAATTATATAAAAAAGGGGCACTCATCGATAGCGGAGTCAAGACTCAAGCTACCGGTGGTCAGGGCTCTAAAGTATATTCCAAAGAAGTATTATTACTATATTAGTAATTGGGATAGTATGAATGGATTTGAATATGGAAGGCTGAATAGTGGATGGATATGGATATAGAAGTATGAATAGTATGGATATGGAAGTATGGATTTCCACACATTAATCAATTAATAATACTGAAGTTAGGTAGGTACTTAAAATAAAAATACAGTAAATAGAAATGAGCTCTTGCTCTTACGAGATGAAAAAAAAAAGTGATGAGATGCCGTGAAAACAATTTGGTTAAAAAAGATGATTCGAAAAATAAAATGATTTTAAAATGAAGGATGGTTAAGATTTGAAAAAGTGTGGAGAAATGAGGAACGATGCAAGCGCATCGTTACAGGAGTGTTAAAGCCAAATAAAGTTTTGCGTAAAATTTCTATTTCTGTGTTTTATTTAATCTGTTCCGTTTGTAAGACCGTTCTTTATTATGCAAATTCATCTCTGGGGATTGACTCTCTTCTTTATTTTTTATCTATGGGATTTTATTGTCCTTTTAGAAGTTTTTCATAAATTGAGATGATTTATTATTATAAGGTTTGGTTATGTGACATAACGTTGTTTCGGCTTTATGTGGAAACATGCATTCTAGATTTGAAGAATTCGTTTTTTTTTTTGAAGTTATTCGAGATCGCGTAATAAGTATTTTAGCGGGAACGTGCATTCGTTGTTAAGTGATTCGTTTTAGCAAATTCATGGGGACGAGATATTCTGAGTTTACGAAATATGTTAGTGAAATTCGGAAATTTAAAGTTGAATGAAAGAGAACTCGCAAAATAAGATGAATGCACTTGAGCAAGTACTGGACTATATTTTTGTCAAAATCAAATAATTATTATTATACTGTTTAAGAATAGTTCAAGTTTTAATACACAGTATATAATTATCATTTGATTAACAAAATTTATCTTACAATAATGAGCTCTAAAAATGTTTTCGAAGTTAGGTAATCCATTCGGGATTTAAAAACGCACGCAAAGCCGCGGGCAAATGTTTGTACATTGATAATCGATACGCTATTTACACAGAGCTGTTTATTAATCAAAAGGTAAATAAATAGATATGAAAGCAAATCTTGGAAGCATATGCTAAAAATATATTTGAGTAAAAGAAGTTTATTGTGAAAATTATTTCGATAAGGTTACTGTACTCTGTCCCAATTTAGAAAACAAACCACAAAACTCCCACCACGAAAATGACATTATTATCAGCAAAATTACCTGTTTTCTGGGCTCCGGTAACAGAATCTATCAATTTGTTACCGCTCCCGGCCTTGTTGCAATAGGGGAGGTGTACGATACATTATATCGAATCTGGATATACGCAACAGTCGGTTGTTATGTGAAACCACAAACGAAAGCACAAAATAATAATATTTTGTACTAAGTTGTATTTTTTTCGTATATTTAGGGTTACTTTCCAGAAGTCAAATATACAAATGCTTAGCTAGTTACTGCTAACGCCCACCCTACTGTTCATGCAGGGTACCAGCATGCCTGCCATCTCCTATAAATAATCCAACTTATAAAATTAATATGTACGCACAATCCTTACCACGCTTCACCTCTATTGGAACTAGTCAACTTGATTTAGTACTAGTCTGTCTATCATTCAGTTAAAATAAATTTATAGTTGTATAATAATGGTTAGACTCTTGAAAATTTTACAGATCAAATATTTCTGTTGATGTTAGAACAATAAGCCTGTTCTGTGCTATAACTATCTATCCAAAAAATAGAGCCACATGTAAGAGCTAGTTGAATATTAATTGAAAAAAACTAAGTACTACTTAAAACAAATAGCAGCCTCTTTTGTTGACTGCCTACTGTTTTATTTCACTTACCAAAGTTAATAAACTAAAAGCATTTAACGCCAAGCCCCAGATTTTAATGTTCGCTAATAGCTTACTTTGTTGGGATGGAAACAAAATTGGTCGGCTATATGAGTATATGTTTCGAAAGAACGTTTTCCATAACTTTTTAAATAATGCTCTAACTTTAAAGCCCAATACTGTTTTCGTTAGCTAATACTTGTATTTTTACACGGACACGTTTTTTAGCACGGACGTATGCTTAGTACCTAAAATAAAAAAATAAAAAAAAATATATACGCAAGTAAATTTGAGACTTTTACCACGAAATTAATTATAGTACTGCACCATGCTTGAACAAATTGCCTGTGTGATTTTTTGTTTTAAGTCTGAAGAATTTGCTTAAATGGTCATTATTTAGAGTCTGAATGTGGCTGTTAAAACGTTTTACATAGTCATTACACTATTTATAATTCTAATCACAACAGAATCAGTGTCGAAAGGTAAAAAACGTTTTTTAAATTCGAAAAACAGTGTCGTAAATATTAAAAATGTCTTTTGTTCCTTAGATGCATTTGTCCATGAGTTGGACTATATAGATAACAACAAATTCATAAATGAAATTGCATTTCGGGAGTAAGCACATGTTTACTCCCGTGTTGGCGTGTGTAAATATGTCTATATTGGCTACCACTATACCGTGAATCGTGGTCTATACCGATCCAGCCAAATAGATCGCTTCTACTTTCAACAAATCAGATAAAGCCCTATATCTTTTTATTTACTCTCTAATGTTTATGATTTACGGATTTATTTATTTGTATTGAAGTTATCTATCGACACCCTTCATCAAGAATAAACTTAACAAATCAAAAATATAACTGACAATTATTACAGATCGATAGAGATTTTTTTTTTTGTTTAAGATGATGCTGATATTGTTCGTAAGCTAAGTATTCGGTTATTAAATACCACCTTATGAAGCTTACATAATATAACTTACTATGATTATGATGGTTACATGTGTTATATGTATCATATTTCATAATATACATAAATATACATGACGGTGAGCACAGCTTTGTGCAAGCGACCGATATCTGACTAATTAGCTCATATCCAATGAATAGCCTCAGGATTACCTTACAAATTCAGATATATTACGTGAAGAGCAAAATGAAATAATGAAAATGGCGAAAACGAATGATTGATTTTCCTCATTTACTTATAAATGTGTGAAAAGTTGTCGGGTGGTTGGTAGAATAACAAATAGTTACTTCCAAAATAATATATGCACTTCTAAAATCCTAGTTAGTTAAATAATTCTGGATAGCGAAGTTTTTATTACTAATCTACTATCACAGTTCTCAGATTCTCTACTACTGGTGTCAACCAGAGGCAGCACTTTTATATGGAAGCTTAATAGCGAAAACGAATATCCAATTTTTGACTGCACATTAAGAATCTCGATGCTCCATTCAATTTCAGTTTTAAATTGCAAATGTTTTTGCTACTCGTAATTTCAATTCAACTGTACTCCTGAAATTCATAATAGTAAATTTTCCCCTGACCAAAGTTATTATTGGCTAATATATCAATGAAATTAAAATTCAAAACAATTACATAATTAAAACTAATCGTTGTAGTAATCCATAACAGAAGTAGTCCCGCTTAATCTAGACTAAGCTCTTGTACAATTAATTTTACTTACACTTGAATTCGCGCCACGAAATTCTATCGGCTTACAGTTTTCTTCAGCTTATCTACTTCGTGGTCTGGAAGGGGAAGAAACCCCAATATTTTTAGATTTCAAACAGTTTTTTTAAAATCCTTTAAACCTGGCTCAGACCATTATGTGTTCGGTTAAAATTTTGTGTTAAATACCGATATCGAATTACTTTGATGTATGGGCAGAAAAATAAACTGATTCATTATTTTAACCCAGTTTCGAATTCCAGGCCTGGTATTCAGAAACCGAAATAACCCTTAGGCTGCTAGAAACTTAAAAACAATAAAAATAACCAAACCCGATCTGTGCACCTTGACGGTTAATTAAGATTGGACATACGTAAGTTTCACTAACCGTAGAAAATAGGCCTTGACATTTCTTATAAGTTTTATACTCTTCACGTTTTTTACAAACATTTCCATTCCTGAAATTGTAAAAGTAAAACTGCCATTAAAACTTCTTAAACACATATGCGGTGGTTCGTTTTTATGCTCAGTTCTCTAAATGGACGAAGCTTTTACGAAATGCTGATGGAGATACATAATAAAAGCCGATTTTTTGAAAATTTTATTATTTATAAAATGCTTTTACTTCGCCATTTTTTATCTGTCAGCACTATAACCCTTTGTCTTGGCTTAATTTCTGATTTAATCGTTTTTGTTACAGATAACACTCCTTAAAGTTAACAATTTTGGTAAGTAATTTGATAACCTTTACATACATATAGATTTTTTTACGATTAGTAAGGTATAACCTGATATGCTTCGTTCAGAGAAATAAGAGAAGAGTACGGTTACGTCAAAGTCAACAAATAGGCGCTGCGGGTAATAGAATCTTATATCAGACGTAATATGGCAAAACTTATTACCTGTGATTCACTCGCTATTCAAAACACAAGCAAAACCTATAAGACGTACCACTGATAAAACACCAAAGGTGTAAAAATGTCTTGTACTTTGATTCGGAAGACTGGTATGCCGCCGTTGTTCTCGGCTGCCGCCTGGTGGTCGTTAAAGGAACGAGTCAAAGGCTGAAAGAAGGTTCCGAAAAATATCCGAAAAAAAAAAGAATTGGTAGAGGGTCGTTTGAGATGGTTTCAGTCATATCATGAGAATAGGCAAAAATCACAATGTAATAAAAACCATTTAGCCACAGAGCAGAGGACGACTGGCTACGATATGGAAGAATGTTACCAAAAATTTGGAACGGACTTGAGGCTCAGTTGACCGAGCACTCGGACAACTCAGACGCAGTCTTGGTGCGAACGTACGGGGAGGGCCGATCCCACATAAAGGGATATGGCACGGAAGAAGAAGAAGACACTTGATGCTGAAAAACACAAAGTTGCTATAAATCTGCTAGAAAATGAAATATCACTATGTTCAGAAATTGATTTTTGTAATAAGTACGTATAGTTGCGACGCATGGGCACAACCGATACCGAGCCTTTACTTGAACCTTATGGCATGAAAATTGTGTAATCTTAGATCACCCATGCGAAATCTTACCCCCGACAATAAGTTTCAATTGAGATTTGAATGAGCAGGTGCCGCTTCTAAATTGGCACAATAAATGATTTTGCACGAATTTATAAAACACATTCGTTTTATCCAAATTTAATACATGTACGTATTTTCATATAAATTGTATTCGGTGCAGTTATTACATACTTTACATCATGAAGCAAATACAAAGAGTAGACGACGTATCGACTGGTGTACCGTTACGGTCATTGGCGTAGTGACGTCAGAAGTGGGCGTGGCTTACGTCATTTTACGTTCAACTGTAAAAGATTCGTGACGAGGATCGAGCTCTAATGTTTTTCTTATTTTTCTAATTTACGTTTCGTTTCAGCTTAGAATATTTTGTTAAAAATTTTAAACCATTTAGTTATAAGTGTTTTAAAATAATGATGTACTGTCATGGAACACAATAAACGTAAGTAAATAACATATTAATAATATATACCTGCTACCTAAACCTAACTCAGGAGCAACTGAATAAGCTTGAGCGTCTTCAAAATTTGTTTATAAGATTCATATTTGGCCTTCGAAAATATGATCATGTCTCTTTTTATCGCACGCAACTCAAGTGGCTCCCAATTCGACTCCGCCGGAACTGGCATATACTATCCCTGTTGTACTCAATAATATTCAATCCTGCATATCCTCAATACCTTAAAGACCAGTTTATTTTCCTTCGTGATGCTCACAACAGAGATCTCCGTAGCTCTCATAATCTCCATCTGAGAACTCCCCATTTCAATACGCAGTACTTCTCAAACTCTTTTTCAGTACAGGTTGTACGCCTTTGGAACTCTCTGCCAGCCTCAGTACGAAACGCTCAGACTCTTACCAGCTTTAAGGATCAAGTCAAGGCCCATTACCTGACATTATGAACGGACAGTTTGTGTGTGTGTTGCGTCACTAGTTTATTTATATATACTAAGTATGTATGTATAAGTATGTTTATTTTTATTGATATAGTGTGTACGTTTATTAAAGATACTTTTTGTATGTTCTGCATTTCCTAACTGTGAGTTGTTGGTATGTATCTCTGCACCTTACCTGTGTTATTTTTGTATACATTTCCTTTTATTATTAGGTTGCCTGGAAGAAATTACTTTTGAATTAAGGCCGCCTTTGTACATAGACATAATTTTTGTGTAATCTATATTTTAGCTCTTGGTGCAATAAAGAGTTTTTATTATTATTAATAATATGTTTTCGAATTTATTTGATTGATTTAGTGTAACACAAAATATGTGTCTGTTTTTAATGTTTATGTGTTGAAATCTTCGATTTGCTAGCCATATCTATTGGTAAGCAGAGGGGAACGGCAATAGGGGTGGAGCCACGGCCAAACCGAGTTCCCGTCACGTCTGCCTTCCGCCCCGCGTAGCCTCACACAATTTTTGTAAGGAAGCTTTCGATACGCCATCTCCTCTTTGTTAACTCCGTGCTTCACACTTTCAAGCGAAGCGTCCAACATTTTGTATATATCAGATAAGTATCCTCGTATTAACACATGAAGTAGTATGTATATTAATGTTAATGCTTATTGCGAAATCACGATAATTATTAGACTATCGTTAAAAATTTATAAATAAAATGTTGTTTATTGCCTTACAATTACAAGTTTTTAGCATGTTTATTATGATAAACATATAAAAGAAGAAAATTAAAGAGAAGAGGAGAACGAAAAAAAAAATGATAAAAATAAGTGAAGCAAAAGGAATGCCTCAGCTTGTGTTACCCGGCCGGAGTAATGCTGTTTTTCAGGGCTCAAGTATATGGGAGATATATGGATTACTAAGGGGCAATTGTGTGTAAAACCTTGTTCATTACTCTCAAGTCTCAACCTCAATGCATATATAACTCCAATTATCACACTTCTGCCCTTCAAGACCAATTTGGATTTAAGAGCGCAGGTGCGTGCCAACAAATTGGTGCGATGAGCGGGACTCGGATATTG
Organism: Euzophera pinguis; assembly: GCA_947363495.1. Taxonomy (NCBI): domain Eukaryota; kingdom Metazoa; phylum Arthropoda; class Insecta; order Lepidoptera; family Pyralidae; genus Euzophera; species Euzophera pinguis. The sequence continues at coordinate 7,496,994 of OX376170.1, read as the reverse complement.
CCCCACTACGTCAAAATTATTGTCTGCCTCGGTGATTTATCTTCCGGCTCCGTACTGCGTACATAAATTTCTGTCTTTTCATGTTTATTAATATTGTCATTTGTGTATTTTCAAAGTTTTTAGATTATGACAGAAGTGAACCGCCTTTAAATGGTCGTAAATACCTCAATCAATGTTTTGTCTAACAAACAGTAAATTTTACTCAATATATTCATATTGTAAATGAAGTTACAACTACTATAAAACAAAGCGATCGAATCAAGTATCATCAGGTTGTATGCTTGACAACATACCTCTTTCTTCTTTCTGTTTTCCCGGATGCCTCCTCTTGAGCTTCGTAACCCAAATTTAGTTTACTTGGTTGTTCTTCTCCACTTCTGGGTCTCTTGGGAACGACAATTAATTACTTGTAAACTCAACACACATAACCCTGTCTTTGGTGACCTATCGTAAGCCACTCAGCTGTTCCTTGTCCATAAAGCAATGATCGCGAATATGACCAGAACATTGTCTACGTGATATCACTTATCACCAAACCCGCTTGTAAGAGAGCAAATAAAAATAATGTAGACCTATTAAGTGGAATCATAAAAAGAATAAGAGCTTTGTAGTCATAAAGGCATGTGTCGTAAAGTGACCACTCCAATTGTGGTTCAAGATCGTAGCCGTTAGGATTATTGCGTTTATAGAAGTATAAATTTTCAAGGCGCATTTTTATAAATAAAAAACGTTGGAATGATAGTTAATGACGCATAATTATGACCATTTTGCCAAGCAAGCCATAAATGTAGCAAATAGGCCAACGGAGAGTGGCCATTGGCTACGTTGTGGTCCAGTAAGGATGTGACAAACCTTGCTTTGATAAACCAGTAAAAACAATTCTGACGCCAAATTGCGAGGAGGCGAATGACCTGGCAAAGCAAGGTCGCAGGAGAAAGAAGAAGGAGAAAAAAAATAAAACAGGTCAAGTGCGAGTCGGACTCGAGAAATGGGTTGGTACGAAACCTATATCTTTATCTATAAAAACCGCAAAAAACATATCTCCAAATGGAAGCCTTCATTAATATTTATTTCATTCAGTTTTTCAGTTCTATCAATTATTTTAATATTTTGGCCCCAAATATCAAAATAATTGATAGAACAACCATGCGCCTCCTAGGGTCTCCGATTCTAGAAGAAGGTTTTGAAATGTTTATTGATAAAAAAATACAACATTTCAACGAGACTTCTGATTGTTTACCCCAAATCAACACACATTCGGCCATCACCATAATTCGGCACTGTTTTGTTGTCCCAAAATTTACACATGCTTTAAGACCTTCTCCTCTTTGGAAAAATCCTTCCCTTTATGGACAAATTGACCATATTATTAGAATAACGTTAAAAAAAAAATATTTAAACTTTATTGTACATAATACAATTGTATAGCACAATAGGCGAACTTAATGCTAAAAGTATATAAGCCCAAATACTGGTCGATTTCTAAATGCCGTGTAAAGTTGAGGCCCCGAACGTTTGGCAAATGACTTGTCTAGGCACTGACTTGCCGACTAATCCATTCTCCCAGAGGCAGTGGGACGGGCCTCTTTGTCGCATTGTGAGAGAAAACTTCCTGCACTCGTCTTGCAATATGGCAGAGAGTGCTCGCCTACTGGCGATCGGAGAATGGGAGTCGGGTTTATGGCTTCAAGCACTCCCCTCGCCCAGCATAGTTCCTATGCTTGTGTGTATGAGTCCATGTCCAGCAGTAGACTTTTTGCGTTAGAAATGACTATGGCTATGTCACCAAATATTATGTACGTACTTACTTCGATGATGACGGTTAATTATATAAATAAAGTTTAACGAAACTTGTTTAAATTTTTGTCATGAAATTAAAAATATATCGAAAAGTAGCGGAATTTTATTTTCATTTTCAGAGATTTGAGTTTTGTAAGTTGAAAATCATTCAATAATTTTTCTCGCAACCTATTTGTTATATAATAAATATCAAAAATTCTCAGGAGTAAATAATTATTCACATTTATGTTCGAACAAAAGAGTCTAGGGGCAGATTAGTGTCGCTGCGCTACAAAGAGTATTTTAAACATAATGGAGCAATATTTTTTCCATTTACTCTGTCAACTATGATTTATTGCACGGAGACTACGAGACGGCTTCCATACGCTCCCAAGACAAAATTTTTGTTGGAAACTTCCGAGATTCGATCGATGAAAGAGTAATTTATGAACTGTTAATAATTTACCTATTTTTGATACAGGAATAAAGAGTGATTTTGTTTATTTTTGGTGGAGAATCAGATTATTTAAAATGTTCATGTTTCTCCAGATTCATTCATAGCTTCCTTCAAACGTATTTTCCAGTTGCAACTTAAGCTCAGGCTTAGAGCTCAGGGCGCGTAGACAAGTTACAATTTTAAAAACGATAACGACATTCTTGTTCGCGATCTTTCGGAATTAGTATGAAAACCGACCACGTGATTTAGAGCGGCGAATGTCAATCCCATACATTTTTTTTCGAATGTCGTTATTTTTTTTTAAATTGTAACTTGTCTACGGGCCCAGGATACGCTTTATTAAATCATGGTCCTAGACATAGCGGTAGGTACTGGTTATAACAATGGAGTCATTTATTCAAATCATTTAAGAATCCTTAGCATAGTATCCCGCGAAGTAGTCCAACACAAAGCTCTTGTAATACTCATCCTTACATATTACTAGCTTTTTACCCGCGGCTTCGCACGCATACTTAAATTTCACGGGAACAATAATTTCCTCCCGGATGAAAGGTACTCTATGTATTTTTATTTGTATACGAAATTCCGTGAAGATATTTCCAGAAAATCTAGTATATTTATTACTCCTGCGTAGGAAACTGAAAAATCACTGTTACTTTTTGTTTTAAATATGTCGGAAAGGGAAGGGAAATGGCCTGAACTAAAAGTTCTTAGAAAATCAAAAACTGAGCACACTAGCAAGTTATTCCTTTTATTACATCTTTTCAAAATAGTGTCCTTTCACGTCAATACATCTCTGCATCCGATGGAACCACTGAGAAAAGCACTTTGCCCACTCGTCTTTAGGGGTCTCTTCGACGGCGTTTTAAAACGCAGCCACTGCTTCCTCGGCGTCCATAAAACGTTTTCCTCGAAGTTTTTCTTTTATTTTCGGGAATAAATAAAAATCGCAAGGTGCGAAGTCGGGGCTATATGGCGGGTGACCTAGTAATTCCACGTTTGATGTCGCCAAATAGTCGATCGTTCGCCTGGCGGTGTGCGACAAGGCGTTGTCGTGGTGAAGGAGGATCCTACTGCGAGGTCGTTTCTCCCGAACTTTTTCCAAGACAAGTGGCAAACAATTGTTAGTAAACTACTCTGCAGTAACTGTTTTTCGATCCTCTAAAACAATTGTCGCGTAATGTCCGGTACTTCCGAAGAACGAGGTTACCATCTTTTTTCCCACGCTTCGATCTCTCTTCACTTTAGTTGGCAACTCCTCGGAAGGAAACACCCACTGAGCAGACTGTCTTTTGGGTTCGGGATCATAACAGTAAATCCAGCTTTCGTCACCCGTAAGTATGTCAAACACAGCATTTGAGTCACCTCCGTTAAATCTTTGAACCATTTCACGGCACCAATCAACACGACGGATTTTTTAGATTTTGTGCACTTAGCTCATACCGATGCCTAAACTTGCCCGAATCTGCTGATAGATCACTCTTTTGTCAGTCTTTATCATACGCCGCACAACACTGATATTATCTTCAGTCGTCGCTGTAGAAGGCCGTCCCTCACGCAGATCATCGGTGAGATTAGTGCGACCACGTTTGAACTCATTAAACCAGTTGTAAACAGTGGCACGAGATCGGGCTTCATCGTGAAAGGCCAATCAAGTCTATCATAACTTTCTTGTTGACTTAAATGACAACGAAAGTCATAAAAAATCATTGCACGAAAATTTTCTCGAGTTAAATTCATGCTGACGTGACACAGATAATTTTCAATTTGCCGCCAAATCGTAAAACAAATGACAAATCAATAAAATACATACTCAATAATATTGGCAAAGAGTTCTCTATTTTCAAAATACAACTTATTTTTTTATTATACTATTTAGAAGTGGTCAGTTCTAAAGACTTTCAGTGTCGCCCTCGTATATAATGGAGGGCTTGGTTGTCAGGATGATGGCTCAGAACGAAACTTCAACAGGGTAACTTTACATAGTATCACAAATGTCAGCGATATAATATATGCCCATATTGTCCGGTACAGAGACAGTAACCCGTATCATGGTTAAAGCAGACGCCCACGACACCCCGCGTCATGCGATGATCCACAACGAATAGTCTACCTGGATCCCTCCTATGCTAACATATGAAAACACCAACATCAATAGGTAAACAAGGATCAAGGGTACATAATCACTTGCGCATCTCAGCGCCTCTTTGAATGGCGTCGTCCGACGTCGTCTGATGTCGTCTGACGTTCCAAATCAAAGTGAGCGAGCGACACGATCGTTCCCTCCACAACGACTGTTACAAAAGAAGGGATATCTGCAAATTTCTACCCCCAATTTTACTGTTAATATTATTAACTGTCACGCGAAAAATATAAATTTAACGATAGCCATGCCATTAAACGCAGAATGTCGGTGTCTCTTCAGACTTCTGACATAATTTAACTTTGACGAAGTTCGCTTTGCTCCTTAAACTAACTCTGAGCGCGGCGAGGCAAATATTAGCAATAAGCTTTTCAGTGAAACTTTCTGTTTGTTGGTATTCGAATCGTGGCTACCTCAAAGAAATTGATGAAGGACTGTAGAGATCAATATTTAATAAAGCGATCATAGATCGAGTTCACCCTTCGATAATACTTTATTAGAAGCTCTATTATTTTGTAGAGTAGTTTTATAGAAAATAAATTTGTATGTATATAATTCATATTACAGTGATGTTTATTGATAATAAGCATTTAGAGATTGAATGATTTTATTGAATGTTTGCTATTTTAGACAAAAAAGAATAGGTATGTCATGTACAATGTTATGAAGTTTAAAATAATGTCACATAGTTTCGCCGAAAAATCGACATCATAAACACGTCAATAATTTATATTTCTGACTAGACAAAGCCTCTTTGCTTTTGTACGTTTTTAAGTCTTGATTTCAAGCACAAAAGCATTATAAAAAGCTTAGTTACACTTATACTTGAAATATATAAATATAGATTATTGAAATCTGGTATGTTGCCGGTCTAATAGTACCTAATTTCTTAATAGAATTTTAAATATTACCTGACCGTCATCTACGTGAATGCAAATGAACACAGCTTGTCCCGACAAATTCTTTCCTTTCGTATATTCATGAAGCATTCAACATTTATGCATGCTTTCCACCGAGGATTTCTGTTCCACTTGATTCTTAGTACGCCTTAGCCAAGTAGGTATATTTGTAACGTGCCCTTTACTTACGTATGGCAAATATTAAAATGACCTGTGGATATTTTTTTAATTATCGTATACGATTCACGGTGGGTCGACGATATCAGGAAAATAGCTGGCAAGAACTGGATTGCGATGGCTCAGAACAGAGACGGTTGGCGTAGACAGAGATAGGCTTATGTCCCAGCAATGTTATGAAAAGCTGATGATGATGATGCGATTCACAAGTGTCGGGAAATCCTTAAAACCTGGTGAAATAATTAAGGATAACTAATACTAAAAACATTTTCTACGGCAACACGAAAATTCCATTTACATTTCTAGTAGCATGAGATAAGGGCATGTAAGACTTTTCTCCCTAAATCGTACAGTAAATTTATTTAAAAGAATAAACCAAAAATAAAATATTGTACACATAAAACTATATCTGAGACTAACTATAATCAAACCTATGTCTCTCTTTGACAGAGACTACGTAAGAATAAGTAATAAATTTGCTTCGCGTTAGTCGTTCCATCTAATAACTTCCAAGGATATAATACCTTAGAGAAACCTCACCGAACGTCTGAATTAGTTGGTAATTTAAGCAGGTACCTGCCATTTAATTAACTATGCCTACCGCAATTACGCACTCAAAGGAGAAACTCCAGAAGGATATGTAGCTGTCATTCTTTAGGTTAGGACATCACTTGTTATGTTACACTTACACATTTCATTAACGATGTAATATTATGTTTCACAATAGGGTTTTTAAAGTCCCGTAATTGAAAAAATATTGTATAATCATTATACATCTTTAAATACATTGTGGGAATTTTTACTGAAATTGAGCAAAATTATTTTGAACATTTAAAAATCGACATTTTGAATAGTCAAAAAAAAACAAAAAAAAATAATAATAGGTAAACCTAATACTTAAAACAGACGGACCCATAAAAAAATTGAAACTTTCATTGAGAAACTACTTATAAGCGCAATATTTAATTAGGTAGCTGTCGGTAATTTGGTGTCTAATCCATATTTATTGAACGCCATGACGTCACAATTTTATAAAATAAAGTGAGCACATTATTTTTACGATGACATACATTCCTACCTTACATTATGCTGTCGTGTGAATAAACTTCCAGAATGTTTCATTCCACGCCTAGCTGTCGGCACGCCGCGATTGTAACAATATAAACTATATTAATTATTGTTTGCGGCATTATCATTTCACAAGCTTCTCCTGTATCTGTATTCAATTACCTCAGGCATATACACAAGGTGACACATGTCACATAACTTCGTAAGATATAGTGTAACAGATCTTGGTCCCAATACAAAGTTACGGAGCACCAAATTACTTGGAACTGTAAATCGATTTGGGTAAAGTAATGTAGTAGGTAGGGTCGCCAGTTGAGCATACAAATAACAGAGTCACTTTGATGAACTTAGTGTGTCGTTAAATCAAAATTTTTACCAAAAAATAGTATTGCTTGTCAATACGATAATAAGTTTTTTCTAGTTCGGTTAGGGCATGGCAAGCTTGAGTATCCTGGTTTACTTGTAATAAAGATTATTCACAGATAATCAGGATAAAAAGTCAGTTTAAGCCTTTGGACGTGTAAAGAACTACATGAGCCTATTGGTCTGATTTCCTTATAAAAAGGGTTACGGAGGTGAGATGATGGTCACTTCATTGTAATTTATAACCAGTACCGCCAATAGTCGGTCTCTAAGTAAAAATGAAAAAACAAATTCAATACAAGTAATTCACAAAAGAGCATTAATTAAACAAGGACAACCCTATAATATTATCAAAACGTCATATACTGAAATCGAAATCGCTTAAACACAAACAAGCAATAACGTACAAAAACGAAAGGAAAGATGCGTACACTGTTCAATTAATTAATATAATCGAGGAAATCAGTACGCTTTTAAAATTAATGTGACTTCGCAGAATTCAGCTATGAGATGTCTAAAACCCAATAAGACAAAACTCGAACTCGAGAGGACCAGTACGAGAAGAACTTTTTCATATTGATCTTTTTGTAAGTGCAGTAACAATTATTCATTTGTAAATAATTCGCAATTTTATCCCCCTTTGACGTTGCTGTACATCATTTAGCGTTTAAGATTTATTTGATAATAAGAAAAGGGATATCGCTTTTGAATCTCTCAGCTCAATATATTATCAAGTCCATTAAAATATCCGCTACGTTAACTTAAGCATCGTCTTTATAATTTTAGACGCAAAAAGTTAATTTTCTTATTTCCGTACTGATTAATTTGAAATGACAAATATGCGAATCCAATATCTTCCTGCAACCATGTAACCCATACGATATGAATAAATAAAGGTCGTATAACCCTCTCGTAAGTTAATTCTATTTTTCGTATAATTAAAACAGAAAGGAAAAGCAAATAAACCCTGATCATCTTACGGTATTTTTTAATAAAAATACTCCCTGTTTTTTAAATAGGCTTCTTGAATAAACAGCTGCACAAAGAGAAGTTGGTTTAACGGTACATAAACTCTACTGAAAGAGTTGTAGCTGATCATCAAAGCTCTATGGTTTGACTGTGATATTTCAATAAGCATTTAATTAATTCCTATTATATACCACGCCGTAAGAGTTTCATAGTTGCTTGCCCCGCTTGCGCTTTAGAGCTAAGGGCCCTACTTATGGAGGTACTATATTACAATAGAGCGACTGCCGTCTGACGTCCGTAAGTGTTTTTACTGGGAAATCAAACCAAGAGGAACATGACTGGTGGTGTGTTAGTGGCCAACACTGTCAGATTTTTCCGACTACCTGAAGCCATCTGATACAACCTTACGATAACATCTGGGACCGGGACCAACGGCTTTACGTGCCTTCCTTAGTTGCTCGAGATAGAAAATGCCACTAAAGGCGACCGATACCATCTGGGCCACGTTTCGTCGTCGCTTGACACACACAATCGTGATGAACACGTGAGCTATCGAGCTGCTCATACATCAGTACAAAGCCCTTCACATGTAATATCGATCTGCGTCCATAGTTGCAAATCATAGAATTCTCGAGCATTCGAAATGAAATTGCGTCTCACACAGAGACAATCTATTCTACACGCTTCTGTTTCCAATTACGGTGAAATGTTCGCTTTTGTTACGATATTTATATATTTCTTGTGCACACTGTAATATAGGTAATATATAAAATACTGTAATATATAAAACTTATCATTAGTAAATTTTGGTACAATATTTAAGTATATGTTAATATTGATATTCTAAATTGAATCATTGATTCACGCCTGCAATATCCTTACCAAACTGGAAACAACTAAAGAAAGTAGGTATGTTTCCCGTGAGAATCGAACCCATGGCCTCCGGGTTTAAAGCAAACGCCTTAACTACTGGACCACGGAGGCAGTTAAACAAAAGATTAAACATCAGCTAATGAAGTGGGACTTTTAATTATTTATCTTAAATTCACTGCCTGAATCGTCTTAAAAACAACATATATATTTCAGATAAAAGCCTCAATAAATCAAACCTAAATTAAACAGACATTTCAACTTAATTATAATCAGTTTACTGCAGAAATCAAATGTTAAGCGTTAATTAAAACCACATCTAAGAAACTACATAGAAACTTAATGCTCTTAATAAATTAGCTACAATCTTTGAAGAGTGACTGAAGTAATCATTAATTAATTAATTGCTTATTGCACACAATATCTTACAGAGTATTTACAAAATGTAAAATTTGCTAAACAAGCTGATAATGAAACAGTAAATACTAAAGATTTTACACATGATTTCTAGTCAAACAAAAACATATTTTGTTTAAACTTCCGAAATAGGAGAGTATAGGAAAGAACAACAAAATTATAAATATATATACCAAACATAGTTTATTTTTACTCTTAGATATTTTTTTATCAAATTAATAAAAATCAATGTTGCTGAGGACGGAGTTTTTAGTTATAACAGGAACACTCATATCAGAAACAAAGAATTTAAAAGCGATTATTCAAAAACGTCATCGCTGAGACGTCGCCACTGAATCGTCACTTTATATTTATCGCAACTAGGTTGACACGATTTTACTTAAAAAACAACTGTCGTATTAAATCTTTCCCCACATCACCTGTAAGGTAATCGCGGTAATTTAAGCGAGGTAGGACATTTTGTAAGGACTAGTCCGTCTGGGAAAGTGGAGGACCCTGCAGAAGACCGCAGCCAAATAACACTGTGATGCAGTGTTATGTTCCTGCTGGTGAGTAGGGGGCACATTGCTGACAGCGGACAGTTCGGCAACGAGCTCGTGACATCTCCGGTGTTGCAGGCGTTAATAGGCTACAGTAACCACTCACAATCTGGTGGGCCTTACGCCTGTTTGCCTACTTAGGTGTATAAAAAAAATAAAAATAAAATTACGCGAACATTCAACGTCTGGTGTCAATAAATGAAATTTAACCGTTGTCTACAATTGCATTAAATTCATGAAATACAAGCAAACTAACAAACAGTTAATCAACAAACTTTTATTGCATCCGTACAAGTGTGCATATCAAACTTCTGTAATCATACATATTAATCCAGTAACTTTGTCGCCTGAAAGTATGGGGCAGTATGCATCAAATCCGGTAGTTCTGATTTTTTGCAGACTTGTTTATGATGTTGGCCTAATGAATAATCCAAGTTTGTGACCTCGAGCGCCGAACGCAACTTTGTCAAAAATCGAAAAACCCGCGAAAAATCGTTTGTTTTTCAAATTTTGGCGATTACGAGTATAACTCTAAAGACTAGTTTTTGAAAAAACTTTCTTATGAAGTTTTCAAAAAAAGACTAGTTTTGCTTCAATATGATACTAGAATTATCTCTGTAGACCCAATAGTTTCCGAGTTATAGCCTTTCAAAGTTTATCATTTTTTTCGAACTTCGCAATTTTTTGCAATATTTTAGACGTCACTCGAACAACTCCAGCAGGATGAAGTTCCAATTACCTCCGACGGAGTGTGCTAGTATTGCATGTATGAAGTCACGAATGCGACCCACCTGTAGCACGTTTTGAACCTACCCTAAGTTTTTTTTTTTTCATTTTAGTCGTTGACTGGCCTGTTGCCTATCACGTGAGTGCCATTTGCAATAAACAGGTAACTGTTAACCCTCTAACACTGTTTCACAGGTTGTGTGTCTTAAAACAATCTGATAAAGAATTGCGAGAGTTCTTCACTTACGAACTGTCACCAATCCCAATGTCATTATTCTCTGAACAGGGAATGAGAAAGGGCACAAAATCCACCTTGTGTTCAGTATTTTAACCTGTAACCTTAAATGAGAAACAAGGGATAACGAAGTTCGTAGTAGTGGATGGAAGGCATCTACTTCACAAAGTTGTGTGGCCTCGAAGCTCATCATTTGGTGCAATAGCTGACAGATACATACAGTACATTACTGCTCAATATGGTTCAAACGTGGCAGTAGTTTTCGATGGTTACCCCGTAGATGCTGTACAGAAAAACACAAAGAGTTCTGAGCGTCTTCGAAGAGCCAAGTCACACTCATCACGGGAGATAATCTTTGATGAGAAAACCATGGTACAGGTTCCTCAACAGAAATTCTTGTCAAATGACAAAAACAAGGTTCGTTTCATAAACCTGCTGACAACAAAAATAGGAAATCACAACATTAAAGTATCTCAGCAGAGGAAGATGCTGATAGGCTCATCATCACTACAGCTGTAACTGCTGCCTCTACCTATGATATAGTGGTAGTCGTTGGTGAGGACATTGGCTTGCTGGTCATCCTTACTGCGATCTCAAACCGTGAAATTTTTTACAATAAATGTGGAAGAGGCAAAGCGTCAGATGTCATGTATTCCAGTATCGCTTCTTCAAAATCCTCTTTGAAACCAGAGCCTTTCCTCTTCATCCATGCCTTTAGTGGTTGTCTATCTTCGTCATCTTGCTTCTTTGGCTTAGGGAAGAAGCAAATGATGTCCATAGTCGAAAAAAATCCGGACATTGAAAAGCAAGCTGCGATTTTTCTCAACACCAACTCTACACCTGACGAGATAACAGCAGCAGGAGAGCGAGTCATAATTGCTCTATACGGAGGCAACCCCAATACCCATAACCTTGACCAGCTGCGGTACCAACTATTCGCCAGGGCTGCGACGAAAACCAGCTTCAATGTAGCCAGGTTACCTCCTACACGAAACTGCTCGATTTCACTTCTTGCGGACATACCATCAGGTTAAAAATTTGTCCTTGCATCAGTAATACACATGACATATCATTCATAATTTTCTTTTCTCATGTACAATCTTCTTACAGGTACAGGCGAGGTTAGGAGTCACACTGAACCCTCTCTCCTCGGGGTGGATATCCACGCCACAAGGCCTCAACCCCAAAATGATGACCAGACATGCAGCCCCACAACACCTCTTGCAGATGATTTCTTGCGGCTGCACGAAGGGTTGTAGGAACGCGTTCAGCTGCAGGAAGGCAGGATTAAAATGCTCATCAGTCTGCAGGCACTGCAGCGGGGCTTCTTGTGACAATATATCTGATGTTGCCATAGCAGACATCCCAGAAGGCGACGATCTGTCCGATGTTGAAATGGAGGATGACTTGAAGGCACAAGACGTCGACGATTCATTACCATCCCCTGATGGGGATATGCCATCCCAATACGTCGATCCAGATACGGACGAACCTCAACCGGGACCTTCTAAGATGGCTAAATTAATTTGATTTTTTGATTCTTTTTTCCTAACAAATAAACTTATTAACTTTTGTTGTACTTTTCTTTTTTACTTCTTTATTCGTAGCTTAGGCTTTCACACTTCTCATTTTCTTTTTTAACATCCCATCATAAAAGTACAGGCTTCGATAGTATAATCAGGGTCAAAATTCATTCAGAACGACAGAAAAGTAAAAAAATGCTAAATTCGAGTAAAAATTTATAAACTTTGTAAGGCTGTATCTCGGAACCTATTGGGTCTACAGAAATAATTCTAGTATCATATTGTAGCAAATTTAGTCTACTTTAAAAACGTCCCAAAAAAGTTTTTTCAAAAACTAGTCCTTTAGGGTTATAGAAAAAATGAAAACCCTTTTTTCGCGCTTTTTTCGATTTGTGACAAAGTTGCGTTCGGCGCTCGAGGTCACAAACTTGGATTATTCATTGGGCTAACATCATAAACAAGTCTACAAAAAAAATCTGAACTACGGGATTTGACGCATACTGTGATGTATAAAGTTACTGGACTATATAGTTGAAAGTGTTCTGCAATAGTATCGCATTTTATCGGAATATTTTCTCGTCTTTCTCTTAGCCTACCCTGGAAAATGCTTCCCATTTTCAGTGTAAGATCTCAAAATATTTATTTACCTTCATAAGTTACGGTACATACTCGTATTGCATTATGGTATCCATCGATACTTCTATACTATCGGTCCATGCTAATATCATAAGCGCAGAAGTCTGTCTGTCTGATAATGCTTTTACGGCCAAACCGCTAAACGGATTTTGATGAAATTTGATATGAATACAGTTGAAGACGCGGGGTCAAACATAGGCTACTTTTTGACTTAGGTGGAGCTGCGGGAAACTGCTAGTATTTTAAATTTAGTAAATTGTAACTTTTTAGGAGTAGCTTTCACTGTTCATGAGATACAGACTATTGACAGACAGACAGACTGTCAGTGGAGTCTTATAGGTCCTGTTATCACCTTTGGGTACGAAACCCTAAAAACATCACTACATAAGAAAACATTAACCTAGGTACATTGTGCAGAACTAAGCAAACTGAGATAAGTGTATCGTATCCAGCGCATTCCAATGGAAAACTTACCCAGGAAGTTTCTGCTAGTTGTGAATTGGTATGTATTTTTTAAACACAAAACATCACCTCATTCCCTGCTTCGAGAATAATTTCAATCATTGTATTTATTTATTATTTTCAGCCCCGTCTATTGTAGGTCCGACTAGATACGAATATACCCTAGTAAAGGATGCCATAAATTCGTATTCCGATTGCAAGCGATCGGACAAATCATAAACTTTAATATTTTATGCGCCAGTAAATTTTATGGAGTAAACAGTCTGCTTCGAACGATAAGTTATTGAAAACACCAACTCAACATTACACTACAAAGAGCTTAAACTTAATTTCAGAGCGAAAGTCCCTCCAAACAGGCTTGTTTCATTCGTAAGGCCAAAGTTTACCCTGACAAATGAAACAAATAATTATTATCATTTTGGAATGCTTTGAATATTTTAACGTAATAAAAAATACCTGAGTTTTCATCTAGTCTTCTAGCGTTAATACCATTACCTAATACGAGTGCTTCTAGACTGAAATCGGTTTTGCTTCGTATACCGAGGTCTGATAAGGTTTTGAATGTTATAATGTTATTCCTCAAAACATAGAGCATAGGACTTCGATATAAACATAGTTATTGTATGCTCAATAGGTGTTGTAGAAAATTTAAAATTATTTTACCTGTCTACCTGCATGACGTCATCCCTTCTAGAATCAGCCTTTGCTGGCTGAATTTCTGAAAATTCCAAAAGAGTTCCAAGCCTGTCTCTTATTATCTCTTGAAGATTTAAAGAAATATATATTTTTAAAACTAAAACTAAACGACGACATAACCAAAAAAAAAAACTATAAAGTCAATTTCACGCCTATGTTTCATCCGGAATGGTAATATAGAGACTATAGATTGATAATTTTGACCAATTATTTATCTAAGAAAGATACATTAAATATTTCACACTGATTAAACTTAATATAAACTATCTTCCCAAAGACCAATTCTTAAAATAATCAAAATGAGGAATAGTCCTCAATCAAAAAAGGTCGCTTGAATGGACGAAATGTCATCATTTATTATAAATGGAATCATTTATTTTATAAATTTATTCCGCATCAATTATTGATCTGCTGTTCATTAATGTTCCATTTGATATTTGTTTAACTCTCGACTAAAACTATTTGGGTCGTGCGACGCTCGAAATGTAGAACGCTTCGTTATTGGTTTTGGCATAGCAGAAATGTTGTATTTTAATAAATACAAAATTTATAATTTCAACGAGCGGTTTCCCACAGCTCCGCCTGCGTTAAAAAGTAGCCTATTTATGACCCCGGGTCTTCAACTATATTCATACCAAATTTCATCAAAATCCGTTCAGCGGTTTGGCCGTGAAAGCGTAACAGATAGATAGCCAGATAGACAGACAGACAGACTTTCGCATTTATAATATTAGTATGGATTAGTATGGATAATGTTCACTGCAAACCGTATCCATATTTTTTTGTAAAGTAAAAAAATTATGGCCTATCTGTTTGAAAGTTGTTACAAAGATGTACTTGCCTTTGGCTAACACACTGGAATTGGCAGATCTTAAAGGATGCTAAAATATTTCTCAGAAGAGACTCAGTCATACTCATAAAAATAATGCATAATCCAATTAATCAGTAATGCCAATTTTATAACAAGAGTACAAAAAATAACCAGATGTTAGCGGCTCCAGAGCCCAGCTTCCGATTTAGTAAACCAGCTTGGAATACAATCAGAAGAACGCCTACTAGATGATGACGACAAAATCAGTTGCCACTATTTCCATTGTTATATTTAGCACATTAATTTCACTGCTAATGGTTCTGACATAAAAAATAACGTATGAACCTACAAGTTCCCCTCACGAAGTCACCGGTTCACATCCCATTTCGTTTCTCTTGAGCGAAATAGGTCGTTGCGGCGACTGCTGAACAACGTGACACCGTCGGCGGAACAATTGATATAGGCTTTCCAATTTCCTTAGCTGTTAGGGAAATAAACGCTTTTGCACGTATTCCCGCTGAAATAAGTGCTACGGGATAATAGTACCGCGACATGTATTTTACTCGTAATTTTATGTACAGTGTGCTTCAGATAAAAATGTACTACTTTAGATGAAAGTTTAAGGGTAGGTGCTAAACACTTCTACTAAACCCACCGTTCATGTGAAAATTATTTTTCGGAGGTGAGAAACGTATTCAATTTTGATGACCTGCTGAAAACATGTAAGTTTTATGTGCTAACCCATAAAAAGTCATTGAAAATCAATGCAGTTAATGTTATGTGTGTGTGAGAATAGAATAAATGCTTCTTTTGCTATGACTACTTACGTTACGATGAAATATTACCAAAGAAAGAAAAAATTTAAAAAAAACGATAGAAATGAATTTCATCGGCCGACAAAAATAATGCATTACCTGAATAACGTGAATTCAAAGCAGCTTAAAATTCATCTAGAAAGGCCGAGATGATGTGACAGAGTGCTCCTATGTACGATTGAAATGCAGATGGCGAACATATAGTTATTGAATGATGAGTCACACAATGGAGGCGTTTACACACTAGGTTAGTAATAAGCTCTCGTATGCATAATTTGGCCTCCACTAATACTCGGAGCGTTCCGTTTTGCCTCTAAGCTTGCCTTTGTGACGTCTGCCTTTTGTTTATGGTTGCAAAGGCACAGATTTTCATATGTAACATAGTTTTCATTTGTTCAAATATCAAATAGATATTACTTATTAAAATTCAAGTCATGCTTTTCTATTAAAATAATAGGATTTTTATTTTCTTTTGATAACAACATGACATGATTGCTCCTTTCATTTTCACATTTTGTAGGGATTAATACTTATTGTATACACGCGTTTTAAAAATATTTTCATGTAGAATTCCATCAAAGTCATAATGCATGCATTTAAAATTTAAATACCTATATTATATTAGTACCATTTAGTTATTTTGAATTAAAAACAGTGTAAATGCTAAAGGAAATTCCATTAAGTACGAAAATTATACAAACGAACACATTTATTACGACAATATATCCTCTAAATGGCCATAATCTATGACTCCGATCACATTCTTCAAAAAGATTTCCAAAATCTGTTCCTAAGTATTAACACTGCGAATTGGCATCAATAACTTTAATAGATCCCGAACTCGTGGGAAACTTTCTTTTATAACTTTTCCGCCAATCATCTTTGGTGTTATAAGTATTATTTTTTCTCTCTTAATTGGTAAATATTAACAATGCTGCATGTAAAGTACATAACCTGTTTTAAAAGTCCCTTAAAGCATTGACTGTTATAGGCTTCAGTTATTTTACTTCTATGGTTGTAATTAATTAATTAGTCATTTACCTTTGACTATCGAAATGGCAAATCTGTTATGTAATTTGGTACAATCATGTTAAGATGATTTTTTTGTACCTATAATATAATTTGTAATTTGGCAAATAAAGTGTCCTTTACTGTAGTGGGCAATAAAGAGCTTATAAATAATTATGTTAATATCTTGTTTTAAGAATTTCTAATCGTTACTAGTAGCTACAAGGTTTCGAGTAAAAGAAACAAAATAGTTAACAGTACAATTAAATAGTAAACAAATCAGAATGAAACATCATGAGTAAAAAGTCGTTAGTTCTGGTAACTGTACCACGATGTACTTCATACGATATGTATATTTCAATGGACGTTTTTGTAAGAACATAAGTAGTCATCAAACGATACCGTCGTTATTGAAGATAATGATAAATATTTTATAATTATTAAACCCTGATATTAAGAGAGTCCGCCATTTGTTATAATTATTTTTACTCGTGGAACAAAAGCTTAGTTTAGTTTCAATAAAAATATTAAAAAAATAAAAAACAAATTGTGAACAAATTATCTATTTAAATTCGTAAACAGAAAGATAGAAAATTTATGTGAATGCTTGAAGGCCTTGTATGAGTGGATTGCATGACAAATATTGAAAAATTATCCCTAGGCGTCAAAACAACCAGCTGAGGATACAGATAAGAAAACGCTAATATGAAAAAGACAGAGCCCTTAATATTTTTTCGTGGCAAAACCTTCTAAATATAATTTGATAATAACCCAATTATTTTCAACTAAAATAATCGTCCTATCGTTTACTCAAATAATGCAAGCTTAAAGCCAGGAAGAACTGGACAAAATGAAAAAAAACTATGAACTAGCCTTTATTTGTAAATGAGCTGCAGGTAATCCTATAAATATACTCGTACTTCAATCAGCTCGATAGACACTTTGGCAAGCTTAATTTGGCTGGCTCGATTTAGGAACTAGCTGATTTTTTGTAGCAAAATCACAAATTTTGTAAACCAATAAAACAATACAAATACTTTTTATTGCACCAAGACATAAAATTAAATAATTACCATTAAATTAAACTATTTCAATAGGATTAATGTCTAACAATCGCAAAAACAAAAAACATCAACTATTATTATTTTTAATGGATCTTAGATGATGTAGAATGAATCCTAAGTACTATTTGAGACCAAATAAATGTAAGTGACATTCTCTTTCCTTTAAAGAGATTTCAGTCAATTACGTCACAAAATATCTCCATAAATAAGAGAATGATAATAAGTATTTTTATCTAAAAGCAAATACGAAACTCTCAGAGATGTTTACGACAAACTTAATTACAATTTCGTCACAAGTAAAAATTAGAAGTACTGTAAAAGGAGCTCGTTTCAAACTTGACGGCTACTGCTAACAACCAATTAAAATAGAAATCGCTACGCAGGTATGTATATACTTATATATTATATTTTTCTCTGTAAATGAATTCCTCGAAGGGACAACAAAGGCCCAGAGGCAGCGTAATCTTAAGAGGGTCTTGTAATTTTGCCTCCAGCGAGGCCCTGCAATTAATACTCCGCTTTTTCAACATATATTTTTAGTCAATACCCATTTTAATAGCTACAGGTTTTCATTCCAAATAAACTGAAATTCAAATATCTGGCAATCAATTTATGTTGAAATAATATACAAACCAAATGAATATTATATATAGTTAAGTTTCAACTTTACCCATAGAGTGCTTTTTATATAAATACTTGTTACGATAATACGATGTTTCGATTCCGAACAATATTCCAGTTTATTTCAATTGTTTTATATTGAAATGTGAATTCAAGTGAAAAGTGGCTTTTACATGAATCTGTTTTTCCAATAGATTTCTTTTACGTTTTTGTTTATTGAACTGGATGACACTCACGTAGACGTTGTCACTCTAAGAGCTTTCTTATTTTTAATATGACTAGGGTTTTTTTCGCTTGAGGCATTGTTGTTACTATTTTATAGGTCTCTTCACAAAATCTTCCTAATATTAAGCGATAGATATCGTAGCATGTTGAGTGTCTGAAAGGCATTCCTAAGATAAATGTGATGCACAAATAAGATTGAAATTGTAAAAAAAATATGTAAGTGTAAATAGATTTATACTAGCTATTGACCGCGGCTTTGCACCTTTTTCGTGGTAAAAGGTAAGGTATATCCTCTTCTTCAGTACTCCTTACCATAAGTAGGTATGCAAACTTTTAGCAAGATTGGTTTAGTTGTTATAGGACTTCAAGACACAAGTGAAAGACCATTTATCTTTCTATCACCTAAACCTCTTCCAGAGATAATCTTTTTGTCTGCTGTTCGAATATTACCCACCATAGTTGTAATTTTCCCTCATTAAATTGTCAATTTATTGATACGCTTAAAAATAGGTATGTATATTTATTTACGTTGTGTAATGCATGCGTATATGTGCACCACATATATTTACATTGGTATATTTTTTGTATGTGCTGCATAGGTACGTTATGCTTTTATGTTTTATGTTTCACTTTTTCCAATTGTTAATTTGCGCCTAACTTCCTATTTCATATCATGAAGTCCTACCTGTTGGTTGCCTGGAAGAAATTGCTCTAGCGATAAGGCCGCCTTTGTACCATAGATAATAATAATATTCATGTACTTTCTACAATTTGGTGCAATAAAGGGTTATTTATTATTATTATTTATAAAGGATGAAGATGTAACAAACAAACAAAATAAACAAATTCACTATACTAGCTAGGATCCCCATTAAATTAAAAAAAATATGTGTAACAATCGCGAAAGCATAAGAAATCAATATGTAAGTAATCCTAATGATTGTTTGTTGGTACATAATTTTATAGAGTTGAGTGCATCCATTGTAAAAGTATGGTAATTTTTGTAATAATAAAGTAATAAATAAAAAAATTAAGACATTTGTCATATTGCAGCATCTCCTGCCTTCTTAATTGTTCGTAGCACCGTAGTGACCGCGCGCGGCAGCGGCGTAGCGTATTTATAATAGTAGCACGACGCGGCGTAGCAAATATTCGTAGCGAATCGTAGTCTTACTAAGGCTCTCGGATATTAATCATTGCTCTCAATTAGTAACAAGAGTTTTAAAATAATGAATACCGTGAATTAGTCTAATTTTGTTGTTACTAGTTTTACAAAAACGAAGCTATATCAGTTCCTCATCACATTATTAACATCAAATACATTTGTTAAACATATTATTAGGTTGGGGAAAAAGTCTTTCCTTATATAATATGTATGAACTTGTAATAAAATCTCTTTGGCAATACTATTTGTAACTTGCTGGTTTTGGTATCATCAAAAGTTTAAATTTTAAAGAAGATAATTCCAAATTTAAATTAGGAAAATGTGTGATTTTCATTTGTTTTTCTCACCGGCAAGATGAGTGAATCTAATGAAGAAATTCGATACATTTTAAAATTAAGGTAACAATGCAACGCAAGCCGCGAGAAAAAATTGTGATGTTTATGGACCTAGTGCAATGTCTGTGAGAGTAGCACAAATTTGGTTTAAGCGTTTTCAATCCGGAAATTTTGATGTCAAAGGCCGGTCAGGCTTCACAGACTGTGGCGAAACCCGAGTTAACTCGCAACAAGGTAATTCTGTGTGTGTGGTGGGATTTTAAGGGCATTATTCATTATGAGCTATTACCACCAGGCAGGACCATCGATTCTAAACTCTACTGCGAACTGATGAGATTAAAGCAAGAAGTTGAAAGAAAGCGGCCGGAATCAACAGAAAGGCTGTGGTGTGGCTGGGAGGTGTTAATGCATCTGCCGTATAGTCGTGACCTTGCACCTTCAGATTTCCATCTGTTTCGGTCTCTTCGCAATTCTTTAAGCAGTATCAGGTTAACATCACGAGAGGACTGCCAAAACCACTTGTCGCGGTATTTTGATCAGAAGCCTCAAAATTTCTATAGCAATGGGATCATGTCCCTAGCTACAAGATGGCAGAAAGTAATCGAACAAAATGGCACCTACATACTTTAGTTAAATGTAAATAAACTATATTAAAAAAAATTTTGAATTTCCTAAAAGGCGAAGGAACTTTTTCCCCAACCTATTACAGATTAAATAGTATTAAAAACTTATTAAGAACTAGCTTTTTCCGCAGCTCCGCCTGCGACAAAAAGTAACCTATGTTTGACTCAGGGTTTTCAACTATATTCATACCAAATTTCATCAAAATCCGTTCAGCGGTTTAGCCGTGAAAGCATAACAGACAGACAGACTTTCACATTTATAATATTAGTATGGATAACAAAACTTGATTTAGGTTAGACCTATCTTAGTAAGACCTAGTAAGAATAAGGGTGACTGATTTATCAACAACGCCCAGCCTAAACCATTAAAGCTATAAACCTGAAATTTGGACAGAAGTTTTATGATATTACAAAGTGATCAGATAAGAAAGATTTTTTCAGAATTCACCCCCTGTGGGGGTCAAACAGGGGTCCAAAGTATGTATGGGAGAAGGAGATTAGTTAGTCCGTTTCATTTGAAACTACACAAGATTATTTCTTTTAATAAATGATTAAATACGCGTTTCAGGACTTTTCATAATAACCACATTTATCATAATTTAAGGGGGAAAAAGCAAAACCTAAACGATTACGGCTCTGTCAATGAATTTTGGCATGTGGGTTACTGTTTTGATCGAGGGGTGCACTAAGAATGGAATTCTCAAAATTCAAATGAGAGTCCAAAGTATATATGGGGGAAGGAGATTAGGTTAGTCAGTTTCATTCGAAACTTCACAATATTATTTCTTTTTATAAATGAAACCTGTTTCAGGATTTTTCAGATTTCACCCTCTAAATGGAGGATAAGGGGGACATGGTCCGAAAGAGCAAAAACTTAACGATCACTGATATCTCAATTAGTTTTGCCATGTAGGTTCTATAGGCGTGTATTCTATTGTATATTTAAAGAGGTTCAATAATTAAGAGTTTTTTCTATGTGCACATTTTATGGGGATTTATAAAAATCTAAATAGCTAAATCTTGACTTTTTTAAATGTAACTCCTGAAAGGAGCAAATGGGACAAAGTATAAAAAAAGAAAATTTATAATATCATTGATCGTCAATGAATTTTAGCAAATATTTTTCTTTTATTTGCTAAAAGGGTGAAATGGGGTCCAAACATGTATGGGAAAAATATAAGCATTTTATTCACATCAAAAATTTATTTGTTTGTAATAAGTAAATATCTTTTTTAGGATATTTTGCATTAACCCTAAAAGGTGGAAAAAGTTGTGTCTCATTGATTGTGTTTATTTTAGCAAGGGGGCTCCTTTTGTAATCAGCGGGTGCACTGAGCAAGGAGTTTTCAAAACGTACCACCGTACGTACCGTAAGGGGGTGTAATAGGGTACGAAGTAGGTAAAGGGGAGATAGATTAGTTAGACCGTTTAATTCGAAACTTTACAAAATTATTTCTTTTGATGAATGAACAAATACCTCTATCAGTATTTTAGAATTTCAGTTCTATAAGGGGGAACAAACGCTGACTAAACTATAATTGATCTATATCATTGTATTTTAGCAAGTGGGTTTCTTTGTTATCATGGGGTGTGCACTAAGAAAGAATTTTCCAAAATTAACAGAAGCGAAACTGATGTTCAAAGTATGTATGGGGGAGGAGATTAGTTAGTCCGTTGCAGTCGAAACTTCACAAGATTATTTGTTTAGATAAATGATTTGTTACCTCTATTAAGTATTTTAGACTTCAGCCTTTGAATGGGGGACATGGATATTGTTTGTATGGTTTACCGAAAATAACAACTATTTTAAAACCCGACGTGCTATATGTGATATACTATCAATCCCTATGGAATCCGATAGGGTAGTAATCTTCAAAACACATAAAAAAAAAGCTCCTGAGAGACCTCTCATATATAATCTAAGTGATTCAAACCTCATTGGAAATCCTTTTTGATCAGGCGGGCTTAGCCGCGGGCAACAGCTAGTGTATAAATATTTTAATAAGATTTACAAATAAATAAATAGTTGGCCAAAACAAACTATTTGAAGAATTCACAAATCACTTTATATTATTGTAGCAAAGTTTTCCCACTAATTTTATTTTAAAAGCTTTCTATAGTACGTTGTAAACTAAATGATACTCATAAAATCTTTTATGAATTTATTAACTTTCAAACTTCAGCTTTCTACGGTTAAGTGCTCACATATCAGACTAGTTTTGCTGACCAGTGATTTAATGAAGGGTTGCAATACAATACAAATCTTTTTATTTCACAAGAAGGATACATGGTTAAATTTTAACCATGGATTTAAAATAAATGTTTTTTTTAAGCCGACGCTGATGCGGTCAAGTTTAAAAGTAATTAATTAATATTACAAGCCGTTCCCGTGGTATTTTCAGTACACACACATTTGAGCTCTCTGCTATACCCAAAGGTTGACTGTTAGATAATGCTTTTAGCATTAAGTCCGCCTATTGTGCTTCACAAATTGTAATTTGTACAATGAAGGTTAAATAAATAAATAAAAAATATTGTCTTTATTTACAAAGAAATTACTAAACCAATTTTGTAATATTTATAAGACTTATCTGAAAATCATATTGTCTCAATTAAGAAGTGTTTACAAAAAGAACAGCCTAATTGAGAACATTTTCCTTATTTAATTCTGTTGAAAACTAAATTTTCCACCTTCAAAAGGGCAGTTAATGTTCGCGCCCATTGAACACCAAATAAACCCTTCTGTCACGTACGACTTTAACTACCTGTACAAACTGTAATCTCGGGTCTAACTCGCCTGCTTACGGACAAACAGCCACTAAATTATTTACTTTTCAGAGGATCCCGTGTATTTAGTCTGGTTAAACGACACATAAACTTTGTACTATAATCTTAAATTATAAGTCTACAGTCCGCTTGAAAAAGGCGTTGTTAAATATAGTCGACACGCTAAGACGAAGAATAGAACGACAAGCTGCCATATCGATTGAAGTGCATTTGGGTTGGTCAACTGGTTGTGTACCTTGAACGATAGGTAATTGTCACTATCACATCGTGGAATGCTTGCAATGAGTCGCAGAAAACGAGGCCGGCCACGGAATTATTAGAGTGACAGACTAAATGGCTTCTAAGCGGTTGTTTGATTTGACCTTGAATAGAGATATTTAAAGGATGGAGAGGAAAAGGTTATCACTTTAAAATAATCAACAAAAGATAATAAGTATTAATGATAATTATAATTCATCTAATATCCAGTGGGTATAGTACATCACGTAGTTATTGCTCCATGGGTTACACCCTGCACGTGATGTATAGTAAACTCGAATTCTCAGAAACGGAATTAGCATGCTGATAATATTAGCAGTTAAAGTTATACAAAAAATGTTCGATAAGAATCGATTTAACGAAAAGTCTACTGGAGTGGCACTTCATGCAGACACTAATAAAATATAAATAAATACATTTGGTATGACATACAATCGTGCTGCTTGTGCATAAACGTTCTTTGTTAAACTTAAATACCTACGTCGTATTACATAAGATAATAAAACCAAGAATAAAATTGAAATTCAAAGTATTGTGATATTTTTCTCCTTTGTTGCAGATGATTCAGACAATACATTCAAAAGAGAAAGGAATATTGGTGTTATTTTTTATGCAAAATGTGAGTATACTTCTGACCCAATTCTGAACCGACCTGAATTAACCAGTAAACGAAATATGATATGATGATATGCTATAAATGCATCTTGTATGTTGTTTTAATGTACGTGGAGCATATTTGTGTAATCAAATATATTATCTCTTCTACATACTTACCATATTCTGTTAAAAGTACCTAAGAAATGGATATATTTTTTCGTCATAAAAGATTACTTTTCCTTATCCATCCATGTAAGCCAATTCATATGTTATCTATTTTTAAGCACACAATTCACAGACAGTGGCAATGTTTGGTGTACACTCTACCATGCAACGATTAATGATTGGATGTACACCAAACTCTACATCCTAACGGTTGACTGGGAGAGAATGCTTTTAGTATTAAATCCGCCACTTGTAAAAGTATTTTTTTGCTTGTAGTACAATTAAGATTTATAAATTATTTATTTACATAATACATCAGACTGTATCGAACACAGTGCCAAGTTAAAATCCACAGGTATTATAATAATACAACTCCACAGAAAGGAGCGAGTTAAATTATTATTATTTTCGTTCAGCAGTCATTAGGAGGAATAAAATTAGCATGAAATTCAATTAGCAAGGTACTTAAAACGAAACGTTTAAGGAAGTTCCCGCCACGTCCCCAGAGTTGTCACAAACAAAAACTAGAACGATCATTACGTTAAGCTGGCAACATTTTTGGGTCACAATTTGCTCTTTATTTAATTTTGTATTTGTAATACGCTAGTACATAAAAATAACTGGTTAACTCGGGTTGAAATTTGATTTATTTAGAACTTCGCAAACAACACATTTTTTTAACACAACATTTTTATTTCTTTGTGAATTAAAACATAAAATAATGTTTAAAAGTATTTACAAAAATTAAGTACAAAAGTCTGAAAATTTTGCGATCAGCTCAGAATTTAAACAACATATAACAAATAAGTATTTTTTCCATCTGAAATTATTAACTGTGTACCATTTTCTGTCTTCTTAGAATCTATACCTATGAGAATAAAGGTCAATTTTATAATAATACTAAATAAAGCACTAATAGACCGGCCTAATGTAATGAACATTAAAACGTGTGTCGGATCCCCATAAAAATCTACTGGTAAGGGTCTTTACGATCGCCTATTGCCGACTTAGACTTTCTTAATGCCGTTGATTATTCATTAGATAACCATCATTGTCTTCAGGGAGAGTTCAAATGGGCCAACGTTAGAGGAATTTTACTTTTAAATACAAGGTGCTCTCGGTGCTTATATAACCCATATATTCAACAAATAAATAAATAAAATCGAAATCGTCGAGTGAAACTACCCTATTTCATTATGCAGTAAATTATTTTAACAAAAATGAAAGTTTATAATAGAAAAAGACGCGGGGCCCATTGGAATTTTCATAACAACAATCCTAATTAAAAATGTTTAATTTCAGACAAAATAGAATAAAGGCTAATTAAGAAATAAAGTTTTGTTCTAAAAAAGCAAATTTACATTCATGAAAAAAATATTGAAACATTTGCCTACGTCACCAATAAGTGATTGATCACCTTGATATTCATCTTTGACCTTTCCATGCCTTGTCTCTTGAAAATGTCTTGGTTTCATCTATCTACAATGGATGGATTACTTCTATTATCAATCCCATTACCCTTCTTAACATTAGTTGATTTTATTTCCTTTCTATCCTCTGGGTTTTTGTGCCTATTGAAAAGGTCCTCCGTTCTTTCGTATTCAGGTGCACGATCCTGAATGGTGCTTCAAAGTCAAACAACGTTTCGACGTGAATTTGCAATATTATGTTCCTGGTCTGGGAAAGGGACGTCGTTACAGCTAGTGCGTTTTTCTTTTTTTTTGGTCCTTTGATAGTTTCAAATAATGAAATTGGACTAATAAAGAACAAAATACTTCATACTGTGTGTAGCTGTGTCCCGTTTTCACTACTTTACTTAGCATAAGCTGGCTTTCTGGCTTCTAGAACACGGAAATAATTTAGGAATAATTCGATATAATGATGCTACCCTCATATTTATTAGTATCTACTACATAATCTTGCAAAGTTCTTAAATAATTATTGAAGCGTTATTTTTAACTTCTGTAACAAATTATTTGCCAAACAAAACAATGCTCAAAAATCAAAACATGTTATATTGTACTTCCTTGTTACATTTATTTGTTGTATTAACCCTGTATCGGTACTTTACACACTTGCACATATTTTCAGTATATTAAATGCTGATTTAAATGCTCTATGTACCAATAACTAGAAACAAATTAAAATTTGCTGGAATGCCCTTAATAGTTCTGAAGTATCGGGTTTATCGAAATTGGAAATTTTGAACTGTAGCATAAGTTTTAACAAGCAACTGACCGAGGGTCTGTCGTCAATATATATTTTATTGTAGACTATGTAAATACATGGTTCATTATAATTACATTACCAACTATAATACCTAAGTAGAACTATATTATAAGTTTTTACCTCTTACGCAGTAGTGCAATAAACAGTCATGGATCATTAGTCAATAGGTGGTTATTACCAATGAAAGAGAAGTGTGCATTTCTATCTTTCATAACATTCACCACTATTCACCAGGGTGTACATAGTCAATTGACAATATAACCTACTCGAAATGATGATGATAACATTAAATTATTTTAATACGTTTTTTTTTGATCGCGGAAACATAAGAAATCAGTTTTGGACCACTTGTGTTACACATTACATAATCTCAATCATTGACAGACAGATTATACAAGTAAAAGGAAAGCTAGGCCAACAGGCACATGATGCATTCGCATCGTAAGTGGTCAACACTGTGCCATTTTTTGAATGCTAAAATGTATCTGATACAGCTAAGATTATCATTTAGCAATGTAAAGATTACATAAATGTAGCAATTTAAAGTTTACTACAATTAATCTGAAAGTCAGTCATCTAAATTAAATTAAAATTCAACTTTAATTCCTTCATTAAATTAAACTATTTTAATACGGTTTTATCGCGTTTATTACTTATTTATAAAATAGTTTAATTTAATGAATAACAATCGCGAAAACATAAGAAAACATTTAATTCCTTCATTCATTTCGAGTGGCTTACATGGGCAATCGACCCTGTGCACCCTAGTGTCAGAGTTATTCAGAACAGCCTTTTGGCTTCTGACGTAAAGCTAAAACTAACTAACTAAACTAACTATAATTTTTTATTAAATTGTTAATGCACAACACTAAAGTTTTTGTTAATTAGAAACGGTATAACAAATAGATAATCTTTTTATTCTGACACTAGGAAGTACAAGTTCGATTAACCATGTAACCTACTCGATATGAATGAGCCTTTTCAATTTGAAAGTCAGTTGAAAAAAAATATTAATGGCGAAGCAACGCTAACAAGCGGCTAAGGTTGCACCATTGTTTAACCACCCGATATTTCATGCAGAGAACAAAATTGGCTACTATTATGTAAAATATGAGATGTTGCGAGCGCACGTACGAATGAAAATGCTGTGTAAACAATTTTGCTACCGCGAAATTAAAATAATTAAGATATTTTTCACTTTGCTTTTCTATTTACTGTTTATTCTTTCTTTACTTTTTGAAACTGTAATATTGGCAATTCTTTTTCGAATTTATTTGAAGCTTGAAATATATTTTACGGATTTAATGAAAAAGAAGTGTGCAATTCCATCTCTCAGGCTCCACTAAGTATCCTGCCTAATTTTGCGAAAGTTCTAAGTAAATGTGATTTTATATAAGCCCACTTATGGCTTGAATTAGAATGGAATAGAGGCCACTGGCAACATAAAAAAGAATCACCTTAGCCTCACATACACACATACATACAAGAAACCGTTATAAAAAGAAAAAGTTAAGATAAAAGATAAAATATAAAAAGCCTTTATTGTTTGAATGTAATTAAATTTTTCGATCGCTGAAAATGTGTCATTATAGCATCATGTTATTTACTGAGGTCTAATTGAATGGAGCGAGAGCGCGAGGGTTTTAAAATTAATTTTAAACTTTACCCGTGCCCATCAATCAAAAAACAATCCAAATTGAACAACGTTCCCGTTTGTTCACAGCTCTTTTAAAAAAATGCTTTTTGACCATCAGTTAATTGAGGAGCGGTAAGTATTCACATCAAAATAAATAATTTAAGGTATTTTATTTTTTATGATCAACTAGCTGTTTCCCGCAGCTCCGCCTGCGATAAAAAGTAGCCTATGTTTGACCCCGGGTCTTCAACTATATTCAAACCGAATTTCAACAAAATCCATGTTCAAGATCGACCGCTTGCAGTTGTTGAAGGACGTATCTGAATTTTTGATCATCGGATGTCTTGAGTGGATCGATGACCGCTTCAAATTGAATAAACCATGCTCGAGGGAATTCCCGCCAGAAGGGTAGTAGCCTGGACTGGATAGAGACTGCGCCAACGATGCCGACGTCCGCATCAATAGAAATGTTTGCCTCGCCAGCAGTAGGGGCCGTAGATTTGGCAGCTTCCTGTTCAGCCATTCTTCAAGCGGAGCGGCGTCGGGGTCACCAAATGTGGAGGTTCGTGTGAGGAGATGAACAAAGTCGAAGTCCAGATTTGCAGTAATTTTATTTTTGCTAAACTTATATTTATATGTACAGAGATTTACAAACTAACCAATAGGAACTAAGAAAATAAAAAGGACACATAGAATTATCGAAATTATAGCCAATAGTCATGCAGCTTAATTTTAACAAAATATGTGGTACAGTGACGGCGCGGGGCGCACCCCCGAAGGCGCCTGCGGGCTCATATAAAATAAAAATCCGATGGCCGTGCGCAAAACATTAGCTGGCGCGCGTTTCGACGATGCATGTCTCCCCATAAACCTAATATATTTTGTACTTTTATTCACAACCCGGAAGATTATCTATTTAGATAATGTGGGCAAAATTGAGTCGCCTAATATTTGCGTCATTTTATGAAAGATAACGACCATCTGCCAGATTTAATAGACCTTATGTTGCATACAATAGTTAGCGTTAGATATTTTTGACTTCGCGCTTGAAAAATGTTTAAATTCTCAAATAATAGATTACCCAAAACATTATATCCTTAAAAAATATTTCTATTACTTTTGAATTAATAGTTTCAAAAGTTAAAATTAATTGATTTAATACCTTTTAAGTCGTTATCGTTTCTCGAGAACAGGAGGATTTATATTTCTACCCCCGCAATTGTAGAAGGGCTTCGACATTCGGGCATTCACCTGTACCTATTGCTTTCTTGAAAATTATTTGTTATAATTTCTTAGATAATTTATAGAAAATTCAGTGCTATTTGTGCGCCAGATAATGTTCATCATACCTAGCAACATTTATCCTAAGTAAATTACGTTATTATTTTTATTTGTCTATATGTCAACTATTTATCTCATCTCCGTACATAATTAAAGCTTTTAAAAAGTGTACACTGAACATATTGTAAAATGGTAAAAATCTATTCTTGCACAGGTAGTTACTTGTATTTTTTTTTTGTATCATCCATAACCAAAAACGACAAAACTACATTACATGAAATTTATCAAAACCTCTTCTTACATCTGATGCTTACATATTTAAATCTTCAACGAACATAGAAATAAGACAAGAGTTTTTATTTCACGAGAAAGAGCTAAATGATGCTCTTTATTGTTTTTTTTTTTTTAATAGAAAACGAAATCAGAAAGGGATTTGGAGCTACGTGCATTTATGAGTTTGCGAGTAGGACATAATAAAAGGAAACGAAGTTAATGGAACAATCCTCTGCGCACAATGCAGGAAAATGAACGAAGAAAAAACGGTGTAGTAGAATATAGATGTTAGGTGGAAACATTGATGTGTTTTCAGGCCTTATAATTTTATTTTACAAATAGATACACAAACGGAATACAAGCAAAAGTGAGACAAAATGAACAAAAAAAAATACATTACTATAGTGTACACGGATATTCAGAATTAACGCAAGAACGAACATGCAATATTATCTTAAAATAAATATTTTGATATAATTTTTTTATAGAAAATTGGTTCAAAAGGTGACGAATAATTCATTCATATTGTGTGAATTACAAGCTTAACTACGAGGTCAAGGAAAAACGTTTAAAACTAGACATATCCCCAAGTTTTAGTTGCTACTAATTCAACTGCATAGTTTCATAACTTGGACTTAGATTTTCTTTCCTTAATTTTATTCGATTTCTTGATTGAATAACGTTAACCTCATTTTAATAATGTTAAGGCTAAAATTTCAAAGACAAACATATGATTTAGAAGCAAATTGCTAATTCACTTTATCACTACTTTTTGGCGGGAATCATTCTATCCAAAACCAACTAGGACTCATGGCGCCATCTATAACCTCTTTCAGGAGCATTTTCACAACTAGCACCTACTAAGCGCTTTGCACTGAACAGCTCCTCGTTCACCGCCCTCTACCGGAAAATCGCGATACTACAGCGAAAATCGTAGTACAGCGTTCGTTGAAGCGGGAATTTCCTACAAAATCCGTGTCGCTAGTATCTTTTATATCCCTCCAATTGACTGCTGTTAATAATTAAAATAAATGTGACTCTATTTTTATATAATATAGGTACACTACCTTGACTTTAATAGATATGCAAAGTTTCATCAACGTTCATAATTCTTGTTCTTAACACGTATACTTATTTCAACACAAAATACCTCCATATTTCAAGTGATTAATGATATTGAATGTTAAGGATTAAGACAAATCATTTTGTAAATATAATTAAGTCATTTTTCAATACTACTTAAATGTTATTTATTGCTTTTATTCGTTACCTAGAAACCATTCAGAAGTTACCTTCATTTGTCAATTGGCTCAAGTTAATACTTCTAAAATAAGACGTATTTTATACAATATATTTATGATGGTACCTTCTTCGTTAGAAACAAGCTTTGAGTAGAAAAAAAAACTATTTGAGTAAAAAAACAAAAGCATTAATACCTAAATACAGTAAAACAAACATATATGCAAAAATTCGGTAACTCGATTGTTTTCTCCATTTAGTGCAAAGATTTTTTAAAGTACAGGTACTTGGCCTGTTATATACAATACAATACACTATATCTTTATTGCCCATATTACAATAAATAGAATGAACATAACATTAATGTTGCTTAAAAACTATGGAGCAATGCTTTTATAAATATTGTTCAAAAATAAAAATCTATTGAATATTAGGTCACACACTAGAGCCTATTAAAAAGTTTGTTTCTAGCGCTTTACTAATATTCCTGTATTGTTTCAGATGTACAAACTATTTGATGTGATATTGTGTATGGGATTTACCCTCAGTTAGCCCTGCCCAAATGCCCAGGCTTCCGACATGCCTCAGTCCCCCTCACCCCGACTGCGCCACTACAGGTCCCGCCAAATACCAAGCATGCTACGCTTACTTGCACCTCCTTCTGCCAAAGAGTAGTTACTTACATAGAATAGGCCTTTCTACACATCCGTAGAACAGGAGGTCTATATTCGAAATCTATGACTCGCTTAAAATCTCACTAGTTTTTGTGGAAAAATCTTTAGACTCATTGTTTTTACATGAGACATAGATTTTGAAAATAGTAGAACAGTACATTTATTGCATGTTAATTTTAAAAGCGAACACTCGAAATGCTTCCTAGGTAGATAATTAAAAGTGATTAAATAATCAATTATCACATAAAAAATCTTCAAGATAAGTTTGCTTAATGCAAATACTTTAAACTTAATAGATATTTTTCTCATCATCAAATATGTAGTAGGTATTGGTTTTGTCTTGTAATCGTAACCAACCAAAAAATTGAAATTACAAAAATTTAGTTTTTATCAGATAATCCTTATAACCATCTACACATAAAGATCTTATATTTCAGTATATAATCGCTTGCATGTTCGTATGAACTTTTTTCCCGCACGATATTTAACGATAAAATTACCTAATAGTATCGTACACAAGTAACTACAAAAGTTACCCCATAAATTTAGCTAGCACGAATTCAGCACATAAATAATAAAATAATCAAAACCCATAATGCACTTAATTACACCGTAGAAGTATATTATCTAGAAATCAAAAGATCTATATCCATACATATTTAGAACAACCTTAGAATCAAGTATTATACAAATCATGATAAAACTAACGTAGAAATTCTATTGTTATTATCTAGTATCTATACTTATATACTAAATATATATTATAAAGCTGAAGAGTTTGTTTGTTTAAACGCGCTAATCTCAGGAACCACTGGTCCTATTTGAAAAATTATTTCAGTGTTGGACATCGAGATATATGTACTAACGTACTAGAGAAGACACCGCACGTTCTTACTTTGTCCCGTTCAACTGAGGCGAACGCGCCGCAACTCACTAAGTCGCTTGCTAGTTGTTTCGGGCCTTGTGCTTCCGACAATTAGAAATCAAAAACACTGTGAAAATCTTTAAAAAATGCCTTGGTGTGTGTTGAAGGTATTGTAGCAATAATTCAAGGAACACGGCAAAGTTCAAAGGAATAACTTTTCATCGATAAGTTCTCTAACTTAGTGAAAACAGTGGTTTTAAATGTAAATACGACCAATATAATTGCCGCGCGCCATTTTAAATCATTCGTAATAGACTAAGTAATTGACAGTGAAATGTATGTAGATCGTAGGTAGCTAAGTTTTACTGACATAATGCCAAGAGTTTGATTTTCTGTTTTTACATACATACATGTATATATATATACCATCACGCCTTTTACCCGTAGGCAGAGACTACTTTCTGTTTTTAATGTAATAAATTTTAAGTGATGAAAAGAGAAAACTAATTAGGTACTAAACACAAAGTTAGTCCGATAGAGAAAACTGTATTTATCTAACATGTTCCTAATATAGGTACATCTCCTAATCCAAATTCAAAATTGTACATTTTTGTTTTTTTTTAAGTACCATATTTCATGAATGTTTTTCCCCGCATATATGTATTCATCAAAATCGGTTTAGTAGTTTTATAAATAGAGGGTTCAATGTGTTTCAGTAACTTAGAAAACGAGTTAATTATTAACTATAAGCGTAGGCAGCGTAATTCTAAAATATACCATTAAATGCGTGTTGTTTGATTTGTAAATAAGATATTGTTATTATACCAAGATGGATAGAAAATAAATTGCCAGTTACTGATAAATCTTTATAAACTCCAAACAAAAATGGCTCAGTTTTGCCAACAAACTTACACCATGTCAAATATACAAAAGTTAAATAAACTTACATCGTATAATTATTAAAGGAAACAAATAAAAATAATCACAAAAGGCATTTGTCTTTTGTTAATATTTTGGAACCACATAGGTAAAATAACTACATTGTCCATTCTGTACCGTACCTGCCACTATCTATAGGGAAGACGTCTTTGAAAAAAATACACGTTTGTAGCACATGTAGCGCTGCATTTTTGAATGATGTTTTGAGATGTAATATTGTTTCAGCGCTGCAGCGGCTAAAATGATAAATTACCAAAAATGGAACAATTCAAATGTTCTACGTAGCTTCTCTAGTACGTTAATTATGTACTATCTCGGTGGTGTTGGAAAGCTTATTTATAGAGGAAGGCTATAGGCGACCCGGATGAAGTTGGGACGGGCTGCTAGTGTTAATATAATTCATGTGTTATACCGATAACAATTAGAATATGGGATTAGTTGTACGATCCATCGCACAAGTTATCGCAAACTTAGACGGTTGACATTGAACATGTGATTTGAAATAGAAACGAACACATTCAATAGTTTCTACTTCAACAAGCATCGCAGAGTCACACCAAGCCCAATCCTCAAGCCTGAATTGAAGGGTGCAATTCGTTCATCCGGATAACCGGTTGATAAGATAACATGTATAACACAATAACGCCGCACAATATTAACAAACATATCCTACGATATTATTATCTTAATATCAAATTAACTGATTTTGTTATTTTATAGAAACACAAATCTACAGAATTATTTTGACATAACTGGCTTAATTAAAAAAATATCGCCTTACATCTTACATGATTTTGTATGGAAAGTAAAAAAAAACAACTGTATTATGTACAGTAAAGTGTAAATAAAAAAATAAAATAAAAATAAATAAAAATTCTCAGCTTTCACATTTTTTTTTATTGAAACCAGTTTAGTTTTATGTACATTTAACACGCACTGTAAATTAGGCTTGTGTTTTCAAAATAACCTTGTAAAATCGAAACGCAAGCTACAATTTTCAGAAATCATTAAAATTACTAGATTTTTAGCTTCATTAAGTGGTTCCCATTATACTGCAATACGAAATGTAATATCCAGACATATTGTTTATTGATAATGTAATACGTGTCGACAAGCATGGGAGCGGTTATTAGTTGTTACTTAATATCGCGTTGGTTCGGTTATCGGGCCACTGATGCGAGCATAAGGGCGCGATAGGCGGCTCCACGGTTATTCACATTGTATACGACCACGAGCCGCCATGTATCCCCATTCGCATTTTCGCAATAATAAAGCGTGAGTTTTATTTGAATAGTACAGTGGCAATATCATAATTTAGAAGTTTCTTTACCGCATGGAAGTTACTTGTCACTAGGTACTTAAACCATGCTTTGCGGAAATTAATGATACTTATACAAAGTTGAGCAGTGGGTAACTAAAAAATTTGGGTTTTACACATAGTGATTAACTGAATATTTAAATCATAAAATTACAGGTGATGTTTCAACCGTGTTAGACGCACTTAATCCTGTAATTAATTTTATACGTGCAGTGGGTTAGTTTAAAAGTTAATATTTAAATGTTGTTCAACAGGACTATGACGGCAATATGTTTCGTTTGCAACCTGCCGATACTGTCCCATCAAGTGGGCCTGGTTTGGGCTGGCGGCAACGGCTGGGACGAGTTGACTCGGTCAACTTTGGAAGAGAACACTCTGAGGCAGAGACTCGGCAGTCGGAGGGATTCCGCCGCGCAGGTGTCCTGTCTCTCGCCGCCGGAGCCCGACGTGTCGGACCAACCCAGGGGTATGCGGTTATTTTATATTAGATTCTATTTATTATGACTTTTTGAATTATACTTTTTAAATAAACCTAGTGTGCAGAATATAGTATCTCTTAGCCTCTGATGTAGTTTTATAAAATTAATAAGAATTTGATGTCGTCACAATATGGCAAAGCTTATGTAGTCAGAGATACTTTACGTACATTACAATTTCAATAGTTACTGTTTGTCCAAAGGAGGACCACGCCGGCGTCGTTCCTCACTTGCTCAGCTCACAGATATCTTACGAGAGTGGGGAGGTGGCAGCAGCCAGCCACGACGGCAAAGAGCCCCACTCTCTCGAAGAGAAACCCTGGCCGATTTGGCACGGTCGCTGCCCTGGGCTCGACACGAGCCACCCCCGAGGCGCAGACGCGACTCTTCTGCCGATTCTGGAATAAAATCTATGGCTTCCAAACGCCGAGACTCCAAAGCAGCTCCATCAGATTTCAAGGCTGATTTCCCAAATTACTGGGATCGCAAAGATTCCACAACCATAATGCCAACTCGGGAAAGACGTATAAAAAGACGAGGATCCGGTGATGATAACAAGGAAAGAAGAGATTCAGTTGATGGGCACCGACATCGACGTGATTCCATTGTAGCTCCTCCTCCACGAATAGTTGCGACTCATAGGAAGAGACGAGCTTCACCCCCATCTCCTGCTCCACCCTCATTTGTGGATGCGTCCTCAGATCCCGGACCATCAACTCAGACACCAAGTGTTACTATAGTAGCAGTTCATGAACCCAGTCGATCCGATGGGGAATGCCAACCCATGACCGTACCATCGATTATAACATCAGCAGTTACACCTTCGCCGACCTCTCCTACTGTTCCAAGCAGTAGCGCAGCACAAACCTCTCAGACCACGCAGGCTAGTCAATCCGTGCAAGCACAAGTTATGCCAGGAGGTCGTACACCTCCCAACCTAGGAGGGCGACGTGATTCTACGACGCAATGCGGTAGGGCTAGAAGAGACTCCCGTGCTGCTGTCAGTCCTGAACGGAGATTAGGACGATTGCAAAGACAAGCTACTGCATTCGATGATCCAAATGGTCCTCCTGGAACAAGACGTCGAGATTCAGGACCCTCTTTAGGGCCTGACGATGAGGGTCGAGCCAGAAGGGACTCATTGAGTCCAGATTCGGCAGCCCGTCCGAGACGTGATCGATCACAACTAAGCCCTGACCGAGCCGGAGGTGGAGAACTGAGTCCCTCGGCGGCTAGACGTCGAGGTCGGTTGAGGAGACAGGCTTCTTGTGCCCGAGTTGGCCGAGCAAGAAGTCCAGAATCTAGTTCTTGTTCGAGTCGAGATCCTAGCCCTTGTGCACGGCCCCCAGAGCGAACAATCATTAGACGCCAATCTACAACTGAAGAAATACTAATAGCCCGTGGGTTTAGAAGGCAGTCAACTACCGAAGAAATGATAAGATGCCGAAACTTCAGGCGCCAAAGTTCGCAGAGTGATGACGCCTGTATGCGCGCTCGGGGACGTAGAGATTCCTCGACACAAATCCTGGACGGTACTATCGGTACCATGACAGTGGAAACCACCAGCACGTTTTTTGATTCAAGTACTCAAACAGGTCAGTACCACTTTTTTTAAATCTATGATTTAATTACTAGTAAAACTTTTTATATTACAATGGAAATAATTTAGAATCATGAATTTGTCTTCTTTGTCAAAAGTATTAGAGTTTTTTTATACCACCGACGTAATATTATCTCCTGTGTAAGAGTTATTTTATAAGGTATTATTATTATTATTTAACTGCAACAACCGTTACCATTTTTATAATTTTTTTTTTTACCTGTACAGTGTACAGTGTATTTCGTAGCTATTTGTAGCCCGTCGTAGCTCTACGAGCTATTCGTAGCTCTTGCTCGTAGCACACGTTACTTTTCTTACTAAATACATTATTAATGTTATGAATGAATGTTTGTTGAACTAAAAGCAAGCATCTGTTTATAAATGAAGTATCAATTGAAAGGTTTAGCTTTTTGAATTTAATTTGAATCAAGTATTTCTCCTTGAAATTTTACAAAAACATGCATTTGAAAATCAAAAATATTTAACGAAAATCTCCTTGATTTTTCATTGCTGTAAGCAACAACCGAAAAATATTACATAGTTCAATAACCATAAACATATACTGACGTGCCATAAATAATCTTATATCTTTATTGTTATCACGTCGTATTCTTAAATCATGATATCGATAGCGTAAAGTTAACTGCGAGTGGTGTGAACTTTCATAGGATCGCGCGGCGAGCTTTCGCGGAACGTGCAAAGCATTAAATAGTGAAGTGTAAGTGACGACATCCATTGCCACGTGCTCAGCCCCCGCCTATTTTCGCTGGCCAATCGATTTACGCGCAGCTTTGTTGTCTCTCTCTCTCTCGATAGAACCGCTTTATCGACAGAAGGGAGAGGTGTGGGAAGAGTTCCATTTTCGAATGGGATTTATAGACAGTGGCGCCGCGAATGCTTGGTATTAGGCACACTCGACAGTTACTTTTGGCCCGAAGTGATCGTCCTGAGTCCGTCCACGCGAGATGGCATGCTCGGAGGCGCAGGCTCGCCCGCCCGCGCCCTATCATCTGTTGCGAACGCTGCCATGTTTACCAGGACAAAAGTGACGTGCAGTACACATCGAATAACCTCAACACAACGCGAAAATCTAAATTAGATACTACAACGAATATTAATTCCCAAAATATACATACGGCAGTCCGCTTTCTTTTATAATTACTTTTAGTTATCGCGTAGGATAAATATATTTTTTACTTTGTATTTTGTATTGTGGCAAAAACAATGTTCCGTGATACACCTGTATTGTAAATGAAAGAGTGACATTGAGAACAATTGACAGAAGTAAATATTATTATTAAAAGAAAATCCCGATAGTGGCTTAAACCGTGAAATCAAACACTAATTTTAATTTTCTGATATTGTATTAAATATCAAAATTTAGTGTTTTATTGAATAAAATTGTGTAAAGGGGCAAAATTTAGAAAATGTAGAATTGGCGCTTTTTCTATGGTAAGTTAAACAAATAGCTTTTGTAATGATTTGTATGAAACATGTAGTGATTTTATTTATTTATTTTATTTTAATATACACAAATCACATGTTTAATAAAATTCGTTTCCTTCTTTTTTGTCATTGAGTTTGTTCATTTTGTTTATTTTATACGCTTGCCTAGTACTTACAATGAAAACAATGCAAATTTATTTTTATACATTTTAATTATAAGCTTTATAACGAAATTTTTTTTTTTTTTTTAGACTATAATATTACTACGCAAAATACACTTTCCGCTGTCATTAAATACACTTTACGTGTAAAGTTAAAGTAAAGTGTATTAATTATTACAAAATCTTCTACGTATTTAATTGTATGGTAAATCATCATAATTTATTGTTCTGTTCAAAAAGATACCTTATTTATGACTGAAGCACAATTATTACAAAAAGTCTATATTTAATAAAACTATTTTATATTAATATATAATAATACATAGCACTAGAGTGTAGACCACCACACAAATACACATACTCCTATAAATGGTTCTCTGCAAATTTAATCGCATGTAAAATATTCAAGATAGCTACAAAATAAAAGCAATCAAATGGATCTTTGAGAAAAATATTTAGTTAAGTAGGTAAATATTTAGTTAATCCCGCATTGTACAAATCGGTAAATAGAGTGCAGGAAAAATCTATGCGCATCTATTATAAAACAATGAATGAGAAATAAAGGAATTCCATCGACAAAACATAGTACTCGTAGTAACAAGACCCTTCTCATTAGAATGGAAAAAAAATCCCTTGAAATATAACCTGTACTTTTATTAATTAAAACACTGACTAGGCATGTTGAAATAACAAAACGGAGATACCTAAATAATTTCCGAAAAGTTCAGCATCAACATTGACTAAGTACACCTCGAGCCGAAGTTTCAAACTTATTTTAGCTCAGAGCTTTTATCAAATTTTAAGTAAAGAAAAATAATGAACAATTAGAAACTTTTATGACCACCGTGTCTGTTACAGTGTAGTTAGAGTTTTATTATTTTACCTGAAAATAAGCCTAAATATTAAGAACTCTTAAAACTGTGACTGTAGATAAATGAAATTCATATACAAAAATAAAACTTATTTAATGTTTTTTTTTGTTAATTTCATAGGATATGTAAGAATATTGCTTATGCAAAGACTGTTAAAAATGTGGTTCGCGAAATATAAGTTAATAATGTCTATCTACGAGTAAGTTAATAAGGTCATAAAACACTATTTTTCTTATATATTTTTTTTGTCTTTTTTTATTAAAACTCCAATAATATTCACGAAAATCTTTAAATAGTTTAAAGCCCTTATAATAATATTTTGCAAAATTTTCTTCAGTACTTTGTTCAAAATATTTACCTTTGTTACTATTTTACAGATAAGAGTCGTCTTTGTTGAAATTATTTAAACGTAATAATGAAATTGGCAACCCTCCCAGTCAATATATGGCTATCGTCTAAGAAAAAGCACTTTTACTTTTATTTGAATCCTACATTATCCAAATAAAAACGAAGTTTATTTATTAATATTATACCCAAAAACATATAAGATAGATAATTTTACTAAATAGTTTAGATAAAAAAAAATCGTACAAAATCTAAATCGAATTGAAAGTGAAATTTAAATAGAATAAATGAAAGTGCGCTGCTCTAATTGTCTTTTTATAATTATATATTTTAATCCTCAGAAAACGAGAAAAATCGGACTAAAAGATTATCAGGGCACAATAGATCATGTTGCTATTAAGAGTAGAGACTCCCAAATCAGAATGCGATACTGCGCTTGCGACGAATAATTTTATTGACTAATAATTTTCACGGGTGCATAGTCACAAACAAAATCCAAAAAATTTAAATGTAGAACAACATTCTCCGCATTTTCCTCCAACGTTACCATATAAAAGCCAGCCGAAAATCCCTCCGAAGGTTATTTCACGCGAAAGCTTTCAAAGTAAAATGGCCACTTTTGGACCTTTGTGGAGGTGCTAGGATTAAGCCTCGGCCAATGGATGTATTGATTTACAGGGATTTGCTTACTGGAATTTATTTCCAACAATAAGTTAAACTCACCTCCATTATCGACCGACGAAAACCTTTCGTTCAGACCTTTGGGTCGGATCCAAATCAGCATTTCCAATAAGCTAATTTATCCGTTTATTATATTTATAGCTTAAAAAGTTGTTCAAACAGTTGCCGCTGTTGGTTTGGTTTGAAACCTCTTTTAGTCAATAATTTTATTTCGCTTGCAATATTGTATTATAATTGATAATATTTAATTAAAACAATAAATCAATTACACAACCAACAAGTTTCAATTAGCCTCGAGAATAAATTACGAAGAATTAACCAGAGGGATAGAATTGGGTCAATTTGTGTTTAATTGGTTGTAAATCGGTTAATTTGTTTTTGTTTCCTATAAATGTTTTCTCTCAATATAGAGTGCGAAAATAGAACGTCAACACACTTAGTAGTAGTCAATATCCATCCCAAACTATAAATATCTCGTATATATGGAAATTGCTTCTTTTCTTTTGTTATTTAACAATCTACTTTTTATACAAGTTGTTTTAGCAAAAACGAAGTACATGTATCCCCCGCGATAGGGTTGTGTTTCTCTATGTAGTTGTTAGGTATAAAATATATTATATTGAACGATATATTATAAAATATATAATATATCGTTAATGTATTATCATGTTACAGAACCATCCCCGCTGTACGACAACAACCACTACCATGAGGAATGCCTCCGCTGCAATTCTTGCGGGCTGAACCTCACCGGGCCCAATCAGGTAAGGCTTGTTATACAATATAGTACTACTTTTATAATATTATGGGAGTATAAGACTAAACGTATACAAATAAATAGGCAAACAAGCAAGTGTCTCGCCTGATAGAAAGCGGTTACCGCAGCCTACGGACGCCTGCAATTAAAGATATTGCTCTTTCACACCCCTTTTGAAAACCCACATGTTGTAGTCACTAGGAAAAACCGTGGCAAGTTAATTCCGTAATCCAAGCGTACGCATAAGAAAATATCTCTTAGCATATCAGTTCGTGAGATTTTGGGTTCTATGATATTAGGATGAATTTTCTGTCAATGGCATCGATTGCTAGCATTTGTTAATATTTAAAAACAAGGAACAATCAATTTATATCAACCAACAAAAACATTTTGAAATAAAGTCTTCCTTTTTTCAAAACAATATTTTCATCTTACTGTCATAAATAACACCGCTGTAAATACATATATCTTGAAATAGAATGTCTCATGTCACATCTATAACCTTGGAATCTTGTAAAGATTTTGTAATATTGTCAACCCTCGTTCACCTGTCCAAATGGAAAGACTTGTGTCAACAAAAAACGATATGTTTACTGTCATGTGTTATACATGTTCAAACTGAATAAAAATCTCTTTTTTCCCACAACAAATCACTATGTATTGTGGTGTAGTTTATAATCAAAGTCCCTCACTGCGTAAGTCTGTGTAAACGATTTTCTTTTATAACTCTACCCAATGTATTTTATTCGAGGTTTCAATACCTTACATGTAGAGCATTTTATGAGAAAAATGATTGATGATTGATTCGTTGGTACCCGAGGTTCGATATAACAGCAGTTAATCACACATTTTTTTAAATCTTTTGTGTTCATTTCATGTATAGGTAAATGGCTGAGGCCGGTTTCATTAAAATGTCAAACA
Source organism: Euzophera pinguis (assembly GCA_947363495.1). Classification (NCBI taxonomy): domain Eukaryota; kingdom Metazoa; phylum Arthropoda; class Insecta; order Lepidoptera; family Pyralidae; genus Euzophera; species Euzophera pinguis. The sequence continues at coordinate 7,454,848 of OX376170.1, read as the reverse complement.
AAATGTCTACATTTATTGATTTTATGCCTAAGTCTCTCTAATCATCACCATTGTGTATGGCGTTCTCGATGCGTGGATCCAACATCGACATCAAGCCTTCTCAACAGCTTTCGGTATCTCTCTTCGTTTTGCCTTGCAACACCTCTTGCCAATCGTAGTGTGGAAATAGTAAAATTAAATGAACTAGTTAAATGAATGAGTCAATGAATAGAACTGTTTTGTAATTATCCTTGGATGTTAATATTTGTTCGTTCGTAGCCCTAGGGATACCAAGTATCCCATTTAGAACCTAGATTGGGGCTAGCTTAATCTGCGTGATTTGTTCGAATAGGTATATTTTTTTATTTTTCACAAATGTGGCTGATATTTTGGTAGATAAGTTTATTTTTCTCCAGGTATATCAAACGTACACGATTCTGCCGTGTTCAACGCACCGTCTCTAAACATTTCATTGCTCAATAAGCATTTAACGACACATAAAGTTGCTATTCAATCTGCTTTATTGCTGTTAAAATGTAAAAAAATATATATTCACTGAGTAATGTTTATTACTCAGTCGGAATTTATGATCTTATTTCGTTAATGACTTAGGTATTTCATAAAATGAAAATTATTTTCGTCTCGTGAGCGTGTTTCTCTTTTTTATTCTCAGCCTAGCCATCGTGATGCTAAATATGGCACTAGATTTTAACAGAGCAACTGCCGTCCGACCTCTGTACCTTTAACAGAGAATTTTAGAGAGAAGATTACTAAAACAAAACTACTAACTTACCTACTTAAATATTTTTTTCAATAATTTATTTAAAATAAAAAAAAAATAAAATAAAAATCTTTTATTTCAGGCTTAAGAACCCATATAGTGTTAGTAACAAAGAAAACTTATAACTATGTTAGTATAATATTATCCACATCGAAATTTATTGACGGTCTAGTGTCTTTGACTAGGTGAACGCGAGTCCAGTGCTGCATGATAGCACTATCCACGTCCAATCTAGCCGCAACAGTCTTTACTAGAATGTTGGCGCTACCCCGCACCCGGTGAATCAAGGATGCTGTGCGCTTTCTTATAATTGCTGACAGACTATCAACTCCAGCCTCCGCCAGCATCCCTGAGGCACTACAAGGGCGGCGCATCCCCAACATTACTCTAAGAGCATTGTTATACTGAGTGCGAAGAGCCCTGTATGCTACTTGGGTGTAATGTGTCCAAAGGCTGCACGTGTACAAAGAGGTACAAAATGCTTTGAAAAGCGTAACTTTTACCTGCCTGGTACAGCGTGCAAATCTTCGGGCTATCATATTTGCCCTAACACACAAGGCTCTCCGCTCCCTTTCCATGTCCAAATCATCCTTGAGCGAGTCAGTGATCCAGTGTCCCAGATATTTAAATTTCTGCACCTGGTTCAGTGGAACTCCATTTAGTTTTACTACTGGAACTTTATAGTTTCTCTCTTTAGCTTTAAAGACAAGGAGTTCACTCTTACCAGTATTAAATCCAAGACCATGCGACACCGCGTATCGCTCACAGATGCCAAGCAGCTTGTTGAGTGCACTGATAGAAGGGCACAGCAGCACAATATCATCCGCATAGGCTATACTGTTGACAAAAGTACCATCGATAGAGCATCCAACGCCGGCGCTGCTGAGCTCCTCCATCAGCTTATTCACATAGAGATTGAAGAGCATTGGTGAGCTAATCCCCCCTTGCCTCACCCCGCTCTCCAACCTGTACATACTCGAAAGCTCTCCTGCCCATTTGACTTGGTTCTGCTGATTGGAATACCAATACTTTAATAACAAGATATACTGATAAGGTAGAGTAGTATCTTCACACAGCTTTTTCCACAACACATTATAATTAACTAAATCAAAGGCCTTTGACAGATCCAAAAACACAGCATATACTGGTGTACCTCTATCAGTATAATATCGGACAGTCTGCTTGAGACACAACACAGCCGTTTCAGTTGATAGATTTGGTCTAAAACCAAACTGTGCATCATGCAATTTTATATGTGCACTCAGCCGTTGCTCAAGCAGTCTGTCCAACACCTTAGCAACAATAGTAGCCAAAGATATTGGTCTATAGTTGGATTTGTCACTAATATTACCTGTTTTATTTTTGCCAATTGGTACAACCACTGTTTTTAACATTTCGTCTGGCAAGTATCCATGATTCAGACATAGCGAGAAAAACATAGCCAAAATTCTAGGTAAATGCACCCCGGCATACTGAAGGTGTTCTATACTCAACCAGTCGTGACCCGGAGACCTACCATGACTCATGTTCTTAATAATAGATCTTATTTCTGATGCAGTAACCAAAATAGGTTTTTCATTACAATCATTACTATTATAATATGTCGTGCTACTTTTATCTACTAAATCTGGACATAAGGGTGGATTTACCAAAAAGTGTTCTTTAAACATTTGAGCTATCTGCTGTGGTTCATTCAATCCCTCAATACTGGATGGCAAGGCTGCCTTTGGATTTAGCCTTTTTGTATGTTTCCAAAAATCTGAGAAATTTTTATTAGAATGTTGCTCACATAAAATATTCATTTTTATTTGTTTTTGGTTAGCTTTACACCATTTCAGTTTGGCTTTAAAGGTAGTTCTAGTTTCTCTCATTTTATTAAACATATAACCACAAGTTGGTCTACCATAAGCAATCCAATTACGAAACCATATACGAGCCTCACTATGAGCAGTTTTCACATGTTTATTCCAACCACAAATATTTTTATTTTTATTTTTATTACTTGTTTTCTGATTACAGCTATGTATAGAGGCCTCAACTAACACTTCTATAACCTTATTATACAATATTCTCAAGTCTTTTCTATGATTAATGTTATTACATAATTTATCCGCACACCCTACAAAATTAGATGGAAAATCAATATGTTTTAACTTTTCATTACAATAATTAGTATACTGTGAAGTCTGGAAAATATTCCGTTCTCCCCATACAATAGCATTTCTCACATTACTGCAGTACAATACCTTTGATCGCATCACATTGAGATTGCACTGCACCACAAGTGGCAAATGGTCAGACCAAAAAACATTGTACATAATAGAGACACTAGCTACAGTATGTCGGGCTGCTTGTGTTACAAGACAATGATCCAGCCAACTATGGGTACCATGACTATCACTTACATACGTATAAGAATCAGAGTTCAACCCAAGCATTTCAATATCTACACAGTTCCAGTCTTGTTCTAAACAAAAACTGTTTAATTCATCACCGAACGGTTTACGCGGAGCAGCATTGAAGTCCCCGAGTATGTAACTATATTCAACATCACAACTTTCAATAACAGCATTGATTTCACTTAAACAATGCGTAAACTCATCTAAGTGTGATGGTTTATCATATGGCATGTATATTGAGAACACAAGAAAGGAACACTCCGCCACGCTGATTTTCACCGCACATATCCTATCACTTGCACATGGGATCACAGCAACCGCTTGAAACACATTTTTCCGCCACATGATAGCAACCCCACCGTAAGGCCGCCCCCGAAGGATTTCCTTCGATGTATCCACAGCTGACTTGCCGCAATAATCAAAATTTTGATCGATTTGACCAAGTGAAGCGATATCATCCGGAAGTAGGCATGTTTCTTGTAGTGCTAAAAGGTCTGCAGACTGACACAGTAATCCTATGTCATCAATAGAACTTGCCAAAGATTTGCAGTTGAAGGTTATAAATTTTACTCTAGAGTTATCTATATCCATATTTATTTATCATTATTCTTTGAATTACCATAATTCTTCATAAATCTTCTGAAAGTCACACCTTCAGGCCACATACTGTCGTCCAGGAACACGGATAATTTATTTTTCGGCACATATACAATATATGCATTATACTGTCTTTGCTCCTTTGTATTTATTTTTTTGAGGTTCACAGTTATTTCAGATTTCACTTTTATATATTCAATAATATCTTCCTCCTTTGTATTTATATCTACGTAGTTAATAAATAACGGTATCTTTACATCCGCAGCTCTAAACTTCTCCTCGGAATTCGAACAAGCTTTGCCTTGCATACTCACAAACCGGTTTCTGTACCGTTTTTTCTGAACAACTTTCCATTCTTCATTACCAGTATCTCCATTGCAAGGCTTTGGAACCTGTATCTCCTTCACTATTTCAGATGTTAATTTTATAATTCTTTCATAATTTTCTATTTATCCGCATAGTTTTGGAATTCAACTTTATCATTATTTACCTACATTTCCTACGAAGGAAGGGGAGTAGACAAAATTGAACTGTGAATGAACTGATCAACACAATGCTTGAAATTTTTATTCGACCAATGTTAAGTGATTATTTCACTGTCCAGTTCTTTCATTTCTCTCCGCCCACTCCGCTTCAGTGGAAACCTAGCATAAAGCCATATATTTAAGCCTACCACCTAGTACTTACGTACCAAATTTCTATGAACGTATTTTCTTACCGGGGCACGGTCATTTTTCCATGCAATTTAGACTTCGAGTGTACCCAAGCATGCACCTGCTCCATTGATTTTAAAGAAGCTTTGTTGAATAGTACCTATTTAAGCTCTAAAACTTTCCAATGTTAATGGATCTGCCCTGCCGTCCCACTTATAGCTTCTTCTGATAGAATAATAAATGTTGTTAATTTATTTAAATCGCTCCGTAACTGTCCCAATTAGTTGCCGTACTTTTGGAGTTGAACCCGTTTCGATTTGCCAGGCCACGACTTTCTTCATATTTGGTTTCACAAATAGTTTTTCAGACGTTTGTTTATTTTTTGAAATTTTTTCATAAGAGTTCATTGTTATTTTTATTATTATAATTCAATTTCAAAAGATAAGTTAACTTTTTGGTACTCCTAATTATTTCCTTTAACCTTTTTATTTTTTCAAACGTAATTTCAGGTGAAGTCCGTTTTCTATTAATCCCGTCTAGTAGATAATATTGTTTTAAAATATACCTATTATTATGTGGTCGAAAATGAATTATATTGAAATAAAAAAAAGTGACAAGTTTCCTGCAGCTCCACCTGCGTCAAAAAGTAGCCTATGTTTGACCCCAGGTCTTCAACTATATTCATACCAAATTTGCCGTGAAAGCGTAACAGGCAGACAGAAAGACAGACAAACTTTCGCATTTATAATATTAGTATGAATAAAACTAGGTACTTATAAGACACTCATCAACTAATATCAAAATGCGTTTTATATTAGCGTGTGGACACACATGTAATGATGTTAAAGTCTCACCTTTATTAGACAATAATCAATATAAGTAGGATGAGCCCAAACCCGGTTCAACCATCGCGCTAATAGCCTATTTACTAACGTTCACAGAGTATGGAAATACCAGAAGTGACAAAAAATCTATATAAGGCTAAGTGTATGGGAAGTGGCTAAGAATCGACCACCCTCTTTTCCCATTGTAAAAATTCTCCTTGTCTCAATTTCTTACATCTCTATTCGACTGTTAGTTGATACTCCGTTAGAGGGAGAATTTTAAATTTATCCTCTGTACTTCTACTTCTCTATACTAATGTATAGATTTACATACGCAATTCCTTAGAAAATATTAAAAGTTATATCACTAAGTTAATCACTAAGTAAGGAGTTTGAAAATATGCGTAAGTGGAGTGTCGGTGGTTTATATCATCAATCTCTATGATAAATAAGCAAGCGCCGAGTTCCGAAATCACAACACAAAGCTTTTATGCAAAATTTACTTAATTTTATTTCTAAAACGCCATCGGTTGTACTGTGTCAAGTTAGGTTTATATTATTTAAGTTACTTACATCTATTTAGGCCACTACGAAACACACCATAGAGCTGAACAAATAAGGATTTTTTTATGCATAGATAACTTTTATTTTTTTATTTGAACATTCATTACATACATACATAGGGCGCACTGTAAGTTTCCGGAACTGGCCACTTACATAAACAATATTAAAAAATTTATTGCAACATTTGAAAATAGAACTCTTTGGCTGTAGAATGCAGTTTGTTTCATCTGACTGTCTTTTGTTTTTACCTTGTGGCGCCATTTAAAAAATTGTGTGTCTGCATCAACATGGATTTAACTCGGGAAAATTTTCGTAGTATGATTTTTTACGATTTTAAGTATAATTTGACAGCTCAACAGAGCATCGCTCGGCTTGAAACAGCTTTTGGCAATGAAGCACCATGCAAGACAACTGTTTATAGCTGGTTTGCAGAATTCAAGCGTGGTCGTATCAATCTCAGTGACGAATCTCGCGATGGTCGGCCGTCCACCGCTGTGACCAACAAAAACATCAATGCTGTGCGCCGTATGATTGAAACAGACAGGCATGTGACCTACCATGAAATTCGCGCATCCTTAGAAATAGGCATGAGTCAAATACAATTAATCCTACACAAACATTTGGGTGTGAGAAAGCTGTGCTCGCGGTGGATCCCACACAACTTGATCGAGGCTCAAAAAACGGACCGCGTCACTTGGTGCAGTGCCATGCTTACCAGATTCAACGAAGGTGCGTCAAATTTGGTGTGGGGCATAGTAACAGGTGACGAAACATGGATTTATTGCTACGATCCCAAAACAAAGCAGCAATCGAGCGTATGGGTCTGTCAAGATGAGCCGAAACCAATCAAAGTGGCGCGCGTGAAAAGTGCATCTAAGCGGATGATTGCTTCTTTTTTTAATAAAACTGGACACGTGGCTACTGTTGCTTTAGAGAATCGTCGTACAGTGAATAGTGACTGGTACACGACCATTTGTTTGCCGGAAGTTATTGACGAACTCCGTAAAAATAACCGTAAACGCCGTATCATCCTGCACCACGACAATGCTAGTTCTCACACGGCCAGACAGACAAACGACTTTTTGAAGGCGAAAAATGTAGAACTCATGAGTCATCCTGCATACAGTCCCGACCTGGCACCTTGTGACTTTTTTCTGTTCCCAAAAATTAAGAACCAATTACGCGGTCAACGATTTTCATCACCAGAAGAGGCTGTCGAGGAGTATGAAAAACACGTTTCAGAGGTCACCACAGAGGAGTGGCACAAAAGTTTTCAAAACTGGTTTCATTAAATGAAAAAGTGCATAGACGCCAAGGGAGATTATTTTGAAAAACAATAAATTAATTTTGTACCTTTAATAGTATTTTTTCATATTCATTCCGGAAACTTATAGTGCGCCCCACGTAAAATTCACCAAGCATGATCCTGCTCCAATAATCAAATTCCAAAGATGGTTCCAGTCACTTGATTTGCGTTGCAAATGATTCAAGCAAAAATTAACATTTAAAAAAATTGATTGCGTTGCTTCATTTACGGGAACTAGTATGAAATGTAATACTAACTCATAGATGTTTTGGCTTTACCATTTGCTTTATTTCCTTTGATATTATTTAATTTTAAAAACAATTATCATTGAATCGAAACTATCCCATCTGTAAAATATTAGTAAATTCTTTTTTTGCCGGCTATTCAAAGAACAAATACTTACAAAGAGTACCAAATTATTTTTGTCAGTTGAGGCAGATACTCATAGTAACTAGGGGAAAGCAAAATAAACCCAACAATGCAAGGTCGGCATTGATCCAAATTAATCAAAGGCAAATTACTGTGGAAGCCATAGCCAAATTATTAAGGGCGCGAGCGCGAATCAATCTCTTTATCTGAAACATTGAAACAAATACAAAATTCGGAAATCGCAGCTCAAACTGACAATAATATAGGGTTGCCCTCTAATAAATATATTAAACTGTAATTCAAAATATTGGTATACTTGGTAGTATTTTTTAAATTTTTAATTTACTAAACTACGCGCATTGATTTCCAGTTTGGTTAGGCAGGCTTGAATCACCTGATTGTCTGATAATAAAGATGATTCCGTGCTTCGGAAGGCACGTTAAGCCATTTGGTCATTAACGGAACCACGTCAGAGGCCGAAAGGCGGTTCCGCACAACTCTTACACCATGTACACTCTACATGGTCGATTCACAATTTAACCTAGACGAAAGATGATGATTGATAATAGATATATTTAATACATATTATTTAATGCTTTTTCTCCACTGCACGCAAAAGAGATGACAATATTCCGCTTAAAAAAATATTTATCTCCTTTATTCACCTTAAAATGCCGACTATTTGAATGTATTGAATATTTTCCCGCGATCCACTCAAGATACACTACAATGCGCAATCAAAGAGAATAGGATGAAAAGTCATAAAATCAATTCCCTAACATCCATCGAGAAAGATGATTTCAAATCGAGTGCTATCTTTTTTTCTATCTTCGAGTCTTGGTATAAATTAATGAGATTTTTTACATTTACATGGGTACATAGAAAGGAAATTAAAGGGAAGTGGGACTGTTATATCGAATTTAATTTGTTTTTATGGATTGTACCGGTCGAATGCTGCTATACTAGCCCGATTGTGTCTGTCAAATGGACGATTCGATCACATTAAATATTTCAAAGGATATTTCGCAATTCTTTTCTGTTTTAAGTTTTGTATTTATCTGATTCGATATATCTGAAAAAAATAAACTCTAACATAAGTGTGTGTTACTCTAGAGTACCTACACAGAATTATTAATAATACTAAGGTAGTACCTAAGAAAATTTTATGAGGGCGCCAATAAGTATGCTTCAAGTTAGGTAAGTCGGTCAGAAATGCAATATACAAAATATACATTTTAAGATATCGGACTTAGACAAGTAAAAGCGCTTTACGAGCCAGGGCTCTCAAAAATTGTAAGGATACAGTCGAGAAAATGGTAAATAATAAAAGACTCGTCTATAAAGAGTTCATAAAATTCACGTCTTTATTATACGATCAAAATAATAACTAAATTTTTTCATTCAAAAAGGAAAGTTTTATCTCCCCATTTCATGGACAGTACCCCCGAAAATAAAAATGAAACGAAACTGAGAAGCAGAGAAGTTAATAAAAATGAATCAAGCAGCGATGCATACTTTCAAAGTGCCTACACTGATGCAGACAGAAAAAGACCGGTCAAGTGCGAGTTCGACTTATTTTGGATTCCATTTTTTTATTCGGCAGCTAACTATGCTTTTCGGTTTCACCTGCTCGTAGTTTATACTTGATTATTATTTTTATAGAAAAGAGAATTTAAATACAAAAACTGTTTTGAAGATGTTTAAATCGATTCCTCAGCTTTGATAAAATTGATAAAATAGACCATAAAATGAAACCACAGACTTGTGTTTAAAAGTGTATATTTCCTACTCTTCTAATAAATTTCATATTCAAAAATAATAACAAGAAACCATTCTTAAGAGAGGGGAATAGTTGCAAACTATCTAGAAATTCTCAACATAAGGGTTCCTTTTACGATTTTACGTAGGAAAGTCCTAAAATACAATCCTGGAACCTTCGCCTCGGGCGTTGTACAAACTCATATAGCGGAGAAATTTTGTTTCGTTTTAGTATATGGCCATCTGGTTCAGAGGTGTGAGATTACTGAAATCTGCGGTGCAGGTATAGGTTTTATTTATTTGTGAAAACATTAAATTACAGCTTGCCGGGACTCCAATCTCGTTCCTGTATATTTCGAGAAATCCGTTCTTAGTTGTTTAGCTCTTTTTCATGGTTTGGTACATAAATGCGATATTATCTGAGTCGAATATACTATACGACATCTCTTATAATTAACTATATACGTATCTGCCAATTTTCACCTTCGCAGCTCATTTAGTTTTGCACATGATTTGCTTGTCTTTCGCTTTTATACATAAGATTATAAATATAACTAGAAGGATTATATCCAAGTAAATTATGCCATCATGATTAGACTCCTTTGACACTAACTCGGGGCTTATCTAAGTCGATCGAATTTAAATCTCACCCCTTGAAATTGTAAGCGAAGCGTCGCTATTTGTCTCACAATTATATATTATATGCCAATATAGCATAGAATTATAAATAAACTAAAACCTCGTTTTAAAGAGGCAGTTCTTTTCAATTTGATTCTATCATTTGTAACAAATTATAAATACTTTATAGTTTTAAGAAGTGGTGGTAGATTTGATTTTAATTTTATATATGGTGTGGAGGAGCCTCTCGGGTTCAGAATATTTTCAAGTTAGCCCCAGTGAACGAATGTTGTTTTTGGGGAAAAAAGATAAGATAAATCAAGTGTCTGTTTACCACATTATCGACCTTAACAAATCAATTCCTAAAGGAATGCAATAAATTCAATCACTTTAGTTAAATAGCAATAATTTTATTATGACGACTACAAAAGGCTTCCAGTCTGTCAACCATCTAATTTTGTGAGAATCCGAAGTAAATTACGAACTTTTCAATCACATTTCACCATAATTATTCTTGCAAAACAATCAAGTTTTGTTAAAAGTAAATGTCTGCTAACATTCTGCCGACGATTATTAAAAAACTTTGTGTACATACGTAATAAAATCAGTAGAGTTATTTTACATCTAGAACTTTGTAAAGGAAATTCGTTTTAGAGCTATTTAGGGAGAACACAAAGTACAATGGATGAATATACTCTCTTGTTTATTCGCTCCAGACTAAATGCAGTCTTTGAAACCCTCTTTCGTGTTTTATTTTTTATTTTTGGTACGTCTTCCAACATATTGAGTTAGCTTTTTATGCAAATTTGTACGCTTCACGTCTTATATCGTATAGAGCTTGATTTTGCTCTTTGATACAATAATAGGATTATGTTTAATTTGGTTTAATTGAGAGGTAACTCGGTTATTTATCCTTTCAGGGACGTATTCTTAGGTTTACCATTTTCATTTGTACTATTTAAGTTATCAGACCTACCCTTAGTACTGCAAAACTGAAGTGGATGTCTTGTGTGCTGTTATTCTTCGGCTGACCTAATAGTTGGGCTGGTTTTGGTGGATCAAGTTCCGGCAATCCAGTAGCGTTCATGGACACGAAGTTTACCCACACACATAAACATTTCGTGTCCGTGTGTTCGCTACTGGATTTCCAGCACTGGCTTCGTCTAAACCATCCATTCTTCTCGGACACTGTCAGTCGTTGTAATTTTTTGTGATTACGTTCTAAATTCATGAGTTTTTGCTTAACACCGAGTATTACCTAAAAATTATAACGGATATATAGAAAAATACACTATACTTATTTACACCTATGCTTTTATGTATGAAAAATTTTGTAAGATGAATTATCTCATCCAAATAATAGAAAGTGAATAGAAAGCTAATCAGCTGCAAAGGAAAACAATTGCCGTTGCGTACCTAAATCATTGTTTTCTTCAATTAAATTCTTCTAACCTGTCTCCAAATAGGTCAGGGCTGCACCTGACTAGTCCAACTCTTCGAGAACACTATTTGAGCGGAAATTGAATCTGTTGCGATGAAAAATCGCTGCATTGCACTCAAGTACGTCACGGAAGTTGTGCTTTCACTCGAAATGAAAGAAAATGTGTGTTTCACATACTTACACATTGTCACTACGTAACTGATTTTTTTATATAAATATGAATTGTTTTTACATTGAATAAATTAATTATCATCCCTTGTTGTTGGCTTTATGAAATGAACTGATTTTTTTTAATAATTATTAAATCGCTTTCCAATAGGTTGCCTGTAGTGTGGTAGGCATGCCTTTTTGCCTACCTAAATGTATATAATAAAAAAATATTTTTTAATTAACAAGAGAGAAATATAAGAAATAAAAGATATCTACCCCGAGTAAGTAGGTATAAAGTAACTTAAAGCGACCTAAGCACAGTAAATACTTCCGATCAAATAGACTGTACTGTAGGTGAATTTACAAATATTATTTTTATATCTCTTGTTGCTTGTTTGATATCTCTTTAAGCTTAATCTACTAAACCAATCTTACTGAAATTTATAATAGGTACACATAGGTAGAAACAATGGTACGTTGTATCTGGGAAAAAGATTCTGCGAAGCTGCAGACTAATGCCAGTTTTAATAACAAACAACGAATTCACAATGCGATCTATTGCAGCGTATTCTGCTTTCCAATAATTGGAGAATGCGTGACACTTAAAATAGTTTGTGACTTTATAAGCGTTGCTAATTGTCAGGCATCAAATGTTCTTCATTAGTTAAAATTATAGTTATATATATAGATATCAACGCTCCTTTTGATGTAATTAACATTATTATATTTTGTTATGTATTTTCTTTGGTGCAATAAAGAGTTTTTACTTACTTACTTAGGTACTTACTTAGTTTAGTGAAATACGGTCAAAACATAAACTCATTATGAAGTTATGATGAATTACATTATTTTTTAAAATGACGTTTAACATAAGTATTCAATGTAGGACAAAGCACAAAAGTCTTATTTCGAAATGGTGTAGCCAATCAAATATGGGCTCACATGAACATCTGAGAATGTTTCCCACCTATATTCTCGAACATACCTGCATTTCGCTGTAGACCTCAGTACGTCAACCATAAAATTTTATTGACGCAGACACTAGTGACTGCTTTAACAATTGAATATGGCAAGCCTGTACAGAGCCCTGGCGGCTAGTGACTAAGAAATACCTTAATAATCTTAACGGGGTCGTTAGCATCTGCGTTAATAAAATCTCGTGGTAGCGGTACAGGTTAGGTACATTTTAATAAAGACATTACCTATAGCTAGATATTACAATAGACCAATTTCCATTTGACCTTCAAAAATCCAATTCACTGAGAAACAAGGAAAATAATTTTTAGAGTATGTGTGTATGCATATGCATGTATAATTGTTGGGCATGCTCTGCAGCCTGAACGTCTCGATGCAGTTTAGCTTGAATGGTGTCGTTAGGTTCGTATTTACTGTTAGAGTGACACTAGGTATCGAAATAAAACAGCGGATTTTTTAAGCTATTTTTCATTTTAAAAAAAAGACAATGCTGTCGGGTTATTTAGTTAAAACATAAAATCACAGGATTATTGCGTATGATAGGTACCGTGTTATAAGCACTTAATCCTGTAATATCCAGTGCATTAGTTTAAGGGTTATTTAGTTTTATAAATTACCGTAATCTTGTTCTTTCGTTCAATATATGTATGTTCTTTCACCAGAAACGAGCTCGCCGCTTCAAAAACCAGATCCTGTGCGACCTTCACTTCGCTGACGTGGCGCTGATGGAGTGCAGCGACTTCATGCAGCAACTACGCAGCTTCAAACCCCAGTCGCTGGGCTGCGCGGTCGCCAGGCGCAAGTCTTCAACTACCCTCATATTTCCGCTGCCACCGCAGGCTTGTTCAGGTACCTCAACATTTATTAAAATCATCATCATCATAATTTCAGCCGCAGTTAGTCTACTGCTGGACATAGGCCTCTCCTAATAAACACAAATTGTGTAAGAGACAATTATTTGAAAACAAAAGGACTAATTTCTGAAGAAATGTCAAAAACAAGATGTTTGTACAAAGACCAAAATTAAATTATGTTTGGTAGTTTTAGCTTACAACTGAATTAATTACAAGTACAGTTTAATTTACTCCTTGTTCAAATCAACCTAAGAATTCGTGAACTAATAACATTACCACAAAATTTCAAAGTTTCCGTATGTATAATACGGCAGAATGTTGCTAAGCGGTGAGCTGTGTATTGCTGCCGCCATGAAAACACAACAATTTCCACTTGAATGATTACAGCAAGTAATCAATTGAAGTAATCAAGTTCTGAAATTAATAATTGAAAATTTTAGATTAGGGAACATATTTACCTCGAACCTACAGGTCCGATACAAAGTAGTCTTGCACGACGAAGCTTTAAGGGTAAAAACATGTGATGTCATGTTCTGGGTGGCCAAACACCTGAACCATGTATGACTTGTGCTTGGCCTCTGACAGAGTTTTTTAGGTGGCATCTTTCTGAGTTGGGAGAGTGTTATGCCATCGATACGCAATAAAGTAGAAGAACGGAAAGCCTATCAAATTCAACTAATCAGAGCAGATTGTTCTGTTGGCACTTTCGTCAACTGATTCCAACCGGAACTTTTTCCATGGGATTAGCTTATCTAATGAATGTTTGAAATAGGGGAATTTTATGATTGGAAAGATACAGACTTGCCAAATTCTAAATTCTGTTGCCAATTAACAGTAAATTTTAATTGAAAAATTCCGAAAATTCGCACTAGTCTGAATAGGTGAGGCCAGCAAACATTTTCGGAGTTTATTCCATTTGGAGGTTGACGTTGATGCCGAATTTCCCGCCTACGGCTTCCCAGCTGTCGACGTCTATGTCCGTCACTCAATAAATATCCAGTGTAATGGGGTATGCATGTTTCATGACTGGATTGGCCTTTCCTTGGACCTGTTGATTCTAATTGGCGCAGACTTTCGGATTTGGGATATTTTATTAAAAGCGATTGATAGAACCACCAACTCTGACGATGTAACTAATTCATTAATCTATCTATTTTCAAAGTTTTTATCTATCTATTGGTCTGTCTATCTATGTTTGTCTGTTTGACTGTCGATCTATAAAACAAATTTCGTTTTATTGGTAGCCCCGTAATCGGGAAAACGAAGCCGCGGAGAACAACTAAGTATAGTTATTTATTAAGTGGTTTTGGTAAAGTAGCAACAGTAGTAAGAAAATTTACGGAAGAATTCGTTATGAAGCTTTTTCTTGAAAACATGTAACCAAAAAAACCAGTAAAAGCAGAGACTTAAATGTGGTTACATTTAAGTCTCTGCTTGGCCCAAAGGTTGGCTGTTAGACAATGCTTTTAGCATTAAGTCCGCCTATTGTGTTATACGATTGTAAATTCAGTACAATAAAGTTTAAATATATAAATACTACATCAAGGTTCAGGCATACAAACTACTTATTTGTAGAGTTTCAATTGTCTTGTACTAGTATTGATGTAATTGATGCTAAATTTGATTAAAATTAACCAAACGACCAATTTATGCCAAATGGGTTTTTTTTGGAAAGTACATTGAGTCAAACCATTGTAATCAGTTGAATAGTGTATCATATGAATGATAAATAACAAAACTACTTATTCGTACAACATTTTTTTTTTTTTGTGGTTTATTATTATTTGACTACAATAGGAATAATCATATTTTGATTGTAAGGTTGAGTGTGTTGGGTATCGTGACATCTGTCTGGCACCGATTATCCCTTAAATAAATAATGTTTAATTATTAGGTCCTTACATATGAAATTGGCGTTTTGTATGGGAGGAACAAAATGTCGAATATTTTTTAATTTAATATATTTATTTAATCAAAGTATGAACCATTGTTATCTATGCACTTTTGCCATCTCATAGGTAGTTAATTGATCCCTTTACTAAAAAAACCATTCGCACGGGAATCAATAAAATCTTTGAAGGCGGTTGGGACTGCCCCATCGGAGTTGAATTTTTTCCCTTGCAAGAAGTTATACAAATTTCGAAAAAAAATGGTAATCTGTTGGAGCAAGGTCCAGGGAGTACGGTGGGTATCTTAGACATTCCAATTGAATTCTTGTGAATTTCCTTTTTGCTTTACGGACATATTTTTATTATTTGTAGTATACTTTAATTTTGTATGTTGTACTACCACATCTGTCTGCATGTAAATTTGATGATTTTTATTTAGAACTGTACAAATTATATGTAAGTAATCGTAAATAGGAGATATGCGTCTCATTTAAGCAACACTAACCGATTTTGAAAGAGAAAATCGCACAGTTTCGGACTTTAAACAAATACACTATAACATCAATATTTACTCGTAGGAGGAACTGATGAAAAGTTTTTAGGCTGCCCAAGTGAGAAGAGGCTTCATTGTAGGT
Organism: Euzophera pinguis; assembly: GCA_947363495.1. NCBI lineage: Eukaryota > Metazoa > Arthropoda > Insecta > Lepidoptera > Pyralidae > Euzophera > Euzophera pinguis. Next base: position 7,439,056 of record OX376170.1, on the reverse strand, counting down.
ATATTATATGCTACGGCAGGTGATTCTAGCAGTTAGTGCGCAAGTCCGACGATCTGCATACAATTAACTCTTACAACAGCACAAACACAATTTATGAACAAAATAATGAAATTAGAGATCACAATCATGTATCTAATACAAAGCTGTTTCGTACGCAGCAGGCTGTTCGTTCTCATGTTCAAAATGATATTTATTGTCTGAAAGAGCTTTCATGATTATTAATTCTGTTTAACTATGTAATGGCCGGGTTTCCGGAATATCCTAATTTTAAACTACATTCCTGCCTACATCCAGCTTTTTTCATCACAAATCTCCCTATATTACCATTTTCTACTTTAATCTATATAAACATGATAAATACTTAATTTAATCAAACTCAATAAAAACTAAAACCTAATATGAAAAAAACCCTAAATAAAAACTAATTATAATCTAATGTTCATATTTTATCTTTCTTGTGTGTTCGTGATTTCGTCTTTATCGCCAACTTTTCTTTCTCTGTTTGGTCCCATGGTTGACTAGTAGAGAATGCCACTTGGCATTAAGTCCACCATTTGTACAAATTTTTGTATTGTGCAATAAAGCTTAAATAAATAAATAAATAAATGTTTGTCCTTGCGGCATGTTACCAAGAACTTCGGCAGCATTCCCGCGCTGGATGGTGATCGCTATCCTCTGCGCGAGAAATGTCCCTCTTGTCAACTTGCCAAGATTTTGAAAAAAAAATTCATTGCCCCACGGCCCAGAAATTTCAACATGAAGTGGAACAAATGTATAGTCACAGGCCACTGACTCATAGTTGCGCCGCCTTGGCGTCTTCCGCAGCCTCCGCCGCGGCTCCAGCCCTTGAAATTGTCCCCCTAAGACGGGAAGGGGCTACAGTATCGACAAAAGTGGCGTCCCATACTAGAGCCCTTCCCCACTCAGAGGACTAATGTCAGGCCATCAGGACCGTTGATCATGCGTACATAAGCAACAGCTTATCTGTATCGTAATACATTGTCAGTTAGACATTTTTAACTAAATTCTATTTGTTTTTGTTATTCTGTTACCTCATTTAGTTTTGTTCTTAAAAAATAAAAAGTTCAGTTTCGTATTATAGAGGTAAGTGATACAAATAATGCCTACCTAATTTCAAACACTCTTATTTGATAAATTATTCTAAAAAGGCGATAACTAAAAACATGACATTGTTCTTTGATTTATAAATTTTAAGTAATTGTACTTACCGTACTAAAGTTATTTTAAATAAAAATGTTGAGTTTCGACTCTTAAAAAAAGTAATTATGAAAACATATTTTAATCAAATTTTAAAAATCACTTATAAAGAGGTTATTCATAAACCTTAGCTTTAGGCCTTTTTAAAACATAGTAACTTAACAAGGCATATATGTTTAACTTACAGAAATATTGTTATTACAGTACTCAGTACTCTATGTGTTTCCATGAGATCCTTGACCAACTGTCTTAAGTTATTTTACTCAATATTTTGCTTAAATTGCTAGTCAAATTTGATGTTGCATATTAACATGAAATAAAATTAAATAATATTATAACGAAAAATATTTAAAAAAAACCGATTTCATACATTATATTTATTGTTTCTTACTTACTCCTCTGGCTAAGCGACCCGAAGTGGATCTTGGCCTCCGAAATGAAAGAGCGTTAAAGAAAGTTAGATAAAATAATTATTCAATTCTTATTCGTCTTCGTCCAAGCGTGTTTTCTAGTTTCTGGGGCAGCCTAATGATTGATATCTATCGACAACACCAAACGACTTAACGTGCCTTCTGAAGCACGGAGGTGGTCGAGATAGAATATGCCACTAATGGCGTCCAATCCATTACGGGTCGAGTCACGTCTCGCTGTCGTTTGACACGCTGGCTACTCGTACTTCGGATACGCGCGCCGCGCTCGGTGATCGAGCTTCTTTGTTATATCTGCTAAAATACATTATGTAGGTGTGCTTTAAGTTTAGATTCTTTATTATTGGGACTACTACTACTACGGAACCCTACATTGCGCGTGGCTTGACACGGCACTTGACCACTTATTTATGAGTTGTTGTGATCAGTTTAAATTACTTGAAACAAAACTTCAAAGAATAACTAACTAAAATTAGATTAAATTACTAACACACAAATGAAAACGTCCATCCCTTATAAAGGACCGGCCACTGTTGTCCCTGTTAGCGCGATTAGGCCTCTTGCACTGTTTTCCGAGTTCGTGGCGCTTTCGATATGTACGCATGTGAAATATTTTTGATGTAAATATATTTTAAACTACTTTTCCGAACTTATTAGAGCATAGGCCTTATTTGTATCAAGTACCTTATGTCTTAAATCTTAGTTACTATTTATTTACATTAATGAGATGATTGATGTGTTTTTAAATTTTTGGGTTTTTTCAATTCAGAAGATAGGTACAAATGCCCCTGGTGTGTGTTCAATGCTTTTAAAGTGCAAAAAGGTTAGGCCATATTTTAGGTAAACAATAAGTCTTTCGATAACAAATGGGTTTTTATATTAAAATCTCCCGGCTTATTGGCTGGACTTTACTAGGATTTGGCGCGCCATTTTGTTAACATTTTCCCGCCAAATCTCCTCGTAAGTCTGTAAAATGGAACACGAAGACACGGTTCTGCCACGGCTTGTTTGCGCCGCGCCGTTTGCAATGCAAACATCTTTTATATCGGTCTTACTCGGGTCTGGAGCCCTATTCTTGAAATGTATTACTCATATGTCGAATGAAAATCGTTTGATATCGAACGAAAATTATTCGATATCGAGGAAAAAATGTTCGACTTGAAGATTTTGTGTGAGTCCCACTTTTTAAAAATAGCTCTCTAGGGAGGATTCTACGCTTGCCAAGATATTCTGTACGCCTCAAGTAGGGGCTAATATTTAACATATCTGGCATGTCTTAGTTGAAAATTCTCTTGTCTATATCTTCTATCACTATATTTTAAAGTTTGTATTTCTATTTCTTGGTTTCTTCATCGATGCCGTTGACGGACTCAAAACAGAAACTGTAAAACAATCATCTTAGTTGTAGTAATTATAAATTTTATTGCACATACAAATAAATGAAATAACATTCAAAATAGGACCTATCCCATTAAGCTCTTTTAACGAACTTGCAAGCAATTTAAGATAATTAAAAAGTAGAAATTTCTAGCAACGTCAAGATTAAATTGCAGTTTGTTTGATAATTGTTTATACTTAACAAAGATTTTATTTTACAATAAAAAATATTTTCAATCTGACCTCTGCGTAGACTTTTACACATATAAAGACTACAAATAAAATAAATGTATCTGGGTTTTTACTGTGTATTTTATGACGTATTTCGTAACTTGTTCTAAAAATCCCTTCTCCATAGTAGCAGCAAACTTCCGACCTCCTTTGTGTCTAGACGTCCAGTGGGATCCCTTCCCATGAGGCGGAAATTAATATTTCTTTTGTATGCCTTGATAAAAGATGATAAGTGGGCCACTATGATGCTTCGCCGTGAAATGAAATAAAGTATTTATTCAGCACAATATTTTGATGATTTTCCACTTGTAGTAAAACTCAAATTCGCCTTAACATTCATTGTAATGAATTATACGAAAATTAAAAATAAACATTTAACAACAAACACCTATGATAGATAGAATAAGAGACAGATAAAATGAAAAATTCTTTCTCAAAGCCATAGTTACGTGCGATTTGATACAAATTTTATCCGAAGACCGAGAATTCATATTCTTGACATCTTACGCCCAGACGTGATATTGAAGATATCGCTTATCCTAAGCTTTAAAGCATACCTAACCTGAAGATCCAACATGGAAATAACCTCGCGTGAAGAAGATATTGGAGAGAGAAGAAGAACAACGGAAGAAAGAAGTCCGTGAAGGCCCGGCTCACTCTAAGTATGAACGCCAAGCATATTGCCTACAGTTTGGTGTTCTACCTTACAGTGAACTGGGGTTCACTTGATCAACGAGAGTCAAGAATGAAGACCAATCTTTTACTTCAGTGTGTAGGTAATATCCACTTTACCCTTTTTAACCTTGAAATATAAAAATTAAAACTTACTACTTTAAAGACACATTCAGCCTACTTTTCACATCTACTTGAAGGTATGCAAATTTTATGCCAGTAAAACAATAGCCAAATGTGACATTCTTATGTGCTCACCATAGTCACCATCCCAGTTACAATCATTTATTTTGAGGTTAATTTTTTTTTTTCTTAAATGTTGGGGAAAAAGTTTCTTCGCATTTTTTAAGAAAATTCTAAACATATTTAATATAGTTTATTTACATTTAACTAAAGTATGTAGGTGCCATTTTGTTCGATTACATTTTGCCATCTTGTAGGGACATGATCCCATTTCTATAGAAATTTTGAGGCTTCTGATCAAAATACCGCGGCAAATGGTTTTGGCAGTCCTCTCGTGATGTTAATCTGACACTGCCTAAAGAATTCTGAAGAGACCAAGACAGGTGGAAATCTGAAAGTGCAAGGTCAGGACTATACGGCGGATGCATTAACACCTCCCAGCCAAACTCTCTTAATTTTTGCTGAGTGGCTAAATATATGTGAGGTCTAGCGTTATCATGATGAAAAACCACACCCTTTCTGTTGATTAATTCCGGCCACTTTCTTTCAAGTTCTTGCTCTTTAATCCCACAGACTGATGATGATGCTGTGTATCACCTTGTTGGGAGTTAAGCTGGGTTTCGCCACAGTCTGTGAAGCCTGGCCGGCCTTTGACCACGACCTTTTTCGCACGTTCCACTTTTCATCATCAGTTATCAGTTTCTTCAAAAATGGGTCGGTTTCATTACGTCGTAATAAAGAATCACAAATGAGTACACGGTTCATTAGGTTTCTTTCAGTGAGCTCGTGAGGTACCCAAATATCGAGCTTTTTTGTGTACCCAGTTTTTTTCAAATGCTCCAAAACTGTTTTGTGGTCAATTCCCAGTTCTTCAGCTACGTCGTAACTATTGATATGCCGATCTTGCTCCACTTTTTCAAAAATGGCATTCATTTTATCCGTAATAGCGACGTGCGACGTGCATCTTTGACATCAAAATTTCCGGATTAAAAACGCTTAAACCAAATTTGTGCTACTCTCACAGACACCATGGCTAATGATTTAGACTTGTTTTCTTGCTCACCAGGGTGGCTTATTATAAATTATGCTATTCCTAATGATTATTTTTCATTATTATTTTACTAATATTATTGTGTAAATTTTATGGAATATTGAATGTACATTAGTATTAAAAGTTTGTGGTCTAATTTAAAATTGAATTGTCAATAAATGTACATGTACATTTTATGTAACTACACTATCGCATTAGGGTAACCTGTAAAGATAGAGTAAGTTTTGTTCAATAAATATTATAGGTCCATAAACATCGCAAATTTTTTTCGCGGCTTGCGTTGCATTTTTACCTTTTTTGTAGTAAAATTTTAAAATGTATCGAATTTCTTCATTAGATTCATTCATCTTGACAGTAAGAAAAACAAATGAAAATCCCACATTTTCCTAATTTGAATTTGGAATTATCTTCTTTAAAATTTAAACTTTTAATGATACAAAAACCAGTCAGATACGAGTACAAATAGTATAGCCAAAAAGATTTTATTACAATTTCATACATACTATATGCGAAAAGACTTTTTCCCCAACCTAATATTTAATTACTATGTTAATTTGGACAACTGACAGTATTATTACACGTATTTATCTAATTTACAAAGTTTTTAGAAATTTATTGGATAAGATGAGAAAGAGTTAAAAAGTTATAAGTAAATGCCCACTTTTTTATTTCAAAAGTAATCGACGAGACGATCTGTTTTAAATACTCTTTTGCGTTTATAAAATATTCAAAGTTGACTCGTTATCGAAGAATATTTTAGTGGAGTCTGCAGAAAAGCAAATTTCGGAGTCAGCTCAACAGCCTACCTATGTAAATATTAAGGCACAGTGGCAGATTTGCTTTTCCTTTTTAGTGCAAAAATATCAAAACAGTATGTTTTCTTTTTTTTTAGTTGATAAATGTAAGTGTTTGTTGACATCAAAATACTTAACTTATATGTATCAAAACATTAAATATAAAAAACCTAACGAACCCCATTGAGGCATTTTTCATCATTACAGAATGATCTAAAGCATATTGGATTTACTGGCTTTTCTTACTGATGAATATAGGTAGATCGATGTAGGTAGTATTCTTGTCTATACCAGGGTAAACTGCTTTGCTGCCAGTGATTTAGGCGGTATATTAACGACAGATCAAGGTTCCGAATAAGGTACAAATACTTTATAAGGTTGCTTCCACATGCAAATTACTTAAGAAAGATTTTATTACGAGCTCATTCCTTAACACAAAATTATGTTTCTTTTCGAGTAACGTTCAAGACCATTGAGAAAAATCTTTTTAGTCTGTAGGGTTTCGATGCTTGATGTACAAGACCTGCGACTAACAGTAAAAGCACTCAATAAAAAAAATATTTAAACCTTTGATGGAAGATAGATGTAAAATGTGGGAGATCTTTGCCCAGCAGTGACACTAAATAGCTTAAAAAGACTTGAAATATTTTCTACCGTTTCATCATTGAGAGAAACATGTACACAGTTATAAGTCACCTTTTGTTTTCAGATGAATTCTGCGAAGAGTACCCTCACAGCCTGATCCCGACTCCTGGCTACTGGATAGAGTGTTCCCGCCAAAAGATCGCCACAGACACAATCTGGGACGAGTCAGAGTCGGAGCATGATAGCGGCCCAGATAGGGACAACGATCCAGGTAGGTTTCTTACTTATGCAGCATTTTCATTATAGATGGTTTAAATAAAACCACTTTCAATAAAAAGAATTGTGAAAATTTTCGGCTTCCTAAACAAAATCTATTCGCTGATTACTAGATTTCTATAGGAGCTCTAAATTTTTATTCCCAGTTTTAACCGTAAAATAATTAAGAACTTTTGGCAAGTAGTTTTAAAATAACCCTGTATATTACTTATCTACTAGAAGTAAGGACGTGGCCAACAATGTTGCGACGAAATGGCACCTGGTTTTCGGTTCTAAAATTTTTTTGTTATGGCCGAAGTGTTTTAATCTAAGCGCGAAATAAATTGCTTGTGTAATATTCTTTTTGCCAAAATGGAAGTGAAGTAAAAAATTCAAAAATTACGATGTCGAAATTAAAAATATTTTAAATGAATAATAGGATAGGAGACAAAAAACAATAAATTAAGACTTCTGCATCAATAAACCAATTTGTTAATTCTTAAAGATCTACTAAAAGTTTATGAACGTAAGTTATTGTATTTTTACCGAATGGATGCTCGTCAAATCAACTAAAATGTTCCAATCAAATAGCGACATTGAAGCACCGTCCGCTGTCTGACATCCGAACAAAGAAAATGCGATACGAAAATAAATCATCCATCACAAAATTCTAAGCACGAAAATAGATTGGTTCCAGAACTGGCTCTCTGTAAATCTACAGAAAAAGTATCACCTTATAATATATAAATTCTAATATGGGAGAAATATTTAGGAAATAATGAAATTTTAAGGCTAAATTATCAAAACTCTGAAAAATAATTCATACTTTACTCTATTGATTTAAAAATCACATTGAGCTTTTAACCCAGTTTATGTTGCTGAATACGGCTGGCATATGACATAGAGAAGGCTTAAATTATTTACAGCATTCTTCTGTGCTCTCTATTTTTGTGTTCAAGATATTTTTAGCGAATAGCATCAAATTATATAAGCCTATTAAAAGAGAAAGGTATTACAGCCACCGCAGAGTGGTCCTTTTTGAAGTGGAAGCCTTGTGATGGCTTCTACCTTCGCTCGGACACTTTGAGAGCAACTCAAACATTTTATATTAGTCTCTTTAATATTATTTTTTCATCTACTCTCCTCCCTTTGTGCTAACAGGCTTCGCTACGATCAGATCTTTATTGATGATAATTTTATAATTTTGAAGAAAGGGTTAGCTTATTTTTATTAAGTAACTTATTGTTGCATTCATCATTTTATCTTACAAGAAACAGAACTGTCAGTTTATAAGCTAACTAAATGAAAAAAGATACAAGAACACAAAATGATTCTTAAAAAAATGGGTTACTTATTATGCAAATATCATTTTGGAGTTTACAACAATGTAAAGAAACATGAACCAAAAAGCCAAAGGTTTCAAGGCTTTACTTGTAATGCCTGGTCATTTTGTAAATACTCGTAGGCATGTCCCAAATAAAAGAGCGGAGGCTTTGTGGAAAATATGCAAATTTCGCCCATTGTCCGTGAAAAGTCCTTTAATTCCTCCTATCCGGTACACTTTTTTATTCAATGTAGGCATTAAATGGTATTACGTGGGTTATAAGTTTCCACGCGTGTTTCGGCTTTACAACATCAATAGTTAAATTTAAACAAATTATTATTCAATAATGATACAAAATATGGCACAAAACGAAGTCGTTTAGGAAGCATATCTATTTTTAGTTCGTATTCCTTATGGAGTAGACTGAAACTTTCAAAGTAACTCATCTGTTATTCCATTACTAAACTTCGAAATATACAAGTAATATTTACTTCTTCTCTTTTCCAAGATTAATGTATATGTGGACTTTTAAACTCCAACCAAATTAACATAGAGAGCTCTTCATGAACTCGACCAAGTTTAAAAAAAAATCTGTATGTCAACTCATTGAAAAATATATTGGAATCTGATTTTTCGTCCCAAAAACATAAGTCCAGTTAAAAATTGTCATCCTAAAGTAATTAATTTAGCGTTCCGTTTTGCCCATACTGAAATTGTTTCGTGGATATATTGATAATGTCAGTCACAATGATGGATATGATCCATCGAGGCGATTCGTCTACGCCCAATATGTGAGGCCTAAACAAACCAGTGAAGAAATTAATAAAATTTTAGATTAGATACCTCAAATTATAAGGAAGGTAAACTCTTTGGGTCGCACGAATTTACTGTTTCTCCGTATGGAAAAAATGCTTTTATGCAATTGTAAAGTATGTTTTACTTATGGTACAATACAGTTTTGATAAAAAATAAATAAAATGGTTACGACTTAAATAATATATTCAAATAAATTAAACAATTGTATGCCTCTATTTGTTCCGTGTAAAATGTGAACTTAATTTCACTTTAGCTTCAAAACTAAATATGTTTCTAAAATCAAATGGATACCAATGAAAAGTTTTATAGGAAATAATCTACAAAATAAACTAGATTCATGCAAATATTCTTGACTAGGTTTAATGCCCCTCATCTAATAGTTGATTCGTGACAAACATATTACAGAACATTTTGTACGGTGGCTCCAAGCTGGGTCAATGTGTGGTAGTGTTGTATCCATGACGTGACTTTTCAATAGTAGCCCAGATAAGGATAAGTGTGGGGGCTTATTTACATGGTGTTACATTTCAGAGGAAATAAATATACTGACGAGGACTTAAGGCGGGAAGCTGCAGTTTGGGTGTTGTATTTTATTTTCCAAAATTTGTGTTTTTTGAGGGTTTATGCATTATACTGGTGCATTACTATTCGATATAATCGATTTATATGATTTTCTTGAGATTTTTTACCACTTCACTTAGTCTTATTTTTCAGAGTCGCCTTAACTGAACAACTTTCTTCAATAATCTTATCCTGTTATTAGCGAAATACGTGTAGAACAGCTATATTTAAAAAAAAATTATTTATTTTAACGCTAGTTTTATAAAAAATATCTAAATACACACATTTACAAGAACACTTTTTAATACTAAAAGGTTTTCAAATTTATTTAATTGACTACCGCGAGATAAAAATATGCAATAATTCGAACTTTAAAAATATACAGACAGGTTTATAAAGCTCCGTATATTTATGACAACACTAGTCATAAACCAACAGTAAATTTACTTGTTTTAAAGAGATTCAATCTGATCATCCGGGGGTGATCTAAGGGTGCTAACACCCTATATAGTGACGAGAGGAGACGAGACGACGGGCGCCCAAGAACTACGGCAGGGCTGTCATCTAGATATAATAAAAAATAAAATATTTTTATTTCAGACCATGTTAGTCCAAATACTAATTAAATAATAAATTAAATTATTACATTCCATATGTTTACATTAATAACATTAATTAATAGTTATTTTAATTTAACTGCAACGTTGATCACATCTACCTACACTTTTCTTTGATAATCTTTACAACTGGCTCGAATACTTTTCTGAGAATTGATATATTCATGCTCGATTTCCTTGTAAATTATTGCATAATTTAAAAAAAAATCCATGGCGTGTGTTTTTCAGAAATAAATGTTTTATATCACTGAGTCTCTCTTATCATGTAGGGTGTATACATGTACAGTTAACTTTTAAATATTTCGTCATCATCATCATCATTTCGTGTAGGTTACATTGTCAATCGACCATGTAAACCCTGGTTGAGAGTTGTACGGAACCGCCTCTCGGCCTCTGACTTGGTTCCTTTAACGACCACCTTATAGCAGCCGGGACCAATGGCTTATCGTGCCTTCCGAAGCACAGAATTATCTTTATTATCAGACAATCAGGTGATTCAAGCCTGCAATGTCCTAACCAAACTGGAAACAACTAAACAAAGTATGCTTCCCGTGGGAATCGAACCCACGACCCCCGGGCCAAAGTCGAACGCCTTAACCACTGAACCACGGAGGCAGTTAAAATTTTAAATTGAAATATTTAAATAAACATTTAAATATTTCGTGATAAATGAGGTACTTTTCTGTTGTCGTTTCAAAACATACATATTTACGCCTTTTCTCTGAGTCAAATCCTCAGATTGTTTGCAGAAAACCAATTAGAAAAATCAAATTCAATTTCAGTCTTTTTCCCTTCAGTGACAGCCCTGGACTCTCCCAGATAATGACGGCATAAACTGATAAATAGAAAACGTGCCCCGAATGAAACATTGGCCTGGTCGTCGAGGATTTCAACTCAGAGCGATTCAATTTTAAATTGAAACACTTATTCATCTAATCGACATTTCAAATCAATCTTATCAATTTGTGGGAAACAATATTTTTATCCATCTTTAAATCCATAACTATCCAAACTAATATAATATCTGTAAAAGTCAGTCTGTTTGTTCTATCTTTATGTCTTTCTGTCTGTTTCGCTTTTACGGCAAAACCGCTGAACGGATTTTGATGAAATTTGGTATGAATACAGTTGAAGACCCGGGATCAAACATAGGCTACTTTTTTAACGCAGGCGGAGCTGCGGGAAACATCTAGTATATTATAAATGTAAATATGTACCAACGTTTTTGTAAAAACGATTTGGGGGTTCATTCAAGTTTTGTATGTGATAAGTACGAGTACCTATTGATAATCGAATGCAAGTGATTGATGAGTAATTTTAATAAATTGCCATTGTTTACATTATTGTCGTTTTCTATTGAAAATAAAAAATAAAGCTTTTTAGCGATCTAACATGTGATGTAAAGTCATGTTAAGTGGCTAATGAAAAAGTTTCATCAATTGATGAAAAAATTACACTTCATTTTCTTGCAACAAAACGTTGAAAAATTTACATAACTTATTCGAATCTAAGCATCAAAATTATTTGTTACCATAAAAGCTCATGTATTTCACAAATATCTTTTCACATCAATTTGCTTTACAACAACCTACATCACTCACGTATACATGCAAGTCAAAAGGCAAACTTAACGCACCTCGTTCCAAGTTCGTAATATAGTTGGTGGAAACTCTGAATTTAGCAGTACTTTACTTTCCAAGTATAATACAAATGATACAATGAGCCGTGGGAATTGCAGCTTCTTATTTAAACTTTGCAAAGAAATATATAATAGAAAAACATATCAGCTTTTCCTAAGATTTATTTGGTTCGTCTTATGAAATGATATTATAACAAAGAAGCATAAATTGTTTTTGTTAACCTATGCTTTCATATCATTCATATCGAGTGGGCTTCATGATCTATCGACCCTGTACACTAGTGTCAAAGTTTTTCGGAACCCATGATTTTTGTAATACAACTGATGAAAAGACAGATAACGAATTCACTCATTCAAAGTCATTTTGAAAATCATTGTTATAAATTCTTTTAAAAAATCGACTCAATTTTATTAATTTAACAAATTAACCCTTTCACCATTACACTTAGGTTGTTATAAGACATCTTTGCCACATTTATATTTTACAACATTTCAAACAAAACTAACGTCTCCCGGTCTGCAAACAGCGCTCCGAAGTAATCCTATTTGTGTAACCAAAGCAAACTTCAATGTCCCTGCGTCTTGATGCTTACTCCCGTTATACCCGATACATTCCATTAACTATAGTTGTTAAAGGACGATGTCGTATAGATATCTACTAGATATTCACTTATCAGACTCTTTGGCAAAATAAAACAGAACAAGAATCTTTTTATCTTATTAACTAGATCTTTTATCAACTCTTCAAGTCATTAAAAGAACCACGTCCGAAAGAAGGTTCCAAAAAATCTCTAACAGCAGGGAGTACAGTTTTGGTTAACCATGTAACTGATATGGATGAATGAACTGAAATTGTTAGCAAAGTATATACAGGAAGCTGTATATCTGTTTATTTCTAATTCATTATGTATGGGTTGTAATCAATATGAACAATTCTTTCGGAAGGTTTATTTGTAATATAGAAACCAACTCGTGCAAGATCTAGGTGGGTATATGTAAAAGTATGATCTTTCACGAAACCGCACCTTAAGAAATTAACCATGACACTGCAGAGTGTTTTATTCGTGAAATAAGTATACACACGTTGGAAACGTTAACACAAAAAATGAAATAGCCTTACAGCAACAGCATCTTATTATCATAGATGCTATTTTGTTAAAGTAGCTGCAGGGTAATAAAGATATACAAGTTCATATCGGAAGAAGTCGCAATCAAATGTCTTAAAAAGGTATAGTTGTAGTAGGTATCTTGAAGACAAGTTGATAAATTCTAGCTGTTACCTTAGCTAAATCTATTATGTCCCTGAAGTCTTGTAGATATACCCCAAGATACGGTTTTTTGTCACTATAAGCACGTAAAACTTTAAACGAATGACTGTTTGTCATGTAAAATAAATAGAAAGTGTTATAAAACAGACGGGCCAACAAAATTCCTTTAAAAGACAATATTTTTCAATAAAAATAAAATGTGTAATCAAAAATTTGCTGGCAAAAGTAACATTCTGTGCCGTATACAGAATGTTACTTTTCTGTAAATATTTGACAAGTGAATGCAGTGATTAGTGCTATAACAACAATTTTACTTCACCTTTTTATGATTTTGTGTCAGATATTTTCATTTTTTTTTTATTGAATAATATTCAAAACTATTTAATTAGCCTTATTTTTCTTATCAAAGTAAGACTTAAGAAGATACTGATTTTGGAAAGCTAATCAAGAAAAAGTAAAGACTAATGCTCTTGAAGTAGTACAAGTTTAGACAATTATTATTACGACAATTATATTATTAATTATACTTTACTTACACTGAAAACAGAATTAGTGTAGTTTTACATAAACCTATTGGGACTATATTAGTCTTAAGTTTGATTAAGCTTATGCAAATTACTGTATAGTTTATGATATTGTTAATGCAAGAACAAACCAATAATCATTTTATGATGATACTTATACGAACACCACCAAATTTCGAATCACAATATATACTTACTCTTATTCTACCTGTTTATATTTTATAAACTTAATACTTATGTTAAAATATAAATAAATAATAAAAAGGAATCACTTATTTAACTAGAGGTACATTGTTAGTTCAGGTTTAGGTACATTTTTCATTCATCCATTTTTTTCTTGGTTCTACTATGATAAAAACGACTTATAAAGCTTACTTTTTCTTTATCTTTACTATATTTAGACATAAAAGAATAAAATATTCTTCTGAAAATCAAATACTAGAACTTAGTTTTCTAATCATCTTAAGTTTATCTAGAAAAACCATTTAATTTTAGAAATTCTAAATTAAAACTTTGAATAAACCATTGAATCTTAAGTAAGTCTTTAAATGATCTAAGTGAAGTTAAAAATACTTTTTAGACTTAATTTCAGGCACGCCTTATACTAAATGGTATTTAATATACTGAACTCGGTTTTGGTAATTCTTAACATGCTTTAGTGACAGTACCTTACAACTATTCAGTTTTAAAGATTAAAATGGCTAAATGAAGTATTTTTTGAATTAGTAAATTCAAATTTAAGATAAAGTTAAGAAAAGTAAGATTTATCTTTATTATTGACTGCTACTTGGGGTACATACAAGGTATCTGGATGAGGCAAGTAGGTAACACAAACTTCACAATTAATTCGAAAGTTTTCTCAGAATGATTCGCAAAACTACACACAACTGAAAATTCGTCACGCGCCTTACCACGCATACCAATGCGTTACGCACGCATAGCAAAGTTAGGTGTACATCCTGTCATACACCAGTATGACAGGATGTACACCCAACTTTGCTGCTTAATATACATAAAGGAAATAAATTATTATTATTATTATTATAAATATCTATAGATTTGTAATCATAACGGCTGCCTGGGTCTCCACACCCGTGGACTCAGAAAATCCGTTGGTACCTGTTTTTTTTTTCTATGACCCGACAGAACAAAGAAAATCCATTGTTTTGTCGGGTCATCGGCGTTGAAAAACTTAACTACCACTCGCACAATTTCACCATTATTATTTTATAGTTTTTGAAACCACAGATATAAATCAACCGTAGACGACATTTTGCAGAAAATGGCACATACCTATTCGATATAATCTTGATTCATGGTTATCGCCATATAATAATATCCCACGACTTTTGGCGGGAAGCTGTAAAGAACAGTATCGGCGCTGTATTTTATTTTCCAAAATTTGTGTTTTTTTCAGTGTTTGTGCATAATAATGGTAGATTATTATTCGCAATGTGTTCAAGAACAAGCGTGAGTGTTTGGAAGTGATACAGTGTTCGATTCATGTGATTTCCTCGCTTGTTGTCAAAAGCTCCTGGAAATCGCTAAGTGCAGTTTTTCTACCACTTCACTTAGCCTGACTCTTCTGACTCGACTTGATTATGACTTTACTTGACTCAACTACTGACTTGACTTTATACTTGTTTAATTATACAACTTTAAAAAAAATATTTTACTTGTTACTGGCTAAATACGAAAGTAAGAGCCAAAATGAAAAACAAAAATAATATCCCACAGATAATAAAGCGTTAACTGACATTTGAAACTTTAATTTATTCCAATATTAAAATTGTAAGTGGGTTGGTGTTGATGGTCTTATTAGGAATCTAAGAACCCACTATCAACACGTCATATTGATTTTCATACTAATCCAATATTTTGAAAAGTTAATAAAATACCATGCAAATGGATTACTAAAACTTTTTAATATTGTCGTGGTAATTTTATGACTTAATAAGTATATAACTGCTTATTAAGCAATAAACTTATTTTCTCTTCATAAACTATTTCCACACAATAACAATGTTCATAACTCACATGTGCATAAAAATCTCATTTTGTAACAAATATACAGTATTTTAAAATAGGAAATTGTGGAAAATATGAACAATTAAGATAATTCTCATTTGTTCCGTTGGATAATTTTGTCACTAGAACACGTTATTTTTAAAGCCGCGTAATTACTTTTCTACTTTGTTACGAATCTTTTCACGGAGAGATACCAGGACAGTCCATTTCTAAATTTGATGGCGATCCATTCTCAATGGACCAGATCTATTCCTGCCATCCCTCGGGACCTCATCAATCACTACCTTTGTTTCTACCACTATTCGGATTAATGCTACTTACTGTTGCTACGAGAAATAAACCAAGTTATTAACTCGAGTTTGATATTCCATTAAAACTTTTATAACACGCATATAAGTTGCTCATTGGATTAGGAAGAGATAAAATCGCATGCGTTCTAGAGTAGGTTAATGCTTATCATGAAGGTGTATTAGGGCTAAGTAACTAACTATAGATCTATTTACAAGCTCGGCTGCGTTACTCTATCAGCCTTGCTATATCAGTCCGACTGCGATTCGATTCCCTAACGACAACATTCGAATTAATTTATCATGTCAATCAAATTATGTCGGAAATAATTATTAAATGTAATAAAATTATAAAAACAGACTATTTTACATTTTGTTATGTGAGTTTTCCCGAAAAACTGCACATAGAAGGAGCTGTCAGAAAAGTTCATATTACCTACATTCTGTATTGAACCCAAATTTACTCCCCGTAAGAGCAATTATTCACAATGGCTAATCCGTCCAAATAGATTATGTCATGTTAATCTGCTTAGGGCCTAGGTCTTAGAGCCTCATCTCTAGAATCTAGAATTTCGTTCAGACAGAAGATCCATTAATATTAGATGGAATACCTATTATTAACATTGTTTTTCTTATTTTGTTTTGGTGAAACTATTTAAATACTTTTGATGTACAATAAAGTTGTTATAAACAAATAAACTTTGAAAATCTAGATGAATGATGGATATGAGAATCAAACAGTTTTTGAATACATCTTTAGCCAAAATCCATCAAGGTTACGGTTCGTCAAGAAATACACATACTTAAGTAGGCACTTTAAAAATAAGTGAAGTCTATTCAATTCGGCTGGATACAAAACTATAATAATTTACAATACCCAAATGTTAAGTTATGTTACTAACCTAAATGTTGTTTAAACTTTTTAGATTGCCAGCTAAAATGAATACCTACTGAAACACTACCTGTATTTCTGTTTGTGTGTGTGTAAAATAATAACATAGGCGTAAGAAAACCCAGTCCAGGATTGTCTGAATAAAATTTATTTATTCATAATTTTGATTAATTTTCTATCTCTACCGGTCTGAAATTACATATTTTTTAAATAATTCCATAAGACATCCCCCTCTTCGAGACAGAAACTCGTTATTGTTGGTGACAGTCCAAACTTTAAGGGAAAACTGTATATTCAAATTTTTCTTATTAGCCAAGAGTGCTAAGACATGTAAAGTAACTTTTGAAAAATAATGTGAGATACAAACAAAAACTTTTGTTCTCGAACATTTGATTCAAGTTAAAGAATATCAATGCAATATATTTTTACTAGCTGTTTCCCGCAGCTCCGCCTGCGTAAAAAAGTAGCCTTTATTTGACCCCGGGTCTTCAACTATATTCATACCAAATTTCAGTTCAGCGGTTTGGTTGTGAAAGCGTAACAGACAGACAGACTTTCGCATTTATAATATTAGTATGGATTAGTATGGATATGGATTTGTACCTAGGTATGAAAACTCATAGGCACAGAGATCTTGTAAATGTTCATTTGACTATACACAAAAAAATCGACAAATATTTCAATAAAATTCCGTTTGAATGTTTATCACATCTGGAAAATTTTTGCTTTCAATATTTTTTTCTTAATAATTCTTCTATTTCTTTCTATTTTTAACTTGTTCACAAAAAAAGTTTTATTTAATAATTAAAGTATTGTTAAAAATAGACGTAGGTACACTTTGTGCAAAGTCCAATGCATAGACGGATAATCTGCTTACACGAGTTATACTAGGTTATCATAGCTCACAGCAACTCACAGCCATTCAACGCAGGATTATTCTGTCTTTGAATTTAATAAGTGTCCCAGTATACTCGGAAATGTTCATATAAAACATTTCACTGAAGTTCAAGCGAAATTACTTTGATTAAAATTTAACTGTGCAATGGAAATCTTGAAGCAATTACTAACAGACTGGCATCGTAAAGTGACGTACCTAAAGATCAACTAGAGAATAGTAACAGAGAATAAGGTTATGTCATGTAGAGTTAGACGTTGTTACTACTAATCTTCTATTTTAGGCTCTGTTAGGAGTATCAGGGTCATGAAATGAGCCACAGAAAGGTTCTTGTAAGTCTAGCCCGATTTTACGGCTCTGTGTAGTAAAATTTGGATGTCTGCTGTCCTTCATGTATTTGTCTCACTTTCAAGCCATTTCATGCCGTATGCCTGAGAGGATAGAGAGTACAGTTATGGGAGTGATGTAGAGGTGAGATTACCCTTCTACAGGTGATATTATTAAACTCTTTGGTATGCGCTGAATGCTACCACACTGGGCTTGTCTATAGGTAGCAATTGTCAAAACTTCAAGAGAATATGGGGTGATTTTCCTCAATTGTACATGTGAGACATCGTAATATGTTGTTCGTTGATTTTGGACCTCCGAGAAATTTTCTTTGAAACAGAGAGCGGTCCAAAATTACATCGAGGTATTTGGGTGTGAACTTGTGTTCTTTAAGTAGGCCATCCCATTTTTTAATAGCCTAAGGTGTCCCACTGCTGGACAAAGACCACTCCTTTAACTTTCCGTGCATCTCGGCAAAGTGCAGTTTGTTAAGATTATGATGTAGCATTTCCCTGGGGTCGAACCAGCGGAATGCTACTACAACATTAAAGACCTACGTCGCCTGAAGGGTCGACTGAAGGTCTGTGTATTGCGACTTCTAGGAATCCTGATCAGGAGTAGGGGAGTTAAAACATGGGTTTATTATCGACACAATCATTATTTATTTAACATTTCCACAAAGGTTGGTACATAATCTAGACCTTAGCTAGCTCAGGGCTACACGTTCCTTATATTGTATACTTCGGTTACACTCATTATCCTTTTAGTCCCTCAGAGACGGGAGAGTTGACGCTTTCGGTAAACCACTTACAACGATAAGCGACATCTGCTTACGGATCCTTAGCATTACAACATAACTTCATATCAGACACAAACCCTACCGGGCAACAAGAAGAGCAAGATGTATTATGTCGATATATATATCGGGATGCGGAGTACATGCGCGAATACGGGAGGCGTGGACGCGCATTGGTAACACGCGCAGGTTTGTCACGAGGACCTGGTGCTCATCAGGGTGCTTACGACATTCTAAGGGAGAGAGATATTTACGGAAGGAAATCATGCGCTGAACCGGTTTCGCCCCAGCCCCAACGATGTTTTCCACGGAACCCTAAAAGGTTGTTGGGAAATTATTGCCCAGTCAGAGTTTCAACCCCTGAATAGAGATAACTTCCCCGGCTCTCTGAGGGGATGGGAAGCTGCGATATTCCAGGATATTCGCCCCGGCCGACGGCAGACTCCCCCGCGCGTGAACGGGAAGGGTAGTTACGATCGTCCAGGATGACGCCCCGGCCGACGGTAAACTACCCTAGGAATGGAAGGGATGGAAAGCCATGATCGTCCAGGATAATAACCCAGGCCAACGATGGACTTTCCCAGGAAATGAAGGGCATGAGTGTCACGCGGGAGTGTGAGGGGATGAGGATATTGCTACCACAACACCCCCGGAATCTAGGGATGGAGTGAGGGTATTACTATCTTCCAGGAAATTGACCCCGGCCGACCGTAATACCTTGAGGGATGAAGGAAGAGGGTGAGGATATTGCTATCTTCCAGGAAATTCACCCCGGCTGGCCATAATACCCTCAGGGGGTTTTAACCACTATCGACTAGGAAATCCGCCCCAACCGACCGTGGGAGCAACTGAGCTCTTGCGAGCCAAAAGCTGACAGCCAAGTTTTTTTTTAATAACCTACAAATTTAGTTCCTGTGAGCTTTAAAATTTACATCGGGACAGTTTGAGGCGAGGGCTGTAAACCACTCAGCCTTTTCGGCAAATGCACAAAGGGCTCCTAGTTGGGACGAACCTCGGCCATGGGCTTTGCCTTTTATCAAGCGAGCGGTAGCAAACGCTCAATGCTATAAGGGCCGACACTATTGTGCCTGAAGGGCCTACTAAGACGGACAAGGCGCGCTTCGAGCTTATATAGGGGCCGGATATGCTAGTGTGCGTTCACGAGACTGCCTCGTGGCTGGCGGCCGATCGGTTGTTATGTCACAAGATCTTTAATTTTGTGTGAGCTTCCCGATTTCGCAAGTGAAACGTTCTGTTTTCTTATCCTCAACCTTTTTTATTCTTTTATTTATGTACGCCGTACTTATTACTTCCATATTTGTTGGGCATTCATTGAAATGTCACTTAAATCTTATTGGGAGAGGTACGGTGACAAGTTTCGTTGATTTATGTCACAACCACCGTCGACAGGTGACTTCCTGATAAATGAACATACACACGGGTCACATTCCGGGCTATGTCGCCGTCAATTTCGAGACAGATATCGATACAAGCAATAACGTGAGCGAATCCAATAATCGCTTTGTGAATACATAATTACTACGCGTCAGTGGAGTTAGTTTCGATTTTGAGGCACGTAAATGACAGGTTCTTTTGTTTAATAAATTTGGTAAATGGTACTGCAGGCTTAGACAAGTGGCATTATGACAATAAAAACGCTCACAAAAATATATGAAAATTAGTAAGCAAGCGAAAACTACGTCACATAGTAGACACGCTATTTTAATATGGTCGACAAGTGGCAATTTTTTATTTTTACACACGCGTTCCAGGCCCTCGGCGATTCCTGACTCAGGAAACAAAATGGCGATTTTTGAACCTACTGTCATTTTTCAACCTATTGGTTGAAAAATGGACGAAATAGTCGATACACAATTATACAATGTTGCCTATGTTATCCATTCCGTCCGATGGAACAATCCGTATCTATTATAAAATGGTAGCCAAGTGGCACTTTTTAACAATTCTACAATAGAAGGAATGAATGAACACTTTATTGCACCATTTACAAACAAAAGAAACACATAGTTAAATTCCATGGTTAAATCGAATAAAACTAAATGGGTACAAAGGCGAACTTATCGCTAATGTACCTACATTAAGACGCATATAATATACTTACATGAATAAATAATAAGAATAAACTTACATATAACATACATAAATAAATACTTCCAATAAGTGTAAGAAGTTAGTGACAGCTTTATCACAATATAAGCCAGGATTATTCTACTTCGAAAAGGTAGTGGGACTTAACCGGATCTTTAAACGAAGTAAAAGTTTATGCCTTACGAATTTCTACCAGTAATGCATTCCAAAGAAGGATAGTCTGAACTGTGAAGGACTTTAAATAGAAACGAGAAGAGTGGTCAGGAATCGCCAAACGAAGAGAATGAGCGCTAGGCACATCACGGATATTGATCTCACTGAGAAATTTAAAACGTTCTTTTAGATACAGCGCCGTAAAAGGACTAAACAGAATTGAGTATAGAAAGGGAAATGATGTGTAAATTACGACGAAGTCTGATGGGGGTCCACTTGAGTTGCGTGCGAAAAGCTGAAATGTGATCATATTTGCGTAAGCCAAATATGAACCTTATACAAAAGTTTTGAAGACGCTCAAGTTTGTTCAGTTATTCTTGAGTGAGATTAAGATAGCAGGAGTCGGCAAAGTCTAGGATAGGGTGGAGTTTGCGATCGTTCTCTTCAAGAGTACTAGCAATTGTCCACTTGCCTACCATTTTTAACCCACGGTGCTATCAGAATGCAACGACAAATCTTCATCTTCTTTGCGTGTCGATAAGCTTACGACAAGTGTTGACAGACAATATTTACAAATATTTTTTATCAACTGTTCACACCATGTTTATAGCAATAAAGTTCATTCATTGAGCTTCAGTTATTGGACAAGTAAATATCACTTCACTTTCAAAAGTATAAATTTCATTCCAAGAAGAAGAATTCTATTTCAAACTATTAAACCTTTTTTGCTTGCTACTTTATTACAAACGACCAATCATTTGGAAAAGAAAGAACCATATGTAAAAGTCCTTTCGCGCACGACCCAATACGACTCACGCGACAAGATTGCAATTCAACCAAAAATATAAAAAAAAAATATGCATTTTCCCTATTCTGTCCAATCCGTTGCGTACGGTGCGGCCGGCGCGTTTCTATGAACGTGCCCTAATAGCTGATTTTATAAAAGAGCTACCCGCGACTCGGACTGGTAGTATACTCGAGTCGCATGCGGATAGCTTCGTAGGCCAAAGAACAAACTCTTGCTCACAAAATTTAAATCAACCAATACCTATTTTCACGCGATAGACCAAAGAGTCTAATGTTTTTTAGCGTTCATGTATGTTTGTATATATGTGGGATTCTTAATTCCACCATAAGTCAAGAACGGCTTAACGGATATAGACGTATAAGGTGTCTTTAGATTCCTTGCTTTTTTCCAAGTGTTATAGGGTATGTGACGTCATCATAAAAATAAAATGGCGGACTATATACGCAAAAAAAGGCAGACTGACAATAAAAAATCTGAGTAACCTAATCGAGTGGAGTATCAAAATGAAGAAATTTAAAAGGAGATTTTAAAATGTATATAACTTATATGTTTTAAAAATATTTTTATGACAAAAAAAAAATTATTGTAGAGCAGTCAGTCGTGTTTTTTATTTTTAATATTTAGCTTGTTCAAATGTGTTTTGTTTTGCAACTTATTTGATTTTATTTTAGAGGCCAAGCCATAAAGGGTTGTAGCCCCCAAGAAACATGGGAATGATTGGAAGTTATATAGTACATAGGGGAGACCGGGGCTAAAATTAACAGTTACATCTATAAATTTTAGTATTAACAAGCTAATTTTTCTGAATTTATACTTACTAAAGCTACAGCTGAGTTGTGTGATGGACCACTTTATTAAGCAGGTAAAGTTTGTTTTTCATCTTTCATTTTTGATTTATGCTCCAAATACCTTTACGATATTGTGACGTCGATTTTTATTTTTTAGAAGTATATTTAATATTAAGTAACGCTATCGTTCAACAAATATTATTAAATATTATTTTAAACTTAAAATGTACCTCTCGGGATACAATTCACAAAATAGATGGGGTCAGTACTAACCATAGTATATTCATAGGGTCATATATCAATAGTCCATATATTTATTAAATAGAGAAAAACACGTTACTTACCTATAACATTTTTGCAAAGAGGTAGATTAATTTTGTATGTGTAGGTTAGTATGTCATAAGTTTCAAATTTAATTTTAATCGATATGAAAAATGTGCACAATACAAGTTTAGAAAGAATGCACCTTTAAATATATTTTTTTGTAAAAGTATTTTATTTAAATTATTTCATGTATACACTGTAATATATATATCTATATGCATTTCTTTTTAACGTTTTTTGTTTGTTTAATATAAAGTGTTAATACTTACCCCAGTGCTGTTAATTCTACCCCAAACAGACTAAAGACTATTTTAAAAATATATATATATCAGACAATACTTATATGTATAATTTATAGCTTATAAAAACCGGAACCCAATGTGAAATACTTTTGCAGATATAAACAAAAATGAACATTTTGTTAATTGTGGCCCCGCTCTCCCCTACTATAAATTGAGAATTGGCCAAACCGAACCCTCGTAAGTAATAAGTACTTACCTAAATCCAAAATAAACCATAACCAATATTCATAATTTCGTCACATCTACAATAAGCCACTTGTCTACCAATTTAATCTATTCTCTCCTACGGATAAGGCGTTTCAGTTGTGGGAGTCAAATTCACTTGCCACTTGTCCTGTCTGCTGGTAGTGTAGTGGTTGTAACGGAACCACAAAAGCAGTTCTTCCTAGTGGTCCCATAAATGGGACACATTTATCGAGTAGACACATTCCAGCGATTACGGTCTGCTAAATCGATAAAAATGACCATATTTTACATAATATATCGAGCACTTTACTCGATAGATGATTATAAGAGTTCAAAACCCTCAATATTGAAGAAATAATTTTGTTACTCTTTACTCACGACCCTCAACAATTAGAACAACAAATAAAGTACCTACTAATGAAGTATGTAAACCTGCATCTACAATAAAATGAAATACACTCGTTAAGTAATTAGATAAATATGTTGGGATTTTAATTTTCTGAAATCACTTTCATACGAGACAAAGGGTTAAGCTGGCCTCGCGACCTTCCCGATAGGGCGGCTCTAGACTCTAGGGGACTCCCCTGGCTAATAAAGAGACCTTACTCTTATGGAATGGCTCCTTTTGTATTCATTTGAATGGGTACATTTCATTTCATGCTCTGCTTGTATGATATTATTTTTAAGTTACAACATCTAATCTTGCATTAATAAATAAGCAATCTTTCCACTTAACATGTAAATTAAAAAAAAACAAACTCATTTATAGTATAAGACATTTTGGCTTCAAACAATATACCAATATACAGTAAAATTTTTAGGAGTTATGAATATATAATTGTAATAAACGTAGGTATTTCAGTTATTGAACACGAAATATTGGCATAGGAACTATCTCGTTTAGTGCAGCTTAAAAGAAGGGCACGACAGAAAATGCGGCATAGTCTGAGTAGCATGGCTACACTAACATTGAACATCTAACAGTTCTAAAAAAATGTTTTCTTTGTTTAAACCCTAATAATTATCTTACTACACATTACATACAGCAAAAAAAAACCGTGATGAATAAATTTTCAAAATAATCACTGAAATCGCACTCCAATTTTTCCTTTTTCTAGCTACTGTAGGTACACAACGGCAACCGCAGATGATACGTGTCAAAATGCTTCGTTCTTCCATAATCCCACCTCGCCCTCCTAACGAGGACAGGGGATTACCGCCAACGTATATTGTTTACAATTTCTGGCATTATCTCACGGCGCAAGAATCGTCGCGAAAATCCGATTAACGTGACTTCACTACGCTTGACTTAAAAATGAGATTCCCCGACATGACACAATTAACTTTCGAACAGAATAATAAGTTCATAAAGGTATCTACTAGACTCAAGAATTTATTTGAGTAGCCGACTTTAAACACCTTTTAATAATTAAGCCTAAAAACTTATACGTAAGTACATATTTTATCCCGAACTTTTGAGTAGCTTGCATGAGGGTATTGATTCAACATGTAAAGGCTCTCTTGGATGCTAACGTCAAATAAGTCATGGCGATTTCGATTATCATGATCCTTATTTAAATTCAATATCCAGTTGTGAAATCAGGCTATAACATAACTATTTTACACTAGCTGTTCCCCGCAGCTTCGCCTGCATCAAAAAGTAGCCTATGTTTGACCCCGGGTCTTTAACTATATTCATACCAAATTTCATCAAAATCCGTTCAGCGGTTTGGCCGTGAAAGCGTAACAGACAGACAGACAGACTTTCGCATTTATAATATTAGTATGGAAGTACGAAAGTATGGATTCGTTTTTACAACAGATTTAATTGTTGTAAAAACGAACAAAGTGAGTAATATAAAATTAGAACAATGTTAATATGAGATATGTGATTAATGATCTTCTGCACCTTTTGTTTGTTGTGGGAAATAACGTCAGATATTCTTATCTCTTGAAATATGAATCCCGAAGACATCGGACTGTCATTATAATTTTTCTCCTCATTTGTGGCGTTCGATTTATTCATTCTTTGCTTTCTTCTTTGATGAGAATCAGAAATATTACTTTTCTTTTACAAATTTCAACTCATTAAATATTCTTCCTCAGTATCGTCATTTGCTTTTCGTTTATTGTCCGTTTGTCCAAATTATTATCTTTTAAATAAACATTCATTAAGTTATTCTTCGAAAGGATTTGTAGTATTTATTTGGGCTCATATTATTCATTCGTGACAAATTATGCATACAATTAATTTTCAAGAAAATTTTTTTGCTTATATTTTTTGATTGGTACAATGAAGACATTCTTGTCATGTTTGTCAGTTATGAGATAGACACGAGTGTCTGCCGGTATTATTATAGGTACCTACCTATTTTCTTAAACAATTATTTTATTTTATTAAATCGATTTTTTTTTTTGCCATAGACCGACATCGAAGATCAGGTTCTTTGGACGAAGCAGCTGAAGACAGCAGTGACAATGGCGGCAGTACACCAAAGAAAAAAACTGCTATCGAGGAGCAATGGGAGAGATCCGGGGGGTTCGAACTCACATCCGTGGAGCAGGAAACGTATGAGAAGTACTTCTACGGCACGGAGCATTGGAACTACTTCACCAATGATGAGGACCTGGGACCTGTCATATTATCTATTAAGCAAGAGACGCTTAACGCAAGAGATCAATTTAGGTGAGATTTTTTTTTAAATCCTGTGTGAGCGCTTTACTGGGCAAAGCTCTCCCCAATTTCCCTCCACTAATAACTTTTTCTACGTCACAATTTATTAAAAAAAAAATTGGTGTAAGTGTGTCTGAGCGGTCACGTCAGTCAAATATTCCAAGAAAGTTGGTCTCATTACAGGATAATCAAGGCTGCGAAGAAGTTTTAAAATTCTGAAAAGTGTGTTGGTAGAGTCTGTCCCAAGTTCCTTTATTTTCTGACAGTCTTTTTACCGATGTAATTCAGTTATTAGACCGTAATATAACTGCATCAGGAGCGCGTCGATTTAAATCGTAGGCAGGCCGCCCATTTTTTTTAATGATTTTGACTTGATTTAAGTACCTTTCGTTTTCCAGAGGTATCTGTTAAAATATTATCACTATAACCAAGATATCTACTAGTACCTAAAATCTTGAGCAAACCAGTTTGGCAACAAAATTCTGTCAGCAATGTCAACTTATATACCAATAAATTGGAATTTATTAACATTTGAAGAATGTAACCAATCTCATCGGATCACGAGAAAACAATCTAGGGTGGAATTTAATTAAATAGATATTAAACGAGTACCGTGGCACTGAGACGCCACCAAGCAAAATATGAAATTCCATTGAAGGTAAATTTGCCGCTGATAGGGACAGTGCAGTAATTTGACTAGAAAAATGATTACTAATAAAACTTAATAGTAGATTGAAATAGGGCCAAATTGAACACAGAAAATACAGAAACGGTTTTCTTCTTCTTTCGTAAATACGAAAAATTCTTCGTATGATTACTTTAATATATGACACAAAGAAAAAGGACTAGTTCTGAAAATAGCCAATTCGACGAAAGACTACTTTGTAAAAAGACTAATGTAAAAGACTTACTTAGGTTACTACTACGGCCACCGAATCTAGCGAAGCCCTGGGCTCCTAGGCAGTAAAGCCGAGGATGCAACTGAAAACTACGAACATTTTCAAAACTTCTTTTAATTCTTTATCATTTTGGACTTTATCATTACCAGATGTTTTGAGTTTCCAGTGCCAATATCCATACTTCCATATCCATACTTATATTATAAATGCGAAAGTCTGTCTGTCTGTCTTTCTATCTGTCTGTCTGTTACGCTTTCACGGCCAAACCGCTGAACGGATTTTGATGAAATTTGGTATGAATATAGTTGAAGACCCGGGGTCAAACATAGACTACTTTTTGACGCAGGCGGAGCTGCGGGAAACAGCTAGTATTATATATTACTATGAGTACATGAAATAAATAATAAATAAATAAGATGTTTATTGACTATATCCATACGTTAGGATAGTTTAATCGCATCGTTTATTCAAGAACAATCTAATTAGGTTCTTCGTCCTCGACGTTAATAGGTCTAGACGGGGAGGCTGCATCCCATTATCATATGCTGATGAGCTGTATACATAGCCGATCAAAGGTTTAATTTATACCAAAAATAAGATTTTTCTACCAAATTGACCTATATTTAACTAATTTAATTATACACAAAGAAAAGAAAAAATATATTTCACTATCCTATCTAAAAATAATAAACCGTGTGCTCTCTGTAACAAAGATTTGAAGGCAAATCTTTGTTACAGAACACACTGCATCTGTGACATCCACCATCTCAAGGAGGAGCTTTAAGGAGTCAAGTCTATCTTGAGAAGCAACAAACTCAGCCTCCCACACAAACGACACAGAAGTCGACCCAAGCCACAATTGATCGTTTCCCAGCCATCTTATTATATATTAAGGGAGTCACGGAGGACAAGATTGGTTACATAGACGACCTTCAATCAAGACATACTACAAGGGGTATAAGAAAATGATTTTTTAAGACCTGCATATCCCAATATCACATTACAAGGTGCTGGAGTTTATAAAATTGACTGTGACTGTGGTTTATCATACATTGGGCAAACAAAGAGAAGCATTGGTATCCGTATTAAAGAAAATATTGCTGACATGAAAAATAGTCGTTCAACCGAGTCTGCAGTCTGTGAACACGCCAACCACTATATGCGTTTTGATAATCCTCAAGTCCTTACAAAAGAAAACAGATTTATACCAAGAATGTTACGTGAAGCTATTGAAATTAAAAAAACATCCCAATTTCAATAGAGAGGATGGATGACAGGTACCACCAGCTTGGAACCCGGTCATCAATTTAATAAAATCTCAAACTCAACGAAAGACTGCAAATGCCTTGGATACTGTGAGTCAATACTGCGTGAATCGCAGAACATGAAAATGTCAACTTAGTCTGCCTGCGACCATGAACGCTGGAAAGTGTTTGTAACGTTAGGTGTAAATAAATAAGTAATAAACGCGATAAAATACCGTATTAAAATAGTCAAATTTAATGTGTAACAATCGCGAAAACATATGAAATCATTATCTATAAAAATCATTATTTAATTTTAATGATGTAAATAGTTTTATAGATATTCTATAAAAAAAAAATCATTTTATTTAACTTCATTAATTTCATTACAACAATGTAAAGGGCGGACCTAAAAGCCAAAGGCTTTTTCTACCAGTCAAACAAGAGGTTGTGCGGAGAGAATAGTAATTTCACTATTTATTTATATTTTTTTATTTTTTTCAGGATGCAAATGTCTTTTACAAGTGTAACTTAAGTATAAAACTCATCATTACCTCAACGGTAAATTTATAAAAATAATTTAGTTATAAATTTGCGAAGTCCTGCATAAAAGCTTTTATAGACAGAAAGAGCTTATCAAACAAGGTGAACTCGAGATTAACCAAACAAACCAAACTCAATCGTAACGCCAAAACTGACAAAGGGTGCAGTTTAATTAAAAATCGCAGGGGATTTCCAAGGAATTGTAGACAGTCTAATTTTGGCAGCGATTTATTATTAATTGAGAAGACTACAACAAGACAAGGCTGTGTTGCAACTTTGACGCGAGATCAAACTGAAATACAAAAATCTTATGCAAAATTGTAACAACTTAAAAGTATTTTTTATGAAAGGCTGGGGAAAAAGTTTTATCGCATTTTTAAGAAAATTCAAAACACATTTTAATATAGTTTACTTAGATTAATAATTGGTCGTAGCGCCGCGGAGACCAATTATTAATAAATAAATAACAAATTAGGTTACTTAATTTTTGCTGAGTGGCTAAAGATGTGTGAGGTCTAGCGTTATCATGATGAAAAACCACAGCCTTTCTGTTGATTAATTCCGGCCGCTATCTTTCAACTTCTTGCTTTAATATCATCAGTTGTTCGCAGTAGAGTTCTTAATCGACGGCCCTGCCTGGTGGTAACAGCTAATAATGAATAATGCCCTTCCAAACCCAACACACACTCATCATCACCTTGTTGCGAGTTAAACCGGGTTTCGCTGTGGCACCTGTGAAGCCTGACCGGCCTTTGACCACGACCTTTTTCGCACGTTCTTGTCGTACGTGATCCACTTTTCATCACCAGTTAACAGCTTCTTCAAAAATGGTTCGGTTTCATTACGTCGTAATAAAGAATCACAAATGAGTACACGGTTCATTAGGTGTTATTCAAATATCGAGCTTCTTTTGTGTACCCAGTTTTTTTCAAATGCACCAAAGCTGTTTTGTGGTCAATCCCGAATTCTTCAGCTACATCGTAACCACTGATATGCCGATCTTGCTCCACTTTTTCAAAAATAGCATCCATTTTATCCGTTATAGGGCGACCAGAGCGACGTGCATCTTTGACATCAAAATTTCCGGATTGAAAACGCTCAAACCAAATTTATGCTACTCTCACAGACTGCACTAGGTCCATAAACATCGCAAAATTTTTTTTGCGGCTTGCGTTACATTTTTAACTTTTTTGTAGTAAAAATTTCAAATGTATCGAATTTCTTTATTAGATTCACTCATCTTGACAGCAGGAAAAACAAAACAAAATCGCACGTCTGCTCTATGGCTCATTGAAAGCGGAATAACCCTGCGGATTGTTTACAGGTGCGAAGGCCATAATTAACCGGGCAGTAAAGGCGACCTCGGGGTGACCCCAGCGTAAACTCCTGAATTCAATTAACATAATGTAGTGCCGTAATGTCCTAACCCAGTTGTAGAGGGCATTTTAGGGTTAACTGCTCTAGGTTGGATGCTTCCTCACTAATAAAGTGAAAATCGCAATTTCTATTCACCACCAATTTAGGTATAGATCTCAAAAACTAACACCAAGATAATTTGAATCATGGCGTTGAACCCCACTTTCCTATTCCTGGCTGTTTTTTGGATTCCATAATGCATTTCAAACATTTTCTAGCAGTAGTAAAATGTATTCGAGTTGCAATATACACGAACTCGTTTGCATGTCTGGTTACCAAAAATACGACGTTGAAGTTTTCGCATGCTGATCGGCCATATTTTCATAGACGGTTCAAAAATCAAACGTTGCCTACTTTTGATAAAAAATATATGCATTCATTGAAACAAATGAGTGTTTATTTAGTGCCAAAAAACAAAGAAAAAATATTTTGTTGTACAGACAGCAATAAATCTTGTTTTTTATAGTATTTTATATCAAAAACCAAATAAATAATCTCGCATGTTTGATGTTTATAAAAGAAAGGAGAAGAGACAAATATCTGCAAAATGTCCATTGCAGACGACGCAACAAAGGAGTATTTTTATATGTCGTGATCAGATCACAAGCGCGGGTAATATTTAGAAAATTTTATTACAGCGAAGAGCATTTTTGCTAACATTCCTACAGCGAGTCACCTTTAGAACAAAGCCCTTGAAAGCTTGCTGTGTCTGCGAGATTTACTGTCACATTCTACTCTTTTTAGAAATATTACGCGAACAAAACACAATTTTCAGATTTGGCTTTTCATAGAACGCCAGAAGCATTGAGTTTTTTTTTTAACTTTAGACATGTAGTTTTACAACTAACAATATCACAATTTAGTTTTTCACTTACATGAACAAATTTCTCAACATCACTGTTGGTTGACTGGTGGATAAAGTCTGCCATTTAAATATTTTGTTATTGATATTCATACAGTACGTGTGAATGTGACATTATGTAAGTTATTTATGTATGTTTATTTTATATGCAATGTTTGTGTATGTTTATAATTTTCAACTATATCTGTTGCTGTACCCACCCTTTTTTTTAAGGTGTGGAAAAGGCCTTCGCCTACCACCCAGCCAATGAACGGGAAGCTGGGTGGTTATGTAGGACTTGGACCCACTAAAAACCACACGGTGTCTACATCATAACCGCTAATTGCCGAGGCCGTGTGCTTCTTCATGCTCCATAGCCCCGGCGCGGTGGCCGCTACCTCGGCAGCCTCGTCTCGGCTCGCTCCGTTGGGAGCGGCCAGCGGGACGACCCACCGGTCTTCAATTTACCCGCATTGGGTAAAGGCGCGCTAGACACTTTCGCTGCGATCTCCTACCACAGAAGATACAGACCGCAAGCTTTGGCAGTCAAAGAATTGCCCGTCTCTCTCTTCAATATTTATCGAACTTTCGTCCGGATTGCCTTCTCGGCCCACCTCATCAACTAAATTTTTAAAACGATTTGAATTTAAGTTATCCATGCACGTCCCACGAGTATGGCGGGAAATAACGGTCCGCCCGAGCAGAGCCCCCTTGCCCGGGTAAGCCTAGGGTGTAACCCACCAAGGGTGTCGGCCGGTACCCTGGTGGGAGAAGCGCTAGAGACTGAACTTCCTGTCAGCCATGCATCCCCTCACGGCGCTTCCAAGCACTTGAGATTCAGGGTAATTTTTTATAGAGGTTTTCTTCCTCGCGGGCCAGGCGATTAAGCCAAGCCCCTCGGTGCTGTACCCACCCTAACTTAACTGTTTCTCTTTCACCTCGTAAGGGTTGACTGGAAGAGATTGCCTAGCAATAAGTCCGCCTTTGCTCATATTATGTTGAAGTCTTTGTAAATGTTAAATTATTTGTTACTGTATATGGGCAATAAATATATTTTGTATTGTATTGTATTGTAATGAAGTTTAATAATAAATAAACTAACCTTGGGCCAAGTTTTAGACAAATATGGTATGGTATGGTTAAATATGGTACAGTCTTAGAGTTATAATTGTATATATTTCTATCTACTCTTAGTCAAAAAGCAAAAATAATTTATCTTTAAACAATATCGAATTCAATTATAAATGATATATCATTGTATTAGTGCCTTTGTGGAATATAATTATGTTAATTTACACTTATGTAACACTTTAAAGTAATATTACACATTTCATAATCAACTCAAAAATCTTTTCTTAGTCAACTGAGTACAGTTTCTATGAGTATTCCTTGAGAAAATTGTTCAATAACATAGAACGTATCTATGTTTTATTTCGAGTCTCGAGAAAATGCGTTGTATGTGTACCTATACGCTTACTGTCATTCGGAAAATATTATGTATTTAATCCAGTGAATATCCCGTGTATATTTGTAATATAATTACACCTCTAATTATATTGCAAAGTTATGACATGGAGTTCCAAGTTTATTCGTAATGACCCAAAGTCCTCGCAATCTTAATCTAATTTACAAGCCCACATAGGCCTACCGCAGTACAGAGACAACATTTAAACATAACTGTGTGAGTGACCCTTGCAAACTTGGTCCAACTGCTTCGTCCGATGTGACCCATGCAGGTCCCCATGGTCCACATTTAACATCTCAATCAGAGACATTGTAATTAAATTTAGGATTTGCTGTTGAAAATTGTCTGCATTATTATTGTAATGTAGAAAAATAAATCTCCATTCAATTTTTTCTCTATTTCACCACTTCGAAAGTTTTCGAGTAAATAATTGAATAAATTCTTGTAAAAAAACTTTGATCTAATCTCTAATTTATTGTATTTTATTAAAATAATCACCTTGGTTTAGTCTTGACTTTGTTATTTCGATGTTAAATTTTAATTCCTATTAGTGTATTTTAATGTTTACTTAAACTAAGCTAATTTATGTATTGAGGTTAATTCGGAATAAGGAAAATTTCAAAAACTTATTCCTATGTGTCGTAGTTGAAACTAAATTGTCAAGTAATATATTTCCAATGGGCATTTCCATTATTGTCAGTAGGTCCCCTAATCCTCGTAAATTCGTCTTCTCATGGGAACCGAGTCTAGTAAACCGCCAAAGTTTTAGACGGGAATGAGGCAACTTCGAAGAATTACTTTACATATCAATTGACTTCCAACATGCCAAACTTTAGAACATTTTTGTAGTGATAGATCATTGGCCATACTTCATATAAACTTCTTAACCAATATCTGTTTTTCCTCCTGCTACGATTACAAGGATTTTAAATCAAAAATGTGTGAGAATACACTTAAAAGCTCGATCACGAACCAAAAAAATAAGCACCCCAAATTCTCTTCACATTAGGCACCATGAATAAATAATATGATACGGTAAATCAATACAAAAAGTTAAAAGGTAGGGAATTTTTAAGAAGGGCGAGACAAATAGAATTGAAGTTTTACTTATATTGGAAGATATTCATAAACAAGTTTGTATTCTGTAGCCAATTTTTTTCTAGAATTTGATACGTTTTAAAAAATCACTTTAATCAAAAAATATTGAAGTAAAACAGCTGCAAAATTACGTGATCAAAAGAAAAAGTTTCATTGTAATTAAAAATAATATAGTAAATTGACGTAAAATATTTGTTTGTGTACTTACCAAAGTTTTTAAGATTTTACTTAAGGTTTTAACCAAAGAATGCGTAGGTATGATGTTCCAAAAGTATATCTCTTACAAAAAAAAAATAATAACTGTGGGTAACAGTATGCCATGCAATGGTCAAAGGTGCATTCTTAATATCATCATCTTCAATATTGCTTTTCATTATTTATAAATTTCATTATGCTACGTAAATCGCTCGTCGAATTTTGTAAGCGCTTACCTTAAGGTGCATACCTACCTGGACGCGTTTCCAGAATCTGTCATCCTCAGACCCCGCATCAACGCGCACTTTAGAAATATTTCGCTCGCACAACCTATATTATGATCGAGCGTCTTGATACTTGATCGTAACCAAATTAATACATTATATTTTTCGGATACATTATCTGACTGGGAGAGACATGTGTTTTGTCGTCTAAATGTGAACTTTCCTTTTTGTATTGTCATCTTCATCATTTAAGCGATTTTCCGGTTGAACTTCAGGTAGTCGCTATTTAGATTTTTATCACCACGGGAAACATACTTTGTTTGGATGTTTCCGGTTAATAAGGACATGCAATGTCCTTTTGTGTTGCTTGAATCGCCCGATTGTCTGAAAATAAAGATGATTCCGTGCTTCGGAAGGCACGCTAAGCAGGGTATACATATTCTATTGACAATGTAACCTACACGAAATGATGATGATCACCATTGAATTAAGAAAAAGAAACAAATGTTAGGATTCTGCTATATTTTTATGACTGGCCATTTGTCGGACGTCACAGCAGAAAAATCACAAAAAAAAATTAAAGTAAAATAAAATATTTTTGTTTATTCATTACATATTTTATTTTTTTAGTTTATGAAGAAGTTCCGGCATATGAATATAATGCTCAATTGATACTTGTCCACAAGATATTTTGACAATATATTTCCTGATGATTTCCTAAGAAAAGTACTGTTGTTAAAAATAGTGATGAAAGTACGTATAAACCAAATTAACACAAACCTCTAATGGATCAAATTTTGGATTTTCGAGATATTCCTCGAAGCGCATAGGTACATTTTCGAGCGCAACTAACGAAGCGCACCTGTATTATTCTTTGTTAATTAAATAAAAAATAAACTTTTGTTCTTCGAAGCGCAACCACGTTAAAGATTTGTGAAGAGCTTGTGGTTGATTACAATTTGCAGATTACGTAATGAATATTATCGATATATGTTAAAAACTCATTTGTGAGCAAATTAACGATGGGTAAATTTATTCAAAGGCATAAACCAACATGCTTTTGAATTTATTTATTTTATATAATTACTTGTAGGTAGTACCTAACGGAATATTGTGGATATCCGTATCATAGATATATACTAGTGATGTAAGGAATATAAGTATTCGCATTTAGCGTTCGTGAATATTAACACGTCTCTTGATATTCCTATTAGCAAAAAAATCATCATCATCATTTCAGCCACAGTCAGTTCATTGCTGGACATAGGCATGCATCAACCGCTTGCCTGCTATCTTTTTCAGGTCATCTTGACCGTGTGGTCATGGGTGTCCAATGCTGCGAAAAACCAGTAACTCCATGCCTCGCCCACTGCCACTCAAATTCTCATACAAAGAGTTAATACGCTGGGCTATGTTACGGATGTCTTACGATAATCCGATTCGATCACGTTGTGAAACAAAAGCTGCGTGGTTATACGGGACTTGAACCCACTAAAAACCACTCTGTGTCCGTCTGGTCCGCATATGCCGGTGCCGTGTGCTTATTCATGCTCCATAGCCCCGGCGCGGATGGCCGCCCTTCGGCAGCCCCTTCCCAGCTTACTCTCACGAACCCCTCATCATCATCTCAAAGCAGAGGAGTCGGAGAGCAGCTAACGGGACGAGAGCCAAATGTCCCCCTTGGGTAAAGCAGTGCTGACACATGCACGCCTTTTACCCGGAGGGCTTAGCGATTAAGCAGCAGATCCCGATTCTGCCACACATCCTTCTGACATTGGCCCTTTTTTTTTTTTTTTTTTTTTTTTTCGGAGGGGAAATGCATTTACGCTCAAAGTGTGGGACTCCTGGGCCGCTAATCAGCCCAGACTACCCACTAAAACCCCTCCGGCGTTTCCGCACCAGCCGTTGAGGGCGCCATGGGTTCGCTTTCGCATTCTACCACGACGCCCTCCGGCTTGCCTTACGGCTTTACTGGATGTGGGCTAGGCGGGCGTAGCGCGCCCGCCTTCGGCCCCACCCTCTGCCTCTTCTGATATTGGGAGCGTCGGCTCTCGCCTCACGCTCCCGTTCAGCTGCCTCCTTCTGCAAGATAACAGTCTCGCAGAAGGAGGCCATTGCTTCCCAGTACCTCTCGCCACACAGCATCTGGGCAATGACACTGTGTAGCGAGAGGTCTAGGTGTCCAAAGACCACGCCCAGCCTCACCCTTTCCGGCGACCACATCTGGCAGTCTGCCAGAGTGTGTTGAGCGGTATCGTCCGGCTCCCCACACTCGTGGCAGACCGGGCTCATCTCCCGTCCTATTTTATGCAGGTAATTACCGAAGCATCCATGCCCGGTCATTACCTGCGTCATCCTGTACGTCAGCAGACCGCGTTTACGGTCAAGCCATTCCCGGAGCGATGGGAGGAGCGCCCCTATGGTACGAGTACCATAAGGGGAGCTCTCCAGCTCTACTCTCCATCGCTCCCTCAGCCTATCCACGGCCCGCTGACGTACTGCCCTCATTTCTGTAGGAGCGGGCTCTCCGCCACTGGCCCTTACTCTAGCCCGCTCCCAGTATGCCTCCGCCTGCACTTCCGCGTCCAATTCCCATGGCGGGGTGCCGGCCAATGCGCATGCTGCCGCCCAAGAGACCGTAACATAGGCCCTTGCGATTCGGTTGGCCACAATCCTTTGTGGCCTCCGAAGCAGGGCCCTGTTGGCTCTGGAGAGCCTGTCCGCCCAGATGGGCGCCCCGTAAAGTGCCATGCTGCGCACTACACCAGCGTAGAGGCGACGGCACGGGGCGCCTGGCCCTCCAACGTTGGGCAGCAGCCGGCCCATGGCCGATGCTGCGCCGACTATTCGGGGAGCTAGCTGTTTAAAGTGCTCCCCGAAGTCCCAGCGTGAGTCCAGGATGAGCCCCAGATACTTGATGTTGGGCCTCACCTGGACTCTTTCCCCGCCAATGGGAATTGACGCGCCAGCCTGCGGGCGCCATCTTCTCCCTCTCCCGAAGGCGATGACCTCGCTCTTGTTTAGGGCCACCCTGAGTCCCAGCAGTCTGATCCTAGTCACGATCAGTTCTGCTGAGACTGCCGCCCTCCTCAGGGCTCCCTCTAACTCCTCGCCCCGGACGGCTATCAGCGTGTCATCTGCATAGCAGATGACAGTCATCCGGGGGAGTAGGGCCCCGCGGATGGCCCAGTCATAGCCGATGTTCCACAGCAGAGGTCCCAGGACTGACCCCTGGGGAACACCGCAGGTCATCGCCTTCTCCATCCTCCTTCCTCCTCTTTCCTCGTAGAGCACTACCCTTTCAGTGAGGTAGTGCTCCAAAATTCGCCTCAAGTAGAGAGGCACTCCGTGAAATCGGAGTGCCTCTCCGATCACTTCGTAAGGGAGGGAGCCGAAGGCATTGGCTATGTCCAACGACACAGCCACGGCCCCCTCCCCATTCTCTTTCTGACATTGGCCCTGCCTCAAGTCGGCCAAATGGCCAACCGAGGGCCTCCACAAATCGGTTGTAGAGGACAGGGAGAGCGGCGCATCGCCATACCGACCCTCCTCTTCCTCTGCGACCCCACCGACGCCGCATCTCACTGCGGCTGAGCTTGGTCACGGCGGACTGGACACCAACGCCCCGCGATCCCTTTTCGGGCCTGAGGTAAAACCTTTTTTTATTTTTATTTTTTGTTTACGGAGGGGAATTGCATTTACGCACTGAGTGTGGGACTCCCGGGCAGAGTGCCCGGACTACCCACTAAAACCCCTCCGGCATTGCCGCACCAGCTGTTGAGGGCGTCATGGGTTCGCTTTCGTATTCTACCACGACGCCCTTCGGCCTCACCTTACGGCCCAGCTATTGTTGGGCGAGGCGGCCATAACGCGCCCGTCGTCTGCCCCTTCTTAGGCCACGACGTAGATTGGGCGCATCAGCTCTCGCCTCGCGCTCCCTCTCGGCGGCCTCCTTCTGCGAAATAACGGTTTCACAGAAGGAGGTCATCGCTACCCAGTACCCCTCGCCGCACAGCATCTGTGCAACGAAACTGTGCAGTAAGAGGTCCAGGTGCCCGAACACCACTCCGAGCCTCACCCTCTCCGGAGCCCACATTTGGCAATCTGCCAGAGTGTGTTGAGCCGTGTCGTCCGGCTCCCCACACTCATGGCAGACAGGGCTCTCCTCCCTACCTATATTATGCAGGTAATGACCGAAACATCCATGTCCGGTCATTACCTGCATCAGCCGGAACGTCAGCTGGCCGTGCCTTCGGTCCATCCACTCATGGAGCGATGGAAGGAGCGCCCCTATGGTACGAGTACCGTAAGGGGAATTTTCTAGCTCGACTTTCCATCACTCCCTCAGCCTATCCACGGCCAGCCGACGCATCGCCCTCACGGCTTCGGGAGCTGGCTCAGCACCACTTGCTCTCACTCTTGCCCGCTCCCAGTACACCTCCGCTTGCACCTCGGCGACCATCTCCCATGGCGGAGTGCCGGCGAGGACGCATGCTGCTGCCCAAGACACCGTCACATAGGCCCTTGCCATTCGGTTGGCCACTATTCTTTGTG
Source organism: Euzophera pinguis (assembly GCA_947363495.1). Classification (NCBI taxonomy): domain Eukaryota; kingdom Metazoa; phylum Arthropoda; class Insecta; order Lepidoptera; family Pyralidae; genus Euzophera; species Euzophera pinguis. The sequence continues at coordinate 7,400,465 of OX376170.1, read as the reverse complement.
GCCTCCGAAGCAGGGCCTTGTTGGGCCTGGAGAGCCTGTCTGCCCATATGGGCGCCCCATATAACGCCATACTGCGGGTTACGCCCGCGTATAGACGACGGCATGGGGCGCCTGGCCCTCCAACATTGGGCAGCAGTCGGCCCATGGCCAATGCTGCGCCGACTATGCGGGGAGCTAGCTGTTTGAAGTGCTCCCCGAAGTCCCAGCGCGAGTCCAGGATGAGGCCCAAGTATTTGATACTGGGCTTTACCTGGGCTTTGCATGTTCACATCACGTCGGGGTCACCAGATATGGGGGATGCCAAATGGGCGCTCCCGTGTCGGGCGGTGCGCGCTGGGCTTATAATGTAGCCGTCAGATCTAACCACCCAACTGTGGGTTCTCTTTATTTGTGAGGTGTAAATGTATGCCTGGCCCTTGGACTATGTACTAAATTATTCAGGTACTTAGCTGCTAGTGTTCCATGCGCTGCAGTGGTGATAACCAGATTGAAAGCGGATGCGGAATGAGACAAGCAGGAGTGGATAGCGAAGGGCGTCTTTAATTATGGTAATTACATGCACTCACACAGATTAACAATATAGAGAAGAAAGAAAGAAGGAGCGATATGGATAGTAGAGAAATTAAAGCTAATAATATTGAGCAAATAACAAAACACAAAATTCGCGAGACAAGTAAACATGGTAAAATTGCAAGAAGCGATACGGACTTCGCGTAAGCAATCATAAAACTCTACTGTCAAACCTGGACAGGCAAATTCGCGTCGATGCTGGAGGATCACATTTAAGGTTAAGTGCCCACAGCATCTAACGCGGAAAAATTAGCAAATTGACATATTGCGATTTAAATAATTTATAAGTAAAATTATTCATATTTATTTATATGTAGTTGTTGTAATATATGTTTAGATATTTATTAATGTATTTATTATATAATATGATACTGAAGAAAGATTATTGTATAATGTAAAACAGATTATTGTAACCAGGACCAGCCGATGTACTTTATCCTTTAGGAAGGCCTGCGAAGTTGCTGGTCAACGATTCTTATTGCGTTACATTTTACGTGAGTAATTATGAATTTGGAAAATATTTAATTTAAAAATTATTATTTTATTTTTGAAATTTTAATAAGAAATGAATGTTGTGCGTGTAAAATATAAATTATTAGAAGATGCCCACAGACCCATTCTCCACCTATGGGTACGAACGCACCAGGTAGCGGGCGCCACCTTCAGCCTCTTCCGAAGGTAATGACGAAAAATAACCTCACTCTTGTTGAGGGCCACCCTTAGTCCCAGCAGCCTGATGCGGGTTACGATCAGATCTGCTGCGACCGCCGCCCTTCTCAAGTCCCCCTCTAGTTGCTCGCCCCGGACTACTATCATCGTGTCATCTGCGTAGCAGATGACAGTCATCCGGGGGAGCAGAGCCCCGCGGATGGCCCAATCGTAGCCGATGTTCCACAGCAGGGGTCCCAACACTGACCCCTGTGGAATACCGCAGGTCTGCGCCCTCTCTCTTCTGAGTCCTCCTCTTTCCTCGTAGAGCACTACCCTCTCAGTGAGGTAGTGCTCCACGATACGCCGCAGGTAGAGGGGCACTCCGTGGTACCGGAGTGCCTCCTCTATTACTTCGTAGGGGAGGGAGCCAAACGCATTGGCTATGTCTAGGGACACAGCCACAGCTCCCTCCCTCTTCTCCGTTGCCTCCTCCGAAAATGTCCTAAGGGCCCCTAGGGCATCAATGGTGGACCGCCCAGCTCTGAAGCCGTACTAGCAGTCCGACACATTGGGCCCAGTTCCCTCAAGGTGCTGGATGATGCGGAAAGCGATGATGCGCTCAAACATCTTCCCGGTCTCATCCAGCATCAGTAGCCTCCACCCCGAGGGGGAGTCCTCAGGTCGGCTCTCCTTCCTTAAGAGCCTGCCCTCTTTCCACGGCCTCGGGAACCGCCCTGTCAACAGACAATCGTTGAACAGGTCTCTAAGACAGCTCCCGAGGTACCGGAGTGCAACAGGCAGGACGAGACCGGGGACGCCATCCGGGCCAGGGGCCTTTTTGCAGGCCCGAAGGCGCTCTATTCCCTGGTCAAACTCAGTGTCCGTGACCTGAAGCACATCAGCCGTGGGTAACTCCCTCTCAGGGTTGAACATCCTAGGAGGCACAAAACTGGAGGCCGTCGGGAATAAGCCCTCGACAATCCTATTAAGAAGGTCCGGTTCAATGGGGGGGGCAGCTTTCATTTTGTTGCGTACCATTCTGTACGGCCTCCCCCACGGGTCCCTGTCTAGTGTGGCCAGGTAGGCCACATGAGCCTCTTCTTTGGCCTTGGCAATGGCCACCGACAGGCCCTTGGCCTCCTGGAGGGTTTGGTAATAGCCAATCTCCTCCGCTCCTCCGGGGTTATTGCTACGCCGCCCCTTGCATCGGGTATAGTCCCGACGAGCAGCAATTTCATCCGACCACCAGTAGACCCGTCTCTTGACAGACGGCGGACCGGACCTCCTCATGGATGCATCGCACACCTCTGTGAGCGACGCCCGAAAGCTTATGGCCCTTAGTTCCACGTCAAGGGAACGGCTTGGCGTAGAAAGCCGGGTCCTGTTGGCACGTGTTTCATTTTCTTGAAGAGATATTTGTTCGGAATTTTAACAACCTGGCAGTCGGGGTCTTATTTTCTGTCGGCTAATATCCTGCAATGGCTAATATCAGACCACCCTGGGCCCTTGAGGTAGGTTTAACCTCAGGTTGGGGTGCAGGGCAGGAAACTTCCTCGAGTGCCCAGTCCTTTGAAAGCTTTGCATTCTCACTTGATCCCAAGGATCCGGTAAGAGGGCGGGCTGACAAGGGATTCGGGACGGTGCACCCTGGGCGACAGTTAATAACTCCCTGGTAGTCGGGGTCTTATTGGCTGTCGGCCAATTTCTGCCAACAGCCCACTCCACCGCCGTCTATGATGAGACGGCGAATGGATGTGGGTTTGGGGGACGGGCGTGGTCCATTAATGGGCCACTGCCCGATTTGGGGGGGGGGGCCGAAAGGCCAATGGTCGGGGCCGAAAGGCCATGGCTGGAGGGCGTCGTGGTAGAATGCTAACGCGACCCCATGGCGCCCTCAACAGCCGGTGCGGAAACGCCGGAGGGGTTTTAGTGGGTATTCCGGGCTGACTAGCAGCCCGGCGAGTCCCACACTTTGTGCGTAAATGCATTTCCCCTCCGTTAACAAAAAAAAAAAAAAAAAAAAAAAAAAAAGATCTCCTCCAATAAGCCACCATGGCAGCCTCTTCAGCCAGGTCCCTGTCAAGGCTTGCCAGATTCCACCTCGGGAATTTACGACTGCGTCCCCGCTCACCCCCCGGGGGTAGCTGAGACTGGGGCGTTTTGGAGACTGTCATCCTGATGTAAAGGTGATCAGAGAGGGTCTCCACGTCCCCCAGGACGCGCCATCCCGCTACTCGTGCGGCGATGGCGGGGGTTCCAATCGTGATATCCACAATGGACCCCCCATTGTGCCGCACACACGTGTCGGCGTCGCCCTGGTTTAGGACTACTAGCCCCAGTGCCACCCCACCCACACCAGCAGGGCCTCCCCTTTGGAGTTAGTGCTGGGACACCCCCACGCTATACATTTGGCGTTGAGGTCTCCCAGCACCATTACAGGAGCTGGTACCGCGTTCCGGACCACTCGACTCACTCTCTCGAGGAAATCCTCGAAGGCTCGCCGCGTCTTGAAAGGCCGGGTCACTTCCACTTCGTCGCCAACCATCTTCCCTTAATTTGGCTATTGCCCCGCTGTCAGCCCCAGGGACCTCGATAATTCGGCCCCCAACCTGAGGTAAAACCTTTTTTTTTTTTTGTTAACGTAGGGGAAATGCATTTACGCACTGAGTGTGGGACTCCCAGGCAAAGTGCCTGGACTACCCACTAAAACCCCTCCGGCGTTTCCGCACGGGCTGTTGAGGGCGCCATGAAGTAGCGTTAGCATTCTACCACGACGCCCTCCAGCCATGGCCTTTCGGCCCCCTCTGTTGGCCTTTCGCCCCCCTCTGTTGGCCTTTCCCCCCCCCCCTCCCCCAAATCGGACAGATCCACATCCATTCGCCGTCTCATCATAGACGGCGGTAGAGTGGGCTGTTGTTGGCAGAAATTGGCCGACAGTCAACAAGACCCCGACTACCAGGGAGTTATTGACTGTCACCCAGGGTGCACCGTCCCGAATCCCTTGTCAGCCCGCCCTCTTACCGGATCCTTGGGATCAAGTGAGAATGCAAAGCTTTCAAAGGACTGGGCACTCGAGGAAGTTTCCTGCCCTGCACCCCAACCTGAGGTTAAACCTACCTCAAGGGCCCAGGGTGGTCTGATATTAGCCATTGCAGGATATTAGCCGACAGAAAATAAGACCCCGACTGCCAGGTTGTTAAAATTCCGAACAAATATCTCTTCAAGAAAATGAAACACGTGCCAACAGGACCCGGCTTTCTACGAGTAATCTTTTCCCATACGGAAGGACTTAAATAAATGTTGAAAAACGTGCAATATTCGTTATCGATATTTTTCGTAATAAACATCTCGATAACTGCGCTTCAAGAAACATAATCATAATATTTTTTTCCATTTTTAAAGAATACCTCACACATTTTGATGATATACTTAAAGAAAGAAAAAATAATCTCTAAACGCAACGTTTAGAGAAATAAATGAAAACTTATTGTTCCACAAAGTACACATATACTTATAACAATAGGCGGACTTAATGCTAAGAGTATTCTCTACCAGTCAACCATTGGGAGAAACGAGAGATAGTTTGGCGCAAAAAAGTTAAGGGGGAAAAAATGTATTACTTATAGAGCAAATTTTATCAAAAGCTTAAGTTCATACACTACGTAAACTTACATAAAACATACACAAATACTGTTTCATTTTAAATATATACCTATATCAGGCAAAGCATTCCAAAGTCGAGTACATTGTAAAGTGAAGGAATTAGCCATAAAACTGGTGCGAAAAAGAGGAGTACTTAGTAAGAGAGAATTAGAAGAGCGAAGTTGACGGTCATAAGTGTCGGATAAATATTTGAAATTACATTTTAAATAATCAGGAGATTGAGGATTCATTAGGATCGAAACGAGTGTACAGAGAAGCCTAAGCTCTCTGCGTTGACGAATTTATAGCCATCTAAGCTCGGAGCGGTAAGGCGATATGTGATCATACTTACGGAGGCAAAATATGAAGTGGATGCAGTTATTTACTAGACGATCTAGCTTATTTAGAAGATCTTGATTAAGGTCCGGATAACATACATCTGCATAGTCCAAAATTGGAAAAACTAAGGTTTGAACCAAAAGAATATTCGTTTTAATAGGTAGAAAATTTCTGAGACGATTCAGCTGTTGGAGAACAATATTAATAGAGCAGCTGATTTCAGCCACATGAGTAGTCCAACTGAGTGTGATATCAATATGAAGACCTAAGTTTTTTACAGAATTACGAAAAGGAATAACGTTATTATTATAGGTATTTGATAAAATTTTTCTAAAACCTATAGGTTTTAGTAAAATTTTATCAAAATCGGTTCAGCTATTTAGCCGTGAAAGCGTAACAGATAGAGGTATTTTTTAATAGGATGGATGGATGGATGGATATGGTGGTGGAAATAGCTAACTGATAACTTGTATCGAAAAAAAATATTTCAAAAGCACTACAACATTTTCTGTAATCTGTGATATTGCATAGAAATATTGTGGCAAATATGTGGTTGTAATTACACATTACATAGTTATATTTAGTCGGGTTTTGGATGTAAGACTTCAGTAAGTCTTCAACTATATTCATACAAAATTTCATCAAAATCCGATTAGCGGTTTGGCCGTGAAAGACAGACAGACAGAAAGACAAACTTTCGCATTTATAATATTAGTATGGATTATAAGTTTCCACGTCAAGCAAGTCGTACAATGCTGATTCGCTAACTCCAAGAAATCTAAAGATTGTTATCTGTTTGTCAACAAGTTCCAGACTACTAAAGTATCAATCATGAATGTACTCATAAATTAAAAAATGTTTAATATTCGTTATGGAGACCGCGAAGCAACATGCGACACAGCCTCCTCGTACGAATGCTAGCGGAAGACTGCCTCCCTCGTCCCCGCATCGAATTTGGGAGCTTGAAAAACAGGAATTATTCGATTTTCCGAAATACATTATTCAAAAATTTTCTATTAATTTTTTTGCAATAATTAAATATACTATCATTTAGTTAAAGAATTATTCAAATATATTTCGAGTCGATAGAACTTGTTTTGGTTAGATTTTATTCTTTTTAGAAAAATCTAATAAACATATCGATAAAAATGTATTTATTTTTGACTATATTTGACACATTATGTAATTTTTTTACGTTATTTAATTCAGCCTTTTAAGAGGAGATAGTCTTCAAAAACAGGTTTTTGCGTAGGTATACTCCTTAAATACCTAAACGTCATACCTTTATATACCCTGTCATACGAAAACTGAAATGCGAGACAACAAAAGAATTTAATTAAAATCGGCGGATGTGGATGTTCAAATTTTCGGAATTATTTCATGAACTCAAACAAAGGCTACGTCTGTGTTGCCAGTGTTTTTGGAGCTCCATCCTTTTGTGGATTTCAGTGACTAGATTGCTATTGTACTTTTATAACTATTGAATATGTTTCGTACTTCATTTCCAAATTAAGCTGTTACATAATTGGAATAGGTACTTTGGTACATCAGTTCCAAATTATGCTTTTACATAATACATAATTAAATAGTATCTATCATTATTTACAACTTTTCCATTATTTGGGGTTGCTACAATATGTCTAGAAATAATTTTCGTAATATGTTACTGCGATTATAAATAGGTAGTAATTGTTTTTTTTTTTTTTGTAAAAATTTAGAGATATTTCAAGTAAATAAGAATTTTTTTTTTAGATTAGAACGTTATTTTTAAGCTTGTACAAAGCAAGAATTTCACCTTAATTCAATTGAACTTTACACATACCTACGTAATTACTGTAATTTCACTTAGATATTCCCGTAACGTTTGTCTTAGCTGCCTCAACTAAAAGATTAATGAATTATGCATTTGGTGAATCCATTGTTACACTAAGTGCCATTTCATAAGCCTACGTTCATTTATCAAGATTAATCAAAACCGGCACTCACATTTTGGTAATAATTTAAATATTAATTTGAACTAGCTTATAACCCTCATTTTGAAATGGCATGAATAGGACAAAGCCAAAAAAGATGACAGTTTAAATTTAATTGTTAAGCGCAGATTTTTGAATTTCGCAGTATCCGATAACTTTACAGACTTTTTTAGTAAATGTGTACGTACAGGTAAATTTTATCATGGCATATATTGATTCATTTATTTATATATTTACAAGCAGAAAAGAAAAAATACTATTACTTTTTATTTTATTATCCTAAGTTCATGGTGTACTTGTATATTAAAGCAAAATGTTGACACATTATTTTTGTTAGAAGACTATCCTACTTCTAGAGCCCTATTTTTGAAATGTATGACATATATGTCAAATGAAAATCGTTCTATATCGAACGAAAATCATTCGATATCGAACAAAAATTATTCGACACGTCAATTTTGCGTGAGTCACACTTTCAAAAATAGGGCTCCTGTTCCAATATAAAGTAAAGGGAGTCAATTCGCTAGTGGCGTCAGTATTTCTTGACTAAAATTAGGATACATACATACATAGGTACATACCATCACGCCTTTTTCCCGTAGGGGTAGGCAGAGACCACGGATTTCCATTTGCTACGATCCTTACAGACTTCCCTCGCTTCTTCTACGCTCATCACTCTTTTCATACACGCTAGTCGATTACGGGTACTCCTGTCATCTCCCTTTTTTAATATGACTGCGATTTGGCCGCAGTATGTTCTCCAAGGCCGGCCCTTACCGACTTTTCCTGACACCTTTGTTTTGTAAATATCTTTCGTAAGTCTCCTTTCATACATTCCTTCTACATGCCCAAACCATCTTAACATGCCTTTTTCTATCTTTGTCACTACATCCTCATTCACACACCTTTTCCTTATCTCACTATTTCTAATTTTATCGCTCAGACGTACTCCACACATACTCCGTAAAGCTCGCATTTCAACTGAATTCACTCTGCTTTCATTATTTTTCTGCCAGACCCAACTTTCACTACCTAGTTTTTTTAGGTTTATCCTAAGGTCTAATAAGATTAAGGATCTAAGATCCCTTAGTAACCACAAACCACAATCACAGAATAGGTAGTACTTACGCTACAATTCAGGGGTAGAGTGTTTTCTTTGTATAGAGAGTATTTTCTTAAGCCGAACACCATGATGTCCAGCTGTAAAAGATTTGTGATGATTTTACTTACTTTGATCTTTTTCTTCACCTTTTTCACCCTAGGGTTGTTTGTCCTTGTTCACGCCGGTCTTGACGCAGTTTGATTTAAATTAAATTTAAAATATTGTCCCAGGATCCTAGTTCGAGCGATCAGCTACACCGTTCACGGCCTCATCCCGGCATCTTGCGTGTTCGCCGACCGGTACAACCGGGAGGAGGTGGTGCGCTCGCTGGGCAAGGAGGTCAACATCAACCCACCTCTGATGTTGGGCCAGCTGCCGGACACGCCGGAAGAACTGTTGAAACTTGATCAGGTAATATTTTTACTTCTTGCATGGATGGGTCTTTGATGGGTTGGATGGATACCTTCGTATATTTAAAGCGTTACCAATCTGACGACCTTCCTAGCCTATGATTAACACGCAAGTCCGCCACTCTGGAGGTTCAGGGCCAGTTGAAAAAAAAATTGCCCTTTTTCAGATTGTCCTGGATCTTGGCTGTTTATATATAAAGGGTATTGTTAGGTCGAGTTATTTATCGATATATATTTAATTTCTTTTGTAAGCTTTTTCGTCTTCTCCGTGTTCAAAAGATATAACTTAACATGCTGAACATATAATTTCCTAAGTGAATATTTAGCACTACCTCTAAGGTCACGGACATATGAATATTTTATCAACTTATCAATTCTTAGTGTTAAGAAATTTGATGCTGTTGCTGAAATTTGTTGATGACTTGGAACAAATTAAACAGAATGCACTTTTAGTAACCACTGAATTTAAAAAAAACACTTCTTTTATTAGTGGCCGTAGTAGTCGTTATTTTCTTTTTACTGTAATAATATTGCAAAGGGTTAGCGTCATCGGGTAGCCGGTGCTCGAGCGGCATAAGCAAGTGTTGCGTGACACGGAGATGAAGATGCTGCGATGGAGTGTCGCGGAAAGATCGCATACGAAACTCCCGTATCCGGGGCTGCCTTCATGTTCGTGATATAGCGGACGAACTTCATGAGAGCCGCTTAAGATGGTACGGCCACGCCTTACGGAAACCGGCTAATTATGTTGGGAACAAGTGTAGAGGCCGGAGTAAAAGGGGCGCACCCAAAAAATGTTGGGTCGACGTCGCAACGGAAGATATGCGTGCTAATAAACTTTCAACGAAGGATACAGAAGACCAGGGGACATGGAGGAGAAAAAGTTTGAAAGCGGACTCTGGGCTCCGAGGCAATCAGCCAAGGATGCAATCGGGAAGGCGCTAAAATGAGTAGTGACGTCATGAGTTTTTGGAACACTTTCTTTACTATAAAATCTTCATTCATTTCAGGGACATAGACTATGTTTGTGGTACTGTTGTTCCCTCATGAAAAGATTTATTAGATAAAATTACAGGACCCGAAATATCTTCACACTTTCTATGTTTCTAAGATAGAGTCTTTCCTTTGTAGCTTGTAGTTGTAAGTAGTTCTTTCTAACTACTATCCCTAAGAAAAGCGTAATAATATTACACAAACAACGAGGCAACATAGACTTATTCCGTACAAAAGCACACCGAAGTGTAAATTCATAAACATGAAAGTCCCACGTCGTTGCCCCAGCGCAATAAAACAAACAGAGGCAGAGAGAAACAACATCTTATCTCATTTAACATTCAGTCATGAAACTTAGAATCGCGAGGAAATTAGCAGTAAAAGCCTTTTCGCCGCTGCGATTGTTTTTTCAGTTCCCAATTAGAATAAACGATGCCGCCGCTTAAGCTTATGAAACATTGATGAGACATGTTAGGCGCGAGGTGCCTAGGGCTGTCAGAAATTAATTCCCCTGGTGAATGGTAGCGAATATAAGATTCGAAAAATAAACACTTGCGAGGTGACAGCATGTCGCCGCATGCATATTTGAACGAGTTAATAAATGGTTGACGAAACCAAACGCTTAGAAAAAAATATATTTTTTTCAAATTTTGTACAATATGATGTCTTTTTAATTTTAATTATTCAGTTATTGAGTTTCCAGTGTGTGTATTTTATAAATTATGTATATTATGGATGTAAAAGTAATTATTAATATATACCAATCTAAAATATCATACATCTCTATTACAATTTAAAACATCAGCAATTTTTCTATTAGTACATTTTAGCTCTATAAAAGGAATTCTAAACATTATAAAACCCCAACATAATTATTAGTCCATTAATACAGCCCGATATTAATGGACTAATAATTATGTTACTATATGAATAGTAACAGGTATCAGTGAGACTAATTATTAATAATTATGTAACAAAAGTACTTATGTATATTATATTTAATACATGATAACGCAAACAATAGAAAAACTCAAAGTGGAATAATTAAAAATTAAATATTTATAATATCTCTTTTATATATTTATGTAGATACCTATTTTACTTATCTTAATAACTTGGTGATAATATTAGATATCATTATTTCATTGACCGAGCGAGCGAAGCGTCTCTAATTCGACTTTTTTGCTTTTGCATCGGAAATGTTCCGGGCTAGAAATGACATTTCTGAACAGATTTATACGAAACTTGGCTCATGTATTCCATGATTTATTAAAAAAAAATTGTCGGGAGCTTTTTTTGATTGGGGGAAAAAGGGGGTAAAAAGGGGGAAGTTTGCTGTAGGGTTATTACTGAACGGATCTTTACAAAACTTGACACACTTATTATTTGATTTATTTAAAATTTTTGGTTGAGAGCTTTTTTAATTGGGTGACCCCTAATTAAAAAAGCTCTCAACTCAATGAGGGTAAAAAGGGGGAAGTTTGCAGTAGCGCAGTCTAAAGCAATAACATTGACGAAGTCGTCACATCTAGGTGTCGAGTGTTAGCGTAGTTGTCAAGCGCTCAGTCTGCTATTCAGGAGGCCCGGGTTCGATCCCTGGTCAGTGAAGAAGTTTTTATTTCTAAAGAAGTTTATGTTTTCTTTTTTTCTTTATCAAGTTTTTTAAAGTAATTGACAAATAATCAGCTGGAAATTAATTAATTCAAATTAATTAATATTGGTTAAGCATACTTTATTTTGTAATCAAGGCCAGAACTTCCAATAAACAATATTAATATTGTTTTTTGGAAGTTCTTAATTACTTTACGGATAGTAGCAAGGGGCGCTTTACAGTTTTTTGGTTTCCGTACCCAAAGGGTAAAACTGGACCTATTTGCTAAAACTCCGATGTCCGTATCCCTCTGCCCGTCTGCCACCAGGTTGTATCTCATGAATCGTTATAGTTAGACAGTAAAAATTTTCACAGATGATGTATTTTTGTTGTCGCTATAACAATAAATACTAAATAAAAAGAATATTATAATATTTATTTGTTTATTTTTATTTATTTATTTATTTGGGGGGCTTCCATACAAACGTTTATTTTTTGCTCGGATATATTTAGTTATTTATTCACTTTAAAAATATTTTTTAAAGTGAATAAAAATTAAAAAAATATTGTATTTAATATATATATATATATTTGCGGTTTGTAATAATATCCGCGTATTTTTGCGGTTTTCATAAATAATGATACGGAACCCTTCGTGTGCACAATTGACCGGTTTTATTTTATATATAAATTTGTTGACGCAGTCACTAGCGTCTACGTTATTACATTGTCATAGTAGTGGTACTATTCGCGAGGTCTTCTATTCACAGAACTACTAGTTTCGAAAGTATTCGTAGTAATAAAGGGCATTAAAAGCGTCCCATTAGCACTGTGTACAATGTTATTAATCTGCTAAATACATAAGATGAGACTGAGAACCCTAGTTGCTGTCTGTTTCCCTTTGTCCTTATCGCTCATTAGTTAACTAATCACTGTAATGGACTAATGACAAGTTTGGAACTACACTCAAACGAAACTCTGTTCTTCAACTTGTAGGGTATAACATTAGTTTAAGTGGGTTCAACCAATTAACAAACGACTCTTGATGGAAGCAATGGTTTTATAATCGTATATTAAGGTGAAGTGAACGTACTTTCATTAAGTTATATTTTAAACACCAGCCAAAAGTGAATCGTGTAACTCCGACTTTTTTAAAAATTGTCATAAAAGTTATTTAATTATTTATATTTATTAATAAATTTATTATTAATTATTATATAAATATTTATTTCAAAATGCATTTATTTTTTAATTAATTAATAACCGTATAGTTAGTTGTTTACATTTATTAACCGTTTTACTTTATTATTGTATGTTAAAATAGTAGGTGGTACATATATCTAATCAAGTATCATATATATGATACTAGAGAACTTGATAGAGTCGCATGTTTCAGAATTACGTAACCGACTAATGAATAAATTTTGACGGTCGAAGTTTAACTACAAACGAGAAGACATACAAAAACATGAAACATATAATAAACATAGCCGATGGGGCAGAAAGGTTCTCGAATGGCGACCACGTACCGGTAAGCGCAGCGTTGGACATCCACTGACCAGATGGTCAGATGACCTGAAAAAGGTCGCAGGCAAACTCTGGATGCAGACTGCCAACCGATCTTTTTGGAAATCATTGAGAAGCCTATGTCCAGCAGTGGGCTGACTGCGGCTGAAATGATGATGATGATGAGTATAATAAAAAAACCATGTAATATACTGCAGGAGCGTTCTTTTACCTTAAGTTGATGGTCGTGGCTGTCAATTGGTGATTGTTATATAAACCAAGTCACAGGCGGGTTTGAAAAACTCTCATACCAGGGTTTACAGGTACGATTGACAAGGTAACCCTCTCGATATGATGATAATGACTGTAGGAGCGTGTTTGTTTGGGACCTATGACCTACTCAACTGTGGTAAGTCAATGATATTCATTCTATTTTCATTCGGCCCACCAGTTTTGACTCATTGATCTGAAAATTGCATTCCATAACTCAATATCATTTTTTTTCAGTATCTATCAAACCTAGAGAGTAGCATCAACGAATCGGGAAATATGTAAACAAAGGGGGAGGCTTTTTCCCAGTGTGGGGCATAATTAGGTAATTAAAAAAAACAGAAGCACAGTGAAACAGAAAGCTACTATAGTAATTAAAGATCTACATTTTAAAGTTAAATACATGATACTCGTACCAACAATTTTCAAAGCAATTAGCTATCATGTACACCTCGTTTTAGAGAAGTAATTTTAAGCCAATAGAGCCCACATGGGCCAAGAACTGACTAACTTAGTTTTAACTACGCAACTATAGTTCTAATTTACTTTGGATTTTTAATGCTTTAATTATTTAGTCTTACCCCCTTATTCATAAAAATAAACGCTTTCAATAAGAACAAATTAACTCATTTAAGTTTCGTTTCGTTCTTTCACGTCAAAAATAGATAAGGCAGAAAGGGACTAAACAAAAATTAGATAATTTGGTTTTATTGAACGTTTGTTTGTTTTTTAAATAAGGGGGTTTAAGTTTACGGAACATGTTAAAAAACTAGCAACCACTATACGAGTACATTATGATGATGAGAAAGTTACACGTCCAATTACCAAGTATAAAAAACTTAGACTACTATAATGTTTTCTTATGTTTTCGCGATTGTTATTCATTAAATTAAACTATTTTAATACGGTTTTATCGCGTTTATTACTTATTTATTTACACCTGACGTTTCAAACACTTTACAGCGTTCATGGTCGCAGGCCAATTTAATTTAATGAACTTAGACTACTTTAATAATTCCGAGTACAAACCGAAGGCCCCGTGATTTTTAAGTTAGCGATACTCTCAGACCTTCACAGATAACTTGTAAAAGTGGGCAAGTTCAGCTCCAGTCAGATGTCCATTTTCATTAGGCTCTGTTGGAGAACAAAGGCGGGACTGCCGCCCTTCCTCAGAGTAATAGTTATTAGTTTTAGAACGCGCCTATCTGTGACACCTGAAATGGCAGCAAATAAAAATTTGTTAGAGTATGGCGAACTGTGTTAATATATAGCTGTTTTTTTTAAACCATCTAATACAATAAGTCCGAAAGTATGTCTGTCTGTTACGCTTTCATGGATAAACCGCTGAACGGATTTTGATGAAATTTAGTATGAATATAGTTGAAAACCCTGGGTCAAACATAGACCACTTTTTGACGCAGGCGGAGCTGCGGGAAATAGCGAGTATTGCATATTTAAAGTGTAACTACAGAAACATGAAACATTTATCTAATAAAATGGCCATTATGGCCCTTTTTCTATTTATATATATTTTATTAATTGTGATACTAGTTCGTATGATTCATATTTTTTTCCTCGGTAGTTTTATTGGCATTTGTGTTTTCGGACGTGATTGTTTTATTTTGTATCTTTACCCATGTGATTAACATATTTTTCTCTGTAAACTGTTGAGTTTATTTGTGCCGTTTATGTTTTGCTATCTGATATTTTCTGTACGTCAACCATGAGATGTTATTGACGCAGACACTAGTGACTGCTTTAACAATTTAGTATGGCAAGCCTGTACAACGCCTCCGGCAGATTGTCAGGTAACTTCCATCAGGAAATTCCATATTAAATCTTAACCTGGTCACTAGCGTCTACATTAATAAAATCTCGTGGTAGAGGTACTGCTCTATATTTATCACACACATTCTATCAGATTCGCCGCACGCTCTGCTACGAAAATGGAAGCACTACTCACTCTATTCTATCCTTATACATTTTGAATTCAGTGAAATGTCGGGTTTTACGAATACCCACGTGGAGGGTAATCCCTACACCCCCCGGCATGAAGGGGAAGTTAAAATTGTTTTCGGCTGCACACGTCAGCCAAACAAATATTTTAATCACGTAGCGAGCATGTAAAGTGCGGTCGGAACTGTTTTAGAAGCTTATTTTGGTTGCTCCGGGAACTTCTGCCTGTTTTTCCGCTGTTGAAATGTCGAATAGCGATGATTTTCTGTATTTAGAACTAATGGCTAAAGTTATACAGAATCGTTTTGTAGATACAGTTCAGAAATATTTAGAAGTAAAGTTGTCTCTACTGGTTCATTCAGTTTCTACTTATTTTTTATTATTGAAAGTGTAGTTCCACACAGAGAAAGTGCGATTTATACGCAGAGCCTTTTTATGATATAAAAATATTTTCCAGTAAGAAAGATACCTTAGGTACTTACAAGGGTATAAGTCCTTCTCAGTGCCCATAAATATGTGTTTGCAAAATTTCAGGAAGATTGCTTAAGCAGATGAAGCGTTAAAAGATAACATACAAATATACAAACTTTCTTTTACTTTTATAAGTTTTTCCGTTTTCCGTAAGGATTTTATGATTTAAGATTAAATATAGTCACCTATTTTGATTACTGCGTAGGTATAATATAATAAATACGAATTATAGCAAAAGAAATGCAACAAAGATAAGATACGATTAGTAAGATGTATTGTTGATGACAATAATCAAACAAATAAATAAAAAAAACGGCCAAGTGTGAGTCGGACTCGCGCGCCGAGGGTTCCGTACAAACCAGTAGGTATATAAGTAAAAGTTCATCCATCACGACAATCATGAATTTCAATTCAATACCTCTACACGTTCACGAGGAAAGGGGTAAGTTAATAAAAATAAAAATATTTTTATTAAATGATGTAACTAAAAATTTACGGTTTTCGCAATTTTTCCTTTGTCTGTGCTATAAGACGTTGCTTCAAGATTCTGAGTTCACGGGAAGTACCCTGTAGATTTTGATTCCGTAAAAAAATATAAGAAAAAATCTCTATTAATTTCTCATCCAATCTTACACAAAATCTAAGTGATAAAGATATAGATTATGAAAAAAAATGGATTGTTTTTCTACCACCAGGTGAAAACTCTGAGATGGTATTATACTTACAAGAATATGCCTATATTTTCAGTGCCAGTTTATCCTCACCGTCACTCGAAACAATCTTAAGCCTAAAAAAAATATTGGATTTAGTTCCCTTTGCCCCGCTTTCAGACACTTTTCGTGATTGAAATCGAACATAAGGGAAAAAATATATTTTCTGGTGCTTAGTTTGACAATAACGTCACGTGACCGGGTACATGCAAGCTCGTAACCCGATGTGACGGGATTTCGCAAAAAAACTCTGGAATATATCGGAGCTGGCGATAAGGTAGATGGAAAAAGTTTGAGGATCATTAGATTTTTTGTGAACATTTTTTTTTTCAATATTCTGTAGAAAGACATTCTTACTTCCACATAGGTATTGGTAAAATACCGTAACTTCTGGAGTGTATTAGGAAGAATTACAGATTACCTTACGCTGCCTTTTACGCAAGGTTTTTCTTATCCTTTTCCTTGTTGTGCAATAGTTTTGTATTGTATTTTACATGCGTAAACCATTAAGTTTGTTAAAATAAAATGTTCAATGAAAGGCTTTTTTAAATTATTTCATAAAATATTGGATTTTATCATCTTCATGACAGCTTATAAATTAAACAGATTATCTAGCAATCTTGAGCGAGATGGGTGACTTGTAAAAGATACCACGTGGACTTAAATCACGAAGTGTAAATACAGTAAGCAGCAAGAAATTGAGTTTCTCTTTTCCATCTATTTTTGATGTCGGGTCCTTTATGACTCTAGCCATTTTCTCAAGATTCCTCGGGAAATATTTCATATTCAATGCACGAGAATTGCACTGTAAGAATTGGATTTGTAACTAGATCAAATTCTTATAAAATTAACTGCATTTGCGGCAATTTCAATTTGTTCTTTCACGCTTTTTGTGCTTTCCTTATAATGAGATGAGTGTATATTATGTTCGTCTTTCATGCTTACATGTTATATATGAGGCTGTTTATATTTTTTCTTGTGAGTGTGTTGTTCATAACAAAATATGAGCTTAAGCCAAGCTCCTTAAAAACTAAAACTGTGTTAGATTTTGCATACAACAGTTGGGCGAAATCTCCGCAATTTTATTTTATGACACAACACGGGCTCCCCTCGAACAATTTTCTTTATCTGTAAATTACCTCTCTTTGGAGTGTAACTTAAAAGTAAATCAGGCGATAATTTCAACTTAGTTGTACAAGGGTACAACCAAGAAGAACGTCACAGATCTGATGCATATTTTTTGCAACTCTATTCACAAAAGACAAACATGCCATACATCATTATCGTGAACTATAACGGAAAAGCCAATATCCAGCTTCCACTGCATTACCCCGACAAATAGCAGGCACGGAGATTCAGCGGAAACGCGATATCAAGAGTTATGGATTTACTTTGAATTTAAATCAAAGTATACACATTTTTAACATGATATAATTAATACTGCTTTTTTAAATGTGTCAACGGTCAAGACTCTCTAATTTCATCACAAACATTTATTAGCCAATTAAAACAATGAGCCACTAAGATATGTCCCGCTTTATTTACTAGCAATAGCAGCCTTAGCCTGGATTGAAACAAAATTTAAATTGCGCATAGCAGACCTCGGGCTCTACAGCAATTTAGCTCACAAATACAGCGAGAAAAACAATAAATATTTAATTTTATTGTTCTCTTTCCAGTAATTTTGACCAAATCTATTTTACTGTGAATAATATATAACGAGCTTGTAAATAGATACTTAATAAAACTTATGACATCGCCAGAGGCCAATTACGAAACAAAGTGAGATATAAAATAGTTGGGTCTGGGATAGAATACGTTAGGTTTACGCGTGTACAGTACTTTATGTCTCCTTTATTAGGTAGCAGGGTCGTAAACTGGTTCTCATCAACAGCAGTCCATCTACTAAGGTTAGGTATATAGTTCTGCTTTTTAATCTAACTTATTTATGCTACATGTGAAATAGGAGGTCTACAGGCATTTATATCGTGTCTACATTAGATATTAAATACCTACGCTACGGTAGTCTCGCTGGCATAGTACTATTGATAATTCTATGTTGTTGGTTAAATTGGTCCAGCGTCCTTCCGGTTTGCACTTTGCAACTTTTTGTTAACCTTTCAAACTCAATTCAAATTTTAACATTTTTACAACACATGAAACTCGACTACTTTTAAAAGAAACCAAATGCCAAATATTTCCTCCCATACAAAATTTCAAGAGGTCGAAAATTTCTTCTCGTGTTTCGTGATATGCAGCAGTAAATCGATTTCGCACCACTACTATGAGAAAGCAAGTGGAAAAACACAAATATGAGAGAGATATGTTTGGATAGTATTTAAAAGTCACCCAATATAGATACAGACAGAGCGAAATTACATTTCAGTTATTCTGCGGGCAGACTCTATTTAAAAAGAACAATGGCCAATGCAACAATTTATCTACATCACGGGCCATATTAGTCAATCCGCAAATACCGCAATAGAGTGAACTCTGGAAATAACTCCACCTGTCTGCAGGGGTGGTTCTGAGTGGATTCCCGTGTACAGCCAATTCCGGTTGACACAGTCGTTATCAAATTGAACATTGGTACTAGCTCACTAAAATATTCATTCGCCACTTCAGATATGAGCAACGTTTTAGTATGATTTTATTATTAACTTTTATTTAGACAGATCTGTTTTGTGTAATGAAATAACCTTTGTTTTTAAAAGACTAAATTTTCCCCGCAGCTCCGCCTGCGTCAAAAAGTAGCCTATGTTTGACCCCGGGTCTTTAACTATATTCATACCAAATTTCATCAAAATCCGCTCAGCGGTTTGGCCGTGAAAGCTTAACAGACAGACAGACAGACTTTCGCCTTTATAATATTAGTATGGAGTATGGATGACTTTTATCTTAAACTTACCTAGTTAAGTACGAGTACTATACTTTCAGAGGATTTGAAGATACACGGATGTTTGTTGTTGCTTCATATCCAAATGACATAATATTTCTTAATAATTTCTTATGCGTTGCTCTTTGCGTATTAAGATTGCTCAAAATACTATGCAGATTATTCAAAATACTGAAGGCTCCTATATACGATCTACTATCTTATAGGTTACCTATAGTAATTAAGTAAATAAAAAACATTTTATTGCACCATAGACAATTACATACAAATAAGTATAGTATAGGTATATCAGCTTGTCTGACTAACTTTGTGCAAAAAAATGTTTCGTTTATCTTTCATTTCTAAAATAAAATGTGTAAAACACGCATTAGATACATAACACATGTATTTTAGTAAAAATTTATGTAGATAGATAAACTGAATATATTTGTATGATGTGCAAGTATAATTTAATTATCAGTCCGTGTAAACGTTGGATATTAATCACAGTTGACTTTTATCCAATAACAGATCATCGTGTATTGGGTTATCTGGGGAAACCAACGTGCTTACTCAAATAATACTCATTTCTACTCCGTTGGTTTTAATAAAAGCACCGTATTGATTATACTTAAGTACTTATGTACAGCATTTGTCATTAATAATAAATCATTTAATTTTCCTAAATTCCAATCTTAAGAATAGATCATACTCATACTTTCTAGTACCTACTTTAAATCATTTCGTACCACAAACAGGTGTTTTCAAAACTGATCGTCTGAAGTAATTTGGGGGGAAACAGCAATTTCTAAATCTATGAAAATAGTTCATCTGTAAAGAGACAACATTTGATAGGTACTCATCGTTGGATATTTTTACAATGATTTAACTGCTTAGAATACTTATACTTAGATTAAAGGTTGAAAATAATACCCATTTAGAATTCTATAACTCTGAATAAAACTTTTCTTTGTACTCGTAGATTTGTTATTACGTAGTTAAGTACCTACTAATACTATAGAGATGAAGAAACCAATTGTCTAAATGAAAGGATTATTTATAAGTAGATACTACTATAACAAACAACATGTTTGTAAGTGTATACACTAACAAACATGTGTCTATATATTTGCTTCCTTATTCAGTGTTCGTTGATAAATTACATGCCCGGTCCCGTTATTATTATCGATAAAATGTGATGAGGGATTGAACGGTGTATTTATAATTTCCATACTCAATAGTATAATAATGGCCAAACACAAACTAATTTTTGTACTGCCTTTTTTCGATTGGATTTGATAGGTCACATTCGTTCATACAAACAAATAATGAGACGATATCACAATTCAAATATATTGGTATCATCGTTACTAATACAATTACCTTATATAAATTATATATATAATTTTTACACTTTTACCAAAATTTTTAATGAGATTTCTTTTAATCAATTAACAAACAAAATTGTTATTCACTTCTGCATTATATAAATAATACTTAGATTAAAAATATCTTGATTGTCGACAACCTTTGATCTCTACAGTTTACGAGATACAGTCCGTTGACAGACAGGCAGACAGCGAAGAACCCGTTTTGGCCGTTGGAACTTTATAATATAAATTAAGGCTTAGATTAATAATTGGTCTCGCGCGCTCAACTAGATACCGTCGGCGTAATAGGAAAATGCGGCAACTAAAACTACGCCGAATTTGGCGTACTCGCGATGTACCCGCGTCAGTCACGCCGCAACCGATGATTGAGTTGGACGTCTAGATAAATTTAAAATTTAATATAAAAGCAGAAACAAAATGGCATTTTGCGTAGTAAGAATAATACTAAAAGAAATAAAAAAGATACTGGTATTACATACCATCAGTAAGTATTGTATAATTTTGAAATATGGACATAAATTACTCATGAAAATAATAAAACCCTAAAATATGGCGCGAAGTACCGCTCAGTGCTCAATGTTGCCGTGTATTCAAAAATCCCAAATTAACCGAGGTTTCGATTTTTATTATTTGGATATTTTGTTTTTTAACTTCCGACCCCAAAAAAGTTGTTATAAGTTTGTCTTCAATTTTGTCTATTTCTTTATCTATAGCGCAGTATCTAGTCGTAGCGCCGCGGAGACCAATTATCAATCTAAGAAATTAAGGATAATGGCAGGAGTCCATAGTTTTATCGAACACTATCAGAGGATAAACCAGTTAAACTTGATAATCTAAGTTTTAACACAATACTTCGGGAAACTTTTATACGAACTCCGAAGAAAGGGTTTAATTGCTTCAGACTTGAGCTATTCGAACTTTTTAACATTCAGCTTGAAGCTGGGAATTTAAGCGGTGTGAAATGTTCAGCAAGTTTGGATTTTAACCCGAAGTGTCTAATACCCTTTTGATCACTCGTTTGCCATGTCTATCCGACGCTTTGCTTCGAGTTTTTACTCGCCGCTTTTCCAATTTTTTATTAATTATTCTTGAAAATTTATTGAGATCAGTTTGCCTACTTTTCCTGGAAGATTATCGAATATTTTATGCATTAGATACTATAGTTATATAAGTATATAAAGTCATTACAATCTACACTGAAATCATAACATAATTTTCGTAACCATTAGTACTTAATATTATTATGATTGACTGGTAGAGAATGCTCTTAGCATTAAGTCCGCCAATTGTTATAAGTATATGTGTAGTTTTGAAATAATAAAGTTTTAATATATAAATAAATAATATCTTAATTACACGTCAACCTGAAATATCCGTATATTTTGGGTTTCAACAGCTTATAAAAATAACATTTCTGTTCCAGGTGTTCATAAAGTCTGAGCTGAAAGTAGGGGTAATTTACGTCAAAGAAAATCAATATACAGAAGAAGAGATACTAGACAACAATGAAAACTCACCTATGTTCGATGAATTCCTGCAAGTTATGGGAGAAAAAGTGCGACTAAAAGGTACTACCTAATAATATTGTTTTTATGTAACAGCTAATATAATAATGTATAATGAGTAAGTATTTTTGGAATTTTCCTCACAAATATAATTGCCAGAATCGACTTGCTAAGAAGAAGTATACGTGGGGCGCACTATAAGTTTCCGGAATGAATATGAAAAAATACTATTAAAGGTACAAAATCAATTTATTGTTTTTCAAAATAATCTCCCTTGGCATCTATGCACTTTTTCATTCGATGAAACCAGTTTTGAAAACTTTTGTGCCACTCCTCTGTGGTGACCTCTGAAACGTGTTTTTCATACTCCTCGACAGCCTCTTCTGGTGATGAAAATCGTTGACCGCGTAATTGGTTCTTAATTTTTGGGAACAGAAAAAAGTCACAAGGTGCCAAGTCGGGACTGTATGCAGGATGACTCATGAGTTCTACATTTTTCGCCTTCAAAAAGTCGTTTGTCTGTCTGGCCGTGTGAGAACTAGCATTGTCGTGGTGCAGGGTGATACGGCGTTTACGGTTATTTTTACGGAGTTCGTCAATAACTTCCGGCAAACAAATGGTCGTGTACCAGTCACTATTCGCTGTACGACGATTCTCTAAAGCAACAGTAGCCACGTGTCCAGTTTTATTAAAAAAAGAAGCAATTATCCGCTTAGATGCACTTTTCACGCGCGCCACTTTGGTTGGTTTCGGCTCATCTTGAAAGACCCATACGCTCGATTGCTGCTTTGTTTTGGGATCGTAGCAATAAATCCATGTTTCGTCACCTGTTACTATGTCCCACACCAAATTTGACGCACCTTCGTTGAATCTGGTAAGCATGGCACTGCACCAAGTGACGCGGTCCGTTTTTTGAGCCTCGGTCAAGTTGTGTGGGATCCACCGCGAGCACAGCTTTCTCACACCCAAATGTTTGTGTAGGATTAATTGTATTTGACTCATGCCTATTTCTAAGGATGCGCGAATTTCATGGTAGGTCACATGCCTGTCTGTTTCAATCATACGGCGCACAGCATTGATGTTTTTGTTGGTCACAGCGGTGGACGGCCGACCATCGCGAGATTCGTCACTGAGATTGATACGACCACGCTTGAATTCTGCAAACCAGCTATAAACAGTTGTCTTGCATGGTGCTTCATTGCCAAAAGCTGTTTCAAGCCGAGCGATGCTCTGTTGAGCTGTCAAATTACACTTAAAATCGTAGAAAATCATACTACGAAAATTTTCCCGAGTTAAATCCATGTTGATGCAGACACACAATTTTTTAAATGGCGCCACAAGGTAAAAACAAAAGACAGTCAGATGAAACAAACTGCATTCTACAGCCAAAGAGTTCTATTTTCAAATGTTGCAATAAATTTTTAAATATTGTTTATGTAAGTGGCCAGTTCCGGAAACTTACAGTGCGCCCTATGTATTTTACATTTCATATTATTTGTTTTCATGTTAATTTGTAAATAATTATCAGTCTTAGGTTAACTATAAAATAAAATAAGTAGATAGTCAATGATTTAGGAAGATGCTAGAAGCAGTAGGAGACATTTTTAGGTAGCTGAAATGTGTAAAAATTGGTACCTAGCCAAAAATTTGGCGACGTCTTTCTACGTCCATTTAAAGTTCAATTCATTTGTAAATTTAAAAGCTAGGTTCTTCTCGGTGGGGTGTTTTCCATTCTTCCTTATCACTTAGAAACGTCAAAGTTCAATTATGCCTTTATATTATTCCTGCGAGTGTCCAAGGTATTTAAAACGGATCCATCCATAGCTTTGGTTTGTTCGATACAATTTTGAACCTTACTGCTATTGTCAAAAGAGTCACCAGTCTGTTTATTTGTAGACGTTAGTGACTTTGTGTGATAAGCTAGCATTCTCTATAGATTAGCGACTTCGTGGCTATGTTGATCTAGGTATGTTAATAGCTCACGAACGAGTTTTAATTACCTAGATTCACTAATTGAGGATCTAAATTGACTGTTTGAATTTAAAAAGCATTAACGTTTATTGTTTTCCACGTGTTTATGCGAGTTTACATTGAGTTCTATTGCAAGTAGTAAAGTAGTAGACCGTTTGGCTCTACTCTACTAGTCTTTACATTGAACAATTCGCTACTGACATTACAGGATTTCGCAGCCTCTTTATAAGAAGAATTCCAACAATGTGGAAATATCTCCATGTTGGTTACGTACGAATAATATATTAATACTAAATTATTATTTTTTAATTTGTATTTCATTAGTATATTACCTACGTTTCTGTGACTGTGATTAGAAATCTGTATGTAGTATGTAAGTAGAAATAAAAATAGTCTATAAGTAGAAAAGAAGAATACAATTTTATTGTATTCTTCTTTTTTTTTCTTTTGGTATAAGTCTATTAAATTGCCGCTACTCAGATATACTTCAAATACCTACGAACTTAGAATTATATCGCAATGACCTCACAAAAACCAACAGTCTTACTACAAAATATTAGACACCTGTTTAACACGTGTCTAAAAAACATTATATCGTAAAATTACGTTTATCTATAACCTACAGTACTCTTAGACCACTGTTTAACAAAGCTTAAAACCATGGCTATACTCTTTTTAACTTTAGACTATAGAAAAATGTAGAATAATGGTAGCAGTTTCTTTTTTTAAATACATTTTGAACAGTTGTCTAACTAACATTTTTGTAGTAAGACTGCAAGTGTTGATAAAAGCCTAGATTGAAAACCTTTCCGTTTAATTTAAAAGGAAATGTTTTATTGCATTTTTCAGGTTTCGACAAATACAAAGGAGGTCTTGACACAGTTCACGACCTGACCGGCCTGTATTCAGTGTACACCAACTGGCGAGGCATCGAAATCATGTTCCACGTGTCCACACTTCTGCCTTACGAGAGACACGACCCTCAGAAACTACAGAGAAAGCGGCATATAGGAAACGATATAGTTTGCGTGGTGTTCCTGGAGGCTGACAATACTGCCTTTTCCCCGGCGTGCATCAAAAGCCATTTTTTACATACTTTTATATTAGGTTAGTATTTTGTCTTAAATAATAATTAAATATAATTTTGTTTAGGTTTAAGTTGTTTGAAAATTTATTCAGTAGCGAAACGCCTACTAAATTGAAGTGGCATTGTTGAGGCTATGTACATTTTTACTTTACATTTTTCTTTACCCAAGGCGCAGAGATACCTACGTGTGCTTGTGTCGTGCATTCAGTGCTTTGTAGTTATTTCGTAATGAATTTAAAGATTTATCTCTTATAATATCATAAGCTAATAGTAGCTACTTTAGGTGAGCGTGGTCATTTATTGGTCTGGACGAATTTAACAAGTTAGCCATTTCCACTCGACAAGAAGAAGTAGGGTCATAGATATCTACATACTAACTACCATAATGTAAATATAACATAATGAAATATGTTCTATTTAGATTCGCCAAAGGAGTTAGATTGAATGATACTAATTCATATTAATTTGTCTTTATTCGTCTATAATTTCCCAACAATTTATTCACAGTGCGAGTTTCGGCAAAGATCAAAAGAAGGCCTACGAGATATGAGGTGTCGGTGGTGACTAGAGATGAAGTGGGAGCCTACAAGCCCTACTTGTGGGAGCAGAGTCTCTTTGACAAAGGACCAATGTTTAGGTAATATTCTCTTTATTTACCTTTTTATAAGTTTTAAGTTTCTTAGTTCTCCTTACTATAAAGTAATAAAGTATAAACTCCTAACAGTCAAAAATTTTTAGGAAGATTGTTTTAATAGATAAAGCGGGAAGAGGTAACATACAAATATATACACTCACTATAGCTTTTATTACATATTACTAAGGATTCAGAAAATTGCAAGAAACCAACAAAAAATGTAGAAACCTAGAAGTCAAACAACTTGTCTTGCAACAAGCACAGAACAACGTGAAAATATCTCAAACGCCATAAAAACAAAATAATACATAATCAAAGATCAAAGCCTTGTACCGAGTCAGCTTATTCTTTCTTGCTTTAGATATCTTCACTCACACAGAACATATTATAAGACCTCCATATCTTTTTTAATTTAGTTGCAGTTGTTGACAACTCAGTCTAATAAATTATAAAACATTCCCGAGCTTTGGCAATGATGCTAATCTCTTGAGACAACACTGAATTCTACGCAAACAAAACCGTGCGCAGAAGCTAGTGTATTAATAGATGGCCTTCATACAGAGGCGATTGACAGTAAATTATAATGAACGTTGTTTAGAATTTTGAGAATGATATGTATGACAACCTGGCTGCCTTGATGACAGATCCTGTATTAGCTCGACCTAAGTAGTGAGAGAAAGATAATGAATTTCAGGGATACAGTCGTGAAACCTCCAATGTCATGAGACGGTAGTAACTCCCTCTAGAGATCATCAGGAGCGGACATATATTATGTCGCAAGCCCAAAGAGCACCGAAACTCTTTATCAATGACTAGGCCGAACTTAATCGAAAAAAACAATTGGCGCTATCTTTACCGAAGTCTTCTACTTTACTCATCATCTCAGCAGATTACGGATCACATTCTTTGGAGCTCAGGGTCCACTTCTTTGTCTCCCTTATCCCAGATCATCGGGGGTCGAATCTCATCGTACATATGTGCCATCAATATTTTTGTAGCAATTCTGGGTGCCCTTTCTGGGAAAGCCTTCCTATAATATGCTATATTTAACATCATAAGTTAATCTTTCCAAATCTTATCGAACATTATTAAGTCATCTGACCATCCGGTTCCATCTAAGTAAACCTATAGGTATAAAACTTAAACTATCATCTTTCAGAGAATGGCTTCTCACTAAGATAGTGAACGGGGAGAGGGCATCGTACTCCGCCCCGAAGTTCGCCAGGATGCAGGAAAGGACGAGAAGCCAGATGCTGGAAGACATCGTCGCCAACTTGCAAAACCACGCCGAGACTGGCCAAATCCCGAAACCGTATAGAAGAGGTGAATTTGAATACCTAACTGTTTCTCCATCTCATTTTTATTAACGTTATGATTGTAGTAGAGCTTAAATTTTATATGAACAAAAAGTGGCTCTATGCAATTTTTTCACTGAACCCGAAAAAAATTTAAGACTGAGGAGAGACTTGCGTCCAAATGTGTATTCTACCCTTTTGCAATGGGTTGAATGAATGACCTTTTGACTTGAACCTTTCGCCATCATCAGAGTTAACTTTCATACTTTGCACCCAAATACAATATGCTTTAAAATATTTTTTCTCCCACGTACACTGTAATTATAGACTGAACGTTCCATCCCATCCATGGTTTCTCCAAGTGAAGGCATAAAGGGCATGCATGACGATCAGCTGGCCCTTGGGCCTGTTCTCCTACTCAATAGGAAAAAGAAACAACAACAAACAAAGACAATTGAACTTATTTAAATGCTTTAGCATTTTAATTGTTTTAGTAGGTATTGTAAAAAATATTTTTTTCCGTAGGATCCTGGCGACCCATAGGCCACATGCGGCCCTCATCACCTCTCCTGGACTCCGTGCGAGACCAGTTTGAAGACTACGATCAGCTGGCCAAGGACTTTACCCGCGTCTTCCTAAATAATGAACTGAATTGTGCCCAGAACGCGCAGCTGTTTGACGTCGTGTTTTTGGTGGGACAGTCTAAACAAAAAACGAAGTTTATTGGAGTCAGAGCAATACTTGGTGTTAGAAGTAGGTAGGAACCGCAAACTTTTTTTACGTATCTAAAGGTGTTATTTATGTAAAATACAGCATTTATACCTACATTTTAAATGCAAATATTTTGTTTTATTCTAAATTCAGTACAGTTGTCACCGGTGAATAATAAGGTTTTCTTAGTGATTTGATGGTAGTCTCCAAAGTGGTTTTACTTCTAAGCTAAGGACGCGAATAGGAAACATGCTTGGACGAAGAAGCGATTCGATGATAGTATAGCTAGAAAATTGCTATTCATAATAGTCTCGTCTCCTGCCCTATGGAATATATGGCGAATCACCAATAGAGGTGGCAAAGTATTGGCCAAATTTAATATACTCGTAGTAATAACCATTTTGACTCGAAACGAAGTACCTATCGTATGGGATAAAAAGAAAGTTTTTATTGATAAGGTAGGTACAACTTATAATGGAACATGTTTTCTCTAAAAGAAGTTTTCTCTTCCGCACTTCACAGGGTGTTCCAAGAAATGCTATACGGCATCCAGACGGGGTTCGGGTCGCCGCAGGTGCCGGTGGCGGAGCTGCTGGCGCGGCCGGCGCCCACGCTGCTGTCGCCGACGCCCGCGAGACAGAAAAGCAGCAATTTCCTGCAAGTGCCGGATATTGAGTCGCCTAGGTAATAACCAGGAAGCCGTTTTCTCGTATAAATTTGCTTGAAGTTGTTAGAAAAGCTGTACGGTATACAAATGGGTTTAAGGTCGCCACAGGAGCCGGTGGCGAAGCTGCTATTGACGACGCCCGCGAGATAGAAAAGCTACAATTTCTTATATTACCTAAAAGCCATAGTCTGTTACGAACTTTACAGAATATTTCAGAAGGATTTACAAAAACAACCGATTTACATAACACTCTTTGGTTGTAATATACGAATTCCTACTTCCTAATACGCTAACGTTCATATCACCTTACACAGCACCAAGGGCTCTAATGAAAAAAAAGAATGCTATTTATCTAGTGTTCTATATTTCACTGATAGTGTTCAAGCATCCAAAGAGTACGCTTTTTTATCAAAGGCTTCTCTTTACAGGCCCAAGAGTGTGCCGAGTTCGCCGATGGTAAAGCGCGCGTTTTCCCGCCTGGGCACCATCACAGCCGGCTGGGGACGCTCCATCCGTAAGCAGCATTCACAACTCAACGCTGACGACAAGAAAAAGTGGGCTAGCTCGCAGGATTGCTCAAGTTAGTATTCCGTTCATCAAATTGTTACTTGCTCTTTTCTGTCCAATGCTGACAAAAAATTACATTTCTGTCATGTATGCACAATGCTTCCCTTACAAATATCATTTTATTACTAAAAATAAACATTAATATACTGTATTGATTAATGTCTATTTGAGAACTGGTTCTCGGGCCAGAATATCTTAGCTCAGATTGAAGAAGAAAAAAAAGTTTTTAAATCATACGAGAATGGACTCGAAAGCTCAATAACTAGCACTAATAGAAACGGTTAGATTTGGAAAACTTTTATCCGCTTCTTACATGTTGTCATTTTGGTTTCAGATAAAGAAGGAAAGGACAAAGAAAAAGATAAGAACGCAGCACTAGCGGTGCCGAGGTTGTCGGTGTGCGCCGACGCGCAAAAGGTCGATCGTGCCAAACTTGCGCAGACTGAGGTCAGTTATTATTTAAATCCGTTACACATTTAACTAAAAACAAAAATTACAAAAGACCTTGTCCACCGAAAAGAACCAATATACAGAATTTTATTAGGAAGTGCGTTATTCCTTATTCTATGCAAATCAGAATATTTTAAGTTTTTTTTTTATTCAAAAACAAATGAAGCAAGTATCTAAAACTAACAAAAAAATCGCCATCAAAAAGGCCAGCCCGCAACTTTTCTGGCTCGAAGACCTCTTATCGCTAGCTGCGTTTTTGTTTTTTGCATCTAAATTAAAACTCTTCAATAGAATTACCGTTTATATTTACTTGTTTAGTCCTGTACAATGCACTTTCACTTCTATTTAGATGACTATAAACAATGAATTTGCCCTCAGCCCGTCCTTAGGGGACAGTGATGTCTAAATAATCTAAAAACCCCGCACATCTACTAAAGAATATCTAACTAAAGCTCCCTGCATAACCCAAAGGTTAACTATTAGATTTTGTGGTTACAATTTTGTACGTAGTGCAATAAAGATAAATCCCCTTATTTATAAAAGTTGACGAACTTTCGCTAACCCTACATTAACTAAAATATATTTAACCCCTTTCTGTCTTACTCGTATCATTATTTGATGTGAAAGAACAAGACTAAACATATTTTAAAGGTCTTATTAAATGTTCGTTAACTTTTATGAATAAGGGTGTAAATAAATAAAGAATAGGTATCAAGTATAAAGCTCTATTCAAATTGACGCGAAACATGCGTGGCTTGCGGGACCCCCGCAGAAATAAGAATATGTAAAAGTGCCATTAGCAGGCCAGTTAACTTTGGCACACGCGACGGCACTTCTACCAATTAGTCGCGCGGGATTTGCGTAAGTAAGTATTTATTCATTTGCAATAATTACAAAGTGGTATGTTATAACTAATACATATAGGTAACAGATTAATATGAGTTACAAATAGAACTCATTGTAAAGGTACACAAAAGAATCACTAGCCCCATGACTGAGCGCCAGTCAGTCAGAATGAACCATATGGCTAGTTTATACGGATCCAGTGCCGGCAATCCAGTAGCCTTTGATTAATAATTGGTCTCCGCGGCGTCGAGCGCGTGAGACCAATTATTAATCTAAGCCAGTAGCGAATTTCTCTATGCAGACGCGTTTGTGTGTGTGGCACATACACAAACAATTTCGTGTCCATGAACGCTACTTGTTTGCCCGCACTAGATCCATCTAAACCGGCCCTTAAAGTGGCATCTGTTACAGTTCTCAATAATCGAGTTCGACCCGGAGACGTTCCGCATCCTGCTGGACTACCTGCACACGGGCAGCTGCCCGCTGACGTGCGCGTCCATCCCGGGGCTCATCTGCGCGGCCGAGCACTACGACCTGCCGGAGCTGCTGCAGGCCTGCTTTCACCACGCCAAGCAGTTCCTTAGGATAGAAGTTGTAAGTTATCCTTTTAGACGTTTTAAACACCAGCCTAATTGTTATAAATAAGTGAAAACTTTTAACCTTCCATACAAATCTATTGGTCAGTTTTTTTAAACAAATTATTGAATGTGGTTTAGTTTGAAGTACTAAACACACAAAACATTTGCATGGTGTTTTAAATGTCATGTTATATGTATACCCTAATGCTGAAACAACTTGTTGACATTCATCATCATCATCATCAATGAATACGATATTCATCATCATACATGGATCAAACCTCAACGGATATCGGGCGGTGTATATTGGTTGAAAGGTTTGTTGTTTCTTGTGAATCTCTCGGTTTTCGGACAGTAAAAAAGTCTTTGTACATTACACCAACTAGACACCGATTCCACTTAAACTCAACTCACTTTGACACAATGTACAATATGAACTTAACGTCAAAACATTTCGAGTTGATTTTTCGATATTAAATTAAAAGAAGCGTGCGACATATTAACGACGTGTGGTCCACGCATTATTCATCTATCGACTTACATATCACGACATAAAGTTCACATTTCAATGAATACTGTGAGTTGAGTTGGAGTCGAAAGTCAGCGTTGAGTGGTAATGTACGAAGACCTTTAGACAGTTCTTATATATATTGGAATAAATAGTCGAACCAGAAATAAACCAAATTATGATGCATTAAAAAGTGATTAAATGATATACTCACACTCACGTGAAGCAGAGATGAAAGGGTTAGATCTGCTGAAGCATAATACCTACTCACAGGCCTAATAATATAAAAGACTGTATTGGCAATTTGTCTTTATTTTTAACGCCCATCTGTGTTTTTTTACAGGTATGCACAATGCTCATATCATTAGAGAACTATTACTGGCGGTACACGTCAGCCTCGGAATTGGTGAACATGATCTTGGCTTTCATCGAGCAACGCGCCTACGCCCTCTTCCAAACTTCGGAGTTCCTCAACCTGTCCGAGTCCATGGTCCAAATGATCATGTGCCGGAACCTCGAAGTACCAGAAGTGAGGAAGTTCGAAGCCATGCTCGGCTGGGCAAGAAACAAGATCAAGTCCAAATCTGCAAATAAGACTGATGCCAAAAATGAATTTAAATGCATTATGGAAAGATTAGCTAGGGACCTCAAACTTTATAGGATTTCACCACAGGAATTGATTAAAGTGGTCCTCCCTTCCAAAGCGATTAAGAATGAGCGCATTCTAGAAACCTTGATGTATCAGGCTAATTCAGGGATGTACAGGATCCAAGACAGCTACATTGAGGCCTGCCAACAGCGGTTGCAGAAACAAGACTCGAGATTCTCAGAGTTCGAAAGCTTTGACTACGGAATATAAACTTGGAGCTGTGAGGAATATCAGTGTATTAGATAGATTATGAACTGTTTGGACTGGGTCCTTCTTACAGTGTGGTATGTTGACGCCTTCTAAAAGTATTATTGTTACAGATGTATATACTTGAGTAGAGGTGAGAGAAATATTTGTACAATTCTCGGAAACCTATTCCTTGTTGTTGTTCATTGATACCTATATTTTTTACATCTAGCTAGATGTGTTCAGTATAATCATCTCTATTTTTGGTACGAAGAAATTGAGAATATACACACCGACTTAGTTTGGACGATATATTACACGATAATATCTAAATAATATATAGTTTGATGTAATAGCAACTGGTACAAACAGTATATTTCTGTGATTCACCAGTGAGAAAATAACTGTTTTCCGAGTAACTGAGTTATAAAACTTGAACAGAATTTTAGCATGACCGAACAATATTTTAACATATTAATAAAAAAATAACAATAAACTCTCATCATGTTAATGTGTTTAAAAGAAGCAAGCAGATGATTAATTTTAGACAAATAAAAATGACTGATACTAGAATCCGTATAATAGATATCTTTATACCTACTTAGATGTTTATAAATCCAGTACTTAACAAACAGAAGTAAAAATTTTGCAAGTTTAAAATACGGAATCCTATGAAAAGAAAACTGGAGAACTATACTGAAACCTATTAAAATTTATATTAAAAATTGTAGAATTAACACGTCTATAGAATCTGGTTCTTGAGATATCTTCATAATGTTGTCATAGTTAATAAATGTAAGAATATAATAATGTATAAAAATTATATATGTGAAAAGTAGGTACCTACACAACTTTTCTACACATTTCTCAAATTGTATTTTCTTAAGCTATGGCCACTCTGTCACTCGCACAAACCTTACATATAAATTGTACTGGCGTCGAAATTGTTTCACCCAGTGATCATCATTACATTAGTTTTAAGGGGTTTGTCAAGTCCGGGGCTGATCTACAATTTATATTTCATTTAAAGTTCATTAAGGTTTAAAAAAAAGTATTTAAAGACAATCCCCTAATATTATTTAATTTTTAATTTACCGCCTGTGGTTTGACTATTGCCAACTTTAAACTTTAATTGTTAAAGAAAAAAACGATTCGTATAATTCGGTTTAATTAAAATCACAAGTAAAAAGATTTTTATACAAAATTATGGACAGCACCGGATCTGATAAATGCTGTATTGTATTCATTCATTGTTATGTAAAACTGTCAACATGAGTTGTAGTGTAATTTTATACGTAAGGACTTACTAACTTTTTAAGAAAGATGTTTTGTTGAAAAAGATTGATTTTAAAACAAAATTATTATGTTATTGTATGTAACGAATCAAATGTAGGGTACAAATTGGCGGTTTTTTTCTTGATTAATCACATAACTACAAAATATAAAACGCAGCAAATGATACACTTACTGAGTGTAGGAAAATGGTACAAGAGTAAAAAGTATCTTTATACATATTCGGATCGTAAAATATAGAGATCAAAGATACCAGCAACGGTTTATTTTAGTTATTAAACAGTTATTAAAATATTACCTATCCATATAAAAAATACTACATAAAACAAAAGAAAAAATCTTAAAATGTGATGGCCAGGGTGCGAAAAGTCTCGACTTTTATATACTACGCAAAAATTATTTTGTTTTTTTCTGGTAAAACCTAAAATAAAAAGTATAAATTCTTTTTAAACTGTAATAAAAACTTTTGCTGGACAATATTTTGCAGCAGTTTGAATTCCCAAATAGTTCGTTACATTTTTCGGCCAACTTGTAGAGAAAGAGAAAGAGAAAATGTTGATTATACAAATGGAACGCCAAACATAGCAAACACAATTTTACTAAATTGTCTTCTAAATTTTTTTTAGGGAATAATATCTAAGTTAGATATTTATTATTTTGCATCCTCTAAAATAAATAAATGACCGTCCGCTTGTGTGTCAGGTATATTTCACGAGCCGCAATAAGACAATGTTATTTTAACAGATAAAATTATTTGTATTACAACATGAAGCAACAAAATATCGTATCTCGTTAAAAATGGGTATACTAAGGAATATACTTACTTAGTTAATGTTATAATATGTACCTATAGGGTTTTATTGAGTATCTAATCTGCTTGCTACTTCTCTAGTTTTGTGGCCAATTTACGTGTATTATAAATAATGCCCCATGTTGCAACAGGTAAATATGTTATAACTGAAAAGTGTGCAGTCTGGGGTAGATTATCTTATGAAGACAGAGTACCTACAGACTGCGTTTTATAATATAGAAGTTAAAGGTATATATTCGACTTGATCTCTTAGGTAAGGAATGTATTTATGTTAATTGTTGTTATAAAATAACTCTTCTGAACCAAATGTTGTAAAATGTTTCTACCCTGTACCCTAATCAAGGAATATAAGATTATTTAAATCCCATTTCACGAAGGCATTCGAAGGGGGCTCTTATCGTTTAGTTCATTTGTCTTCTAGAAGACTTTTCTTGATAGAAAAAAATAAATAATAAGATCTAAGTACTTACCTGAGGGTGGCTAGCGAAAGAGAGGAAGACCGAGGATGCGCTGGAGCGACGACTTGGGAAGATTCGAAGCTAGGTGGTCAGAGGTGGCGGAACAGAGAGAGGTTTGGAAGGTGTTGGGGGACCTTTGCCCAGCAGTGCGACAATATAGGTTAATAAAATAAATAAAAAAAGTACTTACTATAATTTTTCCCGCTTAAATTCTTTACAGGCTCAATAAAATTTCGATGGTTACACATTTGGAAATAATGGTTAAAGGAAACAAGTCCCAAATAGTTAGTATATTTTTTATATTTTATTTTCTGGATTGATAAAATGAGAGTGCCTGTGAAATGGGTCTTTATAAAATCATATAATATATAGCTGTTAATGTATAAAATTAAGCCTAAATTTGAAACTCTAAAGTTCTGAGAGCATAACGTTTTAAAAAAGTTGAATCGTCGGTAACGTTTTTATACTTATGAAAAATATTTATACATTATATATTGTACCTACCTTCTATGACTTCTAAACTTTATATCATTTATCTTTTGTGACTTTGCTCAAAGCTTAAATGCAATTGTATGTTAATATATGTGCATAAAATACAATTTAATTTACGTATGCATTTGGTGGATTTTGAAAGCTGTATTATAAATATATTATATATCTCAGGAGTTTACGTGCATAACTAGATGTAAAATAATACTCATTTACATATATATTTATAGGTTTAATTTGTAGGAACACCAAGTAATCGACGTGTCAAGCTCTTTGATGGTTAAATAAGTTTTCTATTCCAAAATTTTACCTTCCTGTGATCGTGGATGTTGCTATAAGTATGTTAATATGTGGGATCTTCAAAGAATTAAAAAATATAACTGTTATTTTGCATGAGCAAGATTATTATTATCCAATGAAATTTTATGTGGTGAATAAATTTTTTTGTGTATTTTTGAATTCGTTTTATTCCATAATTGGCGATAATTTATACAAAAATTTGCAAAATAAATCTACGACATAACAGGACACAACACACCGACGAAAGCAACATTAAATACTTACATATTTATAAAATAAAATAACTCATGAAAAATCTACATAGGTATATTTTTATTCAATAGATAATAACCCGGAACGAAGGTACCAAAAACTTAAATATAATGATGGGATCTATAGGCTCTTGATAAATCGAGCGAGGAATAAAATAAGTAACTGGCATTGATTGACTTGATTAGGTATGGCATTAGAATCTTCACTTTAATGCCTAAAAACTTAATAAGTACTCTTTAAAAACATAATACAACAACACAAAATGGTTTGTTCCACTTTACACTTGCCGGTCCGAGTACTTTTTAACTACGTTCCTCACTGTTCCATGATATTTTTACCCACGTCACATTTGACAGTTACGCACGTGTAACGAAACGCAGTCGCTCGTCTAGTTCCAAACGCCACCACGTGAAGCGCTTGTGCGCCAGTCTTCTTGCAGCGGACGAGGGGCCGGCTGCTTGTTGCAGTGCGCGGTGCGAACCATCACACGCGAGTTCGCGGTCATAGGCTCGAACGAACATCGAATTCGACGGTCAGTGCGGTGACCATGATGATGGACAACGGGATGATAACAAATAACTATGAGTATGGGGACGGGTACATGGAACAGGAGGAGGAGTGGGAGCGCGAGGGTCTCCTAGACCCGGCTTGGGAGAAGCAACAGAAAAAGGTCAGTTACATTCATCTATGTTGACGGACTAGGGTGCCAGTGTAATGTTGTTTACCTGCGTAACAAAATGAAGTCAAGAATGTCCTTATCTCAGACGTGATTCATGTTTGTGTACAATTTTATCTATAAATCTATAAAATATTCCTACTACGACAAAATTGATGAATTGTATGTTCGTTTTTAAAAAAGAAATCAGTGAAATTAAATTGCTCTGTCCTATCGTCCTATTTTTAAAGTTCAGCGTTAACAGACAGTTTCGTGTCATATAAGACTTCTTTTAGACTTTAAAAAAATATAAATATTTTAATTCCAATACAGTTTCGAAATTAGGTCAATCCTTAAAAAAGTTTGAGATAAAAATCAAAATCCGCGCGCGAACTTCAAAAAAATTAAAGTTATCATACACATTTCCCGCCGCTAGTTGAAAGTAGATCGCGGCCGTGGACACTATTAAAAGATTTCTTGGAGCTTTTAGTGCGAGCGAGACGCGCGCACGTGACGTCCTACAGGAGGGAGCGGGCCAAAGAGAGAGGAGTCGAATTTCCGTTAGTCATGTCCTAAAATGGGTCCAGCGCAGGCGCCGCTGAAAGCGCGGGCGTTCGTTTTTGCGTCATGAATCCCGTATTTCAGGAAACCGCTATGCTTAACGTCTACGTAAAATGCATATTGTATGTTCCTCTAGCTGCTATGATCCAAAGTTTCGTGACGAACGCTCTGACGCACCTCGTGAGCTCAATCCAAGTGGAATGTCATTAACGACCTGCTTTTGTGAGCCCTCCCGAATCCCGACTTGCTTTGACAATTTTATCTGTACCTTTAGGTACGAAAAATTGTGCCAAATAATATTAATGTTAATATATTAACCTGTTCAGTTTGTAAACATCAATCATCTCTACAACTCAAAAACGGCACTTAATTTAAATCACAAAAATATTAATGGAAAAATTTCTAAATCTGTTCTAGATTTCACAAATACCAAAGTACTTCACTATTAAGCAGATCTAATGCATCTAGATAGATTCTGTGGCAGAAAGTTAATCATATAGAATAATTTCTGAAACTGCTTTAGTCATAAGAGAAAAATATCTAACGACTTGTTTCAAACTTGCAAAACTTTAGGTCAAAAGAAAATTTACATGTAAAAAAAAATTCCCTGCGAATTTGATGATCCCTCACAAAAGCAAATAAATCTTCAACCACATACTCTTCGACGATATGCTAACGAGAGTATTGAAGTTCAGAGTATGGGCAGGACAATGAACGAACAAGCAGCGCACGGTAGGTCTTGCAGGATATAAACAAAGAGCCTGCGACACCGGTGCATTGGCCGATCACGTATGGCGGGTCAATGTCGCGGCCGAACAACTTGAGATGCGATGCGACTCAACGGAAAAGTCCCCCGACCAGTCGCACTCATATCACGCGCTACATAAAACACCGGAATCGTTTTCTGCAAGAAGGTCACCATTAATGAAAATTCTCTTCGAAAATGAAGGAATGAATGAATACCACAGGCTTTCAACATTTTTGTGGTCAAAGATGAATACTAACTGCTAACTACCAATATCTGATGAATCTGTCTCAAGCAATTTATTAACCAGTTATTTCTTCAAATACTAGCTTTGTTTCATTTTTGAGTAGGATTTAATATTTCATTGACTACCTACTATCTTGTCTGGGAAGGCTGTCTTGTCTAGGAGCAAGAAAATTACATCTGTGCTTTTGCTGATATACCTACGAAAAGAAATGGAGTTAAACCCGGAACCCGCACAACACTTCTGATGCTTCTGACGATGGTATTCGTTATCATTAATAAATTTAAAATATTCGTTAGAAAGGTAAACAAAAATTTATGAAAAGTAACATCTGGTTATGTTAGAAATCTGTCGCGAAAGTGTTAGAGAGTTTGGAACTGGTTATGGAATTGACTTTTACGGATTTTTTATATTTATACGGACTAAAATTAACTTAAGGGTTTGTCTTTTCTAATTACACAAGTTCGTAAAGTGTTCTTCCTTTCATTCAAGGAACTATTTGTAAGCGATTCTACTTCTAGTTCTAGCCCTTGATGGGTACGGATAATTATCTATTTGTCTTTTGAATCTGTAATATTTTGGACCACTTCAGAGAAATAACATTTACCTTCCTTCCGTCCTCAGCTAAGATTTATAGCCTTGGCATTCCTTTAGCATAATTTCAATGAGCACCACGGCGTTCATCGACATCCGATAATCCTTTGATGGATTTTTGAAGAATTAGTCGACTGCATTGGTTGTTTTGTCTATTATCCCCAAAATAAGATATAAATAGTTCTATTACTAACGTAAGTACTATTATAACCTGAACAAATATTGGTTATTTTATTTGATTGATGTAACAAAGTTATAAAGATATTTAAAACATTCTTCTTTTTAAAAGAAAATTTAAAAACGAAAACTTGTTAGTAAAACATGTTGACGTAGACTGGTTACATAACGTTGACAAGCTATTTTTTCCTTGTGTTGTTGGCTCGCTATTGGCACTCGGTCAAAACCCGAGGCACCAGTATCAGTGTCGTGCAATACTGATTGTTTTGTATTTCACAAAAAAATGTACTAAGCTTCTCGGAGGATGCAGTGGGATACATTTTTTTTGCCTTTTAGAAGTTTATAACTTAAATTTCAACAACTGTAAAGTTAGATAGCTTCATTTTATTATTATGATAAACGATTTATATGGCGCAGAAGGATTTAAGTGTTATTAAGAAAATATGATAGAATTTAAAAAAATATTCCGTTGAAAAATATAGTATTTTCTATTTTGTTTAATTTTCACGTCCTATTCAAAAGGGTGACATGAAACGTTATCATGACTACAATAACAACCGCATCCGTTGTATCAAATGTTTGTAAAGGCGTATAGGTCTAGTCTCACCCATTGATACTAGCCATGTATAGGATGTCTTACTTCCTTTTGTTCAAAAAGGTTACTGTTAAAAACTTCTACTTATGGATTTATAAAATTGTTAAAAGTTAGACATATTGTTGTTATTTTGTTTATTAATGGGGAGTTACATTTATTTTCCGTCGTAATAAATGATGATGTGTAAATTCTACACTCAAATATTTGTAAACTGCAAAATACAACACAAACATTAAATTAACGCGACAGAATTAGTGACGGCCTTGAATATTGAACTACGACACAATAATGCTGTATGGAATAAATTTACATGAAGTTAAAGGTGGAGAAATGTAACTTTCTAAGCGGGCGTTATCGTTACCTGCTTTCCAGTTCACAGGCAAGGGCAAAACCATCCATGAAGGTAATTCAATCATATTGCCACTGACACTTATAGTTAAGTTTCGATTACGTAGTAGTGGAATTGTGCTGGACAGACAACAGAAAATATAAAGAAGTAAATGGAAAGGATGTGGAAATTAACTAGGTATGAGAAATTAGGAACGATGCTTGTGCAACTGATCAATATATAAAAAAAACATGTACAGATATAATATTCAAAATCCAGGAATGTTTGAAAATGCATTTTTTTTTCTGGCCTGGATAGGAAACAGATTTCTCTAAAAGAAAGATAAGACTGTCCTCATAGTCTTAAACAACATTCCTCTAAATCTATATCCATATATTATTATTATGATATTCTTATTATTATACACTATATTTTTATTAATATAAAACTAAAGAGTTTGTTCGGTTGATCGCGCTAATCGCAGGAACTACTTTTGAAAAAAATTTCAGTGTTGGATAGCCTATTTATCGAGGAAGGCTGGCATAATAGTAATTATTCTAATATGTATAAGAAAAATCATAAATTATGCTCACCTATTGGCTTAATTAATAACATAAATAGAACTAAGTACAATAACTACAAAATTACTTAATTAAGTCCGCCAATTGTTATAAGTAGTTGTTTGAGTGGAACAATAAAGTTAAAAGTTTTAAATTACTATGATTACTAAGTGTTACAAAGCTGTCTAATTAAATTATATTGAAATGCTAGTATACAAACAATGCAGCATACTTAAATCTTAAATTTCTTCAATCTTCAGAAAACGTTTCCGATCTCCATAAACACTTTTCTAATGAAACATAAAATACCTACCTATACGATTAAAACGGGATTCTGTGTCATAAGTAAAAGTGGTAAAGGATCACCTCTTAATGAGTCATTAAAAACGGAACTCAGAACTTGAGTGTACGCATGTATTTCTGGTAAAACCACAAGTGACACAAGGCCCGAACTCACAGACGCGCGGGACACATTCTACTCGTACGTCAATAATATAAAATGAACCGGTTTCCTTGAAGACAACGTTAAATGTTACAAATTTAATAGACTCTTATTTTTAATAAGTTAATAGGACGAGTTTGGTTTCAAATAGACTGGACGATTCTGTTATATACTTATTAATTTTAGTTTTATTGGTAAAACAAAGTTGCTTTGCATTCTTCTTGTCACTCAATTTTATTATTTAAAAACATAAATGTTATAAGAATACACAAAAAGAAAATAAAGGGCTGTTTTATTGCACTGCAATCTCTTCCAGGCAATTTATCAGATAAGAATGGTCATAAGGTCACCATAATAACAAAAGCTTTACATACTACTAGTAATATCGTAAATTAGCAGCCGTTCCCGACTTAAGCCTACGAGGCCTATAGCCTTCCTCTATAAATAGGCTATCCAACACTGAAAGAATTTTTCAAATAGGACCAGTTGTTTCTGAGATTAGCGCGTTCAAACACACAAACAAACATTCAAACTCTTCAGTTTTATAATATTAGTATCGTAAATATTTTTTAATATGTAAGTAAGCATAAAAATTTTCACTAATGTATTATCCGTCATCGAATCGTCTATTATTGGGCCAAACTAGCGTCTCATTATTTCGTGGCTGTTGTGTTTCGAAAGGTAGATAAGTAGGCGTTGACCCGCCCACTGACTGCACCCAGGTGCGTTGTGCTCGCGCCTGCATCTAGTTCTATGTCAACCACGTCTTTTTGTTGCTCAACAGTTTCAACTTTACTATCTTACGTTTTATTGAATTGATTGTGTTTGACTAGTATGTCTGGCTTAAAAACTACAACTAGAGGTGCTGCATAATGAAATGTTTATACGTCTGTAATTTTATTAATTGATAAGGTATAGATGAAATTTAACCTTGTGACACAAGCGACAGCAAACTGCCGCATAAAGTTATGGATGTCATTGTCCCCTCCGGTTGCTGAAGGATATACTCGAATATAGATTCGATCGAAGAGAATGGGTATAATATTCTGTTGAGATGAGATGTAGTCACAGTCAATCTTAATGAAAAAACAGACATGATAATGTATGTACGACGTCATGTCAGGATATCATTTTCTTTAGAACAGACTGCAGACCAGCCGATGCCAACACCTTCTATTTCTGACTTCGTCGATCGCCCACGCAAATTGCTTACACTCACTTGCTATTATAATTAGAAAATCGTAGATACTAAATTTACTTCTGACACCCGAATGGGCTTTGGCTTCCAAACTAATGATTCTAACTGTATTCAGGACCGTATTATTTGGCTTGTCTTGGCAATGTACAGCAAAGAGGACCACCTGTGTTCTGAGGGCGATTTTACCTACATAACTATAATATACGCTAGAAGACAATATAAAACTTCAATATTATACTTAACGAGTTTGTTATTTAATAAGTCACATACAAATAAAGTTACATTTTTGATATTTCTCAAATCAATAGCAAACTCGCCAGTTCCTAGAATGATTACCTCAATCGTCAATGTATAACTACATTTTTTTACAAATTTGAGCTTTGTTTTGAATGACTTAAGAATAGAAATGAAAAGCTGACAAAGGTACCATCTTCCATCCTTATCGCACACGTGTACTGTACTGTGTACCACACGGAACAACCATAACCGATTATCTGTTTAGATAAATCCAGTAGCCACTGTGTTGGATGTGGGGACTTGTTATTATTCATTTGAACCCCTATTCGCAAACAGCTGTTAGGGTTATACGAAAAAGCGAAATTTTATGAGAATAGCCTTGACCATGTGCATTGTAGAATTTGTAGATGATTCAACAACAGCAGCTGGTCATTTATGTAAGGACTGTGTCATGTCTTAGCATGAAATATTTCTTATTTTGTGCCGAAACTATTAATGTTTATTTCTACGTAGGTACTAGATAAAAACTTCTATAGAAATAAACAACAAATTACCATATAAGTTTATTTGGACTTTATAATAATTTATGTTTAGAAAATCTACCTAAAAATTATGATTACATGAGGCATAGTCAACAATCATCAAATCTATTGTATCAGCATCATCTACCAAGTACTTATTGACTTCCACCTTGATATCATTCGTACTATCTAAATAATTAGCCTTGATTCCATTCAGTGAGAACGGCGTGAATC
Organism: Euzophera pinguis; assembly: GCA_947363495.1. NCBI lineage: Eukaryota > Metazoa > Arthropoda > Insecta > Lepidoptera > Pyralidae > Euzophera > Euzophera pinguis. The sequence goes on along the minus strand of OX376170.1, from coordinate 7,357,667 downwards.
ATTTCTAGCAAGAATTGTTTGGTTGGATTCCGAATAGTTTCCGTGTTCCATGTCGAAGCAGTGTCAGATTCCAAACGATGTCAACTCGATACCGTCCACGTAATGCGTAGGACGCTTCCGATGTTCCACATAACATCAACAGGTTTCCGTGCCAAACACTTCGACCTCTCCAATTAATCGATCGAATCTTGCATAAGTTCGTGCATTTCTTAGTGAAATCGGCAATTAATTTAAAATCGGAATGTGACTGCATTCTGTTTTCATTTGCTGTGAAGACGTTTTAATGACATCTGAATTTAACAGGTTTTGTACAATGCACAATTTTTTACATTATTAGAAAGCTGCAAAAAAATGTCAATGAAATAACAAATGTTTTATACTTTGCATTGACGTAAATGACCAAAATGTCCCTGAATTACGTTCCAAAACGTGGTGGATTCCATCTACAACAGAATCCCCGAATAAATAGACAATATCATAGGTACGATCATAAAATTAAGTCAAAATATAAATTAGGATGCAAATGAAAAGCGTTAAGATTATGAGAACTCTGTTAACAATCTAAAAAGAATTCAAGTATTTCTTTTATAATATAAAATTGTAAAATCGATATCTATTACGTTTTATCGCATTCAACTATCACAATTTTTATGATAGTGAACTCTGTAACTCAGTGTCATGACCAAGCATCGCTTTGTACCTGGTAATAAGTACTCTATTAATGTATGCACTTTTAAGATTAGATAATGATAACGTTTCAATTATAATGTATAACTAAATTATATAGATATAGTACACCACTGTACAACAGTATCGCTCTCCTTATTTCATTCAACATTTTGAAAATTAGCCTGATTCTTGTGCAAGATAGATACAGATAAGATTCTCCCGTTAGGTACACAATGGAAATTTTCGTTAAAATAGTAGTTCAAACAAGGTCTATTTTAAGAAGATATGTTTAACACACAATTGTGTTTAAGGTGTTGTAAGGTAATAAACAACAGACAACAATAGATCGTTCAGAAATGGCCAACTGCAAAATTGGTAATTTTTTAGGTAGGAGTGTTTAGGCTTACAGCTGTGGCAGCTTTTTTCAAAAGGAACTTTATTTGATGATTTCAATTGGTTGAAGTAATTATTTTGATATAGGTCAGTGGTGCGTCAATTTGAATATTTAGTATTTGATAAATGCGCATAAGGCTTTTATTTATGTTACTCTAAAGATAGCTAGACTTCGTCGCGTCATTAGCTCTTCATAAATCGATAAATCAAGACTTCCTCTACAGCTACATTTTATTACCTTTCATTGTTTATAACCTGTTAAATGTTCCTGACTAATATCTCTCATAATTAAAGTTATTAAGTATATGTCAATATTTCTTACTTTGTATGTGTAAGCGTGACTGGACTCGCTCATAATGGATGACGAAGCATACCATAACTGTATTTCTTTGTTGATGTTACCTGAGTTGCTGACCCTACCCTTTTGTTAGGTTAGGCAGGACCTTTATGGATAAAATATTGTAAATATAAGGCGCCAACGGCCATTGAACCAAATTAAGACTAAATTACTGTATTGTCCTGTTATGATGATATGAGTCAAACTAAAACATAATAGGTTAAACAGGGTTAATGATATATGACCTATACACTGTGTTAGCACTATTTAGTTGTATTCTGTTTTTAAAAATTTTACGAAATTGAATGTAATTAGCATCTAATGGTCTTCTTCTATCAAACCAAGTTCTCTGCTTGAATTTCATAACGTTTTATATAATATGATCCAAAAAAAAAAAACAAAACTGTATCTGTTCTCATCTACGCAGAATATTTTTCCAGGAATTTAATTCGCAGTCTGAGTCTGTTGTCGTGACGAGTACTGTGTATCGATTGTCTGGCTGGCGAAATGTCTACTCAATAGATAGAGCTCGTAGACTCTTGGTATAATATACGTACATCACTCGTATTTACACTGCCTATGTATACCCTTCCTAAGTAAATGATTCGAACTCCATTCAATGTTATTTCACTTATACCTACTATGTGTTATAAGTTTATTAAGCGCAACGAATATCTGCACCAAATCTGTTCAGTTATTATAATAAAAAACAGATAAATATTCTGTCTTCGTAGTGTTTGAGTTTATTTTCTTTATATTTTTATTAAGATCAAACCTGATCAAAGAAGGTATCACGAGATATAAACACAAATAATTGCAATATTTTATTGTTTATTTATTTTAATAGTTACGTTACACCAATATTCTAAATGCCTAATTACACTTTTCTCTTTCATACTTTCTATAAATCTATTCTAACCCATCGTATTGTTACATGGTGCATTTGGTCGTACCTACTACATTAAAAATTTGGTACGTAAATATAATGCTTTATGCATATCACAATTTCCACAATAATAAAACCACGGACAGAAACTATTTTGTATTTGTGACGAACATGCAGCCATTTTGCTATAAACAATTGGTACATGCAAATCGTGTCTAATAAGAGTAATTAGGAAGCCTTGAAAGGAAATAACAATGCAACCTGCATACAGACAAGTAGTCAATGTATTTTTTTTTATTAAAAATGCTTCGTCAAACTGCTTTGATTATCATAGAAATTAATTCATAAAATAAGCTTCCATCGTTCAGGCAAACTTTACTGTCCGATCACAAAACCTATGGAATCATGTTCGTGTACCTAGATTCATTCTACTACAACTTTCTAAAACATGACCAAAGGTAGGTATATATTCAACAGTTGCCCATAAAAATGAACCACAATACGAAATCTTATTTCACATACTTTATTTTTATTATAAAAAGTTATTATTATGAAGTAAGAAATAAAGAAATTCATCAACCAATTATCTTCTCTTCAAGAAAGCAACCTCGCGTCAGTGGTGACACTTTTATCATTCTACCAATCACATTTTGATTCCACCTGTATGTACGTCTAGGTATAAATAAAGCATATTTTGAATTTGAAAACTTATTTGTTAGTAGGTCTGTGGTCGATGTTTGTAGGCATTCCTCCTACTCTTCCTTTCTAGCATTGTGACCTACAGCAACAGAATATAAGGATTCGAACCGGAACACACATCAATACAATGGTTTGTCATTGTTGCACTTGAACCGTGACGGACTGTTGCCCCCTTATCATAAGGAATCTGCTGGATTTCTAGTACATTAAACATTAGGTTTAGCATAATAATGTGTAGCTTGAATTGGCGCTGATTTTCTTTTTCGTCTCATTTGTACTACATTCACTGCACTGGACATTATCTTCTTTATTTGCATTTTGTCTTATCTTATCAAAGACGTCTTTCTTGGGTCGTGATTTATTCTTTACCTAATTTATTATGAGAATCTTGATTTCAGATCTTTTTGTGATCGGTTATTATTTTAGATGACCGAGATGTGTCCTAGAAATACATTTATGACTAGTTTACTTTTAATGATGAAACTTATGATTTTGTGGCATGAAATATGATGAAGTATATTCTCTAAAGCGTAATTAAAAAATATTATCAGTACGAACAGATCAGACAAATATGTATGCTTAGTGCTTAGTTTTATGACATATATATGTATTAATACAAATTATAATGCGGTATCTGATGTGAAGTCATTTAAAATTTGACACCACGAACCAATTTCTTTTCAGCAAAATGAAGCGCCACTTACAGTTACACTTAGACATAGGAATTGTAGTACCCTTAGCTTTGAAACTATAAGTGAAGGGTCCTGATCTAAGGGTCAGTTCAGACCAAGAGGAGCGCAGAGAAGAGGATTTATATGAAGGCACTAGAAAAATCAACTTTAAAACTATTACAATAAAGTGCATATATGCTTGAACAAGACAAAAAATGCTCGCTTTTTTAAAGTTGATATTATATTGTTGATTGCCTTAAAAAAATCCTCTCCGCTGCGCTCCTTTTGGTTTGAACTGATCCTTAGGTTTACAAATAAGTTAAAGAGGCAAAAGTGAAACGAATGACAGCTAAATGAGCTCTGATGCTTTCCACAAGTTCTTCACACGACTCGACCCGTAATAAAAGCGAAAACAATAGGGGACAGTGGGATTTCATTACTAAGTGCATTTCTTGCTTACATTGTTTATAATTTTTAATTAAGTAGTATTATCCACCTAAACAACATCATTTACATGTTCTGCTACTATATCACTCGTATTTATTGTATGTTTCAATTATATTTTAGCATGTCTGCCATCAGAATCAAAATTATTTTGTCCACTAAGTATGTCATGTTTTTCGGTTCGTGCTAAATTCTTTCGCTTAGTTACGTAACGTTGAATTTATTCTGAACAAGCTTCGGCCCACCAATTTCCTCGTGAGTTTAGCGATTAATTTATATTTTGGTTATAAATATTTAACCAACTAGGTTAAGAAATGTCTCAATGAATTATTTTTCATAAGTGTGGCACATGGAGCAGGTTTGGCACTAACGTTATTTCTACCAGTTCAAATGTAGTGTCACATGTATACAAAATAAAATGTAATGATTTTCGAAATAATAAACACTTAAGCATTTTTTTATAAAATTTCCAAATAAGAAAACGCCAATTCAAAAGGTCAACATTCCGAAAATACTAAATTATTAATCAATCGAATTGTTCATAAATTGTCATGCCGGAAGCAGGTGTTGTATAGTGAATTAACCCTACTCGCATTACAGTTTACTTTTAAATTACCGACAGACACTTGCGTTGCAAAACCAGCCAGTAATTTATTTTTAACGAATAAAAAACCCGGAAGAAGCGGCTGTCTCGTCACTCACTTTAAATTTAGAATGAAAGAAGTTCATCTAAAAAATAGGTCGAGTTGAAGAAAATTAACATCAAAGAGTAAAGAAAATAATTTTTAGCTTAAATTGTTATCCATAGGTAAAACCGCGACGAGTTCAAGTACATGAATCAAATCTAAGTGGATATTTAGGTACAACAAATCAGTTATCATCAGTCATCAACAAATCAGTAAAAAAAATAATTTATGGTTCATCCATAATTTAATAGAAATGTAATCAATTAAATATTTTGGGTGTCAATTTAACATGTTAATACCAACATGATAATCACAAAAAAAATGAGCATTTCGGCTATTAAAAACTATGATTTGCTATTTACACCGAACGACTCCTGTACCATGAGTCCAAATCGTGGTCCAAATCTATCGTTCGTTGCTTACATCATTATTTACATAAGGAAGTATGCAGACATTCCAAATCCGTAAGCTTGCGAAAGACATGATCTTACAAACTAATTTTAGTAACAACTGGCATCGGGAGTATGTAAGCAGGTTTATGGCAGGAATTACTTATTTTTAAATTATTATGTCTGCTAATAGGCCGACGGACTGAACATTTCACCAACCAAGTACCACATGTGGGCACAGAATAGATAATAATTCGTACTATCTATCACGGAAAGATCATGCTTTCCATGCCACTAGATGACGATCTAGGATCTATGACGATTTAGGTACTTAACGCTACATAGACAATAATAAAAATAAATTATTTTCATTCATTAGAAATAGTTCCTCTTCCTGGATGTATGTTCTATTGATATAGGTAGCCGAGAACGGGTTTTGGCAGGAGCACCAAATGACATAAATTTCTCCAAGGGGCTTCTTCGTAATGGACCGATAGTACGATACCCCGCGCAAGCCTCTCAAAGGACCGGGGTAACCCGTAAATTCCAAACGGAAATACAATAATAAAGCCCTTCCGGAATAGCCATGACAAAATAATGCGTTTCTTCCGACGTTCCGAAACTCGGCTACTTAACATTATGACAATTCTGATACGAGGACACAAGAAACCCCTGTGTAGGTATATTTCTGCATTAAGATACTTCACTTTAGGACAAAACAGAATATTCTTCTCCTCTCGTCCTGAAGATCTCAACGGTCAAGAATGAGGCTTATTCTCTTCCAAATAGACTACAGCAAATAAAAATATCCAGGCTCCGTAAATAAACGTCCGCGATAAATTGATTTTTATCCCAAGAAATGTGGATTTGTCTGCGCTACCGAACATCTGTTCCCATGGCAATTTTATTATTTTTGTCTGCGTTATTTTCAACTTTTAAACGTTTATCTTTTCTTTATGGCATCCTCGTATAAAATTCCAGATGATGTACATTACTTAATGAATGTTTCTCTTTTACAGGTATTGAAACTGGGCCTGACAGTTATCAGGATTTCCTCCCAACTGACACATACAAAACGTGAGTGTTTCGCATTTAGCAACCAAGTGCGAATTGCTTGGTCGTTTCGAAATGAATTCTAATTCCGCGTAGAATTGTGCCTTTTCGTGATAATATTTTTTCCATTATCTTTATGTCAGTCGTAAGATAAGGATATAGGTGCTGCCGGTGTATTTAAAAAGAGTGCGACGGACTGTTTACAGATATTATGTGCTGAGTAACGGACACGTTATTGTTTATCGAAATGATAGTAGGTTGTTGGCAGCGGGCCGAACACCTTCGCAGGTGTGTTGGTGTTTAGTATGCAGGTCTTTCCTTCCACGCCTTGACTAGTGACTTTGAAGTAATAGGTAATTGGAATAGACAAATATCACAAACTATTAAAGTTTAATTATGTTTTGAGATATTTAGATTATTTTATGTTTGAAAAGTGAAATCGAATTAATTTATTCGTTATAGGCAATTTGCATGTAAAAAATATGGTTACGTAAGGTCTTACATCCAAATACGGATGTTGTTGCATTGATTTATTTATAGAATTTAATAATTTGGATGTTATAAAAGGCATTTTTAAAATTTCGATCAACGTGAGCAAGATGAAATATATCCTTTTTAATTCTTCTGCGTCTTGGACATTTATTTGGATAGTCTCGTTCATAGTAATGTTGAGTAAATAATCCATGATGGATACTAATTACTCTTTTTAAGGTATCCAAATCTTACTTTTGGGGGCTAGCTCAGTCTGTGTTAGTGTCATTCAGTCTTAGTTATTTATTAACTTGAATACTTGTTGAAGTTTATTTTTGCTTTTTACCCTAGCGAGTGCAGCAATGTATTATTTATTTCATTTAAGTAAATTTAAATGTTATCACTAGTTATTCAGATATTTTAATAATATGATCATCGTAATATTAGACCTTTAGTTTTACGGTTTATTATATTGAGTAACACTTTATCAATAGAAAAAAATTACTATCTGGTCACGAAAGTCACGACTTTAAATAGTTTTTTTTTATTGCAATTGCATAAACAGAATAACAATATTCTGAAGAGATAAATTAATAATAATAGATAAAGGAAAGTGACAGAAGAAAACTATGAGATGATGAGCAACTGAAATAAGAGTAGGTACTCGTATATAAAAATGATTGCTACTTCTTTTTCTTAGCGTGTTGACTCTGGCAATCTAAATTGCTACTGAACTGATCATCAATCAGTAATGGCATTTATAAACGATGGAAGTTTAAAAGTCACAAGAATGTAGACGAAAGCTGAATATATTATGATTAAATTGGTCTAATAATGATAATTAGAAAATAGGAGAAGCCGGCTTGTTTTCAGCTGCATGCAATTCAAGTGGTTAAAACATTTGTCACTATATATATAATTAATGATCGGTGTATACTATACTAATAATTAATGATCGGTGTATGATAAAACCAACTAATGAGACTAAAATTGTATCTACCTAGTTAGTTCATTCTGTTCCCAGTTATAAAACCCCCAGGTTCTGAGCATTATTTACATAAAGAAATAGTTATCCACTAAGCTATCCAGGCGCTTACTGTGGCGGGCTCCCCAGCTCGGCTATCTCGGTATGTGACTAATATATGGCCCTGCCACATAAACTAGATAATAGGAGTGTTGTGGTGGTATCTTCAGAGAAAATGCACAAATCTGACACTTCACAGAACTATGTTTATTTTATTACTGACTTCCACACATTAATCAATTATTTTAACTGAGGTTTGGTAATTAAAATAAAAAATACATAAAATAGAAGTCGAGCTGTTGCTCCTTTGAGAGCAATATGGAAGTGATAAGATGACGTGAAAATAATGTGGATAAAAAAAGATGATTCAAAATATGAAATGATTTTTAGGCTGCCTCTGTACCATAGATAATAATAATATTCATGTACTTTCTACAATTTGGTACAAAAAAAGAGTTATTTATTTATATATTTTAAATGAAAATGTGGTGAAGGATGGTTATGAAATGTAAAAGAATGGAGAAATGAGGAACGATGCAAGCGCATCGTTACAAGACTAACTCCAAATCGATCTATTAGATTTTCTTATGAATCACTAGTGTTCAGTAGAGCTAACTTATAACTCCTAGTCTCCCTACTTTTATGATTCTGATAACCGGTAGCCTGGTACCATCCATCAAACTAATCGCCGATTGTGTTGTCATCTATATTTGTATAACTTGGTTTTTTTTACATTTTGATACATTGCCTAGCCAATATTTGTTTTAAATATACATACCGAGTTATATCCTATTCTATGGGTTTATTGTTGATCAATAACAACTTTTAGTTTTTATAAGTAGTATTTTATTTTACTTGTACTTTTTCGTTATAAAAATTGTCGTAATCAACACAAACAAGTTTTATTAATAATTTATATTAATTGTGTTTTTAAATAATCCGGTTTAATTTGAAGTTTAAGTTATTACCTAATTTCTATTATCGAATAGGAAATCAAACACCAAACACCTAAACTAGAACTGTTGAATCATTGATTACACGAATGTAAGCGAGCAATTTCTCTTTTAAATAATTCATAATGTATTTTATCCTTTAACTTTTAGTAGCAGTCGAAATCAATAACGAGCTTCACTTTCTAATACTTATTATGATCTCACTTTCATCTTTCTTATCGATTGCAGCGAATCAAATTTATGCTACTTTATGTGAGATTATATCGAAATAAAATAAAAAATCACCTTGGTAAATGCCAAAGATTCATTTTGCTCGTCATAATCACATAGTAAGAATTTAGCTTAAAATTTAAAACATATAAACAAGGCTCTTTATAACAATTTTATACTAAATTCAAATGGCTTGATAAATATATGTTCTATAATATTTCTTTTATAAGTATTCCTTCTTGAGTTATTACCACAACTCTATCATCATTCTCATCATATACTTCAATCACTACTACTATATTATATATTATATACTCTCGTCATTTCCCATATGAAGTCATAGCAGAACTATTTCACCTGCAACCAGCAGCCAATAGCGCATAACTACATTCTGGCACTCTTGTGAATACCGTACCTGAATAAATCATAACTCGCTCGACTATAATTTGCAGGAGACAAATAGAGGTCAAGTCAAACATATTTTATATTAATGGTCGATAATAAAGCTAAGTACAGACAGCCACATAGTTATTTTTAATCCCACTTAAAAGACTATGGAAGGTGCTGACAGTCTTATTTATTTAATATTTATTAAAACTTTATTGTTCCACAAAGTACACATATACTTATAACAATTGGCGGACTTAATGCTAAGAGCATTCTCTATCAGTCAACCATTGGGAGAAGCGGAAAGATAGTTTGGCGCAAAAAAATTAAGGAGGAAAATGTATTACTTATAGAGCAAATTTAATCAAAAGCTAAGTTCATAAACTACGTAAAATTTAAAATCGGTTATTTGTATATCTTATTATTGGATTCATGAAATACAGACATTATTTGATATTATTTTTAAATTTTTTATTAGTTCAAATAAAATTTTATTGCCTAAGCAAAGCATAATTTTCCTGTGTGTTTTTTATTCTTATCTTCTTACTAAAGTTATTACCTAGGAATATTTTTAAGACGCATTCGTCAAAAACACTTATTAATCAAACCTAAAAGTGTTTGTCTCGTTTATAAAAAAAAATATGATTTAATGTAAAATACGTTTTAAGTACATATAAATACTATCCGGTTATCGTTAGGTAGTATTTGTCATTGATTTCAGTTCTAACAGAATTCTAATTATTAACCACACCTGAATAAATGCTCAGTACATTTGTCATGTTAAAGAATAATTTATTAGAAAATTTTGCGCGCAGCAATGGAAGTTGAAATGTACCTAGGGCTCTTAAAGAACGCAATGAAAAAGTTATTACCTAACGGGTTTTACAAGTACCTGAGTAATAAGAAGCAAAACAGTAGATATTTAAACGCAAGGACGTTCAATTTAATCAGCGAATAAATTTCTTGGCAAGATCTCTAATTAGTATTATTTTTGTGGTATTAGTCATTGTAGTTACAACAAGGGTGATGTTGTTACTGTCGAAATAATTTTGCTTACGAGTATAATTGTCGTGGCTTGTAGATATCATGATACGTCATCCGCCATTGGTATTGGTACAAACAAGGCGATTGTCGCAATCGATCTCAATGAGCTAAATAACTGCCTTGGGGGCTTGCTAGGCATTATTGTTTTTATTTAATGTTCCTTATGAAGGTCAGTTAACTATATGACCATGTATTTTCTAAGAGAAAAATTATACAACATTATTGTTTAATAACTTTCTTAAAATCAAGATCCTATTAACCCGAATACTAAACGATACCATCGTGCGACTACAACAAAAAAAAAAGCGAAAACAACCGTTTTCTACTGGTATTATACCAAATCTTGAAAACTTTTTCATACAAAATACAAATTATGTGTTTAAATTTTTTATTATTTTACAAAATAATTTTCATAGGATAGTCTGATACGGAACCCTGGACATAAGAATACATCTCCAAAAATAAATAGCAAATGTTGAAAAATGTATGGAAAGTTTTCTACTGCAGTTTATAATAAACAACCGTAGAAAACGGTTAAACATTTTGGTTGAATACCAGAGCTTTCAACGGTTGAGAATATACTCGCCGCCCATCACTACGTGCGACTCTATTTTTGTTACAAGAATTTCATGTCATATTATTTAAAAAGACTAAATTTACAGCCGGCATTTCGTCAGCACTGTAGCGAGGAAGAAATAAGTTATCTCTGAAGATCTATTCATCTGTCTATCCGCACATTTACAGTCTCGAAGTAGAACAGCAGCGCAAGTCACCTTGTTTCTAGCATTGAAAAAAAACCTTTCATTCTTTGCACTGCCGACAGTCCACACATCCTACAATTCGCATATAGTCCAAGTGTATCTAACCTATACCTGCGTATTTTATTTTAGAACTGACCGTGGTCGCAGCCGCAAGGTGATGCTGGATATTTTCACATTCTGGGTCACGATGTTTTGTCTCAGGGACATTTCTAACATTTGCGAGGCCAAATATTAATATCTGATATTTTATAACTCCTCTGCATACTGCATGGTAACAGTTATCTTATAATGTACAAACAAAGTATCGGATGTGTTACAAGACCAATGGATCTCTGCTTACCCTGGCGCCAGAGTTTTTCGAACCGCCTCTCGGCCTCTAATGTAAGATTCTTCTAAAATGTCGTCGAAAGATTACTTGCAAGCGACGCGTGACAATAATTCATATCATCAAGGCAAAAACATGAGAGGCATAAATTTGATATTTAGTTTTTACATCTGACGTAAATCGGTTTTATTGCAATGAACAAATAACAATTATCTACCTGTCTATAATTACTATAAATTATTCTACTTTTCCATTGCATCAATTTATAGTAAACACGCACACGTTTTTATTAGAAGCAATCGACTTAACTTAAGATGAGTTACATTCAAGGAACAGTTAAGTTTGCCGTTAATCTGATGACATAAAGCTACCGCATCATTATGTCACTCGTTTTATAAAGAGTGATGGTAATGACGTTATTTACTGTCCAGTGCCAAGTTCCAAGATGATTCATTATCACGAGCAGGGAATGCAGTTTGGTCACCCTTCCGCAGTAATGGCATCTTTGCTAACCTTATTGTATCTCGATCTATGGACAGCGACAAAGAAAAATCAATTTTAATTATACCTTCACTAAGATTTAAACAGCGTAGCCCTTCAACTCTCAGGTAGAGATTTTTTACTTGTATCCTTCATACCTTTGTTTATTTATACCAACGTCTTTCCCAGTGGCAATAATTTAGTAGACGAATCCATACTAATCCATACTTCCATACTAATATTATAAATGCGAAAGTCTGTCTGTCTGTTACGCTTTCACGGCCAAACCGCTAAACGGATTTTGATGAAATTTGGTATGAATATAGTTGGGTCAAATATAGGCTACTTTTTGATGCAGGCGGAGCTGCGGGTAACAGCTAGTTATATATAAAAATGTTACATTAGTACACTAATTATTAACGCATGTTTAGAATGTAGGTACTAACTTTATTTATATGTCACTGGAGGCTGTTTGTTGAATTTATTTAAGTACGTTGAAATCTGTTGTTACCACGTTTCATTGAGGGTATTGTTGGCTGCGAAAGCAATAGTGTCCGATCACGCATTCTGTTCAATGGACCCGCTTCTATTTATCTGTCACGGCCTTGGAGGCTCCGTAACGAATCAGACCTGCATTTTATGAACGCCATTCGCAACATACTGCTTGCTACCTAACGTCAAAAATATAGGCATTTACCGACACATTCTTAGTAACAGTACAAACGCTACATTTTTTAAGTGCAACAGTAATTAGAACACATTGCAGTGCATTTTTTTCATTTAGTAGAATACGGTTATCGACTTTTTTACAATAATTTCTGGTCTTACTATTGTCGTAGTGCAACGTAATCTACTAATAATTATAGATACCTAGGTTTTCTACGTTTGTCTTATTGAGCAACGCATCAGTGAGAACCTGTATGTTGTTACGATAAATGAAATCATTGTTGATACTATTTTACTATTCTTGTAAGAGACAGTGACTTCATATGAAATCAAATCACACACAAGTATAATCTAAGATGTGTGAAATACCTATTTAAAAGCTTGAGATCATTTTACATTGATATATAGTTAGTAATTTCTAATAATAATTAACATTCGGGGTAACGTAAAAGAGATAAAGAATCAACAAATAAAGGGCAGATTACACGCAGGTGGTACCGACTCCAACAATAGACAAATTGTTGGAACGCCTGCTTGACAGCATGACGTTATTCCTAATACGCTATTTTAAATATTACAAAAAAAGCTGTTAGATAGTGAAATGTTTATTTCAATGATTTGTAAGTTTCATGCACATAGTTTACTCATGAGACACTTACAGCACACTAGATATCAAAATACCAAACAGCTGCTTTGAGCCAAAGACTAGCCGTCATTTCAAGAAATCCTCGCGCCAACTCTACGATTATCACAATAGTTTTTGGCCAGCTAAATAAAACTGGCTCAACGTGGCATCTCATATTTTCGTATCTCGGTCGAGGTTAGGTATGTGCGAGTACTAATAATTTTGCGAATTCGTCGGGGGTCGGACCCCTCGCTAGCTCCCCTACCTGGTGCAACTGCAGTATTGATTAACGGCACTTGTCTGTATTTAAAATTGTATATTGTCCGATTCGTAGATTGAACACATTTCATTTGAGTAATAAGTATATTTAATGAGAGACGAGCTTCCGTTCATTAATATTTTTCAGAAAAAAAACTTATTGTAAAATAAACAGTCATTATTTATCTTAGCTCTTAGTGTAAAAATGAAAATTTAGGAAGAAAACCCTCCTCATATAATGAGACTTTATTATCGTCGTTAATCTTCTTATTTTAAACACCTTTTTTTTCAAACATAAATAAAATTAACGGAATTGTTTTTTCCTTATTTGTGACTTATTGGCGTAAAATAATATTGAATTAATAGATTAAAGTTGAAGATAACTACTTATATCTGGTAGTTATCTTCAACAAACCAATAAACATAATCATAATCTGTAAAAAACAACAAACCATAAACATAATCTGTTATCTGTTCCAGACCTTCACAGCATGGTGCAACAGCCACTTGCGGAAGGCCGGCACTGGCATCGAAAACATCGAAGACGACTTTCGTAATGGCCTCAAGTTGATGTTGCTGTTGGAGGTGATCTCCGGTGAGACCCTGCCCAAGCCTGACCGCGGCAAAATGCGCTTCCACAAGATCGCGAACGTGAACAAAGCGCTGGACTTCATCGCTTCCAAAGGTATCTTATTAGTTACACGCTTGCCATTTTCTTTGCGAATATCAATGAGAAATACCACATTATCTAAGCTAAAATTCTTCTCTTATTTTCTTCTTGTGAAATCCATAAAAAAAAATATGATGATTAATGTTAAAGATGGTCTCATTTCAGCATTCTCTTTCCCAATCTTCATTCAAATTGTGTTTTACCTTATTTAACCTAATTTAGCCAATAACAATTAGTATGTTTAAGTTTAGATGTTAATATTTATTTTTTCTCTTTAGAATTGTTATTTCATCACAGGGTTCCTGAGCAGCATGTATCTTTACATTGATTAGATACGTAAAATGAATTGTTCTCTGAATATCTTCGGCCTCAAAAGAAAAAACTACATTTTATTAAGTTAAACTTGAATCCTTTTACTACTTTAGATCGTAAAGGTAGCTGTGATGTTAGGTTAGGTCAATATTTAGAATCTAGCTAAATAAAAATAATTGCAATTGTGCATTTCTTGCATTTCTTTCTATTATATGTCTGATCCATTGATTTCTTATTATTGATCTCAGTTATATAAATCTGATTATCAGTTAAGTACATAATTTCGTTACATGGATAGATTTAAGGACTATTTGTATTAAAAAAATAAGTTGTCTGTCATAAGTCTACAATAAGTAAACTAACTGAATCATCAACTACGGAGTTATAAGCAAATCGATGAATAATATTTACATGGAACCCACGCACACTGCCCACGTTTTTCCTCTCGTCTCATTACACTTTAAGGATGATAATAACACAATGAAATATTTATTTTTACATATTGGCACTAGTACAAGTACAATCATGTACAGTAAGTACATACGTGTTATAAACGTTTGTTCTATATGAGTACATTATCCTAGAAGAGAGTGACTTTATACAATTTTAATTATTTTTAAACCAACACATTTCCAAAAATCGTAAGATACTTCTGTTATAATATGTATTTAATCTAAAATTTCAGGCGTAAAATTGGTGTCAATTGGTGCTGAAGAAATCGTAGATGGCAATCTCAAGATGACTCTTGGTATGATCTGGACCATCATCCTACGATTCGCTATCCAGGACATCTCAGTAGAAGAAATGACCGCTAAGGTACGATGACATACTTAAAATCCCTATAGAGAAACACCATGTCCGTCTCCAAAAAATCATATTAGCCATATAAGATCTTATGAAACATATAAGAATGAAACACACTAAGTATAGGTTTAATTGTTACGATATCGAGAAAATAGTTTCTTATCTATTCTACTTTAAAAGTCTGTTAAGTTTTTATTCATCGAAAAGCCAACTACCTACTTGTTGGCAACTGCCAATATTATTAATTTTCGAGAGATTTCAAACTGAATTTCCAATTACAGGAAGGTCTACTTCTGTGGTGTCAACGTAAGACGGCACCATACAAGAACGTGAATGTCCAAAACTTCCACCTGTCCTTCAAGGATGGTCTGGCATTCTGTGCCCTCATCCACAGGCACAGGCCAGACCTCATCGACTACAGCAAACTCTCCAAGGACAATCCTCTGGAGAATCTCAACACGGCCTTCGATGTCGCTGAGAAGTACCTCGACATCCCCCGCATGTTGGACCCCGACGGTAAATATTTAGCCAGGTTTATGACGTAACAGATATTCTTAGGACAGATTTTTTTTGGCCTTGTCTATTCAAGCGTGTAAAGTATTGACGTAGGCCACCTACTTATCAGCCGCAAAAAGTAATGCCTTAAACATTGTTGCTTAAATACCAAACATTTTTTACTTCATGTTCTACACAGACTAAGAAAATTCTTTATCTTTTTTAGACAACAATTTTTTTTTTTGATTTGCCTGTTTCTTCTAGTCGCCGTGACTACAAATTGTTTTGAAGATAAAGCAAACTGAAATAGTAATAAAATCAATGTAAAATTAAAAGATTTATCGAGTTCTCAAATGATTATAATGAATTGCAGACCTTATAAACACACCAAAGCCGGACGAACGCGCCATTATGACCTATGTGTCATGTTACTACCATGCTTTCCAAGGCGCGCAACAGGTATATCAAAGATGGCCGCTATTGCAAAATTGTCTGAATAAATCCGACCCCTAACGCCTTTGTGTGTCACTTATAGCATGGCCCCTGAGTGCTTCCAAGAAATCCACATCATTTAAACTTCTTACGTTCCGATGAAATGAATTTTCACCTAATAGTGTAAGCATCCGTAATCCATTTTCTTCAGTCAGTGAAACTGTAACTTGCGATGATGTCATTGCTATCGGAATGTATGAAGCTGATTGTGTGGACAGCCGTTAATTACGAAAACGTTACAATTACATAATAAAACATCATAATCGATCAAACAAAACACTTCAGTTAATTAACTTGTTTTAATGAAATACATATTATATTATTTTGTTATTATTCCTGGTGGCATCATATAAATGCATTAATTACATAAATACTTATTTTCATATATACATATGTTATACCTACACAAATTCCCTTGATTTTATTTGTTTTATTAATCTAAACTTTTTTTAGATCTATTAGCTTTGTAAGCAAATACAGGATGCGTTCAGTTTTCTTAACCCAATAAGCAGCCTTAACGAAATAAAATAGGACTTGCAACGTAACAATTATTTCGTGGTTATGTGGTTCCATTCCTACCACGTAAGTTACTATTTCAATGTCAGTCTATTTCGTTAAGGAGCTACTAATTAGAATCATGCTAAATTTTCGCGAAACCAAACGATCTGCTGAGATGTTTAGCAGTTCATTAAATCTGTTTGCCCTAGTTTGGCGCATCATTTCAGCATTGTCGATCAGTATACTTGTGTTTGATCGTTGTTGCAATTATTTAAGAATCAAACGAACTTACCTTGTGATGTTTGATTCTAATTATGCGAGGATTTAAATCACAGTCAATAATTTTAATATGGTTAAACAAATATATTTCAAATCTAGATCAATATTTAAATAAAAGACTGAAGATATTTTTCATATTAGATCTCCAGGTATGTAAATATATAAATAATTTATATTTCGTCATCACAAAACGGAACACAAGTATCCTGAATCTTTTGATGAAGGAAATACAACACATTTTTGAAAATTTTCTGTTCATAATTCCTTAAGTGTGAAACATACAGAGATTATAATTAGAAACGATAAATGCCTGAATAAAACATTAATTAAAATGTGCTATTCGCGATTTAATTTATAAAATAATTGCCAAGACTTGCCTTCTACCTGACGCTTTCGGCATACAACTCTGTGTGTTTCCATAACTTTACCTCGTACAATAAATATATCTCTAATCCGATTACAAGCATGAGAACTAACCCTGTGTCGCTTGCGTGCCGCTTGTCAGATCTGCAGAACACTGCGATGCCGGACGAGAGGGCCGTCATGACATACGTCTCCTCCTACTACCATTGCTTCTCTGGTGCACAAAAGGTTTGTTTTAACTTCATTGACAAACTTCAAAAACAAATTCTGATAGATCATAAAGAGCAAACGGGTAAATCCCTAAACGGGGTTTGATTTTGTTTTGTTTTAGTTTTATTGTTGATTATTAGGATATTCGTAAAGTAATTATTAAAAATGCGATAAGCATTTTTGGCAACCGCAAATCTATTGTATCAACAAAAAAGTCAATGCCAGACGTTTTTTACCATAAGAAATACATGTTAGGTATTTATCAATTATTTTTTCATTAAATTTTCCAGGCTGAAACTGCCGCGAACCGCATCTGCAAAGTTCTCAAAGTCAACCAAGAGAACGAACGCCTGATGGAAGAGTACGAGCGTCTTGCCAGTGACGTAAGTATTCCTATCCAAAGTTTCTTAAAAGCCCCGTAGTTTTAGGAAACTTACTATAGAAACTCATTAAAAAAATTAAGTAATCCCCTATCGATAGACCAGAATGTAAGGAACTCCATCGACAAGATTATATCCCCCTCACACATGTTGATCAGTATTTCAGTAACGTTAAATAAACTTTTACTTTAATAAATACTTCGTGAATTTAATTTGATAAAACCTAACTATATTTTCATAATCTGAAAAATTTGAATTAGTATTAGAATTTCATACGTGAATAAGTGTAAGTAAATAAATTATAAATTACAGTTAAATAAAATTATTTGTGATCTGAAAAATTCATTTTTTTAGTTGCTGGACTGGATCCGACGCACGATGCCATGGCTGAACAGCCGCCAAACCGACAACTCGCTTGCCGGGTGCCAGAAGAAACTGGAGGACTACCGTACTTACAGGTACGAATATTGGATAGATAATAAACAAATTCTATATTAGCCATTTTCAATTAAAAATTAAACTGATACGATAATTTAAAAACAAAATAAGCTATTGAAACAAATGTACAAGTAGTGACGAAGAACTTGGTCTAAGTGTGAGAAGAACAAAACTAATAATTAGATAGATGTTTTCGGTCTGTCCTTACATTTTACTCAAGATAGTTTTACGAGTGACCTATAACTTCTTATAGTACGATAAATACTATAATTCATCACTAAAATTTGAACGTGACACATTATTTTCAGGCGTAAACACAAGCCTCCTCGCGTAGAGCAGAAGGCCAAGCTAGAGACCAACTTCAACACCCTGCAGACCAAGCTGCGCTTGAGCAACCGCCCCGCGTACATGCCCACCGAAGGCAAGATGGTCTCTGTAAGTATTTCCTTCCTAACACATGTTAACAACTTATCGGACCTCTTCATTCAACCAATATTTCAGAAAAGACCTTTCTATCAATAATCTTTATGTGGGTAATAAAGGAACGATGCCCATATCACAAGCACTTCCTATTATAAAATACTAGCAGCCCGTCCCGACTTCGTCCAGGTCGCCTATAGCTTTCCTGGATAAATAGGCTATCCATCACTGAAATAATTTTTCAAATTGGTGCAGTAGTTCCTGAGATTAGCGCATTCAAACAAACAAGCAAACAATCTCTTAAGCTTTATAATATAAAATAATATATTACTAATATTATAAAGAGGAAAGATTTGTATTTTTGTGTGTATGTTTGTAACGAATAAACTCAAAAACTACTGTGCCGATTTCAAAAATTCTTTCACCATTCGAAAGCTATATTTACCCTGAGTAACGTAGGCTATATACCGCAGGTGGAGCTGCGGGAAACAGCTAGTATATTATATATATAAAATAAATTAATATATATATATATTAAGTATAGATTCTCGAACTGCAGGCAATATTTATTCAGGCAATTATAAATTCCTTTCTTCAAACATTATTAGTTTTATAGGGATCGCGTAGAAACAAATCATCAGTACAAATCTTTTTTGAAATGAAATGAATTACTTATTTTGGTAAAACTTTAATTTTTTTATAATTAAAGGACATCGCTCAAGCATGGAAGGGTCTGGAAATTGCTGAGAAGGCGTTCGAAGAATGGCTCCTCAGCGAAATGATGCGCCTTGAACGTTTGGAATACCTCGCCCAGAAGTTCAAGCACAAGGCTGACATCCACGAGGACTGGACCAGAGGTAAGTACATTAGCTGCCAAAGTGATTACATTGACAGATGGTTTCCAAGCCGTACAGTAAACTAAATTAAAAAATTGAACGCAGAAGATAATTCTTCCTTCGCGGTCGGTGAAAAGCAGTATTATAAAACGTAATAAGAGCTAATTCTAACAATGTATACTTTTTAACCCAAGAGTATTTATTTATTAAAACTTTTTTGTTCTACAAAGTACACATATACTTATAACAATTGGCGGACTTAATGCTAAGAGCATTCTCTACCAGTCAACCATTGGGAGAAACGGAAAGATAGTTTGGCGCAAAAAACTAAGGGGGAAAAATGTATTACATAAAGAGCAAATTTTGAGAGTACCAAAGTAGCTACAGAAAAACTAGGATAGGAGAGTTAAAGAAGTAGGTTATGCCATTAATGAAACTATCTTCAGTTTTAAAACTGAATAAAAATAAATAATGCGTTATTTTAAATAGGTAAGGAGGAAATGCTGCAATCTCAAGATTTCCGTCAGTGCAAGCTGTACGACATCAAGGCTCTGAAGAAGAAGCACGAAGCTTTCGAGTCTGACCTCGCCGCGCACCAAGACCGCGTTGAACAGATAGCTGCCATCGCACAGGAACTCAAGTAAATGCTCAACTTATAAAACAGAACTAAAACCGATAATACTAATATTTCTTCAGTCTTAATTCACACCATTCATAACATCGTGTGGGTCGAACAAAAAACCTTGCGGTACTCCACTGGGGACAAGTACCCTGCTCGGTACACAATTTTATAACATCAACTGCCCTTTCACGATTTATTAAGAGAAACACCGTAGTTAAATGTCAGAAATACGTATAATGCCAATATAACCTAAAATTTTGTCAGAAGAACTCTGCACACGCTATCAAATGCTTTACATGAATTTGAATGTGAAAATGACCTTTTTTTTTGTCATCCGTATCCTGTGCCCACTTTTATGTGGGTTCGGCACAGCATTTTAGCCTCTGGTTCCATCTTCACACATTTCCTCTGTCAAACCCCTCTTACACATGTCAGCCCTCACGCAATCCATCTATATTTTCTTTGGTCGACCTAGAGGTAGACCTCTTCATCCATCCACATTCAAGTCTTGAACCTTCCTCGTTATATGCCTTTCATCCCTACCTATTAATAACTAGCTGTTTCCCACAACTCCGCCTGCGTCAAGCCTATGTTAGACCCCGGGTCTTCAACTACATGTCTTGTCTTGACAATCTACAATAACATGTCTTTATCATTCCAGCACATTGGAGTACCATGAAGTAGCGAGCGTGAATGCGCGTTGCCAACGCATCTGCTCGCAGTGGGACCGGCTGGGCGCGCTAACGCAGCGTCGCCGCCACGCACTCGACGACGCCGAGCGCGTGCTCGAGCAGATCGACCTGCTGCATCTCGAGTTCGCCAAGCGCGCCGCGCCTTTCAACAACTGGTGAGCTCCCTCTTATTCTAACTAGCACCTCTTCCTCATACATCCGCCGCTATTTGATGTAAAATGTATTAAATGAGAGAAGTCTTGGTCCAATATTTTTGTTCAATTTAAAGCCAAAAAGAATTATTCGCCAGGCCGTCATAAATAAAAATGTAAATCTAGTGATTGCACCAAACGTTAACATTACACCGCAACATCTCATAATTATTCCGGCTTTAATCAGATGTTTTGTTCCTACGCCAGGCTGGACGGCACTCGCGAGGACCTGGTGGACATGTTCATCGTCCACACCATCGAGGAGATCTCCGGCCTCATGGACGCGCACGCTCGCTTCAAGTCCACTCTGGGAGAGGCTGACAAAGAGTACCAGGTAAATTATATCTACTCAGGAACTTTCTCGGTATATAATAAATACCTATTGGTAAATCAAAGTTACAAATAATATATTTATTTTGCTAAAAATGTGGTACACAGTCATATAGATATAAAAAAAAATGACAGGAATGAATATCAAAAAAGTTATAAACTGAAAAAAATGAATACACTTTACTTTTATACAAGTATACATAGATTTTACAATTACTTTTATATTAGAAGAATACATTATTTCAGAAAAATTATAAAGAAAGATATTTAATTGATTCAGGCGTTACTTTGCGGAAGTTAAAGTTAAGTTAAAGTTTAGTTATAAAGAAAGACTTAATTTTGGTTAATTAGGAAAGATATTTTGTAACTAGAATCTCATTTGTTATTTCCAGGCGATAGTAAACTTGGTACACCAAGTGGAGTCGATCGTTAAGCAGCACCAAATTCCCGGCGGTTTGGAGAACCCCTACACCACTCTTACTGCTCACGTGAGTATTTGAATGTTTTTTAGGAAGTAATTTCTACGAATGTTTTCTCAGATTATACCTACCTTCCCGTAGATATACAAAAATAAGTTTTAACTAAAAATCCTTTTTCCAAATGTAAATAATGGAACAAAAAAAGATATGATCTTTTTTTTATTAAATCAGCTTTTTAATTGAATGAAAAATACCTTGACGAAATTTCGAAGATTGCTGATGAAAGATTAGATGAGAAAGACGAAACCAGACCAAGATATACAGGACGAAATGTCACCTCTTTTAAACAAGACCCAATTTATGTCTCATAAATCGGGTCTTGTTTAAACCGACGTGGTATACAATACGATGTTAGTTTAGAGAGCTAAGACTAACATCCGTATCCTCAAACATAACCTTAAGAACGTCCTTCAGTCCAACTCATTGGAGGAAGGCTTAAGGAAGTCCTCGAACTTTCCTTGAAAATGACATTCTTAATTGGTTGCTTGAGCAAACTTCAATAAGAAACGATAACAATCCAAAGCACAATAATTGGAAAATACAAAAGAAAGAGTAAAAAAATAAAAAGTAAGTAATACCTAGGGAAAAAGTGGCAAAAAAATTATTTCCACCACATTATTATATTTCGAGGACGGTTCGAGGTACCTCTCAACCAACCTATTATATTTGACAGTTTGATACTCACCTCCAATGGAATCTCCTTGAGTCAAGAAAACTAATGTCGACTAATCATACCAATGAGTTGGAGTAAGGTTGAGTCGAGTTTGAGATAGCGTTTGAGAATATGGGTGTAAGTTTAAAATGTAATGTCGAGGAAATGTAAAGGAGCAATTAACCGACATATTGTCGCATGCAACAGGAGCTGAACCGCAAGTGGTCGGACGTGCGGCAGCTGGTGCCGCAGCGCGACGGCACGCTGGCGGCCGAGCTCCGCAAGCAGCAGAACAACGAGACACTGCGCCGGCAGTTCGCCGAGAAGGCCAACGCCGTCGGACCCTGGATCGAGCGACAGATGGACGCCGTCACCGCTATTGGCATGGGCTTGCAGGTACGCAACGCCATGTATCTTTATTGTAGGCTAGCTTTTCGATCGCAGCTTCGCCCGCGTAGATGTCGGTTTTCGAGACCATAAATAAGTAGCATGTGTCCATCATCATGGTTTAATTCATGCCAAATTTCTGTCCAGTCGTTTGTAACAGTAAAAGATAGGCAGACAGAGTTACTTTTAAGTAGTACAGATTAAGTTTCCCGCGTCAAAAGTCTCATGCGGAAGAAGCCGCGGACGGAAGTTAACTTCTTGGATAACCAAGCTTAGACAAGGTCTCCTCCTGTTTCAGCACGTCCATTATCTTCTTCACATTCACGACTTTAGTATTTCCTTGTCGACCTATATATATAAATGTAGATATCGATTAGAAAACGTCGTTCGTGTGAGTTACAAGATCAAATGGCTCGACTCTTGACAATAAATTGACTGATTAGTTGACCGACTTTCGGCATGTCACTTAGTTTCTTTAAAGGTTACCAAATGATTGCCGGAACGAATAAAAAGCTTACAACTGCTGAAAATATGGCGCAAGAAAAAAAAACAATACATATTAATTAGTCCCTAGCCTGCAATTTGAAGACAGCAGAATAAAATAATATAACTGTTCCAGGGTTCACTGGAGGACCAATTGCACAGGCTGAAGGAGTACGAAGCGGGCGTGTACGCATACAAACCGCACATCGAAGAGCTGGAGCGCATCCACCAGGCTGTGCAAGAAGGCATGATCTTCGAGAACAGGTATGAAACTATGTTCCTATAAAATACAATGCAACGTGAGTGGTATTTTGTATTTGAGCAGATCAAACTCAACAATTTACTCAATATGTAATTATTATTATTGAGATCTACAGTAGCTAAGAGATCTATCAAGTTGTCTTGATACAGAAGAGGGTGTCATTTCAACTTAGATGGGTCTCTGAAGCTTATCAAAAAATAGAGTCCTTCTCAAAAAGTATCCGAAGATTACATTCAACACCATATAAAGAGGCCCGATAAAAACCCCTTGAGATACCTATAAATCTACCTATTTTATTGTATGCAAACAATCGAACATCGTCCTCCAGATATTCACAATACACAATGGAGACGCTCCGCGTTGGCTGGGAACAGCTGCTGACGTCTATCAACCGCACCATCAACGAAGTGGAGAACCAAATCCTCACGCGCGACTCCAAGGGCATCACACAGGAACAACTCACCGAATTCCGCTCTTCCTTCAACCACTTCGACAAGAACCGCACCGGTAATGCTAAATGTTTATGTCTGACGATTGAACACAAAACATATGCACTCAATCTCAAATTATTAAACCAATATTTTCGATAAGATATTGAAAATTACGATTGTAACTTCTTAATAGATAGAGAAAAGAAAATTAACTATGAAGATGATGAAGAGTGATGCAATAAAACCCTGAATAGATTTATTATTTGTAATGTAAACGTAAATGTAGGCTATAAAGAGTATACTTAAAAATCATAAAACTATAAATAAACTCCCATTAAATGGCCGTTCTTAAATCTATTTAAAAAAATTCCATTCCATTTCACAAGACATGGATTCAAGTGAAAACAATGTACCCTATGAAACAATATGTAGACGTTTCGATGGACTGACTAGGAGTTAACGGTCGCCTTTTTAACCAACTTCATGTAGTAAGTCTTTGTAATGTAAAAAGATTATCTAATGAAAAGATACAAGAACTAGCTAGTCTATCTATCTACTAATAAAGCTGTCGACAAAATATTTATGCGCAAATATCAAACTAGCTACACTTACTGACCATTTCTAATCTCTTGGTTCCCAGGCCGCCTAGCACCCGAAGAATTGAAATCGTGCCTGGTATCACTGGGCTACAGCATCGGCAAAGACAGGCAAGGAGAGCTTGACTTCCAACGCATCCTCGCCGTCGTCGACCCCAACAACACCGGTACCTATTGCAAATTAACTTTAGTCCCATAGCTTTAAAGTTGGATATCAATCAAAAATAGACGACAGGGTATTTCGCCTTCATCACATACTAGTATAAATACTGTCGCTGTTAAGTAATTTGTCTTCTGACTGAGATATATAACAACAGTAACTAGAACGCATTTACAACATGAAAATATAATCTTATCTACCACTCTTCCGAAAAGTTATCCAATCTAGTAAATAGGTAATTAATAATTTCATGTTCTTTTAGGATACGTATCATTCGACGCTTTCTTGGACTTCATGACGAGGGAATCCACAGACACAGACACTGCTGAACAGGTTATTGACAGCTTCAGGATCCTTGCTGGTGACAAGGTTTGTTTTAGTTTATATATTAATTGAATTTGATTAAAATATTATTGAAAAGCATAAAGATCAAATTTTAAAGAAGAAATAACGAACTTTTGAAACGAGGGTCGGGAACATACAATTATGGACTCAAATGCGGACCCAGGGGAACACTTACGATGTAAAATTAAAGGAAACGACGAAGGAACTCGACGACGATTAATCAATGATTTATTTAATTCATCAAAAAGATCATCAGAATAGTTAGTCATTATATCCAGTATCCAGGTGAACTAAGTAGGTGTACATAATATACATAATATAATAAGTGTGTGTAGGTGTGTGCGTTGAACTATCTTTTTTTCTCAGTAGTTTTTTTCTTAGTATAATTCTCCCGAAAATTTAACTA
This sequence comes from Euzophera pinguis, assembly GCA_947363495.1. Taxonomy (NCBI): domain Eukaryota; kingdom Metazoa; phylum Arthropoda; class Insecta; order Lepidoptera; family Pyralidae; genus Euzophera; species Euzophera pinguis. Next base: position 7,332,003 of record OX376170.1, on the reverse strand, counting down.
CTGAGACAAAAAATGGACACACTTTTGACATTACAAAGTAAGGAAGTCACGTAAGTATGTTCTCGTGCCAAGGAATGCAGATTGATATGACCATTTGCCCGCAGCCGTACATCACGGCAGAGGAGCTGAGACGCGAGCTGCCGCCCGACCAGGCGGAGTACTGCGTGGCGCGCATGCCGCCCTACCGCGCGGGGGGAGCCCCGCCCGGCGCGCTCGACTATATGGCATTCTCCACAGCGCTTTATGGCGAGACCGACCTCTAGGTAAGGATGACGGAACTTTTATACTATTACTAAGCAAGGAGTGTGACTCACGCTAAATGATTTTGAATCGATATCGAACGATTTCCATTCGACATATGAATTTACGTTTTAAACATAGAGCTCTAGGACTGATACTACAAATAAAGGCCGTAAAACACTCTTTTGCCTGTTATAACTACGACGATTTGGGAGTCAGATTTGATTAAAAGCCTAAATGATTTTGTCTAGACCTTATTGACTACTACTACTACGCCTTCCCGGTTGCATCCTTGGCTGATTGCCTCGAAGCCCAGGGTTCGCTTTCCTACTTTTTCCTTTCCATTTCGCACGGTCTTCGCCATGCCTGGTTGTTAGTCCATTAGCACGCATGTCCTCCGTTGCGATGTCGAGATGGGGCTTTTTAGCAGCATTTTCTTCAGAAACTCGTCAATAGACTGTCATTCAGCAATGGAAGGTGGCACATAGAGGTCATGCCTGAAAGCGGTAGAAGCTTGTAGCTCAAGACAGTACGTAGAATTCACGTCACTGCCACGCCTTGTATTGCTATTAACGTGTATAACCGGATTGTCAAGCTGCTTCTTTTTCTTCATGCAGTGTGGGCTCAACCTTTCCGTAAGGCATAACAAAAGGCTAAGGGATAGAAAAAAAATCCTTATTTAGCTACTTGAATTTCAACATCAGAATCAAAAGCTATTATAATAAGGCAGACATTTAATTCCTTCCTAAATCATTGAAATGATAATAAAATTGATTGAGATTTCTAATTCTAAAGACAGGGATTGATAAACCCATGGACAATTTTCATAATAACTATTAACAATTACGAAAAAATATTAAGACCACAAAAAAATTTGGCGGGCATCCAATAACATCCACTTGGACAAGTGCTGAAATTCGAAACATATATTTTTGTGTTACTAAACGATGTTTATCAGACACAGGTTGGAGACCACCCATCGAACACTGTCATCGACGTCATCCACCAGACGCAAGCAACGCCGCGCTGCACATCTATCCAAGAAGAATCACCAGAAAGCCGGCGAACATCAAACACTAGATCACTTTACCTTACATTAACTTTAACATTTTGCCCTAAATGGTTAATGTAACGCAAAATATCTATGTGGAATAGTCTTAAAGCAGTTCTGTTAAATATGTGCAATGTTCAGACCAAAAATGCCATTAACTTTCATACAGTAAAACACTTCTCCCTAATAAGTAATTTTGTGGCTCAAATCGGAGAATCATTAAATGTTTACAACTCTCTATTTATTATAAATTAGTGTTAGGTAATTTTTAACTTTTATATAAAATTCTCAGGGAAGTCACAACTTATTTGTAAGATATATGGTGCTAATGTTAGGCTTGACTAATGTGTGACACCAAAATAAGACTCATTCGCATTGTGAGAATGTTTTTGTTATATTTTTTTTATTTATAAGCAAACATTATTTATACAAGTTCAATTTCTAATTACTGCCATTAGTAATTATCGAAGGTAGGTACCAGATGTTAAGTTGTCAAAATTTATAAATGTTGCAGGGAAGTGTCACACAAATTATATAATTTATATCACATAGAATGCCATAGCTTGCCTGCATCTATTTATTATCATCTCAGTTATCATTTTTATAGGATTTTAATTTGTGAGTATTATGGAAAAGTACTCTAAAATAAATGATCTGCCATATTTCGTCTTTTAATAATGACTGTATTGTTAATCCAACCAATATATGAGAAGGAAACAGTGGTATGTAGTTTAAGAATGAATTATGTGCCCAAAAAGTATACTAACTCGAATGTACAGCTAATTTAATAAAGAGCTCTTAAACACAGTACATGTTTATTTAATTAAAACTCATTTTTAAGGTTTACAAGCTACAACCTATCTACAAACATTAATTACTAAATAATATATTGCAAAGATCTGTACTTTTTAAAAGAACTTCCAAGTATTTGCATATTGTTTTTTTTTAAAGGGTAACTATTAAGAACAAATTAAAATTTCAAGAATAAATCCACTTTCAAATATAAAACAACAATATTAATTATTCCCCATATTGAAAATTTACATTTTGCCTTTAAGATTTTGCCTATTCATAACAACATTAGAAAAGTTGATTTCTTTTATTCTGAGAAAAAGAAACCTACTTATAACTAATTCACTAATTAGCTATTTTGACTCAACAAAAAGATTTTGATATTTTGAAAACTCACTAGAATTAAAATCAAAATAGTCTGCTGACTATAATTTCATCAATTATGAAATAAAAGCTAATAATTAATATTTATGATTTCAGTAATCAATTAAGCTTTGGCAAAGTTTTTTAGTTATATATTAGAAAACTTCTAATGCTAAAATTTAATTTAATCATAGTACAACAAACCCAATTCTAAATAAAACAATTTATTACCTAACAATTCATAACATATTGTATTACTTCTTTTCTTCACTCTTAGCTTCTTCCGCTGTAAGTAATGCACTCTTGATTCCAACTTTTTTAAGTTCCTCAACTAGTTCGCCTGACTGGTGCATCTGTAGCATAATGTCACAGCCACCAACAAACTCGCCATTTATGAAAACTTGAGGGATTGTGGGCCAATTTGAATAGTCTTTTATTCCTGGAAAACATACAATTAAAATTTTCAAATGATATATACTATTAACTCAGCTATTATTATATTCCACTTTTCATGAAGATTACAACACGGATTAATTTGCAACATTCTTCATCAATAGTACAGAGTGTAAATTCCGCTAATAATATGCAACGCGACTGATATTCAATTACGACACAATTACAATGCATTTTTGATATGCTCAATATTGGTATTCTGCTAACACAATATTGAATCTCAATTTAATTGCAACTTAAACGTAATTCAATGGTAATACGTGGGGCGCACTATAAGTTTCCGGAATGAATATGAAAAAATACTATTAAAGGTACAAAATTAATTTATTGTTTTTCAAAATAATCTCCCTTGGCGTCTATGCACTTTTTCATTCGATGAAACCAGTTTTGAAAACTTTTGTGCCACTCCTCTGTGGTGACCTCTGAAACGTGTTTTTCATACTCCTCGACAGCCTCTTCTGGTGATGAAAATCGTTGACCGCGTAATTGGTTCTTAATTTTTGGGAACAGAAAAAAGTCACAAGGTGCCAGGTCGGGACTGTATGCAGGATGACTCATGAGTTCTACATTTTTCGCCTTCAAAAAGTCGTTTGTCTGTCTGGCCGTGTGAGAACTAGCATTGTCGTGGTGCAGGATGATACGGCGTTTACGGTTATTTTTACGGAGTTCGTCAATAACTTCCGGCAAACAAATGGTCGTGTACCAGTCACTATTCACTGTACGACGATTCTCTAAAGCAACAGTAGCCACGTGTCCAGTTTTATTAAAAAAAGAAGCAATCATCCGCTTAGATGCACTTTTCACGCGCGTCACTTTGGTTGGTTTCGGCTCATCTTGAAAGACCCATACGCTCGATTGCTGCTTTGTTTTGGGATAGTAGCAATAAATCCATGTTTCGTCACCTGTTACTATGTCCCACACCAAATTTGACGCACCTTCGTTGAATCTGGTAAGCATGGCACTGCACCAAGTGACGCGGTCCGTTTTTTGAGCCTCGGTCAAGTTGTGTGGGATCCACCGCGAGCACAGCTTTCTCACACCAAAATGTTTGTGTAGGATTCATTGTATTTGACTCATGCCTATTTCTAAGGATGCGCGAATTTCATGGTAGGTCACATGCCTGTCTGTTTCAATCATACGGCGCACAGCATTGATGTTTTTGTTGGTCACAGCGGTGGACGGCCGACCATCGCGAGATTCGTCACTGAGATTGATACGACCACGCTTGAATTCTGCAAACCAGCTATAAACAGTTGTCTTGCATGGTGCTTCATTGCCAAAAGCTGTTTCAAGCCGAGCGATGCTCTGTTGAGCTGTCAAATTACACTTAAAATCGTAGAAAATCATACTACAAAAATTTTCCCGAGTTAAATCCATGTTGATGCAGACACACAATTTTTTAAATGGCGCCACAAGGTAAAAACAAAAGACAGTCAGATGAAACAAACTGCATTCTACAGCCAAAGAGTTCTATTTTCAAATGTTGCAATAAATTTTTAAATATTGTTTATGTAAGTGGCCAGTTCCGGAAACTTACAGTGCGCCCTATGTAGTAGAAACAATTAATATATAATAAATAGCAAAGTATAGATTATTAAAAAATTGATGAATTTTTTTATTAGCAAAATTTTTCAGTTTAATTTCAATGGCATGCCAATGGAATACGATTGGTCTTAAAATTAGTAACATACAATACCAGAAATGTCAAAAATTGCCATTGAGATCCAATTAAAATTCAATTGTGCACTATATAAAATAAGAGAATTGACACCCAGAGGTCTGTCAAAAATGGTTTGTCAAATTCACTGAAATACATCTTGTGTGATTTGTTAAAAATCTTACACAATATCGCATCTCCTAGATAAAATTATTGACCGAAAATCTCATTCACTAATTATCTATATTTTAAATTATAAAGCAATGGTAAAAACCAAAGCAATTATACACAGGTACTTGAACTCATACAAAATTAGGCAAAACAAAAAAAACTTACCTTGTCGAATTTTTTCATCTGCAAGAACATCATGGCTTTCGTATGGTACAGCATGCATTCTCATTATTTGTACAACAGCATTGCTAAAGCCACATCTTGGCGCATCCGGAACGCCTTTCATAAATACTACAACTTTATTATTTTTTACAATTTTATCAATTTTTTCTTTCATTGGAGCATCAGCTAAATTACGACATGATAATTTTAAAACATTACTATAAAATGGAATAATACTTTTGCGTAGTAAACTATTCATCTTCCTTTTTTATTTTAGAAATTTGAAATAGATTTCAACTTTAGTTTTTAGAGATTGAGGAAATTTTATTTTGACAAACAAATCTTGAAAACAAGGTAACGGGTGCAATTTTGACAGCTTTTGACGAAACCTAGAAAATATTTACGACTAATTTATAGCGTTTTACGGGATTGGATACCCCTTCGCATGGTTTGGGCCCCCCGCTACCGCTACGCTACTGTGCTTCGAAACGCTCCCGCGCGCGCGCGCGTTACAAGTGTTTTAGATAAAGCGTTGTTTACAACTCGAGTGTAGGGTTACAAGAACACGTAAAATTTATTTTGTTCACAGATAATCGACCTTATCGACAAAACTGTTTGGATAACGATATCATAAGTGGTTCTTTTGTAGTAACGGGTGGAAGGAAAATATTTCTTTTTTGTCCCCGTAATTTTGTACTATAATGATTTTTTAAATAAAAGTTGTACCATATATATGCCTTATTTTTTTATAATCTAACAGTATCTATCTAGTTCTGTAATTAAAACAAAGAATACTATCCTGCTACAGTAAACTTTTGAATGAAAAATAAATTACAATTTCGAAATTCGCGGGTTTTTGTACGAAAAAATGATATATTTTGCATCAAGACTTTGTTTTACAAATTTCGTTAAAAGCAATGAATACACATATTTTATTGAAGCCTAGCTATCTTAGAATAGATAACAAGCATCAATAAGTTCTCAGAATGTTCAAATTGTGAAAAAACTGACAAACAATGAACCTCCGTCGTTTTTTATGGTCGGCTCGACCGATCTTTACCCAAGGTCAGTATAAAAACTACTACACGAAACCAAAAAAAAAAAATTCAGTATTGCTTGGAAAGGAACGTACTGTCGAAAAAAAATACAAACCAAAAGTATAATAAATGTGGACTGCTCCCATAAAATCCGTTTGTGGCGCATTTTTTGCGCGCCCGCTGTCCCATACTAAGATGCTACGTTAGACAAGGACGCGATCCTCCACTCGCGCGTTCTTTTTTTGAAATCATGAAAGATCGCTTGAGTTAGCGTGGTTTCTTGTTATTTTTTATTGCATAATATTAAATTAGTAATATAAATAGAAAAAGTTGCACAGAAAATAATGAATTTTATAATTTATGAAAAAATGTTTTTTGCGTGGTCAGCCATTTTGTTCCCAACTTTTTCGATAAAAAGTGGAAATAACACATGAAAACATAAAGTGATCAATTATGTTTGTATTTTATATTAAAATAGACTTATTTAAGCATTTTCTCAAAAAATTTCATTAGTTATATTAAAAAATAACCTCCCTAGCCAGGCATTTTCCCGTACCGTGATCCTAGAAAAAAATGAGACCCGTCAAGCTCAACTTCAAATTCGTGTTTAAAAATTTTTTCGGCCCTGGATGGCAATGGAATTATTTTTAATCTAAAGTGGCAGGATCGTAGTTAGCCGAGAAAAAGCCATAGACACATAGAGTTACTCAGTGTTGTGTAACTAAAAAATGATGCAAGCGAAAACAGTTGGGGCTGATCGAGCCCAGAAGCACAGTAGCGCAGAAAAAGTTGGGCTCGATCGAGCCCGTAAGCAGGTTAGGGGTTAAAAGTCTTTTTAAACTGGTTCAGACGGATCCAGTTTTGGCAATGATATAGTGTTGGCAATCCAGCAGTACAACATACATACATTGTACCTATGTCGAAAAAATAAACATGACGGATGTCTAACTGAAAACCTCGAACTCTTATTCTCACGTATTCTTAAACATACCTAACCTTAAAGACATCCTTTACTCAAACTCATTCATTGAAGGGTAAGAATGTCGTTTTCAAGGGAAGTTCGAGGACTTCCTTGAGGCGCCCTCCAATGAGTTTGAGTGAAGTACGTCCTTGTGGTTATGTTTATGAATACGGGGGTTAGTTGGTTGCTGAGCAAACTCCAATGAGGAACGTCACAGGAACAACAATTCTAAACACAAAAATTGAAAATTACAAAAGAATAGAGTAAAAAATAAAGTAAGTACCCAGGCCGAAAGTGACAACCCCGATTTATATGCACTTTATTTCATTTAAAGGACGCCTCACACCCATATTCTTAAACGTTTGCTCAAACTCGACTCAACCTTACTCCAACTCATTGGTTTTAGTTGTCACTAGCTTCCGTGACATAAGGAGTTTTCTCATTGGAGGTGAGTATCGAACTGTCAAATATAAGGGTGGTCGAGAGGTACCTTGAGACGGCCTCTAAAGTGGATAAAAATCATTTTATTTGCCACTTTTTGCCTTAAGTCAAGAAAGCTAGTGACGACTAATAAACCAATGAGTTGGAGTAAGGTTGAGTCGAGTTTGAGCAAACGTTTGAGAATATGGGGGTGAGTGAAGGACTTCCTTAAGGTTTAAGAATACGGGTGTAAGCTTTTTGTGTTTTCTTTAAATCGTGAAAACGCAGATACGCGGTATTTACTAACGGCTCTTTCGAGGTATAGTAATAGCACATGCAGACTGCAGCCACGAGTTGTTCTACCACTTCACTTTGCCTGATTTTTCTGACTCGACTCGACTTACCTACTTGATTTTAGACTTGCTGGAATAAAATGACTAAACAACTTTATTCAATACTGGCTAAATACAAAAGTAAAAGCAATATCAAAAAAATCGGTAATTTATGTTAAATCAAACCAACGATGAATCAACGTCACTGTCACACTCTGTCACCAAAAAAAAAATGCTGAATGCTTCTTTGTGCGAGTGCTTGCTTCGCGTTGGGATTTTGATTTAGAATTAAAATTGTGATTTTTTTATCGTTCCAAGTATAGTTTTACTCGTGTATTTTATGAAGATGGAAAACTCCGAAGAAATATTTCTGTTCTTAGAAGAATTTTCAAAGCGTAAACCTAAAATAATTCCTCAAGAACTTGATGATTACTTGGCGTATGTAGCTCGCACCGGAGATCCAGTCTACCAATGGCCTCTTGTGAAGAGTTTATTCAAGGAGAAGCTATTGAATGTAATCACCGAATTCTATGAAACATCACCTGGTATAGATATCCCTCCATATCCTAATGTAGATCCTTTCAATTATGATACTATGAAGAATAGTCTTCTGGAACGTTTAGATTCATTTACCTCGGCGCCATTTACTGTTCAAAGGATTTGTGAACTCCTGACATATCCTCGAAAGCAATACAATCGAGTGGATAAGTTTATGAGAGCGATTGAAAAAAATATTTTAGTAGTAAGCACTAGGGAACCTGGATCTCAGCGCCATATTGAAGCGGAAAATGGTGAAGCTATGGAACCTGTTGTGAATGGGTCGGACAATAATTCAGAATACAATGTGGATGTTGAGATGGAAGATATGGCATGGAAAGAAAATGCTGAACAACAAAAGCATCATGAACCAGAGCCGCAGCCTGGTTCATCAGACTCTCATATATCAGTACATGACATAGAAGAAAGACTATTAGCTAAGAAGGAGATGTCTGTAGATGGTCAGGACAAAATGAATACTCAGTACGAGTCTGTAACTCCACCAGAACCGAATGTTGGTCAAGACACACCAATTGAGGAAGTAAAAGATGCTTCAAGTGTTTCGGACATTCCACCTTTAGCCGAAAATGAGAGTTCCGAAAAGGAAAATATTGGAAATCAAGAAAATAGTGATAAATCAAAGCCTGACATAAAAATGAAAACAGAGGAAGAAATGCCAACACCATCTGGCTTGGTCATACCTGAAATACAAATAAATAATGTTGAGATGACTGAACAAGAACTCAATAAACAGACTGAGAACAGTGAGACCAAAATTGCTGAAGAGAAAGAAAAACCTGTAGAAGAAGAAATGATCTCTGAAATCAAATCAAACAATGACAATCCAACACCATCCACCATTGATGAAAGTAGTTCAGATTCAAATAAGGAAGATGCTGAGACAAAACTGATTTCTGAAGTGTCAACGTCTAGTGAAGAGAGTTCTTCTTCAAGTGACATTACTGATGGTAACAGCAACTCGCCCAAGACTGAAGAAACTCCTGTAGAGGTCCAAGAGGAATCAAATCAGTCTGACACTCTTACAGAAACTATTGAAAATGATGCCCCGGTAGCTGCACCTGTTGTTGAGGAGGACAATAATGAAATTGAACCTAAAACAACAATTCAGTCTGATAATTATTCTATATCTGATGTCAAATCTGAGTTACCTCAGCCTCCTCAAGAAGCTTACGAAAAAACAGATGATCCTCCCAAAGTTCCAACAGAAATCAAGGACATTAGTGAGGAGAGTGTCAAAGAAACAATAGAGGAAAAGCCTGTAAGTAATGAAGTAGAAAATTTGACTCCATCATAATCTATAAGTCTAGTTTTTCACTGTCATTTCAAGGAGGACTGATTAATAGGATTTAACTCCTGTGTTGCAGGTGTATGACACTTTATGTTACTATATTTTATACTCAATACTGAAGGTTGTTTCATCCTACAATAATTTTGACATCTGCCTATTTTACTCAGATGTGAGAAACTTTAAAGGAAGTTTATCATTTTTGCTGTATTTTTGTCTTGAAAGCTACACATCTGTGAACCGATTTTTATTTTTTGTTAAAATTTTGTTCTCGATTTGATCTTGGAAGAATAGTAAAATTCAAAGGACCAAATTTTTTTCATAAATAATCTTCTAAGTAGCTTCTTGTTAATTGGTTAATGTATTATGTAAAGTTTTGGAACCACCGGTGTGAGTTGCAAACATTATCATGTAACACATTCAGTGCCAGAACCACAACAGTGTCTTAAACAATTGAAAATTGATTATTATATTTTACTAGCTGTTTCCCGCAGCTCTGCCTGCGGTATATAGCCTATGTTACTCAGGGTGAATGTAGCTTTCCAATGGTGAAAGAATTTTTGAAATCGACACAGTAGTTTTTGAGTTTATTCATTACAAACATACACACAAAAATACAAATCTTTCCTCTTTATAATATTTGTGTAGATTGACAGTGAATGTGTAAAATACCTATTTTCACACTGCAATCTCAGTTGTTCCTCCAAATGAATTGAAGGAACATACAGAGAACATACAAGGTGTTTAAAAATCAGTTGTGTATGAGGATTTCTTTTTTACCAGATAAAAAGAAAGATTCAGATTTAAGGAGTTATAGATTGAATTAGAAAATTGACTTACTTAACCATCTGTATTTAGTTGCCAATTTAAATTTCTTGAATTATGATAGGTTTTGTTGAAAAAATATTAGCAACAAAAACCATTATGATTTTGTATTTTATATGTGAGAATTAAATAAGGATTAATTTTAATTAGTTATGTGTTTTATTTATTGAATGAAACATTATTTTAAAAAACATATATTTTATTTTCTTTTTATACAAAATATAACAATAACATTTTAACTATAAAACATTTCTAATATAGAAATCCTAAACCTTATATCACTCTAATATTAATACATTGTACTATCCACCTATTTACAATTTTTCTAAATTATATATAATAAAATCTATATCACCATTTGAATTATTGTACATTAAAGTCACCATGCCTTGTATCAGATGGTATAAGAGCACACTAGACATATTCATTAATTCCTTTAATTTCAAGCTATTAGAAGTCAATTCAAAATCGTTAAAAAAAAAATAAACTAAGAATCAACTGTACAAGATATGTACTGTTATCCCTACACAATTTCCGCATAATTTTACTATTTGTTTTTATTTCTTTGATTTACCGAACACTTTCAATTCGTTCCTCATAATTTTTCCAGCAGCATTGCGTGGAATGACATCTATAAAGGCGACACCTCCTTGGAGGTGCTTATACTTGGTTAGTTTCTGTGCGACCAGGTCGAATACTTGTTTTTCAGTCAGTTTGTGGCTGGGCTTAAGTACGACGAATGCCTTGGGTACTTCGCCCGCCAGAGCGTCCGGCATGCCCACGACTGCTACGTCGGCCACCTCGGGCAGTTCCATTATCACACTTTCTATTTCCGTGGGAGAAACCTGTGAATAAAAAATTATTGTTTGTAAATAATTTATGCATTCATACAAAATCAATGAGTGGGCCAAAACGACTACTTCGGATTGCGTCCACTGTGAGTAAAATCAAGTAGTTTCATTCCCTTTTCTTTGTAACTATAAGAAAACACACAAGTACAGCATGCATGCTTTTCAGAATATTATAAAAAAATAAGTATTCCTTTCTAAATGGTGCCAACAAAAGTAAAATGAGACCATTTCACAGGATGTGAAACAAAAATTTGTATAAGCCCCGTGAAGTTTATAAAATCAATATTCAATAAAGTTGTGTACACACCTGGTTTCCCTTGACTTTGATGAGCTCCTTAGTGCGATCCACGATGTAGAAGTAATGATCTTCATCATAATACGCCACGTCGCCGCTGTGCAGCCAGCCGTCACTGTCAAGCGTCTCTTTGGTAGCTGTCTCGTTCTTCCAGTAGCCTTTCATCACCTACAAACAAAAATTATAATAATGAAATATGCAAAAAAAATAGTTTGAAGGAGGAAACAGTGTATTTCTACTTCATGATGTGTAATAATCAGATTTCATGACATTTCAAACATTATTTCTTAGTTTCAAAAAACTTTTAATATTTAATTTTGAGTTGGTAATAATTTTATCATCCAGTTCTGTTCAGAAATAGATTAGGTACACATTTCTATCTTGAGCTCCTCCGTGCTTCAGAGAGCACATTAAGCCGTTGGTCCCGGTTGTTATCGATAGATGGCAGTCGTTAGAATGTGGTCACATACCTTCAGGCAGCCTGAAAAAATCTGACAGTGTTGGCCACTAACAAACCTTGAGTCATGTTTCTGTTGGTCTGGTATCCCTGTTTAAAAGGGTAGCGGAGGTCAGACGGTAGTCGCTCTATTGTAATAATAATCAGTACCGTCAAAGACCATGATATACAGCGTATCCTAGATTCCGAAGCGTAAGATAAGATTGCAACTAGGAAAACACGCTGTCCAGAAATAGATTAGGTACTAGGGCTCTCGGATGGGTTTCGTGTTTGATGCATAATTCTCCAAAATCAAGGGCTCGAGTTTCCGTATCGCCAATCAAATTTTTCTAATAACCATAATAGTATACCTGTGGTCCTCTGAGCAGCAGTTCCCCAGACTTGTGCGGTCCGAGCATCTCTCCCGTCGTGAGCGAGACCACGCGGCCCTGCGTGCTGCTGACCAGCTGGCCCACGGACCCCACCTTGCTGAACGGGTAGATGTATGGCGTCATCAACGAGACCGGAGAACTCTCCGTCATGCCGTAGCCTAAGACACAAGTTTTTATTAAAAACTAGCTGACCCGGCAAACTTCGTACCTCCGCCAATTAAAGTTACATCGTAATATCATTTTTCTATCACCGTAATCCTCGTCATAGTTTTGGAAATTCATCTGACATTGCAGACGGTACGCTACGGTAATCGCTTACCATCAGAACGCCAAGTACTCGTTTGCCTACTAAATAGTTGTAAAAAAAAACTGTTTTCGCTTACTGTACTGTATTTTTGGTAAATAAATGATTTGATTTCCTTTGCAATTTCAACACAGCACCTACTACAAAATAGACACCTTTCTAGGATACTATTTTCAAACAATATCAACGATTGTTCAGTAATACTGTGGAATAATAAATTGATCTGAAATTGACGGATTCATCACATAAATCACAGATCAATTAATTGTAGCAAGCTAAAGTAAATACATACATCCGAATTAAGAAGCTAAACATAAATTTTATAAAGTCAGTTGAAATATCTAAGATAATTAATTTATAAACGCAGAGTTTGACAACAATACATATTTATTATTTCAGACTTGACAAAAGTAAAACTTTGAATTCTTAAAATCTTCGCACTTTTCGTCATCAACAGGGAATTCATCCTCATTTATGTATATCATCCTAATACAAATGATTGCGTACAGTAAAGTAATGTTGAGTTTTTCAAAAAGGTATTGAAAGTATTTCTGAAGAGTCTGCAATGCTCCCGGTGGCGTCAATGGGTGCAGTGACCGCTTACAATCAGATGGGGTACTAGGTACTTCTATTTGTTTAAAATGTACATAAAGAAAATTAAAAAATAAGAAAGGCCTTGAAACACTCTATCCAGGGCCGTAAAATGTATAAAAAAATCTAATTACTTCTTGCTTGCCACAAAAATCTAAATCGCTCCAAAAATAACGGTAATATATGCGTTATCATCATTTAAAAAATACACCCGAGCTAAGAACCTAATCATCACTTATTAAAGTCGGTTAAATATAAACAGACATTTTTTGAACGCAGAATTCGACAATCATACATCCAGTTTGTATGGGAAAATAATATTGTTGTTTTTACTACTTTCCCTGCAATTTCTTAATATTTTCTAACCGCTTAAACCTTCTGTAAGCTTCTACAAATATTTCAAAACCAAAATTAGCCAAATCAGTCCAGCCGTTGTCAAGTTTTAACGTGCCTAACATTTACAATTCATTTTTACATAATATAGATCATGATGATGACTTTTTTCATAAGAAAATATAAAATGCTAAAAACTTGGAATTCGATCCGGAAACTTTCTGGTGAACCTCCAGCTGCTTGTACACCAGGTCAGGTAACAGCTAACCAAGTGGCACATCAACTATTATTAAATGGTAAGACCAATCAATCGTCGGCAGGTCAAAACACTAAAAAACAGCAACCCAGGCACTGCCCAAACTATTAGCCATCCTTTTACGCTCACAGAAATAAAGACGGCCATCGGGTCCTTAAAATGCGGAAAAACTGCTGGGATTGACGACATTTCCTCTGAGCAAATTAAGAACCTAAGGCCATTTGCAGTTTCCTGGCTGCTGGAAATATACAACAGCTGTCTGGTAAACCACGGATTTGGCGAAAGGCTAAAGTAATTGGCTAGTAAACTTTTTCATGAAAATGTCTAATTCGTAAACCATTTCCAGGAATAGGCTTATGGAACAGATTACATTAATCAGATCTTTAGATAAGCAAGTATTTTTAAAGAAAATCGAAGAAAACCCAATGACTTTCATTTTTTAGCAAAGTTAACATATGACGTAGCCGGATAACTTCCGGCTATTCGCATTTAATTTGTTAGGTTGGTAGCACAGGGTAGTGAATAAATATTTTTTGTTTGGTAGCGCTAATTAGGCGCTTCACATACTTGTCACCCTTATCAAATGTCATCTCTGTTCAAGTAAACATAACCCTTAAATTACCTAACTACATCTTAATTACATTATAATGAAGAATCGGTGTCCAATTATTGAAAATCAGATGTCAACGAATAAAGATACGGCAGTAAAGTCCAATAAACAGGCCAATATGCAATAGATACGAGAAATGGGGTAGGTACCTAGATATTTGGCGATTGTAAACAAACAAGAAACCAACTCTCGGCTCGGTCCATCCTGACTTTGACATTTGACACTGACATACATATTTTTTAATACCTTAGTAATTTTTGCTTTCTTGCAGTTCGAGATGGCCAATATAGCTGCGTGACGTCATCACTATAAAATCTTTAAAGTTAAATAACAAAATAAATATAATTTTAAGAATTTTTTCGTTTAAATTGTATCTCCGAAATAGTCTATTCTATCAATCAATTATATAAAATACACAATTTATTTTTTTGTTGACTAGCCAATTGCACTGTTGAACCCCGGGAAGCCCATTAATGACCCGAAGAGTTATCGACCGATATCCCTGCTGTGTCATACATATAAATTATTGGAGAGAATACTCCTGAACCGCCTGGTTTGTATCGTAGACCCCAAATTAATAACTGAACAGGCTGGATTCAAACCAGGAAAATCATGCTGCAACCAGACCTTAAACCTTACTCAGCACATCGAGGACGGGTTTGAGTTAGGACACGTTACTGGCGCTGTGTTTGTCCCTCCCTCTAAGTCCCAATCCTGCGCTTTTCACCTAAGGAACAGAGAAGCCCGCCGTACGCTAAATATCCAGTGGAGAGGCGTTCCGATTGCTCATTGTCCCACTCCAAGGTACCTTGGAATCACCCTGGATAGAACGCTTTCATTCAAATCACATTGATTTAACACCAAGCAAAAAGTTGGCACGCGGAACAACCTGCTGCGGCGTTTTACGTCCACTAAATGGGGAGCCTCACCGCAAACTCTTCGAACGACCGGATTACCTCTGTGCTTTACTGCAGGCGAATATGCCAGTCCTGTCTGGAGCCGATCTGCACACACAGGGCTAGTGGATGCAGCTCTTAACGATACGTATCGGATTATCACAGGTTGTCTGAAACCTACACCAGTAGATAAGGTATATCCTCTGGCTGGTGTGGCGCCCCCGGACGTTCGTAGAGATTTCAGCATTGACTAGGTAACTTAATCAACATAAGCGTTTTTCTGGTTACATCATTAACTGATTGAAGGTAACAAATCTTAAAACCGAAAAAATATAACTCACCTTGCAAAAGCCTTATTTCGTCCTTAGTTTTTTCGACCTTGAGCAAGAATTTCTCCAGCATGCTATCAGTCGTGGGGGCTGCTCCCACCATAATCGTAGAAACGGACTGCAGATGTTCCTTCTTTACCAGCGGGTGGGTGGCGAGGAATGCCAGGAGCGAAGGCACCACGAATAATGTGTCCGGCTGGTATTTTACTAGGCACTTCAGGTAGTCTTCTGATGTAAACCTGTAGTAGACAAGTTAAAAATGTTAGCACAGAATAATAGTACTAACATAACGTCAGTCTCACCAGGCTGTACCTTATGAACCGTGATAGTTAGACAGTTAAATTTTTCAGATGATATATTTCTGTTACCACTATAACAACAAATAAGTACAAAAAAAAACCAGAATAATATAAATATTTAATGGGGCTCCCATACGGGATCCAACGGTTTAATCTTCATGGTACGGAAGTCTTCGTGCGCGAGTCCTATTTACACTTGACCAGTTTTATTTGTTTAAATTTGAGGATTTTTAAAGTTGTTTTCAGATTGTTTGATATTGCGCTACGCTGTCCTATTCTTAACACTGAATACACCTTATGTATTCTATATGTCGCCGCAGATTAAAATATTACACGTTAAATCTAAATTGATTTAAATGTATTTCGCGGTACGGAAGACGGCCAAACTTTGTGATTAGTGACTTTGTTCCTGGAATTCAGAGAGGCGCTGAGATGCGCAAGTGATAGTATTGTGTTGCCTTGGCCCTTATTTACCAATTGATTTTGGTGTTTCATGACGTGTTAGCCTGGGATGGATCCAAGTAGACTATTTGTTGCTTTTACCATGACAAGGGATACGTCCCCCTGTCGGAACCCTATGCCCTCGCTTGACTTTTGTACTATGTAAAGAGACCCTGTGAGCGTTTTCCAAACCATCAACAAGTTTCTCTGAGCCGTCTTCTTGACAATCTTGACCTCAAATCATAATACCAATCCCACTCCCCCACCGACATAATTTCGACCTAACCTCAAGGTTCTAAGAATCAACAAATTAATTTTGGTAATAGTAATTTTCTTACTTAGGCATAGAAACAATGTGGTATCCCAGCCTCAAATTGTAGTTCAGGATCCCGTTAAAGCCGTAAATATGGAAAAATGGAGGCACGGTCAAAACTACGTCACCTTTGCCTGAAAAAATAAAGAAGTAAGTATTACCTACTCAAATTTTATGTATGATGTTGACTTCCTATGTAAAATTTACTGATAACCTGTCAACATAAATAAGTATTTACTTGACGCAATGATCTTTTCACACGAAGTATTTGGGATTATTTTTTGTTGCTGAAATCTATATAGATTTCAGTCTGTCTGTCACTGTACAGTGTGACAGGAACTTTATAATCTCTTTTGATTAATCACCTTTTACGATATCCACAGGGACAACTAGAGATGTGCCGAGTGACAATTTTGCGGAAACTTTGCTGGCAATTTACTGGGAATATTGCCGGAAATATTCCCGGGAGCGTTGGCAGTTTATATGAAGGACAAATATTTTCTTAGTATATCCTATATAACATGGTGAGGTACATTTATTTAACTAGTTTTATATATCAATCCATCCAATATTGGTCATATTTAACCAATATTTCCACTTCGGGCAATATTCCAGGCTTTTAGCAATATTGGCGGAACGGCACATCACTAGGGACAACGTATATGGGACCACACAATCCAAAGAGAATATAATCACTTGTCACGACCTATATCTAATCCCACAAACTATATAGGGATATGTCTAATCCTACATATAACAATATGCAGAAATAAGTATTATAAAAACAAACAAATAAAAAAATATTTCTTTTATTTTTTAACCCAGTTGACCTTTGACAATCAAGAATTTCAAATATAATCCCATCAAGTTTGTTTACGGTTTCGGACTGTCGCAATCCTTTGGCAAGGCGGTCATGAGCCGATGGCAATTAATGAAAATAGGCCCAGATAATGTCAAACTATTTTATGCGCGTCAGATTAATATAGTTCTTCTGTTCGTGTAGCTAAAATACCATACGTTAAGTTTGCTATAAACCATTAAATTACCTATTTAATGGTTTACCACCATTTTATAACATTAACCATTAAATAGGTACGCACAGAAAAATAATCTACATAATAATTAATAGACTTCGAATAAAATCTAAATGTTTTCTGAAAACAATGTATCTACTTATAACTTTATGTAACACAAAATCCTATTGTCTTTCCTGCTGTGTAAAACAATACAATACGTTTTCTAAGACATAGATTATAATTAGAGATGGGCCGAGTACTCGGTTTTTACTCGGTACTCGGCATACTCGGCACCTTTTTCAGTACTCGTACTCCGCCAAATAACTCGGTTCAACTGCCGAGTGTTGCTACCGAGTATTTTAACCTTTTCAATGGTATATCTGATTTAAATGACATCATATTACATGTATTAATGACGCCTCGTCTCATATTTGCGTTCAAAGGGTTCATAATCATAAGTAATAAGAACAACTTTAATAGTAGAAGCCAGTTCTTTGAAGCAGCTCCAAAAAGCAACATGGTCGTCTTGTCTTGAAATGTTGACATTCGCATTCGGTTCATTTTCGACTTTTCGGTACATTTTACAGAACCGAGTTATTTGGCCGAGTAAGTACTCTGTTTTATGAAGGCAAAACCGAATTATACTCGGTATTCGGTAACTCAGTAAATGTAGTACTCAGCCCATCTCTAATTATAATATAGAATGGAGACCATCGAGGGGACTTTTTGCAGTAATTTATACGGTGTTCTATATACGTCAATAAATTATAATTAATATGCTATTGCGTGTAATCTGCCTTCAAGCAAATGTTAATTAAAAATACGTTTACTTTTGATACAAAATACTTGTACAAATAAAAAAAAACAATAGTTTTTGATGTGCATTTTATGTACTTTACCTTTTTCTCCTCCATATTTCATGACCTTCGGAATCTGCACCTGCTTGATATTGGTCACCAAGTTCTTGTGCGTCAACATGACCCCTTTCGGCATCCCGGTGGTTCCACTGGAGTACGGAATCAAGCAGACGTCATCGCTGTTTACGTTTGGAAGATCTGCTTTGTGGTCACCCATGAGGAGAGATCGAAGACCGAAGATGCCTGTATTGATTTGTCATGGTTTTTAATACAATGTATTCTTGCCTATGAACCATTTTCCATGAGGTTTGGTCCCATGTCCTACTAATATAAGACCTTTTTTGATGGTACACAATTTTTGTATATTTCGAGACAAAAAATTGAAAGGCACATTATGTTTGTTGTGAACTGTGAGGTATTTGACAATCTTAGATTTTGTCAACTATATGACATGTATCTAAAGTAGGAGAAACAGCTTTTTAAATGTATATGAACCCAAGCCTATGATAATGGGCTAATGGGTTGGTAAGTAGTGTCCCTACGGTGTTCCTTTACCTAGTTGATTGGAAGATTTTTTGATATTACCTGGGCGATAGAATAGAATAGAATAGAATATATCTTTATTGAGAAAGCTATCACGTAAGTACAGCAAAGGACTTAAGCATAAGCTACATGTTTATAATGTACGTGACAGACGTCTCAATAGGTGGTGGCTCAGTGATACGCTAGACATCAGTCACAAGTGGACATTTTACCAGCATTATATTCTCAACTCTAGAAACTAGATTAGAAAAAAATATATATGCTCTCGATACGTCTGTAATGATTAACTAACTACTTATATTAGAATGATAAAATAAAAATACGGGGTACAAAATATCAACTTTCTAGAGTAGAAATTCCAGTTTATGTACTCATAGGGAAGTAGAAATGGGCGTGCCTGGTGTATGTGGGTCAAGTACGACCTTTGCCTCCGACGGACTTTGGACCGCGGTGCGCTATCGCAGGCATTTCCACATCGAAAGAATTAAAACAAATTAATCAAGTTTAGTGGTCAAATGAATGATATATTTTTTCGTAGCGATAAAAACAATAGATATACGTCAATTACCATGTTGCTTCTTCATTTCAATCATAGTACATTATTTATATCAAATTAAGTAAGCCAAAAACATTATAATTTTCGGCTTCATCTATATCGGATATTACAAATCTTAAAATAGCCACATTTTTGCAGTTCATGAAATGAATCATTTCATGCCAATTCTGCTGTTTGACAGAAAGTCGAAAAATGGCTTACTTTTCGTAAATTGCTTTACCTTATTGCCAGGCGTAAAAATAATCTTTATTTTTGCATAGCGCGCGCACTTTTAAGATTTTTTTAGTTAAATAAGTTTTTCTAACCAATAATAAACCAATGTTAATTTACTATCGTAAATTTACTGTAGAATTATAAATATCAATAAAAATATTTAAATTATAAAATCTATTTTTTATTTTATTACTTTTTTTTTTATTCGTCTTGATGAATTGCTCGAAGTGGCCATTTTAGAGCTGTATTGTAGTCCTACTTTTAAAAAGTATTAATCTTACTATTAGTAATCAAAATAGATCAAATCACCGATAATATCGAATGAAAATCATTCGACTTAACGGTTTTGCACGAGTCATACTTTAAGAAATACACCTTGTCGGTGGATGTCCAATGCTTTATTTGCCGTTGCGTGGTCGTTCGAGAAACTTTCTGTTTCATCGACCATCGGTTCGCTGCGCTATGTACCCTTCCAAATACAATAGTATAAGAAGGGCACTCGGGGGCGTGCGTGACCGTGTAACGGGGGCGCGGCGATCATTGTGCCGCAACAAAAATAACGTGTGCTGTGCATATGCATGCCCGCCCGTAATTGCCTTGTTTAATACATACATTTTACTTAGGTATATCCTATATTGTTTAATGAACATACACCACAATCTAAGTACATAGATATTAAAATTATATTAAAGTAATTATCAAATGAAAAAAAAAAAAAACATTTCTTTGTTTCATTTAAATATTCTAGATATTATAGATCTAGATATATACAATTAGGTAGTAGGTTGAAGCTACACTCTTCATCTATCATTTCTTTCAAAACCGGCTAAGTACATAGATCTCCCTGAGGCCGAGTCAAGAAGTCCTGTTAACCGATGAATACCATACGTATTTAGATCATGATGTGGTGGTGAATCCCGCCACCAAAAATATTTATCCCAATGAAAACGTACTCGTATTTATGTCAAACTAACAAAACGGTTAAATATCTGATAGGTTCTACCGATGTGGCCCATAGAGCAATCAAGATCGATTTTTCAGGTGAATCAAATGTGATTATTTTTTTAAATTCCAAGTCGTTCACGACTTCGTCTCCTAGGTACCGGGACGACACACGAAATGACCATTCCTATTATTATCTTGGCATGTTTTTACGACTGGCCGCCTGCCTAACGTCAACCCTCCTAAGGATTACAGAATTCGTCCTCAGCTCCCGCTTCCATGACGCTTTACCTTCTGGAGCCCTATTTTTTAAATGTGTGACATATATGTCGAAATAAGGAAATCGAACGAAAATCATTCGACATCTTACAATAATTATTCGAATAGCCGATTTTGTGTGAGTCACACTTTTCAAAAATAGCACTCCTGTGCTGGTGTTTCCATTCCTATTATTATTTGCCTGTTTTACGACTGGCCGCCTGCATAACGCCCATCTTCATTGGGAACGCAGAATGTACGTTTAGATTGATCCCACTGGTTTTTTTTCTAATCGTATTTGACGACACATAAGCGCTACGGGAAGAATGCGTGTATTAGTACTTACCGCTTCGTCCGAGTTCCGTAGTCCGAGTACTGCGGTCCGCGCCACGCGAGGAGATTGAAACACGACATATAATCCGTAATATCTTTGGGATAGATTGTCCGATTCATCCATTCAAAGAGTAATTTACAGGTATTAAACTATTTATGAATATGAAATGATTTATTTGGATAAGGATCAATAACGAGAAAAGAATAATATAGCCTAGTTTGTCCCGCCGTTTGTTACTATTGCAAATTTTAACATGAAAAGTAGTTGTTGTAACGTAACTGCAATAGCTAGACATATGGTATCGCGGACTTTTTTGTAGATCTTTTTGAGATGTACAATACTGTACTGTAATACATTATTTTGATCTATCTCTTATGGTACAGCCAGCGTTTGCGATGTAAGCGCCAAAAATAAGTTAATTTACGACCTCACTTTAGAAACCTCGAAAATGGTCATTGTTTCTCTACTGTATTATGCATGCATTATATTATACATATAAACCTTCCTCTTGAAACACACTATCTATTAAAACAAACTGCATCAAAATATGTTGCGGAGTTTTAAAGATTTAAGCATACATAGGGACAGACAGCGGAAAGAGACTTTATTTTATACTATACTAGCTGTTTCCCGCAGCTCCGCCTGCGTCAAAAAGTAGCCTATTTTTGACCCCGGGTCTTCAACTATATTCATACCAAATTTCATCAAAATCCGTTCAGCGGTTTGGCCGTGAAAGCGTAACAGACAGAAATACAGACAGACAGACTTTCGCATTTATAATATTAGTATGGATATTCCACCCAAAAATTTGATAACAAAATATATTTTGGTACAACAGTTTGCAGTCCTCTATCATGCCCTCTTGTCAGAGGGCATTATAAACAATTTAAGAGTTCGTCAACTTGTTTAGGTAAAACAATTGATGAACTGCACTTTGCACCATTCCGTTGAAACGCCGAACTAATAAAGATGTGTAACATTCAGTTGGAACACCGGCTCTAATTTAAACCTGACCATGTACTTTGGACTCCCTTCAGTGTGCTGATTTAAATATATTCTATTTCTGCACGGTCTATGGAAAAGTGATCCTGACCTTACGTAACGTTCTTTATAAATTTTCTTGCTTGCATTATTTTAAAATATATATTATGCATTAGAACGTAACAATGCGCTTACCTAGGCATTGTCTCGAAAAACTTATAATTTTGAGCAAAATTGAGGGAAGACGTGAAAGCTGATCGTATAGCTTCTATCTTCAGCAGATAGGGAACGATGAAGAAGAAGTATTGTAAAGTTTGATTTTATTGAAAGATTGCCAATCTAGGACCGTGACTTACAGCGTGCCCTCTAAGCTCCGAAGCGTAAGCTGAGGTAGTAACTAGGTATAAGTGTTCTTGGACGAAATTTTTTATGGAAACTTTATTCCATGTTGTTTGAGAATCTAATACAATTCAAACAACACATTTTTAGAATTTAAAAAAAAATACGAATAAAATGAATACCCTGACCTTTACTGCCTAGAATTTAATTAAATTCATTTTGCATTCTCGTTCATCTTAAGGTTAGGTTTAAAGATTTTTATTCTCATAAAGATATGTTTACATCACTTACATGAGAACATAAAATACAAGACATAATAATATATATTCGTTGTCGCACTATAAACTAAAATAAAGCTGACTAAATTGATATTTTATTTTAAGCCTTGGGTTTCATAAATGAACATGATATTTTAAGTAATATCTAATAACTTATTTTTTCCTACATAATATACAGAGTTGAACTAACAAAACAAAATAAAAAATATTTGTACTCGTAGGTGTTGTCATGTACTTTAATGGAGATACAAAAATCTGTCAAGCATGAGACGGCTTCAAGTACTAAGGATTCTGTACCAGCAGTCATCCTCTGAGAATAATTACTGTTTTAGTTTAAAATACGATGTTTGTTACATGGGAACTTTGAAACTAACGCACTGCATATCTAAACCATAAAATAACAGAATTAAGTGCGTATAATACCTTACATACACAGTGCTACTTACGCGTATTACACGTTCTTAATCCCGTAATTTTGCATTTTTGCATATGTTGATAGAGCGGCAACATGATCTATGGAAATTTCATGACTAGCTATTACTATTCAGTGTTCGCGAGAGAAACAGTACGCTGAAATACATGGTAACAATAGGGCCCGATATTAATTTTGTGTAAGGATCCCTAACAAAATATACATCGGTATTAAGTACTAGGTACAATACAATACAAAAACTCTTTATTGCACAACAAGGATACATTGTTAAATACAAGCAATTCCAAGAAAAATAACCTTGCGCAAAGGCGGCCTTATCGCAATAGAAATTTCTTCCAGCCAACCTTTCGGAAAATTTAATAGGGATAGATTGTGCGCGGTAGGTGTCGAAAAAAAAGTCAAGTCAGTCAAGGACAAAATAAAGAACAGGATTTTAAGAGTACTATTTTCAGGCACTCAGTTACATTTAACCCTGACCTTTTGCCATTGTCACTTATCATGTTAAAATTTGAAACATATTTTTTTGAATGCCTACGTTATTTAAAATGTCATTGTTTTCATTTTATGTTTTTCTAATAGGAACTCGAATTGTATCTAAAAGTAGCTGCTTTCCGCGGTTTTACTATTTGTAGTAACTATATATAGACATAATTTCAAAGGTATAAATTCTCACCGCTGAAGAACCTTACAAGCTGTTCTAATATTAATATTTTTTTTTCTGTCTACTTTACTGAATTTTTTTCCCGCTCGTTTACTGTCAAAGCAATCCGTTTATGGAATTCTCTTCCGGTTACCATTCGACGCGCTCAAACTCTTCCCGTTTTTAAGTCACTTGTTAAAGCCCATTTCCATAGATTAATAATTGGTCTCGCGTAGCGCAGCGGAGACCAATTATTAATCTATGCCCATTTCCTATCTATATGATTATGTTAACAACTTATTTACCTCAGCATTGGAACCGCTTGATAAACCTGTGTCTTGTTTGCAATAAGTATTGTGCAACACTTGTGTCTACATATGTACTTTGAATGTATATAGAACGCATAATTGTTAAGTATGGATTAACTTTTAAATTACTTTTTTAAGTGTCAATTAACGTATATGTTCTTTATTTTTGTGTCTGTGTAGTATGCCTGCGCCTTACCCATGTTATTTTATTAAATCCTACCCGTTGGTTGCCTGTAAGAAATTGCTATAGCGATAAGGCCGCCATTGTACATTGCAAATCTCTTATGTAATTATAATTTCTTGGTGCAATAAAGAGTTATATTATTATTATTTTTTATTTTTTTAATACGAACCTTGTGTGCTGTCGTCTTCACCGCCAACCCAAATAGTTCCCTTGTAGTCCGGTAAGGTTGCGCCGACTTGCTGAGCCACTGGCATGAAAATTTCGATCGTGGCTATCGCCTTCACATTGCAATCTGCAAACTGTCGTTTCACTTCATCTGTAAAACCCCAAGTTTGTCAATATGTCATGAAATGCGAATTTTTGAAATTGGTACTAAAGTACGTTAACACTATTAATCAATCTGTGACTGCGACAGTTTAGTTTAATTTCAGTCCTCTTGCATCTCCTAGTCGCGCCTAGCCTACGTAATTTGAAATATCCGTTTTTGGCAATATTAAGAAACAAAAGACATCGGCCTTATGTACTTGACACGTTGGAAAAATATACATTTCGATAAAACTAATATAGTGAAAACTAATATAGAAGTGGACGTTGTGTATTTTGTAATTATTTCCTAAGAATTATTTATCAAAATGGCAAAAATATTTCATAGTAATGAGAGAAAAGTGATATAAAAGATGTTTTCATATTTTACGTGAATAAAAATGTTGCGGCAGGTGCCCGTGTGAAGAATCCACTGGGAATCCCTACTGCGGAGATGAATGATACTTCGATGTTATTTGAAAGTCGGACTGTATATTAGTGATAATTATGTCCAAAGGCTTTTGATGTGCGGCGCGATCGGTTACTTGTCGTCAAGTGCCCGTCCGTTATATCGGTTCGACGAGCTGTCAGTTGTGTCATGCTGACACATGCATGACGATGATGTTGACGCACGCCGCGGGCGCAGCTACGCGGCCGCGGCTGTAGACGATGTTTCGTCAACAAAAAACGAAGAAAAGATTAATTTCCATTTCATTAAATGACATTGTCAATTTTTTTGTTGACATGACACATTCAACGTGTTGCCACTTAAAGGTGATCAGTAGCGACGCCAATGCAGGGTCTTTATTTTCCTGGTCGGACTATAACTAATAATCCGTTTTATTGTGTTCTGTTGTTAGAAAATACATTTATATGATGCCCTAATAAAACACCATATCAGCCCCTGACAAAACAGTTATACGGCAGAAGGACCAAAGACTTCACTACTCGATACCTGACATGAATGACAGTGGTTTATTACCAAGAATGCGAACCATGCGATATAATGAAGAAATAAACCAAAAAACGCACCAGGGTCAACCGAGCTCCTCCGTCAAAATGCAACCGTAATTACGCTAAAATGACTCGTAAATTAATATTTACTTAGTGATAGTATCTAACTATACGTATCTCGTGTTTTCAAACTCGTCTAGACACTTCAGTATAACATGTATCATTTATAGACATAGGTTGAGATTACTATCAATGTAGGTCTAGCGTAGAGTCAACGTAAGAAACTGATAAATGCTATCACGTAATGACAGACGGTTTAAACAAAGTTATTATCGACGGAACAAAGGTCCATTATCATTGCTCTGTTGTAAACATGAAAACGTATCTATTATTATTAGAGAAATCGTAAACTTAATTCGCTATTTCCTAGTATAAATTTATTAATCCAATAAAAGGCTACTTGACTGTGTTCATATTTTGACAAGATTTTTATAGGGAACAAAACATACACTAAAAAGTAACAGATTCCTAAACCAACAACAAAATTAAAGCAGTTAAAAAAAGTGGGAGCGTGGTGGGGACGTCTTGCTATCTCTTTTGTACGCACGAAATCAAGTGGGTGTGACGGCATTCCACCACTAAGTGCGTCCTTTTCTTGTTTCTTGACAGTTCCGATTCCACGGGTTTTCAAAGGCTTATAACTAGCGGTTTGCCGCAACTCCGCCTGCGTTAAAAAGTCGCCTATGTTTTACCTCGGGTCTTAAACTATATTTATACCAAATTTTATCAAAATCCGTTCAGCGGTTTGGCAGTGAAAGCGTAACAGACAGACTTTCGCATTTATAATATTAGTATGGAAGTATGGATTTAATATTGAACGGGTTCAAAAAATGCTTTCTGTTTTGAATTCAGGGACTCAAATTTGTGACATGAAATAAAAAAAAAATTCGAGCCTATTGTAGCCTAGATATGCAATTTGTAATATCATAGGATAAATAAAATAGGAAGTAGGTACGTAAAGTTACAGTCCAATCAACATATACAATGTAAAATAACTTAATTGCCCAAATACAGATAAAAATAATTGAGCAAAGGCGGACTTATTGCTAGGCAACCTCTTCCAGTCAACCCTTACGTGGTGAAAAAGAAACAGGGTGGGCTGGGTGTTACAGCAAACAGATGTAGTTTAATATTACTTAATATTATTATCACATATACGCTTTTACTCTGCATCTATCAAGCTATAATTATACCTGATGTTACGTGTTGATTAACCTGTCTCAAACGACCCTGAGTGATAAAATAGGCATAATAATGACCATAATGATAGATCTGTGAATACATAGTTAGCCGGTAAATAAAGACTGCTTGATCGAGTTCCAATTAAATGAAGATATTAAAATTGCATATCTCCGTAATTGATCATGCAAAACCAAGCAACTCAACAAAACTCACAAATTCGCTAAATTCTAATAAATATTTTATGTGTCGAAATCAATGGCCATGACGTTATACACTTTTCTTTCTGTCTAAAGTCTTTGTTGTAAATTGGCTAGTTTAAATTATAACTACTTTTAATTTGGTGATAAATACCCATTTACTACGTACTTACGTACTATTCTGTGATATTAATACGAGTATTAAGGTAAGGCCTGAAAATCCTGAAATCAAGTAATTAGGTAAGGCACAGTAAGTGAATTGATAAGCGAAATTCAAAGAACTTTAGACAAAACCAAAATGTTTCTATATTGAATAGAGCTCTTTCTGAGAAAACCATGGACCCAATCAAGACAAAAACGTAGTAGTACTAACTCAATTGTAAATAGAGTTTGATCAGGTTTGATGAATTTTAGTTTTAATGAGAGTGACGGATTATATTATGTACTTTAGACTTTGGACACACCGACTAATAAACGAATTTCTGATAAAAACGTATGTATAATATTTACAACCAATTTTTACAGATCAAACGTCAGGTAGGTATATTAATTACGAATTGTATCAATGCTTTATTAATAACAATACAACTTACCAGCTGTATACAAAGGATTGGCGAAAGTGACTACCAACCCAGCCTTCATAGCTCCGTATATGAGAGCTGCAAACTCCGGTATGTTCGGCAGAATCAGACCAATTCTTTCTCCAGGATTTAGCCGCATCGGTCCGAGCAGTGCGTGCGCACACCTCTCAATCATCATGCGTAGCATCCCGTATTCGTACCCGCGGTCTGATACTCCACATGTCTGAAAAAATGTGGTATATTAAGTGCAGCCGAAATTTTTCATTTACTTCATGAAGTCTTTTAGGCTGCGTTTCCACCAGAGATGTGCGAGCATGTGTAGCTGTGCTTTGAAAATGTGTGGGCGTTTCCATCAAAGATATGCGAAAAAAATATGTCGTACGAGGATGTGTAGCGGAGCTGTGAAAATGCGCATTAATGTGCGGTGCGAACCATGCGAGGATTTATTGTGAAATTGTGTAATGTGTCGGGGCGGGGGATGCGGTGTAGTGGAAGCGGAACCTCGCAACGCATTCCTCGCATATCATTCTCGCAACACATCCCTTGTAACACATTTCTCGCGCACTTTCTCGCTTGTTTCGTACGTATATATACCTTGCTCCGTTAAGCCGTTTCCACCAGAGCTGTGCGAGGCTAGGTAAATGAAGCGATTCTATTGGTTTTTCAAAAACACATCCCTCGCTACGCATCCTCGCACATTTCTGGTGGAAACGCAGCCTTAGGATGTCCTTGTAAAGATAGAAAGTGCGTTCCGAACCGCTTAGTATATATAAGTAAAATGCAGGACGTCATGTGTTACACATAAGTTTACTAATATAATTATAAAGGAAAGTAAAGAAATAATCGCTACTTAAAATATGCTACCAACTTCTATGACCATTGTGCAACTGAAACAGCGGATTTATATCTATATACTTAGTACATGCCCATATCGTGCACGTTATCCTACTATTAATTCATTAAGTTAAACAAAATAATAAAATCAATTTTATTTAATTGATTAGTTAAGTTTGGAAAAGTTAAAACTGCCACTATCTCTCTATAGTCAGTCTCAGTAGCAAACGTCATTTCAACACAGATGAAATTTCATACTACAAAGTAAGTGACGTATTAGGTAAAAGAGGTAGTCGTTAAAGAGTTGACTGATATAAGAATATTATATCTAGGTATATATCAGATTGAAAAAGAAATTCTAATTATAAAAAACATTTTCTTAGCAACTGGGATTAATAACCTAGTGACCATGAGATAGATGTAAACAGATTTTCGGACAAAAATAGACTTTCAATTGCAACATCTTGCACGTGAAAATTTTTATTGAGCTTTCGAGAGCTTTGACATCTAGTGATACAATATTGTATTTAGGTAATTTATTTCTATTATATAATTTATTACATAAATGTAGCAAAAATCTGTAGTCAAAACAAAACTTCATTATCAATACTAATATACCTACTTATCCGTGTTGTTAAGCGTTTGCGTGACGCAAATAAAAATACAAAATAAATAACTCTGTTCATTCATACTAAAATAACTGCTTAAAATGAATACGGCCATAGTCCAACCTTCAAATGGAATAACAGGAGAAGCGAGATAAAGTATTTGGCACCAGTTGTCTTCAACATAGTTCGTTTCTTTTGTAATATCTATCTATAAAACTGCAATTCATATATGATAATGACACCCGTAAGTATTGATGTTGATTTATAAATTTTATAATCTTTTTTATTTGAAGAAATCTATGGTACGCCATAACGCCACACATTGGGCGTTAAAAAACCCTCAAAACTCTTATATATTTTTTTTACAACATTACTCATGAATTTGACGAGTTAGTTTTACCAAAATTAAAAAAACCGGCCTAGTGCGAGTCGGACTCGCGCACCGAGGGTTCCCTACAAACCTAGTATATAAGTAAACGTTACCCCAATACGACAATCATGTATTTCTATTTAATACCTCTACGAGTTCACGAGGAAATGGGTACCTAGTTATTTTAAAATTATTTAAAATATGTGTATTATATAATGTAAATATAAAAAAACAAAAAAAAATACGGTTTTCGCAATTTTTCCTTTATCTGTGCTATAAGACGTTGTTTCGTCCCTAATTTCAAGATTCTGAGTTCACGGGAAGTACCCTGTAGGTTTTGATTCCCTTGAGTTGAGAGTGTCAAAAATTTGCGAAAAATTGCGGCATAAATGGCTGTATCTTTTAATTGCGTTGGCTTAGAAGTTTGATTTTTTCACAGCTTCAATGTATCTTTTAATTGTGTTGGCTTAGAAGTTTGATTTTTTCACAGCTTCAAGGGACAGATGACCTGAGTATTTGATATAAATTCCAGCTTGATACCTCCATGCGTTTCTGAGAAAAAGGATCTTGACAGACAGACGGACGGACGACGGACAACAAAGTGATCCTATAAAGGTTCCATTTTTTTCCTTTCGAAGTACGGAACCCTAAAAAACGATTATCCAAAACTGTACTTATCCAAAGTTGTCTGTAACAAAGATGTAGGTACAATAAAGAGTATTTGTGTTGTACTGTATAAAAGTACACAACATTGTTTATAATACTATATCAACCCACAATACTATATTTAATTTCGATTTGTAAATCGCTTTATGGCTTTGATGGTTGTTATGAGACGCATGCACGATCAAGAGAAATTTATATTTCGCCCGAGAATAGGCCACCTACTTGACTGTATTCATACTTGGGCAATATTTGCATACGAAACAATATGTACACTAAAAAGTAACCGATTTCGAAAACAAAAAATTGGTTGTTAATTAAGGCAGTAATTGGATTTTAAAGTTTTCTCAAGAAGAAAACTGGGAGCGTGGTGGGGACGTCTTGCTATCTCTTTAGTATGCACGAAACCAAGTGGCAGTGTCGTCACTGCTCACACAGTGCATCCTTTTCTTGTTTATCCTTTTGTTGACAGTTTCCCCTTCCACCGAATTTCAAAGGCTTATAACAACGGATTTTAAAAAATCTTTCTGTTTACAGTTCCTGGTAGTGAAATGTTTGATATGAATTATAAAAATAAATTGAGTAGATACCCAATTATCTGAAACTTTCATGGGCCGAATTTCATGCAATCATATTATAATGGTATAGCAAGCAGCGAGCATACAGATTCGCATGCACTGCTTATGCATCGATAGATACATATTTACAACCTTGACTTAGTTTTTAAGCGTCGTCATCGGAAAACATTACACCGTACTCAATGTTATAATTCAAATTTGAGTAAATGATTAAATAGATGGACGCATACGTGCAAAGAGTTCTCTGTTTCTTTTAAGCTGTAAAAAAAATAAAGAAAAAAAAAAGATGAAACAGTGCTAAGTCACTAGTTGTTTGGTGCAATAAGTAATAGACACCTAAGTTGTTAAAATTTTATGCTATATTATACTAAGGGCGTAAACGATAACTGTAGATTTCTAAAAAAAATTCTTCAAATTTACCTTGTTCATATGACAGATATAGATAGCTAACATACCGTAATAAACGAATGATTAATTTTAAGGTCGCTTGTTGCAGTTGCCTAACGCAATTCCAATTCATAAGAGTACGAATGAAAAAATATTCGGTGTGTTAAAACAAAGCAAACATTTTTTATTATTAATTATTAACTAATTAATATTTTCTTTTTTTCTTTTAAAAAGTTAGCTAAAAGATGGTTCAATGTCATAATTTGCTAACCATCAATTTAATGTAAATTTTCGTCACAAATAAACATTGATATCGTATATTGTCCCTTGCCAAACATATGTCTTGCTCTACTATCTTAGCCTCAACCTTCAAATAGGGACTATTTATAATTCCGTGTTCCTGTATACATAACAGCGTGTATTGCACTATATATACCGCGTAGACCTTTGTACTGGGAACTAATTGATGTGTAATGCACTGGTTCAATTGATTGCTGACCACTTTACTATAATTATGTGCAATCATTGAACGAACTAATTTACATTAGATAACAAATTGAAAGCTAACGACAACGGCGTAAGGTTCACGGCAAATATTAAAATATTAGCATTTTCAATCTCTGTCTATTTAAAAAAAAAATGTTAATTTTTATAATTTTTGAGTAATTTAACTTTCGTAATATTTCCAACAAACACCTGTAACTATCTATTTTGATTTAAGTACTATCCAAAGTGTACATATGGGCATAGTATATTATGAGTGATCTGATATAGATAGAAATATATAATATCTGATATAATTGTTGTCATTGTGTACCTTTGCTAATGTATTTTTTATGTAACATTATGGAAGCTTTATCTTCTTAATGCCATCATGTATTTTTGTGAACCTTGTATCTATCACTGTTTATATTTACAATACATACAATACAAAATTTCTGTATTACCAAAATCAGAACATAATGTACATTAACAACAACTTAGCCCCATGTAAATTTAGTTTATTTGAATAGTGTAATAAAAGATTTTTATTAAATATATCAGATGGATTTGAAAATAAAATTAATTTGAGGTGATAGTGGTATCAGATTTAAATGTTATATGAAAGATATGTCATTTGTTTCAAATTAAGATTTTTTTTTTAACAAATAAAGTTTTTTTTTTTTTTGCTTGGATACTGATTATTTCTACATAATCAAGTTCCTAAGGTATTCTTCTTATTTCATTATTTAAAAACGATTATTTATTTACTTTTTGAATAGACGAGGAAAATAGAGATAAACCATATCATTCACGTTTTTCTTAATTTTAGTTGTATCACCAAAATAAATAAAAAAAATGTGGATGATGACTGTCATTTTTTTAATTTTTTTTAGCGAAAGTACAAATCGTTACAGAACTAGTATTATCAGCAGAATTCAAAAATATAACAAACATATCCATATGTACATAACATGTATCGTCAAAACCAGTACTTAAATAAAGAAAAAACCCAAAATTACTTATAATTCAAAATAATGTTGTAGTTCTTTATTGTCTGTGTCTACATAGGTAGATATACCTATTTATTTTAGAAAAAGAATTAGGATTTTGATTTCGACTTTGATTCATAGAATCAAAAACAATACACGCTACACTACAGAGCTACACATAAAAAATCAATAAGTATTTAAAAAACTCACCACTGCCGGTTTGTCTGCCCATTCCTCAAAATCTTCAAAAATAAAATCTGTCAATGTTTCATTTCCAACTTGTATCTCCCCCCACGGAGAGCTCAAATATTTTGTGTCCAAATCAGGTACAGTTTGAGTAGCAAAATTTCTACCCAAAATACATGGCTGCGATATCTGTGAAAACACTTTGTTATATTTTGTTTTCCTTGCACTTTTTTTAGGCGCGATATTAAAAAGTTGCCGCGCGAGATTCCCGCGTATAACTTTCAAATGTGACATGTTGCCGTTCGATGTTTACGCGCGGAACGTCTGCGTGTAAATGTATTGCCGACGAAGACGCCCAGCATTTTGGCGCGGTCTCCACAGACGTTGTGATCAAAGTCCATTCACATTTATCTACGCTTTGTTTGTTGTAAAATTCTCGGCAGGTAACATTTTCAAATCCTGTAATAATTTCAGATTAGTTCCAAAAATTTGTTTATTTTTTACCGCGATTTCTCAAATGGACTTTGTACATAATTCTATAAGACCTAGGTATATTCTTAATTAAGAATTTAGTGATAATTACAAAGAGATATTTAAATCACTTACCAGTATTTCAACATATTTCACAGAAAATCCATTTTATCTATAAGTTGTTAAGTGTGCTTGTATAAGGTAAAAGGTTTCAGAAGTCGTCGGTAGTCGTCGTCGAACGGCTTAGGATATTAGACAAATAAATAAAAGTATAAGCTTGATATAATCTCAATAGTCTTGAGTATCTTGACCCAATTGGTCAACAATGGCAGTTTTATAATGTAGCCGAAACCACGATCAACAGCTAGTAATTAATGAATTATTATTTAAAATATTGGGCATGTATGGAGTTGTTTAAAGGGTGGTACGTTATAAGTGTATTCAAAGCTTGCACTACTGTTATACTTTCATGAAACACAGGTTTACTTAATAATGGGATGAGTTTGCATTTGGTGCTGGTGGCTTACTACTACTGTTTTCATTCCAACCAAATGCGAGTAGGTAAGCAAGAAGTCGCCTGTAAGATAAGGCGATGGTTAATAAAATAAAAGAAATTACATAAAATTACCATCAACAACAACCATTTATTTTCGTGTCAAATAAAATAAGTTCCCGTATCTTCAATCTACACTAATTTTTGCCATTAATTTATACCTTGTAAATACTCCTTAGAGTGAATTTTTGTACATTTGCATATATACAAATACCTACATTACATATCAATTTTCTATAAATATTTATGTCTACAAACGTCATTTGTGTAAAAACTGAACCAAATTAAATAGTATTCTATTAAATATAAAAAAATATATATAATACGATTTTAATCAATATTCGTAATGAAAAACATTTGTGTTACCAACTAACCTTGGTTATTGGGCATATGATTATTTTTTAATATCAGTAAAGTCATAAGTTCCTGCAATTAAATAAACATAATCTTTCGAGTCAAAAGTCCAACACATAGCCAACGATAGTAATAACTATTATCATCATGATATTTGCTCTTCAAAAATTAGTTATCCGAAAAATTCCAAAATCATCCACAAAAATAAATCTATGTCCGAAATAGCTCAACTGTTTGACAAGAACTTAATAATTTTCATAACAAATAAATAAACAAGATATTAGTTAACAAAACAGTAAAAAATATCAATAAAATTAATTATCTATGGTCCCCAGTAATTACGTGTGCTGCTTGTCTCTGGATTTGGAAGCGAAGGTTTGATGCGTAATGAGTTCCCTGAAGAATCCATCTTGTTTCGCCATAAGGTCAGCATACGTTCCGTTTTCTATTATCGTGCCATTTTCTAAAACTGCCACTTCGTCTGCCGATTGTATCGTGCTCAATCTATGAGCTATCGTTAGCACTGTCCTATCTCGACTGATTTCCTTCAAAGCCTTATCTACTAGGAATTCGGAATAAGCATCTAATGCTGAAGTAGCTTCGTCGAGTATTAAGATTTTCGGGTTCTGAAAACAAAATCCGTGGTTAAAACTTTAGAAACAGAAATCGGGGCAAAAACTGCAGGCTGGAGACTGCCATATTTATTACTAGCTTTTTCCCGCAGCTCCGCCTGCGTCAAAAAGTAGCCCATGTTTGACCCCGGGTCTTCAACTATATTCATACTAAATTTCATCAAAATCCGTTCAGCGGTTTGGCCGTGAAAGCGTTACAGACAGACTTTCGCATTTATAATATTAGTATGGATTATATCATTTAAGTTATATGATTTATAATTTTAAAATGTCACAAAATTATACCAATACTAACTAATTCTTTTGTTTTTATTTTTCTGAACACACATACGCCAATTAGTAAACTATAAAATATTGCTCATAAACAAACGAAATTACTTAAAATTGTCGCATAAGCCAGTTTATAGCCACTTCACACCTTACAAACTTTAAGGCTGCCACAGATGTAGCTATATTATATATAATAATACATTTTATAGTAAGGCATACAACGATAAATTATATATTTTCTATACAAATTTCCTAGCACCGCACACGCAACTATCCATACTTATTGGCGGATAGACTCGCTACACCTGTAATAAGTACCACTTGTATCATCAATGTACTGGCCATCTGTTTGGATGCCAATAAAAACTTTGTTTAATTTCCGAATTAAAGAATGATGGCCGTCTTGCTGTTCCTTTTACACTTAAGGCTTCTTGGCTTGTTGTTAAGGAGACAGCGAATCTGGGGCTGGCTGAAGTTTCCCGTCAGCTCCATTCATTCCTTCTGAATCATTTTACCCATAAGCTGTTCTTTTCGCTGCTGCTCCGTATTCCCAATAACTAAACTTAATTGGTTGTGTGAAATAGTGATTTAGCGGCCGCTACTAGGTAACAGTTAAGTGTGGACTCCTGCTGTCACCTGCACCCTCGCAGCGAGGATATCTCCTCGCCGGTCTCGGAGTAAGCTGTTCTCTGGAAGGCAGGTCAGGTCAGGCAGTTTGTCTTTTGTTGTAGACTGAACAGTGTAGTTTAAAACGCCAGCAGGATTTATTTCGGAAATTGGTCCGTCCGCCCACACGGGGTAACTAGGAGCTATGCTCGCCTAGAATGGGCTATTCTACACGCGCATCCACTTATTGACGCAGGCGGAGCTGCGGGAAAAAGCTAGTAATATATATTTCTTTGACGTCATAAGTGAAAATGACAAACATTACGTTGCTATCCGATTTAGGGCCGATTTCACCACATCGTTCCTATCAAAGAGTAACTAAGCATAAAAATTGGATGGCAGACATTTTCTTTTAGAAACACAGTCCTTACACCGGAATTATACGTGGATTAACAGTATTCTCTTCATTATACGAGAGTAAACTAAAAAACATATCTGACTGTGGTAAAATCGGCTCTTAGAGATAAAAAAAAATAACACAACAACTGATTATAAAACCCCTACCTAACATTTTTAGCTTCAGAGAGCTTTTAAAATTACTGTGAAAGCCGGTAATTAGGTTTAATTTACCTTGACTATAGCCCTGGCGATAGCGACGCGTTGTTTCTGTCCCCCGCTCAACTGCCCCCCTCCCGCGCCCACCTCCCTGTTCCACCCGTCTTTGTTCACCACTACCAACTCGTGAAGGTGGGCTGTACGAGCCGCTTGTAACCACGCGGGCTCCTACAACAATAGGGTCATCATCATTATACATTTAAGAGTTAGGCCCTTGTCGGTGGAGCTTTTTCCATTTTTCTCTATCTTCTTTATTATCTTATAGTAATATTATTGAAACCAGCTAATAATAAATTCATATAAATGCTGATTTCGGAATCGGTTGTTTTTAAGATAA
Organism: Euzophera pinguis; assembly: GCA_947363495.1. Classification (NCBI taxonomy): domain Eukaryota; kingdom Metazoa; phylum Arthropoda; class Insecta; order Lepidoptera; family Pyralidae; genus Euzophera; species Euzophera pinguis. Next base: position 7,295,255 of record OX376170.1, on the reverse strand, counting down.
TTTCAACATCCCATACAAATCAATGACCAGATGACTGGATTTTGTATGGAAGGTCGAAAACATTTTCTCAGTTTTTACATTATTATTTTTTTATTGAAAGTGATTCAGTTTCACATACTAAACACATAGTAAAAATTTCGCTGGTGTTTAGAAATTTCGTACTGTTATATTGTTTCATATAAAAATATTGTCAAAATCATATAGCCTATTCGAATTATTCAACATCATGTAATAAATAAACAAGAAAGAACCGCATTCAATATTTGTATGTTTGACGTCAAACGTTACGCGTGTCTACGTCGGTTTTTGGTTTTTGTGGTGATTTTTTTAAAATCTTGCCATACACACAAATTTGTCATAAGAATGGTTATACTTGGTTCCTAATTAGATTTAAATTTGGTTCAAACAAAGCGAGAAGATGCCATATTTTAGCAGCCACGTTGAGCCGTTGGTCCTGGACGCCACCTGGTGGCCATTAAACAAACCACGTCTGAAGCCCTTGAGATGGTGTAAAACTTTGACGGCTCTGCCATAAAATATGACGGCCGCAGTCACTGTGGCATCTTATTGAGGATTGTTAGTAATTGCGTAAAACTACTAAATTTTCAATGTGGGTAACAGCCACAGCTTATTTACATCCGAAAAACGTTAAGATTTGAGAAAGCTCATGATCGACAAATTATTAGGCATTTATCTCGTAGCGTGTTAGCAATTTGATTTGTATTATAAATACAATCGAAATTTTATAAAGGACATGACTTCTCAACGGTCGGCAATGCGCACAATGCTGTTGCTAGCGTCAATGGGACTGCATTCATTGTATATAAATCGATAACTACCAACCTTTTCATTGTTGCTTTCTATTTGATTCCCATACTCATCTTCAAGAGCACCATATAGAATATTATCCTTAATGCTTCCACTGAATAACACTGGTTCCTGAAAATAGAATACCTTTCAGCTTTCACAGTCATGTATTTTATGTATTAGTACAAAAGATAATAAACAAAAAACCTACTATGAACAAGTTTTGCTCTCCCAAGTTTCATCATCATCATTTCAGCCACAAGACACGACCACTGCTGGGCATTGTTTTCCCTCATACATTTCCAGAGACCGGTTTAACATGTGACGCCCTTGTTTATGATCAAAAGCAAAATTTTTAAAACAACCAACAATATAATGATTTAAGAATCTTCTCGAGTTGAAATGGCTAACTTTTTATAGCCATTTCGTGGCGACGCACGACGTATCAATCAGGGTTACAATACGTCACACAGAGTGGTTCTTTTTGAGTACCCTATTTATATATAAACCACACCACAGAGCTGTAACAATACACGTTAGTTTCCAGAAGAAACATACTTAAATTAATTCCAATAAATAAATACATACCTGACTGACAAAACCAATATGGCTCCTCAACCAAGTCGGGTCCAAGTCTCTTATATCTGCCCCATCCAACAGTATCCTCCCTTTATCCGGGTCGTAAAGCCTCAATATCAACGCTGCTATTGTACTTTTACCGCAACCTGACCGTCCAACCAGCGCAACAGACCTTCCTGGCCTCAGATGCAAGTTGAAGTTTTTGATCAAGGGCGCGCCTTGATATGAATAGAAAATATTATCAAAGACTATCTCGCCTTGAGGCCTTTTTAACGGTCGACGTCCACCTACAATGTTTGTTTTGTTTAGAATATATTACAGCTTTTGCACTACCCTGTTACAGATAATTTGTAAGTTTGTTTGCATAGGAACTATCAGTTGAAACATACCTATATACCTATATGCCTATTGCATTTGCAAGCTTTTTAATGCCTCGTTATAAGTGTGAAAGACAAGATCATATAATTTCAAAGTAAGTGTGGAATCTCCGATTCTTACTTGTAATGGCAGCTAGACTATACCACATATTACTTATATCAGATCTACTAAGTTTCTAAATTAAACCTCAGTCGGAGAAAAAGAAGCTACAGAGAGAATTCACGACTATAATAAAGAAAGAAATAACAAATTAGCAGTCAGTAGTTGCAAAAATTAATTTTATAAATCCATTTTTTATTATTCCATCAAGTTTCTAACAGTTTCACATACATAAAAACTGTTCCACTTCTTGAACTAACGGAAAAGGAGGCGTTTATCGCGATTTTACTTTACATTACCGTTGAGAATATATTCGCGTTAATATTCCAATAGCGTTACATAACAATCGGAAAAGATATAATTATCACAGTTGCTGAATGTTGGCATTGGCACATGTATAATGTTCTATGAATTTAATGTGTCGAATCGTGCATGTAATAGGCATGACAAATAATTTTCGATTTCATGTTTAAAGACCTCACTATAACAGATGCATTAATATAGGAAACAGCTGGAAGAGGCCTGTGTCACAGGACAGGATACGCTGATTACTAATCCTACGGCATGTTAGAAATTATGTAAATGTATTTATTGTACTTAATTGTAGTATTTAGTAATAGCAACAAAAGGCTTAAATAAATAATAGGTACATTGGTAAAAAAAACTTTAACTAAATGAGATATGACGAAGTTAAATTCACGTGCATTTGGATCGATACCAAATGCTCTATACTAATGGAACCTAAACGGCGGACATCAGTCACGCCTAGGTAATTTACAGGGGTGAGGAACAACAAATTTAAATACAGGTATCATGCAATCACATTACTTTTACAATTGTTGACCAATAACATGATATTAATCTTAGACTTACCTTCTACAGGTATAGTAGGCTCTCTATCGATAATCTGCCACAGCCTAGTTGCTGCTCCAATGCCTTTATTTAAATCTGTATAGAAGGTGCTGAGACCCCCAATGCTTATCCCCACATACGCAGCATATAAGAGGAAAGATGTCAGGTTACCAACAGTCAATTGTTCGGTAGCTACCATTCCACCTCCATAGTATAATACAAGAATTATTATTATGTTACCAGAAAGCCCTGTCTGTAAAAAAAAATTGAAAATAAATTTTTAATATTCTTTTTCGATATAACGAATTTATTTGGCTCATATTTTTCAATCCTTACCAAACCATAGAAGCTTCCCACAGCCATTGATTCTTTATAGGCTAACTTGAGCAGATTGTCTATTCTCTGTGCATACAAATTACATTCTAATTTCTCTTTACTAAATGCTTTCACAGTCTTTATATTTGATATTTTTTCTTCAGCTAGCTGCAATGAAAGAAAACATGTAAACAATAAAAATTAATGTCATACATATACATACACAATAATATTGCATAATTACTCAGTAACTAATTGTTTTACTGATGTCATGATCGATAAGCATTAGCATACAATATATTACAAATAGTATTACAACATTATTCACTGCACATATAAGGCTTATTCAGGGAAGTTATTAAAACTAAATAATTTTTGTACAAAAGTGCTAATTAAATATGCTGGAGGTTTACATTAAAAGAAGATATACTAACACGAAAATAAAATATTGTATGCCTAACGGCGCGCACAGGGAACTATAGGTATATTTAACAAACAACTATGTCCTAAATAGATTGACAAAATATTTTCTTGAACTGAAATCGCTACTAGAAACTCGCCTGGTCAGACGTTAGTATTTAAAAAAAACTTATAATACCTCACTTGTCTCTGCCAAAGTATCTTGCATCTGTCGAGTTATACCACGCACGAATCGTCCATAAAAAACTGCCAAAATAGAAACGGGAGGCACCACGCATAGCCCAATCATAGCCAAAGACGGCGACATGTAGATCTGACGGAAACAAAAAATATTGGAATTAATTCCTGTAAATAGAATAAATTCCTCTCATGAGGAAATTATTCTATTTCTTCTTTCTCACTTTCCTGGCTGCCTAACGGCATCTGTCACAGCCTGTCGACTGTCATCTACCGGGACCAATGGATTAACGTGTCTTCCGAAACACGGAGGAGCTGAGATAAAATATGCCACTAATGGCGGCCAGATGGACACATCCAACAACATGGAAAACAAGAGATTTTAAATCATTTTATATGAGTGGATAGTAGTTAAAGGTTTAAAATGTTATCCATATGCAAAGATATTAGACCGATCATATTGAGCAAGACAAAGCCATAATAATGTCCATTATTAGTTAATCCTGCTTACACTTAGAGCAACTTATTTGTCATATAAAGATATTACCTATATATTTTTATCTGTCTGATTATAAATAAACCACTACATTATTTTTGTAATATGATAAAAGATGTTTATATACTCGTAATAATCAGACAACTCTCTCTAATAGGTGTTCTTTATCATTAATAGAATTCTGTAGAATAAACTGTCATTGATGTATTCATTCTCTCTCTGTCTCCTTTAAAACACTTATTTGAGTACTTATCCGTAAAGCCAGTTATAACCAACATTTCAATACATTTTTTAGTTTAAATTAGAATATAAATAATTTGCAATAAAACTTGCCATCATCCCTGTGCCCGCAGAGACCATCAGAAAGGACCTCAGACCATCACTAAGATTCTGACTGAGGTTACGACCTACAAGCTGTGTGTCTGCCGACAGTCTATTAATTAGTTCTCCAGTGGATGTCCTTCCAAACCACGCTGGCTCCTGACGCATTATAGCATTATAAGCCTGCTTTCTAAGTGCCTGTGTCATTCTTTGACCTGTTAACAAGGTCAGTTTATCAACTGGGACAATTTTTATCTTTTTTTTATCAATATTATTTGAATGAGTTGCTTATGATAACATGTAATCTTTTAGATGAGTATGGTATAGCCAAAATATGAGTACATAAGAAAACTTGTAGTGTCTAGACACTATTTATATTTTAAATTACTAACTGATTAACAAAATGCATAATTTAAAAATAATGTTTAAAAAAGGTTATAAATAATCGAATTTACAGTAAATATTAACTGCGGACAAATTATGACTTTTTAATGTAGGTTTCTGTTTAGTTAATACACATTTGTTTTGGATGATAATAAATAAAATTATTACCACAAACTTTATAATACATAACATTAGTCATTTCTTATTCTTTCACATTGATTTCCTTCTAGCACTATAATGGATGAATAGATGATTCACAAATAATAAATTATAGTTTCCTATATAATTTGTTCAAGTTTTTGCCTACTTCACAGTTTTAGAATCAAGCTAATATTACATGCCTGTTTATAGCAATGACAAAGCAACAATATGATGACATAAACATGATGTGATGATGTAGCCTGAAATATGGTTTATCACATTCAGAAAGCTTGTGAAAAAGGTATTTTAATACTTATTCATGAATACTGTACTTAATTAGATATTTTGTAATGTGTATTATACAAAAAGATGATGTCCAAACAATACTTACCAGATATTGACATGAGATACACTCTTGCAAAGTTACACAGACCACCTAATAGGAAGACACCACATAGCATTAAACACAGTGCATCCAATTTCTCTCTAGCTGCACCAAGGTCATTTGAAGAGTCATAAATTATGTCTAGCACCTTTCCTAAAGAAAATGGAACTGCCATTGTGACACTGGACGACACAATGAGGAAGCCAATAGCACCTGAAATAGTATATCAGTTGAGATTACACATTAGAAAACTATTTTAAAAGCCGGCAGAATCATCTGGTTAGGTAACACAATAATTTTGACAATTAAAAACTCATTAATAAGGAAATCATTTAATTATCTAATTCTTTAAATAAAATATACATTTAGGGGCCAATCACACAGCTTGAATTAGCCTCAAAGTAAGTTTAAGAATTGTCTTAAGGAATACTAACTCAACAACACTATATTTTATAACAAATACCTAATATAAATAAACATCCAAGATCCAGGCCATTCAGAAAAAGATCATTTTCCATCTTGACCTGACCAGGGATTGAATTATTATGTGTGACATCATAGTTTGAGGCACTATGTACTTTATTTTGTATATTATTTTAGGGACGATTGGCACAAATGGTATATAGTGAAGATAAAAATCAGTATACATCTAGATTTTTGTACTTTGAGCAGGTACCTAATTCCGTGGCTTTGTAATATACCATTTATGTGGAATATAATTAGATATATGTTTCAACATTTACCTGTGAGGGTCCATTTTTCGGGCTCCGCTAAGCTAAACAATCTCTTTAACTCTGATCCCTTTAATTTTACGTTAATTTTGTCTGACGGAACAATAGTCTGTTTTTCCTTCAAAGTTTCTAAGTGGCTGTTTTTCTTCTGAGCATCGACTTGACTGGTATAATAACGTGAGTTTATACCAAAAGCCCTATTTCTCTTAATTGAAGATCTTTCGTAATAATTTCGTAAAGCTGGAGCCTTGTGACTAGAATATAACCTGAACCCACAATGATTACACGAAGCACTTTGTGACCACAATCTACAAAATAAATTTATATTACCACGAGACAGATTTGAATTTAATTGAATATGGATAAAGCGCTGTAACATTTTTAGGATTTGATAATTTTTCCACAAAATTGAAAACATCCGTCTGTCTTCATGTCTTGTTTGTGTTGTAATTGTAAATTAAAATGTCAAATTCAATAAAATTGTGTCAAAATCATTTTGTGATAGATGTCAATGTCATGTTCATATTTTTTTATATGGCTGTTACGAGACGTATTTAGCCGATTGCAATTAATAAAAACACAAAGTGGATAAGTCAAATCACGGGTATAATAGAAACGAATGAGCAAGCGAGATGTTTTCTTACACCTTGTATTGCGCCATCTCGTTTACTCACTCGTTTCTGCTTTTAGAGATTAAGGAAGGTAAGGCCCCATGAGCTTTGCAACGAGTGAGCAAGCGAGATGTCGAAGCAGTAGGCGACAATGTCGCCTGTATTGCACTGCACCATCTCGTTTACCCAAATGCTCACTAGTTTCTGCCCTGAAATGGTGGTAGTGGTAAAATTCTAAATCTATGGTGGTTAGGCTTCAACAGAAGTATCAGGGGAAGTAATAGGGTTATCGATAGATAGCAGTTGTGAGGCTGTGTCAGATGCCTTAGGGTAGCCTGAAAGATTTTGACAGTGTTGGCCACTAACACACCTCGGGTCATGTTCCTGTTGGTCTGATTTACCTGTAGAAAGTCCTAACCTTCATTGTAATGATCAATTTCGCCAAATCTTGGACCATGACTTACAGCGTGTCCTAGGCTCCGAAGCGTAAGCTGACGACGCAACTAGGAATACTCGCTAGGATGATAAGTATCAGGGGACTTACAACGGGCAAAACAAGCATGAAAATTACTATTAGTGCATGTTTTATAAAATTATACTAGTCTAATGACATAAAGAAAAATTTCTGCAAACCGCTTAAAAATTGTTTTTTGGAGTTTCAACAAGAAGCGGTTCTAACGACGACGCGGAGGATGAGAAATTGACTTTAAACTAACACACTGCATAACTATTCAAAATATAAAAATACAGAATTAATATAGGAAATTATTTTACGAATCGAATGATGTGTGATACTAATACGTTCATAGATTTTTTTTAAATTGCTTTAAATGAAAAACAAGATTACTATTCACGAATCATATATTTCAAATAACAACCAAATTTTGACACGGGCACTGGTAATGTAACACAAACATGCAATTCAATGTTTAGAATTCAACCTAATCTTAAGAGTAACTATTGTATAAGAATGAGGCAGAATCTCTCTAATTGCCATTTTTTAAAGTACTGAAACCGGAGATATCTATTACTAAACGATATCAAAGAGAAACCGAAACAAGTTTGAGTTTTGTATGCAACTAAACTTTTATTTTACCCTCTCTCTAATAATATTTTTAACTAAAATGTGTTTCGTCTCGTTTTTTTATTCATTATTATTTATTTAGCCATACTTCCCTACTAATATTAAAAATGAAAGTCTGTCTGTTACGCTTTCATGGCCAAACCGCCTGAACGGATTTTGATGAAATTTGGAATGAATATAGTTGAAGACCCGGGGACAAACATAGGCTACTTTTGACGCAGCCGGAGCTGTGGGAAACAGCAAGTTTCATAATAAAAGGGATACAGAGTATTAAACCTAAATTAGTACAAAGGTGCTTATGTCAAATGTAGGTAGACTAAACATATTTTAGTTAAAAAGGCCTAACAAACATTTTTTAATTTCATGCATAAGGCGGTTAAAAATCCTTAGGTTTATTAAACGTGCAAGAACAAGAGAACAAATTGCCCCATATTATGAAACATTTGCTAAACCCATGTTAACTAAATTATGTTGTCCCTTTCGCTCCAATCCATATTTAACGTAAAAGACAAGACAAAACACATTTTAGTTAACATGGGCTTAACAAACTTTTATTAATATGAGGGTTAATTTCGAAATTCCATACCTATGAATTCCTTTTCAGAAGAAAATAAACAATTTTTCACAAGTTTATAATAAAAACACAACGTCCACCTTTGTAACTCATTCATTCCTGTGCAGTTAGTTATTGTTTTGTTTTTAGAAATATATAATAATAAAGAGTATTTGTATTGTATTGTCCGTAAAGAATGGCACACATAGAAAATATGTGCACATATGATAGTTTATAATAATAATAGTATCCTAAACTATGAAGGAACAAAACATTTCTGTGTTATAGCCCGACCAGGACAATAACAACCCTGCATTGGCGTCGCTACTAATCGCCTTTATCACAGACGTATAATAGAAGCAGACCCAACATTAAATCGTAGCTATAGTTATACTTTTAACTATGACTTGCTGTCTTTTTCTTACCCATAACGTCGTAATATGCGCCGTCCTGTTTTTTCATATGTAGCAACACTAACGCAAACATAAACAAATGACGACGCGAAGCCCGAATAAGGTCGGCCGCCATATTGATGAGTGACGCCGTCGATGTAAATCTGACATTTTTGTACCAAAATATAGTGAAATAGCCGTGGATTTTGCTTAAATAGTTGTTAAAAAACAAACTGAAAAGTGGTGAAGTGAAGTGCGTACAAATGTAACAGTGCAAGTTATAATAAAACACCAGGATTAAGTGTTCACCGGTATGTATGAAGTCTCTTTGTTTACAATAGATTATTTGTCGTGTTAATTATTTTTCTTAAAGCTGTTGTAGTTAAAATACTGATTTACAAAGATAGTGAACACTTTCTAATACCTATCAACTTCGTAGCATCGGCTATTTTTTTCTAATCTTAAATTTTTTGTTAGAGGCATCTATATTTGACAGGTCTTGTACTTGTAGAATTTAGTGGGCCGAACTCAGGGTAAACATTATTTTATATTACTAGTATGTGTTGTGTACCAATATCAGTGTTATCAATTTATAGAGTGAGGCTATATTATTAAATCAATAATGAACTAATTGCCCCAAGTATATATGAGTGTATATTATGTTTATTGTTACTAAATAATGAGTTCATTTATTAGTATAGCATTGTATCACTGGCAGAAAATACATATCCTATATAACCGTCTCAAAGATAGAAAACCGCTTGGGTTATTCTATGGATTCATAATTTATTTTATTTTATTAAATAAGGTACCTACGCACATAGTGTTGGGTATATAATATTACGAATCTAGATATACACTAGAGTTATATACAAACATTTAAAAAAACAAAGAAACAAATGTTTCAGCTTTATACATAATTAGTATAATTAAGTTAAATAGATGCCCATGTTATCGGTATGGTTTCAGGTTCCCAAAGGATAATGTTCTTAAGGAAATCTGGGTGCAAAACATGAACCGTGAACACTGGTAACCCACCTCGAGCAGTGTTTTGTGTTCTAAGCATTTTGAACCACACCTAAAAGATACTAGTGCATTCTGCACAATACTTCAACCAAGAGCAATCCCAATTTTATTTGAAGAATATTCAGAAGTAAGTGTGATACATGCTTAATTATTTTAAATATAGACTTTCCTTGTATTAACTGCCTTCTTGGTTCAAACATCCAAAGTTCGTGGGTTTGAATCCCACAGGAAGTACTAGTTACACACGTTTCCATGCTTCAGAAGGCATGCTAAACCGTGGGTCCCTCACAGACATATAAGACGTAAACAGACGGAAGGTATGCTATTACTTAGCGAAGCACAAACACACACATGCAAAACTATGCAGCCTGGGCTGTATCTAGTCTAGGGTAAGTTGTTTACGATAATGCTTTCCATGATTTCAAAGAATGTATGAATGTTGTGTGGAGTGCATGATCTGAGATCATTTATACGGTATTCTACTCTATTATTTTTAGTGTTCACCGATCTAACAACGCAGATTACAAAATGGCGTCACGGCCAAAAATTGCCACGCGTAGCTTAATATCTATGTGTGAGTGAATGTTGCTACAGGTGTAAAAAAGAGATATCGCCATATAGATCCGAATACGTGAGAAAAGGACAACAACAATTACTTGCTACATAAGTATAACTATTAACTTATGTTCCGTCTGTGTACGTCTTATATGTCTGTGGGGTCCCTTCATGATTCTATTCATTAGGTTTCCCTGTATAAAGATTGTAGAAGTCAGATGGCAGTCGCTCCATTATAATAACCAAATCTGTTCATCAAATTTGGGATCATCATTAAAAGCATACCTCAGGCTCTGAAGCTTTATGCTGATGATGCAACCGCTGGAAAAACATGTTCAGATAACGACAAATTTTCCTTGCATATGCCCAGATTTATATGTTTTTGGAAAACACAGCTTTTGGTTACAAAGAAAAGAAAAAGATAGTGTTTAAAAAAGTTTGTCCCATATACATTATATGTTTTTAATTTCTGTCATTTTTTTTTGTTTTACAGAACGAAGAAAACTTGCCACCAACTGTATCTTCTAGGAAAAGATGTGCTGCTGGAAATTTTGTATCTTTATTACAGGATGTACAAAATTATGATGTACCTGAACCCCAACCATGTTCTTCAACCCAAAAAGTATAAAGCTAAACAGTTTAACTTGACTGAGAGAAATTATGTGAAAAAAATCATATTGTTTAAAAATATATAATTAAGAAACAACTATTCGGTGATTTTATTTCCGTATTTCCCGTAATTATCAATATAAAAATATAGGATTTACTTCAAGTAGTACCTGCTTAACTTACCAACCATATATACAATACAATACTTACTACACAAGCATGATCTTTTGGCGGATTATCAAATTTAACGTTTCTATATACAGAGATAACAGGATCTGACGATTTTGAAGGTGGAATTAGTCCATTATATAGGTACTAATTAACTTTCTTAAGAAACAAATACCGAAAAACGAAAAAAAAAATTTTTCTCCATACAAACGCTGATCAGCTGATTGGTCAGTTTATATGGGAGACCAAATTTTTTTTATATTTCGATACATGTTCCATGGGGAAAGTTGATTAGTGTCATGGACTTCTACCGTTAAAATAGTTGCAGTATATTTTGTTAGACGTTATATACAATGGAGAGAGCGAGGTGAGGCATGAGATAAGCGGGGAAGGCATATCAGCCAAAAGATCATGATCAAGTAGTACCTACATATTTAATGTTGATTACATTCAATAAAATCAATATGTAAAGCTTAGCCAATAAAGTTTATTAGGCCCTAGTTCGGCCCTGTCCGAATAACATTTGTGTATGTAGTAAACCAGCTTCACTAGACGTCTGTTATATTGGGTCTGCTTCTATTATAAGTCTGTGGCCTTTATGTTGCATTATGTTGTAGTGTCATGTCAACAACAAATTGACATAACTTCTCTGTTTTTCCCCATGGTTTTTCCTAATGGTTGATTGGGAGAGAATGCTTTTAGCATTATGTCCGCCAATTTTAAAAGTATTTTTTTTACTTAAATAGAAATAAATCCTTCGTTTTTATTCGCGTCAAATATAACATCTTTTATATTACTTTTCTCTCGTTACAATTAAATATTTTTGCTATTTTGATAAACAAATCGTAGGAAATAATCACAAAGTAAATACGTTCACTCCTGTCTCTTTTTGGCAGATGACATTGAGATGACGAAATGTTACATGAATGCATAGTTGCCGAAGATTGCTATTTTTCTGGTCGGGCTATATAAATACCTTTTTAATAAAGTACTAAAAACTGAAATATATTATTTATGTTGCATAAAGATTTAAAAAATAATAAAGGAGTTTTAGTGAGACCCAGCCTAGCTCTACGCAAGCAAAATGAAATTAAGTAATGCCTAAAATATGTATGCCTAATAAATGCTAGTGATAATACTTGAACAAATGAAATATGTTACTAAAAGTGATAAAACGTATCACTACAAGTGTGCACGGATTAAAAAAAAAATGGTGATGACCATAACACCATATGACCAAGAGTGTAGTCATAAAATTAACAAACGTTTCTGAAGCCCATTTCAACCAAAATGTTATTTGTCTCGTTTTTGCAAGTTAAATATCAATCAGTGGGAAAGAGACAGAACATGGTAAAATGGGCTTAGCAAAAGCGGATGTATTGATGTCACCAACTTCATTATTTTGGCCGCAGCAATCTTACAAGAAAGAATGGCGGGTGGAAGGTGAATAAGAGACAGCGAATAACATTAATTTCACATACGACGACACATATAAATATATTTTTAGATATTTAAAAAGTCATGTAGTAAAAATATATAAACTAAAACTAAACAATGCCTAGATTACATGCTTGTGTATTTAAGAAAAATAAGAAAAGCTAACATTTTGCGAAATATATTTTTGTAATATAAGTAAATAAAAACTTCCTGTGTATTTTTTGATTCATAATTATTTAACAGAGAATAAATAATAAATATACTTTCTGACTAGGTATTTGTAATATACATGTTTTATACATATAATTACGTCAACTCCTCGTAGAAATTTGAAGTATTTAATTTTAGCCTTGAATAAAACAAATTATGGGTGTATTTTGTTTCACTAAGATAACGTAAATATAATAATGTCCACATTTTTCACAAGAACATTCGTTTTTTTTTAAATTAATTCGAACTTTAAACTTCAAATTTTAAGACTGACTTAGGCATAAGACCTTTAACATAATATCGCAATTAAAATAAGTATATTTAAGCTTCATTGCACATAATCTTACTTATTCGTGTAGATATAATATTATATAATTTCAAATACTGACATAATTACCTATAACATTAACCTTAGTACCAATTTTAAATTATTTGCAATAAATTTGTCATGTTTTTAATAAGTCTGTGTATAAAATATTTATTGTGTATAATATACTTTGTAGTATAAAGTTTTCGACCGCCATAAACTGTAAGTGTTGTCGAATTTTAATAAGTAAACTCCCTCGCCGGGGTATGTATGCGATCCGGCGTAAACCTGCAATAAATAAAATGCACACATTAGTATTTATAAAAGACAACATTAGTCAAGTTACTGACCGAATGATCAATCAACACACTAGCTGTTTCCCGCGGCTCCGCCTGCTCCCAAAAGTAGCCTATGTTTGACACCTGGAGTGCTATTTTTGAAAAGTGTGACTCAAGCGAATCGGCAAGTCGAATAATTTTTGTTCGATATTGAAGGATTTTTCAATCGACATATATGTCAATTGAAAAATCCTCATCAAAAAAGAGCTCCAGGTCTTCAACTATATCTTTACCAAATTTCATCCAGAGCGGCTTCATCCATCCATCCACACATATTCGAATATTAAGATAACACGGTGAAATGTGACTGAAATGTGGCATAGACAGTTATCGGTAATTATGACGTCCACTGAAAGGATTCCCAGAAATTCCATAGAAACCCTCAGGCCGCCGTTGGCGTTTTTTGTTGGTACCTTACATTGGTAGACATTATATGATAAAATTGTGGTTAGCTAACTTTCATGAAGAAAGGTGTGCTTAGAATTGTTTGACTTAATACCGACAGACTACTCCTTATCACCGCACTACTGGCACTCACCACGGATACGGGATTCATGCTAGGACAAGGGAATGAACACTCTGCTACAGTCTTTCCTGGTGACTTGACAAAGGGCTTAAAATTATATGATATATATTTGTCATCAGCAGCAATAATATTAGGTCCTTACATATGAAATTGGCGTTTTGTCGTACTGGCCGCCACTTTAATCACAAATTTTTCCTTTTTGGTTAGGAATTCCAAATTAAAATTTATACAGCTATTTACAGGTGTTTTTAGTAAAGGGATCAATGAACTACCTATGAGATGGCAAAAGTGCATAGATAACAATGGTTCATACTTTGATTAAATAAATATATTAAATAAAAAAATATTCGACATTTTGTTTCTTCCATACAAAACGCCAATTTCATATGTAAGGACCTAATACTTCTGTGATGTTGCGAGAGACTACAGTAAGAGTTTTCCATCAAGAGGGCCGCATGCTTGTGTTTCCCATTCTTGGAGGCCCCAATATGATAGTCACCTGGACGCCCAGGACACTATACAACAGCGGCGAGTCCGATACCTTAAAGGTACTAAGTCTATTCGGTCGCGTACGCACGTGCTTTAATGTGTGTGTTACTCGTAGGGTTGCTTATTTATCGTATCTACGTCATAGTTGTCGCAGCAGGGCCGCGGACGGTCATCCATGCATTGTTTTGCTCTAGATTTTTATTCTAAATCTGCGCGTTGAGGTGCGGTATCTATTACGGGTGTAAGTGTCCGTTCTGTACGTCAGTTAATTAATAATTATATGACTTGTGCTAAACAAAGCAATTTTTACCTACAGAAACAATAACAAAAATAGGTAATGTTACCTCAGTGTGACAATCCCTACGATACAGAGACACGACGAGACTCACGAGCGGCCGCGCGCTGCTCCCTGTTCGTCGTTCGCAGCCCGTCTCCAGATCAGTACTATTGCCTTGGATTGTGTATTCTGAAAGATATTATTTCAGTGAGAAAACATTTTTAGAATATTTTTGTCACACTAATTCGTAAATGTTAAAAGGTCAAGATCCCTGGGGGCGAGTAGTCTACGCTAAGTAGTCACGACTACATTCTGCCATCCGTAACCCCGAAACCAGAACGATAGGAACATGATCCGGGTATGTTGTATTGTTTCATACCGTTTGGTACGGACCACAAAAGCAGTTATTTAATGATGTAATCATTTGTTGCAGAAATATTACCTTCATCTCCGTAACCGTCGTCATCAATGTCTTCTTCTTCGTCACTTTCTGACACCTGTATGGTCACTTCACTTGTTGGGGACTTGCTCCATTCGAAATACAACCCGAAACCTGAAACAGAACACGACAGGCGTGAGCTACTTATATTCCCTTTTTCTTCTTCTTCTTGTCGAGTCAAAATGGCTATTGACTGCACTATATTAAATTACATTATATTCCCTTTATCATATACCAGAGCAGTTTTTAGGATACTATACCCTTCCGCGTTCATAAGCACTCTTTTTGTACGGCCGTCTTCTTCAGCTTAGCGGGTTCCCGGTTAAATCCTCCGCTGGTTCTGTCAGAGGCCATGTCCGCTTTTCTAATTTTCCACTTTAACTTTCAACATCTTTAGTCGCGAGTTCATCAGCACAGAGATCCTGCCTTGCGTCGGTAACTACTAAGCCCCGGAGTAGGCGGTATGGCCATACACTTGTTCCTAAAATAAAATTTCGATTTCCGCAACGCTAGATTACGCTCAGATACGCCACTGCTCATGTCGATTCTCTTGCTACTATTAGGAATATTTTCAAATAATGACGTGTTAGCATACTCGCTATGTAAATTTTCCCCACTTAACAGGGTGGAGTGACGCTCTGTAAGACTACTGTTATTGTTAACCAGCACTAGTCACCGCGGCAGAGTGTTTGAACCGGCCGCGTTAATGTTTACCAATGTCGTAGTGGTCGGTGGCGAACTCCCAGCACAGGCGGGTGGCGCGGCGATGTGTAGGCACGCGCACCGTGACGGTCTCGCCGTGTCCCACCACTAGTCGCCCGCCCGCCGCCGCGGCAGACTGTTTGAACTGCACGATGTCCGCACGCGTCCATAGGTACGCTTCTTCTACAGCTGGAAATCCATCTGTAAGGGGGTGGTACGTGTTCTCATTCTTTCAAAAGAAAACAGAAAACCTGTTAAAAAAATATTATCTTTTACGTGTAAATACGATCACGAAGTTAGCGGTAAGCTATGTTTAACCCCGGGTCTTCAACTATATTCATACCAAATTTCATCAAAATCCGTTCAGAGGTTTGACCGTAAAAGCGTAACAGACGGACAGACGGACAGGCTAACTTTCGCATTTATAATATTAGTATGGATTTGTACTTTGTTTAGTTACCTATTTGTATTTTGATTATTTAGTTTTTCATGGTAGTTGCAAAATATTGCACTGTCATTTTTTTTGCTACTTAACTCATTAGCAGTAATAAAATGGTAAGGCTGAATAAACAAGAATCGATCATTTACCATCCCCGTCGGATTCTTCGCCTTTAGACTCTTCAATATATTCTTGCGTGTCCGTTTTTTCTGATGTTTGCATTGACCTGAAACAATGGAATTCACAATATTAATAATAATTATTAATTCGGTATTTTCACAAATTGTGCTCAGGTCTGGCCTGGTATTTCCTGTGATTTCCTGGTAGTTTCAGTTGTTAAGAAATGTTAAGATGTTATGTTATTAAAATTATCTGAATCTAATTGAAGAAATTTCCGGACTATACTAAAAGTGTTTAGTATTGCAGCTTTTTGTAAAGTTATGTATGTAAATTTCGGTAAGTCTAATTGTACAAGGCGTCTGAAGATATGTTTAGGTACAACACCTGTAGTGGATATAACTATAGGCACTATAAAGACTGAGTTCATTTTCCACATCCTTTTAATTTCCTCCTGTAACTCTGTGTATTGGTCGAGTGGTACCATAAGGCATCCTTGAAATGAAACAAAGTAAGTTATAAATCAGTTTTTTTGGCACTTTTTGCCTAGGTATCTATTACTTTATTTTATTTTTTACTCTATTCTTTTATAATTTTCAATTTTTGTGCTAAGAATTGTTATTATAACCTGTGTCATTCCTCATTGGAGTTTTCTCAAGCAACCAATTAAGAATATCGTTTTCAAGGAAAGTTCGAGGACTTCCTTATGGCTTACTTTTTCATGTTAAAATTTGCAATAGTAACGCCGGTACAAACTAGGCCTCGGTATTGATCCTTATCCATATAAATCATTCCAAATTCGAAAAATGGTTTAATACCTGTAAATTACTCTTTGAATAAATAATAGCGGACATTGCATTCCAAAGATATTACGGATTTTGTTTTTTGTTACAATCCCTTCGCGTGGCGAAACGGTACGAAGTACACGCTTTCTTCCCGTGGCGCTTAGGTATTGTCAAATACGATGAGGAAAAAACCAGTGGTATCAATTTAAACGTACATTCTGCGTTCCCAATGAAGATTGACGTTAGGCAGGCGGTCAGTCGTAAAACAGGCCAAAATAATAGGAATGGAATCACGCAGGAGTGCTTTCTTTGAAAAGTGCGACTCACGCAAAATCGCCGAGTCGAATAATTTTTGTACGATATTAAACGATTTTCATTCGACACACATTTAAAAAATCAAATCAAATCATTTATTGATTTAATTTTTTTATAAAAAATTACAGGTAGTTTAAGTTAATAAAAACCTTTATTAAAAATAGGGCTCCAGAAGGAAAAGCGTCATGGAAGCGGGAGCTGAGGACGCAATCCTAAGGAGGGTTGACGTTGGGCAGGCGGCCAGTCGTAAAAACATGCCAAGATAATAATAGGAATTAAAGTAACCGGAAGGCATGCATGAGACTGAGGGAGTGTTCAAAAATTTTTTAGTAAATATTTACGGTTTAAGTTTACGTGTTTGCCCCGTGGATGTTTTAATAGGGGATGATCTGATACTATCAGCTGGGTAGACAGATGTTAAGAGAGTGTACACGGGACGACCAAGTGGAAAGCCACCAGTCGGTCGTCCCAGGTACCGCTGGAGAGACGAAGTTACGAACGACTTGGAATTTAAAAAAATATCACATTTGATTCCTCTGAAAGTGAACTTGAACTTGAAAAATCGATCTTGACTGCTCTATGGGGCACATCGGTAGACGTACCAATCAAACATTTAACGTTTCGATAGTTTGACTTTGACACTGACATTAACTTTTTTTAAATTTTGATATGCCTACCGAAGTGGCAGAGGCATATGCCCATAGAGCCATAAAGATAGATTATTTTCGGTGGCGGGATTCACCACCACATCATGAGATGAATACATATGGTATTTCATCGGTTAAAAGGACTATTTGACTCGGCCTTAGGGAGATCTATGTAACCGGTTTTGAAAGAAACGCTAAATGAAGATGTTAGCTTCGACCTAGTACTACATAATTTGTATAAACGGACGAAGTTGGGACGGGCTGCTAGTATTTATATAATTCTTCATTACTCATTGCTTGTATCTGTTCATTGTCGTACATGCTGTAGTTGCCACTAACTATCTTGCCTTTCTTAATATTAAGTTTACGGCATTTGTCCAACCCGAAATCCATTTTTATACTGTTTGAAAATGTTTGAGTTATATTAAGTAATTCTGTTATGTTTGTATCTGTATTTGAATAAAGTTTTAAATCATCCATGTATAAAAGGTGCGTAATATGTGCTAAAGTTGTGTCAGTATCTTTACTGATATTAAAACCAAGGATTCATTAAATTCATGCGATAATGGATTTAGGGCCAAACAAAACCATAGAGGGCTTAAGGAATCTCCCTGAAATATTCCCCCTTTTATCTGGAATTTAGATGTGAATAATACGGTGGTTTCATTTGTATGTAAGTAAAGTGTAGTTGTCCAATGAGCCATAGCAGTTTTTGGAAAATTTATTATTGACTTATCTACTTTATACATTTCAAGAATTTTTAAAAAGCCACTAATGAGGAATACTGTCGAAAGCTTTTTTATAATCTATATATGCTACATATAAATCTTTTTTACTGTTATGAACCTGTTTAAGAATAGCTGAATCTATCGTAAGTTGTTCCTTACATCCCATATGAAACCGTTTACATCCTTTCTGTTCTTTGGCTAATATTTGATTGTTCTCGATATGTTTATTTATTCTGTTTGCTATACATGAGGTGATTACTTTGTACAACGTCGGAAGACAAGTGGTTGGTCGGAACTGGGATGGATCAATTGTATTTTCAGATTTCGGCAAAAGATAAGTTATTCCTTTAGATAGAAAAATTGGTAGAGGGGCATATCCTTTAATAATTTTGGTAATTTGTGTAGAGTTATTATTATGTATCTCCGCTTGGGAATCACGGGTTGCCCCGGTGCTCTGAGAGGCTTGCGCGGGGATATTGATCCAACGCGTAGAGTGTAGAGGCCCTTTGGAGAAGTTGATGTCATGTGGTGCTCCTGCCAAAACCCGTCCTCGGCTATATCAATAGATGACATGTCCATGAACAGGTCTTGGCAGGAGTAGGAACAATTTCTAATGTATGAAAGGAATATATGGGATATAGTAATGAAGATGTGGCAGGCGGTGACTCGCCACTCAGTGAATGGGCCCCCCAAATAGTCGCCGCGTTTGGCAATACACTCGCACACAACACAACGTTTTGATGGAAAACAATACAAATCCAACAAACTGTGCTTACCAAACTGTTTGCCAAGTATGGTGAGTATGTCAACCACAATCAACCACAATAGGGGGGGCCCTCCTAAAAGGGTAAGTCTGAGATGGAGTTGATGATTATAATGTAGAATAGAATAGTATGATGATGTATTAAACATCCTAATATTACAAAAATATCTTACTTGTTATTATCAGGTACAACAACATCTGTTTCATTCAAATTACAATCTTTAACGGTTTCTTCTTTAGTCGTTTCCTTTACATCCTCATTGTTGTCATCATCCTTAATATCAGAGTTCGATAGTCTTTGGTCCATCGCCAATTGTTGTATGTATTGTTGGTAGTGTTTGTCTTGAAGCTGCCGAATTAAGACCGCTTGCTGGTCGAAATTGCCGGGAAATTGTTGCTGGGCATACTCTAGGAACTGCTCATAGGTTTGGGCATTAAGTGCGTCTTTTATTCGCTGCCTGAAATTTTTATTAAATGTTACTAACCATAAAAAATTATACATTTGATTGGACGCCTAAAACATTCAAAAGGCAGATATTTTTTGTTAACTGCATCTTGAGATTACACTTGCCCTTGATGTACCTATAGAACCTTCAAGAATCAGGTCATAAGCAAAAACAATTTTGTAACAAAAACTCTTTACATTTATTAAATTAGTAGACTATTAGAGTTTTAGATTAGTTTAGAATTAGTCAAAAATATTTTGTAATCACTGTATTCTACTACCATATAAAGACACTTACACTTGTTGTTCTTCTGTCAATTGTGTACTCTGTTGTTTTTGTTTTTCTAACATTATTCGTTTTTGCAATTCCAAGTGAGCATGCTCTTCTTGTGCTTTTTTCAACCTAAAAATATATTAATTTACAATAAATTTAAGAAACAATTCATAGTCATAATTTTAGGGCTACCGATTGGGGAGCATCACCACATATTCTCCGAACAAGTGGTTTGGCCTTGTGCTATTTGGCAGGTGAGTATGCGAGCCCAGTGTGTTCTTGTTTAGCGCATGCCAAAGAATTGGATGTAGCACCTAATAACACCTGTAGAATAATAACAGGTAATCTCAACCCTACACCACTACCATATTCATATTCTCTCGCCATTTTTAACGCTATAGCGTTGCCAAGCGTATGGCGTAATGTGGCTTGCGCGACTGAGAGGTACAAACAGACAAAGGACAACAGACATCCACTCTACGGCCAAACTCCACCACGCAGGCGCCTGAAGAGCCGTAAAAGTTTCCTGAGGCAGCCCATCACACCTGTGAAAGAAGTGGCCAGGGCTAGACTTGAACATCTTGGAGCGGCCAACGACAGAGCTGTCACCGTTGCCACGTATTGGTATAGCTTTATATAAGACATTATAGCCATTTCGATTTGAGAAGATTTTAAGGTATTAGCAAACAAAGAGTACTGATACTCACTCTTGTTGCTTTTTTGTCTCCAAATCCTTCTGGATTGCTTCTAAGTATGGTTTGAATAAAGGACATAATCTGCAAATTAATAAGGTAGTTAAAAGATAAAATAAAAAACAAAAATAATAAAAGTAGGTAGGTACTTTTAACTAAAACAGTTGTAGTTACAAAATTTGTTATTTATTCCAAAAAAGTTTTTTTTAATTTATTAATTGAACAAACTTACTTTATCTCTACAGGTTACCCTAATGTGACAATGTAGTTACAACAATAGTTTAATTTACAATTTTAGGTAAAACTACTATCTACTTAAACATGTTACAATAACATTTACTTAATCTTACCTGTCTAATGTATGTACAAAGTGAACCATTGCTTGAATTTGGGACATTTGTCCCAAAGCCTGCCATGCCGCCCTGCGATCCCGGCCAATCACGTCCAGAACTCCAAGGGGAGAAACTGAATTTATATCCAGAGGCCCGTGGGCTGTCTGCTGTGTGTATGCAACGAGTTTGAGGCGATCTTCATAGCTTAGATGTAGTGCTTTACCTTCCTTTTCTTTAATTAAATAAACATCTGTGTCAATCTATGTTGAATTAATATGTTTTGATGAAGTTCCTTATACCAAATAGGCTAGATAAGTATTGTCTTTCGCTTGATTTCGTTGGCCTTACATTACAAATATATATTTTTTTCATAAGTACTACCAACAGTATTTACATAGCACACAACAACATATCACTTATAAACAACCATGTAATTTTTATGGATTCTATTTTCTTTAAATAATATTGTATTCTAAAGAAAATGGAATATACACAGAGCAATTATTAAATATGAAATATATTATCAGATTTATTATTTTTGAAGTTTTATAGTATTTTATGACTAATAACCCAGAGAAAAAAAAAAACACTATAAATATAGGCAGACTTTCCATAAGTAAGTGACTGTCTGTACTACAATAGATTATACAATTGTAAAGCCTAGACATACAATACAGGTACCGAACTGGAGTTGTTTATCAAGAGCATATGAAAATAAAAATTATAGAATACAAACCCTTGTAGAATGATAAGCCATGTTTGTATACTTCTTTTAGAGGTAGTCCCCATTTACGTTCTTCACTTTCTAGAATGCCTTGATCAGTCTCTAAAGGAACTTTCTCTGGGTTTATTTTGGTACTATTTTCTTGTTTTATAGACATCTTTTTGTATTTTTGATTTGGAAAGAAAAATCGAACTTTTCAATTTACTTCGATGCGATGGATGCGATGCGATCACTAACTGTCAAAAGTGTCAAAGTCAGAATAAGTTTTTTTTTTTAATAATGGGTTTTACGGCCATGGATACAAGCTCTTTATAGCCCTTCTTATTTTTTCTATCTTCTCCAGTCCTACAGTGTCACAGTGTGGTTTCGTCAAGTCCTAGTCAAGTCCAAAAGTCTAGTAGCTATCAAGTCTTGTCAGAAGAATCAGGCTAAGTGAAGTGGTAGAAAAACTGCACTTAGCGATTACTAAGAGCTTTTGGCAACAAGCATGAAAATCACATAAATCAAACACTGTATCACTTCCCAACACTCACGCTTGTTATTGAACACTTTGGGAATAATAATCCACCAATAATATCTGTGGGCATCCCGCCATGCACCAGTCGCGCGGAATTGGCTAGTAAACTTTTTTATGAAAATGTCTAATTCGTAAAATTATTTCGAGGAATAGGCTTAGGGAACAGATTACATTAATCAGATCTTTAGATAAGCAAGTATTTTTTAAGAAAATCGCAGAAAACCCAATGACTTTCATTTTTTAGCAAGGTTGGCGTATGACGTAGCCGGATAACTTCCGGCTATTCACATTTAATTTTTTAGGTTGGCAGCACAGCGTAGTGAATAAATATTTTTTGTTTGGTAGCGCTAACTAAGCGCTTCACGTACTTGTCACCCATGTCAAATGTCATCTCTGTTCAAGTAAACATAACCTAATTACATTCATTCATACATTATAATGAAGAATCGGTGTCCAATTATTGAAAAAACAGATGTAAACGGATGAAGAGACTGCAGTAAAGTCCAATAAACAGGCCAATATGCAATAGATACGAGAAATGGGGTACCTAAATATTAATACTCTCGGGGGAGCCTTACCCCTAGAGGGCGCGTCCCCAGGCGGCGGATAGGGGAACGCCCGGCAGATATGCAGGGTAGGAGGGAAATAAAATACCTCCCGCGGACCAAACAGGCCGGAGAGATGGACACTCCGTTACCAAACCCCTACGGCGAGCTGCTTCGGCATATCTGGAGTGAAGGTCGACCATAGTGCTGAACATTTACGGTGGACTGGAGTGTTCAGAAGAGATGGTGGCGGATGAGCCTGTACTAAGGCCAACGGCAGCGCTCAGGTTCTTCAGAAGGATCACAGCCTACAACGCCGAACAATGGGCGGCGACTAACCCTCCAGGTTATCGCAAACCTTGAGGGACCAAATATCCTCAGAAAGCGCGAGGGTAGGCACTTGGGGAATGCTTACTACTACTGCCCCAATCTAATTATGAAAGTATGGATAATATTGAGAGTGATTTGTCATGCGATCCGGCTAACCCCCGGCGCCATGAGGTACCCGGGCCTCATGGTGTGAAATTAGTTACCGAAGACTGTGGTGATGCGGGAAACCAGGCACCATCACCAGTTAATGCTACTGGAAAACGCAAATTTGTACAACAGGCTTTCCATCCCAGCCTTTTTTCAAGGCCGCGAAGCGCGTCTCTAGGCAACATAGCCCAGCTCGATCCCACATCTGTGAAGGATATCACACTTTATGGTGTCACAATAACCCCTCAACCCCCTGAATGGCAAAGAGTTCCCGTAGCTCGTAATAATAAACGGAAGAAGTTATCTGATTCACCACCTCCAGAGAGAATCACCACTCAAAACAGATTTAGCGGACTACCCATAGATCTAACAGAAGCATCCCAAGACTGCTCAAATGAAAAGCGACCAATCAAACCTCCACCAATTATGTTATATGGGATTCAGGATGTAAATAAGTTAACGGAGCTTCTGCGGACTGCAGCTGATGAGGACAATTATTCCCTTAAAATTATCAACAAAAATCAACTTCGAATTAGCAGTTCTGAAATCGAATCTTACAAAAAGATAATATCCAAAGTTCGGGAATATGGACTCATCGGCTATACGTTTAATAGAAAAGATCAGAAGTGTTATAGAGTCGTCATTAAAAACCTGCACCACACAACCCCCCATGAAGCTATAAAGGCAGAAATAGAGAAAACCTGCAATAGTGTACAGGGAGAAATCATTAATGTGAAATTTGGCCCTGAAAAGAAACCAACGACCACATTCTTTGTAAACATCGCTCCAGGTCCTAACAATAAGGCTGTTAAGGAAATAACTAAAATATACCACCAAACTGTAATAATTGAAGATCCTAAAAAGAAATATTCCATTCCACAATGCCAGAGATGCCAACAGTACGGTCATTCAAAAAATTATTGTATGCAACCATATCGATGTGTAAAATGTGCCCAGGCTCACAAGACCTCTGATTGTCCAAAAAAAGACCGCAGTACACCAGCACAGTGTGCGCTTTGTCAAGGCGAGCACCCGGCTAACTACAAGGGATGCAGTGTCTATAAAGAGATCCTAGCAAGGCGAAAACCCAAACCAATAAGACCAGAACAGGCAGCTAAGACTACACATCCCCCGACACGTACTTTGAATACTGCAGACTACACTGAACCCTATCCAGAGAGAAATCCAAATTGGAATAAAGATGATAGCGTAAAAAACGGCCTGACGGAAAATAGAGGGAAACCTCTTTATTCAGAAATGATTAATAAAGACAAAGATCTTTCGCCAAAACCATTCAACACAATTGAGGAACTTCTCATAAAACAATCGCAACAGTTCGACTACCTCCTTCAACAAATGAGTGCCCTAATGAGCCTCATGACAAAACTCGTCTGTAAACTAAAATGATGAATCTGAGAATAGCGACCTGGAACATAAATGGCCTAGCTCCAAATAAAATAGATTTAGAGGTACTTATTGCCACATACAAACTGGACGTCGTGCTAATATCCGAAGCACATTGCACTAAACAGAGCAAAGTATCTATTAAAGACTTTAATACCTATATCACACACCATCCTGATGGAACTGGCCATGGCGGGACAGCAGTAGTAGTGCGTAATTGCATTAAGCATCACTTGCTCCCCGAATACAAGACACCACAGATTCAATCGACTACCATCGCTATTGAAGACAAATACGGTAGTATTAACCTGTCAGCCGTCTATTGTCCGCCAAGACACAATAATGACCTCACTACATACACCAACTACCTCTCGACGCTTGGAGGCAGGTTTGTTGCGGGCGGCGACTGGAATGCTAAGCACACCTACTGGGGATCCAGACTAACTTCGACCAAAGGCAGACAGCTAAAGATGTGCCTTGACAGCAACAATCTGAATGTTATCTCAACCGGTGAACCGACATACTGGCCAACCGATCCTAATAGAAAACCAGATTTGCTTGATTTTTTCATTGCAAAGGGTCTATCGAAGCAATATCTAAAAGCTGAAGCTTGCTACGACAGTAACTCTGACCACACTCCCGTGATCTTGACAATTAGTACCTCCATCATTAGCTATGAAAAGCCGGAGACCTTAACCAACAGACACACTGACTGGGATTGCTTCCGGGATTACATAAATCAAAACCTGAAACTGAATATTTCGCTCAAAACATCTGATGAGATAGATGAAGCTGCCGCGCAAGTAACCAGTGTAATACAAGTGGCTTGTTGGAAAAACACTCCTCGAAGTAGCACACACCAGACTGTTAAAAACCTACCGCTTGATATAAGACTAAAAGTACTGGAAAAGCGACGACTTCGCAGAATCTGGCATCAAACTAGACTCCCATGCGACAAATCTGCTTTCAACAAAGTAATAAAAGATGTGAGGGATGCCGTAAGAGAGTCACAGAACAAAACAATCCAAAATCAATTGGAGAATCTTACTGCCACACCATCCACCAACTACTCTCTCTGGAAGACGACAAAACATCTGAATGGACCGCAAAACACGAAATACCCCTTAAAAACCGACACGGGGTGGGCGCGTACAGGACAGGAAAAATCTGATGTATTCGCGAAACACCTAGAAGACGTATTTAAACCTAACAAAAAGTCAGATGACAGCGACACAGCCAATGAGATAGAAAAAGAGCTCAAACAGGATTTCCAATTGTCTCTTCCACCTAAATCTGTGTCAGTCCAAGAGGTTAAAAAAACAATATCTTTTCTCCAAAATCGTAAGACTCCTGGGTTTGATCTAATTACTAAGGAAATTCTAGAGCAGCTTCCGAGAAAGGCATTGGTCTACCTCACTACGTTATTTAATGCAATACTCAGAATCCAGTACTTCCCTACCGAGTGGAAGGTCTCCATCATAACAATGATTCTCAAACCGGGTAAACCTCCACATTCAGCTAGCTCCTACCGTCCAATCAGTCTTTTACCAGTGCTATCCAAAGTGTTTGAGAAAATACTCCTGGTTAGGATCATACCTATCCTTACTGAGAATGGAGTCATCCCGAAACACCAGTTTGGGTTCAGAAAGTATCATTCGACCATAGAACAGATACATCGAGTTTGTGAGTCGATTAGAACATCACTTGAAAATAAAGAGTACTGCTCGGCTGTATTTTTGGACGTCCAACAAGCCTTTGATAAAGTATGGCACGAGGGCCTCCTATGCAAAATAAAGAAAGCTCTTCCACACAGCTTCTATATGCTGTTCGACACATATTTGTCTGACCGCATGTTTCAGGTCAGGGTAGACGGCGGAAGTTCCGAATTCCACGATATACAAGCCGGCGTGCCTCAGGGATCTGTGCTGGGCCCCATACTTTACACAATATATACCGCTGATCTTCCTGAGGTCACTAATGTCACCACTGCCACATTTGCAGATGATACTGCTATACTGGCAAGCAGCAAAAACCCGGACGAAGCATCTGCCACACTACAAAGTAGCCTTGACAAAATAAATAACTGGCTCCAAAAATGGCGAATAAAAGCAAGTGCCACTAAATCGACCCACGTTACTTTTGCCCTAAGAAGGGGAGACTGCCCACCAGTTAAATTGGGAAACAGTAGCTTACCGCAGAACGATTCTGTGAAGTATCTCGGCATGCACCTTGACCGCAAATTGACTTGGAGGAAACACATAAAAACAAAACGAGACGAAATCAATTTGAAATACAGATCCTTATATTGGTTAATGTCACGCAACTCCGTCTTGTCCACGGACAATAAGCTCTTAATATATAAAACCATTCTCCGACCTATATGGACCTACGGACTCCAGTTGTGGGGTAGTGCATCCGACTCCAACATCTCCATAATGCAAAGGCTACAGAACGGCATTTTAAGAAACATTGCTAACACACCGTGGCTCATCACGAATGCCGAAATTCACGATGGGCTTCAGGTGAACACCATAAAAGAGGAGATAAGACTCATGGCGGGACGCTACAAAAGTCGTCTAATCAACCACCCAAACGAGCTGGCTTCTAATCTGACAAAAATCAGCTACCAAAAACGCCTAAAACGACACGACATACAGGAACTAGATTCCAGACTATAATGGAAGTTGCTGCCACTGGGGAACGACTTCTTCCTGCCACATTCCCTCAACAAATCCGCTAAAAGTCAAAGGACTGATTGCAGATCCTAAAATAAAAATAAAAAAATAAAAAAAAAAAAACCTAAATATTTGGCGATTGTAAACAAACAAGAAACCAACTCGCGGCTCGCAGTCCATCTTGACTTTGACATTTGACACTGACATATATATTTTTTAATACCTTAGTAATTTTTGCTTTCTTGCAGTTCGAAATGGCCATTATAGCTGCGTGACGTCATCACTATAAAATCTTTAATTAAATAACAAAATAAATATTATTTTAAGAATTTTTTCGTTTAAATTGTATCTCCGAAATAGTCTATTCTATCAATAAAATATATAATATACACAATTTATTTTTAGTTGACTAGCCAATTCGCGTCAGTTTGAATAGAGGTTTATGAAGATAGAAAAATTGAGAAGGACTGTAAAAGACTTGTATCCAAGGCCGTAAAACCCATTATTTGAAAAAAGGATGCTGTCATCTGTCACTGATTGATTTAACTCAAGAAAATGACTGTCACGAGGGGAAAATATCATGAAGATATTTGTGAATTACCTAGACAATCTAAAATAAATTATTCATTAAAATCTAGATTCTCGATGTCGTTTTATAATCGTAATTATAATAAAATGTTTTAAAACAATAACCTACTTCATGTGTCTAGAATAAAATGTTCATAGTTTTGAAATTTTGTTTAACTAGCTCACAAATTAACGTGTCTTTTTGTCGTTGTTTACAATATTTTTAGTGTTTTTCCTTTCAACCCTGGGTATACATTGGTGCGATTGTTGAATCTATATAATCGTCATGGAAGTGAATCCGTTGAACATATTTTTTGTGAAGTCTGACAGTAAAGGAGATAGATTACTGTTTAGGTATCCATACACATCAGAAAGCAAGAATGAAAGTACCCAGAAAAAATCTGGTCGTCAGAATCCGTACGCACTGACATCAACTGAAGACTTATTACAGAATCCTCAGTCGCAGACGTCAAATATTTGCAAAGGTCAAAACTTTTAAACTTGGAAAGTTCCTTATTCCACTTAAATTACTTAAGTTAATATTATTACTATTTATTTGTATTCTTGAACACACTAGCAGCTTATATAGCTGATGCATGTGCATCTTGAAGTTTAAGTATCTCACATTTTTTAAAATATATTCAGGTCAGCTGAGTGGATTTACAGATGAAATGCTTTCCACTCTGTTTGCGGTCAAGGCAGAGTTGTGCAATAGAAAGTTTGAGCTGAAAGTGAATGATGTTAGATTCGTTGGACATCCAACTCTGCTGCCATACAGGACCAATAAGGATGATACAGCTGCAATGATACTAATAAATATTGTGTTTGCATTGCAAGCCTCTGCCAGCCATTCAATTGGTAAGTTCTTTAACATCATCTTGGCCCGTTTTGTTTCTGATGTAACCTTATCTTTTAAGTAATCGATTTCTGCAATATATTTATAAAATGAAATGAGATAGAATTGAAATAAAACTATTATTTGATAATTATTGTATGTTATGATTGTGTGTGTATGTGATTGATTGTACCATAAATTAGATATTCTGAGGAAAGATTACTGGATTAGAGATAACATGTAAATTTAAGTTTACTGAATATAAAAATGACATTTAAAATTTAGCAATGCTTTTAAATAAAAATAACTATTTGTTCCAGTTAAGTGTTATTATGATTTGAGTAAAAGACTGGGAAAAGCACTTAGGCATGAAGAGAAGAGGTGCTCATATCTGACTGAAGAAATGAAAATAATGGTAAAGATGACTAATTTATTATAAGAATATATATTATGGTATTACTTACGTAACGAATGGATATTAAAACTTACTGAAATAACACTTCACAACACAAGCAACAACCGGCTGCCACATATTGAATGGAATCTATATCTGGGAACAAAGTATTGACATAATTATAGGGAAGTAATTCAGAGGCTGGTAATAATATATTTCCATACATATTTATTACCTTCTTTTGAAGATTTTTCACATTCTACTTAGTTTCATAATTTTTACTTTACATAGAAAAATAAAAAATAAAATAAAGATAATATATGTTAATGGTTTGACTGTCTTCTGGCGATCCGTTTCTTAATATGTATTCTTTAATTTGATGCATAGATTAATTTAAAAAGTTGCTTACTAGTAGACTTATACTCGAACAACAGAACAAGTCTTTGTTTAAACTAATGAACAAGTAAGATGAAAATCAAACATTTTAAGGCAGAGCCAAGACCTGTTTATGTTGACCATTCAATCTCTGTTTAATTTTTCCCAGCAGTAGGATTCTTCAAGTGGTAGTAAACTGAAGTAATTTGACGTCAATAAGTGATATTTATATCCTATATTGAAAATAAACAATTACATTTCATTAGAGTAAAAAATTCTAAGTGTTTTAAAAAAAAAACTGCACAAAATGTAATTTTGCTACATTTTTATACTTACAGTTAGCCACTCATGATGAGGTATCAGCTCTAGATAATGAATCAAATTCCGGTGAAAATGAGGAAGAAGAAGACAACCTTCGGCACTCAGTATGTTCTGCAACATATGTTGTAGACAATGGTTTGGATGCTGGACCAAAGTCTGCATTTCATCTTATACTGCAGAGAAGTTCTCTGGCTAGGTCAATGAAATTGGTGTTTGAAGAACTAAGTAGCACAGGTTAGTGATTAATAAAAAAATATCTATGAATCTATAATATATGAACTGCAGTCTTGTAGGTTACCTTACAATTACTTCTATCTTCAGCTTGCCTTTTTTTCCTAGTACAACACAAAGCTGTACAGGACACCCACAGATGCATATGGTTTTCAAATAAAAGAAACAATTTTTTTTTTTATAACGGAACAGATACAAATGCTGTTTTGATTTCAGGTATAGTTCAAGTGAGAATCAACAAATGGGTCCTACTGTCCTTCTGCTTACCACACAAAGCACATCAGATTCACAACAGGGGCCTTATCATAGAACCAGAGACCATAGACAAATGCTTGCAGAAACTGAGGCCTTATCACGGAATTTTATTATTGGTAATTGTTTTAAAATATTGTAGTGTTTGTGTGTGAATTATTGAGTAAAATATTTTGTTGTATTACATTATGATGTATGTAACGAAATACATGTTTTATCACAGGTTGATCCCAACGAGCTGTTGGCGTCAATACCGCTGGACGGCAGCCCGGCTCTTTTACGGCTTATAAAATTGTACAGTCCGCTCAAAAGTCTACAAACACTTGCCATTGAAGCTGATTTGAGTCTCACACAGGTACTACACACAATTTCACTAGTTCCGATCTCGAAAATACCATCAGTGTTGGTATACACATGGCCCTGCATAAGCATGAAATGATATGATCATTATTTATAATCAAACATGAGGGATGTGTTATTTGGTTATTTTAAATAGTGTTTTCCAAATCTTTACAGTCAAAAAACATTTCATAATCTTCTATAATTTTCAGGTCTTTCAACTGACAGGTCACCTGGTATACTGGGCAAAGGCGACGGTGATATACCCATTATGTGAAGGGAATGTTTATGTGGTGGCGCCTGGAGCCAATGTGCATGTCAACTCGCCGCTGGTATATGAATTTGCTAAGGAGTTCCCTGGACTCTGTTTGTTACAAGTAAGGTCTTACAGCTATTATTTTGATTTCTATTTTAGTGCATTGAAATTTTGTATGAAAATCTTTGATTAGAAATAATGTAACTTACAATAAATAATGTTTTACAACCGTTAGAAAAGTTTAAAAAGAAAAGGGGTGCGTTTTGATTGCCACCTAACCTTGCCACGCAGCTAGTACTTCCCTTGTGGGCCGAATCAGGAAACAGTCTTCTATCGTCCGGGTGTAAAGAAGTCAAGAACACCAGATGTTCTTTCTTGGCTTCAACCAGAACCTAGGCACTAAGCATCTAGGCAGCATTAGTGTTCCGTGATTGCTCTTGCCACGCAGTACGTAAAAGTACTTAATGTAGAAGGAGAAAGTGGCGTGAAGCAATTAAAAGCGGAGTTTACATAAATATTAAATGATGCAAGCATTTTTAGTGATTTTTATAATTAATGATAGGCAATTTAGCATCACATAATCAAATACCTACTAAGAACTAATACATTTTCTTAACATATGATAAAAGGAATTTGTAACCACCTACAATTAAATTAAAACATTGTTCAACTTACTGTTCCACACAACAACCTATACTAGGCAGATTTACTGGTAGTATTTAAGTAATCCAAATAAAATTATGAATATGGTCGTCGTTCGCACTCAGCGGTGAATAGGCAAGCAACAAGATAAACCAGGCGACTGCGGGCGATTGCGGACGTCACGCATCGGATAACAGGTTTTGTGTGAAATTGTGTGGCGAGAGAAATTTTAGGGGTCCGTATCAAAAACGCGCGCGCGAGCAAAACCTTTTCATGATAACTGTAGATATAAAAAATTGCATTAAGTTAATCTTAGTTGTTATTAAAAAGTTAATTTTCTTTATTTAGTATTAAATAGTATTTAAGTAATAAAATAAAGATTATTTATTATGTACGAATTCGTTCAAACTTTACAAAAAATGGTAGATGATGATGTGAGGCTTACGAAATTAGCATGCTTCTCTCTCAGTCGCTCAGTGTCCACGTCAACAGGTGGATGTGACGATTTGCTTTTGTTTTCTTTCAATTAGAAATCCAATCATAAAAAGATGTAAGGGTACAGGATGGTTATACAAGTTAACGAACACAAATATTTACAAGCTGCGGCGAGAGGCACTTATCGGCACTACCTTGTGTTGTTTTGATATGGGATCGTGCATCTTTCTTATAAATGTCACACACATGTACAATGTAACTGCCATTTCAATATCA
This sequence comes from Euzophera pinguis, assembly GCA_947363495.1. Classification (NCBI taxonomy): domain Eukaryota; kingdom Metazoa; phylum Arthropoda; class Insecta; order Lepidoptera; family Pyralidae; genus Euzophera; species Euzophera pinguis. The sequence goes on along the minus strand of OX376170.1, from coordinate 7,262,645 downwards.
TAGTGTCCACAGTCAGTTTTTATTTTAGTTTAAAATGATGATGGAGGATAAGAATGTATCGCTTTGTTCCTAGATGCTGGGCGAATTCTCGCTGCCGGCGCCGCTGTGGTACATCTCGCGGGGCGCGGGCGGCGCGGGGGGCGGAGCACGACTGGCGCGCTGCGTGGCCTGGCTGCTGCAGCGCCGTCTGCTGCTGCAGCTACACACCTACGTGCAGTTCAACTCCGCCAACTGCTGGGGCCGCGACCACGGTCAGTGTGCGTGACAGCTGCAGCGCCGTCTGCTGCTGCAGCTACACACCTACGTGCAGTTCAACTCCGCCAACTGCTGGGGCCGCGACCACGGTCAGTGTGCGTGACAGCTGCAGCGCCGACTGCTGCTGCAGCTACACACCTACGTGCAGTTCAACTCCGCCAACTGCTGGGGCCGCGACCACGGTCAGTGTGCGTGACAGCTGCAGCGCCGACTGCTGCTGCAGCTACACACCTACGTGCAGTTCAACTCCGCCAACTGCTGGGGCCGCGACCACGGTCAGTGTGCGTGACAGCTGCAGCGCCGACTGCTGCTGCAGCTACACACCTACGTGCAGTTCAACTCCGCCAACTGCTGGGGCCGCGACCACGGTCAGTGTGCGTGACAGCTGCAGCGCCGTCTGCTGCTGCAGCTACACACCTACGTGCAGTTCAACTCCGCCAACTGCTGGGGCCGCGACCACGGTCAGTGTGCGTGACAGCTGCAGCGCCGTCTGCTGCTGCAGCTACACACCTACGTGCAGTTCAACTCCGCCAACTGCTGGGGCCGCGACCACGGTCAGTGTGCGTGACACCTGCAGCGCCGACTGCTGCTGCAGCTACACACCTACGTGCAGTTCAACTCCGCCAACTGCTGGGGCCGCGACCACGGTCAGTGTGCGTGACAGCTGCAGCGCCGACTGCTGCTGCAGCTACACACCTACGTGCAGTTCAACTCCGCCAACTGCTGGGGCCGCGACCACGGTCAGTGTGCGTGACAGCTGCAGCGCCGTCTGCTGCTGCAGCTACACACCTACGTGCAGTTCAACTCCGCCAACTGCTGGGGCCGCGACCACGGTCAGTGTGCGTGACAGCTGCAGCGCCGTCTGCTGCTGCAGCTACACACCTACGTGCAGTTCAACTCCGCCAACTGCTGGGGCCGCGACCACGGTCAGTGTGCGTGACAGCTGCAGCGCCGACTGCTGCTGCAGCTACACACCTACGTGCAGTTCAACTCCGCCAACTGCTGGGGCCGCGACCACGGTCAGTGTGCGTGACAGCTGCAGCGCCGACTGCTGCTGCAGCTACACACCTACGTGCAGTTCAACTCCGCCAACTGCTGGGGCCGCGACCACGGTCAGTGTGCGTGACAGCTGCAGCGCCGACTGCTGCTGCAGCTACACACCTACGTGCAGTTCAACTCCGCCAACTGCTGGGGCCGCGACCACGGTCAGTGTGCGTGACAGCTGCAGCGCCGACTGCTGCTGCAGCTACACACCTACGTGCAGTTCAACTCCGCCAACTGCTGGGGCCGCGACCACGGTCAGTGTGCGTGACAGCTGCAGCGCCGACTGCTGCTGCAGCTACACACCTACGTGCAGTTCAACTCCGCCAACTGCTGGGGCCGCGACCACGGTCAGTGTGCGTGACAGCTGCAGCGCCGACTGCTGCTGCAGCTACACACCTACGTGCAGTTCAACTCCTCTGCTGCTGCAGCTACACACCTACGTGCAGTTCAACTCCGCCAACTGCTGGGGCCGCGACCACGGTCAGTGTGCGTGACAGCTGCAGCGCCGTCTGCTGCTGCAGCTACACACCTACGTGCAGTTCAACTCCGCCAACTGCTGGGGCCGCGACCACGGTCAGTGTGCGTGACAGCTGCAGCGCCGACTGCTGCTGCAGCTACACACCTACGTGCAGTTCAACTCCTCTGCTGCTGCAGCTACACACCTACGTGCAGTTCAACTCCGCCAACTGCTGGGGCCGCGACCACGGTCAGTGTGCGTGACAGCTGCAGCGCCGTCTGCTGCTGCAGCTACACACCTACGTGCAGTTCAACTCCGCCAACTGCTGGGGCCGCGACCACGGTCAGTGTGCGTGACAGCTGCAGCGCCGACTGCTGCTGCAGCTACACACCTACGTGCAGTTCAACTCCGTTGCGAGCGGTGGGAAGGAAGGGCGTATTCCATCCACTGACAAATCTCATCCAAACATCGCTCCAACGCAGCCTTGATCTACCTCTTTTGTCTTCCTTCCTCTTGTCGCCAACTGGTACGAGTAGCTGTAGAATACAATGTAACTATAAAAATTAAAGTCTACGTCATAAATGACTTCAATTCTGTAAGAAAATGTTATACTTTCAGATGGCAAAGAGTACTTCTGCGAGAAACACGACATCTATAATCAGTCAAGCAGCGTATCATTCTCATCACTAAATCAAATGCAGCTTAACGTCCCAGAACCTGTTGAACCCAGAGAGAGCACAAATCTATTCCCTGACTCCGATGAAGACTGCCCAACTGAAAACAATCTCAACCAAACTGACTTCTCACACACCAAACCTATAGTCATAGAATCAGATTACACTAAATACGACAAATTTAGTGAAGTCGATTCCGCCAACCATTCATTTGATGACGGAATAGATTGTGTCGACGGATTGATTAAAACAAAAGAAAATGGGGAGTATAATGGCAAAGAGAAGAAAAAAATACAGGGGAACTCGGTAGATAGCGGCATTTCAAGTAATATCAATGGTAACAGCGAAACTAATGGAATGAATGGACATACAGAGCATGTGAATGGAACAGATAAAACTGAGGAGAAAGTTAAAGTGTTGCCATCTAGATTGTCAAATTTATCGTTAAGAGATAATGAGGGTACATTGAATACAAGTAGTGATGAGGATAAGTTTAGCGATCAAGAGATTTCCCCGAGACAGAAGATGGGAAATGGATTTCTGAATGCTGAGAAGAAGTATAATGGTGTATCGTTAAATCTCAAGTTGCAGAGTGAGATGAGGTGACTATGAAACGATTCTTTTAATGTACTACTTTTGTTTAGACGCAGAATGTGCCCTTCTCAAAACGGACATAAATTTGCACAAAAAAAAAAACTACAAGTATTTATTATTTTCTCGAATATACGTTTAGCGAATTGCACTTTCTGCAGCAAACCCACTTGGTTTCAGACCGAGTAAATAGATATTGTCTTTCTTAACACATTAAAGATGAAAACATGTTTGACTATTTATGTAGCATGTATGACAGCAATTTGATACAAAGCCTTCGGAAAGTGATAGATAATCAGCCAGCGCCTCCTCTGGCAATCTACTTCTGTCTAACTGTCATCATTTAGATAAAGTGGCTTCTCTGTCACACCCCAGATGCAACAGCGGCGAGCCCGATGCCTATTACTACTACTACGATTCGGTCGGTGAGTGGAAGGGTGTGAGCGTCTGAACGTTAGTGCTGTTAATAATTCTGGGCCCTGTGTCGTCTTCCCATAGCCCAGTGTAAATGAGAAGAAAGACGCTGCTATCAAAACACGATGCATATTATTACAGTTTAGCAAAAAAGCTTGAAATTTCCAGACTTTTGCCGAGTAATATATAAAATGATTACTTTCCTTTTTTCTTCAGCTTCCAACAGCCAACTGTATGGAACGTACCAGCAAGTTGCGACGTAGTGGACGCGTGTAGGATTCCAATGGAGCCCCCCACTACTGAATCACTACTTGATACGTTCACTGTTGAAGAGCGGACTGTGTTGTCTACGATACCGGCCTCCAAACAGACTGATGATTTACTGCTGTTAGCGCAACTTCATAAGAAGGGTAAGGGATATTTTTGTTTATAGATGCGAACTTTTTTTTACATAGGAACCCCGTCGGAAATAAAACTCAATACAAACTTAGCGAGTTGAGTCCTCTTCATTGAGGTTGCTTGGAAAAGATTGCTTAGGTAATAAGGCCACACCTAATACCTTTTTTGAATACATTTGTTTTTATAAAACTGTTTCTGTTAATATATTGCAATAAAGGGTATTGTAAGCGAGTAAGTGAAGGCAGTTTGTCAAACTCTACTTTGTTTGTAAAAAACTTAACTTTTTAATTGATGACATAAAAGTGAATCGTTTTAGTCACTTTGATATTTTATTTATTTTGTATAGACAATAATCCTACCCTTGTATATAGACCTGCGACTCTAAAGCCGCCGTCACATGAAGGTATAAATTTAGTAAACAAACTAATCTCTACTATGGTAGGTTCTAATGGTTACCTAGCGACAATATTTTTCAGTTACCCAAATAAAATCGACTTAAATTACTATACGGGTACGACCAATTCCAATTAGTCAGGTTATATTTTACGTTAAGTCAATAATGCATGGTACAGGAACGAGTCCGGCTTTGTGAATGTAAACATTTGGTCAGCCATTTAATTTTGGTAAGTTTATCTTTTCACTTTAGAAACAAATAAATGTGAGAAAAATAATACAATTAATCAATTATGAAATACACGCGGGTGTTTGCGGCAGTCAATCATCATCTTAAACCACTCATAAATTTAAATTCTCTCTAAACATTAAAATATGTCACAAAAATACTATTTATTCTTTCATTCAAATGTTGCCAACTTCTGAGCATTTTTTTACATTGTAAGGCACTCTGGCTAGTTAGAAGGCTTGCTTAGAGATAATAAATACACCAATTCAGAATGGCATGAAATAATTTATTACTGACACACTTATATCCTAAATATTTTGAATTTATTCGTGTGCTACTAAAATTAGGAATCCACCAATCAGCGCAAAGCTCGCGGCATGCGCGGTCATATAAAAAGATTTTTCGCGGTTCTATCTTCAGTAGACAGTTTACTAGGTACCGGAATGTACCAGGGCGCTTCACGCCACCGATAGGTTCTCAGTAGGCCCTCCAGGCACAATAGTGTCGGCACTTATGGCATTGAGCGTTTGCTACCGTTCGCGAGTTTGCATCGCTCGCTTGATCAAAGGCAAAGCGCATGGCCGAGGTTCGTCCCAACTGGGAGCCCCTTGTGCATTTGCCGAAAAGGCTGAGTGGTTAATAGCCCTCGCCTCAAACTGTCCCGCTGTAAATTTAAAAGCTCACAGGAACTAAAATTGTAGGTCCATTCAAAAAAAAAAAAATTATATCTACAGTTGTAATAATGTAGCCATGGAGACCGGCCGCTGCGTCGCTGGAGTAATGGTGGGGATGAACACGTAAATATGTACGCGCCGGCTGCCGTTCCTTAGTATAGTCGGGCGCGGCGCTGATGACATCGTGTCTATGTCTCCTACAACATAATTTTCTTAAACATGCGCGGAAATATTGTCATTACTTTTGAATAAAGAACACGCGAAGTAACATATTTACATAGACTGAAAATCAAATTCACTTCCCGGCGCGTTCTTTGAATTTGGAACGAAAAGCGCGCCGGCAATGTTGTATGAAACGGTGTGCTGTTTGAATTTAGAACTTTTTCATCTATCGTACACATTGCGTTCTCATGGCTGTATCTGAAAAACCAAAATCACTTCCCGGCGCGTTCTTTGAATTTGGAACGAAGAGCGCGCCGGCAATGTTGTATGAAACGGTGTGCTGTTTGAATTTAGAACTCTTTTATCTATCGTACACATTGCGTTCTCGTGGCTGTATAGCCACAGATGCGTTTACCTTTCGGCACAAACTGTAAAATAAATTAAATATATTATGTAAAAGGCTCTTTCTTATTTCCTTGCATTTTTTTAAGAAATGCACTATATATGCCTCGGCCGAAATGGCAATTGCCTATTTCGCTGCCTTTGCAATAATGTACTATTATATCCTCTCGTGACGGGGACTTTATAAATAAATACCTTATTTCATCTCCTATTTATCTAAAATTCTTTTTTTCGGTCGGCGGCGTACAACGACACACCGTACGTCGCGTCAATATGCTCTATATGAAAATGTATTGTCGCGGTCTCCTTCACACGTTGACGTTGACGTATGGACGTCGTAGGCGGCCTTCATACGCTGTACGCCGCGTCTCTAGTTATTTCGAACCAGTGCAGCGTTAAATATCTACTTGGCGTCTGAACAAAAATGTCGAATTTATATCCATTTTTGACACGACCTCACGCGAAAAAATTGTATTGACGTAAAGATCTGTCTTTCAAGAAATGAGATGTATTGACCGATCACGTGCGCGGCGTACAGACGTCGATCGGTACGTTTGCGCCGCGTATAGCATACAATTTTATTTTTTCCAGGCTACTTCCGCGGCGAACAGCATCTCGAGGAGATAATGTTCATGGAAAACGTCAGTCGTTCGCAGCTCATGCAACTCCTGGATAAGTTCAAAGACGTTCTCATCACTTTCGAGACTGAGGATCCCGCGGTCGCCATGCTTTACCCCTACCAATAAATTTATATTACTGTAATCATAAAGCACATTGACATTAGGAGAGGTAAAGTCACGTTCATGTATACCTACCAACATGTAAGTTGACCACATTGTGAGCGGGACAAACTTATACTAATCTAATTATCGGTATAGGTTCGTCTCGCTCACAATGTTGCCAACTTATATGCCGGGTTTTATATTGTAATAGTTCTGAAGACAATGTAATACATGAGGTCTAAAATTTAATAATATGTATACATTTGCTATTGACAGATGACATTGGAACATCATTTTTACGCTGACTTACCAGTAGTACCTACTCCAATAATCCCTTTCTAAATGTTAATGTGCATTATTTATTGCCTAGCAATGTACATGATTATTGTAATCCGTTTCCCACATAATAAAAATAGTATACTTAATAGAAATCCAGTTAAGTTGTACAGTTTTCTAGGTACAGAACAAAATAAAGTTCTTACGGGAATTTTAAAAATATTCTGCTTTGATTGTTTTGTGATTGTGCAATCTAAAAAATATATATCGTATTGTTTATATGTATAGGAAACCTTGAAAAGGCTTCTTTTATATCGACAATGAGTACGTGTGACTTGCCTGATGTTGCTGTCGTTCATAGGAAATGCCCACATTAAAATCGCTAACATTTTCGAACAAATCTCTGTAGCGCTTGCTTTATATACGTGTCTTTTTTTATTGGATTAATGGCAGGCCTATACTTATAGGTATTAAGAGTAAAACATAAGTTGCATGTTAGTTTCAAATTTTTTCCGAGTGCGTAATTTGCCAATTATTATTCGAAAGACGTCATTGAAACTTAGCATGTATTAAGAACTATAAATGTTGGCGACTTTTGCCTTCCCATGTATGATGGTGCTTTACTGTACATTTGTTAAGTTTCCATGTCTCCTTCCACTCGTCCTTTTAAAAGAAGCTTGTTTTGACATGTCATGTTATCTATTTCATAGCTAAAATTAATTTAATTTAAACATTTCATTTCAAAACCTTGTAATTATGATTTTATACTTATATTTAAAATACTTTTGTAAATTTTTAGTACCTACAATAAAGTGTGTTGTCATTAAACACGTGTATTTTTTTTATAGGTTGGAGGCCTTGGTTGGAGGAAATGTCTCCAGATTTATTATTAAAATTTGATTGTAATAAAAATCCCAATTGTGTAATTTTCAATGAAACATTTCAGATAATATCGTAATATATCTATAGATAAATCTCAGGAAGAATACTTCAGCAATGTTAAAATCACTTAATTTCACAGAAAGTAAATAGTGAAGATAGAGTCAGTTTTAATTTTTATAAAAGTTAATAAAAACAAAACATTAGCAAAGAATGGCTTGAGCAAATTCTAATTATTAACTCTTGACTTTATGACAAGTTGTCTACATTTCGAAAGCTGAGTATTTTTTCTGTTATAAAAATATGTCTAAAAACTTAAACTGTAATTTTTATTCCTTATTTGTTTTATTTTCGTTTTAAGTTTTAATATATATTTATTAATTAAAGATTTGTATGAAAGCATTTATATTGTATTTTTTTTATTACCCTATTCGGTGTTTGGATCGTGGAATCCCCTTCTAAATTACGTTACGTTAAATAACGATTTTAGGTACCCCTATTGAGAAGATCCAATAGTCCGAGCGCGACATGCGCATCGAAAGATTGTCAACTCACGAAGCAACGGAAACACTGACTGCCAATACCAATACAGCCCACTTTATGCTCTGAACCATGTATGGACGTAGTGGTGGAAGAGGAACCATAAAATATGCGCACGATACACACTCATAAACCGCCATATATATTTTTTTTTTGACCGGACCTACAATTTTAGCTCCTGTGAGCTTTCAAATTTACAGCGAGACAGCTTATACCGCCATTCAGTTCGATCACGTTGACCACGACCACATAAATTCATTGCCACCAAAAAGATTAGAGAGACTGGAGAGCCTTAACTGGCTAATCTACCAGTATACAAAATATTAACGTTAAGAAAAGAACATTTCAGACCAAAATTAGAAAGAATATTATGTAAAATTTTCAGACCCATGTTCCTTCAGAGATATATTTACGTGGGATTTGGGGTTTGGCTGAAGTAAAATTCGAAAGTAAATCTTGAGTTTTCTTTATTTTTCTCGTCTTCAAATACAGAGCTTATTCTTCTACGTCTATCGTCGTCCCTTCCTCTTTTTTGCCTCCCTTCACACCTATACACACGTCCTTGTCTCTCCTTACTTTCGTCCATCCCTTTCATTCACATAATCTTACTCAAATGCTATCTCTTTCTCTCAGTGTTGCTATCAATCCCACATTTATTTCGCGGGAATGAAGGAACTATTACTGACCACAACGAAAAAGAAAGCTCTAAAGGTTTCGTACTGATACGTATCAAAGGCCGGAAAAAAATTATCAATAATAATGAGATTGATGGCCACCCATGGAATAAGTGTGGCAACCCTTCTGATTTGATGACACCGTGACAGCCATGACAGCTGTCAGATCATGACAGTGATTGTGCAAGTGACGCAATCAATCCGTGTGTTCTAGTGATGCAGGCAGGATACTTTACGAACGAACGATAGGTAGTTTAACTCGAAAACTATCTACCTATTTAGGATGTCGTTGTCGTCATCCCGATATAGGACTATTGATAGTTTTACGATGTTTATTATTTCGCCAGGGTAAATTTCGCCGCGATGCCACCGGCGACTAAAAGAAATACATAAAAAATGCACTAAAAAACCACGGGAACTGGTGACTGGCGAGGCAAAATGAGGAGTACTTAGTAACGATTAGTGCACTGAAACAAATGCATTTGTATGTATTTCTTCTAGTCGCCGGTGGCATCGCGGCGAAATTCACCGTAGCGAACTTCCCCGTGGCCAGGCTGTAAAGTAACGATAGTTTCCATGATATTGATTATGTCGATACTATAGAAATAATATAACGAATGCCAAAGTTACGCCTCGCCATAATGACACTTCTACGTATTCTTGTTTCTGTTCTGTGACTGTAATCTCTTCCCCTCTTTCCATATCAGACAAGTTTGGAATTGTTGGCATCGACATCTCCAGCGATGTCCAGTATTGTAGTCATTTAGAGAGCAAGGCAAAAATGGCATCCGAAAACCTCGGAGTTCTCAACAGGGCAAAACGATTTTTCACGCCGCAGCATAGACTGCTCCTATATAGGGCGCAAGTGCGGCCACATATGGAATATTGTTGTCATCTGTGGGCGGGAGCTCATGAATGTCAGCTTAAGCCGTTTGACTCAATACAGAGACGCGCTGTCAGAATTGCCGAAGATCCCGTGATTACAAGCGGTATTGAGCCTTTGAGTCTCAGGAGAGACTTCGCTTCCTTATGCGTGTTCTACCGCTTGTTTAATGGGCTATGCTCGGAGGAATTGTTAAACATGATGCCAACAGCCACTTTTTACCATCGCACCTCTCGCCATCGTCAGGGATTTCATCCCCATACCTTGAATTCCATGTTATCGCGTACAGTACGCTTCAAACGAAATTTCCTCCCTCGTACACTGCGATTATGGAATAAACTCCCTGCCATGATTTTTCCTAGTGATGGGAGCATTCAAAAAGGGCGTGAAAAAAATCCTTCGGGATCGGCAACGCGCTCGTGACATATCCGGTGTTGCAGTCGTTCATACGGTACCACTTAACATCAGGTGGGCCGTACGCCTGTTTGCCTACTTAGTTGTATAAAAAAAACGGGGGAAACTTTGCTGTATATTTATTTCTAAACGGATCCTTACAAAACTTGGCACACATGTTCCTTTTATTATTTTTTTATCACTATCGTCACTGTCGATATGGACTATCGAAATCGATACGCAACACTAGTGTGTTCTGTTCTCCAACCAAAAGATTTGCGATTTGGAGTTTTTGTTTGTTTGCTGTGTTGTTTGTGGATTGGTTGGATGGATAGATTTGTTTTTCTTTGTTGTTGATCGAAAAATTTATGAAAAATGAAGAACTTTCCTGTATTTGTTTTCCCTGTATCACTAGAATTTTACTTAAATGCTAGACATACACATAAGCAATTGCTGACTGTTTACAATCCCTACGATTTTTCCGTGAATTTTAAAGGCAAGTAGCGTGGTGTTTTTTTTATAGAGTCCCATAAATTTTATCATTCACGAAATTGTCTTTTCTATGGATTAATTTATTGATGTTCATGGTTTTTCTTTTATAAAGCCCACTTGTTAATATTTGATTCATTCCAGTTAGGTAATTATGATTGATATTTTTAGTGTTATGCACATCTCCGAATAAATTTACCGTTATCGATCCTGAAGGAATAATAGCTCCTCAAAGCTGTATAGACATCGTGGTGCGCTACACGCAGCCAACAGTTAACCATTGTGACACAACAGACAAGTTCCGGATAACCATGTATGACCGGAACACTCAACAGGTACCTAAATGGAACTTTATCTTACATTTTACCTTAACTTTTACCATCAATATTTATAAAAACATTTCAGACTTCAGAATATCATATCAAAGAATGATACTTACAAAACAATGACACATCAATGATCAATTATTATTAAAATAATTTGAGCTCTATTTTTATTTATTCATAAAGTTCAAAATCTCCAAAACAACTGTGATCTTGAAGTTTGAAATGTATAAAGGCAGGTAAAACATTTTTTGTTGACTTTTGTATCAGTTTTTATTGTTACTTTTAGAAAAAAATAGAACCCTTACACTTAATCACTTTTCAATATTCCCATATATTTCAGTCTTGTCTGCCAGGTTTATTGTCAAAGTTTAGTGCCACAATAACAAAAAATAAAGTTTGAGCAGCTGAGTTAAGCAGGGAATCCATTAATAAGATGAGAGAGTGAATTGACATAACTATGGACTTTGCTGGCTGAACACATTTAAGCACACAACCCGTATAAAGTCTTAATAGAAAAGGACACTAATTAAAAAATGGCATTTTATTGAAATTACTCATCCATCACTTTACATTTTTGTACTTCATCAAATCTTTAGACAAATCCTTACATAAGAAAATCAATTTTTCAGGCTTTAGGCAAAAGAGACATCCCAACAAAAGTAATAGAGGGTGAACCGTCCAGTGTGAACCAGGAGAGTTTAGACAGCTTCCATCCCCTTGCAGTCAAAACTGCTCCAGTTAGACCTGTGGAGGAGCAACCACGCATGACAAACACACGGTGTAACCATCCAGCTCACCACAGGTAGGTACCTATTTATTATGAATGTAAGCTTGCTCATCTACTCTCACCTCTGGTTGATAGCTATAGAAAGATATATATAAACTTTATTGTACCAATCACAAAATTAAAAGAAATACATTTAGAACATTTAATAACATAGGTGGACTCATCACTATCATTTGAATGAATAACAATCTATTTGACTCTCCATACAGAGATGCGCTACATAATTTTATACATTCTGTGGATTCACTGTCAGAATTTTTGGCAATCTTTCTATGTATAATTATGGCATTATATGATAACAATTGTTTTTTTTTGTATTGAGCCTCAGGGTGATTAAATAATATAAAGCATTTTTTTAAAGTATGACACAATCAGTGAGAGTGAGTAATATGTTTCAAAAATAGGGCTCCTGGTCTTAGAAACTTTACTGATGTAGTACCTAGAATTAGAAATACGGCCCTACAGTTTACAACCATTGCAAAAGATTAAGCAACCCTGCCCGCGGAAACTTCTCGTACAATCGCTGCGTGCTGCCATACAGGAGTAATTGCGAACAATCTAGTACATCGTTTGTCACGCTCTGGCATATTGCTTTGTCTCGCTCTTACGTGTTTTAGAAACGAAACATACGAGATCGAGAGTATCGCTGTCTCTCTCTTACTCTTCTGGAGTAATTGTGATCTTTCTGGAAACTTATCGAACGTGTTCCCCGGATTATATAAACAGGGGAAGGTGCCACAGGAGGCCAGTTCAAGTTGAGTTGAGCTACAAGTGCGATCCAGAAGAAAAACGAGTGCAAAGAAGAAGTGAAACCAATGACTTGACGATTCATCGGGATAGTGTTGTGACATTGTGAGTGATTAGTGAAGTTAAGTGACGTCGGCGACCATCCTTGTGGGAATAAACGTCTTTTCGAGTTACCAGATGTTTTTGTCCAAATTGCGAAACCCCAGCTCGTAACAATATTCTATGTATGAATGTAACATCTTAATTATTTAAATTACAGAGAACAACAGCCCGTAAACGTGGTAGCAGTGGCTGTTAGTATATGCTGCATTGCTGCTCTGTTGCTGCCGACACAACCGGAGGAAATACCCAAGACCCAATGGCCTGAGTGGCTACACATCGGATCCAATCTCAAACTCGTATTTTCATTCGTTCTCGGATTAGTAAGCATGCTAGTATTGAGGCCATAGATTTATAGGTATTATATACATAATTCTCATTATTTAATATTAAAAAGTATTCTTTTGTGTGATCCTATAGAGCTGGCATCTATTCAAGTACTTACCTATGGTTTACAGTTATGTACCTATCCCTTACCCATTTACGTGCATTGCAATCTATTTATCATGATAAGCTTTTGATATTTGGTTATCAATGACTACCACTGGTTTATTATCTATAGCCAACAGAGCTATTTAGTAATTAGGCACCTCAATACAAAACATGTAAGGGCATTTCATCAGTAAACTGTGCTAAGATCTGTAATAAATCCTGACAGTTTCATTTATGTGAATTAATTATATTTAAAAAAATCTATTCATTAATGAAGGACTTTTAACATTACATTTAATTAAAATTTTTAAAAAGCCATCTTACTTTGTAATAACATAATAATTTTATTATTTGACATACATACAATGGTAGTTATTAAAACTGGTGGAAAATCTATCTGACTTATTTACTTAAACATTTAAAAAATTAAAAACAAATCTGTTTTTTCTTCTCAAAAATACTCTTTGTAGGTTTGCTAGTTTTTTTTTGTAGAATGTCCAGCGATTGACTATGATCCCACCTGAGGTTGTCATTACCTAACTAAAAGTTAATTAATATGTCTTGTCTCGTAATTATACAGGTTGTTTTAAAAACAATTTTTTCAATGTAAGTATAAAGTATGTTAAACTAAATCACTTTCATTAAAAAAAATAAGTAAAATCCGACAAAAAAATTTCGACCTCCCATACAAATCTAGCTGACCGAATTTTGTATGGTAGGTCGAAATTTTTTTCTCGGTTTTCGCATATTATTTTTATTGAAAGTAATTGTTTCATAAATTTGGCAAATAGTTTCAAAATAACCCTGTATAAAGCAGGTGAATAGGATTTTTTCATACAAGGAAGGGCCAGCACTAAGTTCGATTTGTTAATAGCACTAGCATATTTTTGTGTGGTTCGCTTTCTAGTCTGGTTATAAATATGGGAACAATTTCAAACTTCTCTATTCAAATGTAGAACGATCTTTTAAACTAAATAAAAGACAATCTTTATATTAAGATAGAAAAAAAGCGAATCATGACCGACTATTAGAGCTACGACTATTATTAGTTTATGTAAGGTTCGAGGTGTCTGGGTGAAACTATGTAATGTACAATCCAATCACTTACTTAATTTAATGTTGTTATGTCAATGAACATCAATATTGTATGTGTCAGGATTTCGGTGTGATGGAATGATTGTATCATATTCAAATTGGTGCTGTGTTTTATTAATGGGACAATGATTTTAAAACATTATAAATTAATCCATACTAATATAAATGCGAAAGTCTGTCTGTCTGTTACGCTTTCACGGCCAAACCGCTGAACAGATTTTGATGAAATTTGGTAAGAATATAGTTGAATACCCGGGGTCAAACATAGGCTACTTTTTGACGCAGGCGGAGCTGCGGGAAACAGCTAGTATAATATATATTGACTTTATTTTTTAATCTGACATTTGAAACCGTGACCAATTTTATAAAAGAATTCATTATGTGAAATTGTTTCCCCATTATTTAAATTAAAAGTGCCCCTCTATATAAATCTAAAGAGGGTTTAAAAACATTTACATATTTTTTAAATATTTATAGAGAATCAGTAGAACAAAACAAAGCCTTCGAGATGTTACAGAACTACTTTATCAAGTAGGTTTACGTTTGTTATTCATTTAAATTTCAGACATTTGATTAATTATTTACAACATATTCATTAAAAACTTCCAACCAATCAGGCAATAGGTAAAACACCGTTTGGATATGTAGATCTATGTGTATTCTGATAATGTAGATACGTACAATTTTATTTTATGAAGAAATGTTTAAACATGTAGACATATTTGATTTAATCTGTCGTTAGATTCGTCAAATATGTTGTGTCGTTGTGTGGAACTAAATATAAATAAAATGTGATTCGGGACCACCTTTACTAATCATTCATGCCAAATATACCTGATATCAAAAAATCGATCTAGTTTTTTTTTCATCTTTATTTACCTCATATTTAAAAAAAAGACACGTTACTTAAATGCAAAGAACTTTAATTTGGGCCAACAATAAAAAGAAAACAGACGTGTTATCTAAAATACAACAATACACATGAATCACAACACAATTCCCTGCATACCAATTTATTGCGATTATTAAGTAAATTTACTTATTTTTTTTAACGTAATATAATTCATACTAAAAATTTGTTCACCTATGCTTCGACTAGAAAGATGTTAGGTAAAATTTTATTACAAGATGTTTTCAAAACCAGCCAAGCAAAAAATTAATATTTGCAGGTAACAACGGGGTCAGATCTCTAGTTTCCAAACTAAACCTATGGTTACCAACCAAAGCATTTTTGATCCTCTAGCGTACATCTGTGTAGGTAACTTATGAAAGTGGTAGGACTTCTTCACTATACACAGTTTAGATGAGAAGTTCTAGTATATCTTTTTAAGTATATATAGAATAAGTATATTTTTCAGTAAGTCAAAAGTTTCAGTAAGTAGAGTATCTAACGGAGATTTTTGTTTGTATTATTCTAGTTACAACATCTAATAAAATCCATTTGTATAGGATGGGACTGAAACTTGTATTTATTGTGCTTAGTCGCTTATTTAATCTATCTACTATTCAATATTCTATTAAATTACACACATATTGTGATGATTTTAATGAAAATAATAAAAAAAAATCTAACCACACAATAGGCGAGGAAAAGTTAAGTACCAGCATTAAACAATTTGTAGTAAAGTTAATACTACAATTTAATACAAATCATGATTACCTAAAACTACAAATTAGGGACATTGCTTATACTAGTCAATGAAATTGAATGAAGAGGACGTTTTCTGCAGTGCTGCTATGTAAACTGCACATCTTGGTCTTATATTCCGTTATAGCTTTATATTCATACTGCTTCTATTGTTGTTAGTGCGGAAACCCTTTTGGAAATGGAATTGAAAGGACCCAATGACCTGACCATACCAAACTGTTATAATTTAGTCTGTACTTACTGTTTTCTCTATGCATGCACTTATTACGTTATAACAACATTTTAAGATTATAACGGGACGGCTGATTAATTGTTTTCATGAGTTTATAACGTTTAAGTAGGCATATATTATCTTAAGTATTTTAAAATATTACAATTAACAATTCCTTGTTTCAGAGGCGTCATTTGCTTTAAACACCATAAAATAACCATACCTATACAACCACCTATCGAACTATGTATCACACATTCAAGTTGTATGATATGTAGTATCTTACATTCTCTTAATCATAACCAACATTTTAACCTTACATAACTATTGCTTTCAAATACATTAAGATATTTTTGCTACTTTGCAAATTTTGTAAGGAAAGACTTAAGGCTCATTACAGAATTTCTATAGAAAACTGCTAATTCAGTCGCGAGTGCGCAAGTAGGGCGAAGCTTCCTATGCAAAATACTTACCAAATTTGAGGAGGCTAAATTGGCCTAGTATAATACCATCGCAAACTTTTATTTTCTAATGGCATGGGTAATTAAAAATATACAGGATTTAAATAAATAAGAAAACTATAGAATCTTATAACAATAATTATCAAGCTTATTAACTTCCTAAGAAAGTCTTAGCGCGAAAATTGTGAGAATAGAACACAATATAATATAGCGTATTAACTATTTATGTATGTCATTGAATTTTTTTTATAAATATACAACAAAATTTTCATGCGAATCATAAAATAAACATCATCGCCGTAACATAAAATTTTAATAAAATTCTATTTCATGTTATCCTGGCTCAGCAAAAATATTGTTTAATTTCATTAAAACTTTATTGTACAAAACAATTTGCACAATAGGCGGATTCAATTCCTAGAGCATTGCACAGGGCATAGTGTTGAGCTAGCTTACTATAATTACTACCTATCAATCAATAAATCTATATTCATGGTCATTTCATCTACTATTGACATCAGTTAGTAAAACTATGAACATAATCAAAGTTACTAAGAATCAGTCTCTCTACAAAAACAAAGTTATATAATAGTTCAACACGTGTTTACCTGAACACAGTCCACTACCTACTTTTAGAAAACACTGTTCAACAAATCTTAAAATCATGTCTGTCGCCTGTTTAACTTTAGACTACAGATAAACATAGTTTTATGGTAGCATTTTTTAAACAAATGTTAAGCACATGTTAAAACTTTTTTGTAGTAATGCGGGGTCCAGATTCATAGGCTTTTCTTGCAACGCGAGAAAAGTCCGTGAACTGTGAATGTGGACAGCGTTCTCGTACTCTTCTTGCTTCTCGCCGAGAATTCTAGCGAGAGTCTGGATGCCCTTTCTCGTCGCAGTTCTCGGCGAGAAGAAGCGAAAAGAGTACAAGATCATGTCCACATTCTCGTTGTGCAGCGCGAGCCGACCGACTTTTCTCGCCGAGAATTCTCGGCATGACGAATAATTTTCGATTTCATGTTTCAATGAAAGACCTCATTATAATAGGCACAATGGTAAAAAAACACGTCGATAAAACTTAAACAACGAGATATGACGAAGTTAAACTCACGTGCATTTTAGACGATACCAAACGCTCAATACTAATGGATACTTAGCGGTGACGTCACGCCTAGGTAATTTACAAGGGTGAGACTAAAATTTGTTCGACAACTACCTTAAATATTGCGTTTATGTTACTAAATGAAAGTTTCTTTATTTTTTATGTGTTCATCGATTATAATATATTTTTTTTGTAGTTTTATATTTTCAAAATGGACTTTCCCATCGATTTTTAAATTGTTATATAAAATCGCCTGTGCAAAATTTCAAAGTGAAAATTTCAACAATGAGCCTTAATACATGTATGCTATCATGCCATCACATTACTTTTTCAATTTTGAACCTTGTCGTCTACCCAATTCTTGCCGAGAGTCTGGATGCCCTTTCTCGCCGCGGTTCTCGGTGAGAATTCTCGCGAAGGTCTGGATCCCGCATAAGACTGTTATTGTTACAACAGGTTATTGAGGCCAGTAAAGTATTTGTTCTCTCTAAGGGCGCTTGTGCACTACAAGGAATTTTACTGTCTGGCAGTCCGATTTTTTACGGTCCGATATGGCACGCCATCAATTTATATACTAGTTTGTGCACTATACGTAATTTTACTGTCTGAAATTTTACTTTTCCCTATTCCGGGCCGTTTTTTTCCGGTCCGAGATGACAGCAATGCAAAACGTATCTGTGCTTGTGCACTGCGTCCGCGATCAGTTTTATTCATGATTGGGCGGGGCGGGTGCGGGGGATGGAGGATGTATCACGCACATCTTTCCTTTCCTCACCTCCTCTGCTAACTGCGCCTAGGGATAATAATAATAATAAAGGCGTAGGGATGTGACGACCCCATCGCCCACTGGGTTCTCTTCCCAGTGCAGTCAGTCTCCGCAGGGCAGCTTGTGGCGAGACCTGTTCATGGAAATGTCAACTATTGATATAGCCGAGAACGGGTTTTGGCAGGAGCACCACATGACATCAACTTCTCCAAAGGGCCTCTACGTGTTGGATCCATATCCCCGCGCAAGCCTCTCAAAGGACCGGGGTAACCCGTGAATCCCAAGCGGAGATACATAATAATAATAAAGGCGTAGGGATGTGACGACCCCATCGCCCACTGGGTTCCCTTCCCAGTGCAGTCAGTCTCCGCAGGGCAGCTTGTGGCGAGCTGTTGGTGAGTGGCGACAACGCGGACCTGAGTGCTCCCAGGGGAGACATCCGTCCCTCACCTTCGGCCTTCCTTCGCCAAGGTCGGAGTGGACGCCGATGAGGGACAGGACCCCTACCTCTGGCTTGCCTTAGCCGGCCGACCAGAGTGGAGTCGCAAGAGCTATATGCTCGAGGGTGGAAGTGTATTGCACGTAATGGCGTAATAACGGGGAAACCCTCTCACGAGGTAACTCGCGATGGCGAAACCGGAGCCGCACCTCTCGGCACCCTTAGCCGCTCATTCCAATGTTGCCCCTCTGTTGCCAAATGCGGCGACTATTTGGGGGGCCCATTCACTGAGTGGCGAGTCACCGCCTGCCACTAATAGTCAGTAATCATGATTATGGCAGGTGTCCGAATTCCTATATAATAACCCAGATTTAAACCACCCAGACTTCATCACCATAACCCATTTATTCTTTTCACTCATTAGAAATAGTTCCTCCTCCTGCCGAGACCTGTTCATGGAAATGTAAATGTACAATATTTTCATCGTTTTTAACGTTACTCATGCATGGCGTGTAGTTTCAAAGAGAGCTGACCTTTTACTGCACTTTACCGATCCGAGTAAAAACGGACAAGTGCACAAGCCAATCAGTCGTGTTTTTCATGCCAAATCGGACCGTAAAAAATCGGACTGCCGGACAGTAAAATTCCTTGT
Organism: Euzophera pinguis; assembly: GCA_947363495.1. Lineage (NCBI taxonomy): Eukaryota > Metazoa > Arthropoda > Insecta > Lepidoptera > Pyralidae > Euzophera > Euzophera pinguis. The sequence continues at coordinate 7,243,327 of OX376170.1, read as the reverse complement.
AGTGCACAAGCGCCCTAAATCATAAAATCTATTTTAGCTAGCTTTCTAATACTAAGTAAATCGAGGTCAAAGTGGTGGTAGGTACTTCAAAATTTCAACTACTAAGCGAGATCGAACGTGCGATATGAATGTAAAAACTTTATGTTTATCAAACAATAAGATATGCTACAAGTCAACCATGATATGAGTAAAAAGTGGATGAAGAACTGTCGCTACTTCTCTGAACTTGAGGGAGTTTAGGCCATCCACCACCATTTTTTCTTTAGAATATTTAACATATTTCTGACCCCTGTCCCTGAAATAATAAACAGAAATCTTATGTGTGTAATAAGTGGATGCTGAATGCAAACTTTAAAAGAGGATGGACTGGACTTTGTGTCTAAAGGTATTTTCTTTCATTATTTCATATTAAAGGTATTTTCTTTCATTATTTCATATTAAAGGTATTTCGTTTCCAAATAGTCATCTGGCAAGAAAAGGAATAGAATAGAGAATAATGTAGCACTCTGCCGGCAAAAACCAAGATCCTATTAGGTCACTGACCCTTAGCAGTCTTCTTTATCCCCGCATTTTGCCTGGTTGCATCCAGGGCTTACGCTTCAAGGCCCAGTGTACGATTTTATGGTTTTATTGGTACTGGTTATTACAATAGAGTAATAGAGCAACTGCTGGCTGACCTCATAACCTCCATGATCCTTTTTTTTACACATAAACCAGATCCTGGTACACACCAGGTATTGGTCGCCAACACTGTCAGATTTTTTTAGGGTTGAGGACACAGCCTGACAACTGCTATTCAGCAGTAGCTTAACATAACTTCTAAATTATAGAGAAGCTCAAAATGAAAATGCCACTAGTGGCGACCAATCGAATACAGGCCATGCCCGCCGTCCTTGCAAACGCAATCGTTACAAACACGCATGCCCGGTGCGGCTAAATAACTCATTCAAGATTTAGTTACCTTCTTATTTGTGATTCTTGAGTCACCTTATGATATCGACTAGTGGCTGGCTCGAAACGACAGGGCTTCATGCCTTGGGCCTCCAGTCGCGCGTATAAATCATCATCCTCGCCCCCCCAATCGAAAAACTCATTGCTCATCCCATTGACAGCCGTGAACTGCTTAGAGACTATTGCTATAGCACCATCAAACAGGTTTAAGTATGGTATCACAAATCTGAAAGAGAGATACAATGAAAAATAGAAAATATTTGGTTTACTAAAAAATTCTTTTGCTAAAATGTTATTTGTTAATTTAGTCAATTATTCATATTGAGTGGGTAACGTGGTCTATGGACCCTGTACACCCTGTCGTCCGAGTTTTTCGGAACCGCCTTTCGGCCTCTGACGTTAACAATTAACTTTAATGAATCTGACACAGCTTAACAACTGCCATTCAGGGATAACAGCTGGGACCAACAGATTACTGTAACTTGTGAAGCATAGAGAAGTTCAAAATGGAAATGCCACTAGTGGCGACCAATCAAATACAGGTCTTGCCCGCTGTTTCAGAGACAGGGGTCAGAAATATGTTGAATATTCTAAAGAAAAAATGGTGGTGGATGGCCTGAACTCCCTCAAGTTCAGAGAAGTAGGGACTGTTCTTCATCCACTTTTTACTCATATCATGGTTGACTTGCAGCATATCTTATTGATATTGTTATATATACAAAACATTTTTACATTCATATTACACCAGTGGCGTGGGGTGAAAAAAAAGAGAGATAAAGCCGCCACGATTATCTGAATTTCGGTTTTCTTTATGCCCGCGGAAAGATAACTCTTGTTTTCCAAGAAGAACAACAGTGTCTATTAAACGTTTCATTAAGTTTCGATTACGCTCTACTTTACGATTGTGGGCTTCAAAATTATTGCCGAGAAATGATTCTATTCTACTATTTCCAAAATCGTGTAACAATAAACAACTGCGTAAATGTTTTTCAGTTTGACTATGTTTTCTAGCCGAATTGGTCAAATTATTTATGTCTGAGAAACCCATTTTATTCCAAGCACTATTTGTATCGGAAAACAGCAGACATGGAAAGCAAAATAACTTATTTAATTTGCAACTACCTGTTATCCAATTGTATTTATCATACATCGAACTGTGAAAATGTTTGAAAAACCCATCCTTACGCTTATAATCAATTTTTATATCGGGACGAGCCCGTCCAAGGTTAATGATATATTTTTTATTATCGAACGATTGTTTTGAGAACGAAGTTGATTCATTCAATAAGTAATCTGTAAGACAACAATCTATTTGTACTAATGCCGCCATTTCTCGCCTAACAACAACAACGACATAAAACAAAATGAAACAAACCAACCTTTACGATGAAACAAAACAAACACTATATCAGAATACACAACAGCCTGTGTTAAACTTCACTAATTTCGATTCTTTTAAACTATATACCACAATCTAATCACTTATCACATTAAATCAATTAGCATAAAATTAATCCGTACAAATGCGCGCATAATAAGTGAAGTGACATAGTGACAATCCGTCCGATTGTCCGAATTAGAAAGACAATTGGCCGGCGGCCGCAGCAGGGCGGCCAATGGCCGGCCTGCTGCGGCAGCGCTAATTGGACGAAAACTTTTCTAGTGATACGAAAGGACCTATAAAGAGTTTGGTAGGCTATCTTAAATCGGGTTATCATTTAACAATATCAACGAGTACTTTTCATGTAGTAGTGACATGTATGTGTGTGTCAATTTCATACATTGGAAATATTTGGATTCCCGATATCTTGAGCGAGTTCACTTGGCGTGTACTCGGCGCGGATTGCGTCTTACCATTGCTAAATCGTGTGTGTGTGCGTATGCGCGATTTCAAATACATTGCGTATTTTGTATCCAGCGTATTGAAGAATACTTTTTACAAAGCGCTCAATGTAATTGTGTCGCTTGCGATAATTAGACTCCTTAGTTTCCGTATTACCGGTAAGGCCGTCAGTCGTCGGCGTATAGTGTATACATTTTCGTGGAAGAGTAATAAGCTGGGATAAGCTATTATTATCAATAATTAAAAATATGTATATATTAGAGATTAGCCAAGGTAAGCCGGTGGGAATCATGTTCTATGGAGGCTTCGCCACTGTATTACACATAAGACTCATAAATACATATCTGTTTGTATTGCACTAACTTCTATGCAATTAATTATCATGAGGACATCATTAATATTTATGCGATCTACTGGAAGGTTTTTAATTAAATGTGAATGTGTGAAGCCAGTGTCACCAGACAAAGCTTTCATGCTAATTATTTCATTTGGTCATCAAAAAAAGTTTAAATAAAAAAAATTCTGATTATTATGAATATTTAATTAACTTACTTAAATGAAATGCCGGAACAAAAGGAGAATGGGTGCAAAAACAACACCTGGATTTATTTAATTACTTTCTATTCCATTCTGATAAAGTCGCCATTAAGCGCCCATTCTCCTTCTTCATTGTATTTTTTGAATACTGTGGCAGCTGCAAAATGAAAACATAAATCAAGCAATAAAATCAAAAAGTAGCACTCACAGTTATTTGGTCTAATATAAGTGTTCATTGGGTTGGGCTTCTAGTGTGTTGTAATAAACAATTAAATCAATAACATAATAATTAAAAACAAGCAATAATACAAGAAAGTTTCTGAAATTGAAATATTAGGAAATTGGTTACCCCACCTGAACTTGTTAATACTGGAGGACATATGCCTCGGACTCTTCGTACAAGCATACAAATTGGAAGGTCGCAAAGGCAGTAGATCCACATCATGTAGCACCAGACATGGGTACCCAGCTTTCATGGCAGCTGTAGCACCTATGTTCAAAAGCTTGGCTCTGTTGAAAGGCCGTGAATCCATCTGTTCCACTACAAAGATTCTGTAGTGAATACACTGACGATGGAGAAATGTGTGCATGTATACAAGAAAACCTCGTAATTGCTCTGCTATATCTCTGAAATTAAAATTAAAATTGATGATATTTAAATATGATTCTAAAGTTTCATTACATGCCTATCGATAGAACTACCAAAGTGTGATTATTATTGCAATTGTGATTAATGAAAGGATTTGCTACAAAAAAAAAGATAATGAAGAATATGTGATACCTAAAATTATTTCCATTCATTTATAGTCAATAAAATCTGTATCTATACTAACTTACTAAATAATTCTGTTAAATTAACTTTATTTTACACCCACATAAAGCTCTCTGCTTGACCCAAAGGTTGACTGTTAGATAATGCTTTTAGCATTAAGTCCACCTACCTATTGTGCTTTACAATTATTGTATTTTGTAAAGTTTAAATAAATCTACATCTACACTAACATTATAAAGAGGGAAGATTTGTATTTTTGTGTGTAGGTTTGTAATGAATAAACTCAAAAACTACTGTGCCCAACTGTGGAAAGCTACATTCACCCTGAGTAACATAGGCTATATACCGCAGGCGGAGCTGCGGGAAACAGCTAGTAAATAATAAAGATAGAAAAGATTGTTTGAACATCTTAATACTAGATATACCAAATGGATTTTTTATTTAATTCTAGACAGCCCTGTTTTAAGAATGTTTAACAGCTAGTCAATAATTATAATAAAATACTAACCTGTAAGGAACTATGATAGCTGTACTAAACTTAGGTTTACAATCGGACGGAGCATATTCCCCTCCTTCTTTAATCTTATGGTCTTCTACCAAATCTCCATCGGCTAGGCTGAGAGGAAGGGTGGTGTCGTCGAAGATTACGTCACGGTAGTCGCAATCCAAAGCCGCACTGCTTGTAAAATTTGCTGCAGTTTCTTCGTGTAATTTTTTAAGTATAACATTTTTCTCTATATACTCATAATTACCTCGAACATTTATATCGGGGTGAAAGAATAATAGTATGAAAATGAAAAGAAATCCGCAAAAAAAAATTTTCTTTTTCCATCCATGACGCATTGCTGTTTTCTGATGTTTATTAAACATAAATCCAAATTTCTACAGAAAATTGATTCAATGTATATTTTCATTAAGTGGTAATGATATTTTCATTCTCATTTTTCTTTATTCACATTAGATTTGGAAGTAAAATAGAAAAAAAATATTTTTAGACTAGGTCCTAATGTTATGATTCGATCGATCGATTTTTGAAATTGCGGCATTTGATGACATTTGTGATCGTGACGTGATCAGTTGATTTTTGTCACTGAAAGACACAGACACTATAAATTTTTCTTTTGTGGCTTTTACATGATGTATTTAGCCAATAGAAATTAGTCAAGTCAGGTGCCAATAGCAGGGCAGAAACTAGTGAGCAAGCGAGATGTCGCCTTACACCTTGTATTGCGCCACCTCCTTCACTCACTTCACAGAAAACAATTATCTAAATTACAACTAACTAAAAATGAAAAACCACAAACTATTATAGTCTAAAAATATACCACCTCGAACGGCACCCGGCTCAATCGTACCCATTATACTGGCAGCATTACCTCTCTGAATCGCAATGGATATCCTTTGAACCAAGTACCACTCGGAGCGATGGTCAAAACCTCTGTCTATTAAGCGGCGTCCTATCTCGCCCAAAAACTTTTTTGCCTCTGAACACCATGGTCCAGCAGTCTCAACAGCTACTGGAACAAACTCGTACTGAGAACACAAATTTGAATATTTAAGGTGTTTATGTCCAGCAGCTATCCTCGCTGCTGCCCCAGGCTCACGAACAGTTGAATTGAGATAGGACGCCGCATAAGTACGGACGCAGGTTGCATCCCACAAAAGACAACACCTTCTCTGCCATGGGATTTTGGAGCACGGCGGGAGCGATGGTGTTATGCTCGATCGCCGCAAAGGGAATTACTTCCCGCCAGGCGTGGTGTTATGCCTGGGGAACCGCGGCTCCGACGATGTTCTGTCGGAGGTTGTATATATGCTCCAATTCTCAGAAACTCCAATTGCGCGATTTAGTCTTTCGATGCTGATTGGACGTCTTGTTTGGGAATTTCGAATTAGTCTCTTTGGCGCCATCAGTTGCATTGTGTTGTGATTATTTTACTGTGCGATGGTGTCGCCACAGGATCAACGTTAATCCATCTGGACCACAGAGATGTATAGAGTGGACTTGGGGGCGTGGCCGGTGCGAACGCGGTATGATCAAACTGATCATACGACTCTAAAACGCGCTCAGTCGGAAGTTGATGCGCATACTCGTAACACGTTACAATTTATTTCTAAAATGCCGTGTTGTGCAGTGATTGTGTGCAAAAATAGGAGTTCCGATAAGAGTATGAAAAATCATGGTATCACCTACCACAAGTAAGTACTATTATTGTGATTTTACCGCATTTTAGAGCAAAATTAGAAATTAGGTAAAACTATTCCAACTGAGACTCCATGACAGTATAAAATGTAGAAACATGAGTGAATGTATTACATTGCGCGTAAAGCCTTGTATTTACGGTAATGAGACTGTATTAACCATGCAATGGATGTGACGGCAATTAAACTAGCCGTTACCCTATGATCGCGTAGTACGGCCGCTGGTTGCTGTCGTGGGATAAGGTAGCCGGAACCGTTGCATTATCGATATCGATAAACTTCGAGTTTTATAAGAATTTTTGTGACATTATATTTTATTTCAAGTCGAGATTATGAAGTGGTTTCAAACAATTTGATATTTTGATTATTGGGTTGGCCTGTAGCTGACTTATTACGAAAGTAACCAGTATTTCACATATAATTATTTTTATTTAAGGTTTCCGTGTGAAAAATCTATTAAAGAGAAATGGATAAACTCAACGGGAAGGGGAACTAATTGGTGGCCAACGAAAACTAGCACAATATGTTCGGTACATTTTGAAGCTAAATGTTTTCAACCATGTAAAAAGGCGCGAAGGCTTTTTGAATGGGCTGTGCCTACAGTAAAACTACGACTTTGCTTTGCAACGGTTTGTTTTTTATTTATATCTTTAATTTTTTGATTTATACAAATTTATAATTTACATGCTGATATAAACTTTTCAAGTTAAGTGATAGTAATTTGTTATCGTTCTCAATATTTTATTTTAATCTTCTTACTTTGTTGTAAAAAAATGACCTGATATTTATTTATTTTTCAGGATAATACAAATACAACAACAGAGTCCAAACATGAGCCTACTGAAACTACAAATAGCAAAGTCAGTAAAGTCAATTAATAATAACACGTAGTTTTATTCGTAATTTTTGTTAGAACGGAAAAATGGCAATCTTCATTTTTCAACCTTATTCTTTCAGATACTTCACGAGGTAACTGAAAAAGAAAACTTGCCTGTTATTTCGCAAAGGGAATGCTCTCCAATTTTAGTAAGTATTCCAGTATTTAGTTCTTTTTTGATTATTTTATCATTGACTAGCAGCCCGCCCTGGTTTCGCCCGTGGTACATGTATTATACAAATAAAACTTCTTCTTGAATTGTTCTATCCATTACTAGATTAATCTATCTACTACTAATCAAATCCGTTACGTAGTTTTAAAACTTGAATCATACTTACATACATTCATATATACATACATACATTCATATATACATACATACATTCATATATACATACATACAGACAGCGACTTTATACTAAGTAATGATGTTAAATTTAATTTATATATCCTAATTTTGTTACCTCTCAGGAAAAAAATACCTAAATACAGAAGAATATTAAAAAAAATGGATTGAAGTATGTTAATGTATTTAAAAGGTGTTCTTTTGTGATGGCCGACTGTGCATTCTCACGTATATATAATTTTTTCTGTTACAGAGTCTAAATGATCACTTACAACCATCAATTGGAGATACGCCTCGAAAAAAGAAGTTGCGAATTAAACTTGAACAATGCGAAAATTTATTGATTAAACAAAAAAAGACAATAAAAAGGCTACAAAAGAAAGAAAGTCGGTATAAGAAAAAAATTGCAAAACTTTCGGATATGTTAAATGAACTTCAACAAAAAAAAATTGTGAATTCCGACCAAGCTAATCATTTGGAACTACTTGGAGATGGAGTACATGACCTTATTCAGAGATTGGACAAGAAAATTAACAGCGGCTGTTCTGGTGGCCAGTATAGCCCAGCATTGCGAACTTTCGCTTGCACTTTGCAATTTTTACTCCCCGAAGGCCTACCAATATGTGAGAACTAAGTTTAAAACTTGTCTGCCACATGTTAGAACGATTCGAAAGTGGTATCAATCCGTTGATGCACAACCAGGTTTTACGAAAGAATCTTTGGTAGCTATAAAACTTAAGGCTGCTAATACTAATTACAGACTTGTGTGCAACTTGGTTATGGATGAAATGGCCATACGCCAAAGAGTAGAATGGGATGGTCAAGAAATGCACGGGTATGTTGATATATGTAAATCTGGAACAGATTCGGACTCCCTTCCTGTAGCTAAAGAAGCTTTGGTATTCCTATTGACAGCTATTAATGGCGCATGGAAAGTACCTGTTGGATATTTTCTTGTGGACGGCGCGTCAAGTGAACAACGGGCCAACCTTGTCAAGCAGTGTCTAGAATTACTGCACGAAACTGGAGTTGACGTAACGTCCTTAACATTTGATGGTTGCCCCGCTAATATAACTATGGCAAAAAAGCTTGGTTGCACTTTAGATGTTAATCATTTAGAAACACATTTTGAGCATCCAGTAACTAAAAAACCTATTTACATCTTCCCAGACCCATGCCATATGCTTAAGTTGCTGCGAAATGCACTAGAAGCTTTTAATGTATTTATTGATAATTCAAACAGGGAAGTTAACTGGAATCACTTAAAAAATTTAAATACTCTTCAAGAAAAAGAAAAATTACATTTGGGCAATAAACTCCGAAAATATCACGTCTTTTTTAAAAATCAAAAAATGAAAGTTCGTTTAGCTTCGCAGTTATTTAGCAACAGTGTTGCTGATGCTTTAGAGATTTGTGCACAGTTTAATATGCCTGGTTTTAAAAATGTAGAGGGTACAATCAACTGTTTAAAAATTGTTAATAACCTTTTCGACACGCTTAATTCTAGAAATATGGCACAATTGCATTTCAAAAAGCCACTTAACCCTCAAAACAAGCAAATGATTTTCGATTTTTTAGAAAATGCTGCATCCTACTTTATTTCGTTAAAACTACTTAATGGAACAAAAGTCGTCGAATCTAGCAGAAAAACGGGATTCATTGGGTTTCTTGTTTGTATTAAAAGTTTAAAAGCTTTATATGGTCAATTAATTGAAACGGAAAAGAAATTGAAGTATCTCCCAGCCTATAAAATAAGTCAAGACCATATAGAATTATTATTTGGTCAAATACGGGCTCATGGCGGCTGTAACACAAATCCTACGGCGCGCCAATTTAGAGCCATATATAAAAAACTTCTCGTTAAAGCAGAACTCCGAGACGTAGATAGTGGGAATTGTCAGTCTCTTGAAAAAATATCACTCCTGACTTGTTCTTCATCTATTCAAAATATAAATATTACCTCGGAAGTTAGAAACCTTAACGAAACTGAAGAAGATTAATACAGTTTACTGTACGAGATGGCATTATTTGATGAAGAAGTAGGGATGTTAGTCCAAGATCTATCAAATTTCAGCATCCAAGCAATATCATATATTGCTGGATTTGTTGTTCGAGCTTTGACAAAGACTCTTAAATGTGAAACGTGCATAGGCGCATTGACTGCTAAGGATATAGAAGATGAACAATATAAGTTTATTAAAGTTAAGGACAAAGGTGGTCTCGTTTATCCATCCAGTGATGTCATAACTATATGTAAATGGATGGAAGTTACCATTAAAGCTACAGTGCTAACTGAAAATCAAGTCACTGTCTCGACAAAAGATATAAAAAACATCTTAACATCAAAAGCTTTATCCCATTTTATTGGTATGAACCTTTTTAAAGATATAAATATGCATCAATTTGATCAATCACCGCTGAATAATCACTTAACACTGCTTATCAAAGCCGTAATGGAAAAATATATAAACGTGAGACTCTACTATTTAACTAAAACGGCCTCTCCGAAACTGTCTAAGCGTCAAGTGCTTAGTAAGTACTTACATTTTAGTGGAGAGTAAAATTGTTATCTTTGTGAACTTTGTTTCTTTGGTTAAAAGCTACTTACTTCTCAAATGTGCACAAGCATATTTGTAAAGGCATACTTTAAGATTAAAAAAGAATGGTCAATGTTTTAAAAAGTGACATATGTTTGATCTTCGCATTTACGTAACTAATTTCTGCAGTTGTGAAGCTACTGTGCTTGTCATAAGTCTCTCAAGATGTAATTCTTACATCACTAGACACACTGTTAGCGTTTCTTCGAATAAAACTAATTTTAAAATGTTATTACATATTGTTGTTTTATTTTCCTACTAGCTGTTTTCCCCTACTTTGCCCAAGTAAACTATAACTTACGTCAACCGTGGATATTGTAGATTACTACAGGTAACAGATTTTTTAATTAATCCAGTAGTTAATAAATCTTTCCTCTTAATAATATTATTGCTTACCCACGACTTTGTCCACGTAAATTATAGTCCATATTACCTACTGACAAAGCTTTTCTTAGGTAAAACAATTTTTTAAAACAGCGCTGTAGGTTTTGTGTTATCTATTACAACCAAGCTTGTTATATTTAATTATAAATATGAAATCGTCTTTATGATATTAGTATAGAAGTATAGATATACACGCAAATATTATTTGTTAAAATTTATAATGCTAGGCTTGGGTGTGCCGTCAAACAATAGGTAGGTATGTCATAGTGCAAATGCCGCGAAAGATAACAAAGCCCATAGCCCATACTGTTTATTATGGTTGGTTTTTATCAACATGTTTGAGTCACTTTTTATCAGGAAATTAACGTTAACATCACAGAAAAACGTTATCATTGATATTCATGGTAATCTCTTATCAAGATAGTCGAGTAGTCCTAAACAAGAGCAAGCGCAAGAACTATCGATAGCAATTTATCGACTGCCCACAGCCACTTCACTCAGTTCACACAGATGTGAAGTGGTTGAATGTTTAGCGCGTATTTACGCGCCAAAAATCAATGTGTGGGTGACACTCCCATTGGCCCCTTTTATTTGTGTGCGTTAAATATTTTGTCACCGTTTGCGTGAAACTTGTGTTTTTATTGTTTTATGCATGTAAGCGTAAATTGAACAGGAGACATCGTGCCTCAAACTAATTTCGCCCGGATACCGATCTAACCTCGTATATATTCTGATATCTATGATCTGGACGCTTACAATCTACGTGTAAAAGTCCAGGAGGCTCCAGCTGGCACGGAATATTAGCCGAAATTAGAGCTCTGCGTATAATGTCGTTTATTTTAGTGTGTCGAGAAAAACGGCCCGCACACCGCGCACATCAATACAATACAATACAAAAACTTTTTATTGCACAACAAGGATACATTGTTAAATACAAGTAATTAAAAGAAAAATAACCTTGCGCAAAGGCGGCCTTATCGCAATAGCAATTTCTTCCAGGCAACCTTACGGAAAATTGAGTAAAAATATTAAAGATTGTGCGCGGTAGGTGTCACATCCTAGAGCATGATGACCATTTTCCTCAACCATCACACCGCAAATGCATCGATGACGCTCACAAACAGAACAACCATGTCTCAAAGCTTATTCATAATAAAAGCAGTCTATTCTGAGGGAATCGTCATCCAGAAACGTACCCAAAGGCGGAGAAGGAATTACATGTAGCCAAGCACCAGATTCCTGTTCTCTAGCAGCTTTTAAGCGCGCCACTTTGGCTCCTGTGGCTTGTCCCTCTAACTCTGTGCGAAGTGTAATTGAACGAATTTCATCCCACGCCCTCTGCACCTGTGGTTCCTCTGGAATCGTAGAATTTGAACACACATTTGTCCGTACAAAAGCAAAATTGGCATTGAGTTTCGAAAGAACATAACCAAATAAAGTTTATGATTATGATTAAAGGATCCGTTCAGAAATGTACCCTCTAGCCCGGAACACACATTTGTCCGTACAAAAGCAAAATTGGCCAGTCACGAAATGGAGACTTCCCTTATTTGCTAATTATTACTTTTAAAAGATCTTATGTGTAGGATCGAAATGGGAACGCATAATTTATTTGGCCGTGCAACATGTATCTATTATATATATTAGGTAATATTTTTTATTAAAAAATCTTTTTTCTGAAAAAGAAATGAGGGTACAAAAAAATCCTCAATTTGAACCTTGGGGTACTCAATCAAAATCATATTTTAATTTTTTTATACAACAGTATTATACAAATAGAGAGTGCAGTGAATAATTTTATGACTGTGTAGTACACAAATATCACTGGCCATTAAAATTAGAAAAGATGTTTTCAAATGACAAAAAAGGAATTGACATTGTTGATGTTAACAAAGCAGACGCTGACGATATACTTAATTTTAATAAGTCCATCGAATTTATAAGAAAATGTCCAAGACAACATGCAATCAATACGTCGTGGGAACCATGCAATAATGATTCTATTGGAGAAAGTATCAAAAACTATAGTAAAACACCTCCATTTGTGAGTATTATGATATCGGACAGTATGAGTCCGAGCAAAGAAGACAAAACAAATAGTTCAACACAAACTGATCATGCCTTACCAATAAATTGTAGCATTATAGATGTGAGTCTGTCGTTTACCAAAGACTTTGATCATCAAGAGTCAAGTTCTAACGAGCACTCTGCGAGGTCGTTGAACACTAAACGTATACGTACCAATTCGATTGAAACGGACAACAGGGAAAGTAGGCCCTCGAAGAAGACGAAGTGTATGGAATGCAGTACACCTAGTACATCTGACTTTAGTGAACCTAAAAATTCTAGTGGTCAGTCCGTGTTATCGAGCCACTTTTCTAGTACTTCTGATACGTCATTCAAATCTGTAAATAGCAGTCCTAGTTACAAAATACGTAAGAGAAGGCTGAAATCGGAATCATGCTTATTCAAAGATGCGCTTCAAAGGTCTAGGAAAGCTGCGAATTTTAGTAAACATACTAAACCATGTCAATTCGAAAATAATACGACAGGTATGTAAGCAATTTCGGTTAGATAAAACATTTATTAAAAATAAACATTATTTAGGAAATATGTATTTAAAAAGTAATTTAACGAGATCCTTTCAACTTTTCATTTAAGCAGTCTCAATACTTTAGTTGATGTTTTCTTTAGATATAGAAATTATCTTGAGAAAGGTACCTTGAACCTGATTGTAAATTACAATGAACCGGTAGCAACCTAAGGTAGTGTTCGGCAATATTATTCAATTCCAAAATATAATAATGTCATCATAATAACTTATGATAACCATTGAACTTATGTCGTCATAATTGATAACTTTACACCGGTTAGTAAACATCTCTTGCTCAGTCAGTCTCATTTTAGCCTGGTGACATCATGCGAGCCCAGCCGGTCCATTCAAGTTTAGTTAACGGATGATCATTTCGAATTGGAATATGTAGTACAAAGAGCCTTCGGGGTTCTATTTTAAAATAAATAGTTTGAAATTTTATAGTAATGGGTAGTAATAATAATAATAAAAATGTTAGTACAAAAGTGGAAGTTGAAATAGAATACGCGTTAGATACTAATCTCTTGAGTGATGTAGAATGGTTCATGTTATCAGCAGGGACACCGAGGAAGGATAGAAGCCAGCGACGCGGCAAAGCTAAATCTTGGAGATTCGTGGACCTTTGTACGTGGATCGGAAGGAAGGTAGGGTTTAAAAAAAATATCTTGTCATTATTCATTCATTTAAATAGAGTGAGTTACATGGTCTATCGATCCTGTGCAACCTTTTGTCAGAGATTTCGGAACCGCTTTTCGGATGCTGACATGGTTCCTTTAACGACCACTTCATAGCAGCCGGGACCCAACGCCTTAACGTGCCTTCCGAAGCACAGAATCATCATTATTATCAGACAGTCAGTGCTACATTGTACGTATAGTATAGCCTGCATTGTCCTAACCAAACTGGAAACAACTAAACAAAATAAGTATATGCTGTATGTATGCAATAGTAAAAATAAAAGATTAACTGTTTTGTCCAATTTTTTTTTGTTTAACTTCGTTTTAAAATATGTAAAAGCAGTCCAATCCTATTGTAAGTGTAGAAGTAATATCTGTACTGCGATTGTTTTCAATATATTGGTGATTCCTTTTTTATAAGTCTACGTTCTAATAGCAGTGATTACGGTCCAAGAAGGACAGTCACGCGGAAAATTACATTGATTTCGAATTTTCCATGACTTTAAAATTGCAGATTATGATTTTGCAGTTTCATTTTTTCTTTTGCTCTAAAAAAAATTGTAAGTAGGTATTTGGTCTTGTTTGTTTGCGTCACTTTATAAAAAACTACCATTATTACGAATGAATGATCTAACTACTTCTAATGTTAATTGAAATTTTTAAATAAGTAATAAATGATTAATGTCTCATTTTCATTAGTTTTATTTTACCTATGAGATATTTTATCGTTTATATTTTAAATTAATAATAATCCGTTTCAGAGCTATCAATCCATCGCGGGTTTTTATTCTGATATATTACGCGAACCCATAGCACAGAAGAATAATCAGCATCATGTAGAAGATGTCAGTGAGTTGAGGAAGTATCTGGAAGAGGTGGACACTAAGCACACGCGCCTTGCTAAAGAAAACGAACTGCTTCATGATCAAATGAAACAACTGATAGTCAAGATTGAAGAATTAGAGACTAAAATAAGGTAAATATCTAATATATCTAATCTTGACCATATATGCGATATATACATATATCTATACTAATATTATAAAGCTGAAGAGTTTGTTTGTTTGTTTGAACGCGCTAATCTTAGGAACTACGGGTTCGAATTGAAAAAGTCTTTTTGTGTTGAATAGATCATTTATCGAGGAAGGCTTTAGGCTATATAACATCACGTTGCGACTAATAGGAGCGAAGAAACAGTCGAAAATGTGGAAAAAACGGGGAAAATCATTCATCTTTGAGGGCTTCCGTTGCGTGCGCTGCGAAAACCGTTCGAGATACCCAAAAAATATGTATGAAAGAATTATTCCTCTTTAAATTATCTAAAAATATGTCCGCGACAGTATATGTCTATCTTCTAAGATTAACTCACAATAACCGTTTTTATGATAATCAAATTTGGTCGAAATTAATTAATTATTTGTCAGAGTTGTATCAACATAATAATATTAATCTTTATCCAAATAAATGTGTTATTGATTAAGAGTATTTAACTGTGAACAAAATTGTCTTTAACATCACCTAATTTCAATAAACATCTTATAAGATAATACAATTTTAAAATAACTCTGATAAGCGCTGGCTATTTATAATAAAGCTGAGGAGGTAGGTTTGTAAACAAAAAATAAATATGATTCCCAAGATAACTATTCCACGCGGACGAAGTCGCGAGCACAGCTAGCTAATCAGATAGCTAGCTAGATATAAGCGTTGGAATATAGTAGGAAAGCGGACCCTAAGAATGTTTTTAAATACAATTAACTGTCTTTAAATCATTTCGAATAAGTTTAATGGTGAATCCACCCTGTATCAGCAGATTTATGCTTATCAGATTATTTGAATGTTACAGTCGTCAAGAAAGCCAACCAAGACCTCTGTGTCCCCCACCTCCCCCTCCTCCCCCACCACCGCCACCGCCTCCACCCCCGCCGCCGCCCCCTGCCACTAAACTAGGAAGGTCACACACTATACCACGGTGCGGATCTGCCCCACCGAGGATTTCTGGACCCCGACTGACCATTACTCCACAAGACATTGCTAATGTCAAATTGAGGAAAACTAAGGTAACTAATGTTTCTTTTTTTATAATTCTGGCATCAGAATGCAAATCCATAACAAGAAAATTGTAAACGAAACAAACTATAAATCATGCCGGTTAAGCGTCGTAGACAAATAGTAGAAGTCCTTCTAAGAGTTCATATTGGCAATGTTTGTGTATTTGCGTGTACCTGGCAAACTTAATATAGCGCCAGGTACAATTTGGGAATGTTCACTAATTCCTGAGCATGTTTACAAAGAATTCTGAAAGAGTGGCCCTTGGAGCACACGCACATCAATATAGCCATAAAACACACCAGCTACATACGTATCTCTTTTGCGACCAGACTGTGAACACAACTTAATATCTTCTCATTCAATAAATATTAAATTGCGAAGCAACTACCAATATTTAATACCAATTATTTTCACTAGGATAATCCGGTTCGTCCAAAACCGGTATCAAAGGACAACCATTTGCCTTTAGTGACTCAACATATGCTTTTGACGACGCGTGCAAAACTAAGCCGAGCAAAACCTGTAGCCGCCTCTACTCCTAAACAACAGCTTTCTGAGCTGGAAAAGTGAGTATACTATTAGTAATGGTACCTAATCGTTAAGCATTTCATTGTCGTATTCTTCAATTATATCTATTGTCAATCAAATAATGGGGCAGTTGGTGTGACAGGCGTATATCTACTGAAATAGCTGTTAAGGTACCACCGTGCTGAAATCATGATTGGGCAATTACACTTATTCATATTTAACATATTTTGTAGACAATTTTCCTTCTGTAATATTGCCTTCGAGCACCGCACAGCCTAAAACTGGATTTACCTGAATACTCCTCTCAGTGCTACGCTAACTCTTTTGTAATACTTGCTGTACGTTTATGGAACAAGCTTCCTCTGGAAATCAAACAGTCGTCCTCTCTTCATACCTTCAAATGCCGGGTTAGGGTATACTTTGAGCGTTCGGACTTGAGTTGACTTAGGTTAAGGTTAAGTTAGTTTGTTTTACATTTACATTTATCGTATCTATTGTGTATTGTTTTCTTTGGTTTTCGGGTTGACTGGAAGAGATCCCTATCAGGGATAAATCCGCCTCTTGTTGTATTATATTTTGTTGTAACAATGTTCTTTCTGTACAATCAATTTTTGCATACATACTTACATACAATTTCGCTGTTATTAATGTACAAGCTGTATTCAGGCTGGTATACTTTAAGATTGTGGAGAAGAATAAATAATATTCGTGACATAACTAGCCTACTACCCAGCATTTAGATTAAAAATGCCTACTACTTAAATCTACTAATTCGCTATCATGGGGCAAGATGGACGAATTCAAATTAACAGAAGACCCAAATTGGAGAAGAATCGCATTGAATAGAGAGCAGAGGCACGCTAATCTCAGATGCAATAATCAGATATAGAGCTTAAGATGATGCTAATCGATACATAGAAATCTACCAATATCTAATATGAAATCTTCCAAATCACGACATTATTCTTACTTACATTTTACAGTGTGATAGAAACGTGATTGCTGTTACAATGTACTGTACGAGCCCCCACATCGTTGCAGATGCCTACTACAAGAGACATCGGTGACATCTCTATACAGAGGTCGTCGCGTCGTCCGCAACACATTCCGCAGTGCGGAAGAGCTGCGACCGCGGCCTTATCCGGCCTCGCGGTGTTCGAGGTCTCCGAGGTCGCCGCGGGCCAACTCACTCCCTAGAAAACCCATAAATTCACCATTGAAGTTTTCTGACACGTCTACACCAAAATATACTAATTAATGATTTTTATATTTGCTGTAGATATAGAATATATAAAAATGAAATATGTACTTACATATAACATAATTGAGCACCGAACATTTTTGTAACTCCAAGCTCTTCAATAAAATTTAAACAATATTAAATTTAAAACATCGTAGACATCGATAATAAGACTAAATCATTAGTTACGAAAAAAAAATTGAAATAGGTCATGGTATTTGTCTACCGCTGTCTCAAAACAATTTAGTTTTGATAATTTTAATTTTGTTAATATGATATGATTATGATATTATGTTTATAGATCATGTACGTACATTATTAAGTTTTTCAGAATTAAGTACGTAGCTAATTATAATGGCATTGTATATGTAGGTATTATGTGATTAAATATATCACAACTTACTTACATAGTTCATTATTTAATATGAAATTATTTTGTAAAATTCGGTTTATATAGTTGATTTTTGCTTGATCGTGCATTGTTGACCATTTTAAATCCTATATATTTTTGTCAATGTTATACTATTGAGAAAAATATATATATTAAATTTAATTTGACTCGATTGCAACAGTTAACACGTTAATTATTTACAGAACCAATGATTATGCTGTTATTGTAAACTGGCATTACAAAATACTATTTTAAAATCACAATATTTTAGAACACTTTTCATAATTCACTTTAAGATAGTATATAACGTACCTACTATTATAACATATTTTATATAATTAAACATCACATAATAAAATACATAATTTTAATCAATTATTTGTTTTCTTTTATTGAATTTGTCCCACTAATGACTGGCCCCTTTATTCCATCTAGTCCTACCAGTCCATGATGGGACAAATTTGACTAGTCGTCTCATTTGTACCATAAGTTATTGCCATTGCCGGATGGGCCAAACCAAAAAACACACTTCGGGGTCAATGGTGGTTGATAACTGTTAACTAAAAACATTTCCATACAAAAAAAATTGTGGCTGCGTCTATATCACAGAAATAAGATTAGAAGCAAAGAGCACCGAAACTACAAATAAAGGTTTTTTTTCAATGGGCCATGTGTCGACCAGTAATAAAACAGCATGTTGTTTTTGCCAACATAACTATTGGGAATGAAAAAGTCCCACTAGTTCTGTGCACAGAACTATTCAATAGAACTAGTGGGAATAAGGGGAGTCTTCGAGGCTTTCTTTTTTTATTTAATTTTAGATTAAAAATCTTATTTCTATGATAAAATAGGCAAAATGTTCGTGATCTGAACAAGCGTGAGTGTTGTTGGCAAGAGATACAGTATTTGATTACTTTTCTCAGCCGAGTGCAGTTTTTAGCACTTCTGAAACTTTTGAGGTTTCAGTCAGTCTAGATTTAGCACTTTATAACTTTTACTCGCTACTGTCTAAATACTTCTAGTAAAAGCCATTTAAAAAATGGAAGAAAAACAAATTGGTTGTTTGACATTGTCATTTGTATATTGACATATGTAAACAAGACAAAAGTTTTTCGTCTGAAAATTATCAAAGAAGTAAAATAAAATCATGAATTTTCTACTAAATTAGAATTTGAACTGGTTATGGTTGTTATTTCAGAAGATCTTTTTAATGTTGTCATTCCCTAACAGTGTTTAGTTTACTTGTGTAATTAGATGTTGTAAGTTTATAACTTCAGAAAAGATGGATTTCAGTTCGCACAATCCTGTAACTTCGAATGCTCTAAATCTGGCTGCTAGAAAGAACGACGTAAAAGTTGTAAGATCACTGCTTAAGAAGATGAATCCTAATTGTGTTGATAATAGAGGGTGGACTTGCCTACATGAAGCCGCAGACAGGGACAACTACGAAAGCTTGCTGTTAATTTTAGAACACCCTGACTGTCGGCCCCTTGCAGAGACTCACGAAGGTCATACTGCACTCTATCTCGCTTGCCGCCGCAAGTGTTCAATTAAAACAATCAAAGCTATTCTGGATAGTGTTGATGATATAGCCAATTATGGTAGCACAGAAAGTGTCACTCCATTACATATAGCTAGTGGGCAAGGAAGAGTTGAACTGATTCAGTTGTTAATAGAGTATGGTGCTATAGTCAATGTGCAAGACTTTGATGGGGACACACCTCTGCATGATGCAGCCCTGGCATCTCAACATGAAGCTGTGGCGGTCTTACTACATGCCGGAGCAGATCCAGAGATTAAAAATGAACCTAATTTCTTATCACCTTTCCATTTGGCATGTTGCAAGGGTTGTATACAAACTGTACAGAACTTATTTCCCTACATTACTGACATCAATCAGCTGTCAGCATCAGGAGAGAGTCCCTTGATGTCAGCAGTGAGAGGTTGCTGCGATGACATTATACAATTTTTGCTTGAAAATGGAGCTGATCCTCATATTAAAAATGTAGAAAACCAATGTGCTTTAGATATGGCATTAAGTTTCGGCTACATTTCAATTTTTAAAATTTTATTATCCATCACAGAGAAGCAACAGATTAATCCAAATATAATTCTATATGCCTGCAAACCACATTATTTCAAATTAGAAATTTTAGAAGCTCTGCTCTACCATGATGGTGTGGGTCCAGAATTTTTTGATTTTATAGAACCATTTCATGTGTTCTTAGAAAGAATTGGACATCTTAAACCATTTTACCTGACAAATGCACCTCTGAACTCATATTTGAACATTTGTGAATATATTTATAACCAATCTCCAGAAAAGTTCAGAGAATTCTTTTATTTATTTCTTTCTAGAGGTGTTGCAGTCAATGCTATAGACATAAATGAGTGCCCGCCACTAGTGTATGTACATTATTGTGGTCATTCAGCGTCATTTCCAGAAGTAAGTTATTGAAATTAGATCAATATTGTGACAATAATTTTGTCTAGTGATCTGCATACTCTGTCTTTTTTCAGGTGTTTGAGATACTAAGAGAACATGGATGTAATGTAGACTACTGCACCGCTAGAACTTGTTTAGACAAAGACAAATGTGTACCGGATGCATTCATTGCATCTTTAACGTCAGATCCTGAGACTGCACCCTATATGTTGCCATATAGTCTACATTGTGATCCAGGGGCCCTTATCAAGTTTGCTTTTGACAATGGAGTAGGAAATAGATTGTCTTTACAAGTAAGTGTATAAATTCTACAACACATACATTATTATAGTTACATCGAGCTTGTAGCGAATGCATGCCTCAAGCGATGGCGTGACGCGACCACTACTGGATTGGTCGCCATTTAGTGGCATTTTCTATCTTGAGCTCCTCTGTGCTTCGGAAGGCACATTAAGCAGTTGGTCCCGGGTGTCATCGATAGATAGCAGTCGTGAGGCTGTGTCAGATGCCTTAGGGCAGCCAGAAAAATTCTGACAGTGTTGGCCACTAACAAGCTTTTGGGCATGTTCCTGTTAGTCTGGTTTCCCTGTAAAAAGGGTTACGAAGGTCAGACGGCGTCGCTTCATTGTAATAACCAGTTCTGCCAAATTTAGGACCATGACTTTACAGCGTACCCTAGGCTCCGAAGCGTAAGCTGACGACGCGACCAGGAATACATGCTAGGATGATGATGATGATACATTATTTAGTCTTCCAAAGTCCAGTATTCTCCTTCAATGGATGGAAAAATCTATATAAAAAAAAAATCTTTTATTTGAGACCGTAGTCCATATCTGTTAGTAATACACATACTTACATACTAATGTTGGTTCCTTACATAACTAAATTGGGATTTTAGTACAGCGTCCCAGTGGCACTGCATACGCCCACCCCATCTCTCTGACAGCGTGCTAAGAATGCTATTGCCGCTGCCAGGCATCCTGCCCATCGGGGAGTGCACCTTTTTACGCATCAGCATGATAATCATCAGTGTGGGCTTCTGCAAACAATCCTGATGCGCTACAAAAACGTGGCAGCCGCAACAGTGCCCTAAATATATTTTTATAAAGGACCCGAATAAAGGAGAAAGTTTTATAGTATATGAAGCTTGGCCCAAAAGTCCACCACTGACGGGACCTATGTTGCTTAATAGTCCACTAAATATTTAGTAACTTTTAATGGACCAACAAAAAATCTACTGTCAGTAAAAATATGATTTTGGCAAAAACACGTGCCAAACTATGCAGCCTGGGCTGTATCTAGGCTAGGGTAAGATGTTTACGATAATGCTCTCCATGATTTCAAGAAATGTATGAATGTTGGATGGCGTGCATGATCTGAGATCATTTATACGGTATTTTACTCTATTATTTTTAGTATTCACCGATCCAACAACGCAGCTTACAAAAAGGCGTCGCGGTCAAAAATTGGCACGCTTTGCATAATAACTATGTGTGAGTGAATGTGGCTACAGGTGTAAAAAAGAGATATCGCCATATAGATCCGAATACGTGAGAAAAGGATAACAACAATTACTTGCTACATAAGTTTAACTATTAACTTATGTCTGTTTACGTCTTATATGTCTGTGGTTAGAATAATAGTAGTTAGTAATATTCCAAAAAACATTATTTTTCATTTACTTTTGCAATCATACATGAACATGCAATTCAGCAGTGCAGTGGCCCAAAATACATGCGCAGCGCAGACAAATTTGAAGTTTAACACCTACGAAATAAATAAATTTAAGTAATTTGTTATTAAACTCTCTTTGGTATCAGACAATCATCGTGTTTTACTGTCTGGGGTTTTGACGATCCACCGAATCCAAAGACACCTACTACGGCAAAGACTGCTGTCAGTTTACTGATCAGTCTTGTGAGTCTGCTTGAATGGTGGTAGGAAAATCCTGTCCAGTGCTCAATGCACCCTGTGCACTAACCCTTATTCCTTCCCACTGTCCATCTAATATCTTAGGTCCACGATATTAAACTTCCTTGACTATTTATTTACGTATATATTCTTAACTTATGGTTAAGGCTAGGGAGTTGGGCGTTAGGGTTGTTTGTTGGTAATAGGTATCCCTTTATGTTCATGTACAGTAAACTAGCTATACAGCATGTATTACATTACTCCACATAGACACTTTTGACTACACACTACTGGTACTCAGTTACATTAATAAATAGCTAGTCAACTGATTGTACATTGTATCTTTTCACTGACAGCTCATTTTTGTTTGCGGTGGTTTTAATAACTCTGTATTTAGTGGACGTTTTATTACATATTCCCAGCGGCACATCACTTGTTGCGCGGCGGTGATATGTGGCCAAGACGAATAATAAAAATAATAAGACTTGCCAAAAAAAAGTTAGTCAAAAATTCAAGAAAAATAATAGTTTTTCATTCAGTCATAACTTTTTACTGACAGTAGATTTTTTGTTGGTCTCTTAGCAAAAGTAACTGTATTAAGTGGACTATTAGGCAACATAGGTCTCGTTGGTGGTAGACATTTGGACCACTTTTGTTCATTCATCTCATCTTTCTGCTTAACTTTAATGCCTACAGAGTACCCAAAACTTATCTCTTACACTCTACATTTTTGACATTCTCAGTTGAGCATTTACAGTTGCAATAGAGGAAAAACTGCTTAAACACTGCAATCCTACAGCTACCTCTTTCTTCCATTATGTAACTAAGAAATACCTTATTTTTAGGTTCAAGCTAAACTAATGAATATGATAGATGAAAGTTTTGAAGGCATTTTTGCCGACCATCTTTCTTACTTGGTGCCGTCCTTGAGGCATTTGAGTCGATTAAAAATAAGAAGCATTTTAAGAAACAGAAAAGGTGGTGTGGCTTCCACTGAAGAGTTCATCAATCTACTAAATCTTCTACCAATACCATATGCTGTGAGAAACTATTTGCGCTTTGTTTGTTGAAATGCTGTGAATTGTGATCATTATTGAAAGATATTACTTATTTTTTATGCATTTATTATAAGTTGTCTTAGTTAATATTGTAAATATTATTTATAAAAAATATGCATATTTATTATGTTATTTGCTCAAATTTAAAATAAAATCTTGCACAATTTATAAATATTATATTAACTTAAATACATAATAACAATATTTTACATTAATATACAAAGCATTCAACATTTTTACTTTATGTTGTGTTTTCATTTGAAATTAGCTCCATTTGCCATGAAGTCTTCAATTTCAGCAATACTGTAAATAAATATATTTTTAAAAGAAATGTGTATAAAATGATACATAAATAAGGATAGAAGAATGAAAGAGGATAAAGTACATAATTTATGGTATGAAATATTAATAAAGATACAAAAAAACAATTTTCTCATAATAGTTAACATTTCTCTTTTAAACAACTTCTTTGGACAAATTGCCATATTACTCAAAGCTGTGCTAGGTTCAAATCCCACACAAAATAAGTAGTTCGTATAAATAAATATGTCAAGCGGAACACTGATCTAAGTTGATCATAAAATCATAACATGTATTTGTAAAATTAATTCAAGGGTAGTTGAGAAAAATGTGTACTCACGTCCTTGGTACAAAAGTAAGGTTTTCGACACCATGTTCTGTGATCAGCACGTCGTCTTCTATCCGTACGCCTCCGAAGCCTCTGAATCGCTCCACCACATCCCAGTTGAAAAACTGAGATTGGACTGGGTTGTTCTTAGCATTGTCGAGAAGCTGTGGGATGTATATTGTTCTTTATATTCTGCTGATAAAGTCTAAATAAAGACGAAACAATTTTTAATAGTTTATTAATTATTAATTCTCCACTACTTTAAAAATTTATTTATCAATAAAAAAAAAACCATGATTTTTCAGTGTTATTAAGCCACAGATTTTTTAATTTACCCAAAATTGCCAAACTGCACCCAAAAATTTATAAAATTTTAATTCTAATATTATAACATCCGGTATGTTGACCGCAGTGTGATGTAAGTGAGACGATCCTATAATGATGTAAAAGAAAATTATTACGTTTGTTCCTGTAACTAAGGTTGACCAATCCATAAATATTCTAATTGAGGTCAGATGGCAGCAGTCGTTCCTGTAACTGTAAATAGTTTCAACTGGCGAGCAGAGCTGTCTATAATGAGGTGCCGACCCTGGGTATGAAGTAGCAGCCCGGCTCCACAGTGAGCAGCATGCCGGCTTGCAGTCGGCGAGCGGCAGGCAGAGCTGTCTATAATGAGGTGCCGACCCTGGGTATGAAGTAGCAGCCCGGCTCCACAGTGAGCAGCATGCCGGCTTGCAGTCGGCGAGCGGCAGGCAGAGCTGTCTATAATGAGGTGCCGACCCTGGGTATGAAGTAGCAGCCCGGCTCCACAGTGAGCAGCATGCCGGCTTGCAGTCGGCGAGCGGCAGGCAGAGCTGTCTATAATGAGGTGCCGACCCTGGGTATGAAGTAGCAGCCCGGCTCCACAGTGAGCAGCATGCCGGCTTGCAGTCGGCGAGCGGCAGGCAGAGCTGTCTATAATGAGGTGCCGACCCTGGGTATGAAGTAGCAGCCCGGCTCCACAGTGAGCAGCATGCCGGCTTGCAGTCGGCGAGCGGCAGGCAGAGCTGTCTATAATGAGGTGCCGACCCTGGGTATGAAGTAGCAGCCCGGCTCCACAGTGAGCAGCATGCCGGCTTGCAGTCGGCGAGCGGCAGGCAGAGCTGTCTATAATGAGGTGCCGACCCTGGGTATGAAGTAGCAGCCCGGCTCCACAGTGAGCAGCATGCCGGCTTGCAGTCGGCGAGCGGCAGGCAGAGCTGTCTATAATGAGGTGCCGACCCTGGGTATGAAGTAGCAGCCCGGCTCCACAGTGAGCAGCATGCCGGCTTGCAGTCGGCGAGCGGCAGGCAGAGCTGTCTATAATGAGGTGCCGACCCTGGGTATGAAGTAGCAGCCCGGCTCCACAGTGAGCAGCATGCCGGCTTGCAGTCGGCGAGCGGCAGGCAGAGCTGTCTATAATGAGGTGCCGACCCTGGGTATGAAGTAGCAGCCCGGCTCCACAGTGAGCAGCATGCCGGCTTGCAGACGGCGAGCGGCAGGCAGAGCTGTCTATAATGAGGTGCCGACCCTGGGTATGAAGTAGCAGCCCGGCTCCACAGTGAGCAGCATGCCGGCTTGCAGTCGGCGAGCGGCAGGCAGAGCTGTCTATAATGAGGTGCCGACCCTGGGTATGAAGTAGCAGCCCGGCTCCACAGTGAGCAGCATGCCGGCTTGCAGTCGGCGAGCGGCAGGCAGAGCTGTCTATAATGAGGTGCCGACCCTGGGTATGAAGTAGCAGCCCGGCTCCACAGTGAGCAGCATGCCGGCTTGCAGTCGGCGAGCGGCAGGCAGAGCTGTCTATAATGAGGTGCCGACCCTGGGTATGAAGTAGCAGCCCGGCTCCACAGTGAGCAGCATGCCGGCTTGCAGTCGGCGAGCGGCAGGCAGAGCTGTCTATAATGAGGTGCCGACCCTGGGTATGAAGTAGCAGCCCGGCTCCACAGTGAGCAGCATGCCGGCTTGCAGTCGGCGCGCGGCAGGCAGAGCTGTCTATAATGAGGTGCCGACCCTGGGTATGAAGTAGCAGCCCGGCTCCACAGTGAGCAGCATGCCGGCTTGCAGTCGGCGAGCGGCAGGCAGAGCTGTCTATAATGAGGTGCCGACCCTGGGTATGAAGTAGCAGCCCGGCTCCACAGTGAGCAGCATGCCGGCTTGCAGACGGCGCGCGGCAGGCAGAGCTGTCTATAATGAGGTGCCGACCCTGGGTATGAAGTAGCAGCCCGGCTCCACAGTGAGCAGCATGCCGGCTTGCAGTCGGCGCGCGGCAGGCAGAGCTGTCTATAATGAGGTGCCGACCCTGGGTATGAAGTAGCAGCCCGGCTCCACAGTGAGCAGCATGCCGGCTTGCAGTCGGCGAGCGGCAGGCAGAGCTGTCTATAATGAGGTGCCGACCCTGGGTATGAAGTAGCAGCCCGGCTCCACAGTGAGCAGCATGCCGGCTTGCAGTCGGCGCGCGGCAGGCAGAGCTGTCTATAATGAGGTGCCGACCCTGGGTATGAAGTAGCAGCCCGGCTCCACAGTGAGCAGCATGCCGGCTTGCAGTCGGCGAGCGGCAGGCAGAGCTGTCTATAATGAGGTGCCGACCCTGGGTATGAAGTAGCAGCCCGGCTCCACAGTGAGCAGCATGCCGGCTTGCAGTCGGCGAGCGGCAGGCAGAGCTGTCTATAATGAGGTGCCGACCCTGGGTATGAAGTAGCAGCCCGGCTCCACAGTGAGCAGCATGCCGGCTTGCAGTCGGCGAGCGGCAGGCAGAGCTGTCTATAATGAGGTGCCGACCCTGGGTATGAAGTAGCAGCCCGGCTCCACAGTGAGCAGCATGCCGGCTTGCAGTCGGCGAGCGGCAGGCAGAGCTGTCTATAATGAGGTGCCGACCCTGGGTATGAAGTAGCAGCCCGGCTCCACAGTGAGCAGCATGCCGGCTTGCAGTCGGCGAGCGGCAGGCAGAGCTGTCTATAATGAGGTGCCGACCCTGGGTATGAAGTAGCAGCCCGGCTCCACAGTGAGCAGCATGCCGGCTTGCAGTCGGCGCGCGGTGCGCAGTCTGGCGAGAGCGCCCGGCAGTCGCGGCGGGCAGTGCGGCAGGTACCCGCCCACGTCGTGCACGTCCAAGCCCAGAAGGTGGCCCAGACCGTGCGGCTGGAGGATGCCGTTCACACCATGCTGGACAAGAAAATTATTTTCTTAAAATATTCCATCGTAGAACTCCTTGTTCGAGTCATAATGGTTAAAAAGTACCACTGAGAAATTGTAAACACATTTCGATTTGAATTCGTCTAGCGAGATTATACTCTTTAGATAAGAAAATACGGATGGCAATTTAGCGCTTTATTTTTCCGTATATCATAATCTATCGAAGTGAAACCGTTATATCTAGCGCTCGTTAAATAGTAAACTATCCGAAGTATATCTGACGCCTAACTCTATGGACACAACTGTACAACCTAACCTACCAAAACGGTGATAGCCTTCAAATGATATAAAATGGATATGAAATTGGCGTTTTGTAGATTTCCAAATTCAAATTTATACAGCTATTTTTTTTTTCTTTCATTTTGGCTCTTACTTTCGTATTTAGCCAGTAACAAGTAAAATATTTATTTTAAAAGTTGTATAATTAAACAAGTATAAAGTCAAGTCAGTAGTTGAGTCAAGTCAAGTCATAATCAAGTCGAGTCAGAAGAGTCAGGCTAAGTGAAGTGGTAGAAAAACTGCACCTAGCGATTTCCAGGAGCTTTTGACAACAAGCGAGGAAATCACATAAATCGAACACTGTATCACTTCCCAACACTCACGCTTGTTCTTGAACACATTGCGAATAATAATCTACCATTATTATGCACAAACACTCAAAAAAACACAAATTTTGGAAAATAAAATACAGTGCCGATCATAGATTTAGAATTTTTTTGACTACGTCAATAGATTGGCTGGTCAGTAAAAGAAACGAGACCAAATTGAAAACTGTTGATGTGTGTGTGTCATACATGTGTGCACTGTCAAATAGTGCTGAGCCGAGCAATATCGACATCATCGATCGATTATCTTAACGTGAGACCATTGCCAAATTAAGTATGCAGTTATTAATTGGGATAAGTAAGTAATAAAATTACATTATAAACATCTTAAGTATTTTTATTTTTAACGAGCACCCTGACCCTGACAGTGGACATTTTAATAACATAAAATTTACGCTTTCTAGACAAAAACATACACACATACCAAAATCAAAGCACAACTATAAGGATATGTTTAAGTATGTAATACCGGTGAGTCGAATGATTTTCAATAGACTCACTGGTTTTGCATAATCAATAATATATCTTGGGTCGTGGTTTGGTTTTGGTAATAACGTTAAAGTTAACGTCAATTAGCGGGATTGGCCTGCATTTACATACACATAAAAATAAAAATTGACTATTTAACCCACACGATATGATATATAATATAATTTACGCAAAAAATACTGGCATTATTCATTTTTTTAAGTAGTGCAAGTCTTTTATTTGCCACCAAAGATAATTAATTTATTATAAAAATGTCTTAAACTGTCCTTGGAAGTATTTTCTTATTTTGCTTCATATTTTAGCCTAATAATGAAATAAGTTTCAATAATAAGCTTTGTTAACAAGTGTTTATGATTGAACAGTCCTGAAGAATCAAACATATGAATGTTTAGTTCGGTGAAAAAGTTTTTACAAGACATTGATAATATTATAAGTGCGAAAGTCTGTCTGTCTGTCTGTTAACCCATACCGCTGAACGGATTTTAATGAAATTTGGGATGAATATAGTTGAAGACCCGGGGTCAAACATATGCTACTTTTTGACCCAGGCGGAGCTGCAGGAAACAGCTAGTACACAATATTTTGATAAATTTACAACTTGAGGGCATGAACATTGTTGGGATTGAACCTGATTTAAGTTTTACTCTTTTTATCCCCTGTTTGAAAAACATTCTGGTTCAAAGTGTTTACTACAAATAGTTGAAAGTTTTTGGGAATCCATTCTCCTCTGCTAACAATTTTTAGGCATTTTTGGCGAATATCTACATTTGATGGAAATCTGAAACATAAGAAATGAATGAGAATACGAACACGAGATTTTCAGTAGACATCTGCTATGTTTTTCGCGATATCTTAAATTCGACTTTATCTCTAAAGAGAATTGCCCTCCTGTGGTTAGCCGCCACGTGTTTTCGAGTCCAATCCAATTGTATGAAAAATTCTATTACTAAAATTTAAATAAGTACCTATATGCACTTATTCCTTCTTAGCGTTTGGGTGCAATACTATCGATATGATGTTTGACAGCATCGATGTCAATCCCTAAACTTCAAGAATTAGGTTTAAAATTGTGAAAATTCACGTATTTATTTTTATCAAAAATTGAATGCCTATGCATTCTAAACATTTATGTGATAAAACTTTAAGATATTTCTCATATTTTAGTGCGGAAAAACTATCGAATCAATTAGGAAATCATGGATTTATACAGTGATAAACATCGGTGGTACTTACGTGTGAAATGTGAAATTATGTGGGTTTTCTTTCTTATTTGAGTTACATTTAGGCACTGCACATGAAACCATTATTATGCGCTTCTACTGAACACTTTTTTAACACTTACAGATAGATACTTTGTTTATAATTTAAATATTTGTTTTTGACAATAAATCCGTAAGGCTGCTATGGACCAATAGTGTGTTAAGAAATGGTCACGCTCTCTATCTCATTCTAACATACGCATATCCTATATATTTCTCTTTCGCATTTCCCGTCTATTGGATCCATAGTCTAAGGTGCCGATACTGCTCATTACAGCTTCCCGCCAAAAGTCCTATACAGCTATTTCCACATGTATTTATGTTTCGTAATCCGTTATTCATTTGTTTTTTTTCTATTTGCGGCGCTCAGTTTACAAAATGGAAAACTTGAAATATCGCGTTATTTACAAGTACGAGTTCCACCGTGGCACCAGTGCTGCGTAAACGGGTCGAAGGGTTAATGATGTGTATGGCGGTCGTGTCGCAAAAGAAAACACAGTGCGTTTTTGGTTCCAACGTTTTCGTTCTGGAAACTTCGACCTGCAGAACAAGCCCCGAGGACGGCCGGAGATCCAAGTTGACAATGAAGAATTGAAGTCTATTCTGGAAGCGGATCCATTGCAAACCACGGCCGAGATAGCAGCAGGCTGCGGTGTTAGTGATAAAACTGTTTTAATCCACTTGAAGCAAATTGGGAAGATTAAAAAGCTTGAAAGGTGGGTTCCTCACGAATTGAGTGAAGCAAACCGGCAAACGCGCGTCGACTGCTGCGTTACATTACTTGACCGGCACAATAATGAAGGGTTTCTTAATCGAATCATTACCTGTGATGAAAAGTGGATTCTCTACGATAATCGGAAGCGCTCATCGCAATGGCTGGACCCTGGCAAGCCAGCCAAATCCTGCCCCAAGCGAAAATTGACCCAAAAAAAGTTACTTGTAAGCGTTTGGTGGACTAGTGCAAGTGTACTAGTGACGATTATACGGCAGACGTCTATTGTCAG
This sequence comes from Euzophera pinguis, assembly GCA_947363495.1. Classification (NCBI taxonomy): domain Eukaryota; kingdom Metazoa; phylum Arthropoda; class Insecta; order Lepidoptera; family Pyralidae; genus Euzophera; species Euzophera pinguis. The sequence goes on along the minus strand of OX376170.1, from coordinate 7,212,727 downwards.
CAATTGCAAACCATGATGGATAAGCTAGCTGCTAAACAACCGAGACTGGTCTATCGCTCTACGCCACTGCTGCTTCACGACAACGCTAGACCACACACTGCACAACAGACGGCTACCAAATTAGAAGAGCTTCAATTGGAATGTCTAAGACACCCACCGTACTCCCCGGACCTTGCTCCAACAGATTACCATTTTTTTTGAAATTTGGATAACTTCTTGCAAGGGAAAAAATTCAACTCCGATGGGGCAGTCCAAACCGCCTTCAAAGATTTTATTGATTCCCGTCCGAAGGGATTTTTTAGGAAAGGGATCAATGAACTACCTATGAGATGGCAAAAGTGCATAGATAACAATGGTTCATACTTTGATTAAATAAATATATTAAATTAAAAAATATTCGACATTTTGTTCCTCCCATACAAAACGCCAATTTCATATGTAAGGACCTAATATTAAAATAACGGATTTAACAATTTTAGTGTCCTATATTGATTCTGATCATCGAATTAGTGAGAAAGCTTCAATTAAACGTTCGTTCGATTTCATTGAAGGAGGTTTTTATCAGAAACAAAAGAGTAACATTCAAAAGAAATTAACAATAATTAACATTGCCCCTTAAGGTATCTGGTGCAAAGGTGCCCAGAATACTGTGGCATTGCCACGCTGGATTGCGATGGCAATCCTTTGCACCAGATACGACCCGGAGCCAGTCACCGTTTTTCTCGCCTATGCGGTCCCCAATTCGCTAATTAATTGTTTAGCGGCTCCTCCCCACACACACCATGGTCTGAAAAATTCCTTTCTGATGGGGCCTGTTTACCTAGTGCTTATATTCTAGACAATCAAAATATCTCTCTGTTCTTAAGAAATCCGGAGAAATATCTATGGCTTGCAACATTCTGGATAAAAACTTGCTTCTATTTAACAAGTTTTTAATAAACATTTTGGAGAAAAGTCCATCAGATAAATGGTCCTGTTCAATTAATTAGTTTTTAATGATTTTAGCTAATAGAGGTCGATAAACGAACCGCGACAGAAGCCGAAAGGCGGTTTGGAAAAACACAGACACCAGAGTCCATTGACCCACTCAATACGACGACGACTAAGTAAACTAACCTCTATCATTTCGTTGACGTCTCCCTTAAGTAGCCCTCCTTTCTTCAAATGCCCGAGCATAACTCTGTTTGCTGTCAGGTGCATGTCGTGCCACATCACTCCAGGTTTCGCTTCCCTGGAAAAATAATGGCAGGCGTTAACCAGCCCGTTGTCTTTAGGTAGCTCAAAGAAATTTGACACCAACATTGGTTGCTATGACAATTATAGACCTTTATCATACCTACTCGTATCTATCAGCTATTTCCTGCTTTCTGAATTGCTCGCGACTTTGCTCGTGTAAAATTACTATGGTTTACTAATATTAGGTCCTTACACGTTTTTAAAACATAGCTTCTGCAATTTTTGAAAATTCTCCAATATAGAATCTGTCTTATGAAGAATCTGCCGAAATTAAACTATGATGGCCAAACTAGAATCTATCTAAAGTAGATTAAACTACGCTTTCACCTTGCCTTTGGCGTGGTCACTGAGCAACTGAGAGGTAAACTGTTAAAAATACTGGCTTGATACTATTCTGTAATATTTTCAAATGTATTGTCATGTATATTGTTTCCTTTCGGCCGCCTACGTAACTGAGTTTTGTAACCAGTTACAAAAGAAGAAATATTTCTCTTTTATCGTAACCAGTTCCAAACTAAAATATTTTCGGTCGCTTTTGTAACTACCTTTTGTAACCGCTGCGAGGTTACAAAAAAGAAATTCTTTTTCTTTTCTCGTTACCAGTTAGGTGTAGGTGGTTACTGGCTAGGTCGGTTAAAAATACCACTATCGTATGTATGGTATGGTAGGAGGAACCACCTATAACAGGTGTTGTAATTCATTTCTAAAAATGTATGTACATACCTACGTCAGTTAATAATATCAAAAACAATTCCCGTAGTCCTTATTAACACCAGGCCATGGCCATTGATGGTGCAAATTAAATATCTCTCTGTTCTTCTAGTATTATGAACAAAAAGAAGAGTTGCGAGAAGTTTATTAAATTTTAATACTTAATTAATTGCAAGATATCCATACTAATATTATAAATGCGAAAGTCTGTCTGTCTGTTACGCTTTCACGGCCAAACCGCTGAACGGATTTTGATGAAATTTAGTCGGTTATAAATACCAGAACACCAGAAGTTATTCCCGCAGCTCCGCCTGCGTCAAAAAGTAGCCTATGTTTGACCCCGGGTCTTCAACTATATTCATACCAAATTTCATTAAACAGACAGACTTTCGCATTTATAATATTAGTATGGAAGTATGGATAATACAAACATCACTATTTAATCATTGGTGGTCCGTTTTTTAAACCACACTACCATCGGGGATATTGTCTGTGGTACCGTGGCTCAGAAGTTTTGCCCTTCTGACTCAATATTTTTTCTCTCGTCTGATAATAGTTTTTGGTAACTTTAACTACAAAATAGGAACCAAAATTCTTAAATGGTAACTATTTAAAAATATTTCTAAGTCCAATGAAGTATTTACTAGTTTGTAACTGGTTATGAGAAAAGAGAAAATGTTCTTCTTTTGTAACCGGTTACAAAACTCAGTTACGTAGGCGGCCGAAATGCATTGTTTTCTATTTTGTCTTACTTCACTCACAATAATAAACACCATCAAACTACAGCTCGAATATTTATTTATATAGCCCGACCAGGAAAATAGCAGCCTTGGCCATATTGCGAAAAATTTTAGAACTAATTTCTTTTACTGGCAACTAGGTATTCAAGTAACATGCCGTCATCTCAATGTCATCTGCCAAAAAGAGACAGGAGTGGACGGACGAAAATGGTAAAAATAATATAATATATAAAAATGAGAGAAAAGTGATTTAAAAGATGTTATCATATTTGATGCGAATGAAAACGAAGGATTGATTTCTATTTCATTAGATGACATTGTCAATTTTGTTGTTGACATTACACATACAACATGTTGCCACCTAAAGGAGATCAGTAGCGACGCCAATGCAGGGTTTATATTTTCCTGGTCGGGCTATAATTTACAACACGTTATCAGCACGAATAGTTCTGAAATTGAGCTGTAAAATGAGTTTTAATAACTGTATCGGTGTGTGAAATAAAAATAAATGAAATTCCGTCAAAAATATAGCAAATAGTGTCGATCATGTAAGTCAATGTTTCTCGCATTCAGTTATGAATCTTCCGTCTATACTTTTACGTGGAAGGGAAGGATATACAGTATGGAAATTTAAAATGAGGAATTATCTTTTACACAAAGACCTTTGGAAGACTATAGACGGGTACCCCAAAGGAGATACTTCGGAAGTAATTAAAGTTTGCAATGATAGAAAAGTCCTTTCAAAGATTTGTTCGACGTTATTGTACATATCTGACCTAATAACAGCGTCCCTCGCAAACAGCACGGCCTCGTACACTAGTTTCTGGTCGTCGGTGAACTTGCCGTTGGCGGGAAACGAACACGTGATGTCGGCCGCGTAGCCCGCGTAGTTGCCGCCCATGTCGAATAAACTGAAAAATAATAACACTTTTACCGCCTTATTCATAAAAAATATTCCAAACGTTATTTAAACCTTTTTCTTCTTAATCCTAGTGTATTCCCGGTTGCATCCTCAGCTATTTGCTTCAGAGACCAAGAGTGCTATTTTTAAAGATTGAGGTGAATCAAAAGATATTCGTTCGACATAGAATGATTATCATTTGTCATAATCAGTATAAGTCGAACGATTTTCATTCGACAAAGAATTAGACAAAAATTTCAAAATTAGGGCTTTCGGGGTCCACTATTCTACGTTTACTTTTCCACGTCTGGATGCAACGGTAAGTGGCTTATTTTTGCTAGGCCGACCGCCGGCCGTAATGAATCTAACCTAAAGATGTGAAGCCGGTTATTAACGATTGAATCCAAGCGGTTCAAAATGCATTTTTTGTTATTAACGATTAATAAACCGCATTTTATTTTATAAAACAACGCAGCTCCATCAAGTTTGGGCTTATTGTATTTGTCTTGATAAGTACTTAGGCCTCACAATAAAAGCTTGAACGAAAAAAGTATTTCTTTCATCTTTTCTGCTCTTCGTCGAAGTTTTATAATTAACCGTTATTAACCGCATTTTATCGGTAGCTAGCCATTCATATCATTAAGTAATCGTAGCTAACGGTAATCTTGTAGAATGGATGCTTTATGTCCGGGACCGCATTACATGTGTACGTGTGTGTGTATGTGTGAGTAGGACACGTGCCGCCATTAGCGAGAATTTGTTCAAGTAATCATTAACGACTCTGAATTCGTAGGTATTAGTGGCGATTATTTTTGCCGGCTATAAATAACCTTTTCTTAAACATGCGCGGAAATATTGTCATTACTTTTGAATAAAGAACACGCGAAGTAACATATTTACGTAGACTGAAAATCAAATTTACTTCCCGGCGCGTTCTTTGAATTTGGAACGAAGAGCGCGCCGGCAATGTTGTATGAAACGGTGTGCTGTTTGAATTTAGAATTCTTTTATCTATCGTACACATTGCATTCTCGTGGCTGTATAGCCACAGATGCGTTCCTGATGAAGTCCTCGCCTGCGGCTCAGCCTTCAAACTCATGCTCGACCTGCAATTGCCTATTTCGCTGCCTTTGCAATAATGTACTATACCACATGTCTCCTTGCCGCACCATCTTGCAGTTTGGCGCGGCGGCGTGTCCGTAATGCAGGGTGGCCGCGTTGTTTCCGGAACCGCATATACATGTGTACGACACGTGTCGACATCCGCCCACGCGGTAGCAGTGGTCGAGGAACACTGACTCGCATTGGTACTCCATTAGTCCTGGACGGGCGAATAGCATCACCTGGAGAAAAAAGAAAATAAAGCCGGTCAAGTGCCAATCGGACTCGCGCACGAAGGGTTCCGTACCATTTATTTAATGTTTATTACAAGAAATACAATGCGTACAGTAGGCGACCTTAATGCTAGGAGCATTGATTAACAGTTTACCTTTAGGTTATGCACGCTGAACAGTTTAAATAAGAAAACTATAAAACCACAAAAAATAATGTCTATGGTATGGGAGCCACCTTAAATATTTGTTTTATTCTCTTTCTTAGTATTTGGTGTTATAGCGGCAACAAAAATATATTATCTGTGAAAATCTCAACTGTTTTACGAGTTATGAAATACGTGGAGCGCACTATAAGTTTCCGGAATGAATATGAAAAAATACTATTAAAGGTACAAAATTAATTTATTGTTTTTCAAAATAATCTCCCTTGGCGTCTATGCACTTTTTCATTCGATGAAACCAGTTTTGAAAACTTTTGTGCCACTCCTCTGTGGTGACCTCTGAAACGTGTTTTTCATACTCCTCGACAGCCTCTTCTGGTGATGAAAATCGTTGACCGCGTAATTGGTTCTTAATTTTTGGGAACAGAAAAAAGTCACAAGGTGCCAGGTCGGGACTGTATGCAGGATGACTCATGAGTTCTACATTTTTCGCCTTCAAAAAGTCGTTTGTCTGTCTGGCCGTGTGAGAACTAGCATTGTCGTGGTGCAGGATGATACGGCGTTTACGGTTATTTTTACGGAGTTCGTCAATAACTTCCGGCAAACAAATGGTCGTGTACCAGTCACTATTCACTGTACGACGATTCTCTAAAGCAACAGTAGCCACGTGTCCAGTTTTATTAAAAAAAGAAGCAATCATCCGCTTAGATGCACTTTTCACGCGCGCCACTTTGGTTGGTTTCGGCTCATCTTGAAAGACCCATACGCTCGATTGCTGCTTTGTTTTGGGATCGTAGCAATAAATCCATGTTTCGTCACCTGTTACTATGTCCCACACCAAATTTGACGCACCTTCGTTGAATCTGGTAAGCATGGCACTGCACCAAGTGACGCGGTCCGTTTTTTGAGCCTCGGTCAAGTTGTGTGGGATCCACCGCGAGCACAGCTTTCTCACTCCCAAATGTTTGTGTAGGATTATTTGTATTTGACTCATGCCTATTTCTAAGGATGCGCGAATTTCATGGTAGGTCACATGCCTGTCTGTTTCAATCATACGGCGCACAGCATTGATGTTTTTGTTGGTCACAGCGGTGGACGGCCGACCATCGCGAGATTCGTCACTGAGATTGATACGACCACGCTTGAATTCTGCAAACCAGCTATAAACAGTTGTCTTGCATGGTGCTTCATTGCCAAAAGCTGTTTCAAGCCGAGCGATGCTCTGTTGAGCTGACAAATTACACTTAAAATCGTAGAAAATCATACTACGAAAATTTTCCCGAGTCCATGTTGATGCAGACACACAATTTTTTAAATGGCGCCACAAGGTAAAAACAAAAGACAGTCAGATGAAACAAACTGCATTCTACAGCCAAAGAGTTCTATTTTCAAATGTTGCAATAAATTTTTAAATATTGTTTATGTAAGTGGCCAGTTCCGGAAACTTACAGTGCGCCCTATGTACAGCCTTGTGACAGACGGACGGTAATAGGGCTCCGATTTACCGTTGGTAACCCTAAAATTAAATCAAATAATTTATTTGTCAAAATACAATACGGCAAAGGATAAAAGTAGGTAAGCCATAAATAAAGTAATGAAAAAGGTAGGTAAGATGTAAAGCCTTATCTTTGAAAGAAAGTGTAAATACGAATATTTTCTAGCTAAACATTGATAAATAGGTATCAGTAGACAATATCGTCAATTTACCCTTCATACTCCTCCGATGAGAGCGATAAGGTACGACTGTAGCTTGAACTGATTAAATCGATCCAATACTATTTACTCTAGTAAATAGCGTTTATATTACACTTGCTCGGAAAGTACACTCTTACTTGCTCAAGGACGTGGTAGAAAGTATACGTCATACTTCCCGCCAAAAATGCGGGCGGGAAAGTTATATGAAAATACATTACTTAAGCCCTCTACACACCAACCACAAAGGTATTGGGACAATTTAATCGGTCACTTTCTTCCTTCGGTGAACAATGTACTATTTTCGTATTAACCTGTTTTCTCCTCGGAAAACTTTTCAAATTCATAATGAATACTATTATCCGATTAATAATGATGAATGAATGAATGAACATTCTGATATAATGATTATACTAGGTACGTATCCCACCTGAGAGGGGAAAGTGGGTTCTTTTTAAATATATTTTATAGATGCGACAATAGTAAAAATACGTAAGGTGTCAAATTCTGCTAATTGGGTTTAGACATGAAATAAAGTATTTAGAATAACAGGCTGATAAGAGCTGAGGTTCCGTTTTCACATTTTGGACAAAAAGGGTAAAACACTATAATACCTTATTTACCATTTAAATAAAATGTTCATTAGAATATTTTACATTCCTATTGTTTCGCAAACAATAGCGATAATTAAGGTAAAGTAATATAATAACATTGAATGAGTGACCTGTTTATGGGCGTCCGATGACACTTTGCAAACGTAGCGCATTACTTCGATTTCAGCTGGTGTTTTAATGACCCGCCTGGAACAAACACACAATTGATAAAATACTCGTATACTATATTTTTTGTTGTCAACGACTTTTTCTATTTAGTCATTTACTTCATGTCCATTCCATACTGACCAAGCCGCTAGACGGATTTTCATCAAATTTGGTATGAATATAGTTGAAAACTCGGGGTCAAACAGGCTAGTGTACGACGCAGACGTAGCTGCGAGTAGCGCTTTATATGTTGAGGAAATGAGGAAGATCGTAAAGAGCGTCTCAAGTGTAAATCTTTATTTAGTTTCTGCCTACCCCTGCGGAAAACAATGTACATGGCACGGGAAATTTGGGAGAATATACAGCCATTCCGGTCGCAGTGAAGTAACTGTTACTAATTTAAGACACGAAACAAGTAACACATATAGTAGCTGTATCTTCCTTGTTTGGACTCCGCGACTAAAAGTGGGTAATTTACGAAACAGAAAAGTGGTTGTAGTAGTTTCGACTATTTTACGAAACACAGTACACATTACACACATAGTCACTATTCATACACAAAATTTAGTATACATTCTAGTAACAAAAATGTGGTCACAGTGTATTAATTTTTGGGTACCTTTGTTCCTGGTTACAAATGTAGTAACATAATAGGAATAATTACGAAACATTGTTACCAAAAACTGATCTAACACATTTTGGTCGCGAAGTGTGCACTACTTTACAACATATTGTGGCTAAACCAAACACAGACAGAGAGCGTAGTAATAATTACGACAGAGTAACCAGTAGATTATTTTGTTACTTAAATTCAAGTCGCAGCAACTGGAATTGGCTGTATGGGTTAGGTGTAATTTTTTTCGTATCAATGACACATTTCAAAAACTAGCCTTTCTTTTGTAAATCTATCCCAGCGATATAGTGGAACGTTGGTATAATATGTATAAACATCTATGATGTTATTTGAAATAATAAAAAAAAACTTATACAAGAGTCTACATACTTTCTATAATATAAAAATGTATGCATATATTGTTTTATATGTAAGTATATTTAATTCATGGCATTTTTAAGTATATGAACATAAACAGCGTTTTTCTTACTTCTAAATCAAAACAAAATTTAATAAATACTTACAATTCAGCTATTATCGGGAATAGAATTTCATTATCCACTTTGAATCTACAAAAAGAAAAATAGGTATTAATATATCGACATTTCATGTAGTCAGTAGTATGGATTATTTTTAATATTATAAATGCGAAAGTCTGTCTTTCTGTTATACTTTCACGGCCAAACAGCTGAATGGATTTTGATGAAATTTGGTATGAATATAGTTGAAGACCCGGGGACAAACATAGGCTACTTTTAACGCATTCGGAGCTGCTGGAAAAAGCTAGTATTATATATAAACTTACTCTTCAATGCCTTCAAACACTGCTTCTTTAGCTGAGAGGCCACTGTCTGTATTAGGACCACTCTGAAAGTGAATAAAAAGCCTTAAAAACACATAAAATAGGGGAATATCGGCTGCTTCTGATTCTTGGAGATGGCAATATTTACTATTAAAAAATTGAGGCATTTTTGAGTACACACTCACATGTGTTATTTTGAATAATCATTTAGCAATTGTATGTACTTTAAAAACTTCTTGCTTCATAAAAGACTGCTCCAACAAATCTATACACCACTTGATGTTCTAGGCGACAAGCTGCAGTGAATGCCATTTGAGGGCTTTATGCCTGTTTGCCTACTAATATAATAGTACGACAAAATGAATTAGAACACAGGTATGCTATCTAATTACTACATGGAAATGTTTTAGGATAGGACCTAACGCGTCTGTTTTATTTATTTCTATCTGCGGGAACCTTTTACTGGCTTTTAATTGTATAAATACTCAGTAGTCGACAGCTGTTGGTTGTCCATGAATAAAAATAATAAAAAAAAAATATGACCTCTGTCTGAGGCGGAGGCCATCCACAGACTCTCCATGGCAATCTGTTTTTTCACTGTCTCTCTCTCATCTCACCTGGAAGGCGCTAAGAAGAGAGGGAGACAGAGAGAAACTGGCAGTGACATAGGTATGTATTTATACATTAGAGTAAAATTAAGAATAAAAAAAAAAAAAACTTACCAGAGTCAACAGCACATCGGGGTTGAAGCTCTTGAGGACATCTCGTAACTGTAACACGAAGAAGCACTTCAATAACAATAAATTTGTTCAAACAATAGCCAGTACCATTGTAAATTAAATAACTGGTATTTAGATTTTAATTCGAGAAGGGAAATGAGAACATTGTATTGTTCCCTAAAGTAGCTTGAAGAGAACACCTCCGCAGATTACTTGTTATCTTTTCATTAATGTTGTATAAGTTGACTAAGGACATACAGAGGCATCAATATTCCTGCACATCTTCCACCCTTCCCACACGTCAGAGACCGAAAGGCGGTTCCGAAAAACTCTGACATCAGGGTGTACTGGGTCGATTGACCATGTAACCCAGTCAATATGAATGAACTCTTCGGGCAGGTTCTAAACAAAACTCTAATATTTAAACAAAAACACTAGAGTAATAAATAAAACTTTTACCTCATCAACATAGTGCACTTCATCAACCGCATATATTTTTCTAAATTCATCACATGACAGCAACTTTCCCATCCACACCTCATACTCCTCAGGCAAACGAGGCACAAACAGGTGAGACTTCCTAGTTTTCACGTCCAGGGCAAAGTAGCAGCCTGGTTCTCGGACACCGCACACCCAGGTGAAATATGATTCCTGCAATAAAAATAAATAAGTAGTACTCATTAACTTTAGGTACTAATCACAGAGAAGTCGGAACCGACAGGCTTAAGGCGAAGCTTAATTCAAAATGGTGCTTCATGCGCTCTGTGTTTTTGGTCACTAGCACCTCTAGTCAAATGCAAGAAATACAATGCAGTATTTTCTTTTGTTAATATAAATGATTCTAAGTGACAGAATATTCCAAAGGAAAACGAATGCACTTCGAACTTCTATGACATATGTGCAGGAGTGCCACAGGAATCAGTACTTTGATAAAATAGAGAAATGGCTCACAAAATGGATAGTGGCTAACATTTACCCTGCGAAAAGATGATTGCCCACCCGTTACACTAAATGGCATCCAAATCACACACCAGAGTACAGTAAAGTATCTGGGAATGCACCTGGACCGCAGAATTACTTGGCAGAAGCATATTAAAACCAAACGGGAAGAAATCAATTTGAAATAAAGTCCCTTGACTTTATTGGCTCATGGGACGAAACTCGAAACTGACTGTGGATAACAAGTTGCTAATATATCTAATAGTCTATTTTGAAACCAATCTGGACATATGGCATCCAGCTCTGGGGATCTGCTAGTACCTCAAACATTATGATAGTCCAAAGAGTACAGAACTGCATAGTGCATACTGAAATACATATCAAATGCACCATGGTTTATCAAAAATACATGAGGTCCATGAAAATCTATGTATGTACAGTAAAGGAGTAAGTAGCTGGTCATGGAGATACATACAAAAAGAGACTGGAAAGACATCCAAATCCCCTGGCGGGCCAGCTCACAATCCCTGAAACCATTTGTCGGCTAAAACTGAGCCGGGATATTTTAGACCAGGAGGTATGATTACTACTGTTGGCTCTGATGGGAGCAGCGCCAAGCATGCTAAGAAGCACACACCACATTTGCTTATTGTCTGAAGTGACTGATTGCAAATTTAGAATACAAAAAAAAAAAACATGCTTCTATAGAAAGATTTCAGTCACAAGTAAACATTTAAAAACGATAAATGAAATAATAGTTAAAATTACGACAATAGTGTATGGTTGAATGTTGCCAATATCCACAAGTTATTTTCAATTTACATTCCAAGGCAACATTTCTTTTTATGTAAGTATGAAAGTTTGAAAAATCATAGAACTATTACTATCAATTATTTATTGTTGATTTTGTATTCATATCTCACAATTTATTTTGTATTTACTATAATAACTCCCACATTACATTAATTTAGATAACACTAGTGAAATACAATCTCATATAAGTACTAGTGCTATTATTATTTAGAGTTCGGACATCTATTTGCAAAAAACTCTGTTATGTATTCATCAGTAATTAAAGAGATAAATGTTAATATATAAGAAGATACTGAGCTTCAAAATATCCAAGATGCAACTTGGAAAGTGTTAGGTTGAAGAACTATTTGAGCTGTAAAGTAATCAAACCTGGGACAGCTACCCCCTTATTCATAAAAATAAACAAATATTCAATAAGACTAAATTAATTTATGTTTCATTTCGTTCTTTTAAACTAAACTAAACATAAATTAATTTGGTCTTATTGAACAATAGTTTATTTTTATGCATGGGGAATAGAGTGTAGACATGAACAACAAAACATGCTATAAATGTGGTTTGACCAAAGTAAACCTAGTATACAATCCTTGACAACAAATTTTATTAGTATCTAATCTCCCAAATGAAGCCAATAATGGTATAATTACTGATAAATTATCAAAGATGTTGATAAACACATATATTTGTTTGTAAGTTAAATTGTATGCTACCTGTGTAAATAATATTTAATATGGAATTGTATTGACTGTTAAATAAAGCAGACTTTAAGTCTGTGGGAGCCACAAACATATTTATACCCTATGATAATAATAAAAGTTATCCTGGCTTTGTCCTTCCAAGTACACTTAACAATACATAAATATAAGAAATTTTAAAAAAATAGTTCAGCAGATAACGCATAGAGGTAATTTTGCATTTAATATTAATTAGGATTAGAGGATTGGAAAGAGTAAAAATATTCTTCCTTAGTGTTTTCCCAGTTTCATCCTCAGTTTACACTTCGAAGCTTAAAGTATGAGTAGAGCACCTCCTGTATCATCTTAGCTCGCCATAACCAATTTTATAGGGCAACCCGGCCAACAGAAATTTTTCCAGAGTTGTGTTAGTGGCCTACACTGTCAGATTTTATCAGTTGCCTAAAAGACATCTAACACAGCCTAACAACTGCCATCTGGGGGCAACGGCCGTCGCTTAATTTGCGTACTCGCTACGAATACGCGTGCCAGTATAGAATTTGTTAGTAATAAAATAGATAAAAGTACATACTTGTCTAAAAACATACTCGACGTCGGTATCATAGTGGTTTAAACTATCTCCACCTTGTAAGAGGACGACTTGGCCCGATTTCAACTTTTCTGCAAGTCTTTCTCTATTTGTAGCGAATAATGTCAAAGGAACTTCGAGAGTACCGGGCCCCATAGACCATGTCGTTTCCATTGCTTCTGGCAGAGTGAGCTGAAAGAGTGTAAATGTACAATCAAGAATACGATCATGATAACAAGAAGATAAAGTACGACATAATTTAAGTACCTACTTACCTGTAATTGTAATATACAGGTAAAAAATTACTTTGCTACGACGACTAACGAATGGTATGATATATCTTTATTATTTACAACGTCAAAACTCAAAGGTTCTTTTTACAAATTATAACGAATAGAATGTTCTTCTGCATAAGCATGTACCTATCAAGAATTATCAAGCAAATATTAAATCGAAGAGAAGAAAATAAATTTAATCCACACTCACTTCGTTAAATGCACAAACTACTAAGGATACTGATATAAATGTAGGTGGTACCATGGGTGGTACTGCGTATGTACTGCAAAACTGCAAAATAATAACAAACTAGTGTTGCTTATTGACAGTCGACTATCGCAGGATAGCCTGTCGATAGTTACACTGAAATATTCAAGTCCATGCACTGAAACCATGGATATATAGATCAAGTAAATAGCGCGCATGCATACAATAAGCTGGTCAGAAAATTTGACCTGAATGCATTTTATTACCCACTTCTCTCTTTCTAACTCGTGGTGTCCATGATTTTACATCATTTGTGGAACACATGTGGAACGGATTAATAACGAATTTCGAGTAAAAAAATAGATATTATTTGCAGTTTATATGTACATTTATTATTTTTGATTGCATTTGAAACTGATTTGATTGATCTATGAATTTCATTATTGATATATAATGTTATTTCAATATTAGACATAATGTTTTCGTTACACCCTCTTTTAAAAATAATCAAAGTGAAATTCATAGAGCTAAGTAGTCTAGAACTTGCGGTTCTAGCCCTCCGATGAGCGATAAACACGCATCATCGGAGGAGGAACCTAGGCTCAAAACAAAAACAAATATTTTGCTGTAAATTTCGTAGCAAAATATTTAGTAAAAATAAATAATAATAAAATAAAAATAAAAATCTTTTATTATCAGATAACTAGGATCCATAATATGTTAGTACAGAATACTAACACTAAGTTAGTATTAAAATATTATGAGTAATTAAATATTATGACAATGAGTGGGTTTCAAAAATGAACCTCCTCACCAGGCACCTCCAAAGCGGCGACGTGTACCTATCCGCCAGAATAATTACAGGCAAACATAGTCGACGCGCTGCAATACCGGGCCACCCCCAACAACATCCTAAACACATTATTAAATAGAACACGCAGGGTATCTAAGGAGCCTTTGGTATAATTGATCCAATGACTACCGGTGTACATGTTCTAACAGTATGCTTTAAAGAGCGTGACCTTGACTTCTTCAGTACACCGCGCGAATCTGCGAGCCAACATGTTTCCTCTAACCGCCAGAGCCCTGCGTTCTCTCTCAAAGTCGGAACCGTCCTTAAGGTCGTCGACAATTATGTGCACCAAATACCTAAATTTTGTCACACGCTTGACGTTCATGCCATTAAGTGTAATATTAATTGTGTGTTCAGGATTTTTGTCGGCGGCCTTAAAGACCATGTATTCCGTCTTCTTAACATTATACTTGAGCCCATGTTCAACAGCATATGACTCACAAACTCTAATCAGCTCGTTTAGACCTCCAGCCGTCGGTCGGGCTGAGCAGCACCATGTCGTCCGCGTAACTTATTTTATTTATGCTCACATCATCTATTCGTCAACCGACACGCATGCTGCTCAGCTCCACAATGAGATCGTTTATATATATGTTAAAGAGCGTTGGTGAAGTCAAGCCACCCTGCCTTTCCCCACTCTCCAACAAATATGCTTTTGAAAGATATCCAGACCTTTTTACAAAGTTTGCTTGGTTTGCATAGGTACCAATACTTACACAAATTCAGTATTTCAACCGGCATACCCCTGCCACCCAGCTTCTCCCAAAGTTTGTTATGAGACACTAGGTCATACGCCTGTGAGAGATCGAGAGAGCAGGCGTATACCGGTGTTCTTCGATCCGTGTAGTACTGAACAGCGTTCTTCAGGCTCACTATTGCACTCACAGTAGATAGTCCGGATCGGAACCCGAACTGTGCGTCATGTATATTAGCAATTTTTGCTACTTATGAATTGAGCACACTGTCCAGCACCTTTGCTATAGTGGTTGCTAATGACATGGCCTATAGTTCTTCCTACTCGCGACATCACCCGTCCTGTCCTTCACAATAGGTACTATGATTGTTTTAAGTAAGTCATGCGGCAAGTACGAGTGACTCATGCACAAGGAAAAGGACATGGCCAGTACCCTAGAAACATGATCACCCGCATTCTGCAGATGTTCGACGCTGATACCATTATGACCAGGGAATTTCCCACCTGTCATGTTTTTAAGAGCAGTCTTTATCTCCTTTGCAGTTAAGATTTATAAGCGGAGCCTCACCTTTAGACTTGGATACAGACTCAAGAACCGGTATGGATGAGCCCAGAGGACAATTCACTTTAAAATGCTCCTTAAACATTTCGGCAATAGCAGCTGGTTCAGTTTTTCCGTCTACACTGGCGGGCAAACCAGGCTTCATATCAAGCTTTTTCGCTGCTTTCCAAAACCGGGAAAAACTTTTTTCTGATCTGTAAAGATTTAGTGTTCGATCGAAACTTGTTTAACTACCGAAACCGAGTTTCAGCAACGGTCTCATTTTGGGCCAACGCCTCATTAAAAAAAGTAGTAGTCATGTGGACGAAGTAAAAGTAAAGTTAAAGTTGTGTATGAAAATTATTTGTTTTGTTTTGTTTTTTTTTTTTTTTGTAGATTAAAGATATTACAAACAAACAAACAAACTTAAAAGTTTCATACAATTTGAGGTTAGAATTTACAAAAACGATAATATCTCGCAAATAATCAATTTTCGCATCTGACGAGTGACTTATTCCCCTGGAACGTCAATTCAAAATTTCTACCAAATGTCGTTAGTGGTTGTAGTTTTTGCAAGCATTTTTTACGTGGAATTGAAGAACCCAGGTCATAATTATGATAAAATGCAAAAGCTTCATGCTTTAATCTCATTTCAGATACTAAATAAAATGTATTTACGTTTAAAATGTAGACTATCACATTTTCGCATTTATGAAAATGGCACTTTGCAAAGGTATTATTGACAACCATTTTTATATAACTGTGTGTGTAGTTTGATGAGAATCGGAACTAAATCTTTTGTTCCGAACAATCATGTGACGTCAATATACCAATATTAATTATTATTTATATCGTTTTATCAAGCAACTGTCACCAAAACATTAAAAGGAGGAGCTTCGCGCACACCATCTATATCAATAATAATAGGAGACAAAAGAGATGTTACCTTTAAAAGAAAATCCTAGCAACTGAATGATTATATGTAGGGTACATTAGTACATTACAATAGTTCATTCCAATATGTAATGACTACAATCGACAAAATACTTTCAAATCACTTTTGAATATGGTACCCTTTTGGTAATTTGGTCGGGAGGTCCAAAAACAATTGATAAGTATAAAAGTTCGAGGTTAAATCGATAAATTAGAATATAAAAAATACTGCAAAATAAATCAGTTATTTGCGCAACTTCCTTAAAACAAACATGTTTTTTTTGCGGTTTTTATAGATAATGGTTCCCCTTTGGTGCACGAGTCCGACTCGCACTTGACACACTAGTGTCTACGTTATTACAATGTCATGGTAGTGGCACTGTTAGCGAGGTCTACTGTTTACAGAACTAGTAGTTTTATAAGGGGTAAATTTTTATACCTATTTTCTGGCGAGACCCCGATTAATAGAACCTACACAAGCTACCCTGAATCACTTTCACGGATCGGACAGGGTTTTTGTTACATAATGTGTACACGGCTAACCATGATTTTATTGGCCGAAATCCTATTTTTGGATGTATGACTCTTCATGCCGAATGAAAATCCTTCGATATATAACGCAAATTATTCGATATCGAACAAAAATCACTCGACTCGCCGATTTTGCGTGAGTCATACTTTTCAAAAATCGTACTCATGGTGTGATATTTTTTAGAAGTTATGACTCGAAACTCTCGAGTCGAATGATGTTCATTCGACATAATCGGTGAGTTGCACCATTTTCTTTCGTCTCACCTATTTTAAGTGAGTCACAGTCACAGATCTCAAAAATAGAGTGCTCTTGATATGTTTTCGGGTGTTTTTAATTTTATTGAAAGGAAGCTTGTCTCACCTTAATAACCTTTCTAATTCAGCGGCTAGTTTTCGTTCCTAATTCGAAGAGGTAGTGGTCTATTCTTAGGTCGGATTAAGGCGCGTCCACACTTGTAACATTTCGCCGTGACAGTAACCGTAGCCGTGTCAAGTACGCGTAATAAGTACAACAGAGTGCACGAGATTTGTCACTCGAACGTATACTACTGTTACGCAGTATTCCACACCCGAATAAACTCCCGAACAAACCATCGATCATAAATAAAAGGTCCGACTACTACACTACGTAACAAGTCTTACCCCCGTATTCTTAAACATAACCTTAAGAACGTCCTTCACTCAAACTCATTCGAGGGCGCCTTAAGGAAGTCCTAGAACTTTCCTTGAAAATGATATTCTTATTTATTTGCTTGAGCTCTAGAAACTCAAATGAGGTTATAATAACAATTTTAAACACAAAAATTTAAAATTACGGAAGTAAAAAATAAAAGATTGCAAGCTTGTGACAACTAATCATACCAATGAAATGGAGTAAGGTTGAGTCGAGTTTGAGTGAAGGTTTATGAATACGGGTGTTAGTGTGGACGGGCGTTTTAGTACTGGAGTGCTATTTTTGAAATGTATGACATATATGTCGATTGAAAATCGTTCGACATCGAACACGCCGATTTTGAGTATGCCACACTTTTCAAAAATAGCACTCCTGTTCTCTCTGGTTCTGTTAAGGAGAAATATTACGGCCACGGGGTCGATCCGATCAAAGTCGGTCTTTTTCAAAGGAGTCCGCCGTTTTTTTTGTAACAAATAGAAGTCTATACCGTGTCACCGCTGCCGCAGCCGCTGCCGACGAACATTTTGCTGCAGTCATAGTAGAGTGTTGTGCGATAGGTACGTGCGGAGCACCCGTGGATCGTGGCGTGACTTGCTCGTGCGTAATTCCTCCCTACCAAGTGATTTCGTAACTAGCGATAGTCTTACTAGGTATCTATGTAAATTTATATCGAGCAGCATTTCGATATTTTCCATTAGGTAGTAAAACATGCATACGTTCCACCTGATAGTAAGTGGTTAGTTGGTTACCGTAGCACATGAACATCTTTCAAAATTCATGTGTTATAAAGATACTATGATTATTCTATGGGAATATATTTATACTGGGAACACGCACAGAAGAATATTCTTCTGTGATATTGCGATAGCGCAACAACACTTTCGGTGATCGACCGTAATGTGCTATTTTTAAAAAGTGTGACTAATTTTTGGTAGAAAATGAATTATTTTTGTTTATTCCACATTTAAGTCATATTATTCCAAAAATAGGGCTCATGATCTAGATAAACAGAGACAATACACAGCAGTGGCAACACTGCTTTACACTGCACATTACGTATGGTCAGCATTTATTAATCGAATAAATTTCACTAGGTTATCGGACTCTCCTCACTTACAACATTTGATTGCGTCTGAAAAAATCTGCATAAAGTATGTACCACATTTCCCCTTTTTTCCAGAGGAGCGTAGTCCTCCACTATTTCTGTCTCGTTTGGCTCGGCCTTGCCTCCATGCAAATTTGCAGAAGTACTCAGTCCTGTGAGTTCTTTGACCTAAAACCCGACCAAAAGAATATAGAAACAGTGGAGGAATCTATCTCTTTTTAATAGGGTAACCATGATAATATTTTTAATTTGGACAAAATATTTAAAGCTTCGTAAATACTGCACATAAGTTGCTAGCTCGATAGCTTAGCGAGACGTAATTGTTGGTGACGATTACGTGAGTTAAGCAACAGCTGGTGCGACCTAACTTGGAGTGGATAACACTTGGCGTATTACGTTCAGCCGTTAGTCCTGCTTGTCTAGTGGAGCCAAGGCCACTAGTAAAGTTTCCTTGTCTTCCCCGAGCGAGCCAATAGGGAAGAAATGTCTACGAAATCTTATTTTCGACTAGACTCCCAACTTCCTTAAAGTCTGCATAGAACTACTTGGGAGAAGGTTAGCACCTCTTCATTCGGAACATTTGATTGCGTCTGAAAAAAAATTTCATAAAGTATGTTCCATCTTTCCCCTTTTTTTCAGAGGAGCGTGGTCACCCTGATTTGTACAAGTGCCAACGTGTAAAGCTTATATTTGCTAGAAAGAGACAGGTTCCTCCACTATTTCTATCTTGCTTGGCTCGGCCTTGCCTCTATGCAATTGGCTAGTAAACTTTTTCATGAAAATGTCTAATTCGTAAACCATTTCGAGGAATAGGCTTAGGGAACAGATTACATTAATCAGATCTTTAGATAAGCAAATATTTTTTAAGAAAATCGCAGAAAACCCAATGACTTTCATTTTTTAGCAAGGTTGACGTATGACGTAGCCGGATAACTTCCGGCTATTCACATTTAATTTTTTAGGTTGGCAGCACAGCGTAGTGAATAAATATTTTTTGTTTGGTAGCGCTAATTAAGCGCTTCACGTTGTCACCCATGTCAAATGTCATCTCTGTTCAAGTAAACATAACCCATAAATAACCTAATTACATCTTCATTACATTCATTCATACATTATAATGAAGAATCGGTGTCTAATTGTTGAAAAATCAGATGTCAACGGATGAAGATACGGCAGTAAAGTCCAATAAACAGGCCAATATGCAATAGATACGAGAAATGGGGTAGGTACCTAAATATTTGGCGATTGTAAACAAACAAGAAACAAACCGCGGCTCAGGTCCATCCTGACTTTGACATTTGACACTGACATATATATTTTTTAATACCTTAGTAATTTTTGCTTTCTTGCAGTTCGAAATGGCCTTTATAGCTGCGTGACGTCATCACTATAAAATCTTTAAAATTAAATAACAAAATAAATATAATTTTAAGAATTTTTTCGTTTAAATTGTATCTCCAAAATAGTCTATTCTATCAATATATTATATAAAATACACAATTTATTTTTTAGTTGACTAGCCAATTTTGCAGATGTACTAAGTCCTGTTTAATATACTGACACCCGTATTCTTAAACCTTTACTCAAACTCGACTCAACCTTACTTCACCTCATTGATATGATTAGTTGTCACAAGCTTCCTTGACTTGAGATGATTTCTCATTGGAGGTGAGTATCGAACTGTCAAATATAAGGTTGGTCGAGAAGTACCTTGAGGCGTCCTTGAAATGAAATAAAGTAGATAAAAAACGGGTTTTTGCCACTTTTGGCCTAGGTATTTACTTACTTCATTTTATTTTTTACTCTATTCTTTTGTAATTTTAAATTTTTGTGTTTAAAATTGTTATTAAAACCTTATTGGAGTTTGCTCAAGCAACCAACTAAGAATGTCATTTTCAAGGAAAGTTCGAGGACTTCCTTAAGGCGCCCTCGAATGAGTTTAAGTGAAGGACGTTCTTAAGGTTATGTTTAAGAATAAGGGTGTAAGTTCATGGGTCGCGGTGATAATGAGGTGACCATGGACCTAGTATTTTTTGGTTGTTGCTTAACTTGCGTAATCGTCACCAACATTGACGTCCCGCTAAGCTATCTAGCTACTTATGTGCAGTATTTACGAAACTTAAAATATTTTGTATCAATTAAAAACAATATCATGGTTACCTTATTAAAAAGAGATAGTTTCCTCCACTATTTCTATCTTTTTCTGCTAGGGGTTTAGGTCAAAGAGCTAGTCCTGTTTAATATACTAAGTCCATGGCGGTGACATGACAGTTTTTAAATCTGAACAAAAATCACAAAAGGTACACTACTGAATAAAAGATGGCGATATATTATGCCAGTTTTATTTAATATTATGCTGTGCTGTGAGCATGGAGCAAGTGGCTGTGAGAAGATCTGTGATACAAAATAAGCAGAAATTATGATAACCAAGGAGTTTAGGTACGAAAGCTATCAGTAACTATCTCTTATCGAACCATTTTACTTTGTTTTATTTTGAATAGTTAGGCTATTAGGCGAAAGATGGCGCTGGTCGTGTCACTTTTTTTAATGAGAATAGGTAATTTGGTATTCATTGCACCTATACTGGATTTCAGACGGGTCTTGTTAGCGTGTAATAATTAAAAAAAAATCTATGCATGATCCCGGCAATATCGAACTGTGTACAAAATTTTAGCTGATTTTGTTTTTGTCCTTCTCCTTTAGATCTGTAGTTTTGATAAAACTGGGTTGAAAAAAGCACAACATTGTTTTTAAATCCAATATTATACAATAACGTATGTAGTTTCAGTAATTACAGTCATCATCATCATCATCCTAGCGTCTACCCGGCTGCATCCTCAGTTGTTCCGCTTTCCTGCATTTACGTCTCCACTTCGACCGGTCTTTAGCATCCTTAATGAAGAGTCCATTAGCACTGCTTTGCGACGTCAATCAAGCTCCTTTTGGGCGCGCCCATTCTACCAGGCCATGGCGGAGGCGGCATGGCCAGACACTTGTTCCCAATGTAAGTTGCCGGTTGCCCGTCGTATCAGTCTCCCCTTGTCCGCATCCGTCAGTGCGATATCGTCAGCATACATGAGTAGCCACGGAGGTTGCTCATGTGTGTCTCTGATGTTGCTGGACGCTTTGTCTAATATCACACTGAACAGGTAGGGACTGAGAACTGATTCCTGGTGAAACCCAGACAGACAGTGACGGGGAATGGTTTGGTGTTACCAACAGCGGCCCTTACTATCGAATCAGAATCGCGGTACATATCTCGGACAATCTCAATATAGATAGATCTCTGGTACCCCTTTGGACCTCAGTGCCCACCAGATCATCGATCGAGGAATACTACTTACAATAAATTACTGATGTAGGGTCAAATAACAATCCACAGTTAATTTTGATGAAATTGTTTCCATTTATTTAATTATTTCTTAACTACATCACAAGATCGACGATAAATTAAACTATCTAAAAATCACAAAATGCACTAAAACATGCACACATGAAATATTACAAAGATATTTTATACCTGATTTGGTATAATTGTACATAGTTGCTTCGTTATATAACAATAGTATCTCTTTTATTCAAACTATAATATTGCCTAATAAATTGCCTAGATCGAAGTATGTTGACACTTTACAACGAAATATTTTAATTCATACAATTTGACTACAAGAAATTTCGACATTTTGCTACATGTAACTGTAAATCTAATGTAGGTAGGTATGTACTGTTAACTCTACAATCACCGTAAACCGTAAGATTGTAAACAGAGACATTTGCCAAGTAGTTTGAATAGAGAAACAATTAAATTGTCATGCTCTAGTTAGCAACTTAAAAAAATTGTCTTAATAATTATTTATCACTACGTAGTAATCAGTATTCTGTGTGCATAGGATAAGTTATAACTATTAAATCGAGCTTTGGGAGATGGCTACAATATTGCAATATTAAATTTACTGCGAATATTGTTGTTAAAAATTAAATCATAATAATAATAGTAGGTAGTAGTTATGACGTTATCCATAGTTAAAGCTCTTGAATACTTTATATTTAATGTAAATATTAAAAATGGAAATGTGTCAGAGTCAGAGCAGGTATTTAAATTCATTTTCTAACTATAAACTAATTAAAGGTTATTTTGAATGCATTACAATACTAGACGCTAGTTACGTCATTCAGTACTTTGATCAGTTAAGGTCACTATAAAACGAAGAATAAATATTATGATTGTAGAGTATGCGCGGCCATTTTGGTTGGTTCTCGTGATTCGTGTCGTGTGTGACACGTCATAGCTGGCCGTCCCTCTCTTACACGCTTTCTGCATATAGCACCATTGTAACCCGACACGTTTCGTACACACAAGCGATTTCACAACACGTTCCACACTTTCACAACTAAAATGTTTTGTTTATAAATTATGAATCCACAGATATCTCGTGACACGGTTGTTTCTTCTCTTGTAATCTCCGAACAGCTTCAGCTACAAGAGCTCGTTGTTCTAACAACCTTTCGACTAGGTCAACTGGTTCTTGCTTTCTAATATAATAAGGTGCAGCTCGGGCTCTGGCCTGCAGGTGGAGCTTTTGTTTCAGGCCAAGGGTGAGTTCTTCTATGGCTGGTAATCTACTAGAACGTGGCTGGTCTTCAGTCGTGTTCCGGTTATCGAATCTAGTCTTCTCTTTCAACATAATGCCGGAAGACACGATTAGGATAACTTAATGACTTAGATTGCAAATGAGAGATTTAAGTTGCCTTAAGCGTCGCGCGTCACAGTCTGTAAGCGAATA
The DNA here is from genome assembly GCA_947363495.1 of Euzophera pinguis. Lineage (NCBI taxonomy): Eukaryota > Metazoa > Arthropoda > Insecta > Lepidoptera > Pyralidae > Euzophera > Euzophera pinguis. The sequence continues at coordinate 7,189,445 of OX376170.1, read as the reverse complement.
ACGAATGAATGAGCAAGTGAGCCAGACTCGACCCCAGCGTAGGAAAACTGGGTGTCTGCGGGTGAAGCGGCGAGGGGGGATGACGTAGACGGAGATGCGCAGTCGTGCCGGGCTGTATACAAACAATACGATGGACGTAAATAAACACAGGCTGATAGGAACGGTGAATCTTTGTGTTAGTGGTTCAGGTACTCGGTCGAAGCCCCTCGTCTTGCAATTTTTAAATGCTATAAAATATTACCTGGACTTGCCATGGAAGTAGTAACTTATTACTTATTCATACATTAAAAATGCTTAAGTTGGCCCGGCTAATGATTTGTTGAATAATATCGATAAATTATTCCTTTTTATTAAAACATTATTTTGAAATGAACTCTAGCAGATAGGTATCTAGATAAAAAATAAATACGAAGCATACAATGTACTTAACAAGGTCTAATACAGAAGAAATTTCTAATTATGTCTTACTTATTTAGATAGTTATTGAATATAGTGGTTAATTATTTTGTTTAATGATGTGACGAATAATTATAATAATTTTGTATAGTAAAGCTCAATAAATGAGTCATCACTGTACTATAAAAGTAAGCGTACCATTTTTATGTACGGCACCATACCATAGTGTAAAAAATCTGCAAGGAATTTAGCACATAGTAAACTCTATTAGTGAAGAAATAATGTTGTGAATCATATCGATGCGATGAGCCAATGTGTTGGTAATCAGCAGGTACATACATAGCTATACAAAAGTAAGTACATATAGTTGTCTGAATTCTGACTGTTTCGTTGAACCAAAATTCATACCGGACATTGCCCCGAATCTACTCAGGTTTTTTCCTACCGACGATCACAGAGTTCGTTTCAATTGTTTTTTTGGCAAGATTATTTGCCTGTACCTGACTACTAAATAACACGTGGTCGTTCATTGTTTCACTGTGAACGACTTAAACCAACAATATTGTTAAAAAATGGGCACCGACAATCGTATATTTTATGGTTATTTTATTATGGTGGTTATTGTTGAGAAATATAATACATAATATTTAAATAATAATAATAATATGTAAGAATTTAAAAAATCATACCTGCCTACTTTTTTAATGAACTTGGACATGTGTGTGTAATGTGCAAAAGTAACTAATAAATTTTGACTTAATTTATTTTTATCTGCAGTTGTTATTCAAGTGGCTAATGCGTATCCAAATTAGTTCTTAATACATACCTAGTACAAAAATTATAAAATTTTAAATCGCCTACATGAGAGCCAAGCCCGAGATTATAAACATGAATATTATACAATAATGTTATTATGATTATTTTGCCATGATAAGAAATATCTTTTTCATTTGATATGCTCTACGCACTAAGCAACTTGTATCTAGCCTAAGTATTTATTTTACTTCCTACAGTAAGTATTACCAAGAAGAACAATAAAAATAAGTTAAAAAAAACCCCGACTACTGTAAAATCATGTTCTAAAATGTATGGAACAAGTGACTCTCTTCTGTACATTTATAACTACTGAAACAATTTAAGTTATCAAAAATAAATTGTTGTCTTGTTTCATACATTTTAGATCATTATTTTGCAGTAGTCGGCTTTTAGTTTTTGAACTTATTTTTATTTAATTTAGTTTTGGGGTCCGTCATTAAGGCGAATGTGCCTTTTTTGTCCATTGCTCATATGGAAAATCGCTTAAAATTTGAATAAACTATACAGCCAAATGACCAGCAAAAACCAAGACACATTATTTGGTTGTGCTCGATTTGAAGACATATATTTCTAATTATCGAATGAAAGCAAGTAAAAACACCTGCAAAAGCTAACTATATATATTATTGGAATGTGCTAATGTTAAATATATATATTATTATTTGATACCCCACAAGGCATTAACAAAAAATATATTTTTTTAGGTCCTCACTTTATGCCTTCTAGATGGCGCTGTTGTAAATTTGGCATGACGTTACATAGATAAGAACCAGCGGATAACTAAGACTTTTCCAATGATACCTCATTTGTTTAATTATCACTAGTAGTTTTGAAGAAAATCGGGAACAGATGAACATAAATATAAACCGGTCAAAATCAAAAGAAAAAAACTTTCAAAATATCTATACTTTAATAATATTATAAAGCTGAAGAGATTATTTGTTTGTTTGAACGCGCTAATCTCTGGAACTACTGGTCCGATTTGAAAAATTCTTTCAGTGTTGGATAGCCTATTTATCGAAGAAAGCTATCGGGTCGGGCTGCTAGTAGTAAAATATACGTTAAGTAAGTAAGTTGTAAAAGGTCAACTGAGATTAAAATACTAATAATGAGTACATAAACATAATACAGAAATATTATGAATTTATGGCTTGGACAGATTAACCTCACTTCTTATATGTAACGTAAAATCTAACTTACAAGAATCAAGTACATAAAATTAAAATTATAATTCTCAATTACAGAATTATACTCAAATTATTATTATAGAACTCGATATTAAATAAGGCTAAAATTAAATGCAGCACATAGCAGTTACCGGTTTTATTATTATGACTGCTAGCGCCATCTCGTATCGAGCAGTAGCTTTGTGTTTGGACTACATTTTGCATGTAAGGCAAAATTCTATTTTATTTTAGATGTTTTATGATTAGAAGTGTTATGTTACCTTTAATTTTTATTAACGTTGTAGAAAAACGGTTCTAAACACATTAATAGAATTGTGACATTTTTCATGCTTTTCTTTCTGAGAAAGTTTAGATGAAAATCCGCTAGAAACAGCACAGGTACTGGTATATTTGAATTTATGGCAAAGGAACATAATTAAAATATGGCAAAGGAAGGGCCTCATCGGCATCACTTCTGAACCTTTTCGGAGGAAAAGACAAGTTATCCTCCATTCCACTTTTCGTATGTTAATTTTGTACACTATTAAAAAGGATTAGTCCAGTTAAACTAGTGTCTGCAAATGACCACATAACGAAGACGTTAAGTGGTCACTGGTCACCAATCAAATCAGTTAAAACTTTGAATTAATTGTTACTCGGCGTAACCAGGGTGACACATTCGGGTGGTTTAGAAGTTAATATCCATCCATACTTCTATACTTATAATATTATAAGTGAGAAAGTCTGTCCTGTTTACGCTTTCACAGTAAAACCGCTGAACGGATTTTGATGAAATTTGGCACGTCGATGACCCCTGCGGGAAACAGCTAGTATTTTATAAAAGAAACGAGCGCAATTACCACGAATAGGTTGTTTGTATTTTGGTTTGGTCAGCTTATCAAACAGTTAATCTGATCTAAGCCGAAACCAAGAGATATTAACCAGTACAATACAATAGTCATCTATGAACCAGTATTTAGGAATTTGTAGTAAATGTCTGCAGTGTTGGACAACCAACGAAGAACTGACGTAATTTTAGTTGCGCCAGACCACGAAATGTCGAAAGAAAGTGAACGCAATACAACGCGGACGCGAAGCGATGGCTTCAACTTACCGACAGTGTAGTCCGGTTCCCTTGCTCCAACACTCGCTTCGCTAATGCCCGTTTCGATGCGGGAAATTCAAATTTCGAACAATATTAAAGACTAATACGGACTTTTTTATGAAGAAAAAAATTGTGTGTTTATATAGCCAGTATTATTTAGTTCTGATGATAAAAAAAATAAATAAACATGGATTTACTGAGTGAAGGAAGCAGTGAGCCTCGGATTTTGTCAGCTAGACATTTGAGTGGAAAGATTTTACCAGAAACAAATAATGCTGTTAATACAACATTATTATGTTACAATTACAGTCTTCAGCCAGACGTTGGCTCATATGTGGCAGGTTTGTTTTAAAAATAATACTTACTTAACTTATTTCCGGAAGTTTAAGTGTAAGGTAGGGGTCAAGGACAGATAGTTTTCTATTTTATTCCATTTTGTACTCTATCTGTAGTCATTTCATCTTCGGTAATCAATATAAAATTTGTTCTCCATTCTTGTTTTTTTGTATTTAATAAATATTACGACATTGCATTGCCCCCGTTTTATTTAAATATTTCCCCAACTCATTATACTTAATTTTTTTTAGAGTTTCGAGAATGAGGGTAAAAAGTAGTAGTTATATTGTTTTTGATATATAAAAAGTTCACAAACTACACCTTTCTGTAGTAATAGCTGGGTACATAGATTCATAATTGATCTCGCGCGGCGCCGCGGTGACCAATTATTAATCTCCCATACAACCATTCTGTTCATTCAACCAGTGTAGTTAAGTTTGTAGGTAACAGTTTCTACACTGCGACCATAATGGTTGTATAGTTAGGTACCTACAGAAAACACCTATAATATATATAGGGTAGAATAGAAGAATGAGAGTGGTCCTACTTCTTTAGAATAGAGAAGAAGACCGATTTCAAGTAAATATATTTGGCGTTAAAAAATATTGAAAGTGTTAAAAACATTTAATTAATTTATTCATAAACAATTATTCACTGCCTCTTCATAGTGTCTGTCTATCTGTATTTGGCAAAGGAATACTTATTTTTAAACATGCACCTTACACCTCGTTCGATAGGTATAGGTGTTGAGTGTTTTTTAATTCATCTGTATTTGAAAATAAACACGTTGTGGAAGCTTTGCCAAATGTAATAAGTATTATTTACAATACAAGTAAGTATATCCTACTCCCAATAAACAGTTATACAACTAGTTTGGGAAATAAGTAAAACTAATTCTATACTTAAGTTAAAGGTACTTCTTTCTACATCTACATGATGGTGGACTAAACTTGTCGGACGAACAGGATTCCCAAAATACAAGCCAGACCTAGTTTGGGTTCTGCGTTGACAGTTGGCAGGTGTTCTTATTTTTATTTTTTCTACACTACTATTATTATGTAAACTTTAGAATAAGATATTTAAATTGTTGTACCTTATCAATAAAAAAACTTTAAAACTTTAAATATACTAAGTAAATACCCATAATAAATGCAACAATTTAATAAATACTCATAGAGATTTTAAATTAGAAATGCAGTTTGAGCATTCGATTTCGAATGATATACATTCGGCATAATAGGCAAGTCAAACTTTTTTCAATCAACTCATCCGTTTTTATTTATTTAAACTTTATTGCACATAATACAATTGTATAGCACAATAGGCGAACTTAATGCTAAAAGCATTATCTAACAGTCAACCTTTGGGTTGAACAGTTATCGTCATGTGGGTATTAAAAATATATAGCTATAAATACAAAAAGTTTACATATCCGTTGTGGTTTGGTTTTGGTATTTACCACGCGATCGACCCCCCAGTACTCAGTAGCTAGCTTTTACAGCATAGCGTCTTCAGGAGTGCTATTTTTGAAAAGTGTGAATCACGCAAAAATCGGCGTGTCGAATAATTTAAGAGTTATGGCTGGTTTAGACACGATCCAGTGCGGCGATCCAGTGCTTTCACGGACACACATATACACACAATTATTTAAATGTGTGAGTAAATTGTTTGCGTGTGTGGGGTTGATTTAGTGTCCGTGAAAACACTGGATCGCCGCACTGGATCGTGTGTAAACCAGCCATTAAGTTATTTTTCTGCTGGATTATAGACAAGTTGAACGCCCTTCTGTACTTACCTGCATCTTGTACTACTGGTTTTTAATAAAACAACAAGGGATAAAATTAAATGTCATTCTATTATTAGCATCCTCTCGGATGATAGTGAGTTCGATAAAGTATTAAGTAGAATCGAGTAGGTATAACTATCAAGGTACCATTTTTATTTTATTATATCGGGTCGGACAATTATACAGTACTTCGTACTGGTGCAACTAATAGATATTTTAAGTATTTCTAAAATATAGAAATGGTGTAGGTCTTAAGTACTAGAGTTCAGAGAGTACAGAAGCACTATTTTTGATATGTATGTTTCATATGTCGAAGAAAATTAAGTATTCGACTCGCCGATTTTGCGTAAATCAAATCACACTTTTCAAAAATAGCACTCCTGAACTACTGACGTATTATGTTGACTGAGAAATTAAAAATAATAGTCAATCTTTGTACAGCTGAAGGTTGGTGATAAATTCAAGTCTGAACAATAAAAGAACATGAACAATGAACTTTAATTAAATTAGAATGAAAAAAAAAACTCGTGTACCATCGGCACGGCAAGAATTTAGCCATCGGGGTCAGACGCAAGAAATAAGATTTGATACAAGGGACAAGCGAAAATTTTTCGACTAGCTGCGTTGCGTTTGCGCATTTAGTTGCGTTTTTAGATAAATTTGAATCAACTTTTTTTCTTAAAAGAATTATTCAAATGTTCTTTCTAAGAAACAGGTTTTAGGTTAAGTATAATTACGTCAGTATCCTTATATTTATTTTTGTAGATAAAATACTTAACATAATTAATATATACCTTGATTTTGATTAAATAGTAGAGTCTTTGCCGCCAGCCAGTCTATCTCTACCTGTTGACAATGAATATATTTTCAGGGTTGACGAGCTTTACAAGGTGGTCAATTTCTCTGTATTATACTAGCGATGAATAAAAAAATTAGTATGAATCATAAAATAATTATAATATGTGATATAACGCATAATTTTTTTTTTTAAAAAGGATCCTAAACTGACATCTATAAAATATAATTATTTAATTATTATGTACAACTAAATAAAGCTACAAACAATTGAATAAAATATCAATCGTGAAATTATATCTATATAAATATAGACAATGTGTCATGCAAATAAATGATTTGATTTATACTTAGATTATAAATTTTGCCTTCGAAAAAAATCTGACACCAAGCTGTGCAAGCTAAGTTGACCATAAAATATTATGGTTAACATATTCTGTTTTAGTAAAAAGTCAAGGATGTCATGCTGCCTTGGTGCACCTAATTTAAATATCAAAGTCTGCCTCTGGCTAGGTGCACTATCGGCCTTTCGAAAAGGCATTGAGAAAGGAACGTTTTACTTTGTATGATGATGATGATAAAAGGTAGCCTTTCGAATCGAGCGATGCACCTGTGCTGATACTAGGTATCAATGAGTACTCCATTAGTACCTAGTATCGGCACAGGTAGTATCGTAGATGTAGAGTAGCGACCTGTTGATGCATGGTTGATGGTGGTAGATATCTACTCTAGACAATAGCGATGTTTGATATCAAGTATGTAACCCACCAAAAACAATATTTCTAAGGAATGTGAAGTCAGGAAGGTAGGCCACTAAGTCAGATGGCATAGGATGAAATCGGAAGCAAAATTACGAGGACAGCGTAATGAGCTAGCTAGTAATGCTTACTTGGAAAGAATGATGAAATTTTTAAACATGTTTTTTATTGACAAAATAAAGTGTCAATGTTAGCGAGTGTGAACAGACAACAGTTATCTACTTATTTTTACTTCGGTGCTACTCTATTTACTAAAATATTTTTTAATACGAATTGTTCCAAACAACTTTGATGCCAGGGTGTTCATGGTTGATTAACCTACACGAAATGATGACGATGAATTTGAATTGTTAAAAGAAAATCAATCCACAAATTGTATAAATCATTTTTTTTTAAATCTTACGTAGTACCTGCTCCTTTTCTGAAGTCGGATAATAAGTAGCAGTGTTTCACTTCAAATTAACCTTATATAAATAAGACATTTTATAAGAAGTCTATGTTTACATAAAACATCTGTACATGTTGTAAATATGTAATAACCAAGACACTTTTGAAAAAGATTTCAACGCACTTTTTCTATGCACATTGCACCTTCACTTTGTATCATTAAGAAATTACTTAATCTATTATAGCAAAGCAGTAGCATTTTATTACAATAACATATATATATATCGGTATCACTCGATATCGAGCAACATTTACGTTTTTAAATGCCAATTGGATTTCAAAACTAAGTAGGTATAAATACTGATTGTAACAATGATTTGGCGATTTAGCTAGCTCAACGAAATAACCGAGTATAAATATACAGCGCACCACGCACCTGATGTAGAGCGGTTACCGTAGCATATAGAATGAAATAAAATTGTTTATTTTAACTTTTTATTTACCAATATGTAAGTCAATCAATACCTAAGTTTAGTCATCTCTGTTGGCTAATCTTAGGTGCAAGATTATTTTTACCGTATTTACTTATGATTGATATTTTTGATTGACCTTTTTAAGTAGATAGGATCCAAGTAGTCTACAGGCATTTATAAGACAAGGAGTGTCACTTGCATGTTGCCAACCCTAAAACAATTTTGTAGGCAAACAAGTATACTGTCCGCCAGATGGTAAGAGGTCAAAGAAGTCTAGAGACCTGCGACATCTGGAATATTAAGCCGTCAGGGGTCGCACTTCGGTCATTAGCCGTAACATATAATTATAAAAAATCTGAGTGACTGACATATCACGGTATGCACGGTGCAGCCCAAACTACTGGATCGTTTTGTTACAAAATTGACACGTGGGTACCTTTTGTGGACTAGGGGTGCACTAAGAAGGGATTTTTCAAAATTCATACGCTAAAGGAGAAACGATATTAGTTCGACCAATTTCTTTGAAACATCTCAAGAGCATTAAATCATGATAAGTAAGTAAATACCTGTTTTAGGTATTTCCACAAATCAAAAGAGGAAACCTTCCTTAAAAAGGGGAAACAGGGTGACTAGATATGTCCTAAAATTGACATTCATAGTTATTCGGGTTGCAGACTAAACGCACATTTATTTTAAAATTCTTCTTGCGCGGATGTACGCGGGCGAAGCTGCGGGTAAAAGCTATTAGGATAAAAATATCACTTATTGACGTCAATTTACTTTTATTAAATTTACTACTACTTCTAAAGCGCAAATAGACAAGAAACGGCGCCACAAATTCCACTGCAGCATTTTCTTCAAAAAATCAATAATTTACAAAAAAGAACTCCGAAAATCCTACCAAGTGCGATTTTGCAAATAAGTGAAAATATTTTTCCCGTTTCCCGTTTTATTTAGGCACTTGGCTCTTTTTGATATATAAATTGTTTTCAGCTCTTGGCAGCTACGCCTGGGTGATCTGGTCTTGCGGAGCCCTGGTCCTGGCGGTGATTTGTATGCTGTATGCCGTCACTCTTCGCTCCGCACGCAGACACTGGAGGATATGCCTCACCAACGTCGCAGTCCTTATGGCAGTCTACCCCGTATGTATTTTACTAAGGCGGTCTACCCTGTATATATATAACTATTGGGAAGGGTACAATGCAGATTCGCGGAGATCACCTACTGAGTGTCTGATAAATAAATATGATTCCGTGCTGCGGCTGGCACGACCGTTGGTCCAGGCTGCCATGTGACACCAGGGTATACAGGCTCGATTGATCATGAATCCTAATTGATATGAAAGAATGATAAAGATTTTAGTTTATATGAGTATATGCTAAACTAGCTGTTTCCCGCAGTTAAAAAAAAATAATCTTCTACCTAAGATTTGCCAACAGAGATCGGCTACACTTAAAGTTTAGCCGACAGGGGACTTCGGTCATTAGTTGTAACAGACATACATATATCACTTGCGATTTTGAAATCGGTTTAGGAGTTTCGAAGATTAAAATTAATTTAATTAATTATACCTATTAAACTCATCCAACTAATAAAACTAGATATTGTTCTCTTCGTGAGTCTAACTCTACTCGTTAATGTCAATTCCCTGTATTGAAGTAAGTATTTTAATAAGATTTAGAAGAGTGAACTAGAATGAAGTAAGTAGTTGTTTTCAAATTAATTTCCATTGTTATGTAATAAATTGAACCAGATTTGTTATCTTAAACGATTAGTTGGATCTGATATGTTGGATCATTGTTTTCAATTTTCTAATTATAAAATTTAGTGTTAGCTACTAAGGCTGAGTTTGCCTTCAAGTTAACTTGCTTTATTATTCTTGTCTTGTATGGCCTTGTGACTCATTTGCCAATCTCTGTAAATCGTAACGGCCCACTTAATTGTTGATTTTCTAGAAGTTAATAATCCATTCATTGCATCCATGTCGTAGCGAATCTCATCTTTTATTTATATTTACGAGATTAGAAACAAACTACCATCTTTGTCAGAGGCTTAAGATAAGTCGTTCATGGAGCAGGTGCCCAAAAACCTAGCAAATGACAGGAAATGCACTAGTTTAAGAGGAGAAACCACACTCGCATTTGTTGTTTGTGCCATCAGGAGCCCTATTTTTCAAATGTATGACATATATGTCGAACAAAAATGTATTTATTTGGGAAACAAACATTATTAGTTACAATATAAATGTTGCATAAATCAGTAAAGTTTCCACATGAAAGTAATACATAAGTTTTTTGTTAAATAGACAATATGAAGTTACTTAAGGAGAAAACAAAAGAGATTTCATACAATAATTATTTGCTTTCTTCGTTGCCGATGTATCGTGTCCAAATTATCTCGGTCTAACCCAAAATTCTTCGAACAAAAATTCTTCGTTAACGAACGAAAATTATTCGATATCAAACAAAAGATATTATTCGACACACCGATTTTGCGTGAGTCACAGTTTTTAAAAATAGTACTCCTGGATTCCCCACCTGTTTACGTTGTCTCTAACATCATCGACCAACTTAGGTTCGCAACCTATTAAGAGACTTCGAAACCGGCCAAGCCAAGTGATGGCCATCGGAAAGATAATTTCGTAGGCATATAAAATCCAAACTAAAATATGAACCCTATGAGAAAAATATTCGATTATAATGTCTTAATGACTATAAGAAATTTGTGTAAGTAGGTTGTGTTGATACGAGTGGTTGGTGTTGGTGTGGTGCGGTGTGCGGGTCATTATTGCGTAAGAGAAGTTCTGTGTTGTAATAGGCGGCTCGGCGAGCGTGGTTGCTGACATGATCACTGTTATGATATATTATAATACTATAATGACCATACGATATTTTATTTTGTCTCTCACTATTGTCGCGGCTACGAGTAACATCTTTTCTTAGGCGAATTCGAGTTCTCTCAATTGAGACTTATCGATGAACTCACATGATTGTTTTTAGTATTAGGTAGACCAATTTCTTCATTTGTTTTTCCATGTTTAGGTAACTATTCATCATCATTTAGCCAGATTGATTATAATGATTTCTTATGTTTTAGCGATTGTTACTCATAGAGAGGATGGATGGCAGGTACCGCCAGCTTGGGACCCAGTCATTAACTTAATAAAATCGCAAACTCGGAAGCAGACTGCAAGACCCTTAGATACTGTGAGCCAATACTGCGTGAATCGGAATAGTTCCCAATAAAAATTTCAGGCGGTAGTTTGTAATCTTATAACATCAAAGACAAATGTTAACTTAGTCTGCCTGCGACCATGAACGCTGTAAAGTGTTTGAAACGTCAGGTGTAAATAAATAAGTAATAAACGCGATAAAACCGTATTAAAATAGTTTAATTTAATCAGATTGATTATAACTTAGGTCTTATCGTAAAATTGAATCGAATGTCATTGCTGTAAAATCAATATTTTTATTTGTGTAAGCTACGTCCCAACTATGTACATAAAAATGTACACATTTTCATTGATGACACCAATATCCACACTTACTATTTTCGCAATACTTACATCATTTTCATGCATACAGCATGTGTGCTGGCTAGGTAAAAGAATTTCGCAACGCAAAGTATACTAACCGCAAATTTTGCAACGCAACTCCTGCCTTGCCGGCAGAATATTGTTTTCCTGAAAGTATTTATGGTCGAATCTGGTTTTCCATGTGATACACGACAGCTAAATTAAGTAGGCCTGTAGGTCTATGATACATCATAGGTCTGTATTAAAAGATGGTTTTACAATCAATTTCAAGATCATCAAGCCTGGACTGGCCATTATTGGACATTAATGGATTTACTCTGTTTATTTTGTCGCGGCAGAAGTTTGTGCGTTTATTATAAAAATTAAAAGATGTTTTATGGCAATTAATTATTTATGACTTGAATGATTGAATGTAGGTACGTACTCGCTTACCTAGTAAGTAGCTCACTACAAAATTTACAAATAAAACTGAGAGGTTTCTTAAGTATCCTTTAAAATTTATTTTTGACGATTAGTCATACTTCATACTATTCATTGACTTCGTATCGTTAACTCGTTAATAATAAGCTTTAACTAATTAATTAATGACAATAATCGCGTGTCTGATTGTTACTTAATGAACACAAGGACGTTTAATGGAAATCAAGAGCAGTTGCACTCGGCGACACCGTCTTAATATTATTGTTTGAATTATGTACCTGCAAGTTTGGATTTCATTCGAATTAATGTACTAGGTAGTCGATTAAATAGGTCTTATAATATTATGTAAAAACAATAATTATTATGATGTAAGTATACAGGATGTAACATATAAGTGTAGTCATATTTAAGCAATCATATGTGTAGTCGATATATATTCCGTATACAATGTCAAAAAGACATTATTAATGACTTTAATTTAATATGCAAATTTAATAAAATATTATTTTTGGTGACGTCATATTCAAAACAAACGAGTCCCATCACTAATGGGGTCACAAGTTCATGACCTATTGCTGCTATTGTAAATAAACTTACGTGAGTGTCGAACTCTTCCTTTCTCATGCGCTCCTGGTATCAACGAGCCACGTCGCGCGTCGGCGCGGCGGCGGCGGCGCGGTCCTTTGGCGGCGAGTACAAAGGGATTTCGCCGCCTTTCGGCATCGCTTATGATCGCTTCGGTCGCCCGTTATCAAACCACAAACACGTGTCCTTCGCACTTTACTACATTGTATTCTTCACTACTTCACATTTTAAATCACACACCACACTAAAAATCTTTTTAATATCACTTCGGCGTCCCACGTATGTAGTTACGAATATCATGTTAATTCATATTAGCTTTACCTACAAAAATGGTTCAAAGTGCCGTCCCTGCTGCTGAATACATATCTCCGTCCGTCTCAGTAACGACACAGAAACATTCTTTAGCATGACTGGTGTTACAGTCCGGAAGGCGGCAACAATTCGCTCTCGCATTTCCTCTTCTGTGTCGCACTCCACAGCGTAAACTAAATTTTTGATATAACCCCATAAAGTCCAGGGGAGTCAGGTCTAGAGAGCGAGGTGGCCATGCGACAGATGGGCTTCCGCGTCCAATCCACTGATCGAAACGGATGTCGAGGTACTCGCGCACGTTCCGGGCGTAGTGTGCTGGTGCTCCGTCATGCTGGAACATCATGTCCACATACGTCGAAATGGGCAGGTCTTCCAGAGCGTCCTCGACGTAATGACGTAGGTGCTCTAAATAATTTTCACCATTTAAATGTGGGGGCAAGAAGCAGGGTCCGATCAGCACGTCACCAATAATACCGGCCCAGACATTAATGCGCCACTGATGTTGGAAGCTGGAGACTGTTGACGCGTGGGGATTGGTGCGCGACCAGACGTGCTCGTTATGTATGTTGTTGATACCCGCTCTCGTGAATGACGCTTCGTCCGTCCAAAGCACTTTGGAAGCGAAATTAGGCGAAGCGAGTACCTGGTCTCGGTACCAATTGCAAAATGTCATCCTAGGCTGGAAGTCAGCAGGTATCAGTTCTTGGGTACGCTGGTAGTGGTACGGCTACGGATGTTGGCCGTCATCTCGGAGTACCCGGTGCACTTGCATATGACTAGCCGCACCCAAGACTGCAGCAGCTCGACGTGTGCTATCATGAGGGTTTTCTTCGAAGTGATCCAGTATAGCTTCTTCGAAGTATGGGTTGACGGTGCTCGCGCGGTCACGCGAAGTAGACCCACGAAATGAGCCGGTTTCTTGTAACCGGAGCACCATCCTTCGAAAACACTCCAGAGACGGAAGGTGCCGACCGTTCAGCGTCCGGGCACCCTTCGATGAACCTTTCGCGATACAATTCGCGAGCTCCACGGAGGCTTCCATCGGCAGCCCCCACGCAAAGAATCATCTCATAATATTCACGATTACTTAAAAACGACATTTTCGAAATGCGGAAGTCAAACGCGAGTGATGCAAAACAAAATAGTAACACTACCGACAGACAATACCAAACGACTGAAGGAAGAAAAAAATCATCGGCGGCTTTTGATTGACATGTACATAATAATTAAATCACATAAAATAATTGTGTGTTATTGGTCGGTCTTTACATAAAGAACTATCCGAAGACCCCGCCCCCTTAGAGTTCCCTATCAATTTACTTGAAAACTCCCGTGTGACTATCTAATGCCTATGTCGTCCTAGTCAAAAATAAGAAGTTTTGGTAAAAAAGTTTTATCAAACTATGTTCGGTCAAAGGTACCACCTAATTCAATTAATCATTGACTGAGCTGAGCTGAGCGTAAGCGAAGTTTCCATTTCGAGACTAGCCAATTTTGCTTTTGTAAGTACGGCAAAATGTATGTTCCGGGCTAGAGGTTGCATTTCTGAACGGATCCTTATGAAACTTGACACACAAGATCCTTGATTTATTTAAATTTTTTTGATTGAGAGAAAACAAAGGGTAAAAAGGGGGAAAGTTTGCTGATATTGAGGAGCTCGCTAGTCAAGCGTGAAAAATTCTGACAGTGTTGGCCACTAACAACCCTCGGGCCATTAGTTTCCCTGCAAAAGGGGTTACGGAGGTCAGACGGCAGTCGCTCTATTGTAATAACTAACCAGTTCCGCCATATCTAGGGCCACGACTTACAGCGTACCCTAAGCTCCGAAGCGTAAGCTGACGACGCAATTAGGAATACACGCTAGGATGATAATGATTTATTTCTAAATGGATCCTTACAAAACTTGGCACACATGTTCCTTGATTTATTAATAACAAACTTTGTCGAGAGCGAGTAAATTGGGGGAGTTCATAGCAGCGTTTTATGAACTAATCTCGTTTTTGGAGGTAGTTCGCGAAGCCTACTGTTCACAGCTAGCTAGTTAATATTAATTAACTGACGGAACCCTTACATAATTATTTACAAAAAATAGCAATGCAACAATGAGAACTGGGCGTGACTCTAATTAGGATTCGTTAAGATAGGGTTTCATACAAATTATGTGTTTATCTCCAATATCTTATGCTATCCTAGTACTACTAAGACTTTCTCTTTGAATTATGCAACCGCGTGGTGATTAGTCTAGTCTAGCTTAGGAATAGACCACTCCCTTTCTCTCCATATGCCGTACTGGATCCCTATTTTTTAAAGAACGACTCACCCAAAATCGGCGAGTCGAATAAAAATCGTTCGACTCACCGATTACGACGTATGAAAATCGTTAAATATCCAAAGAAAATTAATTATTCGACTCTCCGATTTTGTGTGAATCATATTTTTCAAAAATAGGGCTCCTCCTTAGAAACTACCTCTCTTTTGGTGGATGTCATAAAGAGCGACTAAGGGAAAAACAGTGGTTTAAATTTCCTTGTACTTTACATCCTCCTCATCTCATGGAGTTAATTATGGTGTTGTAAAATTTTTAATTTTTCTACAAAATAAAACCTTGAAATTTGTACAGAACCTACAGTAAAAATAAATAAATGAAAAAGAGAGAAAGACTTACTTTCATTTCCTACTCGCACAATTAAATAGGCGTGGCCTAGGTTGGTAAGTAAATTTAGGGTTCATTTATCGAATTGGAAAATATTTTTGATGTCATATGAGTACCAGCCGGCGCGGCGCTACAGATAAGAGACAATGTACTAATGTGCCCACTAGATGTACTTACTTTCCGTTGGATTTACAATACAATACTCTATTGCACAACAAGGAAACATTGTCAAATACAACTAAACATAAAAAAATCTTGCGCATAAGGCGTCCATACGCCTTTTGGATTTGTCAATTTTATCGGGTCGCTGGGAGGCGGCAAAGCTCCCAAAATTTATTCCGTGGTTTGTTATAGCAACAAGCAAGAAGTCATCAAAATTTAAACAAAAAAATACTACACGGAACCCTGTTGACTTTTTTAATTTTACTTTTCGTAAATTTAGATATTTGTTTTACCAGGAGAGTATGAGTGTTGGACGAGAGGTAGTAGGTGCATAGGTAAACAAGGTTATTCACATTATCAGCTGATGTCAGAACCAGTCAACAGTGATGTTTGTTGATAGTTATCGATATCGAAAAAAGATGAAAATTTCGATAAAAAAATTATCGTATGATTATTAACTTTCCCAATAAATACCAAGCAAATATAATTTCCAAGGACGGACCCTATCGATCTTGTAAATATGACTACACTTATATGTTACACGCTGTATAACTATTTCCGTTTGGGATTAATGGGTTGCCCCGGTTTTGGAGAGGCTTGCGCTGCGGGGATATTGATCTAACGCGTCGCCCTTTGGAGAAGTTGATGTCATGTGGTGCTCCTGCCACAGTACCTAAGTATTATTATTATGGTATTTATAGACAGACCGTTCAGTCTGTAAAAAACCAACTAAGTATAATTTAAATCTGTCCTCTGTATATTTTTTTAATTGTACTTCGAAACTATAAATAAAGCAATTTGTTAAATGAATGGATCACCAATCTGTGGAGAGGCCATGCAAGTATAAGTACCTCCGAGAACAGGCACTAATAACACGCTGCGGAAAAAAGGCTAGTAGGCAATATTTTGTACCTAAAATTAATTACAGCATCTTACAAGTTTGTCATATATTTTTACTACTTATTACTTGTATTTTATTACTTCGTTAATTTTATTGTACCTTGCAAAGGTATTACTTCGAGTTAATGATGATTTTTAGTCAATACTCTCTTGTGGATGTAAATGTTCAATTTACTTCGTGATTATAATTTATCGTGCCGTGGGAGCCGTACTCAATCAATACACGAAGAGTGACTACAAACAAAAACCATGATTGCTATCAAGTATCAAGGTAGGTAGGTATACCAGACTCTGGAGCCCTATTTTTGAAATGATGACTCATGTCGAATGAAAATAATTCGACTCACAGATTTAGCGAGAGTCACATTTTTAAAAACAATAGCACACCTGGGGGTCAATTCCGCTAATAAACTTTAAAAGAGCATGCAACTGATATTCAATTACGACTCAATTACGATGCATTTTTGATATGCTCAATATTGGTATTCTGCTAACACAATTTGGAATCTCAATTTAATTGCAACTAAAACGCAATTGAATGGTAATAGTAGAAAAAATGTAAATATAATAAATAACAGAGTACCTACCGATTACTGAATAAGTTGATGATTTTTGATTAGTCAAATTTTCCAGATACAGTTCAATGACATGCCAATAGAATACGATTGGTCGTAAAATTAGTAACAGAATACCAGAAACGTCAAAAGTTGTTATTGCGATCCAATTACGATTCAATTGTACAACTATGTAAAATAAGAGAATTGGTATGGTATATCTTTAAGAAGTTTGCTTAATGTTTGTATCTGCCATGCAAATAAGGTCAGCCAAGTGCGAATGAAATATGCGCATAAAGGGCTCCGTACATGCGGTGGCGTTGGTTTTTTTTTTTTATTTTCTTAAAAAGTATGTAATTATTTGGTTATTATAGCTCGAATGCTAACAGAGTGATAATACTATCACATTTAAGAATGCTATACTAGCAGTAGCAGTAGATACTATTAATATGGTGACGGACTCTAGCGGATGCTTAGTAATCGTTTTCTTTCCATTCATTTTAGTTTGTGGAACACTTGGTGTGTGAAATGGGGATTGCGTTTGCCCGTTTCTATTATAATATTTTATTATTTCGATAGAAAACTGAAAATGTCATGCTAGATTTCAGTATCGTCATCTCATAACAATCTTATTTCATTGAACTCTGACATAACCACATTCATTGTTTGCAAATTTTTTACCACCATGTAGTAGAACACCAGAAATTGGGTCAAAGCCACAAATATACATACTAAACCCACGCACACAAACATCACCAGGTACTGGTCAAAAAAATACTTATGATTATTCATCATCATTAGTTTAGAAACTATGCTTACCTGGTCTTCTATAAGGACATGGATATTCATGACATTCATGCTCACATGCAATTGGTTCTAATTACTCTACCAGCTCTTCAAACATTGTTTATTCAGGTGGTGGGACTTACTGGTAGCTGTAGAGATTCCATCCAAGTTGTGCTTTTCAGTACATTCATCAAATCCTTTCTGCCCCAAATTTGCATTATTACTTTTATCTATCTATGCTGCGTTGGGTCTGATCTTTAAGCGCCGCCCACTGCTACTTCAGCGAAACAATCCGCTGGGCTTTTATTTTAGATATTTTCTAATTCATCTCTCGGACAATCATTGAGTATACATTCTCCTTATGAAAGTAAGAACAAGGTAGGCAGCATTTATTAGTCAGGACATCCAGGAATCACGATTGACTTTTGTCACATGTCATCGCGTCGTGTCAAAGTGGCTTGAATAAAGCCAGGCTACCACATTGTCCATGTAAAATATCGCTGTTAAGAAGTTCGTGTTAGCACCCAAAATATTTATCAAAATTGACCAAAGATCGCATCCAGAAAAAAACTCTAGATTTCTCTTCTTCTAATTTCAGGTGGTGGCAGCAGCGTCGCTGGTTGCCATTATGGTTCCCCGCACATGCGTGCTGTGCGAGGCTGTAGCCCAACAGGTCGTGATGGTGGCTCTCTATCACTTCTTCTGCATGATCCTGGCAGAGTGTGGTGGTCCGGATAAACTTGTGAGGTATGCGCTATGGAAATCATTTTTATAGATAACGACAACAATGGTGATCGGATCATAATTGTAGCTAGGTATAACTTTTAGTTTTCAAAGAGAAAATAATAAATATAGAGCTATGATATTTGAAGGGAACTCTCTGAACAACGGTTCAGAGGGTTCTCTTCAAACGTCAAGGTCCGACAGCTTAGAAAGTTATTTGTATATGAAAACTGATCCCTTAATTACTTTCCTCCGTTGTTCTTTGGTGCAATAAAAAGTATTTGTATTGTATTGTTCAACGTGTTTGGTTTTACTAACGGGCAAGCAATGGGTATGTGAATGTGACTCTGCTTCCGATAATGATGTACAGAAAGGCGCAATGAAAGTTTTCCCAAGAAAGCATCGTAATAAAGGTCTTGGTCTCTAACATTAGCTCAATTAATTTGTCTAGTTTATGGATCAATTTCAACTAACCGTGTATTTTTTATTATATTGGTGAACTTTGTCATTTATCGTTGTTACATAATTTTTTTGAGGCATATATATTTTAAGGATATACTATACTAGCTGTTTTCCGCAGCTTCGCCTGCGTTAAAAAGTAGTCTATGTTACCTCGGGTCTTCAACTATATTCATACCAAATTTCATTAAAATCCGTTCGGCGGTTTGACCGTGAAAGCGTTACAGACAGACAGACAGACGGACAGACAGACATATAGACAGACTTTCGCATTTATAATATTAGTATGTATATCTATATTGATTGTCATCGACATATCTTTTAAGACTTAAGAGAAAATGAAGTTCGAATTTTGGTTGCCACTAATATGATAAACTGTACACCGATTAATTTTTGTGTGCACCGATATGAAAAGTCTGTCCACCGACATGACAGCTCTATACAAAATGTATTGATCAAAATTTTCACCGATATTATAAAGCAACTCACCGATGTGATAAAATTCTGCCCGAATGATGTATTGAGACACCGATGTGAGCAGTAAGCCACCGATTCCGATTTTCTTATCATAGTGTGATAATTTAGCATAAAACTAACACCGATTTCACCGATATGACAGCACTGACGTGATAAAAACACACTTTTTCGAAAATAACAACAAATAAAACTTTAACTACGTTATTATAACTTATTCCCTCACTGCTTACATAAAAGCAAACAATTGACGTATTAACATTTTTGTCCGTAAAAAAGAGCCAGCATCGATATGATAAAATTCTGATTTTAAATATTAATTTCTACCTTTAAATATAATCACAAAGTAATGATATTTTTTGCACAAACCAAGTACCTATAGCCCGACCACCCCTCGCCATAGTGCGGAAAAATATTGGAACTAATTTGTTTTACTGGCAATTATGCATTCATGTAATATTCCGTCATCTGCCAAAAAGAGACAACAGTGGCTGTTGTGTTTTTTGTGATTATTTTCTACTATTTATTTATCAAAATGGCAAAAAAAATTATAGTAATGTTATCATATTCGACGAGAATAAAAACGAAGGATTGTTTTATATTTTATTAAATGACATTGCCAATTTGTTGTTGACATGACACATACAATGCGTTGCCAACTAAAGGCGATCAGTAGCGACGCCAAATGCAGGGGTTTTATTTTCCTGGTCAGGCTTATACTACCGTACTATAACTAAAAAAAAAAATTCAGCTTACAACATTCTTGTTTTGACATATGAATTTCAACGACGACAAAAAAATGTCGTTTGGGGAAATTCAGCCCTATAGATTTTTCTCTCGTATTCTTAGACAATTATTACTTAATTATCTAGATATTTGTACTTATTTCCAGGATGTCAGATGACCACCGCTGGCAGACACGGGTGTTACCCTGCTGCTGCTGGCCGTGCTGTGTGCTACCACAGCCTCAAATTCAACTGTAAGTTACCTGGAGCCTTATTTTTGAAATGACATATATTATATGTCGAACAAAAATACTTCGTCATCGAACAAAAATCCTTCGTTAACGAAGGAAAATTATTCGTTATCAAACAAAACTTATTCGAATCATCGATTTTGCGTGAGTCACGCTTTTCAAAAATACCACTCCTGATACGAAATTGCTAAAATATTTGACCAAACCTAATGAAGGCTACATGAAGCAAATGTTTTTAAACATTTAAGTCTTGGATCAGCTTGATCAACTCCGTTTATATGTAAAGCTTACCTCTGACTAATTTGCATTACGAGTAACTTTCTCTATCTCGTGAGATTTTGTTATCCAATGGTTCGTCGCTGGTTCTGCAACAGTCTTGCAAAACTTACTTATTTCGCTCTTAATATCTTATGTTTTCGCAATTGTATGTATACCTACCTGCGACCATGAATGCTCTAAAGTGTTTGAGACGTCAGGTGTACAATAAAAAAAGTTTAAATTAATTCAACTTATTTTAGGTTCATATCAGTTAGTATTGTTCCTGGCTTTAGAATGTTTATGTCACTAAATATTCGTTATTAAGTAGCTACCTATTCTGTAGTTAAAAGTAAAACTACCACCTTCTACGATACATGTTGTAAAAATTGACTTGTAGTGATGAGTTTTTAATTATTTATTTATTAAAACTTTATTGTACAAGTAAACAATTTACTTTTATAAAGTGGACTTAATGATAAAGCATTCTCCACCAGTTAACCACTATTTGTGCGGCACAAAAAGAAGGTGAACTAACTTATGAAAATAAGGAATAAAGCCAAATAAAAACTATTCTAGGAAACTACACGACACACATGACCACATAACATAACAAGCACCTATATATACCACACAAAGTGGATCGTGACGTAGGTACCTATACCTAATATTGTATGTGTACTTGCAAAAGATCGCTACCACAATAATTAGAGAACTGAATCTATCAATAAGCCTTGAAATAAGCCCATATTCTTGTGTCAAAAAATATTTTGCGATATTAATTAATCAATGTATTCACCATTGACAACCCTTGAGCAAACCTTTTCAGTTAATTAACTATTAGGGAAGGGTGTGGTGAAGACTGCGAGGGTTTGGCCTCATTATAAACAAACATTACACAAATTGTTTGTTTGTTCTTAATATCTTTAATGTACAAAAAATAGTAAAATATAAAATCTAAACAAACAAAAATAATACTCCTCCTTTTTGAAGCTGGTTAATAAATATAATGTTAAGACCTGTGATACCTTTTAAATATTATTTAAATGTATTTTCAGACGTAATCTATTATGGTTACGATACACAATCCTGCAGATGCCCATTATTCAAGGTCTAATCTACTTCGTTATACTGGTGCTGTGGGCTGAAGACATGGTAATTTTTCTCAATAGTTCATCTATTTATTAGGTATTATTTTGTAGGTGAAGAAGTATGTATACCTAGCTTTCATTTGCGATTCGTTTTGGGTTTTACGTTATTGCAGAAATTTTTAAAGTGCCTAGAATATTCTAGGCTCTTGCTTCATGATGGAAGTCCATAAGTTCCTTTTTACATTTTTTTATTCGTAACATCTTTAAAGTTTTGACTATTTTCAACTTAAAATAATTTATAAGCACTTGGGTACTTCGTATTGAATAAAATATGACATTCCATCAAACCCACTTTTAATTTCAGATGCTGTACCTCAAAAGCTACATGTTTATCCAGCCGTTCATAGCCTTCTCGATTCTGTTCGGCATGTGGGGCGTTATCATGTGCGTGAGAACTGTGGAGACCCTTGGCATTCAGGCTCGTCCTCGGTTCGTGGCTGTTCAGCTAGTGCTGTTGATAGTGAAGCTCCAATTTGGCATGGTCAAGAGCGTCACGGGAATGTTCGCGTTGCCGTGCGTGATGTCATTGCACCCTTCTGTGTTCGTGAATTGTAAGTTTTTCTCCGGAACTAGATAATAGGCTGGATTTGAAAATGCTGACAATGCACATCTCTTATTGTAGATAAAAAGAATAATATACTTTCTGATGATAATAGATAAGTAGGTATAGGTACAGGTACTCGATGAGTAATTGATAAAGGCTCGGTAAAAGATTATATGGGCTGTCGTATCGTGAATCATAATGTGACTCATGATCGAATGCTACTTCTGCTAAAGCATGTCGGGGAAGATAAACAAACGCAAAAGAGTCCTTTTGAAACCTCAAACTGTTTTGCAGATACCTTAAATTTAACTTGCCTGATTTGTGGAAATGTATTCGGATTTTGTGTTAGATGTTTAGTACATCCTAATAAAAATGTTCTTTTATTTCCCAGTGATCCAAAACTGCGTCATTATGTTGGAGATGTTATTGCTTTCGGTGTGGGCGTGTCGTCTGTACAGCACGCCGCCCGGGAAGGCGGTGGACAGGGTCCAGCACGCCGTGGTGGCTGTGGTGGATGACACCTTCATCGGCTTCGATGAGAAGGCTGCCAAGGAAGGCGTTGAAAACAAGTCTTTTAAGTTTAAAAGTGATATGTAAAACACTCTTAAGTAAGCTCTCTGCACGTATATGTGTTTTTAGATATATGTGTTATCTACCTACCTAATTATGATTGTTTATGAATAAATAATGATGATAATACTCACCCATCAACAGAACACTTGTGCGAGTGTTATAAGTAGAATGATTCTGTTACTTTTCCACCAATTGTAAAAAAAATGTTGTAAGTTTAAGCGGAAATAATTTGTAATCTATATGATTGTAGATAATGTCATTCTATTTCTAACGTCAAATACTCCGTATAATAGTAGGTAGGTATAGGTATACAGTAGTATTTGTTAAAATAAGAAATGTTGTGGTAGATACTTATTGTTATTGAAAAAGTGTTGATTGATGTACCTGATTTGATGATATGTTCTTTGTTGAGAGTGGCTGGAATTCTCGAAAAATAAATTTTGTATTATATCTCAAGAATTTTAATACCGATAAAAATACACATAATATACACATATATTTTACTTATTCCTCTTGGGAATCTTCTTCTTTCTGCAACTTGTCTTCGGCATCGTCAGGAGTACCAGCTCGAGAATTTTCGGATCCATAAATATTATGAAGTTCTTCTAATTTGTAATGGATTTTAACGCCCTTTGTAGTAGTTTTGTTGACTTTATTAAAGAGACACTTTGTTTGCTCTTCCAATCTCTTAAGACGCAGATCACGTGCCGCAAACCTTGCTTCATGATTTATGTTATTTGAGGTAGATGGTTCGGCTGTTTCTGTAGACATGGCGGTACTGTCGATAGAAATATCTGTTTCATTTTCTTCAATGTCTGTATTGTGTTTCCACATGCCTTGGTCGTCGGTCGACATTTTAGATTCACACTCGCTATCTACATTCTTTTCATTGTGTGTATCTTCAATCATTTCTGAATTTTGTAAAGTACAGTCTTTTACATTATCATGGCCAACGATAGGTGGTTGATTTATATCAAATTTTGCAGTTAATAATTCATTGGTTTCGTTTTCGATTTTGAAATCAACGTCACTTTTATTGTTACTTTTAGGCACTTCTGGGACAGATGTAGGTCGACTAATAAGGTGATCTAACGTTATATTTATTTGATCACTAAGCGTTGAAGTGTTTTGTGCTTTTTCTAAAAGAGCTGCGCCGCTTTTCTCTAACTTTTCAAGCCTTTCATCTTTCTTTGCAAGTCTTTCATTTTGCAATCTAATGTTCTTTAGAATCTCCGCTGGATCTATTAAGGCACGACTTGACAAATCTTCTACTGTAGTGCTAGTTGTAGGATTCTCTGGAAAAGACTCCATATTTTCTGCTTGACTATTATTATCGATATCAAAACATTCATTATTAGTGTCTTCCTTAATTTCTGTACGTAAATTTCCTTCTATGGTGTCATTTGTAATTTCACCTATCTCGTCTTCAGTTTCGTCACATATTATATCACTTTTAAATAAATCATCACCGTGACTTTCATCTTGAGTATCTAGCGGGAGATCAGCAACGTCTAGCATATCACTAGAAGGATCTTCTCTTTCTGCAGCTAAATTTATATCAGTACTAGAGTCTAAAATTGTTTCAAAAGATTTCATGTTCTTTTTTTTAAATCTTAATAGTGGCTCAGATACGTATTCACTTTCATCGTTTGATTCAGATGAATCATCTGAGGGCCTTTCATCGCTGTAACCACTTTCTGCAGAGTTATTACATGAAGGAGATCCAGCCTTAGCCTTTCTGCTAGAAAATTCTGCTCTTAGTTTTCTCCAGTCTTTTTCCGATTGAGTGTTCTTTTCACGTGCTTGTATCCACTTTTCTCTGCAGTATTCTAATTCTTCCTTCAGTTCATTTAACATTTTCCTTTTTTGCTGAAGCTCGTATTTCAATATCTTTTCATGTGTATGAAGCTGATGATGATGTCTTCGTAATCTACCTACAACGTGCCATGTTTTACTTAATTCTGACGTTACAAGACATAATCTTCGTTCTTGTTCCTCTAAACGAGTTTCTAAATGTACATTAAGTTGTTTCATACGGTTTACTTCTTTAATTAAGCCCAGTTTTTCAATAATTAAATCCTGAAAACAAAATGTAAATGACAGTTTTAAAGTTTCATCTTATATTTGGATTGAATATTTTTGCATTTACTGTTAACCATTTAGCTTTGTACCAACAAAAAAACAACACATATAGTTTATATTGGTTGCAACTTGCAATAAATTACGAATTCACGATATTATTTTTGGAATACCGAAAATTGTGAATCATAGAATTAAAACAACAATACCGAGTACTAACATGAAATTTTTATTTATCACTTACTTTTAATCTGATGTAAGTCTGACTAACGCTTGGCACCAGCACAGGACCAGATTTTGTTTCTACTGATTTATAACAGGTTGTGACCTTCTCCGGTGGATTGGGATCAGTAACGCTTTGATGACTTAACAGCTCCATAAGAACTCTCCAAACTTTGGGAAGGTTTTTCACTATTTCTTCAGGAGTAGTGTTAGACGTATTTATTACATCTGCAACAAAACAAAAGCATTGATTTTTTAATATCTGGAAAGAAATAAACTTTTCCTACCATCTACGTCTTGAAATATTTACATTTCCCCACATTCCGAGTTTGTATGCCCATTAAAGTACTTACATAGATCGGCCTTAATATGTTTATTCTAGTATATATTACCTCTGACTTAATATAGAGTATATATTTCATACGTTATACATATTACTAATTATTCTTTGTTACTTTTTTTGGAGCTTCAAGTTCTTTCGGACCACTTGTAGCATACAAATGTCTTCAATAATTAACGCATGTACTTAAAGTGCCTAAACTACTTACCAGTTTCTTCAGTAGGTGAAGTTTCCTCCTTTACCATTTCTTCAATAGTCACATCAGTATTATGTTTCTCATCTTCATCAACTTGGCTGACTATTTCCAACAAAAGTTTCGGCAACGCCGTAGAAGCTTCAGACCCATTTTCTTTCTCAGCCATATGCGTTAGTAATCCATGATTCTCTTCTAAGCGATGAGCTAGTTTGTCTAAATCTTGTTTGTTCTTGTAACCTAACAGTACTTGAGAAAATAGCTGAAATCATTTAAATTTAGCTACAGTAAAATATACGTAATTAGCAATACCATGTTTAATGTGTATATATTTATTTTATTAAATTTATCAGTGTGATAGCAGCTTATAATAACTAAATTTCTGCGATATTAAGTGTTTCATGGTAGCGTACATACGTTGTTATGTAATTCATATGAAAAAGTTTTGGGGACGTGATATTCTTAGTGACATTTTTCGATATAAGGTAACGCACTAATTCATCTATTACCTTATTGACAACTGCCATTTCAGCTTGCAAGCCATTTGTTTCGTTTTGGTATGAGGATATTGTATTGTTTTTGTTTTCGATCTTTTCTTGTAAGTTGTCTACTATGTTTTCTAATTCTTCTACCTTAGTGGTAAGACTTTTGCACCTGCAATCATGTAAGCCATTATTATTGGCATTGTTTAACATTTAAATCACAAAATAAATATCACAAGTTAACTCACTTATTATTTTCAGCTTGATAAAGTGACTTTTGTTCATCCAATTCTCTGACAAGTCCAAGTCTAGTTACTTCGGACAATCGTGCACGTTCTTCGTATAAACCGCGCAATGTACGTATATTTTGTAACTGCCGTTCATACTCTTGTCTGAGATCTGTGGAAAGCATACTGGTTTCTCTATCAGCCAGTGAGCGCTCTATCTCACTGAGTTTGTTCTTAAGCTGAAAAAGTAACGGAAATTATTGTGTTTATCTCAGACGTAATTCAGAACATCTATCATCTACGTAATATTACATGTGATTATCGTTGCACTTGATAAAACATTTATTGTAATAGTCTAATGTTGGCTAGATGACAAAGATTCAGTGCCAATAAAATGATGGTTAATTCCGAGTGTGCTACGTCTAACGGTCCCTGACCGGCAGTGCCACATGGATGCAGGTCGTTGTCACTACTTGGCATTGATTTTACACACAGACACAGAAAATTTAAGTTTTGATACTGAAATGATAAAAAAACTGTGAATGTGTAAAAAGAGAGTCACAAAACATAACCAATATAACCAAATTTTGAATCGTTTAATTATATAAGTAAGTACTACAAAAATCTATACTTATTTAGATCTAACTTGTCATAATTTGATCTCATGCCCTAAAGCCTATAGAAAACTATAGATCTGCAGTACTATCTTTGTTTTTGTTTACCTCCGTTAACTGCTGCTCGCGAAGATTTATCATAGTTTTGCTCACTGCTACAACTTCTTTTAGTGCATTTATATGTTTTATTGATTCTGTGTTTTGGGCATTTAGCTCAGCAATATCTGCAAATGCACTCTGCAAAGAGTTGTTAGATTCAGCTAAATCTTTACGCAATCTGATATTGTTTGATCTCAATTTTTCAAATTCTTCTTTCATCTGAACTATAGTATTGGTCAACTCTAAATTTTCCTTGGTGTTTTGAAGTAATTCAGGAATTTCAATTTTATTTATTGCTAACAATTCCCGGAGTTGTTTATTACTTTCGCATAATTCAAGCTTTGATTTTCTTTCACTTTCTAAAGTCTTTTCTAATTCTTCTTTTTCTAGTCTGTGTCGCGCTAAAATCTGCCTTCTTTGTTCTCTTTTGATGTCAAGCTGCCTGTGGAATTCAACCATTTCATCTTCCTTTGCTTTAGCACGTGCGTCATCATCGTTGATGTCTTCATCTATGGTATCGTGATATTGTTCGGTTTCATCAACTTCCATGTTCTGGTTATCACTTGCGTTGCTCAATGTTACACTTTCACCGACCGCAGTGTTTCGCTCCCTCGCCGTGGCACTACTGAATCCGTTTCCCATTTTGGAATACTTTTATAAACAAGGCGCACTTTCATCGGCGCAAAATCAAATCGAGGATGCGTGATTTTAAAATAGGTAATGAGTATATGTTTAAGACAAAGGATATTGTCGGATATTTGATGAACGCGAGCGAGAGTACACTGGCACTTCTGGCAGTCGAGTCCCGAAATAGCCCCCTCGTCAGCTACGTCGTCGGCTTGTGGCGCATGCGCATGGATGAACGCTTCGTTACTACCTATAGATATACATATAGGCACGGCGAGCTTTGCATGCCGCCTTCGAACACAATTCTTTGGTTAGATTTCTGTCAATATTTTATTTTTATACGGGTTATTTCGGACATTAGTAGACTTTGCATGGTCGTTGCGACACGATGTACCTACGTACGTACATACTAGCGTGAGTTTTATCGAGAGACCTTGATATTTCTCGAAATCGTATGCTTTGTATTTTTCAAGAATTGTTAGTTTGCAATACCTATTAATAGTTAAGATTCGAGGTAGAGTACGAAAATGGTGCTACCTACTTGATAAGCGATGAATTGAAAAAAGCATAAAGTCTAAGTACCCGATATAAGACGACCTTCACCAAAATGTTTATTTGATAAAACGTATTTTATATTTAATTTAATATGTCAATAAATATATTGCATATGGGTTGCCTAACAAATTTTAGTTCAGTGTATGATTATTTAATCATTCAAAAAAAAAATTTTTTAACATTTCACCGGTTTGATTATTAGACAAATTATATACCAATCGAAAGTATGAATCCCATAGAATATGCAAACGTTAGGTTGCCTATTCTTTTCCGGTCACAACTCTCGGGTGGCCAGGTATAAACAGGTAAATCGATACTACCATTTTGCACCGGTCTGATTATTGAATTAAAATTAAATGAAATTAAAGTAAAAAAAATTAAATGAAATTTTTTTTAATAATAAATAATATTATAATATTTAATAATAAGCTCTGGTATGTATTTTTGAGTCTACGTGTTATTCTACCTGCTGTACAAAATTTAACCCTTCGCATGGTTTGGGCCCCCCGCTACCGCTACGCTACTGTGCTTCGAAACGCTCCCGCGCGCGCGCGCGTTACAAGTGTTTTAGATAAAGCGTTGTTTACAACTCGAGTGTAGGGTTACAATAACACGTAAAATTTATTTTGTTCACAGATAATCGACCTTATCGACAAAACTGTTTGGATAACGATATCATAAGTGGTTCTTTTGTAGTAACGGGTGGAAGGAAAATATTTCTTTTTTGTCCCCGTAATTTTGTACTATAATGATTTTTTAAATAAAAGTTGTACCATATATATGCCTTATTTTTTTATAATCTAACAGTATCTATCTAGTTCTGTAATTAAAACAAAGAATACTATCCTGCTACAGTAAACTTTTGAATGAAAAATAAATTACAATTTCGAAATTCGCGGGTTTTTGTACGAAAAAATGATATATTTTGCATCAAGACTTTGTTTTACAAATTTCGTTAAAAGCAATGAATACACATATTTTATTGAAGCCTAGCTATCTTAGAATAGATAACAAGCATTAATAAGTTCTCAGAATGTTCAAATTGTGAAAAAACTGACAAACAATGAACCTCCGTCGTTTTTTATGGTCGGCTCGACCGATCTTTACCCAAGGTCAGTATAAAAACTACTACACGAAACCAAAAAAAAAAATTCAGTATTGCTTGGAAAGGAACGTACTGTCGAAAAAAAATACAAACCAAAAGTTTAATAAATGTGGACTGCTCCCATAAAATCCGTTTGTGGCGCATTTTTTGCGCGCCCGCTGTCCCATACTAAGATGCTACGTTAGACAAGGACGCGATCCTCCACTCGCGCGTTCTTTTTTTGAAATCATGAAAGATCGCTTGAGTTAGCGTGGTTTCTTGTTATTTTTTATTGCTTATTATTAAATTAGTAATATAAATAGAAAAAGTTGCACAGAAAATAATGAATTTTATAATTTATGAAAAAATGTTTTTTGCGTGGTCAGCCATTTTGTTCCCAACTTTTTCGATAAAAAGTGGAAATAACACATGAAAACATAAAGTGATCAATTATGTTTGTATTTTATATTAAAATAGACTTATTTAAGCATTTTCTCAAAAAATTTCATTAGTTATATTAAAAAATAACCTCCCTAGCCAGGCATTTTCCCGTACCGTGATCCTAGAAAAAAATGAGACCCGTCAAGCTCAACTTCAAATTCGTGTTTAAAAATTTTTTCGGCCCTGGATGGCAATGGAATTATTTTTAATCGATAGTGGCAGGATCGTAGTTAGCCGAGAAAAAGCCATAGACACATAGAGTTACTCAGTGTTGTGTAACTAAAAAATGATGCAAGCGAAAACAGTTGGGGCTGATCGAGCCCAGAAGCACAGTAGCGCAGAAAAAGTTGGGCTCGATCGAGCCCGTAAGCAGGTTAGGGGTTTAAGTCTGTAATAAATATATATATATACTTATATATATTATTTAAGGATTTTTCTTAATACACAGTTTTTAAAAGTTTCATCAATAAAATCATATAGGTGAATGTCGTCTTATATAGGGATCCTCAACTATTAGTGAAATGCATTGTACACGCACGAGTTGGAACCTTCTAGCGGTAGCTACTATGGAAGTTTAGAAGAAGGTATCTATATAAAATGAGGCAAAAATGATATAAAATGTTGCACTTTACTCATCACGGGAGCTACCTAATATTTCCCTGTTCTATATTCTATGACATCTGAGTTGTTGATGTTTTTTGTTGTTGATAATTCCTTAAAAATATATTTGCCAAGCTTTCAGGGCTCTGGTATGTATTTTTGAGTCTACGTGTTATTCTACCTACTGTACAAAATTTAAGTCGGTAATAAAAAATTCGGATTAGTAACCTATACCATTTTATTTTTATGACCAGCCGCTTGCTCGACGTGAACAGTCCATGAGAAAGCAGACTCACACTCGTATTCTTAAACCTTCACTCAAACTCGACTCAACCCTACTTAACCTCATTGGTATGATTAGTTGTCACAAGATTCCTTGACTTGAGATGATTTCTCATTGGAGGGGGGTATCGAACTGTCAAATATAAGGTTGGTCGAGAGGTACCTTGAGGCGTTCTTGAAATGAAATTAAGTAGATAAAATACGGGTTTTTGCCACTTTTGGCCTAAGTATTTATTTACTTCATTTTATTTTTACTCTATTCCTTTGTAATTTTGAATTTTTGTGTTTAAAATTGTTATTATAACCTCATTGGGGTTTACTCAAGCAACCAACTAAGAATGTCGTTTCAAGGGAAGTTCGAGGACTTCCTTAACGCGCTCTCGCTATGGACGTTCTTATGGTTATGTTTAAGAATACGGGGGTAAGTATCACGGTATCTCTACAATCTGCTCGTACCTATAGTTAGAGTCGACGAGAGATGAACGTCGTTAAGACGTTCACCTATAAGACCTAGAGCTCCCGAGTTCGATTCCTGCGGGAAGCATACTTTGTTTTTTTTGAATTAATTGATTGTCAATTAATAAAAAACATTTTGTGCTTTAGAAGGCACATTATGCCATTGGTCCCGACTGCCATTCATGATCCCATTGGTCTGGTGTATAAAAGGGCTACGGAGGCCAGTCGGCAGTCGCTCTATTGTTATAACCAGTGCTGCTAAATTTGGGAACAAACGTTAGCTGATGATGCAACTGGGTAACACGCTCGAAAGAAGAAGATTAATTTGCTGTCACCACCTCAAAGGTCTACATATAAATAAGTTGTACGTAATACCTACTTAGCTACAGCGGAGGATGCTACCGGGAAACAGGCCACCGCTGAGAAAAGAATTAAGCGATGTAAGTATTACTGGCATAGTAAGTATATGTATCTAATACTTAAACGCGAAAAAAGAAACGAATTAATATACTTAGTACTTATTTATTTATTTAAGCTTTATTGCACAATACAAGAATTTGTACAAATGGTGGACTTAATGCCAAGTGGCATTCTCTACCAGTCAACCATGGGACCAAACAGAGAAAGAAAAGTTGGCGATAAAGACTAAATCACGAACACACAAGAAAGATAAAATATATACAAAAGAAAAGTAATAATACATAAGATTACATATTATACATAAATACATAAAATAAGTATATAAAATATATACATACAATACATAGATTACAGATTGGATGACTATGACTCCGCGACTTGCTGCAGAAACAGTCTATGAACTGCGCGCTTGAAGGCAGGACGGCTGGGGGCTCTCCTGATTGTCTCAGGGAGAGCATTCCATAACTTTGTGGCCTGGAGTAAAAATGATTTTTCTATGAAGACCGAGCGGTGAAGAACTTATGTATGTTATGTATAGTGTTATGTACTTAGTTTTATTTAATATCCAGCGTCTGTTTGCGACCTTGACATGGTCGAGTGACCATCAACTGTAGGTAGGTGCACCTATGTATTTATATCTAGAATAAAGCGCTACCGGGTCACGATTTGAGAACCTTCTGCTTCATCAGCCGTCGTCGGTTCTCCGCACTCTGAGCCATTACTGCGAAAAACTAATTCGCTGGGTTATTTTGGTATTAACTTTTGTATTATTTTATTGAATTCATTTATTGTCTCCATGGATCTCAATCTTGGAAATTTGAATTCAATGGAAAATTGAAAAGGGCCATAATAGACCCCCATTCAGGGCTGTAAATCATTTTTTTTTAATTAAAAATAGTTGTTTGACGTTGAGATGTCAAAATGACAATTGACATTGTCAATTTGTCATGGTGGCTCCAGTTTGCTTTGCTGCCATTCGTTCGTATTGGTTTTTCAGAAAAA
Organism: Euzophera pinguis; assembly: GCA_947363495.1. Taxonomy (NCBI): domain Eukaryota; kingdom Metazoa; phylum Arthropoda; class Insecta; order Lepidoptera; family Pyralidae; genus Euzophera; species Euzophera pinguis. Next base: position 7,156,642 of record OX376170.1, on the reverse strand, counting down.
GTAAATTGGTTGATTTTCGTCAATCTGTGTAAAATACCTACCTATAGCTTTTGTGGAAAACATCGGGAAAACCTAAATTAGATTATTATTTCCTCATTCCTAAACAACGATCTCCATTTGATTGAATTTCACTGGTACATACATAAATTGAAGTTTAATTTTCTGTGTGCAAAAATTGATTATTTTATTTCATTTTGTTTAAGCGTGGCTTATTGGTGCAACAATAGCAACATATTAAACCTACAAATCACTTTTTGTGTGACGTTGCTATTCCATATAATAAATACCTAAATCGTGTCATAATGTGAAAAGTGAAGTAGATTAAGCTTCTTGAGTTATGGATGAAAGTACTAGGAACTCCCCTTGTAAGGTAAAATCTAGTATTGTTACATAGTTTATTTGAACTTACTTCTACTAAACTGTACTTAAATGCTATGCTTGAAATTGAAGTAAATAACTGAAATCCTTTAAAAGTTTAATTATTAAATTTTAATCCATATTCTTCTATTCTATAGATTTGATATTAGTATTCTTTTTTTCTTTGGCAGTGACTGATTATACCTTAAATTAATTCAGAAAAATGTATATTATTTGTTTTTTCAAATGAAAGTTCTTACTTCAAAAGCAGATCTTGTTATTTTATGATGCGAAGTAATGATTCAACATTAAATTATTTTTTAATAAATTTTAATGATTTATACTGCACTCTGCTTTTCTTTTATTATTTGCTATGATTATAGTCCACTGTGTCAATGGCATCTTATGAATTTGTTTGTACAATGGGCCTCATACAAATATGCACTACTTAACCCTTACATTTGCATCTGAGGTGGTATATTTTTCTCTGAGACCTACTTACTGTACATTGTAACATTTTACTGCATGTTTTTACAAATTATAAATCTTTTTGTTGAAATAATGTGTATGTGTCTGTTAGTAGTACACATTTTTTGTCTTGCTACTGATAAATGTGTGAAAAGATCAGTATAGGTCAACTGTGTTATGTATTATGATTAAACAACCTACTTTTATGTTGTTACGCTCAGTAACTAGTATTGAAGCTCAGGATATGCTTATAATGGTCCTATGGCAGTACTACTTTTACATGGAAACCAGACCAATAAGACTTGATAAGTGATGTATTATTGTCAGTTTTTTCAGGCTGACATTATATGACAGGCTGACATGGATATTTTAGCTCACTGAACATTTTGTAAACTAAGCCTAATTCACCTATGTATTGTATGGTATAAGGTTTCAAAGTAAAAAAAGAAATCAGTAATTTTAAGCAGTCTCAAAAGACTACTATGGATCTGACTATAATTAATTAGACTTTGGAATAATTTATTACTACTAAAGAAAGCTATTATTAGTGGAAATCTGACTTAACTAGACTTATTAGCCAGTTTTTTTATTTGATATGCAAAAACAAACACTTAACTCCTTAGACATAGTTATAGGTCAATAGTTTAATATCTGTCATCACTTTAGTCGCCTTTTACCCACCACAGGGTAATGCGATTTTCTCACAGTAATACAAATTTATAAACATCTCAAACCCATAGTTGTAAGTGACTGCTTTGTTGAGTCAGTCATTCTTCCGAGAGCTGAAGCATTAATCAATAAATATTCAATATCTAGGTATTACATCCTATTGATGAAACAATTCATCAGAATTTCATGTTAATAACAACAAGCTTTTTAGTTTTTATTTTGATCTTGCACATATAGGCATGCAATGACTGTGTGGACGAGGTGCAATTGCATGCTGAAGTGGAGCACCTTCGGCAGCACCTAGCTGAGAGAGACGCCCATATTTTAGCCCTTGAGGGCGAGTTCATCAAGAGTAACACCAAAGCTAACAACTTAGAAGAACAGCTCAATACTTGGAGAGAAAAATTTGAAAGGTATTATTATGTTATTAGTTATTTTGATGTTTTAATAATTTATTTTATCTTGATGATTCCGATTTAGGGTATAATTCATCATGTCTGAAAGTTGTTTTGATTTGTCATGTGTAATTTTATCACTAATAGTTAGTTCAAGCAGCACTTGGTACCAACAAAGATTCAAAATTGTTATAATATATGTAATGCCATTCTCCTAGATTATAAATGCTAAAGTTTGTAACTTAATTTTTTCATCTGGATTAAACAACATACTTTTTATCTGACTGGATTGTCAATCCATGATATTCATTACAGGTTGTATGATTCCCACAAAAGAGTGCAGAAATTAAACCAAGTTCTAGAAGAGAAGTTACTGCAAATGGTAGACAAGATGAAAGGGGAGAAGAGTCAACTGACCAAAGACATCGCCACACTGTCTGTGAGGCTGGCAGAGTCCAAACACAATTACAGCATGCTGCAGAAGGAAAATGTATATGGTGACATTATATATTTTTATTTAAATAAAGATAAAAATTTATTTTATGCAATTTTAAATTCTCATGTCTCCTACATTCTCATCATCATCATCATCATCTTAGCGCCTTTCCGGTTGCATCCACAGCTGTTCGCTTCGGAGCTCAGACTCCTCTTTCCTAATTTTGCGTCTCCACTTCGCCCGGTCTTCGGCATCCCTGACAGTTAGTCCGTTAGCAAGCATATCCAGCTTTGCGACGTCAAGCCAGCTCTTAGGCGCGCCCCTACTACTAGGCCCTGGCGGAGGCGGCATGGCCAGACACTTGTTCCCAATGTATGTTTCCGGTTTTCGTAAGACGTGACCGTACCATCGCAGGCGATTTTCTTAAAGCTTATCCGCTATGTCACGGACATAAGGGCTACCACGAATGCGGGAGTTTCTTATGCGGTCCTTCCGCGACACTCCGCACATCCAGCGCAGCATCTTCATTTCCGTAACACGCAGCTCTTGCTTGTGCCGCTCAAGGACGGGCCACACCTCACTGCCACGCAGGAGGGCAGGTCTAATGATAGATTTATAGACCTGCCCCTTAAGGGTAAAAAGGGCTTAAGCCTGATCGGCATTCTGGGGTCACAAGTGACACCAGTCACCTCACGCCACTTTGCTGATGCCGCTGTAATACGATTCTTAACATCGCAATCGATGTCCCCGGACGCATCGAGTACAGACCCCAAGTGTGTCTCCCACATTCTATTTAGTATTAATTATATATAGTGTTAGCAAAGAATCTAAGACATTGTAAATACGAATATTTGTTTATTAACGTTGGTAAGAATTAGTCATTGTACAAAATTAAAAATAATTTTTATTGTAATTATTTTCAGGAAAGATACAAGAATGATATGAATCTAGCTATCCAGCTTCTGCAGTGCAAACCTGACAACTTTGTGTCCCAAAAACTTGATAATGTAAGCAAAACAAGTTGATTCAAGTGCAACTTATTCTTGGCGCCAAGGTATTGATCAATTTGTTTTTCTTTACAGCTGCCCGTGGACACGCAGGCCAGAGTGTCGCAATATGTAATGTCGAAAACCTCGAAACCATCTAATTCAACTCAGTCTAAAAATGGTAATGACAACGACACTTTTGATGCAAGTGAGTACGAATTCAATATTTCTGCTTCACTTATGTCTAAAATTCTCGAGGACAGCATTCAAGACACCGTGACTAAGCATTGCGATACTTGTACTTGTTCTAAATCTCAAAACAAGCCTTTTTGCTACAATGAAAGTTATTACTCAGTAGCAACTCAAACTTTCCTTAGTGGTGAAATGAAAAATTCCTTGTGTCTGAGCTGTAATGGAGAGATAAAATCCATGAATTCTAATTTGAGCATCAGGAGTGTATCTCCCCATAGCATCAAAATTTTGAATGAGAAGACTTCATTTGGTCTTACTGGCCCTTTGTATATCGTACCGCAACAAGTTCCTGAAGTTAGTAAGGATAATCATGAAACTGTAAGTGTGAAAAGTGTTTCTGACAAAATGAAATCCAATTATATTGCTAGTAATCAAACTAAAATTGATAATAAAATTGTCGACTCAAAAATGCCATTGGATATAGTTCCACAGAAAGTGGAAGATGCAAAACACGAGAGAAAAAGTAATTCCGTTAATATGGAACCAGCAGTTCATCACAAGCTTTGTGATCGCACAAAATCATTATCCAGTAAGAAAAGTAGCATTCATAGTGTAGGCAACGAAGATTTTCTCGTTAAGGATACATTACCACCCAAAGAAAATCACATTAAAAATGAAAATCAGATTATTGAAAATAGGGGTGGCAGAAAAAATTCTCAAAGTTCAATGGGTGCTATGAGTCGAACTTCGTCCGTAGCTAAATCTACAGTTAGTACTCACAAATCTAACACACAAGTGGGACCCGGACCGAGATTTTGCCACTTGCGCATGCAAGCAGGCTCCAAAAATATTTTGCTGGATAACGCTGAACCAGATTTACCTCCAGTTTTGTACAGACGCCAAAGTAAATGCAACGAAAATTCCATTTTCAAAGACCTCACAGATGATTTAGATCAATTTGTTGACGGATTAAACGACAAAAATGACGAAGAAATTAAAAGTGAACATTTAAACGATAATATCGTTCTAGAGAGTACTCTTATTGACGTCCATGTCGACAATAACAATAAAGATTCAGATTTGACAGACCAAAAAGCAACAATAAATCCCGTATTACTGAATGTTTCCTCGTCGCCTCTTCAGCCTCTAAAAACGCACACTTTTTCAAATAGCTCAGAACACAACAATAACAATTCTCAAAGTATTGACAGTCAGCAAAATAACACAGAGGTTGACAATCTTTTGAATGATTTCACACCCGTTGTCACTAACATCCACAATAACAACGCTCAAACAAATGAGTGTCATAATAAACATGAAGTTGTAACGCCCGCTGATCACTATGATGTAAAAATATTTAATTTCGATAAGTATGAACAAAGCAAATTAGGAAATCAATATAATAATAGGCCATTACGAAAGATCGATATGTCACAATTGCACTCCATTGAAAACACAAAAATTTTAAAAGATTACCTTCCACACACAGATGGACCTAAGTTTGAGAAAAAAGCCGCTCTTAAATCAGCACTTCCAGCTGTTGTGAATGTTTATCCTAATTTGACTCAAACTCATCTAAAAGTCAATGAACACAAAAAGGTGTTTACTAACGAACAAAGTACTAGTTCCCTATCTAGCGATGATAGCGCGGCTTTGCTACAGAAACAACAGTTGCTCAGGGTGGCAGAGTGGGTTGAAAAGAATCTAGAGCAGCAAAATAGTTACAATGATCCCTTAGAAGACGAGGCGAATTTCAATAACAGATCATTACGAAGAGATAAGAAAGTATGTAGATTGACAGAAACTCTTAACGAATTGGCTTTAAATATGCCGCATCCAGTCAGCAAATATTCTAAATCCTATTCCCGAGAGGAGCGAACGTTGCCCCACACTAAATCAAGTGTACAGCAAATTGAAGTAAAACCCGTAAAACATTTACCAAACACAATTATTGCCAGCAATGTGGTTAAGGAGACGATATTTCCAGTAGAGTGTGACGAAGCAACAGTGACTGAGAATAAACCAAACTTGAACAATCTAAATAATCTTGCGGAGTTTGATGTTGATAAACAGTTGAGAGAAGTTTTGAAATCGAATGGTGATAAAGAAATCACTGCGGAAGATTTAGCGCGAATGGAGTATAATGTAAAGAAGTTTTTATTGAGCGGGCCACACTGGGTGAATCCCGGCTCGGTGGGTAGAAGTCGCCGCACCAGCAGCAAAACTGAGACTGATGTATAATTCCATTGTAGGTAGACGCGTTTCCATGTTTTACAAGTATTACGTAGTACTGATTTAACTGAAATTCCAGAGAAAGCAGCTTTTTTGCTTCTATATTTATGGTAGGGAGTTTGTTTAGACATGAATGTTATTGATAGGTATTTACAAAGACCGAAAAGTTACTATATTATTAGAGCTATATTATTTTAGTTTTGAATACAAAATTTTTTTTGCAAGTAATATTGTTATTTGCCTAGACATTCCAGACTTACCGTAGAAACACGACCTTACCTCTGTAAGCGACGGCCTAGGGCGGCAGCGACGGCCTAAGCGATTAAGAGTATGAAGTCGTTAGAGGCTGGCCACGAGTGGCCCGCTACAGCGATTTCGCGCGCGGTTTTTCCGAGCGGCAGGCGACAGCGACGGTCGGATCGGAGAGCGGCAAAAGCACAGAATACATAATTAAAAAGTAATGTTGAACACATAATTGTGAAGTAATGTGTAAGTATGTCGAACACGAAAGGTGGTCAAAATTTTGATGTCGAACACGAGAAATTATTCGACATTTTGATCTCGAACACGAAAAAGTGGTCGAAAATTTAATCTGGAATGTAACAGCGGAAAGTGGTCGACATTTTGATCTCGAACACGAAAAAGCGTCGAAATTTGATGTCGAACGACGAGTTGGTGTACTTCTTTTCTTATAAAAAGAATATCTTGTTTTAAAAACGGGCTGCTTTCATAACGTGCGTTTCATTGGGGTGGATTTCGTGTCCGTGAAAGAACTGGATCGCCGCACGGATCGTGTGTAAACCAGCCTTAAAAGACAATTTTGATAATGTCGTGATGTGACAAAACTACGTCCCCACGTCGGCCGCTGCCTCTCACACATCGCCCCACTCAAAGACCCCGCCACAGCCCGCCGCTGCCGCTCAAGGTCGTGAATGCGCCGTTATTGTTTAACCGAATTACATGCTAGTCTTAATGTAACCTAATCGATGTTATTTATGTGGTATAAAATTATAATTCACCAGTAAGATTAAAAATACTTTAATGTGAGCGTGTTGTCGAGTTGCTTAGATAACTTGAACCCAAATATGTCTACTATTTTTGGGATTATCGTGTAAGAAGCACAAACAGTATTACTTTAGAAATTCACACCATTTCATAGTCGCAAATTAAACCACTTTGTGCGCTGTGAAATGGGCAGGATCTATTTAAGGAAGTTTTTCCAGTAGTTCAGTGTTAGCTGTTAATGTGTTTTAGGTATCGGATATATTTCAAAATCAAGGCTGCCCCTAGCTAGTATTCCGTAGATTAGATTCAACTGTATGTAAATGTTACAGCTAAATAATTTAATCAACTCATTCCTTATGTGGCTTCAAAAAATTTGATACAGTACATCAACATACATCTAAATTGAAATCGCTACTCGCTTGTCTGTCGGTTTACCCGCTAAGTTTTAAGACCACAGTTTATCAGCTATATCTTTACCATTGATATTAATCGCTTTGTTAATATTTAGCAGCCTTTGGAACAAAGGGTTAATCAATGATTATTTAATGGTAAACTTCAAAACGTTATTAAACTGCCGTTTTAGATGTAAACAGATGTTAAAGATACATAGAACATACGTTGGTAAACTTGGGTCTAAAAGTCCCCTAATTTTCAATGTTAATCTCAAAGTAGTCAATAGGCTACGGCATCCTTTTAATAAGGTGAACAATTTTGCCTATTACTAAAACAGTTTAACAATAATATAACTTTTCATTCCACCAGGTGATTCATGATACGAAAAGACGAAAAATATGTAATTGCTAATGGCTGATGTAATCATTTGGCTGTGACATAAATGCAGTTAAATAATTCGTACGATTCGGAAATGTACTTGCTATTTCTAGCATAACGTAAGTCACGTATGAATAATTTATCTGGTCTCCTTTTAAATGTATTAGTATTTAGTATGCTTCTGAATTTGTGATAACGCAGAATACGAAATATAAAATGTATGTACAAAATAGTTTGGATGTAGTGCAGATTTGTGTATAGGTTTTATTTTCGATTTGGTTCTATAGAGTTACTGGAAGAAATTACGCAGGATTTAGTTTATAGTTGATTATTTATTTATTTATAAATCTTTATTGTACCACAAGTTTACAATTGGCGGACTTAATGCTAAAAGCATTCTCTCCCAGTCAACCATTAGGAAAAACAGAAAAGTTATGTGCGGCGTGAATTATTTAAAAAATACAAAACAAGTTGTTGTTGGTGGATACAAATTCAATTTTTTGCAGGTTGGTAAATAAGACATGGATTGTGTCCCTTAAAATTTGCCAGTTTGGCACTCCATCTCTATTTATAAAAATTTTGTCAATATCCGTCGTTTTGATTTGACGTGATCATCATGTTCAAATGACACAGTAAATTAATAAACTAAGACTTTACGTTACGTTGTTCATATGACACTACCGCAGAATTTCCAACTTTATTTAGCCTGGATCTCTAATATTATTCAGGTGATGAATTTCGTACATTTGTCATAATTCCGTATATTTAAATACAATTATTCGCAGTTAACTTTAGTACACATTCAAATATAATTGATTTATTTATAATAATAATAATAATAATAATAATTTGTAATTTAATTTGATTTACAATTATAACATATTTTGATAGATTTATAATATAAATAATTAGTCCAAAAATACTTCTTCATTTCTAAGTTATAAACTTGTTCCAGTAATTCTAAGCTTACGATGGTAATCAATTCTAAATTGATAAATTTATAGTCCAAATATATGCCGTCGATCTAAATATTACTATATAAACATAAAAATATATCTATATCTACCTATATTGTCACTTCACAACGCCTCCGCTTACACTTGTACAACTGTATAAACATTATATATCAAATGTAGATATCAAAGTGTGTGTCTTTTGTGCATATTTTCTTAATCATGTGATTGGACGAATGGAATATATTTTTGAAAGATTCGTTACGATTGGCATATACTGTAGCTAGGATAAATGAAATATTTGTATTCGCCGAGCCCGCCAATACACGTGAGGTCACAAATTGTGGCGCTGCATATAGTATCATTGGAAATGCTGTAAATAGAATTAATGTTGCTGAACTATCGATAGTTGACCTCGAAAATCAGTTATACTATCAGTAGCTGTTTTGCATGCAATACTCGATATATTGTTCAATCGATAGTATTTTTTTTCCCCGACTATTGATAGCCTATCGATAGTCGAGCATGGAGCGGCAACACTAAATAGGATGTCGCATATTAATCTATTTCTTATTTCTGAATCATTTAATCCCGTTTATTGGAGGTGCCACACCAGATTTTTGAATGAAATATATTTATTACCTTATGTAATTTAACTTTAATAATGTAAAGATGATGTTTAAGATAAATTAGTCAGTCAATTGTTAAGACAGAATTGCGTAATGGCGCGGAAAGAGAAATGTTGTAAAAGTCTGACGAATTGTAAAACTAAGAAATATCACAATACTTATTAACGTTTTATTTAAAAATCTGATGTGGCACATCAACATCCATACGGACATATTTATCTTGCCAGTGGATTCTACCCAGCAATTTAGCTTACAAACATTGATGAACATTAGTATCGATAGTGTGGATGTTTTCTATAAATTGACAGAAGGTAATGCAGCATATATAGCCGCCATTTGTAGATAGTATTGGCTGGTCGGTGATCTTAGTTTACTGAGCACAATTTTAGCGTCGTATTGATGTTAGTTATCATCCGACTATGAAATGCATAACTGGAGTGCTATTTTTAAAAGTGTGACTCATGCAAAATCTGCGGAGTCGAATATTTTTTGTTCGTCATCGAACGATTTTTATTCGACATATGAGTCACACATTTCCAAAATATGAATCCAGATACAATTTCCATGCGATTGTTTTGGGATTATAATGTATCGATATTTGAACACAAAATGGATGAAAAAATTTCATAGATGCAATTATTTTTAGTTATTTTTAAGAAGAAATGTTTTGTTAACATTTTATGATTTATTTTAAGAACATCATTATCGTTTCTGGAATCACTTGATTCCAGGTGAAATAATTTTACACAAACTATATAGGGATACTAACGTATTCCGTTTAACATCTTCTAATGATTCGATTTATTTATTAAGTTCTATAGAAAAATTGCATGTCAGAGATATCAGGTAAATTGCTAAGTTGTTAGAGACTAGTTAAGGATCATGATATATCTGCCTTTCCGGTTGCATTTCAGTTGAATTGCTTCGAAAAAAAACTAAGTGTAGTACGAATACCATACTTATCCTGTTATTTGTCGTCCTCAAATCACTGTAAGTCTGATAGTAAAATCTGCGGAGTCGAAAATTTTTTGTTCGTCATCGAACGATTTTTATTCGACATATGAGTCACACATTTCCAAAATATGAATCCAGATACAATTTCCATGCGATTGTTTTGGGATTATAATATATCGATATTTGAACACAAAATGGATGAAAAAATTGCATAGATGCAATTATTTTTAAGACTTAAGTATTGGACTCTTCATTTTCAACATATCTTTACATTTCCTCAGTTGCAATGCTAATACTATTATCTATATAAGTACTTAAACTATATTTCGGCAAAACACAAATTTTAATCTAAACTAAAATCTCGACATGGGTTTTTCTGCTATTTTTTAACATTCTGGATTTTGAACCAAAATTTGTAATTAAAGTAATTTCGCATTCAACTTTATATTATTGTTGTGTTGTTATAATTTTTATATTACTTATTTAGTTTTTGTTATTATTTGTTGAACATTTATATCACTAAATCGCTATGGCTGGCCATTGAGTAATAGCTTCAGCATAATGAGCATAACATGTAATAATTTGTCATTAAAATATGATGAAGCCACCAACAACCATCTCTTATTTACTTTATCAATTATACAACTTTTATTGTTGCTCTTTTAAGGTCCATTCAAACTGACGCGAATCCCGCGCGTTGGCGGGACGCCCACAGAAATAAGAATCGGTAGAAGTGCCCTAGCGTATGCCAAAGTTAATTGGCCTGCTAATGACACTTCTATATATTCTTATTTCTGAGGGCGTCTCCCAGTCGCGCGAGATTCGAGTTTGAATTCTTCAGTTTGAATGGACTTTTATGCGCTCGTTGGTGATTGAGTTCTAATTTTGAAAAGTATGACTTACCCAAAATATCGAATAAATATGGAATGGAAAGGTGGGTGTGCGTGCTTTTCAAAAAAAGGGCTCGTGGACCTCATCAAACCAATATTCAATATTCGTGTGTATTGTCTTTGTTTCTGTTACACTTGTATAAAGTGTGATGAAAAAGAATTTTAACAGATGTATACGCTACCCAATCTGTTCCATTGAAAAACAATACGCATTTGTGTACTTAGGGCGGATTCGGAGGCAAGAGCTCGTCGATGCGTGTAATAGCTTATCTCGCTAACAAGGGGAAGGGCTTATCGCTCATCGAAATGACAGCGATGACCTTCACATTTCCAAAATCTCATGTCTATTGTTGTACGACCTTGTCCCGCCTCGCCCATTGTTGCAACTGGTACCTACACCTTAAATTTTCGCGTTAACATAAAATTTCACCTTGGATGGGATGTACACAAAAAAATGTATGGCTATGGGTACTAGTGTTTTATGAAGCAATTCTCCTCGGCGGCAGGATTATGAAAAATATGGTATCCAATAATGTAAATATGGTAGCCCAAAGAAATCACCGACTAACTTCTTTCTATGTTTCTTTTTATAAAGTGTTCATTCATTCATTTTTTGTAGTATTTGGATCAGTTCTTTGAAGTAGCCGTGGGCGGGGTATATAGCGTGGAGAACTGATGGCCGACGGGCCAGAAAGGTTGCCACCGACCAGATGGTCAGAAGATCTGAAAAAGATTGCAGGCAAACGCTGGACGCAATCCAGGTCATTCTGGAAATCATTAGCAAAGGCATATGTTCAGCAGTGTTCCGACTGCGGCTGAAATGATGATGTTGAACTTCTTTCTTCTGACGCTGGTTTGAACAATGAAATAATCGTTATCAATACCAGTATTAGTATTATGGACAGGAATTTAGGTAGTTAAAACTTTTTTTCTTAGGTCGTGTACCTTTGGGCTACAAGATCATTCTTATCATCCACAGATGATGAGCTCAAAAGGTCTGGTTCAGAATTGGTCGCGTTCGCGTGATATCTAACAGTTAAGGATTTCAACACTGTTATTGTTTTTATGTAGAATTCGTTCACGTTTATGATGCCGTTATGTGTAGGTGAGTAACGGCTCTATTCTTTTAACTTTTCGACACTTTTGATATATTTTTAACTTTTTATTGTCTTAACTTAGGTACAGACTAAAGTCACAAACAACCATCACACAACCAATGTTGTTCAATGACACGACATGAAAATGCATCAAGAAATATGAGGGTGAAAATATCCATAAGTATTTTCTTAATATTATAAATGCGAAAGTCTGTCTGTTTATCCACGGCCAAATCGCTGAACGGATTTTGATGAAATTTGGTACCTATGAATATAGTTGAAGACTTGGGGCTAAACATAGGCTACTTTTTGTCGCAGGCGTAGCTAAGGGAAACAGTTATTTGCTATATAAATTCCATACTGCTGTGAGTGCGGTGATAGACATACAGACAGAAAAAATCTAAAAATGATTGTTTCAGCTTCTGCTGCTCCAGCCTAATGTTAGTTTTTCTTCAAAATCTTCAATGTCACAACATGGGATCTTTCAAAAAGGGCGTTAAAAGATTTCGTAATGCACCTGGTGTTGCGGGCGTTCATGGGCTACGGTGACCACTTACCATCAGGTGGGCCGTAAGCTTTTTTGCCTACTTAATTGTATAAAAAAAATGTATAGACATCGATCTCTTAGAATCATGTGTAGTTATGTTCATTCAGATGTGATGACGATCTAGCGCAAGTACTAGATTCATCAATCATATCGAGTGGCTTCCATAGTCAATCGACCCTGTACACCATTTCGGAACCGCCTTTTAGCCTCTGACGTGGTACTACAATATACGTGCTCTTTCTAGTTCTTCAGTAAGAACTAGAAAGAGCACGTATATTGTACCGAGCTTGTAGCTCTACATCCTCCATACATCCCATTCATATGATCATGCGTGTAATAAAATACCGTGTTACAATCCTTACATTCCTACCGTAGATCGACCAACGAGTATTCGATGTGTTAGCAATGTTCCACGGTATTGCGCGTAATGCCATGACGGCAGTAATGTTCGAGTGAACGACCGATTCGCGCCACGACAGGTGGCCGGCCCTGCTCCTTTATACTGAGGGTATCGCAATCCAAGCTAATTATTTCGGAAGTTCCTCCATTGTTTTTAAGCTGATCTAAGTCTATTTTGTTTTTATAATTATTAAAAGCGTTTTCTGTCAGCCCCATAAAGAGAAACCACGGCGAAACAGACTTGATTTTATGCCCTTTTGAACGTCAGGACTTAGCAATTATTCATTTAGCAAAGTACGACTGTTCTCTCTAATGGAAATATTACCTATACATTATAGTTCAACTGTATGTAATACAATGTAATACTCTTCCACTGTCAGTTTAAGTTGATGATTAATACTTATGTATTTATCTGGAGATATGACATTTATATCAGACTTGGTAGAGTTGGTAGGCATTAGAGGAACATAATTTAATTTAGACACATTTAATTTTCTAGACTCTTTTACGAGTAATAGAGAAGTTTTGGAGTAATTTCCTTCATCAATCGGCTGTTTAACCTGCCACCGCCATATCCCACGGTACTCACCTGTCAAATGTGCAAATTGTTGAAAAAAGTGCGCTTGAGTAGTTTCGCGCCGATTTTGTGGTCTAGCAGACTAGGCCGCATCCGTCACGTTGAAATGGAAGTGCTGTAGAAAGTGGCGTCCTAACCTGATTGAAAATTTAGTTGATTTCTGTAGGTTAATAATATTACTAAAATTCATACTCAAAGCTAAGAAGTTGAATAATGATCTAGCTCAAAATTTTCCAATTACATTGCTTAATTCATTTCATTGATAAGATGGATACCTATTACAGATTCAGGAGTGCTCGATTGATCAAATGATTTTCATTCGGCATATAAGTCATAGATCTAAAAAATAGCACGCCTTATCTTTTAATTTTTCGGCAAATTGTGATAAAAGTTGAGGAAAAGTATTCATTATAAAATTTACAAAGTGCTATGCATTAGCATTCTCGGCGGGGATCTTCCATCACTAATTCATCGATCAGCTGGGTGATGCTCATGTTCCGATTGACCTTAAAAGCAAACATTTCGCTAACCACCGCAAAGTCACGCACGAAATTTCTTTTTACAAATAAACGGGTAATAACATGAATGTAGAATAGAAAGGTCACGAAGCCAATTCTGGAATACAGTAAATTAATTTCGTTGGGTAGTCAATCAATAGTCTCTGAAATGGAATGCCCTTGGACAATCCCTCGGAACCAATTGCCGAGATACCGCGTAATTCTCGCTTTTGTTGGGAACAACTGAGCGTCCACGGCAGGCTGCTGCTGTTTCACAACAATATTAGACGGGAATTTCACGGAAAGGTAAATGGGGACAGATGATTAATTAAAATCACTGCTGCATCAAGTACATAGTACAGTCAAAAACATTTCTGGATTGACTTAACTATCGGTGATTGGCTATAAATTGCTTAGAGCTGGAAAAATTAACTTTACAGGACTGGGATGCGACGGTAAGCATGAGTGCTATTTTTGTAATGTATGAGTTACTAGCTGTTTCCCGCAGCTCCGCCTGCGTCAAAAAGTAACCTATGTTTGACCCCGGGTCTTCAACTATATTCATACCAAATTTCATCAAAATCCGTTCAGCGGTTTGGCCGTGAAAGCGTAACAAACAGACAGACTTTCGCATTTATAATATTAGTATGGATATGTCGAATGAAAATCGACTTGACTTGTCACTGATTAATCGTAAGTCACATTTAAAAAAAAAAAGCATACCGTGTACTTAATGTAGAGTCCAGTTCTCGAGTACCTGTATTGAGGGTATCGTAATCATTCAAGTCAATTTCTGACTAAAATAGATTTTTTTTTGACTTCATCGATAGATTGGCTGATCAGATGCTGATCAGTAAAAGAAACGAGACCAATTTGAAAACAGTTGGTGTGTCTGTGTCATACATGTGTGCCTGTCAAATAGTACTGAGCCGAGCAATGTCGACATCACTATGATTGATTTTCTTAACGTGAGAACATTGCCAAAATAAGGATGCAGTATTTTTTGGGATAAGTTAGAAATAAATGACATAATAAACATGCTACTTTAGAATTTTTATTTTTAACGAGCACCCCAACTCGACTTCGTATAGGTCAACATTTTAATAACTTTACTTTGTTCTAAGTTTTTGAAAGGTGTCTCTACTGAAAACTTTATAGAAGTGCAATTATTGAAAGTCTTTACTACATTTGGTTGAATTTTTTTTTTGGAAAACCATTCTTTGCCAACCATTTTTAGCAATTTTTCGCGATTATCAACATGAGATGGAAATCAACGTAGGTATTTAATATTCCTTTTTAGCGTTTTGGCCAATTGTGAAAATTCACGTATTTATTTTTATCCAAATTTGAATCCTTATTCATCTTACTCATTCATGTGATAAAACTATATGATATTTCATATATATTAGTGCGGAAAAACTGTCGAAGCGATTATGAAATCATGGATTTATACAGTGATAAACTTTGGTGGTATTTATGTATAAAATGTGAAATTATGTGGGTTTTATTTGTTACTTGAGTTACATTTAGGCACTGCACATGAAACCATTATTATGCGCTTCTACTGAACACTTTTAACACTTACAACTAGATACTTTGTTTATAATTTAAATATTTGTTTTGGCAAGAAATCCGTAAGGCCGGTATGGGAAATTATTGTGTATGTGAAATGGTCTCGCTCTCCTATATCCTATATATTTCTCTTTCGCATTTCCCGTCTATTGGATCTAAAAGTAATATTAAGTCTAAGGTTTCTGAAGTTTCTTGATTGTTTTTACTCCAGACTCCAGTCCTCGAAGTGTAGTACTGTTGCTATCCCAAATAATTACAAAAACAATGTATCATTCTTACCCCAATAGCAGAAAACTTGCCTCTGCACGACGTGGTGAACTTTTCCCTAAAGTGACTGTTACATTTAAATAGACCACTAAAATTTTTGTCGAATCTTTGTAAGTTATTCATAACTAGCTGTTTCCCGCAGCTCCGCTTGCATCAAAAAGTAGCCTATGTTTGACCCCGGGACTTCAACTATATTCATACCAAATATCATCAAAATCCGTTCAGCGGTTTGGCCGTGAAAGCGTAACAGACAGACAGACTTTCGCATTTATAATATTAGTATAGATATCCCGTTGCCTGTGCAAAATCCTAAAATTGCAAGTTGCATTTGCCCCTAACGTATTACATCACGTTTCACAATCCCAGTTACTACACCATATTAAACGTGCGTGTTTTTTACGTAAAAGATATGCAAGGTACGGCGGTCGACCTTCTCACGGGCGCGACAATGAGCGAAATTGTATAGAATCGTACGGTACCGCTACACCGGTAACTTTTAACGTGGAAATAAGAAATAGTCGAGTTCTCACTGCCGAAATCATGTCTGGACAATCGGCTTGCTTTTAGGATTCAGTCAAATGTGCATTAGTGTTCACTCGTGTAATGTTATATGGTATTAAGTCCACCATGTGTACATTTTAGTTTGTGCAATAAAGTTTAAAGATAGACAGGAGGAGAACACAAAGCTGACATGCCCCTGGTTGGGATATATTCCAATCTCTGTGTTATTCATAAGATTATGTTGATTACTTATAATCTAGGTATGACATGTATTTTATGTTATATTTGTTTTTTACATATATTGCTATTGGAATGCTGTTAATAACGATTTTCCTGTAAAGGTAAAAATGGAGCAGAAAAATAGGCTGGTAGTAATTTTAGATTAAAGTATTAAAATTCAAGACTTGAACAGTCTCCACTTACATGGTATGCATAAAGACGTGAAACTAATGCATTTAATGAGCAACAAGGCTGGGCCAGCAGAGCCGTTAGTGCGCTGTTATGATTTAAAAGGGTCCATTAATGCCAAACTATCGCACATACAAATACTTAAGTCATTTACTCTTTTCGCATTACTTTATTGTCCATTGTCCATGTTTAAAAAGAATGCTAGTAATTGCATTTTAAGTGCAGTAACTGTTTATATTGACTTTTGAAACTATACGTATTTACGTAGTGCTCGGTTATATATTTCGGTTATATATGTGCTTACATTTAACCTAAATCGCTTTCAGTTTAAAGTTTTGAAATGGCTCCGAATCTTAAGTTACTTACAATGCAGAAGTCACCAGAAGACATGCAAGAATGAGAGAGCTCTTCAAGACAAATAATTTTTTGTACACAATGAAATAAACAGAGAATAGAGCTAAATAAAATTAAAAAAAAAAAACTAACATGTTAGATTTTAATTAAATTGATATGAATATAACAATCGCAAAATCATAAGACTGATGACAAAAATAAAAGTTCTTAGTTTCTTAATTAATCACTACATATTTTGTAATAAAATAATGCATCAGTAGAAAATAACGATAATATCATTTCTGTTAGTATTCTACAGGTAGTCATCGTGAAAGATAATCAAGTGTGTTGTTTCGCACGACAGTGCTGGTACGTGCTTATAGCACTGCGGTCATTAGGTCGAAATATATCATGTTCAGCCTGATTTTTGAACACCAGCCAAAATAGCAGAGTAAAAGCCAGTTTTTGTAATTGAAATGGCCCAGGAGTGCCACGCAATGGAGAGTCACGCAGTCAAAAAAGCTTTGGTTATTCTGGAGGTAAAAAAGGTAGAGGACGACCACCTGCAATATGGAGGACAACCGTTGCCAAGGAGTTGGAACGGGCTGAACTGAGCACTATTACAGAATGCCCTGGCGCAAATGTACGAGGAGGGCCGACCCCAAATAAAGGGATAAGGCACGGAAGAAGAAAAAGAAGAAATGGGTCAGAAGTGCCATTTTTGAAATTTATTTCGAATGACGATCGTTCGACTCATCTATTATATCGAATGAAAATTTGAAACGAACTATAATCATTCGACTTGCCGATTTTGAGCAAGATTTCAAAATTGCACTTCAGATTGTACTTATAAAGATATGTCTTTATTACCAGTGTTTCGTAATTACCCCTTGCTAAAGAATGCCGACAGAAGCTGGTTCAGTATTGCTTTTTATAAGGTGGAACCTGGTGTTAGGAGATGCTAAGTGAACAGACTAAATAAGGTGGAGTTCTCTGCTGACGTCCTATGTGATTGTCGGGATGTTCAGTTTGCATTTCATATATTATGTTCTAAAACCTTGAACTCGTATGAGGCTATGAGGATCACGGCACGGAGCGGCAAAGTAATAGGCCACCCTCGTATAGGTTATAATAGTGCAGATAATAAAGTGCTATTGTTTATAGCACCTGACTGATAATAAAACTAAATTTTACTAGGAACAATTTTTATTTTTTAAATTCACATTCTTGTATAGATTTAATCTGTACGTTTATACCTACCAAGGTATATTACTCAATCGTTTTGCACCTTTTTATAAAGATATATTTGACATACAATTCACGTCGTGAGAAGTGAAAAAAAACTAATAATGTCATAATTTTGTAAAATCGGTTAACCGCGTTTGTCAATTTGTCCGTCATTTTTGTTATTAATGTTTGTTTTTGTTATTTACATTTCAAATCCTTAGTATTATCTATGTAAGCATTTTTACCCAAGTCTTATTTTAGGTAAATTCTCAAGACAACTAAATTAGGGCAAATAACTGCTAAGTCATATATGTACGTCACGTCTCTTGAATTGGGAAGGTAAGATGTCTAACCCAAGATTACATACCTACTGAATTACAAACACTATTCAAATAATTACCAAAAATACTCTTTGTCATCATCCACACAAAAGTTTATTGCTAGACACTGGCCTTACACAGCATATTGGCATGGTGACGAACTGACGACTTCGACGTGGCTGCCCATCTTTACCCTGTTATTTATTTGTAACAACTTACGTGGTTTTGTCCCACCATTGTCATTTTCACACATGATATCGATTATGTATCAAATAATTTCTTACCATGTGATGTATACGAGTGTAATTGTGGTGTTTTAGTACATTTCAAATAAGCAAACTCATTTATTCATACCGATCACTCTTTCAGTGGCTAAGTGTAGCTAAGATCTTTAACCAAACATCCGCCAATCTCCACATATATGCCACATCAAATGAACATTGAGAATTACCAGACTCTTCACGCACATGTGTTGCGGAACAAGAGCGGGACAGACAATGACGTATATCGGCGGCACTGCGGGTGTTTGAAAACTAGCGACAAGCTGAAACAGCTGCTGAAGAGTTTCCCCGCGCCATCGCCGCCCCCGCCGTCCCCCGCTAATGAACATATGTTAAGAGATCCAGCTTCAAATCCTGTAAGTTGATAACTGTTTGCTAAGGGAGGTGACTTTAAAGTTCTACATGATAGCACAGATTAAAAACAGGCTAAAAAATTAACGACCTAACTCAATAGCTTACAAGGAATTGTTGTCCTTCGCTACCAATTAAAGTCCAAGCAGTAAGGGTCTCGTACACCTAAATATATTTTTTCAAAATAAGCCTAAGTACCTTCATTACTTCTTATGGTCTAAGTACAAGTCTAAGTAAGTCTATGGACTTAAATCTACAATACAAAAATAATTGTGCTGTCGTATGTAGCGTATTTACCTGAAAACAGCTTAAATGCAAGATTTCGCTGTCTGAAATGTTATTGGTATGTTTCCGTACGACGTAGTTTATTTAAAACAAAAATATTTTTTGATTATTTTTTCCAGTTCGACGTGAATTGCGTCACCGTTTCGAAATACGTATATCCAGGTTTCGGAGGGCACAATAAATGTATATCAGCATATTGCACACACAATCGGGCCATGGAGCGACCGCCCACGCCTGCGATACTGGACTTCGAGGAAATGGAAAACAGGGATGAAGCCTTGGAAGAGGAGCTTATGAAAAAAGTAAGTATTGTTTAATGAGTTATCTTCAATATTCAGCCGTCATCGACACGGGCCTTTTTTCGCGTTGTTTAAATTTAAGTCTTTTACAAATATGGCCCGACCAGTAGTGTTGCCAAACTATCGATTGTTCCACTATCGATAGTTGACCTCGAAAATCAGTTAGGATATCGATAGGACTATCGATACTATCGATAGGTCAAAATGTGGTAATACTATTGATGATTTGCAATAGTATCGATACTATTTTAGCCTCTAACAACTTTACTATCGATAGTATCGATACTATCGATAGGTTTGGACTATCGATAGTTGTTTAATTTTCGATAGTATTGATTAAGGTTAAATATCAATATAACAAGAGAATCTCGTTAACCCCACATAGTTACACAGGTTTAGTTAGTGTCACAGCACAGCCCATCACATAAAGGTTGGTGTAAATATGTTAACGAGATTCTCTTGTTATATTGATATTTAACCATAATCTCATATATAGATAGTCCAAACCTATCGATAGTAAAGTTGTTAGAGGCGAAAATAGTATCGATAGCATAGCGACTATCGAGGATTAATAAATACTATCGATACTATTGCAAATCATCAATATTATTAACACATTTTGACCTATCGATACTATTGATAGTCCTATCGATATTCCCACTATTGCCGAAGTATCGATAGACTATCGATAGTGGCCTCAATCGGTAACACTACCGACCAGTAAAATAGCAGCCTTCGTCATACTGCGGGAAAATATTAGAACTAATTTATTTTACTGGCAACGTGGCATTTGTGATGGCATATATGTCTGGTTAACCTGATTATTGTTCATCTTTGTTACGGCCCTAATAAAAAATCTACTGCGAAAAACACCTTAACTTAGGAAATCTGTTACCCTAATGCTAAAACATAAATAAACATTTGTAAACTTGTAATAACATATAGGACGGTCAGGATCAGGTTCAAAACTCGTCAATGCTAAGGATCGTTACAGCACAAGAATGTGGAATTGCGTATACAAATCTAGATTCGGCTGGGAAAGGGGAACCGTCGCGGACACGACCAAGCGCCGCCGTCACGACGTTGGATCCGATCCTATCGGAAGCACGAGCATCCATTAAGGAATCGCTGCGCCTACGCCTAGATTCGGATAGCGGGTGTATTGTTGTCACATCATGGCCAGGTAAAACAAGGAATAGTTACATGAAGCAAATAAGAAAAAGAAACAAACATCGTGTGTTAGTATGAAAAAATAAAGAAACTTGTTAGTGATAGACAAGAATGCTAGGATAAGAGTCACCGTCGATAAGAGCTTAAGTAGGTACTTAGTTAAATTTATCAAGACTTGCTTTACCACATTTTGATTTTGAATTGATTTGATTTGATTTATTTATTTATTTACATCTGTAAAACCACGTAAAAGAACAGCATTATATTTAAATTAATTTTTAAAAACTTTATTGTAAAATTTAAAAAAAGGTGTTCGCTACCAGCCAACCAAACAAAGTTTTCAATGATAGTTAAAGTCTACCTACATAATAGTTTTCTCGTATCCGATCACAGATCGGATTTTCTTGGGTTTTTATCAACAATATTTTGGAGGCTTGTAAAACGTGATCGTGAAAAGTGTGAAGATCTCTTTGATCCTTGACACAAATTATGTATTTTTTCTAATGTCTCTATATCTAAGTAATGCCAGTGAGAGGACACGCGGAAGAGGCGCCTGCGCAGGAGCAATGGCCGGACTCCTGTCACGACCCTCGACACCCCGTGTCACGGTAGACTTGTATCGGCCTCATCATTTACAAGCTGTTCAATTGAATTTAGGTACCATTTCTTAGGAGCAGGAAGAGAAACTGAAACTATGTTTGAGAACAACAAATATTTAGTGAATAAATGTTATTTACAAGCCTCACACACACACACATTCACAATTTCCGAGAAGTGAAATAAGTTTAATAGTTTTTTATTGGTTTACTGATAGAGAATGCTTCTAGAGTCCGCATAATGTTATGACTATTTTTTTACTTGTGGAATAATAAAGATTTAATAAATAAATAAAAAATTTAAAGAATTTAACGAAATTAAATAAGTACCTATGGAACTTTTCAATGCTCTGTGAGTACGCGCGAAGTCGATATTTTATGCCTGCGCCGTTAGCCTGTGATAAATGGTTTGATTGTAAGATAAGAAGTATATATTACTTAAATTCTATTAACTTTCGGGTCATATTTTTCATATCCTGATGCAAAATATACCTACCAATCATAACAGAATCACCTACTTTTGTTTACCTATGTAAATAAATTGGCATACCGTCACATCAAGCCTAAGTTGATGTTGATATAGAAAACCAAAGTTAAAACGTATTATATCATAAAAGCCTTTCTCTAGGTATTTTACTAAAATGTCAGAAATGTTTAATTGCCGTAATCTTAGAACTTGTTTTTTAATAGCATCAAGGAGGCTAGGAGTAAAAATATGTTCTGTGCTTTGAGAGTCGCATACCTTTTCAAACTTCCGTGATTGGTTTTCAAGTTTCTCAGGAAGACATCTTTGTAGGTATTATGATATGACATTCACGTGCAGACGACCAAAAATTGCTAAGAACACTTAATTTATTTATATACATTCCTAAAGTTGTATATTATAATAATTCAGTGTCTTATAATTTAAAACTTAGTCTGAAATGGTTATTGTTGTTTCATCATTTCAGTTTTCATTGTTATTTTACCCATGTAAGGATAGTTACTTCATTAAAATGTGTAGGTATATTTAGTTTCGAAACAAAATTTTTATATTTTCAACCTTTGTTGTGCCACAGTGAATGGTTTAACAACTAACAATACGAAATTGATAAGCGTTGCCGGATAGCGCAGCGGATAAGACGAAGGCTCTGTTCACATCAGATGCATATTCAATTATATCACTTTACAAGTGTTACTTATGTTTATTTTACTGGTAATTAAGCCTTGCTTGTACACAATTGAGGTTATCCACACGTAATGCTGCTAATGTTCAATTAAATTAAGATACTATCTCTCTAGGTTAAGACCAAGAACAGTTTAGTGTGCAATGATTTCGCGGTGAATGGGGGGTTTGGAAGTCAGTGGGTCTGGGCAATTGGTCAAGGAGGCAATTGGAGCATCCGTACGAAAAATGTTTGGGTTTTCATAAGTTTACATGGAATAGGTTATTATTACTAGCTTCGTTCATTTATATCGATTGCAAATATGGCCATCTATCTACCTTGTATAGACTTTTTCGGAACAGCCTTTCGGCCTCTAACGTTGTATTTTTAACGACCACCGTACCTTCCTACACACGGAATCATCATTATTATAAAACATTGAGGCGATTCACGCCTGCAATATCCTAAACAAATCAAAAAACAACTAAACAATATATGCTTACCGTATTTACTAGCTAAATCATAGCGTTTTAATTTGACGAGTAAAAGAAAATTTGTTTTAATTAAAGCAAGTAGCCAATTAATTACTTTTTTATTTGAAAGAAAAGGGAACAAAACAGATGGGAATTTAGCTTCATTAGCCCGGGAACACAGACTACAACAGGGCAATAAATTGGCTAATGGTTCCGAGGAAAAGAAGAGGAAGTTACGTCTTAGAAATGGATTTAAAACTCGCACTAGTCTTGTCGCCGCAGTCGGGCTTTGGAATGTCGGGCTTAGGCATGCTTATCTATGATGACGTTTTTTCTAGTAAATGTTACATGGATCATATACCTTACTAGATCATATACCTATTCAGGATGATTTTTAAACACCAGCCATATTTTAAAGTGTAGTACGTGAAAATAGATCATTTTTAATTAAAACATATTAGTGAAAACCGAGAAATAATTTTTTTGCCGTAGTAATCCCGTACAAATCTGTGATCTGCTGACAGAATTTTGTATGGGAGGTTGAATTTTTTTCTCGGTTTTTACTTATTTTTATATTTTTATATTTCATATTTTTTATATTTTATATTTTTACCAAGTTTGTTAACCATGCACAGATTTTACATGGGACCCGATTTTTTTTTATTTAAACAGTTCGAGGCTGCTTCCGACTTCACTTCTTTATCGGGCGTAGCTTCGCGAATGCCAATCGTCGATTTACTACATGTGCATCTAAAATGTTCTTTTATTTTGATGAATCAGTTTCCAGTACAGAAATAGGATTAGGTAGAAGTGCCATGTGTCGGCCAGTTAAGCCTCTCGAGTCCTGACTTAACGGCGAGGCTTAATTTTGGCACACAGGAAACGCATATCCATACTTCCATACATACTTAAATACTAATATTATAAATGCCAAAAGTCTGTCTGTTCTTTCACGGCCAAACCGCTGAACAGATTTTGATGAAATTTGGTATGAATATAGTTGAAGACCCGGGGTCAAATATGGGCTACTTTTAGACGCAGGCGGAGCTGCGGTAAAAGCTAGTATGCTTATATATATGGAAACGCTGAATAAATAAATAACATTAGGTAGAAACCTAAACGCTGATAATACATAAAGAATCTTATTTAATAAAATTTCTTTGGTTTTCAGTCATTCCGCCGAAGGTCTTGGAACATCGTATACGACTTGGTGCAGCTGATACAGCTCTCCGTGACTGCCACGGCGTTGGCTCTGTACTACCTCATCTATTGCTACATGCAGCTCGTCTACTACACCTTGAGGAGTGCCCTCTACTTCCATAATGCTGATGGGTAAATCATATACCTTTTCTATTCTTTTACGTATATTTATTTCAATAATGTTCTAGTCATTTCTTTTAAGTTAACACACTGTCATAGCCCATTTTGTAGTTTTTTGTTGTTCCTAAATAAATAAATAATGTTGTGTTTTATCTTGATTGTGCTTTGGCTTTATTGAGAAAGTACTATTTCGATAATCTAATATTTTAAGAATCAGATATTTTCCGAATATAGGGTTAAGGGTATAAGGGTTAAAATTGCCTTCACTCGTAGTAGGAGAATATGGCACTCCCTAAACGCAATGTTTTCTTTGTTTTTACCGATCTTAATGTTAAAAAATTATAATAGTTATTCTTAAGGTAAATAAGAGCTTATTATTAACTTGATTATCATAGATTTGATAACTTTTTTTTCAGGCCCATGAAAGTTACGATAGGAGTAGTGATGATAACTTCAGTCGTCGTGGGTTTCAATCTACTAATACGAATGGAACGACTCATAGGGGTGTTTTGAAGACAAGGAGTTTTGAAAATATTTGTCGATTTACAAAAGTCGGCAGAACACAAATCCCTTGTGCTTTTAAATAAACTAACTGTAACTTGAAGAAATTAAAGTTGATGACCACGAAACGGTATTTTCCTCCCATGCTCCTTTAGAATGGTAAGTAGCGTTCGGCATTTCGCTTTTATCTTTGTGTGTGGTGACGGATTGTGCGGAACGTTCACTTTGCACCTGGACATTGTCAAATTGTTTAGTAAGTGATTAAAGCCCCCCTCGGGAGCCATTTCGCGGATGAAGAGGCACGGCGGAGGCTGCCGCCGACAACATTTGCTTGCCGGCCGTCGCGCGATGCGCAGCGGATACCCACGATCATAGAGCCATAGAGATTTCGCGCCGAATCGTGTTCTAAAAAGTTATGTGTGGTGTCTATGACTACTGAATTTGTGTAACTGTGATTTTTGTTGTGCAAAATGTTGCTGCATTTTAGGTGAGGTCTAATTGTGTTTACTTTTATTTTAATTTATTTCTCAGGATTTAGTTAATTCTAAGATTAAAACAATATTGTTGCAAAATTATTACTCGAACTTAAACTAAAACTTATGGTACTATTTACTAAATATTATTTTAAATAAATATAATGAAAAAAAATTAATTAAACAAAATCTTTAATAGCTGCATTAGTCAGTTAGTTATTCAAATAAGTATTATATTTATAAATTCTGTATGTTGTCTACTGTAGGTATAATAACTGTAAAGCTTTCCCAGAACGTTGTGTTTTCCGCTTTCGCACAGAGAGTCGCGTGCCGCGCCGCGTTCTCGCTTCAATGAAAACCGCCCGCCCTATGTGCGCCATGTTCATTTTATTGATGCAGGGTGCAGTAATAATGTCTTACTTCACAGACATTATTTCTGCAAACATTTTGCAGGGAAAATAGCACCCTAGCGAATTGTATTATTAATATTTTTTTTTTTTTTTTTTTTTTTTACGCTACTTGGAAAAATATTACTACTGAAGATATTGGGACTGAAAAAAAACCACAGATTTTTTTAAAGTAAAATGTAACACTCACCACGCATACAAATGATAGTCAAAAAGCGCGGGAAACGTTTAATCGGGGGTTGACCATGGGTAGTTTCTTGAAATAAGGTAATTCTATAGTAGTTATTAAAAAAAGGCTTAAAAGACATACCTAAGTATAATCGCAGAGAAGATAAACCCTTATGTGTACCCTGATTCTCTCATAAGAGCGAATAGCAAATCGATCTATATTGAACCCTACTCGTATGCAGGTTATACTTCAATAATTTTTACATAAACTTACGGGTAGACGTAATTTTCATATTTATATAATACGTGTAAAACCTTATCTTAGTCTTATTAACCAACCAAAAACAGGAACGGAACAGTTATGCTGCATGTAATTAATTGTTTAAATCAGACGCGCAGAAGAAATTATATTTGTACTAGTTCTGTGACCCCGCTACGCTCGAACGACGAAAACCATCTACCATTCGACTCGATCCGATCGCTGCCAAATTTATGATTACATAAAAAAGTAAAGACTGAACCCTTTATCCATAAAAATATCAATTTTTCGTTCTTCTTGTAGAGTCAAAATGGCTATTGACTGCACAATATTAAATTTGTCCAATATTTAGCCATCTGTATTGCCCGGTTATTCGCCATCAGTCTTCCATAGTGTAAAAGACGGGAATTTTTCGTTTAGCCTCTTTTAACTAAAGCAATGATCTTAAGCTGCTTTATATCTAAGAACTGATTGACGTAAAGAAACGAGACAGAAGTCAAAAATAGATTATGAAACGTTTGTGAACTTTAATGAATGTGAGGTACAACCGGCGATAAATCCGCTGTTTCTTGTTTCTTTATTATCTAATTTACATTATTTTACATGTGTATTGATGCGAGTTAAATTGACATATTACGGTCCTTAGATTAGCAAAATATTAAATAATTGCCTTGTATCAAAACATACTATTGGTACACTCAATTTAGTTCCAAATTAACTTTTGTTAAGATGTTATTTTATCGCAGTAATCTTTCTTAATAAGGGAAATGGATTTCGTGGTTCTATCATATACCCTTGTCGTAATTTGATAATTTGTTAGCTTATCATTGCGTAGCCTGTATACAGTACAGTGCTACACCTAGATTTGTACCAACTATAAAATATGCAATGCAAAAATACATATTATTTCTAAAGAATTTCTGAATAATATCAACGTTAGTTGTTGTAGCGTCTTTATTTTTTGTTTGCTTGAGTTCTAATAGATGATTTAGCACTTCCACCTGTTCAGTAATCAATGAAAGCTTCGAAACCGAATTTCCGAAATTGTGTGAAGAATTTTGCTGTTTACCGCTTGCTATTCCACAGTTATAAGCACTAGACTTCTTTCGACAAGTTTTAATATTATTTTAATTTTAGTTACTTTTTGAAATTATACCTTTATTAACTGAGAATTGGCTGATGGTGCTATAGAGATGCTTAGAATAAAACTTTTCCAGTCATTTTTGAAACTTATCTTCTGGCAGCCCGGCTGACTGATGACCATAATATGTCGGTAGTAAACGGCACTGCCAGTTGTAGGCTTGGCAACGTCACTAGTGGTAGTCATTGCATAAAAAATAGGGAAACCATTATCTTTTTCCTTTCTTAAAAAAGTTTATTTATTTATTTATTTATAAATCTTTATTGTACCACAAATTTACAATTGGCGGACTTAATGCTAAAAGCATTCTCTCCCAGTCAACCATTAGGAAAAACAGAAAAGTTATGTGCGGCGCGAATTATTTTAAAAATACAATGAGAGAAACAAAAAAAAACACTTAACTGCTAAATAAACATACATAGATTTACATACAGTATTCATAACTATACATATACATACATACACATAAATAAAAGTTCATTATTAATAGATGCTTTGTTTGAAACTCATAAGGAAATTTATATGTTTTCTCAACCCCTAGTATCTCTCAATCCAAAGTTTCCAAGGTGTGAGAAAACGGCGACATTGGTACTAATAGGTCATTCGTCAGTTTATCGTGAAGACGTGTAAAGCCGAGATGTCACGCCAGGCGTGGCGCTAACGGTGCGTTCCGCTCGGCGATACTGCACATGTCGTTTGGATAAATGTTTTTTCATAACCTTTAAAATCCCAAGTTTCCCCGGTAAATACTTATCTGATAGTCGACAATCGCTGCTTCAGAAACCTCTATTCCATTCTAACACGTTCACTGCCGGAAACGCACATGTTTGTCGTAAACAATTGAAAATGCATTGTTATTGGCAACGAATGTGCCAACCCATTGAATAAATCCAATAATGAATTTATTTCCACTTCTAGTACCTACCACTCTGGTTAGGGTTGCCAGGTCGTCAAACCCAATAGCCGGACAGACCAGCCAGTTTGGCCGGACATTTGGCTAAAACGGCCGGACACCCTACATTATTGAGGATTTTGTGTCTCAGTATTTAAAGCTTTTCTGATTATTACCATAAATCTTGTTAAATTAAATAAAATTTAAAAAGCCTAACAAAAACCGGACAAGCCGGACACCGTTTATTTTGGCCGGACACGCAATCAAAAAGCCTAACTATGTCCGGCTTTATCCGGATGCCTGGCAACGCTAACTCTGGTCAATCGCATCACACATACAATGAGTATCGTTGTCTGACAGTTACCCTTGGGGTGCAGAGAAAAGACTTTTGGCGGGAAGCTGTGGAGAGCAATATCGGCGCAGTATTTTATTTTCCAAAATTTGTGTTTTTTTGAGTGTTTGTGCATAATAATGATGGATTATTATTCGTAAAGTGTTCTATAACAAGCGTGAGTGTTGGGAAGTGTTACAGTGTTTGATTTATGTGATTTTCATGCTTGTTGCCAAAAGCTCCTAGTAATCGCTAAGCGCAGCCTGATTCTTCTGACTAGACTTGACTAGGACTTGACGAAACCACACTGTAGAACTAAAGAAGATAGAAAAATTAAGAAGGGCTATAAAGGACTTATATGCATGGCCGTAAAACCCATAATAACAAAAAAATATGCAGAGAAAAACTTTGTTGGTGCAATGTAATTAAATATTACTATACTTTTTGTTCCACCCTAATCTCTCGGTCGATTTAAATCTCCTTTTTAGTTACTCTGACAATACCTAATGTAAAGTTATATACGATGGTAAACAATGTAGAGCAATCAAGATGAAGAATTTCTTTCTCGTATCCTACTGGTAGAACGGGTAAGTAGCACGACGAAAGGGTTAGTTTTGCCAGCTTCAAAGGTTGTGTTAAAATTGTAACAGTTCAATTGTAAAAGATGCGCGAAGAGCCGACAGTAGAAGCGTCCAGCCGCCAGAAAACACTATTTCGTACAATAATTTTAAATTTATAAAAAAACTATGTCATCTCACATTTGACAACTATTTGGCATTAGTTTTTTATTCGCCTACTACGAGTGAAGGAGGCAAAAGAATAAACCATTCGGCCGGACATGGTCATTTTTCTGGATAAGAAAATTAATTATTTTTTTATTACTCTAATTGCTAATTCATAATATCTGATCATGGAGTAATTATAAAGAGGAGATGCCATAATAAGCGTTGTGTAAGAAAGCGTTTGTGAGGCTACACGGGGCGGAAGGCAGACGTGCGGGGTGCTTGGTTTCGGCCGTGGCTCCAATCATAGAGCACGAGCAATGACAAGCTCCGCCCACTGCGGTGTCGGCGAGGCGCCAATGATTACGTCACTGCGCCATTTCAAATGGCATCTCCTCTTTGTAATACTTAATGTATCTGATACATTTTGAGGTAACAAGGAACCTTATTCCTACTAGCAGAAAAAACATCAAGCGTTTTTGAAATTTTCATCTACGAGTATTTCCTATTCCGGAGAGTGGAGAATAGAGGTGAAAACTTCCAAGAAAGTTGAAAACTTGTAAAACTTGCAGAAACTTTATATACTTACTATATATATACTCGTACGTCGCCGTCGTTGCTTCGTAAGATCATAGAGTCAGCTCAATTACTTCCAACAACGGGGGCACCCAGTCGCCCAGAGCTACCAGTTAATAGTATACTATTAATTGATTAATTCCTATCTACGCATAGTATTAGTAAGCCAGAGCGTGTGATCTGGATGTCCGTTAAGCTTAATCTTTTTGTTTTAATGAGAAAATAGTAAGTGGGATAACAATGATGTGGTTGGTAGTAGGGAAATGCAATATACAGCTATTTTAAGAGCTTTTAATATACATGCATTTTATTTCTATCTAACATCAAGTATAAGCCAATTAACTCGAAGTTCAGTGTTTTAATGATGCGTTAGTGACAAAGTGAAGAGCGCAAAACAATACTTGGTAGACCATAGATTTAGGAACTTTTTGACTATCATAGTCCAAGACATATTTTGTGTCCCACATCCTAACTAAAAAGTACTTTTGTACACCATTTTTTCCCACTGACCAACTGACAACACACGCTTTTGTTACTTATACATACATTACCTAAAATAAGGCCTTATTTACACATGCAAGAATACTTCAGCAAGTTTGCCGTCTTACAGTGTGTTTGACAGCAACTTGCAGATGTAAAACTATACATTTTCCTTTGCAAGTTGCTGCTGATTTTTTTATTTCTGGCAGTTTTCAGATCTAGCATATTTATTATTATATTTATATAATTTATGCCAGAAAACTTCTGCCAGAAATATTCTGCCAGAATTATATATGTATATATATATAAATATATATATATATAGCGTATAATATATATATATATATATATGCGTACCTAAATCACCTGATTACTTGATATGTTTTCGTGCTACCGTAGGCATATTAAGCCGTTGTTCCCGCCCGGCTGCCATTAGTAGCCCATGACCTTTCGTGTACGTAACATTTTCAATTTAAAAATATTTGTACAAACTATTACGACCGCTCGCTATTTAAAACAGAACAAATTAAAATTAAAACTATTACCCAAATTACTTGTACTCATAATAAACATTGTTTACATATTGGCTAATTGGTCGCTAATTACGAGGCTCCTTGACTGCGACCCAGTTGCGAGCGGGAAGCGGTAATGAGGCCGCTAAGACTTCGGAAGCGCCGAGGCCGGCTGTTATGACGGCTTGCACAATGTGAAACAATATGTATGGCGGAGGATGCCATACTAAAATAGTAATTAAGTGTGAAAAGTTGTTATAAATTTCGTGGCTGATGTTTCAAGGAAAAATTGGCCGATTAAAATATGTCTTTTGTAACCTGTATTATGGAGAGGGCGGTGCTCTGTGTTTATGAGAACGTACAGAAATAAAAAGATCCGTAGGAGAACGAAAGCTCAGCGGATTAGCTCTTTGAAGTGGCAGTGGGCAGGACACATAGCGCGGAGAACCAATGGTCGATGGAGCAGAAAGGTTCTCGAATGGCGACCACCAATCGGCAATGGTGCAGCGTTGACAAAGGTCTGCAGGCTACTGCAGATAGCAACCGGTCATTTTGGAAATCATTATGAGAGGTCTATGTCCAGTAGTCGATTGACTGCGGCTGAAATGATGATGATGTTTTTCACTCACCCGGTGGGTATTAAGTCTTTCCATATTGTCAATGTCTCTATATTTCGCCATATCGGACAACTTGCTCTCAAACTTCCCTATGTCGCCGCGCATTATATATGTATGCGGTTTTACTTCTTTACTTTACAAGTGTCAAGTTTTAGCATTAATAAAAAAAACACTTTAATCATTAAACTTTATACTATAAAGCTCAAACGTATTGAAAATAATTTTACTTAAATAGCGCCAATAAAAAGACATCAACGAACACAACGCTACGTGAGCGTACTCGTAGAAGCGCGACATACGACGTGCTACAACCATTGAAATATTAGTTAGTCAGGGGATTATCTGGTATGGCCAATTGTTTTGTTTTAATTAAAAGTTAAAAATGTTTTTTTTTTTAATTATATAATTTTGTGCAATATATACCTATTTGTGCCGATTAACTTCAGCTATTTCTCAAATACTATTTTGCTAAATCGAGGTTTTAAAGTTACGGCTCTCGGCTGACAACACATTGTTTTAAAATGTATACATAATGTAGTATCCATACTAATATTATGAATGCGAAAGTCTGTCTGTCTGTCTGTCTGTCGGCCAAACCGCTGAACGGATTTTGATGAAATTTGGTATGAATATAGTTGAAGACCTGGGGTCAAACATAGGCTACTTTTTGACGCAGGCGGAGCCGCGGGAAACAGCTAGTATTTCATAATTACTTTATAATAAAACAAAATAATTTTATTTACATAATTTTCATTTATTATTAAATATGTAAGTATGTTAATAAAATTTGTAGAGATTTATTTATTTGCAATATTTTGCAAAATAATTAAAACATGTCTTAATATTCGAAATTCTTAACGATTGCGATGAATAATCGATTTAAAAGATAAGAAATCCGCTTAAATAAAATAGATGATTTCAAAAAAACGCAAAAAATAAATAACATTTACCACGCTTTTTATCACAGTCGGAGGTTAACAACGTTGACGCGGAAAAATCGGAAACCAAGCATATTTTAATTATTGTGATCCACCTAGAGACCTATTTTAAAATATATCAGTACATAGTGAATTAGTTAAATTTAAATACAATTAATATTAATTTCGTGAACTATTGAGATATCTCTCTGATACATTTCCCCGCCAATCAGAAGTTTATAAAGAACCACACCCCGAAAACTCCATACGTACTCTGTCCGCACGCGCGTCACGTCAATTTATGTGTCACTCAAGTCGTAGGGTTGATTATTTACCGTGTCTGCGTCATATTTATCCGTCGCGGCCGCATGCAGAAGTGTTAACCTTTCATTGTTTTACTCTTGATTTTTACCCTTAATCTGCGCGGTGAGATGCGGTATATGTTTCGGGTGGGAGGGTGTGAGTGTCCGTTCTGTACGTTAGTACTATTAATAATTCTGTGGTAGAACGTAGAAGGCGAGAGAGACAGTAGAATTATCGGATGCAATGAGTGTATTCTCATGCATGGGTCAACTACGGGTACAAAGCTGACAGTGTTTAAATAATATCCTCTACTAGATGTTACAATACTAGCTACTTCACTTCCTCGGCGGTTAGCTTCGGAGTTCGGATCCGCTTTCTTGCTTTTATGTCGCCACTTCACCCGGTATTCGACATCCCTGATAGTGAGTCCATTAGCACGCACATCCTGCTTTACAACGTCTAATCAGCTCTTTTTGGGCGCTCCCCTTCTACTAGGCCTCGGCGGAGGCGGCATGGCCAAACACTTGTTCCAAACGTAGTTGTCGATTTCCTTAAAACTTTACCTACCATTGCAGGCGATTTTCTTAACGAAGCATCTTCATCTCCATATAAACGGAAAAGCGGGCTTCATACGTGAGTTGATTGTTAACTTACCCATATAGAATTATTTGATTCAAGACAACGATATTGGGTGAAATTGATAAACTATTTTTGTGATCTATATTATTAACTCAAAATCAATGATATTTATTCGCCTAACCGATATTATGTCGAACGAATATCAATCCTCTCAGGGGTTTTGAGTAAGTCAGTACTGATAGTGTACGTATCGAACGAATATCAATCCTCTCAGGGGTTTTGAGTAAGTCAGTACTGATAGTGTACGTATCGAACGAATATCAATCCTCTCAGGGGTTTTGAGTAAGTCAGTACTGATAGTGTACGTATAACTACAAGCCAAGCTTACAAGAAGAATATTTTCAAATAATTTTTATTCCAGAATTTTTGAGTTGACTTACATCATACATTATTAAAGCGGAAATTTGATAACAGTGGCGTGCTTCTCGCCAGATATGCAAGAGTAACGGGTCGATTTAATCGCGAACCGATCACGAACCATATCGATTATAACCGAGTAAACGACTCTGATCTCATAGATATCGATTGATTGCGCTCCCAATCACGACCGCCGGTTCAGAGTTCAGCCGATTTGTCGGTGAATACAGACAAATGCAAATTGGACAGCTCATATTGTTCTCATTCTCATTGACAATTTGAGTATTGTAATTGTATGTTTTTGATGGTTGTGCCCCTAATTGAGCTCATGGAAAGATCGGATCTTTTTTTTTTACATCTATAAAATTGGGGTTTGTTTGTCAGCTTAACAGTTGTATGAAATGTTGTTATTTGTAGATGATTTTATAGCTAGCATTCAAATAGGAGCTGTCCTACTTAAGACAGATCTTACAATACATATACCAAATAATACAAAATTAGAAAATGTAAATAAAAATATTAGGTTAGATTATATAAAAGATTTTTTTTGTATTATTAGTGTACTTTCTTCCTGCCTGAACTGCCTCTATGGTCCAGTGGCCTTTGACCCATAGGTCGCGGGTTCGATTCCCACGGGAAGCATTACTTCGTTTAGTTGTTTTCAGTTTGGTTAGGACATTGCAGGCTTGAATTACCCGATTGTCTAAAAATAAATGATTCCGTGCTTCAGAAGGCACGTTAAGCCGTTGGTCCCGACTGCCATTTAGTGGTCGTTAAAAACATCATGATCCTGGTTTCTCTATTAAAATGGTTACGGAGGTCAGACGGCAGTCGCTCCAATGTAATAACTAGTACCGCCAAATCTAGAACCATGATTAAAGCGTACCCTAGGCTCCGAAGCGCAAGCTGACGACGAAACTAGGAATAGACGCTAGGATGAACTTCTTTCGCGTTTATCATAGTTTCATGATAGATAACTGTAAATATTTCGCTAAACTTACTACAATACTTTACTAAAATTGTTCACGCAATGAGACTATACTTGAACTTTTAAAATCATGAACCCAATAGATGTAATTGACCTGCCATTAATTGCCATGACGAAGGGCTATGCTCGAATCGGTCCAATTTAACGGGTCTCTCTCTCATCTAATCTAGAAAAGAAATATTTAGGGAAATAACAGATGTAGGTTTGGTAAGTGTGATTTTAAAACTCTTTTTTTGTAAAAAAATATTTTTCTCAAATTTCCTTTCCCAATGGTTTTACTTTCTAATTTACTGGAAATAAGGTAATGTAGATGTTAGTTATTTGCAATTGTTTATTGTTTAAATTTAAGAGTAGATACTTTCAACGATGAAAGTATACTTTAAAGAGAGGAGAAATCTCAATAGCAAATAGTAAAGTACCTATGTTAGTAAATACACAGACTTGGCGAAATGGAGGAGAAAGAGTAGGAAAGCAAACCAACCAGGAAGGCGCTGAGATGAGAGAGAGAGAGTAAATACACATAAAATTATGTAAAAGCAAAAAAAAAATCAGATGCTATGTGGGGGGGGGGGTATTTTTATAAATACTTACATCTACAAATTTTGCGTCCCAAACATTACAGGGGCAAATCAATATTAAAATAGTACCAAGTAATGGGAGTAAATTGAACGAAACCGCAGAAATCAATATAGATATTGACCCGCGGCCGGCCTGTCATTATCTGTCAGTGTCTTTTGACCCCGCCGTATTGAGCGGCCATTACACTAGACGTTGAAACTCCTGCGCACTCTTTAACTATTGTGAGGCGGTTATTTTATAGGATTGAAGTTTAATGTATGGATTACAATGAGATTATATAACCTGATAGACCACTTAAACACGCGTACAGTATAGCGCGAATTCTTGAAATAATATATAGTGTTAATTATATGGGTTCCTTTATTTAACCACGGTTGCTATAGTTTAGAACAAATTAATTATACACAACATTCAACCAATGTATTTGTATTAAAAAATAAGGGCAGAATGGATGGCCATTTACATTTTACCTGGTAAAAGCTTGTAGGTTTTTAATTCACCAGTATTTTGATTTTCGTTTCCCGATAATACGAATATTTCCTTTATTTTCTATGGTGTACAATCACACTCGTGTAAAATTCTAATGTATAAAGGACACAATCTGTGTACAAACATGTACACAGGTTGGTTCTTAAGTATTTGAAACAAGGTCTAAAATTGAATACAATTGTAAACGAGTTAATGCTCGTAACTGTACGATGACGAACCATATTTAATTTTTTACAGTAAGTTGGCGCCTACCACGATGTCATTCTAGGTTGCTGGTGATGTGGAAAGAATGTTATTATTTTGTAACGTGTCGCTGACTGGAGTAATATATGGCGCTAACACCCCACATATAAAAATACTATATGTAGAGTTTTCATTCCTTTTATAATTGTAAAAAAATTAAAATACTAAACAGAAAATATGTACCTATGTAACTTAAAAGTATTAAGTACTTAATTTACAGTAAAAATTATACTTCGAGTCAAAATGGCTGACTCTTCAGATTCCTTTAGACCAATAAGTGGACACGGTCACCGCCCTATCGTTGACCGCGAACAGATCCTCAAACTACTTACTTAAATTAATGCTAAACTATCTTAGAATAAGTGTCAAGCCACGCGCAATGTAAGGTTCCATAGTAGCAGTCTCAATAATTAAAAGAATTTAAATTTAAATCACACCTAGATAATGTACTTTAGCAGATATAACAAGAAGCCCGATAACCGAGCGCGGCGCGCGTATCCGAAGTACGAGTAGCTAATGCGCGTGTCAAATGACGGCAAGACGCGACTCGACCCGTATTGGTCACCATTAGTGGCATATTATATTACCACGTTAAGTCGTTTGGTCATGTAAATAGTTAACAATCATTAGGCTGCGTCAGAAGCCTTTAGGAAAAATCTGACAGTTTTGGACACCCATGATCCTGTTGGTCTTACGGAGGTCACACAGCAGTCGCTCCGTTATAGTAACCAACACCAAAATCAAGGTCCGTCTCGAGTAATAAGCGTTTGGACGAAGACGAATAAGAATTTAATAATGATTTAATCTAATAATTAGTTACAGCCTTATCGACAAAAGGCAACCAAAGATGAACCTCGGACGAAATACATTTGGTCAAAATAGTATAAAAATGTATGTAATTTTTTAATTTTATACTCAATAATTGTACTTCCATAAAACTTTTTGTATATAAAACATAGATACAAGCTTCAAATCTTGAACAATTAGAGCAATGCGTTGTCTAGATGCAATTTTTACGTGCCTACTTCGTACACACAGTTGCGTCGCCGTCCTCTGTTCTCGACCGCGGAGGTCCATTCTTGCACCTCGCTGTACGCACCGACCAATCAAGCCCTGACGTTACTCAACGATCTCATTGCACAGCTCCCTCAGGTCGACATATTCAATGTAAATTTAAATTGTTTCATATCTGCATGTATTCGTTTTTTGTCAATTATCAACTAATTGTACTTATTTAACTCACTATAAGTACGTCTTGGGAAACTGTAAGTGTAGTCCGTAGCTGTGAATAAATAAATGCCTAGTGGCACAAAGGCTCGATGCCTTAGGGCCGACAGATATGGTGCCTAAAGGGCCTGCTAATAGTGTGAATGGTCATAAAACCTACTATAAAATTTTCTTTTCATGTTAAAACAAATCTGAAACGAAGTCACGGCAAGTTTCATAAATAGCGCCATTTTGATATGGGAAATGTCAAATGTCAAAATATGTCAAACTATCTGCTTACGTGATGCTTATTTCAATGGATTGAAATTTCACATGTTTTTTATTAAAAATATTATTACGCGTAAACTATTATAAGTCTTAGGGCAGTGATAATTTCCTTTGAAATTAGTTATATTTACTACTGTCATGAATTTTTCAGGTGTCCAAATGCAACGGTTTTCCCATAACTGGTTGGGGACACTCACCTCTGATTTTGTTTTCAACGTTATAGCTAAATATCTGATAAACGAAACCGTTAATCGAAAAACACTCTGAGAGTACTCAATATGTTTTTAAGAGACCTATTAAATTATACATTATTTCAACCCCCACTTAACATGTAGAGGAGGTACCCTTAAAAATATGTTTCATATTTTTAACTAACAGTTCGCTCCGCGTGAGAAATATGCATAGGCATACCAAATTTTAGCACACTAGGTCTAATAGTCTCTGAGAAAAACTTAAGACAGACAGACAGATAGACGTGACGAAACTATAAGGGTTCCTTGTGTTTACTACGGAACCCTGAAAAAAATAGTTTATGAGCCTGCTCTAAAAAGGCTTCATCCAAGCGTGTTTTTCAGTTGCGTTCTCAGTTTACGCTTCAGAGCCTATCGCGCAGTAATCATGGTCCTAGATTTGACTATTTCAATACAATTGATGATTTTGATGCAAAATATTGTTATTATTATTAAATGATTCGAATACATTTCGTAAATCTATGCATTAAATTTAAATCTATCAAATAAACACCGTTTTAAAATAGTTTATTTAATGTGTAACAATCGCGAAAACATAAAAAAAAACATTATTTAAGTCTATGGTTCAGAGGGCGTAGGGGCAATAGTAAAAACCGCGCCCTTTGTTTAGCCAACGTTTGTTTGCTCGAACCGACAACCACGTCATTAGAATATATCACGTTTCTTATTCGATTCGACCTGCCCTGTAATTTCACCACTAAAGGAAAAATGGTTATTGTTCTTTGTAATACGCAAAGATCAATTGGTTTGGTTCCTTTTTTTAGATTACTACAATTTGATACAGGACTTACACGATTCAATTATTATATTCTATCTTTTTTGTTATGTTTGTGAAATGGTGTACCCTGACTACCAACGACCAGATGCTGCGGCTACAGCTACTAACAAATCTGGCATTTATTGAAGTATATAAATTATTTACACGTGTGATAGTACTTTTCCTAAAGTAAGGATTTATTAACTGACTGATTCATTGACTGAATTTTTTACGGCAGCTGAAATTAGCTTGACTCTACAGTGTACCTTCATGAGAAATGCAATTAATTTATTATTATTCAATTTATCATTAATACTGACGAGATCCGAAAAGAGGGTAATCATTTCTTTAATTTCCTTTTGGCTCGGCGTAGTCGTTGGGTATTATTCTACTCAATTTATTTTTATCATTCATTCATTTCACTACCAGAAACAGAAAGATTTTTTAAAATTCGTTTTTACATAAATAAATTATAAGCCTTTGAAGTTTGGTGGAAGGGGAAACTGTCAAAAAACAAGAAAAGGATGCTTTGTGTGTGCAGTGACGTCACTGCCACTTGGTTTCGTGCGTACAAAAGAGATCGCAAGACCATGCTCCCACTTTTCTTCTTGAAAAATCTTTAAAATCCAATTACTGCCTTAATTAACAACTAATTTTGTTGTTGTTTTCAGAATCTGTTACTTTTTAGATTACATATTGTTTGGCATGCAAATATTGCCCAAGTATGAATAAAGTAAAGTACCCTGAAAATTTTTGTTTATAAAGAATGGTTACTAAATTATGTTATAACATTGATTTGCTCGAATTTGATGAGACAACCCCAATGTCGAGTAGGAACTCCTACAATGGTGGTCGTTTTAAACAGAAAAACAAGCTGCAACGACGATATCTATCGATTGCAAACTCCGTTACAACGAGCGGTGAACAATTACCACGGCATGAAAACTGAATTAATGAACTAGTAGGTACCACGAAAAATTGCTTTGAACAGGGGAATAAAGCACTATTGGAAATCCTTGAATCACGAAGTCCTGCGGCGAAATACCCTCAAATTGCAATTAGTTACCGTTATACCATTAGACTCACGAAATGTTTTCGCAATGCAAGAAGATGCAGAAGCAAAAAAATAAAAATACAATCTTAGGTTTGCTTTCCAATCTGCCGTGGTCATCAATTGAAATTTAAAACATATGCATCAGTAACCCTGCCTAAGCTGAAGTGTATGTTTTTTTTTATACATGATATATTTTTTTTGTTGCAGGCTTATGGTTATGTGTAGTTGCGTTTTCATTGTAAAAGTAAGTAAACTTTATGTTTATTTTATTAAATTATTCACTTAAAATAAATACTGATTTTCACACAATTTATGATCACAGTATAAATGTATGTGAATAGTACTTTATTCCCGTTCCATCCAACTAATTTCTTGGTACTCGAGACGCAGAAGATCGAAGAAAGCAGGAAAGTGGACTTGGGGTCTGATGGGAAAACGGAAATGGATGTTTTGTTACGACATTGCAGGCTTGAATGATCTAATTGTCTGTGTTTGTTAAAAGAACCACGTCGGATGCCAAAAGGCGGTTCCGATAAACTCTTTCACCAGGGTTTACATAGTCAATTGACCATGTAGCCTAGTCGATACAAATTAATGAATGAGATGAGAGAGAGAGAGAGGGAGTAATTAAAAATCTCTTATAATTAACAACGACTGTACTAAATTACAAAAATTAATCATAATTGTGACCTTCACTAGAACACCGAAGCAGCGGCAAGCCTCCACGACAGTTCATCATCTGCGGAGTCGTCAGAGGCGTCCACGGAGGTGTCCGTGGTGTCAGTCAGCTCCTCATCCTCAGCCTCCTCAGAGGATGTACTGGAGGGCTCCGGGGATGACCCAACTGACCCTGTGCCTGTCACTAATGCTAAGGTAAGAACAGATTTATTTATTAGGTACTTATAAATGTTGGAAAAATCCACCTAGGCCTCCCCCAAAGTTTTCCAAAATGACCAATCGGAGCCTACAAATATTTTATTGACGATTCAAGCGTTACTTTGCAAGAAAACTTTACTTATATCATGCTTCCGCCAGCAAATAGTAATATACCGCCCATGACTATTGTACCGGGCTTGGCAATGCAATCTGCGCATTACCAAGAATTTGCACAATTAAAACAGCTTTAAAACTAAAATTTTGGAAAATGAAAATGTGACCTAACTAAGACCGAATTTTCACGCTCCGTGTCTGATTGACACTTTAAAAGCAGACGTTGTATTGTATTTAACTAGTGTAGCCGCTCGATAGTCGACTATTGATAGACCATCGATAGCCTATCGAAAGTCAGGCAAAAACAATAGTATAGATAGATTATGGATACTATCGATAGGCCTATCGATATTATAACTGATTCTTAGCGAGTATTCACTAATGACAATGTAAGTAAAAAGTCCCAACTTGGTACTTACCGGTCCAATGATTGATCACAATATTTGTCTTTTTCAGAATGAAACAAGGGAAGCGCTGAAAACAGATGGCAGTGAGCAAGATCCTGTAAGTTTTTAATTTTCTTGATATATCGAATTCAAATCAAAATCAATTGCCGTAGCTTGAATTTTTATGTTTCGCCCATATGTCCATGTTTTCATAGTATTCAATATATTAATATTAATGTGTACCTGCGATATAATGTGAATGTAACAGCCGCACACCATAATTGCCACATAAGCAAATTTTCAATCTTAAATAAAAAAATCTCCGTTTATATTTTTATTTGAGTTTTAAGAATTTGTTAAATAAACCATTAATGACTCTAAATGCGGCGATAAGTCTTTATGTAGCTTCCGTGACCTGAAATAGAAGGGCTCACATGCACACACATACATGGTATTGGTATTTTGATAAATAAGAAGTACTTAGTTTAAGAATGTACCTGTAACCATAATGTTCACAACACGTGATAAGTTTACGCACCCATCGACCGTAAACATTTCACTTTCCTACGTTTCCAACTCAGCCTTGCTGTCATGAAAACAGTAGCGTAGTATAACAAATTAAAGAGCGCACAGAGGTTGACATTAAAGATAATTCTATTCTATGCCTAACTCAAAAGTCAACTGTATCAGCATATGTTCTCATTTCGTACGACGATGCTCATTGCATTTCGTTATAAAAAGTTTGAATATTTTTTTATTCAAACTGAGCTATACTACTGTATTTTATATAATAAAATTTAAATAAATAATATTACATTGAAGTTTTGGAATCAAAGTTGTACCCAAATTTGTTTGTATATTACTTACATATGAACCATTGAATTTTACAGTATTTTTTTTTTATCTAAGCATAGATTAAGGACAAATATTTTGAATTGGAATGGTAGGAAGATGCACTCACTCCACTGTATGTATTATCCGCTAAGGTTGTTGTTTTAATATTATGTCGATAAGGTGAATATTTGCTTTAGTTATATGCGTTTGTAGTCTCGTTATTTTATAATCCACAGTGCACTGGGCGCGAACATTCTTTTACTTGAAGCTTTCTTCGTAGAAATTATAAAGCAATTTCTTGACGATCTTGTTTTATCTTTTGTTACTGAAAGATAAATGAGATCCCAGTTCAACATAGTAATGGCACGCAATGGTTAAAAAATCTAGGTAGTAATAATACTACTCATTTTAAAAATACCATAATTATTTTCCATTTGTGTAGTCTAACAAAATGCTTACCTATGTACAGTTCCTCTTAACTATCTTATTTTCCTTTTGAGTGAAATGAAATATATGCTTTACAGATTAAAGTAGTCGGAATTGACTTATAATGGCTATTCTACTAAAATTTTTTTATATTTCATATCACAAATTTGAGTCCCTGAATTCGAAAACAGAAATATTTTTTTAAATCCGTTCTATATTAAATAAGTTATAAGCCTTTGAAATCCCGTGGAAGGGAAAACTGGCAAGAAACAAGAAAAGGACGCACTTAATGGTGGAGTGACGTCACTGCCACTTGACTTCAATTTACTTGAAATCAAAGAGATAGCAAGATGCTCCCACTTTTCTTCATTAGAAAACTTTAAACGCTTATTACTGCTTTAAATAATTGCCAATTTTGTTGTTGTTTTCGGAATCTGTTACATTTTAGTGTATGTATTGTTCCGTTTAAAAATCGTATCAAAATGTGAACACAGTCAAGTAGCCTATTCTGATCATATCATGCTTGCACGATTTCCACCTGGAAAGTTCTCAGAAAACCTTTCAAATTTTCATCGATGCGTTTGTAGTGACCCTAATTTTGTTACCAATAAAAACATAGAGTTATTACAATACATGCATTGCGGTAGCCTATTGAAACGTTTAGTTATACA
Organism: Euzophera pinguis; assembly: GCA_947363495.1. Taxonomy (NCBI): domain Eukaryota; kingdom Metazoa; phylum Arthropoda; class Insecta; order Lepidoptera; family Pyralidae; genus Euzophera; species Euzophera pinguis. Next base: position 7,113,583 of record OX376170.1, on the reverse strand, counting down.
TTAAAATAGTAATAATAATAGTAATCTGCGGTTAGGAATCCAGGTGACTATGTCAAGTCGCACAAAGCATAGGAATGGCACAGTATGGTTTGCGGCTTTACGTTACAATACATCCAAATTGTAAAGTTCTTGGTTTTTTAACTCTCTCTTTCATTCTGAATTTCATCATCATCTGAATGTAATTATGACACCATGACCTTACATTAGTCATACCACGGTATGAGTTACCATAACACTAGAATTTGATATTAAGTCGTACCAGGTACCACATACTCTTCATGCAGATGACGTAAAAGGCCATTCAATTTCATGAAGGTCAAAATTTTCTACGTATTTCTTTCCGACTGATAGCGCATACCACCTACATCCTTAAGGAAGTGTTGACGTCTAGACTGCCACCGCTTATTAAAAAATAAACCTTGAATATAATGTTTTAGCGGCATCCCTAGATCAAAGACTAATGTTTATAAAGCATGATGTTGATGGTAATAAGTTTATTTATTTTAGTAATAACTTTATGGGTCTGAAATGAAAGATCATTCAAAGCATATCTTTCTGCAGTTTTCTTTTTTTTTTGTGGCTAAAGCCAACAAAGCGCCTCGATACAACAAAAACAAACTACTCTGGTACAATTAGGCACAATTACCTCGACGGAATTGGGTGAAAGGTACTCGTAATGGCTACCAATTTACACTCATTATTCGACTATTGATAGAGTGATTGATAGAATTTTTAGTCTATTGGTGACTAATGCTGCGACCAAGATATGATTAGATACAGTCTGAGAGAATTATTTACGTTTGGCCGTATGAAGTAGGGTAGTGGCATTCGTTTTACGGTGATTAGCTCAAGATTAAGAATTTTTTGTGAACGTGTTTACAAACCTACTTTTATAAAGTGAAATTTATTCAATGACAATAAGTACAACCTATACAGTAACATTTCAATTTAATTCCAATCAGTTTTCTATTCAACAATTTAAAAGTGTCTATTGCATGTAGAGCACATCAAAAACTACATCCTTAATAACGAAAAGAATTTATATAATATATTTTCTGATAATGACAGTATTTATTTGGAAAAACATAATTGTTTTGTGACAGTGGTCCAAGAAATAGATAATTGCAAGTAAAATTGGGACGAAACATAACGTTATAATTGCCTATGTTCTAACAATGTTACGTTTTTTTTCACGCGTGAGCTACCGCCCTGGCCGCGTGGTGGTTTACCATAGATATGCGAGGTGTAGAGTAACATTGCTCAATTTCTGAATACATATGTATCGGTCTCAATGGAGAGGCCACTGTCTAGTGGTACGCTTGCGCAATATTACAATAGTGAGCACGTTGCGAAGGGCCTCTATGAAGATTATGTTATCAATATATTCTTCTCCTCTATTCGATTCGATAGGATGTTAACATAATGCATAATGTCTCACACAAATACACATTTTATTATTTCTTACATGCTTACTATTATCAAATTATTGCAGCTCAGATGTCACATTTTTATCTTAAACCTTATAAATAGTGAACTTAGGCACTGCACGTGAATGTATTATATAAGTAAGTAATGTATTCGTTGACATGAATACTTAATAGTTACACTCAACTGCCCTTAATTAAATTTGCAGTCTATTATCATTATGAATTACACTTTTAACAGTTAAACATGTAGGCAATCTGGATGGAGTTAAATTAGGATCGTGAGAAGTTTGATGTGTAATGATATTTATTCAAGTTTGATATTGATAAGATATGATATTTATTAAGTTATATTAAAGAGGCTTGCCATTGTTGAATAAGTCTTAAAATTTAAGGGGCGAGGGGCAAATAACCTGGCACTGTTTACTGACATATGATTTCTGATATATTTTTTATAGTAGAATATGTAATTACATTGCTCAAAGCTTGGTTATGTTTTGTAGAGTATTTTATAACTCACTGTTCATAACGTGGGTATAGATCTAGTTAAATTACCGGAAAAAGGAACTAATTTAGAGGCTCGATTACTTAAATTCTGTTTCATTCGGAAGTAAAAAAAAAACTAATTTTGTATCCAGTTTACTTATCGCAAAATTTTGTTTGTTAAGTTACCGAAAGTATTTTGTCTGTAAGGTTTCTGAGTAAAGTATTTTCAAAGCAGAAACGGATGAATTAAGGTCAGGTTCGAGGTCGCTATTGAATGCAATCGTGCTGTTTAATTCTTCTTTCTAACCGTGATGGCTAACAACCAAATTGAAAGTTTACGAAAAGTTGACAAAATTGATGTCATCAATTACCTTTTTGGTCAAGTACGTGAAGAGTAAAAACGGGGCACAATATTTTTATTATTTTTTTTAAATATATTTTAGCTTTAATCGTTGTGTTTTGGAACCTAATAAATTCATTCAAAAATACCTAATTTTGTGATTTAGGACTTTACAAAAATCTGACTTCTTTTTCTGGTCTTTCTTTCTCCCCAATAGAGAGATTTTTAGCTTTCTCCTTGGAAAAAGTCCAAACTAATGCAGGTAAGCTACGCACTGTTACACTAGTAATCTTTCTTGCAAATCTGATCCATTTTATATACGGCTCTAATGTCTTCCCAGAAGAGTACACAATTGCATATCACATTGATATATAGCTTTTATTAATATATTTCTTTCGTCCTCATCTTCTTGCCTCACTATCTCTTTTTAAAACTCCACCGAATATTCTTTTCTCTTTTTCCCCAAAGCTTAATTTTGTCCTACCTTCGTAAAACAATGCAGCAAGCAGTTTCACATATTGGTCATGTGCAGCCTCCTTCGAGTGTCAAGATATCCATCTGTGACCTGTCGCCGAGCGTGTGATGAAATAGCTGTAGCTTGGTTCACATTGCACGAACTATGCACACCAACTGTCTGCCCTACATCAATGCACTTCCCTTCCCATAATGCAATTTAGTTTAATTCATATAAGTGCGTGCGTTTAATTTTAAACTAACCGTACTTTGTTGTGAGTCAATAATACTATGGTAACTGTTTTGTAATTTGTTTCTGTCGCAAAAATGCACTTGTGAATAGCGTTTTCCATCATTATTAAGCCCACAATTTTATACTGAAAAAAAAAACAATCTTTATGATACTAGTAAATTAGCTAAAAGCTCAAACCAACCTGTCAATGGAATTATTATACGATACGTTTCTTGATGAGGTAAGGACCCCTAAAAGAAAACTATCGAAGGAGTATCTATCGTAGAATGGCAGTAACATCAATTTATTTATAAGGAATCTGCTCCAGATATAGAGCCCTGTATATAAAAACAGCACGCAGGATAATACTGAAAACTTATTGCTGGTCCATTTCATAAAAAAAAAAACAACTAGTTAGACGGATATTTCAATTGGAATAAAGCCATTACTTTCATTCAGTACATACTGTATTTTTTTCATTGAAAATTGTTGCTTCATTATATCTCAGCATCTTTCATTCAGCCCGTACTTACAGTATTTCTTTGTTTGTTTTTCATTCAAAATTGTTGCTCTATCGCCGGTTGTACTATATATTTTATTTTTATCAATTTGTCAAAGTGTAGCGGCGAGTGCGCGCAAAGTAACCATCAAGCGATAACTCCACTGGCCTAATTTTATAATGCGTGCAGCGGCGCCGCCCGGCTCTGCCGCCATCGTGCGAACCGCCCTGACACAGTTCTTCAACTTTTTTGTGCAAAACTTTCCTAGGGTCGTGACTGTGAAATGCTGCAATGCTATCGCTAATTCGAGAGTTTGTTTTGAATTTTTTTATTGGATCGATAATGGATGCAATCTAGAGGATTTTGATCGTAATGGGTTTACTTTTGTATCAGGCCAATTACTGGGGATACAATGACACATTAGAAACTTAACTTTGTTTTTATGTTCACCTTGATTTATGTGTTGTACAAGTTCAAAGCCATTTATATATCAGAATACAGCATCCTGCATTATTAAGTGATAATAGTTTACTAACAAATCGGCTTTTACGGAAGTGTTTTACGTAATATACAGGCATTAGTCATGGAATAAAATCAATCAATAACGAAACGGGCAAAATTATCGCTATTACAGAAAACCGATATTGAGATATGAAGCCAGAAGCCACGCTTGTGATGCAACCGGGATAAGGCTAAGATTATGACGAGGTAGACTGTAAGACTGCCTAGTCGGAAATTAGTACAAAACGTACTATATCTAATTAAATTGAAAATTGGCAAAGTGTTCATTGTAGAAGTGTTTGTAACTAGCAAGATAATCATCTCTTGTTTTATACGTCAAATTAAGACAATACTTTGTTTACATGTAGTAATTGCTTTATTGTAAAATGCTGGCAGTCAAAAGTCGCGTGAGGAAGCTGGTTGTTAGGCGTTATTTATCTCAGGGCTATCAGTTTGCACAATGCCCGTGCTTATACGATAGCATCTCATGTGGAGTCCATCGCAATATAAATAATACACTACACGTAGCCTTATCGACACCTTAATGAATGGTTCGCAAGAACTGAATGACTTAAGCCGACGATTTTTGTATGGTGTTATGTCATAAATAAATTTATGTGTGTACATTTTGTGATGTTTATTTTAAATATTTTTTCCAAGTTAGTTGCGAACTTCCTTTACACGCATAAGAACAAATATTTAAAAGCAGAAGAACACATAAAGATGGTTGGCAACGCGCTTAGCGAAATCTGTGGCGTATTGAGTAACTTACCTGCCGCTACTCAGGAGGTCCTGGGTTCGATAACCGGCCAGGTCAAGATGGAAAATGTTCTTTTTCTGATTGGCCTGGGTCTTGGATGTTTATGACAAAAGTCTCGACCTTACTTTGGGGCTAATTCAATTTGTGTAATTCGTCCCTATATATAAAAAAATAGATTACGATGACCACCACGATGATCAGGCCGTCCTGTTTGCCTCAATAGTATAAACAATACGCGTAGTAACTATCACGCGTGACTCCACACTTACGAATACTTGAGTTGAAACTAAGCGAATCGCGTTTAGCGTACATAAAAATTAATGATTTTCCTTTACCTCAGGTGGTGTTCCTGTCAGAGAAAAACAGCTACATCCCCGTGAGTATCAAGCCAAGGTCCCCGGCTGCCGAGGGCCCGTGGAGGGAGCCACCGGCCTGGGAGCGAGAGTACCGGCGACACAGGACCAACAGCAGCAGGGTGCAATGTGAGTGCTTTGATTTATAATCTCTTTAGGCTGGTAGGCACGCCTCTTTTAGAAATGCCAGGTGAAATATCCTAGATTGCGAAATTCCATCTTTTTCAAGACAGTGCAGGCTTGGTTGCCGACTTATCTTAACACGGGTTTTAATACATTTACATATAGCTATTACCTATGTAAGCATTTAGATTAAATTTTTATGGGCACTGTGTGTATAATAATCTTTATAAATAATTTTACTATCAAAGTCTTACTTGATTTAAGTATTTATTTTTTGGACAATCTTTGAATAATACATTTCTTACATCTAAAAATGAAGCATTCGCTGATTTCATAAAACTAGATAATGCTTAAGTTAAACAGTAACTAAGAAATTATTCAAATGTTATGTTAAGCTATGGTTCGATAAAAATGTAAAACACTGTCCATAACTTGCATGTTGCAATGCTAAATTGAGATGCTATCACCCACTTCGAGGGCTATGAGCAGTTGTGCAACCCTTTGTTTGCACATTCAGTTTTTATTGGACCATTCATAGTGCACCACATATGAATAGAGCGATCTCGATAACTTTACTGTTCGAAGTTTAAATGGAAATTTGTTTTTTTTCAGATATCGAGGCGGAATGCCAGGACGATTTCATGAAGATCAGAGTTGGGTTTAACGGTTCTTTTGCTGGACTTGTTTACTCGGCAGGTAAAGTGAACTAGAACTACTCTAAATAACAGAAAGTAAGATAGGACGGTGGATATGGTGCAATCTTTTGTATCGGATTCAAAAGTTCCTTCCTCAATGAGTTTGGAACCGATGTTCATCTGAAATATACAAAATCTTAATTTGGGCGAACGTCCTTCACCTTCAGTCCTATTTACTATATATTTGAATAACATAAAATGAATGAATGAACACTTTATTGCAAAATGTGTAAGAATTAGCGAATAGTTTGTTGTTTGCGTTGGCATCTTCTATTCACCTTAGATAGAGCAAATACAAAAAGCGAAACAATTATAAGGGCTAACTGGCTAGACGTCATAACAGAGTCATTGTTTCGTCAGTCAAGTAGCGCGGAATAAGTTGTTCATAGGTATCGGCTAATATCTGTTGTCTCATCAGATGCATCTTCAGCGCAACAATGATGCACATGGATATAATTATTGTATAGTTTCGTTTTATATTACATTGATGGATGCCGCAATAAATAACATAATGTCCATTAACTCTGTCGGCTTTGAGAACTACAATCTGATAACTCTATAGTTTACCGCGCAAACTATATATAGTTTGAAACATCAAGAGGGATTACCGTATTTACCATATCTAGTTTACTTAGTAGAAAAACAGAATAAATCAGAGTAATAAAACGCTGTGCGTACTAAACTAACGCATATGTATTCTTAGGAATATTTGACATGTATTTTAGTAGTTCATCTTTATCCATATTCTTAATATAGGTAAGCATAGTAGGTACGTTTATATCTCTACTTCTACACGTTGATCTCTGTCTGAATCCTAGATTCATTGTACAAATTCCCACGACCTTCAAAGTATATACCGCCCTATCTGCCCTTGACGTAAAACCGAATAAAAACGTAAGATAATTTGTTCCACGAATATAAATGAATATTGAAAATGAAAAAAAAATTAAATTGATTTTAAAATCCCGCTGAGAAGCATGACATGATTGTTATGGAGAATTAGGAGTTATTACGGTTAGATTGACAGTTGTATGTACATACTTTACTTTATTCATTTATAATTATAAATGAATAAAATTAGGTGTAAGTAGTTCGCTTACCGAAAGAAAAATGCGAAGACAGGTAAGTACAACAGTGCTCTACAATATAATGTAAAATAAGTAAATGACTCTATATTTTAAATTTCGCCATAATCCTGTTCTAAATTATTATTTACATAAGTCAACATGTGATGTTTAATCTTGCCAAATTGTTTTTGTACTTTAAATCTATGAATAGCTGAAATAACTTCTCAGATTAAAACTAATAGTTTTTAAATACCAAAAACTCACACGGCTTTTTAGAATACGTATTCAGCTAACTGTAGTATTTATGTTGCATACAGATCAGAATCAAATATGTTAGACACGCACCATTGACAAAATCAACTTATTTCCGATGAAGGCACTATGTTATTCAGGCTATCTATATTAAATACACCGTTAAACCGGCAACGATATCCGTAGAACCGAGTATGTATAAGTTAGCTTAACATGCGTTTAAAAATAATTGACACCGCGGTGGATTTCCAATTGACGGGTAAATTGGCAACCTTATTGCCTAGATTCTTTTGTGTCTAGAAAATACATATTGTATGATAATTGTGTTGATGTGGCGTGAAATTTTGAAGCAAATCTACCGTTTAGATGTTAAGAGATCAGATAAACAAATTAGTTGATTGTATCTTTTTATACGACTTTTAATGGTTTGTCCGGAATCTAGAACAGCTAACTTGGTTTTGGATGGAAAAGTCAAATTTGTACATAATGCAAAGGAATATTATTTTTTTAAAGAGTGTCTATTTTCCAGCATGCCCTATATGCCCAACATTTAGAAAAATGATTAAGGATTAGCCCAATTTGAAAGAAAATATGGGTCTGAAGTGGGTAGGTACAAAAATATATATTTATACAGATGAAGAACGAGACTTAAAATACGGAGATCTACATAGATGTAGAGTAGGCATGCAACGCCGGAACTAGTTTCTCTGGTTAACAATTAGAAGAACGAAAGATATACATTTTGATTATCATTCTGGTAACTTGAAGTAATTAGCAATAGGACTAATAATTAAAAAAACATCGTCTTTAACAAGCGCCAAAATAGAATCTCGTGCAGGATTTTCTAAAGTTTACTGCTACATGTTTTTGGCCACTGACATTTTGTTCAATAAAAGCCTGTATTTTTCTGATTTATTTTCAGGATACTCGTACGACCCGGACTGCATGTACATAAACGGCACGGGACGGGACTACTACGAGTTTTACATCCAGCTGAACAGATGTGGTACATTGGGTAGAAACAGCCAGCATGATGACAACAGGAAGCATCCTACTGTGAGTTTATTCATCTACTTTGTCCTCATCACTTACCGTTATGCGGAGCTGGCTTTCCTAATCATGAGGTATTGGTACCGGTCGTGAGTTTTGTCTGTGTTCAGGCTGAGTTTTTACATGACTTTCGCATTTCATCAGCGATTCATGATGACATTCGTCATCCAGGTTGTAATTGGGCAGGCTTTCCCTCTCTTTAGGCAACCATGGAAAGGCACTTTTTCACTACATGGTCACCGAGGCGACCGATCATAAATCCAACCATCATCGTCCGTACCATCTCAACTCGCCTCTCGCCTCTGTCTCCCTTATACAGGATAGGTCTCGAAGCTTCCCTGTATACACTCATTTTGCACTTACTTTATCCTTAGATACGTATGAGTTTATTTTTCGTTTTGGTGAAAAGTATAAGGTGTGTGTGGACACCCAGGTTTAAATTTTATGAAAATAACGAAATATATTTGTTAATTTCAGAAAAATTTAATGTGGAACACAATAACGGTGCAGTATAATTCTCTGATCGAGGAAGAACAAGACGAGCATTTCAAGGTCACCTGCGAGTACGGATACGACTTCTGGAAGACCGTCACGTTCCCCTTTCTTGATGTCGAGTATGTGGTTTTTTATTTCAATGATCTTGTTGCGAATCCTCCCTTAGCTAATAAAATATATTTAATTTTGACCTTTCACATAATAAACATACTTATTTGGCAATTTCAAATTACCTACACATTAATTCTACACTTTCTGCAAATTAGTAGAAGATCAAAAGTCCAGATTCAAGGTGTGTCATCGGCGCTGGTTCGGACTAGATTTAGTTTTAAGGATCGGGCATGAAAAGAGCTGCGTTCTAAAACACAATGGAGATAGGCTGGGCATTTTTGTCACTATGTCCCCAGACCATAGAGCTACAAGAACCTCCAACCCCAAGAAAAATGACAATGTCATCCTGGGAGCAAGTAAAACATGGCGATTCGATCTATATAATATCTCTTTTACGTGTGCAATATAAGAAGAAGAGGTCTAGGCTCAAGCGAAGTCTAGAACAGAACACCTTTCTTTTAATTACCTTTCTACATATACTTACATAAGTATGATTAATTTTAAACATACACAAATATGATATATCATATTTGTGTATGCTTATAATTTTCTACTATATTTATTTATTTATTAAAACTTTATTGTACCACTAGTAAAAATACAATTGGCGGACTTAATGCTAAAAGCATTCTCTCCCAGTCCCAACCATTATGCAAAACAGAGAAAATACAAAGCGGCGCAAAAAAGCTTTGTGTGATATTTACAGAAGAAAAAGAACCCTACAGCTAAATAAACATACATATATTTACACAAATAGGGAGTATAATATACATACATATATATTTAAAGATTTTAATGCAGAGAAATTGTGATTCTGGTTTATAAATTAGAGAGAATTCATTAGATAAGCTTGAACCTTTTTCTTTAAGGCAAATTTGGGTAAAACATTCAACAGCCGAATGGCTATATCTGTTGTTGTACCCATCCTAACTTAACTGTTTCTTTTTTAACAAGTAAAGGTTGTCTGGAAGAGGTTGCCTAGCAATAAGTCCGCCTTTGCTCCATATTATAAGTTTTGTAAGTGTACAATTATTTATGTATGTGGTCAATCAAGATATTTTGTATTGTATTACCATAAATTTCAGAGTGGCAACGGGCAATCCGGTGGTGTTCACGCTGCAGCCCCCCGAGTGCTACATGGAGATCCGCTCGGGATACGGCGCTGCCGGCGCGCGCGTGGCGGGGCCCGTGCGTGTGGGGGACCCGCTCACGCTGCTCATCTATATGAGGAGCGCTTACGGTATGTTTACATATCCATATTTATACAACTGTTCCTATTAGCACAACGTACAGAATTGTAGTCATTTAGAGAGCAAGGCAATAATGGCATTCAAAAAGCTCGGAGTTCTGAACAGGGCAAAGCGATTTTTCACGCCGCAGCATAGACTGGCGCAAATGCGGCCTCATATGGAATATTGTTGTCATCTGTGGGCGGGAGTACCTGAATGTCAGCTTGAGCCGTTTGACTCAATACAGAGACGCGCTGTCTGAACTCCCTGTCGATGGCGAGAGGTGCAGTGATAGACGGTGGCTGTTGGCATCATGTCGAACAATTCCTCTGAGCACAACCCGTTGTATAAGCGGTAGAACACGCACAGAATGCAAAGTCTCTCTTTAAGGTTTAGAATAACTTTATTTCTCATAAGAATTACATAAATAATTCATTTACTGAGAAACAAAAAAACAATGTTTTTACAAAATAATACAATGAGCATGCTTTTTTATACAATACAAACTAAATAAACTATAAACTCTTTAAACTTAATAACTCAATACCACTTGTAATCTTGGGATCGTTGACAACCCTAACAGCTCATCTCTGTATCTACTTGAATGGCTTTAATTGGCATTCAGGCGCGCCCGCCCATAGGTGACAGCAGTATTCCATATGCGGCAGAACTTGCGCTTTATAGAGCAACAATCTTTGTTGCGGTGTGAAGTATCGCTTTGCCCTATTAAGCACTCCGAGCTTTTTAGAAGCCAGTTTTGACTTGCTCTCTAGTGCGATACTGAACATCACTGGAGACGTCAATACTAAGGATCCCAATATTATCGGTGATGGGCAGAGGTATGCTGCTCAGAGGTTCAGAGGTTTGATCGCTCATTTATACATAGCAGTTTTTGAAATCACCTCTCAGCCTTTGTCCCTGACGTTTGTCTTTAACGAGCACCAAATTGATTGATCTTTATTATAAAACAATTTGGTGATTCAAGCCTGCAATACCTTAACTAAATCGAAAATTTTGTAAGTATGTATTCTAGAATTGACAAAGCACTCGACTGTTGTTGCACTTTTCAATCAGGGCATTATATGCTGACATTGAGAAGTAGCTGACACATCGCCTATTAACTTTGCTAGAAGCAAATCCGGTTTAAAGCTACAAGTTCTATTAAAAAAACAGCAAAGAATACTTATTTCACTGATATGCGCAACATTGTTTTACGATCTGTGAAGGACAGGTGATTATCAAACGTAGGTACGTTTTACAAACGGTTTTAACGGGCCATCGCGTGCCATCACCGAATTCTCCATTTAGTACAGCAATTACATTAATTTGTACAACTTTACTTGCAGACGGGTTCGACATAGTGGTGAACGACTGCTTTGCTCATAACGGTGCCACCAAGCGGATACAACTCATTGACGAGTATGGGTAAGTTGTGCTGGTTTTATTAATTTCAACCTAAATAGAAAACTAAAAATGTGTTAGGTGTATACACCTATTTTGCCACTCTTTTATTCACTGCTGAGCACTGAGCCTCTTTATAAGTATGCCCAAATTACTGTACATATGAAAGACGTATATTGAAAAAGGATTGGCGAGCTGTCCGGGACAAAAAAAATGTGTTAGTATTGACTAGCTGAGTTTGTAGAATCTCTGGTGGCACCACCATGGCGTGGATTTGGAATTGGTGACATACAGTTCAGAGTATGAATACAATATTTGACGCTTTATGCATGATTACACTCTTCTCTCTCATAGAAAAGGGATAAAAATATAATTCCAGACTTCATGATTGGGGCATGTTACATTTGTCAATATTATCATGATCCTAGTATCGCGGTAACGCAAGTATTTAAATGGGCAGTTACATTGTCAATAATATCATCATCAGTACGCAGTTGAAAATACTAGGGTAGTGTTTAGTACAAGATTAAAATTGAATAAATCCGAAATAAATCACGGATACTAGTAGAAAGGCAGCTATAGCAATAATACTAGCATGCGCTTTAAAAACTAAGCGCAAAAAGAGAAAGCGTGACTATTAATCTTCTTCACATCATCTTTCGTTGCATTTGCGAGGTCTTCATTCTTTTTGACTGTATTTAAATAATGTTTATCTCTCGGATTCCACAACGACGGGCAGGTTTCATATAGAAGAATAAACTCCTTCAAGTCATTTTTTTCTCCGTTACCATCAACGACAGGGCGTGAATCGTCATCGTCGCTACTCAGACGTTGTCCCGCCATGGCTGTGAGCGAATACTGACAGAAGAAATATCTCGATGCGCTTGCATTTCAATAATATTGAAGCCACGCCCCCTGAGTATCGCGGATTTCAAGATTTCCGAACCATTTGTGATATTATCACGATACCGCGATACGGCCTGTTACACCATCAATATTACCACGGTATCGTGATATTATTGACAATGTAACATGCCCCATTGGCTACTATTTATGTCAATACATTTTTAAACTACGATTTTAGTAGTTTTCTTAGCTTCTGATTCTTACAATTTTTTTTTAAATTTCATCAGCCACTAACCTTCTTTTTTCGAAATTCCAGGTGCCCAGTAGACGACAAGCTGATCTCTCGCTTCCGCGGCTCGTGGTCCGAATCGGGCGTGTTCGAGACGCAAGTGTTCGCGTACATGAAAACGTTCCGGTTTACGGGATCGCCTGCGCTTTATATCGAGTGTGACGTCAGAATGTGCCATGGCAGATGTCCGGTGGGTATTTTCATTTGGAACATATACTTACAATACGACAGTGTAGTTATTTTACACGGACAGTTCTGGTAGAAGTGAAATGCTAAAGACGCTATTTTGCAATCTAAAGTTTTACGGCCTCGCCTGCACTTAACGTAGAGTGAAACGTCAGGATGTGCCCATGGTAGAACGTAAGAAGTCAGACTACTACTAAGTGGCATTTTATGGGATGTTCTGTTACAGCCGGGCCACGGGGCAATCCGCCACGGTGAATTTCACTGCGATGTCACTGACGACTAAAAGAAATACATACAAATGCATTTGTTTCAGTGCACTAATCGCCTTAATTTTGTCTCGCCAGACACCAGTTCCCAAGTCTTTTTAGTGCATTTGTAATGTATTTCTTATAGTCGCCGGTGGCATCGCGGCTAAATTCGCCATGGCGGATTGACCCGTGGCCAGGCTGTTAAAGTTGTACGACTTTATGATCTGAATCATGTATTTATTTATTTGGAAAACGAACAATATACGTATTATTATACCTTGTTAAGTTTCAAATTAGTGTTATTTGAAAACCTTACAAGTACAGGCATGGTCGGAGAAACGCTAGGATATGAGAGAGCAAGCATTATTATAATACATATAACATTTTCTAATCTGCTTGTTTTTTAATCAACATTCCAGTCTCAACCCTGCCACTGGCGCAACATGAAGAGCGTCCGCAAACGTTCGCTGGAGAGCGCCGCCAGTGCCGCCAGTGCCGCCAGCGTGGCGCCGCGGCTGTCTGAGAACATTTCGCTTTTCCAGTCACTGCGCGTGCTACAAGAAGGAGAGGAAGACTCCGAACTAACTGCTAATAAGAGTGAGTAGACATCATCATCATTTCGTGTACGTTACATTGTCAACCGACCTTGTACACCCTGGTGTTAGAGATGTCCAAAACCGCCTCTCGTTCGATGGCGTGTTTCCAATAAGGACCGCCAGATGGCAGCCGGGACCAATGGCTTAATGTGCCTTCCGAAGCGCAGAATCATTTTTATTGTCAAACAATCGGGTAATTCAAACCTGCAATGTCCTAACCAAACTGGAAATAACTAAACAACTGCTTCCCGTGGTAGTCGAACCTGCGACCCCCAGGTCGAAGGCGAAGATCTTATCCACTGGACCATGGAGACAGTTGTGATAGACAGAGACTGAACACCTTTCTTCCACTTAAATCCATCAGTATTATCTTACCAGTGGATTTGAGGATACTTTTTCTCCTCTTCGATCTACCGTTCGGGGGATTCAAATATACTTGACAATTTATATGCCACTTCGATCCACAAGTGAGGAATAAACAATGCTATTCTATCAATTTAACTAAGTTGGCGCATGAACCTTTATTAATAATCTGGTAATGGGTCTTCTTAATAGAAAACTGAGTTTTATTATACTTATTAAAAGAACTGTACAGTATTTCACACTTAGTGCTGTATAGAATATTGCAACTTTGAAGAAGAATGTGAGAAATAAGAGAGAGATGTTAAATGGTAATCATAAATGCATAACATAACGATCTATAAGAATCAATAAGAACCATATAAAAGGAGGACGACAACGAATAATTAATTAAGGGAAAACAATAGAATCGGTTAGATTTTTATTTCTTGTCGCTTGGCTTAACCTACATAATGAAACATAACCCTTCTACATTTCTATAGTTCATTTTATTCCACCCACAGGTCCAGCAGAAGGCCAAACATGTATGAAGACATCTGTCCTGTCAGCACTGGCAGTATCTTCAGGTGTATTGATATCAGCGTTGTGTGCCGCACTGGTGGCCGCAGCGAGAGGGTTACGGAGAACTAGGGACGCGCCACATCACGCATACGTACCGCATAAGGGCAGAATTAAATAGAGACTAAATTCTCATTTATAGATTACTAAAATTATAATTTTATTTTTAATTGAAATAGTGCAGATTTCTTAAATTTTTGAGCAAAATTAAAAGTCGATTCCAGTTAAGATGAAATAGAGATCCACAATTTTATATGCCAATGTTGGTTTTGATTAGCTGCACTTATTATTGTGGCGAGAGGACTACGAAGAACTAGAGACGAGGTACATCACGCATACGTACCGAATAGGGGCAGGATTAAATAGATTTTAGATTACATTAATTTTAAAATCTCTTGCAGATTTTTGAGAATTTTAAATTTAGGATTACAATTGTTAAAAAATACTTAACGTTTAGAAAAAAACAAGATTCTGTATAATCAAAATTCTGACGTGAATCATGTGATTTTCAAAACCGTTGAGATTTTATGATATTTTAACACTCGCAATTAATTTATACAGGGTGGATTTAGATATTTTTAATGTGTTTTCTAATAGAATAAGGACAATCACTTAAAATACGCTCAGAATATGAACAAACATAATTTTTAAGGCAGTTCTGTAATTTTAAACTACAGAAACAAATACTCAGTATATATTTTTTAGCATTAAGTTTAAGGTTAAAAAAATGTTTGTTCTAAAGCAAGAGACGAATTGTGAGGACTTATATTTTCTAAGAAAATATGTCTCCTCCTTTTGGTCTGTCTATTAAGTAATACTTTTTAAGGATTTACTCAATATTGTGATACAACAATTTATAATTAAGAATATTTCACTTAATTTATTTATATCAACATTTAGTTAAGTATTTGTAAATATTTTTTTGATGTAAGTTTAGAATAATTTAGCTTAATTTTTGCTTTACATTAAGAATACATAGGTAAGCCGAAATAAATTTAAAAATCGATATTTGTTCCTTAATTTAATATATTCCCTATACAGCCGTCAATATCGTAGCAGCCACAACAAGAAATAGACTTTCCCTAAACATTATATTTTTGTAGCATTTTTCACACTTGCCACGCTTTTTCAAATACACTGATGAGTTTTCTAAAATATATCCGGTTTTGAAACTTCTGTTTACGTATTGTTTCTTGATGAAAATAAACAAACAAAACAAATACAACAACGTTATATTAATCAATACAAATTGCACACGATTTGTGACTAAACCATATAAAACAAAACAACATCAAACCATGGAGTAATTACAAAGGGGAGATGCCGTTTGAAATGGCGCAGTAATATAATCATTGGCGCCTCGCCGCCACAAAAGTGGGCGGAGCTTGTCATTGCTCGTTCAAAAGCGTACCGAGAAACAGATCGCGAGCTTCTAAGTTTGTCACGATTTTCCACGACTTTTTTAGGAATTTAGCATTGAATAATTTTATTTCATATAAATATAAAGAATGAAGTGTTGTGTGCTTCAGTGTAAAAACTTTTCTGACAAAAAATTTAAACATAATCAACAAATATCTTTCCACAGGTAAGTTGTACTTAGTTACGTTTTATAAATGTATTAATTAGAAATAATTTTCTTTGGTTTCTGTTAAATAAGATATATTTAGCGCTCTAAAAGTTATACCTAATATTAAAAACAACAGTAAGTAAACAGTAGTGACATCTAGTGTCGGGTGTCTGAAGTACTTGATAATTTGTAAATAACGTAGTACTGCTACTTTCCGTAAGATGGATATCATTATTTAATGGAGCCACGGCCGAAACCAAGCACCCCGCACGTCTGCCTTCCGCCCCGTGTAGCCTCACAAATGGTTTCTTACAAAACGCTTAGTACGGCATCTCCCCTTTGTAATTACTCCATGCATCAAACTATTGGTACATTCGTTGCATAAAAATAAATAAAGTAATCTAAAATTATTCATAAGTACCCTTAACATAAGTAACACAATACTGTCATGATTTGTTCACTTAAAATGTATAAATTTGTATAATTTGATAATAAATTCGTTTAATTACGGTTGTTGATCACCGGTGGGTAGTTCTGTTAATTTCATATCCAAGTACTTTATGGCACCGTCTAGAATTTGTACTTCGCATTCTTTAAGCAGCTTTATATTTTTCCTGTAAACAAAATTGAAGTTTTTATGCTCTATTTATCACTATTGAATAGGTAAATAAGCGGCCCATCTCGAGGAATACGGTTACCTCAGCCTCAAAAGTCAGGGTCGTATCCTTTAAATGGTGACAATTTTTTTTTTTATAAAGTTTGTTAGAAACAGCGCCACTGTTTCTATTTCACTTTTAGAACAATTGGATTTTTTATTGGCGGGGATGTTCAGTCCATGGCGCATCTGCTGGTGTGTCCCAAATGCCCGGAACCTTGCACGTATGATGATATTTTAGCGGCCAACGATAGATCGATGAGCGTGGCCACTTATTAATTCGACGAGTTAGCTGTTTCGACTCTACAAGAAGTCTATCCTATATTGAAAATAAACGATTTCAGTTCGATACAGCTGCCTACGTAAAGTACCTATGTATGTTACCTATGTAAAGTATCAGGTTCGCTGTCCGACTTCTTATAAGATCCTTTGATGAGTTTGCATCGTGTCAGTAGGTAGGTGTACGCGCGGCGGTCGATGCCGCTCCCGACCGCGACTGACGACGACTTGTCTGAGGAGACTAAATCGCCCGGCAGACCTTGGCTGGACCATTTTGTCAGCTCATCTGGTAAAGGAGTAATTCATATTTTATCAATAAGTAGCTGTTATCCGCGGTTTTACCCGCTCATGGTATTATATCATCGAGAACGAGAATGTTAGAATTAGGCTATGCTATTTATTTATTTATTATAAGGAAAATCAACAGCTTATATCTGTACAATAGGTAAAAAACTTAAGCAATTTAGAAGCCAATTATAGGTCTTCACAGATAGAACTAGAATAGTACAACTAAAAAAAGAAAATTATTTTTTACATATTGCCATTAATCGGAAGCAACACCGTTTAGTTTAGTAAAGGAAAACAATGCAGAATTAATTGTGATTTCTCATGTTTTCGCGATTGTTACACATTAAATTAAACTATTTTAATACGGGACACACAGACAAATGTTTAGTTAGTCTACCTGCGACCATGAACGCTGCTAAGTGTTTGAAACCGTATTAAAATAAGTAGTTTAATGTAATGCACAATTCATTTTCTTTCTTATAATTTTTTTCTTTAATTTTCTGAACTCTGTTCCGTTCCATAAGGTTCTTTCTGTCTTTGAATCCGCATTTTTGCCTTCGTTATGTTTATAGACCGTTTCACGTAAAAAGAGCAGCCTTAATTTGTTGAACTACATATGTTTTCAAGCAAAAACACCGCGAACGAATACATTAGCGGCATACTAAATTTGATAGCCCAGGTGTCTCAAGGAAAATCCAAGTATAAACCCACTCCTAGCGTTAGTTTTACGTGACACGATTAATATATCTGGTCTATGTGTCAATCTCTGTTAGGTAATCAACGCTAAGACAGAGAAGTGGATAATAATTTACAAATTATTTCTACAAAAGAAATAAAAAAGAATACGTGGTCCAAATCACTAATTTAGATATCATTTTACTTCACAACATTCCTGGATCGAGCACCGCGTCGGCATATCTCCACGAATGACGTTTCTCAGAACAAACCCGAACACTTTTACAATACGAAGCCGTACTTCACGCACTAATTAAGCGTGATGTTTTGATCGTATCGCCACGAATCGATGTTTACCGTTTTTTTCCCGCGATTAACCATTTGAAATACGTCCGCTCATGCATAGGATGAAAACGTTTAAATAACTAATCGTACGTTCCCGTGCTCCTCGTTACTGTAGGACGCAATAATTCATTAGTAAACAATTAAAACTTGCGACCATATCCCACATGCCTACGAAACATTCAGGAAGATGATGTATTAAATAACAGTTTTAATGGTTATTTCGTTCATGAGAATCTCAGCAGGCAAACGGTTTAACTATTGACTCCTGTCTACTATACATCCATACTAATATTATAAATGCGAAAGTCTGTATGTCTGTTACGCTTTCACGACCAAGCCGTTGAACGGATTTTGATGAATTTTGGTATGAATGTAGTTAAAGACCCGTGGTCAAACATAGAATGAATGAATG
Source organism: Euzophera pinguis (assembly GCA_947363495.1). NCBI lineage: Eukaryota > Metazoa > Arthropoda > Insecta > Lepidoptera > Pyralidae > Euzophera > Euzophera pinguis. The sequence continues at coordinate 7,094,807 of OX376170.1, read as the reverse complement.
AACACTTTATTGCAACATTTACATACATTTACGAAAAGATACAGCATTGAAACCAATTTACATTAAGAGAAATGAGTACAAAGGCGGACTTATCGCTAATGCAATCTCTTCCAGCCAACCTTATGGTAGAAAGGAGCAGAGAATAAAAAAAAATAAAAAAAACTTGAACGAAAAAACATAGGGTACTTTTTGACGCAGGCGGAGTTGCGGGAAACAGCTAGTTTACATATAAGTATAAAAAAATTGACTACGAGTAGGTATTACTTCTTCTAGTGTCTATTTTCCTTAGGAATGTTGATAAAGGTGCATGTGATGTCATTAGTCAATACAATCCAGTATGAAGCGTTTTGGTATGGTAACTAAATGTGAATTAACTTTGTACATCAACATCTCTGTAATTTTAAAGATTATCGGAGTGATTTATAACAACGTATCTATTGAGAAGGCCTTTCAAATAAATTTTAAACCAAAAAATCGTCATGCCTATTTAGGATAAAATTCAAAGCACAATATTTAGCTTGATTCATATTAAACATACTAATAAAAAAGAAGTAATGCCAGCCAGCCCCAATATGGTGGTCGCAGTGAGATAAACTGTCGTGCTATTTATCAACACGTATTTTGCAGAGATGATGCGATGAATCCATACTAATATTATAAATGCGAAAGTCTGTCTGTCTGTCTGTTAGCTTTCACGGCCAAACCGAAATTTTCAACTATCTAATCAAAAATTTGGTATGAATATAGTTGAAGACCCGGGGTCAAACATAGGCTACTTTTGACGCAGGCGGAGCTGCGGGAAAAGACTAGTTTACTATAAAGATTTATTAACAACTACATACAACTATTAATTAGGATTGGATAAGCTACAACACTTAAATTTACCTTGATTCATATTAAATATCCTAATAAAGGCGAGTAACTCCGCACTAACAGGACTTTCGCCGCCATAAATGCTGTAGTGTGTGACACCAGCCAACCCCAGTTTGGTGAGCAGGGACACCTTCGTTTCTCTCAGCGGATCGCCGGCGCTCACCCCGAGAGGTAAAGACAGGCTGTCGTGATGATTGTTACGGTATACGAACCTGTAATATGTTTAGAAATTTGAGAGATTTACTCGCGTCTCTGAAAAGTTGGATTTCTTCTTGCTAGTCAAAATTGATATTGTCTGCATTATATTCATTCATTTATTTCGTGTAGGTTACATTATCAATCGACCATGTAAATTATATTAAATTTGCCCAATACTTTCCCAACTTAAATATATTTAATTTTTGCACTATGCGAGATTAAGGCACCAAAGTAAGAGGACAAGATTATTCATAAGTTGGATTGTATTGTATATTGTGACAAAAAGTAGCCTCCTCCCATAAGGCATAGAATAGATAGCCGAACGTCAACTCTTATTAGAAATGCAGTTGCTGGTGGAATCCGCGATCTCTGATTCACATTTTAAAATATTTATGAAGAGTACCTAATGCAGTGGCGTTAGTGAACAAACCAGAAATACCCGAGTTTTTGAACTAAATTGACTATGTCAGATGTAAAAGGGTATTTACTTTTATGTGTCTTTACATAAACTACGTTATTAATTAGTGACTGATGACACAAGACAACACTTAAAACTCCTCATCAAGATCCAATCGATTGTGTAAAGAAATTACATCAGTTGTTATGATTCCGGAAAAGCACGCCTTAGTACGGATTCAGTGAACCGGATACAGTACCTGGCAATCTCTACTGACGCAAATTAAATTGTATGCAGACATTCACTTAAAACATGGAATCAGTTTTATTATAGCTCATTAGCATTTGATGGCTTTGTTATTGACTGATGAAGAGTTTTATCGTCAAAATCCTTTTTTAAATTATTTTTATGATGACTGTCAACAACATTTTTCTAAATAATGAAATGATATTCGTTGTGAATATTATGGATATGATTATGGTGTATTCAGTTAGATATTAGTCACAATCAACTTCTTCTTGAAAGGGGTCCAGATACCAAGGCACAGTTAAATAAAGTAAACGTCGTGTCGTATCAAAAAAATTCAAGAACTGGCAGGTGATAGGGAAGAATGGAATAAACTCCACTGACAAGAGCTTAGTTCTTAAATTTATGAATAAATGAACTTCCTCTTATTAGCGATTAGATGATTTAACATCAAATGAACTAAAACATAGGCTGATAAAGAAACGACTAACCCGTTGTGCAAGAATAAATCGGCGTTGGAACGCGCGCCATAAAATATGAAGATTTGTTCCCCCGCCTTAAAATCGCGCAGGGCATAGCACTCGCCCCTGCTTTGCTCGTTGTTGAAGTCTGTTGTTATCTGAAATCAAACAAAATAGTACATATTTATAGGATTTCCTTGCTTAGTGCCCTATATTTTTTCCTATTGGATGTAGAACAGTTTTACATCCTCACGATCGAGGGACATGTTCGGGCTCCAAAAAGTAATAATGATCGCTAGTTTTGGTCACCGGGGAAAATGTGAAGAACTAAATTGGAAAAAAGAGCATATAGTAAGGCAATGCCGAGGCGAAAGGATTCGGCAAAAATAAAGAAGGATCTTAACAATCCACCTCCCATGGCTCTACCAACCAGAATGTCAGTAATTTCTTGCAGATGTAAATAAGGCCTTACACAAGCCGAATATCGGGAGAGTATGCACTACTTGATGAGTGAAAAAGGATCTGCCGGTTATTGGCAATAAGTCGTCAGCTCGAGACGAAGAGTGCTATTTTTAAAAAGTGTGACTCACGCAAAATCGGTGAGAGATTTTTTTTCTTCGATATTGAATGATTTTCATTCGACATATATATCACACTTTTAAAAAACAGGACTCCAAGACTCACTTTGAGTCGCTGCGCCATGCGCCATCCTAGTTTGTGACGTCATACGAGTAAGTATTGGAAAAGTTATCATTATAATACGTACCTTTCCGTGTTCGTGGTTGCACATATCCCAGAGAGGTATGAAAGCGGTGATGTCGTTGTTCCCCAGCTGTATGTTGTTCTGTCTCGTCATCACTGTTGACACGGCCCATCTGTAGACAAAGAAAAAAATTTATAATAATATTTACTAGAGCAAGAGCATGTTTTCAGGGTAAGTTTGTTGGAAATTATTTTATGACATAATTATTTATTTAACACTTTATTGTACAATTTACGAACTGTAAACACACAATAGGCGGACTTAATACTAAAATCATTATCTAACAGTCAACCTTTGGGTAAAGCAGGGACTGAATGAATATTTTATAGCTTAAATGTGCTTAAGTTAGGATTATATGTTCATGAGTCAGTTTTAATTTCATCGAAATGTAGAAATTTAAGTTCTGGCGTATTTATTGTAGATACATACATACAATACGTAGTAATTTTTCATTTCCCATCATTGGAGGAAAACACAATACTTGACGTAAAGAATGTGTTAAGTAGTCACTAAATAACAGATTGTCAAAATGCACTTACACATTCAGTAGGTGGACTTCCTAAAAGGAAGAATATTGAATAAGTCCAGCCTGGCAAATTTCCAATAGGTAGCTACTTGGAAGGCGCCGTTTAAATGATACGGACGAGTCACGCAATGATCGCATTTCACTGGTCGTCATCGCATCGCATCGTATGTTTTATTAAACGGAATTTAGATACTTAGGTTTTGTTCGGAACATTTATCTTAATCATTCTTGAAAGATGAAAACGTAAAATGCCCAATAGTGTAATACGAGTATTTTATTTTGGAAGTGCGTTCCACGCAGTTCATAACTCTATGTTTCATTTACAAACAAATGTACTTTTTGTTAGCATTTAGTAGGCAACATTTTTTCACGTGCAAAGGACTCGGTTACAATTTAAAAAATTATAACGACATATGTGATCGAGGTTCGTCGCCATCATTATGGCTATTGACGACTTTGTCTAAAAGCTAAGATATTATATAGATAGGTACTAAGATTGCTTATTTTTGACAAATATTTCCGTGTTGTGCAATAAAGAGTTTTGTATTGGAGTTGCATTCAACTTGGCCAGTCTTAAACATTTCGATACATACGATGTGTACTGTACATACAGTACAAACTAAAATAATGAACTAAGAAACTAACTTTTTCTTATTTATCTTTAGAAAACGAATGGATAACAACTCCCTAAATATTACATCTTAGTTTTTAATGAAAAATCTAAGATAACAAAAATTATGCATAAGAAACTACTAAGTAATGGACTTTTACTCTTACATAAAGCTGTGCTTTCCGTAGACAAAGTTTCTTTCATTGTTTTCTATGAGAGCATAGTGTGTTGTTACGTGCAACTTTCAGTTTTGTCAACTATTACATTAATTCCATTTAAAAGTATTTATTCGCAAGAAACTAGATGATTTGCATAAATTATGCATGCATGTTACACTTTCTACGAGATCTTGAGAATTAAGAAATAACGATTGTATATCGGAATTTAATAATACGGGACGTTTTAATTGCTACTTGTGATTGTCAATTATGAGAATAATGATACAGAAATGATACACTACTTGCATTCGTTTGAATAATTTAGAGAAGAGGTAGCCAGCAGTCTAGCAGATGTCCAAATGAAAGGTAACTGTGGCGCCGTTTTCGCCATTGATTTTATATTGGAGCGTATATCCACGTATATTTGACCGAAGGCCAAGACCATGTTATAGTTCTTTATTTGTTTTACAAAGCATGGTCTTAAACATTATTAGTCCACTAATCCAAGACTTGGCCGTACTGACATATGCCCTTGGGCTATTGAGTTCTAGGTATGTCTTCACCTGTATGATAAATGTTTACAAACATAAAACATGCTTACGTAATTTGTATCAATGATCTGGTGAAGGTAGCGTATATTCTTAATACGTCATAAAAATATAGTCTAATACTTTAGATCTCTTCACATTTGCATATGTTTATGGTAATTACGTAATTAGAAGTCCGATTTCATTAGGTTTTCATATAACATATTGGAACAGAGACCTATTCCAACTTAAAATATGAAGCATACCTACTTGATATTAAATTCCGAAATTATATTTATCGAATACTTATTCACATAAGAATTTTCCGAAAGTACTCAATACAGCTGGATCTCTTAAACCCTATTAGGATTAGGATATTTTGAAATTTCTAGATTTAATATGGTCTTAAGTTTTGGCGATTGCTTTGATTTGATTGATTGATTTGATATATATAAATTAAACAATTTAACAAGTTTATTTCTTATTTATTTTACACATCTTTAGCGTTTCAAATAGTTTACAAATTAATTTTTTTAATTTATATATAACACAAATTTCTAATTTTTATTAAAAATACTTACACTTGATGGTGCCTCAGATACTACGTTGAATCAAAGAGGTTGTTAGCACGGAACCCATGTGCGAGATTCCGATTTGTACTTGAGATCAAAATTGAGGATGAAGATTGATCAAACACATTTAATATTGAAAACAAATTAAAACTAGAAATTATTTCGATGTGAAAGTACTAAAATATTACGTCAGTTTTGCATAAGCAATAATTTTCGATATAGTAAAAACATGATTTTATTTTGAGATAGAATGTAATTCAGATATATTTATGATATGTCGGAAACTAACAGTGAAAGTATACTTAATATTTTATTACACGTACGTTCATTTGTAATAAAATATTTCGTAATTGTAAATGATATATTTTGGTTATCAATAGTTTTGAAAAGTTGATATTTCCATATTATAAAAGTCAGTTACGAAAGTGGATAAAATATTATTAATTAATAACCAGTTCGGAATAAAGAAAAAACACATGTTCGTAGCTGGTTATGAAGTATGGTTACGAAAACGACAATTAATTCTGTTTTCGTAACTGGTTATCAAGCAAGAAAAAATTCCATGTTCGTATCGGGTTATCAAAGATTCGTTTCGTTACGAACGTGGACTAAAAGGTATATAAGGCACATGAATTTGATCACGATTATTCTTTGTCAATTTACAATGAAACAGTTTAATTTTTGTCAGTATTACAATCAAATATTTAATCGAAGTAACTTCAATCGAGTAAAAATACAAATAAGTTTAAAAAAAATAATAGAAAACTAAAACTATAAGTTTATAAAAAAAATGTGTTAGCTATATCTTTATCTAGTGAAAAAATATTGTATACCGCTATGTATGAAGCGGAGTTGAGTGTCAGTAAAAAAATTAAAGCAAATATTTATTAATATTAATAAATAGTTATTTATAAATATTATTTTAGCCACAATTTCTAGTTAGAGCTAATAATAATTACATTTCTTTCCATGTTTGACATTCCATATCGATCGTGCATGTTATTTTCTGTAACGAGCTTCTTATGCCATCTCACGGCGATCTCACTGTCTATGCTTCTCAAACATATTATATCCTAAATTCACACTTAATGTTAAAGCTTTTTGAGCAAATTGATAATAAAAATGATGAACTTTTCCAGGCAACAAAGACTGCTAGACTGATGCTAGAGTCGATTAAGAACCAAAGTAGAGTACGAGATTAGTTATCAAGGGAGATGTTAGGAGTACCCGTAATCGACGGGCGTGTATGACGAGAGCGATAAGCGTAAAGAAGCGAGGGAGGTCTGTAAGGATCGTAGCATAGTTTCGTTTTAAGGGCAACAGGCGTATTGATATGTACTCATATGTAGTAGAGTATGAGTTACCGGCCAGTGAAACGAGCTTAGCAGGAACATTGTAAATTTTGTTGGCAAACAATCTTATTATGTTTTCTCTCATCTGTCATTGTTTTAAAGTTCTTCTTAGAGTAAATAAATAAAAAGCCTGTTCGGATAATAAGGGTGCAACAGAACAAGATATACAAGAATAACAAACGCTTATATCTAAAACATGCAGCCTACTTAACGCCCTTATTTCAGTAATTAAAATAAACATAATAATCAAATAGTTTTAACCATGATCCGTTTTTAATCCAGAAATACGAAAAATTTGGAATGAAAAAAAAGAAAGTACATAAACCATAGAATCCAAGCTTTTAGAATATGCCGTCATATTATAGAATATGTATGTATAGTAAAAAATAGTTTTTACTTGCAAAATAGCATCCTGGGCTGAAATAATTATAGTCTCGGTAATATTTTGTTTTCCCAAATACGATAATGATGTTAATAAAAATATGATACACACATGTTTGAGAACCAGTGCATAGAACAAACCACATTACGCGCGTTTGCCAAAGAAAGTAAAAGCCGTGCGAAATGTCTATAGCAAAGAAAAAGGAAACAATGACCTGCACAGATTATATCTATCAGTCAGCTATGGGAACATTATTAATTTGGAAGCAGGGATCATATTTCTGAGAAGATGACAGAGATTATTATGTTTGTATTGGCTTGTTAGGATTGTAATTGTGTACATTCACACAAATTACATACTCTTGTTACATTTTGACCCCTATTATTGTAATAAATAACATCATATTTTAAAAAAGAATGTGCGGGGTCACTTGCATATTAGAGTTCCGTAGAACTAATGTGAAATTTTCTTTTTGTCCATGTTCATTTTCAATCTTATATATTACTAGCCGTTTCCCGCAGCTCCGCCTGCGTCAAAAAGTAGCCTATGTTTGACCCCGGGTCTTCAACTATTTCATCAAAATCCGTTCAGCGGTTGGGCCGTGAAAGCTTAACAGACAGACAGACTTTCGCATTTATAATATTAGTATGGATTGTTGTGTATTATTTAATATATATTTTTTTATTCGCTTATGTTAGTTACACCGATTAATCATTCCACTGGGTAAGGTGTAACGACCTATGATTTTATAAATGAAATTTAGCCATTACTCCAATAGCGTAATGTACTTAGTTCTATATAAATCATCAGTCACGATGGTGGAAAATTTGCTCACAGAGTCACCTTTTGTTGCTTATATTTTTCATAATTTTATAAACAATCATGTTTATATTTGACAGTTAATGATATTATCTACAGATCACAAAATAAAGCTTCCATTTCTCAAGTTATGTCACCGGCATATAATTTACAATAGTAATCTGTCAGACTATTTGCAGCAGTTACACAACCTTTAATTTAGAATATCTCTCAACCGAGAGAAATGCTTTGGCCCAAGTAGGTGTGAAAATTGAATTACTCGGGTCGCCGGCATGACGCGGAAGCCTTACATTTGGTGGTAGCTTGGCACAGAATGAATCTAGGAAATAAGGCAAGTGTGCGTTAATAACACGGAAATCGCGTTGTGTACACATTTAAAGTGTACATTCACAGTTTTTTGGAACGACTTTTGCAATAATTACGTATTAGTCGATTTACTAATGCGCGGTATTATCTGGCGGGAAACGTTTTGTATTAGTGACTAAGCACTCAGCGTCGAAAAGATTTAGAATATGGCTGATTGAAATCACAAATGGATGTACTGCATAAGTATAATGTTCTTCAAATCTATACGGAATGGCCGTAGCTGAAGACATGACATGCTGATGGAATAAACTCACTTTAGGAATGGATCTCGTTGTCATTTTAAAGTTTCATATTAATAAATTTATTTATATTCTGTATGTGTTGTGATGATAATAAGTAGATTATATATTTATTAATTATACTGTGACAAAGACAGGTGCAATGGGTAGGACTATCACGGTGCATTCCACGGGGGAGGCGGCGCGGCGCGCGCGCACATTCCGTTTCACATAATCCTACTATCCGTCCACGACGATACATATGGAAATGTAATATGTAGGAATTGATTAGAGAGGTGGTTTAAAATTATAGCTTCTTCAAATCCTACCGGTCGATGTTAATCATATTATGTGCGATTGAGGTATGAAGATGGAATATTCAGTTCATTTTTTTTGACGTGTGAATATTTGTAGAATATTTTGTACAAACCATACGCATTTTTGTTTTGTTTTTGGTAGCATGTTGGTCTGAGTTTATTTATAAATACATTTTTAAACTTAGTTGTCAGAATGAAAACGAACGCAAAATGGATAATATATAAATGGAAATTGAAAATACACTTACGTTTTAAAAAGAATACACGCGCTGATACGAAAAGCCCCTAGATACACTAGATAATCAATCGCAAAAAAACAATCTCATGCGAACGCTCTTATTAATATAATGAATACAAATATTACTGTTTATAATAGTCTATTTATAAACAAGTGTTCAATAGTTGTTTGTTATTGATCAACTATGCATCATGACATATCAATGAAATAAAATAAACAAAAGATGACAAAAAAGAAATTGTATTAAGTAAAAAGGTAATTTTGTTATCATTAATGTATAAATGATTACTTAAGAAATTGTTAGTATAGTGTTGGTTACGAACGATGACGGTTCTTATGACGGATGGTCAATAAGATACAGATACACATATCTACAAATTTAAAAGCTCTCTTTAGCTTTGCCTTTAGTAGGAATGTATATGACTCTACTATACTATACTGAATTTAACTACTTACTAACACAATACCATTCTTATGCAATACACATATTCCAGTTTCTACCGTTTTCATCGACAAGATAACTCAATGATTCGCTTTGGTAGCGAAATCTTATTATGTTACTTATATCATCAAAGTGTTTCAAACCTACAAAACGGTCTATCCAAATTGAGTCTATTGTTTTCTCAAAAATTCTACAAAAAGTCAAAATATGAACGGGGCGCGCGATTGGCATAATCATTTTCCGCGGAGCCATTTGTACGCGTCAACCCGCCGCGCGCAAACGTGTGCCGCCATATTCACTTTCACGTTCAGAAATAGAAAAAACGCGGGAAACTCGCTCGAGAAATCTAGCAATTTTTCTCGTCTATAAACAACCAGTAACATAATTGCCTTCATCAAGTAGGTACACACCGCCGCGATATCGGACTGTTTACAAATAGTTATGATGTGAAAATAAAACAAAACCGACAGTATAATCGATCGAGCAGAGAACGTTAAAAATCGACGAATAGCGCACGTGAACAATTCGAATTTTGTTTTTCTCTTTTCTCTCCTTATCTTCATTCTTTCGTCTTTGAAGACTGCCGTGCGTACTGATTTCAGAATTTTCAAATTGGATTGTTTCGCATCGATTTTCGCGAACAGGCTTTCAAATAACAGTGCAGTGCGAGTTAAGTGCGATATAGTGCGGAGCAGACGTGCTATTAAGGGTGCGTTCTGAAGTTTCGAAGCTTTTCCTCGATATAATATGGGTATAATTTGGAAATCCACCATGCCGTTGTTAAGCACGCTAGCCGCTTTGGTCATCATAGTACTGGCAGAGGAGGACCTGGACCAAGAGTATAGATACGACTTGCGGCCGAGAGCATTGAACACTGATCCAGCCAGTTACGAACAGGTACGATTACGTTTTAAAAATCATTATTGTTGGATTTGTTTTGTTATGTTTCCATGGGAAACAACGCGAGCGAAATCGCGGGCAAAAGTTGTGATATGCGAAATTATATCAAATAGTTCAAATATTAGTCAGAAAGAAAGACTAGAAAAACAAATTCCTAAAAAGAACTAATTGTGTACCTTTACTATAAGTTATTTCTAAACTTAAATGAATAACAAAACTACCCCTAACTAACAAAATAAGTACATGTAGTACAGTACTAACTGATTAGTTACTATTTAGTTTTCGGTATAATATCTAACTCAATAGAAGAGATAGATAAAATGGACGTATTAATTATGTATAGTAAATACTAGCCTCTCTCGATATATATTCTATCAAACACTGAAATAATTTTTCAAATCGGACCACATGTTCCTGAAATGAGCGCGTTCAAAGAAACAAACTTTTTAGCTATAATATTAGTATAGAAGGAAGGATATATTTATTAAGAAATTCAGCAACAAAATATGCATTCTGAAAAAACCAGAGAGTTTTTGAAGGTTAAAATGAAATTTGTGTAGAGTCAACAAGTAAGATTAAAGTAACTTGAGAAAAAATCTAACGGTAAGATTTATAAATTACTTTATGGTATTGTAGCAACTATGTGTTAAATAGAAAATGATCTTCCGAGAAATTGAATAAATAAAGTGAGTACAACAAACTACTTCTTACTATTGTTTATAAAGCCTTTGATCGACACTAAATTTATTGAATAAAAATGAAACTCGCACCGACTGTGACGGATTTGCTGCAACCATGACTTGTTCTAAACTAATTTCATGGCGATCAGGAGATTTCTATCGAAGCCGGCTCTCACCACTATCGCTAGACAATCTTATGTTATTCTGTAACAATATTATGCTAACATTAATATTTTTTATTTTATTACAATCGGAATCAATCAATGACAATAGGTGTCTTAAGCCATGCTAATATTATAAATCGAAAATATGTCTGTTTGTCTATAATCCTTTTACGGCTAAACCTCTGGACCGATTATGATGAAACTTGCTATATTCATACCAAATTTTATCAAAATCCGTTTAGCGGTGTGGCCGTGAAAGCATAACAGACTGACTTTCGCATTAGTATGGAAGTATGGATACATGAATTATGTATTTTTAAAAATCCTGCTTTACTCTACCAAATTATACCAAATTAGAGCAACGTGTACTGAATGCTTCATTATAAAAATACCTTTTGGGGTCGGACCCCTAACAAAAGCGAACATGAAAACTTTCTAATACATTACATGTCATTAGATTAGGTATTTTACTCATAAATAAATGTCATTGCATGAATATGATACGACGTATGAATGAGTATGAAATTTTAAATAAGAAGTGATAGACCTTAAGAATGACTGTGATACTGCTGGTACTGTACATGTAGAGTTTGACGCAGTCGAAAAAATCCTTAATCTACGTGTAGAGTAAATACTATCAATACGAGGGTCAAACTGAAAGTTCTTCGAAAATCAAAAACTGAGCACACTAGCAAGTTATTCGTTTTATTACGTCTTTTCAAAATAGTGTCCTTTCACGTCAATACGTCTCTGCATCCGATGGAACCACTGAGAAAAGCACTTTGCCCACTCGTCTTTATGGCGGGTGACCTAGTAATTCCACGTTTGATGTCGCCAAATAGTCGATCGTTCGCCTGGCGGTGTGCGACGAGGCGTTGTCGTGGTGAAGAAGGAACCTACTGCGAGGTCGTTTCTCCCGAACTTTTTCCAAGACAAGTGGCAAACAATTTTTAGTATACCACTCTGCATTAACTGTTTTTCGATCCTCTAAAACAATTGTCGCGTAATGTCCGGTCCTTCCGAAGAACGAGGCCACCATCTTTTTTCCCACGCTTCGACCTCTCTTCACTTTAGTTGGCAACTCCTCGGAAGGAAACACCCACTGAGCAGACTGTCTTTTGGTTTCGGGATCATAACAGTAAATCCAGCTTTCGTCACCCGTAAGTATGTGAAACACAGCATTTGAGTCACCTCCGTTAAATCTTTGAACCATTTCACGGCACCAATCAACACGACGGATTTTTTGGGCCTCGGTCAAATCGTGAGGTATCCACCGGGCACAAAGCTTCCTGACCGCTAAATGTTCATGCAGGATTTTGTGCACTTGGCTCATACCAATGCCTAAACTTACCCGAATCTGCTGATAGGTCACTCTTTTGTCAGTCTTTATCATACGCCGCACAACACTAATGTTATCTTCAGTCGTCGCCGTAGAAGGCCGTCCCTCACGCAGATCATCGGTGAGATTAGTGTGACCACGTTTGAACTCATTAAACCAGTTGTAAACACTGGCACGAGATGGGGCTTCATCGTGAAAGGCCAATCGAAGTCTATCATACCTTTCTTGTTGACTTAAATGACAACGAAAGTCATAAAAAATCATTGCACGAAAATTTTCTCGCGTTAAATTCATGCTGACGTGACACAGACAATTTTCAATTTGCCGCCAAATCGTAAAACAAATAACAAATTAATAAAATACATACTCAATAATATTGGCAAAGAGTTCCATTTTCAAAATTTAAACTTATTTTTTTATTATACTGTTTACAAGTGGTCAGTTCTAAAGACTTTCAGTGTCGCCCGTATACGCAAATAAATTAGCTAAATAATTGATCTATTTATGCGTCATATATGAGGTATAGAGGAAAGAATCAAATTTATTTAGAAGGTCTAAAATAGATTAAACAACAATAGTATTTGTAAACAAATGACAGAACATCCCCTTAACTTTTTTGCGTCAAACTATCTTTCCGTTTCTCCCAATGGTTGACTGGTAGAGAATGCTCTTAGCATTAAGTCGGCCAATTGTTATAAGTATATGTGTACTTTGTGGAACAATAAAGTTTTAATAAATAAATAAATAATAAACATCGTCGTAGACACACGGACAAATACAAATACAGCACCACCGAATTTTCAAGTGACAGACCAGAGATTTGGTAACTGAATGATGTTATTTGAGTCTTTTTCTAAGGGTGTCTCTCCAATTAGTGAAGGTTAGCGATCAGCCTGCTAAAGTCCTCGTTTGATTTTAGAGTAAAAACCTATTCACAAAACAGATGATAATTCCATTGTAGGTTAAACTACTTAGAATAATCTCGTTAGAAAGACAGGAAGCGGACGCGATCAGGCAGGCCATAATATAATCTAGAAACTGGTGTGCCTAGAAATCAGGGCATGTGGCTGTACTAGCCAGTAACAAGTGGAGCGTGCGTTAACTGTAGCGCACATCTGACAATTAGATAATTGATAGGCTACCGATAGCCGACGACGGTTGAATTCACTGGTGTAGGAGCTTTTTAATAGCTATAGGTGACCCATTGCCGGGGCAAAGGGCTCTTCTTTTGCTTTCCAGGCATATGCACATATTTCATGTACACACTATAAATCGAAACTTAATTTTATTGTACTGTACATTTAACAGACTTATTTTTGACCAGGATGATTGACTTATAATTGATAAGTGTAATTTGGAATCCCACTTCAAAATGATTAATTTTTTGCGTATTATTAATCTTACAATATCCTTTTGAGCGATTTTGATTCTTGTGATAGAAGACTATTTGTTATCACTAGTAAAGTTTAGTAATTAGTGTACTTATACACAGTGGTAGAGTTCGGTATAATACCGGTACTACATCGATGAATGGCAGGAATGTGTTTATAACTCTGCACCTGACTGTTACTCTTGTAATATGGTTCGCCATCATTTTGTGGCATGTAAGGTTTGGTTATTGTTGACACTTCTTAATAAATAAAGTAAAACCTTTCTTTTAAGACCGTAGCTCATATCTCTTAGATAGATAGATTAGAAAGATCACTTTTGATGATTGTTATCCTATTATTGTTAAACTTAATTAGCAGTTGGTCTTCCTTATAAATAAATACACACACTTACATACTAGTTAATGTTAGTTCAATTTCAATTTTGTTTCATTGATAGGACAGTTAAAATTGTTCTAAGGTACTCGAATACCTATAATGAAAGTAAATATTGATTCACTGGTGTAGAGACAGCATGTTGGTCTCTAGTTTAACTAAATAGTATATATGTCGTGGCCAGGTCGTCAAATTGATCGTTTCATGATGTGCTCGATCATATATCAAAAGAGAATCGACCAGATCATTTAGCTTCCAACATTTCATGATATTATCAACTGATACACGACCGCAACATGATCTGGCCATGAACCAAGTGATCATATCGTAAACTTGTTACATTTTTAACCAGTAGAGGCGCTGATGTTGCTACTTTTTTGAGCATTATCATGGCAGATGGCTATCAGCTGTTAAAAAATCGAAGAATATTATTGTGAAAATAAAAGTAATAGTAAAAATTGATTATCATCAAGCACTAAGAAGTATAATGTATTGAACTTAAAACAAAACTTTCAAAATTTAAGAGTTATACTTTGATCATAAAAAATACGAATTACTTATTATTGAAATGATAGGGCCAAACGTGGACGACCATATCATTAAACGCAGTCGATTTAATGGCATTCTTTTTCTATTAATATTTGTCTACGTTAATTAATTTTTGTTTTTGTTTCTGTGTTTGTGTTTGGAGTCGATCGCCAGTCAGGTCACAGCAGAATATCAGTGCTTTACTCACTACTTTTGTGAGTAAAGATCTTCGGCTGAGCTGTGACCTTTTTGGTTTTTACTTCAATTCACATTTTAGTTTTAATTTTACAATATGTATTATGTTAGCTTGGGTGTGTTTAAGTATTGCCAAATAAATAATTCATTCATTTATTCATATCGTCGATTCTGTTTGGCCATATCATGAAATGATCATTTCTACGATTTGACCACGACATATATATTTCTTAGCTAAAAATTATGTAGACAATAATTAGGAGCTTATGCCGGGAATCACTTCGACCATGAAATAATATATGAATTCAAATAAGGGTTCAGTGGACTTTGATATTTTTTTCCAATTTGGTTGAGCTAGCTGATCACGAGCCGTGACCTAATTAGATTATTTTATTATTCGGACATCACGTTATTATTATTAAATTGAAGTCACAGAATAGGCATACAACGCTTATGGTACCTTATTATGTGATACGCCTGATAGCAAGGTCACTAATAAAGTATATACCTATATAGTCCAACTGTGTCCCTAGCGACTGTGTTTTTAAAATCTCATGGTATGGTAGGAGGATAATTGTTTTCAGTTTTCACGGATTTCATGCCAAGAGATGAGATTGGATTTTTATAATATTATCAGACGTATTTAATAGTATCTTCGGACAGCTAGCTATATGATTTTTTAAATGTTAAACTTCATCTCTACTATTACTGGGAGGTCCGGCAAATAAAACTTGAAACATTTGTTTATAAACAAACGGCTGGCTATAACATCTTTTGTAGCCAAAAATACTTTATTGCCTGATCTGCTTTTAAACAGAAAGTGTTACTTTACCTGACGATAGAAAGTATAAAAAAACACTTTCCTCTTCTTCACCCCACCGCTTCCATTTTGCGTAGTTTGCGTAAAAAAAATCACAATTATTTGACATTTAACATGGCGAAAATACATACTTATTATAAAATGTATAATATTAACAGAGCGAATAAATATTTTTAAGCTCGACTCGTTATAATAGTGTTTAAATAACCCCCTAAAAAGGGTTATTTGGTTCCATTATATTAGAATAACTGAATATTAGAGCGGAAATTATTATACGTAAATCGTTAATCAGATGAGAGGATTGAAGTCGTATGCATAATTTTCTCATATTCGATTGCAGGAGAACCATCAATTAAATATCTCATCTGTGGCACAACCCAACTGACAACATCAATAAAGATATACAAACGCAATATAGGTTAAATACATAAAAATATTTCCGAGAGGGTCAAAACCCTAAACTGGTACAGACCGGTTTTAACAGACAACTTTTACGCGAGCTACGAAACATATAGACGAAACATTGATTAATATTACGTAGAAGAACATCAATTAGCATGTCGTTGTGCGACACTCGGTGCAGAGATCCCTGGCCTCAGAACCGGTATGAGTGCTAAGCGCTTTCAACTTTCCTTCGTCTCATTGTGTTATGCCATCGGTTTTATAACAGCTTTCTTCTTCGTTAGCGATGAGATAACTAAATCATATTTGAACAAGCTCAGTACTGTGAGCTTGACGCGATAATTACTTTTTAATTGTTAGGTGAGATGAATTGGTTGGATGAATGAAAACCACGCGTGTCGGACCGGACAAGCTTTTATTAGTAGGTGACGAATGAACTGTATCTAAATTCGGAACCATATAAACATTTAAGTATACACGGATGTGTATTCTCAATTTGGAATTGAGATATGAGGTGAGATGATCACATTTTTATCAATTTCATGCATATACTTTATTTATTAATAGTAGTCAGTCATATGTGTGATTTTTATAAGGGATAAGAGAAGATTATTTATTTGCAAGAATACAGTACATATATAGATCTTTAGTAAATTATAATTTCGTGTATAATGCGAGAATTTAATTTAAGTGAAGTGTCTATTTTTTGTACGCATAATTTCAAGTACACATGCAATTTGTAAGGCATATCATTGTCCCCTTTACTCCATCCAGTTGCTTTATATGGAATAATCACATGTGAATGAAGTACCGCACCTACAGCTTCAATACTGTGAAATCTTGGCCATATAAGTAATTGGGTTGCAGTTCTTGCAAGTAATTGATGTCTACCAAATGACACTACGAAAAAATGTTTTATTTTTTCTTTTTTAATTGCGTGAATATTTGTTTAGTCACTCGTTATCATAGAATTATTAATTGTATGGCTCTATCAATACAATACTTATCAATGAAATAGTAGGTACCGGATCGATGTACTTAGGTACCTATCTGCCTAAGTCCAGAAAGTATGAAGGCAACTAGTCTAATAAATACACGTAAATCCATACAAAAATAATAATGATCCATACAAAAGCTTCTTGTCTATTTCAAATCACTTAACCCTTATGTTTTATAAATAGAATATTTAAAAAATAATTCTATCTTTTATTAATTTAAAAAAATTATAAAATTAATTATATCTTTTATTATTTAATCTAAATTAAATTACCATGCAAGGGAATTTTTCTCCATCGAGGAATTATAACGCAATGTTTGCAAACATAATAAATGCAGTATTTAAAGTAACTATAATCAAAATTCTGTTTCTGATTCAGAACAGATTTACAGATAGCTTAGATATTTTAATGATGAGATTATTAAAAAAGGACAACTTGTTAGCAAACACCAGTCAGATATTAAATTAATTAAGAGCAAAAGTAATTGCTACTTAGTGCCTACTATGTTAAGTGACAACAGTCGATACTTAGTTTATATCACGGCTGGTAAATCAATAATCGGATCCACTTTCTAGCTTTTAACAACTATTTGCAGAGACACGCACAATCAACAGCGTACCTATTACATGTAATTTGCTATTAATTACACCGAAGCGCAACCGTTTTTGCCAAATAATGCAGTCGTTGTTTCACACGCGACTTGCGAGTTTTTTTTTTTTTGACGATTAACAAACAATGTGTTGTAGGAATATGGAGCGGCATCTGTAGTTATGTAATTGAGAAGTTTTCCTTTCAAAAGATGTGCAAGAAAATGCGCACGACGGTGTGACAACAGCCTCACATAATTACTGCCATGGGAAATATCGGGGCTTGTGTTAGCGTTTTTATCATAAGTTGGCTGAACCTTGTAATGGCGTTTGTTTCATGTTCTTACTTATCAGTCAATGGTGATATGTGATGACCGCACTCTTTTATAAATTCTAATAACAATATTCGTAAAAGTTTAAATTATGCTTTAATGCACAGAATAGAAATTTTATTGTAATTACAGATTTATTAACTTTTTATACACATACATATATTAAAAAAAGCAATCACGGAGGATATGTCTTAATCATATGTACCCATCATTGTGCTCCCACATCAAGTGGGTTACACGGTCACCGGGCACTGTACAGCCTAGTGTCAGAATTTTAAGAAACCGCCTCAAGGCGATATAGGTCATGGTTTCTTTAACGACCACCAGATGTGTTGATATCACCGAAACCAACAGTTTAGCATGCCTTACGAAGCACGGAATTATCTTTTTATCGGGCAATCAGTTGAATCATGCATGAGATACAGGCAATTGTATTTGATTAATAAATGTTGTATTTTAATTCAAGCCTGCAGACAGGAAACAACTTGTACAAAGTATGCGGGGAATCGAATCCACGACCACTTAATCATACGATTACGTATGTGTGTATGATGTGTTTACGCGTAGGAGGCAAAATTTAAATACGTGATATTTTATAGAAGGTGATGATTATCATTACATTAAATAAACTTCAATTTTATAATTTTTCAGCCGTGGAGAGTCGTGAAGGCAGAACCGATAGTGAAACAATCTGCTAGGAATATTTGGAGTGAAGATTCACACGAAGAACAACCAAAGAGGCGAAGAAAAAGAAAGAGACGCCCCATGGAAACGTCAGACGAAGATCTGGCAACTCAAGAAAGGTATACTTACCCTGAATCGCCACCAAGAGTCAATCAGGAAGCCGACTATGATAATGTGTATCAAACTACAGATCTACCTAAAAGACGACGGAAAAGAATCAACGCCAGAACTAATAGATGGGCCGATGAAGCTATAGAAGCTGAAAGACCAATTCGCAGGCGAGGAAATAGAAGAAAAAGGCCGTCACTTGATACTTGGCCTAAATTAAGTGAATTTTCTGGATATCGCAGAGACGAATTTGAACAACCAGAATCTGGAGAAACCAAAGCTCCGCATGAAATAAATTACAGTAGTGATGAACGCTCTAGACAAACTCCAGGACCCACTGGATATCTTGAATATACAGAACATGCAAATAAAGAAAAGATAGAATCTGAAAAGGTCGTAAAAGATGTCCGTTTAGAAAACTCTGATGAACAGTTCGATTCAGAAGACAGAGATCAGGAAAGTACAAGGCTGTTGGAGAAAAATAAATCATTATCAGAATTTTCGATGGAGTCACCCTCAAATGACAAACCAAAAACAAGTGAAAAAGTAGTACATGAAAAATTACTTGAGATCAAAAAACAAAAGGTGAGTTCAAAAATAATAATACTCCTTGTATAATATATGATGATAATTTTGTCAACAGTCAAATCACATAGATAATTATATGAGATTTAACTAGTATGATTTGTTGGTCTCTCTTTTTCTGTCGTAAGTATTTATTATTCATTTCTATCTATCTTGTTATTAAAATTGTCATGTTATATTCGAAAGACTATACGATTGGAATCAATTTACATTTTTCAAGAAAACATGAATACGAGTATTTGTTAACCAGGGCTTCTAATAGGAGATTTTTTGAAATCTCGCTTGTTAGCGGCTGGGTTAGCTTATTGACATATAAACGCAAAGTTACTATTAAGTTAGTGTACTAACGTGTTTACAGATAAGTTAAACAAGATTCTAGTTGTGATCATATTTTTATCAGATTTAATAGAAATTAAACTAATCGACACAGCAATAAATAATGAGAACTCTTTAAGAGATTTTATAATAGGTATTATAAATAAATTATGTTAGCAAATATTACAACAATTTTTTTTAATAAGTCTAACATAACATAATAAATTGAAACTGACGTAGGCTTTTCTACTTTATGATTGAGTGGTAGAAAAATTGCAAGTCAGCCATTTCGATCATTTTATACGTATTAGGTAAATGTTTAATAAATAAAATATTTTGATATTATCTTTTACTATTTGATTATATTTTAGGAAAAAATTCAAGAAATGTATAAGGAATTGAAAGCCAAAATCAAAAGTATACTTACAGACAAACTATTCAAATCGTTCAACACGGACTTTGCATACGATGATTTCTTTTTAAGAAAACACATACGACAATTAAAAAGCAGTTACAAGACGAAATCTGCCTTACCAAATCCTATCACTTACAATACAATGCAAATGCCTCAAAAGTATCGAGTTTTAAGAAACGATGTACCTATGAAGACGTTACGGGATCACTACAAGACTGTTGACTACGATGAACGTCCATGTTTGGTACATTTCAAAAAAATTCCAATGCTATTTTTATGGATGTGACTAAAAGTAATTAGAAACTTATAATTTAATAAGTGTCTACTATCTAAGAGTAATTAATCAGTAGTTAACTATTGGCTCATATAGTACTAAATAACGACAAGAAGTGTATCCATACTAATATTATAAATGCGAAAGTCTGTCTGTCAGTCAGTTACGCTTTCACGGCCAAACCGCTGAACGGATTTTGATGAAATTTGGTATCAATATAGTTGAAGACCATGGGTCAAACATAGGCTACTTTTTGACGCAGACAGAGCTGCGGGAAACTGCTAATATTACATATGCCTCCTTTCCATTCATAACATCATCCATATAAACTCTTTTCTTAAAATAGCATAGTCATCTATCTGTTATGTTATGAGCAAAACATATTTTTTTTATTTGAATATCATTTGCAGTCAATCTTTTGGTCAAAATAACTATACTTATGTTTATTTTGTTAAAATCGTAACTACAATATAATTTACATGTAGGGAATAACAAAATCTATTAGAACATATAAATATGTCAGTGTGCAGTTGTAGTAGTTAGTTAGGTAGCCATTGTGTATAATTTACTTATGTCACCCACACTACAATTAATCTGTAGCGCAGCGCTATAATACCTATAAATATTATTTAAGTGTTATTTAGATTATTTTATTATTTTGTTTAACTGCATTAACATTCACAATAGTACTACTAGAAAAATAATTGTGTAGTAAGAAATAAATCTGTTTTTTTTTATTTTCAGGGTGAAAATTTCTTAACTCCATTGACTTTGAAAGAAATTCTAAAACGCTCTAATGGCAGCAGCTTAAGTGAGATATTGCAACAACATAATCTTACATTAGCTGATTTACTTCATGGCAAAGAAAGGGCCATAACGATATTGAAATCTGAAGATACGTTAGTACGCCGTAAAGATACTGACACTGATATTACTGAATCTACAGACGCAACGACAGAACCAACAGAATTAGCAGCATTTGAAAGTAAAAATCCCTCGAACGTTGTTAATAATTTTCAAGTTGATACTGAAAACACTACAGCAACAACGCCAGAAAATAAAGAAGCAGAATCAAATGTACCAGAACAGACAGAAAAAGAAAATGAGCAAAGTAAAAAACTAAAACCAAATGGTTTAAGATACATGAATAGACGCCGGTTTGGCAACGGCATGAGAAAAAAGTTAATTTTAAGGCCTATGCTAAACAATACACACAAAAGTCCTTTGAGTAGAGATATGGCTTCTTTAGGATTGAAAAGGTTCCCATATAGAAGAAATATAACAAAATCACAAGAATGGAAATCTTTGATACCTTTGCTAGTCACACCTAAATCACCCAACGAAACAAGCAATAGTGAAAATGATACAGAAATAACAACTCTAACCACGGCTGTTCCGACCACTACTTCGGCGGCATTTGACGATACAACAATTGTAATAGACTTTGATAAACCTGATCCAGAAGTGGTTACAGTGGTTAATGAAAATGGTAATAATATTTACCAAGTTAATAATAGTTACATTGAAATTTCAAGTACTGATTTAACAGAATCACCCATTACGACCTCGGAAACTCCAACAACAATAATACATACATTAAATATCACCGAAAAGCCAATTATAATTCCTGTTACAAGACAGTTAAATGCATCAAGCGTAAGAAGAACAGCTTTCAATAATAGACTCAAAAAGAAGAGGTTAAAGCAAAAAAATGCAACCACCGAGGCGCCTGAAAACGACGTTATAAAAAATCTATTCGGAATGAGTAGTTTAGTGTCATCTTCAGAGTTTATTGCAAAGACCACCACGATAAAAAAGCAATCTAGTCAAAGCGAAGACATAGATGCCTTAGAAGATTTCATGACTACGGCAACATATAGACACACAGAAAGTAGCACCAGACCTACAAAATTTTCAATAACATCAAACCGGCCGCTAACGACAACAAAAGTTATTACTTGGAGACCTACTGAAGAAACAGCGGAAATAGAAATTGAAGAATTACTTAATGATACACGTAGTAAGTTTTTTTAAATTAATAAATAGCACTTGTAAACGTACTGCTTCTTTAGGATAGGTGTTTAGGACACTAACTTTAGGATAGGTGTTTATTTAATCGAGTTATTAATATGCTACAGGCTTAAAATTAAATGTTCATTGAACATTGTATGAAAATATCTATTATTCATTATTTTGTCCTGGATCAGCCTGGACCAAGAAAGCAGGAGAAAGAGTGGAAAAGATGCAGGCCTTTGTCTATAGACAAACGGACTAAAACAAATATTTAATAAATAATATAATTTTCATATTTTGTAAATTGTTATATTTTTCTGTTACAGCTAGCGCAAGACTCTCCAAGATTCTAATGGAAAGAAATATGACATTGAATGAATTAGTGGAACATCGAGAACGGGGATCTAGTCATGTTCACCTAGCCGATATATTTCACAATGCGTCAAGAGAACCTAATCCACCAGAGCCATTTCTATCGAAGTCTCTCATAGAGCCAATATCGAAAGAAACATATCCTCTAAGAGCACTATTAGATGCTAATTTACATGATCCTACAGGCAAAGCTACAACTATTGAACCTAACGTATTACAGACAAATTATATACAAAATATACCTATAGTTATGGATTTTGGTAACAATGTTAATGAAAATGCGGAAAATATGGGAATTATGTCACTATTTCATAATGTAACTAATAGTGCACAAGGTTTTAATACAATACTGAACGACACTGAAAATGTTACACATGAAACAAACAGTATTAAAGTAAATGTTACAAATGTTAATAAAGCGAATAGAGAAAGTCGTACACTTAGTGATAACCAAGACATGGTCAGCTGGAACGATATTTTCTCTATGATACGCAAAGGCCAAAACAACGAAACAGAGCAAATAGAAAGCAGTAGACAAGGTATGTATTCAACGTGGGCTAATTTGTATACATTCTTATTTATCCAAAAAGACAATCCAAATAAAATCCATTTGTAGCCAGATAAGACATTTTAGAATATTCAGGAGCGTTCTAGCGTCTCCAAAAGATCTTTTGCTCATATAACTTATTAAAGTGATAATTAAATGAAAAAAAAGTTTAAGGTAGTGTGATATAAATAGTTTTTAATTCAATTTAAACAATTTTAGATATGTTTCCATCAGCAACTTATAAGAAGATTACATTGGAAGAAGACGTAGACGGCGATGGCGTGATAGTGCTAGAAGATTTGCAGCATCTTAAAGATTTTGACAGCAACATCGCATCAGACGAAAAGCTTGAAATTTATGAAAGAGAAGGAACAAGGAAACCTGCTGTTTTGAATGTACCTGGTAATACAAAATCAGTGACAGTGGCAACTGCTAGCATAGTTGGCCTATCAATGGTGTTGTTTTTATTAACTTATGCCGTATTTAAGTGGATACAACAGAAAAAGAAGGAAAAGAAACAAAAGTTTCCAAGTGAGAGGATTCCGACACCAGTGTTTGAAAACCGCAAGGGTCACAGAAATAACAGCAGTACGAGAAGTATTAGCCCGATGTTGTCATCTTCAAATATTTATACTATGAATACATTAGAGTCACATCCTGGCAATGACTCGCCAGAGTATATGTGGGACACATTAAGAAAACCATTTCAGTAAAAGTATGGTTTTGGACTGAGTTAGGATAAGACTATAAATAAGATTGACACAGGAATCTCAGCGTTTTCTCGATTACTGCCTTGGGGTTTGAAAATACAAAATCTTCAATAGAAAAGTAAAAAATCTCATGAGATTTGGCATTCGGAAAAATGTATGAGGAATTGGAAACTTCTCTTTGTTCCGTAGTCGCCACAACATACACGGAAATGAACGGAGTGGTCTATTCTTTAACCACACGGCGACATACCACAGGAATTTTTCAGTATTATCAAAAATATAGACACTATAAACCACCATTAAATTAGTAAGTAGCAAATAACAAATATAGAAATGTCCCTTTGTTAATAATAATAAATTAGTGACCTGATTTAATTGTAAGATATCTCAAACAAATCAGATTACAACTAGCGGACAATAGGATGCTAGCACAGCAATGCATTTCTATTTTAACCAAAACCCTGTCTGCAAATGTCTTTCTTTAGCAATAAGATGATCCTATTAAAAATATCACTGTATTCCCACATGGTATTGGTATTTCAAAGTTTATTCTCCTATTTATAATCTTTCAGTATTATGTTGTCGCAAGTGCAATTGTATGTAAATTTTTAACGTGTTTTTAATTGTAATATTACTTTAGATCTTCATTTATTTATTAAATAATAAAACCAATCAATAATTTAATTCTTTACCTGTAGCTCTCGAATGTAAAAATTTCCTTGAGTTTCTCTAATACGGGTAAGTCCAGTGTATGCATTTTGTTGTAGAAATATGCGTACTGTCTAGCAATGCTTCTATAAAGCTTCAGAGCTGACTCAAAGACCGGGGAAGGCTGAAATTAGTTTATTTAATTATTAATAAAAAATAAACAATGTTTTCTAATCTTAAACAATGACCAAATTTTTTTCTTAGTTCATATATTTTTCAGTCT
This sequence comes from Euzophera pinguis, assembly GCA_947363495.1. Lineage (NCBI taxonomy): Eukaryota > Metazoa > Arthropoda > Insecta > Lepidoptera > Pyralidae > Euzophera > Euzophera pinguis. The sequence goes on along the minus strand of OX376170.1, from coordinate 7,069,680 downwards.
TTTCAACAAAGAAAAAGCAATGAGTTTGACAATATTTACTTTATGTAAAATTGATGCTCACAAAACAAAAAAATCATCTATTTTCTTATGTAAACTAAGTTCTGTGGTTCATTCTTATTGAGTGTGTTACATGTGTCGTCCCTACACAGCCTAGTGTTAGAGTTATGATATCTCTGTCATTGTTCCTATGACAACCAATATAGTGTTCCAATTTCAATTTAATAGGTTTTGTATAACTATAATGTATTTTACCTTTAACTCCAACAACTCGTCTGTAGTGAAGAACAGAATTGTTGAATATTTATCTGGCAACACATCAATATATGGCTTCCAACTGGAATCTGAAATTATTAAAAAAAATCGGTAAATGACTAATAATCATACTTTCTTGGGCATTTTTTTTTTTCATTCATTCAGTAAATATCAAAATGTACACATACAACAGTTATTGAACCGTGGAAACCTCGAAGGGTTTATCTGTGTTTGGTGAATACATTAAAAGAAATTTTTTCTGTAGGTAAATAGGGAAAGAATACTTTCATCTCCTGATAAAAAGAAAAAAAATGAATATACCAGGCTTAAAGGAAGGAAGGAAACCTGGTACTGGATTACCCATAGCTTCCATTTCCTCGGTGTGTCTGTGATTGCATCAAGACAGAAAGTCTAGGGAGCTAATAGTAACAAGTTTTTAATATCTGCACTTTATTTTATAAATATTTCAATTTCTCTGATAATTGTGGTCATGGTAAGATAGAGACCATGCCACAGCCATGTTAAAGTAAACAAATTCTAAATTAAATCTTAATAAATTGAGCTAAGAAATAGCTTTTGAAACAGAATTTCAATGGTCAATAGTGTATGTATGTAAAAATCTTCATTAGTGATATAGATTTATGGTGAACTCAGTGTAATATTTATATAAATAGATATATATAAATACGATAGGGATATCCCTATCATCATAGGGAGCTAATTCATATTTGTAGGTTGCAGAATGGTCATCAAGAAGATAATGATCATATTTGTGAGATGAAATGGCATGGATTCCTCATAACACTGGTTGGGTGGTCCCACAAGACAACTGAAGCTTCAATACAATAAAAAATCAAATAGATATTTTTTTTAGATTTTCCACTTACCAGATTTGTTTTTCTCTAGCAGAAGAAACAGTGCTAATGTAATATTTGGCATGTTTTGTAATAATGGGTCAACATCTATAAATGTTGCCAGTTCAGATTCACGAGCATTTTGTTCCGTCATCATAACTTTAGTAGGGACTGTGAGAAGTAACGAGCCTTCTTTAAAATCCTTTGTAGCTTTCAAGCCCATCTCATAGCCTTCAAATTCACCAATTTCAACTCCTATAGTGAATAAAGAAACAAATTATGTAGCTTCTATATTATAATACGCCTTTGTTAAGATTGTAACTAATATATTGTCAAATTTTTTCACATTAAAACAATTTGAAAATGCATTAAAAATATTAAATTAAATATTTAACTAAAGTAATAGGCAATAAAAAATATTTGTTAATTTTTGATTAAGAATAAGGTGGTTTAGCTGTATCATTGAAATAAATTACTAAACAGTTGAAAGAAACCTCTTACATTAGAAGAGAAGTATTCATGCCTGTTACTTGGCCAAGGTTATAACTACAAAGTGAATGTTAGCATAAAACAATGGTAATTTCTTACCTTCGAATTGTGCTCCATTTGCTTTTAACCATTTCAAATAACTTTCAATATTTTTCTGACGTGGACCACTTTTTGCTTTGCTACTAAATGGGGTTTCTATGTTTAGGATTTCTCTAAGAATGGCATTGATTTCTAGGTGGTGATTCCAACTTTTAGACGCGTTAGATGAGGCTTGAAATACGCTGGTTAATTTCAATAATTTATCTACTAAAATAGCAAGTTCCTTTCGAATTATATTATTCCTATTATCCTTGCCAGGAATCTTTTTGTTAGTTTGTTTTGAATGTGATTTCCGGCCCATTTTGCTTAATTATAGATTGTTTCAGTGATATTCACTCACTAACTTGTAAAAGCAACACGATAGTTACTAAAAAGTAAATGTAAAACGTGGGAAAAACTAAAAATAGGCATATAAATTTTAAAATGTTTTCCTCCAAATACAAAGTGAAAGACGACACTGACACTGACGGACTGTCACAATTTGACAGTTAGCATGACATTGACAACGGGGACAGCCGAAAAATTTGCGCATGGAACTAAAGGTAAAGATGGAAGACAAGAAGGCATACAACAGGCTGATTCAAGAAAATTTGACCTGAATGCATTTCGTTACCCACCTCTCTCTTTCTAACTCGTGATGTGTTAGGGTGTGAATCTGGGTTTCCATCACAGCACTTGATAACAACCCCAAAAGTTGGAAAAATGATAAACAGTTACGTAGCAATATAATCTTATATGTATGTATGTAAAATCTTTATTATACTTTATAATCTTTATTTTGAGGTAGATTTTTATTAAAAAATTAAAAATAATTATACTTGTTTTTGATATAGAAATATAAAGCCCAATTATATTAAGCAAACTGACATTTTTATTTTACTGTATTTTTTTACTATGAAGTGATAATAATACTTTGGGAAAACAGGGGTTACTCTGGGTCAAATTTTCTTGAACCAACCTGTTGTATGCCTGCTCGGCTTCCATCTTTACCTTTAGTTTCATGTATTTGCGATATGCATTTAGCCAGCAGCGATATTTCTATTCTTCTTTTTCATCTTAGCATGTATTCCTAGTTGCGTCAACATCTTACGCTTCAAAGCCCATCTTACGCATTATAGATTTGGCAGTCTTGGTTTTTACATTGGAGCGACTGCCGTCTGACCTCCGTAACCCATAATAGATTATATCTAAATAAGTGGTACCTAACATATAGCAACAAGTTAAAATTAGAATGTTTGAAAAAAGTAAACTTGATTGTTAAGTGTTTGTATCCGATAGCGGAGAAATTAAAAAGTTTTATTTATCTACATGCATAGATGCAAGTATGAAAGTTTCGGTCCATGGGATGAGAGCAAAGTGTAGAGTAACACAAACTCATCTAAAGAGGGTAAGTACTTACTTAATAGAATCTCAAAAAACAAAACGCCTTTATTTAAAACTAGCTTTTCCCGCAGTTCCGCCTGCGTCAAACAGTAGACTATGTTTGACCCCGGGTCTTCAACTATAATCATACCTACAAAATTTCATCAAGTTCCATTCAGCGGTTTGGCCCTGAACGCGTAAAAGACAGACAGACTTTAGCATTTAATATATCTATTAGTATTGGGAGTATGGGTGTAAAATACCCGAACTCAAAATACCGTTGAACCCGTGAAAAGATCGTTCCTCTTTTTGTTCCATCTGAGCGTGTTTCCCAGTTACACCCTCATCTTGTACATATTTTTCTCGCTGCAAAGCTTACACATTCTGCAATCTTGGAATAATAAAATGCTGAAACCAAATAATTTTACTTCGAATGCCTTCAAAAGTTCGAATTAGCTCGCTAGATCGAAATACCATCTGAAAGCCAAGCTGAAAATCAGTGGTTGTTCTTGTAGAGTAACATAAGCTGAGCTGTAGCCCTTTTGTGCTGCTGTGGCACATAACTACTCAGAAAAATAATTTAATTATGTTTGTGCTAAGTATGTTTTGTTTATATTTTGTAATATTTTTGTAATTGTATGTGCAACAGTTGAACAAAATCATTTTTTTTCTATATATCTATCTACCATTAGTGGAGAATCGAGAGTACTATTTTTGAAAAGTACTGTGACTCACCAAAAATCGATGAGTCGAATGAAAATAGTTTGATTCATCGATTATGTCGAATGTAAATCATTCGATATCGAACGATAATCATTCGACTCACCGGTTTTGAGTAAATCATACTTTTCAAAAAATGAGTCACCAAATACTTTTGTTCCTATTCCGTCCAAATTGCAATTTACGTATCCTACCTGCAACTGTCTACTTATTAGGCATTCTTCTGAATCTATATTTTTGTAGCACTGTAAGCACGTAATATTTTTCAATTTCTAATAAACCTTTGATACATTTTATTGTTTACAAAGTTTAAACTTTATTATACAGAACCTCTACCATGAGATTTTATTAACGCAGACGCTAGTGCCCGCGTTAAAATTTTATAGGTGTGGAATTTCTTAGTTACTACATCTATCCGTTAGAGGCGCTGTACATATTTGCCGTACCAAGACGCTAACGTCGTCTGTGTCAATAAAATCTAATGGTAGAGAGAATGAGAGATGTACTTTCAGAATGCACGTGCGTGAAGTTAAAAAAAAACAATACTTTTAAATACAAAAGTGTTTATTTTTTAATAGGACGAGTGTCGACAATGTCACAGACGATTAGGCATTGACTGTTAAACTTTGTCTGGCAGTGGCAATGGAGCGGTTGGTATTTGGCAGCTATGCGCGCGGTTCCTCGAAAAGTTATTTGAAACCGCCCCAGATTTCGGACCGAGAAGAATTGCCCTCTGAGTGTTAGAATTGTTGTAGTCTTGCATTACATATATTAGATATGCATACCGGAGAAACTCCTTTCCCTACTAAACAGAACTGCACCTTTTATGATTTTTGTTTTTAATTTACTTATTGGAGTGGAGAATAACATAATTTTTTGTGATATGTTAGGATACTGAAATAAGGAAGAAAAAATATTTTGCATTTGATTCAAGCAAATACTTTACTACTTATTTAGTACCTACAGAACAGAACACTCATTTTGTAAGATTTCAGTTTGACCAAAGGGAATGAGCTCAGGTGCATTAAAATTTACGAAAATAAAATAGTATTTTGTATGAAACACGAAATTAATACTATTTTACCTAGATAATTTAAGTACCTATACGACTAAAGATGAATAATAGATTACAAAAAACTGTTTTATATCAATCTTGCCTGTCTGTCTGTCCGTCTGTCTGAAGGTTATCTGTCCGTCTGTCTGATTAAGCTAATCTCAGGAACTACTGGACAGATTTGAATTTAATTTTCCCAAACTGATCAGTCTTAGCTCTGGGCAACATCTAATCTTTGTTTCATCAAAATCGGACATCAGAAAAGAAAGTTATCATCAATTAAAGATCTTTTCAATTTCTCCTGCTAAACAGGAACTACTGGACAGATTTAAATTTAGTTTTCACAAACTGATTGGCCTTAGCGAAGGGCAACATCTAATCTTGGTTTCATCAAAATTGGACATCAGGAAAGTAATCATCATTGAAAGATTTTTCAGTCCCCTGATAAAATTTTTATAGCAAAGTAATAAGCGGCGTAAGAGGTAAGTCGTCAAAATCACATAATTTCAGCATTTACCTTGGAGTTGTTTGCTAGATCATGAAGAAGTTGTCTCGGTCAATCGACCTTGTATGCCTTGGTATCACTGTTTCAGCTTTGCCTCACTGTCAATATTCTATAATCTACATCTACATATAATAAAACTGTACTGTAAGGTTAATTCTGTACATCTATCTATAAATGTAATAAAACTGTAGTAATTGAATATAAAATGAAAAAAACATTATTAGGGCCCTTTCACATCGGAACACTGTGCCATATGAAACGCCATCTCCTCTTTGTAATTGGTCCGTGGAATCTTTATAAAGTAACAGAAGCCAAAAATATGATTTTTGGAATTTTTGTCTGTCTGTTGTTCATTTTTCACGCAAAAACTACTGGACAGAAACTTTTTTATTAAATAGTTAATAGTCCTCGGCAACAGGTAGATACGTATTAATTTTACCAGTTTTCGAAAGACAACTACCAACTTAAATTGACTTTTAAAATGTATGGTGCGCATACCATAAGAGAGGTCAAACAACATTGGACATTAAATTTTTGGAAACAAAGAAACGGTATTTATTCCTTTTCGACAGAATTTATTTTTGCTATTGCTTTGTAATTTGAGTAATTATTGATGGTGGTGTTCATAATGTGAGTTATTATTTAATGTATGTCATTACGTAGTTACTTAAATGTTTTTCATTCATTCACGACGAGTGGGTTACATGGTCAATCGACCATGCACACCCAGGTGATAAAGTTTTTTTTAGAATTACTTTACGGCCTCTGACATGGTTACGATTTATTATTTCAAATAATTTAAAAATACAATACAATACGAAAACTCTTTTTTGCACAACAAGGATACATTGTCAAATACAAGCAATTATAAAAAAAAATAACCTTGCACAAAGGCGGCCTTATCGCAATAGCAATTTCTTCCAGGCAATCAGAAAATTTAATATGGATATTATAGATCCATTTTATATCGTTAATATGACGTCCTATGCATACCTCATATTATGTTGAAGTCTTTGTAAATGTTAAATTATTTGTTACTGTATGGGGGCAATAAAGATATTTTGTATTGTAAATGGGTAATTCATGTGAAAATATTATTGTAAATGTAAGCTATCAGCAAACGACAAGCCTGTACCTCTAAAGGCGAATTTATTTGCAGAGTCTAAGGGTGTTTTTATCCATAAATACTCTACATATAAATAAGAACCTAGATAATTACCTTTATTTTATTAATTTTTATCCGAGTATTGCAAAATATGTTAAAATGTTATGCCTTTAACGGACGACGGAGACGATTTTCGTCGTCAGAATTTTTTCGGAGAGCCTTCGAGCTCTGACGTGCCTTTTTTATAACGACTTTTAAGTCATTCACATTGAGTTGCTTACATGTTTAATCGGACTCTGCACACCCCGGTGTTAGAGTTTTTCGGAAACGACTTTCTGCCTCTGACGTGGGTTCTTTATTATGACTTTTCAGTCATTTTTATCGAGTAGATTACATGGTCAATCGACCCTGCACAACTTGGTGTCGAGATTTTTTTCGGAAACGCCTTTCGGCCTCTGACATGGATTCTTTATTATGACACTTCAGTCATTCGTATCGAGTGGGTTACATGGTACATCAACCCTGCACACCCTGCTCTCAGAAATGCCTTTTTTCGAAAACGCCTTGAAATATACACATCTTTGAGAAGTATGACTCACCATTTATGGAAGTCGAAGGCAAGTGAGGCGAGTCAAACAAATACTTCTCAAAAATAGGTATAAGTATTTCAAGATCAGCATTTATGCTTGCTACCAACTAGTGATCAATCAATGAAACTTTCACACCCGGATCATGATATTATAGGTCTGGAAAGTTTATAGGATAACGTTCATATAAAAATCACGATTGTTTAACTTTTTCTTTCATGCCAAACAGTATTCCGTAGCAATACTTTACATAGCGATCTCCTGAACATTTTAAATATTAATAACATCAAATATTTTGTGTAAAACTCTGCAATGTCGAATAATAAGATTAATGTAACGAAAGTAGATATAATCGAACATTACGCGGACGAAGTCAGACACATACATACATACATAAGATTACATATTATACATAAAATAAGTATATAAAATATATACATACAATACATAAGATAAGTATAAATTGGATGACTATGACTCCGCGACTTGCTGCAGAAACAGTTTATGAACTGCGCTTGAAGGCAGAACGGCTGGGGGCTCTCCTGATTGTCTCAGGGAGAGCATTCCATAACTTTGTGGTCTGGATTTAAATTTATCTACTTATGTAAAATATTTAAACGCTTAAAAAAAAAAATTTGTCGCATTTTAGTTAGCCGACTTTCCTAAAAAGCCTAAATGGTTGTTGTCCTAAATCGTAAATAGACAAAGAATGAGTCTGCTACAGAAGGAACGAAGAATAAGTCTATTTTTGTGTCCATTAATTATGCGGACTTTAACCTAAACATGGGGATATCCTATGAGGCAACGGTTTGTGCGGCTACCGTCTGTTGAAGGATGTCAATGTAACTTGTCAATCTCTACACGTAGTTTGGTCGTGAGTTGTATGCTAATTTGAATGTATAAGCGCCTTAGGTTTTCTTTTCTTTGAAACTATAAAACATATCAAGGTATGCGCGAGGCTTTTCTCTGTGACATCATGTTTCTTGAATAGGTGAAAAGTTTCTCTTTACTAATTTAATAAAAACTAAAAATTCCCGTTTTAATGTCGCCGAAGCAGGGGCTAATTACTCGTTAATCGGTTTTCCATATTTCCACGTAGCCTTGGGCATTTTTTAATTGTTTTTTATTTCCTTGGATAAGCAAAGAGATTATTGGGGTTTTTAATATTTGACTCTGTTGTATCATGGCTCACTGATCACAACCTAGATATGAATTTTAATAAGACAAAACTAATTGAATTTTGACCGTACCAGAAAACCTCTCTAGGAATTAATTTTATATATCGAGATAAAAGTATTAAAACCGTAAACACTTTTCAATTGCTGGGTCTTATACTGGATACCAGTATAAACTGAAAAGCACATGTAGATAAATTAGCCACGAAACTCTCATCATTTACATATGCACTTAGAGAATTGAAAAAGACGACCAACCAAAAAGCCGCGATTACAGCTTATTACGCCTACGCATACTCGTGGCTGAATTATGGTGTTATTCTCTGGGGAAACAGTACTGATGCGGATAAACTCTTGATCCTGCAGAAAAAATGCATACGAATACCAATATCAAAATGACAGAGTCTTGTAAACCACACTTTAAGGATTTAAATATACTGACCTTACCTTCAATTTATATCTTAGAGGCTTGTAAATTTGTTCGCAGATATCCACAATTTTATACGAAAAAGGACGACCTCCCGAGGCGATATCCTACTAGAAAGAAAAATAAACTAGTGTTACCTAGCTCCACTATGAAACTTTTTTCCTCTGGGCCACTATCTATGACTATAAAATTATACAACGCTTTACCTGACTATCTACGAACTGAAGAGAAAGAAGAAGCTCTACATTACGGAGTTTTATTATGTTTTTTAAAGTTAACGTGCGTCTCACAATTTTCTAATACTTAGTTAACTTTGAGATTATCCTTTAGCATTAAGTCCGCTAATTGTCAAAGAACTTGTGGTACAATAAAGATTAATAAATAACTAAGTAGCTATATTCATTTACGCAAGGTTGAAGAATCCTGGCTTATTATAAGACCTTTTACAATACTAATTTGTCAGAGGAAACCTAATTATATGTCATGTGCAGGGCACAAGCACGAATCATAGGCGAAAACACCTTTCATTATGAAGTCACCGCCAAATCTAGGTGGGGTTTGGTCTCTCAGTCATCTGTCACTAATTTGTACCATGGAGGTACCTACCTATTCTAAAACTATAGATAAATACCTACCTATAGATAGATACTTACAGGCACAAAAATAGTCCTGTCTGACCAAGGCAATTGAATAATGCTCTGCGCCAAACTATTAACATAGTAGAGCTGCTCTACAAAATATTCAATTAAAATGTAGAATAAAGGACCGTTCACACTGACGCGAATCCCGCTCGCCTGGAGGGACGCCCACAGAAATAAGAATATATAGAAATGTCATTAGCAGGCCAGTTAACTTTTGTATACGCTACGGCACTTTTACCGATTCTTATTTATATGGCCGTCCAGCCAGTCGCGCGGGATTCGCGTCAGTTTGAACGGTCCTTAAGTATGTTAAGAAAGTATTTTGCGACATTCCTACCGGGGAATTTTTGACGAAGTGGAATACCGTTTCAAATAATTTTGTTTGATCACTAGGTCTGTAACAATATCATTAACTTGATTCGCCAGTGATGGATTGAAATCCTCTAGTAAAGCGAATGCACGGTGCTAGATATCATCATATTTTTTTTAAAGAGCTAGGCTCTTATCTGTGGAGGTTTTGCCATTTTTCTCTGACATATGATAAATTCCTCACATTTTTTAATAAGACACCACGCTTAAAGCAAATAATTTAAAAACCCGGAAAGAACTTAAATAGTCCTAGAACAGTTGACGTTGCACTTATTCTCCTGCTCTCTGCATCCTAACTCCTGCTACTCGTGGTGACCTGATGGCGGCCACTCGGCCACAGTTCTCGGGAAGAGTTTGACGTTCGGATCGACGGGTGACATCGACACACCCGAAGAATTTGAGTATCATGTCACAGAAAATTAATACTATCCCGGTTAAGTTAGATCATTCGACCTCCAATCGAACTTTATATTTGTTGGATAATTGGAGTCGATTTTGAAAATCTGTAACAATAGGCTTTAAATGATATCCTGGTAGAGTCTATGTCGCAAAGAGCATCGAAACATAAACGATCCTTTCTGAATGCTATGTGGTAATTTAGAATAAAGTTAGAAAATCTTGGAATAATGTCAACAATTTACTTAAGTCCAAATCCTCTGAATGACGTCTACATGTGTGATCTACTGCTTGCTGTTCGACCAATTTTATCGTTTTCATTTAAATCCTGACTTTAACAATATATGTAATTAATCTACCTTTCCACCAAACGGAAGAAACCTAATAGTGCATTTAGTATCCAGAATAATGCGTCGAAACATTTGAGCTGATTGAAAATTCTATTGAAGGCTATGAGATCAGCACTCGTGGAATATATTAGCGACGCGTGAACTTTATGCTAAGCTCCGTCTTACCGTTCAAAGCTGAGTGCTATGAGGAATTTAATAATGAAACGTTAAACTTGTTTCCTTATTAACAAATTGTGTTATTTCAACTTGGTGTAATAAATTATAATTTATTTTTATTTAATTATTGAACGGACTATTTAGTTCCTTGATGTGCGCCAGGACAAAGAACTAAATTTAGCATATTTTTGGTAAGTTAATTCCTGGTAAGGAAAAAATAATCAGCATATATAGCTGAATCGCTCGCTTGTCTTTGGCACGGTCTTTAGGATTTCACTGTTGCAGCTTGCAGCCTCATTGATCAACTGATACATGGCTCAAATTCACTAATATATATGTTTTTTAAATAAATGAAAATACAACATTTAGACTAATTTTTAATCGGGTGTATAAATACAACACACATAAAATTACTAGGCTTTCAATGGTAAAATAGGTTTCGTGGGTCTCTACAGCATTGCGTACAGACACTTCCAACATTCATACTAATATTATAAATGCGAATGTCTGTCTGTCTTTCTGTCTGTCTGTTACGCTTTCACGGCCAATACGCTGAACGGATTTTGATGAAATTTGGTATGAATATAGTTGAAAACCCGTGGTCAAAAAGTAGCCCATACTTTAAGACGCAGGCGGAGCTGTGGGAAACAGCTAGTATTATATATATTGACAATCGCCAACATATCCATAAACCCATTCATTCTCACAAGTTTAGAAATATCGATAGGAGTAGTGTTTTTGATCGGAACTTGTTTCGTTACTCTACATTTTAAATAAATAAATATATACGAACGAATCACACATTTTAAGCTACTTTGTCCCAAAGTAAGTTCGATACTTTAATTAAGGGGCACTAACTAAACGATAACTACGATTTTGTTAAAAATATCGACATGAAAAATATCCTTCACGCACACATTTGATTGCGTAAAAATTTCATAAGAGCTGTGTTTCAGAAGTAGAGTCCCTTTTTGTCCCACGAAATCATAAGTTTGTTTCTATCTTTAAAACAAAGCCTTGCTAAATATAAATAACAAATCGGTTTGTTTATGACCAACACTTGCTTAGTTAAATTTAGCTTGTGACTCATGCTCTTAACATTAATATTTATTATATTTTTTTATTAAAGGACACGTTTGATGTTCAAATCAATAATACTGCTTACTATACCGGCTGAAATTTAAGATCTTGGAAGGAACATCCAAACATTACACAGCGTTTTTCAGTTCTTCGTCATGATAAATAACTGAAAAAATAATAAAATATCGACCATAGAACAAGTTGTATGGTCGATATTTTATGTTTATTTTTTTAATACTTAGGCAAAATACAAAGAGTTGTTTCTCTATCAATTGAAGGAGGTACCTACCAAATAAAAAATATAACGGCCATTCTCCGCCTTAGCGTTCTTTGCCTAATCACCGTAGCTTTTTTTATTTTTTGTTAATTTGATTTGAACTCATTGAAATATGAAACATTTCAAAAATACGAATTTAAATATGAATTTGGCGTATTAATATCATAAACAGTTTCGAGATAATGAGACTTAATTTTTCTTTGGGAACGGTAATTAGATTTGAGTAAAATTGAATGTAACGGTAATTAGAGCACATTTATTTTACATCTAACGTTTCAAACACTTTATTACCGCGTTCATGTTCGCAAGTAGACTAACTTAACTTTCGTCTAAGATGTTATCACAATACAAATTCCCGATTCACGCAGTATTGACTCACTGTTCAAGGGTTTCACAGTCTTCTACTGTGCTTGAAATTCTATTGTATTGTTACGAGCTCCGGGGTTCGCAATTTGGAGAAAAACACCTGATAACTCTTAAAAACGTTTATTCCCACAAGGATGGTCGCCGACGTCACTTCACTTCACTTATCACTACCAATGTCCAAAACACTTGCTAATCACAGTCACTATAACTTGCCGAGGTCGCTTGTATCACTTGTTATTCGCTCCGGATATCGCTTCTTGATCGCACCTGCAGCTCAGTTAAATTAGAACTGCCCTCCTGAGGCACCGTCCGATATTTATATGGCCCGGGAAACCCGCTCCATAAGTTTCTAGAAAGATCACAACTACTCCGGAATAGAGAGAGAGGGATACCCTCTGTCTCGTTCCCTTAGTACATACTAGAAGTGCGAGACAAAGCAATATGTCAGAGCGAGATAATCGATGTACTAGATAGTTCGCGATATTATTCCCGTATGGAAACACGCGACGATTGTACGAGAATTTTCCGCGGACAGCGCTACTCAAACTTCCGTGGACCGCATTTTATTTTTATTTATTTTTGATTTCGTAACACTGCCCCCTTCTTAGAGATGCTCGTCCCGAGCATCATCATTACTTCCGTGATATTTCGCCAAACGGTCGATGTGAACAATCTTCATTGCTCCCCTTGGTTGACGCTGTCACATCATTTAGTCGCGTTACCACCTTGTATGAGCCCTCCCACTTGGTTTGTAACTTTGGCGATTTCCCTTTCCGGCGAGTCGGGTTGTGAAGCCAGACTAGAGCGCCTTCCTCGAAGCCATTTGTATTCGACAGTCTGTCGTATCTGGTCTTCATGTTCTCACTCGACTGCAACCCGTTTTCTCGAACTGCGGCGTGTATTTCTCGCATTCGGTCACGCAGATCAGAAACGTAGTTTTGAACACTTTGAGGTTCATCTGGTGGGCCTCCTGTTAGGTCCACTGGCAACCGCAGCTCACTACCGTAGTTGACATATGCCGTTATGCTTTCATGTTCTGCTGTTCTGTACGCTAGCAGGAACAGTGAAATGTACTTGTCCCAGTCCCTTTGATGGCTTTCCACTATTTTTGCCAGATGTCTCTCGATCGTCTGATTAAACCGTTCGACCATCCCGTCTGACTGAGGATGGTAAGCCGTGGTTCGGGTTTTGTTCATTCCCATAATCCTGCAAACTTCTTGAAAAACCTGTGACTCAAAATTCCTGCCTTGGTCGGAATGGATTTCCAAGGGCACGCCAAAGAGACAAATCACTTCTTCCACTATCTTGGTTGCAACTGTCGTAGCTTCTTAATTTGGTATGGCGAACACTTCCGGCCACTTAGTGAAGTAGTCCATGACAACCATGAAATACTTGTTCCCTGAGTCAGTGACAGGAAATGGTCCAGCTACGCCGACTGCAATGCGTTCCCAAGGTGCACCGACGTTGTACAGTCGTAGATTCCCTCGGCTCCTGGTATGTGGCCCTTTTACGGCAGCACAAGTTGTACACTTGCGGCACCAGTCCTTCACATCCTCCCGACAATGGAGCCAGTAGAACCTTTCGCGGATTTTCGTTAGCGTCCTCTTGACTCCCAAATGTCCACCGGACACGCCGTCGTGTACTTCCCGAAGAACATCACGTATTTTTGTTCTTGGAACCACAATTTGCAGTTGAAACTCTCTACCGTTAGGTTTATCCCATTTCCGGTAGAGTATTCCGTTGTGTACAACGAGGCTATCCCATTGCGCCCAGTACGCCTTGGAAACAGTGCCTGTCGGTGCAACTTCACTCCACTTTGGCTTATCATTACTTTGTGCCTTCCACCTGATGATCTGCCTTAGGTCATCATCATTCTCTTGCTCCTTTCTCATCGCATCGTTCTCCCAGGTCTCTAATGGTTCTGTCCGAGTTAGCTTTACTGTCATTTCCGTATCCACTATAAATTGACCTTCTGGTTGAGGGTATCCCAAGACTGGTGTTTCGTACAGATGTTTCTTCAGTTTTTCGAAGGCAATTTCGCAAGCTTCATCCCAACTAAATTGACGTTTATCTTCAGTTAGTCGGTGTAATGGCTTTGCAATCTCCGAGAATCCTTTCACGAAACGTCTATAGTACGAACAAAGGCCAAAGAATGCCCGTACTTCTGTCTTGTCCTTGGGGGTAGGCCACTTCTGAACGGCTTCCACTTTCTCCGGGTCAGTCAGGATTCCTTCACTGGTAATGACATGGCCTAGATAGCTCACTTCGTTCCTGAATAAGCGGCACTTTTTCGGATTCAAGTTTAGGTTGGCTCCATGAATTTTCTCGAAGACTTGCTCCAAGTTCCGCAAGTGGTCCTCAAAGTCTCGGCCAACGATGATAACGTCATCCAAATATACTAGACAGGCTTCTCCTACCAATCCTGCTAGTACACATTCCATTAGTCGCTCGAAGGTAGCTGGCGCGTTACATAATCCGAATGGCATGACGTTGAACTGCCATAGTCCCTTGCCCGTCGAGAATGTAGTCTTCTCCTTATCCTTCGGATGGATTTCCACTTGCCAGTACCCAGATTTTAAGTCCAATGTTGAAAACCATTTCATGCCACTAAGGGTATCCAAGGTGTCATCAATCCAAAGCAGCGGGTAACTGTCCTTCTTGGTGATGTCATTAAGTCGTCTGTAGTCAACACAGAACCGCGTGCTTCCGTCCTTCTTCTTTACTAGCACGACTGGTGAACACCATGGACTTGCTGATGGTTTAATAATTTTATTCCTTTCCATATCCGCCAGCAGCTCTTTGACTTCTATTTCTTTGGCTATAGGGATTCTTCTCGCTCGCTGTCGGATGGGTCTCTCATTTCCGGTGTCAATCCTGTGTTGTACTAGCGACGTTCTTCCTAAGTCTCCTTCTTGGCTGGTGAAGATGTCGGCGTAGCGCAGTAGGAACTTCTTAGCTTTAATGCTCTGCGAGTACGTTAGATTGCTTTTGCAGTTACTTAGAAGCTCCTTGACTGTAAAATCACTGGTACTCGTTGTATCTGAGCTTTGTGTTGTACTGCACTTTTTCAGCCAAACAACTTCCTCACATTTTCCAATGATGTCGCCTTTGTTTGAGGTCCTCTCTTGGTCGCCTAGATTAAGTACTCTTACTACTGCGGTGTTTCTTCCTTTCACGAGGGTCCTCGCGGTCATGAGTTCTCGAGCCGCAGGTTTATTAGCTATCTCCTCAATCAACACGCATCCGGTAGATTTCTTGTTCCTTGTTATTGGTAACTTTACTAGTACTTGGGCTTCCCAGGTATGACCGTTTGCTTTAAACATGTCACTCTCCCGTTAATGCCTCCTAGGATGATGATCTCTTCTTCACCACACTTGAATACACCGCTAGCAACGTCTATTCTACAGTTGTACTTTTTCATGAAATCTAATCCCCATACACAATCGTCCATAATTTCAGCCACGATGACGTTGTGGGTATATGTGGTTTCTCCCATACACATTTTTACAGACACTTCTCCCAGGACGGGTATTGGCTGGCCGGAGGCAGAAAGAAGCCGACAGTCCAGTTTCCTTATGCTTCTCATTATGGTCCTTACTAAGTGAGGTCGGACTATTGTTCTTGATGCTCCGGTATCCAGCGTCATCCTGCAGTTGATCCCATTAACAGTTCCAGATATTACGAGACTGTTTCCGTTGCATGCCTGAGAGATAATAGTTGTCGGGGCTTCCTCCGCGCCAGCCAGTACTCGCCCCCTAGTCCTGGCTCTTACTCGTTTCCATGGTTCCTCTCCGATGATGAAGCCTCCTGCTTCATCTTCAGTTCCTTCACGTCTTCTTCAAGCTTCTTGATCTTTGGGCAGTTCATTTGTAGGTTTCCTCGGTCGCCGCACCTATAGCACATGGATCCAGGTATCTTCCTAAGCGGAGCTTTTATTTCCCTAACTTCCTCCACTACTTTGCGCACTTTGTGAGTCGCGGAATGACGAATGTCATGTCTGACGGCTTCCACCTCCAAAGCGTGGGCCAGTGCATCTTTCAATGAGGCATGATGGTTTAGCCTTACTGCGGCTCTGACTTCCGAATCCTTGATGCCGTCGACGAACGCCTGCACGGTGTTGGACTCAAGCATCTTCAAATCGGCCCCTGGATACGCCTTGCGGACGAGTTTTTCTATTTCCAGCGCCCATTGCTGCAGACCCTCTCCTGAGCGCTGGACTCTGTCGCGGAGTTGAGCGCGGAAGACGTGCTCCAAATGCCGTTCCCCGTATCGCGACTCCAGTGCCTCCAGCAGGTCCTTGAATCCACTGCCCGACGGAAGAACCTCCAAGACCGTCAGAGCCTGTCCTCGGAGTGCGACGGTGAGAGCTGTCAGGCACTGTTCATCTGTCCATCCGTTAGCAGCTGCGATGGTCTGGAACTGTTGACGGTATGCGGTCCAGGACGAGGTTCCGTCATATGGCGGCAATTTCACGCTGGGTCCGTGGTGGGCAATGACTGTTCCGCCAGATGCAACTGCTACTCCCGTTGTTTCAAGGCGCACGAACTTCTTCTGTAATGTGGAAAGGTCCGTCTTCATATTTTTCATGTCGTTCCCAAGAGTCGTGACGCGTTCCTCCACCAAGACAACATCGTAACCACGCCACTAACTTCACCAATAGCTGACAGGAGTTGCTGTTGAGCCTTTTGTTGTTGCTCTTGAGCCTTTTGTTGTTGTTCTTGAGCCTTTTGTTGTTGCTCTCTTGTGTCTTGTAGAAGCTTCTCCTGCATTGTAAATTTGTTGTCCAGCATTGTAAATTTGTTGTCCAGCATTGTAAATTTGTTGTCCAGCATTCGCATCAATTCCCCAAAATCAAAGATAGGCGCAGCCTGGTGGGCGTTGGACGTGGCCTGGTTGCTGTTGGACGTGGCCTGGTGAGTGTTGGGCATAGCCTGGTGGGCGTTGGACGTGTCCTGGCAGGCGTTGGACGTGTCCTGGTAGGCGTTGGACGTGGCCTGGTTGGTGTTGGACGTGGCCTGGTTGGTGTTGGACATGGCCTGGTGGGCGTTGGACGTGTCCTGGTAGGCGTTGGACGTAGCCTGGTTGGCGTTGGACGTGACCTGGTGGCCGGTGGGCGCGGTGGGAGCGGCCTGGTCAGCAGATTCAGTAGAACTGGCTCCCGCAGCACGCTTCGCCCTCGTCTTCACACCCTCACTGGTGACGTCTTCTCTCGGAGGCAATGGCATCTCCAAATCCACTTATGACACCAATTGTTACGAGCTCCGGGGTTCGCAATTTGGAGAAAAACACCTGATGACTCTTAAAAACGTTTATTCCCACAAGGATGGTCGCCGACGTCACTTCACTTCACTTATCACTACCAATGTCCAAAACACTTGCTAATCACAGTCACTATAACTTGCCGAGGACGCTTGTATCACTTGTTATTCGCTCCGGATATCGCTTCTTGATCGCACCTGCAGCTCAGTTAAATTAGAACTGCCCTCCTGAGGCACCTTCCGATATTTATATGGCCCGGGAAACCCGCTCCATAAGTTTCTAGAAAGATCACAACTACTCCGGAATAGAGAGAGAGGGATACCCTCTGTCTCGTTCCCTTAGTACATACTAGAAGTGCGAGAGCGAGACAAAGCAATATGTCAGAGCGAGATAATCGATGTACTAGATCGTTCGCGATATTATTCCCGTATGGAAACACGCGACGATTGTACGAGAATTTTCCGCGGACAGCGCTACTCAAACTTCCGTGGACCGCATTTTATTTTTAATTATTTTTGATTTCGTAACAGTATTAACGATGGATTTGTTAATTTTAGCCTCACGTAGCATTTTTGGAATATATCTGTTATCTTCAGAAGAAAGAACCATGCCGACTTTGCGGAGCGTCTATTTTTCACATCCGTTTAATACGGATATCAATGCCATTTATTGTTTACCTACTTTAAATTCACTGTCAACTTTATTAACTTTATCTAGTAATGGAAAATTGGTTTAGGAAGTCTTAAAATTAGTTAATATTATTATATCACTTGTAGGTCTTGATTGAAGCTCGCTTGAGTGTATGGTTTTTTATCAAAGTATTCCCTTTGCAAAGGTAGGGTAAGGGATGTCTGAAAACCCAAACTGTAAAATCCAGAAGTCGGAGAGGCATTGGGCCCGTGTTAAGGAACATATTGCTAATATAAAGGACGGATGCTCCACATAGTCTGCGGTTATACAACATACTTTTGGCACTACCACTACCACAGCATTTTGATGAGCCTCAGAACCTTGAATAGGAAAGAAAATGTATTCCAGGAATGCTGTGTGTGTGTTGATATCAAGAAAAGTTTTTATGGGGAGGATGGTTGGCAGTTGCCACCAGCTTGGGATCCATTCATCAATGTAATGAAATCTAAAGGCTTAGTATAGGAATAGAAGAACCTTGGACGCTTTGGACCGATATTGCGTGTCTCGGACATTTCCAATAAAGATTGTGGACTGTGGTTTTCTATTCTTAAAAGATCATAGACTCGTCTTATCTCATTCTTCCTGCGAACATAAAAGCTGTTAAGTGTTTGACTCATTGGGTGTGACATTGACCGTATTATTTGATGCTACAGATTTTAGCGCCCTCCTTGATAGAAGAGATATGTTTATCACATTCACCAAAAATCGTCCTTTCTCATGCGCTATTCCAGTTATCGTATCCGCAGCTGCTGAACCAAAAAATGAATTAACCTTTGCACAACAAGAACTTTTTTATTTTATTGTAAAACCACAAAAAGTGTCCAATTTACGAAATGTAAACATTTGTTTATATATTTGTTGTTATTCATTATTCATTCAGCATCTATTCGGAAGCGATGTCATAAAGTTATTTGACGTCATATTCGTGACGATCTGCCGCTGAGTAGTGACGACGAGATTTTCTTAGTGTTTTCATTTGCAACTTATCGATGAAATACGTTTTTTCACTCAAAATTAAGATGTAGGGAAGAAAGATTAAATATGATTGGAGGATCGGTCCACGTGTGAAGCATGCATCCGGAAAGATGGGCTGAAATTGACTATACTTAGTTGGATCCAAAAAGTGATGGGTGGATGGTGATGAAAGGCTAAGAAAAAGCTGGTTAGAAGACTAAGTGTATTCGATAAACAATGGGACAGAAATTATTATTTTCGTAATTTTTCTTTTTTTTTAACTTTTAGTTTTCAATCTTTTAGATCTTTGTATCCTTAATCGGTTTTGTTTGGTTTTATGTTTTATAAGTTTCATTTATTACTTATTTTTAAGAACTTTGTTCTGTCAGTTTCCCGAAGAGTCCTGAAGAGTAAATAGAATTTTAAATTTATCTGTATCAGAAGGAAACAACCACAATTTAAAAAATCCAAAACCTTTTATCATCCTATTTTTTTATCGACTTTTTATCGACAATTCGTGCGAAAGCGAAACCCTAATCGAACGTTAGAGCGAATCATCGAATCAATTACGAAGGATTACATCACCGAAGGATTGAGTCACGGTCACAGCCTGTTACAAGTTGTTTAGGTCCTGCATGACCGTGGGCTGGTGATCCTTTAGTCATCACTTCAATGGGGCAACTCACTACTGACCGCATTATAGATAATCATTATTATTCCTTCTGCGCATTGGTTTTCGTCAGTGTGGTTATGTAATAGAAATTTTCCTTTAGAATTAGATCTTTTTTAGAAAGATAAATCAATTTACATAATTTAAAGTGTCTCAAACATTACCGACTGAAAAATAAGAATAATACTAATAATATAAGAGAATAATAAAGTGGGTGGGATTTGCAATATGGTGTGTAAGGCGATATCTTGCTCACTTGCTTGAATTTGAATCTCAGACTTGGATGGTAGTAAGACACCAGTCAAGGATTATGTTATTTGGGTTTAAATCTTTGTTCCGGGACTCCTCAGAAGGTGGTGGTTGAAAATCAGTGCTAGGCATGCCTGCATGTCTAGCGTATCACTGAGCCACCACCTATTGAGACGTCTGTCACGTACATTATAAACATGTAGCTTATGCTTAAGTCCTTTGCTGTACTTACGTGATAGCTTTCTCAATAAAGATATATTCTATTCTAATAAGATCTTATACTTAGTAGGTAAAGATCTACTAACTACTTAAGTTGTCTTTAATCCTTTTCTCTCTGAAGCTTGAAAGTCTATCGGAGCCCAATAGCATCGAAGCCGGACACAAGTAAAACGTTCATTTCTCAATGATCAAAGCATGTGAAAAATTAACGATAGTCGAAATTTTTATCTTGTGTATTTTGGGCTTCGAATTACAAACCCCGTTTTTATCGTTAGAATGTGTCGAATGCTTTTAGGTGACCTGAAAGCCTGTAAAAAAAGATAATTTAGGTCAAACTGCATTCTTCTTCATCGTAACGTGTAGCTGTAATCATGGTCCTAGATTTGGCGGCACTGATTATAACAATGGAGCAACTGCCGTCTGACCTCTATAACCCTTTTTACATTTACTGCATTCGCTCTAATATTAATCAGTGCCTCTATATCTAGACTCAAGATTCAAGCTTATTTTAGTGGAAGCACAAAACTTAGGCTCAAGCTTATTTTAGTGGAAGCACAAAACTTAGGCTCAAGAGCTTATTTTAGTGGAAGCACAAAACTTAGGCTCAAGCTTATTTTAGTGGAAGCACAAAACATAGGCTCAAGCTTATTTTAGTGGAAGCATAAAACTTAGGCTCAAGCTTATTTTAGTGGAAGTACAAAACTCGAGAAAGGCAGACAAGGACAAATTTACAATGTTTTTATCGCATGCCTGATTTTCTAGCTTAGAGAATTGTGTAAAGTTTCCGAAATTCTCACTGGATATTCTAGTAAAATGAACAAGGAACGCGTGACATTGCAATTTTGTCATCTCGCACAACTCCGGCGTAATCTGATCCTCGTTCAAAGAGAAAATTGAATATTCTACTAGTTTAGCCCACTTGGATAACGATTTGTGCGCCTACGCAATGTAATCTTGGACAAGGTCTACTTTTCTATCCATTTATATTGGACCAAATTATCCTGATGGAAGTCATTGTTTGTAACAACGTCTTTCCTATGCACCACCGCCGTCTTTTTTCTTATGAAGGTAGCTTGGAAGAGATTGCACTAGCGATAAGGCCGCCTATTGTACATCTCGGTTACAGATAATATATCTTTGTATGTAATTATCTATGGCGCAATAGTGTTTTTACTCACTTACTTAACAGGTACATTTATATTGATGAACTGCAAGCACAGTTTTTGATTCAGTCAAAGTTCTAAGATTCGATCGTTGTGAGCTACCACTCTGTTGTTCAGAGGCCGAAAGGCGGTTCCGGAAAACTCTTGCCACCAGTGAGTGTTTTATTAGTTATTAGAGTGGACACGTGAATGAAACAAGCCGGTTGGTACAAGACTGATTTATTCAATAGCCATCCTTAACTACCTACATCATGCACTGCGACGGTATACTTATTAAAAATATAAAATATAATATTACTACAGTGAGTGCAGGGTCGATTGGCCATGTAATCAACTCTACTGTACATGTACTAACTCTCTTCTGGGTCTGCTACGAACACTGAACGTATCTCCTTCTGCTATCGACTGGTTTCATTCTTATCTGCATGGGCGCCGGCAGCGGGTGCGCATTGAGGATGATTGTTCTTCTTGGTGCTACACGTCTGCTGGTGTTCCTCAAGGCGGCGTTCTATCTCCTTTACTATTTGCTATCTTTATCAACTCAGTCTCGTTTCAACTCTGCACTTCCTACCACCTATATGCAGATGACTTACAAATATATTGTCATGCCTCTATAGAGGACCTCGCAAATGGTATCAATAAAGTTAATGACGATCTTTCTCAAATTTCCAGATGGAGTAAATCTCATGGACTTATTGTAAACCCAGCAAAAACACAAGCCATCATCATAGGTAATGCATGGCATATTTCTAGACTAAACTGGTCCTCCCTTCCGTCTATAATGTTTGATGGGGTTAAAATAGACTACAGTGACAGAGTTAAGAACCTAGGTGTCATTTTCGATAGGCAACTATCATGGTCTTCACAGATTGCGGAAGTAAGTAGGAAGATTTTTGCTTCGGCGGGATCACTTACTAGGCTAAAAAACATTTTACCTATAGAAACGAAAATTTCGCTGGCACAATCTTTACTTCTCCCTATTCTTGATTATTCCGACTCATGTTACCTTGATGTTACTGAAGAACAATTGAATAAACTTGAGCGCCTCCAAAACTTTTGCATTCGATTTATATTTGGACTCCGCAAATATGATCACGTCTCTACTTTCCGCGCACAACTCAAGTGGCTTCCGATTAGGCTTCGTCGTAACTATCACATCCTTGTACTCCTGTTCTCAGTTCTCTTTATTCCTTGTACCCCTATTTATCTAAAAGAGCGTTTCACTTTTTTGAAATCAGATCAAAACCGTCCTTCGCGCAGTGTAAATGACCTACTTCTCAAAACTCCAACCCACTCTTCTGCATCTTACTCCAAGTCGTTTACAGTACGGGCTGTTCGCCTGTGGAATGCTTTGCCTGTTAATGTACGCATGGCTCAAACTATTACTAGTTTTAAGAGCCAGTTTAAGGAGCACTATCTGTCCCTTCAAGGTATGTAGAATATATATCATATGTATTTCTTAATGGTGACTGTCCCTTGTTCCCAAATTATATCTGTGTCTGTGTTGATTTATCTATACAGTAGACATTATTTTTATTTTATTATTAATTCTACTGGGCCCACCCTTACATCATGTTCTCTTACTGTACAAAGGTTGGCTGGAAGAGATTGCTTAGCAATAAGTCCGCCTTTGCTCCATATTGTTAACAATGTTATAATTCAGTTTTGTGATTTCCAAAATATGGGCAATAAAGTTATATTGTATTGTATTGTATTGTACATGATAATAAATACTATGTTAGCTTACAATGGTCGGATTCCGGTTATAAAGAACACTTTTTAATAGTTAAAAATTATAGGATATCAATATCTACTCATTCCATTAATAACTAAAAATTAAACTAAATACTTAGCAAACTATAATTAATCTAATTTCAAAAAAAATATCTTTGTTTATCATTGTAATAGCATTTTAAAAATATCTCGGCTTGCTGTCATTTTAAGATTTTATTTATAGGTCACATTTAATTTCAAACCCCATTAATATGTTTCCGTGGAGTTACTCGTTTACAGATATTGAATTATATTAATGTATTTTAAAATATTATTAAATGCTATTTATCTGAACAAGTACTATATAAATGTGTCTTTTCATATGCTGTAAATGTCAAGGACTATCTACTCAAAAATCTACTTTGCAAGGTAGAGCTCATTGAAAGTAAAAGTAAATTTGGTCAGTCAACTATTTGTATGCAATAAGGTGTGTAAAAAGCTATATGAATTTTAAAAATCCTTACTGAACGCCGCTCTCTGAGTCGTTAATGACTAACTTAAGTCAATTCTTAGAACTTAAATAAAAAATTCTTCTGTATAGAGACACTAGTTATTCAGTATTAATTTAAAAATTCTCTAAAACATATTATTTAAGATTGAAGAATTAGCTTTAATGGTCATTAACGACTCTATGTACGGATGTTAAATCTAAATAACTAGCTGTTTCGTGCGGTATTTTTACTGGCACCATGATCTTTTAAAAATGCCAAAATAGATCCGTTTCGATTACACTTAGTCACTATAGTCTTCTTAAGTGTGAAGTGCCCTTTGATCCAAAGCTGACTTTGATGTATTGGGTACGTATAAAAAACTCAATAGACTTCTAACATCACGCCATATTAAAGATTCTTTTTTTCAAATTCTATACATCTACGTTTCAATTTTAGTAGTAGGGACATAAGTATATAATATATAATTTTGGCGAACTTCGCGCAACCAAAAATAGATGTTTAATTATTAATTTTATTATTTAACAAATTATTCATTATCAGTCCATGGTGTCCGTGGTGTCCATTTTGGGGGGTTTCATTCATTAACAAAACAAATATATATTTTAAATGATGGTGTCAATTATGGAGGGGTAATTAATTCACGTATTCCATTAAACAACAAGGCTCTATTTTCTACAGATTTAATTATTTTTAACCTTAACGGCGATTAGGTATTATTATTAAATGACATTTGTAGGCAATTGAATCGTTATCTGAACTCGTATACATTGCAAGTTATTCTAAGGTCCCAGTAAATAATTATTTATTATTATTATTATTACATATCCAGTATATTGCTAGTTAAATACGGATTGCACAAGTAAATAATTAATAGAGTTTTTACGTTTTAAATCGATTTTATACGATCCTTAATACATAAACTACTAAATAAAATGTACTAATTACATCGAATACCTATTTACGTATTTTTACTTGCACTATTTTTGTATAGGAAATTAAATCGAATTGGATGAAATTTTGTATGCAAATTGAGCAAATGTAGAGTTTAAGTTGCGAGCAAAGGCTATGGTAATCGCTTACCACCAAGTGGGCCGTATGCCGTTTCTGCCTTGCAAATTGGATAAAAATGATCATAAACAATAAATGGATAATTTTCAAAAATTATCAAAAAATAAACGAGTGCGCCAACCCGGACGACAATCAAACTACTTACACGTTGAAGTTTTTTATAAACTTTACGGTAGCCACACTAACGAAGGTTGTGTAACACTTAACCTCCTAATCGAAGCGTTAACTCCATGTATACAATAAATAATCCCACTGCAAACTCTTCGTATTAAACAGACGAGAAAACCTTGGAAGTTGGATAAAGAATTAACACCTCCGAACTGTGAAGGTCCCAGAAATATACCGATTTGTTTTGTAAAACGGCCATATATCATTCTTTCTCGTTTGATTAGCGTCTATGTTAATTATGTTTACGCAGGTACCAGCCAAATTTATTTTTTAATATACTAATTTTAATTTCATAAGTACAAATTACGGTTCTAATTATAAACTCGACATCTTCATCACGACTAAAATTTGTTGGTTTTAATATTTAATTTTATTAATCAATCGAAAACAGTTATGTAAATTATAATATTGTTTACTATTACATGTCAGTCAGGTGCAGCTAAGCTTCAGGTAAATCGCCTGCGATGGTACGGTCACGTCTTTTGGAAACCGGCAACATACGTTGAGAACAAGTGTCTGACCACGCCGCCTCCGCCGGGGCCTGGTCTGGCAGAAGGGTCGCGCTTAAAAAGGGTTGGCTTGACGTCGTAAAGCAGGATATGCGTGCCAATGGACTATAAAGGATGCCGAACACCGGGCGAAGTGGATAATTAAAAGCAGGAAAGCGGACCCTGGGCTACGAAGCAAACTGATGAGGACGCAACCGGGAAAGCGCTAGGATGATGATGACTATTACATGTCAGGCTTTATAATAATTGGAATAATATAAACTTTTATCATTTTACTGTAAAATATATGTCGATGTTAGTGAGGGAAGCCATGAGCATAGCATAGGTGTCTATTTTCTTTAATAATAGTAGTTTTGTAAAAAGTAGACTTCGCGAACATTATAATATGAAATCTATTCATAAAACGCTACTTCGAAATTTCCCCTTACCTGCCTTTTATTTTCACAGTAGGTAACCTGTGGGGAACCCAACATATAATGTTGCTTCCAATGATTGAAACCCCATTTAAAATATTAAATTCAAAAATAACACTACAGCAAACTTTGCCCCTTTTTGCCTAATTTTTCCCCCAATCAAAAAAGCTCTCCATAAAAAGCAAGGAATATGTATGCTAAGTTTTCAAAGATTCCGTTCAGAAATTTACATTTCCATTTGCAATTTTTCATTTCGCAAAGATTTTTTAATTCCTATCCGTACTTCTAAAGTTAAGTATATACGTTGACACAAATAAACACTCTTTTCAGATTTACTATTAGTATAGTTATGAAGAAAACAAGGTAAAGAAGTAGAATGAGAGTAATGAGAATAAGAGTGAACTAAAGCCAATCAAATTATACTATTGTGAATATTGTCCTTTTAAAGGCATTGAAATCATGTTTTTACACAATAAGCTTCATTGGATAATATAAGTTATTATACCAATAATTTCTCACACAACCGGTTTGTCAGTGTCAAAATATTGACGGCACGCACTGAGTTACAAATTTATTGACATACCTCTTGACACAATGCTATAGTGTCCATAGATCTATCTAATGGATTTATTCATAGAACAGTTTGATCCATGACAAATTATTGAAGGTCCGAAAACAATTGGCTTCAATTGGAAATCAGGATCTTTATTTGACAGGCTGCCAATCATTTTGAGTTTACATGCGATGACTTCAGCGATATAATACTGATAGTTATGACATCATAATCGTTACTTATGATATAAATATGCGTAGAAAAATAAATGAATCGACTTACATGTAATATTGAGGAGCTCGTTAGTCGAGCGCGACCCGCGTATCCGTAGCGAATGCGCTACTATTGGATTGGTCGCCATTTAGTGGCATTTTCTATCTTGAGCTCCTCCGTGCTTCAGAAGGTACGTTAAGCCGTTGGTCCCGGTTGTTACCGATAGATAGCATTCGTGAGGCTGTGTCAGATGCTTTAGGGCAGCCTGAAAAAATCTGACAGTGTTGGCCACTAACAAACCTCGGGTCATGTTCCTGTTGGTCTGGTTTCCCTGTAAAAAGGGTTACGGAGGTCAGACGGCAGTCGCTCCATTGTAATAACCATTGTACATTAATATTTAAGATTTTTTTCTGTTAATGTTGTATAAACTGTTTTCTTTTATGTACAATAAAGAATTTTACATACATACATACCAGTTCCGCCAAATCTAGGACCATGACTTACAGCGTACCCTAGGCTCCGAAGCGTAAGCTGTCGACGCAACTAGGAATACACGCTAGGATGATGAAATAAATGAATCGACAAGAAAATAAGTAGATACTCTGTATATAAAAAAGTATAATTGTTTATGCCTAAAAAGAATGATGGCAGCACATTTCCTGAAAACTCATTACAGAAATCATTTGTTACGCTCGCCGACTTTAACTATTAATATTTTAGGCCAAATGTCCCCACATTATCAGTTGCATATGTCTAAGTCAGACGTCTGTTATTAACGATAGAGAAGTAACACCCTCCTGTCGCCAGCAGATTTACAACTGGAACAAAGAACATCAATTAGAGGTGACACGTGAACTATGGGATTTGTTACGTCGAGGTATTTCGTGAATACTGTAACATATGCGTAAGGACAGAATTGTATGGATCAGCTGGATGTCATAAAGTTTGGTTAGGAAAATTCATACGTTAGTCACGTTATACGAAATTTCAAGATTATGTGGGATTTTCTTTGTACGTGTGAACGTTTGTTATGTTTGTCGGCTCTTAGACTTAAGTAAAGTAATGAAAGATAAACTAATGTTTTATTTGAAAAATAAAATTAGGGTATAATAAAAATACTTGTAAACGCATTCCTTCATCCATGCATTTATAGTACCTATACTAGCTGTATCCCGCAGCTCCGCCTACGAGCCTTTATTTGACCCCGGGTCTTCAACTATATTCTTACCAATTATCATCAAAATCCGTTCAGCGCACTTATTATATTAACATAGATATAGACTAACTGTCTGAAATTATTTTAAAAATCGAAGTCGGATATTTAGTCGACGTTTTTTTTAATAAAATATATTATTTAAGTAGGCATCGCCGCATGTTGATTATATTTCTTCTTTCATAGGCGGATGTGGAATATAATATTAATAGAGAACTTGTGTGAGTAAGGTTGTGCGAAATGTCACGGCTCCGGTTTGCGCAAATATTAACTTCAGTAGTTATTTATTTATTTTAGGGCTTTTTTCCTACTACCAGAGTTTGCCAGCAGCTAATATGTTAGGGTTAAGTATTTTTTTAAAGTATTGAATGTGAATAAGTTTACCTTGTGTAATATCAGATTTGACATATATTTTTGTGATGATCCAATGTCATATTGTAGCCATAAATTATAAAAGTGTTTAATTAATATCTACACATTTCCCTTACCAACTGTAACTGTAGCTGTTTCAACTTTTTCTTCTATACGGAATATGTAGAGTTACGTCGCAATATTTAACATAACTAAAATTTCTTTGTGTAATTTAACAGTAAAATATTTGATGATTTATGTATTAGCATATACCTAATATTAACATGTATGGTATTGTTTGTTTCCCAAATTAATAAATAATAGAATTCATGAAACTTTCAAGTATTAATTGCATCAAGTTATTTTGTGTGCATCTCTGTATTAAAGCAGAATAGATAATAAGTACTACCACAATAGCAATACATAAGTTCGGTAGTATCCTAGAAAGTAAGAAAAGTATAATAATGGACGGTTAAGCGGACGAAGTCGCGGGCACGGCTAGTACTTGAATAAAGTAAATAGAGACAAATATAACGACAGTTGCTCAACTAGTCTTAGTATAAATAGCGTAATGATTAAATCCAAATTTAATGATATTTATGACCTTGAGCTTAGAATAAGTTTTATATGAACTTGACCCTTTAGTAATTGTATCTATATTCCCACGCCTCTCAATGTGTGATATTGATTCTTCACCCACTACGATTCACGTCACGACGACTCGAGAGTCAATTTATACTACTAAGTGGTTTTTGTATGTTGTCAAAATGAAAAATATGTGTATGTTTACCAATATGTTAACAGTTTACTACCGCTTTGCATGGTTCCTGGTTTAAAGACTGCGCATCGAAATTCAAAGAGGAAACGCAGCGAGCATGATTACATTAATGAGTACCTACCTTGAAGCTGGATATAGTTCTGGGTGGCATTTTTGACTAGGTAATAACATTAGTGGTAACAAAAAAATAGATTTAGAAACATGGCATACTCAAGTATTATGAGTCTTACACCCATATTCTTAAACCTTTACTCAAACTCGACTAACCTTACTCCAACTCATTGGTATGATTGGTCGATACTAGCTTACTTGACTTCCTCCTCATTGGTGGTGAGTATCGAACTGTCAAAAATAAGGTTGGTCGAGAGGTACAATACAATACAAAAACTCTTACATTTAGGTACCTTGAGACGGCTTCGAAAGTGGTTATAAATCAGTTTTTGCCTAGTTAACTACTTAATTTGTTTATAAATAACTATTTTAATAAGAGGAAACAAGTAATGAAAAGAAATTTTTCACTGTTACTTAAATTATATCTCATATAATAATTCGTTTTATTAATTCTAACTAAAAATATTATTAAATTGACTTAAAATTTGATAAATTTCCTCGAACTTCAATGTCACAGTTAGGCCACTGTAAGTCATGAAAAATAACAAAGCTATTTAAAACTAATAGGTAAATTTTTGAATTTACTGAGGAAGATAACATAATTGTTAAATACGTGCACATTTTCGTAGTAACTCAAAACAGAAAGAAGGGGCAAATAGGGAAGTGTAGCAACATAATTCTTTTGCCGCGACTCGTCTCGATGCGGTAGATAAATAGTAACGTATGAGTTCTCTTTGTCCTGTCAATATGACAAGTGTGGGGCTTCTCGCTTTTGGGCGCTGACATAACATCGAGAGGTTCACGCTATACTGAAAGCTACGCTATTACGTTTCAATGTATAGCTTTAGACGCTTGTCGATTTCGTGACATAATCCAAACGCTATACTTACCTAATGTTTGCAAAAGAGATGAGACGAATTATTTTCAGCATGTAAAGTAATTAATAAGTATTGTAAAGTGTAAAATTTATGCCATGTTAAATGGATGAATCTCTAACCTATAACAAGTCAGCTGACTGTATGTACGTAAATGTGCAGTTGATCTCATGATAAATGTTTATAATAATTTCATTCAGAAATATGAATTAAGTGGTTAAGTAACTTTTTATATATTCTTTTTTTTTTACTTTTATTGAGAATTATCATTTAACTGAGTAGACTTGATCTTAAACCAAATAAAGATAGCACAAAGGACACAAGCATCAAATAAAACAAGGTCATCGTGATTTCCACAAAAAAAGCAGGGGAAGTAATCTACTAGACCCCGATATTATGTACACGTATAATTATTAGTACTTCGTCGCTTCGCTACAACTGTGTGTGGAGTTTTAAATGTGTCCTTTAATTACAAGAAGCGCATTGACAACAAAAAATTACCTACACGGCACCCACTCGATAGATAAAGGGGTAATTTGTCAAGCGTGTAGTAATAACCTGTAATATTTAAATAATATGCAACATTTTTTGGACCTACTTCTTTACGTCATATGTTTATATGCATTGCTAGTTTAAATTAACAAATTAACAAATAAGTAATCAAACATGTAAATGATAGGAGCACTGGACTAGAGATTTTACTAATAGCAATATTTTAGAACTAGAAAATAATTAATAAAAGTACTTATATTTAACCAAGGCTATATAGCCATGTTTACTAAAACATGAGATGAGTTAACACTCATAATTATCATCACAGATTTTTCTTAATGAAATAATTAAGAAAAACCTGGGAATTAATATTCCTTGTTTCATCTTCTATCACAAATATCACAATGCAACGCTACTTTATTGGACGAAGTCGGGAGAGTTTTATTTACAGCAATTCTAGCATTCTTTGACCTGAAAATATTTTTTACTCATTAAAAATTAGTATAATTCTAGAACCTCCCTGTAAAGATACGTAGGGATCGAAGCATGGCAACAGATACTCATAATTATGAAACTGAAACTGTTTACCAATACTTGATTAGTCCATGTAGGGTTGGCCAACATTATTTTTGAACCATTAACTCCACACGACTTTTCAGCCATGAATGTTTCGCCAACATAACTATACGACACTGAATTTTTAACCAGCATGATGTTACCATTTACTTTTCACCCAAAGAACATTTGACACATGGACTGTTCGTTAATTTTTATTTCGGTACGTCAGCGAATATTAAACCAACAGAATCTATTGACAATATCAGCCACAAAATATCGCTTTCTGAATATAATAAAGTAAGTAGGTACATATGTATCTACCAGATTAATTTAAAATCAGACACCTTTACAGTGAAATCAATGAATAAAACATTAAAGCAGGTACTGAACGAGAACATAATAATACATTTAATTTAGTCATTGAGATTGAACTGAGAGAAATATTTAGTTCCTGACATAAGCAAATTGAATAACATATTTGATGTCGTGGAGTCGCACCCACTGTCAACATAACATAATAATACCATTAAGCAAATACAAAGAGACGGCGCGGCGTATCGACTGGTGCACCGTTACGGTCATTGGTTCAGTGACGTGAAAAGTGGACTTTTTTCGAATTTATTTGATTGAGTTATTGTTACACAAAATATATGTCTGTTTTTAATGTTCAAAATATCTGTAATGTAAAGAAATACAAATTTATAATTTACTAGCTGTTTCCCGCAGCTCCGCCTGCGTCAAAAAGTAGCCTATGTTTGACCCCGGGTCTTCAACTATATTCATACCAAATTTTATCAAAATCCGTTTAGCGGCTTGGCCGTGAAAGCGTAACAGACAGAAAGACAGATTTTCGCATTTATAATATTAGTATGGATGTTGAAATCTTCGATTTGCTAGCGACACCTATTGGTAAGTAGAGAGGATTATAGGCCGTGGCTTCCCTCACGTCTGCCTTTAGCCCCGCGTAGCATCACACAATTTTTGTAAGAAGGCTCTCGAATATGCCATCTCCTCTTTGTTATTACTCCGTGAATAATACAATGCCTTCTGATAAAATACATTCCTAAGACAAGAATTATTGTAATCACGGTGTTTGCACAGATAAACAGACCATTAATATACTGTTTAACCTTCGATTATATCGAATTAATCCTAATTGGCTAAGAATTTATGTAATCTCTTCGTGCTAAGGTATTTAACTGTAAGTTATGTTAGGTGGGTTAGCTTTAACAAATATCTAAAGTAAAAATTCTCAATTTTTTTTTATTTATTTAAAAAAAATATACCTATACAACACATGTAATGGTACTCAAGTGGTAATACTCCAAATGAAATTTAAAGTAGGTATTAGAAAAATGTAAAACTTAAAAAATCTTGGCAAATATATGTATATTTATTTTTATGAATTTTTAACCAAGTTACTTTAAGATAACAGTGATTTAATGTATGACAAAGTCAACCCAATTACAAAGAAGGGATTATGATTACGAGAGGCCACTATCTTGACGATAACATGACATTTCCGACGACACCTGCTGGCCACTGGCTTTAGAATTTGTGTACTTAAATGGTACTTTACTCTAATGAAGTTACAAATTTTTAAGTGTATCTAATAAGGTGTAGATACCTATTAATAATATAATAAATTAATTAGATTTTAGTTCGTTTTAATCTAGTCCTAATTTTTAATTATACTTATCGTATTTATTTATAAATTTATTGCTAATAAAGTATTAGTTCATGTAATAAATTATTTTAATTTAAATAAAGAGTAATTCCCTAACATTTTTGTAATGTCTCATCTATATATATGATAAAATTGTGCCAGGTCGGTGTCTGTACAATTAATATCTTTTAGAAAAAAACAATATGAGGGCCTTTACTAGACCAGCAGAAGACAAAACAATAATTTTAGAATGATTTCTTATGTTTTCGCGATTGTTATTCATTAAATTAAACTATTTTAATACGTATTAAAATAGTTTAATTTAATGAATAATTAATAATAAAATTCTGTCTGTTTGTATGACGCGATCATCACGCGAAAACTACTGCATAGAATTGAATGCGGTTTTCAGCGATACATTGCTAGAGGTCCAACTTAGAAACAAGGCTACAATTTATCCCGTTTTTTTACCAGTTTCCGAAGGACACGCGACCAACTTGAATTGACCCCTAAAGTATATTATGTGCATACTTTCAACTTTATATTACACCTAATACGGGAACGTCATTTACGCGGACGATGTCGCGGGCATAGCTAGTTTAAAATAAACATGGATATAATTTCAGCAACAAAACTATTTTTTTATAAATTTTTAAGAGTGTGGTAATATGGTTTTTTGTTAACATAAAAATATCAGATAAATCTGATATTTTCAACATTTATGTAATACTAGCTTTTTCCCGCAGCTCATCCTGCGTCAAAAAGTAGCCTATATTGGACCCCGGGTCTTAACTATATTCATCCAAATAGCATCAAAATCCGTTCAGCGGTTTGGCCGTGAAAGCGTAACAGACAGACAGACAGACAGAAAGACAGACAGCCTTCCACATTTATAATATTAGTATTAATAGTAAGTATTAGTATGTGTGTAATATGGTTTTGTATTAACATAAAAAATATCAGATAAATTTGATATTTTCGACATTTATGTGATATTCAGAATCAGCCAATAAATCAAAATTTTAACTCCCTTGAAAAGTAATCGAGTCAGATCCAACATTGGATATATAAATTCTAAAGCTTATTTTAAACCTAGAAAAAACAATTCATAAAATCATGCAAACATTTCGTAGCATGATAACTGTCATTCATAATCTTTTCTTCTAATTCTTTCAGGCTCTACGGTGCTACGATCGTAGCAGTTCGTAGCATGCGTTAGTTTAATGATTCTAATGGGAAATCATTAAGTTAGTAGTACGTATATTTTTATTATTGTACTTGCCTTTTCATTTTAATATATACTATGTATCCAGAATTGAGACCACTGGAGATCTGTGACAGATGTCTTCTACAGTAATTACCAGAAGGAATTATTACACGTTATCTTACATATATCTTGTATTGTTTTTTTTTTAGATTGACGGGAAAAATAAATAAATTTTATCTATTATTTATTTATTTAATAAACAATATTGTACCAATGAATTATTAAAGAAAACATACTTTTACTGAATTTCGTTACCATGATTAATCATATTCATAGGATAACGAAGTATACATGACTGATGAATGTTTGTTTGTACAAATGTGTAGGACCTTATTAACTACATACTGAGTCATTTTCAAATACTTCCACATAACTATACTATATACCTACCTGATTACAATTGTAAGGAAAATTACAACATAAAAATACTGAAGCGAATTGACGTCTAAGACGGCATTATGTTGATGTGTTTGTAAAAAATCTTTATTTTATTGTTAAAAACAATTTTAAGACTTACTTTGACGTCGTCCACATTTTTATAAGATAACTTTAGTAATCAATTATTTGGATACGCAATAGCCATAAGCACTTGTTAACTTTTTTAGAACAATTTTTTGAGTGTCACTAGCTCTCTAACACGTCTAATCCAACTAACTAATCGGCTAAATTTTCTACCTGTCTTTGTATAAATAAAGGTTAATTTTTTGAAATCTTTTAACCCTTCTTCCCTTAGCAACGTTTTGAACAACATAAATATTAAAAACGTAAAAAATTACGAGTTGAAGTGGTATAATAGTTTTGAAACTTGTTGCGTGACTAAGGAAAATGTTTATGATTATATTTATCTTAGATTTAATCCAGAGATTAAAATTGACGAAAGGCTTCCGTTTGCCTCATGATAAGCTCATTTATTAAGACGAGACCAGGCTAAAAAGCAAATTTACTCACTTCTTAAATTAAATGACTTATTTGTGATGTTATAATGTTATTATTTGTATCAGTAAATAATAATATTTAAAGATAATAATATCGTATCATGTATGAGCAATGAGCATGTATGTAATTATATTTTAATCTATAATATAATATAATGTAATATATATATATATATATATATTTATAAATATAATCTTTATAAAAAAACACGACTTTACATGCATTCAACAAATTTATTTATTATTGTAAGTTTTTTGTTCCACAATTACAAATACTTATAACAATTGGCGGACTTAATGCTAAGAGCGTTCTCTATCAGTTAACGATTGAGAAACAGAAAGATATATTATTAAAAACTAATGATAACTAATGATATATTACAGTTATTATTTTAATAAAGAAATTAAAATATCAGTAATAAAAACTGAATTACAAGTATCTCAAAGATATAGTTAAAGTTGATAGTAGAGAAAAAAACTCCTTCAAATTCACCGTACCACTAACAATGTATATTCAAATTCAAAATTATTTATTTTAGATATCTGAGATCCATGTTTGTTAGTGTACGTAATAGAAAAATAAAACATTAATGACTGTTGTTTGTGCTTTAAAAAGCGTTATTTTGACCTGGTCGCTACTACAGGCGAATCTGCGGATCAACATATTGCCACGGCTATGCAATGTGTGGAAAGGTATTTAATGCGCTACCTGAAGCAATGAAAACACTTCCAGATGATGAATTCTATACGTGTTTAAAAGATTGGCTTAAGAATAAATACTTCTACTCAGTGACTGAATTTCTAAATAGGACAAATGACAAATAACTTATGTAATTGATTCTTTTATTGACATTATAATTGTAATTTTTCAATAATTAAAAAATTTTGATATCAATAATTATATTATTTTGCATGCCATGTATGGTGAAATATGTAGATCCAAATTAAACTGTAACATGTAACATCCCTGTTACCATATTTTATGCAAATAAAATTACTCTATTCTATTCTTGATCGCTAGTGCCCTCCGTTCCCGTTCCACATCCGCATTGTCTTTAAGTTCGTTGGTAAGAATATGACCCAAATATTTAAAAGATAGTCCAAGTTAATACCATTTAGGATAATGGGTGGGATAAGCTCTGGACATTTACCTGCAGCCTTAAATACAATGCACTTACATTTCTTCACATTGTATGTGAGCCCGTGTGTTGTCGCGTACTTTTAACAAACTTTGAGCATCTCATTGATTGACCATGCCGTCGGGCCAAGCAGCGCCATATCGTCAGCATAGCTGATATCTATCTACATAATTAAAAATCAATTGCTGTTCGTTAGTCTCCCTTAAACTCGAGAACGGCTGAACCGATTTGGCTATTTTTGGTTTTGAATTTTTTGTGGAAGTCCAGGGAAGGTTTAAAAGGTGACTTTATTCGGAAGCGGTACAAAGTTTGCCGGGTCAGCTAGTTATTAATGAAAATACCGTCGACGCTGCACCAAACTCGCATACTGCTGAGCTCGACAATCAGATCATCAATGTACAGATTGAAGAGCTTGGGAGACGTCAGCCCTCCTGTCCCACCCGGCACTCCAACCTGTACTCATCCGAGATGCCGTCGGACCACCTTACAAAATTAGTCTGGTGCTTGTATCAGTACTTAAAGATCTTAATCAAGCCCTCTGGCACACGCCTGTCCTCTAGCTTTCCCCACAGCACTTTATATGACACTAGATGGTTCCACCCACACAAAGCTTTCCCTCTGTTATTTGCATGCCACTTTAACATCTTAGTTTTAGCTGCTCCGTTACATAGGGTATTAACAATCTTTGCGTACAGATTATCTATGACCCTGTGGTGGTCAGGATTGCCGCAAGACCTGTGACTGCATTTCGTGTATTCGCTAGGAAAGTCTATATCACGTAGAGATTCATGGCATATATCACGGTACTTACTTAACTGAGATTCGTCTCTTTCCCCCCAAATCACACTACTACTGGATACACCACGTGTCTTCAGCTTCTGCCTAACCACCTCCAGATTACATGTCATAAAAATTGACATATATACATCATCGCGAATGTATACACCTATCACAGTCCGCCACGCAGCTTGAGAGACGATGAAGAGGTCCAGCCATTTGCCACAGCCATAGACTTGACATAAGGAAGTGAAACTATTTGAGTCAACACCAAATTTTTCTACATACGCAAAAACCCATTTTCTATCCCTGGAAAAACTACATAGTTCCCTATAGGATGGCTCGTTAATATGTGCATTGAAATCCTCTAGCATATATATATATATATATATGTTCTCCACGTTATTCGCGTCCTCTACGAATCTGTTGGCATGTACACAGATATGATAAGAGAACGCCCTTCTATAGTAGCCTTTATAGCTACGAGTCTGTCGCTATTACAATCTAAGACTTTCACCGCTTCAAAAATACCCTTTCTCCACATAATTGCCACCCCCCTTTAAGGTCTGTCGACCAGTGGGCCAGTGGAAATATCTACTTAGGACTTGCCCGTTCATTCAAAATTGCTACAGACATTACCTAACATAGGAATTACTTGGGGTAGGAGCCATGACTCCTGGAGGCCGATAACATCTGACTTCGCACATATTCTTCTCACACAATCCGAAGATCTATATATGGATTGACAATTAAAGCTCGCGAAAGTGACTGTTGTTTTGTTAATATTCATAATAATGTATTAATTGACTTTAGCTTTGCCTTCCGTATTCGTCCGGTACATGTACCCCCGGTAGTTCGATGGGTAATAATTTCAAAAATGGTAATGGACTGCGTTCTCTAGCTCTCTTGTCATCTATTTTTCCTGTAAGTAAGAGCTTCTTTGGATTGTCTTCAATTTACCTGGATACCTGTCCGAACTCGAGTATTATTTGGAGGCATATAAAAAGTTATATAAAAAAAACAGCATTTGATAGCCTGATATTTGGAGAAGGTTATATTACATTTAGACTTTAAATATGAATGCAGATCTCGAAATAAAATTAAAAAAACAAAGTAGATACATATGTAAGACAATATAAAAATGTATTTAAATTCATTTGAATCATTAAATTAACAATTTAGCGCACTTTTTAAATGCTGTTTGAAAGATATATGTATTTTCTTATCATTTATGTTTTTGTAATAAAGTCTTTATTATATCTTGTATATTTTTATGATATTAGCTTTAAAGTCAAATGTTATCATGAGACGAAACTGACTCACTTTATCGGATATTGTTCAATGCATTATAAATACCTAATTACAATATAATAAGCATATAGATGAGTTTCACACAGCTGCAATATTTGGACTTAAAAAGATGGTACCTTACCTACCTAATTACTTAAAAAAGT
Organism: Euzophera pinguis; assembly: GCA_947363495.1. Taxonomy (NCBI): domain Eukaryota; kingdom Metazoa; phylum Arthropoda; class Insecta; order Lepidoptera; family Pyralidae; genus Euzophera; species Euzophera pinguis. The sequence goes on along the minus strand of OX376170.1, from coordinate 7,031,447 downwards.
AACATTGTTATGTTAAGGAAAAATATATCTAATCTTAATTTGATAAAAATGCTTACAAAAATATAAAAAAAATAGTTTTGTTGACTATTTTTTTTTGCATTTGCTTTTTGAGAAAGGATAATAAGGTTTTTCAGTTAATTGACTTATATGCAGTACATACACACTCTAAAACTGCGTACTAAGGGCTAACCAGTATTATTATTTGGAAAAATATTGACTAAAACAAAATACATAATACATTTCTATTTACATTTTACTCACTGATAAAAAATTATCTCAATTATCACATTAGAATAGTTTGAAAAATTGTTTTCAGATTACACTATCAAAGATTTCTAATTTTCTCTCTGTACCCCATAATCCTAAAGTTTTCACAATAACAATACCTATATATTAAAATGATAAAAATATGTTAATTGAATACGATAATATTCCTTGTATTATTACGCAGGCAAAACACGTTTTTTGGCGCGGTTGCTCCGGGCGGTCGGCACAACGCATGGACGCAGAAGTTACCAGAAAAAATTACCTTCAGATGCACAAAAAATTAATCGTAAATTAATTCCAGTTTGTATTTAATATATATTTGCTTTTGTTAATGATCTAAGTACTTTTTTTAAGTGTTATACTAATACTAATTTATAACATAAGATTAGAGAAGACAGATTTAATTATAGGTAGAGTCTCTCTCTAGACATCTATTTAATTAAAGTTTCAGTTAGATTCGTTTACATCTGAAGCTTATATCGAAATGGACAATTAATTAAAACTGAAGACGTATGTTTAGACATTTTAATTTCGTTTTAAATTAAACGCAAGCTTTTAACGACTTGATTAAAATTCGCGCCAAGATTAACTACGTATAACAACTCTTTCCATTCCACAGTGCATGATCCTATAATAAACTTTAGTAGATCAATCAAATAGCCGATTTGTATATCAGTGAAGTAAAACTTATATCGCAGGTTCAATCTGTCAAGATTTCATATCTTTGTTTCGTAACAACAGAATTTTATCAAAATCTTTCAGTTAATCGCAAATTGAATGCTTTCTGGCCGGCAATCTATCAATGGAGTCTTGCCGAATAGGAGCACAGTATCACGCGATGAAAACGGCTTTTCATTGGTGGAAGGTAACGCGATATTTTATTTTTAGAAGACAGAACATAGTATGCGCGCGCCGGCTTTGCTTGTGTGCGTCCGGCTCGGACGAGAAGCCGGTAGCACGGGTGTGTGCGTGTGTTGTCGAGGCGCGCGCAGTGTTTACCGCGCGGTTCTGTCGCCGGCAGCGCTCGCATTCACGTGTTTGTCGTGCGAAATCGAGTTTTCCGGCGGCTGTTGAGTTGCATTAACGTCTCATGGTGTTTTCCTACCAGTTTATTGGTGCTAATTCGTGCCGGATAACGAAAACATTCTGGGGCCAGAACGTTTTTGAGCGTAGTTTAGGCGCGGCTCATAAAAATTATAGGTGTTTCTGGCGGATGCGATGAATAAATTTTGCAAATCGAGTCGGAGTGTCGAAAAGGCTTGTGAGAGCTATGTTTTGATCTGCCGGCGTGTGGTGGATGTGCCGGGTGTTTCGGACGCGATCTGCCTTGCGGTGCTTATCTTGATCTCTGTGAAACTTCGGTTGTGCAGGCTTATCGCTCAGTGGGCACTCGGATCCGGTGACCACTCCAGCAGCAAGGATTATTTGGATAGCCGGCGTTTCAAAGCCAACGCATGCTAAGGTAAAAAAAGTGTCCTTGGTTTTAAACTGTCGCTCACAACTATTTTCACTCTTCGCATATCGCTGATCATTGATCCTCTTATTAACATTCAAATTTGTATAATGTGTTTTGCTAATTCAAGTGCTGTCAGTCACGTGAATGCTTTTAGTGTCTTCATTTTCTAATCGTCCTAATGCTTCACATCTTCCGTTTCTTTTCCTCATTTTATTTCCATTTCGTACTAACTTCATGTATCTAGTTATCTGAAAATCTGTTGTGCAGCTGAGGCCGGTAATAACTCTCATAGTTTATGATACCATATTGTCACACCATAGATATTTGGAGCGCTATTTATTACGTTCCAGAACTTGGCTCTGCCTCAATTTTAAACAATAGGGTTATTTAGTATCAGGAGGACAATTTGTGACATGTCAGTTTTTACAACTTACCATTATTTTGATGCATAGGACCGTTTGAACTTAAAGGGAATTTCGAAAATATTACCTACATCTTTTTAATCTAAGATACTTGTTTTTAAGATTTTAGGGTACTGTTTCTCTTTTACCTCGTTAGGGTTGACTGGCAGAGATTGCCTAGCAATAAGCCCCCCTTTGCTCATATTATGTTGAAGTCTTTGTAAATATTATATTATTTGTTACTATATGTGGGCAATAAAGATATTTTGTATTGTATTGTAATCGTATCAATGTTTTTTATTGCTTGATGAAGCATTTTACTATCTAGATTTGTGTGTCCTTATTGTACTGAATTATTTACCTACTCTCGTAACCTACACACGTGGTTATTCCATATGGTAGTAACTAATATTGATCGTTGTGATGAGAATTTTTTTGTTTACTTAAATTAAAATAACAAGATAACGGTAATTTAAAAAACTAAAACACCCGTCTGCCTTTATTTGTAATTTGGAAACAAAAAACTAAACAAACCGCCAATTTGTTTTTTTTTTTAAATTTAATGTACCCAGTGCCACTCTCACAGTAAATACGAATCTAACGACACGTCTCAAGCTAAAATCCATCGAGCCGTTCAGGCTGCAGGGCGTGCCAAACCTTTATACATACAAACGTACCTACAAACAAACATACCACCTACATATAAATTAATTACATAAAAATAATAAAAAAAAAAATATTTTCATGTTTGTTTTTGTTACAAATAATCTCTACCTATTATAATTTTGTTTGCACATAAAGTAATGTTAAGAGTAGTTAAACTAAAAAAGACAAGCTAACTTTTCCAATTAACGGGAAGCTTAAGATTATCGAACTAATATACAATTATTAAAGAAGTGTCTTACTTAAACCAAATAAAGAGATCGTAAATATGTAAGAAATTATTCATTTAAAATAATAACACTTGATTTGCATAACAAACAACTTAACTCATCGTTGCCATATCCTACAAAATAACCTTGAAATTTAACTGTGAGTCAATAATTAGTTCCTCTTTATCTTGAAGATTCCCAACTCTTTTTGGTACATCAACAAAGAAAACGTTGGAAAAATTCGAAATAAATTAACTTTACATCTAATATGTACTTTATGTCTTTTTATGTAACGGACATCCGCCCACGAAGCGAGCGAAGATTTAAAAAAAAATATCGAAAAAATTTGTGGCAGACTAATATTCTGTCTTATAACCGTTTTGGTACCTGAGATCTTTATCCTCTGATTGACAAATATACTCCATACAGAACTGTAGAATTCAGGGATGAGTGAGCTCGAATAAACGAATCGCGTAGAAACACATTTAAGATATATGATTCGTTTAGTCGCAGAATGTCCAGCGGTCGCAAAATGTTCAATTCGCAGAATGTCCAGTTCGCAGAATGTCCAATTAGCAGAATGTCCTATTCGCAAAATGTCCAATTCGTAAAATTTCAAGTCGCGAAACGTCCAGCGTTCGCAAAATGTCCAGCGTTCGCAGGATATGCAATATTCATCAACTTTGACATAACACTTACTAACACTTTGACCCAAAAATTGGCTGTTAGAAATTAGAATGCTTAAGCATTAGGTTCCCTATTTTGATCTTATATTGTACAATAAATATTATAAAAGAAAATAAGACACTTATTACAACATTTGGACACTAATTTGCAGTAAATAAAAAAAAGAATTGCATCTTTTATTTTAAGGTGGAATACAAATTCCAAAATTTATTAAAGGTTCCAAATTTTAAACTACGTGAATACGAACCCAAAACTATAGTTAGTATGAATGTAATATTTCAAACAGCTTCAGTGAATTCAAAATATGACTTCCTTCATATAATCCATTTAGACTTATTCAGAGTGGTCTATATCCCTTTAAAAATAAAACGCGAATGTTCAAAACTCAACAAAGCTTATAAAAAACGTATAATGTATGTATCTAAAAATACACGAGTATAGCCTAGAGGAAGAATAATGTTATGTAAATTACTCAACAAGAAATGAATAATATAATAACGCATTACGGAATTGAATATGAATGGGTCGCCGCGCCGCCTACATATAGCATAGTTTTTGAACACAACCGGACGAAAATAATCGTTTTAACAGTGCACCAAGCGACCTCGGTCGCGATAGAGGTCACTTGATAAACTCGTTCGAAGACGATGCGAAAGAGAAGAAAAAGTTTTGCAAAACATCCGAAATATGACGGGGGGAATATTCTTAGAGTAATAAAATGTCAATTTAAACTTATGTAAGTGCTTCTTTTTCGATTGGTCAAGGGGTTATAGATAAGACAATACATATTTGTCTGCAATAGGTCCGATTTACCTCTTTGGAAAAAAATATCCTGAAAAAGTAACAAAACACCTTATATTTTTAAAGTAAATTTATATTGTTACTAGTAGTTTTGCGAACAGTAGACTTCGCGAAAATCATCGTAACAAACTTCCCCCTTAATACTCTTTTCAGATTTTAACAGTAATTAAAAATATTTATTGAAATATAGACCAACCATCTCAATTTATTTTTTATAATTTTTAAAGTAAATTAGTATGTACCCCAATCGACTTTGACGATCAGTGCCAGAAGAGTAACATCTGGCATATTAAAAAGTGTTTATAGTTGCATAATGGCCACATTTCTGATTCTAAAATTACAATATAAAAGTAAAAATTTACAAATTTGGAATAGATAGAGATCGAAACTACTACACTAAACTAAAACAAAAGATCAACGAGCAATACTTCTAAGTATGTGTACGACAAACTTGAGTGCACACATCCGTGATAAGAAGCATACAGCGCCAGCGCACACGACTCTACAAGGCCTCCACACAACTGAATGGATGTTAATTAGTATGTTTGTTTTAACACTTCCATGTTCGTGTAACTACGCCTGTACACCAATACAATCTGTTACACCGTTCTGCATAATAAAACCCTCGCATTTAAAGCACCGATTAGGCACAAATAAATTGGATAATCGAAAATGTTTCCCCACAAACAATAGATAAAACAAGCATACCTACGTTGAATACCCACACGTTTACATAAACGTGTTTACTATGTTGAAGATTTAGCTTGATTTTCAGCGAAATCTCAACAATACAGATACAGTCATACAGTTTACTTTACCTTCACACATATGCTTTTGGTTAGAGCGATCGTGAGAATAATATGTTCAAACTTTTGTTATGTTTTTTTAGAAACTACTACACTTAATCACTTCCTACAGCTCAAAGGGCGGAAGTCATGCGTTTACAGAAATAATAAATTAACGCATTCGGTGTTTCAAAATGAAGTTTCTTTAATGCCCTTGACAGAAGGTCAATTGGGCGTCTACATTTGGAAGGAACTCATTGCGACACGCATCTTAACATTAACTAACCACTGTTTGTTTTTTTACTGTGTGTTCGGTAATTTTCGAGTGTTTGTGGAACATTTGAAGTAGGCATCGAAGGACAATATCGACGCCTACGCGTGGATTCGCACGCAAACAATGCAAAGATGGCTGCCCAAATTGGTATTTGTTAAGGCTGCCCCTACCCGAAAATTTACTAAGAGTTTTGACAAGACTAAAGATTATTTTTATATTTATGAATTTTGTTAATCTATTGTCGGACCTGGAAAATATGTCTCTATATCATTTGCACTGAATAGGTACTTTAAAGATACTTATTACTTAGGTAATTGGTGATTGGTCTTTAATAGCACCTATAATTAACTATGGATATAAAAGATAAACGTCAGTATTTCCACTCTCTGAAAATTTTTAATTATTTTCTTTTATTTATTTAGAACAAAAAACAATTGTACGGATAATAATTATTCAGATACAAAATGAAAAAATAGAGAAACAATTATATACAAGTGTATTCAAACAAAAGACGGAACATTTGAGGTGTGTCAGACATCTTACTCATAAATCTTTTAGTTTGAATTAAATTTTAACACAAATACGTGAAACATGGACCACCATTTACTACATATTTATTATGTTCAAAAAGTGTGAATGATTACTATAACGAATTATTCGGACATTTACACATCAACTAATAAATTTAAAAATTGAAGGTATTAGTTGAATATGGTTGAGAGATCCGCCAATAGTAAAAGTATACTTATTTTACTTGTGGAACTATGAAATTAAAAATAAATAAATATTGCATAGTATGAATAGAATAGAAAGTTTAAATACAGATAAATTAAGGGGTATTCTGGTATTAGACAAATGGTCATTATGAAATCCTTATGGTTCACTAGTAGAGAATGCTTTTAGCATTAAGTCAGCCAATTGTATGAGTGCGATTTACTTCTAGAACATTAATGAAGCTAAACAACCTACAATAGGATCCAACAAGCTATTATAAGAAAGAAAAAGTAGACTGTAATATGTGTTTGAGATACAGGAGAATGTTGCTGACCGTCAAATGCCAGTAAAAATCATCTATTCTGAACATAGAAAACTAATCATCTCGTTACCTAGCACACACATTGAACGTAAATACATAACAACGTCTACATAGTAGATGTAGAGCGAAGTAAACGGACTCTCGGATAATGCTGTTTACAGACGTTCAAAGCCAATATTTGAGATCTCACAAACGGGTCAGACGAAGACGCTGGACGCCATTTGCAACTGCAAATTTTCCGAGATAAAAATAATCTAGGGGAGTTTAATCAAGATTAAGTGATAAAGATACGATGATTTAGAGCACAGCTTCAAAATGAAGGCTAATGAGAGATATTATAATTAACTGATTTAATGAGCACTTGTCTTTGTCGCTTTTATTACGATTTTACGATGTTACCTATCTTTTTAATACATTTTTTTTTACAAGGTACTATACTAATGTTGGAATCGTAGAAAATAATGTTTTAGCCAGTTTTTGCAGACAGATCGAAGTGGAGATCCTTGTTATTAAAGGCGCATACACAATTTGTGCCGCTAAGTCATCCTAGTTAGAGAATTTTATCCTCGGGTAAGCTGTATTATCTGCAAACTTCGTGTGTAATAAAGACAATTATTAATTGAGGACTTCAATTTTATTTCTAAATTATCTCAATTAAGTTGATTTATTTTTACTTCGCGTGCAAATTGTTAAAGTAAAATGAGCAGCAGATAAGACTAAGTTAATTATGCAATAACGTTTCCCTTTATCTGCGTCGGATGATGAAAATCAAGCTATACCTACTGAAAAACTGATATGAAACTTTTATGGATCTCGCGGAATGTAATGTTGATTCACAATACTGAAAATATAAAAATAATTGATCTGGATCAACATAAAGATCCTGGATTACTTAATTACAGTTTTAATTCGAAAAGACAAGCTATATTTCTGGAAGACACACTTCTTAAGAGAAAACTGCAGTATGATTGAAATAAGTTGTCTTAACTAAATAAACAAACAAATATTCAATAATAATGTAAACACAATGCCTAGATATACAAATGCTCTGGCCTAGTAGGCACTTCATGATTCTGATGTGGTAAAACCAAAATTGCGACGAAACTCCTTAGTATGTTTTTTTCTATTCTTCGAACAAAATATAAAAAAAAACTAATATTGTGGTGATAGGTATAAAAAAGTTTGCTTGTGACTGACAATACGAAGGATTTTCACCACGATATAAATTGCGTATGCACGGAGGCATTATGACTGTTCTTGAATTGTCCCATTGGAATCATGATATCGGCAATATTTCAAAATTACCAAAACAAAGCCTTGTTAAACGAAATTGCTCAAGATTTCCTTCTACTGCCCAAAGTAGTTCTTTTATTGCTCAGCATTCATGACCTGATCTGAGTAGTAATCAGGTTACAGGTCGCGCGAGGAATGCGCGCTTCTTATTGACGCGTGTAATGTAGTGCAATCCATTAGCCTTGCTCGCTATTTAGGAGATTCCTATCAAATTATTTGCAATCTGGAATTGAAGCTACAATCATTGTCATAGATTTAGTATAGGAATGTCTGTTTATTTATAACTTTATGATCATTACGATACTATATTTGTAGAATATGTCTTTTGGTCAATTTAATAATTTATCTTTATAAGTCCGTTTTTTTTTTTTCTTTTCATATGGCACTTACTTTCGTATTTAGCCAGTATCAAGTAAATTTTTAAATTAAGTTGTTTAGTCAAGCAAGTCTAAAGTCACGTCAGTAGTTAAGTGAACTCAAGTTGAGTCAAAAGAGTCAGGCTAAGTGAAGTGGTAGAAAAACTGCACTTAGCGATTTCCAGGAGCTTTTAGCAACAAGCATGGAAATCACATAAATCGAACACTGTATCACTTCCCAACACTCACGCTTGTTCTTAAATACTTTGCGAATAATAATCCACCATTATTAAGCACAAACATTCACAAATTTTGGAAAATAAAATACAGCTTCCCGCCAACCATTGAAAAAGGAACGTTTAGTGTGCGGTTTCAATGCTCTTTGGGTTTACTTAAAACTATCATTCAACTACTTGAAGAGCTATATTTCTTTTAAGTAACGACAAAATGTATTCTCAGTTACTAGATGAAATAAAAAAAAAAAGTGTAATTATTTACTTATTATATTGGCATGAAATAATTAAGTACAGCAGTTGTAACATGGATCTCATGCACCTTAAGCCACTGGACTTGTTATCATTAACTGCAGTCGTTAACCCATTTAATACTAGAGCATATATAACTTTGCTATATATACTGATGCATGTACAGAACCATTGTAGTGAAAACAAAGCCGTATGACTGTGTCAAACTTGCAAAACCGAAGAATTTCCACTTTTTTATTTCATGCGCATAAAAACTACATGCATATTATATTAATAGTGTAAATAACCAAAGCTGCAAAACTAAAGACCATGATTACAAATTATATATTGATGTTTTAGAGCCCAATATATAATTGATTAAATTTCATTTAAAATTGCAAATGTTGTGAAAATCTGATGAGTATGTGAGTCGAATTACATTCTGTAATCTTTGCCAATTTGTATCTACCCGGGGAACAACCGAAATATTTGTACGCTAAAGTTTTCTACTCACGTGGTAGTTGGTACTTAGAAGAGTCCAAGCTTTTTTGTAGTTGTAGGAAGCGTCTAAACCCTTTACAAAGTGTTCTTCTTTATTTTAAAGCTTAAAATAAATAACTTCTGTGTTTAAAGGTAAAAATTACTAATGATTTCCACGAGCAGCTGCTTTACATTCTGTTATTTAAATATTTACTAAGTTAAACTGAATAGACGGCTTAATTTATGTTAATTTTAGTACAGTACACACCCATGTCCTGCCTACAATGTCAAATATTTATGTTGTTATCACGTGTAGTTTAATTTAAATGATCAAATAGTTACAAGTGTTACCAATTCCACATGTTCCCTACGTTCAAGGTTAATTGCTCCTAATTGCATAGACCTGACCTGGAGGCTATTCGGCAATTCGCTAAATCGCAGGCTATTTCATCAGTCCCAAGGTCAGGCCAGAATTGAACTTGCGGGCTGCAGCGCATCCTAAGTGGGTCGAATGATAAGTGCAAAATATCGGTCTCTGTGTTTTATTACACCAGAATAGAAACGAAATTTGAATGTTCATAGAAGTGATAAAACTGACTCTCTGTATCAAGTCGTTAATTCTGTAATTATCGTGCCGTCCACACATCAAACACGCCGCTAGACGTGACGACAAACACACACACACACAACTTGCTATGGCAGAATGTGCTAATGATGTTTGCTCCTGTTTAGGGCTTCCATTATTTATAGCGTGCAAAGTGATTTATAAAATGATAATGCAGCGGCTAAGTGAAAAATAATTTTATCTGGACAGGTTTCACGACACAGACAAGTTGGATATGTTAGACGTTAGACTGAGATAAATGTGAGCACTTGAACTATTAAAAGGACATTCAGTGCGAGTTTATGAACTACTTACACGGTTATTAAATTAACACCAAATATGTTGCTGTACTAAAAACTATAGAAATAAATTTTCATATTCCTATAGATCTGATTTCCTCCTTAAAAAGGTGACAAATTAAGTGACTAATCTAAAATTGATAGAAATGAAAATACTTAAACAGCGGAATCAAATATTAATTAATGTTAACACGATTACAAAGATACGTGAGTATCTCAGTATCGGTCATCAGCAATTCGTAATAATGATATTATCGATTTATCAGCAAAATCAAAATCTTCCTGCCACTAATTAGCTTTCTGTATATGTAGAGCCTAAAAAACGTAACTTAATATTATTTTATTTAGAAAAGTACCTATGTATATAATAGAACAATGAAAACCAAGTAAGTGTAAGCATATTTTTTTACAACACATCCATTCCATCTTATTTGCACATGAAGTGATAATATCTCAGCCAAGGGCTTTGTTAGATATATGAATAGCTTGCGTCTATCAAAGTATACATATTGCAAACATATCTTGGTTGGTTATAATATACCGTATTATAACTATATGTTATGTCTATATGTTACCAGTGATGACATACGGGTCCGAAACGTGGTCTTTGACCATGGGCCTCATAAGAAAGCTCAAGGTCGCCCAGAGAGCTATGGAGAGGGCGATGCTCGGTGTTTCCCTACGAGATCGAATCAGAAATGAAGAGATCCGTAGGAGAACAAAAGTCACCGACATAGCCCAGCGGATTAGTTCTTTGAAGTGGCAGTGGGCGGGGCACATAGCGCGGAGAACCGATAGCCGATGGGGCAGAAAGGTTCTCGAATGGCGACCACGTACCGCTAAGCGCACCGTTGGACATCCACCGACCAGATGGTCAGATGACCTGAAAAAGGTCGCAGGCAAACGCTGGATGCAGACTGCTGCCAACCGATCATTTTGGAAATCATTGGGAGAGGCCTATGTCCAGCAGTGGACTGACTGCGGCTGAAATGATGATGATGATGATGATGATGGTGATGATAACTATATGCAGTATAAGTATAAATAGAAAATTTACAAAAGCTCCCAAAATGTTCGGGGTAAAACTATATACTCTCTCCATGTACCATTATTCAACGAAAGTCATTCACTGTTTTCCTAACTACATTCCTAGCTACATCTGCTGCAAGTTGAGAATCTTGCTTTTCCTCATGCTACATCATCAGTTATAGTTAAGATTCATCTCGATCAAGTCAAGCTGATTTGATCGAGAATATCGAGATGATGTTTAAATTGAATACCACATCAAAATCAGTCAAAAGGTTGAGACCACGGCACACAGATACTTACACAAAAATAAAACTTGTAACACCCCTCTATATTGACGGAGATTAAAATATAGATAGAGATATACACTTTAATTTTACCTTTCTAAATGAGTATATCCTATTGCATTTTCTTCAAGCACCGACTTTGATGCGTCAATTAGATTTTAATTGTAAAGTGACTGGGCGGCATCGATAACAAAGCTTTGTCGAATGACCAAGAGGTCGAGATAAGAAATGTCAAATGTCAACAATTTGTCGGCCGTATAAATGGACGCATGAAAATAAAATAATTTGGTTTATAATTAACTGGATTCACTATCAAGTGTACGGCCTGCGTTTTGTGGTTTTTTTTTAGATATAAGTAGTCGCTTTTCGTAGCCCTTACAGCTAATTTCAGTATGAAATAAATATAAGATTTTAAAATTATTTGCAACTAGCTTTTTCATCAAAATCCGTTCAGCAATTTGGCCGTGAAAGCGTAACAGACGTCTGTCTGTTACGCTTTCAGACATGCAGACAGATTTTAATATTAGTATGGATGGATACAAAGTAATGTTTGTGCTGCAATATACTTACTTATTAAAGTTTAATGAATATTTATTTAAATAAGTGGTTTTATTAATAATCAAAAGAAATACTGCATTTCCTATGAAACTGAATTCTTGTGACTTGAATAGGGCTCTAACGATATTTCGCTTGATTGATAATACAGCGGTATGTACTTAATATTTACTTACATGTACTCACGACTCTGATAAACGCCATAGATAAAATAGTAATCGTTGATTAAACGATATCATTTTAAATACCTACTTAATCAATTTATTTATATTGAACGAAGAATTTTTAACACGCTTTTCTTGAAGTCGTTGGTAGTCTTATGTTGTTATGTTGTAAATCAAATAATGATACAAATCATAATAATTTTCTTGGTTTTAAATTAGACCATCAGTTTCAAACGCAGTAACATTAATAAAACAACTTAAACACAACAATAAAGTATTAATTAATAGAATATTCTTGTATATTTTTAAATCAAGTCCATAACTATTGAGAACTTAGTTTCGTTACTTTTAATATTTTTAAAAGGCCTCTTAAAGTCAGTTTAACGGAATGACAAATCATAAAATGTATTAAATCTTTTATTGATTACAAGAAACGTGATCGTCGTGTCCAGGTGTGCCAACTTGCGCTTGGAAACCAGAAAACTTGTCATCGTTCAGAGTGAATTGACGTGTGGCTAATTTCTATAGTTATTAGTTTTTATTTTTTTACCATGAAGGTTATTCAGGCCACGCGCTTGAGACTTGAAAGTTAGGTTTTCTGCATAACTAAGAACTTTGAAATAAGTTTATTTATGATTATTAAAGAATAGTAATTATAGCTTTTTAATCATTACATGTTTTAATTTTGTTTAACCGATTATTCCAAAACAATACATTAAAATTTCGCAGTATCAAACTATCTATCTAATATATCAATTGTGCTTGTTGATGTTACGAGTATACGACTACGAGTATACTATAAGTCTCAACCTTTTGAATCTCTTGAATGGACTAGGACGATTTTTATGACGCGTATTTTAGTCTGACAATTAAAAGTTTTACATCACTTGTTGACTGGTAATCAGTAAATTGTTTTGAAATTTAATTATTAAATAATACTTATTCATTGTTTTCAAAAAGTAACAAAACCGATATGTAAGATTAAAGTCAATAACTACTTATTGTAATTATATAATACTAGTGGCCGGGTACGTGCTTCGCTACGTATAAAGTGATAAATGAAGAACCGCTCGACCGATTTTGTGCAAATTTCACATAAACCATCTACTAAATAGTCCGAACAAAGCCTAAACATTTGGTTTGGATAGGTGAGCCCGTTCTTGAGTTATAAAATTACAACGAAAAGTGGCATTGATTTTTATATATATAGATAATATTCACTTCGATCAGCTAAACGCAACTGTGGGAGTTACCATAGCAGTACTAACTATTGTATAATATGTTGTGGCCATTCAGTTCATCATAAATATGTTAATATATGTTATTGATTACCTCTGAGGCAGGTTAAGGTTGCGAAGAGCTCTAAGCCCACTTCTTATCTTATTTATATACCTAATATAAATTAATGTCATATCCGAACTCAAATATGTTATGGCGTTTTTATTTGAATTTGATGCTACTTAACTGCTAAATAATTTTGTTTCCAATATTAACACTTAAATGACAAGGTGTAATGGATGAATTTAAATTAGATAGAGGTAGACATTTAAAAAATAAAAAATAAATTGTTGGCCTTTTTGGCTTCAACTGCGGAGAAGTCAAATAGAAAATGTTATTAAGTTATTGTATTAAAAAAATTGTATGTCATATTAGATCCCTTCCTATAAATAATACAATAAATTTGATGAAACCTTGTTTTAAAATGTTGTGGGTAATTTAATTACACTACTAGGAAATCTGGATGAAAGGATCTTGCTTAAGTATTTCTAAAAAAATCCAGCGATAGGAACTGTTATTATGTAAAACAAAAGCATATTAAACAACATACATTATTTAAAAAATAATCGGTCTGTCAAAACAGCCGGGCAGCCTAATTTAATTAGCGTCTCTAGGGCGGCTGCGTTCTACCATTTTGATGATAAGTACGACGAGGCACGCTATTTTCTATCTAATTAACGTTGTCCATTTATATTTTTTTTATTTATGTCTGTCTAACTCACAGTTATATTTTTACTTGACTTTTTTACAAGTTTCTTATATAACTTGCCAATTTACCTTATAGTTTACCCTCATATAGGAGCATATCTATAAAAAATTAATGTTCTCCTATTAAATTTTAAAGTGTATAAAGTAAAACAGCTGACTTGGTCATTAGATAATGAACAGTGGGGAAAAAGTCAATGTAAGAGCAAATTGATTTCATGTTATGTATTACAGGACATTTCTTTATGTATTTATTCAAAACTATTTATTCAAAATTAAATAATGAAGCATACAAGTCGTACAGTCAATTATTAAATTGTAAAGCATCAACATTCTAATATTTCCTGAAAAATCTTTACTTAGATATTTATGTAAACTTTATTGCACAAATTAAAATAAAATGTGCAAATGATGGACTTAAAACCATGTGAAATCCCAAAAAGAAAGTACGATTATCGGCGATAAAGGAATAAAATTATGTATAAAATAGTTCATATATTTAGTACCTATATATAAAATACCAAAATCTAATGCGTTATGTGTTAATATGTATATTGCAATGCCCTAAATATTTATGTTCGTTATATTGTCCCAAAGGCGTTCCGAGAATCGACAAAAGACATAGAGCACGCACCGTAATATGTCGGAAAATTTTATTGCGCCTAATTATACGTTACGAAACGTTAACTCTGTACTAATGTTATGTAATCACAGTTTCTGAACGACACATTTCAAAAATTGTTCACTTTGTTATGGTTCACTATTTCCACACAAAACATTTTATATTAATTTATATGTAACCCAAAGATGGGCAAATTTCATTTTTATTATTTTAATTCTTATTTATAACTGGTTGTTTTTTTCAAAACAATATAAGTAGGGTATTATTGGGGATTTCAAAACAGGTAGTTTTCATCACACCGCTCATTTCATTCGCTCGGTGTGATGAAAACTACCTGTTTTGAAATCCCCAATAATACCTTTGGTTTTTCAAAAAATACGGAATATCAGTCAACGGCGCTTGGTAAAATGGTATGCATAAGTAATAGGATAATTTGACTCACCTGATCCGATTGCTGTTTGTTCACACTACACTAGATTGTTACATTTTCACACTAAACAACTTTTAATAGTATAAATATATTGCAACCAAAATACATATTACTCTAGTGATTAATAATTGATGAACAAGGAAAATCGTTTGCCCAGGCCGATTGCTCATACCGATGATCAAATTGGTTGGCATCTTACTAACGATCAGTGTCTCAAATGATCTTCGGGACGCCCTTGGTAGACGCCGAGTTATCCCATTACTGGCCTCGATTAGGTCGTACCGTTCACCGTTTGGTTGGTGGCACCCAGTAAACTAGATTACTCTTTATCACCTTTTAGGACATTGGTACTTGAATAGCCAGGTCAATGGAAGACACTGATTTTCAACTGGCCTCGATTAGGTCGTACCGTTCACCATTTGGTTGGTGGCACCCAGTGAATCTCAGTTTAAACCATTAAATATGGACAATTCTGTACCCACCGCGACCGATATTGAGAATGTCTCGCTTTCTGATACATATTTACCAAATTCGACTGTTGGTATCCGGGAGAACAAATATTTCCTTTATCAAAAAACAAAAGAGGCTTTTCTTTAATTTAAAATAGGAATTCAATAAATTTATCCACTTCGTTTCGTAACAACGATACACGATCATGGTTATTACGGTAATGATAAAAGGAGTAAGTAAGAAGCACATTGTGTAAGTGTTGTGCTCATAGCATTTTGTTCTATCGATAAAAAAGAATTGACTTTTACTAAGTACTTACTTGAATAAAATCTAAGATCGCTAATCAATTTATAAACTATTGTAATACTGTGGTTATTTGTCCGTAGTGTAGTATAACTATTACTTTAGAAGACATTTTCACTTACATATTTATAAATAATAAGTAAGTATATGATATTACTGTATAATAGTAATGAGAAGTTATTGTATCGTTTCTAGCTAACCCAGCTAACGTTGTTTTGCACTATAAAATAGTTTACAACCTATTCTCAGACATACCTACTGAATACACATATAAAATTTCATCAAAAAAGGTCAAGCAGTTTCGGAAATTATCGATAAACTCTAGTTCAGTACTAGTGCTTGAATTTTGCTCAGTATGCCGACACCTGTGTACAGCCGACGGCATATAAACCCGACCAAATGTGTACTAGGTATTACCATATGTAAAAGTACATTTTTATCTGCCTACGGCTGTACCTCCGGTTTCATATTCGTAACTTATGGCTATTCGCACACTACAACGTCTTTTATTAAGCGGGAAAATAACCACTTATACACTTTATGATGATACGATTACGATATTATCTTTTTACCGTTTTTGGAATATTTTTTAATATTTTGTACATACAGCACTTTATAACAGAAATATGTCAAAAGTTTATAATTACTCGAAATATGAAGGAATAACAGTAACTCACAAAGCGTTATACTCCAACCAAAATTTTTTCTATGCACATCAAGTAGTAAATTACTGTAAGAATATAAAATCGTACCCGTAATGGTAATCGTAACCAGTCGTATCATTACACCGCTAAGCAATTTGCCGCGTGATAATTATCGTTCTGTATGTGACGAGCCTTTCAATAAAAACATAACCCTCTTTGATAATGGGTAGCAAAATAAATGATTATTTATAATGACGCAAGTAAATAGTAACATGAATAACATGCCTACATATAGTGCATATGCATGCGGCATACTTTGAGTATTCGATTTCACAGGAAATTATGCAATACTACACGTTGTTATTGACTTCTATATTTTTAATATTGAGATATTAAATTATTTATCAATAATTATTAAATTATGCTGACTTTACATTAAATGTAGTGGTCATCAACATTTTGGTACTTAAAATTTTTGATGGCTTTGCATATTTTCAAATAAAATATATGTACCCAAGTAAAAATATAGCTTTTATTCTTGGTTGACCATTCCTGAAAAAAAGTAGCGATTAAGCAAAAATCTACTTTAAATTCGCGCGTACCAATAGTTGTGAACTTTAAATATTTTCATAACTGAGAGAACGTTGTTCGACGCTGTCGTACCGCCCGCCCTGGTTGCGAAGCCCGCCTACTGTTGTTCCACCAGCAGTTAGTCGGTTGCTGAGTGCTTGTGCCAGCTGCCTGCCTACGCGCCTACCACTGTGCCGCTCAGTTGTCCTGCGTGCCACCCACACTTAGAAACACGAAGATTCGTTGCATTGCAATCATGTTCGTAAGTTTTTTAACATAGGTATTATTATTATTAGTACATTTTAAATCATTTCATTTTTCTTAACATACTTATAATATTCATTTATGTGTAAATTATCTTTAATAAAGTAACTATGTCTAGCGAGTTATTAAATGATTTATCATGTTTATTTCAGGTCCGACTCTGAGTATTACGATAAACGTTGCAAGCAGGCTAAGAAGAAGCTCGCTGAAGATTTCACCTCAGATTCCGAAGAAGTATCCGCTGCAAGCTTGATGTATGTATGATTGTTGTTTAATGTAATTTCGTTATCTATTCCCAGTTAGCAATCACTAGTTTCTCGGCTGTGTGTTCTCAGTTGTGTGTGTGTGTTGATTATTCTAAATTGATAGTAACTACGTGTGTTTGTGTTCAATCAAAACTTTATACTTGTAATCTCCGTGGTGTAATGGTTAACATACCTGTCTACTGTTCACGAGGTCCCGGTTTCTAGTATAAGTAATTGTATGTTTTGTTTCCAGTTATAAGAAAAAGGAACCTAAAGCTACGAAGCGGGTGATAAGTCGAGCACAGCCAGCATCCAAGGCTAAACGCCTGAAGAAAGCTTGGCAACTCGACAGCGACAGCGAGGAGGAAGCGGAAGCCCAGCGAGCAGCCGCCGCTAAGAAGATCCCTCCGTTGCTGTCAGTGCTGTCGCGCCGTGTAGCAGACGGTGTCCTGCGCCGCACTGCTAACCTCGCTGGCGATGTCTTTATAGATTTAAAAGTATACAATGTTGCTGATATAAAGAAGGTCGATCCCAAAGACCGTTGGGAACACGCGGTAGTCGCGCTAAAATTTCAGGGGAATTCCGATTCCCCTCAACTGATGCTCACAAAGGAGCTTATTAATAAGTGCAAGCCCCTCTTTACTGAAGAGGGTAAATTTTTTGCAACAAAAATTATTTAGTGTGCGAACCATTCTATAATTAAGTACCTATTTTATGTTATATACAAATAAAAGTTTTTATTTCATTTTATTAATATACTTATTTTTATTAGGTTATTATGCCCCGATGCCAATTTCGTTTTTTATAATTAAATAACTTGCAATAATTAAATAAATCTAAACTTATTCTGTTTTCCATTTTATTCATGAGTTTTAATTAATTTTTTATCATATTCTGATATCATCTTTTAATTGCAAGTAGTCAATTAAATAGAACAATATCTTTAATAAGCAATCACTTAGTTTTAAGAATAAGTACAATGGGGAAGGGAACAGTATATTGTACAGTGTGTGATATATCTGTTAAGTCTAGCTCGTTATCTGCACACTTGCGAAGTAATATCCACAAAAACAATAGTTCAATAGAAGTTAGTGAAGGTATTGAGAAAGTAAGTAGTGCATTCAGAAGTCGAATCGCCTCATATAGAGTGAGACCTCTAAACGCGGACCGTGTGCTCGAGTCTGAGTCAGACTTGTCCCCCGTGTCCCCCGCTGACTTCTTGCGCACACTTCGTTCTCGTGTACACCAATTGATTTCGGCTAGACAGGCTACATTTCATTGTATAAAAGTTAACTTTGAATTTTTCGCGGAGTTTAATTTACCTAAAAATAGCACCACCGACATAAAATCATTTGCAACCCAAAACAAAATATTTCAAAATGATTGTGATTTTAAGGATTATTATTCTAACATGATTGACATAATTTCAACAAAAATTTCTGAATTTCAGGAAAAAGATTCTGGGTGGACCTTGATACGTAATCTTTACTTAGAGGTCAATATTAATAAATATAATCCATTGAGAGTTGGTCAATTTATTGAATTGCCGAAAAGTATTAAATCTAAACGCGCTTGTATTAATATACAAAATGGGGATGCGTTATGTTTCGTGTGGTGTGTAATGGCAGCGCTATTTCCCGCCAAAAATAACGCGCATAGAATAACCTCATATCCGAGTTACGAAAACATACTTAACATTCGAGATATCAAGTTTCCGGTCGGCTTCAAAGATATTCAGACTTTTGAGAGAAATAATACTCATATAAGCGTTAACATATACGGTCTTGTAAATAACCATAAAGTAGTGGGACCCCTTTACAAGACTCGACAAAAAAGAAAGAACCATGTGAATTTATTACTTTTGGAAAAGGGAGAAAAAAAACATTATTGTTTAATAAAAGATTTAAGCAAATTAGTCAGATCACAGCTCACAAAACACAAGGAAAAAATTTATTTTTGTGATGAATGTATGATATTTTTTAATAAAGAAATATTATTCAATTCTCATATTTGCAGCGGAGTACGTACTGTTTTGCCTGATTCGAATACTTACATCCAATTTAATCATTATGATCGGATGCAAGATGTGCCTTTTGTAATCTACGCAGACTTTGAATCATTGTTAGAACCAAAATATGGTGACAATAAGCATAACGTGAACACTACAGTCTTACATAAACATGTGCCTGCTGCGTTTGGTTATTATATTGTTTGCTCGTTTGATAGCTCTCGCAATAAATACGTATCGTATCGCGGGCAGGATTGTGTTGACAAATTTCTGAAATATTTATTTGAAGATGTTACGGAAATTAATAAATTATTGAAAGAAACTATTCCGATGATTCCATTAAGTGTAGAAGAGAAAAGACAATTTGATACTGCAAAATACTGCTTTATCTGTGAGCAATTACTTTTTGACAACAAAGTAAGAGATCATTGTCATCTAACTGGAAAGTTTCGCGGGGCCGTTCACTCTTATTGTAATCTTAAATACAGGTTACCAAAATTTGTACCAGTATTTTTTCATAATTTGTCTGGGTATGACAGTCATCTTTTTATTAAACAGTTGGGAGAATCTCAGGGCAGAATTAAAGTAATAGCAAAAAACAAAGAAAATTACATATCTTTTACAAAATTTGTGAAAACCGGTCGTCAGGAGTTTTTGCCAGTTCGATTTGTGGATACTTTTAAATTTTTAGGTACTAGCTTAGATAAGCTTGTAAGCAACTTGAATGAAGCCAGTTTTGTCCATTTATCTCAATTCTACCCAAAGAAAGAACAGTTTGATTTACTAACTCGTAAAGGTGTTTATCC
Organism: Euzophera pinguis; assembly: GCA_947363495.1. Classification (NCBI taxonomy): domain Eukaryota; kingdom Metazoa; phylum Arthropoda; class Insecta; order Lepidoptera; family Pyralidae; genus Euzophera; species Euzophera pinguis. The sequence continues at coordinate 7,011,015 of OX376170.1, read as the reverse complement.
TTATGAATACATGACGGACTGGAATTGTTATAAGGAAAAGAAATTACCACCGCGAGACTGTTTCTATAGTACTATAATAAATGATATTGTTTCAGAATCCGATTACAATCACGCCAAAATTGTTTGGTCAATGTTTAATATTAAAAATTTAGGTGAATATACTGATTTGTACTTGAAAACAGACGTAATATTACTAGCAGATGTTTTTGAAAAATTTCGCCAAACTTGTAAAACTAATTATAGATTGGATCCTGCATTTTACTTAACCGCACCAGGTTTGAGTTTTGATGCAATGTTGCTTAAAACAAAAGTCAAACTGCAACTAATAGACAATCTAGAAATTATCCGACTGATTCAAAAAGGTATTCGCGGTGGAGTGTGTTTATGCCCTACAAGATATTCCACAGCGAATAACAAATATATTTCCGGGTATAATTCGGAAATACCTGATAACTTTTTGTTATATATCGATTGTAACAACCTGTACGGTTATGCAATGTGCTCACATTTACCATATTCAAATTTTGAGTTGATGAATCAAGTTGAAATTGGAAGTCTTAATATTGTTAACGTACCTAATGACTCAGACTATGGGTATATTTTAGAGGTAGACTTAGAATATCCGGATTATTTGCACGATTTGCATAATGATTTACCATTTTGTCCACAGAAATTTACGCCCCCAGGTTCTAAAAATCCTAAATTAATTCCAAATTTGTATGACAAATTTGAATATGTTATTCATTATATACATCTTAAAACATGCTTAAAAAATGGTCTTATTTTGAAAAAAATTCATAGAGTGGTCAAGTTTAAACAACAACCATTTCTGAAACAGTATATTGATTTAAATACAGAATTTCGACAAAAAGCTAACTCTACATTTGAACAAGATTTCTTTAAATTATTAAACAATAGCATTTTCGGTAAAACGCTAGAAGATACCGAAAAAAGAGTAAACATTTATCTAGTAAATCGTTGGAACGATGATAGAAATAAAACAAAAAAGTTCTACTCCGCTGAACAATTAATATCAAGACCTAATTTTAAGAATAATACAGTGTTTAGTGAAAATTTTGTAGCTGTACAAATGAAACCTGAAACTGTTATTTTAGATAAACCTATTTATATAGGTTTCACAGTTCTAGAGATATCCAAAAATCATATGTATGATTTCCACTATTCGGTCATGAAATCATTTTATGATACAAGGTTAAAATTATGCTATACCGATACTGACAGTTTTTTGTATTCAATAGAAACTGAAGATGTATATAAAGATATGAATATTTACTTTCAATCATATCTCGATACAAGTAATTATGATGAAAATAATAGATTTGCTATTATACCTAAAAATAAAAAAATACCTGGTTTATTTAAAGATGAAACAGCAGGTTCTCTAATAATTTCCTTTGTGGGACTTAGGTCAAAGTTATATTGTTTAAAAACCGAAAACAAAATTGTAAAAAAAGCTAAAGGAGTTAAGAAAGCAGTTGTAAAAGATCTAACTTTTAATGACTACAATGATGTTTTACTGTATAATAAGATTGTGCGTAAAAGAAATATATTATTTAAATCGCTTAAACATGAAATATTTACTCAAGCTGTAAATAAAGTAGCCTTGTCTTCAAATGATGACAAAAGAATTATACTTAAGGATAAAATTTCTACTTTGGCATGGGGACATAACACTCTTTTATATTAGAATATAATTTACTAATTGGCTAGTATAAGTGTATGAAAATTATTGTAAGTCTTCTTTAAATACTTTATAGTTTTTTTGTTATAAAAATATATTAAGAATAAATAATAAATAAATAATAAAATGTATTTGAATTTCCTTTGTCATAACCTTGATATCATGTTTAGTGCCAAATATGCTGATAATTCAATAACTCATATATATTCGATTCGTGTAAAGACATGATTGTTTGCATCACCTTTTATTGAAATGTCAGCATAATATGATAAGGCTTGCGAAAATGAAAAATAATTGTTTTGTCAGGAGTTTGAAATCCGATATTCGAGTTTATATTGCATATCGTGGTCAGTCGCGTTAAAACAGACGAGGTTCTAACACGCTGCACATATCAAATCTATAATTTACAAAATTGATCGGTATTGCAATGTAAGTATTACAATCAAATTTTGTTAATTATGATGTAAAATGTTTAGTAAAAAATTAAAATATTCATTGTTTTACAGATCATGTCTGACTCTCAAGATACAATGATACTATTCTCTCAAGATGCTCAGGACCCTTATGAACAAGCGGAGGAGTATTACCAAGAAATGTTAAGAAATAGAGCAGCTGAAAAACAGAAGGAAGAACAACGACAAGATTTGTTGAGAAAAAAAATGGATGGATTGTCAGCATCATCTTATGTTATCAGAAAAGAGCATCGAAAACCCAGAAAAGTAATTAAAATACAAGTATTTGACATAGAAAATGACTTGGTAAACAGAGATGTTTCGGAAAAAATGGTATTAAATGCACAGTATCTCATAAAAGACTCCGTCGACGATATTTTGGATCTCACAGAAAATGTTATTAATAAAATCGCAAAAACATTAGCGAATGATAATTTTAGTTTTAATTAGTATGTAATATGAGTTTTATAAATATTTTGTAAATTACTTTTTTAAGGTTTCTATAATATTATTACGTTTTATCTGTACAGAACAATGTCTTATTTGTAATAAAGAAAATTCAATAATTAGTTACTTATATAGTTAGAATGTGATTTATATCAATAAATATTAAATCAATCATTTTACTTTTAATTTTATCCTTTAGGCTAAGAGTAAAAATATAAGCTTTGTTTATGAATATAGAATAAAGAGTAAACCAAATTTTGTATGTTAATCAAAAAACTCCATCTATTAGCATTTGACTGGATCAAATTAATATTTACTTTTATTCATTTAATGATTCAGTATAAACGCAGTAGATGTCGCTGTTTTAAATTTTTATGATGTAGATAGAGTAATTATAATCACAGTAGAGCATCACCAAAAACTGAGACTAGTTAATATTACGGCTTATAATATTTCTTACACATTAATTTTTTTGCTAAGTCAATAAATGAAAAAAAATATTAATTTAAAAAGTTTTATTTAAGAGATTAATTTTGGTCATTACAATATACAATTATCATAATACCATTTTTTAATACAAATTACATTTTTTAGTGCACACACTTGCTGATGACTGAGACAGTTATACTTAATTTCAGGTTTACAATAAGTTTTATATAATATAGAGAAATTGGGGCTGCCTTCTTCTTCGATATCCAGTAAAAAACAATTTTTACATAAATTACTTATCCAACTTTGCTTTTCACGCCCCTTCATTATCACTGTTTTATCTGTTAAAATGTGTTTAATTATCCTTTTGAACTCTCTGTAGTCGATATAGCCTTCGCTCCAAGTTATGCCTCTATGTCGCTCAATCCATCGAACGCGTTTCTTTTCTTCTTTAGTTAAATATGTATATGAATAAGGAGGTTTTACTAAAAACACTTCAGTAAACTCTTGGGTAGCTATTGCTAATTCTTTTAATATAAAGTAATTATTGTCATCTTTAAATCCTTGGATATCAACAAAAACATATGAGCTCATGATATCTTTTTAACAATGTTACTCAAGGGCTTGTACTCAAATATACAGTCGTTTAATATCAAGCAATATGCTGCTGTCTGATCAGGTATTTCTTGGTCAGTTTCTATTTCAACTCTCACATCTATAGAGCCCTTCAAAGTCTCTTGTTGACGGGAACAGTCGATTACAAATAATGGAGCAATATCTTTGAATTCTTTTAAGCTCATCAATGGTTCTGCTCGACGGCCATAATAAGACTGTTGAAATCTTGAATATTGTTCGTATAATAAAGAAAACTTATTTTCTGAGAAACTTATGTTTAATCCTTCGTAAGGGTAATACGACGAATTCAAAAATACTCTAATGTCACGAACATTACAATGATCGAATTCTGCCATTGACATTTGTGATTGATGTTTACGATTGGTTTGTAACGCAATTATAACGAACCGCGGTTTCTCAGTTTGCGATGTAGTTTTAATTGCCCAAGTATGTTTGCGAGTTCTGGGGAGTAGTGGGTACTCATACAGATCCCAATTCCGAAAAGCTAATGTTATAGCACGATCTTTTTCTAGATGTTTCAATAAATTAATTCTTTCACGATCTGATACTTTGACGTGTGGAACTCGCCAAACTATTTTATTAATAACTATATCGTCAACAATTTCTTCACTATTTAATTTTAATGCATTAAGGTTGCTGTTGCTTCTTAGTAACACTAACTCATGTTTACAATTTATTACGATTTTCTCATAATCTTCCGCGAAGCCCAATATTCTGTTTAATGGTATTGAAGCAGAGAATGAGCCGTTATGAACATTAGTTGTACCAGTAGGAGACCACCCCCACACTTTTGCAGATTTAGATTCATTTTCATTTAAGGAAAGATATGATTTTATGGTTGTAGTAATACCAGCATTTTTTATTCTATCTATTTCAACTCCATTTAATTCATACCGAATGTCTTGAAATAGAAATAATGCAGGATTATTGACAAAGCTAACACTTGACAGTATTTCTTTAGTTTTACTATTGTATAAGTTTGCTTTACCCTCAATATACAAAGTGCTGAGAGATGGTAATATGTTCAAGTCTTGTTGGTTAATAGGTATTCGGATTTCATCATTCTTGTTGAAACTCGTCACGTATGGCCTGTATGAATGAAATTCGAAACTTTCCACGCTGTTGTCGTAGGCTGTTGGTTGAGATATATTTAAAATATTCATTTTAATAACCCTACCAATTTCAAATATTCTTGGTTATTTTTTGAAAGTTTCTTCTGTAAAGACTGTAGAGGTCTTCTTTTCTGAGATGTTTTCTTGAAACTGACTTGAAGAGAAGATGGAACAGGGTTTTTATTAAAATTAATCATTTTCTTCTAAAATGTAAATACAGCTGAACCTCCTCACCGCGTAAATTGATTTGATTGTTTTCAGCGTCCAGCAATCTTATATTAAGATCAGTAATTGAATTTTGATTGATTGGGAAATAGATTATGTTCTTGGGAATTTCAATAATGCGATAACCAGGTGGTACGTTGGGTACAAATTCATGAATAATATGACTAGCTTTTCCGTTCACAAAAGATCCGCTCACTACATCGCATTCGATGCGCACGAGGGTAGTTGATATAATGCTAACAGGATAGCGAGATTCGGTAATTTTATTAGCTTTCACAGTCTCTCTTCCGAATCCCAAAATTCTACCAATTGAATCACGTTTTTCGAAATGAACATCTTCGGAACAGAAAATGTTAGTTTTTAGTGTATTGTTGTTACAAGTTAATTTAAAAGAACCATTTTTAATATTACTTTCTAAAAAATCTTGAATGTCTTGAAGTTCATAAGATCCTTCTGGGATCTCGATAACTTCATTTCCATAGTAGAATTTATTATTTCTCTCGTCTATATTAGGAATCGAATTAAATGTAGAAAAATATAAAAGACCGCATTCATAATCTCCACGTAATTCTAGAGTCGGTGAATAGTTTGTTGTTAAGGAGCCTCCCACCCCAGTTATGGATACAGTGAAAGACATGTTAGTACTGATATATTTTTTTATTTATTATTCACTTAAATACATTTTTCCAAAAATCTATTAAAAAATTCAAACAATGATGTCCACAATTCGTGGAACCGAAGTTCTGATGTTGAATGTAATTATACTTAATTGACGTATTTTGCAAATATTTTATTAACTCTAATGGTGGTTTTAGATTCCCAAAGCTATCAAAATATTCAGAATACTTATCAAGCTTCACGTAGGCTACCCAGTGAGTTCCAGGGTTGTTACAACTATCGAGGTTGAGTATTGCACACTCTATTTTTCTCGGTTTCGTAGGCAAAGTATCTCTCATAAACACACCACGAAAATAAGGTATATCGTTAGCATACTCTAATAAATCGAAATTAGTAAGTGGTCGCTTGGGTAGCCGTTCCATTAGTTTTTTGGACCTTTCAGATATAACCCTGCTCCTTTTTTGTTCTGCTTGATGTATAGTCCTTTCCCAAGAGCAACTGCTTCCATCGTTTTGTTGTGACGCTCAGACTCTTGAAGATTCTGTTTAGCGGCTTTGTAATCATTTACAGCTTTTGCTATACCTGCTGCCCCGCCAGCTAGTGAACCGAGAGCCGACAATCCAGCAAAGATTGGAATCAAAGGCAAAAACCCACCACACTTAGGAATGGGTATAAAGCGTGGTAAGCGCATACCACGTTTGTTTGTAAATATTTTTTTTGCAGCTGCATACGCATATTTAATAGCAGTGTTTTTATCTTTACATTTAATTTTTTTTAAACCAGAATGTATTTTTTTTACAACTTTCATAAATGATTGCGCTCCTGCGCCTGCTTTTAGTTTAGCTTTCATAGCATTTTTTACAACCCAGGAGGCGATTTTTTCTCTTTTACCAGCATTTTTGGATTTTAACCTTTGATTTGCCATGTTTAGAAGTTCTAAATCAGCGTTATGTCGAATGTTTATATCTCTGTTATTATAAGCAATATCGTGATACATGCACGCTCTGTCTAACTCGTTAATACCTCGATCACCTCTTAATAACCTTTTCTGTAATTTTGTTCCTGGACCGCAAAACTGATATCCAGGTAAATGTAGTTCAAACGGTAACTTATCAATTAAACTGTTAATAATACCACTTCCTTCCTTCATGAATAAGCAGAAACTGATGTTTAACTCCCCATTACTTGACTTATATTACTGCAACAGTGCACTTTTGTCAACCCAACTGTTTTCGGAATCACTAAGTCCTAACCATTTTACAAACAATTTAGTTCCTTTTCTTTTTATAACTTTTTCAATTAGATAAAGATCTGGAAACTTAGTCTTCTGTAATTCGTAATCGTAAAATGTTCCTAAAATAAGTTGCTTATGTCTGTCTTCTATTTGATAAGTTGGTGGTTTCGTACAGTTAACTTTTTTAACTATAAATATTTCAGTTGACCAGTTAGGGGTATAACCTTTGCTGAAATCTCCTTTATACTTACTAATACGAACATGATCACCAACATGAAACAGAGATTTCGTGATATGTTGTTTTTGAGTTTTATTTATATTAGCCTTAACCAAAGTCTGATTATACTTATTTACGTCTATTGGTTTATACTTTGTTATTCTATGAGGTGTGATGTTATAACGTTGAACAACGGATTTCAAATTACTGCCTAACCATTGATACCGCCCGCAAAGACTAAATAATTTGTATAAATGACCTTTTAGTGTTCTTATTACTCGTTCAACTATTGATGCTTTTTTTACAGAATAAGTAGAATAATGATTTATTTTATATTTCTTCATCAATCTTTGAAAGTTTTCGTTGTAAAACTCCTTACCTAAATCTGTTTGCAAATTACTAGGTTTTCGGGTTGATTCAGTCAAGATGTGCTGCATAGCATTCGTAACACAGTCTTTTGTTTTTGCTTTTATGGGATCAACCCAGACATATTTTGATAAAGCATCTATAACAACTAATACATATTTGTATCCTTTATTGAACTGTGCATATTTTTGTAAGTCTATTAGATCAGCTTGCCATAAATCGTCTATGCCTTTTATGATCGTACAACGACGCGGGAAATTCCTTCTCGCTGATCTATGGAGCTCGTCAACTATGTTTTGTTTATTCATTGTTTATTTAACTTTGAATTCGCTGAATCTGTATCAATTTTTGTATAGTGCCTGGAACTCACATTAGACGAAACTACTTTTTCCAAAACACTAAGATAATTTTTTAAATTCGTTTGGATTTGTTTTAGTTCAGCTCTTAAATGTTGAATTTCTTTATCTAAGTAGGCTTTGTTGACAGCGTCGTTGTCTTCCTCTGGATGTAATAATCCCTTCAATCTTGCTTGTTTTAGATTATAATCTCCTGTTTCCGATTTTGTTAATGTATTGTTAAGACTGTCAATATATTCAGAAAGTCTTAAACGCTTATGAATGTGGTGACCAAATTTGTCTATATTCATTGCAAAATAACTATAAACATCGAATATTATAAGAAGACTGCTCAAATTACTCAATGCATTCTCTTTATATAATTTTATCGATGATGTTTGCTTCCTGTAGTTCCTTTAAAATATTCTCGATACTGTCCTCGTCAATTTTATTTGAGAACTGAGATAATACTGCTTAATTTTCCTGGTGAATGCTCTTTAAGTTCTACATTCACAATCCCAGCTTCTTGTAATTTTGTTATAATTTCAATAATTTCGTTGTCTAATCCAGTGTTGCCAGCTGCCCGAGATCCTAACAATAATTTTAATCGTTCTACCAACTCATTCGGATCATTCCAATAAACCAAATCAGTATTTTTATAAAGATTTTTCAACAGTTTCATACCTGCTCCCTCTGAAAGACTCTCGGTACTAGTAGTTAGAGTTCTTGTAAATTTAAATAGAGGTTTAATGATGTTAAGGTATTTGAAACCTTTGTTGCTATTAATAGGTTTCTTCGGGTCGTAGTTACGTCTATGAGCATTGGTTTCAATAAGCAGCAATTTATAATGTAGTAAATCTTCTTCTGTTATTACATCCAAGTTTGGTACTTTCTTAAAGAGTAATTCTTGTAAGCCTGGTGACTTTTTAATTATATGAGTTCCTATTTTCCATGTTAGGTCTTGATCAAAGATACGTGTGTTGCCTAGCAAGACTTTTCCGCGATCATGTCTGATCCCAAAAGGAATATCGGTTAGTACTTCGGATGTCCAAGACATCATCATATCATCAAGATAGGTATGATCTTTAGAGCTCGGTGATGAGCGAAGTGATTTGAAAGACTCGTCACTTATGTTATGTTCGGAGGGTGATACAGTAAGGGTTTTGTTAGAATTATGTTCAAGAGAATCAAAGTTTTCTTCATCGTGCTCTTCCTCGTCAAATGATTCATTTAAATTTTCTTTACTAAAAAATGATTCTTCATTTTCACTTAATTTCTTTATTTTCCTTTCGGGTTCTTCGTTAGTGTAATTGATCTCTTGTTCTTCTTCATATTTTCTACTTTGTTTACTATTTTTACTTGAAAGTTGATTAATTGGATCAACTATAGGTTTGAATATCGTTTCTAAAGCCATATTGTTATCATTTTTTGTATCTCTTATCATACGAACCTTTCTTTTTACAGCCGCTGCGGATTTCACAATTTGTTCTTTTAGATTTTTTTCCATTTTTATAATCCGTTCTTGTTCAGATTCTCACATAAACTGAGCTGTTATCATCATGACAGTTTCTTATGAATGCTAATCTATAACTATAAATGTATCAAATTTCATCCTGTAACATCCTTTATTTCGTTGACAATCCTTATTTATTACAACATAACCATACAGGTCCTTCCATACAATGGAACACAATTCACGGAATTGGTGCCATGACATATCAGAACCCACGTGTTCTTCATAAACGTGTTTTAAATTTACATCATCTTGCTTGAATAATACAATGAGATTGGAATTATCTCTCACAAGTTGCTTCGGTATTTTGGTATAAGTTTGATTAAGATAAAAAGAGTCAATATTTTTATGACGTCCCATAGCGAAATAGTCCCGTACATTATTTTGATTTTCAGAGGCAATATCGTCAAATATTATGATAGAGTTTGGAGCAGCTTCCTGCGGATTCAACACTTCAGCATTATGACTATATTTGTAAAACGATACCCCAGGCACCATAGTTAATACTTTTTCTAGAAATAAGTATTTTGGTTGGTATAAGGATTTTGAATACACATACAGATTATGAAATCGTAGACCATTTTCATGCAACAATAGGCTTATCATTAAATTTGTCTTTCCACAATTGGATGGACCGCATATAATGCAACGAATAGTATTCGGCAATAAGTTACCGTGCCTCTTAACCCCATTCGTCAGCGTAGTAGGGCAAATACATTGTAACTTTAAGGATTCTCTTTGTTTTATAAATTTCATAATTAGACAGTCTATTCAACTTGACTGTTGCCTATGCTATATCTTGACAAAATGAAGCGTTATAACTTTGCAATTATATTTATTTTATTTTTAGGTAAGGTGTTTTATACGAGGGATCATAACTGAAAAACCAAAGGTATTATTGGGGATTTCAAAATAGGTAGTTTTAATCACACTGAGCGAATGAAATGAGCGGTGTGATGAAAACTACCTGTTTTGAAATCCCCAATAATACCCTACTGATGATGAATGATTTCCACAAACTCGGTGAGTTTCTGTCATTTACATGCAAAATGAGAATCGCGCCCATGTGCAGAGGGCCTAAAACACATTGATCCTAAACTTTCAGCGCATAGTTCACACTGACAACATAAATCGCACGTTATCGCTTTCCGCAACACTTGATACGGACCATCGCGTGTGGTCACACGGACGTTCTACGCTTTATTACACTATGCGGACATCTATATTTTTTAGCAATAGGGAACAGATGAAAATTTCAAAAACGCATGATGATTTTTCTGGTGGTAGGACTAAAGTTCCTTATTATCCGAAGAAAGCTTACCATAACCCACTGATGGGCATAAGCGTCCCTCTGTCTACGCGAACCATCCCTTACTTCGCTTAAGCTCAATCAATTAATTGGTGCCTTGTTTCCCCCATAAGACCACTGTAGGGACACCAAGACAAGTGAGGAGCTCACAGGTAACTTTGCTTGTCGCGTTGGCTCTTCTAGACACCCCTCGTCTAGGGGAGCCTACGCCACAAGCAAAGTTATTATAGTATTACAATAAAGACAAGGCACCTTATGTAAATAAAAAATTAACACAGCCTTGTGTCACGCAGAGGATTGGTCGCCATTTTAGTGGCATTTTCTATCTTGAGCTCTTCCGTGCTTCGGAAGGCGCGTGAAGCCGTTGGTCCCGGTTGTTATTGATAGATAGCAGTCGTGAGGCTGTGTCAGATGTCTTAGTGCAGCCAGAAAAATTCTGACAGTGTTGGCCACAAACCCACCTGAGGTCATGTTCCTATTGGTCTGGTTACCCTGTAAAAAGGGTTACGGAGGTCAGGTGGCAGTCGCTGTGTTTTGTAATTACCAGTTCCGCCAAATCTAGGACCATGACTTATAGCGTACTCTAGGCTCCAAAGCGTAAGCTGACGCAGGCTGCAGAAGGGAATTAAAGAAGGTGATCAGAAAGGTAGCAAAAAGAAATAAAAATACTTAGACAAAAACTAATTCATATTAAGATGATTATGAATATAAATATATAATTAATATTTGCTGTCTATGAGCCTGCTAAAATTATTTATTTTATTCTGTTCTTAGAATTTGTTGTTAAAGCGGCAACAGAAATTATCATGTGTAAAAATTTCAACTGTCTTACTATGACGGTTCATGAGACACAGCGTGGTAATAGATGGATGGATGGACAGTAGTATTAGTAATAGAGTACCGTTTTACCCTATGGGTAAGAAACCCTAAAAACGTATTTCGTTACTAACTGTTGACTTTGATGCGACTATCGGGAGTACTATTTGGCCACAAGATTTTTTTTTGTGTCACTCGAAGTTCAGCCGCATAAATATAATGCTCGTTTAAATTGTAACTTGAGGCTCTAACGACCCTATCAATTACAACAAAATCTATCACTTGAAATTCAAACATTGCAGGATTGCAAGCCAATTCCATTAGAATTCATCCCTATTGATGAATGACCACTATTGTTTGTACACGCAGTTTGAATAGTGTAAAGTTTGATAGGCGAATCCCGCCTTTATGGTTTAGGTATTTGCCTGGTTCCCTTTGACAAAAAAACGAAGGAAAAATGATCATTATAAATATAAATAAAGAAATACCAATCATTTGACAAACCTTTACGAAACATATTACTTTAAAAGTAATCAATTGACAAAACAAAAATTTTATAATTGTCTTCTTTCGGTTCGATTCCCGGGATCTCGGGAAGCATAGTTTGTTTAATTGTTTCTGGTTCGGTTAGGTAGGACACGGCAGACGTGAATCATCTCATGGTCCGATAAGATGATTCCATGAGTTAGAAGGTGGTCTCGACTGATCTGATAGTTGAGAACAATCATGACACTATAGGTCTGCCTTGTTTTTCAAAATCATCTCGGGAGTGAAGTATTCTGACATAATGTTTTCAAAATTTTTTTCTGGAATATCATTTTGGAATAAATAATAAAAAATTTACACAATTTAAAAAATCTAAATCAACTTTAAAACAATAAAGTTCGTTCAAAGTACAGTTTAAATACATTTTTCGAGTCTCTGGACAAAACCTCGTGTGAAAAGTGGTAAATATTCGAAATTAACGATGATTACCATAGTGTGTAATTCACACAACAATCTCAGTATTTATTTATTGGCAAACATAACAGTTTAACAACATAGCATGATAAGATTGATAGTATAATAAGTATTACGACTGATTGCAAATCCAAAACTTACTGTTTATTCTAAAAAAAGAAATAGTTTATTATAATTCGAGTTTACGCCTCAACTTTTTTGAATAAATGCGCCCTGCAAATGTTCACAATCCAGCAATTTTGTTCTCTTTAGTGTAATTACCTTCAGGTTTGGAACTCATGGCCCCATAAAATCAGACAGATGCTTTAAATTGTAGCCTTTACGCCTGTAGCACACAGATATGCGTAAGCGGACCGGACGCGGAACGTTCGGTCCGATTACTCAAAGGAGATCGCGATAGACGCAAATGAAGTTAATGTATTTACCAAAACCAAACTACGACCGCAAGGACTACTGTGAAGAGTGTATAAAATCAATGATGCGATCGGCCTGCAGTTCTACCGATAGCATACAGAAATGAAGACCCCAGGTCAAACATAGGCTACTTTTTGAAGCAGGCTCCGGGAAACAGCTTGTAAGTAATAAACGCGATACAAACCGTATTGAAATAGTTTTATTTAATGTTAAACGCGAAAACATAGGATAGATAAATAGATAGATATACACTTGATTGTATGTAGCAATCACAAAATTAAAATTAAAAGTAATACATTTAGAAAATTGAGTACATAGGAAATAATTATAGAGAGGCTAAACTATGGCACGCAGGTAATATAATAATTATGTGGTAGAAACATCAGACAGACTTTAAGCAAATTCATTCCATTTATATAGAACTGCGTGGAACCGACTCAGACACGGACCGTACTAGCCGTTTCGTGTCCGGTCCGCTTTCTCGTCTGGATGCTACAGGCATTACACGTCTCTAGATGTATAGACTATCCTAAAACTTGGATTAAATGGACGCTCAAGTTAAATGGAAGTGTGAAATTAGATGAATTTTGTTGACTCTCAGAATTGGGTTACGCAAGTTACGCGTTGTTAAATTCGGACACTGTTTTATTGTTTGTTTAGTATAATAATTTTGGTATATTGTTTAGGTGATTGGATTAAGATTATTAGATATTGCATTTGACGAACCTTTAACAATAGTTTGTAACCATTTTAGAGAGATATGAAAATGTAACTCTTAATAGTTTTAAGTATGTTAAAAAAGATTTAGCGCTCATAAATTTTATACAAAATTTTTAGAATTAACGATTATTCTGCCTAAATTTCTATAGACATAAACTTTTTTCTCTTCTTTACATCATTTTAGTATCTGGATTATAAAAAAAAGTGTTTATTAGATAGTAACCACATCAAAGATCGAAAGGCGGTTTGAAAATACCTTTTACAGAGTCGATTGACTATATAATCCACTCGATATGATGATGAGTTGAAATGAATGAATTGAGATGAATTATTAATAATTATGACATATGTGTGTTAAAACCATTATGCATGCCAAGCAACTACAAGCAACAACAACGTTTAGAATATATATATTTTTTTTTGTATTTATGCAATGTAAAACCAGTTCTGCTAAATTTAGTAATTCATTATTTATTGCACTTTACGAGTATATAACAAAATATAAAAGGTGGACTAAATCTGGGACTATGGTTGATAGTAATAAAAATAAATAAATATTACAAACAAAAATGTTTATTGGCAATCTACAATAGATCTAGAGGAATGACTTCAACATTCCCAGTGGCATTCAGTATTACTATCAGAGTGCAACAGGTATGTTTAGGTCAGATAATTTGATGTACTATATTATAGAATAGGAATATTAGATAATAAGTGTTTAATTTATGAAACTACCTCTTTTAAAAATAAAATTGAAGAGTAATGTAATAGTAAATTATAAACGACTAGTGGTTTCCCGCAGCTCCGCCTGCGTTAAAAAGTAGCCTATATTTGACCCCGGGTCTTCAACTATATTCATACCAAATTTCATCAAAATCCGTTCAGCGGTTTGGCCGTGAAAGCGTAACAAACAGACAGACAGAAAGACAGACAGACTTACCCACTACTGTTAGTCTCAACATGCCCACCACCATTAGTTTGCGGCATCTTCAGGCACTAGACCAAGGTGTTATAGTTCGACGTATAAACGACGAATGACACAAAACCATCGTACCGCTGTCCGATGCGACAGCGGTACGACTAATGGTGGTGGGCATGTTGGGACTAACAGTAGTGGGTGGGTGCCGGCCAGCAATAGTTTGTATGAACTAACTGGTGGCGGAAGCACGCAAAATAATTTGGTGAGTGCTTATTACCATTTATACAGTTAAATTTACCATTAAGAATTCACCAGTGGATCCGAGGACACTTTTTCTCATGACTTTTGGATCATCGTCACAAATTTATCAGCTGGGCTCTTTTCGGTAAAGCTTGTACCATTCTTCTCGATATAAGCGAGATCCTTTGATTATTTAGTTGGGCTGGTGGATAGACTATAATTTTATTTTTTACCTCTTTTAACAGTATTCAGAAGCTGAATATTTTATACCCAGCCCCGATGATTACGGCAAATGCAATTAGTCCGCAGTCTCATTCGGGCTACAATTAGGCTTCGTCCAAAACCGCAGCGAAAATTGCCCGCGGCTACAGTGCTGAGAAAATTAGTGAGTTGGATCTTTTTGACCAAAAATTTAAAATTTAGAAAAAAATGATTTCTTTGACCGTGTTCCGGAAGGTACGTCGGAGGCCGCAATATGGTCTAACATCAGGGTATACACGGTCGATTGACCATATGACCCACTAGATTTGCCGAAGCTTTTCCCCAGTGTGGACGTCATCATCATTCAGCCACAACTGGGAAAGACCTATCCCTTTCTCAAGGATTTTAGAAATGACACGGCCCTGTATCCAGCTCTTATGGTCTTTTTGCAAGTTATCTGGCAATCTAAGTGCACAAGCCTTATTTATTATTGCATCCATAGTGAAGAGTAAAGTAAAAACCGAAAGTCTGAAAAGCGGATTCATCGATACTGTAGTTTTTCGAAATCGCCTCCCACCTTTTGATGTGGTTTCTTGGGCCAGAAGGCAGCTGGGACCAACAGGTTAACAAATCTTCAAGAGCAACCTTTATAATCAAACCATCCAGTGATCCAAACGAGCAATGGCCCCAACTAAACTGAAAACCACATATTAAATTTGCTTCCCATAAATCAAATCTTTGACCTCCTAAGAAAAACGCTTTAACCCAACTACAAAGGCATTTATAATGTCCAATTATAACACAGTTAAGAAGTTACCAATAATGTCCGAAATTTGCCTAAACATCGCACAGCAAATGGGCATTGTAGCTATTGGCCGTATCATTATGTATTCCAGCATTGTCCGTTTGTCGATTCTAATCTATAATTACTTGATTTGCACCGTTTCCCGACAGAGTAAATCTTGATTGAGTGTTACAAGATCGATTGCCCATTACACCGAAATTGCAAATTTGGAATTTACCTGTAAGAATTTATGAAAGAAAGACGTACGCACATAATAGAATTGAGTAAAACTAAAAATATTTTTTTCAGGGGTTTGGAGACATTGACCAATTTCTTACAGGTTGTTAAATGCATGAACCACCACCTTAAAAAAACAAACACACACAACAAAAACAACTAACATCGCTTTTATTTTTCAATTTTTAGCCTTCGGAAACCACTAAGCCAAAAATCTATTTGCTCACGTAATAACACAAAAATAACCAAAAATAAATATCCACCGTCTCTTTACATTAGCAAAACAAACAAAACATAATTTAAACCGAATTTATTCAAGCTACTATCCACCCCTGTTGTTTCGAAATTGGCCAAACATATAAAGCATGTTTTATCGCACAATCACAATGTACACATATTATTTCTGAGAAAACACAAATTAGTAATGTAGTTGTTTATCAAATGTGTCTAACCTAGTTGGTAAATTAACGAAAGTACAGATTGCTACTAATAGTATACAAGCTGAGGTATAATTTAAAGGGTAAAATGACATATGTTTTGATTTGACCAACTGTACACAAAATAAGAAATGCGTGTTTTAACATCTTGAGTCATCGCATAATTAAGCTTTTTCTGAATTCTTTGAACCATAATATTATTCTCTATTATTACACATTACAATTGGCAAAGATCGGACACCTTTCGACTTGTACGATAAACAAGATTTGTCACTTTTCGGCGTTGATATTTTCAACCTTGACATTTAACGACATCGTCATATCCGGTCATTTTGAGGCTGGATATTTTACGAATTTGACTTAAAACTTGTAATAAACAACGGCAAAAAGTTCAATGCAATAACCCTCTAAATAAATACGAAAGCGCTAAATGTAGAACGATGTAGTTGGCCGCAGCTAAAATTATGATGAGTAATGACAATATAAACAAAATATATTTAAATGATTATCTCCTTTTCTACATCTCCTTTACTTTATGTCTTAACAAACACAGGGAATGCGTAAATATTTTGCAATTACACTTCGGTGTGATAAAGCCACGGAGTAATGGATAAAGCAGTCGTGTGGCCTTTGTATAACTATTCCCGTATTTGGTTTGGTAACAGTACAATGACGAAGATTTAATGAACATGGATTCAGCTTGGTAAATGTACGGTAGGCGTAATTTTTTCGTTATTCAGGTATGCAATAAAAGAGAACACATTTCAATTGTATTACTCAGATACAAAGTATTCTTTCTACTTGAGCAGCCCGATAGTCGAGACGCGACCCGTATTGGATTGTTCGCTGTTTAGTGGCATTTTCTATCTCAAGCTCCTCCGTGCTTCGGAAAGCACGCTAAGCCGTTGGTCCTGGTTTTTATCAATAGATGGCAGTCGTCGCAAGATGCCTTTAGGCTGCCTGAAAAAAATACGCCAGTGTGGGCCACTAACACACCTCGGGTCATGTTCCTGTTGGCCTGGTTTCCACGTAAAAAGGGTTAGGTTAAGGAGGTACCGCCAAATCATGACTTACAGCCTACCCTATGCTCCGAAGCGTAAGCTGATGACGCAACTAAGAAAACACGCTTGGGTGAAGAAAATATTTCTCTACTATAAGGTTTATCTATGTAATTACTTAATAAAGATATTTTTGATCAAGAAACAAAATACCACTGTGACAGTTTGAATCATATTACTCTCTTAACTCTATATTCTAAAGTCAACAGTTCCATAAGAGCCGTTACGGCAACCTGGAAATTGATAAAGCACATCATCTTTATATTCTGGTTTCTCTTCGAAAAACATTACTTCGGTTACACGGCAGGCGTTCTGTTGTAAGTATTTATTCATTTTTAATAATCACAGTGGCATATTACACCGTCTATTGAGTCAGTACCGCCAAACCTAGGACATGAATCGAAAACTAGTGCACTACAACATTATTATCATTCTTCTTCTTCTTCTTAGCGTGGTGGTAAAGTGGTGGAAGGATCGGCCAGTCTGCGTTACCGACTTGCCGTCCTCGCAGTCTGTTATTATTATTGCACCATTTACATAGATTAAATAGGTTAAAACAGCCAAACAGTTAAACTGAAGCAAGAAATAGCATAAAAATAGTAGTAGTTTATATTCTTTTGACGTTACAAACAATTTGATACATCAAACAACCAACAACAAAAGCTATATCCTACAGACATGGGCGTGTCCTTTCGTCCTGAAGCCCAAAAGGTCAAGAATTGGTCATATTAAGCCACTTGGTCACACATAAATCGCAGAAAATAACAATTGCCCTCAATGTCCCTTTCAAAGCTCACTTTGGTCACAAAACGATCCTAAATGATCTCTTGTGATATCTCTTTTGTTGAATAAAACTAGATCTTATTTATTTGGATGTAGAGTTTGAATTCGATTTATGTTATCGTCCTAAGAAAACCATTGAATTTGTAGATAATTTTGGAATGTGAATTATAGCTATTTTTAACCATTGTTCATGCCACACAATACGAAACAGTTACATACCTAAGTATTAAAATTAATCCGTATTTTTTTGCTGTTTTTGTGTACTTAACTATAAAAATGTAAATATGTTCAAAATATTTTTTTTATTTTTTCGTAGATAAAAGCTCTTATTAACAACTAGCTAGCCCGCGACTTAATTCTTGCAGATATTTAAAACTTTTATTTATTTTAGTAAAATATTGATCAAACCCAAATTAAAAAATAAACGGGAACCTTTTACTAGCCTTACCTTTTAGTGAACCCTCAGTTGAATAAAAAAATATCTGTCTTAAACAACCTTCCATCTTCCTATAAATGACAAAAATAGGACAAAATCAATAGAACTCTCTACAATACATCATTCAAGTTGTTCCAAAAATCCATTTATTAGTTCCATCAACTCAACTAAATATGCCTACTAGCTTACTAAGCATGCAAAAGAACAATGAAAGAGTTCATATTTTTAACTCTTTTTGCATAAATTTTGGTGTGGCGTGTAAATAGCCACTCCAAAGGTGTGCTTGCGCACGGCGTTATGAAAGCGAAAATGGAAACCGCTTAGTACTAACGTGACAATACTGGCACTAACCTGGAGTTACTCGTCTTCCTTCCTTGAGATCTCCTATAGGGCGACAGGCTGAAGAAGCTGCAGCAGGGTTCTCCGGGTGAAGACGTGAGGCAGCCACCACACACGAGCTAGTCTTTGCGTAAGTCCACAATCACTTCACAAGGGGTATTAGCAGAGTCCGAGGACAAACTCAACTTGGCATATAAGGATGCCAGCGAGGTTCCCAATAAGAGATTGAGAAACAATAAACACATTTAACGAATTAAATGCGGGCGCGAAGGTCAAAGGTGACCAAAGGATTCGACATGCGGTCGAACCAGCGGTAGGTGCGAAAGGTAAAATTCGCTGCGAATGAAATAAAAAAATAGCGGGATAGAAAAGTCAAACAATAATCGAATTTGACACCACTAGCGCCATCTCTTGGAACTCGTCAGAAATCCGACGATAATCCAATAAAGCACCAGCAAAGCACGTAGTAAAAGCGGTTATGATTGACATATGATACTTTTAATTATACAAAATGATAACAAATATGAAAATAGATGGCGTCTGCGCCACCAAATTTATAAAAAAATAACTTACCTTTGCCTGAATGAAATTCTCACGTTGAAGCAACAACGTTGACATTATAATATCTTTTAATAGTATCGTAAAAGAGAGATGAGCATTTTCACCTCACTCATTAGACTGGGTCAAGTTAAAAGCAGAAGCGATTTATTTATTTTTAGTAAATAAATCAACAGCAACGTGAACTCTTTGCAACAAGAATAATCAATTTTAAAAGTATTTGGAATATGTTGGTGATATCATATTTTAAACATAAATTTTTACCAGATGAAGGGTGGAATAGTTGTTGAAAAGGTGGTTAGGAAGGCTGCCAGTTGTAAAACAGGCCAAAATAATAGGAATTAAATACTCTCGCAAAGTTGGGGAGTCGAATAATTTTTATACGATATCGAACGATTTTCATTCGACACACATTTCAAAAATCAAATCAAATCATTTATTCATTTTAAAATTTTTACAAACATAAACAGGTTCACTATTTAAGTTTATTAAAACCTGTATTAAATATAGGGCTCCATAAGGTAAAGCGTCATTTAAGCGGGAGCTGAGGACGCATTCCTAAGGAGGGTTGACGTTAGGCAGGCGGCCAGTCGTAAAACCGTATTCGTATGACAATTTTTTTTTTTGTTATTAAATATAGCCTCTGTCCTGGTTTTTCTCAACAACTCCATACATTCAATTCACATACATTTATACACATGCAATCAGTTTGCAGCTTTTCCGATTACTAACTATCTCACAGCATTATTATTCCCGTTAATACTACCACAACCTAAGATTGTAACGAACTCACAACTCTTCTAAAACAGAACTTTGTGTACTATTTACATTTCAGACGTAACACACATACAATTATTTTATGTTTTTACTTTACGGACGAAACAGGACGGCAACAGTGTACTGATTGGTATACACAGAAACCTGCCTAGATATTTACGGCACCCACTTCAACTATCTCTCATGTGTACTGCAGACTACAAACGTTGATGAATTTATCATAGCTTGTGACTATACTTTACCTACACTACAATGGCAAGACAGTGTAACTCATACTGACCCCATTTCACAGCAATTACAGTCAATCTAATAAACATCTGATAACTATTTTGAATTCGATAAAGGGTTATAAAATAGGATACTCGATTTATTTTGAAACTAACATAAAAAAATAATTCGGTTTCTCTTGCACAAGCTACAATTGTCCCAAACAACCCCTCTGTTTTTAGCATTTTATAGATAGATTCAAACAACAAACTCACTAGACAAATTCTATACCAATAAATAACACCATAAACCGAAATTTGATTTCTATAAAGCGAATTATGTTGCAATTAATAAAGAGTAGGATATAGAATGGGAGGTATTGTTTACCATTAAAAATGCTGAAAATGCTGTGCTCGATTTTTATGACAAAATGTACTATATGATATTAAAAAACATATTCCTTTAAAGAAACCAAAATCAACCCAGTTTCCTGTATGGTTTTCGCCTGCACTGATAAATATAAATAAGTCGTGGGTTAAATGGAAAAAAATATAATAACTTATGTGACTACGAATATTTATAATATTAAACATTTTTGGACATATATAAATACGACAAAAACTAATAAATCTGACATCCCAACTGACTTACATTATTCTTGTAACTCTTCGAAAAAAGCCGAAGATGTACCAGTCCTTTCCTCATTTTTTTAAAATCCGTTTTGAACCATCTGGTCTAGATAATACTTACGATATAGATAACATCCCAGACAGAAATTACAAATCGAACCTTGTTATAGGTAGCATAGAAATATCTACACAGGAAATATTAAAGGAGCTACTTAAACTTGATTATAAAGCTTCTGGTCTAGGTAAAATCCCCCCATTGTTCTTAAAATCTACAGCTAGCTAAGTGTTTAAAGGAAGGAGTGTTCTAAACTATCTATAAATCGGCTCGGATTGTACCCATTTTCAAGGGAATGAGTCTGATGTGGCGGAGAATTACCATCCGATATCAATGTCTGCTTTTGAGAGACTCTTGCACTCCTCCATAATTGAAGCACAACATGGATTTGTCAAACGGAGATCTACAGTTATGAATCTTTTAATATATACTATACATCTTTTTGAATCAATGGATCAAAATAAACAGACTGATGTATCTATACGGACTACCGAAAAGCTTTTGACAAGGTGGATCATAAATTGCTTAAAGAAAAGCTCGCATACAATGGAATACGAGATGATTTATGGCGTTGGTTTAAATCTTACATTACTAACCGTACGCAGAAGGTGGTTGTGAATGGGTATGAGTCCGAGCTTGCCCCGTTACATCTGGAGTTCCTCAGGGATCTATCCTCGGTCCTCTTTTGTTTGTCCTCTTTATCAACGAGAACGACATACCCGAATGTTTTAAGTTTAGCAAATTGTTGCTCTATACCGATGATGTTTAAGATCTATCACAATATAGATAGTACCACTGATCACCTATAACTACAAGAAAATCTTCCACCACTTTTCAATATATTGTCATAAAAATAAATTGGCATTAAGTCTTAACTAATGTAAAGCTATTATTTTTACAAAAAGAAAAAAATAAATCGACGTTTTTTTATCGTCTGTGATCGTCTGAGAACTCAATTAGATGCGATGTTACTATTTTATTTTTTAATAATAGGTATGATTGTTGTGAGTTGATTAATAAACTAGGATACAGAATTCTGCGTAAACATCATGTGCGTCATGTCGTCAAAACGGTGTTTGCTCTGTCTACATGTCGCACGAATTCTGGTTTGCGCTCCCCTCTTTACCGTCTAACTAAATTATACTTATAATGATCACTTGAATGCTATAGATATGACAATTTTGAAAATTGGCACATATAGAAGAAAATTTATGGAAAACTTAATATAAATTATTTACATTACTTTGTAACATTGTTAGACTTAATACCTAGTTCATAAATTAATATTTTTTAAGTAACATGTGGTAAGCGGTGCTGAGAGTACAATTACTTTTTCTGTCTGAAAACAACTTTATCCATACGTATTGTGTTCTTGTTTGCTTATCTCAATAAAGGAAATAAAAAAAGAAATAAGGATAGACTGTTTCCCAGGGCAGTGAGCTACAGAAAGCTTTTAAAATAAAGTGAGTTGAAGTGAGAAACATGAAATATGAAATGACATGAAATTCATTTAATTCTCTATTTTTCTAAACCGCTTACGTTTGCATTTTAATCCTTATCAAGGCTTCATTTTGGCTCTTTTGCATCAAAATTTAATAAAACCGCCTGTATTTAATTCGTATTTATCTGTTTGTTGTCGTAAAAGTTTATTTGCCGGTGTGATCTCGTAAACACATTTCTGTAATGAATATTCCCGGCAAAACTGAGTTTTGAAGGTGTAGCCGTCCTTTTAATGGTCATATTCTAGTTAATATTTGAAACTGTTTCTTTGTTCTTGTTTATCTAAAATATGCAAATTTTCACATTTTAGAAATGCTAATTTTGGAGAAAATTGTCACTAGAAGTAAATTGCTGATTATTTTCATCGTAATATTGAAATTTTAAAAACAATTTCAATTGAACCTGGTTTTACTATGAATATCCATTTTGTGTTAAGAGAATCAGCCGAAGGTTGAAGGTCATTACGACCTTCCCTGGAAAGTGTGGTATTCACTCAATAGACCCCAGTACGACGAACATCAGTATGTTGTCAGAAGAATGGTGTTTGGTGGGGCTCTTTCAACAACAACTAGTGTTCTTGTGTGAATGTTAAGAACAGCAAGAGTGTCAAGTAATTTAAACTCACTTCAGGATGTGTCACTTTACAACCCATACGTGACGAACGAATATTCTTTTGAAAATAGTAGGCATAAGCAATGAAACAACAATGTGAGATTCTACAAAGGAGGTAATCGGCAAGCATTGTTTTTTAAATTTCATTAACATTCGCTAATTCTCTGCGTCTAGTAATCCCTGAACGTGCCTCTCGTTTTTATGTAGTCAGATTATTTGTCATTGGCATGCACTCCCAGTAAATATTCGTAAAGCATCATTAATCGCGAAGTAATCGATTCATGCAAATATCAAGTTAAGTCTCACTACTTTTCTAAGGTTCAATAAGCTTGACTCTTTATTTCTGTCACTACTGTCCTACTTGTGTTATGTATTTTATATTTAAGTATTTTATGTACGTTTATTTATATATAAAAATATTTATGTATGTAATATTTATTATCTGTATTACTGTAGATTTACACCTTAGCTTTTAGCACCATAAAGTTGGCTGGAAGAGATTGCATTAGAGGTAAGTCCACCTTTGTACTCATTTCTTTTAATGTAAATTGAATTCAATGCTTTACTTTTTCTTTGTATGTAAATTGTGCAATAAAGTGTTCATTCATTTATTCATTCTCACTTCATGATATATGACTTTTTCAACCCACACGCAACGAATGAACGAACTATTCTTATGAAAACAGTAGCCGTAAGCATATTGTGAGCTTGTTACAATGAGCTTTAACAACAAAGTGAGCGTCAACTTCGATTGCGTTTGGATCAAACTTGTTTACAGTTGGAGCGACGGAATGTTAATATCCGGAGTGTGTCGATCCAACAATACCAGAATTGGTTTGTGTTTCGAATATTGAATATGGAAATTCAATTGTTTTGTGCGAACGTTATAATGAGGGCTTTCTAGGTTATACCAAAGAGCATCGAAATCGAATGTTCCTTTCTCAATGGATGAGATAGCGTTCTTTGACAAGCTTTATGTTCTGAAAATGTAAAAAATTAAAGTATTCAACCCACTCACGATAAATGAATAAACTCCTATGAAAAAAATTGTTGTAATATTTTATTTTTTTCTCCTTCTTAATTCTCGCTGCAAATCTCTGGAACAAGCTTCCTTTGTAGATAAAAGAGCTGTCTTTTCACTCGTTCAAATCTCGGGTTAGGGAATACTACGAACGATCGGACTTGAGCTGAGCTTACTGTTTTTATGTGTAATTAAATTTGTATGTTACATGTAAGTCTATGTACCTAAGATTTCTTTGCGTGTTTTGCCCTCTTATGTGCCAATATGTCTATGTCCTATATTAGTTTGGTTAACTGGAAGAGATCCCTATTTGGGATAAGTCCGCCTTTTGTTGTAACCTGTATTCTGATACTATGTTCTTTGTGTACAATAAAGATTTTTACATACATACAAACAAACAAACAAACTGTTTCTTTCTAATCTGTGATATTGTGTTCGCTATGGAAGACAGTAAAGGCAGCTTTTATAATGCTGTCCATATTACTGCCGACAGATTTAATTTAAACTATTAAATAAAATTTATGTACATCAAATTTATATTCTAGGTTGATCCAATTAATAAGAAATGCCTTAATGGCAAATTGCATGCAGGGTAATATTGAAATATTTGATTCATTGATTACTAAAAACCATTTTACTTTTCAATAAATCAGCGATTTAATCGAAATATTTCAACAAGTTTTGTTTTAAAGTGATCTGAAACAAATTAAATAACAGTTAATCAATCATATCGTAATGTTAAAAGAATAAAATATATGTTATTAAAGTGAAGTATAAAGAAGTTAAAATAACTTCTTTCATACAAACTTCAAAAAATATTAATACATGGACGTTAGAAAAGAAGTTGACCCGGAGGTAGGGTTGCCAGGTCGCCAAACCTAATAGCCGGACAGACCAGCCAGTTTGACCGGACATTTGGCTAAAAAGGACGGACACAAAATCTTCAATAATGCAGGGTTTATTGAGGATTTTGTGTCTCAGTTTTTCTGATTATTACCATAAATCTTGTTAAATTAAATGAAATGTAAAAAGCCTAACAAAAGCCGGACAAGTTGGACACCGTTTATTTTTTTGGCCGGCGTTGCCAGGCGTCCGGACAAAGCCTAACTATGTCCGGCTTTGTCCGGACGCCTGGCAACGCTATCCACAGGTCTTGGTTACGATTCCCACGGAAAGCATACTTTGTTTATTTCTATCCAGTGTGGTAAGAATTTAGCAAACTTGAATCAACTGACTGGAAAGTCTGATAATTCAGGTAATTCCGTACTTCGGAAGGCACCATAAGCTGTTGGTACCGGCCGCCATTGTGTGGTCGTTAAAGAACCACGGAGCTTCGTAAAAAACTCTGACACCGATACGAGTTACCATGTAACCGACTCGATATTAAGGAGTATTATGTTTCATTTTTATAGACTGTATCATCATTAGAAACAATTTATTTTTAAGAATGCATCTATGGTTTTACAAAGCAATGTTTTGTGCCATAAAGAAATTTTTATAGTCTGAAAAAACAACAGAAGAACTACGCCATATTTTATATATTCTACGGGCAGTAAATTAATTAACTTGAAGATTTCTCCTCCAAAAAGATTAATGGTTGTCCTTCTAGTCTGAAAAAATGCGTCCTTTGCGAAACAAATGGCGGTGTAGAAATCTCTGTTCCTACTGACTCCTTTGGTTTGACCCTAATAGTTTTATTTTAAATTCCAATAATGTGATAAAGAGATTTGATATAAGCCATATTTAATCCACACTTTTATACTAATATTAAAAGTGCAAAAGTCTGTCTGCTAGCTTTCACGGCCAAACTGCTGAATGGATTTTGATAAAATGAATGAATATAGTTGAAGATTTGGGGTCAAACATTGGTTACTTTTGGACGCAGGTGGAACTGCGGGAAATAGCGAGTTTAAAATATTTACCCATCGATTATCGGATGCTTTAATTACTTACTAAGTAAATATTTTTCCATCTAGCGACCATTAACTTAATTTTTAAAGTCTATGCTGGTGACGATTTCATCTGCATTATACTCAATTTAAGGAACCATCAGAGTTGTATATGTACATAGTAGATCTACGTAGCAGATTTTCCTCCGGTACGACCATTAAATACTGCTTTATTTACTGCACTGGCTCAGCGACTTGAAGTGGATCTTGGCCTCCGAAGCGAGACGAAAAAGACCGTCCCAACAGGAGTAAACCTCTGAAAATAACATTCCTAGGAAATTCTCCCGTTGTTTCTGAGAATATTATATTGGACATGGCCGTTATTTCGTCGAGTGTCATGATATATGTACGTGAATATATTCGGAAGGTCTATCGCTCAACAGTACAACTCTAACACATGTCAAATCAAAGGTTACGTAGCTTTACGCATAGACATTCGAAAAAAGATTGACATATAATTCTTTTAGAAATAAAACCAAAAGATATATCGATATAAACATTATTCAAAAAATGCGTAAAAAAAATTCCTTCAGGGTTGGCAACGCGTTCGTGTCATGCTTGGTGTAGTAGACGTTCATAGGTTACGGTAACCACTTACCGTCAGATGAGTCGTACGCCTGTTAGCCTACTTAATTGTATAAAAAAATATGTTGTATTGTATAGTATAGTATAATAAGGTAATCCGAAACTGTCCGTTAGGATGCACATTTCACAAGAACGCATGGATATAGTCTCCAATCTGGAGCTGTTCAGTACGTCAACCATGAGATTTTGTTGACATAGACGACTGTGATAACAATATAGTATGGCAAACTTGTACAGCGCCTCTAGCGGATAGTAAAATAACTAAGAAATTCCATATTAAATTGTAACGCGGTCGCTGACGTTAGAGGTACAGAATGCGGAACGCATTAATAACACGTGTTATAATTATTGTCACTAAATATGATAGTGATCAAACAGACTTGTTCACTCTTGAAGGTTACTCTATATGGGTTGAGAAACTATGCCCAAAAAAAGCTGGCGTGACGTGCTCAAGAACTCTCTGTCAAGGATGCTGAAAACCGGGCAAAGTGGAGACGTAAAAGCAGAAATGCGGACGCTGGGCTCTTGAGCAAACAGCTGAGGATGTGAGGAACCGGGGAAGCGCGAGGATGAAGAATAATGATTGAAAAACGAATACAACAGTTATTTAATAGCGAGAAAGATTGACGTAAGGTAGAGCTATATAATTAAATCTTTTAAAGAATAAAAATTCTTTACTTTCAGACCATTAATGTCCATACAGGTTGTTAGTATCAATCAAAATAGCATTTAATATAGCAAATAGTAAATAAAAAGTAAGTGTTGTGGGTGTTACATTATGAAATGAAATAAATAGCGAAA